>CM066032.1:1397610007-1400244533 GCA_033557465.1 Ichthyophis bannanicus | reverse complement strand
CTAACCCTCTCCCCATCAGCCCATTGCTATTTCCAGTGCTACCCCCCGCCCCCCCCCCCCCCAGCCCAGTCCAGCCCCAGACCTTCTCAAAGGAAATTTAAACAACAACAAAATAAACCCAGTCAGAGAAGCTTCTGCCATTGCACTGCTGCAGCAGCAGCAGCAGAATGAAGTGCCCCGCGGCCCTGGAAGAGCCCTGACATTCTTTTCCCCCGCTGGCTCAGCTTTGCAGAGCAACAAAGAGAGAAATGCCTGTTTCCCATCAACGCCAGAGGGCTCAACTTTAACAGAGCCATGGGAAAGGGAAACACTCTCCCTTCATGGCTCTGCAAAGCTGAGTTGGCACAGGGAAAAGAATGGCAGGGCTCTTCTGGGGAGGCAGGGGGGCCACAGGGCACTTCATTCTGCCACTGCAGCAGCACAGTGGCAGCAGCTTCTCTGACCATTTTTTTTTGTTTTGAATTTGAAGGCCGAGTGAGGCAGTCTTTTTGGGGGCATTTTTTGCCAGCCCCAAAATGTTGCCGCCTGAGGCCATCACCTCACTCGGCCTCATTATAGAGCTGCCCCTGGCTACTATCATAGGTCTCCAGGCCTACCTAACAGTATCATTGGATCCAAACATGCAAAAAATGCTGAAATACGAAAGTAAACATCCAGAATCTGTCTCCGTCAACAAACCTGGGGGAGTGTTCCAATGACTAGAAGGAAGGAATGAAAATCCACAAAGATACACAGGGAAAGAAGCAACAGGATTTGCAAAACAAGGAATTAGATCAGCAAGCGAGGAAAAAGAAGTGGCAAATACACAAATACAGTGGGACATACAAAGTGTTACTACCCCTTGTTGATCAAAAATGGACACATGAATGATTAAGGAGAGGTGAACTGAAACCGAAGAATTAGAGATTGATAACTGCAGCCCAGGTCAGCGGATTATGGAGGAGATGGTTTACAGCAAACATTGAAAAAACTTGTAGAAAAGACATATATCGATTCCGTAAAAAAGAGCTAGAAACAGTGACTCACCTCATGGCTTATTAAGTTCTGATGGTGGAAAATGTCTATAGCAAAAGGCACAACAATTAGCACTCATCATACACTGGAAACTATGTAAATGCTACAACATCACTGTGCCTGAAAAGCACTAGGATCATGACCCTGAGAGAATTAGAGAGAATGAATAGGTTATGAGTACCTTGGATACTCCCATTCTGACCAACAAAAATCTCAATGCAAGGAAGTCAGATATGGTGGTAAAGGAGAAGAACACCAGAATGGCCTTGATTATAGAGATGTCAGTCCCAAGCAACTATTCTGTGAATTGCATTGTGAAGGAGAATGTCTTCAAGTATCAAGAAATGCAGTCGGAGACCAAGAAAATGTGGCAGAAAGATACTGAGTTATTTCCCATCGTGTTGGGTGCCACAGGCTTGATTAAGAGGAATTTCCAAGCACACCTTGATAAATTAGCCATACATGTTACATCTTATGAACTTCAGAAGGTGGCTGTCTAGATACATCAGGCTCCATCAGTGGCCCTTTTCAAATCTGGACTTAAAAATCTACCTCTTTGAGGATGCTTTTGGATCCTGATCCGCTTAATCTCCTGCTTTCCAACTATGTATTTCCTTACCATTCCCTTAGATGAGTGGTTCCCAAACCTGTCCTGAGGTCTCCCCAGCCAGATGGATTTTCCAGATATCCACAATGAATATGCATGAGAGAGATTTGCATACAATGGAGGCAGTGCATGCAAATCTCTCTCATACATATTCATTGTGGATATCCTGAAAACCTGACTGGCTGGGAGGCAGGTTTGGGTCCCCAGTTGTGTTATCTGTCTTGACTAGACTATAAACTCTGATGAGCAGGGACTGTCTCTTACATGTCTCTGTACAGTGCTGTGTACACCTTGTAGCATTATAGAAATGATTAGAAATGAAACCGCTCTGATTAAAGGATAGAGCGGTATATAAAACCTAATAAATAAATACTAGTAGTTATAATAGTAATAGCTTAAAGGATGGCACTAAAATAATAATCATAGATTGTTAAAATGTAATACTTAGAATGCTAGGGATACTTTGTCGACCGTGATGTTCAGTGTCTTCAAAATGATCCAGAGGAAGTTGGTGTCATCCAGGTTTTTTTGTTTGTGTGTATATCTCCTCCCCAAACCACAGGACCCCTTGCAGGCTCAGGGACTCCTGTTTCTTTCACCTCATATTCCTCTGCAACCAGATATACCCTATATCTCAAAATGTAAAAAGTTTTCAACAAAAGCCTGAGTGACATGAGACTGAACCCTCCCACCTTTACTTGGAGTTGTATTTTATTTAAGCTACATATGAAATGGCTCTTGAGGGCCATCTTAAAGGGGCTGGAGGTAAAATAAGTGCCATGCGGTCCCCCCTGCCCTCCCCAGCAAAGGTTCTGACCCCCCACCCAAGACATTCCAGATCCCCAGCAAAGATCTCCAGCCACCGTCCAAGGCAACACCACAACCTAACCGAGCAATCCCCGATGTCTAGCAGTGGGAGGCAGTAGCAATCCTCAGTAACTCCTGAACCCTAGGCTGCCAGGTTCAAAATGGTACAGGATGACCCCTAGCAGTAGTCTCATGGTATTACCACTAGGGGGTCAAGCTGCCAAATAAGGAGTGTGCGCCTTTAACCCTAGTGGCTACCATTACTTGTTGACTGGTGATATTTTGAACCAACAGCTTAGGAGGCAGAAGCGACTAGAGATCACTTCTGCCCCCCACTACGAGGCACCAAGGATGGGGCCAGTAGGGCCAGGGTATCTTTGGGGTGGGGAGGTGTCTCTCCTGAGGGGCTAGAGAGGTGCATATGGCACTTAATTTACATCCAGCCTCTTTAAGAAGGCCCCAAGGAGCACTGGGCTGCTAACACACAGCCCAATGCTCTCAGAGAAGATAAATAATGCAGCTTGTGAGGTTGAATGCACATTGCATTGTTCATTTATTACAGGAGTTACTAACGTTTGGTACTGAGTTACCAATGGTAGTGACTTTGGCGGTAAATTAAACTGCAGTAAAATCAGGGTCACATTTAAAATGTTGGCTCCCATAGGGAAAACCATAAGTTCCCAGAGAGCTGGGGTGTGGAAGTAGACAGAAGATCCCAAAGATTGGCAAGCCTGAAGAGGACTAGAGGAAGGTCATAGTGCCACAATGATGCATCTTTGAAACAGCACACATGTATGGTCATTAAATAATTGAGAACAACCTCTTCTTAGCCCAGCTATTTGGTATCTTCAAATATGGTGTCCTAGACAATTACCTATGTTGCCTATGCCTAAATCTGGGCCTGAGTAAAATGTGATATTTTATTGCAGCTTTGTAACTTTGCCCCTGAATCTTCTAGAAGAAATGTCTTCTTGTGTCTTGAAAAGAAATACTTGACAGCATTCTTAAAAGCAAATGAGGAGGTATAAAGATGCTTGGCAGACTAATTGCCGCTTTGTGGCTGTCCAATGATTTGGTTCCTATTTTCAACATTACCATATAAATATTTTAAAATGTATTCATGTCTGTCATAAGATATGACATACTGGGTCAGACCAAGGGTTTATCAAGCCCAGTATCATGTTTCCAACAGTGGCCCATCCAGGTCACAGGTACCTGTCAGGTTCCCAAAAGGTCGACAGATCCCATGCTGCTTGTCCGTCCAGTGGATATGCAGTGGATTTCCCCAGTACTCTTTAATAATGGTTTGTGGACATTTTCTCCAGGAACTCATCCAAACCTCTTTTAAATCCAGCTACACTATCAGTTTTTACTACATCCTCTTATAATGAATTCCAGAGTTTGATTATGCATTGCATGAAAAAAATATTTTCTCTGATTAGTCTTAAATGTGCTACATTGTAAATTCATTAAGTATCCCCTAGTCTTTCTACTTTTTGAAGACATAAGCAACAATCTACATTTACTCGTTCCACTCCATTCATTATTTTATAGACCTTTATCATATCTCCTTTTGGCGTCTCTTTTCCAAGTTTAAGAGCCCTAACTTTTTAAGCCTTTCCTCATAGGGATATTCTTCCATCTCCTTTACCATTTTGGCAGCTCTTCTCTGTACCTTTTCTAATTCTGCTATACCCTTTTTAAGATATGGTGACCAATATTCAAGGTGCAATTACATCATGAAGTGATATAGAGGCATTATAATATCCTTGGTTTTATTCTCCATGCCTTTCCTTATGATTCCTGGTATTCAACATTAAAATATAAAGATTTTAAAATGTATTCACGTCTGCCATAGAAATAGTCTTTGCAAACATATGCTATTTACCTTAACTAAAGCTGGATTTGGCATAAGGCATCTAGACTGGAAGTGGAAAGTCCAGATCAGGACATTCACAATTTTCATCCCATTTTATGAAAGGCCTGCTGATGTGGAGCCTTTTGTAAAATATGTATAAGGCAGTGAGGAGTAAGCTTTTAGAAAAAAGAGCAGCATCACTCGGCACCTTTTCATGTAGGGCCCAATATTGGAAAAGCATTTACAAAGTTTGCAGCACAGTAAACCAAGTAAATGCCCTAAACGGGAATATTACATGGTTAGTGCCCTCGACTATCCCTGTCTTTGCCCCCTACATGCCCCAATGCTATCTGGTTAGCATTGGGGCGTGTTGGAGGTGCTCTGGGGCATAGCAGGGGCAGAAAATGGTGGTAACTGGGTAGTGGCAATATTGGACCGCTACCCGGTTAGCGTTCCACGGCTAAAACTAAGCAAGCTTTTGGTTCACCTAGTTTTAGCCATGGATGCTAACCGGGTAGCAGTCCAATATCTCTACTACCCGGTTAGGTTGTGCAGTGGTTTCCTCTGGGCTCCCAAACCGGATATTCAATGCTGTCGGCATGAGGTTAACTATCCTGTCTCCATGGTAACAGTTACTATGGGCCCTTGTGCACAGTTACTATGTGTTAAAATGTGTGTTAACGGCTTAGCAGACTTTATTAAAAGTGCCCCTTAGACTGTAAGCCCTCCAAGGACAGGAAAAATACCCACTGTACCTGAATGTAACTCAACTTGAACTACTATTGAAAAGGCATGAGCTAAATCCAAATCCAAAGAACCTATGTATCCCATGGTATCTACATGTGTAAATTGCAGCACTGTGAAATCAGCATGTAGAAGTATAAATGTTACCTTTATTGGCATCTCAAATGGTTTCTCAATTGGACAAATGGTTTAGATTGAGAAACCATTTGAGACGCCAATAAAGGTTGGATTTAACAATTCGCCTTCTGTGATTTATTCCGCCATGATCCATACCTGATCTCTACATCTTTGCCGAGTACGTGTTGCCATTTCCTTGTTGGAGTCTCAATGCGTGAATGAGATGATGGTGCAAGGATGAGGGTTTGGGATTTGTTAGGAAATGGGGAACATTCTGGGGAAAGGAGGGCCTCTTCCAAAGGGATGGGCTTCACCTTAACCGGGATAGATCCAGGCTGCTGGCATTAACCTTTAAAAAGTAGACAGAGCAGCTTTTAAACTAGATAATAGGGAAGAGTCGACAGTCACCCAAGTGCGCATGGTTCAGAACAATGTATCCTTGAAGGATACTACCAATAGAATGAAGTTAGGGCATATCAGCAGAGAGGTTCCAATTAAAGACAAAAGTAGCCCAAATGCCCTTGAGTACAGAGCAGACAGAGCTTAAAGATTCTAAATTACACCTGTCTACTGATAGCCAGATTAATATGAATAAAATACAGTCTCTAAAATGCTTGTATGCAAATGCTAGAAGTCTAAAAAATAAGATGAGAGAGTTAGAATATATAGCCCTAAATGAGAGGTTAGACATGATTGGTATCTCAGAGACATGGTGGAAGGAGGACAACCAGTGGGACAGTGCGATACCTGGGTACAAACTATATTGCAATGATAGAACTGAAAAAATTGGTGGCGGGATTGCGCTCTATGTTAGAGAGGGCATTGAGTCACAAAGGATTAAAGTTTTGCAGGAAAACAAATTTGCCGTAGAATCTCTATGGATTGAAATTCCATGTTAAAAGGGGAAGGCAATGGCAGTGGGGGTGTACTATCGACCGCCTGGCCAGAATGAACAAATAGATGATGAAATGCTCAAAGAAATCAAGGAAGCTAACAAAAGTTACAGCACAGTAATACTAATGGGTGATTTCAATTACCCCAATATTGACTGGGTCAGTGTCATGGCAGGACATGCTAGGGAGATAAAGTTTCTAGATGAAATAAATGACTGCTTCTTGGAGCAACTGGTTCATGAACCAACCAGAGGGGAAGCCATTTTGGACCTAATCCTTAGTGGAACACCAGATCTGGTTCAAGAGATAAGGGTGTTGGGACCTCTTGGCAATAGTGATCATAGCACGATCGCATTTGATTTAATTACTGGAGGAGGGATGGTAAGGAAATCCACAGTATACCTTTTAACTTTCAAAAGGGAGACTATGATAAAATTTTATTTATTTTATTTAACACATTTTATATACCGCTTTATCATTTCAATCAAAGTGGTTTACATTGAAACTTAAACGTGGTAATGTACATTAAACAAGGACATTGATAACTTGGATTTTTATGAGGCAATGGAAGGCTAAAATGAGGAAAATAGTTTAAAAAAAACCTAAAAGGTGCATTTGCAAAGATTAAAGACTTACATCGAGCTTGGGTATTGTTTAAAAATACTATCTTGGAAGCCCAGACCAGCTGTATTCCACGCTTTAAGAAAAGTGGAAGGAAGTCCAAAACTGCCTAAAACTACCAGAATGGTTTAAAGGTGAGGTCAGAGAGGATATTGTTGCCAAAAAAGCATCTTTAAGGAAATGGAAAAAAGAGCCAAATGATGAAAACTGGAAACAGCACAAACACTGGCAAGTTAAATACAAGGCATTGATAAGTCAGGCAAAGAGAGAATTTGAGAAGAAGCTTGCTGTGGAAGCAAAAATGTATAATAAAGACTTTTTCAAGTACATTCATAGCAAAACCTGTGAGAGAGTCAGTTGGACCAATAGATGATAGAGGGGTAGAAGGGGCACTAAGAGGGGATCAGGCCATAGCAGAGAGACTGAATGAATTTTTTGCTTCGGTCTTTACTGAGGAAGATGTAGGGACATTACCCATGACTGAAGTGATATTTAAAGGTGATACTGTGGAAGAATTGAAAGAAATATTGATATACCAGGAAGATGTACTACAACTATTAAATAAACTGAAGAACACCAAATCACCTGGACCAGATGGTATACATCCAAGAGTGTTGAAAGAACGGAAATGAGATTGCAGACCTGCTATTAGTAATCTGTGAACTATCATTAAAATCATCTGTAATACCTGAAGATTGGAGGATGGCCAATGTAACTCCAATTTTTTTAAAAGGGTTCCAGGGGTGATCCAGGAAACTACAGACCAGTGATCCTGACATCGGTACCAGGAAAAATGGTAGAAACCACCATAAAGAACAAAATTACTCAGCGTGTAGATAGTCATGGCTTAATGGGAGACAGCCAACATTGCTTTAGACAAGGAAGATCTTGTCTTACTAATCTGTTATGTTTTTTTGAAGGTGTGAATAAACAGGTAGACAAAGGTGAGTTGGTTGATATAGTGTATCTGGATTTTCAGAAAACCTTTGACAAGGTCCCTCATCAGAGACTTTTGGCAATTCTAAAAGTTCATGGGATAGGAGGCAGTGTACTATTGTGGATCAGGGACTGGTTAAAAGATAGAAAGCAGAGGGTAGGACTAAATGTCCAATTTTCCCAATGGAGAAAGGTGAATAGTGGAGTACCCCAGGAATCTGTGCTGGGTCTGCTGCTTTTTAACATATTCATTAATGACCTGGAAAAGGGAATAACGAGTGAGGTTATCAAATTTGCAGATGACACGAAACTATTTAAAGTTGTTAAAACCCATGAGGATTGTGAAAATTTGCAAGAGGATCTTGATAAATTGGAAGACTGGGCATCAAAATGGCAGATGAAATTGAATGTGGACAAGTGTAAAGTTATGTACCTAGGAAAGAATAACCCAAACTATGGTTACATGATGCAAGGTTCCACATTAGGAACCTTCACCCAGGAAAAAGATGTAGGTGTCATCGTGGATAACATGTTATCCGCCCAGTGTGCAGCGGCAGTCAAGAGAACAAATAGAATGCTAGGTATCATAAGGAAAGGAATGGAAACTAAAACAAAGGATATTATAATGCCTCTGTATCATTCCATAGTGCGACCGCACCTTGAGTATTGTGTGCAATTCTAGTCGCCGTATCTTAAAAAGGATATAGCTCTATTAGAAAAGGTACAGAGAAGAGCCACCAAAATGGTAAAGGGGATGGAAGGATACCCCTATGAAGAGAGGTTAAAAAGGGTTTTTCAACCTGGAAAAGATATGGCTGAGGGGAAATATGATAGTGGTCTATAAATTAATGACTGGAGTGGAAGGGTAAACATAGATCTATTGTTTACGTCATCAGAATATAGAAAGGTTAGGGGACATGCAATGAAGCTACAGGGTAAACTATTTAAGACTAATAAACGTGTAATCAAACTCTGAAATTTGTTACCAGAGGATGTTGGAAAAGCTGTTAGTGTAACTGGGTTTAAAAAAGGTTTGGACAAGTTTGTGGAGGAAAGGTCCATACATCATTATTAAAAGGGACCCAGGATATCACTGCATTGTGGAACCTGTGTCTTTTGGGGAAACTGCTAGGTAATTATGACCTAGATTGGCCACTGTTGGAAACAGGATATTGTGCTTGATGGACCTTGGTCTGACCTAGTATGGCATATCTTATGTTCTGTGATAAGGAAGCTTATCAAAGCTCAGGGAGTAATGACAAAATAGGAGAATTTACTCTGATCAAGGGACCTGTGCTGGCAGGTTATAGAAATAAGACAGCTTGTTTCCCTAAAAGACTACATGTTCCAGAATGCACTAGTATGCAGAAAGTCCCTAGGGGAGCTAGAGTGGAAAAGCATGTGTCTAATCAGAGAAAGCATTATGTCATCCCTAATCAAACAGTCCCTAGAAGAATGCTTAATCCACAACACCTGAAGAATGCAAGGGTGGAGTTGCAATCTAAGCCCTTTAAAGCTAGAGGGGAATCTTCAGGAAGACAGAAGGAGAAGGGGAATCAGAAGGAGAATGAGAACAGAAGGAAGAACAACCGGAACCTGAAGGAACAAGGACAAGGAAGCAGACGGTCCAAGAGAGGAGCTCAGAGAAGTACCTATGCCTGGAGAGATACCTGGGGGAAAGAAGAATCTTCAGAGGACTGGAAAAAGCCAGAGGTTTGTAGATCCACAGCCAGGGACCCTCAAGCAACGCCTAGGAAGAGGACTGTTGCAGCTAAGGAAGAAAGGAGCCCAAATACCACTTGGAGGACGTCTGGAGAAAAGATCCTGAGGACCAGAGATACCAACGGGAGGACAGGACACAAAAGCTCTATTGCATACTGGCCAGAATACCAAAAGAAGCAGCCTGTCGCTTGCCTGGATTCAGGTAGGAACTGTGAACGTTTCTCTAGCTTTGAGCAGTGCAAACAGCAGGGAAACAGTTTCTCTCCATGTAGAGGTCAGTTCCTAAAGCCCTCTGAGTCAGACGGAGAAACAGAATCTATGCAATTTCAAGAGCAAGGTTCAATATCTGATACAGAGGATAATTATATGGACTGTTCTTTGAGTAAGTTGTTGTTTTAGGAAAATCCTAAATATCAGAGCAAACATCAAAAGGAAACATTCTAAATATTAGCTTCCCATAAAGTTTTGTTGAAAAGAAAAAGCTTTTGGGAATGTTTTGAACGTGTGCTGAAATCAAGCTACTGATTGCAGTTAATTGTCACCTGTTGGTGGAGGAGAGCCCAGCACAAGCTGTGCACACATAGGATTAAAAAGTTATTTTCTGTATGGAGAAAGTGAGCTATGTTTTAGTATAAAGAGGTTTTCCTCTTTGATTTATTTTTCCCCAGCACTGCTAAGGAGTTTATTAGCAGTGGCTGAAAGAAGCCTTTCTGTTCCATAAAGAACTCTGATTCTTAATTTGCATAAGATTTTTCAGTTGCTTTATTTTGTGTTGAATAAACCCTGGAGAAGTTATCTGGATGGTGTTACCAAGCATATCTGTGTGTGGGATAATCACCCCATAAATAAACTCTAATTTTGTCTACACTCGACCAACTACAAGAGTTTTCATTATTTTAAAAAGGCAAGCTTTGTGTGAATGGACTTCAATAACCACAATCCTTTGCAAGACAGTTAATTTACATACTTGCCAAGATGGTGGTACCTTCATAACAAGCACCCCCTTTTATAGTTCTTATGACAAAGGTTACTGTTTACATGTGTTCAACCATTCTAAACTGACCTTCCAAGTTATTTCAGTAGTTATTCTTGGTCTTCAGCAGCATATTGCTCTTTCGTTGTGTCTATGTAGCCCAATTTAGCTACAATTGCAACTGTCAAACAGTCTTCACTGTTTAATGTTCAGTCTCAGGAAAACATCTTCTTTGCTATCAAATGCAATAAAAAATATCGTAATTCAAATAATTTTCTTATTATTACTCCACATTCTCTCCTACTCCCCCTGTACTACCTCACTCTCTTTCAACTTCTCCTCCACCTCCACTTTCTGTATTTACCTCCTTTTAGCAGGTCTTGCATGGGCAAAAATTATAAATACAGTGAGGTTTTTCTTTATATCACACAATGGAGTTAACATGCACTATTGTAGTTTATATGAAATAATTCAGCAAAAATAAGGTACAATATTTTTGTATAACATTAATGTGCCATGATATTGTCCTTTTATAACTTACCCTGCAGAAGCATACAAAATTATAGCCTGTTAGTACATCTTCCCTAATATATCAGAAGTTAGTTAGACAGAATGCCATATGATTAGTTATAAAAATACTGTTTAAGGAACTATGGGGCCCTTTTACTACTACTACTATAAATCATTTATATAGCGCTACAACATAAGAACATAAGATATGCCATACTGGGTCAGACCAAGGTCCATCAAGCCCAGTATCCTGTTTCCAACAGTGGCCAATCTAGGTCATGCGTACCTAGCAGTTTCCCCAAAAGACACAGGTTCCGCAATGCTTGTACTGGGTCAAGCATTGATATCCTGGGTCCCTTCTTAATTATGGTTTATAGACCTTTCCTCCAGGAACTTGTAAAAACCTTTTTAAACCAAGCTACACTAACAAACTTTACTACATCCTCCGGTAAGAAATTCCAGTGTTTGATTACACGAGTGAAAAAATATTTTCTATTATTAGTCTTAGTTTACCCTGTAGCTTCATTGTATGTCCCCTAGTCTTTCTATATTCTGATAACGTAAACAATCGATCTACGTTTATCCGTTCCACTCCGTTCATTAATTAATAGACTTCTATCATATCTCCCCTCAGCCGTCTCTTTTCCAGGTTAAAGAGCCCCAACCTTTTTAGGCTTTCTTCATAGGAGTATCCTTCCATCCCCTTTACCATTTTGGTGGCTCTTCTCTGAACCTTTTCTAATAACGCTATATCCTTTTTAAGATACGGCGACCAGAATTGCACACAATATTCAAGGTGCGGTCTCACCATGGAACGATATAGAGGCATTATAATATCCTTTGTTTTATTTTCCATTCCTTTCCTTATGATACCTAGCATTCTACTTGCTCTCTTGGCTGCCGCTGCACACTGGGCCGAGGGTTTTAACATGTTATCCACAATGACGCCTAAATCTTTTTCCTGGGTGGTGGTTCCTAATGTGGAACCTTGCTTCGTGTAACCATAGTTTGGGTTGTTCTTCCCTAGGTGCATAACTTTGCACTTGTCCACATTAAATTTCATTTGCCATTTTGATGCCCAGTCTTCCAATTTATCAAGATCCTCTTGAACGGGAGTGAGTGGAAGGAGGTCAGCCCGACTGTGCTCTGCTGTGGTGTGGACTCTCTGGGTTCCTGTAGGGCCGGCGCTCACGCGGTGCCTGCCCCGACGTCATCTACGGGGCATAAGATCATCTCCGCTCCGCGGTCACGCTTGAAGGGGCGCGGTTAAAGGGGCATATCCTGCTCCTTATGCGCTCCTTTGGCGCTCTTGGCGTTCTGGTGGTGGTTATCCTGGCATGGGCAGGCGTAGGAAGCGCTCCCTCAACGTGAGTACTGTTAATCCTCCTAAGATAATTAGAACTGTTGGTCCTATGGATAAACACGTTGTGTTACTGAAGGATGAGGAGGCTGCCTCCGGGTCTGTTGCCGAGTGTGTTTCCCCTCCAGATGACGCCTCTCGGGGGTTATTAAGCTCTGCCCTGCTTACAGAATTGGATATTATCGACCCAGTGACCTCCTCACCAATGATGGAAGATCCGGAGCTAGTTGGGGAAGTTGTATCCCCTTTAGCTTCATTGGACGGTACCAATGTGCCTCTGGTAGTACCTCTGCCACAGGCTATTCAGCTACCGGGAGACTGTGTGGATATTCGCTCTGAAGCTGCTCATGTTAAGATAGATTCTCAGAATGTATCTTTGGTAGATGTTTTATCTGTTTTATCACGCATTGAGTCTTCTATTTCTTCTTTAGCTATGGTTGCCTCTCAATTTTCAGAGTTCTCTAAAGGATCAGTTGCAAAAATGGCTCAACATGATTCACAAATTGTTGCCTTAGATGCCAAATTTCATAAATTAGAAAAGCAGTATGATTCCTTACAGAAATCGTCTTTATCTTTCATGAAAGATAGTATGACTTTACATATGCAAAAGGAATTGTTAGAGAACTCGCTCCGGGCTACTAACATTCGTTGTTTAAATTTTCCTCATACGAGGTTGATATCCCCTCAGATTTTATTTGACAAATATCTAACTGAAGTTTTGGGATATGATAACAATTCGAAACCGCTTATTAATAAGCTTTATTATCTGCCTGGGGCTAGAGCTCCTCCTGTTGCTGACCCACTTGCTGTAGTTTCCAAAGTTCAAGCTGATTCTATGGATCTGTCAGCATTCATAGAGTTATCTCAGGATTTGATTTCTTCTCGTGCTACACTTCTTGTATCTTTTACCACAGAAGCGGATAAGAATTCTGTGATGAGATTATTTTTTGCTAATAAAGGTGCTCTTTTTTGTGGGGCAAAAATAACCATTTTTCCCGATGTTTCGAGACAGACACAGTTGAGGCGCAGGGCTTTTTTGGATCTGAAGCCCCGGGTCTTAGCTGTGGGTGCATCATTTTTTCTCAAATTTCCCTGTAAATGCGTGGTGGTCTTAGAGGGAACTAAATATGTTTTTTCTGAAACGTCGTCGTTAGAGACATTTATTATACATCAGGCTCCTTCAAAGCTGTAAGTTTTTTCCTTATTATTCTGTTTTCTGTAATGCAAAGTAATTAGAGCTTATGTATTTTTCAGGGCTGTATTTCCTGTGTTTTCCTGTAACGCTGAGTATTTTCTTATATGTTTTCTTAATGATTCACTTGTACTCCCCCTTAATGTGGACTAGGTTGATTGCTGTTATTTTCTTATTTCAAATATTGTTATTGTTTCTTTGATAATTTGAATAAAAATATAATTAAAAAAGATCCTCTTGAACGTTTCCACAATCCTCTTGGGTTTTAACAACTTTAAATAGTTTTGTGTCATCTGCAAATTTGATAACCTCACTCGTTATTCCACTTTCCAGGTCATTTATGAATATGTCAAAAAGCAGCGGACCCAGCACAGATCCCTGGGGTACACCACTATTCACCTTTCTCCATTGGGAAAATTGGCCATTTAGCCCAACCCTCTGCTTTCTATCTTTTAACCAGTTCCTGTTCCACAATAGTACACTGCCTCCTATCCCATGACTCTTTAGTTTTGCCAAAAGTCTCTGATGAGGGACCTTGTCAAAGGCTTTCTGAAAGTCTAGATACACTATATCAACCGACTCACCTTTGTCCACCTGTTTATTCACACTTTCAAAAAAACATAACAGATTAGTAAGACAAGATCTTCCTTGTCTAAAGCCATGTTGGCTGTCTCCAATTAGGCCATGACTATCTACATGCTGAGTAATTTTATTCTTTATGATGGTTTCTACCATTTTTCCCGGTACTGATGTAAGGCTCTCCGGTCTGTAGTTTCCCGGATCACCCCTGGAACCCTTTTTAAAAATTGGTGTTACATTGGCGATCCTCCAATCTTCAGGTATTAGAGATGATTTTAATGATAGTTCACAGATTACCAATAGCAGGTCTGCAATCTCATATTTCAGTTCTTTCAACACTCTTGGATGTATACCATCCGGCCCAGGTGATTTGCTACTCTTCAGTTTATCTAATAGTTGTAATACATCTTCCCAATGTATCAATATTTCCTTCAATTCTTCCGCACCTTTAAATACCACTTCAGTCATGGGTAACATCCCTACATCTTCCTCAGTAAAGACCGAAGCAAAGAATTCATTCAGTCTCTCCGCTATCGCCTTGTCACCTCTTAGTGCCCCTTTAACTCCTCTATCATCTAATGGACCAACTGACTCTCTCACAGGTTTTTTGCTACGAATGTACTTGAAAAAATCTTTATTTCGCGTTTTTGCTTCCGCAGCAAGCTTCTTCTCAAATTCTCCCTTTGCCTGCTTTATCAATGCCTTGCATTTGACCTGCCAGTGCTTGTGCTGTTTCCAGGTTTCGTCGTTTGGCTCTTTTTTCCATTTCCTGAAAGATGCTTTTATGGCAACAACAGCCTCTCTGACCTCACCTTTAAACCATGCTGGCAGTTTTTTGGACTTCCTTCCACTTTTCTTAAAGCGTGGAATACAGCTGGTCTGGGCTTCCAAGATAGTATTTTTCAACAACACCCATACTTGATGTAAGTCTTTAACCTTTGCAACTGCTCCTTTTAGTTTTTTCTTAACTATTTTCCTCATTTTATCATAGTCTCCCTTTCGAAAGTTAAAAGGTAGTACTGTGGATTTCCTTACTATCCCTCCTCCACTAATTAAATCAAAGGCGATCATGCTGAGATCACTATTGCCAAGTGGTCCCAACACCCTTATCTCTTGCACTAGATCTGGTGTTCCACTAAGGACTAGGTCTAATATGGCTTCACCTCTGGTCAGTTCATGAACCACCTGCTCCAAGAAGCAGTCATTTATTTCATCTAGGAACGTTATCTCCCTAGCATGTCCTGCCGTGACACTGACCCAGTCGATACTGGGGTAATTGAAATCACCCATTATTATTACCGCGCTGTAACGTTTGTTAGCTTCCTTGATTTCTTTGAGCATTTCATCATCCATTTGTTCATTCTGGCCAGGCGGTCGATAGGACACCCCCACTGCCATCACCTTCCCCTTTTTCCATGGAATTTCAATCCATAGAGATTCTACAGCAAATTTTGTTTCCTGCAAAACTTTAATCCTTTGTGACTCAATGCCCTCTCTAACATAGAGCGCGACCCCTCCACCAATTTGATCAGCTCTATCATTACGATATAGTTTGTACCCAGGTATCACAGTGTCCCACTGGTTGTCCTCCTTCCACCATGTCTCTGATATTCCAATCATATCTAACCTCTCATTTAGTGCTATATATTCTAACTCTCCCATCTTATTTTTTAGACTTCTAGCATTTGCATACAAGCATTTTAGAGAGTGTATTGTATTCATATTAAGTTGGCTATTGGTAGACATGGGTAATTTGGGATCTTTAGGCTCTGTCTGCTTCATACTCGAGGGCATTTGGGCTACTTTACTCTTTTTTGGAACCTCTCTGCTTTTGGTAGTATCCTTCAAGGATACATTCTTCCAAACCATCCGCTCTTGGGCGACTGTCGGCTTTCTCCTATTATCTAGTTTAAAAGCTGCTCTATCTCCTTTTTAAAGGTTAATGCCAGCAGCCTGGTTCCATCCCGGTTAAGGTGAAGCCCATCCCTTCGGAAGAGCTCCTCCTTTCCCCAGAATGTTCCCCAGTTCCTAACAAATCCAAACCCCTCATCTCTGCACCATTGTCTCATCCACGCATTGAGACTCCGGAGCTCTGCCTGCCTTTTGGGCCCTGCACGTGGAACGGGAAGCATTTCGGAGAACGTTCCCCTGGAAGTTCTGGATTTCAACTTCCTACCTAAAAGCCTAAATTTAGCCTCCAGAACCTCCCTACCACATTTTCCTATGTTATTGGTACCAACATGTACCAAGACAGCAGACTCCTCCCCAGCACTATCTAAGACCTTATCTAGGTGGCGCGTGAAGTCCGCTACTTTTGCACCAGGCAGGCATGTTACCAGGCGATCCTCATGTCCACCAGCCACCGAGCTATCTACATGCCTAATGATCGAATCACCAACTATAACTGCTGTCCTAACCCTTCCCTCATGGGCACATGGCTCTGGAGAAACTTCCTCGGTGCAAGAGGGTTTTACATCACCTGGAGGACAGGTCCTAGTTACAGGATCACTTCCTGCCACACAGGAATGCTGCCAGACTGGAGGTGGGACTTCAGGACTATATCCCTGTAGGTCTCGTCTATGTACCTCTCCGTCTTTCTTATGTTTTCCAGGTCTGCTACTTTAGCCTCTAGAGAACGGACTTGTTCCCCTGAGAGCAAAGAGCTCCTTACACCTAGTGCACATGTAAGACCTCTCACCAACTGGGAGAAAATCCATACATGTGACACTCAATGCAAAAGACTGGAAAGCCCCCATCTCGCTGCTGGACTGCTGTCTGCATCTTAGTTTTTAGTTTTTATTTAGATCTTTAAGTTCTTTACTTACTAAGGGTTGCTATGGATATTTATACCAATAAAACTGTACCTAATACGTTTAATATACTTTGTTCACCTGAAGCTTAATTGATCTCAGGTACTTGGTGTATGACTGATTTGGGTAATGAGCTTCACCTGAGAGCACCTCCTGTCTTTTAAGATGTGTAAGTACCTATAAAGCTACGATTATCCCAGGGGTGGGTGGGTGGGTGTGGGGAGGGAGGGAGGGAAATAACACTTATTAAAAGAGGGCTGCTACACAGTACCCTGTCCTGTGCTGCTGAGGTAAGATATATTCTTATTTGATTTAAATTATAGCTCTTTGCTGCTGGTAGGCTCTAACTTATTATGAAATTTAAACTACAAGCTCTCTGCTGGGTTCCATATTTAACCAGAAAGCTCCATTCTGTGTTTTAAATTTAAACTAAAAGTATTTTGCTGATACTAGGCCCTGAGTGACTATTAAATTAAAACTACAAGCTCTCTGCTTGGTATGAAATGTAACCAGAAAGTTCTCTTCTGTGTTTTAAATGTAAACTTAAACTGCTGCTACTAGGCCCTGACTGATTTAACAAAAAATAGTGGGTTCACAGATTAAATAGATTTAATAGAAAGAATTCCTTTCAGAAAATTCCCAGAAGTATATACTCACAATTGCAGATCTCTCTCCAGAAGTAACAGTTCCCTTTTCTAGTCTTTCAAGACTGAAGATCACAGAGCTCTGGTTGAGCTATTTATGCCTGTGCTGCTGAGGTAAGCTGTGACCAACTTCCTGGATGATTAACAGTCTTTGCTTGGATAGAAGGAGTCTTTCAAAATGGCCTTTTGACCTGGTGTTAACACCTATTGAAAAGGTTTCACAGGTCTCTTGCCCCCTAGGTAGAAGGCCTCGTTGTAAAGGTCTCTAAAAGACTTTATTTGCTGCTCAAAGAGTACTGACCCTGTTTTGCCTTTTGTGCTAATCTATATTCTTATTTGATTTAAATTATAGCTCTTTGCTGCTGCTAGGCTGTTTCTGTGAAGCCGTGATTGATGGGAAATGCTAAAGGCAATGCCCTTTAACCTTTCCCATCATTCGCGGCTTCACAGAAACAGACGCCAGCGTGAAGAAAAAAGGCTCTTCACACTGGCGTCTGTGCAGAGGGAGCCGGGGCCTCGTGAGGGCTTCCCCTGGCTCCCTCTGAAGCCGCTCACACAGCCGCCGGGCTGGTCGGGGGTGGGGGGGGCAAGGATTGGATGGGCTGTGAAGGGGGGGACCTGGCCTGGAAATGGGCTGGGGGGGGGGGTAACTTGGACTGGAAATGGGCTATGGGGGGGGGGGGCGGAACCTGGACTGGAAATGGGCTATGGGGGGAACCTGGACTGGAATTGGGCTATATGGTGGGGGAACGTGGACTGGAAATGGGCTATGGGGTGGGGAAACTTGGACTGGAAATGGGCTATGGGGGGGTGAACTTGGACTGGAAATGGGCTAAGGGGAGGCGGACCTTGGACTGGAAATGGGCTATTGGGGGGGGGGAACCTGGACTGGAAATGGGCTATGGTGGGGGGAGGAACGTGGACTGGAAATGGGCTGTGATGGTGGGGGGGCCTAGGACTGGAAATAGGCTGTGATGGGGGGGGGGCTAGGACTGCAAAGAGGCTGTGATGGTGGACTTGGACTGGAAATGGGTTTTAATTGGGGGGAGGGGGCTAGGACTGGAAATGGGCTGTGATGGTGGTGGGGGGGGGGAGCCTGGACTGGAAAGAGGCTGTGATGGGGGGGGGGGGCTAGGAATGGAAAGAGGCTGTGATAGGGGGTGACTTGGACTGGTAATGGGCTGTGATTTGGGGGGGGGATAGGACTGGAAATGGGCTGTGATGGGAGGGCTAGCACTGGAAATGGGCTGATGAAGAGCTGGAATAGGACTGGAAATGGGCTAATGGGAGCTGGAATAGGACTGGAAGTGGGTTGACGAGAGGGATAGGATTGGAAATTGGCTTATGGGGGAGCTTGGAGTGGAAATGGGTTGATGGGGGACTGTAATGGAACTGGAAAAGAGCATATGTGGGGCTAAGACTGGAAATGTGCTGATGTGGAGCTAGAATAGGACTAGAAATGGACTGATGGGGGAGCTTGGACTGCAAATGGGTGATAGGCTAGAATAGGACTGGAAATGGTCTGATGTGGGGGCATGGGAGAATGGGACTAGAAGATGCTGGGTGGGTCCAGAACTATAAGGGAGCTGATTTTGGGGGAGAACTAGAAGGAGATGGGGAATGAGAATGGAGAGGGGAAAAGATATTTTGTATGGAAGAAAAATCTGCGATGGGCCGGGTATTGGGAGAGTAAGAGGGGATTGAGAATGGAAGGGTGAAATTTGAGTGGATGATAAAGGAATAAGGAAAGAAATGGGGGAAAGAGCAAAAGGGAAATGATCAGTATTTTAAAGCAGATATAGAGAGAGAATGGAAAACATCTAAAAGAGAAGAAAGGACAAATGGATAGCTCACAGAAGACACGAAGAAACCAGAAGAAAGTGGAGCAATTGCAACTGAAAAATGAAATGCCCAAACAGAAGGTAGAAAAATACTTTTATTTTGAATTTATTAACTGGACTATGTCTGGTCTGGGAAGTGTGTATTGCTAACATCTTTGCATTTTTGTTTAGTGCAAGAGGAAATTACTTTATAGTTTTATTTCTCCAGTGTTGTACATTTCATGTTTGGCTTTTGGGGTTCCCAGTTTAATTATTATCTTCCTATTTCTAAATTGTGATCCCTTGTTCTTTGTGTGGTGATGGTCTATGTTCTGTGTAACTGAGCTGAGATATTCTGTTCATGTAGTTTCTATTTGACAGTCCCACTTGTTCTCTTTCCCCCAGTGAGATGTATTGGTATTATTTAAGATGTATTGGTTTAATATCTGCAGTGTTGCCTTTTGATAGGTAGGGTTTGGTGCTTTGTGAGTCCTGGTAGTGCTGTTATGTTAGGGTGGATTTGCTATGGATTCTAAATGGTCAGTGTTTATAGTACTTCCTAATGGGCCTGGCGGTTGTCACTGCAATATAGTAATGTAGAAATCTGTTAGTTTTCTTTATCAAGAGACTCATTAAGAGGCATGTTTACTAAAAGTGCATGTTGATATTATGCAAATATTTATGCAAACGAGACTCCTTATGCAAATGAGGCCCCACAATTAATCTCCGCACATGGCCCCGCACCCCCTTTGGGCTGCCCCTGAGTGAATGCATTTATATGTTAGAAGGAGAAGTTTGAATTGGATATGAAAATGGAAGGGGAGCCAGTGAAGTGATTTTAGAAGAGGGGTCATATGAGTGTATCAGGGCTGGTGGAAGATTAGCCATGCAGCAGAGTTCTGGATAGGCTGAAGAGGAGAGAGATGACACTAAAGGAGACCAGCAAGGAGGAGTTTGCAATAGTCAAGACTGGAGGTGACCAAAGAGTGGACAAGAGCCTTAGTTGTGTGTTCAGAGAGGAAGGGACAAATTTTGTCAATGTTGTAGAGAAAAAAATGACAGGTATTAGCTTATGTTGAATATGTGTGGAGAAGGAAAGGGAGGAGTCAAAGATGACCCCCAAGGTTGCGGGCCAAGGAAACAAGAAGAAGAAGAGCATTGTTAACAGTGCTAGAGAAAGGAGAAAGGAGGGATGAGGATTTAGGGTGAAAAATAAGAAGTTCAGTGTTAGCCATATTCAATTATAGGTGGCGGTGAGACATCCAGTCAGCGAGGTCAGATAAGCAAGTAGAGATATGAGTTTGGAGTAAAGGAGAGATGTTAGATGTAGTAGATAGATTTGAGAGTCATCAGCATAAAACTGATACTGAAAGCCATGGGAAGAGATGAGGGCACTAAGGGACTGGGTATTGAGAGAGAAAAGGAGAGGGCCCAGAGCAGACCCTAAAGTGCACTATGCAGTTATGCATTTTAATTCACACGGTAACTGTGCATAAGGGCCCATGTTACCATGCTGGCATGACAGTTGTTATGTGCCAGTTTCAGTGTTAATTGCTCATTGGTGTCAGGGCCAGAAATGGGCAGGTTATGGATGGAAAATGAGCTTAATGCATGGGAAGGGATTTTTCCCTGCAGTACG
Organism: Ichthyophis bannanicus; assembly: GCA_033557465.1. Taxonomy (NCBI): domain Eukaryota; kingdom Metazoa; phylum Chordata; class Amphibia; order Gymnophiona; family Ichthyophiidae; genus Ichthyophis; species Ichthyophis bannanicus. The sequence goes on along the minus strand of CM066032.1, from coordinate 1,400,223,687 downwards.
TGCAGGAGATATGCTGGGCAAGCTCCAACAGTTACTGCTTGGCTTTTGCACTAACTGCATGTTGGGTGTTGCTTCTAATGCACAGTAAGCACTAAAACATATTGCATTTTAGTTCAAGGGTCTCTATATTCATGTGGCAGGCCATTGTGATAATGATATTGCACATTGTGATAATGATATTACAACTATTCTACTGTAAGTGAAAATGCCATAGCACTGAATGTATGAACTCACTGATTTACCACATTACCGCAGCCAGTATCACATCTCAAACGCAGCTGCCTTCATTTTGTAGACAACTGTGTAGCATTCTAAATGCTTTGAGTTGCCCTAAAAAATAAGTGATAGCGATATGATGTGCCCTATTGCATATTCATAATTTACTAATAAACTATGGGGAGAACGGTTGTACTAATTTTTGACTCTTTCCTATCTTATTTTTTCATATAATCGAGCTTGATGCCTCACTATATCATTAGCGACCCCAAAGTGAGTTCCAGATGAAATAATTTCAATAAATCCAAATGATACATGTCCCACACAAATATGAATGTCACAAATACAGAGAATGACAAAGCAATATGTTAGTCTTACTTCCTTTGATGGATCGTCAATACATTTTATTCCTTACATACATTTAAAAAAAATTTGGGGTGGGACTGGCTTACACAGTAAAGAACCGAATAGGAGGGAAAATAACGGAGAAAGGCTTTTATCATTTCCTCAGTGAAAGAGATTTTTGGCTGTTTCAAAGGAGAAAACAGTCCCTTAATAAAACTAGTCGGGAGAAGAAGACAAATCAAAAGACAACCCATCGTCTAGAAGAAATGCCGCCCTTCTCAGTGTTGCAAGGTAACTAATCGATTCATCCAGCTTTCTGATAGTTTGCATGGAAATGACTGCAAATAGAATCATGATTTGAATTGCTTGTTAAAAGAAAGCTCATTTTGATTCTGGCAAATGTCCAGGGGAATGGTATTTCACAACATGGGAGCTACACAACTATATGCAGACTGGTGAATGGAGGTCAAATTTGCCACTGACAGTGGGTAAATAAACAGGAAGCCTTGCTCCAAAAATTGGAAAGCCTTGTTCGGTAAATAAGGTCCTATAAATCTGTCAAATAAGTCAGCTGGTCTGGTTAAAATTCTTGAAGACACAAGCAAGTATTTTAAATGGAATTCACCATGGAATCGGCAGGTCAGTGTAGTGTTTCTGGAATTTGGGTGAGGATAGCGACATTTTGTAACAGAGTGCCAATGTTAATAGGGCAGGAAGGCGCATATTTTTGGCCTATTTAATAATGATACATAGGACCTTATGTGTCTATAAAATACAAGTACAAATCCTGCAGCAATTGCGCCTCGTTCGACGGCGTGGGCATTATGGTATATCTGCTCGACCGCAGGCGTAAATATTAGCTTGCACTTTATGAGGGGAATTTTCTAAGGAGGTGCCTATTTTCAGTGTGTTTTCAGGTGCCTATATTAAGGCAACTTTATAAAAATAAGAAGGCATCTACCTATCTATATGCAATGCAATCTCAAGTGGCAGACCTCGTGGCTAAATTGCAGACAGACATTTACACCAGCCATAGAGCTAATATAATTCTCTGTATTTTATAATCTAAGGGGCTTGTTTACAAAGCCGCGGTAGCGGTTCGCGGTCGTTATCGGAGCCGCGACCAGCTTTGTAAACAAGCCCCTAAGTCTACTTAAAAATAGGCATCGTTGATACCCCCTCAACAAACACCCACCCACCCACTCCAGTCACATCCCCTTCCAACTAACAGCCCCACGATCAAGGACCCCTCCCCACAGACAGAATGGGCTCTCTGTTCCAAGATCCCACCACAAAAATAGATCCCTCACCCACCGAAAACACCCTCTGGACCCCTCCCCACAGAAGAGATCCCTACTGCTAAAATAAACCTTCTGAACCTCCCTCTCTACTCATCCCCTAGTAGTAGCCTCACCGTACTTCAGGGAGGGGAGGGGTTTGACTGGTGCAGAATCTGCCTGGCAAAGGAGAGCCCCTACTCTCCCTGCTTCAGCCCATCCTCTGAAGGTGGGAAATAAGCATTTTATTTTCTGTTTGGTGATTAGAATGTGTAAATCGGTGACCTAGTAGCTGTATGTCTTCAGGAGTAAACTAATGTCCTGGAAACCAGTTCAAAATCTCTCTCGAATGCATCTCCTGCATGAAACATACATGTTGGAAAATTTGGATTGGCTGGTGATTTGTTCTGGTATATGACTAGTTCTTATGTATGCAGGACATATCCATCAACCTGAGGCTTTTGCATGAGACTGAAAACTATTTTGTGGGAACAAAACTTAAAAAGAATGTACGTGAGTAGAATTAATGTGCTGTTAATGCAAACCCTTGTGTGCATGTCCCAGGCTTACTCCCCTTGTTTAGTGCAGACATTGTATGCACAGCTCCTTTGCATGCTGTTTGCTAAACACGCATTAGGAAACCCTGCACTACAGCTTTAGCACTGGCTCCACTGCAGGGTTTCTGCACTGAGCCCTTTGTGTCTGTAATGCCGGTTTTAATCTAACTTCTGAATGTGTAGAGCTTTGCAGTGGAGGAGTAGCCTAGTGGTTAGAGCAATTGCCTAGTAACCAGAAGATCAAGGGTTCAGTTCCCACTGGCACTCCTTGTGACCTTGGACAAGTCACTTTGCCAGCCTTTTCTTCCAAGGCAATGGAGGGTAAACTACTTCCAGTGATACATTGCCAAGAAAACCCAGAGGTAGCTGGGTCACTATGAGTGAACACTGACTTGATGGAACTAAAAAAAAAAAAGAGCTCTGTAATCTCACATGATACATTGTCCTTGTATGTTCAGGTATCACTTTGAAGCTGGTAGATTGAGGCAAAAAGCATTGCTCACCTTTGGCTGGTGGGAGAGAAGATTGTGAAAAATTTGATTTGGTATTCGAGGATCAAACAAATTCAAAGGTGTGCCACAACATAAGGGTTGAGAAGCACTTCACTAGAGTTTAATCTTCATCGGCTGACATGCAAAGTTGGATATGATTTGCGCAGATGTGGTTGCCATTGCTCTCAATGAACTTGATTAGAGGGAACAGAAAAATCACAAAGAAGACTGAGGATAACCAAGACCCCTATGGATCGGCACAAGTAAGTTGGTGTGCTGTAGAGGACGCATTGCTTCATTGAACATCATGCATCCTCCTCTAAGGAAAGGACACAATGTACCCTCTTGGACTTCTCATTATTATCGCTACAACTACATATTTCTATAATGCTGCTGGATATGTAGGGGTGATTTTTGATCTGGTACAAACCTATAGTCCTGCATGCATATTTTCAAAGAAAAAGCCAGTGCAGAGGTTGCCCTTTGAAAATACAGCTGGCAGAGCGACAGCTGGTTAAATGTCCTGAGTCAAAGGGAAAGCTCCATGATGACTCTTGACCACCCCACTCCCAACATTTCATTAGCCCAGATATACCCTTTCTAATACAACTGAAAGCACCTGTTCTGAACGTGCACAAGTCCCTTTATCCGATAAGGAAGGTTGGTAAAACAACTGTTTACTAGTAGGGAAAATTCTAAAAATTGCTCTCGTAGTTGCATATGAGAGGCCCTCCTTGCTTCAGGGAGCTTACAATTTTGATAAGCTTCCTGAAACCTCCTATTAGTCTTATCTTGTAGTGTAAATATGGCTACATCTTACATTGATTTGTACTTTACTGAGAGAGGAGTCAACAGTGAATGTGTTCAGATCCAAGGTGCACACTTGCCTGCCAAACAGATCAAATTACAAGACTCAAATCACAATAGATTGAATCCTGCGCAGGGTTAATTTTTCTACCAATCAAGATTAGATGATGAATGAACTCTTTCCCTGCTTACTTTGTTGATTGTGCCTCTTGTTTTGCTGTTCTTGTTTATAACTGTACTTTGAGTTAAAATGTCTTCAAACCAGAGAGAAAAATGCTTTAGCACTTAGCTTTCCACTTGTTCTAATCAGAAGAACGGTCGTTAAGTAGTTTATATGCAATATCAAAATAGCGAAGCATCCTTAAAGCAGTACCTACAGATGCTTCTATCGAATTGTGAATTTGAGTGTTTTGTGGCACGATTGCTCCCCCTAGCGAACATACTGTTAGTTTTCCATCTTTGCAAATGGAACTTTCTGTACTACAACTCCAAAGAGCTTGCATTTTTTCAATAGTATACACTATTTGGCATTTTAGTGAGCTGCTTTTGCAAAGTTTTCCACATTTGCAGCTTATGTGGTCCATAAACCCAATTTCACTTGTAGATTAACTATGCACTTAATAGGACAACCTCCAGAAGGTCATCATGAGTAGGCACCGACTCGACGGCACTTAATAATAATAGTTAATGAGCCGAAATTGGATTTGTGCACCACATTTCATAAAAGTGACTTCTCTATGATGTGTGTGTGTGTGTGTGGGGGGGGGGGGTTTGCAAAATTTTCTGTTGCAAAATTTTGAATGCCTTTTTTTATTATTGGGCTGGTAGTGATGCAATTTTTTGGCCATGAAGAATTACAGTATTCCAGCCTCTTTACCTCTAATACATGGGAGGGGATATTCAAAGGCATGTAGGTGATTTGCAGATTTGTAAACTGTCTAAAAGCAACTCATGAGGATATTCGCTGGAACTAACATGCTTAATGTCACTGAACGTTCCTTGGTTTTGGTCCATAAGCACCCTGATGCTAGCCAACTAGCATTGAGGGATTGTGGGGGTGGAGCCAAGGCAGCAGCCGGGGATAACCAACTAGTGGTGATATTTAGCTGCTAGCTGGCTATCCCAAAGCGGAGAAAGGTACCAGAAAGATTCACCTAACTTTCGCCACTTTAGCTAACCAGCCAGTGGCTGAATCAACGGCGATGGCTAAGTGCTTTATCAGCACTAGCCGCCACCGCTGATTATCCCCACATAGTTTTAAATCAGGCTACTGCTTAAGAAATGGCAGAATTTTTTTTCTTCAAATGTTCTTATTGAAACAAACTTATTAATTATAACTCCAGACTCAAGGGACATTTTTCAATAGCATATATACAAAAGCACGTAAAGAAAAACAACAGCCTCTATTATGTTCTAGTCGTTTCAAATGCCACAGTAAGAGAGAAACAATCAACAATGCTAATATCTGAGTTAACCCTCAATAGAATTTCAAATTTAGGCACAGGTAAAAGCAAAGAAAAGGAGCTTACTCTAAAATAAATGCAGCAGGATGCCACAATGTCCTTCCTTTGAAAGGTCAAGAGGAACATTCTGGGTCCCCTGCTCCAGAGGTGTGTCACTCAAGGTTGATGAGAGGTGGTCTAATCTGGAATTCTCCTGCAGCAGGAGTTCTGCAGTTTTGGAGGAAAGTATAAGAGTAAATCTTTGGGAGGGGTATTTTCTCTTCCAGAGTGGAGACCAAAGATGTAGGAGGTGGTAGTCAGGCCTTCCACAGATTAAGTGGGGCCCAGGAGAAAGGTGTCTTTCCCCCGATAAGTCGCTTGAGAGAGGAGTCAAGCTCTCTAAGCTTGCTCCTGAGCACATGGTGCCCAGAAGGTGGAGAGCAGAAGGGATCTAGGAGAGGGGATCCTATGAAAGAGAAAAAGAGGAGTCCACTGTGAGCTGATAAGTTCCAGCCCCAGGAAGAAAGGAAGTGGAGTTGGAGCTGAGGAGCATAGGAGTCAATGAGAAGGACACCAAGGGCAGAGAAGGAGGTGGGTGCATTCTGCTGACTAGGAGCCAAGAGGGGGTCAGAGGACTTTTCTTGGGAAGAGTTAGTTTCAGAGATAGAGAGAGTGGGACTGTGTCTGGTGTTAAAATAATTTGCACTGAGAAGAAGAGGTGACAAGGGCCTTCCAAGTTTCACATACAGGCTTTACAAAGGAGAAGAGAGTTGAGAAGGAGGAGGAGGAGGAGGAGGACAGGGTACCACACAAGCACCTGACTGCAACAGCAATCCAAAGGCAAGGAGAGTTGTGGAGTGTACAGCAGCATTCTTATTGAGGGCACTGCTTAGGAGGTATGCTAGAGAGAGCAAGGAAGCACTCATAGGGACTTATTTATAGTACTAAAGCATGCTACCCGGGTATCACAGTGGTAATTCGTGTTTTAGTGCTGCACTAAAAAGCAGCATGGGGCCCTGTGCTAAAAAGCGCATGCTACCTGGGCAGCACACATCTGGGGTATTACACCTGGGCAGGTTGTGGGCATTCCCACCACTAGTGTGGGCCTTGAAAGCTGCACTGCTGGCACTTGGTGGGGAGCAACACACACTAGTATAATGGGTGGAGGTAGACGCTAGCCACGGTGGTATGAACGCTGCAAGCTGCGCTAAATTCAGGGGAATGGCTGTCCCGCCCCCTGCATCCAGTTCAGTACCCAAACCTGCATTACCAGTGTGGGACTTAGTAAACAAGCCCCATAGACTTAAGTAAGCTTGAGACCTTTTGTCATCCCTTTGTTTTGTGTACTGCGTGGTTGATTTATAAGGAAGACATATAAGGCTACCTGCTATTTATGTATCTAAGTCCCTATTTTAAAGGATTTATGTCGGTGAATAGGTGCTTCTCCATGGACAAGCAGGAAGTAAGTCTTCATGTATGGGTGACATCACCAGTGGAGCCTAGTGTGGGAACACTCCCCAGCTTCTACTAGAAGCTTTTGGGTGGCTCCATTGCGCATGTGTGCCTGCTTTCCTGCCTGCTGTGGCGCCACCTTCTCCAGTCTTCTTTTTCCATGGAGCCACTAGGACATATTCCTGTACCATTGGAAAATGTTTTCTAATTTTTTGGCCTTAAGGATCCTCTTTTGCTGGTTTTTCACTGCTTGTCATTGGTACCACCAGCCCCTGTGCCATTGCTTTCTTTTTGTGCATTTTTGTTATTCCCTTCTTTATTTATTTATTTATTTAGCTGTATTTATATCCCGCTTTTCACCGGGTCAAAGCGGCATCACACAAAAGGGGGGGGAGAATTCTTTTTCCCACAGCTGGCACCATTGAGCAGTTCGACCTGCCCACAGCTACATTCCTGGACATGTCCCAGAAGTCAGCAAGCGGTTTAAAAAAATGCACCAAGTGTGCCCAGACCATTTTGGTCACAGACCGGCACAACTAGTGCCTGCAATGCCTGGGACCCAGCCACCAGCCCGCCTCTTGTAACCTGTGCTTGCAGATGACCCAAAAGGGCTTGAAGGGTCAGGAGAAGCAGTAGGAGTCCCTTTTTGGGCCGACAGATTCTGCATCTTCAAGCCTGACATCAACCTTGGTATCCTCGGGCACTGTGGGGGGCATCAGCATCAAAAGAAGCCTGACTGAACAGAAAGCTGAGGGGCCGCAGGGTCCCAGAGCAAAGAATCTCTGTCAACTGTTACCAGGAATCGACTGCATCAATTCCATCCTCATTGAAGGGGCATCCGAGCACCAGGCCAAGGTCCATGTGCACCGACATTAGAGCCCTTCCCACCTTCCCAATGTGATGTGGAGAGTGATGGCTGGTAGCAGCCTGATACCACAATGAGAGAAATCATCATCCAGAGTACTGGAAGAGCGCCGGGAATTCACCAATGTCCCCACTGTAGTGGATTTCCCTACAGAGGCACCAGAGCTGGTGTCAAGAGTTGTAATTCCAGCCCCAATGCCTTCGGAGACGGCAGTCTTGGAGGAATGCCTTCGGACCCTTGAAGACCATATGACGGCGGTGTTGATCATTCAACCAGTGGGGACTTTGGTGCCTCTGGCATTGCCACTGCAGGCAGTGCAGCCAATTCTCAACACTCATGCACTGCCCACCGATGTAGGTGTATAGGTCTGGAGATTGGAATAGATGCTGGTTCTTACGGCCATCTCCCTATTGAACGTATCAGGGTCTGAAACCCCGGTGAGGTCACGGAAGCACGCGATGCATCATCAATCTCAGAGACGATGCTGGGATGAGGCTCAACATTACTTTGACTTCCTCTCGGAGTTGGACTCCGATGGATAGGAGACTGAGGCAGAATCGGAGGTGTCCTGGAGCAGATCTACCAAGCTCCCCTAGGACCCCTCTCCTCCTCATGAGTAGCGGAAGTCACCCCCAGAGGATATGTCCTTCCAGGACTTCATGCAGGATATAGCCAAGGCCATTCCCTTCTCCCTGGAGTCGGAAGATGAGCCCAGGATGGAGGAACTGGAGATGTTCCAGTATCCTTTGGTGAACCAGATCCTGCAGAGGCTGCAAATGAGGATGTTGGAGAACCCCCTCATAGTGCCAGCAGTCAGCAGATAGCTGGACTCGATCTACCAGATCCAAAAGGCCCCAGAGTTTGAGAAGCCTCAACTCCCGCACCACTTTCTAGTGGTAGAGTTGGCCATGAAAAGGATAAAGAGCAGCAAAGTGCACTCTTCGATGCTGCGGGGTAGTGAGGTGAGAACCTTGGATTCCTTTGTCAGGCAGTGCATCCAGAGTACCATGCTGGTAGCCAGGTTTCTGTCATACTATTTGTATATGGGCATGCTCTTTAAGGATATCATGCAAGATCTGACCGAGTATGGGCCGCTCCGTCCCCCTGAGCACTTAGATGCCTTCTGCGCCCCTGGTGTGCCACTGCAAGAACCATTCCAAATTCATGGTCTGTGTGACCTATGATGCCTTTGAATCGGTTTGCAGGGCCACGGCAGTGGGCATTGGGACCCTCTCTCTTACTGGCTTCAGTCCTCGGACCTGAAGCAGTGGATCCAGGACAAGCTGGCCAATGTGCCATGCTGGAGTGAGAACCTCTTTGGGAAGTAGGTGGAGACTAAAGCTAGTGAGACTGAGACAAAGCATGTCGCCCTCACAAGGCTTTCACGGAAGTTGGCCGATCCATCTTGTAAGAAGTACCAGGTCAAGAAGTCCTACTTCTGAGCCTACAGGGCTCCCAGCCAAGAGCACAGGCACCTCATCAGCAGCATCGTGAGAAGCTGCAGAAAGCTCAGCTGGCCCTGTAACCCAAACCAGGGGTGGGGTTTTGACTGGTTCCTCTGGAGCGTAACCAATCTGCCAGTCTCCACAGGGGAAAGCTCTCCGGTGGGGGGGTGGATGGTCTAGTTCGCTCACAGGTGGCCTTTAACATTACCTTGAATGCATGGGTACTACAAATAGTCAAAAACAGCTGCATACTGCACTTTGTCGAGCTTCTGCCCCCTTTCCTCCCAAGGGAGTTCCCCCTGAATCCCCAGCATCTCAACTGGCTGCAAGGAGAGTTTTCCACCCTGCTTGCAGGTCTCGCCATCAAGCTGGTGCCTCCTGCTCATGTCATGCGGGTGGACCATTAGATGATAGAGGTGTAAAAGGGGCAGTAAGGGGAGACAAGGCTATAGCGGAGAGTCTGAATGAATTATTTGCTTTGGTCTTTACTGAGGAAGATGTAGGGATGTTACCCAAGACTGAAGAGGTATTTAAAGGTGATACTGCAGAGGAATTGAGAGAAATATCACTACACCGGAATGATGTAGCACAACTATTTGATAAACTGAATAGCAGCAAATCACCTGGACTGGATGGTATACATCCAAGAGTGTTGAAAGAACTGAAATATGAGATTGCAGACCTGCTATTAGTAATCTGTGAACTTTCATTAAAATCATCTGTAATACCTAAAGACTGGAGGATCGCCAATGTAACGCCAATTTTTAAAAAGGGTTCCAGGGGTGATCTGGGAAATTACAGACCGACGTCAGTACCGGGGAAAATGGTAGAAACCATCATAACGAACAAAATTACACAGCATGTAGATAGTCATGGCCTAATGGGAGACAGCCAACATGGCTTTAGACAAGGAAGATCTTGCCTTACTAAACTGATATGTTTTTTTGAAGGTGTGAATAAACAGGTAGACAAAGGTGAGTCGGTTGATATAGAGTATCTGTACTTTCAGAAAGCCTTTGACAAGGTCCCTCATGAGAGACTTTTGGCAAAACTAAAAAGTCATGTGATAGGAGGCAGTGTACTATTGTGGATCGGGGACTGGTTAAAAGATAGAAAGCAGAGGGAAGGGCTAAATGGCCAATTTTCCCAATGGAAAAAGGTGAATAGTGGAGTACCCCAGGGATCTGTACTGGGTCCACTACTTTTTGACATATTCATAAATGACCTGGAAAAGGGAATAACTAGTGAGGTTGTCAAATTTGCAGACGACACAAAACTGTTTAAAGTTGTTAAAACCCAAGAGGACTGTAGAAAACTGCAGGAGGATCTGGATAAATTGGAAGACTGGGCATCCAAATGGCAGATGAAATTTAATGTGGACAAGTGCAAAGTTATGCACCTAGGAAAGAACAATCCACACTATGGTTACACAATGCAAGGTTCCACATTGGGAACCAGCACCCAGGAAAAAGATTTAGGAGTCATTGTGGAGAACATGTTAAAACCCTCCGCCCGGTGTGCAGCGGCAGCCAAGAAAGCAAATAGAATGCTAGTTATCATAAGAAAAGGAATGGAAAATAAAACAAAGGATATTATAATGCCTCTGTATCATTCCATGGTACGACCGCACCTTGAATATTGTGTGCAATTCTGGTCGCTGTATCTTAAAAAGGATATAGCATTATTACAAAAGGTACAGAGAAGAGCCACCAAAATGGTAAAGGGGATGGAAGGCTACTCCTATGAAGAGAGGCTACAAAGGTTAGGGCTCTTCAACCTGGAAAAGAGACGGCTGAGGAGAGATATGATAGAGGTCTATAAATTAATTAATGGAGTGGAACGGGTAAACATAGATCCATTGTTTATGCAATCAGAATATAGAAAGACTAGGGGACATGTAATGAAGCTACAGGGTAAACTATTTAAGACAAATAATAGAAAATATTTTTTCACTCAACGTGTAATCAAACTCTGGAATTTGTTACCGGAGGATGTAGTAAGAGCTGTTAGTGTAGCTGGGTTTAAAATAGGTTTGGACAAGTTCCTGGAGGAAAGGTCCATAAAGCATTATTAAAAAGGGACCCAGGATATCAATGCTTGACCCAATACAAGCATTGTGGAACCTGTGTCTTTTGGGGATACTGCTAGGTACGTTCTTCAGGTTCTTCCTGGTCCCCAAGAAAATGGAGGGGTTTCAGCCCATCCTGGACCTCTGACACCTCAATACCTACCTGGTGAGAGAAAAGTTGAAGATGGTCTCGCTGGGGACCATGCTCCCGTACATCCAAATTGCATTCTCGCTGAATTTAGGCTTCTTGATGGAGGACAAAGATATAGGAATATCAAATGGCGTTCCCTTCAATGCGATTCTGCAATGTGTTGTATAACCCCTGAAGAAGGCATTGCTGAAACATGGCCATGTTGGGTCAGGCTCTTTGCACCACAGATTTGAGAATTATATTGAATAAAGATTTCCATTTGAGATTACCTTATCCTTTCCTCTTCATCTCTATCTTCGTCCCTTTCTTTTCTTCTCTTCCTGTCCCCTGGTCAGACCATTTTTGTGTCCTTTTCTATTACATCTCTCAACTGTCTTTCCATCTGTTCCCATCCAGAGCCCATCCTCTCCCCTCATACATAATCTTTCTTCCCGCACCCTTGAATGTTTTCTATCTGCTAATGACATTTTTTCCAACTGATTTTTCCTCTTGCCCCGTTGACGCACAGGCAATTTGTTGGTTTTTCTCACTTTCCACCACTCTTGACTCTATTGCCCACTTCCAATCTCACAAGCGGTCTTCTAGGAACTGTTAGATGGGGTTCTACCATGCCTTCTCTTACTCCATTGACACCTTCGTTGCTCGGAGTGGCTATGGCAGAAACACCCACTCCTCATATCTTTCCAACATTTCAAAGGTCTCCATCGTTTTTAGCACTATGCCATTCATACTGCTAAGAGAGATTATTACTCTGCCCTAATTGCCTCCTCTGCAAACTCCTCCCACCATCTATATTCTCTTCTTGCTTCAATTTACAAACCGTCTACTTCAGCCGCTTCCCCTTCTGCGTCTTTACTCCCTCCTTCCCAGGATCTTGCTATTTCTACAATAAGGTTTACTCTCTTAGGTCTACCTTTGCTAATTGCCCTCCCCTCCTCTCCCCTCTTCTATTTGCACTCTCCCTCTTTTGACCTGCCTAACTGGACCATTACTGACATCTTGCCCGACCCTTCTCTCCCTTATTCCTGGTCATCTTTTGCCTTAGTCTCATCCATTGAAGTTATGAACATTGTTAACTCATCTCACAAGACCTCCTCACCTGCTGATCCAATTCCATCATCCTGGCTCACCACTCCCTCCCTTGCTCTTCTCCCTCTGATTCCCCCTATTCTCAATGCTAGTCTATCATCTGATATCTTTCCATCAGCCTGGAAACATGTCACAGTTCATCCTATTTTGAAAGCCACATCCTTGGATCTGTCTGCCCCTTCTAGCTATTGCCCCATATCTACTCTACCCTTTCTTTCTAAAATACTTGAAAAATTGGTTTTCGCACAGCTCTCTTCCTATCTAGATTCCATTCAAGTTCTTCATTCACGTTAATCAGGCTTTCGACCCGGACATAGTACAGAGACTATTCTGTCTTTTGTTGGTGAACTTCACCAGTCACATGATAGGAGTAACATCTCAGTGGCGGTTTCTCTCAATTTGTCCTCAGTTTTTGATCTTGGTGATCACATTACACTTCTTTCCAGGGTGCATGATTTTGGTCTCTGGGTCACAGTTGACCAGTGGTTTTGTTCTTTTCTCTCACAGTGCTCCTTTTCAGTGTAAGCTTCTGGATCTTCCTCCTCTTCCTTGCCACTACTTTGTGGTGTCCCCCAGGGCTCTGTACTTGCTCCTCTTCTATGTAATGTATATTTGACCCCTTTGGCCCTTCTGATACAGCAACATGGAATCTTCGCACACTACTATGCAGATGACTTCATACTACTCAATCATACCAGTCCAGTTACTCCTGACCTCTCTTCACTGAACTCCTGTCTATCTAGTATCTCAGCATGGTTATCTATCAATTTTCTTCATTTGAATCCCACTAGGTCTGCAGCACTCTGTTTCAGTTTTGGTAGCCAAGTTCCCATTCTAGCTCCTTCCATCTCTGGTTCACCCATTCCACTCAATTCTCTTCAATACCTTGACATCATTCTTGACTCCACCCTATCCTTTCAGGCTAATCTCTCCTCCCTAGTTCATCAATGCTTTTTCTCTCTTCATCGTATCCATGCCATTTACCCTTTTCTCTCTGCCTCCTCCCTGACTACCCTGCTCCTCACTCTAGTTGATTATTGCAACACCATGTACCTTGGTCTTCCTTAATATCAGTTGCAACAAATCTAACTCATCCAAAACACAGCAGTCCATATCCTTGCCTGGGCTTCCCAGCATTAACATGTCACTCCACTCCTCATTCACTTCCATTGACTTCTGATAAAGTTTCGTCTTCAGTACAAATTACTCACCCTGATCCACTGCACACTGCGCTCTGCTTCTCCTCACTATCTTGCTGATTCCCTGCTTCTCCACTCCTCACACCGGGCTCTCCATACTACACATGTTAACCAATTACATCTTCCCTCTGCCTCCCAAGCTTGGCTATCATCCACCTGCTCCTCTACATTCTATTTTATAACTCCAGCCTCCTGGAATTCCCTCCCTCCTGCTCTCAGACTTGAACCTTCTTATAATAAATTTAAAGCCCTTCTCAAGACACATTTATTTACTGCTGCATTTGATTTACCTATTCCCTGACCTCCTACTATCTTTCCCTACCCCCTTATCCCAGTATGAGTGTTTTAACTCTTCTATAATTTTATTGGGTTCCTTTTCCTTTTCAGTCTTTTATTTTTGTTTTTAATTTTTGTATCCTGCCCTGCTGCACATGTGAAGGGTGGCTAAGCAAATTAAATAAACATAAATATAAACATAGAAGGCCCGATTTTTTTAAGACATTTACACAGTTAATAGCCCATGTTAACCATGTAAATGCCTTAATTGAGGATTTTCAAAGGCACCTACATGGCTACTGCCTCTGAAAATCCCCGATTAAGTCCCCTACATGCCCCAATGCTATCCGGGGCTAACCGGGCAGCATCCAAAATCACTGCTGCCCAGTTAGGCTCGGGGGCTTTCCAGCTGTACAGCGAACTCCGGATATTCACTTCTGAATCCGGAGTAAAGGGGTTGCAGGCAGGGCTATGCAGCAACAGCATTTAGCCTTGCCCAACTGAAAATTGGGTCCAGAGGCATTAATTAATAGTCTGATTGCTGCATTTTGGACTACTTGTAATTTTTTCAGATTGGTAGTATGAAGACCACAGTAAACAATATTGAAATAGTCCAGTTTGGATGTGACTAAAGTGTGAATTCAGGTATGAAGAGCTGAAAATGTCAAAAAAGGTTTTATTGTGCAAGTTCAAGGGAGAGAGAAGGCAGAGTGGACTGTTGCAGACACTTGAGAATCAAAAGAGAGAAACTGATCGAAGATAACAGCGAGATAGGTAATGGAGGTGACCAAAGGTATAGAAACACCAGAAATAAACAATTGAGCTGAAGGACAGGTGGCAGAACTAGTAATCCAGTGGGAATCATGGCTGAAGATATGATTATCCTGTTTGGCTAAAGTTAGCCATATGATGTGCTTCTGTTTCTGATCGCTCTTAATCACTTTTTTGAAGTTTTTTTGAGTGAGAAAGCTTTTTCTTGTGTGATTTTTTTTCCTTCATTCAACTTTGGGATGACTTTGTCACAGTATTTTATAAAGACAACATAAGCTCCCATGTGTCTGTCTTAAAGAAGCACTCAGAAGCAGCTCCGGTAGTACACAAATTTAAACATGGCAGGCATGATTGTGGGCATATATTTTATGTGTGTGCATATGTATTGTATTAAGTACATGCATTCATCAGAACTCCACTGCAACTCCAACCTGGGAACACACAATCATGCATGCATACAGTACACGCATTATTGTACTTATATGAATATATACAGCTAGGGAATTTTAGAAAGGCCCCTCTTTTGTATGCAAAAGAGGATTTATATGCAGAAAAGCTTTTGTAAAGTGACCTACTAAATTTGTATAGGAAATCTAGGTCCTTGTATACAAAACCCAATTCTAGGTCTGTGCATAAAAAAGCTGCAATAGAATTTTGTAAATATCGCATTGAACACAAAGCCTTTTATAAAATCTGGATAAGGTCATTGAAAAGAATGAACGTATGTTTGGGGTGAAATACATCTGAAGAATCCATTTTACAAAAGAAAACATAGAAAAAGAGTGTCATCGCTTGGAGAGTTGTTTGTGTACATAGTACCACTTACATGTTTCAACAGTGATTTTGCTACTTACTAGAAATCTGTGACAAATGGCAGCATATTCACTTACTCCTGCCATAGACTGATTCTGTGAGACTGTGGTTTTGCATAAACCACCATTTGTTATATTTGTTTTTGTCATGTGCATGTGCACTGCTAGAGCCACTCTGGGAAGGAGAGAAGGAGGGTTGGGGGGGACAAGCTGGAAGCATGAGGCACTTCAGCCAATCATGTGGGAGTGGAGGAGTGGCCTAGTGGTTGGGGCAAGGTACTTCAGGCTGGAAGGTCGGGGGTTCAAATCCCACTAGAGGACAGCAACCTTGGGCCGGAAGGACTGGGGTTTCTAGTCCCACAGGTGCTCCTTGTGGTCTTGGGCAAGCCACTTAACCCTCCATAGCCCATGTTCCCTGTAAAATAGTTATCTCCAAGTTATAATGCCCTGTTCAATGTAATTTCAGTTTGTTCAATGTAAACCGCACTGATGCAGAATAGCGCGGTATATAAAAGAATGTAAATAAATAAATAAATAAACTCTTTGACAAGGACGTTTATTCATGCCTGTTGTATCCAGATCCCAGGGTTGATGATGTCACAGCAGGGCTGCAAAGACACAGCCAGCATTAAGCGAGACAGAACTATTTTGTCTCGGGCTTACCAAGAAGAAGGGATGGATAGTAACTGGGGGATCCAGAAGCAGACATGGTCAATAGGAAATAGGAAACAATGCTGCCTCAGACCACTAAATCACAGGGAGGCAGCACAGCACAAAGCACACCTGCAGAGAAAACCAACTGTGCTATGTGTCTTCAAGTTTCTTAGGAAACTTTCTTCTTGGCTGCCTGGTCTTGGAAGGAAAGATTTGGAAGGGGGATCAGCAAACTCTTAGGCAGGGATTTAGGAGGCACAGGGGTTAGGATAGAGAAAGCTGTTCCTACAGCTTGATTATGGTACATTTGCTACTAGTTCTTATGTTAATAGCTTTCCAAGTTTGTCAGGTACTAGGAAACTAGTATGCAGGCACTGGGTAATATGTACTGTATGTGACTATGTATGTGTGGGGAGGGGGGCGGTTGCATCTATGCACACACAAAGGGTTGTGTGTTGCAACAGTGTTTTACTATTTGTATCACAAGCATTCATTGTTTCTAAGTTACCCAGTTCCAAGAGGAAGATTGTAGGTCAGACCTGGATTCCTGATAATCCTATCCTGATGCATTACCAGTCCTGTAGCATTGATTTTAATGGGTAGAGTCAGGGGCTATGAATATTGCACAACTTTGGGATGTTACTTGAAAACCCGAACTGGCCAAAAGCTCTCTGCTCTGCTCTGAAGTATTACTTCTAAATTCTAATTGCAGTCTCTTAAAGGGACCTCAGCCCCAAAATCTGAGAAACCATAGTAAGGGTTACACAGCATCTGAATTCCAAAGGTGCTCTCAGGTTACTCCCTATACAGTGCTATAAAGACCCATAAAAGAGAGACATTTCCTCTTCTTGAGAGATTACAGATTAGTCTCAGCATATTTACAGTTTGCTGAAAGGCGTTATCCTACTCAGAGCTGACTGACCTGAACAATTAGAGCAGCTTAGGGCAGAGAGCACCAGCAGGCACTTCAGAGAGTACATTGAAGAGGGTCTTCCAGGCTCTTAAAAGGACTTCAACCGAAATATCTGAGAAACCATAGTAGGAGTTACATGTCTTCTGAATTTCAAAAGCACTATTGGGTTGTGCACTAGGCGGCACTGTGAAGACAAATAAAAGAGACTTCATCCCTGTTCCTGAGAGCATACAACTGAGTATGAGCACATCATAATGCTTGGAAAGAGTAGCTATGGAAATGGTTCTACTACTACTATTACTACTACGGAGCATTTGTTTAGCGCTACAAGATGCACGCAGCGCTGCACGGACATGTAAGAGTCAGCCCCTACTCATCAGAGCTTACAATCTAGCCAAGACAGACAACACAGTAGGTATAGATTGGGATACATCTAGGGGGAATGGTAAGGAAACAAAAGGAGCTCAGGTGAGTCAAGATCCGAAAGTGTCAGCAAAGAGGTAAATTTTCAGCCTGGATTTGAAAAGGGCCAGAGAAGGTAGTTTGTTTCAGGCATAAGGAGCAGCAAGGTGAAAGGAGTGAAGTCTGGAGTTGGCAATAGAAACAATTTGCCAGAAGAGCGGAGTTCCTGATGAGGGGTGTAGAGAGACATAAGAGAGGAAAGGTAGTGAGGAGCTGCAGAGTGAATGCATTTATAGGTCAGCGGGAAAAGTTTGAACTGGATGTGGAGATGGATAGGGAGCCAGTGAAGTGACTCAAGAAGAGCGGTAATATGAGCCTGATGAGGCTGGTGAAAGATTAGCCGTGCAGCAGAGTGTTGAACAGATTGAAGGGGAGAGAGATGATTCAAAGGGAGACCAGCAAGGAGTAGGTACAATAGTCAAGACGGGAGGAGATTAAGGAGTGGATAAGTGTCTTAGTAGTGTGCTCAGAAAGGAATGGGCAAATTTTGTTGTTATAGAGAAAGAAATGGAGGGTTTTAACTATCAGTTGGATGTGTGTTGAGAAGGAGAGAGGAGTCAAAGACGACTCCAAGGTTGCAAGCCGAGGAAACAGGAATAGCGAGTTATCCACAGAGACTGAAAAAAGAGGAAGGGGAGAGGAGGATTTAGGAAGAAAAATAAGAAGCTCAGTTTGGCGATGTTCAATTTCAAGCAGCGGTGAGACATCCAAGCATCTGTGTCAGAAAGGCAGGCAGAGATCCGGGTCTGGATTGCCGGAGGGATTTCAAGTGTAGAGAGGCAGATCTGGGAGTCATCAGCATAAAGATGGTACTGAAAGCTATGGGAAGAGATTAGTGCACCAAAGGACTGCGTATAGACAGAGAAAAGGAGAGAGCCTAAGACAGATTCTTGGGGTAAACCAACTGAGAGCGGGATAGTAGCAGAGGACAAACACTAGAACAAACACTGAAAGAGCAATGGGAGAGATAAGAGGAGAACCAGGATAGTACAGAGCAGAGGCGGCTCTATAATTAGCTGGAGTAAGGCGGTGGCCTCAGGCGGCAAATTTTTGGGGGCTGCAGAAATGCTCCCAAAAGAGCCGCCTCACTCCGCCTTCAGTTTTAAAAAAAAAAAAACGCAGACAAATGCTCAGGCCGCGATACCTTTCGAAATGACAGGAAACCGCTGCGGAGCCTCCCGGCGGTAAGGAACCTCTGCTGTTGCTGTGTCCCGCTCTAGCATCACTTCATTTTGGGGGCAGGACGCGCAGGCTCCACACTGGTTTCCTTTCATTTCAAATGCAGAGCAGAACGAACTATGGGGGACGAGGGATGGGGGACAGGGGGGAGGAGAGAAGAGAAATGAGCTACATGGGGGTTGGGGGGAAGGAGAGAAGAGGAACAAGCTGCAGGGGGGGAAGGAGAGGGAGTTGACGGGGGCTGGAAAAAAGCTAACATGGGGAAAAGAGGGTTGGAAGGGAGCTGACAGGGGAGGAAAGAGATGGCTGAAAGGGAACTGAGAGAGGGGAAGGAGATGGCTGAAGGGAACTGAGAGAGGGGAAGATGGATGAAAGGGAACTGAGAGAGGGGAAGGAGATGGCTGAAGGGAACTGAGAGAGGGGAAAGAGATGGCTGAAAGGAAACTGAGAGAGGGGAAGGAGATGGCTGAAGGGAACTGAGAGAGGGGAAAGAGATGGCTGAAAGGGAACTGAGAGAGGGGAGGGGGATGGCTGAAAGGGAACTGAGAGAGGGGTAGGAGATGACTGAAAGGGAACTGAGAGAGGGGAGGGGGATGGCTGAAAGGGAACTGAGGGTGAAGGAGATGGCTGGAAGGGAACTGACATGGGAAGTTGGGGGCTGAAAGGGAACTGACATGGGGGGAAAGAGGGGGATGGAAGGGTGCTGACACCTGGGGGTGGAACTGGAGGGAGCTGACATTTGGAGATGGGACTGATAGGTGGCTGGGTAATAGGGAGGAGGCTGGCAGGGAGGGGGCACTGGGACTGGAAGAGAGCTGACATGTGGGGAGGGTCATTGGGCCTGGAAATAGGCTGATGGAAGGAAGCGAAGAAAACAAAAGAAAAGACAAGAAATGGCAGAGTGCTAAGAGAAGACAGGGAAGCAGAAGCCTCAGATCAGGACCAGCATGACCAGAGAACAAAATGGTCAGGCAAAGGTAGAAAAAAATAATTTTATTTTCAATTTAGTGTTTGGACTTTGTGCTATTTTTTATAGTTTACACAGTATGGGATACTGCATCTCTTATCTGGTGTTGCACTGCATGCAGAGTCTGGCTTCTTGGGGTTTCAGTTTAATTTTTCTCTAAATATTTTATTTGTACTTTAGGTTGTGATCATTTATTCTGTACTTGGTGAGAGTCTGTGCTCCTAGTGTGTGACAAAGGCTGTGTGTTCTGTTAACATGAAATCTGTACGCAGGGATCTGTACTGTAGCAATTTGCCTTGTTCAGCTTTTCAAATAGGTGTTAGATGTTCTAGGGCCTGCTGCAGTATTTATAGTGCTGCTTTTTTTTGTATGAGTTTTGGAGGTTTATGCTGGTAATAGTATGGTAGATTTGGCCTTGTAGCTCTTTGGTGACTTTTGTAGGGTTTTATATTAGTTTCCAATATTCCTGGTACTGGAGAAGATTTGTTAGTGAGATGACCAGAATCAGGTTTTTTTTTTAAGATATTGAGTTCTGTGGATGAATGTTCTAGTTCTGCTCTGTACCCACTGTTGAGGGAAGGGATTCTGTGGGTGCAAAATATATGTTCAAAAAGAAAAAGCAAGAACCATAACACAGTTTATAACAAAATATTATAATTTAGTTTTATAAAGTGTGTTGTGGTTCTCGCTCATTCTTTTAGTTTCTTGGTGTGCAAACATCTTGCATTTCCTCCATATTATCTAATTAGCTTTTTGGTTTGGTTCAGTCCCTGAACCACTCTATGGGGGGAGGGGGGGGATGGGGCGCCATCTCATCCTTCGCCTCAGGCAGCAGATTGCCTTGAGCCGCCCCTGGTACAGAGCCCTTAAAACCAAGCGAGGACAGGGTAGCAAGGAGAAGATTGTGGTCAACAGTGTCAAAAGCAGCAGAGAGGTCAAGAAGGATGAGGACTGAGTAAAGGCCCTTGGATTTTTCCAGAAACAAGTCACTGGAGACTTTGGCAAGAGCTGTTTCAGTAGAATATAAAGGACGAAAGCCAGATTGTAAAGGATCCAGGAGGGCTTGAGAGAAGAGAAAGTCAAGGTAACAGCGGTGAACCGCACATTCAGGTAGTTTAGAAACAAAGGGGAGGAGGGAGATGGGTCGATAGAAGGACTGGTAGGGTCTAGTGAGGGTTTCTTGAGGAGAGGTGTAACTACAGCATGCTTGAAGGCTGCAGGGACAGTTGCAGTGCAGAGCGACAGGTTGATAATATGAGAGATAGAAGGGACAACAGTGGAGGGGATGGCACATAGGAGATGGGTGGGAATAGGATTAGAGGAGCAGGTAGTGAATTTGGAGGAGGAAAGAAGGTGTGCAGTTTCCTCCTCAGAGATCATAGAAAAGGAAGAAAGGATAGCAGAGGTAGAGGGGGGAAAGTTGGGAGAGAAGAGGGGGTGGAGGGGAAGTAGCTGACTTTGTGGGGAATTGGAGTGTGATCTTGTGAATTTTGTCATGGAAATAGTCAGCCAGGGTTTGGGCAGAAAGGGAGGGAGGGGCCGGAGGCGGAGGCACTTTGAGGAGAGAGCTGAGAGTAGTAAAGAGACGGCGAGGGTCAGAAGCAAGAGAGCTAGTCAGATGGACATAATAGTCTTGTTTGGCGAGTGCTATGGTTGACTGAAAAGAGACAAGCATGAATTTGAAGTATAGAAAGTCTGCAAGGGAGCAGGATTTGAGCCAAGCACGCTGAGCTGACCAGGTACAGGAATTTACACAGTGAGTAATGGAAGAAAGCCAGGGCTGGGGTATAGTATGCCTCATAGAACATGGCATGAGCAGAGCGAGAGAATCCAGAGTAGAGGAGAGTGCAGTATTATAGGAAGCTACTGCCTCATCAACAGATTCAAATGACATAGTGGAGGAAAGAGGTGAAAGAAAGGAAAATGTACAAGGAAAGACGTAAGAGCAGGTAAGCCAACAAGTGCAAAGGAAGAGGCAGATCTTTCCAAGAGTATGCCTATGATTCCTATAGTCCACCAATTAAGCTAAAAATAGATTTTTTTTTGTCAAGAAGGAGAGTAGTAAGAACTGTTGTCTCTATGCAAACTATGCAACTATGAAAGTGCAAGTGTCAGGTCCCATCTCCCCCGAGAGGCAAAGGAAGGCAGAGATGTGCAGGGTGTGATGTCAGGAGAGAAGAAGCAGGTAAAGGCAACAGAGCAAAGCAGCAGGCTCATTTCTCTGTTGAAAAGTGTATTCTGCTGGTCTTGGCAGATATTGAATCTGAATCATCAGATTATGGATTTCCATCAGAATCATCAGATACTGAAAATTTAAAGTGGCATTTTAGAAAGGATGTCCAAGTCCAATCGGGAACAACCAGGGTGGAACGTGCAGAAAAATGGCAGGGACGTCTATGTCTCCAGTCAATTTCATTGATGTCTCCATTTGGAAAGCTTGAGTTGGAGATATCTGTCTCAGACAAACTGCTATAAGGAGATGTCCAGCAGTATAGCAAAGTGAAAACATGAGCCTCCATTCCCTGTCAGTGTTCACTGACGTATTGTAAAATACAGGCGATTAGTATAGCTCCTTCTCCATACCCTCCAGACATTATACCTGACAAAATTTATTTTATTTATTTAGACAGATTTGTATGCCACCTTTTCCTTCAATCAAGGTGGTCACGTCACATCACAATTGGAGGGTTACATTTAACATTAGGGTACGTGTAATCATTTAGACAGCACAGTTACGTAACAGTATTTAGACATTTAGACAATATTTAGACAGTACAATTGAAGTAACATTTAACATAAAGGTATTTACTAATGAGGTGTGTTGAATTCATGTGTGTGGATGGGATGGGTGTGTGTTTAGTTGGTGGAGGTAGTAGTGTTGCTGTTTGGGTAAGAGATGTTGCTTGAATGCTCATAGGTTTCTATAAATAACCATGTTTTGAGGTCTTTGCGGAATTCTGTGAGGTCTTCTAAAGCTCTCAGGCTCAATGGTAGGGAGTTCCATATTGAGGATGCAAGTAGTGATGGTGCTCTTTTTGAGGTTCTTTGTTTGGTTTTGTGGTAGCCTGCAGGTGTGCCGATCATGTTGTTGTTGTTGGTTCTTCTTGGTCTATTGCTGATGTCTCTTGTTATAACATTTTGGAGTACGTCTGCTGAGAGATGGTGAATGACTTTGAAGATTATCATGATTGTTTTGTATTTAGCTCTTGCCACCATTGGAAGCCAGTGTAGTTGTTGTAGGATGGGAGTAATGTGCTCGCTGCTTGGGGTGTCTGTGATGATGCGTGCTGTGGTGTTTTGTACCATCTGCAGTGAGTGTAGTGTCTGATGAGGAAGGCCTTGATATAGTGAGTTTCCATAATCAAGCAATGGTGTAATGAGTGCCTGGCACACTGTGCGGAAATGGTCCTGATGGAGCATTGGTTTGATTTGTCTGACTATTTTCAGTCGATGATATGCCTTGTTTGCAGTTTTGGTGATGTGGGATTTTAGGTTCAGAGCTCTGTCTAGTGTTATGCCCAGATACTTAACTTCTTCTTTGAGTACTATGTGTTTGTCCAGGATGCTGATAGTTTGTGGAGGCATGAAGGTGGGGTTCCTGGTGACGAACATTGCCTCAGTTTTTTCGTAGTTGACCGTTAACTTGTTGGCTATGAGCCATTCATTCATGTCTTCGAGGCATTTTGTTATTGTTGTAGTATTTATTGCTAGTAAGTTGATTGGAGCATACACCATGATGTCGTCAGCATAAATGTGGTAGTGTAATTTGTGGTGCTTGATAATGTTGCAAATGGGTTGTATGTAGATGTTGAAGAGCATTGAGGATGGGGCTGAGCCTTGAGGTATTCCCTGTGTGACGGGAAATTGTAGGGATTTTTTTTTATTGCATTTGACTTGTTGCGTTCGCTCTTCCAGGTATGATGTGAACCATTTCAGGGTATTCTTGCAAAGTCCTATCTGTTGTAAGCGTTGCAATAGCTTAGGGTGTGACACAGTGTCAAAGGCCACAGAGATGTCCATGAACACTAGCAGGAAGCTGTTTTTTATGTTATCTATGCCTCTTAGGAGATTGTCAAAGAGGGAGGTGATGTATGTCCAGTGGGGCATTGATATCTATGTGGTCTTGAAGTTGCCTTTGGACTGCTTTTTCCACGACTTTAGCAAGGAATGGCAGGCTGGAGATAGGACGGTATGACTTTGGTTCAGATGGGCTCAGATTGCTACTTTATGTATTGGTCGTATCATTGCATTCTTTAGGGGTTGTGGTATGTATCCTTGTTGGAGTGAATCTTTGATGATTTTTTGAATGTGATGAGAGAGCTGACTTTTTGTGACTTTGATCCATGACACTGGGCATGGGTCTGATGGTGAAGTTGTTGTGTTTAGTCCAGATATGATGTCTTCTACTTGCTGTTTTGTTGATATATTGAAGCTTTCCCATGCTTGGTGTTGCTTTTTTATTGTGTGGTCATTTGTTTGTGGTGAAGCAGAGTATGTTTGGTTAGTGTTTTTTGACTTTATGTAGTCTGCATATTTTTGTGGGTCAAGATGGTGGGTGCTTTGCTGCGTGTCGTCTTTGGTGAGCTTTTGTACAATGCTGAAAAGTTCTCTTGGTCTATTGGTAGATTTCATGATTAGGTTGGTATGGTGTTGCTGTTTACGCTCATTTATTAGATTGTTGTATTCCCGTTGTTTGTCTCTGTATTGTGTTAGGAGGTTGTGTGATTTGTTCCTTCTCCATTTTCTTTCTATTATTCTTAGTGTGTGCTTTTCGGCTCTGACTTCATGCGAGTACCATGGGGCGTTGGATCTTTTGTGGGTTTGTGGTTCTTTAATGGCTGGGGCAGATGCTGCGCTGGATATTATTGTGTTCCATTCTTCTATGTTTAGGTCCAGGGTGTCATGATCCTGTTGAAGTTGTGGGGTGATGTCGTTTATGAATGAGTCTCTGTTAAATGTTTTAAACTGTCTGGTTATTCTTTCTTCTTCTTTGCGTTGGGTGGGGCTATTCAGGGTCATGGTGAATTCAATTACATGGTGGTCCAACCAAGGGACTGGGGTGATTGTTGATTTTGTGATTTTGTTCTGTTCCACTAGTTGTGTCGGCATGAACACCATGTTGAACCATGTTGGTGCGTTGGGGCATTAATTATCTGGCAGTATTTTAATGACTCCATGGCTTTTAGGAACGTTGCAGATTCTCTGGTGGGTGCGGATGATAGGTTGTAGTCTCCTAGTGCAATGAGGGGTTTGTGCTTTCTGTTATGTGCGCATATCGTTTCAATTATTGTGGATAAGTATTCAGTTGTGGTTCCAGGTGGTCTGTATGTGAGGGAAATGGTTAGATACTTGTTGGTTATAGTTAGTGTGTTGGCTTCGCTTGTGTTAGTGGTGGCGATTGTTTTGAATCTGAATTCCTTTCTGGTAAGTATTGGTACTCCTCCCCCTCTCTTTTGTGCTCTGATGCAGTTAAATGCTGAGTATCTTGTTGGGGTTACTTGATTTAATATGACTTGGTCTGAGTCGTCTAGCCAGGTCTCAGTGATGCATATTATATCAAGCTTCTTGTCGTGAATTAGGTCAAGGATAGTATTTGGTTTATTCCTGATAGATCTGGCGTTTAGTAGTGCACACCTGATGTTTGTTGAGATGATTGGGTTTGTGTGTTCATTATTTGTGTAGTGAGAGGGTGTGTCATGTGTGACATTGCATGGTTTGTGGGGGTACAACAGGAAGAGGGTACTGGTGGGCTGTGCCGCACACTCAGGTGATGAATAATAGTCATGCCTGGGGCCATAGCAGAAATAAGGGGAGTTCTAAAGAACTGGCAGATAGGCCACATTCAGGTTATCATGCTCTTGGCTTTTTTGTATACAGTTATGGGATGTACATGGTTAAGACTGTAAAGAAGGGGGATATCGGATGCTTTGCATATATGTTGCAGTTGATTGTCAGAG
This sequence comes from Ichthyophis bannanicus, assembly GCA_033557465.1. Lineage (NCBI taxonomy): Eukaryota > Metazoa > Chordata > Amphibia > Gymnophiona > Ichthyophiidae > Ichthyophis > Ichthyophis bannanicus. The sequence continues at coordinate 1,400,198,292 of CM066032.1, read as the reverse complement.
ACTTCCTATGCCTTAATTTCACATTTTTTATTGTTAATTTAACTTTTTAGTGCCAAGTTGTTCTTCTAACCTAGTGGTCCTCAACCCAGTCCTCTGGGACCCCCAGGTTAGTCAGGTTTTAAGGATATCCACAATGAATATGCATGAGCTAGATCTGCATACACTGCTTCCATTGTATGCAGATCTATCTCATGCATATTCATTGTGGATATCCTGAAAACCTGACAGGCCTGGGGGGTCCCAGAGGACTGTGTTGAGAACCACTTTTCTAACCATTGCTGCAGCTTTCCTCAACTCATAAGAACATAAGATATGCCATACTGGGTCAGACCAAGGTCCATCAAGCCCAGTGTCCTGTTTCCAACAGTGGCCAATCTAGGTCATAAGTACCTAGCAGTTTCCCCAAAAGACACAGGTTCCTCGATGCTTGTATTGGGTCAAGCAGTGATATCCCAGGACCCTTTTAGTAATGGTCTATGGACCTTTCCTCCAGGAACTTGTCCAAACCTTTTTTAAACCCAGCTACACTAACAGCTCTTACTATATCTTCCGGTAACAAATTCCAGAGTTTGATTACACGTTGAGTGAAAAAATATTTTCTCTTATTAGGCTTAAATAGGTTACCTTGTAGCTTTATTGCATGTCCCCTAGTCCTTTTATATTCTGATGACATAAACAATCGATCTACGTTTACCCGTTCCACTCAATTCATTAATTTATAGACCTCTATCATATTTCCTCTCAGATGTCTCTTTTCCAGGTTGAAGAGCCCTAACTTATTTAACCTCTCTTCATAGGGGTGTCCTTCCATCCCCTTTACCATTTTGGTGGCTCTTCTCTGTAACTTTTCTAATAATTCTATATCCTTTTTAAGATATGGCAACCAGAATTGCACACAATATTCAAGGTGCGGTCGCACCATGGAACGATATAGAGGCATTATAATATCCTTTGTTTTATTTTCCATTCCTTTCCTTATCATACCTAGCATTCTATTTGCTCTTCTGGCTGCCGCTGCACACTGGGTGGAGGGTTTTAACATGTTATCCACGATGACGCCTAAATCTTTTTCCTGGGTGGTGGTTCCCAATGTGGAACCTTGCATCTTGTAACCATAGTTTGGGTTGTTCTTTCCTAGGTGCATAACTTTGCAGTTGTCCACATTAAATTTCATCTGCCATTTTGATGCCCAGTCTTCCAATTTATCAAAATCTTCTTGCAATTTTCCACAATCCTTTTGGGTTTTAACAACTTTAAATAATTTGGTGTCATCTGCAAATTTGATAACCTCACTCATTTATTCCCTTTTTCAGGTCATTTATGAATATGTTAAAAAGCAGCGGACCCAGCACAGATCCCTGGGGTACTCCACTATTCACCTTTCTCCATTGGGAAAATTGGCCATCTGACACTATATCAACCGACTCACCTTTGTCTACCTGTTTATTATAACTCTTATAACATTTGTTTTCCTTGTCATTTGAAAGTGCATTATGAAGAGAGACCAGGGTTTTATCTGCATGACAGAAGTCCTCAATGCCTTCAGATAGTTGTGTATGGGTGGTAGAGCCTTCCAGCTTTTTTTGCTTCTGTGTTGGTACTCCAGGTATTTTAGGGCCTTGCAGGTGCTGTGCTAGTCATCTTTGGGTGTTCTATCAAGCACTTCGAGCTGAAATACCAAACAACGCAACCAAGAAAAAGTAAATCCAGTGGAGTGAGTGGAAAATACCAGCCTAAAACATTGTGATTTAATTTGTACCCTGGTATCACAGGGTCCCACTGATTATCCTCCTTCCACCAGGTCTCTGAGATGCCTATTATAGTGATCTCATCATTTAGTGCTATATATTTTATTCTCCCAAATATTTTAGGCTTCCAGCCTTTGTATAGAGAAATGTCAAGGTATGTTTGCTTTAAATTTACAACCTTCATAACAGTTGACAGGGATAATTTGCAATCTCTCAACTCTTTCTTTTCTTTATTTAAAGGTACTTGGAGTTTATTTTTATCCTAAGTTTCCTATTATGATGGTATCGGTCAAAGATGCCTTACTCCTAACCATGAGCTCCTGAATGACTGTCAACGTTCCAAGTAAAGGAACTTTCTTGTTGCTACCTTGACCTTTCCTCTGGTGTACTGGGCTCTTGCAGTCAATACTGTCACTCATTTTCCCCATTGCCACTACTTTTGGGGTCTTCATCATGGCACATCCTATGATTTTTATCTCAATCCCTCAAAATCTCACTCTAAGCAGTTCATGAGGTCTTATTCTAGTCAGGGAGATCTTCATTACAGGTTCCCAAGCTGGGACAAAAGTTCTCAGTGTAACTACTTGCAGGTATAGAGCTTAGATAACCTTACCGCACTCCTGCTGCCTGGGCTCATGTAGCCTGTCTTCCTACTGTGTTGGCACTCTTGAGGTGTTTTATAGACTCCCAGCAGATCTAGTTACTGTGGTGCTCCTCTTTGGGTGTTCTTCTACCCATTTTGGCCTGCTGTTTGTAGTGCTTTGCTCCTCTGATGGTGACTTGGAGTCTTCCTACCACAGTAAGTATCCTTTGCCATCTTTTAGTACTGTGAGGTGTTTGTGACTGTCTTGATGGCTTGTTGTGCTGTTGTCTGTGTTACAGATGCCTGCCAGCAAGTTTCAAGCAAGTCTGACTAAAAAATGAATGTCAAGCCTCATCGGTTACATTGTGAAATAGCTTGACCCCGTAGACTTGAATGGGGATAAACAAGACAAATGCACAGATGTCAGACAGTGTCCAGGAATGAAGACTAACTGATATGAACATTTTTTGGCATGCACATCCTACTACTTACACATGTAAGCACTGACACATGTATAAATGGAGGATTTTGCAAAATGTTATGTGCAAGGGGAGCTAATTAAGGAGCTGATTTTTGAAACTCAAATTTTGCATTTTGAAATGCTTTTTAACCTCAGAGATATACATGTGGAGGGGAATTTTAGATGGTACATCCAAGTGCAATCGGGGCATGTAAGCCAGAACATCTGAAAAAAAAAAAAGCAGGCACATCCAGGAGTGGACATGATTTCAGAAATGTGGACATGCCTAATATGGACGTCTGCAGGGGCACCTACACAGGTGTCCCCAGAATAGCATTTCAGAACTTGGGCATCTAGAAATAGCCTAATGGCTAGAGTAGTAGGCTAGGAAAGAGGAAGCCAGGGTTCATATCCCACTGTTGCTATCAGTGATATTGTGCTGAGTACTGAGGATGAAAAAGTGCTTTCTTCTCTACGCCCTATGGATGTTTTTCAGCTAAAATGAACACTTTTCAGAAGTCTTTTTGTGTCTGGAAGGAGTCTAAACTTAGACATTATGCCGGACTATTGGAAGATTTCAGAGATCAGGTGGGAATGTCCATGTTCCTGGAAAGACCCCAGCTATGCCTCCATCATGCCCCCATTCAGACCTGGACATCCTCACGCTGGGCATGTCCACAGAGCTGGCTTCTAAAATGGCTCTGGAGACATCTCTGTGATTTGGATGTCTATATGCTCATTTTTGGACATCCAAAGCACATATAGGGCTTCCAAAATGGCCCTCATAATTCTTCCCCAAGCTCTCCCCCAAAACCCATGTCCAAACAAAAAGTTAGCTGATAGTTTTGCTTGACTGAAAGCAGGAGTAAATGCTAACATGGACATTTGTTGAGATATACATGTTTTACTGTTGTAAAATATGGAGTACACACCTACTTATAAGGACTGCACAAACACACCCAGAAAATGTCTTCTTTAAATTTGTGTATGCTGCTGGCAAATACATTTATGTAGTGGCTTTTCCAAAATCACTGCTTATACACGTACGAATCAACTTTTTATACATGTAATCGATGTCTAATCCCTCCATAATGTGAATGAATCTGGAATACATACAGAATGAGACTCACTCGGAGTGAAAATACTGAGTTGGCCTCGTCTATGCAGAAAGTCCAAAACTTCATCTACTTTATGGAAGAGTAGACTACAATTAAAGGGCATATATTCAGATGGAGCAATCGTACTGTATGTGTTTATAGATGCTTGTAACAGATGGTGTGCCAGTTGTGCATATAATTAGATTCTACTTCAGTAGCATTGCAATGGCTTTCATGGTTTCCTGGAATTTGTTAAAAGAGGACGTGCTATTTATCTCCCATCCTCTCAGAGCTTTGTAGCCATACTAGCAATCTGTCATCCAATAATTTCTACCATTTGCTAGTGATACAATACAGTACCTGTATTTCACTTAGCATTATGTTTACTTTTCATATATAATAATGGAAGGCTATTATCATGCTGCCTTTTTCCTTAATACAAACTGTTGACTGGTAAAAGTTATTTGACTAGTTGATTCTAAGTTAGTGTAACTGCTCTCTGAACACTAGACTCTTCCTTTCAGTGTCTTTCAGGTGGTGAAATTCATTCCTGCTTTCTTCTTGGGTTCTCTTTTTCTCTAGAGCAGGGGGTTCTCAACCCTGTCCTTGGGACACACCTAGCCAATCAGATGTTCAAGATAACCACAATGAATATGTATTAGAGAGATTTGCATATAATGAAGGCAGTGCATGCAAATCTATCTTAGGCAAATTCACTGTGGTTATCCTGAAAACCTGACTGGCTAGGTGTGTCCCGAGGACTGGGTTGAGAACTCCTGTTCTAGAGGCTCTCTTCTCAAAGAAACACTATTAATTACAACTCTGCTGTTATCTCAAGAGTTTTCTCCAGCAACAAGTTTATATAATCTTGCTCCCTGCCGTCCTTAGTACGAGACTGTTCCAGTATCTGATGGCTGCATAAATCTCTCCACAGTACATGCAAATATGCAAATAAAAGTACTTCAACACAATGCTGAAATTGGAGGAGCGCAAACAGAATGCTTGCCCAGGTATAATTCTTAAGAGGATGTCATCACCTCATCTTGTTGACTGTTCCAACTGTTGTACTGAACCATAAATTGCAAGAGATTTAAAGTGACTAGTGGGGCTGAACCAAGGGTGTTGGGGGAGGGGCTGGCATATTTATTTTATAATCTGTTTAAAATTTACCAGTAATGCCACTGTCTAATTTTAACCAATATTTGCCCTGAGATGCTTTTTTGTTAGTAAACGTTTCGGAGGGATAGCCGTGTTAGTCTAGAGTAGCAAAAATGGCAGAGGCAAATGACATCTTATAGATTAACCAAGTTTTTCTTTTTTTTTTAAACAACTCTCCTACAATTTTTATTTATTTATTTATTTGCATTCTCTTATATATACTGCGCTATTCTGCATCAGTGTGGTTTACATGGAACAAGCTGAAATTACATTGAACAGGGCATTATAACTTGGAGATAACTATTTTACAGGGAACAAGTTCCTGAGGCATGGGCTTTCAAGGACAAATCAAGTTCAACAGATGCATGAAGTGCAGTTCTGGTGGTATGCAAATATATATGAAGATGGTTGGGAGGGAGGACACAGAGTACAGAGAAAGTATTGAAAATTGCAAGACAAGGCATGGAAAGGGAGTGATAATAGCAGAATAGTTCAGTTAGCTGGCATTTGTAGAGAATGAGAGAAGCTAAAGACAGGATGATCTGAGAATAGTTAAATCCTTTCACACCTGTAGTGAGTCATGAAACCATTGTCCTTGTTCAGGCCTAGGGTGAACATTGATAAGATGCAGGGGTGGCCCAAAGGGGGTGCGGGGCCATGTGTGGAGACTCAGTGCGGGGCCTCATTTGCATAAGTGGCCTTATTTGCATGTTACCATACACTAACTTTTGGTAAACATGTCTCTTAATGAGTGTATGGATAAAGAAAGACTAAAAGATTTCTACATTACTATAATCCAGTGCCAACTGCCAGGCACATTAGGAACTACTACAAACGCTGCCCATTTAGAACCCATAGCAAACCCGCCGTATCCTGACAGCATTACCAGGACTCACAAAGCACCAGACCCTACCTATCAAAAGGCAACACTGCAAATATTAAACCAATACATTTCAGAGAATACTGGGGAAAGAGAACAAGTGGCAATATCAAATAGGAATTACATAAACAGAATACCTCAGCTCAGTTACACATGCAGAACATAGACCATCACCAAACAAGGAATCACAATGTAGAAACAGGAAGGCAATAATTAAACTGGGAACCCCAAAAGCCAAACTTGGAATGTACAACAACACTGTAAAAATAAAACTATAAATTAATTTCCTCTTGTACCAAACAAAGCGCAGACGTTAATGATGCACATTTCCCAGAGCTTTCATATTCCAGTTAATAAATTCAAAATAAAGAGATATCTTTCTATCTTTTGTGCATTTTTTTTTCAGTTGCAATTGCTCCAACCACTTTCTTCTGGTTTCTTCGTGTCTTCTGCTAACTGTCCATCGTCTGATGTCCATTTGTCCTTTCTTCTCTCTTCTAGTTTTTTTTCCCATTCTCTCTCTCTACATCTGCTTTAACATACTAATCTTTCTCCTTTTGCTCTTTCCTCATTCCTATTTCATCCACTCAAATTTTACCCCTCCATCCTCAATCCCCACTTACTCTCCCAATACCAGGCCAATTGTAGATTTTTCATCCCTCCCACACAAAATATTTTTCCTCTCTCCATTTTACTCTCCCAGCCCCATCCCATTCTAATCCTTCTCCAACATCAGCTCCCTTCTAGTTCCAGCCTCACCCAGCATCCATTCCCTTCTAGTCCCTGCATCAGCCCATTTCCAGTACTAGCCCCCCATCAGCCCATTTCCAGTCCTAGCTCCCCCATCCATTTCCAGTCCGAGTCCCTTCATCAGCTCATTTCCAATCCTATCCCCCCATCAGCCCATTTCTAGTCATTTCCTAGCACCATCATCAGCCCATGTCAAATCCTAGCTCCGCTCCACTGAGCCCAATTCCAGTCCAAGCCCCCCCATGAGCCTACTTCCAGTTCTAGCCCCTCCATGAGTCCATTTCAATCCAAGCCCCCACCACAGCCCATTTCCAATCTTAGCTCCCCCTAACAGCCTATTTCCAGTCCTATCCTAGCTGCTCCATCAGCGCATTTCCAGTCCTAGCTCCCTTCCCTCACAGCCCATTTCCATTCCAAGCCCCCTCCCCATCAGCTATTTGCAGTTCAAGCCCCCTTCCACTCAGCCCATTTCCATTCCAAGTCCCCGTCCCCATCAGCTATTTGCCGTTCAAGCCTCCCCTTCCACTCAGCCCATTTCCAGTCCTAGCCCCCCATCAACCCACTTCCAGTCCTAACCCCCATCACCCCATTTTCAGTTTATGCCCCCCTATAACCCATTACCAGTCCTAACCCCCCATCAGCCCACTTCCAGTCCTAACCCCATCAGCCCATTTCCAGTCAGCCCCCATAGCCCACTGCCAGTCCTAACCCCCCCATCAGTCCACAGCCCATTACCAGTCCTAACCCCATCAGCCCACCTCAAGTCCTAACCCCTCTCCATCAGCCCATTTCCTGTCCTAGCCCCCCCATAGCCCATTATCAGTCCTAACCCCCCATAGCCCATTACCAATCCTAACCACCCATAGCCCATTACCAGTCCTAACCCCCCATCAGCCCACAGCCCATTACCAGTCTTAACCCCCCATCAGCCTACAGCCCATTACCAGTCCTAACCCCATCAGCCCACCTCAAGTCCTAACCCCTCCCCAGCCGCCCAGTTCCGGTCCTAACCCCCCTCAGCCCACCTCAAGTCATGTCCTAACCCCCCCACATCGGCTCAGGGAAATTTAAAGAAAAAAAAAGCTGGCTGCTGCCGCTGCCGCTGCTGCTACCGCCACAGCAGCGGAAGAATGGAGTGTCCCGCGGGGCCCCCTCTGCCTGCTGAGCCTCTCTGCAAGGGCTTTCAGATTCGCGAAGGGAGAGTGTCTCCCTCGCGTCTCTGTTAAGCCTGCAGGGGCTAATGAGAAATTTCCCATCAGCCCCTCGCGTCTAAAGGGGCAGATGGGAAATTTCCCATTAGCCCCTGCGGGCTTAACAGAGACGCGAGGGAGACACTCTCCCTTCGCGAATCTGAAAGCCCTTGCAGAGGGGCTCAGAGGGCAGAGGGGGCCCCGCGGGACACTCCATTCTGCCGTGGTGGCAGCGGCAGCAGCCAGGGTTTTTTTTTTTTAATTGAATTTTTTTAAAAAGCAGAATGTTGTTTGCGCGGGGCCCCCTGAAACGCGGGGCCCTGTGCAAAAAACATTCTTGCTCAATGGACGGGCCGGCCCTGATAAGATGTCTCCTGTCGTCTCTTTCATTTATACTGCACTTAGTTATGGGATGTCCATCCCCGCTATTCATGCCGGCTTCTGTCCCTGACTAACTTGCCTGCCAGTTGTGCAGGGAAGCTAGACAGGGACAGGGAATGAGCAGTCCGGGGGCGAAGTCTGGGCGGGCAATGGGCGGTTGCTGGCTCTGGACATACCGGGCCGATTCTAATGTCAGCTCTGTATGTCCAGGGCTGACAACATGAATTTTTGCACAGCCCAGGGCGCAGATGGGGCAGAGGGTGCTAGGGAACATTCCCTACAGCCCGATCCTGGCCTTAGGAGGCCAGATCAGGGGTTGGCTGCGGTGAATAAACCCCTTTTTCAGGCGGCTGGCATCGTGGCACTTCAATGGAGGTACGGTGCCATGGCAACATGACGCCATGGCGCCGCGGCTCCATTGAGGAGCCTTGACTGAGTTAGCTGGGGGCAGTCCTGCCATGTAAGCTGGACTGAATCACAATCCCGAGCCTGCGTGTGCAGGATTGCTTGCAATTCTTATCCCACAGGGTTAGATGTGCCACGCAGGATCACAATGTTCAGACTGGATGCACAGAGGGGATCTATGTGCCGTATGGAATCGAGCCCATAGGGTTTTAGTAACAGAGTGACACAGTATCTGATGACAGAAAAAGATCAATTAGCCCATCTAGTCTGCCTAGTTATTCTGTCCACACTGACAAGGATACAAAGCAGCTGCCAGTCACAGATTGTGACTGCTTGTAAGATATACTTCTCCAGAACTATATTTGTCTTTCTTCTTGATGTTCCAACATTTTAGATAGAAGATCATACAAAATCCTCAGTTATTTTCATCCAGCACCTTCTTTTCCATTGCAATGAGTAGCTAAAACTAATTTCAAAGTACTTACCCCTGGGGGCCTCCATAGCCATAATGGCAGGAGTAGCAGGAACACAGAAGAACTGTGGCAATTGCAATGACTATCATGTTCGAGCTACAGGGACAGTAGAAGCAGAGCCATGGGGGTAACGGACATGACTGGGTAGCTGCAGCAGCAGAGAACCATGGTGATGAGGTGCAATGAAGACAAGTGTTGTGGCAGCAGTCACATCTGTGATGAACAGGCAGCTGGCAGTCATGGTAAAAGAGAAGAGGGCATGGGGGAAGCGGCGTCAAGGAGAGGAAAGAGCTGCTGTAGCCGAAGAGGAGCTAGGCCACAGTAAAAGCAGCAAGAAGAGAGAGGCTGCCGATGTGGTAAGAAAAGGAACCAAACCCAGCTAGGTCAGGCAGAAAGAAATCCGGCTATCAAAAGAGACCACCGAAGAGGGAAGAAGAAAGGTTCCTGTCCCAAAGCCCATTGAAGAAGGCTGAAGAGAAGTTCTCCCTGGAAAAGAGCAGAGGGCCTTTCAGTGCAGGACCTTAAGCAGGAAAAAAGGAAAAAGACAGAAGCCCATGGAGACCTCATGCTGGGAAAGAAAACCAGAAGCTTGTGGTGGAGGAGGAGATGGACCAGGGCATAAGAGGATATCCGAAGACCGGGAGTATCAGCCATCCAAGAGCCAGGGATGAGAGAGAGAGACTGAAAAAGAGCTGCACTGAGCCAGGGAGTCTCCAGAACCCAACAAAGAGAGGCTGAAGAGGTGCTCAGAGCCCAGCAGCAGCAGCGTAGGAAGGTGGCAAGAGTCAACTGAGGAGGACTGGGGAACAGGGTCATTGCGAATGTATTGGGTACCTTAGGTGAGCCTTAGCCTTATGCAGTTATTGCTTCCTACCTCCCAAGATTTTGACAATTAAATTCAACAATCATGATCATCCCACCACCAACACCACCACCCTCATAGCAATCTTGTAAAAATATATAATTGCACATCATACTTATTAAACTTTGCTTTGTATGTATGTGTGCGCCCACTCTCTTTGCAGATACAAGAATGTGCTAATGGCTCATTGAGTTTGTGTGGCTGTCAGGATTTATTGTTTTGTTTTGACTGCTGCTGTTTGCTGCCCCTCAGATGCTGCCACCCTAAGCAGCTTCCTAGTCTTGACTAATGATTGGGCTTGCCCTGCTGGTGGAGCAGAGAATCACCATGCCTAACTGGAGCAACGACATTGCAGCAGTCTGAGTGACCCCGACAGATGCTGCAAAAGGACCAGAGCCCAGCTGAGGTGAGAGTGAACCTGCAGATTATGAGGCCTGAAAAGAGTCCAGGCAAGATAGCCACAGAGAAGAAAACTGACTACAATGGTGCATTCGAGAGTGAGGAAAGTGTCTGGAGCAGAGCAGCTAGCTAGGCATAACAGATGCTGAAAAAGTGGATTTAAAATAGACCAGAGAGACTGGAAGTCTGAGTGAATGCTTTGTGGGGAGTTCCACTGCTGATCCACTGGTGGGGAATGTAGATGATCATCATGTGGAGGAGTGGCCTAGTGGTTGGGGCAAGGTACTTTGGGCTGGAAGGTCGGGGGTTCAAATCCCACTAGAGGACAGCAACCTTGGGCCGGAAGGACTGGGGCTTCTAGTCCCACAGGTGCTCCTTGTGGTCTTGGGCAAGCCACTTAACCCTCCATAGCCCATGTTCCCTGTAAAATAGTTCTCTGTGTGCTGTGCTTTCCTGTCTAATCAATGTGTTTATACCTCAAAAATTTCCTGTCATGATTTGACAATTTCCAATCTGTAATCAAACTGCTGCTGATTGCTGGAAGTAGCGGTATACAAATGTATACTAAATAAATAAAATAAATAAATAAGAGGCTGAGAGAGAGAGAAACTTCCTACTCAAGCAGAGTGCAGAGGGAAAAACATTGTAGGAAATGGGATTCCAGTGGAAAGCGCAGCCTGAAATGCAGAGCAGGTAAGAGGCCAGCCCAGCTAAAGAAAGAGTGCCCAGTTCTAAATACCTTGAGTCAATGGTGTAAGTTCAAATGAGGAGCCCCCAAGTAAAAATTTTGCTGAGGACCTCCAATGACTGCGCAGTGGCAGCAGTGAAAACAGAACTAGAAGCAGAGAGAGAACAGTGCCCGACCCCTCTCCTCTTCACCCTTCAAAGGTTAAATGAAGGAAAGTGCAGCAGCCTGCAAAAATAACTGCCACACTGCCTCCTCCTACTTCTCCTTATTAAAAGTATTTTTTGCGTTGCAGCCAGAGAAGCACCTCCTGCAACTGGGCCAAAATCTTTCAATAAGAGCGGCAAAATCACGCTGTTCTTATCGTGAGACTGGCTTAGCAACAGAAGCTGCCAAGAAAGAATATTTTGAATAGAAAGCGGTGGCAGGAGAAGTTCTTTTAAAGTAGACGCCATTAGCTGGGCTTTGCCTCTGCCGCTGCAGTGCAGGGTCACTGGGTTTTGTGGGCCTCTCCGCACTATGGGCTTGATGCAGAACCTCTGCACTAGAGCCCAGCATTAACGCTCTAGCACAGGGCTTCCTGAAGCAGACGTTTTGCTCGCCCATGCAGTAAGCAAGCAGCATGAAAACTGGAAAGCCAGACACAGGGATCTGCGGTAACAGTACAAATGTAGAAAAAAAGATAATATGAGGTGAAATTGGACTCCACATTCTCTGGCACCCTCAGTTCTCAGGGACAGTGAATAGGAATCTTTGCAGGAACTGGGGAACAAATAAGATCAGGATTGGCCTTTATGGTCCCCTATTTTCCTGGCTAGTATAAGGGGCGTGTCTCAACCAGGAAGGGATGGCCTGTCTCTTTGGAAAACTGTATATTTGTTATCCAAGTACCACAACCTACTAGTCTTATAAGGTTTACAGATGAAACTCTTTGGGGTATGTTTACTAAAACCCTGCTAATGTGCGGGCCGCGCTAGTGTGCGGGTGCCATATAAGGAGTGGGCGTTTCTCTTTGAAAAAGAAAAACCGGGATTTAAATATGCGCTAAGGTGCGCGGCGCCCATGTGCGCCCTGCACATTAGCGCATGAGAAAGCTGCGTGGGAGGCATAAGTGGCGCGCTGATGTGCAAGCAGAAGAGCAGAGCCACAGCACAATGGTTAAGACACTGACCAATGGTGCAGGGATCAGGGGTTCAATCCCCCACAATACCCAATGAAGACGGCTGGCTGAGGCATTACTTTAGGAGCCAGATTAATATTGGGCAGCATAAGGCGGCGTGCTGATGGGCATAAGGCAGCGTGCTATTGCTTTAGGAGGCATATTAATATTGGGTGGCATAAGACTGCGCACTGATGTGCAAGCACAGGAACAGAACCACAGCACAATGATTAAGACACTAACCAATGGTGCAGGGATCAGGGGTTCAATCCCCCACAGTGCCCAATGAACAAGGCTGGCTGAGGTATTATGGGGAAGATTGCCTTAGGAGGCATTTTATTTTTATTTTAATTCTCACTACTAGCAAACGCACTCTCAAAGCGTGTTAACATAAGGTGCCCCATAAGGCACATTTTAAAGTGCACTGTCCGCCAAGGCACCCTAGAATGTTGCTTATAGGGCGCTTTATAGGGTGCCGTATGAGTTACCGCAAGGTCACAGCAATGTTTTTGATGGCAGCACTCTGCAGTTTAGGGAATGAAAAGCATAAGTAGGTGCGCTGAGATGCAAGGAGGAGCAGCAGTGGAGCACAATGGTTAAGGCACTGACTGCTGATACAGGGGTCATGAGTTTGCTCCCCAGTGTGCCTAATACGTAAGGCTGGCTGAGGCATCAGCTTTACAATGTACATTTTGTTTCCTGCAGCACTTTATTTTTATTTTATTAATTGCTGCCAGCAAACACGCCCTCACGTGCCGTAATTGAAGGTGTCGTATAAGGCACCCTATAAGGCACTCCATAGGGCACATTATAAAGTGCACTGTCCGCCACGGCACCCTAAAATGTCCCCTAAAGGGCACCCTATAAGTTGCATCACAGGATAATGTATAGTGCACCTTACATGGACGGGAACCATAAGGTGCCCTATAGGGCGCCCTATAAAGCGCCCTCAGAGGCACCTTATGGTACAGTACGCTGAGGGTGTTTTTGCTGGCAGCAAAAATGTACATTAAAAAGAGATAATGCTTTGGGTAGCCCTACCAAATAACCCCACTGTGGGTTTGAACCCATGACCTCTGGCTCCACAGGCAGTGAAGTAACCATTGGGCTACAGCTCTATAGCTACTAGCAAGTCCCAGGCTAGCTGCAGAGAGCCTGCACGTCACCACACAGACAGTCTGTTGTGGTCACCAGGATAGGGGTAGCACACCCGTACCCATGATGCACTGCACATGCAAATCAGCTGTCCACAGATAAACACAAGATGGGGAATGCACCCCACAGCACCTCGGCCTGGTAGGGGGAAGTGACCATGTGCACCCACACAGCACCTCGGCCTGGTAGAGGGTACTGACCGTGTGTTTTACTGGCACAGAGTAGCTACACACCGTCACATTGTGCGGGTACTGTGCTCACCCTGAGGGTGCAGTGAGGCGCCCAGCACCTTCCATGGCTGAACGAGGCCATGCCGGAGGTCCAAAGCAGTGTTAAACTGTGAGATAGGTAGTTTCTGCAGAATGCACTTTGGATATCTCTGTCTGTCTCAATCAGGTGTAGCCCCCATGGACCCCCAGGTGGGCCATGCACCACCCCCCCCCCAAGGGCAGCAAACAAGGTCCCCCATCAACAGATCCACATCCTCCCTGCAATGGTGGCAGTAGAGGGGACTGTCAACCCCGGTCCTGCTGGGGAACAGACACCCTACAGGGCAGTCAATGCAGCTCTGTACACATTAGCAGACAGACTTTAGGCCTGGATATGCTAAGCTACACCCCAACACTATCCAATATTGTCCTGCAGCAAGCCTTCAGCCACTGCACCCTGCAAGCCACTCCAGCAAGACACATACCAGCTGCAAACAGTCTGCTAGCTAGTCCATAGTGCATGTTCCCAGTGGAAATGCATGCACCCAGAACTTGAATGTCAGCATACACAACAAGCAGATAAATCAGTGACTGGGCCCCAAAAGGAAACCCATAAATATCACATGAGAGAAATACTATATAGCACTATGGGGGTGCCTAGCCATGCTGTGGTCACTGCACAGTCAGGGTGAGAGTGATCTCCCAGCAGGACATACTGAGGTCACCCTGTCTGTGTAGGTGGTGGCCGGGCACTAAAATGTCCCAGTCAGTGCCCTATGCCCTGTGCAGATGCACCCTGGCCATGCCACCCTGTCCGAGCTATACCCATGGTACCGTGCTCCTCATTATGCACATTGGCAGGCCAATACTGGCAACAGTGCTGGCAGTGTGGGCTGTGGAAGGTGTTTGCAGCCACCACACACTGTCTAGACCAGGGGTGGGCAAACCTGGTCCTGGAGGGCCGCAGACCAGTCAGGTTTTCGGGATATCTCTAATGAATATGCATGAGATATATATGCATTAGAGATATCCTGCCAACCTGACTGGTTTGTGGCCCTCCAGGGCTGGATCTGGAGACCCCTGCCTTACACCTCTGTCATTTAAGATTGTGAGTGGACAAGGTGCAGATGTCCAAGACATCAAAAAGGTTAGATAGAATTTGTCACAGTCCTCCTCACTTCTCACCACCACCAAAAAATTGTCTATTAGACAACGTTTTGGTGGTGGTGAGAATCGAGGAGGAATGTGACACATTCTATATACCCTTTCGATGTCTAGGACATCTGTACCTTGCCCACTCACGAACTTAAATGACAGAGGTGTAAGGCAGGGGTCTCCAAATCCAGCCCTGGAGGGCCACAAACCAGTCAGGTTGGCAGGATATCTCTAATGCATATATATCTCATGCATGTTCATTAAGGATATCCCAAAAACCTGACTGGTCTGTGGCCCTCCAGGACCGGAGGTGCCCACCCCTGGTCTAGACAGACACACACTCCGACACCTATGCCAGCATTGTGCTACTATAGAGGAGTTCAGCAGCCATGCCCACCACACCAGTCCTGGGCACAGTACAGGCATGGATATGGTACGCAATACTGTTGGGGGTCACTCCCCAGGGTGGTAAACACTGTCAGAGACCAGACCTGAAGCACACACCGCAGACATCAGAATGATTGTTATGATGGAGCTCAATCAGCAAACTGTGCTTAACGTGGAATTTCTATCTGCCAGTACTCATAGCAAACGTTTGAGAGCTGTGTACCGTATACCCAGGTGTAGGGTTGCATTGCTAAGGTATGCAAGTGCTAGTATTGGGAGATGCACGCAGGGCCCAATGTCCTGCCTCTCTAGGAGGCATTGGCCAATGGGGCCTGTGGGTGTGGGTGTGGGTGTGTCTGCCCCTGTTGGCTGCTGCTTTACGGCAGAGGTTCCCAACTCCAGTCCTGGTGTGCCAAACACTGTTCGGGTTTTCATGCTGTCCCTCATGAATATGCATGAACTACATCTGCATACCATGGGGGTGGTGCATAGATATGCAGCACAGGCATCTTTATTAGAGGCAGCATGGAACCTGAATGGTGTGTGGCCCTCCAGGACTGCATTTGGGAGATTCTGCTCTAGGTAATGCACCTGTTTATGGTGTCTGTGCTCGGTGGGGTAAAATATAGGTGTATTAACCATGCGTATGTTCTCAGCAATAAAGGTTTGTCCTTACGGTTTAGTTGTGGGAAAAATATGTGGACTGGATTGGCAGTAGCCCCAGCTGGGCTTTGAACCTGTGACCTTCTGTTCTTGTACACACTGTCTGTGTGCACTGCACCACCATGTTGCTACGATAGGCTGCATTCCCTGGGGAGTCCATGACTGTACATCTGACAGAGCCTGTCTGTTGCAGTGACGGTGCCAGCCTGCACACGGCTAGGCCACTGTCTGCTGTGGCTGGCAGCCACTGCCCCCTCCACCACCTGTACCCTTCCGCCAACATGCTGACATGTCCTCATCTTGGAAAAAGCATATGACCTGATTGAGTTGTGGCACTCCATGACTGCATTTGGGGGACTCTGCTGTAGGTAATGCCCATTGTTATGGTGTGTATGCGGTGTAGGGTAAAATATAGGTGTTTGAACCATGCTTATGTTCTCTGCAATAAAGGAGTGTCTTTACTATCTCTGTTTAGTGGTGGGTAAAATATGGGGATTGGGTTGGCAGGAGCCCCAGCTGGGATTTGATCCTGTGACTCTCTGGTCCTACAGGCACTGGCTGTGTCTGCTGCACCACACTGTAGCCACAGAGACAGTGCAGTCCCTGGAGATAGGAAACCTGGCCGAACGAGTCAGAAACCCTGCTCTGCACAATTTTACTGTGGGCTCATTCACCTTGTATGGAGACAAAAGGGCAAATAAACCTCAAAAATGACCTTGCTAAAAGGGAAAAAAACCATAATCCAGCTGGCCAATAGTGATATCAATGGGCAACATTAAAAAACACTCCCAGGACAGCTCCAAAAAAAATGAAATGATTTTTGCAAGGGTCTACGGAGAGTAGACCCTTCCAAAAATCATTTCTTTTTTTTGGAGCTTTCCTGGGAGTGTTTTTTAATGTTGCCCATTGATATCACTATTGGCCAGCTGGATTATAATTTTTTTGAATGTTGTCATTTTCAATTTTTATTTTCTATTTTGCTCTGTGCACATGTATCACACTGCTCACGTTTTGTAGGTTTCCCCGGTTTTGCTGTACATTGCTGACGGAAATGGTTTCTCTTCCCTTTAAATCGGCTCTAACGCGAGGTTTTCACTCGCGGTATTTTTTTCATCGAAATTCAGCCCCGCTCCTGTGCGGGGAGCCTCTCCCCTCCCACTCTCCGCCCATTGACCCTGTCCCTCCGCCCCTCGGGAGCCTTCCTCCGCCCTCGGAATGCCTTTCCACGCCTCTATCGCACATCAGCGGGGCCCAAAAATTCACTATTAGCATGCGCTAAGGTACCTTAGCGCACGCTCAAGTGCGCCCCGCACAATTGCGCGGTTTAGTAAACATACCCCTTTGTATAAATCAATGAAGACTGCATATTAATAATATTTTTATAATTAGACATCAGTCCTACACTTGTCCAGTTGTTCACTATTCTGCTTCCCATAAATGTTCAGCTTTTTATTAATATTTCCTTTCATCTAAGATCATTTATTTCCACTATTGAAGAACATTTATTTCCACCATTGAAGAAGTAGTCAAAGAAATCCTTCAACAACCTTCGGAAGCTATCCAATCCTTTAATGTTACTGTACAGGTGTTCTAAGGGAAATTACACAAGACTGTAAAAAAGATTTGATCTATTACTGCTCTTTCTTGGTGCGAATCTCTGTTTAGCTGTTCTTCCTCTGTCTAAAGATTCCTTAATGTATTGGTCCACCCCGTCATTGTATTATGTATTTTTCCGGTTATAGTCTTTATTGTTTTAGTGATATTAAATGTCAGATAGATGCCATTTGTTATAAACTTAGGGCCTGATATTCAAAGGCATTTCCATGGCTTGCACACCTGCAAATTGTGTAAATGCCTCTTTATAGGATACTCACAGTTAGTGCTGCTGAATATCCCTGGGTGCCGCCAATACATGTCTATGCCGGGGGGGGGGGGGGCATTCCGGGGCAGCACCCATTGCTAACCAGGCAGCAGCTGAATATTGCCACTGCCCATTAGCTTTGTGGCAATTTGGGCAGCCAGGATATTCAATGCCGGAGCCCAGATATGGCCCCAGTGTTGAATACCCAGGTTTTAAGTTCAATGCTAGTGACTAGCTGCTTTAGCACCACTAGACACCAGCACTGTATATCAGGCCCTTAACCTATGGGCAACACTACTACATATATGCAATGGGTGCCTTCAAGTCAATGCTGACTCCTGGCAACCAAAAAGCTCCTGGGTTTTCTTGGCAGTGTCATCGGAAGTAGATTGCCAGGCCTTTCTTCCGAGGCAATGGAGGGTTAAGTGACTTGCCCAAGGCCACAAGGAGTGCTAGTGGGAATCAAACGCTGGTTGCTTGGTTACCAAGCCAGTTCTCTAACCACTAGGCTACTCCTCCACTCCACTACATATATGAGCTATACTATTATCAAAAAAATGTTATAGTATTATTATTATTATTTATATTAGTGTGATTCCTATCTAATTTTATATAATATGCTGGTAATTGTACTGGTGAATAAGCACGCCTATTTTAATGTTTCATTTCCTATAAACTCTGGGATAGGATTTCTATTTTTCCCCTCTTACTACTTGAGAAGTTTGTTCAATTTCTTTCTATAGTATTACCTCTTTTATACATGTGGAGGGCAATTTTGTAATCCCCACTGCTGGTTCACCCTTTTATAAGGTACAGCTGGAATGTGATTAAAGGAAACTGGTATTCCATCTGTCTTCATATATAATAGATAGCACTGATGACCAGTGGGTGTTTGACGCTCACGTTTTTTTTTAAAATTCCTATTTAATTGCTGAAAAATGCCACATTGCCAATTCATATTTTATTGGGAACTTATTATCAGGTAGTTATTGAACATTGTAATAAACTGTAAACTTCATGTTTGAAGTACCCATCCCATCTACAGTATATGGACAGAAATGGTGCAGTCCACAAGAATAGAGAGCCATGTACTCTTTTTTTTTTTTCTTTTTTTGCTGGTTCTGACAGTTTCTTCCTGCCCCAGTTTTATAACTTTCAGCTCAACTAAAATTGATGATTGGATCCAGCACTATATTTTAAGCCTTCGTGGATGTGGCAGAATTAGAAAAAGTACAGAGAAAGTCGATCAAAATGATGGGGATGGCATGACTCTCCCATGAGGAAAGGCTAAAGAGGTTAGGACTCTTCAATTGAGAAGAGACAGCCGTGGGGCGATATGATAGAGGTCTGTAAAATCATGTGTGGAGTAGAATGGGTAACCGCCAGGGCTGTACCAAGGGCTGTGTGATTGGTGCAGCCACACAGGGCGCAAGTATAAAAGGGGTGCTGATATCATCACTGGGCTTGGCTGGGTGGAGAGGGGGGTGCCAGATTCAGTAGTTGCACAGGGTACATTTCTAGCTTGGTATGTTCCTAGTAAACGCCAATCAATCGTTTACTCTTTCAATAAGTACAAAGACAGGGGACATGCCATGTAATTACTTTGCCACCAAACAAAGATACCGTTAAAGATCCCCAAAGTAATTTTTAATTTTATTTTTTGTCGGACATAAATCACATGGAGAAGGCACTTTGAACCTGACTCCCAATGTGATACATCTCCCTTTTATTCAACCTCGTGGGTTGTATCACATTGGGAGTCAGGTTCAAAGTGCCTTCTCCATGTGATTTATGTCCGACAAAAAATAAAATTAAAAATTACTTTGGGGATCTTTAACGGTATCTTTGTTTGGTGACATTTTGATTACCGTTTTCTGGGGTAACATTTTGGATTGATGTAATTACTTTGCAGCACACTTAAGACAGATCAGAGGACATATTCCTTAACTCAATGCATAACTAAGCTCTGGAATTTGTTGCTGGAGAATATGGTAAAAGCAGTTAACAGTGGTGTTTAATAAAAGGTTTGGATAAGTTCATGAAGGAAAAGTCTATAAATCCTTGTTAAGGTAGACTTGGGAAGGCCATTGCTTATCATCAAGGGCAAGCAGCATGGAATCTACTGGGATCCTGCCAGGTACTTGTAACCTGAATCAGCCACTGCTGGGAATAGGATACTTGGCCCGATGGACTTTTGGTCTGACTTAATACATCAATTTTATGATTCTATCGAGTTGTTACAAATCTAAGTTATCATTGATGTCAACATGATTTATCATTCCTTTTACATAGGTGTAGTTTGGGGGTGGCACGGGGCAGTGCTCCCCAAATGTTGCAGGCACTAATGGTGAACCAGTCCCCCTGCCCCTGTTGCCAGTATGACTTCCTTACTCTTTGTCACCATAAAATAAGAAGGCAAAGTACACTGATGTAAGTTGGAAATAAGTAAGTTTAAATTAATGTGAAAAAACCCATAGGCTAATATCTTTAGACTAGAAGAGTGTCTGTATCACCAATGCGTCATAAGAAATCACTGCAAAAATGTTTTATTCACATTTCAGATACAGTAGGGAGCCACCCACAGACAAGCTAAACCAGGAGACAACATTAACTTCCACATGTTTTACTAAGAGGTGTGTTTACTAATCCGCGGCAAAGTCACTGGCAGTAAGGGCAGCGTTAAGGTACCTGAAGCCATATAAGGCAGTGGGTGGGTAGGGGGCATGCCAGCCTTAGGTGCCTTGGGCCATTTAACGTGAGCTAACAGGACCAAGTGCAGTAAGGTGACAAGATGTTCTAAGGAGAGACAAGGAGTCCTAATATGTGATAAAGTACCCTAACATGAGACAAGGCATCATAAAGAGAGACAAGGCGTCCTAAAGAGAGACAAGGTGTCCTAATATGTGATAAGGTGCACTAACATGAGACAAGGCGTCCTAAGGAGAGACAAGGTGTCCTAAGGTGGAAAGCATGCACCCTAAGGCAGGAAAACGGCTGTAACCCAAATGCTGGATAGAGCACCGAGGAATGTCAATGTAAAGGTGATGGAAGGAAGGACAGGTGGGAGTTGATGGACCTGCAATATCGATGGGCACCCTATGTGGCAGCCAGTAAAGCAGAGGAGCATGTGGGAGGCAGCTGTACTGATGTACAAAGTGGTGCCAATGTCAAGTGCTGCAATGTCAGTGTGAGGCAGATTGATGAGTTGAAGGATGAGATGAGGAGAGGGTGGTATGGGCTGGCAGCACCGATCTGCAGAGCCCTGACTGTTACAGTCATGAAAATGATCTGAGTAGCACAGTCACAAAAAGAACATGTAGGAACTGAACCCCTGCATACGGAGACCTTGCACTAACCAGTAGGCTCCACCTCCACCCCTCTCTGTACAGCAATGACTGGATACAAAGAGACTGCAGGTCACCATCTAAAATGTCTGCTGTGTGCGCCGGCATAGGGTAGCCCCACCAATACCCATGATGCAATGCACATGCAGAACAGCAATCTACAGCTGATCACCGAATGGAGAATGCACTGATCCATCACCTCAGCTCAGTAAGATGCACTGACAGTGTGTGATACAAGCACAGAGCAGCTACAAACCGTGCTACTGAGCAGCGTCTGGTCACCCCAAGGGTGAGGATGGGCGCCCAGCACCGGGTCCCCATTGCCTGCAGTGCAAGAGATGGTCTCTGCCACCTGTGCTGCAGATCCCCGTCACCGCCAGCGGGTGGCAGGTAGTGTCTGCAGTGTGATTATGCCAGTCAACTTGTGTCCTGCAGGTGCCTAGTGCTGAAAAACAATCCTAAACTGCTAGCTTCTTTGCTCCACCCTAAATCCGTCCCTGTTGCTACTCACTTTTGATGCTCCTGAATTTAGGAGTTTAGTGAAATTTTAAGAAAATATTTAGAAATGCAGCCCTGGTAAATTTTCAAAGAGGCCAATTTAGGAGCATAACTGTGGAAGTTAGGAAAATATATCCTTTCAATATCAAGCATGATATTTTTTCATTGATGACATATCTAGTAGCTCCTTTTTAAGGTACGTTAATACTATTATACCAACCCAGGAAATAAACATTACAACCCATATCCTAACAAAACAAAATCTATGATTGAAAAAAATACAGAACTGTGAATTATATCTTTAGGGCCTGATATTCACTTCAGATATTCGGTGCCAGAATTTATCTGGGCTCCGGTGCTGATTATCCGGGTTCGCTGGTCAGTGTGTCACTGTCTGGTCAGCAGTGATGTTCAGCCGCTAATCACATACGGATAACTGGACCGTCCTAACTTCATTTAACTAGTTGATCTGGTTAGTAGCTGAATATCGCTGCTGACTGGATAGACTGATGCCGCCTCCAATCTGCCCACAGATTGCCTCGATTTTACACGGATGATTTTTACACAGTCGGTGGTGGATAGAGTCACTGAATTATCGGGTTTGGTGCATTTCATCTAGTTAGCTGGCCTAAAACGCTTTGTATGTGCCCCCTTTCAGACCAACAAGTCTATCATTGCAGAATAGCATTCAAGAGTCAAGCTACAAAGTCAAGAGCTCCTGGTTCCATGCCCCCATTCAGAACTCGCGGTGGGATCATAAATAACTCATTGTATGCCCTTATGCTCAGAGACAGACAGTAATACATTTTCGATAGGAATTTTGCCACCCTGTGTGCTGATGTACACCAGCCTTGTGTAATGAATAAATATTACCAACAAAGTTAGACAAACCCCACTACAAGATGAAATTTAAGCAGACAGAATCAGCTATCCATACTGTTTAATAACACTGTAGAGCGCAAGGCAGCTACAAAGATACTAGCTATGTGAAACTACTACCCTATACCACAGAGTGATACCTTTACCTAGTATTATGTGATTTGATTCTCACCCTTTCTCACTTGCGGGTGAGAATAATCAAAGGGGGGAATGTGGTAGGCGAAGGCCTATGATCCATGCTGCTTGAACTAAACAGACAGGCCTAAGCAGCTTGACCTGTAAATGAAGTCTGTGGTTAGGCCCAGAGGAATGAAAACCCCCCTGAATGCTGCTACCATAGAATCGAAACTTAACTAAGCATAACCAAGCATAGCTAAGCAGAAACGAAACTTAGAAAAGATAGAAAAACTGTTTTAATTGATACTGATAAGAATGTGAAAAGCTTCTATGGAATTAATTAGCTCTGCTGAAAGAAAGGTTACAGTGCCCTGCTTTCCCACATGTACTAGTCAGCCAGTGACCTTGGAGGAGAAATGTATCAAGAGTCTAAGAACTGACCATTGTAATGAGGACTGTAAAGGGGGGAAACAGGTGCTGAGCCCAGACAAAGGTCCTCATTGGATAGCTACGTAATGGCACCAGGACCAATAGATGGGGCAAAACGGGTTACTGGGACCAATGAAAAGTTTGCTTATGTTCAGAATGGAGAAGAAAGGTATAAAAGTTGTTGATTTGCTAGAAACCATTGCTCAGCCATTTTGAATGTGATTCTGCTTGAGTCTTGTGCACAATAAATGATTTGGACCTTCTGAACAGACTCCTGGTATTATTGGATTGTTTGCGCTCTGCCGCTACAATACAAGCCAAAGAGAAGGATGCGAACGGCAAGCTACTATGAGGTGGAAGAGTTAGTGACATCAGTAAAACTGAAGGAGAGCAGGTGGCGGGAAGGCCGCTGGGTGGAAGAAAAGGCAGCAACATCAGCTGTGGGCCTGGAAAGAAGGCAGCCATCTCGGTCTTCATGCATTTCCCATTGGACAGGGGTGGCGCAGCACAGTAAGGGAGATGGCTTGTGGGTATGAGGTACAGGGAGATTGTCAGACATCAGAGCTGTGGTAATAAGTGAAGCAAGGAGGCAATCTCTTCAAGCACAGCTATCAGTGAGGCAAAAGCTTGCAGCTTATTTCAAATTAGCTGGGGAATGAAGTGCAGAAAGAGAAAGGGCGGGTTTAAGGATCTGAGGTACCCTAGGCTGGCCCTCAGTCCTGCCCCTGGGAACATTGGCTCTCCAGGCGACCACCTGGTTTACCTAGGGTGTGGGGCTGGCCCTGCACTTTCTGGCACTCTGCCATGGCACAGTGAAAGAGCAATGTAGATTTTGAGGATATCCCCCCTTTCAACTTCTGCTAGCGGTGAGGGGGAGATTGAGAGAGTTCTCAGTTTCTGGTTCCTATATCTTTGGGCTGACTCCTAGATCAAAAGAAAATTTGTCAAAATCTGCTTCTACTGTTCCTATTAAAAGCAGGAAATAAGATTAGTGATTATGGAAGGAGGCCTGGCGTCTGGAAGTACCTACAGCATTCAAACTGACAAGCTGTGTGAAAAATTATTTTAATTTACAGTTTTTACAAGAAGAATAGCTTATCTCTGATTCTCTTCAATGAAGCGTCTCAAAACAAATGCTGAACTTCCAGTCAACAGTGGCCTCTTGTGGCTGCAGACAGCTGGGATTTCAGCTTGCTGCAACCAAGGAGGATTTCATTTCCAGCCTTTAGCTATATTCATTCATTATTATTATTACTTTCTATTTCACAGATACAGTGCATTCCCCATCGAAGTAGGTTTGCACCATCAAAATAGGTTTTCTTCTTATTGCCTGTGAAGTACAGTCCTGAACAAGTCAGCTAAAGATATTGAAAAGCTGTGTCTACTTATACCTTGACATGTATGCATTTTGAAGACCTCTACTTTATATTTGGGACTTTTGACTCTAGATGTTTATCATTTGGAATTTCCAGTGTTTATTTTTAAGGCAATTAGGTACTTTCCCACGGTCAAAAATATAGGGGGGTGGGGGGGGTTTGTGACTTCACATTGCGAAAAAAATTTTTTTGGGTGGTTTCCTTTCAATGACTCAAAACATAATTTTCTAGCACCAGCTCCCCTTCTTCCAGCCCCAGCAACATTCCCCATATTTTCTAAGCCCCCCTTCTCCAAGCCCCAGCAACATCAGCCCATCCCTTCTCCCAGCCCCTTACATCAGAAACAGCTGCAACCCAGCCCCTGCAGCCATTAGGTGAAGTAGACAGTCACTTAGAGCGCTGGCATCCTGGGAGCACCTAGTGCCGAAACAATGCCCCTCTCTGGTGCCTGCAGTGGCGGCAATGTCTTTCAAACCATGAAGCAGCACTTACCTCGAGCCTTTGGTGCTGCATTGCGGTTCATGGCTTGTAGGACCTGCCACTTCCTCCTCCATCATAAGCTGAAAGTCGAGGGGGGTAGAAGTGGTAGGTCCTAAAAGCCACGAACCATGATGCAGGACTGGAGGCTTGAGGTAAGTGCTACCTTGTGGTCTGAAAGCCATTGCCTTTGCTGCAGGCACCAGAAGGGGCAACAGCAGCAGCGGGAGGAGGAGGACATTGGCAGGATGGAGAGTTTGCCTAGGGTGCCTCCAATCCTTGCACTGACCCCGCATCAGCCCTCTACTTCTCCTAGCTCCAATATCAGCCTCTCTTCTCCTCGTCCTGTATTAGTGACTCCCCCTTCTTACTACAGTGATAGAAGCTTGTGCTTTTGTTCCCAGCACTCTCTGCTGCTTTGCCAGCTCTGCTCTCAGCACCACACAGAGGCTGTGAAACATGAGAACAGGAAGTGCCCTTTCTCGCATGTCAGTCTTTCTAGTGCTGGCAGCAGAGCTGGTTGAGTACAGAGAGCAGTTGGAGAAAATACACAAAGTACAGTCAAACCTCGGTTTTCATTTGCCCCGGTTTTCATACGCTTCGGTTTTCAACGTCTTTTTTGACTGAGATTTTGTCCCGGTTTTCATACATCGCTTCGGTTTTCAACGTCTTTTGACTGAGATTTTGTCCCGGTTCTCGTACATCGCCTCGGTTTTCGTAAAGTACAGTACTGTAAATACATACACCCTCGTGCTGCACACCATTCTGTATACACTGCCAGAACGCCTGCCCGGTCCCGGCAGCACTGCCCCCCGGACTCACCGATCGCCAGCGTGATGAGAAGCAAAAGCCAGCTGAGCACGTAAATGAAACACATCCTCGAGCCTGGTCAGAGTCAGAGAGGCAAGGATTGCGCAGAGAGGAAGGCCCTGATCTCATCCACCGCCTGCCCGTTCTCTGGAGTGCCCCCTCAGGCTCGGAGGTAGCAGGGAAGAAAAGCTGTCAACGTAAGCAGGAGATGTTGCATGAATGTGGGAGGCAGTTCTTTCTCTTGCATGGTACGTCTGAAGCTATATCATTAAGATTTTCTGCCATTCTGAAGCATTGAGCAGATAATGTAAAGGTATTTTAATGGGCTGAATCCAATGTGATTCCGAAGAGAGCTGGGCACAGCAGCTTGTCAGGGGTGGCTAAGGCCAGATGTTAACATATTGTACTGTACAGTACTGAACTTAGCTTGCTTTCAGT
Source organism: Ichthyophis bannanicus (assembly GCA_033557465.1). NCBI lineage: Eukaryota > Metazoa > Chordata > Amphibia > Gymnophiona > Ichthyophiidae > Ichthyophis > Ichthyophis bannanicus. Next base: position 1,400,172,264 of record CM066032.1, on the reverse strand, counting down.
GATGTTAAATGTTCATTTATCCATTTCATTAGTCATTTATATTTATTTCTCATTGTTTTCTGTATGTAAAAATATAGTTATTCTCTATAAAATGTATTTTTGTGAATATTTTTGGGTGTCTGGAACGGATTAATTGGATTTACATTATTTCTTATGGGAAATATTGCTTCAGTTTTCATACGTTTCGGTTTTAGTCAGACTTTTTCGAACGGATTAATCATGAAAACCGAGGTTTGACTGTACTTGGTTCCAATAGCATCATTTATCTGTGATGACAGCTGCCAGTGATGTCATCAAAGCACCAGGTGAAGGGGCAAATTTTAGGGTTGTTTTTAGTGTAACTTTCATGCCAGGTGGGATGGGACAAGTGGTCAGGTTCCCCTTTCTTCCTTTTTTTTGAGTTACTTGCAGCTGAGCTTCCTCTCCGGACCCTGATCCTCTCCTGCTGGGTGAGGCACAACAAAGATACTAACCCTAGGCTGATCCTGATCTCTTCTTTGAAAAGGAATTTGTACTAAGGGGACATATGAGTGAGAAATCTAAATTGTTCCTATATCAATACAATGATAAAACAGGCAGAAGATTTATGGGGAAAATTTTCTAACAGGATTCCTCTGTGAAAAGTCCAAAATGTGCCTATTTTATAAATGTATACTCTTATGCAAATACCAACCCAACCACCTTTACATCTATAAGGAACAAAAGGTAATCCCAATACAAAGAAACATAGAAACATGATGGCAGAAAAAAGAGCATATTGCCTACTGTACAATAGTCCCCTTTTTTCCTTTGGAGATCCTCTGTGTTTGTCCCATGCTTTCTTGAATTCAGATACTGTCCTCGTCTCTATTACCTCCACCGGGAGACTATTTCTCGCATCTACCACTCTTTCCATAAAGAAATATTTCCGCATATTACTCCTGAGTCTATCCCCTTTCACCCTCATCCCATGTCTCCTCATAGCAGAGTTTGCTTTCAATTGAAAGAGACTCTCCTCTTGTGTATTTATGCCATGGAAGTATTTAAACGTCTCTATCATATCTTCTCTATCCTGCCTTTCCTCTGACATAATACATAATAAGATCTTTAAGTCTGTCCCCATATGTTTTATAACGAAGACCACTAACCATTTTAGTAGCCACCATCTGCACTAACTCCATCCTGTTTATATCCTTTTGAAGGTGTGATCTCCAGAAATGCACACATTACTCCAAATGCATCACACCAGAGACATATACAGGGGCACTATCACCTCCTTTTTTCTGCTGGGCATTCCTCTTCCTATGCACCCAAGCATCTTTCTGGCTTTCACAATCACCTTTTCTACCTGTTTAGCTACGTTAAGATCATCAGAAACATTCATGCCCAGGTCCCACTTTTCTTTTGTGGACAGAAGTACTTTGCCCCCTACACTGTACAGCTCCATTGGATTTTTGCAGCCCAAATGCATGACCCTGCATTTTTTAGCATTAAATCTCAGCTGCCAAATTCTTGACCATTCTTCAAGTTTAGCTAGATTCCTTCTCATCATGTTATCTACTCCTTCCTGGGTGTCTACTCTATTGCAGAATTTGGTATCACCCATAAAGACGCAAAGCTTACCCAACAGCCCTTCAGCAATATCACTAACAAAGTTGCAAATCCCTTATACCACCATTTAGTAGCTATTCTAGTTCGAACCTCAGAACTTAGTCAATTGGGTTTAAAATCCCAGTACGGGGATTATGCATGGTCTTAGATATTTATGTTTTTATTGTGCATGGTCTTAGTGGTTTATTATTTATTTATTTATTATTTTTATCATATGTTTTATCATTTTTGTTCAACTCACTCACTCCTGGCTCCTAGTTATTATCTGCAATTATGGTGGTTACACATAGCATAATCATTTGATGTACATGTGGTTCTATACACCCTTCTGATACTTTTAGATTGATATTGGTGAATAATTATTGATTTTCTTAACTTTTGTAACGATTAAGTGAACACACATGGTTTTATTTTTTAGTTATTATGGTCTTATTGGTTTTATATGTTTTTATAATGTTTTATATAATAATGTTTATAATGTTATTACTATGTTTTTATGATTTTATTTTTAAGTGTATTACAGTATTTATGGTTATTTATCTGCAGCAGACCTGAATCCCCTGAGGAAGTGAAAAAACGAAACACGGCCTGTGTCGGGCTCTCAGGTTTTGGAATTAATAAAAGTATCCTTTGGTTTTAACCACCACGTATTAGTGACTGGGTTCTTTCGAACAACGTGGTGAGGTGCTCTTTTTGGTGGACTATTATCAGTAATCTTACATGTCTCACATTTTCCAAAATGATAATTCATCAGGTCTCATCACTCCCCCTCTTCAAATCTCTGGTAAAGGCTTCCCTCTTTAAGGCTGCCTCTGGTTCCTAATCCTCTGTTTCTTGAGTCTGCTTTGTTGTTTGTCTCACTCCCCTACTCCTTATTTGTCTTGATTAGATTGTAAACTCTAATGAGCAGGGCCTGTCTTCATCTGTGTTTGTACAGTGCTGTGTCGGCAAGTAGTGCTCTATAATTGTCTAATAATAATAATAACAATTAAAAGAATTTAGAAGCCTTTTTACTAAAGTGTATTCGGTTTTGTGCTAAATCTAATTTGCATTAAGTGCAAAGCCTCTGCAGTAAATGTCAGGGGTGTGGACGGCGTGTTCCTGACGGTTAATGTACAGATGCACACCCTAACACATGGGTACATAGGTGACATTGGGTGCACCCATACTAACTGCAACATTGACAGTGCACAATATGTCCCACCGTACTAACTGCAATGTTCTCTCAATGCCCGCATTCCACCCCTAACCTGCCCATTCCACATCCCAATATACAAATGGCAAATAGTGCATGACTTGGCATAAACTTGCAGCAATCGTTAGCCTCCATGCTAACAATTGCTGTGGGCTCTTGCACACATTTACCGTGTGTTAAAACGTGCCCTAATTGCTTAATACACTTTAAATAAAGGGTCTCTTAATGCTCTCCTCTGAAAAGTTTATATCATTATCTAAGCTAAATAAATTTGATGGACTCAATGGGCTTGATATTGAAAGGGATTAGCATGGACAGCAGACCTGCTAACCATGTTGATCCCCTTGGCTGGACTCCATTGCACTCCTTGATACTAGCCGGTTAGTACTGGGGTGTTCGGGGTAGCTGCTGGCAATAACTGTGCAGCAGCAATATTGAGCCACTGCCTGGTTATCGCAATGCGGTGAAAGTCAGGCGCAGTAAAGGCTGACCTAACTTTCATCACTGAAGCTAGCCGGGTAGCATCTCAATATTGCTGCTGCCAGGCTAAATTTGTGGCAATCTGGGCAACCCGGATATTCAATGCCAAGGCCTGGATATAGCCCCGGCATTGAATTTTTGGGTCTACAGTTCAGTGGTGGCGGTTAAGCTGCTCTAGTAGCACTAGCAGCCACTGCTGAATATCGGGCCTAACAGTTCTTTCACATTTTTTGCTTTAGAGAATGTTTTTCTAATTAATCTCAGAGAAAATTTTATGTAAACATAAGATTTTCCAATCACAACTGCTATTTCGCTGAACAAATGGGATAATCTCAACATACATGTAATCATATCATCTTTCTCCTCATTTATAATATTTGATAACTAGACAGTCCCTGTCATTAAATAATGTTCTCTGAGCACTGGCTTGTTTAGCAAGAAACCATGGTTCAATTCTCACTAGCACTCCTTGTGGCTTTGGGCAAGTCACTAAATCCTCCATTGCCTCGGAGGAAAGGCCTTGCAATCTAATTTCAGTCACACTGCCAAAAAAACCCCAGTTACGTTGCATCGACTCGAAGGCACACATTGCATTACATTTGCATAAGCCTTAAAACTTGGTAAGGATAGTCTCCAGTAACCTTTTTGCTTATTCATCAGACTGCAATTTGAATTCTGAAGTGCTAGAATATATATGCCTAAATCTCAAAAACTAATGAAAAGATGGACTACCCTTAAATGACTATGGCCACACTGCCCTGAGCATGCCCAATGTCATCTGATCTTGGAAACTAAGCAAGGTCAAGCTTGGTCAGTACTTGAGTGGGAGACCACCTTGGAATACCTGGCACTGTAGGCTTACTGTGTGGAAGAAAGGCCTGGCAATCTACTTCAAGTCAGTCCTTGGCAAAAAAAACCCAGGGGATAGTCATGGACAACTGTCTACAGGTTCACCAGGAGTTGACACCAACTCAACGGCACACAGCAACAACATTCTTCTTTTTTAAACAGTGGTACTAAATCTGTTTTTGAAAAACAGTGATACTAAGGAGTCTAGTTACTAAGGTGCGCTGACATTAATGCATGTTAATTCACCATTAATAAGCATCGGTAACCAGGTTCCATTGAATAACATGGAACCTATGTTAAAATAATGCACAAAAACACTGAATTAGTGTCCATTGTTAGCACACCTTGGTAACTAGACCCCTAAACCTGTTACCCTCTTTTCTTACTAGCACATCCAACAAAGCTATTTCTTTAATTATCACTAGTCATTGTAAGATAGAAATTACACATACCTGGTAATTGTCGTTCCTTGAGTGACGACAGTTTAGTCCTCCACCTCTGGGTTGTGCACCTCTTCCTGCAGCTTGGAGACTGGGCATGTCAAAGTTGTGACATCACTGGATATAGCCTGCTGGTATCTCCCATCAGCCTCCAGTGTACTATTGACAAAGCAAACTCAAAGGAACAACAAATAAGTAACTATACCATAACTTTAATTAACTCCCCATTCCTCAACCTGAGGAACCTTTTTAACCATATCCGTCTTATATATATATATATTTTTTTAACTTTACATTCACGTCCCCCCTGTGCAAACACGTTTCCTATACCATCCCCTCGTTTAAATAAGAGAGAAGGAAGAAACAGAGAGGGATACTCACTGCGATCTAGAAACTGCAATCTAGAAACTGAAAGATCAATACATTTCCATCAAAAGCAAGGGGTACCTCAAGGCTCTTCGTTATCCTCCTTACTTTTCAATATCTACATGCAGCCCATCTGCAATATCATAAGATCATTCAATGTGAACTGCTTGATATATGCAGATGATATTCTCTTATACATGCCCTTCTCCACAACTCACATGGACCTGGCCCCACTCACAGATTGCTTCAATGCAGTTTCAAAATTTATTTATTTTATTTATTTATTTATTACAAGTTCTTATATACCGCACTATTCGGCATCAGCGCGGTTTACATTATAACATAAAGACCATAACAACAAGCTGTTTGGTTTACATCGAACAGGAGTACCAACTTGGAGAACCGGGTTAAACTATATACATGAGATATTTACATAGAACAGAATAGAGTCATAGTAATATAAAGCACGGAAGGGTGGTTTCATGAGTGAGTCACTTCTTTTGGTTCAATTGCTGGTAGGGTAGTATTGAAGGAAGAGGTGGTATTTGAGTGCCTTCCTGAACTGTGGTAGGACAGTAATGGCCCTTATGTCGGAGGGTAGAGCGTTCCAGCATTTGGGGGCATATAAACTGAACGCTCTGTTTGAGGTTGTCATGTTGCACTTTGTTGATGCCTTCGAGGTTGTTAGTAGGTTTACGGCTGTTGCTCTTCTGGATCTGTTGTGGGATACAGTGTGAATCAGATCTGTGAGTGAGGAGGATGAGATACCCTTGATTGCCTTGAATGATAGGACTAGGGTTTTAAAGATGATCCTCCCATGGATGGGGAGCCAGTGAAGCTGTTTAAGAATGGGAGTTACGTGGTCGCTTCTGGATGCTCCGTAGAGGACTCTTGCTGCGGCATTCATGGCCATCTGTAAAGGGCTAAGAGTGGATTGAGGGAGACCTTGTAAGATGGCATTTGCAAAGTCGAAGTGTGGCAGGATTAGCGCTTGGTATATGGTCCGGAAGTCGTCCGGGTCCAACAGGGAGCGTATATGCCTGAGAGAGCGGATTTTGAAGTATACCGCTTTGACTATGTTATTTATGTGATGTTTCATATCCAGACGTTGGTCCAATGTAACTCCAAGGTATCTTATTGTTTCTTTAGTTTGTAGGTCAGCTTCCTTGACACTGACGTGGGTTGGAGGAGTGAAGTTGGGGTCTCTGGCGATGAAAAGCACCTCTGTTTTTTTATGCTGAATGCGTAGGTTTTGTGATTGGAGCCACTCAGAGACCGTATTGAGGCAGTCTACTAGTGGTGCCAGGTCTAATTGAGTTGTAGAGAAAGGCATATATAAGAGAATGTCATCTGCGTATATCAAGCAGTTGACTTTGAATGATCTTATGATGTCGCAGATGGGCTGCATGTATATATTAAATAGTAGGGAAGACAATGAGGAACCTTGAGGCACACCTTGCTTTTGATGGAAGCGTTTTGACTCTTCTGAACCAGACTTCACATATTGCCATCTTCCATCCAGATAAGAGTTACACCATTCCAATGCACTGTTGCAGATACCTTTCTCTTTCAGTCGTCCGAGGAGAATTTCGTGGCTTACAGAGTCGAACGCCGCAGCGATGTCTAAGAAGACGAGTACAAATCCTTGTCGGATGTTGTTAATGCCTGTGATAATGTCGTTGAATAGGTTAGTGAGTAGGGTCTCGACCCCATGATATTCTCTGAATCCATGTTGGCAGTGATCTAGGGGAGCTGTGGTGTCTATATGCTCTTGGATTTGCCGTTTTGCCTCCTTCTCAATTATCTTGGCTAAGAGGGGAATGCTAGCTATAGGCCTATAAGATTCGACCTTTTGCGGGTCTAGCTTGGGGTTTTTCAAAAGTGGCCTAATGGAAGTCTGCTTGAGTGCTGTGGGGAAGTAACCTGTTGTGAATGAGAGGTTCATTAGATTTGTAATAAAGGGGCTGAACACACAACGTAGCTCCTTAATCCAAAAAGCTGGGCATGGGTCCGTTTGTGCAGTGGAGGTGTTGAGAGATGCTATGGTATCCTCGATGCATTTAGTGGATGGAGTGGAGAATTTATTTAGTGAGGTTGCATTCGCTGGTTCTTGGAACGGGACTGTTGACACCTTGTTAGTTTGCACGATCTTGGATTGCATGTAGTCAGCGAATTTCTGTGGATGAATCTCACTGTGTTGTTCGGGAGAAGGTTCCTTTGAAAGGGATTTGACAAGGTTGAAGAGGTCACGTGGTTTATTCAGTGATCTCTTTAGTGTGTCCGTGTGATATTGTTTCATTGTGGTTGTGATTGCTTCACGGTGTGTGGAGAGGTGGGTACGGTAGGCGGTCTGATCTTCAGTAGAAAGCGATCGGCGCCAGCGACGCTCCAGTCTGCGGAGTTGAGTCAGAGAGGATCGCAATTCAGGAGAGAACCATGGGGCGGTGCTTCTTTTTCTCCTCTTTGTGTTATTGGAAATTGGAGGTTGTGATATGGCATGCAGATTGGAGTTCCAGGAGGTGATTAGTTCGTCGAGGTCCGGTACAGTTTTGTTGAGGAGTGATTGGGTCTCAGCCACGATGTGTTCCCTGTTAAATGGTCTAAATCTTCTTGTGGGCGTCCGTGATGTGCTGTGCATGTTTTGGCTTCTGTGCAGCTGCTCGTTGATGATGGGGATCTGGAAAATGATCAGTTTGTGGTCTGACCAGGGTACATCAACGATTGATATTGGTAGGTTGTGGTTTTGCTCAAAGACTGGCTGAGGAGCAAATACCAAATCCAGAATGTTTCCCTTTATATGAGTTGGTTTAGTGATAATTTGCTTGACTCCCAGGTCTTCCATAGCACCAAGGAAGGCATTTGCGTGGTTTTGGGATAATGATGGGAGATTGAAGTCACCCATTATCCAATTTGGCTTATTGGGATTGAGGGTGCTGGCAGCAAGGTCAATAATGGTTGGGAGGTCATCTGGAGAAGCGGACGGTGTCCTGTATAAGAGGTTGAGGGAGAATTGCTGGTTTGTAATGGAGAGTATGTCTAGATTGTTTGAGCTAGAGGAATCTGTTATGTGGAAGTTAAGGTCCGATTTGGAGACTATGAGCACCCCTCCTCCTTTTTTGTTTTCTCTATGTCTTGTGTGTATGGCGAAATTGGGGGGTAGAAGTTGGTTGATGAGAACGTTATCTTCCGATGATAGCCAGGTTTCCGTGATCAAGAGTATTTCTAGGTTATAGAGGGAGATTGTGTCCAGAACCACAGGCCATTTTTTGCGAATAGAACGCGCATTTATGATGGCACATCTTAGGGGTCGGTAGTTCGGAGGTTTTTCCTGGGTGGGTGTTTTGGGCAGCTGGAGTGCTATGTGTATTAAATGGGAGTGGCGCGTGTAGGTGTCCCTTCCTGGGTGGGAGTATGGGGGTCCAGACCATCCAGACACAGAACCTACGCATTCAACATAAAAAAACAGAGGTGCTATTCATCACCAGAGACTCCAACTTTACTCCCCCATCCCACGTCAGTGTCAACGAAGCTGATTTGCAAACTAAAGATGCAATAAAATACCTGGGAGTTACTTTGGACCAACGTCTCGACATGAAACGCCACATAAGCAACATAGTCAAAACCGTCTATTTCAAAATCCGTTCACTCAAGCACCTACGCTCCCTGTTGGACCCAGATGATTTCCGAACCATATATCAAGCGCTGATCCTGCCACATTTTGACTTTGCAAATGCCATCTTACAAGGTCTCCCCCAATCCACACTAACCCCCTTACAGTTGGCCATGAATGCCGCAGCTAGGGTCCTTTACGGAGCATCCAGAAACGACCACGTGACCCCCATTCTCAAACAGCTGCACTGGCTACCGATCCATGGGAGGATCACCTTCAAAACCCTTTTATTAGCTTTCAAGGCAATCAAAGGTATTTCAGCCTCCTCGCTCACGCATCTTATCCACATTGTCCCCCCCAACAGATCCAGAAGAGCAACAGCTGTAAACTTGCTAGCAATACCAAAGGCATCGACAAAGTCCAACACGACAGGGCATTCAGTTGTTATGTCCCCAAATGCTGGAATGCTCTACCCCCTGACATTAGGGCCATTGCCAATCTATATCAGTTTAGGAAGGCTCTCAAAACCCACCTTTTCCTCCAATACTTCCCAGACAGCAATTGAACCTAGATATCCCTCTCAGGAAATGACCCAATCTAGAAATGCCCTTACATGCATTACCTGATTTTCACCTATCCTTCCAGTGTAAATAGCTTATGTATATAGTTAACCCCGTTATCCAAGTTTGTACTCCTGTTCGATGTAAAACCTGACAGCTTGTTGTTATGGTCGTTATGTTATGATGTAAACCGCGCTGATACTAAATAGCGCGGTATATAAGAAATTGTAATAATAATAATAATAATAATAATCTGTCTACTCCTTGAGATTGATGCTCCACTCCGCCTGAAAATAAACTCTGAAGAAATCACACTCCTGGGCGGGAATGAGGACTAAACTGTCGTCACTCAAGGAACGACAATTACCAGGTAAGTGTAATTTCTATTTGCATATCGTTCCTCCAGTTTAGTCCTCCACCTCTGGGATGTAACAGAGCAGTAATCATTGGGAGGGACCTATCCAGCCAACTCGCCACACCGTTGACCCGGAACAGGCATCCTTTACTACCAAAACATTTAGGCAGTAGAGGTTACTGAGGAAATGAAGAGACAACCTGGAAGCTTCTCTACCAATCCCCCCTGGTGTAATGACACAATGATTCACCCATGAAGCTGCTTGCGCCCTGGTAGCAAGAGTCAGAAAGCCCCCCAGAATCATACAACCTCGCCACCAGAAAGCTGAGGCAACCACCGCCTTAACCCAGTGCGAAATGGCCGCCTTCGCTGCTGCTTCTCTTTTGCGGGGACCTCCAACCAACACACAAAAACAAAGAAACGAACGCTGCACCCTGCATTTTATGTTTCCTTTCGGTGTAAGCTACGAATAAAAACCTCCCCTTCCAGAAAAACCGAGAATTGGAAGAGAAACCAATAGGCTCAGGAGAAAAATCAGATACCACCTTTTGGAAGGACGACGGGACTGCTCGCAAACACCATCCTCTATCCAGAAAGGGTGAAAACGGCTCATTACATGACAATGCCTGAAACTCCGAAACTCGTCACGCCGAACAAAGAGTTATCAAAGCCACTGTCTATAATAGAAAATCCTTTACCGACGCCTGGAGTAAAGAATCAAAAGGGCTCTTTAGTTAACGCCTCTAAAGCCCAATCGGGATCCCCCGGCAGCACCCGAACTCCACTTGAGGAGCGCAGTCGGGTCCCAACTTAAGGAAATGCTACACATTGATCCGAACACCTAGCGCTATTCCCTCCACAGAACCTCTACAGCTGGAAACAGTCACCCGCTGGACCCTCTAAGGAACTGGCCGCTAGTTCCTTCAGACACTGTCCTGCAGAGGACTCAGACCAAGTATACCGACACCTTTGTCGCCCAGACTTGCCGCCGTGAACAGCAGCCTTCAAAAAGGCGCTAAGCACGGACCTATGTACCAGAAGCAGCCTGTCTCCCTGCTCTCAACAAAGTGGCGAAGACTGCCGCAGAATAACCCTTCTTCTTCATCCCCGCCAATTCAAAGGCCAAACCGTAGGCGGGCACCGATCCACCTGAGACATTTGTCGCAGACCTAGCCGCAGCAGAACGTCCGCTACCGGCAACTTCTAGGAAAAACCTGTTGAGTAGGCGAATGAGATCAGCCTAGTATGGCTGTCTCGTCCAACCAGGCGCTACCAAGAGTACCTTTCCCCAAAAGCCTCGATACGCCAACTAGTTACCCTATGAGAGCCCACGGGGAAAGGACAAGACAAAGACTTAAATGGGAGCTTACTGAGCCTCGACTTGGACGAACCATCAGCCGCCCCATTTCTCCACGAGAGAGATCTCCGGGTGAACCCCAAGGAAGCCAACAATATTAGCTAGCGCTCAAATTAAGCCATAATGCACATTTGCCACATAAAGCAAATCAGGCTCTAGTCGATTCAACTCCCTGATCCTTTCCTGTTCCAGGCGAGTAGACTGCGGTAAACACTGCGACCACTTGAAGCATGCTCTCGCCTCCCCAGGCTCCACAAATGGCAGCTTGTAAGGACAGAGCATTGCCCCCAACGATCGCTTCAGTGAATCATCTACTTTCCTATCTTGCGCTAAAGAAGATTGCTAGGGCTCTCTTCCATACAGTGAGTCCACACCCCCTGGTAGTGCAAGGTGTGCAGCCACCCACGTAGTACCCAGGCCTGCCCCTGCTTAGCCTCAAAAAGTCAAACAAGAACAGGCGAATTCAGGACAGCTGAATACTTTTTTTTTTTTTCCCCACAAAGACATCTCTTAACCAAAAATTCCTTCAGCATATGTTAAGAGACGCTCTTTCCGTGCCAACAATATGAAGTAGAAAGAACTCCCAAACACAGGCATACTAATCCACGGCCTTCCTGCTAGAGTAACGCCCCATTCCGTCTGACTGCACAAAGATGGACTTTACATTTTAAGTTCAACTAGCACCTGGTGTTAGAAAATACAGTTCTCTCATTCCGCAGTGGCAATTGAGTCAGCAATGAAGAAGCCGAGAAACTGCAGACAAGTTCCCATTATGCCACCTGGTAAGGACTCCACTTTTTGACCACTGAAGCAAAAAAGCATGCGAGAGTGCCTTGTGCCCTGCCAGTAGCTGATCGAATTGAAATGATTCAGTGTATGCAGGGCATTTTCCAGAAAACGCAAGGTCCCTCATCCAGGCTGACTCCACATTCACAGTCTAAACTGGCAGCCATCTTGGCTGATGCCGATCAGCACGGAAGCCATCTTGTAAGCCCAGCATATGATGTATGCCTACTAGAATCTGAGCTGCCTCCATTGCTGCTAGAGAACTAGCCTGGCTGTGTGCTTCTGGCCCCCATTAAGGCATTCGCTGAACACTAGCAGAGACTCTCCGTACTGGAGAACCTCTGATAAATGGAATGGGGGCATAGATAGCTTCAAAGGCTAGAGTTCTATTTTGCAACCTGTCTCCGCTGAGCTGCCTTTTCCATATGTAAAATTAAACCACATATAGCCAAAAATTAAGACATTACAAATCTACCATAAAATCTTATAATTTGGGCAAAGTCAAACTAAACGGGAATATTTTCAATTAAGAAACCACACAACTATAAAACCCCTCTCATGACATAATGCTTATTGCAGAGCATTCCACATCTGTGGACTGGCCATGGCGCTCACCCAAGCACCTGTTACACCCATCCAAGAGAGTTATCACCATAATTCCTTGTAACTTGAATATGTTTACAGCGGATCATAGTGCTATATCACAGCAGCTAAGCCAAAATATTACCCTGCCATATAAACCGACTTTAACGCGTTATAGGACCTTCTATGGATAGCGGAAGGAGATTCTTGTAAATCTTTTTTTTTTTTTTTAAAGTATAGGACTCCAAAAACCAAGTTTCCGCTGACTGCAATGAAATCCAAGCAAATCAGCTAAAATGACCCAAACTGCTCCTATAGCTTTGCAAGAAGCTACCAGCCCCCGCTGCACCCAGTTTTCCTTCCCCCCTTATCCTGAGGGATTCAGCATTGCAGGACGTGTTGCGCACCCCCCGCCAGCCTGCTGCGTCTGCCAGGGAGCTGAAGAGCAAAATAAAAAGTAGAACCCCTGGAAGCAAACAGTGTCCTGACCTTGGGGTTCAGGACACAAAAGGCCACTGAATAAATCAACAGTGTTAGCTAAAAATGAACAAGGCTATCTCTCACTAAAGAGAGTTTCTTTTTCTTTTTGAAATCCCACCGAAGTCCGTGGGACCCAAGGGTCGAACACAGCCCCTTAACGCTGTGCATTAACCACAAACAGAAATGAAATGAAATGAAACCCTGCTCTAGAAATAGATGAGAATTTCCTGGGAAGGGCATGCGAAGTGGAGCTATGAAACACACAGGCACCCCCCCGGCCTTGATCCTGATGAGTAATACGATTTTGTATTTTACCAGCCCCCCCCCCCAGGGATGGGGGCACTGAATATGTGATTCATGAGTAGCACTACCATCCGGTGGCCTTTAGGGCACCAGAGCCCGACAAACGATACAGAAGTTAAGAGCTTTAAATCTTGGTCATATAATCTTGATTTGCAGAACATTATTTATTTATTTTATTTATTTACATTCTCTTATATACCGCGCTATTCTGCATCAGTGCGGTTTACATTGAACAAACTGAAATTACATTGAACAGGGCATTATAACTTGGAGATAACTTTTTTACAGGGAACATGGGCTATGGAGGGTTCAGTGGCTTGCCCAAGACCACAAGGAGCACCCGTGGGACCAGAAACTCCACAGTACATTAATGCTGCTTGTTTAGTCACTAACCCCTGAGAGCCCATGAGGAGGCTCTGTAAACATAAGAACATAAGATATGCCATACTGGGTCAGACCAAGGTCCATCAAGCCCAGCATTCTGTTTCCAACAGTGGCCAATCTAGGTCATACGTACCTAGCAGTTTCCCCAAGGGACACAGGTTCCACAATGCTTGTACTGGTTCAAGCATTGATATCCTGGGTCCCTTCTTAATAATGGTTTATGGACCTTTCCTCCAGGAACTTGTCCAAACCTTTTTTAAACCCAGCTACACTAACAGCCTTTACTACATCCTCCGGTAACAAATTCCAGAGTTTGATTACACGTTGAGTGAAAAAATATTTTCTTTTATTAGTCTTAAATAGTTTACCCTGTAGCTTCATTGCATGTCCCCTAGTCTTTCCATATTCTGATAAGGTAAACAATCGATTTACGTTTACCCGTTCCACTCCGTTCATTAATTTATAGACTTCTATCATATCTCCCCTCAGCCATCTCTTCTCCAGGCTAAAGAGCCCCAACCTTTTTAGCCTTTCTTCATAGGAGTAGCCTTCCATCCCCTTTACCATTTTGGTGGCTCTTCTCTGAACCTTTTCTAAAATCGCTATATCCTTTTTAAGATACGGCGACCAGAATTGCACACAATATTCAAGGTGCGGTCTCACCATGGAACGATATAGAGGCATTATAATATCCTTTGTTTTATTTTCCATTCCTTTCCTTATCATACCTAGCATTCTATTTGCTCTCTTGGCCGCCGCTGCACACTGGGCCGAGGGTTTTAACAAGGTATCCACAATGACGCCTAAATCTTTTTCCTGGGTGGTGGTTCCTAATGTGGAACCTTGCATCGTGTAACCATAGTTTGGGTTGTTCTTCCCTAGGTGCATAACCTTGCACTTCTCCACATTAAATTTCATCTGCCATTTTGATGCCCAGTCTTCCAATTTATCAAGATCCTCTTGCAATTTTCCACAATCCTCCTGGGTTTTAACAACTTTAAATAGTTTTGTGTCATCTGCAAATTTGATAACCTCACTTGTTATTCCACTTTCCAGGTCATTTATGAATATGTCAAAAAGCAGCGGACCCAGCACAGATCCCTGGGGTACACCACTATTCACCTTTCTCCATTGGGAAAATTGGCCATTTAGCCCTACCCTCTGCTTTCTATCTTTTAACCAGTTCCTGATCCACAGTAGTACACTGCCTCCTATCCCATGACTCTTTAGTTTTGCCAGAAGTCTCTCATGAGGGACTTTGTCAAAGGCTTTCTGAAAGTCCAGATACACAATATCAACCGACTCACCTTTGTCCACCTGTTTATTCACTCCTTCAAAAAAACATAACAGATTAGTAAGACAAGATCTTCCTTGTCTAAAGCCATGTTGGCTGTCTCCCATTAGGTCATGACTATCTACATGCTGAGTAATTTTATTCTTTATGATGGTTTCTACCATTTTTCCCGGTACTGATGTCAGGCTCACTGGTCTGTAGTTTCCCGGATCACCCCTCGAACCCTTTTTAAAAATTGGTGTTACATTGGCGATCCTCCAATCCTCAGGTATTAGAGATGATTTTAATGATAGTTCACAGATTACTGATAGCAGGTCTGCAATCTCAAATTTCAGTTCTTTCAACACCCTTGGATGTATACCATCCGGCCCAGGTGATTTGCTACTCTTCAGTTTATCTAATAGTTGTAATACATCTTCCCGATGTATCGATATTTCCTTCAATTCTTCCACACCTTTAAATACCACTTCAGTCATGGGTAACATCCCTACATCTTCCTCAGTAAAGACCGAAGCAAAGAATTCATTCAGTCTCTCCGCTATCGCCTTGTCGCCTCTTAGTGCTCCTTTAACCCCTTTATCATCTAATGGACCAACTGACTCTCTCACAGGTTTTTTGCTACGAATGTACTTGAAAAGGTCTTTATTTCGCGTTTTTGCTTCCACAGCAAGCTTCTTCTCAAATTCTCTCTTTGCCTGCCTTATCAATGCCTTGCATTTGACTTGCCAGTGCTTGTGCTGTTTCCAGGTTTCATCGTTTGGCTCTTTTTTCCATTTCCTGAAAGATGCTTTTTTGGCAACAACAGCCTCTCTGACCTCACCTTTAAACCATACTGGCAGTTTTTTGGACTTCCTTCCACTTTTCTTAAAGCGTGGAATACAGCTGGTCTGGGCTTCCAAGATAGTATTTTTCAACAACACCCAAGCTTGATGTACGTCTTTAACCTTTGCAACTGCTCCTTTTAGTTTTTTCTTAACTGTTTTCCTCATTTTATCATAGTCTCCCTTTCGAAAGTTAAAGGGTAGTACTGTGGATTTCCTTACTATCCCTCCTCCACTAATTAAATCAAAGGTGATCATGCTATGATCACTATTGCCAAGTGGCCCCAACACCCTTATCTCTTGCACTACATCTGGTGTTCCACTAAGGACTAGGTCTAATATTGCTTCCCCTCTGGTTGGTTCATGAACCAGCTGCTCCAAGAAGCAGTCATTTATTTCATCTAGGAACTTTATCTCCCTAGCATGTCCTGTTGTGACACTGACCCAGTCGATGCCGGGGTAATTGAAATCACCCATTATTATTACTGCACTGTAACTTTTGCTAGCTTCCTTGATTTCTTTGAGCATTTCATCATCCATTTGTTCATTCTGGCCAGGCGGACGATAGTACACCCCCATTGCCATCGCCTTCCCCTTTTTACATGGAATTTCAATCCATAGAGATTCTACAGCAAATTTTGTTTCTTGCAAAACTTTAATCCTTTCTGACTCAATGCCCTCTCTAACATAGAGCGCAACCCCTCCACCAATTTGGTCAGCTCTATCATTACGATATAGTTTGTACCCAG
Source organism: Ichthyophis bannanicus (assembly GCA_033557465.1). Lineage (NCBI taxonomy): Eukaryota > Metazoa > Chordata > Amphibia > Gymnophiona > Ichthyophiidae > Ichthyophis > Ichthyophis bannanicus. Next base: position 1,400,156,063 of record CM066032.1, on the reverse strand, counting down.
GTATCACAGTGTCCCACTGGTTGTCCTCCTTCCACCATGTCTCTGATATTCCAATCATATCTAACCTCTCGTTTAGTGCTATATATTCTAACTCTCCTATCTTGTTTTGTAGACTTCTAGCATTTGCATACAAGCATTTTAGAGACTGTATTTTATTCATATTAATTTGGCTATTGGTAGACATGGGTAATTTGGGATCTTTAAGTTCTGTCTGCTCCATACTCGAGGGCATTTGGGCTACTTTACTCTTTTTTGGAACCTCTCTGCTTTTTGTAGTATCCTTCAAGGATACATTCTTCCGAACCATGCGCTCTTGGGCGACTGTCGGCTTTCCCCTATTATCTAGTTTAAAAGCTGCTCTATCTCCTTTTTAAAGGTTAATGCCAGCAGCCTGGTTCCATCCCGGTTAAGGTGAAGCCCATCCCTTCGGAAGAGCCCCTCCTTTCCCCAGAATGTTCCCCAGTTCCTAACAAATCTGAACCCCTCATCTCTGCACCATTGTCTCATCCACGCATTGAGACTCCGGAGCTCTGCCTGCCTTTTGGGTCCTGCGCGTGGAACGGGAAGCATTTCGGAGAACGCTACCCTGGAAGTTCTGGATTTCAACTTCCTACCTAAAAGCCTAAATTTAGCTTCCAGAACCTCCCTACCACATTTTCCTATGTCATTGGTACCGACATGTACCAAGACAGCAGACTCCTCCCCAGCACTATCTAAGACCTTATCTAGGTGGCGTGTGAGGTCCGCTACCTTCGCACCAGGCAGGCATGTTACCAGGCGATCCTCACGTCCACCAGCCACCCAGCTATCTACATGCCTAATGATCGAATCACCAACTATAACTGCTGTCCTAACCCTTCCCTCATGGGCACTTGGCCCTGGAGAAACCTCCTCGGTGCGAGAGGGGTTTACATCACCTGGAGGACAGGTCCTAGTTACAGGATCACTTCCTGCCACACCAGGGTGATGCTCTCCTGTCACGTGACCTCTCTCCTCCCTGGCAACAGGGATGCTGCCAGACTGGAGGTGGGACTTCAGGACTATATCCCTGTAGGTCTCGTCTATGTACCTCTCTGTCTGTCTTGTTTTCCAAGTCTGCTACTCTAGCCTCTAGAGAACGGACTCGTTCCCTGAGAGCAGAGAGCTCCTTGCACCTAGTGCACACGTAAGACCTCTCACCAGCTGGGAGAAAATCATACATGTGACACTCAATGCAAAAGACTGGAAAGCCCACATCCCGCTGCTGGACTGCTGTCTGCATCTTAGTTTTAAGTTTGTGTTTAGATCTTTAAGTTCTTTATGTACTAAAGGGTGCTATGGATATTTATACCACTAAAACTGTACCTAAGAAGTTTAATATACCTTGTTCACCTGAAGCTTAATTAATGTCAGGTCCTTAGTGTATGACTGATTTGGGTAATGAGCTTCACCTGAGAGCACCTCCTGTCTTTTAAGTTGTGTAAGTACCTATAAAGCTGTGATTATCCCAGGGGAGAGTGGGTGTGGGGAGGGAGGGAGGGATATAACACTTATTAAAAAAGGGCTGCTACACAGTACCTTGTCCTGTGCCGCTGAGGTAAGCTATATTCTGATTTGATTTAAATTATAGCTCTTTGCTGCTACTAGGCTCTAACCTATTAAGAAATTTAAACTACAAGCTCTCTGCTGGATTCTAAATTTAACCAGAAAGCTTTCTTCTGTGTTTTAATTTGAAACTAAAAGTACTTTGCTGATGCTAGGCCCTGAGTGACTATGAAATTTAAACTACAGCTGTCTACTGGGTATGAAAGGTAACCAGAAAGTTCTCTTTTGTGTTTTAAATTGAATCTTAAACTGTTGCTACTAGGCCCTGACTGATTTAACAAAAAAATAGTGGGTTCACAGATTAGCTTTAAAAGAAAAAAAAATTCCTTTCAGAAAAATTCCCAGAAGTATATACTCACAATTTCAGATTTCTCTCCAGAAGTAACAGCCCCCCTTTCTAGTCCTTCAAGACTAGGGTATTTGTGGGTATTTGTTCCCTGACTTGCAGAGAATGATCACTTTGATAATGGCTGCATATAAACAGTCATAGAAAGGCACTATTGAGTGTACCAGCTGCCCTCTGGTGGCCATAGACCGTAGCACAGGTACTTCTTGGTTGACAGTTTAACTGTCAGTCTATTTTTTTTTTTATATCCTAAGGTTTCCTAAACCTGTCCCTGTGAATTTTGGGCAACTTTCACTATAGAATACATAAAAGCACACTTCCAGGCTGTCCCTCCTTCCAACTACAAGTTAAGGCTCTGCTCTTGAACCTAAAAACTGGCAATTTGCCTAATATCCTGGGACTTAACATGCTCCTCAGAGACATGATTAGGAGGGAAAGAACATGTGGTATCAGGGATCAATGCCAAAACTGCTGTCCTATAAAACTAAGAATAAACTTAAAAATAAAGAGGACTGACAACAGCCCCCTTAAGGCTGAGGAACCCCCCGAGCCTCAAAAAACCTACAAACAAAAGAAAGAAACACTAGGCCCAAAAATCTAGCTATTCTGCCTGTCGTCTTCCTCACACAGGCAGCTCCCTGCAGCTCTCGCCATGCGGTCCAAATACCTAGAGAGAAAATGGCCATCCCTTCAACAAAGAATTTTGGCGCCAAGAACAACAGCCGCTGCAAAAAGGAGGCCTCAGCAGACCGACAGAGCCCGAAGGCCTTACCTGCAGGTAAGAAAGCCACACAGCCTGCTCCTACCACCTTGAATTCCTCCAATCCTCAAGCCGCGCTGATGCGCCTGGCAGCCGCGGTGAGGATCGCTCAGCTGGTTCCACAGAGTAAAATTAAAATCCCGCAGCAACGGAGAGGCTCCGTCTCACACAGCTTCAGTGTAGCTGTATGGGTTCCAGAGCTCTCTCCTGTACAGTCAAGGGAGAGAGATCCGCACCGGCAAATGCCTGTTGCAAGTGAAAATAACTGACAAGGAGGGAAGGTGAGAGCTGCTACTAATTTAAAGAGCCAGGCTCAAATTTAAAATTACTGTAAATAAGGAAATTTGCTCCTAACTAAAGGGAACTAATCCCTGATTGACAAGTAACCAAAGGTAACTGAATTAAAAGTAAAATCAAAAGTAAATTAAAGGTAAAAATCAAAAGTAAAATCAGAATAGAATTTGTCACACTAAATGCTCCTTATCTGTTCCCCCCAAGTGAGCCCAGAAGCTAGGCTCACTATGTCCTCCTGCTGCATGGAGACTGGACACACTGGAGGCTGATGGGAGATACCAGCAGGCTATATCCAGCGATGTCACGACTTTGACATGCCCAGTCTCCAAGCTGCAGGAAGAGGTGCACAACCCAGAGGTGGAGGACTAAACTGGAGGAACGATAAGGAACTGAATATTTTTCTCACAAGAACTTAACTAATGATAAGAAAAGTTGTAAAGTCTGTTCATCCTCTTTCCATAAAACAAATATATCATCCATATATTGCTTCTAAAATATTAAATGATCTTGGAAAGAACATGTCTCTAACCAGGTAGCCTGTCTTATATCAGTTTACTAGTGATGGTGCTAGTAGGGCCCGCATAATTGTGCAAGAAATTTGCAGATAATACTGATCTTCAAACCTAAAGTGATTTCTCTTCAATGCTAGCTGTGGGTATTTGCTGACATCTTTCTCCTTTCTCCAGAAGCATTCAGATCACTTTCAAAGCATTGTCTTGCAGTTTATCTATATAGGAAGAATTTATACCTGAAGTGACTAGAATTTTTCATTCGTATTCACATATACTTCAGTGAGAAGATTCATGAAATGGTTGAATCTCTTACTTAAGATGAAATCAGAGCAACCAAGGCTCTCAAAAAGATATTCATTAAGAGGTTGATTCTATCCTGCAAATAGCGGGGATGAATGTCTGGATTTAATGTCCAACTCCCGCTATTTGCTGGGATATGATTCCATATCTAAAGCTCCCTGCATGTACAAGGCCTCTGTGTGGGGAGCTTCAGATGGGGCTGGGAGGGGGAGAGCTGAAGGCAGGGAGGGGGCGGGCCCATGACCCCAGACATATAGTGTTGATTCAGGTCACAGCCCTGTCCGTCTGAGGTGGCAGAGATGAATGGGAAATTTATTCTACCTCGGAGGGTTGAATAAGTTCTCCTGATGATGGTGGGCAGTGCTGGAGGACCTCCCCCCCTGAAAGAGGTGAGGCACAGCCAGAGGATCCTTGTTGCTAGATCCAGGCCTTGGCAGGCCCCTCCGGGGGTTGGGCAGCATGGAAAAACACTTTAACGGTGTTGCAGGGAATCAGGGCTCCTGCATGGCGTCCCAGTGCCATAGCAACAGGGCACCAGGGCTGCAGCAGGAGCATGGAGAGCATTAGATGGGGAGAGCGTGGCACATCCCGGCCCTCAGAATCAGGGCCCATCCAGCCCGTCCAAGTGCCCCGATTCTGCAACCACAGAAACATATAGCTCCTGCAGTTGCACAATCTTGTGCAAATCCGGCCGTCCAGATTTTGGACGTCTGGACGGGCTGGATGTGCCCAGAATGGAATTGGCCTCCACTTGTGAAAGAAGCTACAAAATTGATCCATTAGATGACAATGTCAGTCTCCCAGGTGGCAAAACTAATGTTTTGGCATCTTAGGCAATGGATATACAGCAGCAGGTGTAGAGTGGTTAACATTGAAAAACTCACCTTTCTTTAAACTTAAAAAAAACAACCTTAACTGCTCCTGATGTCAAAATTTCAATAATAGACTACAATTGCTTTGTTGGATCACAATCTGACCTACAGTTATTCTTATTATCAGCTACAGTTAATATATCTCCTTCACATAATCTATGTGCCGTTGTAAAAGAGGCACCCAAGACCAGTCCTAGTAGCAGACAAATGCTCTTGCGCAGATTTACAGCAACTCTGAGGAAGGTGCAAAATTGTGCATGTATTCCATATGTGTAAACGACACATGCATCACAACTCAGCCCTAGTACTGCCCAAGCTTTGCCCCCAGGAATGCCTGTGTTCGGTCCTCATAAAAATATGTGCTAACTTTGAACATGCCTGCCTTTTGCAATTATAGCAGAGCTCTTTTCTGCATGTGAAGCATGCTTTCTGTATGAAAAATACTTTACAAAATTAGCCCCTTAGAAGGTTATTTTGTAAGAGGTTGTCTATGTGGAGAGGCCAAGTAGGCATCCATTTTGAGGTTATTTTATAAAGAAACATAGGCACCTATATGTTAGGCTACATGTGCTAGTATTTATAAAGACAAGTACACACCTTCTTGCTTTATAAAATCAGCTTAAGATAAGCACCTTAAAATACGCTTACCCTCATAGGACATACTTTTATAAAGTCATTCCTGCTCATATGTGGCCACATTCACATGTAAATGAGTCCTTATAAAATACCAACAAGCATAAAGTATATCCAGTAGGAGTAGCTGGGGACATGGTCTGGCAGGAGCATGGGTGGAGATTGCATGTATGAGTGTAGATTAAGGTAGTTTGTAATCTATGCATGTACATGCGTAAAGGAGCTAAAAGGGAAAGATTAATATATCAGAGACAGATATAGAGAGGGAAGGGAAGCAGACAGGAGGAGCACGGAGAAATGGCAAATGGACAGCAGACACAGGAAAGAGAAGACAGAGGGTAGCAGAAGAGAGACTGGAGCCACCATGACTGAAAAAAGAAAATGCCCAGACAACAAAGCTATACACAGGTATTTTATTTTGAATTTATTAACCTGAATGTGTTAACTCTGGGAAATAAACATTGCTGATGTGGTTGGTCAGTACAAGAGAAACTGCATTTCTATTTATACTTTTCCAGTATTGTCATCAATGTGGAGTTTGACTTCTTGAGGTTCCCTGTTCAATTTTTGTCTTTATTTCTAATTTGTGGTCCTTCATTTTGTATTTGGTGAAGGTCTGTTGGTGTTTTGTATGTATGACTGAGGCACAACATTCTGTCAGCATGTAGTTTCTATGCAGATATCTGCAGCATTCCCACCTGTTCTGTTTTCTCACTAGGAAAGGTATTGGCCTTCTCTAAATGATATTGGTTTAACATTTGTAGTACTGCCTTTCATAGGTAGGACTGGTGCTGTGTGCATCCTGTTATTATATAATGGCAGATTTGCTGTGGACTCTGATTGTTTTTTTGTAGGGTTGTATAGTACTTCCTGATGTATATGGTCATTAGTGCTGGAGGGAAGTCATGTAGAAATCTGGTAGCCTCCCTCTAACCCCACTGCATATGTAAATGATGCTCAGACAAAAATGGCAGAAGCATGTGGCAGGTTATAGACTGTCCGATTTATTGAGGATTGAGCCTCAATGAAATGGTTAGTCTATAAGGTGCCAACTGCCTCTGCCATTTTTGCTACCCCAGACTAACACAGCTAGGCTTCGGAAAATGTTCACCACATTGGGACAAAAGAGAGGCTTATGGAGGGCTTCACTGGAATCCACTGGGGTTGGGGTGGGGAGTGGTGCAGCACAGTACCCACTTGTACAGGACAACCAAAAATGTAGCACCGACCCTGCGCCTATCCATACTGTCCTGTTATAAAATTACCCTCATGGGACTAATTTTAAAAGGAACCACATAATGTTACACACCATTTACACATACGTACAAGTCACCTATTTCGAAGGGCTTATGTGCTTGAATGAGTACTGACATGCTGTAGGCAGTCGCTATTCTGTAAGCACGGGCATAAGCCCTGGCATGTGTACTTTCAGTGTGGGCGTGCAGGGAAGAGGTGTTTGTGCAGAAAAAAGGCGGCACGCAAATTTACACGGGCATTTACATCTGCCTTAGAGCAGGCCCAAGTGCCCACACCTATATTTTTATAAAGTAAAGTACACATGCATTTCAGCTCAGAAAATAGGCCTGAAGTACATGCATGCTAATGCTGCAAAATTACCCTCAATATCTACACCTTCTTATGTGGCCGTACTTTGGTGAGCACAGGTTTGTGTCTGCTCCCTGGTTTTGGAGGCGACCCCTGAAGGGTATTTGCATAAGACTATGCCTTTATAAAATAGGCATGAGATAGGCACCGTTTTGGACTTTTCATAGAAGAATCCTGTTATAAAATTATCTCCGTAAATTGCTTGTTTATCATTTTATGGATATAGGAACTCCTTAGCTTTCCCATTTCCCTGAGTACGAAATCTGGTTCAGAAAAGGAGTAGGGTCAGCCCTACTACTAGGAAGACTAGAACCTAACACGGGTACAAAGGATTTCCTTCTGATTCTTTGCTAGAATTACAAAAGTGTAATACATATGGCTTCTGATTTTTGGTTATAACAAAAAAACCAAAACCCTGATAAAGTATCTTCTAGGGTGGCACAATTTGAAGGGGGGGGGGGGGGATTGACATAGCACTAGCACTTCGGATAGCGTAACAACTGAGCTGCACTGAAACTGGCATGATGCCATTGAGAACATGCATGCCTTCCAACAGGAAGTTTGCATCAGAGGGGGCAGAACACCATAGAACACCTTCAGCATGTGCTCAGAGGCCCAGCATGCTGCAGGGCAGCCTGGACATATGGAGGTTCTCAGCGGCAGAGGCAGAAGATGAAAAACGAAGTGAAGAGGAGATGCTGGACACAGGGGTGTAGGGAAGGGAATGGGAGATGTAACTAGACACCGAGGGGGGTGGGGGGTGGGGGGGTAGAGACAGGGAAGAAAGGGGGAGATGCTGGAAATCTAGAGCATTTCAGAAGGGAAAAGGCTGTGTGGGTGGTGGGGTATGAATGGTGATTGATTGTACATGTGAAGTGTATTTGTGATGGCTACAGTGTGTATACCCTCCCGCTGGCTCCTAGACCCCTCCCTAGCACTCTCTCTTATTCTTTCCATCTTCAATTCAAGTCTCTCCTCGGGAACATTTCCCACCACCTGGAAGCATGCCACAATACGTCCCATCCCAAAGAAAGGTTCCCTAGACCCCTCCTCCCCTGCCAGGTGGCGCCCCCATCTCTAACCTCCCCTTCCTCTCTAAACTTCTGGAAAAACTGGTCTTTATCCAACTCTCTTCTCACCTTGAATCTTCCCTAGCACTCCACCCCCGTCAATCCGGTTTCCGTCCTGGCCACAGTACAGAGTCCATCCTTCTCTCCCTTCTTAACAAATTACATACTGCTCACGATCAGGGTTCCTATTCGATCACTGTCTCCTTAGATTTATCTGCAGCTTTTGACCTCGTAGATCACCGCACCCTTCTTGCACACCTTCGCTCCTCTGGTCTCTCTGGTTCAGTCCTTCTCTGGTTCCGCTCCTTTCTTTCCAACAGGTCATTCTCAGTTTTCTCAGGTTCTTCCTCCTCTCCTTCCACCTCCCTCCTCTGTGGTGTCCCCCAGGGCTCCGTTCTAGCCCCCCTTCTATTCAACATTTTCCTCGCCCCCCCTCACCCTTTTGGTACAGCAACACTGTATATCCGCTTACTACTATGCAGACGACATCATCCTTCTGTATCATACAGACACCTCTTCACCCGACATCAGCCCTCTCAATCCCTGCCTGTCCGCCATGGCCTCCTGGCTATCCTCAAACTTTCTACATATCAACCTCTCAAAAACTTCAGCCATCTGGTTCAACTCCGGAAACCCTATTCCACCCTCTTGTCCCTCGTCTCTCTGCCCCCACATCCCGGTCGTCTCTTCTCTGCGTTATCTAGGGGTCACCCTTGATTCTTCCCTGTCCTTCATAGATCACATTTCCTCAGTAGTTCAGCATTCCTTTTACACCCTGAGACAACTCCGTATGGTTCGCCCTTTTCTTTCCGTCCCCTCCCTCACCACCCTTCTTCTGTCCCTAGTAGCATCCCGCCTTGACTACTGTAATATTTCCCTTGCCGGCCTCCCCCAATCACAATTACGCAGACTACAACTCATCCATAACTCTGATGCCCGCCTCCTGACCCATGCCTCCCGCTTTGATCACATCACCCCCATCCTGATCCGTCTCCACTGGCTCCCAGTTCCCTTCAGAATTCAATACAAAGTGCTTACTTTCATCCACAAATCCATTCACTCCTGCTCCCCCCTTTATCTCTCATACCTTATTCGCCTCCACACACCGCACCACTCTCTCCAGTCAATACACGCTAATCATCTATCCCTCCCCCATCTCGAATCTATCTGCTCCTCAGACTTCTTTTTCATGGGTCCCCGGCTCTGGAACTCGCTGCCCTCCACTCTCTGCCTCGAACCCTCCTACATTACCTTTAGGGCACAACTCCAAACCCACCTCTTCTGCTCCGCTTTCGACCTCCCCCCCTGCTAACATCCAGCATCCCTTCTCTCTCCCGTGAGCAGTGCACCTGCCTCTTTGGCGCTTTTACATCTATCCTCTCTTTCCTATTATTCTATGGCATTCCTGAATTCCTTTTCCTAGCAGTACAAATCCTTTTATTTTGTAAACCGCTTTGATGCACCTCTGTCTGAGTATATTAAGACTGAAATAAAGATAAACAGGTAGCATGTAGGTGTATGTTTGTGGGATCCTATGGGGGAACTGGGGTGGGTTGGGGGAAAATGTAGAACCTGAGGAAGGGTGATTGTTCTGGGAAATGTGTGTAGGGGATGAATGTGTGTGCGTTTGCGGCTGAGGTCATATAGGTTTTCTCTCCCCTTACCCCATATTATCCTCCCCATACCTCTTTTCTCTCTCCTGCACACTTCCCTGCTCCCTGCACGCATTCTATCTATTCCTATCTTTTCCTTTCCTTTGCATTCTTCCCTTTCCCTGGCTCTTGTACTTACTCCCCCCCTTGCACCCATCTTCCTCCACTCCCTTCCCTTTAGCATTCTTTCTCCCCCCACACCTGCACTCACTCACTCACTCTCCATCTCCCATAGCTATTACCTTTTTCTGCTTCTAGCCAATAGCCAACATCTCCACCACGACTGGTAGGCCGGTCTCCTATCCTTCCTTAGGTCTCTGCCGCATCATGCCTTCTCTTGTACTGGCATGGGTTGAATCCTCATCTACACACTGTTATACCTTTTCCGTGCCCATAGCCACTGCATGCCTCTGCTTCTGCCAGCGAAGGTTGGATTCCCCCTGGACCAATGAAGGCCACCATCAGCGCCACAGGGTTTTCACAAATTTTATTACCACAAGGACTGAAGTGCTACTGCACAAACATTCTTGCTACTACCACTGTTCATCTTTGGGTGGCAGGGCCTGACTTTCCCACCGCACACAGCTTCCATCTCTTGGCTCTTTCTGATCTACCGATTTTATCCATGCACATGGCCCCACACGTCCCTTGGGCTGCCCTTGAGGAAGAGATTGGTGGGGATGGTTGTGAAGGGAAGAGAGGAAGAGAGAGACTGGGGGAGACAGAAAGTATAAGTGAGCTGAAGAGGGCTAGTGGGGCAGGCTTGGAGATGAGGATAGGGAGAATGATGGAAGAAAGGTGGAGATGAACTGAGGGTCCCTGAAAGTTTTGCAGGTTAATAAGGAGTCCACACAACCAAAAAGGTTGGAGAACCTCTACTCTAGCCTGTACCCCCTCCTTCAAAACAACTTCCTGAAACAGGATCACTGCTATGTCAATCTGCAGCCATCAGAAGAGCGGTCAGCAGTAGTGTGAGTCCACCACTGGTGTCATGCTGCCACCCATGGTCCTCCTCCTTGAAGACAGCAATAACATGGAGCATGGCCCTTTAACTTGGCAGTTATCAACAAGCTGCTTCCTAGCTTTGGTTATCTTCACAGCCAAGGGGTAGTGGGCCCTGGATCTTGATGTTCAAATTACATTGCAGGCCTCTGACTGAACTAATGTTGAGCCTGATGTCACTGGCAAGCAAAATGCAATCTGGGATGTTCCAGTCAGAACACCTGAACGTCCAAACTCAGGCTCTATTTCACATATGTGGATGTGTCCAATATGGACATCTGTGGGGGTGGTTACATAGACATCCCCAAAGTAGTAGTCCAGAACCTAGGCATCTAGGAATAGTCTAATGGTTAGAGCAGTGGTCTAGAACCAGGAAAGCCAGTGTTCAAAGCCCACGGCTGCTATCGCTGTGATTGTGCAGAGCACTAGGGATGATGGAGTGCCGTCTTGTCTACACTCTTTGGATGTTTTATGGCCAAAACGAGCACTTTCCCGATGTCTATTCATGCCTGGAGCAGGCCTAACCTTAGATGCCTGGCTTGGGCATTGTCGTTTTTGAGAACAGGTGGTGACATCTTAGGAATGCCCCGGCCACGTCTCCACCATTCAGACGTCCACAGACCTGGCTTCTACAATGCCTCTGGAGACATCTCTATGCTTTGGATGTCTCTGTCAGTTTTCAGATGTCCAAAGCATGAATAGGGCTTCTAAAATAACTCACAGTATATCTGGACTTTTAGAAAGCCTTTGACAAGATGCCTCATGAGACAATCTTGAGGAAATTAAAAAGTCATGAGAGAGGAATCAGTTTCTTATTATGGACTTGGAACTTGTTAAAAGATAGGAAACAGTGTAGGGCTAAATAGTCGATTTTCTCAATGGAGAAAGGTAAATAGTGGAGTATCCCAGAAATCTGTGCTGGGCCCATTACTTTTTAACATATTTATAACTGACCTGGAAATGGGAATGAGTGAGGTAAACAAATTTGCAGACAATGCAAGATTATTATTCAAAGTTGTTGAATCATAAGAGGAAAATTGCAAGAGGACCTTGAGAATTTGAGAGACTGGGAATCTATATGGCAGATGAAATTTAATGTGAACAAGTGCAAAGTTATGCACTTATGGAAGAACAACCCAAAGTATAGCTACATTATGCAAGTTCCATATTAGGAGCCACCATCCAGGAAAAGGACCTAGGTGTAATCGGGGATAATACATTGAAATCCTCTGCTCAGCAGCAACTAAGAAAGCTAATATAATGTTAGGAATTATAAGGAAAGGCATTGAGAATAAAAACAAAGGATATTATAATATTTGCTCCAGGCTGCTGCGCAGGGTTCCCGGTGTCCATCATTAACTAGGTGCCCGGCTTTGGGGTCCCTTTACCCCCCTTTTTTCTTGGAATGCAGAAGGGCAAATGGGGGTTGGGGAATGGACAATGACCAGGGGACTGTAGATAGTGGAGGAAGGGTTTGGGGGTAGAGGGAATAGGTAGGGTAGGGGGACAGGAGGATGGCAGTTAGAGGGCTGTAGAGATGGGAGGAAGAGGGGGTAGTTGGGAGTTTGCTGGGTGTAGGATTTTGATTTGAAATTCCTTCACACCGGTGTGTGAAGAGATTTCATTGGATAAAAGGGAGTGATGTGTGGGTTGGGGAGAGGGAATGGGCAGAAGCCTGGGTATTTTTACCTGCGGGGCCGGCTCCTTCTCCATGGCGTGGCTGTGTGGTGGAGAGTGCATTTCCTGCCCATTCAACACTTGCTGGCAGGGTTTGCGATGGGTTTCAGCTTCTGGCTATTTTTTGTAGCTGGTGGTGGGGGGGGGGGGGGAGGGGAGCGGTTACTCATGCAAATTGGTTTCTCTGAAGTCTTTTGGTCGTATGTCAGTGGGCTGGGATCAGGTGATTTCATCTCAGAGGTTTGGGGGGGGCAGGTGACTCTCTGGTCTCATGGGTCCTCACCTTGGGGGGGCGGGGTGCTAACCTCTGCTAGTAATATGGTGAGGCCAGCAGTGGAAGGCTGCTGCTGACTGCAGCAGTGGGGGGATATTGTACCACCGTACTAGCAATATGGTGGGTGGTAAACTTTATCCAGTAAGGGTGAAAAGGGGGTTTTGATGCCAAATGTTGTAACACCTCTTTGCTTTTGCTTGGGTTGTTGTTTACTGTCTTGTTATCAGATTAATAAAGCTGCAAACAGTGTTTTCCTAAATGTTCTGGTGTGCTGAGTTTGTGAAGGGTGCAGTTGGAAAAGGGCAGGAGGGAGGGAGGGATTGTGGGGAAATGGAGAGGCCAGAGAGGGGTCTGGGTTACCTCGGTTACTCTGTATTGCTCTCTGTTGTAGCCACACTTTAAATATTGTGTGCAGTTCTAGTCGCTGCATCTAAAAAAAAGATATAGATGAATTGGAAAAGGTACAGAGAAGGGCGATGATAAAGGGGATGGAAGGATAGGCTTAAAAGATTAGAGCTTTTCAGCTTGGAAAACAGATGGATGAGGGGGGATATGATAGAGGCCTATAAAATAATGAGTGGAATAGAATGAATAAACGTGAATTGGTTGTTTATTCCATCAAAAAGTAGAAGGGGATATGAAATGAAGTTACAAACAGTATTTTTTTCAATCAAAGGAATTTGTTGTCAGAGTACAGTATATAGCAAAAGCTGCTACTGTAGTTATATTTAAAAAAGTGTAGTTACTCACCTGTAACAGGTGTTCTCCAGGGACAACAGGAATCAGTCCTCACTTATGGATGATGTCGGCACCGAAGGAGCCCGCATGGAGCAATTCCCCAGCTTTCAAAGAAAGTCTTTGGGATTGCTGCCACACATGCGTGGTCCTCTTCCTGCCCAAGGGTGCCATCTTGCTCAGTCTGGTCCCTTAACTCAAGCCCTACCAAGCAGATGGCAAGGGAAGGATAGAAATCCAGCAACTCATCAGGGGAGGTGGGAGGGTAGCGGGGACTGATTCCTGCAGTCCCTGGAGAACACCTGTTACAGGTGAGTAACTACGCTTTCTCCAGGAACAAGCAGGACGTCAGTCCTCACTGATGGAACTCTCCAGCTACAGGTTATTGAACCTGTAACCAAAAAATGCCTCCGCGAAGCTGTGAGCAGAAGCTGATGCCCGAATGAGCCCGAGTCTTCGGGCACCTGGGGCAAAACCTTCGGTAGCCGTCAAGAAGGTCAGAGGGCAGGAGTTGCTTATACCCTGAACAGATTATGGAGTACAGCTTGGCCGAAGGCATTGTCCCAGCAGGACTCCCTCTCCAGGCAGTAGTGCGAGGCGAACACGTTCGCTGAAGCCCAGGTTGCAGCCCAGCAGATGTCTGACACTGGCACTGAGTGCAGCAAAGCCACCGAAGTTGCTTTGGCTCGGAAGCTGTGTGCGGTGATCCGCCAATGCAGCAGGGCACCCGCCTTTGCGTGAGTGAAGGCGATGCAGTCCACCACCCAAATGGAGAGGGTGCGCTTTGTGACTGCCTGCCCCAGATGATTGGGATCGTAGGTCACGAAAAGCCAGCCAGACTTGCATTGAGGCTGGGTGCGCTGCAGATAGAAGGCAAGAGCCCTCTTGCAGTCGAGTGTATGCAAGACTGCCGACGCCTGGTCGGCATGAGGTCTCGGGAAGAAGGTCGACAAGACTATCTCCTGATTGAGATGAAATTCCGAGACAACCTTCGGCAGGAACTTGGGTGGGTATGGAGGACCACTCTGTTCCTATAGAACCTGGTATAAGGGGCTTCAGCCATGAGAGCCTGGAGCTCACTGACTCGGTGAGCCGAGGTCAAAGCCACCAGGAAGACCACCTTCCAAGATAGACGCCAAAGCGAACATGTCACCATCAACTCAAAGGGTGAACGTGTAAGCTGCATGAGCACTATGATCAGATCCCATTCTGCTGGGGGAGGCCGGATGGGACGTTTGGACAGCAAGAGGCCCCGCATGAAGCGGGAGAACAAGGGCTGCTCTGAGAGGGATTTGCCCTCTTTGGGGAAGTGATTCGCCGAGATGGCTCTCAGGTGTACCCTGAAAGGGTTTGACTTCAGCCCCTCCTTCGAGAGATGGAGAAGGTACTGGAGTACCCACCAAGTGGGATACGAGAAAGGGTCAATCTTGTGCTCAGAGCACCAGACTGAGAAGCGTCGCCATTTGAAGGCATAAGCTCGTCTCGTCGAGTCCTTTCGATGTGAGGAGGACCTCCTCAACCTCCTTCAGGAGGTCTAGCATGGCTAGGATGACCTGTTCAACCGCCAGGCTGCGAGGGACAACGAGGCCAGGTTTGGGTGTAGCACCTGTCCCTCCTCCTGTGTTAGCAGGCCTGGGGCACAGCCCAGGGGAATCGGAGGTTCGGATGCGAGTCGGAGCAGGAGTGGAAACCACAGTTGCCGAGGCCATGAGAGAGCAATGAGTATCATCGACACTTGTTTCCGCTAAGCTTTGTGGAGGGTCCTCGCAATGAGGGGAGTGTGAGGGAATGCCTATTATAGGCCGGAGGTCCATCTCAAAAGGAACGCATCCCGGCCCTCCCTGCTTGGGTGCGGGACTAGGCCGCAGAAGCGGGGAAGCTGTGCATTCGATGGCTGGCAAATAGATCCATGGTCGGTGTTCCCCACTGATGGAACAGCCAGCCGGCCACCCCTGGGTCCAAGCGCCATTCGTGAGGGCGGAGGATTCTGCTGAGTTTGTCTGCGAGGACATTCTCCAAGCCTGGGAGGTAGACCGCTCTGAGGGAAGGTGAAGGAGCAGAAGAGGTCTGCTTCCCAGCAGAGGGGGCGTGAGCCTGTGCCCTCTTCCTTGTTGATGTAGAACATCGCCACTTGGTTGTTGGTCTGCACAAGCACCGACTTCCCCTTGAGGTGATCTTTGAAGGCCCTCAGAGTCCACTGAACCGCCCGGAGCTCAAGCAAGTTTATTTGCTGTTCAGACTCCTCGGGTGACCATTACCCCTGTGCACAATGCACTGCAGTGAGCTCCCCAGCCCAGCAGGGAGGCATCCATCGTCAGCACTAGCTGGTGCTGTGGGGCCTGGAAGGTCAGCCCCCGGAGGAGGTTGCGGTGGTTCTGCCACCAGTCCAGGGACAGGTGAAGACTGTGGGAGACCCGGATGGGGTCCCTGAGGTGGCCAACGGCCGGGCTCCACTGACCGCTGAGGCACCATTGGGCCATCCATATGTGCAGGCGGGCATGGGGGACCACATGGACGGTGGAGGTCATGTGATCCAGTAGGCACAGCATAGTCCGGGCTGTGACCTGAGGGGTGCTCTAGACCTGGGCTGCCAGGGCTCGGAGGTGGTCGGTGCGGTCTGCTGGCAAAAAAGCAGTCACCCGCTGAGTGTTGAGGTGATGAATTCTAAGGCCTGCACCGGTTCAAGGTGGGACTTGGGGTAGTTGACCGGGAAACCCAGGCGCTCAAGCAGGAGGATCGTGCGTGACGACGCCAGGCTCCTCAACCGAGATTCCCATGACGAGGTAAGGGAAGACTGGTACATCCTGTCTCCTGAGGGAGTCGGCGACCGTGGAGAGGCACTTTGTGAAGACCAGTGGGGCGGATGCAAGGCCGAAGGGGTGCACCCTATATTGGAAGTGCTCCCCCTGTACCCTGAAGCGCAGGTACTGCCTGTGCTGGGGGTGGATCAAAATGTAGGTCCAAGGAGCATAACCAGTCGCCCTGCCGGAGGAAGGGCAGCAGAACGCCAAGGAATAACATCTTGAACTTTTCCCGCACCAAGAACTTGTTCAGTTTTCAGAGGTTGAGGATGGGCCGCAAACCCTCTGTCTTTTTCATGATGAGGAAGTACCGGGAACAGAAGCCCTGACCTCAGAGGCGCCCCGGCACTCTCTCGACGGCCCGTTCGGCGAGGAGGTTGACTAGCTCCTACTGAAGGAAGACCTAGTGCATGGGGTGTTAGGAGGCTCTGTTGGGGAGAAGGGAGTGGGGAGCCTGTCCAGGTGGAGGCGATAGCCGTCCTGGATTTGTCAGAGGACCCAGGTGTCCAAGGTGATGGAAGCCCACTGAGGGGCAAAAGAGGATAGGTGTCCCCCCACTGGCTGCTGCGTTTCCAGGGGTTGAAAGGCTATGCAGCTGGCGTCAAAACCCTTGTGTGGGTTGGGGCGGTGCCGGGGTTTGGGCCTTGGGCCCTTTCAGCTTACGGTGACCTTGGGGCTCGGATTTCCCCTGCGCCACAGTGGCCGGCATGGGAGTGGGCAGGTACGGTGGGTAGCCCCATAGGGTAGGCCCTTCCATGGAAAGAAAGGCTTTTTGGTTTGCTGTTTCTTTCGAGGAAGGATGGAGGTCTTGCGCGAGAGACGGGTTCGGGTGACAAACTCCGTCTCTATCTCAGCAGCTTTGTCCTCCATTGGTTTACCAAAGAGCTGCTCACCGAGAGAGGGTACGTCCAGGAGCTTTTCCTATACCCACTGCTCCAAATCAGAGGATTGGAGCCATGCCTAGTGGCGGGCCTTGATGCCAGCGGCAGCCACTCGAGCCGAGGACTTGAATCTGTCGTAGGCAGCACAGGAGAAATATTTCGAGCACTCTGCGACGTACTTTAACAGGGTCCAGAACCTATTGAGGGGTTCACCCCCGAGGCCCATGGAGAAACCTCCGAGTTCCTTGGCCAAGTCACGTAAGAACATACCCATATATAGCTGGTATGCCTGAATGCGGCAGGAGAGCATGGACCCCTGGTAGGCTTTACAGCCTAGGATGTCGAGGGCTCTCGACTCCTTGACTGGAGGAACCAAAGAATGTGACTTTGGGCTCTATTGTTTCCTCATGGCTGATTCCACTACCATGGATGTGTGGGGAAGCTGGGTTTTCCTAAACCCGGGGCCACGCTGGTCCTTGTACATGGCGTTGAGGTGCTTACTCATGATGGGACCCGAGGCAGGTGCCTCCCACATGCGGAGCAGCAGCCTGGAAAGGATGGGAGGAACCGGGACAGTAAGAGATTCCCAAGGTAGGGACTCATACTGTAGAATGTTGAGCTCTTCAGCTCGAGGATCCTCCTTGGCCTGGGTAGCCAGGTTGAGAGCTTGTGCCATATCCCGCTCAAAAACCAGGAAGGAGGTGTCCTTGGATGGCGAGAGCCGCTGAAATGCGGGAGGGGACAGGTACGACGGAAGGTCCCGATGGGCACGGGTTTCTGGGGAGGTATCCCTATCGGACTCCCAGTTTGAGAAGTTGGAGGAGGAATCCGATCTGGGCTGGTCGACCTGCCCTACAGCCGAGGCCCACCTGGAGCCAGAGGCTCTGGAGGATCTCGCCCCCGAGGAAAGGGAAGGCGAGTGAGACCGATGCCGAGAACCTTCACAAGGCCCACGGCTCTCGTGGGTTTCCTGGGTGGATTTCAGTGTCCCACATGAGGGAACCTTGGGTGTGAACCAGCGAAGCTGGATGTGAGTGCCTGCTGGGAAGCGATGAACGCAGAAACGCTGTGTTCTAGCGCCAGCATATGGGACTCCCACGTGGGCGTCGAGGAGGAGAGGGGGTCCTCGTTGGGACGACCCTCAGGAGACCATGTACCATCGCCGGAGGCCTCCGTATCTGTACAAGGTACCTTGCAGGGCCGCTACTTGTCCAACTCTTGGGAACGCCGAGGGGGGCTAAGTGACTGAGCACAGGAGTGCTCACGCTTGTCAGGAGCCCCCGACAGCGACTTTGAGGCCTTCTTCTTCTTACGCCGCTCTACTTCAGGGGACCCCTGGTCGGAGTTCTCCCATGAACGTGGGGCCGAGGTGGGGGATCCCACCGAAGGAGAGATGAGCGAGGGCGCCACCGGGGATTCCGAGGCAGCCTCCCGGAAAATGTCTTAGGACTTCTGCTTATGACTGAGCAGGACTTTGGAGGACATTTTCTTACAAAGCGAACAGAGCCCTGGCTCATGGTCGGCTCTGAGACACTGCAGACAGCAGTCATGGGGGGCCGTAAATGACATGTTCTGGGAGCATCTATCACATTTTTTGAATCTGGTGGCCATAGGGGCAAAAAATGGCCCCCGCGAGGTCGAAGACCCACGCAGCCAGCGGTTGGGAGAAAAAAGGGCGCGAAGCCTGAACAGCAAAAATGCTAGGAAAAACGTCCCCTAATTGCTCAAAAAGGATAGAGCAGGGGAAGGATGGGTAGAGGACCAGTGCAACCGGAAAAGTAATAGGCCTGAGGCCGAAAAACAAAACACTTTTTCCGAGGGATGAGGACGTATGTTTGAAGGGCTCCAAGGAAAAAGGGACACTGAGCAAGATGGCACCCTTGGGTGGGAAGAGGACCACGCATGCATGGCAGCAATCCCAAAGGCTTTCTTTGAAAGCTGGGGAATTGCTCCGCACGGGCTCCGTCGGTGCCGACGTCACCCATAAGTAAGGACTGACTTCCTGCTTGTTCCTGGAAAATCGTTTGTATAGGTTCCTGGAGGAAAGTCCATAAAACATTATTAAAGTGGACTGGGGGAATCCACTGCTTATTCCTGGGATACGCAGCATGGAATCTGTCTTACCTTTGGGATCCTAGCAGGTACTTGTGACCTGGATTGGCCACTGTTGAAAAACAGGATAATGGACTTGAATAACCACTGGTCTAACCCAGTATGTCAAATCTTATATTCTTCAGCAAGCTGTTTAATCTCATTAAGTATTAAGCTGTGCACTTTGGTCCTTTCAGCCAAGTGAATCAAGGCCAGGCAAGCAAACTGCATAATTTGCAGCCTTCATTTAACATGCATTATTTTAAGCATGCTACAGAACTGCAACAACAGTCTTAGTGATCATCCTTTCATTCCTTTTATTTCCACAACCTTTGAATTCAGATTCACAGCTAGTTGATTTGTTAGAATATAATAAGTAAAAATGCAAGTGATTAAAAAGAAAAATCTTTGTACAAAACTTTAATAATCATACAGCAGCTAGCATTATTTGCACGTACCAAAATCCCGTGCAAATTGATAGCTGTCACCCAGATGCAGAGGAGAGAGAAAAGAAAGGAGAAAAAAAAGAGTATTGAACTGGCATATTTGTATGACAATGTCTTGCTTTGCCAACAACTAACATTAACAAAAGATTGTGACAAACTGGAAGTCTCCTGATGTATAAATATAGATGCATCATCCGTTTTAGTTGTCTCTCCTTTAGACAAGAAGTGCTTCTCAGTCTATAATAAATTAAAGATAGTAACCCTTACTGCTTACACACCACTGATTTACTGCATATTTGTAAAACAAAAACTGTCCACATTCTTCTTTTTGCAGTGTTTCAGTGGCATTATCACATATGGGCATTGATTGCGGTATTTGTAACCACTTGGTCACCAATTTATTCTAAATGAACTCACTCACAAACTACAACTTGCATAAACAACTCCGTACCATGCATTAACTAGTCTAGCAAACTATAATGTGCAAAGGAACCATCATTTAGTAACAAGACTAAAGCTAAAATCCATAGTCACTAAGAGGGCAATGGAAGCACCATGCTTTACTGTGACTATGGCGTGAAAGCACAATTGTGAGGCAAGTAGTTCCAAGCATTACACCACACTATTATCACCTTTTCCTATAAAAAAAACCCAGACAATTCATTTGTTTCTGTTAGTATCAAATAAACTGGGGGAGGGGGAGTTTCAATAACACTGATATGAGGAGACTGCCATTGTCCCCATGATCCTTGCATCTTGCTCTTCTGTTCAGTCGATGCAGTCACCCAAGGCTGGTGATGTTAGAGCGACCTCCAGGGGGAGCAACGATGCGATGTCCAGTGCGGCGTGGATTGATATCGTCTGCTTGAGCACCTGAAAGACAACAACCCAATCAAAGTAGGCTTCAGATATAAGATGAAATTGATAGCTACTACTACTATTGATCATTAGTATAGTGGTACAAGGCATACTCAGCTCTGTACAGCTATGATTTTCTATGAAATACAGAACGTATGCAGCATCTAGGACACTAAGGAAAAGATATTAATCATATCTTATTGTGGGATGTGTGCAAGCAAAAAAACATTTGATTAGCTGTCATTTTTTTCCTGAAATTTTCCTAATTTTTGTGTGCTTTATTTTGGTCAATTTCACACATTTCTTTTAAGGTGACATTTTACTTACCAGATAATGTCCTTTCCTTAAGAACTGTTAGACCAGTCCAGACAAGTGGGTTGTGTTCTTCTACCAGCCGATTGGTAGAGACAAAGAACCAATGAAAAGCCCAGGTTCCAATGACATCACTCCATTGTCTCTTATGCCTCAGCCACCAGAGGTCTCCTCAGTATCCGTCCCAAAGCATGTGGGAGAACATGACAAGCCTCACACATCCTCAACATGGGCAACAATGAACAATCAAACAGTAGAGAACTATGTGCAGGAAAGCATAAGGAGAAGGCTATTCGTAGAAGATGAACCTGCACAGCCAAATATATAAATCATAGCGGACCCAAGGGTACTGCCGCAGAACAGAAAAAACACAGTTCCAAGGGTGGGCCCTGGATCGGTCTAGCAGGTCTCAAGGAAAGCATAGTTACTCACCTGTAACAGATGTTCTCCAGGGACAGCAGGAATCAGTCCTCACATATGGGTGACGTCGACGCCGACAGAGCCCACGTGGAGCAAATACCCAGCTTTCAAAGAAAGCCTTTGGGAATTGCTATCACGCATGCGTGGTCCCCTTCCCACCCAAGGGTGCCATCTTGCTCAGTTAAAAGACATAGCTAAAAAAGATGGCAAATAAAAGAAACTAATTGGACTGCAACTCTAAGGGGAGGAGGGAGGAGGGAGGGTTGTGAGGACTGATTCCTTTCTCCGGGAACAAGCAGGAAGTCAGTCCTCACATACGGGACTGCCTAGCTACAGGCTACCTTGAACCTTTAGCCAAAAAAAGGCTCCCTCATCGAGAGCCGCAAGCAGCCACAATGAAAACCCTAACCAGGGAAGTAGCCTGAACACAGAAGGGTCAGAGGGTAGGAGTTGCCTAGACCCCAAAAAGGTTATGGACTACAGCCTGGCCGAAGGCACTGTCCCGTCAGGACTCCCTATCCAGGCAGTAATGAGCTGCGAAGGTATGAACCGAAGACCAGGTGGCGGCCCGGCAGATGTCTGCCAGAGGAACAGAGTTCAGGTGAACTACTGTTGCCGCCATGGCCCTGACCCAATGAGCCGTAACATGGCCCTCCAACGGAAGCCTCGCTTCCTCATAAGCCCGGGCAATGCAGTCTGCCACCCATGTGGACAGCGTGCGCTTGGCCACCGCCTCCCACAGCTTACTGGGGTCATAGGAAACTAAAAGCTGAGAGGCTTTCCGGTGACCTTGAGTACATTGAATGTAGAAGGACAGAGCCCTCTTACAGTCCAAGGTATGGAGGACTGCCTGGCATGCGGCCTGGGAAAGGAGGTAGGAAGACCACCTCCTGGTTGAGGTGAAACAAGGAGACCATCTTCAGAAGGAACTTGGGGTGCGTGCAAAGCACCACCCTATTCTTGTAGAACCTGGTATAAGGTCTCTCCACCACGAGGGCCTGGAGCTCACTCACCCTCCGGGCAGAAGTGAGCGCAACCAAGTAGACCACTTTCCAGGAGAAGTAACGGAGATGGCACGTGGCCAGTGGTTCAGAGGGCGGCCGGGTGAGCTGCCCCAACACTACATTGAGATCCCATTCGGTCATCGGGGGACGGACCGGGGGCTTCGACAGCAGAAGGCCCTTTAGAAACCAGGATACCACTGGATGAACAGAAAGAGGCTTTCCATCCACGGGATAGTGGTTTGCCACTAGGGCACTGAGATGCACTCTGACGGAGTTGGACTTAGGCCCCGTCTCAGAGGTGGAGAAGGTATTGCAAACCACAACCACCGAGCAAGAAAAAGGGTCCACCCCTTGCCCAGCGCACCAAAGCACAAATCTGCGCCACTAGTCTAGTAGTCTAGTAGACGGTCTGTGTGAAGCCAGCAAAACCTCCTCTACATCCTTCGGAAGGAGGAGGGGGGCGAGAGTCACCCTCTCAGCAGCCACACCATCAGCGAAAGGGAGCTGAAGTTGGGGTGCAAGAGAGAGCCCCCCTCCTGAGAAAGGAGCCGTGGAGACAAACCCAAGGGAATGGGGGTCTCCACCGCTAGCTGCAGGAGAAGCGGGAACCACGGTTTCCTGGGCCACCATGGAGCTATCAGGATGACAGAAGCTCTGTTGTGAAGGATCTTGAACAGGGTCTTGGAGATCAGAGGCGTTGGGGGGAAAGCATACAGAAGACCCACCGACCATGAGACTAGAAAGGCGTCGGCTGCCACCCTGGCCGGGTGCAGCTGCCTTGAGCAGAAACGGGGTAACTGGTGATTGTCCGGGCTTGCAAACAAGTCCATCACCGGCTCCCCCCAGGTATGGAAAAACCTGCTGGCTACCACCCGGTCCAGCTGCCACTCGTGTGGCTGGAGCATCCTGCTGAGTCTGTCGGCCAGCCAGTTGTCCTGGCCTGGCAGGTATACCACCTTAAGGAGAATCCCCTGCAGGGCTGCATAAGAGCACAGGTCCAGGGCCTCCTGATAGAGGGTATGGGATTCCGTACCCCCCTGTTTGTTCACAAAGAACATGGCCACTTGGTTGTCCATTTGGACTAGGACAGTCCTGTGGCCCAGGTACTACCTGAAAGCCTTCAGGGTGAGAAAGATTGCACGCAGCTCCAACAGGTTGATCTGTTGGGAATTCTCATCTGGGAACCAAACTCCCTGAGTGCAGTACCTCTGGCAATGGGCTCCCCAGCCCAGCAAGGAAGCATCTGTGGGAGGACTCTCGAGTGATGAGAGGTCTGGAAGGGCATACCCGCCTCTAGGCGAGAGCCACCAGATCAGGGATTGTACCAGGCGCCTGGTCACTCTGATCCTGTCCTGGAGATGTCCCGTGGCCTGGGACCACTAGTCCCTGAGGCACCACTGCACAGTTCACATGTGGAGGCGGGCATCTGTAGTAACATGGACCGTGGAGGCCATGTGCTCGAAGAGCGCAGCAGTTGCCTTGCTGGCACTGAGGAGCGATGCTTTACGTGCTTGGCTAGGGCCATAAGCCCGCTTGCCCTGTCTGCAGGCAGAAAGGTCTTCGACTGAAGGGTGTTGATCCTTGCCTCAATGAATTCCAGCCCTTGTGTTGGGCAAAGGCTGGATTTGGGGTAGTTGATCACAAACCCCAAGTGCTGAAGGACCTGGGTGGTGTGAGTTGTGGCCTGCTGCTCCTCGGTGGCTGAAGTGCCCCTGTTGAGCCAGTCATCGAGACAGGGGAAAACAAAGATCCCTTGAAGCCTGAGGAAGGCGCTGACGACTGCCAGGCACTTTGTAAATACCCTGGGGGCCGAAGCAAGGTCAAAGGGGAGCACCCTATATTGGTAATGGTTGCCCCCCTACCACAAAGCGTAGGTATTGCCTGTGGCTTGGGTGGATTAGGATGTGTGTAAGCATCTTTTAAGTCTAAGGAGCACAGCCAGTCTCCCTGGTGGAGGTAAGGCAGCAATATTCCAAGGGAGAGCATCTTGAACTTCTCCCTCACAAGGAATTTGTTGAGGTTGCGCAGTTCGAGGATGGGTCTTAGGCCCCCTGTCCTCTTTGGTACGAGGAAGTACTTGGAGTAGAAGCCCTTGCCCTGGAGGTGGTGGGGCACCGGTTCCACCACATGATCCTCAAGAAGACCTGCCAACTCCTTCAGAAGAAGGTCCTGGTGAAGGGGAGACCTGATAGGCTCTCCTGGGAAATAGTGTAGAGGCACTTGGGTTAGATGGAGGAGGTAGCCCTCCCTGACCACTTGTAATGCCCAGGAATCGGTGGTGATGGTTCCCCACCTGTGGGCATACAAGACGAGCCGACCTCCTGTGAGTTGCCTGGTTCCGGTTGGGAGAGGGGCCATGCTGCAGTAGTCAAAAACCCCCACTAGGCTGGGCCAGGGCAGAAGCCTGGGGTTTGGGGCCCTTCTGCTTACGCCTGGTAAGGGGGTAGTTTCAGTAAGCAGTGGACTTCCTTGGGTAAAAGGAATTTTTACCCGAGCCCTTCTTATGGGAAGGGGCAGAGGTCTTCTTAGAGAGCCGTGTCCTCGTCATGAACACGGTCTCCAGCTCTGCGGCCTTGTCGGTCATGGGTTTGCTGAAGAGATTCTCCCCTTGGCATGGGACATCGACCAACTTGCCCTTAACCCATTGCTTGAGGTTGGACGACTGCAGCCAAGATTGGCAGCATGCACCGATGCCCGCCATGGCTACCTGAGCTGCTGACTCGAACCCGTCATAGGCTGCCCGAGACATAAACTTGGAGCATTCACGGACAGCTTTGGACATGCCCTTGAAGTGCTGCAAAGGCTCATCGGAGAGACCAGCTGAGAACCCAACGATTTCCTCGCCAGGTCTCTCAGGTACATGCCTATGTACAGCTGGTACACCTGGCTCCGACAATTCAGCATCGCACCCAGGAAACACTTCCTGCCGAGGGCATCCAAGGTGCGGGCCTGCCTTCCGGGGGGCACTGAGGAGTGCGTCTTCTGACTCTTCAGCCGACGCATGGCCGACTCCATAACCATGGAGTTGTGCGGCAGTTGTGATTTTTGGAACCTAGGGCTCCGCGGACTCGATACATCGAGTCGAGCCATTTGCTGATTACCAGTGTTGACGCCGGCATCTACCACATGCGGAGCACAAGTCATTCCAGGATTGGAGGAATGGGTACCGTGAATCCATACTGGTCTCAGCTCTGCTTCCCTTAAACTATT
This sequence comes from Ichthyophis bannanicus, assembly GCA_033557465.1. NCBI lineage: Eukaryota > Metazoa > Chordata > Amphibia > Gymnophiona > Ichthyophiidae > Ichthyophis > Ichthyophis bannanicus. The sequence goes on along the minus strand of CM066032.1, from coordinate 1,400,130,724 downwards.
TCTCTGGCTTGGCAGCACTGCATTTAAGGTGGCTGGCAGGCAGATCCCTCTGAGAGCCTTCTGCAATCTTTGGGAGAGAGAAGGTGGGACAGAGGAGGAGGGAGGGGGCATTGAAGTTGTGTGAGGCTGCTGAACTCTTCCAATCCTTCCAATTTTTCTGGCTGCTCAACTCTTCCAATCCTTTCAATTTTTCTGGCTGCTCAACAGGTTCCTATGGCTCGGTTCCTCCTCCTGTGGCTACTGAAAAGACTGCAGTCTAATGGAGCCTCCCATGTTGCACTCAAGTGAGAGAGTTTCTCTCAAGGTGGTCACTCATGAGCATTTAAATCAATCTTTTCCTCTCAATGCTTTAGATTTTCTTCAGAGAGGAGAAAATCCATCCACCACCTGCTGGAGACAAAGAAATACTGAGGAGATCTCTGTTGGCTGAGGCGTATAGAGGTATGGGAGCAATATCATTGAAACCTGGGCTTTTCATTGGTTCTTCGTCTTTACCAATCAGCTGAATCTGCTGGAAGGGAACACAACCTATTGTCTGGACTCGTCTAGCAGGATGATATGAAATAGTGATTTTTTTTAACACACATTAAAGCATTTTAACATGAACAGTCACCAGGAATCAGCATTGATTTGATGACACAAACAGGTATAATCAACCTTTTTTTTTTTTGTGCCGTTCTCAATTCAGGCCTTGGGGCACACCTATCTAGTTAGTTTTCAGGATAACCACCATGAATATGCATGAGAGCAATTTGCATGCAATGTCTCCATTGTATGCAGTTCTCTCTCAAGCATATTCATGGTGACTTGGTGTGTCCCAAGGATTGGGTTAAGAACCCTGTTTTAGCATGCACTAAATCTTTTAAAGTGCACTAACGGGGAGGAAGTGACATCATTCCCATGGATGGATGGCTGAGGGGAGAGTTCCATCATCTAGCCCCGAATAAACAGTATTTCTACCCTCCAAAAGAGACCCCTGAGGTGTTACAGTTGAGATGACTACTGAGAAAAGTGATGTGCAGATGGGGATGACAACCCGGAGCAAGACAATGGATCTGTGGGAGTTTGCTTTCCAGCCGGGCTGAGGAGAGAACTGCGATTCTCACAAAATGGTGGCACCCAGTGCAGGAGAGTGCATCATGACCGATTGGGTGGAAGCATTAGATCCACTGATGGAGGATGATACAGTCCCTCAGTCCAAAGCCAAGCTTCGGAGCTGGTTTGTGGAATTAAAGAAGGACTTAATGGATGTGAAGGAGGATATTGGTGGTTATGTGAAGGAGCTGCGCAATGAGGTAACAAAACTGGGCCTGAGGGTTGCTGACTGTGAGAAGTGCATGGATTCACTGGATGGATGAAATGGATGGCTTGCGACATATGGCACAAGAATTGGTGCATGAAAAAAAGAGGAGCTAGTGTTAAAAGTGGAGGACACTGAAAATCGTATGCGCCACAATAGCTTATGCCTTTGTGGGATACCTGGGCAGATAGAGTTTGGGGATGCAGTACAGGTGGTACATGAGATTTGCCTTGCCATCTTGTCCCATGGAGAGGCAAACAGTGAGAAGCTGTCTATTAAACTTGAGTGAGCTCACAGGACACTCGGTCCACTTAAGGAGCAAAAACCTAGAGATATAATAATTTGTGTGCATGAATAATGTGGCGCCGCCCCTACTAGGCGGTTGCCTAGTGAAGGCAGCGGGCCATCACATATCTTATATTTTTACTTGAACTCCAGGGTTCAGACCTCTGGAGGTGTAGTTGTGTATAAAAACAGTCCAAGTGGTTTTCAGGCCAACACAGGAAACATTTATTCAATTTTATCGTTTTACAGTCAGGCTTCGCAAACAGACCTTTTGCAGAAAATCTTGAACACCATAACAGAAAGAAGGATATTTTCTCCAAATCAAAACTTTGTCACCAAACTGTATTCCAGCAGTGCTATAAACAAACTGTTTCTTCCAACAGCTTAACAGAAGAACTTCTTTTCCAAAAACAAACACAGTTGAAAGTAATAGCAATTAGCAGAGTCCAGCAAACCTACAGCTTCCTTCAACGGCTTAAAGTTTTAGCTACCGGACGTCTTCTGCTTGTCAGCACAAAATACTAAAAATTGCTGCATTAAAACATTCACTTCAGCACAGGTACTGTTGGTGCTTTAACCTTGAGAGTTCTTTCTCTCTATCCTACGCTTCCTGGATATAAAAATAAGGATAAACGGTTTTCTGGATTTCCCTCTCAGTTAAACCGTTAGGCTTTCCTTAATCTGAAGTCATGCAGAAAGAGCATTCCATCAAGGAGTCTGTGGAATCCCGTTCCTCTACACCAGGGTCTATTTCCATGTCTTCCTCCTCTGCATTACATGTCACTGGGTTTAAAACAGGCTCAGGAATTTCAAGTTTAACTTCTTTTAAAAGTCTGAACAGTCTTTCCCACTGAGCTTTCCTTCCCCCTTCTGGTTTTGTAGTATAGCTATGAGACTTCTTCCCCTTCTAACCCTTTAAAGGCTTTGTCTCTCTCAGTTTATCTTTAGGAACATTCTTCCTGGCAGGCTTTCTACAAGATACAGTTTCTTCCTCAGAATCTTGTAAGCTTATCTCTTGAGTCTGGGTTATACTCCTTAACCCCCACAGACTTTTCCCTCCTACCTCTGAGCTTGGCTGCGAACCTCCTACAGCATGGGCTTTTCTAGGAAGTAGCGTCGTCTGAATCAGAGCTGCCTTGGGAATCACTGCAGTGTCTGTTTCCAGACCCTCTAGGCTTTCCAGCACTGAAGATTTGTTCCTCTTCAGTCTGGTCTGAGACTTCTTGCTCTAGCTTACTTACAGCCAGCCTTCTCACTTCCTCTCTCCTGGAAGGAGTGTTATTAGCCCTGGTTCTGGCTCCTTCACAACTGCTGTCTCTGAAGCTGTTCCCGTGCCTCCAACTGGATCTGTTGCTTGAACTGCACCTGCTGCCTTGTGTTCCCTTTCCGTTTCTGTTCCTGCTTGAACTCTCTCTAAAGTCTTCACCTTGAGTTCTGCTTTCACTTCCTCCCCTGCTCTGTGTTCGTGTGAGCTTAAATGTTTGAAAGTGATGTCCCTCTCCTGGCCCCACCCACAGGTGTTTCCTATCTCTATCTGGGTGTGGTCTGAGCCTGGCTTTTGAAGTGTGGTTTTTTCCACTACCTTCATTCTGGAACGTGTGTTTTGGTGAGCCCTTCCCCCACACAGAAGAAAAAGTTTCATTTTTTTCTGTTTTCCAGGGCTGTGCTGCACTCTCCTTACCACATATCCCCCCTTAAGCTATTACGGGCTGGCGCCGCAACCTGCGCACAGCCCATAATCCTTGACAGGGCATCAGCATTTGTATGGAGCTTCCCGGCCTTATGCTGTATTCGGAAATCAAATTCCTGAAGGGCCATATACCATCGCGTCAAACACGCATTGTGGTCTTTCATCTTATTCAACCATTTTAACGGGGCGTGGTCTGTCACTAGCAAGAACTTACGACCGGTTAAATAAAATCTTAGCGCATTTACAGCCCACTTTATCGCCAGGCATTCGCGCTCAACCGTCGAGTATTTCTGCTCTGGTGGGGTTAACTTACGGCTTAAGAACATCACGGGATGCTCTATGCCCTCGTGCTTCTGCGACATAACTGCGCCCAAGCCCGTTTCCGAAGCATCGGTTTGAATAATAAAGGGCTGGCTAAAATCCACCCTGCGCAATACTGGTGCCCCACATAGTTTCTCCTTTAACAACCTAAAGGCCTGTTCCGCTATCTCTGTCCACCGCAGCTGATTTGGGGCATTCTTTTTAAGCATCTCTGTAAGTGCAGTGCTCTCGGTCGCAAAATGCGGGATAAAACGACGATAGTAGCTGATTAACCCTAAAACGCTACGTAGTTGTTTCTTTGTCAAGGGTTTTGGAAATGCCTTAACGCTTTCTACTTTATCCAGTAGAGCAGGGGTCTCAAACACGCGGCCCGCAGCATTTTGTGCGGCCCGCGATGCCACAACTTTTTTAGTTGGTTTTACTTTTCTCACCTGATTGCCGGCGCGGCTGCATGGGGTTAAAAAATACTATCTCTAAAGTCGTCTTCTCTCTCCACATGACCCGAGTCACGAGCCTGCCCTCAACCAATTAGAGACAGGAAGGAGGGGGGGGGGGCAGCCAGCCGAACGCCACGAGGCGCCACGCGCCCTCGAGGATCCATTTTGTGCACAGCTCTCCGTGGCAGGTATGGAGGCAGTCTGCCCTGCCCCCGGAATTCCCTGATGTTAGCCAGCCCTGCCTCCCTCAGTCCCTCTCCTCTTCGGCTTTCAGAGCCGCGAAGGGAGAGCTTCTCCCTCGCGACTCTGTTAAGCTCGCCGGGGCAGATGGGAAATTTCCCATAAGCCTCAGCGGGCTTAGCAGAGTCGCGAGGGAGGAACTCTCCCTTCGCGGTTCTAAGCTGAAGCGGAGAAGGACTGAGGGAGGGAGGGAGGGAAGCAAGCAAGCAGGCAGGCAGGGAGGGCTGGCTCTGCCGGGCAGGGGGGGCCCCGCGGGACATTCGATTTTGCCGCGGCTGATGGGGAGGTTAGGACTGGTAATGTGCTGTGGGTTGATGGGGGGAGGGTTAGGACTGGTAATGTGCTGTGGGTTGATGGGGGGGGGGGTTAGGACTGTTAATGCCACGGGGGGGGTTTAGGACGGGTAATGTGCTGTGGGTTGATGGGGGGGTAGGACTGGTAATGCCACGGGGGGGGGGGGGTTTGGACTGGTAATGTGCTGTGGGTTGATGGGGGGGGGGGTTAGGACTGGTAATGCCACTGGGGGGGTTTAGGACTGGTAATGTGCTGTGGGTTGATGGGGGGGGGTAGGACTGGTAATGCCACTGGGGGGGGGTTAGGACTGGTAATGTGCTGTGGGCTGATGGGGGGGGGGTAGGACTGGTAATGTGCTGTGGGCTGATGGGGGGGTTTAGGACTGGTAATGCCACTGGGGGGGGGGGGGTTTAGGACTGCTAATGTGCTGTGGGCTGATGGGGGGGTTTAGGACTGGTAATGCCACTGGGGGGGTTTAGGACTAGTAATGTGCTGTGGGCTGATGGGGGGGTTAGGACTGGAAATGGGCTGAGTGGAAGGGGGGCTTGAACTGCAAATGGCTGATGGGGAGGGGGGCTTGGAATGGAAATGGGCTGTGAGGGGAGGGAGCTAGCACTGGAAATGGGCTGAGTGGGGGGGAGCTAGGGTTGGAAATGGGCTGATGCAGGGACTAGAAAGGAGCGGATGCTGGGTGGGGCTGGAACTAGAAGGGAGCTGATGTTGGGGGAGGATTAGAATGGGATGGAGCTGGGAAAGTGAAATGGAGAGGGAAAAAATATATTTTGTGCGGGAGGGAAGACAAATCTACAATTGGCCAGGTTTTGGGAGAGTAAGTGGAGATTGAGGATGGAGGGGTAATATTTGAGTGGATAAAATAGGAATGAGGAAAGAGCAAAAGGAGAAAGATTAGTATGTTAAAGCAGATGTAGAGAGAGAATGAAAAAAAAAACTAGAAGAGAGAAGAAAGGACAAATGGACAGCAGACGATGGAGAGTTAGCAGAAGACACGAAGAAACCATAAGAAAGTGGCTGGAACAATTGCAACTGAAAAAAAATGCACAAAAGGTAGGAAAATATCTCTTTATTTTGAATTTATTAACTGGAATATGTCAGCTCTGGGAAATGTGCATCATTAATGTCAGTGCTTTGTTTAGTACAAGAAATTAATTTATAGTTTTATTTCTACAGTGTTGTTGTACATTCCAAGTTTGGCTTTTGGGGTTCCCAATTTAATTATTGTCTTCCTGTTTCTAAATTGTGATTCCTTGTTTGGTGATGGTGTATGTTCTGCATGTGTAACTGAGCTGAGGTATTCTGTTTATGTAATTTCTATTTGACATTGCTACTTGTTCTCTTTTCCCAGTAGGTCATGTATTGTTGTTCTCTGAAATGTATTGATTTAATATTTGCAGTGTTGCCTTTTGATAGGTAGGGTCTGGTGCTTTGTGAGTCCTGGTAGTGCTGTTATGATACGGGGGGTTTGCTATGGGTTCTAAATGGGCAGTGTTTGTAGTAGTTCCTAATGTGCCTGGCGGTTGGCACTGGATTATAGTAATATAGAAATTGTTTAGTCTAATGCATAATGAGTGTATGGGAGTGTATGGGAGTCTGGGAACCACAGCTGCCACTATTTCTTTTTCCATGCCTAATCCCTTTATCTTTACTTGATGTATGGGATAGGTTGAAGCTGACCCATGGATACATCTAATTTTGATATGCTCTACAGAAGACTCTGGTAGGGGCTTATTTTGTGCCTCAATTATTCTCCACAACTTCTGAGAGACCATTGATTGGTCGGCGCCCGAATCCAATAAGGCTTCTGTGGGGATCCCTTCCACCTCCACAACTATTAGGAACCCTTCTCCTGTATCTCTGGGACGGGTGGTTACAAGAACTGTCCTGGCCTTACAGTCTTTCTTAAAATGACCGGCCTCCCCACAGGAAAAACATTTTCTCTGCATATCATACATCCTATCCATAGACACATTTCTTTCTTTTCTAAGGGTTGCAAATCTTGCCTTCCTTTCTGGTATCTCCGTATCTGCCTTCTTAAAAACATCAGCTTTCCCATGGCTTAACTGGTTGGCCTCCAGAAAGCGTTCTGCCAGCGAAATGGCTTCCTGGGTGTTCTGGCAGTTTTGGAGGACCAGGAAAGATTGCAAATCCCTAGGTACAGCCTCCAGAAATTGCTCTAATATCACAGCATCCAAGATAGACTCTAAGCTCCTAGTCTCGGGTGTGAACCATTTCCAAACCAAACTCTTTACACGATGGCAGAGAGCTTGGGGTGTTTCACCCTGTTTTAATTTACAGGCTCGCAAAAGCCTACGATAGACCGTTGGGTTTAAGCCCAGCTGATCTTTTATGACTCGCTTAACCTCGTCATAACTAGTGACTAGCGTTGCGGGCATGGCCCTGTAGGCCGCCAGAGCTTCCCCTGTAAGGGAAGTGGCAAATCTCAATGCCCACTGATCCTTTGGACATCTGGCCAAGAGAGCTATTCTCTCAAAAGACTCGATGAAATCATCTACATCATTGTCTTTTGTAAGACGTCCACAAGAAAATGTCCCAGTGCTAGGCAAGTCCCACCCTTGGAAAATTCCCTGGGAACCTGGCACTGTCTTTGCGGCTTCAGCTGCCTTTTCTTGTGCTCCCAGACATCTCCCCATCATATCGAGGAGTGGTTTCTGTAGGGCTTGGAGCACCGTGGCCGCCTGTTCTTGGCTCAATGCCGACATCTCGTAAAAGAGCTCTTCAGCAGGAAGAATTTGAATCCAACAGATGTGGAACTGTTCTGCGTCCATAGACCGTCTGTTGTTTTCCCTCTGAGCTCAAAGAAAGTAGCACTTTGTGTGTGATTGTGTTCTGTGTTACTCTCTACTTATTTCTCACTGCTTGAGGGACCAGAGACTGAAAGAGCCATGGTATTGTGGCCAGATCACGGGGTTTTCTTCAGTTTGTGCCGTTCTCGGATCACTGTCTCCTTCAGCAGTTGGAAACAGCAGACAGGTCTCCAGGATACGTGTGGCAGGTTTTCTGTTATGAGTATTAAGAGGCAGGTTTCTGTCGTGTGTTTTGAAATGGGCAATAATGCTGGTAAAATTAAACAGAATACTCTATTAGATGAATAGGGCAGTAAAACCTCGTAATATAGGGCAGAGAAAGCTCGTGATATAGGGCAGAAAAAGGGAAGCCCGAATTATGAAATGAGGCACAAGTTTGGTGATAGCGCCCTTATGTTGGCCGTTAACATTCAATGACTGCCAGTAACCTCAGTTTGCAGTTCCCCTTGGGGTGGAACTTTTCAGGAGGACAAACTGTGCTGGTTACAGTATGAGATGGCCCTTAATGATTTGGGGTGACCTCATACCAGTCACAAATGGGTCGTGTATGGTTGGTGGCAGTTTAAGGCTGAAAACGTGCAGCAAGCCACTGACTCTGTGTTTGAAAAATTTAAAAATCAAGTGTTTAGGATGGATATGTGTTTTAACTAAACAGACAGAAACTGAAATTAATGCTAGTAATTGTGACTGCACAATATCAGCTAAGGCTGAAGGTGGAGATTGAAGATTTTGATCAGTAATTAGTTTGAGTGGTTGGAAGGATAGTGTAAATATATAAGAAACTAAAACTTACAGGGAAAAACTTAAATCATTGCTCTATGACAAAATAGAATTAATCAAGCAAAGTTTTGAAGGACTAATTTTCATGTCATAACTTTAGTATGAAGTTTGTTTTCTCTAATTTAGTGGTTAGGGAAGTGTGCTGTGTAGTATACTGCAGTAATAATTTGGAGGTTTCTGGCACAAATAACAGCTTGGCATGACTGAATTAGCAGAAAGAAAGTCTTGAGCAACTGTGGTAAGATTTTGTTTTTGTTAGACTAACCATAAGCCTTATTGGGGAAGTTAAAAAAACCCCCTCCAAATGTGATCAACCATTCGTTTACTTATGTATAGTAAATAAGTTTTGTTTTCTAGGTCATGGATCTGAACTTATTTTGGGTTAGGAGAATTTATCTACTGATTCCATTCTATGTGTAATAATGCAAATGCTGAAAAATATTATTAGAAACACTACTCCTCGGTGCTTCTAATGTCTCTGGATACTTTGGGAAAAATGATTGATGATATTTATTTTATTATTTATTTTATTTATTTATTTATTACAGGCTCTTATATACCGCTCTATTTAGCATCAGCGCGGTTCACAATATAACAACATACCATATTGAACAAACTGTTTGGTTTTACAGAGAACAAGGTCAGAGAACTTGGATAAAACATGGGAAGTCATTACTGCAACTATTTACAGGAGTATTTACAAGTATACATGACAGGATTTATTCTTAGTTTGGGTAGTGATCAAGATTGGTTAGTTGGTTAAGTGATATTGGGGGAAGAGGTGGGATTTGAGTGCCTTTCTGAAAAGGGATAGATCAGTGATAGCACGAATTTCTGGGGGTAGAGCGTTCCAGCATTTAGGGCATAGAATCTGAAAGCCCTGTTGGATGTCACTGATAGGCATTTTGTCGCTGCTTTAGGGATGATTAGAATATTTGTTGATATTGTTCTCCTGGATCTGTTGGGTGGAGCGGTCTGAATGAGGTCTATTAGAGAGGAGGAGGTGATGCTTTTAGTGGCCTTAAAAGTTAATAATAATGTTTTGAACAATATTCTGCCATGTATGGGGAGCCAGTGGAGTTGCTCTAGGATGGGTGTTACATGGTCCCTTCTTGATGCTCCGTAGAGGACTCTAGCAGCTGTATTCATGGCGAGTTGCAGGGGGTTTAATGTGGAGTGAGGGAGGCCTTGCAGAATGGCATTGGCATAGTCAAGGTGTGGTAAGGTTAAGGCTTGAAATATGGTTCTGAAGTCATCAGGATCAAGCAGGGGGCGAAGATGTCGAAGAGTCCGGATCTTGAGGTAGATTGCCCTGACTACGTTGGATATGTGTAGTTTCAGATCCATGCGTTGGTCAAAAGTGACTCCAAGGTAACGAATGGAAGTTTTTGATTGGAGTTCGGCTTCTTTCACCTTTATATGGGATGGGGGGGTGAAAAGTGGGTCCCTGGTGATGAAGAGAACCTCGGTCTTTTTATGTTGAATTCTGAGGTTCTGTGATTGCAGCCATTCGGATACTGCATCAAAACAATTAGCTAGCGGGGAAAGATCCATGTGAACTGTGGAGAAAGGCATGTATAGGAGGATGTCATCTGCGTATATCAAGCATTCAACCTTGAAGGACTTGATGATATTGCAAACCGGTTGTATGTATATATTGAAAAAGAGTGAGGATAGGGATGATCCTTGCGGTACGCCTTGCTTTTGGTGGTAGGGTGTGGATGTTGCGGTCCCTGAGGTAACGTACTGCCATCTCTGATCGAGGTATGACTTGCACCACTCTAGGGCAGTGTTATTGATGCCTTTTTCTTTTAGTCGCGCTATTAACAGATCGTGATGTACAGAGTCAAAAGCCGCAGCAATGTCTAAGAAGATAAGAGCAAAGCCTTGGCGGATGTTATCAATGCCTGTGATGATGTTGTTGCAGAGAGTGGTAAGGAGGGTTTCAACTCCGTGGAACTCTCTGAAGCCATGTTGGCAGTGGTCCAGAGGGGAGACGGTGTCAATGTGGTCCTGTAACTGTCTTTGAGCTTCCTTTTCAATTATTTTCGCTAGTAGGGGTATGCTAGCTATGGGTCTATAAGATTCAACCTTTTGTGGGTCGAGTTTATGGTTTTTCAAAAGGGGTCTTATGGATGTTCTCTTGAGGGCTGGCGGGAAGGAGCCGGTTGTAAAGGATAAATTCATCATTTTAGTGATGATGGGGCTGAGATCTTGGCGTAGATCCTTTATCCAGTGGGCTGGGCAAGGGTCAGTTTGTGCAGTAGTCGTGTTAAGAGCCGCAATGGTGTCCTCAATATATTTTCTGGATGGTGTGGAGAACATGGATAGGTTTGATATGCATATGGTGACTTGAGAAGAGATAGTTGCAATGTTATTGGTTTGAAGCAACTTGGATTGCAGGAAATCGGCGAAAGCTTGGGGATGAATGGGTTCAGGATGTTTTGGTGAAGGTTCTTTAGATAAGGTTTTGACTAAGTTGAAAAGATCGCGTGGTTTATTTAGTGATCTTTTCAGCGTATCGGTATGGAATTGTTTCATCTTAGCCATGACTGACTCTCTGTGCACAGATAGATGTGTTTTGTAGGCTGCTTGGTCTTCTGAAGAGTGTGAGCGACGCCATCGTTTCTCCAGTCTTCTTAGGTGTGTGAGGGAGGCTCGTAGGTCAGGGGAGAACCAAGAAGAAGATTTTCTTTTCTTTGGGTTGTTACCCTGGACTGGTTGCAGTGCAATGGTACTGATAGTGTTGTTCCAGGATGTGATCAGATTTTCCAGATTGAGAGAGGTGTCATGTAGGAGGGGGAGGGTTTCTGTAACTATGTGTTCTTTGTTGAAGGTTTTGAATTTCCGAGATGTTACTCTTGTCGAGTCGGTGGAGGTTTTGTTTCTGTGTGGTGACTGTTTGCCATTGATGAGGATGGGGAAGGTGATTAAATTATGGTCTGACCAAGGTACTGGGGTTACAGAGTTGTCTAGTCTATTGTTGGAGTCAAGAGCTGTAAGAGGGGCAAAGATCATGTCCAGGATGTTTCCTCTCTCGTGCGTGGGGGTGTCGATAATTTGCTTGTATCCCAGCTCATTGATTGCTTCAAGGAGGGCTGAGGAGTGGCTGGGATGTAGCGTTGGGAGATTGAGGTCTCCTAATATCCAGTTGGGAATGTTGGGCTTGCGTGAGTTAGTTGCTAGGTCCAGAATGTAAGGCAGGTCGTCCGTGGAGGGTGAGGGTGCTCTGTAAATCAGATTGATGAGGCATTGCTCATTTGTGATAGTTAAGACGTCCATGCTGTTTGAGCTTGTGGAGTCCACGGTGTGGAAATTTAGGTCATTCTTGGTAAGTATGAGAATGCCTCCTCCTCTCTTGCTCTCTCTATGTTGGGAATGGGCAGAGAAGTTGGGGGGTATGAGTTGGTTAAGAATTACATTATCCGCGTCAGATAACCAGGTTTCGGTTATCATGAGGACATCTAGATTATGAGAAGAAATTGTGTCAGTGATGACTGGCCATTTCTTGCGGATAGACCGTGCATTTATGAGAGCACAGTTTAAGTAAGAAGGTTGAGGGGGTTCCTCTTGTTTATTTTTCTTTGGTTGTTGAAGGGCTATATGTATTAGGTGCGAGTGGCGAGTGGGGGTCCCTGTTCTTGAGTTGGGATAGGGAGATTCAGCCCATCTTTTTCCATGACTTAGAAGTATTGGAATTTGGTGAGCTGTGTGATATAAGGCAAGGGCTTCGTTGAGACAGCTTATAAGAAGGAGGAGGCAGATAGCCAGGGTATTTAATGGTAGAGCCATTGGGGTTTTTGTTGAGGTGGATGAGGTACTTTCTTTGAGGAATTCTGTGATTCTGGTACTTTCTGTGAGACTACCGACCACAGTAGTAATTGAAAGCAACAGTGATAATTGAATGGTACTGGCAACAGTAACAATAATTGCAACAGTGATAAATGGATCCTACTGGCAACAGTAATAATTGGAGGTAACAGTGATAATTGAATGGTACAGGCAACGGTAAAGTTGAATGCAACAATGATAAATGGATACTATTGGTAACATATTCTCCAAATTGTATTTCTAGTTATAATTGATGTGAATGAATGGGAAGATCTTCCATGCTTTGTTGTATTTAGATATTTGATAAATTGTGTGGATTTGTGTGATGTGATAAAGGTTAAGAAAAATTAAGTGTTTAAAGGAAAGATAGAAGTTTGTTACTTAACTGAAAAAAAAATTAAATTGCTTGTCAAGTTAAGTCAAGCAAGTTTGTTTAATTAAAGGGAAAAAGTGAATGATACAACTACATTCAAACAAGTGAATTAAGTAATTAAAACAGTATGGTAAATATATGTATGATGTTTTATTTTTCTTTTGTGATAGTGGACTAGTTGAAAATTACAACTATGATAGTGAAAAAATGCTGATGTTCTTCCCAGTTTCTTTTAAACTAATCTGCAGGAGTCGATTGGAGGAGTGATCTTAAATTCTCATGTCGTGTATGTTTTAGTTATTATGGAAAGACCTCTGCAGAACTGATGTTAATTGTAAGTGTGAAGCGAATGCCTTGTTGCTAGTGGAATAGTTTTAAATTAGTATCACTGAATTAGATTCAATATGCTTACCTCTTCTATTGCTACTGTTTGTGTTCTCGCTCAGAAATTTCCCACTGGACTTAAGCCACTGGGCTATTTTTCATACTTTTGTGACCCTGTTGTAGCAGGAATGCCTCCATGCTTTTAGTCTCTGGCAGCAGTAGTTTTTGCAATCCAAATTATTGATTTTCTAGTACTACAACATGCCTCTCATTCAGTTTTCGCATCTTTTACACTTGGAAACCCCCCCCCCCCCCAGCTTTCTTCCAGCTCTAGACTGTTACTGTTTGACCTCACTATGCACTGATGGGTCTGCTTTGTGCAATGAATAAGGAAAATTGATGCAATTGTAAGAGTTGATTCTGTGACAAGAGTCGGCTGCTTTGCTATTTGCTAGTGCTCAACTAGCTGGAGTGTTCTAGAGCTTTCTAGAGCTCTTGAGTTATCTGCTCACTTGATCATCAATACTGACTTTGTCTCACGCTTCTTGCATGAGGAGCTCTATGTGCTGATACTTTACTACTATGCTGTTTTGTTCTGAAAACAGGGTAACAAAGATAAAACTGTTAAGCCATTAAGAAGTGGTAGTTGACTCTCTAATTGGTTCAAATTTGGTGTTAAAAAAGTTTTATAGTTTATGAATGTATACACCCTTATGTAAATGTTCCTTCCTTTGCGAGCTTAGATGTCTATGTGAATTAGAATGGAATAGAGAAGTAGTCTAATGACTAGAGTACTAGCACTCCTTGTGACCTTGGACAAGTCACTTAACCCCTCATTGCCTTACAAAGAAAAATTCCAAGTTATCAATGTTCCTGTTTAATGTGCTGTACCAAGTTTTAGTTGCAATGTGAACTGCTGTGATTAGTGGGGAAAGTAGTATTAAAAAAATAATAACATAAAAAGGAAAAGGGTATATTACTGATAATGTTTAAAGTAATGTGAGTTGAACCATCACCTAAGATAGGACAGCCTTCCTAATAATTGTTGACAAACAACTGAAATGAGTTTAATTTATTTGTCATAAACTGCTAGTTATGTTTTAATGTTTGTTACCCCTTGAATAACCAGATTGACTATATCTTGTATATTGTTATAGCTGGAGAGTACATCACAAATATAATTAGTGATATGAATATGTACAATTGTGTTCCTGACAAGAAAAAAGAAATGTGTCTATCAGGCCACATGCTAACTAACATTGATTTGGCAAGTAGACAGAATAAGTTTAGGAATGTAGATGAAAAAAAAATAAGTATGTTACAGACTAGCTATGTAATAATTTAGTGCTAGCAATAGATGTATTGTAATTAACATTAGATAATATAATTCTGTTCAACAATTTAAGACTGTCATTAGGGATGAATAATTGTGCTTGTTTGCAATTGTATGGAATCAAGAGAGATGCTGTAGTGGAGAGTTGGGTTTTTACAAATTATATATTGTATGCACTGAATCCTATGGGCCGAAAAGGAAAACGACTGTGAATGATAATGCTACTGAATATGGAGACTCCTTTTTTTTTAAATTATTTTAATCTTTTATACAAGGAAACAACACAGGAAATACAGGAAACCATTTAACATTCTGAAAAAAAACCCATACATGGTACCAAACCTAGCCCACAAGATAGAGTGTGAGACCTAAAAAAAAGTACACAAAAATTGCAAGCAAGGGAGCCCGAATTTAAACAATCCCCTAAAACTAAACACGAGCCCTAACAATCTCTCAACTCAATTCAACCTAATCCCTGTAAGAAAACTTCCAATTGAGAAGATTAAAAAAAAAAACTTACCCTTAACAACGATAACACATTTACAGGGAAATGTTAAAGAAAAGGAGGCCCCAGACACTACTACATGAGAACGAAGAGCAAGAAAGGCCTTCCTCTTCATTTGGGTGCTACGACTTACATCAGGAAAGACCTGTATTACTTGCCCAAAAAACTTCTCATGCCTATATTTAAAATAAGAATGAAAAATTAAATCCTTATCTCTCTCTAACAAAAAAGATACTAACAAAGTGGCACGAGTGGAAATCTCCTCAGTTGAAGTTTCTAAGAAAGCGGATAAATCTAAGCTGGGCGCAGATAAATGATCAGCTTCCCCCGCAACTCCAGCACCAATTTCCGAATCCGCCACCAAATTCTCTCTAATTCCAGTTGGCAAATAATACAATTTGGAAATAACTATAGAATCAGGATCTGAGATTCTCAAAATATCTTTCATATATTTAACCAGTAATATCTGCGGAGATAGGTAATGAGTGCGGGGGAAGTTTAAGAAACGAAGATTCCGCATACGCAAAGCATTCTCAATAAGTTCATCGTGTCGATGTAACAGCAAAGAGTCCTGTATAGAAGAAGTCACGACCCCCTGCAAAGAGGAGATTTGAGGTTCCATTTTAAGTTTTTGAGACTCAAGAGTTACCAATCTATCATGGTGCTCAGCCAATTTGTCCACAGTCTCTTTAGAAAACTGGGAAAGTTTCAGTAATGAGGATTTTAATGATAGTTCAGTTCTGGATACAATCTGCCAAATATCCTGAAGCGACACATCCTTCGGAGGTTTCATATCTTCAGGAATTGAAGAAAAATCAAGAGGTGAAGGAAATAAGGTAGTAGAAGAATTTAATCTCAAAAAAGAGTTAAGAAGTTTAATTGAACCAGGAGAAGCTTCCTCCTCCAAACCGGAGGAGGGGCTCCTACCCAAAACCTGTGGCTCCGTGCTGGGTGGGGATAAAACCCTCCACGAATCAGGAGTCAAAACAAGCGAGCCGGGACTTACCGAACTGGAGGAATCCAACGACAAGTTAACAGGGGGAGGAACCATGGACTTGAAATGACTGTCCATGGGACCAACCACCTTTGCAGACTTGCCGGCCGATGTAACGATCAAATAAGATTTCTTCTTGCGTTTCCCCATCAGCAACAGTCAACCGGCCAGCACTGAATGCTCCTCTGGGCTCCAAAGGGGCAGAACGTGCCCCTTTGGCCATGCCCCTTTGGAGCACGCCCCCTCGGGCACGCGCCCACGGTGCACGTCCCGCGGTGTGGGCAGATTTTAAAGCCCGTCAGATCACGTGGCCCCAGTGCTCACTGGCATGGATCAGCAGCTCCTCTCACGGCAAAGTACAGAGTCAGGAAATGCTCACACACAACTTCCCTCGCTGTGGGCAGATTTTAAAGCCCGTCAGATCACGTGACCCCAGTGCTCACTGGCATGGATCAGCAGCTCCTCTCACGGCAAAGTACAGAGTCAGGAAATGATCACACACCAATATGGAGATTCCTGATAAAGATCAGCGATTCCAGCGGAACTACTCATGTATGCGCAGCAGTGAAGTCTGGGTGGACGGTCACTGAAAAAGCTTTATCTAAGATGTGCATGGCACAGCCCATGGTGCGAAAAGATGCTGCTGAAGAATCTGGAGTGATGACTGGTGTCATGATATGAGGGGACTAATCTCTGAATTATTGATAGATCTATGAGAAGCAATTGGCCACTGCTAGAAGAGGTAGTGCTTACAAGAATAATTGGTAAAGTCTTGCTCTCTGTACACATTCTTATTGAGGCTAAGCAAAGGCAAACAATGTCATATGATTTTGTATAACAACTTCCTCCAACGAACAAGATGGAGCTTACCTATGGACCAGATGTGCCTAGGACTTTGAGAGAACATCTGCAAAAATGAAGCCTACTGTATAAGATTTATTCTGGATTTGGACATGTTTCAGCTACCACTCTTTTGTAATGATTCTTTATAGAATCACAGGGAGGACTGTAGAAATGGACAGATAAAGGGGATACTAGAATCCCCAATATGTAATTAAAGATAGATTAATTTTTTGATGCAGATCTCTAAAATGTGCTCAGAATTTTGTCCTTTTACCTACTTCCTCTTAAACAGAATAAGATATCATGATCATGAGTTCTGTGTAACTGTCTTTAAAATAGTTTGAGAACATTGTTAACACAAGCATAAAGAGTAAACATAGGCTATGAACTGCGCAACCATAGTTGATTGTACAGTCAACTATAGGTCCCTGCTGACACAACATAATTTTTTGCAACTTTGCAATTATAAATAATTTTGTCATAATCAAGTAAATTTCATCTAATACAGTGTAATCAGCTCTTACTCTGTAAAAAGAACTCTAGCGACACCTTGTGTTATGCCACGTTTATGCTTAATGACTGTGTTACTTCCCCTTTTCAATAAAAAGAACTCTTCAGGAGGAAGAATTTGAATCCAACAGACGTGGAACTGTGCTGCGTCCATAGACCGTCTGTTGTTTTCCCTCTGAGCTCAAAGAAAGTAGCACTTTGTGTGTGATTGTGTTCTGTGTTACTCTCTGCTTATTTCTCACTGCTTGAGGGACCAGAGACTGAAAGAGCCGTGGTATTGTGGCCAGATCACGGGGTTTTCTTCATTGAGGGGGATAGAGGAGTAGAAGGGGTATTCTGGGCGGGTATGGACGGGAATGTAGTCACTACTCAGTTGAGGAGGAATCAGCAGGAGGCGGCTGAAGGGGATAAGGGGGAGGGGAGGGCATGGGAAGGGGAGCGGTAATGGGTTGGTGCGAAGGGAGGAGATGGGGTCTGGATGGGGAGGTGCAACCTAAAGAGTGCCACTTTATCTCTGTTAATGTTAAAGGCTTAGGCTCCTGGCAGAAGCAGAGCCTATTAATGCAGGAGGCAAACCTGGAGAAGGCCAATGTAGTCTTCATCCAAGAGACTCATCTTAAGAAGGGACAAGTGCACCTATTCAAAAGCAACCAATATCCCTATGTTTTTCTTGCATCACAGCAGGGATCATCATGGAGGGCAGGGGAAAAAAGGTATTAGAACAGCGCAAGTGTTCCTGAACATTGAACAATTGGTTAGAACCATGGAGGATGTAAGTTCTGCAGGATCATTTCATTTTTCTCATGTTTTATTTTTGGTTTTAAAGATGGTTAGAATTTTTAAATAAGTATTTGAGATAACAGTTCACAGTGGTAGTACCCACCAAGGCTTACACAGGATTGGTGGTTTACATGAGACTAAAGGCTGAAACTATTTTTGACTTCTTCATTTACATCTCCCTCTTCCTCTTTTGAGTTGTCTGCTTTTCTCAATAAAAGGTTTGTTCCTTAAAAGCTGTAGAGTCTAATCTAAAATAGTTCACTCGAGTAACATGAGATTATATTAATTTATCTGTGATTTCATACTTCCATAGTTTGTTCATGTCTAGGTGTAGAGTTATTTATTTATTTATTCAGCAATGCTTATATGCCGTTTTTCACCGGGTCAAAGCAGTGTACATTCAGGCATGGATTGGAAGTATTATGGGTTAGGAGTAGTCTAGCTAGTAAGGTGGTTCATACTTAGCTAGGAGTCACCTGTGGTGATCTAGTTATTGATCAGGTGACTGCTTCTTCAAAGTATTCATGGAATAACCATGTTTTTAGAAGCTTGCGGAATACTTGATGGTCTTTCGTGGATCTTACTTTCTCTGGGAGTGAGTTCCATAGTCCTAGTGCATAAAGAGAGATGTTGAATTGTTCTTTTTGTGAATTTCGATGGGGTGGCCAGGGAGTTTCTGGTATGGGTCCTCTTTTCTCTATTTGCTAGGGTGATCTGTAAGAGCATTCTTCAGTAGGTAGGAGGTTCAGTCTGCAGGGTCTTAAACAGCAGGATAAAATACAAAAACTTACATACTATCTTCATCGGAAGCCAATGAAGATTTTCCAATATTGGGGTGATGGGTTCTCTTATTGGTGTTTGCGTAATGGTTCAGTGTTCTGTAAATCTATCAGTAAATCCTGAATTATCAGGATTTACTGGTAGATCATCTGGTGGAAGTATTTAATGGGGTGTTGAGGAGGAAAGAGATCTGGCATCTATGTATGCAACAGGAATAACAGTCCTACCTAAACCAAGGAAGGACCCCATGGTTGTAGCTCCTATAGACCGATCTTGCTAATTAATCTAGATGCCAAGATCCTCACTGAGGTTTTGGCCAATAAACTACAGGGGGTGATCACGAAGGTAGTGCAGGTGACCAAGTGGGATTTATCCTGGGGCATCAGGCTCGGGATAATATGCGCAAGGTGGTGAACCTGATATGGAAAGTGCAACAAGGTAAGGAGGACATGATTTTGGTAACTGTAGACACTGAAAAAGCATTTAACAGTGTGGAATGGGACTTTATGCTACAGGTGTTGGAGAGGGTAGGACTGGGACCTAACTTTGTAGGCTGGATTAAAGCATTACACTTGGATCCCACAGCTTGGGTGTGGGTTAATGGGGCGTACTCTAAGGAGTTCAGCCTGGGTAAGGGCACAAGGCAAGACTGCCGCTGTCCCCACTTTTGTTCGCACTAGTGATAGAACCCCTGGCGGAGAGGATAAGAGTGAACATGCATGTAAGGGGGTGCAAGTCAGACAAGAGGAAAACAAAATAAGTCTATTTGTGGATGATGTCATCTAAACATTAATATCATCTCTGACCTCGTTGTCGATTCTTACGTGGGAAATTTCAGATTTATAGCCAGTTATTGGGATACAAGATGAACTTGACTGAAACTGAAATCTTGAAGACGTGTTTGGGAGGGACGATCTCGAGATGCACTTGAAGGCCGCATTCCCTTTTAAATGGGCTAGAAAGACTATTCGATATTTGGGAATTAATATGGGCATAAACTAGGAAGAACTCTATAAATTTAATCATGACAACATGTGGATTACGATGTATGGGGACTTCGACCAGTTGGATTGGATTACCCTATCATGGCTGGGCAGGATCGCCACGATGAAAATGAATGTCTTGTCAAGGCTACTTTTCCTTTTTATGGTGCTGCCCATATCTATATTGGATAAGATTTTGCGTGCTTGGCAAAAATGTATTTTTGATTTCATTTGGCGATGAAGGCCGCTGAGGGTAGATAAAGTGATACTGGGGGAGGAGTGGCTCAGTGGTTGGGACAGGTTACCTCAGGCTGGAGAGCCAGAGGGTTCAATTCCCACATAGGGACAAGTAACCTCAGGCCAGAGGGACTGGGGTCTCTAGTCCCATGGCCACTCCATGTGGCCTTGGGCAAGGCACTTAGCCCTCCATTGCCTCAGGTACACTTAGATTGTGAGCCCTTCGGGGACAAGGGAATAAAAAGTGCCTGTTAGTATATATCTGTAAACCGCTTTGATCTGGTGAAAAGCGGTATATAAGCACAGCTAAATAAATAAATACTGATGCAACCTCGGAAAGAGGGGGGCTGGGAGTTCCTGACCTTAAAGGCTACTATATGAGTGCAATGCTGAGTGGTATGATTGATTGAGAAGAGAAGGTGGGAAACAGTGGGTGCTGATTGAGAATGTATTAGGTGGTCCAATACCATTAGGACAATTATTATAGCTGGGGGGGGGGGCTTAGGGGGGGGAGTGAAAGGAGTATCCCCATTTGTACAGTGTACACTGCAAGTATGGGATCAAACTCAGGAAGCTTTGTGCGGTAAGAAAAAGATATATTGGAATATCCCTTTATGTTATAATGTACATTTCTCACCAGGTCTATAAAGGTCTGCAAGGTCTATAAAGAGTGGCAACTGAAGAGATTGGACAGGGTAGGCTTCCTACTGACTGAGAAAGTGACAATGAAGAGTTGGGAGGCACTGAGAAGATAGTTTGCACTGGGGAAGGGCAAGGCTTTCATTACATTCAGGTATGTCACTACGTGCGGTCTGGCCAAACCAAAGGGGCTCTCCCTGGACAATGAAGGGACTTTGAGATTGTCTTTTCTACTTGGGGAAACAAGGGGATTGATTACTGTAATATACAAGATATGGCGTACTACAGCTCGAGTGGAACCCCAGTTCTGTAAGAGGTCAGGAGATTTGGGGCTTGAATTGGGGAGGCAACAGTGGTTGCAAATCTATGATAATACCAGGAAAATCTCAGTAGCTACCCCATTACTGGAGCATGCTTATAAGGTGTTATATAGAATGTATATGATTCCTAATAGGATATGTAGGATGGGGTTGTTTGAGGGGCAGTTGTGTTGGTGGGGGTGTGGGCAGGACAAGGATTTCTTCCACATGTGGTGGGGATGTCCAAAGGCAGGGAACTTCTGGCAGGAGGTGTGGGGGTGCATCAAGGAGATGGGGGGGGGGAGTAGGTGGGAGCTTGACCCAGGGGTGTGCCTATTGAATCAATCACTGAGGGGGATTACGTGGGAGGCCATAATTCTGACTCTTATGTGCATTGTTGTAGCCCGAAGGGCAATGGCTAAACATTGGAGGGAAAGGTTGCTGCCAGATATATTAGACATACTCAGTCATGTAAACTGGATCTATGATATGTCTGAGGCACTGGCTACACAAGGTGGCAGACGATCTCAATTCCATGCCGCTTGGGAAGAGTACCAAAATTGGAGACAGGCTAGATCCGCTCCGGAAGCTGATGGGGAGGGTAATGGCAGAATTAAAGAGGCAGGTACTGTACTATTTATTTATTTAACAGGTTTTTTATACCACTTTATCATTTAGTCAAAACAGTTTACATTGTAACTTAAACTTGGTAATGCACATTAAAGAGGGGCAGTGATAACTTGGATTCTTTTGAGGCAATGGAGGGTTAAGTGACTTGCCCAAGGCCACAGGGTGTGTTGGTGGGAATTGAACCCTGGTCTCTTGGTTCCCAAGCAGGCTGCTCCTCCACTCTACTAGAGGGGTGGTGGGGGTGGGGTAGGGGTATGGGGATGGGGAAGAAGTCCATATTGGATGAAATTCCTTGATGTTTGTTGGAATACTTTTTGTACTGTTTCTTGCCTTGAAAATAAAAAAAAAATAAAGTGCACTAACAAATCAAATGCACAATAATGAATACACATTCTTAGATTATTCAACATACCATAAAAAATCATAATCTAAATTAAGATTTTGCAATTTTCATTGAATAAGGAAACTGAAGAAATTTGATTTTCCTTGTTCCATTAAAACATTGAGGTATATGCTATATAAGATATCACAGTGGATGCGCCTATAAAGTTGGCCAAACTTACACCCATGTTGATGCCAGTTTAAAAAAATGTTATGTTCTAGTGTTCTGATCTATATTTTGTTGAATTTAGTTGTATTATTTGAGCACTATCACCTGGATTTGTTGAGTATTTACAGAGGCAACATAGACACCTATGTGCCTTTATAAAATAGGCTCATACAATGAACCCCCAATGACACAAATTCTCAGGCAGAAACTTACACCTGCTTCAAAGAAGGTGTAAATGTGTGCATATAGTCTGTAGAACTGATTTTCTAATAGGGCACCTATGTTGAAGTCCAAAAAGGTGTTTATTTTATAAAGGCAGTATGCAGGGGTCTATGCCTTTATCAAAGAGGCTCACAGACAAAAACGCTGATGCCCAATTCACACCTGCTCTGAAGATAACTGTGTGCATGCATTTCAACCCTGCCTCCACTCCATCAAAACTCAGCCCCTGGGAATGCCTATGCAGACTGCATAAACGAAGCACACACTTTCTGTGTGTATTTTTCACATGCGTATGTGCGCATTCAATTCTATAAAAGCCTTTCCTTTACACATGGAAGAAGCTTCATAAAAGTACCCTCCACAAACATGCATACAAGCATATTTTATAAAATACCAGGCCAATATTCCAAGTCTTTAGCCAGTTGGCCAATGGGAGGCTTGCTGGCTAAGGGGACAGACTGCAATATTCAGTGGCACTATCTGGCTAATGCTGCTGAATATTTCCACAGACCACCCCGGCACTATCTGGTTAGTGCAGACAGCAGTTCATGGGCGGAGTGGGGAGTGGACCAGCACTAACCAGGTAAGTACTAGGGATCTCTTGTGTACACAAAGGCCACATGAAGAGCAGGCCTAAGTTATAATCTGGATAAGTGACGGTTGAAAACTGCCCTAAGTAGGTAAGTGCTGGCAATTACCTGGTTAGTGCAGTTCCTGCTTCTGTGTATCCCACTGATATTTAAGCCCCATGGCTGATGGCTGTGTCATTTGAATACCGGCAATTTTGAAAATCAGATCCCGTGTGTGTGTGTATCACAACTCTGAACCAGCTACATTCCAAAATATGACCCCAGAACACATATGCATTGCATGCAAATAAGAATGCATTATTTGGCTAGCATGCATATTTATATGCACATATTCAGCTGGGCATTTTAAATAGCCATTTTCTCTGAGTAATACATGCTTTACATGCCTTATATATATTAACTTTCATAATGACTAGTATTCACAGTTTATATATTGGTGGAATTTCCTGACTTAGTTTCATCCTATTATTATTATTATGTTTGAGAGAATTCACTTGCTGTATTATTCTACAGAATATAAGAACAAGGTGAAACAATTTGATCAAGGAACCCAAGCCCTTATTAGAGCATATTTCACTGCCATTCAGCACCATGGGCTGGACAGCTCCTCTCTCAGAGGGACTGGCAGATAGTGACATCACAATTAACAGAGCTTTCCAGATTTCTGACACACACTAACTAAGCTACAAAGAAAGCTTTGTTCATTTTTTTCTAATAGTGTTCTAATCACTTCCTGTATTATGTACAGTAAATCCCCCTTTCATCAAATACAGACACAGGTGACATTTTAGAAATGATGCGAATCATATGTACTGATCAAATAACATTTGAGGGGAGAGGAAAGGACAGGAAATTTAACTAAAGGACACTGTTTTACAGGATGGGCATCACTGATCCACTTACTCAAATGACAATAAAGATAGACGGTCATAAGAAAAATAAAGCAAATCTCACTTTGTGCAAACCGCAGGAGTATGGCAGGCTGGATTCCAGCAGTACTTCTTTATTTATTTAGACAGATCCGCATACATTGTTGTTATAAATGTGTATGTCTCATATCTTTCATTAGCTGTCTATTAACAGGACGTGGGATGTGATGCACATTTTTATCACAAAATTTGAAGTGTTGGGTGTTTTGGAAAATATAGTCATTTTTTCCAGGGGGGACAGTGCGTCAGAGGACAGAAAAATCACTAAAGGGAAGGGGGAGAGGACAAAGGGAAAGGAAGAAAAAAAACAAGCAGAGATGGAGAGACCTGCTGGATGTTGTGATGCTATTGACAGGCGTTGGGTTGCTCTCATCTGTCTGAGGTAAGGATATCAGACATCTGAGTAATTTTTAATTTCACTACTTAAGCTGGCCAGCTGTCTCTCAAGTTTGGAGTCAAGTTTTCCAATCTGTGAGACTGTTCACCGAATTGAAATTTTACTTAAGACATTTTTCATGTGATATTGGCTCTCTTAAATATTATTCAACTGAGATAGCACCATTAAAATTGTATATTTTATTGCATAAAAATCCCTCAACTTCACCTCCTGCAGGTGCAGGCAATTTTTGCAGAAAATTGAATAACTGAGTGGTTTTCCGCAAATAACTTTACTATGTGCAAATCGATGATTAGCTGATTAGCATTTCCAAAGAATGTTTTCAAATACCTTTGTAAATGTAGAATTATGGGGTATGTTTATTACAGCGTGCTGTCATTGACCGCCTGCTAAGCAGTTAGTGCGGGGCTGACGTAACTGTTACTGTGCGCTAAAACTGCCGGCTTGGTAGCGCGCGATGAGTTGGCAACGAGCAGTTTAGGGGCAGAGAGTGGGCAGTGACTGTACGCTGATGTTACCGCAAGGGTCAGTAACACGTACTAATTACCAATGTTGCAGTGAGCATGGGTGCACTTACCACCACCTCAATGGGTTTAGTGCAGCAAGGTGCTTCTCAGCATGCTGTCTGCGTGAGGACATGCGGGGTTAGCATGGGTCCAGTATACTTTCCATGCTAATTTACTGCATTTAGCATGAGCTAAGATGCCAAACCTTAGCACACTTTAGCAAACATGCTCCCATGTATGCAAAACTAGTAAATACTGCACATGAAAATTTGTAAACACAATTATGTGCATGTTTCTTGTTTTTGCACTCCTAACTGCATATTCTTCGGCCTGCTGGTTAGAAAATTAATTTTCTTTTTATTTTAATGCTTCTTCTCTCTATGCAGTATTGTATAATTCAGTGCACTGAAACACACTCTTCAGGCACGTGATCTACATTGTTCCTGTTATTTAACATTCTCTGAGAAGAAAGTAGTAAAACATATAACAGCAAATGTGCTTGATGAACGTTTCAAAGTCATTTGATAGGAAGTTCATTGAGGCTTGTGCTGAATATGTAGAGTTCCACCCAAGAGGCCATATCTCAATAACAAAAGCTAGTCCTTATAAATACAAACTACAGAAGCAAAACACAATGTTTAAAAATAAAAGTCATATGATCTTTGAAATAAATGCTGCTTTTTTTCATGTCTAGATAAAAAGCTTTACTGAGACCAAAAGTATATTGTTCCCAATGAAATGAATACCCCTGGGAGCAACGCAAGTAAATTTTGCAATCAGTGCTTTTCTGGTTTCTACATTCTGTTGTATCTTTACCTGACAAACTGAAATTGGACTGGTGGAGGTTTCTAATTGGTAGGGGCGGGATCTTGGCAGGGGAAGATTTGGCCGAAGGTGCTGGAGTGACGTATTTTGGAGTAACTGGAATTTCATGCACTGGGCCATCGTACATTCCTCTTGAGACTGCATGCAATCCTGTTACCTAGAAAATGGATGACAGGGATAGGGAAGGAGACCAAAAGAGAGGAGTCAGCAGTATACTAGTGGCAGATTCTTCTTCAGCAAATAAAAAAAGGCAACAGTTTCGCTTCGATGACCATCACAAACTTTACACGGAAAATTCCCACTTCAAATATTTTTTTGCCAAAGAATTTAATAGGACTATTTCAACTGTAAAAAGTGGAACAAGCAAAAATGACTGGGAGCAAATTTCTCTCAATATATTGGTGAACTGCTGCAGATCTGGTAACATGCATGGTTTTCATCCATTAAACTCAATCACAAGTGCAAATATCTGGATTTTGCCAGCTAATTGAAAATTCTTTGCTTCGGTCTTTAGTGGGGGGACACTGCAAGGGAGATACCAGGCCAGAAGTAGTATTTAGCGGCGATGATTCAGAGGAACTGAAATGAATCTTGGTGAATCTGGAAGACGTAACAGAGCAAATTAACAAACAAAAGAGTAGAAAATTACTTGGACTGGATGGCTGATACCTCAGACTACTGAAATTTCAAAAGTGGAATTGCTGTCTACTGTTAGTAATTTGCAGCCTATTATTAAGATCATTTATGTTATTTCAAAGCCTGAAGGATGGTCTACATAATATCAGTTTTTAAAAAGGGTTCCAGGCATGATCCAGGAAACTAAAAACCAGTGAGCCTGATGTCATTGCTGGGTAAAATGGTAGAAACCATTATAAAGAACAACATTCCTGAACATATAGGTAGCCATGATTTCATGGGATAGAACCAGGATGGATTTAGCCAAGGGACGTCTGGGCTTACCAATCTGCTAAATTATTTTGAAGACATGAGTAAAGATGTGAATAAAGGAAAGCCAGCTGGTGTGAAGGCAGATTTTAGATAGTACATGGAGAGGGCAATTCACACAACAGGGCCCTGGCAAAGCCAGGTATGGGGATCTGGGGGGTGTGGTATAAGGAATATCTGCCAGGAAGGGCCTTGGCAGAGTCCTTGGTGCCTGGAGGATCAGGTGGGGTCTTCATGCCAAGGGTGGTTCAATTGGGGGTTGGGGGGGGAATCAAGGTTGGGGGTGAGCTAGATAGATCAAGGTTGGGACCTTGACAGCTGCCCCTTTAAGCCTTGGGATAGCTGTAAATGCTGGCAGTTTAATTTTTCATATGGATATGGACTGCCCTTGTAAGAAGGCAATCCATGTCCTTACTGTAGGCCCACCCTAACCACTCCCTTTCCCCACCTGCTCCATATCTTCCGGAAATCTAAATATGGTTAGAAGCCCTATCTTTAAGTAACCCCTGTTCTAAAATGGCATTTACACGTCTATGCCAATCTACACATGTAAATACTGCTATTTACATATGGGAATACTTTCAAAATAACCCTCATATATACCTGGATCTTCAGAAGGCATTTGACAAGCTCCTCATGAGAGACTTCTGAGGAAATTAAAAACTCCTGGGATAGGAGGCCATGTCTTATTGTGGACTGCCTATTGTTGATCTGGTTAAAAGATGGAAAAAAGGAAAGTAGGGCTTTAATTATCGATTTTCTTAATGGAGAATGTATATAGTCATGTGCCCCATGGATCTGTACTGGGACCAGTAATTTTTAGCATATTTATTAATCATCTGGAAATGGGAACATCAAGTGAGGTGATGAAATTTGCAGGTGACACAAAAATATTTCAAGTTTTTAAATCATAAGCGGATTGTGAGAAATTGCAGGACGAACTGGCAAGACTGGGAGACTAGGCATCCAGATAGCAGAGAAAATTGAATGTGGATGAGTACATGGTGATGCACATTGGAAAGAATAATCCAGACTATGACTAAACGATGCTGCGTGTCACATTAGGAGTCACCCACCCAGGAAAAGAAACAAGGGGTTATCAAGGACAATACATTGAAATCCTCTGCTCACTGTGCACCAGCAGCCAAAATGTAAACAGAATATTAGGAAAGGAATACAGAACAAAATAGAGATTATAATGCCTCTCTATTGCTCCGTGGTGTGACTGCACCTAGAGTGCCGTGCGCAATCCTGTAGCCGCATCTCAAACAAGATATAGCGATAGCGGCTTTACAAAAGGTACAGAGAAGGGTGATCAAAACTTTACAGGGGAAGGAATGACTCTCCTATGAGAAAAGACTAAAGAGGTTAAGGCTCTTCCGTTTGAACAAGAGATGGCTGAGAGGAGATATGATAGAGGTCTATAAAGTCATGAGTGGAACAAAACAGGTAAACACAAATTGGTTGTGTACTCTTTCAAAAAGTACAGAGTACAGGACATGCCGTGAAATTAAGTAGCACATCTAAAACAAGAGAAAATATGTTTATTTCATTCAATGCACAATTAAGCTCTGAAATTCATTGCCAGAGGAAAGGTCCATAAACAGTTATTAACAAGGTAGACTTGAAGAATGCTATGGCTTACCCCTGGGTATAAGCAGCATGGAATGTGTCTAATGTTTTGGGAACCTGCCTGGTACTTGTGACCTGGATTGGCCACTGTTGTAAATAGGATACTGGGCTTGGCGAGCCTTGGTCTAAACCACTATAGCAGTTTTACTGTCTGCAGTCTTTACTCAAGACTGAGAACTACCTCAATCTATAAATTTTAAACCATGTTAATGAGTGGGACATAAGAATACTAATCTCAAGACTTCAACAGATTGGCCTACAAGGCACAGAGTTACAGTGGTTTAAGTGCCACACTCAGAAGGTACAGATTAGCACAGCAACCTCCTCAACCTACAAACAAGAACAAGGAGTCCCTCAAGGCTCATCCCTCCCTGCCCTACTGTTTAATCTTTATATGCAACCAATATGCAACAGCTTTAAAAAGCACAAAGAAAATTATCATCTTTATGCGGACGATGTAATGTTCTATCATCCCATAGACATCACAAACCCCAACTGTCCACAGATGCAATCATGCCTCATGGATGTAACTCATTGGCTGAATACACACAACCTAAAAATTAGTTAAAACAAAACAAAACAGAAGTACTATACGTTTCCCGAAATCAAAACTTCAAACCCTCCCCCCCCCAACTAAACTCCATATAGATGACTCAGTGTTAGAAGTCAAACAGGAAGTTAAATACTTAGGGATCATCCTAGACCAGTCCCTAACCATGCTCCCACACATAAAATCTCTCTCTAAGATCATATATTTCAAACTGAAAAAGATACAACATCTCAGACCCTTACTGGAGAATCATGATTTCAGATCAGTCCTGCAGGCCCTGATAACACCCCACTTCGATTACTGCAATAGTATTCTGTACGGATTACCCCAAAAAATCCATCCAGCAACTCCAGATGGCACAAAATCTAACTGCCCGAATAATCTATAAGGCCCACTGCTCTGATCATATCACTCCCCTACTCCATAACCTCCACTGGTTGCCCATTGCAACAAGAACTAAATACAAATACATCATGATAGTCTTCAAACTATACAGCAAAATAGCCCCTTCATACCTCTGCTCCCTCCTCAGCTTACCTGGCACTACAAGAACTAGAAGGAATTGTTCCCAGAACACTCTAACAGTACCTGCCCACATCCGCAGTACCAATAAGACTACCAGCTCCAGAGCCTTCACATATGTCACCCCGACACTCTGGAATGACCTTCCTGACAATTTAGGAATGATAAATGACCTTCAAACTTTCCGCAAAGAACTCAAGACATACCTATTCATAGAACACTATGGCTCATCCACCAATAGTCTGCAATCACAAACAACCTAACCTCTCCACTAACTCTTATGACCACCATACTCAGCTTTCATATCACAGAATATGTAAGATACAGCGAATCACTTATTTGTATATAATCACTTATTTGTATATAATTCTGGTAACACTGTTTCTGCTTTAGCTTGTAAATGACTTCTACTAATGTTTTAATGTAAAGTTACTTGTTATGTTCATTGGAAGTGGCGGTATATTAAAAAACTTGTAAATAAAATAAATAAATAAACATAAGAAATGCCATACTGGGTCAGACCAAGGTCGATCAAGCCCAAAATCCTGCTTCCAACAGTGGCCCATTCAGGTAACAAATACCTGTCAGGTTCCCAAAAAGGTACACAGGTTCCATAATGCTTGTCCCGGGGTAAGCAGTGCATTTCCTGGGTCTTCTCTAATAATGGTTCCTTTCCTCCAGGATCTTGTCCAAACCTTTTTTTCAACACAGCTACACTAACAGCTTTTACTCCAGTAACAAATTCTAGAGTTTGATTATGCGTTGAGTGAAAAATTATTTACTCGTTAGTCTTATATGGGTTGCACTGTAGCTTCATTGCATACCCCCTAGTCTTTCTATTTTTTTGATGGAGTAAACAACTGATCTACGTTTATCCATCCCAGTCCATTCATTAATTTATACATCTCTATCGTATCTCCCCTAAGCCATCTCTTTTCCAAGCTGAAGGGTCCTAACCTTTTTAAGCCTTTCCTCATAGGGGTATCCTTCCATCCTCTTTACTATTATGATGACTCCGCAGTATCTTTTCTAATTCTGCTATATTCTTTTTAAGATATTGTGACCAGAACTGCACACAATATTCAAGGTGCGGTTGCAACAAGGAACGATAGAAAGGCATTATAATATCCATGGTTTTATTTTCTATTCCTTTTCTTATGATTCCTAGCATTCTATTTGCTTTCTTGACCACTGCTACACACTGCGTAGACAGTTTCAACATATTATCCACGATGACACCTAAATCCTTTTCCTGGGTTGCGATTCCTAATGTGGAATCTTGCATCGTGTAACCATAGATGGATTCTTCTTCCCTAAATGCATAGTTTGTACTTGTCCACATTAAATTCCATCTGTCATTTGGATGTTCAGTCTTCCAATTTATCAAGGTCCTTTTGCAATTTTTCACGAACCTCTTGTGTTTTAACAACTTTGAATAATTTTCTGTCATCTGCAAATTTGGTCACCTCACTTGTTATTCCCATTTCCAGGTCATTTATGAATATGTTAAAAAGCAGCGGCCCTAGCACAGATCCCTGGGGTCCTCCACTATTTATCTTTTGCCATCGAGAAAATTTCCCATTTAGCCCTACTCTCTGCTTTCTATCTTTTAACCAGTTCTCGATTCACAGTAGTACATTGCCTCTATTCCATGACTTTTTAATTTTGCCAAGAGTCTCTCATGAGGGACCTTGTCAAAGGCTTACAAAACATTCCTATGAAGTAAAAAGGGAGAATGGGAGATGGTAACCAGCCACATGGCATTTCTCAGAGCCCAATGAAATGCTGAAATACTCCACATAAAATCCACTTAGGATTGAGGTTCATAGCTCTATTTTTAAACTTCCCAATTCCAATTTTAAAAAATGAGGGAATGTATGATTTTCCTCTTTCGCCTAGGCCTTCCATGCTCTGCAAATGTCCACTTCCAGGCTAGCTGGAGGCGTTGATGCTTTAAGTACCAGCCAGCTCTGCCACTTACCTTGTTCCTTGTTTTGACACGCTGGTAAATGTACTCAGGGAAGGGTTTGCGAGGAATGAAACGCCCCATGCCTTGACTGACATGCAGGTTTCCATCTTCAAACACAATCTTCCCTTGGCTTATGACCACTAGAGGGGCGCCATGGCACTCCATTCCTTCAAAGATGTTGTATTCAACAGCCTAAGAATGAACAACATAAAGAATCGCTAAAAAATGCTCTGAGGATGCAGGACAACATAATAACCGGTCAGTGGTGATACTGAGCTGCTGGTTGAATAGGGGTTTTTTTTTTTTGGCCTATCTTTAGCAGGTTAGGATTAACTGGCCAGCGACTCAGTATCGCTGCTGACCAGCTTATTTATTTTATTTAACAGTTTTTTAAAACTGCTTTATCATTTCAGTCAAAGTGGTTTACATTATAACTTAAACTTGGCAATGTACATTGATAACTGATTTTTTTTCTGAGACAATGGAGGGTTAAGTGACTTGCCAAGGCCACAAGGAATACTAGCTGGAATTGAATCCTGGTCTCTTGGTTCCCAAGCATTTAACCATTAGGCTATTCCTACACTCCAAGCCCTGGAGCTGCCCCTGAAGCACTAAACAGCTTAGGGCCACTGAATATTCCACTGACCGTGATTACACAGCTTTGAATATGCCCCTACATGTATAAGTGACGGTCAGTCACACACGTGTTTATTTATGCTTGCTTTGAAGCAAGTGCAAGATGTGTTTCACGTTGGTTGCATGAATAAATAGCGATTTCAGGTGGAAAAGTATATGTGCACTTTTCCTTTACAAAATTCCTGTTTTTTTTCTATATATATACTGGCTGCATCCACTTACGTAGCCAGTTATGAAATTAACCTCATTATCTTCTTCTTTCTCAGTTCTGCCACTGTATGCATAGGATAAGCACAGATAAATCCATGGAGGGACAAAATGAATGCTTAGTATAATACAAGCAGAGTTCCCTTGCCCCCAGGACCTTACCATCTAAGACCTTGATTTTATAACAGTGCTACAAGGCGTATGCAGTGTGTACAGATACACATAAAAGATGGTCCTTGCTTGTCAGAGCTTACAAGCTATCAAGACAGACAATACAATACAATAGGTGAGAACATGGGTACAAATAGGGAGAGATAAGGAGACACAAGGAAAACCAGGGATCAGCATCCAAAAGCAGCCTCAAAGAGGTGAGCCTTCAGCATGGATCTGAAAAGGGGGAGAGATGAAGTCTGACATACAGACTTAGGTAGTTTGTTCCAAACATAAGGAGCAGCAAGGTGAAAAGAACGAAATCTGAAGTTGGCAGTGGAAGAAAAGGGCATAGAGAGAAGTAAGTCAGTGGAAAAGCGGAGTTCATGAGAAGGGGTGTAGGCAGAGAGGAGAGAGGAAAGGTAGAGAGGAGCAGTAGAATGAATGCATTTATAGGTCAGAAGGAGAAATTTGAATTGGATTCGGAAATGGAAGGAAAGCCAATGAAGTGACTTGAGAAGAGGGGTTATATGAGTATATCGGGACTGGCAGAAGATTAGCCATGTGGCAGAGTTCTGAACAAATTGAAGGGCAGAGGGATGTCTCAGAGGGAGACCAGCAAAGAGGAGGTTGCAATAGTCTAGACAAGAGGTGACTAAAGAGTGGATAAGAGTTTTAGTAGTGTGTTCAGAAAGGAAGGGGTGACTTTTGTTAATGTTATAGAGAAAGAAATGGCAGGTTTTAGTTGGATGTGTGTGGAAAAGGAGAGGGAGTAGTCAAAGATGACCCCAAGGTTGTCCGATCATGCACCGCTCTCCTTGGTGGTGATGGATCTTAACCTGATAAGGGCCCAATTAGATGGTCTATGAACTGACTTTTGTTGAAGGATCCTGTTTTTACAGGGCAGCTGAAGGAAGCATTGGAAGAATTTTTGATCGTCAACAGATCTCCCGATATTACTCCTGGGGTGCTGTGGGATACTGAGAAAGTGGTGTTGTGAGGACATATCACCTCAATAGTGGTGGCTCTTAAAAAGCACCAATGGCATAATATGACTCTCTATATGCAGAATTAATATGGAAAAATGGCATAAAAATAACGGGAATGAGAAGGTACTAGCTAGATTGATACAAGTGAGAAAGGACTTAAACGCTTTGAGTATTGAAAAACTGCTAAGCCTATGCAGCTCACTAGATGCCACTTTTATGAACCTTCTAATAAGGCTGGGAAACTTCTATTATGGCAAATGAATAAGATTCGGATCAAAAAGCATATCCATAAGATTAAGGAGGAGAATGGGCAGATTACCCTTCAGTTCAAAGAAATGGTAGCTTGCTCTGCCAATTTTTTATAAGCAGTTGTACACATCACAACTTAACACCCCTATAGCTGAGATTGAACGCTGGGTGCAAGGAAGGGGTCTTCCACGGCTCTTTAGCATGATAGCCACCTATTTGGACAAACCCTTTAATGAGGCTGAGATTGTCCGAGCCATGGCTTCTCTAAAAATAATAAAGCGGCGGATCCCGACTATCTCCCATCTGGATTATATAAGCACTTTCAAGAGCAGTTTACACCACTGCTATTGGAGGTCTTTAATGATACCACTGTGCAAGGCCAATTGACCCATTTCTTTTTTGATAGCACAATTTTTGTTATACTGAAGGACAGGAAAGACCCTTTGCTATGAAGTAGCTACAGAATCATATCCCTATTAAACACAAATTTGTTATTCACTAACATCCTGTGCTTCCGTATGGAAACTGTGATCCATAGTTTAGTGCACCTAGACCAGACAGGGTTCATCAAGAACAGATATGGGGCTGATAATGTACATAGGCTAATCAATATTATACATTTTCTGAAGTATGAGGAAGGTGATTTTGCCATCTTGTCTTCAGATGCTGAAAAAGCTTTTGACAAGGTTGAATGGCCCTATATGTTTGTGTTACTAAAGGGTTTTGGTTTTGGACCTACCTTCTGTAACTGGATAGGGTCTATCTATAAAGCTCCCACCTCCTTAATACTTGTAAATGGTCAACCCTCCCCACTCAGGTGAGGGACGCTGGAAGGGTGCCAATCTGTCCCCACTGTTCTTTGCACTTGCTATCGAGCCCCTTGCCTGTTTGCTCTGGGAAAGGACGGAGAAGTCTGAGATAGCAATTTGAGGTCATATTAATATCATTGCTCTATATCTATATCTTTGGCGTGGCCCTTAGGCGTTGGTCCGTGGCATTTGTTTCCAGAATCCTTATTGATGTATTGATGTCTTTTACATATCAGGGTAATTTGCTGTTCCATGTCCTTCTCTTCCTTTAATCTGTCTGTCTCTGTCCTCTACTCTGTCCTATCTTACAAATGGCGTTCTTTTCTTGTTTCCCTCAATGATCTAGTATTGTAAACCGCTCTAATACCTTTGGGTCTGAGCGGTATATCAAATTCAATTAAACATTAAACATTATATGCAAATGACACTAATTTATATCCAAAACCCTGCCACCTCGCTGCCTTTCATTTTGAGGGAAATTTATCTTTATTATCATTTGATATACCGCCCTAAGCAGCAAGGTGTCAGAGTGATTTACAATAAACAAAAAAACCCATCATGATGAAAGGAATGGAACGCCAGTTATTTTGACAGGACAGCTAAGAAAGAAGAGAGAACATTTGGGGATCTTTCAGGGTGCACAGTACATTTTTAGAACTCTGTATTGTTTCCATGTGAGATCCAGCGACCTGTGGTACAAGGAAGCTGTAGAAGGGGTAGTGATGACCCGACGCAATTGAAAGTAATTTCTCAGTACAAATATCTGGCTATTATTGTTATTGTAGTCTTTAAACCTATGATCACCTTGCCATGGAAGACTAATGTTGTATTGTTCTAATTGTTAAGCTCTGCTTACTTGTTCAATGTAAACCTGTTCTATGTATTGAGTTGTTATGCTGTAAACCACGCTGATTTAAAATAGCGCGGTATATAAACCAATGTAAACCAAATAAATATTGTTTCCCATGATCTGGCCCATCTCTACTGGCTTAACTATGAACCTTTGTTGGCCTCCATGAAAGCCGATCTAAAAAGATGGTGAGATCAAACTGTGTCTTGGATAGGTTGGGCAAGTGAAAATGTTTCTCTTTATACAGCCGCCAATTTCAGCACCTAGACAAATTTTTAAGGAAATGTGCCAGGTTTTTTGTCAGTTTATTTGGCAAGGAAGGACTCCTTGAATGGCAATGGAGAAACTATCCTTGCCAAAGGTAAAGGAGGGAGGAGGCTTTTCTGATATCTTAGCATATTATTGGAGTGCTTGTCTAGACGCTCTCCAATACTGAGTTGGAGCGGGAGATCTTCCTGCTTGGGTCACTCTAGGAGAGAGCAGAATGACCCCAAATACTCTGGTGTCCTACATATATATGCAGCCTGTCATGGATACTGAGCACGTGACCTCTCATATCACTAAGGAGGTGCTAGCTGGCTATTCATAAATTGTCAGGGACATGAGTAAAGGATTTTGGAGGAGTAGGAAGTAAGTGGGGAGTTCTTCATTTTTCAGAGGTATTTGAGCAGAAAAATTTAGTACGAAGATACCCTTTTTCAGTATTTTCAATTGCACTACTATGCCTCGGAGTGCAGCAGTAGGGAGCAGTTTACTGGTTGAGCAGATTTTATACCAGGGAAGCAGTAATCAACATCTTATTGCTAGACTATATAAGGCTATACTGGATATCAAATACAAACCATTCCCTCCATACCAAAAGGCTTGGAAGGTTGTGTTGGGTAAGCAGGATGAGGGATTTGGGGCATCTGTCCAATTATGCACACAAAGTCTCTCTCAATCTGCTAAAATTTCAGCTTAAGATTCTATGAAGGGTTTATGTACCTCTTTTGAGAATACATTGGTGAGATCCAACAATCTTTCGGCCATGTTGGAGAGGATGTGGGCTCTATGGAGACTCTGATCACATTTGTGGGGATGCAGTCAAATTTAAGGTTTCTGGAACAATCACAGGGCTTACCCTCCTATTATCGTTCTTGGGAAGGAAAACTCATGATCTTCTCCCAGGGGTTTACTGTTGGCAGCTAGATGTATCACTGCTAAACACTGGAAAGACCAGGCTCCACCCTTGAGGGGTGAGTGATTAAATAAGGTTGCTGATAATTTTGTTTTGGAAAAATTGACTTTTACTTTGAGAGACAAGCATCTATGTTTTCAGAACATCTGGGCACCCTATGTGGACTTTATGGACAAATGCCTCACTCAATTTTGATGGGGGGGGAAGAGTTTCCCCAAGGGGTGGTTTGTTTGTACCTGTCTCTTTCTACTTGGTTGATGGATGCAGGCCTGATGCTGGGTTGACTGGAGGGGAGTGAGGGAGGGAGAGTATTAGGGAGGGGAGTTGTTCCTAAAGGGCAAATAAGTTAAATGTACTGTTCTAGCTGTGTACATGTTAGGGAAACTAGATTTCAGCTGGGATGCGTTATGGATGTTCCACTTGTATTTGCATGGATTTATATGCTTGTAGTCCATATTTATGATATTTTCTCATCTGTTTATACATTAAAAATGTTTAATAAAAAAAAAGGGGAAAGATAGTGGGGAACCTGGAGAGCTGGAGAAGGAGAGAGATGGGAAAGGACCAAAAGGAAAAGCAATGAAAGAGAGAGAGGAATTCAAAGGCAGGGGGAGAAGAACAGTCAAATCAATGATGCATTCTCTCTTCAACATCTGGAAGCACCTGGGGGTTTCTAATGGAGAGGCTTATTCCATGTAGCTCTCTTTCCCAAGTCTGTCTAATAACTCTTAATGAACCTGTTCTCTAGGAACTTATTCAAACTTTTTTTTGAAACCCAGCTGCACTATTAACCTTAAATCATACCCTCCAGCACATATTTTATGGTTAAAGTATCTGTTGATGAAGATGACGCATGCAGGGAAGGAGGCAATAGAGAGGAAATCAAAGGGGTAATGGAGATGAATTCAAAGTAAGGGAAGGGAAATGGAGAGATATTGGAGGGAAGGACAGAAACATGAAGGGGTAGGTGTCAAAGAAACTGCAGAAAGGAATTCGAGAAGAATCTGGTAGGAACAAAGGGATAAGGAAAGAAAGAGAAGAAGAAAGGATGTGAATGGGAGGGAGGAAATATTATGGAGAGAGTCATGTGTACCTTCCTTTTTAAAACCCTACATCCGCCAATGTGCGTCATATAATATTCAGTCAAATTTTTTCTTTCATGTGTAGTCTGGCTGATAAGCAAGACAATTGCGCATCCTGTTCTCACTTAGGCAGGAAAGAGGACAATGTCTTTTGTCCAGGATACAGCAGGACATCTGGTCAGCCTGTGGTATGTGCCAGTATTGTGGAGAAGAGTGTCCGGGAGCTAAAGGTTTCCTCAAGCCAAGTTCAATGTTCCCTGTGGGAAATATCAGGCACCTGTCTGGATAAGATCACCTTGGAAATGATAAGACAGGCTATAACTTCTTTGGAACATGTAGCAAGTTAAAAAATGGGGATATTTGTATGAACTGTAGGGCTACTGCAGGAATCGGTTACAGCTCTGAGACAGAAGGTGGAAGTGCGGGTTGGGAAAGTTGGACGATGTTCCAGCTACAGAAAGTTAATTCTGCTTGGGTGCACGATAGTGTTATGATTCAAAGGAAGCTGTAGACTTTTGAGAACAGAATGAGACACTTAAATTAGTGAGTGCTTAACTTTCCTTATTTGCCTGCTATGGGTTTGCTGCAGAAACCCTGTGCTAGAGTCCAGCACTAAAGCCGAAGTGCAGGGTTTCTTAATGCAAGTTTAACACAGATGTTTTGTGCAAAGATACTGTAAGCAAACAGCATGCAAATGAGCTGCGCACAAAAAACCTGCACTAAACAAGGAGATCAGGCCAGGCACATGTACATAGAGGTCAGTGTTAGCAGTACCTACATCCTATGCATAAACTTTTGTACATGTGCTGGATTGCTATTAGATGCATAAACACAATATTATTCTGAGCAGGCTGGACAGACTGGTTGACCAGTTGATCATTGGTTCACTGGTCTGTCCACCTGCCTCCTCCCCCAAACCTGTACCTCCCACACCTCCCCAACCTCCATCCCTCCCCATCTCACATCTCCCCATTTTTCCATCCCCTGCTTTAAGCTCCTCTACCCCACCCACTTCCCTGCTCCCTCTCTGCCCCCAAGCTCAAGCACAATCAAATCTTCTGGCTCCTCAGTTGGAGTCCATTTTGCTGTCCTCCCCCCTCCCCTCCCCCCCGGAGAAGTTGAACTGCCCCTCCTGTCTCTGCTCCTTGACAAGGATGATGACCGCATCCAATGATTCTTCCTCCTCTCCTTTGATGTAGCCACCACCCATGCCAAGGAGCTGCTGTTGCTTCTGTCCTCTGCCTCAGTGGTGGTGGTATCATCCCCTTCTGCTCTGGCTGGCCCAAGATGGTGCTAGCCAGAGGGGTCCATGAGATGGTGGCTGTGGTAGTGGCTGGGTGCTGGCAATGGTGGTGGCCCCATATCCATAGCTGCCACTGCACCCGCAGAACAGATGGTTCCTGCTTAATGCAATGCTGTGTGCAGGCATGTTACAGGCATTGTTACATTACCGGACTCTACTTGCTAGACTCCCCAAAGACCTTCTATATGTGCCTCCTCTTCCTGACCTAGTCAGATGTCAACTACTGCAGATGTGACATGTTGCAGGGGTACTGTTCCTCTACTACTCAACATAATGAGGGAGGGGGAGGTGCCAGAGGTACCACACATTCAATCATTGTAGGGCCCTGCTGAGTGCTACATCCACATGTCGGTCAGTCGTCCCTATGTATGCATTATCACTACCCGTTTGCTGTTGTGCTTTCCTACCATGCCAGGCCCATGCATATCCTGTCACCATGACAACCCCCTGCTGGGTCAGTGATCCTTCATTGGCTGTTGTACACTCTCAGGATCCTTGTAATTGTGTACCTGGATGGGGGGGGGGGGGGGAGTACACCTGTGGCCCTCACAACATCTGGTACTTGTGTGTTAGGGGGGCTAGAACTTGACACACCCAACTATGTGCAGCAAGGTATGGACTGGCATCACCATCCCTTACACAGTTGTGCCCTACACATGTGCCTTGGTGCTGACAGTGGCACTTGCATACTTCCCTTTTCATACCATCAGCATCTTCCACATATGGCACCTTGACCTGTTGGGTCCCCTACACTACCTCTCTCCTTCCATGTGGCCCATCCTATGGGTCCCTAATCCTCACTTCTGGGCACCCCTGCTTTCACTCCATATGATTATGGATACCATGTCCTGCTGGACACACCTTAGCACCTCTCACCAACATATGGCAGCAGCTATGCAGGGCTCTCGGCTGCATGCCACCAATCTGTCCTATGCCCTGTCTACTCTAGCAATGCATCTATTGCCCTATTATGGCAATCCATGTTGTGAATGTATGGTATTAGCATGCATCTACTGGCCTTGCACATTGTAGATGATGATCTGGGGTCCTCTCTTTACATGTGTCATGGACTTAACTCGCTGCTGCTGTAGCTCCAAGCAGAGGCACTGCAGCAATTGGGACCAGGTCCTCTGCATGGTCTTGAACCTCACCTTCAAGGACTCCAGGTTTCAGAGGATGAGGAAGCAGATGTTGGGGAAAACTGGTGATATCATGTGTGTAGATTGTGCCCGGATTTGCCCTGGGGATAGGGCTTGGGGGGGGGGGGCCTCATTCAGGCTTGCGAATGTGGCCATGACTCTCCATGGCCATGGGCCATGGCATTTGCAGACATGCCCAAGTGCCACTGGCCAGATATCTCAGTGCACAACACATGTGTCAGCCATGTCCTGCCAGTCTCATGCCTCATGTTACTTTGCCACTGATCTGTTTGTTTGTGTGCCTACCCCTCTGTAGCAGATTTCAATCATGCTTCTAGTTGTCTGTGTATCTGTGGCTACACTGATATTTTTGTTTGCTCAGACTGGTGCTGCTCTTTCAGGCCCCTCAGACCTCAGAGGATGTCACTCAGGAGGACCAGCATGTCTCGGCTACCTTTACACACAGCCCTGGCTACCTTACTTCTTTACTTGCACACTGGCTATCTGCCAGCAGCTACATGTCCCTCTGTGTGATATGTCTTTGGATGACTCACCTTACTAGGGCCACTTGGATCCTCTAGCGGATCCTTCTTTCAGCAGTACAG
This sequence comes from Ichthyophis bannanicus, assembly GCA_033557465.1. Taxonomy (NCBI): domain Eukaryota; kingdom Metazoa; phylum Chordata; class Amphibia; order Gymnophiona; family Ichthyophiidae; genus Ichthyophis; species Ichthyophis bannanicus. The sequence goes on along the minus strand of CM066032.1, from coordinate 1,400,090,640 downwards.
TATGGCCTGAGCTGCCATGAGGGTGCAGCAGCTCCTCCTCCTCTAGCACAAGGCGGCATAGCATTAGGGTCTCAACACTCGAACTGTTAGGCTGCCTGGTATCCATCCTGATGTGCTTCATGCACGGAGCATACACAAGTGCAGAAGTTCCACACAAGATGGGGGGGGGGGGGGGCCTGCATGTGCATCTCTCTTTAATATCACATTTGAATATCTCTGTGTCCGCTGATTTCTATACCAGAAATATGTTTTTTTTGGAGACGGGGAAATCTCATTTTTAGAAAGTTCATGGACATGCAGAATATCTTTTCTGAAATCGCTATTGCGTTCACACAGTTTTGTATGTCCCTGCAACTGCCTGGACAGCCTTTCTAAAATGTGCCTTCACAAGTATAGTGACATATTAATTTAAACTCCTGCATGTAAATTGAGCCAGTCACCTCTGCCATGGAAAATTAACCCTAATATTTATTTTATTTGAAACCCATATCATGCTTTCCCCTTTACCAAAAATGTCCAAAGTGGTACACTGCACTATAAAAACATTAAAATATAACAAACTAAAATTAAGTCTAAACTAAAACCCACAAATACTCAATGCTCATGCCCTCCCTGACCTATCTCCTCGTCCAATAATCACTGAGTGAAAAAGCAAAAGACATTTTTCCCACCCATAGGCCACTTATTTAGGAAACAGCCAGGTTTTTAATCTCATCTAAAATATTCTGTAATCCTGCTCTAACGAACGTAGATTCTCCCATCTTGGGAACAATCACCACCTCCACAGGGACTACAAAACATGTTGCCTGACTAGATTTCAATGCTTGACAATATGTAAATTAACCAGAATCACAGGCAATGCACACAAATAAATGTCAGGGATACTCATGGTGGATATGCAGAAAATTAGGCCTGTGAAGACTGCTGCTAGGATCCTTATCTTAGAGAAAGAACTACAAGGTACGAGCCTTCTATTGCAGAAGATTCACCCTTAAAATTATCCTTCATCATCTTAAGTGAGATGCCCAAAGCTTAATGCAAAGGCACCTCATGAAGTCATAGACAAACATTTTATTATGAGGGGATAATCCATTTTAGAAAATGAAAGCTAATTTAAAATTTTAATTTGAAAATGTTCATAATTGGCTTCTAAAACTGGGCTGCAACAGGCTCTTCTCAGCAGCGATTGGTACTGGCACACTGTTTTGTCAAAAGGATGTGACCTAAGAAATGTTTGCTGAGAAAGAGCCCAATTCATGATGACTTTAATGTCATTTTCCCCACTAGCACAAAACAACTAGGTCTTGGATGCATGTATCACTGGATCATTGTATCATGACTGATCGTCATAATAACACTAACACAGCAAATTAGGGGGAGGGGGGTAGTGATTATGCCCTCAATCAGGAGAATCACAGAAAAACTACATTGTTCACTGAAGCTAGCATTTGGACCCACCACAGATTTCCACAGCCATGTGGAAAAAGGCGCTTTAACAGCCCACATATAGCCATTGCAGTGTTTATTCAGAAGAAGAGATTAATGAGAAATGGAACCAGCAATTACGATGCCATAAAAACATGAGTCTTCCTCTTCTCTCTCTAAAGCTCACTGTAGTACTGAGCTGATACTGTGAATGGAGGGAGAGTTCATGATCCCCCCTTTAAAAACCTACACTAGGAACCATTTGTTCCTGGGAATCAAAGTTAAAATTTTATGTACACATTGTATGATATTTTAATGTTACTCACTGCCAGTAATGCATATGGCACTAACAGGACATGTATACCAACAAGGATCACAGCATTCTGAATAGTACCAGGTCAGTGAAGAAATACATTTCTGTAACACTGGGGAATACATTTACTGTATATGCCAATGCCCTCCCCCTTCCCCCAATAAACCTGATATCATTCTCACCGATTTGTGAGTCTTGGCGGAAAAGGTCTTCATCTTGTCAGGATCCCAGATGACAACATCAGCGTCTGAGCCCACAGCAATTCGGCCTTTCCTTGGATACAGGTTAAAGATTTTGGCAGCATTGGAACTGGTGACAGCAACAAACTGGTTCTCGTCCATTTTACCTGTGGCCTGAAGCCATTTGATAGAATGATTTCAAACATTCAGACAGAGGACTGATGTCCAGTTTTTCAATTGAAAACACTTGTTTCTAGGACAAAAACTGTGATCATTGTTATACAGCAGCTAGACACTGAGAGAATGGTAATATTGGTGTACAATATCCCTGGCCGTTGCAATTTAACTGTAGTTAAAAACATGGAATTTAAATATACTGCTGACTCAGATTACTGGTACACGCAAAGGCCTGTCCCTGCTCAAAGAGCCAATTCTGAGACATTTCTATTTAAATATTTCCTGTATTGCTATCTCTTTATACTTCTTCCTCAGAGATCTGGCTTTCTTACAGAACCAAGACCAGCTATAATTATTACATTCAGAACAGTATTTGCATAGTGTGAAATAACCTTAATCTCATGTCTACCATAATTATGAAGACTGGGAAAGCTTAGAAAAAATGGAGTTAATATTGAAATAATATAGCTGCCAAATGTAGAGAGTTGGTAGGATTACCCTGTTAAAAACTTAGCAGTGCTGAAAGAATAAATGTAATCTCTCAAAAAGTGAGTGGTTCTAGGGATGGAATAAGTTCAAGGATGAAAAGCACCCAGTGTTGATTTTCAAACTTGGGCACTGTAAAGGCAGGCTTAAAATCTAGACAGCACAATTTTGGCCGGCTAGAATTAGGTAAACTTTTACCTAACTGCACCTCCTTATCTGCTGTGTTAGCAGTTAATGTGCAGTAACAACCTCCATGGTAGCTGCAAGGCATGGCTTCCACTTATTTCCTGCCCATACTACATCCAAGAGGACTTTTCATGTAGGTGTTTAACATGGCAGTTGTTAGCATTTGTTAAAAGCCATGTTAAATACCTAATGCAGCTTAGTAAATAGGGTCCCTAAGTACCAAACAGGGTATATGCCATTTGATATATCAGCATATGAAGTGCTGTTTATAAAGTTTTAGGCTTTCACTAGGGATTCTAGAACTCGATGTGGATAAGACATAAGAAATGCCATACTGGGTCAGACCAATATCCATCAAGCCCAGTATCCTGTTTCCAACAGTGGCCAATCCAGGTCAGAAGTACCTGGCAAGTTCCCAAAAAGGCACACACGTTCCATAATGCTTGTCCCGGGGTAAGCAGTGGATTTCCCGGGTCCTCTTTAATAATGGTTTATGGATCTTTCCTCTAGGAACTTGTCCAAACCTTTTTTCAACCCAGCTACACTCACAGCTTTTACTACATCCTCCAGTAACGAATTACAGAGTTTGATGATGCACTGTGTGAAAAAATATTTTCTTTTATTAGTCTTAAATGGGTTACATTACAACTTCATTGCATGTCCTCTAGTCTTTCTACTTTTTGATGGCATAAACAACTGATCTACGTTTAGCCATTCCACTCCATTGATTAATTTATAGACCTCTATCATATCTCCCCCCTCTGCCATCTTTTTTCCAAGTTGAAGAACCCTAACCTTTTAAGCCTCTCCTCATAGGGGTATCCTTTCATCCACTTTACCATTTTGGTAGCTCTTCTCTGTACCTTTTCTAATTCTGCTATCTCCTTTTTAAGATATGGTGACCAGAACTGCACACGATATTCAAGGTGCAGATATAGAGGCATTATAATATCCCTGGTTTTATTCTACATTCCTTTCTTTATGATTCCTGGATAGTTCATATGATAGGGTTGTGCATGGCCAAAAAATAGTTTGGTCCATTCTCATTTAAAATGAACTTTTTTCATGTTTTCTGGGCATTTTTTTCATGTTTGTTTCACCTCTCTGTTTTTTAGATGCATGTACACAAGCACACAATCAACTGTAAGTGTGTTGATCCATACTATATGCACACACAATTAATCTGCATGTACTTTAAAGTTTTAGATGTGCAAATGAACTGTATGCATGCCCATAAATACATGCCCCTACAGTATAGTCTTTATCTGCCATCATCTTCTAAGTTTCTGCTACACTGCCCTACCAGTCTCCTAATTTCAGCTGAAAAAAGTTTGCTAAATCTAGACAAGGAAAATCAGACTGCCTGGGTCAGACTTAACTGTTCTTGAAATTTGACCTCAGCCCAACTAAGTCGAAACAATGCTGATGTCTACCACTAGGGAAGGAAGAACAGGAAAGACAAATTACAGTCAAACCTCGGTTTTCATGATTAATCCGTTCGAAAAAGTCTGACTAAAACCGAAACGTATGAAAACTGAAGCAATATTTCCCATAAGAAATAATGTAAATCCAATTAATCTGTTCCAAACACCCAAAAATATTCACAAAAATACATTTTATAGAGAATAACTATATTTTTACATACAGAAAACAATGAGAAATAAATATAAATGACTAATGAAATGGATAAATGAACATTTAACATCACTGAAAGCAAGCTAAGTTCAGTACTGTACAGTACAGTATGTTAACATCTGGCCTTAGCCACCCCTGACAAGCTGCTGTGCCCAGCTCTCTTCGGAATCACATTGGATTCAGCCCATTAAAATACCTTTACATTATCTGCTCAATGCTTCAGAATGGCAGAAAATCTTAATGATATAGCTTCAGACGTACCATGCAAGAGAAAGAACTGCCTCCCACATTCATGCAACATCTCCTGCTTACGTTGACAGCTTTTCTTCCCTGCTACCTCCGAGCCTGAGGGGGCGCTCCAGAGAACGGGCAGGCGGTGGACGAGATCGGGGCCTTCCTCTCTGCGTAATCCTTGCCTCTCTGACTCTGACCAGGCTCGAGGATGTGTTTCATTTACGTGCTCAGCTGGCTTTTGGCTTCTCATCACGCTGGCGATCAGTGAGTCCGGGGGGCAGTGCTGCCGGGACTGGGCAGGCGTTCTGGCAGTGTATACAGAATGGTGTGCAGCGCGAGGGTGTATGTATTTACAGTACTGTACTTTACGAAAACCGAGGCGATGTACGAGAACCGGGACAAAATCTCAGTCAAAAGACGTTGAAAACCGAAGCGATGTATGAAAACCGGGACAAAATCTCAGTCAAAAAAGACGTTGAAAACCGAAGCGTATGAAAACCGGGGCAAATGAAAACCGAGGTTTGACTGTATTCACTATTCAGTCTGTCAGAAATCTTGGAATGTGCATGGTACTTTATACATTTAAAAGCAGCAAATCAGCAGATAGTGGTGTGTATTTGTTAAGAAATTTAGAGGCCCTTTTACTAAAGTGTACTATGCAGTTAGTACGGGTTCTGGCGCACACTAACCAAGCGCTGTGGCCTGCGATAGCTGTTAGCATGTGGCCTTGATAGTTAGCACACAATATTAGAGTGGGAAATGGGTGGGTTAGGGGTGGAGAGTGGCTGTGGTGAGCTCCATGCTGTCAGCGTGGGAGTAAACACCATGCACTAATGGTGCATCTTGCAATTAGTTTGGGTGCAATGACCTCTACCTCAATCGGGGAAATGCTGTCCATGCCCCCGAAAGGTAATGTGCTGACTCTGCACTTAACATGCCTCGATTTTGCATGTTATTGGCACATTAAACAATTAATGAAACTGAAAAAACACCCCAAAATTGGAAAGAATTTACAAAAAGAAAAAAGAAAAACTAAATGAGTTTTGCAGGTCTCTACACATCCTTTTCAGCAAGATAGCTTGCACAGTTCCAATTATATATGTGCATCTTTCGTGCAATATGATTTCCTGCCTGGCACAAGCACTAAACCTGTTTACTGTAAAAGTATAAAGCATAGTTATTCACCTGTAACAGGTGATCTCCGGGAACAGCAGGAATTTAGTCTTCACATATGGGTATCGTCGGTACCGACGGAGCCTGCGCGGGAACGCTCTCCAGCGTCCAATTAGAAAGCTTTTGGGAGCATCCCACAGCGCCTGCATGCTGCCTTCCCGCCTTTCCCAACTGCCTCTCTCCAGTTGAGTTTTAAAGCTGAGACAAAGAGAGAGAGAGGGAAAGGAAAGAAAAGAGAGATACAACTCCTAGGGGAGGTGGGTGGGTTGTGAAGACTAAATTCCTACTGTTCCCGGAGATCACCTGTTACAGGTGAGTAACTATGCTATCTCCAGGAACAAGCAGGAATGTAGTCTTCACATATGGGGACTCCCTAGCTCCTGATGCCAGGGAGAGACCCCAGAAGTTGTGTGCCCTTGTGAAAGGGCTCCACTTCCCCCCATGGATCTCTGGCATCCTACCGGGAATGGTGGGTAGGAGTTGATTAAGTATGGAACAGGTGTTGTAGAACAGCCTGACCAAACAAGGCATCCCGGCGGGGGTTCTTGTCCAAGCAGTAACGAGCTCTGACGATATGAACCGAGGCCCAGGTAGCTGCTCAACAGATGTCATCAATAGACACAGAGTGTAGATGAGCCATTGAGGCTGCCATGGCCCTCACATTGTGAGCTGTGACATGGCCTTCCAGAGAAAGGTTCTTACTCTGATAGGTAAAGGAAATACATTGTGCAATCCAATTGGACAATGTTCTCTTGGAGACTGGAAGTCCCAAATGAGAAGGATCAAAAGCAACAAAGAGTTGAGAGGACTTTCTATGTTGCTGTGTTCTTTGTAAGTAAAAGGCAAGTGCTCTTTTACAGTCCAAAGTATGAAGATTCCTTTCTACATTTGAAGCATGAGGCCTTGGAAAGAAAACAGGCAGATAAACTGCTTGGCTTAAATGAAAAGGTGAGACCACCTTTGGCATAAAGTGTGGATGAGTCCTAAGGACTACCTTATCATGATGGAACCTCGTATAAGGAGGATCAGCAACCAATGCTTGCAATTCACTGATGCGACGTGCTGATGTGATTGCAATGAGAAAGATAACTTTCCAGGAAAGGAATTTCAAGGAGGTAGTAGCTAAAGGTTCAAAAGGCGGCTTCATGAGCTGGCCAAGAACCAGATTCAGGTCCCATGCCACTGGTGGTGGCCTAATGGGAGGCTTAGTTAGAAGGCGGCCCCTCATAAATCTCGCTATGAGAGGATGAGAGGAAATAGGCTGCCCATTTAAAGGCTTTAAAGAAGCAGAAATAGCACTTAAATGGACTCTTACTGAGTTAGTCTTAAGTCCTGCATTAAATAAATGAAGGAGATACTCCAGTAATGATTCCAGAGGTATCGCAAGGGGGTCAAGACCCTTCTGCGAACACCATATGGAAAACCTTTTCCACTTGAAAGCATAAGAGCGTCTTGTGGAAGCTTTCCTGGAAGCACAAAGGACATCCCTTATTTGTTGAGAAAGGTGAAGATCATGTAGGTCTAGGCTCTCAGCAACCAGGCCCTGAGATGCAGAGCGTGGGGATTTGGATGCCACAACATCCTGTCCTCCTGAGACAGGAAATCTGGAGCAGATCCGAGATCCAGAGATGGAGCTTGAGAGAGATGTAGGAGCAGAGGGTACCACACTTGCCGTAGCCAATGTGGAGCTATGAGAATCATGTGGCCTTTGTCTCTCTGAAGCTTGAATAGGGTTTTGGGAATTAGGGGAATGGGTGGAAAGGCATATAGGAAGTCCTGACCCCAATGGAGGGGGAAAGCATCCCTGGCCCGAGAACCCTGAGCCGGAATTCTGGAACAGAACCGGGGAAGTTTGGCATTCAGTGGACTTGCAAAGAGGTCTATGTCCTGGTCTGCATGGAGAGACCATTCGTGTGGGAGCAGAACTCGACTGAGTCTGTCTGCCCAAGAGTTTTGAATGCCTGGAGGATACACCACAAGGAGATGAATTTGATGCTCTTTGGCAAGGGCCCAAAGTCGCAAAGCTTCGTTGCAAAGTGACAGAGAGCCTGTTCTTCCCTGCTTGTTCAGATAGAACATAGCTACTTGATTGTCCGTCTGAATTAGGACTGTCTTGTAGCTTAGCTGGGTATGGAACACTCGAAGAGCAAAGAAGATTGCTCTGAGTTCTAGGAGATTGATATGTAAGTGGATATCCTATGGAGTCCAGGTGCCTTGGGTAGAGAGACCTTGCAGGTGAGCTTCCCAACCCAGCTGTGAGGCATCTGTTGTTAGAGTGGCCTGGGGTAGGGGCTGCTGGAAAGGGCACCCTACCAACAGGTTTTGGGTTGATTGCCACCATTGGAGAGACAAAATAAGGCGACTTGTGCTTGCTATTTTGTCTGATAGGCAGCCTGATGCCTGAGTCCACTGAGTGGATAGAGTCCATTGGGCTGCTCTCATATGGAGGCGAGCATAGGGGACCGCATGCACGGTAGATGCCATGTGGCCTAGTAATTGTAACATTTCCCGAGCAGTGAGATGAGTTTTCAACACTGCCTGGGAGGCTAACTGCACAATGCGAAGGCAGCAGGGCTGTGGAAGATAGGCCCTTGCTTTTCTGGTATCCAGCAAAGCTCCTATAAACTCTAGAGACTGAGTGGGAGTTAGGCTGGATTTTGGGATGTTTATGACCAGACCCAAATACTGAAGGATACACATTGTGCAAGATAGAGAAATCCTGGCCTCTGACTCTGATGGGGCTCGAATGAGCCAGTCATCTAAGTAGGGGAAGATGAATATTCCTAGAGTGCGAAGAAATGCTGCTACCACAGCCATGCATTTCGTAAACACCCTTGGTGCTGAGGCCAGGCCAAAAGGAAGCACCCTGTATTGGTAGTGCTTCCCCTGAAAAAGGAACCGAAGGAATCTTCTGTGAGTTGGATGGACGAGAACATGAGTGTACGCATCCTTGAGACCTAGAGAACAAATCCAATCCTGACTCTGAAGGTATGGCAGCAGAGTTCCCAGAGAAATCATCTTGAATTTCTCTTTGAACAGGAATTTGTTCAATTCTCTGAGGTCTAAAATAGGTCTGTGTCCCCCTATTTTCTTTGGGATAAGGAAATAGGGGGAGTAAAACCCTGTACCCTGTTGAGGAATGGGTACCTCTTCTATTGCCCCTTGGGCAAGAAGCATAGTGACCTCTTGATTTAATAGGTTGTTGAGAGAGGTCTGAGAATTGAACTGTCTTACCATTGTAGGAGAGGGCATGCAAAGAAAGTGAAGCTTGTACCTCTCTTTTATAATGGAGAGAGTCCAATCTTTTGCTGTTATCTGCCCCCATCTGGGGGCAAAATGACACAACCTTCCTGGAATGGTGGAAGGCTCTGGTCCATTGAGGGCCAGGAAGGCTAAGTTCTCTAGATGGAAGTCAAAGACCTTGTGGAGGCTGAGATTGCTGAGACGGTTGAGGCTTAGCAGTCTTTGCTTTCCTTTGTTTAGGTGGTTGCTGACCCTTTCGGGCAGACTGACCTGCAGAACGTCCCTGCTGGGTATAAGAGGGGTAAAACCTCTTCTTTTTGGAGAAGAATGGTTTCTTGAAAGATTTCTTCCTTGCAGGATCAGCTGTAGCTTTGGATAATCTATCCAAAGTGGAGTTGTCAGCATCCAGCTCATTGGCTTTCTCTTGCCAATTTTTGCCGAATAGATTCTCACCTGTACAAGGGATATTGCCCAGTCTGTCCTGCACCCAGAGCTCCAAATCAGATGCCTCGAGCCAGGCAATCCTACATACACCTATGGCAATGGCAGAGGTTCTGCTTATGCACTCAAAATAGTCAAAAGCTGCACGATTGACAAACTTAGAAACATCCTGGGCATGTTTAACCAGAAAATCCTGCCTCTTATCATCAGGAAGGAGAGGACTCAAAATCTCCAAATCTCCTGTGACTTCCTTAAGGAATATTCCCATATATAAAATATAGGAACTGATCCTGGCAGAAAGCATGGAAGCCTGGAAAGTACGACGTCCAAAGGCATCCAAAGTTCTACACTCACGTCCTGGAGGATTAGAGGCATGCCTCTTGCACTTCTGATCCTTCTCATAGCTGACTCCACTACAATGGAGTGGTGAGGAAGCTGAGTCTTCTGGAAGCCAAGACACAGAGGCACTTGATACATGGTATCCAGTCTACGAGAGTGAGGAGAGGTGGTAAGAGGTGTTTCCCACATTCTTAACATGAGATCATGTAAGATCTCATGGATAGGCAAAGTAGCTGCCTCTTTAGGAGCCTTGGGATATTGTAGAATCTCCAACTCCTTTGCCCTGGGCTCTGTTTCAGGAGCCACAGTAATGGAAAGACCTCGAGCCACCTCCCTGATGAAATCCTGAAAGGAGATATCCTCTGGAGGACAACATCCTACGTTTAGGAGAAGAAGGCTCCTCCGGGAGAAGTACTCTGGTACCGACGGAGCTGTCAGAATCCTCAGACTCCTCCGAGGATTCAAAGTACCTTCTATCCGGATGCTCTTGTAGAGCACGATACCCGTACCGACTGAAGCCGGTGTCGGGGGGAATCGGTACCGGTGTATTGGTACCGGAAGGCATAGCATGACTGGGTGCTGGCAGTGCAGACACTGATGTCGATGCCGATGCTGTCGGTAGCAGTACCAATACCGGTGCCGGAGTCGGTGCCGGTACTGGTTGAATTGTCTGACGCGGTTCCAAGGGTGCCGATGCCACAAGGAGAGCTGCCAGACTGCGTTCAATAGCCAGGAACCTCTGGTCTATCGATGCTGCCGATGCCTGGGTATCGGTACCGGAGAAAGCAGCCGGTATCCCAGAGCATGGCACCAGTAGTTCTGCCGAGGTTGAGGCCTCAAGAACATCCTGGAACCCCGATAATGCTTTGGAAGCTGAAGCCTCCCGCCGGGGCAATTTTGCTGGTGCAAGACCCTCAAGGGCAACGCCAGAGGCATCTCGATTCTTGGAAGGAGATCTACCCTTTGAGGACCGGCCAGACTTATGTTTAGTTACCTGAGATCCATGGGAGGAAGACGAAGCCCTGGAAGACGTTGATGCCACAGAGGCTGCATCAGAGGGAAAAAGGGTGCTGAGCTTAGCAGCTCGGTTTTGTCGACCCCTCTTCGACATCATCCCACAGGCCATACTCGTGGGTGTCAGTGACGGAGATGGTACCACCATACTTGATACACTTCTTGAAACCCGAAGTGGGTTCTTCCATAGTAAAGGGAATTTTGGGCCTAGTGCCCAAAAAGGCGCGAGTACCTGAAGAAGAAGAGTTTTGGAAAAAAATATTATTCAAATTTTTTTTTTTAAAAGAAAGAAAGAAAGAAAGAACCAGCGGCACCGGTAGAGCGTCGAGGGAAGGCAGACGTGACCACAAAAATAGGAGAATAGGATAATTTTCTGCAGTGACAGGAACGACAACCTGCTGGCTCCGTGGAAAACGAAGAACTGGAGAGAGGCAGTTGGGAAAGGCGGGAAGGCAGCACGCAGGCGCTGTGGGATGCTCCCAAAAGCTTTCTAATTGGACGCTGGGGAGCGTTCCCGCGCAGGCTCTGTCGGTACTGACGATACCCATATGTGAAGACTACATTCCTGCTTGTTCCTGGAGATAACATGTGACACCTTGCATTTGCAGGACATGAGAATTTCACATGCCCCATGTTCAAATTTCTACAATTTTCCTTTCCAAAGTGCAAAGTAGAAAACTAACAAAGAAATGCCTACTCAAAACAAATGAACGACAATTTGGAAAAATGAGCAATGACTTACCACGGCCTTGTCCCAAACAATGGTCATTCTTTCCTCAATCCCATTGACCCCTTCTGGAATAAGAGTAAAGTTATCTTTTCCGATGGCTTTTTGTGCAGTGCTGTAGGAGCAATGCCCACTTCCTGTAACTTGCAGGTCCCCACTGAAAAAAGAGTTCAAAGGCAGTATGTTAATATTTACATGTGTATTAAGGCCAGTCCATTTATTTTCCATTCTGGAAATATTTATTACTGAGGCATATAAAGCTAAACTCAACTTCCACAGATAGAACAAGGGCAGAGTGATGCTTCCTGGTAAGTTAATGGTCTTCCCTTTACTCTGGGGCAGCATGGCATGATGACAAAGGCAAGAGAAGATGTCTCAGCCCCTGCATCCTGTTTAAACATGGAATTATATGCAGAGCTGGCAAAACAGCTGGAGGAACCAATAAAGCAGGCAGAAGCTTCTCCTCTCTGAGCATAATGGAGGTCACTTTGCAACAGGGAGTCAAGAGAAAGGGCAATGCTGCTGCTCCAAATTGATTGAGATTGCCATGATGCTTACTTTTAAACTAGAAGGCAGAAGTAGGAGATAGCAATGAAAGGGAGAGGGGGAGGGACAGAGAAAGCAATGGAGGGAAGCAAGGTCTTGAAAGTGATGTGTCAGGGAAAGGGCGATGCAAAAAATGTACGCCTCAGGAAGGTAAAAGTTTTGCTCTACTGAGGGGTTAACACAAATCACGTTGTTTATAACTTTTATTAGGTCATTTTAAATATTAATGACTACTTTGCATGGGATCGTATGCAACACAGTTCATTAGTATTTTTATCATATTGGTCCACTTTAAGGTGTATTGAACACAAGTTCCTAGTAATGACCTTCAAGGCCATAAACAACCAACCGAACACCTCCATCACTGGGCTAATCCACCCCACACCTCCGACCAGATCCAGAAGACCCGCAGCTGTCAACAAACTGATAACACCCAACGCAATAACGAAATGCAACCATGCAGCATCCAACAGAGCATTCATGCTTTATGCACCCAGATGCTGGGATGCCCTCCCGACAGCCATTAGAGCACGCACTGACCTAGCCAAATTTAGGAAGGCACTGAAGCACCACCTATTCTTGCAGTACTACCCGGAAGACAGCACACAAACAGACACCCCAAGCTACAGAACTTTGCCAACAACACACCCAACACACTCTCCTGCAGCTAACCCCTCAAATACCACTCCACGTAAATATTAGGAGGTTCAGACTCTTACTAGTGTATATACTTGTAGATAGTTACCCCAGTTATGTCCAAGTTATAGTTCCTGTTCATTGTAAATACAATGCAGCCCGACTGCCTTGTATAGGGTTCTGTTATATGTAAACCACACTGATTTGAATAGCGCGGTATAGAAGAGAACGTAAATAAATAAATAAAGTTTAATGCACGTTAATGCTGCATCATGCCCTATATTATCTTGAAAAAATATTCAAATCTGTGTACATTTTTCATATTCTGCTGTATAAAAAAATACAATGCAAAATGCATTAAAGTAGAAGAGCGTTTCATAGACTCACATAATGTACTTTAGACTTGCAGGAGGTTAGTTTAGAAGCCCTATTCATGTTTTGGACATCTGAAAATGGGTATGGAGACATCCCCAGAGCCAATTTAGAAACCAGCTCTGTAAAGATCCCCGAAGCAAAGATGTTGAAGTCTGGACAAAGGTGGGGAGTAGGCATGTCTGGGGTGTTCCCAGAACGTGGACATCCTTGCCCAATTTCAGAAAGAGGAGAATGAAGACACAGCTCAGTCTCCCTCAGGTGGCCAAAGTGACCAAGTACCGTTAGGGTTGAACTATGACTTCAGGAGTAAAGACTTATCCGGGGACTTATAGGAAATGGAATAACTGCACAGAGACCTATAGAATCCTGAGTTCATTTACTGAAGCTTTTTCCACAAGTCCTTTGTGAATGAAGTGCCTCTTCAAGAGGGATTTGTTAATTTAAAAAGGAGACTCAGTATTTCAGGCACTGTGGCCCTGTGTCTTTCTCTTAGCGCCGAAGTGGGAGCCAATGATCGTGCACCTCCAGCACCTTGCCGAGGATGGGTAAGAGCTGGCGGCGGAAGGGCTATGCCCAGTTAGCCCTGGAAGAACCCCAAGAGCGGCAGCAGTAGCAAAAGCAGAAAGAGCGACTAACCCGCTGCCACCACCATCGCTGCTGCTGCATGCAGAAGTCAGAAGAGACAATTCATATATTAAGAAAACACTGCTGTGCTCCTGCTGGCTGCTCTCTTCATCCGTGGAGTCACTATGAGCAGGTGTGGCAGTTATCACCCCGGCGTGACGCCACGTGGTAGGCATCAAACCTTCCACCTGCTCCCCTACTGCGGCCTACGCTTCCCTGAGAACCTGCAGTGGACGGAAGCAATTATTATTGTTGCGCACTGGGGTCAACAGCCTATCTGTCATCTGCTAAAACTGAAAACCCTGAAACTGAACAATGGACCTGCAACACGGCTAAGAAAACAGCTTCGACCTTCTCTTCCTCCTGCCCTGAGGACTGGCACCATCTTAAAATACTTACAGCGCCATTTCATGAGTAACTGGCAACTAATAAAATTAAGAACTGGAAAGTTTGCTCGTGAAGAGAAGAGAAATTTATAGAAACTTAGTAATTAACAAACTAAGAATTTTCAACTGATTTTGATTGATACTATTTATTTTTACTTACCAGCTGAACTTTTACCTTCATCCTTCTCCTCTCTCTCTGATATAACATTAACCTCCTACATTCTTCTCTCTCTCTATTGGTACCTCTCCCTCCTAAATTCCACAATTACTTCCAGGTTCTCCCGGATCCTTTCAATCTTCTTCCTACCTAATTATTTTATCCTGGCCTCTCCATCTTTTTCTTATGGCTCCATGTCATTTTTTCTTCCTACTACTGACAATCCCTAATTTTCTCCCCTCATATCTTCAACTTTAACCCCACCCTGCTTATCATCCCCTCTTTGCCACCCTCGTTTCTTCCCCCATCTTGTCATCCTCCCTTTCATCAGCTCTTAAGCTTCACCTTTTTCTTTCTCTCGTTCATCCCTCTCCTCTCTCTCAAACAACCTCACCCTCGTTTCCGCCGTGCCGTCTCCTCTCTATCCTGCACTCTCCTACTCCTTCTCCTTCTTTCATCTGGTGATATTAATCCCACTCCATCTGTCTTTTTAAGCCTTTCCCTCTCCGGTATTTATCTACCCCCAGACAAGCCCACCTCTACCTATCTCACTGACTGATTCTTGGCTTTCCTTCTTTCTCGATTCATCTTCCCCTCCCTTATTCTCGGTGTTTTTAACCTCTCTGACCTTTACACTTTAAAACTTCTTTCTCTTACCTCCTCATTCAACCTACAACTTTTCTCTACTGCACCCACTCACCAGCATGGTCACAGCCTTGACATTGTTTTCTTCTCTAATTAATAATATTCTTCTCTAATTAATAATTATTTATCTTCTAATTTCTGTACCTCAGTTCTTCCCTTATCTGACCATCACCTGCTCAGCTTCACTCTTCATCACTCCCTTTCTCAATCTCGCCCAGTTTCCTCCAACCTTTTTAGAAATCTTCACGGTATTGTGCCATTTGCTCTCTTCGCTATGGTCTCACCTCCACTTTAGTCCACTATCTCATTAAGTCTGTTGATGAGGTTGTAGTTTCCTATAACCCTGCACTCTCCTCTGCTCCAGTTGCTCTTGCTCTGCCCATACCATGCCCTGTAAGGTGCACTATATCTCAGCCCTGGCTATCTTCAACTACCCGTTATTTTCATTCCTGTGCCCACTCAGCTCAAATCCTGCACCTTCGATGAGTTTCTTCATTTCAAATTCATGCTTGCCTCTTTCCAGTCAGCCTTAGCACTTGCCAAGCAAAACTACTATGTCCATCTGACTAACTCTTGCTTCTGACCCTTGCCATATCTTTTGAACTCTCAACTCTCTCCTGAAGGTGCCTCTGTCTCTGACCCCTCCTTCCCTTTCTGCCCAAACCTTGGCCAACTACTTCCATGACAAAGTCCACAAGATTACACTTCAATTCCCCATGAGTTCTGATCCATCCCCTCTTCCCCCTCTTCACCTAACTCTTCCCCTCATCTTCCGCTATCCTCTCTTCCTTCTCTAATATCTCCAATGAGGAAACCTCTAGTTTTCTCTCCTTTTCTAAACTCATTACCTGCTCCTCTGATTCCAGCCCCACTTCTCCACTGTCATCCCTTCCATCTCTTGTAATATCAACCTATTGCTCTCCTCTCCAACTATCCCAACAGCCTTCAAGCATGCTGTTCTCATACTTCTCAAGCAACCTTCACTAGACTCTACCTGTCCTTACAATTATTGACCCATCTCCTTCCTCCCTTTCATTTCTAAACTTCTTGAATGTGCAGTTCACCACCATTGCCTCAACTTTCTCTCCTCTCAAGCCCTTAAAAGATCCACTGCAGTCTGGCTTTCATCCTTTACATTCTGCTGAAATGGCTCTTGCCAACATCTCCAGTGACCTGTTCCTAAATCCAAGGGTCTTTACTCAATCCTCATCCATCTTGACTTTTCTGATGTTTCTGATGCTGTTGACCACTACCTTCTCCTTGACACCTTGTCCTCACTTGATTTTAAGGGCTCTGTGCTATCCTGGTTGTCTTCTTATCTCTCCCACTGCTCTTTCAGTGTATGCTTTGGTGGATCCTTCTCTACTGCTATCCCACTCTCAGTTGGTGTTCCCCAAGAGTCTGTCCTGGGCCCAACTCCTTTTCTCTCTCTACACCCATTCCCTTGTGCACTCATCTCCTCCCATGGCTTTCAGTACCACTTTTTATGCTGATGACGTTCAGATCTATCTCTCTACAGCTGATATCCCTCCGGCAATCCAGGCCTGGATCTCTGCCTGCCTTTCTGATATCGCTGCCTGGATATCCCACTTGAAATATATCACTTGAAATTGAACATGGCCAAAATACAGCTTCTTGTTTTTCCTCCTAAACCCACTTCCCCCTGCCTCCCTTTTCAATCTCTGTTTCCTCAGCCCGCAATCTTGGGGGTCATTTTTGACTCCTTTCTCTCCTTCTCTACACATATCCAACTGATAGTTAAAACCTGTCGATTCTGACTCTATAATATCAGCAAAATTTGCCCCTTCCTTTCTGAACACACTTATCCACTCTTTAGTCACCTTCCATCTTGACTATTGCAATCTCCTCTTTGCAGGTTTCCCCCCTGAATGATCTTTCTCCCCTTCAATCTGTTCAAAACTCAGCTGTGTGGCTAATCTTCTGTCAGCTCTGATATACTCATATAACCCCTCTTCTCTAATCACCTCATTGGCTCCCCTTCCATTTCAATATGCAATTCAAACTTCTCCTTCTGACCTATAAATGCATTCATGCTGCTGCTCCTCACTACCTTTCCTCTCTTATCTTTCCCTACAACCCTCCTCCGCTCCTCTGGTGGATCACTTCTCTCCGTGCACAAGCTGCCAGTATTGTGAAAAAGTAGTGCCATCTTTCACCATATATTTCCTTAATGTTAGAAACTCCTTGAACCAATTCAAAAGTCTACTTGATACACCAATCTCATTTAAAGATCATGATCTATCAAATCAAAGGTGGCTAATAGATCTAATTGAACTAGAATAGCCAATTTTCCTTTTCCCAAATCATTCTAATATCATACAATAAAATTGCTAGCAGAGTTTATGTACTATAATTATCACAAAATCCAAACTGTGCAGAATTTAATAAAGAAAAATCTTCCAAATACTTTGACAACTGTTTGAATACAAATGTTTCCAAGATCTTTACAAAAATGGTAATACCTGCAATGGGTCTATAATAATAATTTATTAACCAGTTTTTCTATCTATGTTTATGTTTATTTCACTTGATATAGCGCCCTTTATAACATCAAGGCGGTGTACAAAATATAAACAGAAAGGTGGCCAAAGGCCAGAACAGACAAAAACTACAATATAATATAGGAAAGAGATGGAGCACAATCAAGCAGACAAAACAAGAGAGGTAGACAACACAGGAAAACAAGTCATACAGGAGGAGCAGGGAGATCAAAAGCAGAAGAAAACAGGTGGGTCTTTAAGAGGGACTTGAAGGTGACATAGCTTTGTTCCAAGGGGGGAAAAGAGTTCCATTGGGCAGGGCCAAGGAAGAAAAAGGCAGAGTGGCGGGTAGATTGTAAATGGCACGTGCAGGTGAGTGAAGATGGAGGCGGTTGATGTGTACTGACCGAAGGCTGCGAATGGGGGTGTGGAACTGGAGGAGATCTGCCAGGTATTGCGGGTTAATGCTTTCCTTTCAAAATAGGAATTAATAATATAGATCCTGACTGAGATGGAAAACTACCCTGCCGAAGAAATAAAGATATTATCAATGTAATACACTGTACAATAATCATTGGAGGATTTCTTAAAAGAGATAATGGACAATTATCCAATGAACAATGTGATTATGAATATTTCCTCAGCAGGTTTTTAACTTATTTGCCTTAATTGGCAAGAAGGAATCCCAGATTATATGAACATGATCAACCGAATGGTCAGATAAATAGACTGAGTTCACCTCATCAACTTGTAGTGGTGAGCTCCCCCACGATACAGCCGCGATACACGGTTAGCACTGGGGCGTTCCGAGGATGTTCCAGGGGCAGTACCTGGGGCTAACTGGTCAGCGGCAGTATTCAGCCACTTTCCGGTTGTCCTTCAGTGGTGAAAGATACGTGCAGCAAAGGCTGTCCTAACATCTGCTGCCCAATGGCTGAATATCGCCATTGCCCGATTAGCTTCTGCATTGTGCGGTGCTGTGTGGCAGACCCAGATATTTAATGGCAGTGGCCAGATATGGTCCCGGCATTGCATATCTGCGTTAACTCTTCAACGGCAATGACTAGGTGCTGTACTCAAGCTAGCTGCTACAGCTGAATATCGGGCCCTTGGTTTTTGAGAATAACCAGGAGTAGGAAGGCTACTGAGGATAGTGAGGTTTCTGGAATCCAGGGGATAGCAGGATCTGAGGCAGCATGGTTTTATTAGAGGCAGATCCTGTCAGACCAATCTGAATAATTTCTTTGATTGGGTGAGCTGAGAGTTAGACCAAGGGAGAGCCCTAGATGTGGTGAACTTAGATTTCAGTAAAGCCTTGGACACTGTTCTGCATAGATAACATATAAATAAATTGAGCACTCTCGAGATGGACCCTAAAGTGTCCGAATGGGTTATAAACTGGTTGAGTACGAGGTAAAAAAAAAAAAGAGTACACACAAATGGAGCTCACTCTGAGAAGAAGGGTGTTACCAGTGATATGCCACAGGGATTTGTTCTTGGTCTGATTTTTAACATTTTTAAGTGATATTCCAGAAGGGCTGTTGGGTAATGTTTGCCTCTTTGCAGATGATATCAAAATCTGTGGTAGAGTAGACACCCAGGAAAGTGTAGTTAACATGAGGAGAGATTTTGCGAAGTGTGAAGAATAATCAAGAAATTAGCAGCTGAGATTTAATGCTAAAAATATACAAGGTCATGCTTTTGGGCCGCAAAATCTGCTTTTTTCACAGGTTAGCTGCTACTGAGGGGTGTTAATCCTTTGTTAGCCCTGCGGTAGCAGCTAACGCCATCTAGTAGACATATCCCTTAGAAGGATATCAGCTTCCACAACGTGGTTCTGGCTGTGTTTCAGCTGAAAATTTTATGACTTACTCATTCAAACAAAAAAGGAAGCCGAGTTTAATTTATAAGTAAATGTATAGCATAAATTATTCAGAGCACAGAAGGATTTTTCTTCTACTTTGGATCTGTTTCTCTAAGGACTGCCATGGTTTTGTAGTCATCTGAATGCCATTTATGGACCAAGACCAACCTATTATAATGCTCTGCATTGACTCGTTTAACCTGCATACAGCCTGGCCGTCCATCTTATAAGCTGTTAATGTTTAAAGTGCCTATTCCAACTGGAGGAACATTAGAAAAACTATGCTGGGTCAGATCAAGGTCTATCAAGCCCATTTCCCTATTTCCAATAGTGGCCAGTCTGGGTCTCAAGTACCCAGCAGATCCAAAGATGTAGATCTATTTCCCATAATTAATTTCCAAGGATGAGCAATGGCTCTTCCACATCTAACTGGCTAATAATTTTTATAGACGTTACCTTCAGCAACATGTCCAAATTTCTTTCGAACCACGCTGTCTGTTGTTTTTGGGCACCCACACAAGCAATTTGCCTATTGTGCATGCAAATTGCTTGTGTGGGGTATATCTACGAATTAATACATGCACAACTGATATATGCTTGCAGAAGCGATTTGCGCCAACGCCTAATTTTTAGGCACACATACAAATGCCCAAACCAATCCAAAATGCACAAGCCTATTAGTTACCTTGACCAGGTCCTCTGGCAACAGATTCCCTAGCCTTATTACGGACTGCATGAAAAAATACTTTCTAAAATCTGTTGTCAGTCTGATGCAACCACTTTTCCCTATGTAACAGCCCCACCCACCCAATAATTTATAAACTTCTATCATATCCCCTCTCAATCATCTTTTTTCCAAACTCAACAGTTTTAACCTGTTTTGAAGAAAGGAAATGGTTCCATTTTCTTTATCATTCTTGTTGCCTTTCTCTGGTTCAAATATTTCCTTTTTGAGATGGAGCGAACAAAATCACACACAGTACTGAAAGTGCGGTCCTAACTCAGAACCCAGCGGTTTGACCCTGCAATTGGGATTAGCGCACCATCAGGAATAAGCAGAAGTAAACCACACCTCTTTAATCAAGCATGTAACAGTCCTCTAATGCAAGTATAGCAACATACTTTTCTTCAATTTATTCAGATTGGGTTATCTGCATCTTGGCTCATAAACTGCAGTTTGACAGTACTGGGGAGTCTGGAATGGAGTCTGTGCCTCTTGCATGGAAGTATAGTTTAAACCCCCCACAAAGAGCACAATTAATAGCCTACTTACTAAGCCACGTTAGCTGCTTAACATAGGAATTAATGCTCGCTAACACATTATTAACAGTTTAATAGCAGTTAGCTTTTAGCTCACACTAATTGCCTCATTAAACTTAGAAACATGTGGAATACACGGGAAAGAGACGGGGGCCTAGCCTTGCAGTTAACGTAGGAGCCACTGAAGTAGCAGATAATATGGTGCAGTTAGCTTTGCCTCTAGAGCTGTAACAAACTGCATTCTGCAGAATATGTGGATCATTTAACACATGGTAGTAAGCTTCGTTCTGTTAACTGCATAGCTGCTCTCCCAAATGTGCTTGGAATGCCCCAAAGATTACCACCAAGATTTTGCATCTAACATGCCTCAATTTTTGCTGTTTATGCATATTAGGTCCAAAACCTGAGACTAGAACTCTAAATATATACTCAACCATATGCATCAAAACACATTGTCCAGTATTTAGAATGGTAGTGAGACTGAAGACCTTGTCCTCTTTGTATTTCAGGCCACTGCAAAGTGACAATTAAACATGAAATTCAGCTATGTTCAGTTCCAATGAGTAGGGACCAACCAAATTCATGGGAAAAATGCGCTATTTCATGGGAGGTCTTTGAAAATTCAACATATTTCACGGAAAATTCACGGGCCTTTATTTCAACATTTTATGCAAACCTTAACTAGCAGTTATAGTGTCTATTTCAAGTAATTGCTGTCAACTGTCAGAACGGAGGACAAAAACCACGGCCAACACAAGGAATATCCAAAAAGAACTTTATTGAAGAAGACACAATTAAATAACAAATACTCAAGCATTCACAGTTTTGAGTTCTTTGTAATAATCACTTGATTTGTCAAATTGCTTGTCAACAGTCTCTGGCGCTGCAGTGCACTGACAGTCGTGTACTGGCTCACACTCCTTTCAGCATCAACACTGTTTGCGGGCAGAGATAAGTATCGTAGCGCCAACCGGCTCAACAGCGGGAATCTGCCAGTGCTTGCAAACCACAATGATGTGACAGACGTTTCTGCGGGAACATCTACAGCCACTGCTTTGTAAGCTGCAAATTCAGCCAAGAGATGACGGTCATCCATTCCAGGTATGTTCTGTATCAACTCATCACATTGCAAAAGCAAGACCTGTGTAAAGTCAAACACTCTGATCGACTTCAAGAAGTTCAGCCCTGGCTGGGAGAATCGTTGACGACCTGTAGGTTTGTAGTATTGACTAAGCTTGTCAGCGGTATCTTCAAAGGCCTTTTTGTACTTGGCGACAATGGCAATACTTGCTTCGTATTCTGCCCAAGCCAGAACGTCTATCACTTTGTTGTACGCCAGATGTATGCGAACATCGGTGGACTCAAACCATGTGAGCAAGTCTACAAGCTTCACTGCATTAGCAGCGATGAAGTTCAAATCTTCTGCGATGACAGCAGGATCATCAAGAAGCTCGTACAATTCAGTCAGTGCATTTGTTGCATTTCTCAGTTGCAATTCTTCAGCAATGAAATCTTTGTAGAACTGGATGAATTTGGCATGGTGCATAACAGTTTTAAACCAGCTGTTCCACCTGGTAACTACTGGGATAGGAGGCAGCGGCACTTCCGTTTCAGTTTTCACAGCCAAGAACTCCTTGTATCTGCGCTTCCTAGCAGAGCAGTAACTAAAAATGGACTTGAACAATGCCACCAGATGATCGACGAGTTTGAAGTTTTTTCGCCAGGTCTCGCCAACCAGGCTAACAATGTGCACGTTGCATGTACAGTGAACAGCGTTCGGTAGCACTACTGCTATTTTCTCAAACACTTTGGACATGTATGACGCATTATCAGTTACGGAAGAACTAACGTTATTGTAAGAAATTCCCATGTTAGCCACACAGACAAGTACAGCTTGGCTAACAGTAACTGCATTTACCTTTTCAAGATAAATGACGTCAGCTAAATAAACAGTCGGACGAGCTGCCGACGCTTTAACTTCAGTAACAAACAAAATATGCAAACAAAACCTGTCCTGAGAATCGCTGGCTTCACCAGTAACAATCACAACAGATGGCGCAGCTGACAAAGGTTCCTTCAATTGTTGTTTGTGGTTAGAAAAAACTTTCTGTTGGAAGTCTGTTCGCAGGTGTTGTGAAGCAGGCAACAGCCCAAGGTTCGGGATGTGGTTTTTTAGATAGGAGCGCAAGGTGGGATGATCTAGTTTTTCCAAAGGAATGTTAGCTTCAGTAAATGCTTCAACCAATTCAAATACAGCCATATTGCGCGCGTCCCTCGCTTCCATGCTACGAGAAAACATTCCCGTAACCGTCGCCTGCTTTTTTGCCTTTCTATCCAGTGCTTCTTCTGCTGCTTTTCTTTTGGAAGCATGAACTGACGATTCCAAGTGCCTGTCAATACTTCCTTTCCTGGTGTGATCAACAGTAACGTTACAGTACGAACAAAATAATTTTCCAGAATCGGCATGTAAAGTTCCCTTTGGATATTGCTTAGCTCGTTCTGCACAAGAGACATGTTCAGCTTTCTTCATTAATGCACTTTGACATAATTCAATTTTTAATTCAGACTAAACGCTTCCAATTGAAGCACCCTGCGCAGTTCTTTTTATCGGGGCCCAGAGATGACGTCAGAAGGGCTGCTCCCGAACCGGCTCTCACACCCCTCCGCGGGAATCAGGCTGTAAGTAAACGCTCCCCAAATTGAAGCACCATGCGCAGTTCTTTTATCGGGACCCAGAGGTGACGTCAGAAGAGCTGCCACACACAGGTCAGCAGGTCCTGAACCGGCTCTCTCACCCCTTCGCGGGAATTTCACATTTTTCACGGAAGATGGCCAAATTCACGGAAAATGCCACGGCCGTGAAATCGTGAATTAGGTTGGTCCCTACCAATGAGAAACAAAAATACTGTATGCCAATTTCCAGCAGAGCTTCTGTCAACACTGTAAGAATAAGTCTCCCTGCATTACCTGATCATGGAATTCTGAAGTTCTATTACGCAGCTGGTAACATTAAAAGCACACTAAATAAATGTATCAGTGTATTTTGTCTCCTATAGACTCTTGTACTCGCTGCATTCTTCAAGTACAACTCCATTGTGCTCTTCAGTCCATAATCATACAATAATTAAGCCATATACCATGCCAAGAGGGAGTTCAGGTGATCAGGTGTGGTGGGATCAGGGCTCAGAGGTGGTGATGTCACAAAAGCTGCTGCCTTCGCCCAGTTTTTGCTCCAGTAATGTGTCCCATCAGTTCCCAAGCTTGCAGTAATTGGCTCTCCAAAAACCAAGGCACCTTTCACAAACCAGATCAGTCAATTAAAATTAGTTAGCATTACAATTTACCATTTCAACATGCACTAACAGTTTTTTCACCTGCAATCCAAATAAAGGTCACCATAGCACTACAACATAGTCACACAGAACTATGTTTGCAAGTCCTGTATGTCTATACAACATATAAATACTACAAAGATTCAAATTTTATTTTTTTATTTAACAGGTTTTATATACCGCTTTATCAAATGAAAGAGTAGATCAGAAGCTTCATTATTTATTTATTTAATTGTATTTATATACCGCTAATCTGCGAGTCTAAGTGATTTACATATAACAACTTGGCCTAGGTGGCTTACATGAGGCAGTATTAACTTAGAGGCCAATTCCATTGTGTGCGTCTCCCACCTGTCTGGCTGGTCAGAATCGGATCATGCTCCATTGCACCTGATTCTGATCCTGCAAGGGCTAGATGTGCCTGCGGGATCAGAATCGGGTCTACCAGCCTGGATGTGCAGGCCGTGCCCTGATTCTGGCTGCCCAGACCTCCAAACAACTTCCCGGCTAGCCCAGCCTGTCTCCTGCATAGAGCGGCAATGGCATGGCATCCTGTTGCCATGCCACCACAGCTCCATGCAGGAGCCGTGATCCCAGGCAGTGACAGAAAAGTTCTTTTCCTTGCAGCCCAACCCCTAATCGGGCCGCTGTGGCCAGGGTCGGGCTGCGGGGAACCCCCTGCACACCCTCACCTTTTCAGTAGGCCCTGGATCCAGCATCCTCCTCCGTCTAGGGGGACTTATTCCACCTCTAATGTGGAATAAGTCCCCTATACAAATGGCCGATCCCAGACATATAGGGCTGATCTCGGAATAGGCTCTGTACGTCCAGGATCATGGCGCTGCCCACAGCCCATCATCTCTACGCCAGAGGCCCATCCCCTCCCGCCCACAAACAGAGCTCCCCACACAGTTAAGATCTACGTGTGTGGAGCTCTGTTTCAGGCCAGGCATTTAGTGTGTCTGGACATCCAGACTGGACGTCCAGATCTGCTATTCGCAGTTCAGAATAGACACCTAAGTGTATAGCAGCACACGTCACCACCTAACACTGTATGTATATAAAATGTTTTTAGCACCACTGTATATAGCCCACATTGTACATAGCTCAAATCAATCTAGCACACAATACAACACGCACACAACTAAATTTTCACCCTCACTGCATGTATAAACACACTCACACTACCAGATTGTTTGCGGTGATACCACCTTGATTATTATGATAAGGCGGTTTAGAAATACTGTTAAATAAAATAAAATAAATAAATTACATAGAACTGTAAACAATAAACAATTGTTGTAACATAATATGAATAAACATAATATCAAACATGTAAATATATTGTAGTACTATTATATAGGAGAGGAGGGTTGGGTGAGAGTGAGGATTGGGCAGGTGAGGGGGAGATGGGATGGAACAGTTGCACTGGTGGCTCTTAGTAAGATCTTTGGCTATATTTTTTCATTAGTGAAGCATTCGAGAAATAAGTAAGATTTCTCCTGAAGTCTATGTGATCATTTATAGCACAGAGACTGGTATTGTGTTCCACAGTGCCAGTGTGAAAAGGGAGAAAGCCCTTTTGGATGTGGTGGAGCTGGTTTTCGTTTTTAAAGAAGATATGTAGATTGTGTTGAGTGAATTGGTTCTCCTGGTTTTATTATTAGGTGTTATCTGTATTAACGATTGGAAGTACGTGGAAGACAGTCCTTGGAAGAGTTTGAAGATCGTGTGGATGGACTTGTACTTGATTCTTTGAGTGATAGGCAGCCAGTGCAATTGTTTGAGTATTGGTGTTATACGTTCTGTTCTTTGGGTATTGCAGAGGATGTGTGCTGTTGAATTCATGGCTAGTTGAAGTGGGTGAATTGCAGATTAGGCAGGTCTTGCAGAATGAGGTTACAGTAATCAAAGTAAGGGAATATGAGTGCTTGAAGAACTGTACGAAAGTCATTTGGGTCCAGTAGTGGTCTGAGATGTTATACTGTCTTGAGGTTGAGTTAGATGGTTCTTGTAATA
Source organism: Ichthyophis bannanicus (assembly GCA_033557465.1). Taxonomy (NCBI): domain Eukaryota; kingdom Metazoa; phylum Chordata; class Amphibia; order Gymnophiona; family Ichthyophiidae; genus Ichthyophis; species Ichthyophis bannanicus. The sequence goes on along the minus strand of CM066032.1, from coordinate 1,400,064,723 downwards.
TTGCTTATGTGAGGGGATAATGTGAGGGGTTGATTAAGAATAATTCCCAGGTAGTGTACTTGTGATTTAACCTGTAGTTGGGTTCCAGCAATAGTTATGTGAGCAGGTGGTGTGAAGTGGGTGTCCTTGGAAATGTATAAGACTTCAGTTTTCTTGAAATTTATGGTCATGTTATGTTCAGCAAGCCAGTTTGTTATGGAGGTGAAGCATTTCTTTATATGGGTAATGGATGGGTTAGTGGTATTGACTGGAGTATAAATCATGATATCATCTGTGTATAAATGGTATAGTAAGTTGTGTGCTTGTATAATAGAACAGATTGGCTGAAGGAAGAGGTTGAATAACAATGAGGATAAAGCTGAGCCTTGGGAGACTCCCTGTTGCCATAAGTAAGAGTCTAAAGTTTCATTGCCCAGTTTTACTCGGAGCCGATGATCTGATAAATAGGATATGAACCATTCTAGCGTGGTGCCTCTTAGTCTGATTGTTTGCAAATGATGTATGATCAGACTGTATGGAATTGAGTCAAAGGCTGCCTTGACATTAAGGAATTTTAGGATGAAACCTTTGGTTTGTCAATGTCTTTTATGAGATTGTCAGTTAGAGCGGTAAGGAGGGATTCTACTCCATGTTGAGGCCTAAAACCATATTGTCAAACAGGAAGTGAGTGTCTGTGTATTCCTGGAGTTGTGAAAGTACTATTTTTTCTATCACTTTTGCCAGGAATGGCAGGCTGGCAATTGGAGGAGTGGCCTAGTGGTTGTGGCAAGTTACCTCAGGCCAGAGGTTTGAATCTCACTAGAGGACAGCAACCTTGGGCCGAAAGGACTGGGGTTTCTAGTCTCACCAGTGCTCCTTGTAGCCTTGGGCAAGCCACTTAATCCTCCATTGCCTCAGGTACAAAAACATAAATTGTGAGCTCTTCAGGGATAAGAGAAAAATATATATACAGTACCTGAATGTACACGGCTTTGCCTGGTAGAAAAGTGGTATATACAGTAAGGCTAGTGAAATAAATGAAATAAATAAATGAGGCTGGCAATTTTGGGTCAGATGAGCCTTTTATTGTTGGATGAATGGAGGCCAGTGGGCATATATCCAAGTTGCAATGAAAGTGGTGTGATTTTGAGTATTATGGATAGTAGTTCTGTTCATGCAGTCTTGACCCAGCTGAATGGGCATGGGTCAAGTGGGGATGTAGTAGTGTTAATGTCTATGATGATCTTTTCCAAGTGTTCAAGGGAGATGGTTGAAAAGGAGTCCCAGATGATTCCCGTGCTTATGTGGTTATGACTTGATTGAGCTGTCATTGCGTGTGTCTGGTTGCCTAGGGGACGTGTCAATGCCAGGAAGTGATCTGCCATGGCTTGCGGGGTGAGATCTGTAACTTCTTGCTTTTGTGCGGGGTCTTTTACTAGGTTTTTGATTAGTTCAAAGAGCTCTCTTGGACGGTTTAGTGAACTTTGAATCATGTTGGTGTGATATTCTTTCTTTGCCTTGTTTGTGGCTGTTCGATATTCATATAGTTTGGATAGGTAGGTGTCAAGGTGGATAGCTGACTTGGAGCATCTCCATTTCCTTTCTAGAACTCTTAGGTTACGTTTCATGTTTTTCAGTTGGATCGAGTACCATGTTGCCGTGTTGCAGCTCCGTTGGTTTGCTGATGTGTGTTGCTTTATTGCTATACTACTTATTGTTTTGTTCCAGTTTTGAATGAGTGAGTCTAAGCTCTCAGAGGAGTCTTGAAGGTGTGGCAGTATTTTTGTCAGAAATTCTTTGGTCTCCAGGTGGTGGAATCTGCGAGTGGTGGATTGAGCGTTTAGTTTTTCCTTGAGGGAGTGATCTTTGCGGGAGGAGAAAGGTAAGTGTCTTGTGGTCTGACCAGGGGATTGTGGTGAGAGTGGGTGGTGGGAGGTTGTAATCTCTGAGTATGAGTCGAGGTAGGAATATCAGGTCTAGTGTATTTCTCTTGTTGTGTGGGTTGGTTGATGATTTGTGTGTATCCAAGGGCATCCATTGCATCCAGGAAGGCTTTAAATGTTTTAGGAGCGGTGGAAGTAAGGTTAAAATCACCTAGGATGAGTAGGTGGTTGGAGCTAGATTTGTATTTACAGGCTGTTTCTAATATGATGTCCAGGTCATCTGGGTTAGCATTAGTAAACCAGGAAGAGGGTTATGGCATCGTTCGTGATGGTTAAGGTATCTAGGCTTATGCTTGTGCTATTGGTGAGGAAGTGGAAGTTGAGATGTTTCTTCATCATGATAAGAACCCAACCATCTCTACATTCAGTTCTGTTGTAATATGGTGATATGAGCTGGTTCATGAGGACATTATCGGAATCTGTGAACCAGGAGTCAGTGATGCATAAAATGTCCAGTTGGTTGTCTGCGAGGTCAGAGATCAGTTGAATTTTGCTATGTGCTGAGTGGGCATTAATGAGAGTGTATTTGAGGTGTGATAGGGTAGTTGGGGGGGGGTGTTGCAGGTGTATTGTTGCTGTATGTGGATGGGGTTTGATTTGGATGAGGTGTTGGTATGTATTGATTCTGGGCTTGTTTGTGAAGTGTCGTGTTGAGGTGAGGGGATATGAGTCTTTAATGGGGGGGTGGGGTTAGTGAGGTGGTGGGTGTGAGGAGAGAGGCAAGGCAGAGTAGTGTGAGCAGGATGGTTGTGGTGGCCATTGGGTAGCTAGGGATGGAAGTCTGTTGAGGGGTTGTTTAAGCTGGATGTTAGGTTGCTGTGAGAGTTCCTGTGGTGCGTGTTAGTAGTGGATCTAGTGTGATGAATTGTATGTGGAGAGAACTATTAGTCAAGCTTGCAGTGCCTTGCCTATTTGAGCAGGTTGATAGGAAGATTTTCAGTTTGTGCTGTTGTGGAGAGCCTCTAGGTTTTTATGAATGTCGTAGTCTCTTTCGTTTGGTTATGTTGGTGGATTGTAGTCACACTAGGTCCACTTTAATGGCCACTCCTAAGGACCCTTTGGCGTTGTCCTTAGTTGGCGGCCCGCCCGGTAAAGGCTCGCCTTAAGGAGAGTTGATATATGTAGAGAAGGCTGGTAATGATGCCTCCTATAGAGGGGGAGCTTACCGGCATTAGTGCTGTCTCTGCTGTGCCTGTTGGAGAACTCTTCTGGTGACTGGTGGGGGGTAGGCATCTTTGGATGCTGCATCCTCTGTGGCTGTGTGCAGGGCGCAATCCCCAATGATGTGCAGTGTCTGCTGCAGAGGTCCTCAGTGGGGGCTGGGTGGCGTATTTTTGTGCTATGTCATGTTGGCCTGCGCCTAAGGGGTACCAAAGAAGCAGGACCAAGGAGACTTGGCGAAAATACAAATTCGGTAAGCCCTTTTATTAGCCCTTTTATTAGTTTGGGGCTAATAAAAGGGCTTACCGAATTTGGATTTTCGCCAAGTCTCCTTGGTCCTGCTTTGGTACTCTTTGACGGTGTGCAGGTCTTTGTTGCTCTCCTTGGTTTCCTGGCCTGCGCCTAAGGGCCATGCCAAAAGACCCTCTGTCGGGGCCCTCAGGCGTGGGCCCACCAGGCACAGGTGCACTGGAGCACTCTTTAATTTTAAATCTGGTGCCAGGTCGATTATAATGAAAAGATCTCAGTTTAAGCCTCAGGCAAAAGTAGACAAAAACATGGTATAAAATAGTATAAATCGGTTTGCTTGCACTGTTCTGAGACAACACATCTTTACTCCGAAAATTTTCATTTCTTGGAAGTTATGAAAGAAAAAAAATTCAACTGAAAACTGCATGTAAAAATATGTATAAAAAGGAGATTTTTGTCCAATTTTTAAAATGTGAAGGCTAATTTTAGATAGATCATAGAGAGGGGAAGCAAGACATCTAGTTCAAGACGTAGAAAATTCCCACTGTATTTAACAAAGCCTCTGCTAAATTTATTTATTTCTGTAACATGTTTTATATCCTGTCTTTCTTAAAATCAAAGCGGCTTACAATTAACAGTAAAGAACTGACTCTGGAAATTAGAGTCAGGAGATACATAAAACTTCCAAGATAGGAGGAGGTACAGGTAACTAGGATTGAAAGTGGGAAGGAAATACAAATGGTTGAAGGAGTTCCAGGGGCTGTATTGTTAGGTAATTGCATCAGAGCCACAATATTCAATGAAGAGATGAGTTTTTAGCTTCTTTCTACGATCCTGTAAAGTTTGAGCTGATCTAATGGGCTCTGGAAGGGAGTTCCATACTGAAGGAGCAGAAAGCGTGAAGGCTCTGTTGTTGGTATGTTGTGTACAGTGCATCCTTTGACACGGAACTGCAAGAAGAATCTAGTTTACACTTTTTCATAATCTAATGTCAGGTGCACTGTTGATAAGGGTATTGAGGCAGGGGGCTGTTTGTTTGTGGAGAATTTTAAATATGGTGGTGACGACTTTGTGCTTTACATACGGAGCCTACTGTAAAATACATATAAGGAACTGCAGGCACGCATGGCAGGAGGAGCAGTTTTGCATTTCTACAGGTGGCAAAACAGTGCCACCAATTCTGCAGTTTTCACCATTTCCACGTGCAAACGTTGGCACTTCCATGTGTACTCGAGCCATTGTGCAAGCCTGTATGGATAAATGCCAGCAATTAACTACTGAGGCTACAATTTTTTTAGTTTTTATTTTGGAGGAGGAAATAAACCGTGGGAGATTAAGAAGAATTAATCCTCTATTCTCTCAGGTAAAGCCCAGGCTATGTGCGCCTCAAACCCAATGGGAAAATGTTTGCCATATACCTGGAAAATGGGGAACACGTGTAGCTTTTCGGCCCCCCCAAACCACGCCCCTATCATGCCCCCTTGAGATTTCTGTGTGGTGTGGATCTCCACATGTAAAATAGTGGCTTTCCGAAATTGCATTTACACATATAGGCCAACCTACATATGTAGTTGCTGCTATTTACATATGGAGATGCTTCTAGAATGCTTCCTTAGAATTTTCAGTGAAAATCTTATATTGCTTTCTATACATTCTTTCCATCCATATTTTTTGTAGATTTTTTTATTCGCTGAAACTCAATCTTGGGATAAAAGATGAGCTATTTCAAAACAGAAAAGGAATTCACCTACAGGCTTCTTGTACCTCTATTTTTTCATACCTACACCCAACACTTAAATCTCTCCCTAAATGTTTGTATATGCTATATTGCCAGATAAAAATAATGTCATAGAAAAGAAGTTGTAATATGGAAATTCAACCAGAACATTTTCAAAATCACATATGTATATTTTGGTGTACTGAATATGGTATTTAGCCTATAATTTTGTTTAAATCAGAATCTGGAGTTTTAGTTTTTTGAGAAACGAATCTTGCAGTATACCGTGTAGATTCAATATTGGGGTTGTAATCTTTACTGGGTGCTACAGGAGACCTGACTAGCATTTACATGTGTGTTTTAGATACAGCTCTTGCCTTTTCATATAAAAAGGCACATTTTAGAAATGATGTCTAAGTGACATCTGGGACGTCCAAGCCAGAATGTACCAAAAACAGGCCGGCATGTCAAAGTTCGGGCACAGTTTCACAAAAGTGGATGTGCCTGATATGGCCATCTACGGGGCTCTCTACATAGATACCCCTGAAATAATATTCCAGTCTGGGGATGTCTTGGAGAAATCCAGTGGAGGTGCAAACACAACACAAACATCCCGATTACCCCAAAACTTGCATTGTATACATTTCATTTGTATGTATTTCATTATGTATACATTATATTATATGTATACATTATATTATTTGTATACATTGTAGTATCTTTGTTCGATGTACACCGCGCTGATTTTAATAGCGCGGTATAGAAGAATTGTTAAATAAATAAAATAAATAAATAAATTGTGCTTGTGGAGAGTACAAGCGATGCTGGAGCACCATCTTCTCGACATGATCCAAATGTTTTACAGCCCAAACTCGTTTCTGTAATCAAGCAGGGACGTCTAAGACGCAATCCCCAATCTTATGGGGAAACTGCTAGGTACGTATGACCTAGATTGGCCACTGTCGGAAACAGGATACTGGGCTTGATGGACCTTGGTCTGACCCAGTATGGCATATCTTATGTTCTTATGGAAGACCACAGCATCGCCCAGGACACGCCTCCGCCACACCCTTAGCCTACTTGGGCATCCCTGCAGCAGTGACGACTTAAAAAGCCATTTGTAAAATGCCTCCAGAGACATTTCCATGATTTGGCTGTTCACATGCAGGTTTCTAGACTTCCAAATCATGTCTAAGCCTTTTAAAATGACCCCCATAGTCCTCTTTGTGCCTTCTGATCACTTAAATGTTGCTCTCAAACCAAACCGAGACGCGTACATAACTAGGAGCAAAGCGCATTTTGCCCTTATTTGGCAGCTTGACCCCTTGTGGTAGTGCTATGAGATTACCACTAGGAGTCAGGGGCTTCATTCTGAACCTTGCCACATGGAGCAGGAGTGACTGGGGATCACTCCTTCGCACAGGGACTCCGGTAGGAGCCATAGGGTGGGGGACAATTGTCTGTTGGGGGGGAATGCTAGTAATGGGGGGTGATGGATGTCGGGGTGCCCATCAGGGAGTGATGGATGTCAGGGTGGATTTTGGAGAAGTGATGCATATCGGGGGTATTGGGGAGTACTGGAGCTGGATGCTGCATGTCAGGTGGTGATCAGGGGGTTGGTCAGAGTGGGTGTTGGATGACGACGGAATGGGTAGGGGGTGTGACATTGACCTTTGCACCTGCCTCTTCAAACTGGCAATTATACGTGTCTCAGGACAGGTGTGAGAGCCAACATTTAGACATTTTTCTATCCACATGTACTCCCCTTTTATAATGAATAATAGGTGTCGATATTTTAGCCTATCAAATCCTGCCTTATCCATGTCCCAAGCAAGCTACCTTGAAATCTTGGCGTCGTCTGAATTACCACATGTAAACAGCAGCTTTCTAAAATCACCATTTGCAAGTGTAGCTGATCTACATGTTTAAAAGCCACTATTTAGACATGGAGAGGCTTTTGAGATAAGGGCCCTAATTGTTAGGCGGTTGGGGAGTACACCTTGCAGTTAATTGCTAATGCAGTAGATAATGTAGATAATTGTAGGCAACTGCCTTCTGCATTGGCAGATTTGCTGTTAAGCACTAGCCCCACATTAATGACGTGACTCTCTTCTCCCAAGTGTCAATTACCATGGAGGCTTTGCACTTAAAGTGCCTTAGCTTAAGCTATTAATGTGTGTTAAGAGTAAAACTTTAACACAGTTTAGTAAATAGGCCCCTAACTGTCTTTATTTTAGACACCTCCTGCTAGCCAATTTCTTCAGCAAATCCACAATTTCAATCTAGTGTCTGTGACATCATGATTTAATGTTTGGAGAGATCAGGAAACAGAAATGGACAGCCTGAAAAAGGAACAAAGTTGAAATAAACACAACTATTTTATACTCAACATTTATGAGGCAGGAGCTATAGAAAATACATGATAGGTACATGTGGTTTTGGTAAAACGGTGTGTCATAACACAGTTGCCTGCACATAGTAACTTTCAAGCATAGAAATACTTTCAGGATTGTGTTATAACAGAACCCATCCAGCTGGCCATTGGTTAGAATTCAAATTTAAGGCATCGTGCGCTTTATCATTTATAAATGCAGAGGTGCATGGGATCTGGGGCAATGGACAGACGTACCTTTTTTTCTGGCCAGTGCAATTACATCAGAAGCGCTTTTACTCATCACCTTGGTTATGTAGACTGGGCAGTTGATTCGACTAGCTATAGTAATAGCTCGAAACACAGCCTCGGCTTCAAGCTGCAATAAGAACAAATATATCAAAAGATGAGAAAGTGAGAGAAAGGGACAGACTCTTTTCAGCTGTAAGAGTAGTGCTTTCTTGCGAAAGCGTTTTTAACATTACAGAAACCATTTCCTTTATAGTCCCTAGTGACTCCATTGTTACACTACAACCAAACCATAACTTTGTGAACTCCCAGTTTCCACAATTAAAATGTCTAACTTTACTAACAAGACATCATAATGACAAATTTACATGAATCACTCATGTTGGAGAAGAGATAATATGCAGTTCTAAAATATTAAAAAAAGGTGATTGGCTGACAGTTTTTTATTCCAGGATCCCCTAGTGGTAGTCCCATGCTACGGGATCCCAGGTGATATTTTGAACTGGTGCCAACAGTAATGAAAGGGATTGCTTCTACTGGCCTACTTCCTAGACCACCAGGGTTCTCAAAAGGTAAGCCCTGGTGGCCTTCAAGGGTGGAGGGTCTTTGGGGTGTTGTCTTTTGAGATCGGGGGAGCTTCTTGGCAGGGTGTTAAAGGGGCATGGGGGTGACAGGAGAGAGGGGCAGGACCGAACCAAGGGCTGTGTGAGTGGTGTGGCCACACAGAGTGCAAGTACAGAAGGGACACTCGATGCAAAAGACCAGCAATGAGACATGCCCTCACTTCCGTTGTGTAACCACATGACTCCACCGCACCCCATTACAATCTTTCACAACTTTGCTATGTTAAAAGTTAGAACTATGTGTTATCTAGTTACAGCCGTGTTAGATGTAAAGCCACTTTGAGCTCAATGTTGTCCAATCTGCAAACCGCCGTGACTTGTAGATATTTATTTATTTAACCATTTAAAATCACATACTCCCTTCAGTAATGTATGATAAAAATAGATATGTCTTTAGAGCTCTTCGGAAAGATATAAGTCCTTTATGGCATGTAAGATAGATGGGATTGAATTTCAAAGTTTTGGTGCATAAAGTGAGAAAGCTCTTCTTGTTGTAGTAGTGTTAGATTTAATAAAGGTCCTGGAGTGCTTAAAGTATTCTGTGAGTCTGAACGACTTGATCTGTTGTCTTTAGTTTCATGAAATAAAGAGCATAGATAGGTAGATGATAAACCGTTGAGCACCTTAAAGATATGGCAGTATATAAGAATAGCTAAATAAATAAGCCCTCACTTGGTTTGCAGCTTGTCGTACTGTGAGGGCTTGTGTGCATTAGTGATGCTGAGAGTTAAGCTATCGGTAGCTTAACTATTGGCAGGGTCTCCCAAGATGTCTAGGTCTCAGCTGATGTGCCAGACCAAGACAAACCACCCATCTGGGCAGCAGTAGAATGGGACAGTGTTGGCGGTGGAGGATCACATTTCTGTGCCAATAGCAACAACACTAAACTTAAACTGTGCGGAAGAAAGGCCTGGCAATTTACTTCTGTATCTTGCCACGAAACCCCAAAACAAATTGCACTAAAGTGCTGGAAGATGAGACCCCCAGGTCAGAAGGCACTCAACTAGCTACTGGGGAGGAGCTGAAGACTTTTCAGAGTAAAGCCAGCATTTATGACGTCTGACTGCTGATGTAGCCGCGCATGAAATGAGAGTGAGAGGCTGCAAAGATGTCTTACGTATTGGGACATGGAACATACGAAGCATAAACAAAGGGAAGTTGGAGGTGGTCAAGAATGAAATGGAACGTGTACAACTTGATCTGTTGAGGGTCAGTGAACTGAAATGGACGGGCATTGGGCACTTTGCATCAGATGATCACATGGTATACTATGCTGGAAATGAAAGACAAAGAAGAAATGGTGTTGCATTTATAATTAAGAAGAAACTTGCAAGAACTGTAATGAAATACAATGCAGTCAGTGAACGCTTAATTTCTATTCATCTACGAGGAATGCCTATCAACACAACTATAATTCAAGTATATGCCCTAATAACAGCTGCAGAAGAGGATGAAATTGATGAGTTCTATGAACAAGTACAATCTGAAATCGACAGAACATGCAAACAGGATATCCTGATAGTCATGGGTGACTGGAATGCAAAAATTGTCAACAAAGAAGAAGGCAAAGTGGTTGGAAATTATGGACATGGCAACAGAAATGAAGCTTAAGAAAGACTGATAGAATTCTGCAAGACCAACGATCTATTCATCTCAAACACCTTCTTCCAGCAACACAAGCAGTTTCAAGAGACTCCACACAGCTAAGCTTTCAGACTTTACTATTGCCTGTTTTTTTCTGATATAGATTTTCACTGTTGGATGTAGGTTTTTAGGAGTATTCTGATTGCCTACATTCCTTGCATAGCATTTAAATCAGATATCTGAGTGTGCCCTCAGTTCATGTAAGGCCTTCAGGCCAGGTATACTTAAGTTGCCTTCCACCCTATCCCTCACCCCACCCACCCCAGGGCTGCATTGCCTATATAGTCATCATATACTTTGACATCTTTCCTTTTAATTAGGTGTTACACCCATCTTTTCTCCTTCTCATAGGACTGCTTAATCAGCATGTCATGTATTCAGTGCAATAACTGTGGTTCTTTCATTCTAGAAGAATCATTTGGAACCTAAGAGCTTGCCCTATATGCCTCAAGATAGCAGCTATGCATAAAGAATTGGCTCTACTAAGGGAAGAGTTAGCTGCAATTAAACACACCTCTTCTAGGGTACAAATGGAACAAAATCCACCACCGCTCCCACAAAGAATCATACAGCCCTGGAACACATGCATCACAGTGGGCTCTGGTAGGCTGCGACCTGTGATGCACAGACACCCTAAACAAGAGTAGGAGGCGGAGAACCCTTCAAGATATTGCTTATTGGGGAGTCAGCCCTATACGTGTTTCGGCCACATGGGCCTCCTTCAGGGGACTTTGACCACAATAGATGAACTGTAGTGAGTATTTAGCCAATAGTACTTGGATATACACTATAGATGCACTCCCAAGTATCAGCTCTTGTTTTGTGTGCTGGTTCTCTGCAGGTGGGGTGTTTCCCTTGTTCCTACATGCACAGACACCCTATACATCAAGAGATATCCCTGCATAATACATTCTCTGTCTTGAATAATGAGGGTACCCAATCCGTGGAAACTGAAGTACCCTTAAATGAGAGAGTCAATGCGCAATCTACAGTTAATGCACCAAATAGGAATAGGAATAAAAATCACAAAACAAAAAAAAACTACTGCTACTTGGAGATTCCACCATCAGAGGCACCAACTTGGGAACACAGTTCAAAGAAGAGAAGATGGTCAAATGCCTCCCAGGTTCTTCAGCCAGCAGGAATACGGACCAAATTGTTGGTAAAGTTAGTGCAGAAAGTGAGCACTCCAAAATTGACATTGTCATCCACTTGAGTACAAATGACCTGGCTAGAAACAGTGCCTCTGCAGTTCAAAGGGACTTCCAGACTTTGGGAGAGAAACTCAAGCCCATTGTATATAGCATTCTCAGAAGTTCTACCCGTTCATTGCAAGGGGGTAGAAAGGCTGCATCGCATAAATAACTTTAATACATGGCTCCAAATCTGGTGCAAAGAACATAAGAATTGCCAAACTGGGTGAGACCAAGGTCCATCAAGCCCAGTATCCTGTTTCCAACAGTAGCCAATCTAGGTCACAAGTACCTAGCAGTTTCCCCAAAAGACACAGGTTCCACAATGCTTGTATTGGGGCAAGCAGTGGATATTCTGGGTCCACTTTAATAATGGTTTTTGGACCTTTCCTCCAGGAACTTGTCCACGCCTTTTTTAAACCCGGCTACACTAAAAACTTTTACTACATCCTCCGGTAGCAAATTCCAGAGTTTGATTAAACGTTGAGTGAAAAAATATTTTTTCTTATTAGTCTTAAATAGGCTACCCTCTAGCTTCATTGCATGCCCCCTAGTCTTTCTATATTTTGATGGCATAAACAATCGATCTACGTTTACCCGTTCCACTCCATTCATTCATTTATAGACCTCTATCGTATCTCCCCTTAGCCATCTCTTTTCCAGGTTGAAGAGCCCTAAACCTGTTTAGTCTCTCTTCATAGGGGTATCCTTCCATCCCCTTCACCATTTTCGTTGCCCTTCTTTTTACCTTTTCTAATAATGCTATATATAGCGGGTGTTTCTTGTTCCTATGAACCTACGGAATGGGTGAGGCTTGATCACACATGATAAAAAACAAATATAATGTATAAATAGACATGTGCCTAAAAAAATGTAACGGTAGCCACATGACAACCATAATGAAATAAACTGCCGGGAAATGCAATGGTTATCTTGTATGTGATGCGGCGGGTGTTTGTTATTCCTATCAACCTACTGAATGAGTGAGGATCGATCACACATGATGAATGGGTCTATGAAATAATAGCCAGCTAATAACCTAACTAATTCCATGCTGCAATAAAAACATGAACGAACAGATCCCATTGTTAAAACGGTACAAAGGAAAAAAGGGGGGGGGGGGGTATTGCTGATAACATCTAGGTAGAGGAAACTGAACAAAGGAAAAAAGAGGGATATTGCTAATAACGTCTTAGTTGAAAAAACTGTACAAAGGAAAAAAGAGAGGAAAGTGCCATTTACATTTTAGGTAGCTTTTATATAATTTTTAATTTTGATGAAAGAAATTGTTTGACTTGTTGAAGCACCACTTTTTTATACTTCCAAGGCTTAGTAGCAAAGCTTCCATATGTAGCACCTTGTTTTTTTAAATTTGGTAGGTTCACTTCCTTTTGGTTGACTTTTTCTAGTGTAATTTAGGAATATTGAGCACCCTCAAATGTTTGTTTTTACAAGATCTCCCACATGATGTTATCAGTTACGTCTGGGGCATTTTTAAGCTGCAGTTGTCATTGTACATCCAATTCCTTATAGCGGCTGTCAGGGCAAAGTGTTTTGTTTTTAATGTACTCATGGGAACACAATTTTTTTTAGCTTTCTGCTTATACTATCAACATTTATTGTAATTTTTTTTCTCTGCAAAGGATTTTATTATGCAAGGTGCTTATGGCATATCATAATTATTTTTAACCTGTGGGGATAGTAGAGGGTCTTAGTTTTGTACAGCGTTTTGACATGTTAAGGTTTGTTATGATCTATCAGGTCAACCTCAATAGGACAGTATATGCTATTTTTTGACCGGATTTCTAATTTTCTTTTTCCAGCAAGTTTTTCCTGTCACGGAAGGAGTGTATAAGGTATCTGGACGTCTTTTAGCATCCTCCTCATCTCTTCTCCTTTTTTAGTTACCCATGTGCTAATTTGCTTTTTGTGTCTATACATTTTATTTGTAGTATACAGGTATATTTTATCTGTTTGTTTTGCCTCTTTTTATGATGGATTTCATTCTATAATTTTTATGATTGTTTTAATTATAATAATTGGTATTATTTATGTTTTTATATTATTGTTTATATTTATAATATGTTATATAATGTATTCTCACTATTTTTATTGTATTCTTTTGAGGTTTGCTTTACCTATTTTTACCACCTGAAGAAGGCCTCACCGGCCGAAACGCATAGGGGTTCAATAAAAGGGGTTCTTCATAACCTGAAATCTGCCAGTCTTTGTACCAGCTCCTCTGGTTACCTTACATCGCTGCAGGTACTTGGTTTGCTCTCCTTTTGTCGTCAATTTACTTATGTCTACATTTTTCTAGCATTTCACAATCAGGTGGCTAACAGTCGATGACTAGTAAATACAATGACTCTGCAAACATTGGTGTGCCATGAGAATGAGGCAAACTGGAAGATGAGAAGTTGAGACGCACTGGTCTAGAAACAGGACCCATATATGTTTTTTCCTTTCTAAGGAAAGATGGGGAAATGTGTTCCAGAAGGCTATTATTTGCACCTTGCTAAACCCTGATAAAGTGTACCCTTAGGTCAGCCAGCAGGTGTCACTGTTGACCGATGGCTGTGGCTTGAAGCTGTGAACCTTGCTTCTGCAACACTTCACTTTTGATTTTAAACTGAATCAGTATTTTACTAGGACAAAGAACACACAATCTGGGATTTATTGTATACTTACAGATCTCTAGTATTTGAAGTTCCATTATTTATCCTCCCCTAGATTCTGAGTGACTTGGACCCATATACAGGTGAAGGAAGAATAAAAAGTTCTTTCCTGAACCCATTCTACTGATGAGTCATTCCACTGCATCACTGTCTGAAACTAACAGTTCTACGGGCTACCAACAATGAAGTGTTAAATCCTTAGGTTCTAGAGAAATGAATGTGCTGTGCTTGAAAATAAGCTCTGCTTCCCTTATATAAAACCCCTGATGTACAAAAGAACTATTAGTGAGTGAGATTTCCAATTACCAGCAACAACTAGTGTCTCACCAGTGCAGGCACTGAGCCAATGCTTCTCGGCTCCAGAAACACGAGAGACTTTTTTAAAATTTTGCTGCTCCTACCCTCTGCTGGCTCAACTCTGACTTAGAGGGAAATTTAATAAACTCCTGCAGAGTAAACGAGCATTTCCAAGTGCATATTTTGGGCTGATTTTATAAGTGAAGCATGTGCATACTTTCTATTTTAAAACAAGGGTGCACTGATGCACCTTAACCTAGTTGCAGCAGTTAATCTTGTCCTAGAGCTGGCACAGCTGCACACGTCAAGACTGGGCAGAAACTCGCGTACGTCACAGTTTTCTATTACTTATATGCAAAGATTTAGGCCCCACTTAAGCTCTGCCCCCCCCATGCACACCACAACTAAAAGGACATATCATGATTACAGAATAGTGACAGCCCAAAGACACACAAGTGCACATTCATGTGCATAAGTCCTTTAAAATAGGGACTTACACGCATAAATTGCAAGTAACTTTCTGCACACCCCATGATGTATATATATATATATATACTAAGATGATTTTGCAAGGGGTGCTCCTACTTTTGCAAATTCTGGAACTTTGACAGATTAAGTCAGAACAGCTAATATATTATGCAGGTAAGGCAGAAAAAAAAGTTCTGGAAGACCTTTATTAGGAGTGGCCTTGTGGCTTGGGCTGCGAGGAAGGTGCCGTGAATTGGAGTTTGTCGTCTTATTGGGCAAACGGGAATAGGATGTACTTGATCCAGTGGTGGGAGGAAAAGTGGCTGTTGCTACTGCAAAAGCTCCTTCTGACCAAATGAGCAGTGCTGCTGGGTGATGAAGGCAGCTTCCTTCCATCCCTTCTAGTTGGGATTAGACTCATGCTGCCTTGGCATGTCTGCAGTCGGAGGTTGTACAAAACAGAAATCAAAATGACTAAAAGCTTTACTAAAACTTAGGAAGACAGTAGCTGCATTACCTCCTCTGGTCTGCTCAAAGCATGTCCTTCTGGTCCTGTTATTCCCATGTCCAGTATCCGTTTTTGCTCCTGTAACAGAAAACATCCAATGTCTAGAAAAAGTGTGTGTTAGCTAAAAAACCTGCACTAGGAGCCATTATTTAGAGCATAGGGTCTTGGCTTTCATGACTGAGTTTTGAGAATGAGAGATTATATGAATAGCAGCCCCTTTAGTGACATCATCGGGGTTTAGTATTTAAAGGGTGCAGACGTGGCGTTTTCAGCAGTAATGAAAGTAATGGGACAGTGATCAGTGCCATGATTCCCTCTGCCTAAAAGATTGCAAGGTTAGTAAATTGGATACTGGTGATTAATGAGTGGAGATGCCCCGGAAGGCCAGGGGTTCAATTCCCACATACAGTATGGGCAAGTAACCTCAGGCCGGAGGGACTGGGGTCTCTAGTCCCATGGCTACTCCTTGTGGCCTTGGGCAAGCCACTTAGCCCTCCATTGCCTCAAGTACGCTCAGAGTGTGGGGACGAGGGAATAAAAAAATGCCTGTTAGCATATATCTGTAAACCACTCCGATACACATTTATTTAACACTTCTTATATACCGCCTTTCTACGATTCAAGACAGTTTACAATTAACTTAAATTATAACAGTGTAGATACAGCTGTTGTACAAAGAACAAAAAAACTTGATAAGAATATGAACAAGGAACATTTAACAGTCAATTTTAACTTTTTACAAATTAATAGGAAGGTAGGTCGGGGAAGGTAACTGAGTCTAAGGGGAGAGAAGGGGAGGGTTGGGAAATGAAAAAAGGGGGGACCGAGGGTCCTTAAGGTGGGGTGGGGGGGGTCAAAGGCAGTGATATACCCATAGTAAAAGGCGGTATATCAAGTGCCTAAACCATAAAATGCAATGTGTACCTTTCAGTCAGTTCTGATCCTGGTGACCCAGCCGCTCCTGGGGTTTCTTGGCAGTGTG
Source organism: Ichthyophis bannanicus (assembly GCA_033557465.1). Taxonomy (NCBI): domain Eukaryota; kingdom Metazoa; phylum Chordata; class Amphibia; order Gymnophiona; family Ichthyophiidae; genus Ichthyophis; species Ichthyophis bannanicus. Next base: position 1,400,048,661 of record CM066032.1, on the reverse strand, counting down.
ACTGGAAGTAGATTGCCAGGCCTTTCTTCTGAGGCAATGGAGGGTTAAGTGACTTGCCCAAGGCCACAAGGAGTGCTAGTATTGTTAGACTCTCCGTAGTAGCCCAATTCGGGTTTTTTTTGTGTACAAAGAAAACAGTCTGTTTATTTATGAGCTGCATTTAGAAGGAATCTTTGACAGAACCTTGAATACAGAGATGTTGGGTATGTAGGAATTTTTAATAGTATGTTTAAGTCATCGTACTGTGTGTCTATGATTGTGTGATATTTTTTCTAACAGTGATATCAACAACTCTCCGATATCCATATTTTGACCCCACACCCTGATGCAGCCATGGGCGAAACATTAGACACGTGGAAAGGGTGATTGAAGTAGACTGGAATTAACACCATGACGTTGTGAAGGGTGATAAGTGACTCTATAATTAAGATTAAATTCTGATGACATAATTAGGAGGTTTTTTTAAACCCATGATATGTACACTGAAGGGTCAGATTGTTGGCCGCAAGTAAATGTAAAGCCTGGAATTTGAAGGCTTTAGTAACACTGAGATCTCTTTCCTCCTATTTAAAACTGTTTGGTATACCATACTCCAAATATTCAGTCTGAATGTTTGAGTGAAAGCAACTTTGTTTCTTTTCTAGGCTAGATTAAGCCACTGGCAAGCTTAGAACATACCCAGGACCAAACATTTAGGGGGACACGGCCAGATTTGCTCAGCACTTGGCTTTTTTCAGGCTTCTGCTGATTTTTACATTAATGTCTGGAAACTAGAAGGGGAAGGCTAAAATGTCTGGACATCTTTCCGAGTTGAAAACCTTTAACTGCAATTCCCTAATCCTTCCCCCTGTGTGAGTAAGCCTAACATGCCTGCTTCCAGTGTAACTAGCAGCAGAGACTGTGGACAGGATCCAGCCAATACGAAGACTGGGATGCTGGAGCACTGGGATGCTGGAGCACTGGGATGCTGCTCTTGCCATGGGAAGGAAGGGAGGAGGTGAGCTGAGGGAAGCGCTTGTGCTGTAGAAGTTTAATTTTTCTGTGTGATGGGAGATGGAAAAGAAATGAAGTCTCCACCCTCCAAAAAATGCCTCAAAGCGTTTCTACAGGAAAAGCAGTTCCAACAGCTGCAGCATACTAATCCTGATTCACAGAAATACAGCGATTATAGAATTACACCTGCCCGACAACCATCTGCTCTTATCTCCTTTCCCATCACTGAGACACAAACAGATATAAACACACATACACGTGCACGGACATTAACATTTCAACACATGCAGACACCTACATGAAAGCATTCACATACACACCCAAACAGATAAAAACACACATACACGTGCACGGACATTAACATTTCAACACATGCAGACACCTACATGAAAGCATTCACATACACACCCAAACAGATAAAAACACACATACACGTGCACGGACATTAACATTTCAACACATGCAGACACCTACATGAAAGCATTCACATACACACCCAAACAGATAAAAACACACATACACGTGCACGGACATTAACATTTCAACACATGCAGACACCTACATGAAAGCATTCACATACACACCCAAACAGATAAAAACTGTCGCACCGCCGCCCTGGAGGCCAAGGTTGGTATGGGCAGGTCGGGTGGACATGAGAGTTTTTTTTTAACTTTGAATTTGGTCTTTATGTAAGGGGTCTGGGTACTGCTCCCAAGACCTCCCGAGGACCAAACTTCAAGAGAACACAACAGTCCGAATGTAGGGAAAGTAAGGCTTTATTTCCCTTTACGCACAATGGTTCAAACAGTGGAGACTACTTCAACAAAATAAAGAAACCTTGCTTCAGGCAAAAAGAAGAAATATATTCAAAACTTACTTTGTCTACTGTTACTTCACAGGACTTTGTATAAACCAATTACACAGGCTTTGCTATTGAGGACTGCTTACATTTCATGCAAAGACATTAGGCTTCCTGCCTGGCAGTAGCTACAATCCATAGCGGTCTCAGGTGGGTCCTCGTTGAATTCCACCTGCATAGGCTGAGGGTCAGATAACTGTGAATCTGTGTCAATATACTCTTGTGGAGTGTATTGAGGCTTCTCATACAGCATATTCACTAGCTTCCAGTGTTCTGAGTCTAGGTTCGGGCCGCGCCCATGTGAAGGTTTGTTAGGGCAGTAACTTCCTTTGGCATGCTGCCTTATGTTACATAGTCTTTCTTTTACCAAAGGCTTGTGTCCTATCTCACGGACAGTTTGATAAGGAGGGCACACTTCTGTATCTTGTGCTTCCTGTTTCATTAAGTTATAATGCTTAGCAGAATAAAAAGGTGGTTTACCTTGTTTCTTAGGATTGTCCCAGTTAGTTGAGTCACGAGGCCCAGCCTTGCTGTAGTTCAGCCTTACTCGAGCAGTAGGCTTCTCAGACTTCAGCTGGCCTTCCTGTAGAATCAGCACTCTTTCACACCCACACCTTTTGTTATTTGAATAAGGAGTGTTACCTCTTACAGCAATGATTTCATCATTTCCCTGGTAACAGCCACAGTGTCCTGCATTTATTGCTGTCGGTTCCTCATATAAAACTCTGGGGTTTATTTCTCCCCTTGTGCCTTTCTTTCCAGTATCTCTCAGCCAAGAACTCCTGGAATTCTGTTGCACCGGACTTACTGTGCCTTCCTGCCAGGAACTCCTTCCTCTCTGGTATCTTTGCCAAGACTTCTTTTCTCTTTCAGCTTCTACCACAGCCTCTGCTTTCCGTTGCTGCTGCTGGTACCACCGCGGATGCTCTTCCTGGTGCGCTCTCTGGTGCTCTTCCTCCTGGTGTGTCTCCTGGTGTGTCTCCTTTACTTGTCCTACTTCCTCCTTTTCAACTTCCCAGCCTTTCCTCAGAGGAACTCCCCCTTTCCTGGATTGGCTGTTAGGTTGCATTACATCATCAGTTCTAGGGTGCAGTTCTCTAGGCCTTGGAAGGTCACTCCTGCTCCCCCTATCAGGCTCCTCATAGCATTGCAACTGATGTTGAAATCTTTTTTCAGGATTTAAAACCTTTTTCTCCGTGTGAATAGGCTCTGCAGTGCCACAAAACACACATACACGTGCACGGACACTAACATTTCAACACACGCAGACACCTACATGAAAGTATTCACACACACAACCAAACAGATATAGACACACATACACGCGCACGGACACTAACATTTCAACACACGCAGACACCTACATGAAAGCATTCACTCACAAACACACTCAAACAGATATAAACACACATACATGTGCATGGACACTAACATTTCAACGCACGCAGACACCTACATGAAAGCATTCACACACACATCCAAACAGATAAAAACATACATACATGTGCACGGACACTAACATTTCAACGCATGCAGACACCTACATGAAAGCATTCACTCACAAACACACCCAAACAGATATAAACACACATACACGTGCATGGACACTAACATTTCAACGCACGCAGACACCTACATGAAAGCATTCACACACACACACAGATATAAACACACATACACGTGCACTGTGTGGTGATGAAAGCTCTCAGGAAGACATGGAACTTGAAGAAAATGCTAGTTTCCCCTTTGAAGTGAATGACAGTGCACACGTGCAGGGGAATTACAAGCCAGATCAGAAAAAAAGTCAGCTCCCTGCTAAGGTCAGGCCACGCCCTAGCTCAGGGGTGGAGACAGGCTTCCCTGATGATTGGTCACACAGGTGCAGAGAACAGGGAATGCCCAGCAGGCAGCGGTGTTTAAAACCACGAGCAGAGCAGAGCAAAAGAGGAACCGAAGGAGGTACAGGAGGTACAGGAGGCACAGCAGGAGAAACAGGAGAGAGAGGCACAGGTGAACGAGGACGTCGTGGTGGACGTGGAGAAAGGAACAGGAACAGCTGTTGGAGTTGGAAAGGTGACGGAGGAGAGAGAGAAGGTGAAGCTGTGCTTAGCTGGAGGAGAAAGCCAGAGGAAATCTCCCAGGAAAGCAGCTGCCTAAGACGGACTGGAGAAGGACATAAGGAGGCTATATTTCAGAGCCTGGAGGAACCCAGGAGGAGAGAAATCAGCGTTTGTCTGAGGAAACATCCCCAAGGTAAAGCCAGCAGTTTCATTACTGATAATTCAGCAGAGAGACAATTTGCCATTTCTAAAGGCCAGGAAGCTGAGTCCTCACCGTCTACTGTTAAGAAGTGGGTGGAAAGTTTTTCATATGAGAAAAGCCATAGCCATGATAAAAGCACAGCCTTTGAAACTCCAAAGCTAGAAGCACTAAGAAAGCTGTTTTCTGAGGAAAAGCGTAGTTACTCACCTGTAACAGGTGTTCTCCAGGAGCAGCAGGAATCAGTCCTCACATATGGGTGACGTCGGCGCCGACGGAGTCCTCGCGGAGCAATTTTCCCCAGCTTTCAAAGAAAGCCTTTGGGAATTGCAGCGCGCATGCGCGGTCCCCTTCCTGCCCAAGGGTGCCATCTTAGCCAGTCAGATGACAAAGCTAAAAGACAGCATAAAAATTTGCAAAAACTAAACCAGATGATTGCAACTCCAAGGGGAGGAGGGAGGGTTGTGAGGACTGATTCCTGCTGCTCCTGGAGAACACCTGTTACAGGTGAGTAACTACGCTTTCTCCAGGACCAAGCAGGAAGTCAGTCCTCACATATGGGACTCCCAAGCTTAAGGCTACCGGAGACCCTAAGCACAAAAATGAGCTCCCTGTAGCTCAGTAGCATAGAAGGAAGGAATCTTCACTGAATTATTACCTACCGGTAGCCCAACATCCGGGATGGAGGGTAGGAGTTGCTCAAACCTCGAAGAGATTTCGGAGTACTGCCTGTCTGAAAGCACTGTCCCTGCGGGACTCCCTCTCGAGGCAGTAATGGACCGCAAAAGTCTGGCTCGAAGACCAAGTAGCGGCCCGGCAGATGTCTGCCAATGGAACAGAGCAGAGGTAAGCCACTGACGTAGCCTTCGCCCGAACACAATGAGCCGTGACCCGACTTTCTAACAAGAGTCCGGCTGCTCCATAAGCCCAAGCGATACAGTCAGCTACCCAGATGGACAGAGTACGCTTGGAGACAGGGAGCCCCAATTTATTGGGGTCAAAAGACACAAAGAGCTGAGCAGCTTTGCGGTGCTCCCGCGTACGGTCAAGGTAGAAGTTCAACGCCCTTCTACAGTCCAGGGTATGCAGGACCATTTCAGCTCGGCTGGAGTGTGGCCTGGGAAAGAAGGTCGGAAGTACCAGCTCCTGATTGATGTGAAAAGGGGAGACCACTTTTGGAAGAAATTTAGGGTGAGTCCGTAGGACTACCCTATTTTTGTAGAACCGAGTGTAAGGGGGATCAGACACGAGGGCCTGTAGTTCACTTACGCGTCTAGCGGAAGTGAGGGCTATCAAGAATAAGGTTTTCCAAGAAAGAAAACGGAGAGGACAGGTAGCCATAGGTTCAAAAGGCGGACAGGTGATCCGCTGCAAAACCACATTCAGATCCCAGTCAGGTGCTGGCGGGCGCAGAGGTGGTTTAAGGAGAAGGAGACCTCGGAGAAACCTTGCCACGAGAGGGTCGTTGGAAAGAGGTCTGCCGTCCACCGGTACATGATGTGCTGAAAGAGCACTGAGGTGAACCTTGACGGAGTTGGACTTAAGTCCAAGATTAGAGAGGTAGAGCAAGTACTGCAAGACCACTGACACCGAGCAGGAGAAGGGATCCAGAGACTGCTGGGTACACCAAACGGAAAAAACGACGCCATTTAAGGGCGTAGCATTTGCGGGTAGAAGGTCGTCGGGAAGCTAGGACGACCTCTTCCACCTCTGCCGGCAGTAGAAGGGGAGCAAGGACTACCCTTTCAGCAGCCAGGCCATCAGATGTAGAGATCTGAGGTTGGGGTGTAGCAGGGACCCCTGATCTTGTGTGAGGAGATCTGGTTGAAACCCCAGAGGGAACGGAGCCTCCACCGCCAGTTGCAGCAGGAGTGGAAACTACGGCTGTCTGGGCCACCGAGGAGCTATCAGGATCATGGAAGCTTTGTCTCGGAGAACCTTGAAAAGAGTTTGAGAGATTAACGGTATGGGAGGAAAGGCATACAGAAGGCTTTTCGACCATGAGAGCAGAAAAGCGTCCGCCGCTACTCGGAGGGGATGCGGCTGCCGAGAGCAGAAACGAGGAAGTTGCCGGTTGAGAGGACTGGCAAAAAGATCCAGCGTGGGGAGGCCCCACTTCAGAAAAAGTTTCTGAACTACCAAGGGATCCAGTCGCCACTCGTGGGGCTGGAGGATTCTGCTGAGTTTGTCCGCCAGGCAATTTTCTTGGCCTGGGAGATAAACCGCTCTGAGAAGAATGCCGCGGGCGACGGCCCAAGAGCAGAGCCTCTGCGCTTCCCGACAGAGAAGGAAGGAGCCCGTGCCCCCCTGTTTGTTCACGTAGAACATGGCAACTTGATTGTCCGTCTGGACAAGGACGGACCGGTGAGAAGTCAGGTGGGAGAAAGCCTTGAGAGCCAGACGGATCGCTCTGAGCTCCAGGAAGCTGATCTGCTGCGCAGACTCCCACGAGGTCCAGAGACCTTGAGTACATGCCCCTTGGCAATGCACTCCCCATCCCAGGAGAGAAGCATCGGTCGTCAGCACTTGAGCAGGCGGAGGAGATTGAAAAGGCATTCCGAGTACCAGGTTCAGCTGATGAAGCCACCACTGCAGAGAAGAGGCCAGCGGGCCGGAGATCTGCACTAAGTCGGCGAGGCCGCCCGTGGCCTGTTGCCATTGCTGGCGAAGGCACCACTGAGCAGGCCGCATATTCAGGCGGGCGTTGGGGGTCACGTGGACGGTGGAAGCCATATGGCCGAGTAGTCTCAGAAAGCGCCTGGCCGAGACCAGGGACTGGCTGTGAAAATGGCCGGCTAGGTCCATTAGCCGCTGAGCCCTATCGAGAGGCAGGAAAGCTCGCGCCTGAAGAGTGTGCAATCTTGCGCCGATGAACTCGAGATCTTGTGAGGGGAGCAAAGTGGACTTTGCGAAGTTTACGACAAAGCCCAAGTACTGGAGAAGAGTCACAGTGCGGTGCGTGGCTTGTGTGACGTCTTGAGAGGACGATGCTCTGATGAGCCAGTCGTCTAGGTAAGGAAAGACATAGAGGCCCTGAAGTCGGAGATAAGCCGCCACCACCGCGAGACATTTTGTGAAGACTCGTGGTGCGGAGGATAGGCCAAAGGGCAGTATTCTGTACTGGTAATGATTTCCTGCCACCACAAACCTTAGGTATTTGCGGTGGCTGGGGTGGATGAGGATGTGCGTGTAGGCATCCTTTAGATCTAAGGAGCATAGCCAATCTCCCTGCTGGAGGTAGGGCAGAAGGATTCCAAGGGTAAGCATCTTGAACTTCTCCCTCATGAGGAACTTGTTGAGGTTGCGCAAGTCCAGGATGGGTCTGAGGCCTCCTGTTCTTTTTGGTATTAGGAAATACCTGGAATAAAAGTCTTGACCTCTCAGGTGGTGGGGCACCGGTTCCACAGCCTGTTCCTGAAGAAGACTTGCTAACTCCTGAAGGAGTAAGTCCCTGTGCAGAGGGAGTCGTGGAGGCTCTCCCGGAAAATAGGAGGGAGGGACCTGGTGGAAGTGGAGAAGATAGCCTTCTCGCACAACATGAAGCACCCAGGCATCTGATGTGATGTTGGACCACCTGTGGGCAAAGTGGACCAGCCGGCCTCCTGTGCTGGGAGAAACCAGCTGAGGGGGAGAGGTTATGTCGATGAAGTCAAAAACCCCCACTCTGCTGAGCAGGGGCTGGTGGTGCAGGCTTGGGGGTTTGCTGCCTACGGGACCCGTTACCCCGTCCCTTGGCCTGCTGACCCTGTTGGGGAGCTGAGGAGGCCTGATATTGAGGGTAGTGTTTATAGGCAGCCGCCTTCCTCGGGTAAAAGGACTTTTTTCCCGAGCCCTTCTTCTTTTGGGAAGGGGCAGAGGTCTTTCTAGAGAGCCTTGTTCTGGTGAGAGTCTCCGTCTCGATTTGCGCAGCCTTCTCAGCCATGGGCTTGCCAAATAGGTTCTCACCTCGGCAGGGGACATCGACCAACTTGTCCTGCACCCAGGGTTCAAGGTCAGACGACTGAAGCCAAGCCTGTCAGCGGGCACCGATGCCGGCTGCGGCCACTCGAGCCGATGCTTCAAAGCCATCATAGGCTGCTCGAGAAATGAACTTGGAGCATTCTCGAATTCCAGTGGTCAAGGCTAGGAACCTCCGCAAAGGTTCCTCGGAAAGTCCAGCAGAGAATCCGGCTATCTCCTTAGCCAGGTCTCTAAGGTACATGCCCATGTAGAGCTGGTAGGTCTGGACCCGACAAGCAAGCATAGAGCCTTGGAAACACTTCTTACCGAGGCCATCCAGGTTGCGGGCCTCCCTGTCGGGAGGCACCGAGGAGTGCATCTTCTGGCTCTTGAGCCTATGCATGGCCGATTCCACCACCATGGAATGGTGCGGTAGCTGTGCTTTCTGGAAGCCAGGGCTCTTGCGGACTCGATAGATGGAATCGACCCGCTTGCTTAATACCGGCGACGATGCCGGACTCTCCCACATGCGGAAGAGTAGTCGGTCCAGCATGGGAGGAACCGGTACAGTAAAGTGCTCCTTCGCTGGAGAGTCATACTGGAGGGCGTCGAGCTCTTCGGCTCGAGGCTCCTCCTCGGGATCCGCAGGGAAGGCCAAAGCCTTGGCCATATCCCTGACGAAGTCCGAGAACCGGGCATCCTCCGGGGGGGACTGCTTCCGAGGTTCGGACTCAGGGGAGTCCGAGGGGACACACCGAGTCCGAAAGGAATCAGGTGACTCTTCCACTTCAGATTCCCAGGCCGACTCCGAGGAGGAATCGGTGGGGTCGGTTCGGGCGGGCGTAGGCGTCGGCCGCCCCGACGCCGAGGGAGTCGGCGTCGACGACCTCGGTCCCGAACGGGAGGCTGAGGGAGACCTCGACCGAGGATCGACTCGAGACCGCATGGACTCGAGGATCGGCTCAGTCTCCGGGGTCGACTTAGACGTCGACGTCCCGGCGGTCAGGGCAGAGGCGCCAGCGAGGCTAGCGATCAGTGCCCGCTGCTGGTCCATGAAGGCAGACAGTCTGCTCTCCAAGGCCGTCAACCTGAGTCCGACCTCAGGTGACCCAGCAGCTGCCGACTCGGGCCCCGACGGCGTCGGGCCCGACGTCGGACCCCTCGGAGGCGAGTCCACGAGGACTACAGGACTTACCCGAGCAGGCGATTACGATTCCAGACGAGGTCGCTTCGTGAGACGATCCTGCTCCAAAGACCCGGGACGGCTATCGGGGCTATGCGACCTGGCCCTTGCGGAACCAGGAGCGTCCACCGACGCCGCCCTCGCGGGTTTCGTCTTCCGATGATGATCCCCCGAGTGAGAACCCCTGTCGGAGGAACTCCGGCAATGCTCAGAGCTGGAGCCTCTGGACGCCAAAGCCTCCGACGAGGTCCGGGTACGGGTGGGATCTGTGAAGATTCTTTCCCGCTGATGCCGCCGACTCCGTAAGGCTTTGGAGGACATTTTGCTGCAGGCCCCACAGATCAGTTCCTCGTGATCTGGGCCGAGGCAGCGGAGGCAATGATCATGTGTGTCAGTGAGAGACATGTTTCTGTCACACTGAACACACCTTTTGAAGCCACTGGCAGCCATCGGGGGAAAAAGGGCCCCTGCAAGGTCAAAGGACCGGGCTGCCAGCGAAAAACCGAAAAACGAAACTGACTAGAAAAATCAGAAAAACCGAAAAATAAGAGAAGGACTCGCAACGGCGTCGCGAGTCCGGGCAGGAAAGAGACCGGCGTCGAACCGAAGAAAAAATAGAAAATAAATGAAGAAAATCAACTTTTTCTGCGGGGACTGGAAGACCACGTCTGTAGGGCTCCGCGGAAAAATGAAGACTGGCTAAGATGGCACCCTTGGGCGGGAAGGGGACCGCGCATGCGCGCTGCAATTCCCAAAGGCTTTCTTTGAAAGCTGGGGAAAATTGCTCCGCGAGGGCTCTGTCGGCGCCGACGTCACCCATATGTGAGGACTGACTTCCTGCTTGGTCCTGGAGAAAAGTTCACTCCCCTAATACAAAGGTGCCTGTACAAGCTGAATTGCTGTGGAACCAATTCCAGGAATTCTTGAAGGAGAGAAAGTTTGAGAAAGCTTATAATCCTGAGAGAGATACTGTTTGTCCTGGTACTATAGAAGGAGTGCAAGTAGATTCTTGTTTGCCTAATTGTGAATGTGGTCCCATTCCAATGGACTGTTCATTATCTTTAAGAGAAGATTCTGCAGTGTTGAATGGAACTGAGAATCAGTGAAACCGTATAGGAAATAAGGGCAGTTCCTGCTTTGAGCTGAGGAAAGCTTATTCTATGTTTCACTGAGTTTAATTACTTGCTGAAGTTAAGAAGCAGTGCTGTGAAGAGGTTTGCTTTCAAAAGAAAAACCACAGCTGTTATAAGTTTACCTGTGTTGCTGTTAACTGACCACACGAGGCAGTCCTCGGTGTGAGTGTAAGAGAAGGAGAACAGCTGAACAGTGGAAAAGGTTTTGTTACGTCATTCTCACTATCCTGATTTATTCTTTATGTTGGAGATGTATCCTTTTGCCTTGTTTGTATATTGAACTTAAATACCCTGGAAATCCCCACAATAAATTTTCTTGCTGCCTTACAACCACCGACTCACAACTACATTTGTCCTTCAAGAGTAAAAATCACTACAAGTCCCAGAATACCCTGGTAACAATAAAGGGAACTTTATTCAAAGGAGGACACATAAGGCCGTTTCCAGCTTGTAAGCTCTTGGGCCCAAGCAGAGGCGTCGCAACAGACACTAACATTTCAACACACGCAGACACCTACATGAAAGCATTCACACACACACCCAAACAGATATAGACACACATACACGCGCACGGACACTAACATTTCAACGCACGCAGACACCTACATGAAAGCATTCAAACACACACACAAACAGATATAGACACACATACACGCACACGGACACTAACATTTCAACGCATGCAGACACCTACATGAAAGCATTCACACACACACCCAGATATAAACACACATACACATGCACGGACACTAACATTTCAACGCACGGAGACACCTACATGAAAGCATTCAAACACACACCCAAACAGATATAGACACACATACACGCGCACGGACACTAACATTTCAACCCACGCAGACACCTACATGAAAGCATTCACTCACAAACCCAAACAGATATAAACACACATACACGTGCACGGACACTAACATTTCAACGCACGCAGACACCTACATGAAAGCATTCACACACACACCCAAACCACACATACACGCGCACGGACACTAACATTTCAATGCACGCAGACACCTACATGAAAGCATTCACACACACACCCAAACAGATATAAACACACATACACGTGCACGGACACTAACATTTCAACACACGTAGACACCTACATGAAAGCATTCACACACACCCACACATACACACAAGTATTGTGATACCGCGGGCCCTCTGACGCAAGGAAAGAAAGTTTTAAATCTTGAAAAAAACAAGATTTACCTGCAATTACAAGAAGGGACACATAGAGGGAGCAGGAGAGCAAGCCTGGAAGTGGAAGAACCACACCTCTATGGGCAGGACTCAGAAGCAGCTGCTCTGGATTTAAGCCGGGACAGAGCATTACAGGGGGGAAGCCAAAGCAGCCAAGGGGCAAGCCAGAGAGGCAGTCAAGGAGCAACCCAGAGGGGAAGCACAGGAGGAGGCAAGGAGCTTGGCAGAGACCTTCACAGGAAGCGCAGGAAGCAGTGCCAAGGGAAGCTCCAGAAGCCGGAGTCAGAGACCGAGGTGAAGTCACTGACAAACCCAGAAGAGCTCAAGGAGTGAAAGCTACTGGGAGAGCAGGCCGAGCTGAAGGCCCAAGAGCAGGCCTAGAGGAAGGCCATACACAACTGCAAGAGGCAGTCATACAGAGGACAGCCAAGGAAGGAGAGGCTTATCCTTCTAACTGGAGAAGAAACCTTCAAGAGGAAAAAGGTACTTTTAAAAGTTTTTACAAAAGTAACTTGAAGGATGAAAGAAAGGTTCATAGCCTTAAGAGAGAGGATATAGCTGAGAGGGCGCGGCCCCTAATCAACTGCCACAGGGGTGGAGGTGGAAGACAGGCCCCTCTGCAGCAGCCTTACCTCAAAAGAATTATACCTCATTCTAAAACAGGAAAGATATCCTGGGATCATTGGAAATTACCTGAAGCAAAAGACTTTCAGACTAGGCCTCAAGCCTTTCACAAGAAGCCTAGAGAGAAACAAAGGGCTAGCTTTTATCTGGATAAGAAGGACTGTTTTAAACCAGAAATACCAGATAAGTTTTACAGGAAAATGTTTAGTGCTGCCAGAGACTGGAAGAAGCAAACCTTTAATCCTGAAACAGCAGTAAGCCCAGGGAGTTATAATACACCTAAAAGCCGACGCCCCAAACTCCCAAGCCAGCACTGGGATACGGTATGGCATGCTTTTAGAAAACCAGGTTTTAACATCCCAGAGATCTCAGAGACCTCAGATTCGGACCCCATAGAAATGGAATGGCTGCCAGGGGAATCTGAGGGTATAGAAGACATAGAACCAATGGAATGTGATTATTGCACAAGGAGATGTGTTTAAGTAAAAGGCAAACAAATCCCATGTATGCAAAGAATACTGGAAACCTTATGTTTTAAGTTGGTGGCGGATAACCATGTTATTTTGAGTGTTTTTGCTGATTCACATTTTGATGCAACCAAAGTTTGTGTTCTGTTACTCATTACCTCATATTTTGAACTTCTTTATGCGCAAAGGTGAAATAAAAGCCTTTTCTTTACCCTACACTTGGCAAGAGTTACTTTTTAGGAAGTTGACCTTGAGGCTGACAATGAGGCCTGCTACCTCATTGACCCTCACAACAGGTCAACCCTGAAACCCTTTATTTCTTATGCGCTCCCCAGCCCCTGTGGAACCACTACGCCGCCACCAGAGGGGGCTGAGGGGGACATAAGTGGCGTAGTTGGCAGGATTTTTGGGGTACTCTTGAGTGTACAGAGCGACGTGGGCAACTACACAAAAGAGAAATAGAAGCTCTTTTCTTTTTGAAAAAACAAACAAACAAAAAAAAAAAACCTGCAAGTAAAACCCGGACCGTCCTGTATTAAAAAACCGGATCGGAAGGGAAAATCAGGAGACCGGAGCGGTTACAAGAAAGTGGACCGGAGTTAAAAACCAGGAGCGGAGTCCTAGGAATCCGGACCGGAGCTGAAAAAGAAGAAAAAGGAAAATCCTGAAGGTGGGAGGTCCTTTGGAGATTCCAGGAGCGGTGGAGCAAACCCTGGACGACCGCACGTATATTCCCCAAAAAGCTGATGCAACACTAGAGCAAGGTAAGGCGTATATAACCCTACCTAGTGTTGGACACCTGGGGAAGTTGAAAAAAAAGTAGAGGGTCTGAAAAAAATATATTTGTGAAAGAGCCGCACTTGGGTTTTCTCTCTGTTTGATTTCTCAACAGGTACGATGGAGCCCAAGGAACTGTGTGCCTGGATGGCACACCAGTTCACCAAACAGGCTGAGCTGGCACAACGGAGCCAGGAACAGGCGCTAAAGGCGATGAAAGAGCAGCAGACACCTGTCATAGAAACTATGAGCGCATGGCTTGCGCAACAGCGAGAGGAGCTGGCTCAAAGCAAGAAGGAAGGAACATCACTCGTCGGACGGGTAAACCCTGAACACGGACACTGGTCCTGTTCGGACTTAATGATAGGGAAACTCAGTCCGAGTGACGATATTGATGACTTTCTAGACACTTTTGCTAGGATTGCGAATTCTGCTAAGTGGCCTGAGGAGCAGTGGGCCATACGCCTAGCGGCATCACTTACAGGTGAAGCGCTGGCGGCCTACAGGTCAATACCCCCAGAGCTAGCAAATTCATATCAGGATGTAGTAAACGCAATTAGAGATCGCGTTGGTCTTACGCCAGTGGCGTACAATAAAATGTTCAGGGCTGCTATGCTTAAGGTAGATGAGACACCTAAGGCATTAGGCCACAGGTTGCGTAGTCTTGCTTACAAGTGGCTACAACCTGAAAGGAGAAGTATAAATACGCTCATGGATGCAATAATTTTAGAGCAGTATATGAATGCACTATCTAATAGGGTGCAGAACTTTCTGATGCTCCAAAATTGTAGCAATACCACTGAAGCTATTGTGCTCACTGAAAGATACTTAGAGGCTGAAAAGGTGACACAGCCTAGTGTAAGTCCACGAAGTGCCATGGGATTGGAGGCACAAGGAAGGGGAAGTCCCTCACGTCCTCCAGGTGGTAGGTGGCAGAGTTATAAACCCCTGGAGAAAGTGAATACAAAAAAATGTTTTGCTTGTGGAAAAAAAGGACATGTACAGTACGAATGTCATGCACGAACTGCCTTGGTGGGGGAGTCGCCAAGAATAGGGCATGATGGGTTTCTCGTCAATGTAAAAATACACGGAATAAGTGTACAAGCATTGTTAGATTCTGGAGCCGACCAGACTATGCTTTCTAAAAAGTTATGGTCGACCATCCAGGATCATGGACTGTCGGTTCCAGAATCACCCGAGGGATGTGTGAAAATTAAGTGTGTACATGGCGCCGCCACACGCTACCCCATTTATAAGTTATGGATAAAGGGTATGGGCATTAAAAAAGAAATGCCAATGGCAGTGGTGCCAAGGTTACCGCAGGACTTAGTCCTGGGCCGAGATTGGCCCCAATTTAGGAAAACTTTGAAGGAAGAGTGTTTGCCTCATGTTAAACCAGATTCCACTGGCATGCCACCTGACCTTATTAAAAACTCTAGAGTACAGCGGAGCAGCCTTGCTGCTGCTACGGATACTACGATCCCTAGCCCACTGTGGGAGAAATCCCCGAAGGCCGTTGTGAAGGACCGGTCACAGCCGCTCAAAAAGTTTGTGCTCCGCTACTGTAAAACATCCGCAAGAGCGCGGACGCCTCAAAGAGCATTGGCACAAGCTGCAGGCTATGACCTCCATAGCGCCATGGATATGGTCATACCGAAGCGAGGGAGAACGTTAGTGACCACGGACCTACAAATTGAGCTACCGCCGGGATGTTATGGAAGAATAGCCCCAAGGTCCGGACTGGCCGCCAAATACAACATTGACGTGGCTGCAGGAGTCGTGGACCCTGATTATAGGGGCGTCCTAAAGGTCCTCTTATGCAACTGTTCAGAGAAGGACTACGAGGTTCAAGCCGGCGACAGAGTGGCACAGCTCATTTGTGAGCGTGTAGGATTTCCTGATCTGGAGGAAGTCACTATGCTAAATCCCACAAGCCGAGGAGTGGGAGGTTTCGGCTCGACGGGGAGAGCAGAAGTAGAAAATTTAATGGCCATAGGGGCTGATCCACCCGAGGAAGAATTGGGCCCTCGTCTGGAGGATTGTAAAGAAAGCTCTACCCCAAAGCTAGGAGAGGAACTCTCGTTAAAACAAAAGGAAGATTTGACCCGATTGTTAAATAAATACAAAGACGTCTTAACTCCAATGCCTGGAGAGACCTCGTTGGTGGCGCACGAAATCCAGACTCCTCCTGGTAAAATTATCCGACAGCGTCCATACCGACTGCCGGAAGCGAAAAAGCAGGAGGTCATTAACCAAGTGCAAGAAATGTTACAAATGGAGATAATAGAAGAGTCACACAGTCCCTGGTGTAGCCCGGTGGTGTTAGTACCGAAGCCAGATGGGTCTATGCGCTTTTGCATAGACTTTCGGCAAGTCAACGCGATTTCCACCTTCGACGCATACCCGATGCCGCGTATCGAGGAGTTATTGGACCGGCTTGGGCAAGCAAAATACCTGACAACATTGGATATGACCAAAGGATATTGGCAGGTCCCTTTAACACGAGATGCCAAGCCGAAAACTGCCTTTAGTACACCCTTGGGGCTCTACCAGTTTAGGAGAATGCCTTTTGGCTTGCATGGGGCAGCCGCCACCTGCCAGCGGTTAATGGATGTGATTCTTCGACCGTATCAGAATTTCGCGACCGCATATATGGATGATGTGGTGATTCACAGCGCCACGTGGACAGAACATCTCCAGCAGATAGGCACCATATTAGAGGCTATGAGGAGAGCGGGCCTCACCCTTAATCCTAAGAAATGTACGTTCGCAGCGGAAGAAGTCAAGTACCTGGGTCATCTAGTAGGCCGGGGAACCGTACGGCCACTATTGGATAAAGTTGAATGTGTCAGGAACTTTCCAGTTCCTCAGAATAAGAAGCAGCTGAGAAGCTTCCTCGGGCTCATAGGTTATTATCGTCGGTTCATACCGCACTTTGCCGAGGAGAGCAACATCTTTACAGAGATGCTCAGAAAAAATGCCCCGAATATAGTACAATGGACGCCCGAAGCAGAAGCTGCTTTCCAAAGATTAAAAGGGAAGTTGTGCCAGGCCCCCGTTCTGCGCGGGGTAGATTTTCAGCAAACTTTCCTGCTACAAACCGATGCCTCAGAAACTGGGCTGGGTGCCGTATTATCCCAGGTACAAGAAGGAGCAGAACATCCTATTCTGTTCCTTAGCAGAAAGCTCTCATTAGCGGAAAGAAAATATGCCACAATTGAACGCGAATGCCTCGCTATCAAGTGGGCCATTGAGGCATTAAAATTTTACCTCACCGGGAGGAAGTTTGTCCTCATTACAGACCATGCCCCCCTGAAATGGCTGCATACCATGAGGAATGAAAATGCCAGGCTGACCCGGTGGTATATGGCTTTACAGCCTTACGACTTTCGTGTGGAGCATAGAGCTGGGAAGCTACATTGTAATGCTGACACCATGTCTCGGATTACGTGCTGCGGTCAAGAGCTTCCCCCAGCCCGTAATATTTTGAGAAGGGGGATATGTGATACCGCGGGCCCTCTGACGCAAGGAAAGAAAGTTTTAAATCTTGAAAAAAACAAGATTTACCTGCAGTTACAAGAAGGGACACATAGAGGGAGCAGGAGAGCAAGCCTGGAAGTGGAAGAACCACACCTCTATGGGCAGGACTCAGAAGCAGCTGCTCTGGATTTAAGCTGGGACAGAGCATTACAGGGGGGAAGCCAAGGCAGCCAAGGGGCAAGCCAGAGAGGCAGTCAAGGAGCAACCCAGAGGGGAAGCACAGGAGGAGGCAAGGAGCTTGGCAGAGACCTTCACAGGAAGCGCAGGAAGCAGTGCCAAGGGAAGCTCCAGAAGCCGGAGTCAGAGACCGAGGTGAAGTCACTGACAAACCCAGAAGAGCTCAAGGAGTGAAAGCTACTGGGAGAGCAGGCCGAGCTGAAGGCCCAAGAGCAGGCCTAGAGGAAGGCCATACACAACTGCAAGAGGCAGTCATACAGAGGACAGCCAAGGAAGGAGAGGCTTATCCTTCTAACTGGAGAAGAAACCTTCAAGAGGAAAAAGGTACTTTTAAAAGTTTTTACAAAAGTAACTTGAAGGATGAAAGAAAGGTTCATAGCCTTAAGAGAGAGGATATAGCTGAGAGGGCGCGGCCCCTAATCAACTGCCACAGGGGTGGAGGTGGAAGACAGGCCCCTCCGCAGCAGCCTTACCTCAAAAGAATTATACCTCATTCTAAAACAGGAAAGATATCCTGGGATCATTGGAAATTACCTGAAGCAAAAGACTTTCAGACTAGGCCTCAAGCCTTTCACAAGAAGCCTAGAGAGAAACAAAGGGCTAGCTTTTATCTGGATAAGAAGGACTGTTTTAAACCAGAAATACCAGATAAGTTTTACAGGAAAAAGTTTAGTGCTGCCAGAGACTGGAAGAAGCAAACCTTTAATCCTGAAACAGCAGTAAGCCCAGGGAGTTATAATACACCTAAAAGCCGACGCCCCAAACTCCCAAGCCAGCACTGGGATACGGTATGGCATGCTTTTAGAAAACCAGGTTTTAACATCCCAGAGATCTCAGAGACCTCAGATTCGGACCCCATAGAAATGGAATGGCTGCCAGGGGAATCTGAGGGTATAGAAGACATAGAACCAATGGAATGTGATTATTGCACAAGGAGATGTGTTTAAGTAAAAGGCAAACAAATCCCATGTATGCAAAGAATACTGGAAACCTTATGTTTTAAGTTGGTGACGGATAACCATGTTATTTTGAGTGTTTTTGCTGATTCACATTTTGATGCAACCAAAGTTTGTGTTCTGTTACTCATTACCTCATATTTTGAACTTCTTTATGCGCAAAGGTGAAATAAAAGCCTTTTCTTTACCCTACACTTGGCAAGAGTTACTTTTTAGGAAGTTGACCTTGAGGCTGACAATGAGGCCTGCTACCTCATTGACCCTCACAACAGGTCAACCCTGAAACCCTTTATTTCTTATGCGCTCCCCAGCCCCTGTGGAACCACTACGCTGCCACCAGAGGGGGCTGAGGGGGACAGTATGTATAAATACACATATAAGCACACATGTGGTGACACACAAATACATGCACATTTGTTCAAACACATGTAGATATATCAGCCCCACAAAGATACATATGCTCTGCATGCTTTTCCCACTTGCTATTGCTATGAATAGATTTGTGGCTAGTTTTTGAGTACTTGGAATATGCCCAAATTTAGGATTCTAAATTTAAGTCTACAATTTATTTGCCTGGATCAGGAGTAGGCAACCTTCGTCCTCAAGTACCACAGCTAGCTGGAATTTCAGGATATTTATAATGAATATGCATGTGATGCATTTGCATACAAGGAAGGCAGTGCGGATATCTTGAAAACCTGACTAGCCTGTGGCAGTCAAGGAGAAGAGCTGCCTATGTCGGGCCTAGATTTTGGCATTTAAGCTAGTTATCTAGTGCTGAAAAGTTTCTAGTGACCGCTTAATTTTAATTTAATGAGTCTTATAGTCTATCAATCTAAGGTACAGACACAGTTCTACGTAGATTACATTTTAAACACATGGAGGGGAATTTTAGAAGATCTGTCCAAGTGCAATCTGGGACGTCTAAGCCAAAATGTCTGCAAAAATGCAGGCATGTCCAGCTGAGGACGTGATTTCACACAACTGGACATGCCAGATATGGACATCTGCGGGGGCATCTACATAGACATCCCCAGAATGGTATTACAGAATCCGGACATCTAGGCTAGCCTAATGGTTAGAGTAGTTGGTTAAGGACAGGGTTCAAATTCCACTGCTGCTGTCGTTGACATTGTGCTGAATACTGGGGATGCATGAGTGCATTCTTCTCTATGCCTGCTGGATGTCTTTCAGTTAAAATGTATTTATTTATGTTTTATTTAAAAGGATTTACATCCTGCTTTATCCTTGAATCAAAGCAGTTTTCACTGCAAACCAATAATGATGGATAGTGTGGGGGGTGTCGGCACGCAGTGGTTGTGAAGGTAGTGTTAGTGTATGTGTAAAAAGGTGTATCTTGATTTGAGGGTGCAATATATACAGGTTGCGCTATCCACAGTGGGCTAAATGAGCACTTCTCAGGGGCTTGTTCATCACTGTTTGTGCCTTGGAGCAGGTCTAGGGTTAGATGCGACGTCGAATGTCCATGATGTTTCTGTGATCAGGCGGGGACGTCCCGGTTCCTGGAAATAGCTTAACCATGCCTCCAGGTTCCTGGGATCACCCCGGCCAGACCTCCTCCACTCCCCTGTTCAGATTCATAGAAACATGATGGCAGGAAAAGACCATATGGCCTATCCAATATGCCTATTCAATAGCCCCTCTTTTTCCTTCAGAGCTCTTCTGTGTTGGTCCCATGCTTTCTTGAATTCAGATACTGTCCTGATCTCTACTATGTCTACTGGGAGACTGTTTCATACATCTACCACTCTTTCTGTAAAGAAATATTTCTGCATATTACTCCTGAGTCTTTCCCCTTCATCCTATACCCTCTTGTTGCAGAGCTTTATTTCAATTGAAAGTGGCTCTCCTCCTGTGCAGGGACAAACACAGAGGATCTCTAAAGGAAAAGAGGAGACTGTTGTAGTGGTTGATATGGAAAGGCAGACAAAATAGGCCATGTGGTCTTTTTCTGCTGTCATGTTTCTATATCTCCTCTCTCCTGCCTTTCCTTCAAAGTATACATTTTGAGATCTTTAAGTCTGTCCCCATATGCCTTATGATGAAGCCCACAGACCATTCTGGTAGCCACCCTCTGCACTGTTTATATTCTTTTGAAGGTGTGGTCTCCAGAATTGCACACGATACTCCAAATGAGGTTCACCAGAGAGATACAGAGGCACTATCACCTCCTTTTTCCTGCTGGCCATTCCTCTCCCTATGCACCCAAGCATCCTTCTGGCTAAGTACATCACCATTTATACTGTACTGCTCCCTTGGATTTTTGCAGCCCAAATGCATGACCCTGCATTTTTTTAGCATTAAATCTCAGCTGCCAAATTCTTAACCATTCTTCAAGATCCCTCCTCATGTTATCTACTATACTTCTTCCTCAATGTCTACTCTACTACAGATTTTGGTATCATCTGCAAAGAGGCAATCCTTACCCGACAGGCCTGCTGCAATATCACTAACAAACATGTTAAAAAGATCCCTGTGGCACACCACTGGTTATATCCTTCTCAGAGTAAGGTCCATTTACCCTTTGTTGCCTTCTACTCCACCAATTTCTAACCCAGTCAGTCACTTTATAGTCTATTCCTAGGGTGCTCAATTTGTTTATAAGTCGTCTGTGTGGAATGGTGTCAAAGGCTTTACTGAAATCCAAGTACAGCACATCTAGGGCTCTCCCTCATTCCAACTCCCTGGTCACCCAGTCAAAGAAAACAGTCAGATTTGTCTGACAAGACCTGCCTCTAGTAAACCCATGCTGCCTCGTATCCTGCAATCCATTAGCCTCCAGAAACCTCATTACTCTCTGTTTTAGCAGCGTTTCCAATAATTTACTCACTCGCATAATATACTTTGAACAAACTTGACATACAAAGTGACCAATTAAAACTTTTCAATACACCATCCTATTAGGAATCAAAAGCTTGAAAGAACAAAAACATTTCTAATGCTTTTATAAATGTTATTAAATTTGAGTTGTCTCTAAGTTCCCGTGGAGGCGCGCTCCAGAATCTAGATCCAATGACCGAAAAAGAACGGTCTTTGCTGACAGGCATCCTTGCGGCTGCACAAGCAGGTACAACAGCTATGCTTTTTTCATGGGATCAGTTGATATGGAGAAATCAACAGCTTGAAATAGTCAGGTGCCTCACTATGAAAATTTTTAAATACAAAGAGGCCAATATTCAGAAGACCTTTTCCAGATAGCCACAGAGGTTATCCAGATAAGGGCACTCTGAGAGATATCAAGATAGTGCCTCTGAACATACTGCCCCCGCATTATCTAGAGAGGACTGGGATGGTCTAGAGGTGAAATGAGAGCCGCGATGACTGCTGTCAGGATAATTGCTGCCATTATCCAGATAGTGGTGATTTTTAGCTGCTATCTGGATAATTTATGCAAATAGCTTAGACTGATAAGAAAGCTGTCCAAGGTTGCTGCTGTCTGGATAAATTATCTGGATAATAGTGGCAATTATCCAGAGAGTGGCTGAACAATCTTGGTATTCAGACATTATCCGAATCCTGTGGATGAATATATGAAGGATATTTAAACACTGCAGCAGGCTGCCATGGAGTTTAAATATCCCATGCTCTGAATATTGGCCCCTGATAATATAATCTTAAACCTGACTCTACTTTCCATTTGCAGCCAATGTAGCTAAAGCCGTAGACTTTCCTGACCTATCAAAGGCTTTTGACAAAGTCATTCGTGATGGTTTTTGTCAGTACGAAGGCCCTAAGAATGGTGCATGGGTAAAGTCCACAGACAGGTTCTCCACAGGATGGGACACCCCGGGTCCGGGGGTAACCAGGATGGAATCTTCTGCTTCTCACAGCCACCTTCCTTCCTTCGGGTTGAGCCTTCAGTGCTGGTGGCTGCTTGGTCTTTGCTTCTCAAAACCAGGATCCAAGATGAGAAACAAGAACCAGGAGAACTCCAAGGAGCCTGGAAACATGAACCCAGTGCATGCACCAAGGTGGAGAAAGGGAGGAGAAAGCTGAGGCACAACCAGGACTGGGAGCATCCAACAAGGTGGATCAGGATCTGAAGAGAAGCAGGGAGCCAAGCAAAAGGAGACATCTAGGTGCAGACCAAGCTCTGGCAAAGAAGATACCAGACAGGAACAAGATAGCCTCTGAAAGGAAGCAGCATGCATAGAGCAGGCTTTGGCAGGCAATTAGCAAAGTTGAATCTACTGATAGCTTCTGGAAGGAGATCAGAGATTCATCTAGGTAAAGTTCTTCTGGGAACTAAACCACTTGCAGGCTTGAACCACCCATATTAATCACAATGACAGTCTATTCTTGCTTGGATTCCAGGATTCTTTTCTATCCTGGCTCCTCTTATCTTTCCCATTGCATATTCTACTTCACTTTTATTCTCTTAATGGTCACTGTGTCTCCAGGCTAAATTATGAACTCTCTTCTCTCTTTACTCTCGTTCCATTGATGGTCTGATCTTTTCCCCTCTTTATTTTGATGGTTCCAAAATCTATCCTTCTTCACTAGAATTTTCACCCAGAATCCAGCCTCTTAATCTCAATTTTTTAACTGAAAAATTTATAGCGAAACAAAGATCTTTGTAGGGTTATTCTGAGGGTTTTGCTGAGAAATTGTATGGTGGAGAACCAAGTGGTGAATGAAGCAGTGGTGTTCTGCCTCTCGGCTTCCTGTGTGGGAACATTTGAATGATGGGATAGAAGTGCTTCAGTTTTGAAGAGCTGTGGTTCTCTGAACTGTGTTTAGTAGTTTTGAGATTTCTTTATTTATTCCTTTACAGGTGGCCATTGCGTTGGTCTGAGATTCTCAATTCAATTCAATTGCTCCTGCTTATGAAATTGGTGTTTTAAATCATTTTGAGTGGTTGTTACCGACAGGGCGCATTGGAGTACCTTCCATGTAGATGTTTTTAAATATTTTTGTAATAAAAATGTTTTTAAAATTTTTGGTTATGATGGGAGGAGTTTTTTAAGCTTATGATGTGGAGCTGTTTGTTCTCCTATGGCTTTGAGTAGGCACATAGAGGAAGGTTAAGTTACCAGAGGCTTTTTCTCCTACCCATGGTTTAGGAGTGTTTAGTCATTCACTACTTGTCCTCTATGATTGTTTATAGTTGGGATTAAGTCCATTGTAAGCGATTATTATATATACTAAAATTATTTTTTTCTTATGAGAAGGGTGTAGGGTCTGTGAGAGCGGGATGTGGGATTTTTGAATTTTTTTAAGTCTGATATTTTACCTGTAGGTCCAACCACCATCCTAAATGTAACAAGGCAAAGATTCAATTTCTTATCCTTCCTCTTAAACTAACTTCTCCCTTCCATACTTTTCTGTTTCAGTGGATAACACAATCACTCTCCTTATCTCCCCAGTCTGTGACCTGGAATCATCTTTGACTTCTCACTTTTCTTCTCTGCACATCCAACTTATCGAAAAATATGTCATTTCTTTCCCTATAGTATTTATTTATTTTATTTATTTAGCTGTATTTATATTCCGTTTTTCACCGGGTCAAAGCGGTCAATTGGGGGATACATTTAACACGAGGGGATATGAGACACATACGCTAATACTTACAGGGAACATGGGCAATGGAGGGTTAAGTGGCTTGCCCAAGACCACAAGGAGTGCCTATAGGACTAGAAATCCCAGACCCTCCGGCCTGAGATTGCTGTCCCCAGGTGGGACTTGAACCCCTGGCCCTCTGGCCTGAAGTACCTTGTCCTAACCACTAGACCACTCCTCCCAGTATTATCAAGATCTGCACATGACCAAAACTTGTATCCACTCAGGCCACCTCCCTCTTGGACTACTGCAACCTCCTCCTTACAAGATTAAACCGTCTTCTTCTATTACAGTCTATTCAAAATTCAGCTGTTTGTGAGTTATCTTCCTCCAATGTTTCTGTTTTCATGGCTCTACATTGGCTTATTTAGCTGTCTGACCCTTAGCAGTGGTAGTGTGAGGCTATAGCTAAGGGCCAAATGGTGCTACTTCTGGAGAGGCAGCCTTGGGATGAGACAAGGTCCTGGGGCGGGGGGGGGGGGGTGGAGAAGGGGGCAGGGGTGGGCCAAAGCGCAGACTGCTCATCTTAAGGGACATAGCTTCATCAGGGTTTATATTTTATGCCCATATCATTGGCCAAGGGGAGGGAGGGGGCATTTTTAGGTCCACTATCCACCAGGAATTGTAGGCCCCTGGTGGAGGAGGAGGAGATCGGGGGCCATTGTGTTAGGACTTTTAATTGCTTACACCACTGTCAAGTGATCAGGCTCTTAATTTTTGGACATTTCTCATGTGTTCCACAGGCAGCAACATGTGATAAATTAAGCATGAACGTTAGCTAAGAAATGTATACGAGCCAAAAGCTCATTTGCGTCTTGTAGCTAAAGTTCACAAAAATTTGTACTAAGCCACGAACATTTCCTTGGGCTAGAACATGAGGCCCAAAGGAAGTTAGTCAAAAATCTCATCAGGCTAGTTCAATATAAAAGTTATCATGGACAACTATGCTATTTTATAACAGGCCATAGACCGGGTGCTTCATCTCAAGTATCAGGCACCTTCCTTCACCACCTTCCTGTGGTCAGGTATTTGTTATGCCTCCCCTGAATTTCTTGGCTTGTGAGTTTAAAATATGTTCAGCCTTTTATTATTGCTAACTTTTACTAGCTTACATACTCTTTGTGATTTACCTTTATGTGTGATTTACCTTTATGTTTAATTTCCCTCGATCGACAACTCTAACCTTTCATAAGATTCTAAACTGCTGTGAAATCTGAGAGGAAAGACGGTATTGGAAGTAAAGAAGTAAACTGAAAGCGTAGTTACTCACCTGTAACAGGTGTTCTCCAGGAGCAGCAGGAATCAGTCCTCACTTATGGGTGACGTCGGCGCCGACAGAGCCCTCGCGGAGCAATTTTCCCCAGCTTTCAAAGAAAGCCTTTGGGAATTGCAGCGCGCATGCGCGGTCCTCTTCCCGCCCAAGGGTGCCATCTTAGCCAGTCAGATGACATAGCTAAAAAAGACAGCATAAAAATTTGCAAAAAAAGTAAAGCAGACGATTGCAACTCCAAGGGGAGGAGGGAGGGTTGTGAGGACTGATTCCTGCTGCTCCTGGAGAACACCTGTTACAGGTGAGTAACTACGCTTTCTCCAGGACCAAGCAGGAAGTCAGTCCTCACTTATGGGACTCCCAAGCTTAAGGCTACCGGAGACCCTAAGCACAAAAATGAGCTCCCTCTAGCTCAGCAGCACAGAAGGAAAGAATCTTCGCTGAATTATTACCCACCGGTAGCCCACATCCGGGATGGAGGGTAGGAGTTGCTCAGACCTCAAAGAGATTACGGAGGACTGCCTGTCCGAAAGCACTGTCCCTGCGGGACTCCCTCTCGAGACAGTAATGGACCGCGAATGTCTGGCTCGAAGACCAAGTAGCGGCCCGGCAGATGTCTGCCAGCGGAACAGAGCGGAGGTAAGCCACTGACGTGGCCTTTGCCCGAACGCAATGAGCCGTGACTCGACCTTCCAAGGAGAGTCCGGCTGCTCCATAAGCCCAAGTGATACAGTCCGCAACCCAGATGGACAGTGTACGCTTGGAGACCGGGAGCCTCAATTTATTGGGGTCAAAAGATACAAAAAGCTGAGCAGCTTTACGGTGCTCCCGCGTACGGTCAAGGTAGAAGTTCAAAGCCCTTCTACAGTCCAGGGTATGGAGGACCGTTTCAGCTCGGCTGGAGTGTGGTCTGGGAAAGAAGGTTGGAAGTACCACCTCCTGATTGATATGAAAAGGGGAGACCACTTTTGGAAGAAATTTTGGGTGAGTCCGTAGGACTACCCTATTTTTGTAGAACCGAGTGTAAGGGGGATCAGACACGAGGGCCTGCAATTCACTTACGCGTCTAGCGGAAGTGAGGGCTATCAAGAACAGTGTTTTCCAAGAAAGAAAACGGAGAGAACAGGTAGCCATAGGTTCAAAAGGCGGACAGGTGATCCGCTGTAAAACCACATTCAGGTCCCAGTCAGGCGCTGGCGGGCGCAGAGGTGGTTTAAGTAGAAGGAGACCTCTGAGAAACCTCGCTACGAGAGGGTCGTTGGAGAGAGGTCTGCCGTCCACCGGCACATGATGTGCTGAAAGAGCACTGAGGTGAACCTTGACGGAGTTGGACTTAAGTCCCAGATTAGAGAGGTAAAGCAAGTACTGCAAGACCACCGACACCGGGCAGGAGAAGGGATCCTGAGACTGTCGGGTACACCAAACGGAAAAACGACGCCATTTAAGGGCGTAGCATTTGCGGGTAGAAGGTCGTCGCGAAGCTAGGACGACCTCCTCCACCTCTGCCGGCAGGAGAAGGGGAGCGAGGACTACCCTCTCAGCAGCCAGGCCATGAGGTTGAGAGACCTGAGGTTGGGGTGTAGCAGAGACCCCTGATCCTGAGTGAGGAGATCCGGTTGTAACCCCAGAGGCAATGGATCCTCCACCGCTAATTGCAGCAGGAGCGGAAACCACGGCTGTCTGGGCCAGCGAGGGGCCACCAGGATCATGAAGG
The DNA here is from genome assembly GCA_033557465.1 of Ichthyophis bannanicus. NCBI lineage: Eukaryota > Metazoa > Chordata > Amphibia > Gymnophiona > Ichthyophiidae > Ichthyophis > Ichthyophis bannanicus. The sequence continues at coordinate 1,400,021,972 of CM066032.1, read as the reverse complement.
CTTTGTCTCGGAGAACCTTGAAAAGAGTCCGAGAGACTAGCGGGATGGGAGGGAAAGCGTACAGAAGGCTCCCCGACCATGATAGCAGAAAAGCGTCCGCCGCAACCCGAAGGGGGTGTGGCTGACGAGAGCAGAAGCGAGGAAGTTGCCGGTTGTGAGGACTGGCAAAGAGATCCACCGTGGGGAGGCCCCACTTTAGAAAGAGCTTCTGAACTACCAAGGGATCCAGACGCCACTCGTGCGGCTGGAGGATCCTGCTGAGTTCGTCCGCCAGGTAATTCTCTTGGCCTGGGAGATAAACTGCCTTGAGGAGAATGCCGTGACAGACGGCCCAAGAGCAGAGCTTCTGTGCCTCCCGGCAGAGGAGGAAGGAGCCCGTGCCCCCCTGCTTGTTCACGTAGAACATGGCAACTTGATTGTCCGTCTGGACAAGGACGGACTGGTGAGAAGTCAGGTGGGAGAAGGCCTTGAGAGCCAGGCGGATCGCCCTGAGCTCCAGGAAGTTGATCTGCTGAGCAGACTCCCAAGTGGTCCAGAGGCCATGAGTACGTGCCCCTTGGCAATGCGCTCCCCAGCCCAGGAGGGATGCATCTGTTGTCAGCACCCGGGCCGTCTGAGGTGACTGGAAAGGCATTCCGAATATCAGGTTCGGCTGCTGAAGCCACCACCGGAGAGACGAGATCAGCGGCTCGGAGACGCGCACTAGGTCTGCTAGGCCGCCTGTGGCTTGTCGCCACTGCTGGCGGAGACACCATTGAGCAGGCCGCATATTCAGGCGGGCATTGGGGGTCACATGGACGGTGGAAGCCATATGGCCGAGTAGTCTCAGGAAGCGCCTGGCGGAGACCAGGGGCTGGCTGCGAAAACGGTCGGCTAGGTCCATGAGCCGTTGAGCCCTGTCGAGCGGTAGGTACGCTCGTGCCTGAGGAGTGTGCAGCCTTGCGCCGATGAACTCGAGATCCTGTGAGGGGAGCAAAGTGGACTTTGCGAAGTTTATAACAAAGCCCAAGTACTGCAGAAGAGTCACCGTGCGGCGTGTGGCGTTGGTGACCTCCGGAGCGGACGCTGCTCTGATGAGCCAGTCGTCGAGGTACGGAAAGACATATAGGCCGTGAAGCCGGAGATGGGCCGCCACCACCGCGAGACATTTTGTGAAGACTCGCGGTGCGGAGGACAGGCCAAAGTGCAGTACTCTGTACTGGTAATGATTTCCTGCCACCACAAACCTTAGGTATTGGCGGTGGCTTGGGTGGATGAGGATGTGCGTGTAGGCATCCTTTAGATCCAAGGAGCATAGCCAATCTCCCTGCTGGAGGTAGGGCAGAAGGATTCCAAGGGTAAGCATTTTGAACTTCTCTCGCACAAGGAACTTGTTGAGGTTGCGCAAGTCCAGGATGGGTCTGAGGCCTCCTGTTCTCTTTGGTATTAGAAAATACCTGGAATAAAAGCCTTGACCTTTTAGGTGGTGGGGCACCGGTTCCACCGCCTGTTCCTGTAGAAGACCTGCTAACTCCTGAAGGAGTAATTCCCTGTGCAGAGGGGGTCGTGGAGGTTCTCCTGGAAAATAGGAGGGAGGGACCTGGTGGAAGTGGAGAAGATAGCCTTCTCACACGACTTGAAGCACCCAGGCATCTGAGGTGATGCTGGACCACCTGTGGGCGAAGTGAACCAGCCGGCCTCCGGTGCTGGGAGGAACCAGCGGGGGGGGAGAGGCTATGCTTAAGGAGTCAAAAACCCCCACCCTGCTGAGCAGGGGCTGGTGGTGCAGGCTTGGGGGCTTGCTGCCTACGGGACCCGTTACCCCGTCCCTTGGCCTGCTGGCCCTGTTGGGGAGCTGCAGGGGCCTGATAATGGGGGTATTGTTTGTAGGCAGCCGCCTTCCTCGGGTAAAAGGACTTTTTTCCCGAGCCCTTCTTTTTCTGGGAAGGGGCGGAGGTCTTCCTAGAAAGCCTGGTCCTGGTGAGAGTCTCCGTCTCAATTTGTGCAGCCTTTTCAGCCATGGGCTTGCCAAAGAGGTTTTCGCCTCGGCAGGGGACATCGACCAACTTGTCCTGCACCCAGGGCTCAAGGTCAGACGACTGAAGCCAAGCCTGTCGGCGGGCACCGATGCCGGCTGCGGCCACTCGAGCCGATGCTTCAAAGCCATCATAGGCTGCTCGGGACATGAATTTTGAGCATTCCCGAATGCCAGTGGACAAGGCCAGGAACCTCCGCAAGGGTTCCTCGGACAAACCAGCGGAGAATCCGGCTAGCTCTTTAGCCAGGTCTCGGAGATACATGCCCATGTATAGCTGGTAGGTCTGGACACGACACGCAAGCATAGAGCCCTGGAAACACTTCTTACCAAGGCCATCCAGGTTACGGGCCTCCCTGCCAGGAGGCACCGAGGAGTGCATCTTCTGGCTCTTAAGACGATGCATGGCCGATTCCACTACCATGGAATGGTGTGGTAGCTGTGCTTTTTGGAAGCCAGGGCTCTTGCGGACTCGATAGATAGAATCGACCCGCTTGCTCAGGACCGGCGAGGTGGCCGGACTCTCCTACATGCGGAAGAGTAGTCGTTCCAGCATAGGAGGAACCGGTACAGTAAAGTGTTCCCTTGCGGGAGAGTCATACTGGAGGGCGTCGAGCTCTTCGGCTCTTCGGCTCCTCCTCGGGGTCCGCAGGGAAGGCCAAAGCCTTGGCCATATCCCTGACGAAGTCCGAGAACCGGGCATCCTCCGGGGGGGACTGCTTCCGAGGTTCGGACTCCGGTGAGTCCGAGGGGACACACCGAGTCCGGAAAGAATCAGGCGACTCTTCCTCTTCAGACTCCCAGACCGACTCCGACGAGGACTCGGTGGAGTCGGCCCGGGCAGGGCGCTGCGCCTGCCGCCCCGACGCCGAGGGAGTCGGCGTCGGCGACCTCGGTCCCGAACGGGAGGCCGAGGGTGACCTCGACCGAGGATCGACTCGAGTTCGCATCGACTCGAGGATTGGCTCGGTCTCCGGGGTCGACTTGGACGTCGACGTCCCGGCGGTCGGGGCAGCGACGCCAGCGAAGCCAGCGAGCAGTGCCCGCTGCTGGTCCATGAAGGCAGACAGTCTGCTCTCCAAGGCCGTCAACCTGAGTCCGAGCTCAGGTGACCCAGCAGCCCCCGACTCGGGCCCCGACGGCGTCGGGCCCGACGTCGGCTGTCGCGGAGGCGAGTCCAGGAGGACCACAGGACTTACCCGAGCAGGCAGCTCCGACTCCAGGCGAGGTCGCTTCGGGAGGTGCTCCTTCTCCAAGGACCCGGGGCGGCTATCGGGGCTATGCGACCTGGCCCTCGCGGAGCCAGGAGCGTCCACCGACGCCGCCCTCGCGGGTTTCACCTTACGTCGATGGTCCCCGGAGGGAGAACCCCTGTCGGAGGAACTCCGGCGACGGTCCGAGCTGGAACCTTTGGACGCGGAGGCCTCCGACGAGGTCCGGGTACGGCTGGGGTCAGCGAAGATCCTATCCCGCTGATGCCGCCGACTTCTCAACGCTTTGGAGGACATTTTGCCGCAGGGCCCACAGATCATTTCTTCATGATCCGGGCCCAGGCAGCGGAGGCAAAAGTCGTGTGTGTCAGTTAGTGACATATTTCGGTCACACTGACCACACCGCTTGAAACCACTGGCAGCCATCGGGGGAAAAAGGGCCCCGGCGAGGTCAAAGGACCGGGCTGCCAGGGAAAAACCGAAAACGAAAACTGACTAAGTCAGAAAAACCGAAAAGAAGAAGAGGACTCGTGACCGGCGTCGCGAGTCCGGGCGGGAAAAAGACCGGCGTCGAACCGAAGGAAAAAGAATAAAATTATGAAGAAATATCAACTTTTTCGCGAGGACAAGACGGGGACGTCTGTAGGGCTCCGCGGAAAAAAGAAGACTGGCTAAGATGGCACCCTTGGGCGGGAAGAGGACCGCGCATGCGCGCTGCAATTCCCAAAGGCTTTCTTTGAAAGCTGGGGAAAATTGCTCCGCGAGGGCTCCGTCGGCGCCGACGTCACCCATAAGTGAGGACTGACTTCCTGCTTGGTCCTGGAGAATTATACTTATTTGCTGACTTGTACTTCTATGTCGCTATTTTGGTTACATTTCACCTGTCTCAGTGCTGTGAGAAAGGCATTTTTTGCATTCAATGTTGTGAGAAAAGCATTAACGGAAACAAAACTCACTCACCTGAGCTATTAAATCCCCATTTTCAGCATGGACAAGAACCACTGCCCCGAGCTCCTTTAGGTAGGTAAAGATTTCATAAAGCTAAGGAATGAAAGGTGATGAGATAGGTCAAGAATAAAAATTGCACTACTGTGTCTTATCTGTATCAGTCTGCCCTGCCCCTCCTAAAGCAGCACTGCCACATATTAGCTCAGTTTCGGTCAAATTTCAACAAGATGTAGAGGGTAATTTTATAACCTAGTTTAAAAGGGCTTGGAAACACTTGCTTGGGCGCTATTTTATAAAGAAAAACAGTGCCTAATTTTCTTTCTAAAACACAAGCGTAAGTGGCAGAAAACACACCTTGAATGTAAGTGCGATCACTTACACCTGCTCAACACAGGTATAAATGATCACACATACCTTACGCATACCAGTGCGTAGATTAAGTCATTTTATAATCTACATGTCTAAGTGCTAACTCCTCCCATGTTCTTTCTAAACTTCACTCCTGCACGGACACAATAAAATTACGCATCAAATCAATGTGCGTATTTCTACTCTGATCGCTGTTTTATAGCAGGCCATTTTATGTATTGATGTGACTGCATATGCGCAAAAATGGCCTAAACTTAAAAAGGAAAAATATTTTGAAGTAAAGAAAACATCTTCTACAGAAGATGAAAGGTATGTTAACACAGAAACATGGAATATGAAGGTTGGTAAGGATGGGGCGGCCAATCTATTCTGCCCAAATGACTTATTACAATTCCATAGGCTCCATTTCTTCTCAGGCTTTCATAGCCTGGGATCCTATCTGTTTGCCCTACGTGTTCTTGAATTCTGCTACTATTTTTATTTCCAACTGTTCCATTCACCTACCCCACCTCTCCCTGAGGCAATCACTTCCAATATTGCCCTTGAGTCTACACCATTTGAGCCTTGTATTATATTCTGTGTTCTGGAACTTTGTTTCCACTGAAAAATGCTGTTTTCACATTATTTATACCTTTCAGGAATGTTAATATCTCTATCATATTCCCACACTCTCTCTTCTCTGAGTTTCACAAAATGCACAGGCAATAAATTGGAAGGGAAGAATTTAAGTATCTATAATGTTCCTAGCCTCAAAATATTTACAAAATGCTTCAGAGAACTAGAGTCTCACTGCAACAGGAAGCAAACGGAGCAGACAAGTTATACTATGATATCAGATAAGTACAGTAGGACCTATGCCTCTAAGCTCTAGGAGGGTCATTGACTAGCAGTTAACGTAATGGGCCCCGGAGGTAAATTGATGTTAATGCTAGTAAATGATCAGGTAAATGTTTTCTGCATTCTTATTTTTAATCTCTGAGAGTCCATTTTTCAAATGTTTTTATAGTAGCATTGTAAAGCCCTCAAAAAAACAAAAAATAAAGTGGTTTCCATTAGTATAAAACTGTAATACAGTTAATCAAATTTCCTTGCACCAGCACCACCTCATTAGGAAGATTCACATGGACAAGAATTCAAGTGATGCTTGTGAACTTTCCTTCGTAAAACTTATTGTGCTACTAAGATTAAGCAAGACAGCAAGGCTGAAGTCAGCCATGCAAAACTGAACTGTCTCGAGAAGTGAGCAGGGAATTCTCAGAAGATTAAGACAAACCTGTTTGTTCTGGCCCTTATTTACTAGGCTTTTTCCCAATACAATAGAGAAAAAGTCTGAGTTTATCAGGTCCTTGATGAATAGGAAAGAAATGAACCCTCAAAAACTCTTTGGGAGGCATTTTCGAAAGCATTTACATGGGTAACTGCCCATGTTATCCATGTAAATGCCTTATCTGGGATTTTCCAAAGGCACCTATATAGACAGAGCCTTTGAAAAATCCCAGATGAGTCCCTAATGCACCCAGGTGCTATGAGGTTAGCATCAGGGTGTGTTGGGGCATTCTGGGGCAGAGTGGAGGAAAGGACTGTGGGTAGCAGTGATTTTCAAAGCAACCGCCCTTAGCCCTCTGTGCCTTAAAGATAGGAAAAGGTTTTTCCTTGCCTATTATTCAGATGCAGGGGCTGAGCAGGTAGCACGAAAATCGCGGCTACTCGCTTAGCCTCGGTGGCTGCTGGCACATCCAGCTAAACCTGGATTTTCACTTCCGTTGCCATGGAAGTGAAAATCCGGCTTAAGGGAGTTGGCGGGCAGGCTATGCGCCGATGCAGCCCATAGCCCGCCCTACTGAAAATTGAGCCCTTCCTGTTTAAAGTATCTGCAGGAGCCATGGAGCACAAAAAAAAAAAAGCCTAAGCTCTCGCACGCCTCTCGCTTTTTTGTGTTTGGTTCTGCAGGAGCCATTACATTTCTCAAAGACTTACGTAAATGTGATCACTATTAAGATGGCAGACCAGACTACAAGCCCTTGTAGATTTCAAGGCGCAACATGGAATAAATCTCAACCTGGAGAATCTGACAGGACTGGTGACTTATAATATTATAAGATTATAAATAAAAAAATAAAACTTGCAGAGAATTTGTTGGGGCAACTACTGATGTCGAGGACAAGGAACTTTTCGTAACTAAGCAGTCTTCCAGATAAGCCTGGACTGGAAACTGCCTCCTCTCAGTGGTTAATGCACATGTGAATGTCACCTTACCATCCCTGCATATACTCTTCAAGATGCACTTTTCGCCTACGGCAAAACACCTGCAAAGCCTGCACATAATTCCTGACTGGCCCCAAATTTTCAAAAGAAAATCACATGGGAACCTACAAGCTTCCTGTAAGATTTGAAATGTGCCCTCCATAAAGCACAAGGATGCTGGTCAATTGTAAATTTGTGATGGCTTTAGTTTGTTGATTAAATCTGAGAAGTCATTTCTTTCTGTAGCAACCAGAGCTTACATTTAGTTTCCCATGAGGAATGTTACAGAATACCAAGCATTTATGACTATTGTACTATAATGTATTATGTGCATGTTACACAAAAAGAACACTGTACCTCAGTATCAGACATTTGGTAGAGATCTTTATAGGCCATGTACACCTGGAAAGAATTGACACCTGTTGTATGACAAAACAAAGGGCACATTAGGTCATGTCAACCTGTACAATATGTACATTTTTTATACTTAGGTTACAGAATTATTATTGTTATTATTATTACATAGATGATATGGGGAAGCAAACATAAAAAGAATATGTAATCCAGGAGAAATATCACTATGGAAATTCAAAGGTTCCACATTAATACACCTCGCATATGTATTATGGACCCTTTTATTAAAGCCTGCTAGGTGGTTAGCACGCATTTTAGCACATATCTGCTATCCATGGCAACACCTAACGTGTGGGCATGATATTTATTTATTTAACATTTTTTGTATAACGCTTTTCAAGTTTATCAAAACAGTTCACAGAGAACAGAACATTATTACAATGAATGGTAGAAAAACTCTACGTTTAAAAGTACGATATCCATTTGTGCATTTTAAAGGATTGCTGTTGAAAGTGTGATGTTCAGATGATCATGATTATTGAGTTCACTTATTAAATTCTTGGGGGACGTAAGGCTGAAGGTTTGTCTATGGCATCCAATACCTTTTATAAGCCCTGGGGCCAGCCCTGCCTAATGATCCCTCTATGGATATTGTTAGGTACACAAGCATTAATTGCATCACGTTAGCATACACATCTGAGTGCTGTCAGCAGCGTGCTGATTACGCCCCCAAGACTTAACAAGAAGGCTTTGAACTTACCATACGTTAACAATGCACATTATGTGCAAAGCTTTAACGGGATTTAGTAAAACAACTGCTTAGTTTTTACAACATGCTATGGTAGGAGACACTTTAGCAAACTATTTAATGAAATGAAACATTCTGCCTTCTTGATTTAATTTAGCTGTATTTATATCCTGCTTTTCACTGGGTCAAAGTGGTCAATTGGGGGATACATTTAACATGAGGGGATATGAGACACATACACTAATACTTACAGGGAACATGGGCAATGGAGGGTTAAGTGGCATGCCCAAGGCCACAAGGAGTGCCTACAGGACTAGAAATCCCAGTCCCTCTGGCCTGAGATTGCTGTCCCCAGGTGGGACTTGAACCCCCGGCCCTAAGTTCCTTGTCCTAACCACTAGACCACTCCTCCTCCTCAGAAACACTGAAAAACTTAGTGCAATGTGCAACCTTAGAATTTTCATTATGTAAGTAGTGCATCTGTCAAACACATTCATAGAAGGGCACCTCTCAGACGGCACAGGCATGGCCAATAGAATTAACCGTCTTTTGTGCTTTTAATCGTCTATTTGCTTTCTTAGCCACCGCTGCACACTGGATGGAGGGTTTCAACATGTTATCCATGATGACGCCTAAATATTTTTCCTGGGGGATGGTTTCTAATGTAGAACCTTGCATCGTATAACCATAGTTTGTGTTGTTCTTTCCTAGTGCATAACTTTGCACTTGTCCACAATAAATTTAATCTGCCATGTGAATGTCCAGTTTTCCAATTTATCAAGGTTCTCTTGCAATTTTTCACAATCCTCTTGTGTTTTAACAACTTTGAATAATTTTGTGTTATCTACAAATTTGTTCATCTTGCTCATTATTCCCATTTCCAGATCATTTATGAATATGTTAAAAAAACAGCAGGCCCAGCACAGATCCCTGGGGTACTCCACTATTTACTTTTCTCCACTGAGAAAATTGGCCCTTTAGCCCTACTTTATTTATTTATTTAGCAGATTTTTTTTATACTGCCTTTATGCCAAGGTGGTTTACATCGAACAACAAGCACAAATATTTTGTGATTACATATAACTAAGGGAAGCAAATTTGGAGCTAAGGGATATCATTTGGACCAAAGTGTTCAATAAACAGATGTGTTTTTAATAGTTTCTTAAGATCTTGAGTCAACTGTGCTGATCTGATAGCTTCCAGAAGCGAGTTTCAAATTGTTGGAGCAAACAGTGAAAAGGCTCTATTGCTCGTTTGCTGCGTGGTCCTGGTCTTGAAGGGGGGAGTGACTAGAAGGTTCTGATTTGCTGATCTCCTAGGCCTTGTTGAGGGTGCTCTACTGATTATGTCTTCCGGGCAAGGAGCCGCTGCGTTATGGATGAATTTATAGATGGTGGTTATGACCTTGTATTTTGTTTCTTTGGGCTATCGGTAGCCAGTGAAGGCTCTAGAGTTGATGTGATGTGTTGCCTTCTTGAAGTTCCCGTCAGGATTCTGGCAACTGTATTCTGTACTAGTTGAAGAGGATATAGTGCTCGTTTTGGCAGCCCTTGAAATAATATGTTGCCGTAGTCAAAATGGGGCATTATGATGGTCTGAAAAACTGTTCTGTTTGGAGTAATGGTCATAAATACTGGAGGGATTTGAGTTTTATGTGGGCTGTATTGGCTGATTTCTTGATGTGAGAAAGCATGTTTAGGTTATGGTTCAGTGTAATGCCAAAGTATTTGACTTCGCTTTTTATCATGTTGTCTATGTTTTGGAGCATGAGTTTCTCTGGTGGTTTGAAGAAGGGGTCTCTTGTGACCAGAAGTACCTCTGTCTTGCTATTATTTACTGCTAGGTTAAGTTCTGTGAGGCAGTCTGTGATAGCTGAAAGGCAATCAGAGATGATTGAGAAGTCTGGGGTAAGAGTGTGGAAGGGCATGTAGAACATGATGTCAGCATATAGATGATCGTGATCCACATTAGTACACTGCTTCCTATCCCATGACTTTTTAATTCACCAAGAGACTCTCATAAGAGACCTTGTCAAAGGCTTTTTGAAAATCCAGATACACTGTATTAACCGGCTCACTTTTGTCTACCTGTTTATTCACACCTTCAAAAAAAATAACAGATTAGTAAGATAAGACTTTCCTTGGCTAAATCCATGTTGGCTTTCTCCCATTAAACTATGACTATCTACATGTTCAGTAATTTTGTTCTTTATAATGGTTTCTATCATTTTGCCTGGTACCAATGTCAGGCTTTCCGGTCTGTAGTTTCCCGGATCACCCATGGAACCCTTATTAAAAATAGGTATTACACTGGCCATCATCCAATCTTCAGGTACTACAGATGATTTTAATGATAGTTCACAGATTACTAATAGTAGCTCTGCAATCTAATCTTTCAGTTCTTTTAACACCCTTTGATGTATACCATACGATCTAGGTGATTAACTATTCTACAGTTTATCAAATACTTGTAATACATCTTCCCAGTTTATCAATATTTCTTTTTCAATTCTTCCGATATATCACCTTTAAATACCATTTCAGGCATGGGTATCTTCCCTAGATTGTCTTCAGCAAAGACTCAAGCAAAGAATGAATTCTGTCTCTCCGTTTTGACATTCTCCTCCCTTAGCGTCCCTTTTACCTCTCTATCATCCAGTGGTTCAACTGACTCTTTCACAGGTTTTATGCTACGAATATGCTTGAAAAGGTTTTTATTATGCGCTATTGCTTCCACGGCAATGTCTTCTCAAATTCTCTCTCTGCCTGTCTTTCAATGCCTTGCATCTAACTTGCCAGTGCTTATGTTGCTTCCTGTTTTCGTCATTAGGCTTCTTTTTCCATTTCCTAAAGGTTGCTTTTGGCAACAACAGCCTCTCTGACCTCACCTTTAAACCATGCCGGCAGTTTTTTGGTTTTCCTTCCACTTTTCTTAAAGCATAAAATACATTTGGTCTGCGTTTCGAAGATATTATTAAGCAATGCCCATGTTTGATGTAAATCTTTAACCTTTGCAGCTGCTCCTTTTAGTTTTTTCTTAACTATTTTCCTCATTTTATCATAGTCTCCCTTTTGAAAGTTAAAAGGCAGTACTATGGATTTCCTTGCCGTCCTTCCTCCATTTCTGAAATCAAATGCGATCATGCTATGATCACTTTTGGCAAGTGTCCCTAACACCCTTATCTCTTACACCAAATCTTATGTTCCACTAAACATTAGGTCCAAAATGGTTTCCCTCATGTTGGTTCATAAACCAGCTGCTCCAAGAAGCAGTCATTCATTTCATCTAGAAACGTTTATCTTCCTAGCATATCCTGCCATGACACTGACCCAGTTGATACCGGGGTAATTGAAACCACCCATTATTATTACTGTATTGTAACTTAAGTTAGCTTCCCTGATTTCTTTCAGCATTTCATCATTCATTTGTTCATTCTGACCAGGCAGTCGGTAGTACATCGCCACTGCCATCACCTTCCCCTTTTTACATGGGATTTCTATTCATAGAGATTCTACCATGTATTTTGTTTAATGAAAAACTTTAATCCTTTGTGACTCAATGCCTTCTCTAATATAGAGCGCAACCCTTCACCAATTTGATTTACCCTATCATTGCAATATATTTTGTACCCAAGTATCACAGTGTTCCATTGGTTGTTCTCCTTCCACCAGATGTCTGAGATGCCAATCATATCTAACCTTCATTTAGTGCTATATATTCTAGTTCTCCCATCTTACATGTTCTGTGGACTAGCAGGTTATAAAAAAAATAGAAAACATGTGCCTTTTTCCTAGACATGGAAAGGACCTCTCTGTAGATGTGTTTACAAATATATTTTCACAACTGTTGTCTCTTGGTGTCCTAAATGTACATGGAAAAAGATGTATTTATTTAGCTGTATTTATATACCACCTTTCACCGGGTCAAGGTGGTTTACATAGAACAAGAGAGAAAATACACTGTAACAACATCGTCAACTATATACAACATGCAGTCGATACAAGAGAGTTTATAACTATATACAGTCTTAAACTATATATAGTACACTATACAGACTTAAGACTGTGGGCCTGATTCTGAGATGCGGATTGTGGGGCTGTAGGTCCCGCCAGGACGTGCAGTCCCGCAAGCTGTCTGGACTCTATTCTCCCTCTTGCTCTCCACGCATATCCTGAGCAGTAGGATGGGGAGAGCTGGCGGGGGGCAGGGTCGAGACAAAGCGGGGGCAGGCCTTATACATCCTGTGGGGTCCATGGGGAAGTGTGAAGGTGGAATAATCATCATTGACCCGGTGATCAGGCCTGGGGATCCCTCCTGGGGTCAAGGCCAGGTGCAAGGGGGGGTCCCTGCTGCCCCTTCTAGGCCCTGGCTGGCCAGCTGTGGGTGGGTGGTGGGGAAAAGGGTGGGGTCAAGCTGCAGCAGACATGGAAGTCTGCAGGGAAGACATCCCCGCAGGCAGGCAGGAGCACGCTAGGCTGTCTTCGGGCCCGATTCTGTATGCTGGGGATGTCTAGATGGCCTGCACATGCTCCTCTCAGAATCGGGCTCTATGTGTAGGTGCTGTCAGCTGGCTTATGTTATGGGGTGAAGTGCTCGGTGAATAGGTGTGTCTTCAGATGTTTTCTGAAGGTCTTGAGGTCTGTGATGTTCCTGATCTGGTCTGGGAGAGTATTTCAAATAGTGGGTGTATATAGTTTGAAGGCTCGCTTACATGCATTTAGGTTAGATTTGGTTCTGAGGTGGGGGATGTTCATAGTAGAGGTCTGTCTAGATTTGAGTTGCTTGGCTCTCTGGAAAAGCGTGCGTAGGTGTGTGTGTAGTGGAAGTTCCGACAAAAATAAAGACAGAAACTAAGAGTTGATGCTAAAAAATAAGAACATAACTGCCATACTGGGTCATACCAAAGATCCATCAAGCCCAGTATCCTATTTCCAACAGTGGCCAATCCAGGTCATAGTACTTCATATATCCTAAAAGGTAGATACTGCAGATTCAATGCAATTTATCTCTAGGGACAAACAGTGGGTTTTCCCCAGGTTTATGGTCTTTTCTTCCAGGAATTTGTCTAAACCTTTTGGAATTCCAGCTATGCTAACTGCTTTTACTGCATCCATTGAAAAAGAGTCCCAACGTTCCGAAGGAGGGACAGGGGAGATATGATTCAGACCTTTAAATACTGAAAGAGAAATAATGAACAAACAAACCTCTTCCAAAGACGGGGAAGCTGTAAAACTAGAGGGCATAACATGAAGCTGCAAGGGGGTAAACTGAAAGGCAATGTCAGGAAATACTTTTTTCAGTGAAAGGCTGGTGGATGCTTGGAATGCCCTCCCGATGGAAGTGGTTGGGGCAAACACAGTGATGGAATTCAAATGGCAAGGGAGAGACACAGAGGATCCCTTTACAGCAACAGGATAAAATCAAAATAAACTTAACTAACTAATTTCTCAACATACAGGGGTGTCCTACATGGAGTGGGGGGTTCACCCCTAAAACAAAGACATGGGGAGGGGTGGTCTGCACAGAGCGGCAGGTGCACCTACTCTTGCCATCTTACTGGGCAGATTAGATGGACCATACTGGTCTTTATCTGCCGTTATTTACTATGTTACTATGTAAAGCCTTATTATGGGTTGAGAGAAAAAATATTTTCTCCTGTTTGTTTTAAATGTATTACTTTGTAACTTCATGGCATGTTCCCTGTCTTTGTACTTTTTGACAGAGTAAACAATCGATTCACGTTTACCTGTTCCACTGTGCTCAGGAGTTCATAAAGCTCTATATCTCCCCTCAGCTTCCATCCAAGCTGAAGAGCCCAAATCTCTTTAGCCGAATTGAAACTGAATAGAAATACCAAAAACAAGTGCTGCCTTCCTTTCTTTCAGCCTGAAGATATGTCATCCCCGCTGAGCTATCACACCTAGGTTTGAATGATGATTATGAAAGTGTACAAGACTAGCTTCTGAGTCAGTCTTAACAGCATGTGACAAAGCGCAGCCGCTGCATACTTATAATTAGAGCAGACGGCACATAACACATAAGCTGTTTCCCACATTACTTCAGACTAAGAGTAGTTACTCACCTGTAACAGGTGTTCTCCAGGAGCAGCAGGAATCAGTCCTCACTAATGGGGGTAACAGAGGAGGGGGAGCCACCAGAACATAAACTAAAGGAGCGATGGGAGAGAAATGAGGAGAACTTGCGAATTCCCAATCCCAAAACGAAAAGGGATAATATATAACACTTTGAGTATAGTTCCATAATGACCTATGAAAACATGACCATTATACACGGTTTACGATGTTTGTAAATAGTTACCTTTTTGTTTACTTTAACATCCGTTGCTTGTACATAGTTCACTAAAGTTTAATTGTTAAAGTTAAGATGTACATAATTCAAGCGATGTTTAATGTAAAAACAGATATGTTACACTGTTTCTTTACCTGTTTTCTGAAAACCGCACCTGATCTTTGGAAGGTAGCGGTATATAAGCGACTGTTAAATAAATAAAATAAAAATAAATAAAATAAACCAGGAGAGAACAGAGTCCCTAAAGTCAAGCGAGGACAAAATGTCAAGGAGAAGATCATGGTCAACAGTGTCAAAGGCAGCAGAAAGGTCAAGGAGGATAAGGACAGAGTAAAGGCCTTTAGATTTAGCCAGGAACAAGTCACTGGAGACTTTGACAAGAGCAGTTTCAGTAGAGTGCAAAGGACGAAAACCGGACTGTAAGGGATCGAGAAGAGCATGGGAAGAGAGGAAGTCAAGACAACGGTGATAAACCGCACGTTCGAGCAGTTTAGAAATGAAAGGAAGGAGAAAGATGGGGCGATAATTAGAAGGACAAGAGGGATCAAGAGAGGGTTTCCTAAGAAGAGGCGTAACCACAGCATGCTTAAAGTCAGCCGGGACAGTAGCAGTGGAGAGCGAAAGGTTGAGAATATGAGAAATGGAGGGGACAACGGTAGAGGAAATAGAGGAGAGAAGATGGGAGGAGATAGGATCAGAGTAGCAAGTGGTGAGCTTGGAGGAGGAGAGAAGAAGAGCAGTTTCATCAATAGAAATCGTTGGGAAGGAAGAGAGGGTAGGATGAGAAGGGGGAGAGAATGAAAGCAGGAAAGGGAAATCGGGGATTTAGAGGGAAGCTGGAGAGTGATCTTATGGATTTTATCATGGAAGCAATCAGCCAGAGCCTGGGCAGAAAGGGAAGGAGGGATCAGAGGCGGAGGCACTTTGAGGAGAGAATTGAGAGCAATGAAGAGACGGCGAGGATCAGAGGCATGAGAATTAGTCAGGCAAACAAAGTAATCTTGTTTGGCAAGAGCTAAAGCAGATTTGAAAGAGCAGAGCATGAATTTTAAATGAAGGAAATCTTCAGGGGAGCGGGATTTGAGCCAGGTACGCTCAGCAGAGCGGGCACAAGAGCGAAGATAGTGCTGGGGAGGAGTCTGCTGTCTTGGTACATGTCGGTACCAATGATATAGGAAAATGTGGTAGGGAGGTTCTGGAGGCTAAATTTAGGCTTTTAGGTAGGAAGTTGAAATCCAGAACTTCCAGGATAGCGTTCTCCAAAATGCTTCCCGTTCCACATGCAGGACCCAAAAGGCAGGCAGAGCTCCGGAGTCTCAGTGCGTGGATGAGACAATGGTGCAGAGATGAGGGTTTTGGATTTGTTAGGAACTGTGGAACATTCTGGGGAAAGGAGGGGCTCTTCCGAAGGGATGGGCTTCACCTTAACCGGGATGGAACCAGGCTGCTGGCATTAACCTTTAAAAAGGAAATAGAGCAGCTTTTAAACTAGATAATAGGGGAAAGCCGACAGTCGCCCAAGAGCGGATGGTTCGGAAGAATGTATCCTTGAAGGATACTACCAAAAGCAGAGAGGTTCCAAAAAGAGAGTAAAGTAGCCCAAATGCCCTTGAGTATGGAGCAGACAGAGCTTGAAGATCCCAAATTACCCATGTCTACCAATAGCCAAATTAATATGAATAAAATACAGTCTCTAAAATGCTTGTATGCAAATGCTAGAAGTCTAAAAAATAAGATGGGAGAGTTAGAATATATAGCACTAAATGAGAGGTTAGATACGATTGGAATATCAGAGACATGGTGGAAGGAGGACAACCAGTGGGACACTGTGATACCTGGGTACAAACTATATTGTAATGATAGAGCTGATCAAATTGGTGGAGGGGTTGCGCTCTATGTTAGAGAGGGCATTGAGTCAGAAAGGATTAAAGTTTTGCAGGAAACAAAATTTGCTGTAGAATCTCTATGGATTGAAATTCCATGTAAAAAGGGGAAGGCAATGGCAGTGGGGGTATACTATCGACCGCCTGGCCAGAATGAACAAATGGATGAAGAATTGCTCAAAGAAATCAAGGAAGCTAACAAAAGTTACAGCGCAGTAATAATAATGGGTGATTTTATTTACCAAGTTCAAATTCCTGTTACTTGTAAAAAATGCACTACAGTTTTTCTGTATGTATATGTTTGTTCCATGTAAACCGCGCTGATGATAATAGTGCGGTATATAAGAGATGTTAAATAAAATAAATAAAAATAAAATAAATTTAAATTACCCCGGTATCGACTGGGTCAGTGTCATGGCAGGACATGCTAGGGAGATAAGGTGACATAAATGACTGCTTCTTGGAGCAGCTGGTTCATGGACTGACCAGAGGGGAAGCCATATTAGACCTAGTCCTTAGTGGAACACCAGATCTAGCGCAAGAGATAAGGGTGTTGGGGCCACTTGGCAATAGTGATCATAGCATGATCGCCTTTGATTTAATTAGTGGAGAAGGGATAGTACGGATATCCAGTACTACCTTTTAACTTTCGAAAGGGAGACTATGATAAAATGAGGAAAATAGTTAAGAAAAAACTAGAAGGAGCAGTTGCAAAGGTTAAAGACTTACATCAAGCTTGGGTGTTGTTGAAAAATACTATCTTGGAAGCCCAGACCAGCTGTATTCCACGCTTTAAGAAAAGTGGAAGGAAGTCCAAAAAACTGCCAGCATGGTTTAAAGGTGAGGTCAGAGAGGCTGTTGTTGCCAAAAAAGATCTTTCAAGAACTGGAAAAAAAAGCCAAACGACGAAACCTAGAAACAGCACAAGCACTGGCAAGTCAAATGCAAGGCATTGATAAAGCAGGCAAAGGGAGAATTTGAAAAGAAGCTTGCTGCGGAAGCAAAAACGCGAAATAAAGATCTTTTCAAGTACATTCGTAGCAAAAAACCTGTGAGAGAGTCAGTTCGTCCATTAGATGATAGAGGAGTTAAAGGGGCACTAAGAGGCGACAAGGCGATAGCGGAGAGACTGAATGAATTCTTTGCTTCGGTCTTTACTGAGGAAGATGTAGGGATGTTACCCATGACTGAAGTGGTATTTAAAGGTGCGGAAAAATTGAAGGAAATATCGATACATTGGGAAGATGTATTACAACTATTAGATAAACTGAAGAGTAGCAAATCACCTGGGCGGATGATATACATCCAAGGGTGTTGAAAGAACTGAAATATGAGATTGCAGACCTGCTATTAGTAATCTGTGAACTATCATTAAAATCATCTCTAATACCTGAAGATTGGAGGATCGCCAATGTAACACCAATTTTTAAAAAGGGTTCCAGGGGTGATCCGGGAAACTACAGACTGGTGAGCCTCACGTCAGTACCGGGAAAAATGGTAGAAACCATCATAAAGAATAAAATTACTCAGCATGTAGATAGTCATGGCCTAATGGGAGACAGCCAACATGGCTTTAGACAAGGAAGATCTTGTCTTACTAATCTGTTATGTTTTTTTGAAAGTGTGAATAAACAGGTGGACAAAAGTGAATCGGTTGATATAGTGTATCTGGACTTTCAGAAAGCCTTTGACAAGGTCCCTCATCAGAGACTTTTGGGAAAACTAAAGAGTCATGGGATAGGAGGCAGTGTACTACTGTGGATCAGGAACTGGTTAAAAGATAGAAAGCAGAGGGTTGGACTAAATGGCCAATTTTCCCAATGGAGAAAGGTGAATAGTGGTGTACCCAAGGGATCTGTGCTGGGTCCGCTGCTTTTTGACATATTCATAAATGACCTGGAAAGTGGAATAACGAGTGGGGTTATCAAATTTGCAGATGACACAAAACTATTTAAAATTGTTAAAACCCAAGAGGATTGTGGAAAATTGCAAGAGGATCTTGATAAATTGGAAGACTGGGCATCAAAATGGCAGATGAAATTTAATGTGGACAAGTGCAAAGTTATGTACCTAGGGAAGAACAACCCAAACTATGGTTACACGATGCAAGGTTCCACATTAGGAACCACCACCCAGGAAAAAGATTTAGGCGTCATTGTGGATAACATGTTAAAACCCTTGGCCCAGTGTGCAGCGGCGGCGAAGAGACCAAATAGAATGCTAGGTATCATAAGGAAAGGAATGGAAAATAAAACAAAAGATATTATAATGCCTCTATATCGTTCCATGGTGAGACCGCACCTTGAATATTGTGTGCAATTCTGGTCACCGTATCTTAAAAAGGATATAGCGTTATTAGAAAAGGTTCAGAGAAGAGCCACCAAAATGGTAAAGTGGATGGAAGGATACTCCTATGAAGAAAGGCTAAAAAGGTTAGGGCTCTTTAACCTGGAAAAGAGACGGCTGAGGGGAGATATGATAGAAGTCTATAAATTAATGAAAGGAGTGGAACGGGTAAACGTAGATCGATTGTTTACGTTATCAGAATAATGAAAGACTAGGGGACATGCAAAGAAGCTACAGGGTAAACTATTTAAGACGAATAAAAGAAAATATTTTTTCACTCAATTTGTAATCAAACTCTGGAATTTGTTACTGGAGGATGTGGTAAAGGCTGTTAGTGTAGCAGGGTTTAAAAAAGGTTTGGACAAGTTCCTGGAGGAAAGGTCCATAAACCATTATTAAGAAGGGACCCAGGATATCAATGCGTGACCCAGTACAAGCATTGCGGAACCTGTGTCTTTTGGGGAAACTGCTAGGTACATATGACCTAGATTGGCCACTGTTGGAAACAGGATACTGGGCTTGATGGACCTTGGTCTGACCCAGTATGGCATATCTTATGTTCTTATGAATAGTGGGAGAGAGCCAGGGCTGAGGTAAGGAATGCCTTACAGGACGAGGGATGAGAGGAGCTAGAACATCCAGAGCTGAGAAGAGCACAGCATTATAGGACATCACTGCCATATCAACAGACTTGGAGGAGAAAACAGAGGAGAGAGAAGGAGAAATGGTAGAGGAGAGAACCAGGGGATCCATGGCAAGAAGGTTCCTAAAAAGAGTGGAGGAGACAGGACGAGGCAGGGGGGGAGGGAGGTGAAGATAAAGGAGAGAAGGTGATGATCAGATAAAGGAAGAACAATATTACTGAAGTTAGAGGGAGAGGAGCAAGAAAAGAAAACCAAATCCAGACAATGGCCATGAAGGTGGGTGGGGCAGAGGAACAAAGTTGAAGGCCAAATGAGGAGGTAAGAGAGAGGAGCTTCAGAGTAAGAGGATCAGAGGGGTTATCAACATGGATGTTAAAATCACCAAGAATAAGAGTAGGGGAGGTAGGGATAAGAAAGAGGGAAAGCCAAGAGTCAAAGTCAGAGAGAAAAGAAGAAAAAGCTTTGTCAGGAGGACGATAGATAATAGCAATCCGGAGGGGAAGTGGGGCAAAGAGGCGAATAGAGTGGACCTCAAAAGAGAGAAAGGAATGAGACTGAGGCAGAGGAAGAGGAAGAGGTTGGAAATGACAGGAGGGGGAGAGAAGGCCAACCCCACCACCACATCCTGTAGGACGAGGAGTATGGGAGAACTGGAGACCACCAAAGCAGAGGGCAGCAGCAGAGGCAGTATCTTCAGGGAGGAGCCAGGTCTCAGTTAAAGCAAGAAGATGAAAAGCGTTGGAGAGGAAAAGATCATGTGTAAAAGAGAGTTTATTAGAGACAGAATGTGCGTTCCAAAGGGCACAAGCGAAAGGGAGAGAGGAAGGGGAAAGAAGGGGAATATGAATAAGATTGGACAAGTTGCGAGAGGAACTCAGTACAGAATGAGACAAACGTCTAGGAGGGGAAGGAATAGGGGTGAATTCACCAGAAGAGGGAGGTGGAGGAGAGGAAGAAGGAGAAACTAGAGGGATATGGATGAGATTAGCCAGATTGCGCATCCCAAAGGAAGGCAGTAGTCAAGGGAGCAGCAAAAGTGAAGGAGAAAGAGAGACCTAAAGTGGAGCCAAAGTAAGGACAAGAAAGGAGAGAATGAAAGCAATGGGGGTAGGAGAAGCGAGTAGGTTAATAAAACATCAGAGGAATCAAAGGAAACAATAAGTACAACAGGCAGTGAAATACCAAACAATCAGGAGGCAAAGGGAGCAGACAGCGATGCAGCAGAAGGCCAAGGTGCAGAAAGCCACAGATCCAGAGCAGAAAGACCGCCTGCGGACCCCGCCAGTGGATGCAGTTCAGCAAAAAAGACTCCACAAACACCCTGCAGTTTTTGTAGTTTGTATGTTGAAATAGCCGTATGATTTCTCCCGCTAAATCTACGTTAAGGACTCACCTTCTCGCCAATCACTAACAACCTGGTCAATCACTCTCCAACTAAACTGCAATGCCTCATGTTTGTATTCAACAAAATGAGAAACCAAAACTGGGCCATGGGCCAAGCTAAACTGAAGTGACACAAGTATCTCAAGGGATCACTGATGCATTTTTAATGCAGCTGCTCGAGTTGACATTGACCTATAATTATTTTTATTATAATGGTCAATTCTATCTCCAGCATCATGGTACTGCCATGGGGGGCAGCTGTGGCCCCTTCTTCGTTGTCTACTCTGTACATGGCCCATTTTGAAGATTTAAACATTTGTTCTTCTGTATATTTACCACAGATTGGTCTATGGAAGCGTTTCTTGGATGATATTTTTGTGATCTGGTTTGGCTCTTTGCAACAGTTAGAGGCATTTGCTAGTTGGCTTAATGACCAAAATCAATTTTTTAAGTTTTCTATAAAATATTCTGACAGCAGTATTGAATTTTTAGATGTTCTTGTATAAGTTAATGCTGGCAAGTTATCTGCTTTGTATTGTAAAACTGTTGAGAGAACTACTACTACTACTACTACTCATTTGTATAGAGCTACAAGGCGTATGCAACGCTGTACAGACACATGTAAAAGACGGCCCCTGCTCCTCAGAGCTTGCAATCTAATCAAGACAGACAGTACAATAGATGAGAAGGGTACAGTACGGAAGGGCAATGAGAACAAAGGATTACAATCCAAAAGCGGCTTGAAAGAGGTGAGCCTTTAGCATGTAATTGAAAAGAGGGAGAGATGAAACCTGATGTAAAGATACAGATAGTTTGTTCCAGGCATAAGGAGCAACAAGATAAAAATGTTCAAAGTCTGGAATTGGCTGTTTAAAGAGAAGGGCATAGAGAGAAGCAAGCCAGAGGAAGAGCGGAGTTCATGAGGAGGGAGAGAGAAGAGAGGAAATGTAGTGAGGAGCAATAGAATGAAAGCACTTATAGGTCAGAAGGAGAACTTTGTATTGGATACGGAAATAGAAAGGAAGCCAATGAAGTGATTTGAGAAGAGGGGTTATATGAGTATATTGAGGCTGGCGGAAGAATAGCCGCACAGCAGAGTTTTGAACAGACTGAAGGGGAAAAAGATGACTCAGAGGGAGACCAGCAAGGAGAAGGTTGCAATATTCAAGGCGAGAAATGACTAAAGAGTGGATAAGTGTTTTAGTAGTGTGTTCAGAAAGGAAGGGGTGAATGTTATTAATGTTGTAGAGAAACAAACGACAGGTTTCTGATATCTGATGGATATGTGTGGAGCGGAGGAGTGGCCTAGTGGTTGGGGCAAGGTACTTCAGGCCGGAAGGTCAGGGGTTCAAATCCCACTAGAGGACAGCAACCTTGGGCCAGAAGGACTGGGGTTTCTAGTCCCACAGGTGCTCCTTGTGGTCTTAGGCAAGCCACTTAACCCTCCATAGCCCATGTTCCCTGTAAAATAGTTATCTCCAAGTTATAATGCCCTGTTCAATGTAATTTCAGTTTGTTCAATGTAAACTGCACTGATGCAGAATAGTGCAGTATATAAGAGAATGTAAATTAAATAAAAAAGAAGGAGGAGTCAAAGATGACTCCAAGGTTGCGGGCTAAGGAAACAGGAAGCAGAAGAGTGTTATCAACAGAGATAGAGAAGCAAGGAAGGGGGGGAAGAGAGTTTGGGGTGAAAAATAAGAAGTTTGCTTTTGGCCATGTTCAATTTCAAACAGCGGTGAGACATCCAGGCAGTGACGTCAGATAGGCAGGCAGATATATGGACTTGGTGTAAGAGAAATATCAGGTGTAGATAGATTTGAGAGTCATCGGCATAAAAATGATATTGAAAGCCATGGGAGGAGATGAAAGCAAATATGTTGTTGCATTTTCAGAGCAATCATCCTAGGTGCCTTAAGGAGAGCCTGCCTATTGGGCAGTTCTTGCAATTGCCACAAATTTGTTCTTCGCTTCATTATTTTTTTGACAAAGCTAAAGATCTTCAACAATGGCTGTTGGTAAGAGGGTATCCTTTACCTGCCGTTACATGGGTATTTAAAAGAACAAAATATGCTCATCATGATTGGTTCTTATTACCAGTGAATTCTAACCAGTCTTCTGAGGAATGACTGGTTTGCATCCTGCCTTATTTTAATATTGCCTCCCACATAGCTGGCGCACGCTGCAGGCATTAGATAGTACATCAGAGTTTGCCCTTTGTTCTGCCTATAAACAGGGCAAGAACATCAACAACTATGTAAACCGCTACTGATCACTGGAAGAAGCGGTATATAAATGTAACCAAATAGATAAATATACTATCTGCAGATGGGAACTCCATTGTCTGCTGAAGGGACCCATAGTGGCTGTGATAGATGGATCACAGTGGTTTCACCCGATCATGCATGAGCTATATGATTCATGTTATACAACATCTTGTATTTCATGTAATGTTATTTACATTATTATTTGTCCATGTCCTAAATTATACTGTATGTAGGTCGGACAGCGAACATTTTTGCAGGATCTCCAAAGGCACATTATCAGCTCCGATGGTTTCTCATTTCGCTGAATACAAACATGAGGCATCACAATTTAGTTGGAGAGTAACTGACCAGGTTATTAGCGATTGGCAAGAAGGTGATTCCTTATGTAGATTGAGTAATTTAGAACGAAGGTGGGATTTACCACCCAAACGCATTGGAGCCTCAAGGGTTCAATCGTGAAATAGAGTGGACCTAGCTGTTGGCTAGTTATCTATTTATTGTTTTTATTAGTTGTCTAGTTACCTTGTATTTGAATGTATCATAAGCAGGTGTTTATTTCCTTGTTTGGGGTACCTTTATATATTCTGACGTCAATTCTGGTGTTGGCCAAAACTGCTGATTATTTGTTAAGCTATGGTGGCTGGTTGTCATGTACAGGAAGTTTCCCCTGAGGCAAGGCTCTAGATAGCCTGAAACATGATATCACATCGGCTTATGATGTTATCCTAAGATTTAGCTAAGGGCCAGATTAGGAGTTGCAAGCCATCCGGACCCTATTCCCCCTCATGCTCTCCCTGCACAGCTAGAGCCACAGGATGGAGAGAGCCAGCGGGGGGCAGGATCTGGGTGGAGTGGGGATGGGCCGGGCCAGCAGGACGAACAGGCTAATTCAGGTTACGGCCTTTTACGTCCTGATGGGTCAGAGGGGACGTGCTGATTAAGCCATCTCGAAGGTGGAATAATCAGCCCTAGCGGGGGGGTCGGGCCCAAGGATTCCCCCCTGCTTCCCGATTCAGGCCCTGGCTGGCCAGCCGTGGGTCAGGCGGTGGGGAAGAGGGGGTTCCTAGCCACCTGAGCCAGGGGCGCCTGCGGGGAGGACGTCCTCACAGGCAGGCAGGGGCACACTGGGCTGTCCTCGGGCCCAGAATCGTTTCCTAACGGGCCCGTCTTGTTTGGGACCATCCGGACGGCTTGGATGTGTCCCTTCGTGAATTGGGTTTCATGTGTTTTAGCATTTTGTTTATTGCAAATTGTGTGTGTTTAGTGAGTTGTTTGGTTACACAGATGACACCAATGAATGAGAATGCTGGGAACAGTTGATTGGCGGCTTGTTCCTTCAATACAGTCCTAAAGCAAACATCTGAAGGTTTCTCTGTGTTTGTTGTCAGCTATATGGCGTTCTTTAACATAATGGATGAATGTTGAAGTGATATGAGTGAGTATGCTTGATTATGCTATAATCGTAGTATTGTCGTGTAAAGTGCAAAGTCCATTTCAAATTTAATAAATCTCAAATATACAGATATACCAGGCCATTGGGCTGGTCTCTGCTCTTGCCAAGTCATTTATGCAGAATATATTTCCTCTTATTTTATTTGAGGAAAAAAAAAGAGTTACTCTACAACTTATCTATTTCACGGTCATTTTACAAGGGAAGTAGCACAATCCAAAATCTGCAATAAAGGATTTTGTCACACTTCCTAAGTGGTAAAATTAAGTTCTCAAGCAGGTATCAATAGCCTTGATATAACAATTAAAGAAAATGAAACATTATGATTTGTCAGACAACACCCAGTGGCCTAGTGGTTGGGGCAAGTTACCTCAGGCTGGAAGGTCGGGGGTTTCAAGCCCACTAGAGGACAGCAACCTTGGGCTGGAAGGTCTGGGCTTTCTAGTCCCACAGGTGCTCCTTGTGGTCTTGGGCAAGCCACTTAACCCTCCATAGCCCATGTTCCCTGTAAATAGTTAGCTCCAAGTTATAATGCCCTGTTCAATGTAATTTCAGTTTGTTCAACGTAAACCGCCTTGATATCATGAAAGGTGGTATATAAGAAATGTTAAATAAATAAAAATCCTATGTTGCAATGTGTTAGTTAATGAAGTAGCAGCTTCAAGAAATGCCAGTATGCTTGAGTCTCACAGAAGCTTCAAAAATAAAGCTGAACAAGAAGTAAATATTAAATATAAATTTGTGGGGAGAAAGTGAGCTTGGGCCAGCATTGTCAGGAGAGTGGCTGTACCTACTCTTCTAGAGCCGTGTGGAAAATCAGACTGGAGAGAGTAATTGCACAGGCAATCGAAGGGCATACAGATAACATCGCTGGTTGACTCCAAGGAGGGCTTTTAAATTGCATCCGCACTGCAGCACATAGCCATAGGTGTGTGCCTGAAGGGGCATGCCCAAAAGGGAATGCCTGTTTGGAGCGCCAGAGGACCATCGGGAGGTTATTGGAGGAATCAGAGTAATGGAGTTGTCTTTGGATTTGTGGATACGTAGTTTAAGCTCCATGAATACGTAGAAGAAAAATTAAAGTTAGGAACACAATAACATCTAACCAGGTAATTAAATGCTCTTTGGATAAGCACTTGCCTACTGGAGTGAGTCAAACAGTGAATGTGCAGTCTTCTTCTCTCCAAAAAGGAGTGTCTATGAGCTTTGCTGGAAGGTTCCCACCTTTATTTACATTCTCTTATATACCATGCTATTCTGCATCAGTGCGGTTTACATTGAACAAACTGAAATTACATTGAACAGGGCATTATAACTTGGAGATAACTATTTTACAGGGAACATGGGCTATGGAGGGTTAAGTGGCTTGCCCAAGACCACAAGGAGCATCTGTGGGACTAGAAACCCCAGTCCTTCCGGCCCAAGGTTGCTGTCCTCTAGTGGGATTTGAACCCCTGACCTTCTGGCCTGAAGTACCTTGCCCCAACCACTAGGCCCCTCCTCCATGGCTTCCTTAGATAATTTGCCTGATGTTGCTTTTGTTACCTCTACGATATCTAAATTGAATACCATATCTGAGGGTGTTCCCATAATGTCTTCTAATCTAATTGAGTGTGTTATGGCTAAGGCAGTTTCCCTTCCAATTGGTGTTGAGCCTTTGCAGGAAGCCATAACAGAAGCTAAAGATGTTCTTTGATGCACATTTGATAAGCAGTAACTAGAACTGAAGGAATGCTCCAAGGAACAATATCTCAGTTATACAATTATTTATTTATTTAACATTTCTTATATACCTCCTTGCATGATATTGAGGTGGTTTACATTGAACAAACTGAAATTACATTGAACAGGGCATTATAACTTGGAGATAACTATTTTACAGGGAACATGGGCAATGGAGGGTTAAGTGGCTTGCCCAAGACCACAAGGAGCACCTGTGGGACTAGAAAGCCCAGACCTTCCAGCCCAAGGTTGCTGCCCTCTAGTGGGATTTGAACCCCCGACCTTGCCCCAACCACTAGGCCACTCCTCCACTCAAATTATCTAAAAAGACTTGGGGGGTGGGGGTTGATATTCAGTGGCTTGCTATCGCTGCTTTAAAATAAACGTCGATATTCAATGCCAGGGTCCTATGGGTTGGCCAGATACCGTGTTAGCTAACCAGTCAGCGGCAATATTCAGAGAAATGAAGCTCATTATGAGGAGAAGATTGATATTAGTAGTGTTCCATAGGGATCTGTCCTTGGTGTGATTCTTTTTAACATTTTTGTAAATGATATTGGGGAAGGGCTGTTTGGCAAGGTTTACCTCTTAGTGGATGGTACCAAAATCTGCAAAAGGGTAAACACCTAGGAAGGTGTAGGCAACTTTGGAATTCGTTACTAGAGAATGTAGTAAAAGCTGTTAGTTTAGCTGGATTTAAAAGAGTTGCATGAGTTCCTGGAGGAAACGTCCATAAACCATTATTAAAGAGAACTGGGGAAATCCCCTGCTTACTCATGGGACAAGCAGCATAGAATCTGTATACTTTTTGGGAACCTACTGTACAATAACAGGTACTTGTGACCTGGATTGGCCACTGTTGGAAACTGGATACTGAGCTTGATGGACCCTTGGTCTGAGTCAGTATGGAATATCTTAAGTTCATCAGGAGGGACCTAGTGAAGCTTGAAGAATGGTTGAGAATTTAGCAACTGAGATTTAAAGCTACAAAATGTATTTGAGCAGCAAAAATCTAAGGGAGCAGCACAGTATAGGGGGGAGAGGTACTTCTGTCCATGAAAGAAGAGCGAGACTGGGGGGTGATCATTTCTAATGATCTTATGGTGGTTAAAGAGGTAGAAAAGGAGACAGAAAAAGCTAGAAAGGTGCTTGGGTATACAGGGGAAGGAGTGGCCATCAGGAAGGAGGTGGTTATAGTGCCTCTTAATAAATCTTTGGTGTTTTTTTATTTGGAGTATTGTGTGCAATTCTGGAGACCACACCTTCAAAAGATATAAACACGATAGAGTCGGGGAAGAGGATGGCTCTCAAAATGGTCAATGGTCTTCATCATAAAGCATACGACAGATTTAGAAATCTCAACATTATAATTTGGAAGAAAGGCGGGAGAGAGGGGAAATATGACAGAGACATTTAAATATCTCCATGATATAAATGCACAAGAGGAGAACCTCTTTCAATGTAAAGAATACTCTACAATGAGAGGGCACAGGATGAAGGTGAAAGGGGATAGACTCTGGAATAATTTGAGGAAATATTTCTTCACAGAAAGAGTAGTAGATGCATGGAATAGTCTTCCAGTGGAGGTGGAAGAGACAAGGACTGTATCTCAATTCAAGAAAGCGTGGGACAAACACAGAAGATCTCTAAAGGACAAAAACAAAAAAGGGGACTGCAAAGCTTAGCAGTTGGTCTGGAATCGCAGACTTGATAGACCGTATAGTCTTTATCTGCCATCATTTTTCTATTTTCTGTTTCTATATCATACATTATTCCCTTAACATATCAGTAACTACCACCTTCTTGTTTCCTGGAAATATATTAAATGATTGCTAAAATACATTTTTTTCATATAAGAGCTAATGAACCCACATAGGAAGAAGAATTTTCAATAAGCCACCCAACAGGAGTATATGTGTACCTTTCGACTCATACAAATTTTCAAAACAAAAGTATCTGCATGATGTGACCTATACATAATTCAAAACTGTAATTTAGATGTCTCAAATCATATGTATGCTATCTCATTAGATAGTGCTGAGGAATAGCCACGTATTACTTCACATATCTAAGTCAGACATTTCAAGTTCTGACTGCTATTTGTGTGTCCGACCTAGCCAGATGACATATGTTTAGCAGCCGAATGTTACCACTTAAGACCTATGTGGGGCCACCCCCAGGGTGCCTCACATCCCACCCCCTTCCAGATGGCTAATTCTGGCCAATCACACATGAGCTATATTCTGGCCATAAGAAAACCATCTATGTGGCCAGCATAGTTACCAGCCATATAAATGCTTCTAATATTGACCTCTATGGGGGATATTTTTTAAAAGGGCTTTTCATTTGTAAACCCTGTTTCCTACACATAAAATTACCCTATGGGTTATATGTAGAGGAGTACATATAGTGACAAGAAGGCGTGTTCTTTAGGTATTCTGGAGGGTGTAGCTTGGTCAGAGTGCAGGCGGAGATATGAAGAGTAGGTGTGACTTATCAATGCGCACCTACACATTTACACAGCTGCCTTTGCTTTGGAATACTGACTCGCGCACCTTTAACTTGAAGTACAAGCTCTTTTATTGATCTTCCTTGAATATACCTCACCTCTTTACAGGCTGTAAGGACAGGTGTTTAAATAAAAGTCTAAAACAGCCAAATCTTGCAAAAATGTCTAAAAACCAATAAACCCTCTGCTTTTTGAATATCCCTGGGGATCATGCTGCATAATGATGGAAAAATCTTAGAGAAAATCTAAATTCCAAAATCCCCCTTCCTGTGATAGTAATACCCTGCACCGCACATAAATCTTTGGGGGTTTGTATTATAAATGCTACATAGCATAGGTACCTATATGCCTTTAAAAAAAAGGCCACCCAGGACAAGCTGTGATAGCATACAAATCCTCAAACTCAAATGTACACCTGCTCCAAAACAGGTGTAAATGTGCGCGTGTTCTCTATGCGTGTACCTGCATATTTTATAAAAGATGGGCCATGTTAAAGGACGTGACGTCACCAACCGCGATGACCACCTGAACACAGAGCTCTCTTTGGGACGAAGAGAAAATTAGCAAGCAGCAAGCATCGGGCCCCCTAGAAGTGACTAAACGGGGGAAGAAGCAATAGGAATGCAAGCAATGTCGGCGAGAAAGAAATTGGAGAAATATCGGTCCCCATATGCCCAATTAATGCGTCAGACAGAGAGGGGAGAGAGTGCCAACACGGAAACAGATGAGCAGCCGGAGAATGCCGAGGAGCAGTGCATGAGAGGAGATCTGTGGCGCTGCTGCAGAGAAATCAAAAAGGAGGTAAGTGCCGTTAAAAAAGATGTGAAAGAGGTGCTGGCAGAGCTCCGACTAGACTTACAAGCTTTGGGGCAGAGAATGGATTATTTGGAAGAGCACTTGGAGGAGGTGGTGATGGCGGCGCAGATCACCCAAGAGACATACAGCACATGGCAGAAAGAATGGGAGGACTTGAGAGATAAGTTCGAAGATTTAGAGAATCGCTCTAGGCGCTGTAATATAAGGGTCTGTGGGGTCCCGGAAGAGGAACAATTTAAATAGGCTAGCCGAGTGGTTCAAGAGATTTGTGCGGCCCTGCTGATAGAAGGAAATCAGGGGGGCAGAGGCGGCTAAGCCCGAAATAGGGCTGGAAAGAGCACATAGGGCCTTGGGGCCCCCTTTTGGCAACAGGCCCAGAGATATAATAGCTTGCCTTCTTTGGATGTTATTTCTCATCGTGCTACCCTAATCGCTTCCTTTTTATCTCTTGCAGATAAAAATTTAATAATGCGATTTTATTTTTTGAAAAAGGATCAAGCTTTTTGTGGTAGCTCTATTCAGATTTTTCCCGATGTTAGTAGATTAACCCAAAAACGGAGGAAAGCTTTTTTGGCATTAAAAGTTTGGGTTTTGGCTGTGGGGGCTTCCTTTTTTCTAAAATACTCCTGTAAATGTATTTTCTTACATGAGAATGTTAAGTATGTCTTCCTTGATGTTGGGCAATTGGAGGCTTTTTTGATTGGTAAAGAAAATGGTTAAGTTTATTTATCCTTCCTTTCCTAGTATATTAGGGCTAGAAATTAATTTTTAAATTAATAAACTCAACTGATCAACACTCCGACACACAGACATGGATCGTCACCAGACCTCATATTCGCCCCCAAATACCTACTAGACAGAGGTGGC
Source organism: Ichthyophis bannanicus (assembly GCA_033557465.1). NCBI lineage: Eukaryota > Metazoa > Chordata > Amphibia > Gymnophiona > Ichthyophiidae > Ichthyophis > Ichthyophis bannanicus. The sequence continues at coordinate 1,399,991,888 of CM066032.1, read as the reverse complement.
ATCTCAACACCCACAGTTACTCCAGTACCTTGGTCAGACCACTATAGAATTAAAATAGAAATCATATCACAAGGGGAGAGACACAACAAGCCAAACGACTCACCACCCGTGCAAAGGAGATTCAAAAACTTCGACAAGGAACAGTTCCTCCAGGACACACCACCCCACATGGACCCTGAAACAGAGGATCTAGACAAGCAAGCAAAGGGAACAGTGTCATCAATGCTGCAGCCAAAGCCAATGAACACAAAGCAAGGAAAGCATCCAACACCAAAAGACAACACACCCCATGCTACTCAAAAGACATACGCAACGCAAAAAGAGATCTAAGAAAGCTAGAACGCTGCTGGAGACGCTCCAAATCTCCCACCATCCAGGCACTATACCTAACGAAGCAAAGGAAATACAATGAACTCATTAACCAGACAAAAAGGGAACACCACACAAACATCATTCTAAAAGCCTACAACAAACCAAGGGAACTATTTGAAATAGTAAAAAACCTAACCAATGAACCCAATCCCGAAAAAGACGTGCAGATAGACCCACAAGCCTTCGCAGATCACCTACAAGAAAAGATGGACTCTACACCACAACAAACGACAAAAGGAACTGCCAACCCAACCAAACACACCAAAGCATGGGATAAATTCAACACCCCATTTACAAGACAGCTTTCAGACATCATCAGCGCGCTCAAAACAAGCACCGCACCAACAGACCCATGCCCGGTAACATGGATTAAGGCAACAAAGGAAAGCTTCATCCACACCATACACAACATAGTACACAACTCACTGGCACAAGGAACCATGCCAGACCAGCTGAAACTAGCTACTATAAGACCGATCCCGAAGAAATCCACACTAAACAAGAGCAACCCAGCAGCCTACAGACCCATCTCCAGCATACCACTACTGGCAAAGATTATAAAAAAAGCTGTACAACACCAACTCCAGGACCATATCGACACACATACACCAGCATGACCTCCGCCCAAACCATGGGGTCGAAACACTCCTGTTATATCTATTCAAAAACATAATCCAAATCATTGACAACCACAAAAAAGGAACACTAATGATCTTCCTAGACATCTCAGCTGCGTTCGACACAGTGGACCACAGAATCCTCCTAACCAGACTACAGAGCATTGGAATAAATGGCACCACCCTAAGATGGTTCAACTCTTACCTAACAGACAGACAGTTCCAGGTTAAGATTGGTTCCAACACCTCACGACCAGCAAAGATCAAGCAAGGGGTACCACAATGCTCCGCCCTATCCGCACTACTATTCAACCTCTATATTCAACTGATTTGCAACATCATGAAAGAACACAAGATACATTACACAATCTATGCAGACGACATCATGATATACATCCCAGTCAACGTCGACAACCCTTACTACACCAAAATAATAAACTGCCTCAACCACATGTCCAAATGGCTCCAAAAAAACCACCTGACCATAAACTACAACAAGACAGAAGCACTTCTCATCACACGAAACACCAGCTTCATCCCTCCACCCTCAATCAATGTCAACAATACAACAATACCTTTAAAACAGGAAGTGAAATACCTCGGAGTGACCCTCGACAGGGAGCTAAACCTACAGTCACACATCAGCAGGACCACAAAAAACGCATACTTCAAGATGAGAATAATCAGATGCCTCAAGCTCCTCCTCACGCAAGATCATTTCTGCATAGTCTGTCAAGCCCTAATAACTCCCATCCTGGATGTCTGCAACCCGATCTATATCGACATGTCTAAACAGTCACTCAAAACACTACAAATGGCCCAAAACACGGCGGCACGAATAATATCCGGTTCATCAAAACAAGACCACATCACCCCCATACTAAAAGACCTCCAGTGGCTCCCAATCAGCTCCCGCATCAAATACAAGACAATCCTAAACATATTCAGAATTAAACACAGGAACTCAGCACTCAGCCTTCAACCTCTTATACAACCCAACAACAGCACAAGACCTAGGAGGAGAGCCACATCGGACACAATCAACACTCCAAAAGACTACACAAAGGCCTGCAAGTCTATCGCATGAAGAGCACTATCAATGACGGCACCTATAATGTGGAACGCACTCCCTGATGAACTTCGATCAACAGATGACACTAAGGACTTTCGAAAGCAACTAAAGACTTTGCTCTTTGTGGAGCACTACGGCCTGAGCACATAATGCTCATTGCACACAACACTGTATAAAGCTCATGCTGTAAATAGCACACCCCAATCAATCTACCTACACTCACGCACATTCACTGTACAGTATAAGAACACATGAGAACACAAATGCCAATTGAAATTGATTGTGTGCTGTGTACACCGCTTTGATTGAAGGATAAGGCGGGATATAAATACCCTTTAAATAAATAAAATAAATTTGGGATCCAATTTTTTTTTGTTTTGTTTTCAATTACTTGAAGGTTATATCTTGTCTGATTTACTATAAGTAATTTTTGCTGTGTAATTTTAATATTCCTGATGTAATGGGTAGCATTCCTCTTGATGTGGACTTGATTGTACTCCTGCTTTATGTTTATAATAAAGATTTGTTGAAATTACAAAAAAATAAAATAATAGCTTGCCTTTCAAGTTACCAACTAAAGGAAGAGATCATGAGAGCAGCGGCAAAGAAAGGCAAGCTGACATGGCATAACGTGGCAATTGAGATATTTCAGGATTTGGCTCCATCCACCCTGCAGTGCAGACGAGCCATGTGACTATGTATTTACGACAGGAAAAATTCAAATATAAATGGCTCTACCCATTTGGGTTGCAGTTTGAAGTGCGGGGGATGGCTAAGCGAGCCAGGACTGTAACAGAAGCCTGGGAGCTATTGGAAAAGGCAAAAGCACCAAATTTGCCCCCAGATTCAGTGCGCTTCTCAGGAACAAGAGGGAGATCATACGGCTTTGCTGGAAAAGCTGAAGTGGCAATGGATTCCAGAGAAGGACAGCATCTACATCGCCTCTCAAAGGGTTCAATACATCGCAAGGAGGAGGAGGGCGGCAAATCAACAACTGTTCCTTCAACTGGAGGAAAAAGGAAATAAGCAGAATTGGATTGCCTACTTGAAGAGTGGGAGACCCAAACTTAGTGGGAGAGGGAATGGAGAAGTGGAATAGCGGAATTACTTGCTTGAAGCTCTTCTTTCCCTCTCTAAGTCCTTTGGGCATTAAAGGCATCTGTGAATAAGTTTCTAAGTTAAAATGAGAGTTCATGGTTATAAAATTATTGTTAAAGGTAATAAGTAAGTTGGAGAGACGGGCATTGGGGGGGAAAGTGGGAAGCCAATTAGTTCCAATTGGGAAGGAGAGAGGGGTTGGGGGAGGAGATTAAGCCCTAAAGCAAAATGAAGGGGAGAGGAGTTGGAGGGGAGAGATAGAGGGAAGGAGGATGGGGACAAGGGAAGGTATGGGTGTAGCGGAATGAGAAAGAGTTAGAGGGGACCGGGGGTTATAGGATAGATGGAGTGGGTCCCGGGAAGTGTGTTTAGTCCTCCAAGATAGGAAACACAGGGAGATGGCCTGCGGCGAGAGGAGTAGGGAAGGAGGGAAGGGGAGAGAGGAGAAAGGGGGGAGGGGTGGGGGGAGAAGGCAGGGATACGGGGGGGGGGTAAGAGGGAGGGAAGGAGGGTAGAATAAGGGAAGCAGATAGGGGAAGAGGAGGAGTTAACAGGTAGTTGGGATGGCAGGAGTTAGGGTAGGATCTCTAAATGTCCGGGGTCTGAATACACCACAAAAGCGAAAGGCGGTGTTTCGGGGGGTGCAGCGCTGGCAATGGCAGGTGGTCTTCTTGCAGGAGACACATTTACTACCAAGGGATGAGCATTTATTGTGACATGAAACATATAGCCAAATGTTTTTCAATGCTGAGGGAACACATAAGAAGGCGGGAGTGGCAATTGTGATTCGGGGGGATGTTCCCTTCCAAGTAGGTGGGGTGATAAAAGGGGCCAAGGGCCGAGTATTATTAATTTGGGGGGGAATTACAAGGCCAGGAGGTTACTTTCTTAAATATCTATGGCCCGAACGATTCTAGTGCTAGTTTTTGGGAACAATTAGCAGGGTGGTTGGAGAACAAAGTATATGGGGCATTATTATTGGGGGGCGGGGGGGATTTTAACGAAGTTTTGAACCCAAAGAAGGATAGATCGCAGGAGGCAACTAGTGGGGGGAATAGAGGGAGGTGGCGAATACATGATTTAATGAAGCAGTATGGATTATGTGATATTTGGCGCCAGATACACCCCCAGGAGACGAATTATACCTATTATTCATCGGTACATCGAAGCTATAGCAGGATAAATTTTTTTCCTCGGAGATGAGAATTGGATTCAAAGGGTGACTCGGGCGGAGATAGAACCCACAACATGGACGGACCACGGTCCTATATGGGTTGAATTTGTGGGGGGAGTCGATAGGGAGGGATGAACATTTTGGCATCTTAATGAGAGCTTGCTGCGAGATAAAAGGGTGATACAAAGTGTAGAGGAGGAAATTAGAGAGTATTTGGCAGTGAATGATACAGGGATGGGCTGAAGGCAGTCCTAAGGGGGAAATTGTTGCAGTGGGCAGCACGCAAGAAAAAGGATAGACGAGGAGGGATGAAAGCTTATTAAGAGTTATTAAGGAATTGGAACAGCGCCATAAGCTAGGAGGGGGAACAAAGTTTAGGATAAAATTGGAACAAACTCGAGCGGAGTCAGTGGCTTTACAGATGGAGACAGTGCAATATCAGTTGCGGCGAGTAAATCAAAATTATTATGAATTTAATAACAAAGCGAGCACGTTGCTAGCAAGAAAGCTTTGAGAACGAGAACAATGGTCCACTATAGTAAAAATTAAAGGCCCTGGGGATCAGCTGTTATTATTCCGGACTGGAGATATTAGGGATTAATTTGTGCATTACTATAAAAATCTATACAAAAGTGAGATATCTAGCTCGGAGGAGGGGGCAGAGGAATATTTGAGGGGGGGGGGGGACTTACAGCAGATTAATGAGACGGATAGAGAAGCATTGGACCAGAATATTAGTTTAGAGGAGATCCATCGAGTGATCAGTGGGATGGCTTGCCAACAATATTTTACCAAAAATTCAAGGAGATGCTGGCGCTGGTGTTGTAGAAGCTTTTTAATGAGGTATTGAAGAGGAGACAACTGGCTCCTTCTATGCAACAGGCGGGGATATCGGTCTTGGCAAAACCTGGCAGGGATCCGGCACTTTCTGGATCCTATAGGCCTATATCCCTGTTGAATACTGTCCCCAGGTACCCCTACTGGCGTAGGAAATAAGGGCGTCCGGTGACATTTAATTTATATTAAGGAGTGGCTGAGCTGAAGGACCAGGAGGATTCTGGTCCTTGTAGTGCAGAACTCCTTATAAAGAACAGTCTACGCCAAAGTGTAGGGTAATAAGGCTTTATTTCCCCGGTCAACGCTTAGGTTCAAATAAGACACAAAAGAAAATGAAGGTAATTCTTTCCTCTAACAAAAAGGTTCCACCGATATATAAACAGTTAAGGGTTGTAGGCTTCACAATTAACTGTTTATCTAGGTTAAGGCTTCTTTCAAATCAATAGAAATTAACATCAGGAAACAAATGGTTATCAACTTCACCATATGCAGAGTTCTCTTTTCTCTATACAACTAGCAAAGCAATCAAGCTAGTTCTTGAACAGAAGTTACATTCCATTAGTTCACTCTGAGGAATGGGAACACTGGTTTCACAATCACAGTCCATTGATTCTGGGTCACTATCTTCTTCAATGCTATGACTGGCTTCAGTATCTGTTAACTCCTCACAGGAGTTCTTCTGTTTCTCATACAACTTCCTTATCACACTGTTGGGAAGTACTTTTAAAAAGTTAGCTTTACTTCTTCTAACTTTCTGAGGCTTATCTATTTCCATAAGGTTTTCATCACTTAAACTTTCCCTTATAATGAAAGGCTTTTCATACCTTGGCTTCTGTAGGCTGCCACACCCAGGACTCAGCTTGCGACGTAGCTTCTCAGGCTGACAAGCTGTTCTGTGCACTGCTCTACAATCAGAGTTACCAGGAAAACCTGACGTGGATTTCCACTCTCTATGTTTCTTGACAAAAGTATCACTGTAGAAGGAATCTCCTTTCCTTGTGCCTTTCTGGTTTAGCATAGGAGAATTACTTGGGCTAGGAGAGCTGCTTTCATCAGGCAAGCTGCTTCTTTGGTTTGCTTGGCTTTGGACTCCGTTCCAATACCTTTGGCCTCTCTGGACTTTATCCCTTTGAGAATACCTCTTTTGGATTCTGTCTCCTTGAGTTGGCTGCACATGGAAGCCTTCCTCTTCCAGGCTTCTCTCACTGGTCCTGCTGCCGGTCCTTCTGACCTCGCTCTTGCCACTTTCCCAGCACTTGCTCTTGCCTCCTCCTGTTTCTGTTTCTGTTCCTGTTCCTCCCCTCTCACTGATCATCTGGTTTCCTTTTATAAAGGGAATTCTGGTTTGCACGTTCTGAGTTTGAGGACAGGTGAAACTGCTTGTTACTAATGTTATCAATGCTAGAGCACGTTGCTTCAGGTACTGTGTAACTGTTCATGCGCCCTCTGGCTGAGCTGCGCTGGAACTGCGCTCTCTGCCTTTTCTGAGTTCCATGAAAATCAGGAGTTTTTTTCAACACTGTTTCATCTCTAGCTCCAGCCTCATGACAATACCGATGGGAAGATATTAGTGAAAATTCTGGCAAATAGGCTAAGGGGAATACTTCCAAGGCTGGTACATTCAGATCTAGGGTCGGAATACAGGCGATAACATTCGTAGGGCCATTCAGGTGATATGGGAGGCAAAAAAACAAAGGCAGGATATGTTGCTGTTAGCAATTGATGCTGAGAAGGCCTTTGATAGAGTGGAGTGGAGTTTTATGTTTGCAGTATTGAGGAAGATAGGTATAGGACCCTGATTGATGGCATGGATCAAGGCGTTGTATGAGAGCCCAGAAGCTACGGTAAAAATAAACGGGCGGTATTCTGAGTTTTTTCAATTGGAGAGAGAGGCATGAGGCAGGGATGCCAGTTATCACCTCTGCTATTCGCTTTAGTAATGGAACCTTTGGCAGGAAGGCTAAGGAGCAATAGAGATGCAACGGGAATACAGATAGGCCGGGAGGAATGCAAATTGGTGCTGTTCGCGGATGATATTTTGTTGTTTGTTACACGGCCTTTATTGGCATTGCCGATATTTATGGCGGAGTTAAAGCAGTTTTGGAGGGAGTCGGGGTTCAAAATTAATTGGACCAAAACAGAGGCATTGAGTATTAATCTGAAAGAGACGTTAGTAAAGCAATTACAGGGGAGTTATACTTTCCGTTGGGCCACAAGATCGATTAAATATCTAGGGGTACAGCTTACACGAGATTCCGACGGTTTATATGGGGCAAACTATCCCTCCTTGATAGCACAGATAGAAAGAGATTTGGAAAAGTGGAATAGGGAAGAAATCTCCTGGTTTGGCTGGATAGCGGCGCTTAAGATGATGGTTCTACCTCGCTTGCTGTATTTTTTTCAAGTATTGCCGCTGCGGGTACCTCGAATGGTGATACAACGGCTGCAAAGGAAATTGTTTTTGTTTGTGTGGCGACATTGGCCACCACGGATAGCACGGAGAGTATTGTATAATACTCGAGGGAAAGGGGGGCTGGGAATGCCGGAGATAGCGGATTACTATTTAGCAGCACAAATGAGGCAGGTTATGGAGTGGCGTGATTCAGAGGAAAATAAATGTTTTTAGTCTATCGAACAACATTGGGTGGGGGGTTATAGATTAAGTTATATTCCATGGGTGATGAAGGGAACATTATGAGGGGAGTGGACCGAGAATCCATTCATTCGCTATTTATGTGTGTGCCATAGGGGATGTTGGGGATGTGTGTGCACATATGCACCACTCAAAACCACCATCACACACACACACATGCACCAACAAACACCCCCCTGACACGGGCACATACACATACCCCTCTGTCACTCCCCATGACACACAGACACATGCAGCCCCTGACACCCCCATAACATACAATCATGCACATACTCCCATACATACCACATCTCACACACTCACATGCATCCCGACACCCCCAATAATACATACATGTACACATGCACCCCCAACACCCCCATGACACAAACACACACCAAACCCTCCCTTGACATTTCATTGATATTCACACAAACACCTGACCACCACACACATACACACACACACACGTACTCCTGACACCCTTTATTATACTCACACACATGCATCCCCATATGCCAGATTCTGTTAACGGGGAAATGCGCTATTGTGCCATATTGCAAGTGTGTGCTTTTCAACTGGTTGCATGTGCTATGCACTCTAGAAAACAAAAGTGTGTGTTATTATTGTGACATCTTACATTCAGGATAGCACCATATGTTAAATATGTAAAATGTTACAATAATTTAAATGGCTCATTACTGCAGAGTCTACTAAATCAAGTTGCCTGGATACATTCTCACCATCTTCGAAGATCTACGTAAGTAATGGCTTGAGAATGGGAGAGAGAGACCCCATGTGCAATAATACACAGAACATACAACAAACTGAGAGAACTATTTGAGATAGTAAAAAATCTTACCAATGAACCCAATACTGAAAGAGACATTCAGATAGACCCACAATCCTTCACAGACCACCTACAAGAAAAATTGGATACCTCACCACAACCAACGACAAGCATAACCGCTAAACCAACCAGATCCTCCAAAACATGGGACAAATTCAGCACTCCATCTACAAAGCAGATCTCAGACATCATCACCGTGCTCAACACGAGCACCGCACCAACAGATCCATGCCCGGTGACATGGATTAAAGCAACGAAGGAAAGCTTCATCCACACCATACATAGCATGGTGCACAGCTCACTGTCCCAAGGAGCCATGCCAAACCAACTAAAGCTAGCCACAATAAGACCAATCCCGAAGAAATCCCCACTAGACAAGAGTAACCCAGCAGCCTACAGACCCATCTCAAGCATACCCCTACTGGCAAAGATTATAGAAAAAGCGGTACAGCATCAACTCCAGGACCACATTGACACACATGCCCCACTGGACATACACCAACACGGTTTCCGCCCGAACCATGGAGTTGAAACACTCCTGTTATACCTCTTCAACGACATAATCCAAATCATAGAAAACCGCAAAAGAGGAACACTTATGATCTTCCTAGACATCTCTTCAGCGTTTGACACAGTGGACCACAGAATTCTGCTAGCAAGACTACAGAGCACTGGACTACACAGCACCACCCTGAGGTGTTAGGGCCAATCTTGACCTGGAACTGTCTGTCCGTTAGGTATGAGTTGAACCACCTCAGGGTGGTGCTGTGTAGTCCAATGCACCCCCATTCTAAAACACCTCCACTGGCTCCCAATCAGTTCCCGCATCAGGTATAAGACAGTCCTAAACATATTCAAAATCAAACACCGGACCTCAGCACTCAGCCTCCAACCACTCATACAACCCGACATCAGCACAAGACCAAGGAGGAGAGGCACCTCTGACACCATCATCACACCAAAAGACTTCACCAAGGTTCACAAGAACACCGCAAGAAGAGCACTATCGATGGCAGCAACTGCAATATGGAACGCCCTCCCTGACGAACTAGGATCGACAGAAGACATCAAGGACTTTCGAAAACAGCTCAAGACAACGCTCTTTATTGAGCACTACGGCGAGAGCACATAATGGTGCCCGACAGCTCCTTGACTAATACCAGCCCCCACCCTTTTTCCTTGTACATAACATTGTATAAAAGCTCATGCTGTAAATAGCCCACCTCGAATCAACACCAACTTACACACACACACACACACATTCACTGTATAACATGGCATGATAATACAAATGCCAATATAATTCGATTGGTTGCTGTGTACACGGCCTTGATTAAAGGAGAAGGCGGGATATAAATACTTTTAAATAAATAAATAGGTGTGATAAAATGGCAGTTTCTGGCCTTACTGAAACCATTTACAGCTAGTTACTAACATGCACTACATGTTACTAGGCACTATCGCTATTAATGTGCATTACTAGTAAATAGGTCCCATTGCATAAAATGGGGCCTGCGGTAAACTAATGTGAGTTAATTGCATTAGTGTGGTAGTGCATGTTGGTTATTCTTGCTGTTGGTGTGGCTCTGTTTATAATCCCAGTTGTATATTTCCTGTTATATGTAAACTCACCACAGTCTGTTGATTGAAATGAGTATTCCTGTTTAATGTAAACCGCGCTGATGAAAAAGAGTGCGATATAGAAGAAATACAAATAAATAAATAAATATCACTATCTTAGTGCATACCATGTTAAAATACAATTTTATGCATGCGTTAAAAATAGCTGGTTATCTCAGGTGGTCTGCCAGTTTCGATACAGCTTAATAAAAAGACCTGTAAGTGCTGAAAACTGAAAACAAATTAGCCTTATAGAGATGGGGTTTTACAGGTTTAAAAAGCTAGTATCAGATACTATGACTAGGTCCTTTGCGCTCTCTGGCATACAAAGTCCTGCAAGACCCATTCATACTTTCATAAAGGCATTAACTGTCCCACCTTTGTTTTCCACTGGAGAGGTGCATAGGTGAAAAATTGTTGTTCTGTTTTTGAATTTTTATTTTTACCATTTTTAGGTATTTTTGCTGTTTGTTTTAGAAATTCATTTTAAGAAAAAATGTTCTCGTGCATTAGAACTTCACAAATCAATTGTACGCACATTAATTTGTAGATTAGCATGCATCTTTTCCTTCATTCAAACAACTTCAAACCTCATGTCCACAGCACCCAATCCCTATTTTCTTCGTCTCTCCACCCATTTTGTCTTCTACCCTATCATCCGTTCTTTAGCTTCAGCATTCTGTTTCCATCATTCAGCCTTTTCCATTCTCTCTGAAAGCACCTCACCCTTGTCACCCTCATGCTTCCTCTTCTCTTTCCAATACTCTCTTGTTCCTTCTCCTTCTCCCTGCTGTGGATATCAATTCCAATCCTGGACCTCCAAGGCATCTCTCACCCCACCTATGTGGATAACACTGCACCCTCTGAATCTCATTTGCCTCCCTCTCTTTCCTCCATTTTCCCTCCCTTTCTCATACACCCTCTTGAATGTCCACTCTGCCTCCAGTCACCTCTTTAACTCTCATTTTCTACGTCTTCTTGTTCTAACCAAGACTTTGCTTCTTCCTGAAGACTCGGCTTTGGTTGCTGCCCTCTGCCGTGAAGCCTATATTTTCTCCCATACACCTCACCCGGCTGACCACAGAGGCGGTGCTGGGCTGCTACTTTCTCCTTCCTGTCAGTTTCAACCCCTTCTTTCATCTCAGTCTCACTCCCTTTCCTCCTATGAAGTCTACTCCATGTGCTTATCTATTCCACTACCTCTCCAGGTAGCTGTCATTTTAATCGACCTCCTGACAAGTCCACCTCTTTCTCTCTCAATGACTTTGACTCCTGGCTTTCCTTCTTTATTGAATCATCTTCCATTTGCCTCATTCACTGGGATTTTAACATTCATATTGACCCTCTAACTCTTATACCTTAAAGATCCTTACTTTTTTTTTCCATTTGAACATTTTATTAAGTATTACAGAAATCAATTACACATCACTACAATCTTCACTTAACATTTACATATATGTTAACATTTATATAATCTATTTTCTTTATATCATCCCCTTTCCCACCTCCCCCTCCCCCTTCCTCCCCCGCTCATCTTCCACTCCCCTTTCACCCAATCACCATAGGGCCTACCTGTTCATTTTTACCTTACTTTAACCTAGTCATTCAACTCCATCTTTATTCTAGCGCTCTACTCACCAGCATGGCCACTGTCTCAACCTTGTCCTTTAATCTAACTGCTCACTATCAAACTTCTCCATCTCAGTTCCTCTCCTTTATGTTAATTTTCACATTTAACTAATCCAATCTCCACTGACATATTTAGGAATCTTCAATCTATTGACCTTTTCGCTTTCTCCACTGCTGTCTCATTTCCTTTTTCATCTATTATGCCATCCGAGTCTGTCGGCGAGGCAGTCTCTTTCTACAACATTATATTCTCCTTTGCTTTAGATGATCTTGCTCCTGCCATTCCACATCCTGTAAGGCGTATCATACCTCAGAGCCCTGGCTGACCTCAAAAAGCCAATACCTACTGTATACTCCTGTGCCCACTCTGCTGAGCACCTCTGACAAAAAATCCCATGCGTAAGCTGACTTCCTACATTTCATATTCTTGCTAACTTCCTTCCAGTCTACTGTAGTGCTCAAACATGTGTACTATGTCCATTTGACAAACTCTCTTGCTTCCAACCTTCAATGTCTCTTTGACATCCTCAACTTTCTCTTTTCAAAGTGCCTCTGCCTCTGAGTCATCTTTCACTTTTTGCCCAGATTTTGGCAGACTGCTTCAATGGCACGATTCGGAAGGTTAATCTTCAGTTCTCCACCAGGTCACTTTCATCTCCCCTCCCCCTCCTCATTTTCAAATCCTTCCTTCCTTCCTTCAACCTCTGCCACCCTTTTCTCTAAAATCACAGAGGATGACTCTGCACATCTTCTCTTTGCCTCCAAACTCACTCTGTGTTTTTCTGATCCCATTCCCACCAGGCTACTCAGCTGTATCTCCCTTGCTCTTCTCCCATATGTCATATCCTCAATCTATTGCTTTCTACTGCAACTATTCCTGCTGTCTTCAAACATGCCGTGGTTACAGCGCTCCTCAAAAACCTTCACTGACCCCTACCTGCCCTTCCAACTATTGTCCTATCTTCCTTCTCCCCTTTGCATTGTAAGGAATCGGACCCGAGCTGGGGCAGGCGGAACAGTGCTTCTGTACCTAGGCCTGTGAGGCAGGCCTAGATACAGGCCATAGGCCTGCCTGAGACCCATGACCACTGTTAGGCCAAGAGAAGAATCAGGTGAGAATAATGAATTGCTGACAGCTTGAGAAAAAATCCTGAGTGTGAAATGAAATATTACTAATCCAGTGTGCTTTGCTAAGGAAAACAGATAACACAGAATGAAAGAAGAAAGAGACATGAAGGGGCATTCAAACTACTTGAACATGTGGTTCACTGCTGCCGTGTTGACTTTCATCTCAAGCCATTCTGGATCTACTCCAATCTGGCTTCCGTCCTCTACATTCTATAAAAACAGCCCTTGCCAAGACGCCCGTGACCTGTTCCAGACCAAATCCAAGGGCCTTTATGTAATCTTCATCCTTCTTGATCTATCTGCTGCTTTTGAAGCTCTTAATCACCACCTTCTCCTTGATACACTCTTCTCACTTGGATTTTGGGGCTCAGTTCTCGCTTGTTTTTTTTTCTTATTTCTCCCATCACAATTTTAGTGCGTGCTCAGATGGAACCTCCGCTGCTATCTCACATTCAGTCAGTGTATCTCCAGATTCTGGGGAGGTTACAGAAAAGATTCCTGTAGGAGCCTGCATCAGGTCCCCGACCCACGGCCTTCGTGGCCGCTCATGGTGTATGTGCTTCACTGCGACATCTGAGAAAGGTTGTCTTGGTGGCGCTAGATTGGCCATGAAGGCTGTAGTTCAGGGACCTGATATACTATAGGAACCTCCTCTGTGACCTTCCTCATCCCGGGGACTGTTATGCCAGAGGCTGGTCCTTCTGGACAACCCGGCTCCCTTCTTATTTATGGTTTGGTTCTTGAGAGATTTCACTTGCCATGGTTTCCACACTCCTCAATGTGCGGAGAGGTTCTACCAACCTTGCCTACATGTGTGTCTGCTGCCTCTTTGAGCACTGATGCCATGAGCGTCAGGTCAGTCCTAATATGACAGACTTGTCTTCCTTGCTTGCCTTTCCTTCAGGATAGCCACTCCACCTGATTTCCAAAAAACAAATCAGGCAACGTCCAGAAGGACTCCATCCCTTTATGCGCCGGAATTATGGAATACTCTACCCGATAACATGAAAGCCATGAGAGATTTAAAGGACTTTAGACAAATGCTTAAGATTACATTATTTATACAATGTTATGGACCTTCCCAGGATCTACTATAAGCATATTTGCAAACAATAACAAGTAATACTGTAATTGAATTTTGTCATTATGTATATGCTTCCCTATACCTTTCCTCTACCTTTCCTTGCTTTTACCCTATAATTGTATACCTTGTGTTGTAAACCACTTTGATTGAAGGAAAAGGTGGTATATAAAACGGGTTAAATAAATAAATAGCCTGGACAAAGTGCCTTTCTCTTAGTTCCCTGAAGGCTCAGGTGTCAACCTTTTCATGCTTCAGAGGACTAGTGTAGGGGCGGTCTATAGCCTCATACTTGGATGTGTCTTGTTTCTTTCAGGGGGTACAGCACCTGCAACCTCCCCTGTGTTTAGTTGTTCCCTCATGGGATCTCTGCCTGGTTCTCTGGGCCCTGATGTCGAAGCCCATTGATCCCTTGAAGCGGGTCATAGAGTAGCCTAAAGGAATGGAGTAGCTGCCTAATGGTCAGAGCACTGGCTTGGTAACCAAGAGACCAAAGTTCAATTCCCATTGGCACTCCTTGTGACCTTGGACAAGTCACTCTACCTTCCATTGCCTCAAAAGAAAGTTTATAATCCAAGTTATCAATGTCCCTGCTTAATGTACATTGCCAAGTTTAAGTTACAATGTAAACTGCTCTAACTATAATGATAAAGCAGTATAAAAACCCTGTTAAATAAATAAAGATCAGACCTCTAAGACTATCTTCTTGGTTGTAATCTGCTCGTCGAAACGTATCTCTGAGCTGCAGGTGTTATCATGTAGGGATCCTTACTTGTCACTCTTGGAGGCGGCTATGTATATTCGGCCTGCCCCTTCTTGTCCAAGGTGGTGTCATCCTTTCATGTTAATTAGGTAGTCTATCTGCCCTACTTTACTAGGGAACAGTGCCATAGAAAGGACAAGGACCTTTGCCTAGTGAATGTCAGGAGAGTGCTTCTACAGTATCTTAATGTTACTAACTCCTTTCGCACGTCAGACCATCTATTTGTGCTGTTTGTGGGAATGCATAAAGGTAAAGCGGCTGCCAACTCTACTCTGGGGCGCTAGATCAAGGCGGCTATTGCTTCAGCATATCTGTTGCAGAACTAGCCAGTTCCAGAGGGTTTGGTGTGCATTCCACTTGGGTATAGGCATCCTTGTGGGCGGAATGTAGTTCAGTCGCCCCCCTCAGAAATTTGTAGGGCAGAAACCTGGGCATTACTTTCCACTTTTATCAAACATTATTGCTTGGATGTCCATGCTCAGGCAGACATGGCCTTTGGCTGAGAGGTCTTGAAAGCTGTTGTGTCTTCTTCCTGCCCAAAAGAGTGGTAGTTCTGGTACATCTCACTTATCTGGACTGGTCTAACAAGACAATATGGAAGGTGACATTTTATTTACCAGATAACGTCCTTTCCTTGAGTCCTGCTAGACCAATCCAGGATACACCCCTGGAAGCTGTTTTGGTCTGTTGTATTATCTGTGGTTGACCCTGTGGTTCCTACCCATTTGACAAGCCTTCTGTTTGAAGCTGATCCTGTACATAGTTATGGTTCTTGTTCTGTTGAACCTTGTTATTGTCGCTGAGGTTGTGTGCAGTTAGGGATTCTTTAACATGTGCTTGAGTATGAATACTGAAGTATGCCCCTAGCTATACTGGTTGTAACAGCAGGATAAGATCATAAGAAGCCTTTGGAATGTTTTCTCTGTCTCCACATCTGCTGGTAGGGAAACATGGCCCTAGGAACCTCTACGTGTATCTCTATATACCTTTTCCCTTGGTGTCCTGTACTTCTCCCATGGTTTTCAATAGTATTATTTATACTGATGACTCCAGAATATACCTCTCTGTACCAGAAATCTTTCCAAGAATCCAGGCTTGAATTTCAGCCTGCTTGTCTTACATGGATGCCTGGATGTCCTACCGCCATCTAAAACTGAACATACCCAAGAAGGGCTTCTTATCTTTCCCCCTAAATCCTCCACCCCTTCTTCCTTTCTCTATTTCTCTGGATAAGATTATCATTCTTCCTGTCTCCTTAGACCGTAACCTTGAGTCATCGTTGACTCCACATGTTCTTTCTCTGCACATATACAGTAGACAGCTAAAACCTATTGTTTGTTTCCCTATAACATCAGCAAAATTTGTCTCTGGTCTTATTGAATTCTTGACTAAGTATTTAACTTTTTGAGGCTTCTTCTGGATCCTGACCCCTTATTCTCCTGTTTGATACTCATGTGTTCTTCATCTTTTCTCTTAAACAAATACCTTAGTTCCTTGTTTGTTTGGTCTGTCTGTCTTGAATAGATTGTAAGCACCGCAGAGCAGGAACTGTTTCATACATATATTTTTACAGGGCTGTGCAGGCCTAGTAAATAAGTTTGTGCACCAAGGGGCTAGTTACTAATGTGCATTAAGGGAATAACACATGATTTTTGCTCCTAGATGTGTTAAAAAGCAAAAATATGCATTATTGTATCGTAATATTGCAGCTTGACCCCTAGTGGTAGTTTTGCATTACTACCACTAGGGGTTGTGGACACCATTTAAAAAAAATAATGCCAGTTTTGATCTGGCTTTATTTTGCCCTCAGAATAAAACATAGCTTGTGAAATTCAATGCAAGCTGTGTTATTCCTTTACCACAGTCGCTAAACTGCAGTACTGAGTTACCACAGATTACTGATGCCTATGGTAAATTAAGTTGTGATAAAATCTGAGATTCTGCCACAGTTTAGTAACTAGCCCCCTACATTTTTAAGGTGTGCTAACGAATACATAATTATGCCCATACCACCCTGAGCATTCCCGATCTCATCTGATCTCGGAAGCTAAGAAGGACTTGGCCAGGTTAGTACTTGGATTGGAGACAACCCTGGAATACCAGGTGCTGTAGGTTTACTATGTGGAAGAAAGGCCTGGCAATCTACTTCTGGTTGCACTTTGCCAAAAGAAACCCAGGAGACAATCACAACATGGATCATGAGGTTTCAATATTGACCCAACGCCCCTTAACAATGAATGCACATTGTTGCTTTTGTGGGGAAGGGCTCTTACCAACCTTTATCCTGCACCAGTATATCCAGTTCTTCTCGGATCCCTTCATACCAGTTAGTAATATCCACATGGAGAGAATAATCACAGCAGGATTTGGTGTCTGCTACCTCGTGCCACTTTTCAAATGAGGTCAGGAGGTTGGATTCGGGATCAGAGAGTACATGGTCAACTGAAATATAAAAATTTGCAGATGTCATGCCCTTTTCTATCATATGTAACCTTTCATTTTAGCTGAACAAACAATACCTCTTCAGCCAGAACCAAAAATGTTAAACATCTTTACTTAGCCCTCCCCCAACAGCTAGTTTTCTTATGGATTTTTTCCTCAGAAACTTGTATTTTCATTTTATATTTTGCCTAGTCATTCCTGCTAAATCTTTACAAATAACTCCTCTCAGTTTCCTTTCAGCTGCACCTCCCACATTAAGCAAATCCTATGGAAAGATTGCTTCCCAAGACTTACCAGTAAGTAGCATATAAAGTATATCTAGCACAGCCATTTATTCATTATCTGAGACAGGTCAGAAAAGAACCTTAGATGAAGAAACCCTACAAAAAATGCCCTCAGATATGGCTAGGTCTATCAGTCTAACTTTCAATCTCAGTCTGGTCCAGTGCTATGAAAATGAATTCTGGATCGGAAAGTCCTGAAATCTCACAATGGTATAGATTAGACCAAGGGACTCTCATCCAAAGTATGTAACTTAAACTTCTCCTGAGACCCCATAGTACACTTTCAGAGGTCTCAAAAAGGTTTTTAATCTTTACTTTCTTGAATGGGCAACCAATAATTATTACTTTCCAAATGTTAAATGTTAGGTGTCAACATTCAGCGGGGTGACCGCTGCTTCAAGATATTTGGATAAGTTAACAGGATATTTTTAAGCAGATTTTCAACCAGCCTGCCTGTTTAAGTCAGACCGCTGAATATGTGGTCCTAAACAAACAGATAAGTTACCCATTTAAAGTCAGAACTGCTGCTCATGTAAATGGATTGTTTATATACTGCCACTATGTGCATAACGTCTGCCTCCTTTAGACATCTCTGACCCCTCCTATAATTAGGCCTAGAGTTTCTAATGTGCGTTACAGATTAGCATACATTAACAGGGTTAATTAATGCACATTATTTTACTACATGTCCCATTTTATGTACCTATTTACTAATAGTGTATTAAATCATGTAAAACCAATAGCGCACATTAGTAACTGTAAGCCTTAACTGGATAAATTTTGGCTACATACAAAGTAGTTCAGACAGCATTTATACAATTGCCTGTAGGGACATTTTTTTAAAAAGCACGTCAATGGGTAGTACTCAGGGCTGATGTTTAAGTGCTTTTGAGCATCAACTAGTTTTTTTTCTAATATGAAAAAAAAAATATCAGTCAACCGAAGCAAAGACATTTGTTAGTCCCTGAGTTAATTTTGCACATACTAATGAACCTTGAGCCCGCTATTTAGAAAAGTGCTGTGACCGGGGCTTCCCTTGACTTTTCAGTAGCTTTATCTGGAAAACGCTGCTGGAAATCATTGCAGACCACCTCAGTGTTATCCCAATTACACCAGGGTAGTCTATGGGCAGCGATCTGCATAGCTGTCCGGTTAGCAGTGAGATATAGTCAGATAACCAAATAGCTATCCAGCAAAAAGGCTGTCCTAACTTTATCTGATTAGCTATCTAGATAGCAGGCTGAAGATCGCCACTGTCCATATAGCACAGTCAGTCAGTACTGAATCCAAATATTCAGCGCCGGCCACTAAATGGATACCAACAGTGAATATGGCTTTATTTCAGCTAGCCTCGCTGACTATTGACCGCCTTATTCCTAAGACTGGATATGTTGGCTATGATTCATTCATCATATTTAACAGATACTACTACTATTCTGGGTTTGATCTCAGCCTTTCAGGTTTACTGCAATTGCTTGCCTTAATACTTGCACTGTGCCAAAGAGAGCTTCTTCTGGAGTTCACAGGATGAATAAACATAGGCAACTTATCTAGGTGTGCTTGGAAATTCTTTCTGATGAAGTCAGTGGCACCTAAAACAATTGGAAATACATCTGCAACATGAGAAGGTTACTGTGTCGACTTTGATGAACTGGTGCCACTTTCTATGAGACTCTGTGATGGCTAGAGATGGACCTGAGGTGGCACAATGCCTTGGTACTTACTGATCATGGTGGTACCTCCTGCCAAAGCCGCCTTTGTGCCTTGATAGAAATCATCCAGCGTTGACATTCCTAAGTATGGCTTCTGTAAGTAAGTGTTTACATCAATTCCCCCAGGAATCACCATACGTCCATTTGCTTCGATGATCTTTACACCACCAGGGACAATCAAATTCTCTCCTATTTGTCTATAAAAAGAGCAAAAATGCCAGTTTTGATTCCACTTGGGAAACTCAAACACAGTGTGACATCTGAATACCATTAGCTTTTATAGCAAATTATTAAAATGCAATTGTTGTGTTGTTGGGAGAGGGGGCAGGATTTTGTGCCCGATAGTTCCCTGCACTCCTCTGGACTTCCAGTGCAACAGGCGCCGGCGTCTGTATCACACTCAACTCCTGTTAGTCTCAGCAGCAGGATGCAACTCTGAGACTCACACCCAGGTACGAGTATCCATCAATTTCACCCAAGAAGAATATAAAATAATAAGACATGTTGGATAGCATAATGCAATTACTGCCTTTGGCCCTGAAAGTAACATCACTGAAACAGAAAGTAGGATGGTTGATAAGGAGGACCATCTTGTCTGTCCAATTTAATTTCTCTTCCATTGTCTAAGAGGTGATTTGTCTTCCTGTTTACTCCCTCATACAGTAACTAGGCACCTTCAATGCCTATCCAGTTACTGTTTTTATCTTCACCACCTCAATTGGAAGTCTATGCATCCACCACCCAAGTCTATAAAAGGACTCAAGTTTACCGTACAGTTAAACAGTACAATAAAAAAAATCACAGTTCAAAATATAGTGAAATACAATTTAACATAACTAGATGTGACCCATTTGCACCCAGGTTCTCTGTTGGCAATATTTTAAGAGCACAGAATGCTAGTGCCCCTCAGAAGACCCACAATTCGGTTTTAGTAGTGTTGTAGCCAGTATTGATTTTATTTGAATGGGCCAAATTACCATGTATGAAAACACTAGCTATACAGGTCTGAGTCATAGTTATACTCTCATTAAACAAATAAGTGGCAATAATATGTGGTGACAAAAATATATGGATAAGTAATCCATTTAACTTTATGCAGCTTTTTAAAGAGATATATTAATATCTTAGAGCTGCTAAATATTGCAGCTCAGAGATATCCATGTATATTTATCCAGATTAGGCCTGCTATTTCTGCGGCAAAAATATTTGGATAAATTATCCAGATTACAACTGAATATCACTGCGATCTGGATAATTTTTTGGAATGCCCCTGGCAACTCCTAAATATGTATAAATACATTTGACTTAAGGCCATAAAAGCACATTTTAGAAAGGATGCCTGGCTGGAAACTGGGACATCCAAGTCAGAATGGCAGATATACAGCAGGAGGGGCAGCCGAGGAAGTGGTCACCTGTAAGGCCGATTTTACAAGGCTCATTCTCCACCCTGAAAGATGCATGCATCCGCTGCATAATAGCAAAAACAGGGATGCACAGAGTAATAGACTAGCCGTGTGCAGAAGTCTCCACATTTTAGAAACTTAAACATGAGACATAGACATGCATGGTGCCTATCACAAAATGCGGCCCTGGATCTCTCCCCCTTGCACATCCCAGCCTGTCATTTTGCAAATGGGGACGTGTTGTTGCACCAATGCCTGGAGAAGTGTGTGTTCTACGTACTGGTGGGTAGCCTTATTTATTTATTTAACCCATTTTATATATCACTTTATCATTCAGTCAAAGCCGTTTACAATTAACATTGAACCGTAACAGTTACATCATAACAGTTACTTAGGACGAAGTATCAGCGGGAGCTCAATAACTTGGGATAACAGTGGGGAGATGGTGTGGAAATATAGAGTTGAACTGTTTCTGAGGGGTAGGAGGTTAACCATTATCGTTCGGCCCAAAATGAATTAATGAATAGAAACATAGAAACATGACGACAGAAAAAGACCACATGGCCTATCTAGTCTGTCCTTCCATATCAACAACTACAACAGTCCACTTTTTACCTTTAGAGATCCTCTGTGTTGGTCCCATGCTTTTTTAAATTCAGTTACTGTCCTCATCTCTACCACCTCCACTGGGAGACTATTCCATGGATCCACTACTCTTTCCGTAAAGAAATATTTCCGCATATCACTCCTGAATCTATCTCCCTTCACCCTCATCCCATGTCCCCTCGTAGCAGAACTTGCTTTCAACTGAAAGAGGCTCTCTCCCTGAACATTTATGCCACGGAGGTATTTAAACATCTCAATCATATCACCTCTATCCCGCCTTTCCTCTAAGGTGTACATATTAAGATCCTTAAGTCTGTCCTCATATGCTTTATAATGAAGCCCATTAATCATTTTAGTAGCAACCCTCTGCACCGACTCCATCCTGTTCACATCCTTTTGAAGGTGCGGTCTCCAGAATTGCACACCATACTCCAAATGAGGTCGCACCAAAGACTTATACAGAGGCATTATCACCTCCTTTTTTTCTGCTAGCCATTCCTCTCCGTATGCACCCAAGCATCCTTCTAGCTTTTGCCGTCGCCTTTTCTACCTGTTTAGCTACTTTAAGATCATCAGACACAACCACGCCTAAGTCCCGCTCTTCTTTAGTGGACAAAAGTACTTCACCTCCTATACTGTATTGCTCCCTTGGATTGCTGCAGCCCAAATGCATGACCTTACATTTTTTAACATTAAATCCCAGCTGCCAAATTCTAGACCATTCTTCAAGCTTAGCTAGATCCCTCCTCATGTTATCTACCCCTTCCTGGGTGTCTACTCTATTGCAGATTTTGGTATCATCCGCAAAGAGGCAAACCTTACCCGACAGCCCTTCCGCTATATCACTAACAAAGATGTTAAAAAGAATCGGACCAAGGACAGATCCCTGGGGCACACCACTGGTAACATCCTTCTCCTCAGAGTGAGCTCCATTTACTTGTACTCTTTGTCGCCTCCCACCCAACCAATTTCTAACCCAAGCAGTAACTTTAGGGTCCATCCCTAGGGTGCTCAGTTTGTTTATAAGTCGCCTGTGAGGAACAGTGTCAAAGGCTTTACGGAAATCTAAATACACCACATCTAGAGCTCTCCCTCGGTCCAACTCCCTGGTCACCCAGTCAAAGAAATCAATCAGATTTGTCTGACAAGACCTGCCTCTGGTGAATCCATGCTGCCTCGGATCCTGTAATCCGCTGGACTCCAGAAACCTCACTATTTTCTCTTTCAGCAGCATTTCCAATAATTTACTCACCACCGAAGTTAAACTAACTGGCCTGTAGTTTTCAACCACATCCTTACTTCCACTTTTGTGTAAAGGCACCACATGAGCCTCTCTCCAGTTCTTTGGCACCACTCCCGACTCCAACGAGGCATTGAAAAGGTTAGTCAGTGGAGTTGCTAGAACGTCCCCAAGTTCCCTCAGTATTCTAGGGTGTATGCCATCCGGTCCCATCGCTTTGTCTACTTTAAGTTGAGCTAGTTTCTCACGAACACAGTCTTCTGAAAATAGTTCAAGATGTCCCTCGCTTCTGTTCTTATTTGTGGGTGTTTTCTGAGGTCCTGCTCCTGGTTCTTCATCTGTGAACACAGAACAAAAATATTTGTTAAGCAATTCCGCTTTATCCTTATCAGCTTCTATATATTCCCCCCCTGCACCCTTGAGTCTGACAATACCACTTTTGCCCTTCCTCTTCTCACTAATATATCTGAAAAATGTCTTATCCCCCCATTTTATTGCATTGGCTATTTCCTCCTCCTTTTGAATCTTTGCCTTCTTGACCACTTTGCTAGCTTCTCTAAGTTTTTCCAAATACAGATGCCTGTCTTCCTCTCTCTGTGATCTCTTGTATTTCATGAAGGCCTCCCTCTTTTTCTTCACTTGTTCAGCTTGAGTTTTCTGCATAGTTCAGGTACAATATCAGCAGATTGTAGAGGTTCAGGAAGTGAGTCCCAGATGGTAGGTGCAAAAAGGGTAAAGGCTCTTTTGCGTGTTTGTTGAGGGCTTATGGTCTTGAGGATTGGTATGGAGAGTAGGTTTTGATTACCGCATCTTTGTGATCTTGTATTTGGGGCTTTGTTGATTAGGAGTTTTGATTAGGATCTTCGAAGGAGTGAAAGCTATCAGCACGTTCATCATTCTATTGTTATGTTGCTGAAACCAGCATCTTTATCAATCCTGTTCATGCCCTGGAGAAGATATAGCCATGGATGTTCCCGATGGCGACAGACGTGCAGCGCTGGTTGGAAATCATGTGTGCACGTGTAATGCTACGGATCCATCTCTGCCAGAACCTCAGGCATGCCCATGGCCAATATGGATGTGATTGCACCTACATGTGTACCTTCTGGCTTTCTAACATGGCTTCAGGGATGTCTGTGTGATTTGCACGTCTCTATGCCCATTGTCAGATGGCTGAATCATGAATGAGAGTTATTTTAGAAGCTCTAGAGTTACTAATTTGCATTAAAGTTTTGCTAAAAATGGCAAAACTGCATGTTATTTGACCATAACACATGATTTTATAGTACAGTGCAGGTAAAATAATGATGAGATGCAATACAGGCAAATGCATGTAAAACAGCTCACTATTATGCAAAATGAATAGTGCAGCTTGTGCTTCAACTTACAAGCTGCATTACTCATGGAAAGATGACAAAGGCTTTCAGCTGGTGTTATCTTTCCTCCTTGGGAATATCAGGCTGCTAACCTGTGGGTGATGCTCCTGATGCCCTCTTAAAGAGGGCCAGTAGTATAGGAAAGAACTGTCCCAGCATTTGATATCACCCAACTCCCCAATCCACCATCCTCCAACAGGCTCTCTAAATGCCCCCCAACAAGACCCCTATTTTGGGCTTACTTTATAAAGACACTTGAAGAGCCATTTTAGATATGATGTGGAGAGGATGGTATGTAGAAAAATTTCTACTGTATTTTACAGAACATCTTGTAAAATACACGTCAATGTCTAATCAAATCCAGCAGAATCAATAATTTCAAAAAGCTGCACGTGGGGAAAAAAGCACCCAGCTTTTTCCCCAAATGCGCATGAGTGCACTTGGGAAAAATGGGCTTTTTAAAAACACTGTTCCTGACAGCATCCACCTTCCTTAACTCGCAACACTTCTAGACATCAATCCCCACATCGGAAGCCCTATAGCATGAAGCCCTACTTCTCGACCCTCCCAACATCAAATTTTTCTCCCTAACCCCTGACATCAAGCCCCCCCCCCTCCTGGACCACCCAACATCATTCCTCATCAATGGTCCTGCATCAGTCACCCCCCCCCCCCCTTCCTGATTACATCCCAGCTCTTACCAAGGTAATCTAGTGGGAAAAGAAATTATCTTCAGTCGTCCATGCTCAAGTAGCTCTGGGTTCAAAATGGTACCCATGACCCTTAGCAATAATCTTGCCATACTAGGGGTCATGCTGCTAAATAAGGGAATACACCTCCTGTTTTTAGGGAGTCAGGAGAAATTGGTGATGTTGGGGTGGTAATTGCCTTGGCCTCTCCCCCTTCAAGTAGGCACTTACACATGCCTTGGCACATGTGTAAATGCCGACAGACAGAATTTTTAAAATCCATGGTTTATGATTTATTAGGACTTCCTATACTGCCTTCAAACAGAGCGGTTTATAAATGAAAAAAAATACAATCATAAAAGAAAGAAAAGAACTCCAATTAAAAGTAAGGCAAATAGAGCCAAGTTTACATAGAACACCTACTGTACATACACCCAAGCTGCTTCCTCTTTGGCCACTTTGTTACTAACACTTGTTATGTCTTGCTTAGATTACTGTAATATTGTTCTCACTGTTCTTCCTCCCTACCAACCACAATGTTTTCAGCTCATCCAGAACACCGCCATCTTACCCATATCTCATGCTTTGATCATATTAACACCCCCCCCCCCCCCCGCTTATATTAGCTTCTGGTCCACTACTGCATTCACTTCAAAATTCTCACACTGGTTCATAAAGTCCTTCATTATACCCCTCTTTACATCTCCAACATCATTCATTTGCATGCTCCTCACCATATACTCTGTTCCATCTATGCCAACTGTCTTTATCTACTTCCTGCTACTCGAGCTTGACTAAAAATATCCCAGCACGCTGCTTTTTATTTCCTTGGTCCCTCCCTCTTGAATGCTCTACCCCCTGACCTCCACCTTGAGTCATCTCATACCAGATTTAAGTCACTTCTTAAGACCCGCCTCTTCCAGAAAGCCTTTGATTAACCACCGCCATTATTTACCACCTCCCTGACCTTTCTGACTGCTCTATTCTGTAACCCTAATCCCCTTCTGACTGACTGCCCTCTCTTTTCTGTCAAAGTATGGCGTTCTTTTCATTTTTCCTTTCTACTCTATGTTTTAATTGTGCATCGCCCTGCTGCATATGTTAAGGGCGGCATATTAAATGGAATAAGCAAACAAACAATATGAGAGTGATTATCATTCAATGTTAATGGCCTGTCAGAAGAAGTGTATGTTTAGATTGGTCTTAAATTTACGGTATGAAGTTTCCTGGCGGATGTCAGATGGGAGGGAATTCCAGAGAGCGGGGGCACAATAGTAAAAGACTGATGGTAACTAGCTTTGTCCATGTATATGCCCCTTGTGAAATACATGTCAATATTTTAGACCCACCCAAACCAGTCACTCTCCATTGTGTGTATCATGACGTGTAAACAGCAGCATTCTAAAATCACTATTTGCATGAGTAGGCGATCCGCACTTTTAGAAGTCTCTATTTACATGTGGGGGGATGCTTCTAAAATAACACTCATAGACACCTATGGGCCCGATTTTCAAAAGGGGCAATATTCAAATTTCACATAGGTCAGCCATGATGCTTAACTATTACTGGGATATTCAGTGGCAGTATGCAGATAGCCGGATAGCGCTGCACTATCTGGATATTCAGTGGCAGCTCCTAAGTACCAGAATGTATCCGGTGAGCACAATTTTCAGCTAGCACATATCTGGATAGCAGCTTAGGCCTGTCTTCATGTGGCCTAAGGGCCAGCTGAAAATTGCACTCTCTGCACGGCACTTACATAAGAACTGCCATTCTGAGTCAGACCAAAGAACCATCAAGCCCAGTGTCCTGTTTCCAACAGCTGCCAGTCCAAGTCACAATTACATGACATATCCCAAAAGTAGCCAGCTCCATGCTATTTTATCTCCAGGAATTTGTCCAAACCTTTTCTAAGTCCAGTTATACTACCTGTTTTTTAACATATGATTCGGCAATGAGTTCCAAACCCTAAATACATATTGAGAGAAAAAATATTTTCTCCTTTCTCCTATCCGTCTTAAAAATACTACTTTGTAGCTTCACAGCGTGTCCACTAGTCCTTGTATTTTGTGAAAGAGTAAACACTTTGAGGCACATTCTGAGATGTGCATCTCCGGACTGTCAAGATGTTCAGATGTCTGGACGGCCTAGAGATACATCGGATTCTGCTCTTATGGAGACTATACGTCCCTGCAGCAGAATCACAGCATAGTGGCTGGATGTCCAAGACTGCCCCGATTCAGGCACCCCAGACATCCAGCCACTTACCTGGCTAACTCAGCTAAGCTCCTGAACGGAGCTGCTGTGCCAGGGCAACCCGTCACCATGGCACCATGGCTCCATTCAGGAGCTGTGATCCCCAGCTGCTGCCGAAAAGTTTCTTTCCCCAGAGCAGGATCCCCAATCCGGCCTCCTATGGCAAGGATCCGGCTGCAGGGAACTTTCTGCGCCCCTACCTTCCTTTTTCCCCGCTGGCCACCACCAATACACCACGTCCAGGGGGACTTCTTCCACCTCTGAGGTGGAATAAGTCCCGCATCTAATGGGCATACCCCAGACGTACAGGGTCATCCTAAGAATCGTCCCTGTATGTCCGAGGTGATGACCCACCTACGCTCCACCCACGCTCTGCTTTCCACCCACCCCCATCTGAGGCTCCCCATATACAACACAGCTGTACATACAGGGAGCCTTTGGAGCAGCATAGCCATTTCCATGGATAGTGGGGATGTACGTCCAGGCTGGACATACATCCCCGTTATTCGTGGTTGTGAATGACCACCTTTGCGTTTTCCCATTCCACTCCACTCTGGATTTTATATAGTTCTATCATGTTTCCCCTCAGCCATCTCTTCTACAAGCTGATGAACCCTAACCTCTTTAGCCTTTCCTCATAGGAGAGTCATTCAATCCATCCATCATTTTGGTCACCCTTCTTTGTGCCTTTTCTAATGCTGCTATATATTTTTTGAGATGCAGAGAACAAAAGATGCGATCATATAAGAACATAAGAACATAAGATATGCCATACTGGGTCAGACCAAGGTCCATCAAGCCCAGTATCCTGTTTCCAACAGTGGCCAATCTAGGTCATATGTACCTAGCAGTTTCCCCAAAAGACACAGGTTCCGCAATTCTTGTACTGGGTCAAGCGTTGATATCCTGGGTGCCTTCTTAATAATGGTTTATGGACCTTTCCTCCAGGAACTTGTCCAAACCTTTTTTAAACCCAGCTACACTAATAGCCTTTACTACATCCTCTGGTAACAAATTCCAGAGTTTGATTACACGTTGAGTGAAGAAATATTTTCTTTTATTAGTCCTAAATAGTTTACCCTGTAGCTTCATTGCATGTCCCCTGGTCTTTCTATATTCTGATAATGTAAACAATCGATCTACGTTTACCCGTTCCACTCCGTTCATTAATTTATAGACTTCTATCATATCTCCCCTCAGCCGTCTCTTTTCCAGGTTAAAGAGCCCTAACCTTTTTAGCCTTTCTTCATAGGAGTATCCTTCCATCCCCTTTACCATTTTGGTGGCTCTTCTCTGAAGCTTTTCTAATAACGCTATATCCTTTTTAAGATACGGCGACCAGAATTGCACACAATATTCAAGGTGCGGTCTCACCATGGAATGATATAGAGGCATTATAATATCTTTTGTTTTATTTTCCATTCCTTTCCTTATGATACCTAGCATTCTATTTGCTCTCTTGGCTGCCGCTGCACACTGGGCCGAGGGTTTTATCATGCTATCCACAATGACGCCTAAATCTTTTTCCTGGGTGGTGGTTCCTAATGTGGAACCTTGCATCGTGTAACCATAGTTTGGGTTGTTCTTCCCTAGGTGCATAACTTTGCACTTGTCCACATTAAATTTCATCCATTTTGATGCCCAGTCTTCCAATTTATCAAGATCCTCTTGCAATTTTCCACAATCCTCTTGGGTTTTAACAACTTTAAATAGTTTTGTGTCATCTGCAAATTTGATAACCTCACTCGTTATTCCATTTTCCAGGTCATTTATGAATATGTCAAAAAGCAGCGGACCCAGCACAGATCCCTGGGGTACACCACTATTCACCTTTCTCCATTGGGAAAATTGGCCATTTAGCCCTACCCTCTGCTTTCCATCTTTTAACCAGTTCCTGATCCACAATAGTACACTGCCTCCTATCCCATGACTCTTTAGTTTTGCCAAAAGTCTCTGATGAGGGACCTTGTCAAAGGCTTTCTGAAAGTCCAGATACACTATATCAACCGACTCACCTTTGTCCCCCTGTTTATTCACACCTTCAAAAAAACATAACAGATTAGTAAAACAAGATCTTCCTTGTCTAAAGCCATGTTGGCTGTCTCCCATTAGGCCATGACTATCTACATGCTGAGTAATTTTATTCTTTATGATGGTTTCTACCATTTCTCCCGGTACTGATGTCAGGCTCACCGGTCTGTAGTTTCCCGGATCACCCCTGGAACCCTTTTTAAAAATTGGTGTTACATTGGCGATCCTCCAATCTTCAGGTATTAGAGATGATTTTAATGATAGTTCACAGATTACTAATAGCAGGTCTGCAATCTCATATTTCAGTTCTTTCAACACTCTTGGATGTATACCATCCGGCCCAGGTGATTTGCTACTCTTCAGTTTATCTAATAGTTGTAATACATCTTCCCGATGTATTGATATTTCCTTCAATTCTTCCACACCTTTAAATACCACTTCAGTCATGGGTAACATCCCTACATCTTCCTCAGTAAAGATCGAAGCAAAGAATTCATTCAGTCTCTCCGCTCTCGCCTTGTCGCCTCTTAGTGCCCCTTTAACTCCTCTATCATCTAATGGACCAACTGACTCTCTCACAGGTTTTTTGCTACAAATGTACTTGAAAAAATCTTTATTTCGCGTTTTTGCTTCCGCAGCAAGCTGCTTCTAAAATTCTCCCTTTGCCTGCTTTATCAATGCCTTGCATTTGACTTGCCAGTGCTTGTGCTGTTTCCAGGTTTCGTTGTTTGGCTCTTTTTTCCATTTCCTGAAAGATGCTTTTTTGGCAACAACAGCCTCTCTGACCTCACCTTTAAACCATGCTGGCAGTTTTTTGGACTTCCTTCCACTTTTCTTTAAGCATGGAATACAGCTGCTCTGGGCTTCCAAGATAGTATTTTTCAACAACACCCAAGCTTGATGTAAGTCTTTAACCTTTGCAACTGCTCCTTTTAGTTTTTTCTTAACTATTTTCCTCATTTTATCATAGTCTCCCTTTCAAAAGTTTAAATCACACCATGGAGAGATACAAAGGCATTATGATATCCTTTGTTTTATTTTCTATTCCTTTCCTAAATTCCTAAAATTCTGTTGTCTTTTTTGGCTGTCGCTGATTAGTGAACAGAAGATCTCAATGTAATGTCTACAATCACACCCTGATCCTTTTCTTGGGTGGTGATTTTTAATGTGGAAAGCATAGTAACATGTGTTCTTTGGAGACTGCAGGAATCAGTCCTCACATATGGGTGATGTTGATGTTGATGGAGCCCTGCGTGGAAGCTTCTTCCCAGCTTTCAAAGAAAGCCTTTAGGAGATGCACCATGCATGCACCACACATGCGTGGTCCCCTTTCTACCAAAGGGTGCCATCTTGCCTCAGTCAAATGACATACCTAAAGAAGGCAAAAATGATAAAGAAGCAACTCCATGGGGAGGAGCAAGGGTTGGGAGGATTGATTCCTACTGTCCCCAGAGAACAGCGGTTACACGTAAGTAACTATGCTTTCTTCGGCAACAAGCAGGAAGTCAGTCCTCACATTTGGGACTCCCTAGCTGCAGGCTACTGAAAACCTGTAGAAATGCCACAGGTGAGCCGTGAACAGCAGCAAGTAAGTCTTAAGGAGACAAACTCTCAAGAGACCGAAATGTCTGAACACAGAAGGGTTGGAGGGCAGGATTTGCCTACACGCCGAACAGATGACGGCGTACGGCTTGGCCAAAGGCGCTGTCCCATCGGGACTCCCTCTCCAGGCAATAATGAGCTGTGAAAATGTGGACTGAAGACCAGGTGGCGGCTCGGCAGATGTCCGACAGAGGGACAGAATGCAGGTTTACCACATTTGCCGCTGTGACCCAGTGCTCCATCGAGAGCCCAGCCTGCTCACAGGCAAGGGCAATGCAGTCCGACACCCAAGTGGACAGAGTTCGCTTGGTCACCACTTCCCCCAGGGAACTTGGGTCAGGAGACAAAAAGCTGGGAGGCTTTGCGATGGCCCTGGATACGCTGAAGGTAGAAGGATAGAGCCCTCTTATAGTCCAGGATATGCAGTACAGTCTCCACTCAGCTGGCGTGAGGGTGCAGAAAAACGGTTCGGAGCACCATATCCTAATTGAGGTGGAAGGGGGACACCACCTTAGGAAGAAACTTAGGGTGCTTGCAGAGCACCACCCTGCTTTTATAGAACCTTGTGTATGGAGGATCCGCCACTAGTACTTGAAGCTCGCTGAGCCTGCAAGCAGACATGAGTACCACTAGGAAGATGACCTTCCATGAGAGGTATTGCAGGTGGCAGGTAGCCAGGGGCTTGAACAGTGGCCTGGTGAGCTTGGATAGCACCACACTCTGCCACTGGAGGACAGACAGGGGCCTTGGATGCAGGAGGTCCTGCAAGAAGCGGGTCATGAAGGACTGGATCGAGAAGGGCTTGCCCTCGATATGGTGGTTTTACGCTGCTAGAGCACTCAGGTGCACCCTGACTGAGTTGGACTTCAGTTCTGCCTGTGACAGGTGGAGCAAATATTGCAGTACAAACTGCACAGAGCATGAGAACGGGTTAATTTGCCATTTGTACACCACATTGAGAATCTGCGCCTTGTTAGGTGTAGGCCCATCTTGTGGAGACCCTACGAGAGGCCAGGAGGACCTCCTCTACCTCTCCTTAAAGGTTGAAAGGGGCCAAGGCTGTTAGCGACAAGGATCCCAGGTTGGGGTGTAGGAGGGAGCCCTCCTCCTGCGACAGCAACTCCGGGGTCGCCGAGGACAAGCAGAGGAGCAGAGGGAACTGCAGTTGCCTCAGCCACCGGGGGGGCAGTCAGCAAAAGTTAGGCACTTTAAAGGCTCGCCTGACTTTCGTCGCTGAAGCTAACCAGGCAGTGGCTCAATATCGCTGCTGCTGGTTAGCTTCATGGTAATCCAGGCAACCCAGATATTCTATGCTGGGGCCGGGATATGGCCCGAGCATGGAATATCCGGGTCTGATGTTCAGCGGCGGCAATTAGCAGCTGCCGCTGAATATCGGGCCTATGGTGTCCAATTGTATACACAATAGTTTCTCTCTTAAAAATGATTCCCTTTTAACAGCTCCGGCATTATAAAGTTGAGTTACCATGGATCTTAATTTATGATCAGCAAGGACTTTTCTCCAGTTTTGCTCTACCATTTTCCCTCTAATTCACTGCAACAGTCCTCTGGGGAGAAAGAGGCCACAAACCATTGCTTCCTTCACAGACTAGTTTGTGTGCACCCTGAAACCCAATCATAAGGCAACACTGTTGCCTGATGACTGGAGTTCACTCACAGGGAATCCCCACAGAGTCACTACATCCAGTTCCCAGATAAGAAGCAGTCAGGCTAAGAAGTTAAATCCAGGTCTCCTGTGTGACTCCACATGGCAATGGCACATCATGTCATCATGGTCTTGCAGGCTCCGTCAGACCATTTATTTTGAGAAGTGCTCATATAATACACTTCATCTGTGGATATTAATATACAAATTCAGCATCCTTGAGAGAAAATTCAACTTTACTTAAGTTGGCATATAAGCCACAACATGAGGGCCTTATAAAGAGTTAGCAGTGTACTTGTAACTTCAGATCTCTAACATAAAATCATTCCATTAATTATAAATTATTTTTAATTCAAATCTAGGTGATTTCTTAACATTTTATATTTATTGAAATATACAAGAACATAATCGAGAATACACTTGAGAAAAAGTAACGCATGGAAACTGAACTAACAAAGAAAGGAAGAAATAAAACAGAGGGAATAAAGTAGTCCATGTAGGTTAGAGAACAATAATTGGAACAGATCCAAGAAGAAAAGAAAAGAAAAACTATTATAGACATGGCCAGATTTAAACTTTTGAAGCCCATAGGCAAAACCAGACAGCAGATCTCGGAGAGTAGGGATTAAGTGGGTGTCCAAGATCCCAAAGTTCTGAGAGCTAGAAGAGGAACAGAGGTAGTCCATAGTGCCACAGTAGCATGCCTTTATCACTGTCAGTGAATGCTTAATTTCTATTCGTCTATGTGGGATGCCCATTAGCACAAGTAGTATTTAAGTATATGCCCCAACAACAACTGCAGAAGAGGATGAAGTTGATAAGTTCTATGAACAAATTGAAACTGAAATTGACAGAACATGCAAACAAGATATCCTGATAGTCGTGGGTGACTGGAATGCAAAAGGTTGCAACAAAGAAGGCAAAGCGGTTAGAAAATATGGACTTGGCAACAGAAATTAAGCTGGATAAAGACTGATAGAAGTCTGCAAGACCAACAATCTATTCATCTCAAACACCTTCTTCCAGCAACATAAGTAGCAACTGTACATATGGGCTTCACCCAAAGAATTGTACAAAGATCAAATTGACTACATCTGAGGAAGTCAACAATGGAAAAGCTCAACAAAGACAAAACATGGAGCTGACTGTGGTACTGATCACCAACTACTAGTATGCAAACTCACGGCTAAATCTGAAAAAATCAAGTCACTCAATGTAACAAAATATGACCTTAAGAACATACTCCCAGAATTTAAAGTCTGCCTGCAAAATCGATTTGTGGCTTTGGATACAATAAGAGCACCAGAAGAGTTATGGGATGACATTAAGAAAGCTGTGCTCAAAGGAAGTGAGAAGTTTCTACTAAAGGTGAAAAAGCTAAAACGGCCAAAATGGATGACTGAAGAAACTCTGAAAATTGCCAAGAGACGCAGAGAAGCTAAAGCCAGAGTAGAAAGACAGGCAATCACAGAACTCAACAGAGATTTTCAAAGTGCAGCAAGTTGAGCTGACAAGTAGTAATACAATGATGCATGCAAGGAAAAAGAATCAGAAACTATTTGAGAAAGAACAAGATCGGTTTTCCTAAAGCTACGAGAGTTAAAGAGAAAATTCCAACCTTGAAATGGAATGTTGCAAGATGCGCAAGGATCCATGTTGAATGATGCTGAGAATATCAAAGAAAAGATGGAAAGAATATACAAAATTATTATATGATAAACATCAAATGGACCGACAGCCATTTCAAACTGTACCTTATGAAATTAAAAGCAGACCCCTCACCATTAGCCCTATGAAATTAATCTTTTAGGGATCTAATTATGTGTACCTCGGAAACAGTGCGTCTTCAGCATTCCTTCCAATAGGCATTACTTCTGACTTCCCTGAGGTGGTCGGAAACCCAGCAACGGGAGAGGCATTAGTGGGTATTTAAAAGAACTCCCACCCAAAATTTTGATTACTAAAACAATCATAAGCTCTCTACCTCCACCAAAATGATCCTGTGAAAGCACATAATGGGGCATTATGAGTAGGCAGTTACCTACATAAGTGCCTGCTTGGGCACTATTTTATAAAAAACAGGCAAGCGCCTACTTGTCTTCATAAAATAGTAGTGTGTGTGGCAGAAAATGTGCCTTGAATGTGAGTGTGATTACTTGCACCTGCTCATGAGCAGATGCAAACATTCGTGCATAGTTTTCACACATGTGCATGAATTAAGGTATTTTATAATCTATGCACGTATATGAAAACTTTGCAAACACACTACCCAGACCAAACCCCAACTACGAGAAGATCATCAACTGCTTCAATTGACGTCTCGGATTGTCTCAATTCAGTTAACCTCACTGTTAACCTAAAAAAAACCTGAAGTACTTATCATCACCAGGAACAAAACATTCAACCTTCCTCGACTATTACAAGTAAACAACGCCTCACTCGAGGTAAAAAAGGAAATAAAATACCTAGGGATCTACCTAGACCAAAAGCTAAATATGACCAAACATATCAATATGACAACTCATGCTATATATAACAAAACCAGAATGATACAACACTTGAGACTCCTCCTCTCACATGACGACTTCCGCACAATAGTACAGGTGCTGATATGTCCACATTTTGACTAAAGTAGCATCATACTCCAAGGCCTACCCAAACAAACAATAAAGCCCTTACAAATGGCTCAAAATATGGTAGCACGTACAATAACGAAAGCTGCCAGATCTGAACATATAACACCCATCCTTTTCCACCTCCACTGGTCCTCGGTAATGCAAAGGATTAATTTCAAGGCACTAATGACCACTTTCAAACTAACAAACAATATAGTTCCAACATACCTCAACACACTGATAAACACACAGCAACACACAAGAGTAAGAAGAGATGGGTCCCAAGGTGGTGAACTGGATCAAAAATTGGTTGACTGACAGACGACAGAAGGTGATGGTAAATGGAGCTCACTCGGATGAAAGGAGGGTGATTAGAGGGGTGCCCCAGGGTTCGGTCTTGGGCCCGGCACTTTTCAATGTATTTGTGAGTGATATTGCTGAGGGACTGCATGGAAAAGTCTGTCTTTTTGCAGATGATATGAAAATTTGCAACAGAGTGGACTCCCCTGAGAGAGTGGATAACATGAGGAAAGATCTACAAAAGCTGGAAGAATGGTCTAATGCTTGGCATTTAAGATTTAATGTGAAGAAGTGCAGTGTCATGCACTTGGGAAGCAGAAATCCAGGGGAAATGTACACGATAGGGGGCGAGAGGTTGGTATGCATGGACCAGGAGAAGGACCTTGGTTTGATTATTTCTGCGGATCTCAAGGTGGCGAGTGGCAAAAGCCAGGAGGATGTTGGGTTGCATACAAATAGGAATTACCAGCAGAAAGGAAGAGGTACTAATGCCACTGTATAAGTCACTGGTGAGGCCTCACTTGGAATATTGTGTTCAGTTTTGGAGACCATATCTTGCAAAGGATATAAAAAGACTGGAAACTGTTCAGAGGAAGGCGACCAAAATGATTTGGGGCCTGCGTCAAGCCTTATGAGAAGAGACTTGAAGACCTAAATATGTACACTCTGGAGGAGAGGAGGGACAGGGGAGATATGATTCAGACCTTCAAATACTTAAAGAGAAATAATGAACAAACAAACCTCTTCCAAAGACGGGGAAGCTGTAAAACTAGAGGGCATAACATGAAGCTGCAAGGGGGTAAGTTGAAAGGCAATGTTAGGAAATACTTTTTCATTGAAAGGGTGGTGGATGTTTGGAATGCCCTCCCAGTGGAAGTGTTGGGGGCAAATACAGTGACAGAATTCAAAATGGCATGGGACAGACACAGTGGATCCCTTTACAGCAACAGGATAAAATCAAAATAAACTTAACTAACTAATTTCTCAACATATAGGGGTGTCCTACACAGAGCAGTGGGTTCACCCCTAAAACAAAGACATGGGGAGGGGTGGCCTGCATGGAGCGGCAGGTGCACCTACTCTTGCCATCTTACTGGGCAGAGTAGATGGACCATACTGGTCTTTATCTGCCGTCATTTACTATGTAAACGATGTCCTCCACTCGGTTTCATCCTTTTTAATTAAGTGTAAAATTCAAAAATATTTTTAAACATGGAGTACAATTCCATAACTTAGCTCAGTCCAAATGCGTGAAAATCCTAAGGAACCAGGCACTTTCAAGTGCCACCATCATGTCTTCACAACCGTTCACAACGCTGAAAAACAGCTGATCCATTCAAAGGGTTTTTTCTTCAGAGAATGGCCAAACTCTGCCATCAATCAAAAGAGTCAACCAATAGAACTGACTCGTTGTATATGGCCGAGTTTGAGGAGACTTACTTGTATGTCGCCCCTTATTTCCATCATATCCCGTTCTGGAAACGTTTTCTAGATGACATCGTTTTCTTATGGACTGGTACATCTGTTCAGTTACAAGAATTTTTGGTGTGGTTAAATAGTATTAAGCCAAACTTAACCCTTACAACAACTATAGCCGAACAGCATATTGATTTTTTAGATATTTCAATATTTCGCAAAGTGGATCATTTTCATACTTCGCTGTATCGTAAAGCTGTTCAACGGAACAGTTTGCTGTCTTTTCAAAGTTTTCATCCCAGTCCTTTGAAGAAGGGTCTTCCTTAAGGCCAATTTTTACGGTTGCGGCGGATTTGCTCTTCGGTGGCTGATTTTAAGATTCATTCAGCTGAGCTTCTTCAGAGATTTCGTGTTCGGGGTTACCCAGAACGGATTACACAACGGGCGTACCGTTGAGCTTTATACACCCATCGGGAATGGCTCTTATCTGCTTATCAATCTGATAATGTTGAGGAAGGTTCATCATCAGCTATTGTGGGAGTCTTACCTTATATGCCTTCCAGCACTGCGGTTGTGAATATTCTTAGAAAGCATTGGTCAGTATTGGGTTTACATCTTTGTTTTAATAAACCTTTCATGGCGGTGTTTTCTAGGGGGGCTAATCTTGGAGATTTTGTGGCTCGATCAACTGTGATAATGGACAGACCTTTGACACCATCATTATCATCTACTGGACATAGCTCCTGTGGTGCTTGTATGTATTGTGAATCTTCTCTAATGGGGACTGAATGGATTCATCCTCTGACCGGCTATTCTATTATATGGAAATGGGAAACAGATTGTAATACATCCTGTGTTGTTTACATTCTTCAATGTCCCTGTCCCTTATTATACGTTGGCAGAACAATTCATCGGATTAAAACTCGTATAGGTGAGCATGCCTCACGACTTCATCTAAAATCTGAAATGGCTCCCATTGTAGAACATTGTCTTGCCTTGAATCATACATTTCAGGATCTTCATTGGACGGTCATTGATTACATCCCTTTAGATCCTCGTGGAGGGGACCGGGTTCGGACACTTCAGGAAAGGGAACAATTTTGGATATTTCAATTACAAACTGTACACCCGACAGGATTAAATAAGGAACTTGATTGGTCTAGCGTCATTTGATGTCATCCTATCAAACATGGGGTTTCCCTGAAGTAGTGGGTATACCCTGATGGTTCTATTGGTTGACTCTTTTGATTGATGGCAGAGTTTGGCCATTCTCTGAAGAAAAAAACCCTTTGAATGGATCAGCTGCTTTTCAGCGCTGTGAACGGTTGTGAAGACATGATGGTGGCACTTGAAAGTGCCTGGTTCCTTAGGATTTTCACGCATTTGGACTGAGCTAAGTTATGGAATTGTACTCCATGTTTAAAAATATTTTTGAATTTTACACTTAATTAAAAAGGATGAAACCGAGTGGAGGACATAGTTTGTAGTACTTGTCCCTTTCCGGTAACATCCGACAAATATTAGAGTAGATTCATAAAAAGAAGAGGGTGGTGATTTGTTTCTATAGGCTTTATATTGTGATCACTACGGATGGGATTTTTTTCTGAATAGTCATTTACTATGTTACTATGATCAGCAGCTATTGGTGATAAAAGAAGACAAAGCCGTATTGAAAGAACAAAGTACCGAGCATTGATGGTATTCCCATAGAAGTATTACAGCGATCAGATGCAGCTGTTATCATACTTACAAGGCTCTGCCAGGAAATTTGGAAGACAACATCATGGCCAACTGACTGAAAAAGATCTGTGTTTATACTAATACTGAATAAAGGTGGTCCGACTTACTGTGGAAATTATCGCACAGTCGCTCTGATCCCACATGTCAGCAAGATGCTACTCAAGATCATTCCAAAGAGACCACAATCATACCTGGAATGAGAACTGCCTGAAGTGCAAGCAGGATTCAGGAAAGGGCGAGGAATGAGAGACATTATCGCAGATGTGAGATGGTCCTTGAAAAGACAAAAGAATACCAAAAGGATATCTATGTGTGTTTTATTGACTACAGCAAGACTTTTGACTGTGTAAACCATAAGATATAGTACTCTGGGCCACATTAAGAAGCATGGATATACCAGAATACCTGATCGTTCTCTTGCGCAACCTTTACATTGATCAAGAAGCAACAGTTCTGGAACAAGGAGAAACAGAATGGTTTAAAATCAGCAAAGTCGTATGACAAGACTGCATACTTTCCCCTTACCTGTTTAATTTATATGCAGAACAAATCTATATGAAGACAACAGAGTGTGAAGATTGGTGGCAGACTCATCAGCAAACTTTGCTATGCTGATAATACCACATTACTGGCTGAAAGTGAAGACAATCTGAAACATTTGCTCTCAAAATCAAGGAACATGGTCTTAAAATGAGCCTGTATCTTAACATAAAGAAGACAAAGATCTCAACAACTGGCAAAGTCAATGTTAATTGTTAATGGAGAAGAAATTGAAATTGTTGACAACTTTATCTTG
Organism: Ichthyophis bannanicus; assembly: GCA_033557465.1. NCBI lineage: Eukaryota > Metazoa > Chordata > Amphibia > Gymnophiona > Ichthyophiidae > Ichthyophis > Ichthyophis bannanicus. The sequence continues at coordinate 1,399,952,844 of CM066032.1, read as the reverse complement.
CTTGGATCAATAACGAAATGTCAAGCAGTCAAGAAATCCGACAATGCATTGCTCTTGGCAGAATAGCTACATTATGAAGAACCTGGAAAAGATTCTCAAGAGCAGCGATGTCTCTCTTCATACAAAGATTTGACTTGCCCAAGTCATGGTATTTTCAATAACATCATATGAATGCAAAGGTTGGAGAGTGAAAAAGACAGACAGGAAGAAAATTGATGCCTTTGAATTATGGTGGTGGCGAAGAAAACTGTGTATAGCATGGAATGCCTGAAGAACAAACCAGTCAATAGTAATGGAGATTAAACCTAAGTTTTCTTTAGAAACTCAAATAACAAGACTTTGAATTTCATATTTTGGACATATCATGCAAAGAGAAGGATCATTAGAGAGAGGCATCATGCTTGGTAAGCTCAAAAGCCAACGCAAAAGAAAGTGGTCAGCAACGAGATGGATCGATCCAATAACAGCAGCTATGAATGCCACTCTATCAATAATGAGTTGCTTGACTGAAGACTGAACAAAGTTTAGGAGAACTATCCAGAGGGTCACCATGAGTCGACACCGACTCGATGGCACTTAACAACAACAGCATGCCTTTAGAGCAGCAAATGCACATTGCCCTAAAGTAAGCAGGAGCAGGCACCTCTTTGGCCAGGATATTTGGCACCTGCAAAATTTGTCACCCAAGGCAGTTGCCCATGTTGCCTGATTATATGAAGCAAAGGAAACACACCTACTGCTCAAGGACATATGAAGGCACATTTTAGAAAAGACATGGAGGTTGCAATTGAGATGTCATGCTGGTGATGTTTGCAATTCCGGTATTACTTTAGACAAGACTTCGTTAAACATGGAACTATTTCTACAGTACCGAATAGTGGTGCACGTGTATTGTGATGGCAAAAGTGTTTCTGAGCCTATGGAAATAGGAGAAAAACACCCATTTACCTTTAAGGAGAGAGACAGGCAGGAAGGCTGTGGCTCTCATGCTGAACCTAAACAGAAAAAAACACACGTAGCTCCTGCTTACAAGCCACGCCCAAGCTCTGAAGCATATAGTAAAGTTAATGAGAGCCACCTGGGAGAGGAAAACGGGACCCTAGTTCAGGCACACTCATATAAATGCAGGGAAATAGAAGGAAAGGGAACCACCAGGGAAATAGAAGGAAGCAGAAACTTGAGGAAGTCTGAAGGAAGGACAACACTAGAGAGGGTTCCAGAGGGAAGGAGGATATGAGACCGAGTCACAGGAAATGTTTAACCACTGAGAACACTGAGGAATACAGTGGAGCTCTCAGCAGTAGAAGCCATAATCTAGAGAGGGGCCAGTGCTGCAGAGAAAATGCTTTGGGCTCTAGAGGGAAGAGTTTTATAACGGAGAGAAGTCCTGACGAGGAGCAAGGTATTTTGGCAGTAATCCAGGAAGCTATTGGAAATTTGCCAGCTCAAAAAGGCAACGTGAGTAAATCTGTGACTAAAAGTAATTTAAGTCAGTTAGAGGCACTGTGCCACTTAATGAGAGAGAAGAGGCTTCACGTGCCTGCTGAAAAGCCTGTGTGCAAAGAGAAGTCTTATTGGAGGAAAATACTAGAGCTGCTAGAAGAGGTAAAACCTGAGTTTATACAGGGAGAATTAAAGCAGGATATAGAAAGCACTGATGCTGAAGAAATGCAAACTGAATATTATGAATCTGACCAGGAGTCCGAGTCTTCTATAATGGACTGTTCTTTATGTCATAAGACTTTGTAATGATCTTAACTGAAAGGAGAAAGGCCTAGAATCTTACTGCCTGGTAAAGCAGAAAACAAAACAGGCTGGACGTTGTTTAAGTCAGTATTGCTCAAGAATCCTGTTTGCCTTTGAAAGAAGGAAACAGCTACATGTGCTTTATGCTGAGTGAAGCAGCTAAAACCTTATGCTGAAGGCTGGAACTTTAGAAGAAAACAGTTACATGTCTTTAATGCTGAAGGAAGCAATTAAAGCTTTGGTCTGAATGCTGGAAGTTGTAAGAAAAGTAACTACAAACATTTTAACCTGACAGAAACTGTTACTGTGTGGTGCTGTATGTAAAAGTCTTTTCTTTTGTGGAAAACATGGTTTTGGGAGAAAGAATCCTATATTAATTTGTGTAACATGCGTTGAGCTTTTAAAGGCTCTTGTTGGAAGGTGGAAAACAAAAATAAATATTCCTGTGTTTGCCTTAAACTCTCGGGCCTCAATATTATTTGAACCCACAACTACAATCCCCAGAAGCCCCAGCTCTGGATTATATTAAGGCACGTCCCCTCCTCTAGGCAGCTGCCTGGAAAGAAGGGGCGCGACAGGTGGCGTAGTTTTGAGGATTTGCCACACTTCCTATGCATGCGCAAGATTTTCACCCACACCAGAACTTCTATGGAAGCCAGAGACAAACACCGGAATCCTGCTGAGGATCCAGAGGCTGAGTTGCAGTAGAGGTTAAGCGCTGGAGTCGGGAAGACAAGCAGTGACCTTCGTTGCTGATAAACCCGAGTCAACACCGGTATCAGGTAACCCTAAATAAGGGGGTTATAAGAGGATACTAATACAGGGGTGCAGTAGTGCTTGGTAATAAGACAAAGAAGGCGTTGTCATTTGTGTGTGCCGCACTTGGTGTGTTTCTCCTTTCTTCTTGTTGCAGCACAGACAAGCCATGGAGAAAGAGTTACTGCAGTGGATGGCTGCACAATTCGAAAAGCAGCGTGAGATGTCCGCACAGACCCAGGAGAAGACTGCAGCGATGATACAGGCGCAGCAGAAACCCTTGCTGGACATGATGGGAGCATGGCTGGGAGCGCATGAGAAAATGGTGGAGCCAGCACGGACAATACCAGGTCCCATAGGCGCTTTGCAGGGGCTGGGGACACCTTACAGTGGGACATTCTCATTCGGGCAGTTAACTAAGGATGATGACGTAGACGACTTTCTTGAGGCTTTCGAGAGGGCTGCACTTATAACTGGATGGCCTAAAGACCAGTGGGCGGTGCGTTTGGCCACTTCCCTTACGGGGGAAGCCTTGGCAGCGTATCGGGCCATGCCCACAGCTTTAGCCTCCGATTATGAGGAGCTTAAAAGAGCAATAAGAGACCGCCTTGGTCTAGCACCCATGATTTATCACCGTCTCTTAAGAAGTAGTAGGTTAAAACCTGGTGAGACACCTAGGGCTCTTTGCCAACGCATTAAGAATTTAGCATTGAAATGGTTGACACCAGAGTCAAAAACTGTAGATGCTATCATAGATTGTACTGTTTTGGAACAATTTATGGCCGCGGTTCCGCTGGACCTGAAAACCTTCCTGATCTTATAAAACTGCAGAAACACCAATGATGCTATCTTACTGGCAGAGCGCTTTATGGAGGCCGAATTGGTAAGTCAGGAGAAGGGTGGTGTTTCCAAAAAGGCAGAGGTGGTAACATCAGAAAGGAAGGAAAGGCCAGCGATGGGAGAAATGAAAATGTGTATGCCCATGGATCAGAGTCACCATCCAAGGAGAAAATGTTTTTCATGTGGTAGTGAGGGCCATTTAAAGAGAAATTGTAGGGCAAGGACAGCCTTGATAACAGCTCACTCTAAGGAGAATAGAGAAGGTTTTCTCTTAGCTGTGGAGGTAGAGGGTATTGCCACAGAAGCCTTGCTAGATTCAGGGGCGGATCAGTCCATGGTCTCCCGGAAACTCTGGAAACAGATTGAAGCTCAGCATAGTCAGCTCCCAAAGCAACCTGAAGGTAATGTGCGGATCAGGTGCTTCCATGGGGCAGCATCATATTACCCTATACACAATGTGGAAGTAAAAGGTCTGGGGATAAAGAGGAAAATCCCAGTCGCTATCGTACCTAGGTTACCACACGCCCTGGTATTGGGGAGGGATTGGCCCCAATTTAGGAGAGGGCTGGAGGAGGAATTACACCAAAAGGCAGGAATGGTATCCACCCGTGCGCAGTCTAAAGCCCAAGAGGATCTATCAGATGACCCATTACAAGGGTTGCCATCACATGACGATCTGATAACTCCCTCGGTGAGTACGGATAAGAAGGGAAGAGCAGAAAAATGCCGGGAGAGGCAGTGTAGGTCTCGGAATAGGGCTGAATTAGAAGCGGGAGGAGAGATGCCCTGGGTCCCAGCTGAACTAGTGGAAAAATGTCCCTCTTTTCCCAAGGAGTAGCAGGTGGACCCAGCTCTGTCAAGGGCTTTTGAGCATGCTTGGAAAGGGGCAGAAACCTTACCTAGATTCTTTATGGTTGATAATGTGTTATACAGGAAAAGCTTAGATCCCCGTACAGGGAATACCTGAAGGCAACTCGTAGTCCCTGCTACCTTCAAGACGCTAGTCTTAAGACTAGCGCATGACCATCCGGTAGGTGGGCATAAAGGAATACATGGCACCCTGGATCAGATCCTGGCCTGCTTTTATTGGCCTGAAGTCTTTAAGGAGACCTCCAAATTTTGTGAGGCATGCCCTTCATGCCAACGCGTCACCTCGACCTGTCCACTAGGGGTACCCTTGTTACCCCTGCCAATAATATCCGAGCCCATTCATAGGGTCGCTATGGATATAGTAGGGCCACTGAGGAAGACACCCCGGGGTTCCAATTTATGCTAGTTATAGTCGACCAAGCCACGAGGTTTCCATGGGCTATTCCACTCCGAAATATTTCAGCCAAAACTATAGCCTCCGAGGTGGTGAAATTATTCTGTGAGGTAGGATTTCCACGGGAAGTCCTAACTGACAGAGGTAGCAATTTTATGTCCCGCTACCTTGCCCAAGTGTGGGATGCGTTTGGAATCCAGCACGTGAGAACTGCAGCCTATCATCTGCAGTCAAATGGATTAGTAGAAAGACAAAACCAAACATTGAAGAAGATGTTAAGGAGGGGTTTGGACGGTAACATGGGGGACTGGGATGTACAGCTCCCTTTTGTTTTATACACGTGTAGAGAACGGAGGCAGGCATCTTTGGGCACTTCACCATATGAGCTAATGTATGGGTGGGCTCCACGGGGTGTCCTGGACATATAGCGGGAGCAGTGGGTTGAGCCGGCGGTGGAGGAGGTAGGAATACACCAATTTTTGAGGGATCTGAGGGGACGCTTACATCGAATGTCCCAAGTGGCAGAAGAGAACTTAAAAATTAGCCAGACCCGCCAGATAAACTATTACGATCGACACACAAAGCCTCGCCAGTTAGAGGTAGGGGAAAAGGTAATAGTGATGGTGGCGGGGGCCACTCCAAAATTCGAGAGTAAATGGAGGGGACCCTATAGGGTAGTAAAGCAGGTAGGACTTGTATCTTACTCTGTACAGAATAAGAGAGGGCAACAGCAGGTCTATCACATCAATGTCTTAAGACCTTGGCATGAGCGCATAGCATTGGCTCATTTGGCCGCAAGAGAGGGTAAGACTGATGACTGTCAGTTAGACCGCAACATCCCAGCGAGTATTACGAGCTGTGCGTGTTTGTACATGCCAGCCCGTAATAGATTAAGGGGGGGGGATGTGTGATGGCGAAAGTGTTTCTGAGCCTATGGAAATAGGAGAAAAACACCCATTTACCTTTAAGGAGAGAGACAGGCAGGAAGGCTGTAGCTCTTATGCTGAACCTAAACAGAAAAAAACACACGTAGCTCCTGGTTACAAGCCACGCCCAAGCTCTGAAGCAAGTAGTAAAGTTAATGAGAGCCACCTGGGAGAGGAGCACGGGACCCTAGTTCAGGCACACTCATATAAACGCAGGGAAATAGAAGGAAAGGGAACCACCAGGGAAATAGAAGGAAGCAGAAACTTGAGGAAGGCTGAAGGAAGGAAGACCTTCAGGGCAGCTGAAGAGAAGAGTATTTCCAAGGACAACACTAGAGGGGGTTCCAGAGGGAAGGAGGATGTGAGAACGAGTCACAGGAAAAGTTTAACCACCGAGAACGCTGAGGAATACAGTGGAGCTCTCAGTGGTAGAAGCCATAATCTAGAGAGGAGCCAGTCCTGCAGAGAAAATGCTTTGGGCTCTAGAGGGAAGAGTTTTATAACGGAGAGAAGTCCTGACGAGGAGCAAGGTATTTTGGCAGTAATCCAGGAAGCTATTGGAAATTTGCCAGCTCAAAAAGGCAACGTGAGTAAATCTGTGACTAAAAGTAATTTAAGTCAGTTAGAGGCACTGTGCCACTTAATGAGAGAGAAGAGGCTTCACGTGCCTGCTGAAAAGCCTGTGTGCAAAGAGAAGTCTTATTGGAGGAAAATACTAGAGCTGCTAGAAGAGGTAAAACCTGAGTTTATACAGGGAGAATTAAAGCAGGATATAGAAAGCACTGATGCTGAAGAAATGCAAACTGAATATTATGAATCTGACCAGGAGTCCGAGTCTTCTATAATGGACTGTTCTTTATGTCATAAGACTTTGTAATGATCTTAACTGAAAGGAGAAAGGCCTAGAATCTTACTGCCTGGTAAAGCAGAAAACAAAACAGGCTGGACGTTGTTTAAGTCAGTATTGCTCAAGAATCCTGTTTGCCTTTGAAAGAAGGAAACAGCTACATGTGCTTTATGCTGAGTGAAGCAGCTAAAACCTTATGCTGAAGGCTGGAACTTTAGAAGAAAACAGTTACATGTCTTTAATGCTGAAGGAAGCAATTAAAGCTTTGGTCTGAATGCTGGAAGTTGTAAGAAAAGTAACTACAAACATTTTAACCTGACAGAAACTGTTACTGTGTGGTGCTGTATGTAAAAGTCTTTTCTTTTGTGGAAAACATGGTTTTGGGAGAAAGAATCCTATATTAATTTGTGTAACATGCGTTGAGCTTTTAAAGGCTCTTGTTGGAAGGTGGAAAACAAAAATAAATATTCCTGTGTTTGCCTTAAACTCTCGGGCCTCAATATTATTTGAACCCACAACTACAATCCCCAGAAGCCCCAGCTCTGGATTATATTAAGGCACGTCCCCTCCTCTAGGCAGCCGCCTGGAAAGAAGGGGGCGTGACAGTATGTGCCAATATGTGGAGCTGGGAGAGCCATTTTACAAACATAGACATTGGAAAAATCCACAGGGGCAACTCAACACCTCCCACGTGTAAGAGCCATCAATTACATGTAGAAGTTATAAAACATCAGCTTACACATGTAAGTAGCAGCACCTCATGCAGCTTGCCCATTTTGCAAGCCTACACGTATAAATGCTGCCAGTTAATTACAGAGGCTACTTTTCTAAATCTACTTTGAATTTTCAGTGAGAAATAAGTAGGAGGGATGAAGGAAGCTAACCCCCTTAATTCCTTCTCTAAAAGGTTGGCCCAAGTGAGCACTTTTAAAAACCTACGTGTTAGGGAGCAGGTGTACAATCCAGCCATGCACAATTTTGGGCATACCTGCATGCTCCCTATATGAAATAGGAATACACGTGTAGAGTTTTGACCCGCCCTGACCACTCAAAAACCATGCGCCTGACACGCCCTCTTGAAACATCCACATACTAAGGGCATCTACATGTAAACTGGACCCTTTCTAAACTAGCCATTTATACATGGATGCAATTTGCATGAGTATATGCCTGATTATACACATGCAGATCATGAATGCAGCGTCGAAAATCATCTCTAACATAAAGTCAAACTGTTACTCATATGAACTTATTGAGGGGACTTGTTCTTTACTTGAGAAACTAACCAATCAACCCAAATCATAGAACAGATATTTGTCTTCACATTTACAAGGAAATAGCAACAGGAAAGTGGCCCTTAGGAAATGCACCTCTCGTTTCCTTTTACTCTCGAAAATGTTCTTTCCTTGAAGAGTAGGCCTACATAAATAAGGGAATATTGTTCTATGGCCAAGAGACTTTTTCTCAGCCTGAAAAACAATTTTAAAGTCCAATCCCTTCCCGTTTTTGGGTAAGGGTAATGAAGAGGGTAGATCTTGAAATAACCTGAGTTCTGTCAGTGAGTCCCAAAGTGTCCATAGTGAGCTAGTTGTATCATCCCCAGCAGTTCCCCTGGAGGCCACTGGCAGGTAGAATATACTAACAACACGCAGAATATTCTCCACTGGCACCTTTAAAACCTCCTGGTAGAAATTTTTCAACACGTCCAAAGATGAAACCAAAGGAGATTTTGGGAAATTCAATAAACAGAGATTACATCTGTTGCTTCATTTTTAAAGAGTCTCAGTTTGACAATGGACACTTTTTAATCTTTAATTAAAGCAAAATTTGGCGTTGCATCTACTTAAACCTGGGATGCAAGCTGAGCCAGCCTAGATTCCTGCTCTTGTACTGAATAAGTCAAGCTGGAGTATCTACCTGGCCCTGTATACTGGTTGAAATTAACAAAACAGAATGAATTATAATAGCTAAGTATCTTTCCTCATTCAGAATGGTTGACCATAATGAGAGTAGTTTTATAACAGAGCAAAAAAGAAAAGGCGCATATGCGGGACCTTTTTTACAGAGGCAACATATGCACGTACGTGCTTCACATAATATAACATGCCCGAAAGCTCAAAATTACACCTGGTCTGAGGAAGGTGTAAGTTCATGCATATATACAGTATGTAGGTAAGAACCAGCATTTATGCACATATTTTATAAAATGCACAGAAAAGTGTGAATCCCACCTCAGCCTCACCCATTCGTCACCTCCTGGGAATGCTTATATATGTGGAGGGTAATTTTATAGCAGGTTGCAGGAGGCACCTAATTTTAGCCTATTTTATAAAGACACATAGGGCCTGATATTGAGCTAGGCTCATCTTTGAAGGGCTATGCACCTCGTCAGTGCATAGTCCTCCCTGCCGACCTCTAACCCGGATATTCAATGCCGTGGCAACAGCACTGAATATCAGGAAGCCACCAAAGCTAACCTGGTAGCAGCAATATTGCATGCTGCCCGGTTAGCTCCTGCGCCTTAAGGATAGGCAAGGGCTTTCCTCACCTATCTTTTCGGTGCAGATTGCTAACCAGGCAGCATGCAATATCACTGCTGTCCAGTTATCGCTTGTTGCCATCTCCACTCTGCCCTGTAACACCCCCAACACACCCCGATGCTAACCGGATAGCACTGGGGTACATAGAGGAGTTAGAAGGGGATATTTAACAGCACTAACCGACACCTGGGCCTTCCAGGTAGTCAAGGAACGCTATCTCCTGCACTTGGAGCAGAACCCCCCTCCATTCTTCCCGGGAGAGCCCACCAGGACTCCTCTCCGCCAGACCTTGCTACTGCAGGAGCTCATAGGCCATTTTGAGGACAAGGTGGTGGAACCCGTACCCCCACACCTCTGGTACTTCCTCATACCAAAAAGAACAGGGGACCTAAGGCCCATCCTAGACCTGCGGGACATTAACAGGTTCCTAGTGTGGGAGACGTTGGGACGCTGCTGCCTTACCTCCAGCAGGGAGACTGGCTTTGCTCCTTGGACTTAAAGGATGCCTATACGAGTACCCACAACTTTATCCATCCTAGCCACAGGCAATACCTATCTATACATTGCCATAGTCCAGAATTACTGATAATATGCATGTCAAACTTAGAGGTAAACTGCTCAGATCATTTCAGACTTCTAAGTCCTTTAACAGTCCGAGCAGTTACGGATGAAAAATTTAAGAGTACAGACTACAATGAGAGAATTACAACAAAGAAAATAGTCTCACCAAATGAAACACATTTACAGTTACAAAATGAAAACTGAACATTTTCCAACCAGAATACTTGCTTAAGGAATAGAAAGACAACTAATTTACAAGAAATCCATAGGCAGCTGGTGGGGGGTGGGGGGTCACGGTAGCACTATTACAGTAAGAAGAGACACACTTTCAGGTGTCCTGCTCTGTCCAAGGACTGCCCGTAGAAACTGCAGTGTTTAAAGCATCAGCCATACAAACAGGCCATTAGACTAATTTTAGTGAGACTCCACAGATGCCAAAGTTATCGGAACACAAGATCCAGCTGTACACAGAGAGGAGGAAAGCATTCTTTCTGAACTTCGAAATGGGATAAACTCCACTCTCCGCTCTGGGTTATACTATTCTGGACACCAACAGAGTTCTCAGATATAAGTAATTACAATGATAGTACTGTATATCATTTAAGAGGAATGCTTAGAACATTTTACATGCAACATAGTGGATAAGCACTGGTTTATAACCTACTTTATAAGCCCATCTTCTAGGTACATATCTGCATAGAAAGAACGGTCATCATTAACGATCCTTCCACCTTTAATGAGTAATCGGTCACTCTGGAGAAAAAGAAAGACACAGTGATGAGTCAAGCAAAATACCTCTGAAATATATAACATTATTTCAAATAAATCTAAAGAGGACTAACTCTGGTACCATTATTGTAATAGGACCCCATCTGGAGGCTGGCAAAATGTAAATGTTGTATAGGTAACATAGGTACTGGATTGTAGGCGGAGGGGGGAGGGGGCATGGGGCCTTTAAAGTGCAATGGCCAAGCTGCCCTCCTCTAGCAGACCAACAGACCTTCTCAACTTTCCAAATGCGAGAAACGTGTTGGGGCCGGATCCTACAGTGGTGGTAGGAGCAGGGACTGAATGCAGGGATTAAGTCCGCGTGTGCCCACAGACGCTGCTCATGCCCATAAACCTGGAAGGATTGGAGCCTATGGAGACACACTGCCTTAGTCACTGGGCTCACTCTGTGCTGCCAGGCTTGACACAAACATCATCTCTACACTTCTGGAGAAGGTGAGATCTGCACTGGGGTTTGTAGAAAAGAAGAAATGAGGTTCATGGTGAGAGAGAGAAGCAGGAAGAGATGAGGATCATTAGGGGAGGTGGAATAAGCCTTGTGTTGGCAGCTGTGGGGGAGGGGAAAACTGCCAAATTACCCAGGGGAAGATTTTGTGCCAGTACTGGATTTCCGATAACCCTATGTTGAGGCATTATGTAACCTGTAGCACTGATGCCAATATATAGAACACGGCTAAGAGATACCACATTGCTTTGGGTGTTATGTTCAAAATCAGGGCTGGCCAATAAGTCTCCATCCTAGAAACAGGTAACTGGGTGGGGATAGGGGTAGGGGTAGGGGAAGTGGGAATGGGATAAGGTACAGGGAATTCACCCAGTACTTTGGTTTTGGTCTATGGCACTTTTCGAAGGCTAGATTGCCATTATTAGGTGCGAGTGAGAAACGGCTTAGTGGTTAGCAAAATGGACTTGGAACGGGGATTCAAATCCAACTTCCCACTGACACTCCTTCTGGCCTTGGGCAAGTCACTTTGTGTGCCACTGCCACAGGTATCCACGTGGACTGTAAGCTCTTTGGAGGAATGACTTATTGCAGAAAGTGTAAGCTGCCTTGAGCTAAACATTAGAAAGCTGACCTGAATTCAACCGCTATATCATTACAGCATACACATCAAACACTACAGTGATGTTTAAAATAGGGGTGAAAATTTACTTATGCAGCCCACCTGTATAGAATTCAACATGAAAATAGAGCATTTTTTCCAATCATTAGCACAGAGCACTGCAAATCAAGAACTCCAGTCAAATGTTTCTTAGATCTGCTCACTTGCAGAAGCAAAGGCAATGGGAACAGGCAGGAATGGAAAAATATTTAGAAAACTTGTACACCAAGGAAAATATTGTTGCTGCTCTAGATAAGTACATCCGGGGGGGGGGGGGGGGCTTGTGTTGTCCCTTGGTGTGTTGCAGAGGGATTTTCCCTCTATAAAAGAAAAAACAGAGGGTTTGCTACAAGAGGGAGTAATCTCTCAAGGCAAAAATCCAAAAAAAAGATTTTGGTCCAGAAGTAACACGTTTATTCAGATAGAATTTATATCCTCTTAGTTGGAAGAGTAATCATGTCCTGCCAATGTCCTAGTTTTATACTATTTCTTACTATTTCCTTTTTTAATTGGTCTTGCTTTTTTTGATTTTTTTATGTCTCAAATATGTGTGCATATATAGTCCAAAGCCATTTCATTGGCCACTTTGTTTTAGGCGATATTGGACATTGATCAAGAAGGAATAGTTTGAACAGAACAAGGAGAAACAGAATGGTTTAAAATAAGCAATGGTGTACAACAAGGCTGCCTACTTTCCTCCTACCTGTTTAATTTATATGCAAAAAAAATCATCAGAGAAGCAAGGCTGTATGAAGACAATCGAGATGCGAAGATTGTTGGCTCAACAACCTTCACAATGCTGATGATATCACAATACTGGCTGAAAGTGAAGACAATCTGAAACACTTGCTTCTCAAGATCAAGAAACAGTTTTAAAATGGGCCTGCACTTTAATGTAAAGAAGACAAAGATTCTGACAACCGGCAAAATCAATAAGTTCATCATTGATTGAGAAGAAATTGAAATAATGGACGACTTTAACCTGCTTGGATCAAATCAATAAAGAAATGACAAGTAGTCAAGAAATCTGGCGAAGCATTGCTCTTGGCATAATGGCTATGAAGGACCTAGACAGGATTCTCAATTATGGTGCTGGCAAAGAATACTGTGTATAGCATGGACTCTCCAAAGAACAAACCAGTCAAGTACTAGAGGAGATCAAACCAAAACTTTATTTAGAAGCTCAGATTACAAGAATTTAACGTTCATACTTTGGATACATCATGCAAAGACATATATCATTAGAGAAAGATATCATGCTTGGCAAGGTTGAAGGTCAATGCAAAAGAGGAAGACCAGCAATGAGATGGATCAATACAATAACAGCAGCTATGGATGCCACTCTATCAACAATGAGCTGCCTGACTGAAGACCGAATACAGTTTAGGACAGATATCCAGAGGGTCGCCATGAGTTGACAACGACTTGATGGCACTTAACAACAACAGCACTGAATATTAAGGGATTGAACTGTAAGGGTGCCAATAACGTTGACCACAACTGTATATCAAACCATGGATGGCAAGGAGGAGGAGAATGGATGGAAAAGGGAAGAAAGGAGGAGGAAGAGAGTAGATGGGAGGAACAGGGGTAGTATAATAGAGTGACTTAAGTAGATGGGAGAAAATGGAACTGGTAGAGAGAAGAACCTGTCCTTAAGCTGACCCAAGAGCCTGAGCCTTGCTATGAGATGTGTATGTTTTCATTTACGGTGTAATGGTAATGCAACAGATGAGCTCTGCAAGTTTTCTGTAAACGTTTATGTAGTATGATATTATTAGATGTACAAATGTATGTCTAAACAGTTTCCTAGTTTCGTAAAGGCTGAAGCTGCCAGGTCCCTAAACTCAGGCAGGGACAGAACAGTCACTAAAATATAGGTGTTTTCGCACAAGCATTGACTAGCTTCTCCCTCCTTCTGTCTCCTAATCTTCTCCTTACTACTACTGCTACTACTGAACATTTGTATAGCGCTACAAGACGTATGCAGCGCTGCACAGACACATGCAAAAGACTGTCCCTGCTCATCAGAGCTTACAATCTAGTCAAGGCAGACAACATAGTAGGGGGAATGGTAAGGAAACACGAAGGAGATCAGGTGAGTCAAGATCCGAAAGGGGCAGCGAAGAGGTGAGTTTTCAGCCTGGATTTGAAAAGGGACAGAAAAGGTGCCTGATGTACGGACTCAGGTAGTTTGTTCCAGGCATAAGGAGCAGCAAGGTGAAAGAAGCAGTCTGGAGTTAGCAAGAGACGAGAAGGGCGCAGATAGAAGCGATTTGCTAGAAGAGTGGAGTTCCCGAGGAGGAGTGTCTGTCTTCTCCAGTAACTTGCAATTTTCCCTGTGGCCTTCTTACCTCAGTCATGAGCCTCTGCCTTCTGCTCTACTGCTAGACCCCAATTAAAGTAAACCGCATTGCTGTGTATTTCAAAAAGGTGATATGTCAAATGATCAACCTAAACCAAGCTTCCAGATTAAAAAAAAAAACACAACAGTAAACAGAACACCTTTTTTGTTTTTTGTTTTTTAATGATGCTTCTTCTAAATATGCTGCCCATTCAAAGCAATTACGATGTCTTAGCATTGTATCCTGTTCTTTTCCACTTTTTTCTGATAAGCAAGTACATTTGTTCTAGTATGAAAAAGGATTATATTAGCACTGATAAAGAAACTCATATGCACCCCTGGATGGATAGTCACGTGACTATGGTATTGATTACTCTAGTACAAGTCACCAAAACAGCCTCTTAGGGAAGACTACCCTGGATTTCAATGCTGGTAAAGCCCTTGGAAAAGCTAGATTATGATTATGCAGGAGTAGCCTAAAGGTTACAGCAACAAGCCAGAAAAGATGTGATCTAAATCCAATTCCCTTTCCTTTCCCTATATTTAAGCTCGCAACCCCTTCTTCATGTGTAAGGGACCTTTAGCAAACCCCTGCTGGATGGGGGAGGGTGGGGGATTTTTCTCCAAGTCCCTAGCATCACTACTGCCCTGTGCTCACGCCACTTCTCTTTTCACATCGTTTAAGTCCCTTCTTGTCCACAGAACACAGGGATCTGCATGCCAAACTCCAACTTTATTCTTAGTGAACTGGTTACAGTATTCTCAAAGAAGACACTCAGAACTCGAGTCAGACATGGACGTCTCGGCCCTCTGTGTGCCTGGTTGGAACCGGACGCACAGATTTAGCTGGGATTCTGATCCTGTGGGGCACGTCTAGCCCCACAGGATAAAAATCACGTCCAGGCCTGTACGTGCAGGCCAGGATCCCGATTCAGGTTGGCCTGCACGTACAGGCTTTGCCCGGATATCTGAGTCAGGCCTTTGAATGGAGCCGTGGCGCCATGGTGTCTGGTTGCCATGGTATTGTGGCTCCATTCAAAAGCCGCGATCCCCGGCCGCCAGAATGCAAACTGCATTTCCTGCAGCCCAACTCCCGATCTGGCCTCCCAAGGCCAGGGTCGGGCTGCGGGGAATCTTCTCTGCCCTCTCCCACCACTTTCCAGCCCCGGGCCTGACGTCCTCCACCAAATCAGAGGTGGAATATATTCCCCGTTCAAGCCGCCGGCCCCGGACATACAGGGCCGACATTGGAATCGGCACTGTATGTCCAGGGACAATGACCACCCACTGCCCGCCCTAACCCCACCCCTGATCCGCCCCTTTTCTGCCCCATCTAACTTCCCCATACAATGCGTGGGGAAGTTAGATGGGATCGGGAGAGGGCACAAATAGTGGGGATGGACATCCCAACAAGACGTCCATCCCTGCTATTCATGCTTCGGAATGACTCCATAAGTAAATAATGTCAGTTCTGGTAATAGGCTTAGGTACAGTTTTCTTCATTTCAGATGATTCATTTCTCTACTCCACACAACATACAGGTTCCATCTCTACCTCTTCTTAGAGAGCAAACTACTTTCCCTACCCACTACTAGGTTAGTATTACATGGGTTTCACCATTCAAATGGTGCTTTAGTTCCATGTCCTGGCCTCTTTATTGAACTTGGCAACAGGAATTCCTCCTATAACTTAAAAAAAACCACCTTTTTATTCAGCAAAAAAAATTAGCTACTGATGAAAAACCTTTTTATGTTGGGCTTTGTTCTCATGTCAAGATATTGAGATTTGCAGCTTTTTTAACCACCAAAGCCCATTTTAATGTATTAATCCCCAAAATTGTAAAAATGCAATTTATTAGTTCTTGTGTTCTTTCTATCATAATATCATTTCCTCAATAACATTATATTTGCTATTTCCACTATTTCCAACACAGACCTATGTTTCAGACCAAAACGTCTAAATGTCCTGCATCAAAGGATCATAAAATTATCATTCATCTTCTCTCTCCATCAGTAACGCTTTAAAATTATGCCATGTCTCTCTCAGACTGAAATAACATCTCAAATCTCTTCCGCCATTCTGTTTCAGCATCTGTCATCATCTATCCGGGTCTGGTTCCTGGTATTTAACCAAACCGTACCAGCTCAATATAGCAGCAGAGGCTGAACATACTTATTACATCACCCCAGAATCCCTATAACAGTGTAGTTCAATCAAGCTCTGCATTCATTCCCACAGAGCCCAGTGTATTCAAACGAAAAATCCATCACCGTTCTAAATAATCCAAAAGCTGCTGGCAATCACCACCTAAAGCATACTCTGATATGTATTCAATAACTCTCCACCTATGTGAAGCAAATGAATGATCATTGTCCAGACAATGGGACACCATAGATGCTGATCTCGCCTGATTTTTTAATCTTGCTTTGTGCTCTGCCATCCTTCTCTTTACCGATCTGCTTCTTCGACCTATATATAATTTCGGGCATTCGCATCTTACCATATAAACTACACAGCATGAACTGCATGTTGCTAGATTTTTAGAATAATACAGTTTCTCAGTTATCGTCTCTTTCCATTCAGAACCCTCTATTGTCTGATCACAGTATCAACACATATGATACTTATAGTGACCTATCTGCAGTCTTCATCAGTAACTACTTTTTTTGCTGAACAAAAAGGTGGGGTTTTTATAAGTTATTGTATTTTAATCCTAACCCATGTTTTGAGCCACTTGATTATTTGCCAACAGGAATTTCTCCAGGCAAAAGCCTCCCTTCTTCCAGCTTCTTGATCCAGACTTTCTCCTCCAAGCTACTATCCACTCTGGAGTCTATTCTGGGTGACTGCAGTTCCTGGCTCCTCCCTCTGTGGGCTACACTGCCCCCTTCCTTGGTTAAGGTTTAGACTGCTCCTTGGTAGGAATAGAAATGTGGCCACCCTATTCTTCTAGAGCTGTGTCCCCTTTTCATTAGCTCTAAGATCTAGGGGGTACACAGACCCTGCCTTGAAAGCCTTATTGTGTGCTATTAGCTGACAGAAAAGAGAAAAAAAAATGGAAAGCCTTGAGGATCTATCTAGGAAACAATAGAGGTTTCTCCATTCATGCTGCTTACAGACAGATGTTTCCACCTCTGACAGGCATAAAATTAACTTTCTCACACAGGGCTGGCTCTAGAGTTGGTTCAAAGTGTGGGTGCCCTAGGCAAACCTTAAGCCTTATGCTCCCCCATGCAGTCAGAATTGATTATTTAGTTTTGAATGCCCAGCTATTTGCTGCTCCCCCTCCACCAGAAGCTGCTACCCTAGGTGACTGTCTAGTTTGCCTGATGGTTGCCTCGCTACTATCCTCACGTTATGAACAGGGTGGTTCATGATACCTGGGTCACACATGAAAAGAAATTGCTTAGAAATTAGGAGGTAACTCAAGAGTTGATTCTTTTATACACCATTTCGCAGTTCTTCAACAATCTACTACCCTCCTCATTTCTGCCATTTAAACTTAGTTCAACTCTCCAGTGGAATATTCCATTTCTATTTCACAATAAGGCTTCACTGTCACTTGTTCAGTCTCTTTCTGCTTCTCTCTCTGCAAGCTGCTGAGAAGTCACTATGCACATGCTACAGATCATCACAATTCATCTAGGAGTGCCTACGAGTGCAAGCAGTCAGCCTCCCAAGTCCACGTCTGCTGATTTTCCATTGCTTAACCAAAGGTTCCCACATATATATGCAGCTTTTTCATGGTAAGCACCCTTTAATAAAATGAAATGGAGACACATTCTAGTTCCCAGTCTCATTGCTTGTTGTCTTTGCTAGTACAAATACTCTCTTTCTCTCTCTCTATCAGTCACGGCAATTCCTTCACATGCATCAGAAAGCATTAGCTGCCAGGCTTATCTATAAATAGCATCTAACGAATTATAATTCTGTAATTATCAGTGCACACAGGTGTATGATTCAAGGCTTGCACTCAATACAACACAAAGCAGACAGAAGAAGCACTTCTGAATATACTAAGTATTTTGGAGAAGACGATAGAGGGGGAGTAACGTACATAAGACAGCATCAGCAGAGGGGGAAAAAGACAGTGACCCTGGAAGGAATAATATTGTATATATGTAAAATTTAAAACTATAGGGAAGCGAAGCTGAGCTAGCAGCAATGCAAGAGTTCATGGCAAGTAATAGAGCACAGAAAATGAAGTGATAAATGGGATCCACTTTCTACAAAAATGTAGCTAAGTTTGAGCTTAGTATATCTTAGTTCATCAATATGTACAGAGGGTTAATTTGATCCTGCCAACTTCACCATCTACTGTCAATTTTGAATTTTTGTGTTTGTGGTAGCTCTCTTTTTAAAACAAACTCCTTATCCAAAGCTAAGATGACACCATCAGAGGCTGCCGAGTACTGGCAACTCATTGCACAGTCTAGAATATGGATTCTGGGATATAGGATAGCAATATTGTAAGGCCTAAGGGAATTACTCGCTCAATCTCTCCACATATTGAGTGTTGCTCCAAAGCAGAAATTTTTTTTACAGAAGCAAATATCAGCAAAACATTGCTAAAAAGGTCTATAACACAGAAGAAACAATCCGTAACTTTACATAGTTACAGATTAGTACCAAGAGTAGGAAATATAAAAATACACATAATATCACTTTTCAATCCTTTTGAATGGCTTCTCAGGCTTCCCCTTTAAGAAGCCTGTTTGCTAATGCTTAGTTCACACCAATGACATTAGCACATGCCATCTACTGCCACAGACACTCTATTGCGATGAGCATGGCAGCAGATAGTGCATCCTAATGCATATTAGTGCGTGCGCTAAGCTTTAGTAGTAAACAGGCTCCTAAATTTCATTCCCTAGAGCCCTTCCTGTAAACTCCTGAATCCTCTTCTCCCACAGAACTAGTCAGGAAACACCTGGCTGGTGGTCTTCATTTCCAGATAGACCATGGTCTACTGTTGCGCCCCTCCTGAAATCCTCTCATTTCCTAAATGGTGGAAGTTAGCACCTCGTCTTCTCAGTGAAAGCTTGCAGGCAGTCCACGGCTGCACCTCAGCTCCTTTGAACCTGAAGAGCTGCAGCCTCCTACTGCTTCCCAAGCACCTTGGACAACATTAACCCCTCCTCCACCCTGAGCTCCTCCCTTCTGACTCAATGAGTCACTTTATCCACTGTCCCACCCTTGGGAATGGGTTGACATGTTACACAATACATGAAACTTCCACCAACCAGAAAGATTCCCATAGCAACAAAAACAATAAAACTCTCAGTAGAGCTCTAGTGGTCTCTACATTTAGAGTGGTTTGATATGATATGCTATTATATTTTGCTTATTGTTATGAAACTGGAGAACTATATATCGAAACTTAGGAGTATGTTTACTAAATGACGGTAGCGGCTTCCGTGCGATATCAGAGCCGCGGCCCCATTGAATTCAGTTTCTCCAAAAGGGCTTGTTTTGTGCATCCCATGACAGTCATGAATCTCACTCTTAAGCCAGGGTATATGAAGTAGGATCTCAGACTCTCAAACTGACTGTTAATTGGTAGCAGCACATTATCTCTTCTTTATCTGCAGGGGTCCACTTACAGTAATTGCAGTTAATCCTCTTACCTTTTTCATTAATTTCTGTAGGTTATCTTCTGAAAACAGTGGGTCCATGAACAAGATCACCGTGGGTTTTATCTGCAACATGGATGTTATCTTCAGCTACAGTGCCTGCACTATCACTACACCGTCGGTATCCCTAGTGTGTAAGCTATGGGCAGGCACCTTTTTATCCTGGACAATGTGCGGCCAGTATGTATTTTTCTTTTCCTCTCCCCTAGGACATACACAGCGATTCATCAACCGCTGCTAGTGACTTTCATATTGCACTCCTTTCTGGGGATTTCTCTGGATTCCCCCTTTACTAAAGTGTGCTGAAGTTATGCAGTTAGCATTGGGTAATGGTCAAAGTGACCCTGCGGTAACTGTAAAGCCTCTGTACTAAATGCAGGGGACACGCCCAGCATCTTCCAATACAACGAATGCACATGCTACCCGCTTGGCAGGAGTAAACTGCATTGCAGTTAAAGTTGGAATTGCTCTGCTGCTTTAACAGAATATATGGTAATCGTGTAGAAAATTTTAAAACTGATGAAAAATATATACAGTATATTAAAAATGAATATGTGGTAAGTTACTGTGCATTAACTGCAAGGCACGGCCCATGCCCAATCCCTATTATGCAGTTAATATGGGAATTTGCAGGTAGTAAGTGTCAAGCTGTTGCATTAACTGAGCACAGCCATACACTAAGACAGGCTATCTTCCACATTAACTGCTTAATTCACTTAGAGGCCAAGGTACTAATATGTAAAAATTCAGGGGGTTAACACTTGTTTTTGTGGTATTTGGCTAGAGGATGCAGATGAGCGCTTGACTCATCTATGATCTATAGCATGCGGCAAACACATAGCATCTCTAAAGGTAAAAAGGGGGCTATTGTAGTTGATATGGAAGAGCAGACTAGATAGACCATGTGGTCTTTTTCTATCATCATGTTTCTAAATACTGCAAAATATTCAACGTTTGTTCATATGATGGTTATGGTTATGGTTGCTAGGAAGTGGAGTGGAGGAGCCTAGTGGTTAGGGCAGCAGACTGGAATCAGAAAGACCAGGGTTCGAATCCCACTGACACTCCTTGTAGCCTGCCTCAGGTACAAACTTAGGGGTATGTTTACTAAAACCCCGTTAGGTGCGCGCCGCGTTAGTGTGCGGGATGCCATAAAAGGAGTGGGCGCTTCAGTCTGAAAAAAGCAAACCGGGATTAATCATGCGCTAATGTGTCCATCTTTTATTTCTCAGTCAAGTTTAGCCCTTGGGCACTTTGATGCACCCAGATTGGGCATATCCTGTATGGATGCCATGGCCACATGAGTTATGTGACCGGGGGGGAGCGGGGGGGGCGGGGGGCGGGGGGGGGCAGGGGGCGGGGGGGGCAGGGGGGGGGGGGGCAGGCGGGGGGGTGGGGGGCAGGGGGTGGGTGGGGCGGGGGGCAGCAGGGCAGGCTGTTTGGACCCATAGGCGAATTATGTAGTACCACCCAAACTGCCCTCTAGAGCTCAGGATCTCCCACCAACAGATCCACATTCTACATCACTGCAATGGTGCTGGTGGAGAGGACTATCAACCTAGGTCGAGCTGGGGGACAGACAACATCCAGGGCAGTCCATGCATTTCTGTACACATCCATATGGTGATAGCAGACAGACAGGAGGCCTGGAAATGCTCAGCTGCCCACCACCACTATCTGACATTCTCCAGCAGCGAGCACACTGAATCTGCAGCCACTGCACCCTGCAAGGTGTTCCATCCTTACACATACTAACTGCAACCAGTCTGCTAGCTAGTCCATAGTGCATATTACTGGAGGAAATGTGTGCACCCAAAACTGGGATGTCAGCACACCCACCAAGCGGATAGGTTAGTGATTGGGCCCCAAAAGGCAACCCATATATATCACTTGAGAGAGATGCTGTCAGCACTATGGGAGACCTAGCCATGCCATGGTGACTGCTCAGTCAGGGTGAGAGTGACCTCCCAGAAGGACATGCAGGGGCCACCCTGTCCATGCAGCTGATGGCCAGCCACTACAATGTCCCAGCCATTGCCCTATGCCCTGTGCTCATGCATCCTGCCCAGGCCACCCTATCCGAGCTATACCCACAGTACCTTGCTCCTCATTATGCACATTGGCAAGCTAACACTGGACACACTGCAAACAGTGTGGGCTGAGTAAGGTGTTGCAACCAGCACACACTGGATGGACAGACACACACTCCCACACCTATGCAAGCATAGTGCTACTATAGATAGTTTTTGCAGTCCAGGCCAACTTAACAGTCCTGGACACAGCGCAGGCATGGCTATGGTATGCGATACTGTTGGAGTCACTCCCCAGGGTGGTGAACACTGTCAGACACCAGACCTGAAACACACTCCACAGACATCAGAGATATTGGTATGATACAGCTCAATGAGCAGATTGTGCTTAACTTAGGAATTGCTATCTGCCAGTAATCATAGCAACATTGTGATATATGTGTACTGTATTCCCAGGTTTAGGGTGGCATTGCTAAGGTCTGCACGTACTAGTATTGTGAGATGTACGCAAGGCCCGATATCCTGCCTGTCCATGAGGCTTTGGATAATGGAGCCTGTGGGTGTGGTTCTTTCTGCTCCTGTTGGCCGCTGCTCTAGGGCAGAAGTCCCCAACTCCAGTCCTGGTGGGCCATACACTGTTCATGTTTTCCTGCTGTCCCTAATGAATATGCATAAGATACATCTGCATACCATGGGGGCGGCGCATGGAAATGAACCACACGCATCTTTATTAGAAACAGCATATAACGTGAATGATTTGTGGCCCTCCAGGACTGCATTTGAGGGACTGTGCTCTAGGTAATGCGCATGTTTCTGGTGTCTGTGCTCTGTAGGGTAAAATATAGATGTATTGGGCATGTTTACGTTATCTGCACTAAAGGTTCTGTCTGTTTTACCACATTTGTGTGGTGGGTAAAATGTGGGGACTGGGTTGGCAGGGCTGACAGCTGGGATTTGAACCTGTGACCTTCTGCTCCTGAAGGCACTGGCAGTGTGCGCTGCACCACCATCTTGGCACAGAAGCAGTGCA
The DNA here is from genome assembly GCA_033557465.1 of Ichthyophis bannanicus. Taxonomy (NCBI): domain Eukaryota; kingdom Metazoa; phylum Chordata; class Amphibia; order Gymnophiona; family Ichthyophiidae; genus Ichthyophis; species Ichthyophis bannanicus. The sequence goes on along the minus strand of CM066032.1, from coordinate 1,399,930,435 downwards.
TTCCCAGGGGAGTCCATGGCTGTTCGTCCGACAGGCCCTGTCTGTTGCAGTGCACGGCACCCACGTGAAGAGGGCTAGGCCATGGTGTGCTGTGGGCAGCAGCCACTGCCCCCTCCAACACCAGTAACCCTCCGCCACCATGCTGACATGTCCTTATATTGGAGACAGCATGACACGTGAATGATTTGTGGCCCTCCAGGACTGCATTTGGGGGACTGTGCTCTAGGTAATGCGCATGTTTCTGGTGTCTGTGCTCTGTAGGGTAACATATAGGCGTTTGAACCATGCTTATGTTCTCTGCAAAAAAGGTCATCTGTACTTTCACGGTTTAGTGGTGGTTAAAATATGGGGACTGGATTGGCAGTAGCCCCAGCTGGGACATGAACTTGTGACCTTCTGCTCCTGAACACACTGGCTGTGTTCACCACACCACACTGTGGTCACAGAAATGGTGCAGTCCCTGGAGATATCATGCTTGTGTGTCAGACAGAGCCTGTCTGTTGCAGTGCATGGCACCCACCTACACAGGGCTAAGCCATGGTCTGCTCTGGGCAGCTTCCACTGCCCCCTCCGCCACAGGTACCCCTCTGCCACCATGCTGACATGGCCTTATATTGGAGTCAGCATAAAACCTGAATGATTTGTCACCCTCCAGGACTGCATTTGGGGGACTCTGCTGTAGGTAATGCACATGTTTATGTGGTGTGTGCTGTTTAAGGTAAAATATGAGCATTTCACCCACACTTTGGTTCTGGGCAGCAAAGGTTCAGTCTTTACTACACGTGTTTTTAGTGGGAAAAATATGGGGAATATATTGGCAGGAGCCACAGCTAGGATTTGAACCTGTGACCTTCTGCTCTTGGACACACTGTCTGTGTGCACTGCACCACTGTGTTGCCACAGATATGCTGCATTGCCTGGGGAGTCCATGACTGTACATCCGACAGGGCCTGTTTGTTGCAGTGCATGGCACCCACCTGGACAGGGCTAGGCCATGGTCTGCTGTGGGAACCAGCCGCTGCCACCTCCGCCGCCAGTACCGCTCCATCCTTAGATTGGAGACAGCATAGACCCTGACGGATTTGTGGCCCTCCTGGACTGCATTTGGGGGATTCTGCCATAGGTCATGCGCATTTTTATGGTATTTGTGCTGTGTGGGGTAAAATATAGGTGTTTGACCCATGCTTATGTTCTCAGCAATAAAGGTTCAGCCTTTCCTACATGGGTAAAATATGGGGACTGGGTTGGCAGGAGCCACAGCTGGGACTTGAACCTGTAACTTTCTGCTCTTGGACACACTGTCTGTGTGCACTGCGCCACCGTGTTGCCACAGATATGCTGCATTCCCTGGGGAGTCCATGACTGTACATCCGACAGAGCCTGTCTGTTGCAGTGGACGGCACCCACCTACACAGGACTGGGCCTGGACTGCTGTGGGCAGCTGCCACTGCCCCCTCCAACACCAGTGCCCCTCTGCCACTTGGCTGACATGCCCTTCTGCTGGTGGTGCTGGTGGTACGCAGTCTCAGGCCATCCTGTGTGCGGGTAGGCGGCTGCCTATGGTGCGTGTTCTGGGGTAGGGGTGCCTGCATAGACGTCCACGCTTCCCCCCAAGCACCGCCTGCCACTGTTCTGTGCCCTTGGGGGTACCTGCAGGGTACTATCCCCTGTGACACTGTGGGACGCACAATCGTGCCCATGTTGGGCCCTCATCAGTTGCTGGCTGGCTGCTGTACAGTTTCAGCATTCCTATGTGCCACCTAGGCATCTGCCTGGTCCGCACTGTGCCCCGCTGCACCACAGCATGTGCCGCCTGCAGCCCTCTGTGGCCCCTTTTCAGGCATCTGACCAGTTGCCCATTCCGACATGCCGGCCCTGCTGTTGCGGGACATGTGCACGCCATAGGACACCTGTCCGATGCAGAGGGAAACCCTGATCAGTGCTATTTCTGTGGGATCATTCACCTTGTATGGGGACGGAGCGTAGACCTTTCCATAATTCATATCTTTTTTTGGGTGCTTTCTCGGGAGTGTTTTTTGATGTTTCCCATTAAAACCACTGTTGCCCAGCTTGGTTATGTTTTTTCTATATTTTGTGTTCGGTCATTTTTGGTGTTTATTTGCCCTTTTGTTCTGTGCACATGTATCACACGTATCACTTTTTTGTAGGTTTCCCTGGGTTTGCTGTACATTGCTGACAGAAATGGTTTCTCTTCCCTTTAAATCGGCTCTAACGCGAGGTTTTCACTCGCTGTATTTTTTGCCTCGGATTTCAGCCTCACTAATGTGTGGGGAGCCTCTCCCCTCCCACTCTCCACCATTAACCCCTTCTCTCTGCCCCTGGGGAGCCTTCCTCCGCCCTCCGGGAGCCTTTCCCCGCCTTCATCGCACATTAGCACGCCGCGCACATGAGCATGCATATTTGTGCCCCGTACGTGACATTAGCGTGCGCTAAGGTACCTTAGCGCACGCTAATGTCGCACAGCGCACATTAGCGCACATTAGCGCAGTTTAGTAAACATACCCCTTAGATTGTAAGCCCTCTGGGGACAGGGAAATAACTACTGTATCTGAAGGCAACTTGCCTTGATCTACTATTGGAAGGTTGTGAGCTATATACTAACTTCAAGTGTTCCTGGATATGGGAATATAAATCAATACAAAAACCTTCATGCATTACAAGGGTCAGTGGCTGTATGTCAGAGAATCCACCATCACCCACCATGGGGTTTCAAATCCTGGTGGACCAGTGGCCTTTGTAACCCTTCCGGCCCTGCATCAAGACTTCAAGTAAAATACATTGGATGCCTCCACTAAACCACGATATAATCTCAAGCCCTGCTTCTATGTACGTGGCAGTATTTGGTGAATAATCACAGTGTTAGTGCATTCTAAGATTTAGCAGACATGCCTCTTAAACTTCATATACAGAGTCTCATTGCCTTTGCAAAAAGCCTTCACATTTTTCTTTATTTCCTAAAAGGAGCAGTTGCAAAGGTTAAAGACTTACATCAAGCTTGGGTGTTGTTGAAAAATACTATTTTGGAAGCCCAGACCAGCTGTATTCCACGCTTTAAGAAAACTGGAAGGAAGTCCAAAAACTACCAGCATGGTTTAAAGGTGAGGTCACAGAAGCTGTTGTTGCCAAAAAAGCATCTTTCAGGAAATAGAAAAAAGAGCCAAGCAACGAAAACTGGAAACAGCACAAGCACTGGCATGTTAAATGCAAGGCATTGATAAGGCAGGCAAAGGGAGAATTTGAGAAGAAGCTTGCTGCGGAAGCAAAAACACGTAATAAAGACTTTTTCAAGTACATTTGTAGCAAAAAACCTGTGAGTCAGTTGGTCCATTAGATGATAAAGGGGTTAAAGAGGCACTAAGAGGCGACAAGGCGATAGCAAAGAGACAATGAGTTCTTTGCTTCAATCTTTACTGAGGAAGATGTAGGGATATTACCCATGACTAAAGTGGTATTTAAAGGTGTGGAAGAATTGAAGGAAATATTGATACATCAGGAAGATGTATTACAACTATTTGATAAACTGAAGAGTAGCAAATCACCGGGACCATCCAAGGGTGATGAAAGAACTGAAACATGAGATTACAGACCAGCTATTAGTTATCTGTGAACTATCATTAAAATCATCTGTAATACCTGAAGATTGGAGGATGGCGAACGTAACGCCAATTTTTAAAAAGAGTTCCAGGGGTGATCCAGGAAACTACAGACCGGTGAGCCTCACGTCAGTATCAGGAAAAATGGTAGAAACCATCATAAAGAACAAAATTGCTGAACATGTAGATAGTCATGGCTTAATGGGAGACAGCCAACATGGCTTTAGACAAGGAAGATCTTGTCTTACTAATCTGTTATGGTTTTTTGAAGGTGTGAATAAACAGGTAGATAAAGGTGAGTCAGTTGATATAGTGTATTTGGACTTTCAGAAAGCCTTTGACAAGGTCCCTCATCAGAGACTTTTGGCAAAACTAAAGAGTCATGGGATAGGAGGCAGTGTACTATTGTGGATCAGGAACTGGTTAAAAGACAGAAAGCAGAGGGTAGGGCTAAATGGCCAATTTTCCCAATGGAGAAAGGTGAATAGTGGTGTACCCCAGGGATCTGTGCTGGGTCCGCTGCTTTTTGACATATTCGTAAATGACCTGAAAAAAAGGGAATAGCAAGTGAGGTTATCAAATTTGCAGATGACACAAAACTATTTAAAGTTGTTAAAATCCATGAGGATTGTGGAAAATTGCAAGAGGATCTTGATAAATTGGAAGACAGGGCATCAAAATGGCAGATGAAATTTGATGTGGACAAGTGCAAAGTTATGCACCTAAGGAAGAACAACCCAAACTATGGTTACACGATGCAAGGTTCCACATTAGGAACTACCACCCAGGAAAAAGATTTAGGCGTCATTGTGGATAACATGTTAAAACCCTCCACCCAGTGTGCAGTGGCAGCCAAGAGAGCAAATTGAATGCTAAGGAAAGGAATGGAAAATAAAACAAAGGATATTATAATGCCTCTGTATAATTCCATGGTGCAACCGCACCTTGAATATTGTGTGCAATTCTGGTCGCCGTATCTTAAAAAGGATATAGTGTTATTAGAAAAGGTTCAGAGAAGAGCCACCAAAATGGTAAAAGGAATGGAAGGATACCCCTATGAAGAAAGGCTAAAAAGGTTAGGGCTCTTTAACCTGGAAAAGAGACGGCTGAGGGGACATATGATAGAAGTCTATAAATTAATGAATGGAGTGGAACGGGTAAACGTAGATCGATTGTTTACGTTATCAGAATATAGAAAGACTAGGGGACATGCAATGAAGCTACAGGGTAAACTATTTAAGACTAATAAGAGAAAATATTTTTTCACTCAATATGTAATCAAACTCTGGAATTTGTTACCGGAGGATGTAGTAAAGGCTGTTAGTGTAGCTGGGTTTAAAAAAGGTTTGGACAAGTTCCTGGAGGAAAGGTCCATAAACCATTATTAAAGAGGGGCCCAGGATATCATTGCTTGACCCAGTACAAGCATTGTGGAACTTGTGTCTTTTGGGGAAACTGCTAGGTACGTATGACCTAGATTGGCCACTGTTGGAAACAGAATACTGGGCTTGATGGACCTTGGTCTGACCCAGTATGGCATATCTTATGTTCTTATGTAAAAGTTGTTACAGGGTTTAGAAAATGCACATGGCTATTGTGCCTGAAATCAGGGGTTGCAGATGGAGAATAGTAGAAGCAGTTTTTTAGTCCTGATTGAGGTCCAGGCACGTGGGAGGCAACTAAAGCATCTTCAGCTCTTAGAGGGGCCCTGTTAGAGAGACAGGGGGAAGGGAAGATAGAAGGATGTATCTTCTGCTCTGATCCAGGCCCCAGTGACGAAGGACAGAGGAAAGTGAAAGGGCTGAGGGGGATGGAGAGAAGGAAGGAGAGACAAGAGTGAATCAAAAGGAAGGAAGTGAAATGAGTGGTCTGCGGGAGTGGGTGGGGAGAGAAGAGAAAAGAATGAGTGAGGATGGGAAGAGGAGAGCTGGGAGAAAAGGAAGAAAAAAAGAGAAGGGAGAGAGAAAAGGAGACTGAGGGGTTGAGTAGAGGAGGGAAAGAAGGTTTCTGGAGAAGGAAGGAGGATGAGAGAGACGTGCTCCTGGGTGGGATAGTGGAGAGAGTGGGTGGAGGAAGAGAAAGAGAGGATTGCACTAGAGTGGGGTGGGTGAATGCACTAGGTTAAAAAAATGTACTCACCATGTATTCCTAGCTACTTCCAAAAGAATGTAAAGCCCTTCCCCTAAAAGAAACAATCATTTAGCTTTAGCGATTCATATGTAGAACACATTTTTGTAGGTCTGGCAGAGGTTCTCTCAGTGTACCAAGACTCCAGCTTTGCTTGCAAGACTTAAAAAATCTAACTCAAATATGCACGCCATTTGGGATTGTATTGGTTCGCTCCAAATTGTTTTAGTTCCTCTATGACATGGTTACAGCTCACGCCTGCCGCACTGTGAATACAGTTTAGCCAACTGCATAGGAAATGAAGGTGTGCAATTCAAGTTCAAATGAAACAAAAACATGCAACAAATGCTCTTGTGTTGTGTTTTGTTCCTAGCCTGCACAAGTTGCAACTAGCATGCGATGAAACTGAAAACAAAAAGACCCCCTCCCCCCCCCCAAAAAAATGCAGAGGCTAGCTTTAAACTGTCAGATGATATGCCACTATATAAAGACCACATCACAAACTCCTCCTGCTAACCTATAAATGCATTCACTCTTCTGCCCCACTGTACCTCTCATCTCTTATCTCTCCTTACACAACCTCTCGGCTACTTAGCTCTTCTAATAGTCTTGGTTTATCTATGCCTTTCACTCGTACTGCTAATTCTAGACTTCGCTCCTTTCACCTGGCTATACCCTTCGCCTGGAATAATCTACCTGTCTCTGTGCGCCAGGCAACCTCCCTGGCTCTCTTCAAGTCCAGGTTGAAATCCCACCTCTTTACTATTGCTTTTCGTTCCTGACTCTTGTGTTGTAATCTGACTTCTTTATAAACGCTGTGTGTATTTTGTCATGTTGTTTTGTAAATTGTATTTTGTATTTTATCCTGTAATTTGTCTTGACTAGATTGTGAGCTCTGATGAGCAGGGACTGTCTCTCTTACCTGTCTGTACAGCGCTTCGTATGTTTGCAGCACTATATAAGTGCTTAATAATAATAATAAAAAGTTAATTGGCTACAATATGATGAGATGCCTGGATTGAAGAGGTTGACACCTTGTCCAGAGGACACGTTAAGAGCTGTATTCTAGCTAAAATGTTAGTTATCATATCTGTATCAGTCAATGCAAACTGAGACCAAGTAACAGGCATTATAGCATTATGATTAGTCTCTAATTTGGGACCTGTAACAGTACTGTGATTATTTTATTAATTTATTAATTTATTTAAACGTTTTTTATATACCGCCCCTTCTGTCAATCAGGGGCGGTTTACATTGAACAATAACTCCAAAAGTTTGGTTACAGAGAACATATCAAACCTATGATACACTGAACTATTTACATGTCAGCTAAGCGCCTATACAGAGGTATCGTGGGAGCTGAGTCTGAACTATTTGCAGGATATAAAGACAGGAAAACAGGTTACAAGGGTGTATTCTTGCTAAGAGGGGGAGGGGGTCGGGGTGATAGGTAGGGGAAGATGGGATAGTGGAAATAGCAGAATTATTTGTTCCCTGTAAAATAGTTATCTTCAAGTTATAATGCCCTGTTCAATGTAATTTCAGTTTGTTCAATGTAAACCGCACTGATGCAGAATAGCACGGTATATAAGAGAATTAAATAAAATAAAATAAATAAATTATAATACTCGGTGAAAAGTAGAGTTTTTAAATCTTTGCAAAAAGTCTGTAGATCTTTAATTTATCTGATAGAGGCAGTAGATCTTTAATTTATCTGATAGAGGCGGGGGGGGGGGGGGGAGTTCCAAAGGTCAGGAGCTGAGTATTAAAAGCTCTATTGCTGGTAGTTTGCTTGTTTTTTTTAATTGAGGGGGGTATGGCTAGGAGATCCTTTGTACTTTTTCTTCTAGTTCTGAGATTGGCTTGTGGATGTATCAGGGTGGATAGATAGGTGGGAGAGATGCTGTTGTGTAATTTAACCTTATACCACAGAAGTGAATCAAACTGATTGCTAGTCTCTTTCAATCAACATCAAAAGAACTGAAAAAAGTTCAGCTGTGAACTTGGGCTGTAAAAAAGAGCTCTCAGCCATGCCACAATCAGCTTTAGATTTTGTAAATGCATTCAAATATAATATTTTCAGATCAGCATTCATGATTTTCTCCCTGCTTTTTCAGTCTTATCTAAAAACATTTTGGTTTTCGTAAATGCAATATCACCGCGTTGTGAAATTGCTGAATCCTAAAGTTGCACCATCTCATCCACATCCCTGTCGGAGGGTGCACCATCTATATACCTCCAGTCTGAAGTAAAACACTCACTGTCACATAGCCGACATAATTATTTATGTAGAACCTTTTGATAAGATGGAATATGAGAAAAATAAGAAAGAGAAAAGCTAATCATAGAGAGATCAGACCAAGAACATAGAGGATAATTCTGTAAAGTTGAGCCTTGTTAATGCATCTTTACACAAGTATGCATGTACATGACTTTAGGAAGTATTAGCATAAGTGCCAGAGAATGTGCCTTATCTGATCTCTTACACAACCCTACTTATGCATACTTGTGTACTTTGCCTACACTGACCAACCTCTCTACCCATGTGCGTGTCCGCAAGTGAAAGTATGCATGTTGCAAACACCAAGTAGACTTCTACCCTAATAGGTATTTTATAAGAGGTCATTTGTACACATAAATGACTAAAATATCAACATTAAGGCATATTGCTGATGCCTAAAATAGGTAGCTCCTTATTAAGTTAACTTCTTAATGCCCAACTTCATCAAACCAGTTTTGAAAAGAGATCCCAAATATCTAAATATACAAGATTTTCATCCCACATATTTTTGTTTATGTCTTTTGTTGCTTTTAATGTTTTAATTTAAGAGAATACTTGTATTCCGTCTATCTGACTTAATACCACAAAACAGGGCACAGCAAAAGAATAATCATAAAAAATACAAAATAAAAATAAAACAATTATTCAAATCCACTCAAAAACTGCCCAATTAAAACCACCTACTCTATGGGGTATGTATACTAAACTGCGGTAATCGTGAATAACACGCGTAATGTAGCGTTAACGATCGTAATGCCCCGCGGCGCGGTAAAACACCACAGAAGGTGGAGAGAGGGCGGAGAGAAGGGGTCAATGGGCGGAGAGTGGGCGGGGAGAGGCTCCCTTCACACTAACGTGCTGATTTTCAGAGCTGAATTCCAACGCGAATGAAAACCTGCCGTTAAAGGCATATTAAAGGGGAGAGAAACCATTTAAGTGTCAGCAATGTACAGCCCAGGCAGGGAAACCAAAAAAAAGTGATAACTGTGATACATGTGCACAGAACAAAAGGTCACAGAAACACTGAAAATGACCCCAACAAACTGGAAAGAAACAATAACCAAGCTGGCCAATAGTGGTATCAATGAGAAACATCAACCCCTCCCCCCCCCGAGTAAGCTCCATAGAACAGATATAAATCGTGGAAGGGTCTATACTCCATCCCCATACATGGTGAATGGGCCCACAGTGAAATAGCGCTGCTCAGGGTTTTCACCACCATCAGACAGGGTTCCTATGGCGTGCACATGTCCCGCAACAGCAGGGCGGGCATGTCAGAACGGCAACTGGACAGATGCCGGAGAAGGGGATACAGAGGGCCGCAGGCGGCACATGCTATGGTGGAGCTGGGCCACAGTGCGGACTAGGGTGATGCCTAGGTGGCCCATACGAATGCTGAAACAGCGGAGCAGCCAGAAAGCAACTGCTGAAGGTCCAACATGGGCACGAGTGGGTTTCCCAAAGTGTCACAGGGGATAGTACCCAACAGCTACCCCCAAGGGCACGGAACATTGGCAGGCGGGGCTGGGGGGAGCGTGGACGTCTATGCAGGCACCCCTACCCCAGAACCTGCACCATAGGCAGCCGCCTACCTGCACACTGGATGGCCTGAGACTGCGCACCACCAGCTCCACCAGCAGAAGGGCATGTCAGCATGGTGGCTGAGAGATACTGGTGGTGGAGGGGGCAGTGGCAGCTGCCCAGAGCAGACCGTGGCTTAGCCCTGTGTAGGTGGGTGCCATGCACTGCAACAGACAGGCCCTGTCTGACCAACAGTCATGGTATCACCAGGGAATGCACCATCTCTGTGGTAACATGGTGGTGCAGTGCACAAAACCAGTGTATTCAGAAGCAGAAGGTCACAGGTTCAAGTCCCAGCTGTGGTTTCTGCCAACCCAGTCCTCATATTTTACCCACTACTATAACGTGCTAATACAGACAGAACCTTTCGTGCAGATGACGTGAACATGCCCAAAACACCTACATTTTACCCTACAGAGCACAGACACCATAAACATGCACATTACCTAGAGCAAAGCCTCCCAAATGCAGTCCTGGAGGGCCAAACACCATTCAGGTTCCATGCTGCCTCTGATAAAGATGCCTGTGCTGCATTTCTATGCGCCACCCCCAAGGCGCCACCCCCAAGGCGTAGGCGTAGGAGGGCGTAGGAAGGCTCCCCAGGGGCGGAGAGAAGGGGTCAATGGGTGGAGAGTGGGAGGGGAGAGGCTCCCCGCACACTAACGATGTGAAATTCGAGGCCAAAAATACCGCAAGTGAAAACCTCGCGTTAGAGCTGATTTAAAGGGAAAAGAAACCATTTCTGTCAGCAATGTACAGCAAAACCAGGGAACCCTACAAAAAAGTGATAAGTGTGATACATGTGCACGGAACAAAAGTGCAAATAAACATTGAAAATGACCCCAACAAATTAGAAAAAAATCATAATCAAGCTGGGCAATAGTGATAGTAATGGGAAATATCAAAAAACACTCCCAAGAAAGCCCCAAAAAATAAATATGAATTTTGGAAGGGTCTACGCTCCGTCCCCATACAAGGTGAATGATCCCACAGTGAAATAGCACTGATCAGGGTTTCCCTCTCCATTGGACAGGTTACCTATGGCATGCACATGTTCCACAACAGCAGGGCGGGCATGTCGGAATGGGCAACTGGACAGATGCTGGGAAAGGGGATACAGAGGGCTGCAGGCGGCACATGCTGTGGTGCAGCTGGGGCACAGTGCGGACTAGGCAGATGCCTAGGTGGCACTTAGGAATGCTGAAACTGAACAGCAGCCAGACAGCAACTGATGAGGGCCCAACATGGGCACGAGAGTGTTTATCACAGTGTCACAGGGGATAGTACCCAGCAGGTACCCCCAAGGGCACAGAACATTGGCAGGCGGTGTTGGGGGGAAGCGTGGACGCCTATGCAGGCACCCCTACCCCAGAACACGCACCATAGGCAGCCGCCTACCTGCACACTGGATGGCTTGAGACTGCACACCACCAGCAGAAGGGCATGTCAGCATGGTGGCAGAGGGGTACTGGTGGTGGAGGGGGGCAGTGGCAGCTGCCCAGAGCAGACCATGGCCTAGCCCTGTGTAGGTGGGTGCCATGCACTGCAACAGACAGGCCCTTCCGGACAAACAGTCATGGTATCACCAGGGAATGTACTGTCTCTGTGGCAACACGGTGGTGCAGTGCACACAGCCAGTGTGTTTGGAGGCAGAAGGTCACAGGTTCAAGTCCCAGCTATGGTGCCTGCCAACCCAGTCCCCATATTTTACCCACTACTACAACGTGCTAATACAGACAGAACCTTTATTGCAGATGACGTAAACCTGCCCAAAACACCTACATTTTACCCTACAGAGCAAAGACACCATAAACAGGTGCATTACCTAGAGCAGAGTCTCGCAAATGCAGTCCTGGAGGGCCAAACACCATTCAGGTTCCATGCTGCCTCTAATAAAGATGCCTGTGCTGCATATCTATGCACCACCCCCATGGTATGCAGATGTATCTCATGCATATTCATGAGGGACAGCATGAAAACCCGAACAGTGTTTGGCACACCAGGACTGGAGTTGGGAACCTCTGCCGTAAAGCAGCAGCCAACAGGGGCAGACACACCCACACCCACACCCACAGGCTCCATTAGCCAATGCCTCCTGGAGAGGCAGGACATTGGGCCCTGCGTGCATCTCCCAATACTAGCACTTGCATACCTTAGCGATGCCACCCTACACCTGGGAATACGGTACACAGCTATCAAACGTTTGCTATGATTACTGGCAGATAGCAATTCCTACGTTAAGCACAGTTTGCTGATTGAGCTCCATCATAGCAACCTTTCTGATGTCTGTGGAGTGTGCTTCAGGTCTGGTCTCTGACAGTGTATAGCACCCTGGGGAGTGACCCCCAACAGTATTGCGTACCATATCCATGCCTGCACTGTTCCCAGGACTGGTGTGGTGGCCAGGGCTGCTAAACTCTTCTATAGTAGCACAATGCTGGCATAGGTGTGGGAGTGTGTGTCTGTCTATCCAGTGTGTGGTGGCTGCAAACACCCTCCACAGCCCACACTGCCAGCACTGTTGCCAGTATTGGCCTGCCAATGTGCATAATGAGGAGCAAGATACCATGGGTATAGCCCGGACAGGGTGGCCTGGCCAGGATGCATCTGCACAGGGCATAGGGCAATGGCTGGGACATTGTAGTGCCCGGCCACCACCTGCAAAGACAGGGTGGCCACAGCATGTCCTGCTGGAGATCACTCTCACCCTGTCTGTGCAGTGACCACAGCATGGCTAGGCACCCCCCATAGTGCTATATAGTATTTCTCTCATGTGATATTTATGGGTTTCCTTTTGGGGCCCAGTCACTGACTTATCTGCTTGTTGTCTATGCTGACATCCCAGTTCTGGGTGCACGCATTTCCACCAGGAATGTGCACTATGGACTAGCTAGCAGACTGTCTGCAGCTGGTATGTGTCTTGATGGAGCGCCTTGCAGGGTGCAGCGGCTGAAGGCTTGCTGCAGGAGAATATCAGATAGTGGTGGGGTGCAGCTTAGCATATCCAGGCCTAATGTCTGTCTGCTATTGCGTTATGGATGTGTACAGAGCTGCATTGACTGCCCTGTAGGGTATCTGTTCCCCAGCAGGACTGGGGTTGATGGTCCCCTCTACTGCCACCATTGCAGGGAGGTAGAATGTGGATCTGTTGGTGGGAGACCCTGTTTACCACCCTCAGCCCTGGAGGAGGAGGAGGGTGGTGGTACATAATCCTCCTAGGGGGTCCATAGGGGCTACACCAGACTGAGACATACAGATATATCCAAGGTGTGTCTGCAGAAGCTACCTATCTCACACATTAGCACTGCTGGGGACCTGCAGCATGACCTATCTCTGCTGTGGACCTGGTGCTGGGTGCCCTACCTCACCCTCAGGGTGAGTGCAGTACATGCACAATGTGATGGTGTGTAGCTACTCTGTGCCAGTACCACACACGGTCAGTTCCCCCTACCAGGCCGAGGTGCTGTGGGGGTGCATACCCCATCTTGTGATCATCTGTAGACTGCTGATTTGCATATGCAGTGCATCATGGGTATGGGTGGGTTAACCCTATCCTGGTGACCACAGCAGACTGTTTGGGTGGTGACTTGCAGTCCTTCTGCAGCCAGCCAGGGGTTTGCTAGCAGCTATAGAGCTGTAGCCCACTGGTTACTTCACTGCCAGTGGAGCCAGAGGTCATGGGTTCAAACCCACAGTGGGTTTTTTTGATAGGGCTGTCCAAAGCATTATCTATTTTTAATGTATATTACTGCTGCCAGCAAAAACACCCTCAGCATACTGTACCCATAAGGTGCCTCAGAGGGCGCTTTATAGGGCACCCTATGGTTACCGTCCATATAAGGTGCACTATACAGTATCCTATGGAGCGACTGATAGGGTGCCCTATAGGGGACGTTATAGGGTGCCGTGGCGGATAGTGCACTTTATAATGTGCCCTATGGAGTGCCTTATGCGGCATATGAAGGTGCCACAGGAAACAATACTTACATGTCAAAGCTGATGCCTCAGCCAGCCTTACGTATTAGGCACACTGGGGATCGAACTCATGACCCCTGTATCATCAGTCAGTGCCTTAACCATTGTGCTACACTGCTGTTCCTCCTTGCATGTCAGCGCACCTACTTAAGATTTCCATGCGTTTAAATGCACAGTGCTGCCATCAAAAACAGTGCTATGACCTTGCTGTGCCTCATAGGGCACCCTATATGGCGCCCTATAGGCCACCCTTTAAGCAACATTGTAGGGTGCCGTGGCGGACAGTGCACTTTAAAATGGGCCCTCTGGGGTACCTTATGGGGTGCCTTATGCAGCACCTTATGTTACAGTGCTTTGAGAGTGCGTTTGCTAGCTGCAGTAATTAAAATAAAATTAAAAAGCCTCATAATGCAATATTACACATAAATGGCAGTGCCTCAACCAGCCTTATTCATTGGGCACAGTGGGGGATTGAACCCATGACCCCTGCACCATCTGTCAGTGTCTTTACCATTGAACTGCAGCCCTGTTCCTCTGTTTGCACATCAGCGCGCCTGCTTATGCTTCCTGCGCGCGTTCCTCATGCGCTAATGTGCGTGGCACACAAGAGCGCGCAGCGCAGCACGAGCTAATCCCGTTTTGCTAATTTTTGACCGGACCGCCCACTCCTTTTATGGCATCCTGCAGACTACCGCGGCGCGCACGTTAAGAGGGTTTAGTAAACATACCCCCAAGTGGCAATTTTTCCCCATTTCCTCCCCCACCTCCGTTAGTGTCCATGATCTTACATTCTGCTGCATAAACTGAATCTTCTATTGGCTAACAGCTAGTAGGGGAACAGAACCTTTCAGCACTCTGGCCTGCCAGCAGAGGCCACCCCTATACCATCTGATCATCTTCTGTCCAACAGCATATTGCCAATGATTTGTATCAGGTACAAATGTTATCTACCCCCACAATAAAACAGACTTAGGATATTCTGCACAATCTCACATACTCACAAAGGTAAACCATGAAACCATTTCATAACTTCATTTTTAGGGAGGCCCAGACAATTAGAAAATGGCCTGACTTACATGAAACTAACAGAACATCATTTTCCTATCAGTATCATCTAGTAATCTTTTCCAAACATGCTGCACAAGGCTTCTCAAGGAAAACAAGTCTCAACAAATACAGTATAACCTGGCATCAAGGTTGCCAGATGGATTGCAAAATTTTCAGCTCAATGTGGGTTGAAAAATAGCCTAAAATAGCAACCCATCCTTGAACACGTCCTCTCCTTCTCCGATTGGCTGGTTTAGCAATCCATCATGTGTAACATGCCTTCCAGCCAATCAGAGAAGGGAGATCTGATAGTCAATCACCCCCTCTCTGCCACATCTCATTGGTCAGCCCCAGATGCTCTTTTGGGATCTGACCAATGAGACTTTCAGAGCCAGGTCTTTGCCTTTTTTACTTTTATTTTTTTCTCGATTTTTTGAGTTTTTTGAGTTTCCTTTCCCAAAGTGTAGCAGACAATAGTCAAAAAAAAATGCAACGTCCACCAGCCAATTTCTCCTATGACCTGGGAAAAAATTACCCAATTAGGCGAGAAAACCACCAACATGGCAATGCTTAATGGGCATCAACGCCACTGGCAAGCTCTTTCATAATAGAACTACTGAAAGCATATAAGAGCACTGTATTTTAACAAGTGAAGCAAGTATATTTACCATGAGCATGAAACAATACACTATTGTGAGACAAAGGAAGTCATTTTAGAAGCCTTATTCACAATTTCCATGTGTAAAATCACGTGGAAATGGCTATTTCAAAAAAAGGGCTGAATTTATACATTGTCCTCACTAAAGAGAAATTGCGAGGGGGCATGTCGAGGGCATGGTTAGGAAGTAGTCTGGGCAGGTCAAAAATCTGCATGTGCATTCCTCATTTCAATGTAGGGAACACACGTATGTGACTGCAATTGGCTATGTCGGGATTTACAGCTGCTCCCTGGCACGCAACGGCACATATGGGCAGCTGTGCCACCCCCCAGCTGCCATCAATTCCGTTTGGGGGAGGCTGGCAACGGCAGCATTCCCAAAAGTGGCAGCAAAAAACGGATGCTTTCGGAAATACTGCTGCTGCCCTGCCTCCCCCCCCCCCCCCAAGGGAATGGCAAGGCCGGGGTTGCTGCCTATGGCGGCAGAATCCCTTGGGCCGGCCCTGCTGGCACATCTAGCTTTCTAAAACACGTTCACTTCAGCCAGCCCTTTACAAGCGGGATTGGGGGTTATCCTCCTTAATCACCTGCTATCTTCCACTCCAAACTGCAACTGGATAACGATAACGGCATGTGCAGTTCATTGGTGGCATTGAGGTTTGTAAAATGTCCAACATGGAAGTTGCCGAGTTTCCCCCGTTGATTTTTCCCACAAATAGATTTACAAAATAGTTCCGCTGGCTCCAGATATGACAATATCACAGGGAAAGGGCAAAGGAGTAAGTGCAGAGGGGTTTTAAGGGGGGCCAGACATTCTGAGATAAAGAAGAATTCAGGGGGACACTGCTGAATCAAGTGTTTGGGGAAGGGTGGTTGTTTGAATTAATTGTGGTGCCAGACTGAGTGGGCTTCCTTGAGTAGACAGGGAGGGTAGTGTCCCCCTTTAATTTTGGGATGCTAATGCAGAAGAGCATGAAAACATAACTATATAAAACAAGCTTTTACATTCAACAGATTGTCCTTTAAATGTTTGGTGTATAATTAATTTAGTAAATTTAACGATAACTCATTTTTTAGCAAATGCATCAGATCCCTCTGATTTTAGCATGCATTTAGTATGTAGGCCACATAGTAAGCATTCTAATTACTAGTCAATTCAGTCACTCTTCGTTTAAAAGTGAAAAATAATATAATGCTGTCCTTATTTTTTTTTTTTTTTTGGAAGGAGAATAAAAAGACATTATTGGCTTCTGCTCTGGTAGATGCTGTTACTGCTCACAAGTTTCAAAATGTGTGTAATTTTGACAATGTTTCTTCTTCAACTATAAAAGCAGTTGAAGGGCCTCCTTAACACTACACTACCTTCTTGCCTTTAATGGAATTCAAGATTAAATCCACTCTTATCACTGCTATGTCAGTGGGCTCCATAAGTCAAATATTGCATTCTCTAAAAATACATGGTGGTGAATTTGAAATGGCACCCCAGAATTTGGACTGTCGGTCAGAGCTTTGTAAAGCTTATGATTTCCAATTTTAATTGTAGTTATTTAGACTCAACTGTCTGCAAGGCAATAATTTATTTCGATACGTGCACTGTAGAAGACAGCTGTAAAGCCCTTCCTGCTATGCCCATGAGCCAAAATCTAAAGGCGATTTATGAGAGTTTTCTAGTCTCATCCAGCTTCCTTTCAAGTTTTTTCTAAAGAAATAAAAATAGCTATCAAGTTCTCTAGGCCTAAAGAAGGGGTGTCAAACTGCAATCCAGTCTGGTTTTCAGGAAATCCCTAATATCTCGTGAATATTCATTAGGGATAGCCTGAAATTTTGACTAGCTTCTAGCTCCTCCAGAACTACAGTTTGACATCCACGCCTTATAGCCTCTAGACAATCTGGTTAGAATGACAAGCTCAACTCCCCATGCCAGTACAAGGCAAATAGACGGCATCTTGGGTAATGTGTGCAATTCTGGTTTTCGCATCTCAGAAAAGATATAGCGGTACTGGAAAAGGTACAGAGTGCCCAAAATGATAAAAGGAGTGGAATGACTTCCTAAGAAGAAAGGCCCAAGAGGTTAGGCCCTCAGTCTGGAGAAGAGAAGGCTTTGGGGAGATATGCTAGAGGGCTATAAAATCTTGAGTGGAGTGGAACGGGTAGACGCAAATCAATTATTTACTCTTTCAAAAACTACAAGAGCACAGCAATGAAGCTACAAAATAGTATATTTAAAACAGGAGACATTTTTTCTCTCTCAACTGCCAGCGGATGCACAGCAAATAGCGTAGATGGGTTTTAAAATGGTTTGGACAAACTGCTGGAGGAAAAGTCCTTAAACAGTTAAAGGAGCAAGAAAAGGCCACTGCTGAGCCTTGGGGGATATGTAGCATGGAACTGGCTACTTTTGGAATACGTCAGGTATTTGTGACTGGATTGGCTGGAAACAGGACACTTGATTTTATGGACTTTGTTATGTTATTATTCTTAGAGGTTAAAGCTTTCACTGGTAACCCAGAGAAAGTCGGCAGTATCCTTCTTGCTTGGGCCAAAATTGATAACCCTTTTCACATGCTCAAAACCTTACCAATTGCAAGCAGGGAACAGAATCTGTACTTTCTACATTACTACCCAATCTGATGGTTGGTCCTTACTTACAAAACAAGGGACAGAAATGCTTGGCAACTCCAAAGGCTGACATTTTAGCCCCAACAAGGTGTGCTACTGTAGGCCCTGTTGTGTACTCTGTTCTTGAAAAAAAGTACATATTAACAGATATACCTAGCAGTGTTATAGAATGAGTGGCAGTAGATATGCATCAATAATTGTCATGCGAAATTATAGCCATTTTCATCCAGCAAACACCCTGCACTCCCATTAGCAAGCCTTTTGTGTTTTTTTCTGGGTGTGTGAAAAGCTCAGGAAAACAAATTCTAAAAATGGTGGATGCTGGGCTATAGTTCTGTTTTTAGACTCTTTAAGGATAATACTCCCAATATTATACTAGGACAAATTTAACTTTTAAATCAAAAAACAATGATGGTATTTACTAAGCTGCAGTACAATGCAGCACAATTTACCCTGCCGGCCGTCTGTCTTTTCAAGGGTCCGTGCAGATTCTAAATCTCTGTCCCCTGATCAGAATATCTCCATCCCACCAAAGTCTCGTCTTAGAAAGTCTCCCACCTCAACCCTCCACCTTCATCTACGGGGGATCTCCCTGATCTTGGGGAAGGGCAGGATTGATACCAAGTTGCTCCTGCTCTGTCAGCACCTGGGTTCAAAATGGTGCCCAAATCTTCTTAGCAGTAATACCATGAGACTACTACTAGGGGGATTTTGAACCTGGACATCCACGGAGTAAGAGATCCTCAATAGGTGACATGGGGTAGAATATGGAGAGTGGAAGGATTCTGGTCGGGGTGTTAGGTGGTATAAGGGTTTGTTTTGTTTTGTTTTTAACTTACATCAGCCCATTTAAGAGGATCCCAAGAAGCATCAGGCCATTGGTTCCCCTTTTCGGCAGCCTGACCCTTAGTGGTGGTATCATAAGACTATTACTAAGTGTCATAAAACACATAGAAATGAAGGCAGATACAGATCATATGTCCTTTATATAGTATCTCCACCATTCTGAACCTGTATAGGATGAGTTAGGAGCAACAGGTGATCACTCCTGCCTGGCTACTAGATGCCAATGAAACCCCCAGTAGGAGGTGTCTGGAGGATTGGGGACTTGGAGGCCTTGATCTTTAAGGGGTGTTGGGGAGGGGGGGCACATTCGTGGTCCAATGTTCCTGGGGAAGATGATGCCAGCTCAAAGCTGGTGTTACCTTTCCACCAATAATACGGCCTGAGATTTCAAATGCAAGCTATTATGCATTTTGCATAATCATGAGGTACTTTGCATGCATTTGCATCTCATTGTTTATTTACCTCATTTTATACTACCAAAATGTGCGTTAAGGGCAAATAATGCATGATTTTGCAATTGAATGTGTTGCTTAACCAAAATAGTGTATTATTCTCTATTCAAATCCAGTCTAAAAACCTCTCTAAGGCTGCGGTTGGATCCTGACCCCCCTTTATTCTCCTGTTTAACGTCCATGTGTCTTTTAATCAGTTCGCTCAAGGACTACCTCACCCCCTGATCACTTCTCTTGAACAGACTGTAAGCTCTATGGAGCAGGGACTGTCTCTTATGTGTATGTAGCATGGAGAATGCCTTGTAGAAGTAGTAATACTGGTAGCTACTCCTTTTAGGTCTGTACTCACTGAGGTGTGTTACCCATTACCGTGCATTAGCATGGTTAACTGTGCATTATTTTACTGCAAGCCTCATTTTATGCAATGGTGCCTAATCACTAATATCCAGTCTTAACCATCTTAATGCCACAAAACCAGTAAGTCACCTTAGCAACTAAAACTCTTAGTCTGCAATATTAGTCGAATTAGAGGATGAGCCATTATTATGACAAAATGATATAGAAGTCTTGTCAATCATGATAAATAGCTCTTGTAAAAAGGAATTTGTTACCAGTGCAATGGAAACCTCAGGCTATTAGAGTCTGCATTTAAGCAAGCACATTTTTATTTAGTAATTTCATTGCCTTATATTTTATTCATTAAGAGGGATTCTGCCATACCCAGTGCAGTCATAATCTGATCACTCAGCAGGTCAATCCATTTAATAGATCAAGCAATCATTTTACTTCCTCAACGTAAATTAATAAAACCCAGCATGTTTAAATCCCAGTTGTATAAAGCACTACTGGAGAAATCCAAGATCCCAGAGAGCTCTTAGACTCACTCCCTGCTTTTTGTGTTAAGCACAGGAAGTATGCAACAGAATGAAGAGAATTGGACACGAGTCACCACAGCCTTCAGAAATAATAATCCAACTCCTCCAGCCCTTCAACTGAAGAACCAGTATGCAGCCCTGGAAGAGGAGGAGGTGAAAGCATCCCAGGAGCAGGAAGAACTAGAGCTCAAGCACCCCAAAGTTGCAGAATCAGTGCCCACAGGAAGCGAAGGGTAGTGGTGGTTGGTGATTCTATTCTGAGGGGTACTGAGGCGTCCATCTGCTGAACAGACTTGATGTCCAGAGAGGTGAGCTGTCTGCCAGGTGCCAAAATTTGAGATGTTACAGAGAGTTTGCTGAGACTCATCAAGCCTACTGATTATTATCCAATGTTGCTCATCCATGTTGGCACAAATGATACTCTCGGAGGGATATGTAGCAGTATCAAAAGTGACTTCATGGCTCTAGGACAGAGGATGAAGCAGATAGGTGCGCAGATGGTGTAATCTTCAATCCTCTCTATTGAGGGTAAAGGCCGAGGCAGAGAAGTTAGCATTCTGGAGATGAATGCATGGCTGCATGAATGGTATCATTGAGGGCATTTTGGTTTCCTAAATCACGGGATGATTTTTCAAGGGCTGCAGAACAAACATGGCATCCACCTATCCAAGAAGGGTCGTGTCTTCCGTAGCAGACTGACTAACCTACTGAAGAGGGCTTTAAACTAGATTCATTGGGTATGGGTAAAGAAAGTAAAACAATAAATACCTCTGTAAAAATGGGTAAAAGGGACAGCATTTGGAAAGCAATGTGCATAAATGTCTGTAGTATGGGAAATAAGATCACAGATATTGAGGCTTTAATGGAAGAGGCTGACTTGGATTTAGTGGCGGTTACAGAGACATGGTTCACCGACAACTATGGCTGGGATGTAATTATTCTGGGCTAAACTTTCTTCAGAAGGACAGGATAGAAAAAGGGGAGAAGGAGTGGCACTATATGTAAAAAATAATATTAAAGCTACATAATTACAGGGCTTTAAAGGGAGCGAGGAAGCACTGTGGGTTAAACTAGAAAGAGGAAATGGGAAATCTATTTGCATTGGTGTGATATACAGATCTCCTTCACAGGGAGAAGAAGTGGGCAGAGATTTAATAGAAGACATACACAGTATTGCCATGAAAGGAGAAGTGCTACTGACAGGTGATTTCAATATGCTGGATGTTGACTGGCACATCCCTGCTGTGGTGTCATCTAGAAGTAAGGAGATCCTGGATTCTCTAGAGAGAGAACTATTCTAGCAACTGGTAACAGAACCCACATTTGAAAGGGCCATATTAAACCTGGTGCTTACCAATGGGGAAAGTGTTTCTGATGTTATAGTGGGAGATCATCTCGCATCCAGTAATCACCAGATGGTGTTTATGTTTATGTTTATTGGCTTAATATAGCACTAAACGAAAAAAAAACATCATAGCGGTTTACATAGTTCAAATCATAGAAACACCATAAGGCAAAGAAAAAAAAAGGAAAAGAAGTTACAATGGCAGATAGGAAAGCAAACCAGGCAGATTCATACGACAAGACAATAGAGAGGAGAGAGAGAGCGAGAAGGAAAAGGGGAAGACAAAATCATGTGGGGGGGTCGGGAGGGCAAAGGCAAGGGAATATCATGTGAGAGGGTCAGGAAGGTCAAAGGCAAGGGCAAAGAAATGGGTTTTGAGGCTGTTCTTGAAGGTGGTATGTTCCTGCTCAAGCCGGATAGAGGAAGGGAGAGAATTCCATAGGGCAGGGGCAAGGAAAAAGAACACAGAGGAGCGGGTGGATTGGAGGCGAGCACAAGTGGGTGAGGGAAGATGCAAGCGATTCAGGTGGAGGGAGCGTGGTTCAGTATTAGGACTAGGGCTGATAAAATACATTCAAAAGTGAGGATAATAGACTTTTAAGAACCATCTTGGTAAAGTTTGTTTCCTAAAGAAGTAGCTGAAAAGCTGAAGAAAAAGAAGGTGGCCTTCATAAAATACAACAGATTGTCCTTTAAATGTTTGGTGTATAATTAAGTAGACAATGCGATGGGGTTGGATGGGAAACATCCCAGAGTACTGAAGGAACTTGGAGACATTCTAAAGGCTCCACTGTCTGATTTTTCAATGTTTCTTTAGAATCAAGAGTAGTCCCAGAGGACTGGAGAAAGGCGCATGTGGTCCCTTTACACAAAAACAAAAGTAAGGATGAGCTTGAGAACTACAGGCTGGTTAGTCTGACCTCTGTGGTGAGTAAAGTAATGGAAATGCTGCTGAAACAGAGGATAGTGAGGTTTCTGGAGTCCAATGAATTGCAGGATCTGAGGCAGCATGGGTTTACTAGAGGCAGCTCTTGTCAGACAAACCTGATTGATTTCTTTGACTAGGTGACCAGAGAGTCGGACCGAGGGAGAGCCCTCATAAGAACATAAGAACATAAGATATGCCATACTGGGTCAGACCAAGGTCCATCAAGCCCAGTATTCTGTTTCCAACAGTGGCCAATCTAGGTCATACGTACCTAGCAGTTTCCCCAAGGGACACAGGTTCCACAATGCTTGTATTGGTTCAAGCATTGATATCCTGGGTCCCTTCTTAATAATGGTTTATGGACCTTTCCTCCAGGAACTTGTCCAAACCTTTTTTAAACCCAGCTACACTAACAGCCTTTACTACATCCTCCGGTAACAAATTCCAGAGTTTGATTACACGTTGAGTGAAAAAATATTTTCTTTTATTAGTCTTAAATAGTTTACCCTGTAGCTTCATTGCATGTCCCCTAGTCTTTCTATATTCTGATAAGGTAAACAATCGATCTACGTTTACCCGTTCCACTCCGTTCATTAATTTATAGACTTCTATCATATCTCCCCTCAGCCGTCTCTTTTCCAGGTTAAAGAGCCCCAACCTTTTTAGCCTTTCTTCATAGGAGTAGCCTTCCATCCCCTTTACCATTTTGGTGGCTCTTCTCTGAACCTTTTCTAAAATCGCTATATCCTTTTTAAGATACGGCGACCAGAATTGCACACAATATTCAAGGTGCGGTCTCACCATGGAACGATATAGAGGCATTATAATATCTTTTGTTTTATTTTCCATTCCTTTCCTTATCATACCTAGCATTCTATTTGCTCTCTTGGCCGCCGCTGCACACTGGGCCGAGGGTTTTAACATGGTATCCACAAGGACGCCTAAATCTTTTTCTTGGGTGGTGGTTCCTAATGTGGAACCTTGCATCGTGTAACCATAGTTTGGGTTGTTCTTCCCTAGGTGCATAACCTTGCACTTCTCCACATTAAATTTCATCTGCCATTTTGATGCCCAGTCTTCCAATTTATCAAGATCCTCTTGCAATTTTCCACAATCCTCCTGGGTTTTAACAACTTTAAATAGTTTTGTGTCATCAGCAAATTTGATAACCTCACTCGTTATTCCACTTTCCAGGTCATTTATGAATATGTCAAAAAGCAGCGGACCCAGCACAGATCCCTGGGGTACACCACTATTCACCTTTCTCCATTGGGAAAATTGGCCATTTAGCCCTATCCTCTGCTTTCTATCTTTTAACCAGTTCCTGATCCACAGTAGTACACTGCCTCCTATCCCATGACTCTTTAGTTTTGCCAAAAGTCTCTCATGAGGGACCTTGTCAAAGGCTTTCTGAAAGTCCAGATACACAATATCAACCGACTCACCTTTGTCCACCTGTTTATTCACTCCTTCAAAAAAACATAACAGATTAGTAAGACAAGATCTTCCTTGTCTAAAGCCATGTTGGCTGTCTCCCATTAGGTCATGACTATCTATATGCTGAGTAATTTTATTCTTTATGATGGTTTCTACCATTTTTCCCGGTACTGATGTCAGGCTCACCGGTCTGTAGTTTCCCGGATCACCCTTCGAACCCTTTTTAAAAATTGGTGTTACATTGGCGATCCTCCAATCCTCAGGTATTAGAGATGATTTTAATGATAGTTCACAGATTACTGATAGCAGGTCTGCAATCTCAAATTTCAGTTCTTTCAACACCCTTGGATGTATACCATCCGGCCCAGGTGATTTGCTACTCTTCAGTTTATCTAATAGTTGTAAGACATCTTCCCGATGTATCGATATTTCCTTCAATTCTTCCACACCTTTAAATACCACTTCAGTCGTGGGTAACATCCCTACATCTTCCTCAGTAAAGACCGAAGCAAAGAATTCATTCAGTCTCTCCGCTATCGCCTTGTCGCCTCTTAGTGCTCCTTTAACCCCTTTATCATCTAATGGACCAACTGACTCTCTCACGGGTTTTTTCCTACGAATGTACTTGAAAAGGTCTTTATTTCGCGTTTTTGCTTCCGCAGCAAGCTTCTTCTCAAATTCTCTCTTTGCCTGCCTTATCAATGCCTTGCATTTGACTTGCCAGTGCTTGTGCTGTTTCCAGGTTTCATCATTTGGCTCTTTTTTCCATTTCTTGAAAGATGCTTTTTTGGCAACAACAGCCTCTCTGACCTCAGCTTTAAACCATGCTGTACTTAGATTTCAGTAAACCCTTTGACACTGTTCTGCACAGGCGACATAAATAAACTAAGCACCCTAGGGATGGACCATAAAGTGACTGACTGGGTTAGAAATTGGTCGAGTGGGAGATGACAAAGGATACAAGTAAATGGAGCTCACTCTGAGGAGAAGGATGTTATGAGTGGTGTGCCACAGGGATCTGTCCTTGGTCCAATTCTTTTTAATATTTTTGATAGTGATATTGCAGAAGGGCTGTCATGCAAGGTTTGCATCTTTGCAGATGATACCAGGAAGGAGTAGATAACATGAGAAGAGATCTATCTAAGCTTGAAGAATGATCAAGAATTTGGCAGCTGAGATTTAATGCTAAAAAATGCAGGGTCATGCAGTTGGGCTGCAAAACTCCAGTACAGTACAGTACAAGGGATGAAGTACTTCTGTCCATGAAGGAAGAGTGGGACCTGGGCATGATTGTTTCTGATGATCTTAACATGGCTAAAGAGGTAGAAAAGGTGATGGCGAAAGCCAGAAGAATGTTTGGGTGCATAGGGAGAGGAATGGCCAGCATGAAATAGGAGGTGATAATGCCTCCATAGAAGGTGGGTGAGACCTCATTTGGAATATTGTGTACAATTCTGGAGACCACATCTTCAAAAGGATATAAACAGGATGGAGTCGATGCAGAGAGTGGATACCAAAATGGTCAGTGGTCTTCATTCTAAACCATATGGGGACAGACTTAAAGATCTCAATATGTATACATTACAGGAAAAGTGGGATAGAGGAGATAAGATAAACACATTTAAATACCTCGGTGGCATAAATGCGCAGGAGGAGAGCCTCTTTCAACTGAAAGAAAGCTCTGCAACAAGGGGGCATAGGATGAAGTTAAAAGGGGATAGACTCAGGAGTAATATGTGGAAATATTTCTTGACGGAAAGAGTGGTAGATGCATGGAATAGTCTCCCTGTGGAGGTAGTAGGGATGATGACAGTTTCTGAATTCAAGAAAGCATGAGACAAACACAGAAGATCTCTAAAGGAAAAAAAGAGACTACAGTAGTCGATATGGAAGGATAGACTAGTTAGGCCATATGGTCTTTTTATGCCATCATGTTTCTATTAGTTTAGCCAGGCTTCATTCTTGGAATTATAAATGCCTTCAGTGCAGTAGTAATTAGAAGTGAATTTCTCAGTCTCAGCAAGTCGGTTCTTTGTCCTGAAGAATGAAACTCTGAAGACGAGTAGGAGACAAAGAAAGAAACAAAGGCATCTCATAATGTATTATTACACTCCTAAGTCCAGTGATCAAGGAGCATGTGTAATAAAGCTGTGTATGAGAATGTGCAGTGTGCGCACACTGAGAGTACTAGAATGGGAGTTGATGAGACGAGGCTATGTAGGAGGTAGAGCTATCATGGATGAGTGGCCTGCTTCTCCCACTGATGCTCCTTGTGATCTTGGGCAAGTCACTTAACCTCCACAGCCTAAGGTACAAAACTTAGACTGTAAGCGCGCTGGGACATGAAAAGGAAAAAAACAGAAACATACTATACTTGGATGTAATTCACCTTGACCTCAGATTTAGAGAGGCCAGGCATCAAACCTAAAGTCCAAATGGCCAAGAAAAGAAAGATATATTTACTGTAATTCTTGCAATGATGGATGTGGTGGGAACTTTTATAAATTAGTTACAGGAAGCAGAAGCATGAGGAATACTAATTAAAGGTGTCATAGTACATAAATCTTGAGAAAGACTTGACCTGTCTTTTGAAACTGTGGAGTGGAAGGGTAGTGTATTGGTTAGAGCAATGGGCTGAGAATCAGCAAAGCCAGGGTCCAACTTCCACTGAACTCTCTGTTGCCCTGGGTACAAACTTAGGGGCTCTTTTACTAAAAGGCAGTGCACGTTAATAAGTGCTATTGTACCCATAGAAATAAAAGGGCTGAATACACTTAACGCACGTTAGCACCATTAAGGTGTGTTAAAACCTTTAGTAAAAGGGGCCCCTTAGATTGTAAGCCTTCTGGACACAGGGAAATACCTACTGTACCTGAATAGAGAAAGATGAATAGTGGAGTGTCCCAGGGAACTGTATGGGACCACTGCTTTTTAAGATCTACAAATGAACTGAAAAAGGGAACATTACAGGCAACACAAAATTATTCAATGTTACTGAAACACTAGAGGATTGTGAAAATTGCAAGAAGACCTTAAGAAATTGAGAGACTTGTGTATACCTATAAAATTTGCAATAATAATAAAAAAAATTGAGAGACTGAGCATCCAAATGGCAGATGAAATTTAACGTGGACAAGATCAACCCAAACTGCAGCTACACAATGCAAGGTTCCACATTAGGAGTCACCACCCAGGAAAAAGATCTAGGTGTATTCATGGATAATAAGTTGAAACCCTCTATTCGGTGTGCAGTGGCAGTCAAGAAAGCTAACAGCATGCTAGAGATTATAAGGAACGGAATGGAGAATAATACAAAGAAAGGCATGAATAAACGGGTAGATAAAAGGTGAGCCGGTTGACATAGTGAATCTGGAGTTTCAGAAAACCTTTGACAAGGTCCCACATGAGAGACTCTTGAAGAAATTAAAAAGTCATGGGATAGAAGGCAGTGTACCATTGTGGACTGGGAACTGCTTTAAAGAGAGAAAGCAGAGAGTAGAGCTAAATGGTCAATTTTCTCAGTGGAGAAAGGTGAATAATGAAGAACCCCAGGGATCTGTGATGGGTCCGCTGCTTTTTAACATATTGATAAATGACCTAGAAATGGGAACAGTGAGTGAGGTGATCAAATTTACAGGCAACACAAAATTATTTAATGTTGCTAATACACAAGAGGATTGTGAAAAAATTGCAAGAGGATCTTAAGAAACTGGGAGACTGGGCAGCCAAATGGCAGATGACAAGTGCAAAGTTATGCACCTAGGGAAGAACAACCCAAATTATGATTACATGAACCAAGGTTCCACATTAGGAATCAGCACCCAGGAAAAGGATCTAAGTGTCATCATGGATAATATGTTGAAACCCTAGGACTAGCGGACACACAATGAAGCTGCAGTGTGGAACATTTAAGACCCATCAGAGAAAGTATTGTTTTACTCAATGAGTAATCAAACTGCTGGAGGATGTAGTAAAAGCTGTTAGTGTAGCTGGGTTTAGAAGAGGTTGGACAAATACCTGGAGGAAAAGTTCATAAATCATTATTAAAGTTGACTGAGGAAATCCACTGCTTACTCCTGGGATTAGCACCATGGAATCTGTCTATGGTTTGTGATCCTGCCAGATACTTGTGAACTGCCACTATTGGAAACAGGATATGGAGCTTGCTGGACCATTGGTCTGACCCAGTATGGCAAATCTTATGTCGTTATAATGTAACTTGCCTTGAACTACTGCTGGAAAGGCATGAGGTAAATCTAAAAAATCTGGTTATTGCATTTTGCCATAAATCACTTTGGGTCATACAAGCATATACAATATACAAGCCTAAGCTGCACTGCATAACAATTATGCAAATATGTGTAAATTTCTTTAGACAACCATGTTATTTGCAACTTACTCAAACATGACTGCTTAACTAATTTCACTATTTTGTCAATGCTCAGGTTTTCTCTGTCTTTCTGATGCACTGTGAAACTAGCCAATAGTATATAGTGTACCTTCAGCGAGGAAAAAGGCAGTACTCACATTGCATTATATGGCATGAGTGTGCGACAAGGCCTATATTGTTAAATGGTATGAGAAGAAGACATGCGAAGATAACAGGAGTTCTTTACATACACAGACACACCACCTTATATTAGTATTAAAAGAATAAATTAACTTCTCAGTCTCTTTCTAGGCTAATGCTATGTCAGTGCTGGTCTTGTGGGGAGGGGGAGGGTAAACTGAGTAATTACCTAGAACACTACATTTTAGGGGCCCCCAAAAGTTTGGAATAGAATTTATTAGCAAGGAAAAAAAGATACCTTCACTTTGTTAGAATGTGCAAAAATATGAAAGATGTGTGTGTGTGTGTGTGTGTGTGTGTGTGTGTGTGTGTGTGTGTGTGTGAGAAAATGTATACACATAGCAATAAAATATATGGGGGGGGGGGATTTTCAATGGCAGTGGCCACTGCTTCAAAGTGCCTGGTCACTGCTGCTTTAATTAAAACTGGATATTTAACTCCAGAGCTTATCCAGCGTTGGGCGCCGAATATCCGGTTTGGCCAGACAGAGCACTGGTTATCCAGATAACAGTAATATGCAGTTGCAACCATTGACTTGTCCTAACTTTATGCAGTTGGTAACTGAATATCGCCACTAACCAGATAGCTGCTGGGACTGCCCCCTACACCACTTGCAGACCACTCTGGTTTTAATCGGGTATTTTTCCTGTGGTCTGTGGCACTATCCAGAGAGTGGGCTGAATATCAGGATCTCATCTTGCTAACCGGCCAAACCCTTCTGAATATCCCTACCCCAAAATATTTAAAAGAACCTCATCAGAATGTCTCCTGCCTGGTTCATCAAAATTGAGCCTCTAAGGGCTGCCAAATGACTCTCTTACCCAAGACCCCAACAACTATAAGCCCGTCACTGATCACCTGTAGTGTCTTGACCATGGGTCAAGATCAGTCTCTTCTTGACCCATTCATTGAGATGAGATCCTGTTTAATAGGGATGGTTAATGCCCTGACATTTGAACCGAGGTACCCAACTCTTAGAAACTAATCAAGATGATCAAACGCCATTCTGAAATAAACACAGAAGATGAACTCGAGTGATAATCACAAAAAGATAATTAATGAACCTTGATAACTAAACTGCTTCAGTACTGTTGCCTTTATCTAGGGATTAGTGGTATATAATCATAGAAAAGATGGTGGATGCATAGAATAGCCTCTCAATAAGAAATATGAGTACGCAAACAAAAACAGAATTCAAGAAAGCTTGGGACAAGCACAGGGGAACGAAGGGTAAAGTTGGTGATCAAGTAGGACGTGAGGCACTGCAGTAGGAGGAGACATGACATAGTCGATGGGCTTTATACCCCTTAACTTGTTGTCATGTTCCATAACTTTTATATCAAGGCTGGTCATTAGGACTTCATGGGCAGTGGAGATCCAACTTCAGACCCCCTTAGAATGTTGGCTTGACAGACATTAACATCTTCTCTGAAATGCCATTAAACATGCAGCACTTTTTGCAGACTCTACTTCTTCTAAAAATA
Organism: Ichthyophis bannanicus; assembly: GCA_033557465.1. Lineage (NCBI taxonomy): Eukaryota > Metazoa > Chordata > Amphibia > Gymnophiona > Ichthyophiidae > Ichthyophis > Ichthyophis bannanicus. Next base: position 1,399,900,596 of record CM066032.1, on the reverse strand, counting down.
CCATAGTAGAACATGTACAATTGAGTCATGTCTTGATGTCTTTCTGGTGAATGGAATATCAGTGCAGACAGAACCACTGATAGCTACAGGAAATTTTCAATTTGCTGAAATGAGAGGATTAAGTCTATAGTTTAAGGATTATTGGAAAATATTTCTTTATGGCCTTGACATCCCTTTCGATAGGTTGTAAGTCATAAAGAGCCTCATAGGCACTGTGCACTTATGGCAAAACTCATCATGCTACTGCTGGACTCACCTGGATGCAAGTTTAGTTGGACAATCTAAAGCCTAAAGAGAGTTAGCCAAGTTCTGGAAATTTACATAGGGGAAAGATGACTATTTTGTGGTAGTTTGTGAGTTTCCTTATGTGTTGGTTTTATCCCTTACTTCATGGTTTTCTTCTTCTCAACCACTCCTTTTTCCTTACCCACCTCACCTCAAATACAATGTACTCTATTCTTCTTTCAACTTCTTTTACACCCTACATCAAATAGCACCCTACTGAAGCCCTAGTGCTCTACCTTATACCAAACAGCCTCACTTTAAAAGAAGCATCTCATCTTGAAGGATTTAAGTAAATATAACCACTGTCACTTATCACAGTGGATCTCACCCAGTCGGGTTTTCGGGATATCCACAATGAATATGTATGAGATAGATCTGCATGCACTGTCTCCATGGTATGTAAATCTATCCTATACATATTCATTATTGGAATCCTAAATATCTGACTGGCAGGGTGTGGCCTGGGGGCTGGATTGAGAACCACTGACTTATCAAATCATTACATACACATCATGATGATATAACTGGCTGAGATTGAAGCAAAAGGTTCCCAAACCAATCCTCAGGTCAGGGCTTCCGCTCCCTGGGTCTGCTAGGCTTGGAGATGCTATGAAGGCAACATTCACAGCCCCTGAAGGGAAGGGGAGGATGGCGGGGTGGAAGGGTGGAAGGGAGATGAAGCCATTGCATGATTGATGCCTAGCAAACTGATTAAATGACTGTTAGTTTGCTGGATTTCAGATAAAGCTAGGCCACATGTCCTTCAGTCTGGGATCATCAGCATAATGGCTCAACTGGGTATACGTGTATGCACCAGGGAAGGGATAAAAATTAAGGGGGAAAAAAATCTCCAGATAGTGTGAATGAAGACTCACTGTGCCAGTTTCCAGCCTGGCTCTAATTCAGCTGGAAGAAACAGGAATAGGAGAGAACTGCCAGGTCAGGAAACAAAAAAAGAGGAACAAAACAGAAAGAAACCATTAACAATAAAATGATATGCTGTGAATTCTCATCAGTACTGTTTCTGCAAAGGTCTTTTTGGCAGTCAGAAACAACGATACAGAAGAGCAATACTATAATTTAGGATAACAGTAGTCTTTATTAGACAGGCTGTTAAGATATGCATGCTGGAAGCAGACTACTGCAAAACTGACACTCTAATGTCTTATACATGCCAAGTATACTACATTTCTATTTGGGAAGACCTTATCAGAAGACATTTTCTGAGAATGTTTATATTTAAATAATCTGTTACCATACACCTCGGCTGAACTCTTAGGGTACAAACAATGCTAAGAAAATTCAGTTTTAAAATGCATTCCAGGACTTCCTCTACAGCTGAAGTGTTTATGTTATATTAGTTTCTTCCCTTGTCCCCCTGTACAGTTAAAAGGTATTTTTTGTGAATAAATGCTTGCCTCCTCCTCCTCTTGGGGTTGCCAGCATATTGGAAACCTGCCCCAATCAAATTCACTTCCACTAAACTTTGAGGCTGCCTCACTAAGGGAGTCTGTTACTAAAGACTGCTAGCTGTCAGTGCTGGTCTGGCACATGTTGGACACGCATTGACAGATGGCAAAGGGGCCATGACAGTTGTCACTGCAAGAATTTAGTGCTAACTGTCCATGGCACTTTAGGCTTGCAAATGGGAAGGTTAGAGGCGGAGAGTGGGTGGGGCGAGTACCACAAAGGCAGGCTAGTAGCGCGGGTGCACTTACCACCACCTCCACAGGTGTTGTGTGCACCTATGCTCTTGCAGTGCCGAGACAGGGCCACACACACTGCAGCAACTACCAGGAACATGCCTTCCATGTTCCTGAAAGTTAACGCTGTGGTGCTGCCCTAACATACCATGGATTCACACAATATGGACACATGTGATGCAACACCAGGCAAACGGGCCCTGAAGATTAATTTTAGAAGCATCTTCATGTGTAAACAGCAGTATTTACATGTGTAGATCACACACACACACACGTAAATGAGGATTTCACACATGGAGATGAACACATCTAATCCCCCCAACATTATTCCATCACCCCCCCACATCACTTCATACACAGAGACTACAGCTAGGGGCTCAGAGGCAGGGCAAGATCATTCCTGCCCCCCACTAACCACCAGGGAAGCCCCCAGTAAGAACCAGGAAGATGTCAAGGGTAGGGGGTTTGGTTGCTGATGTTGGGGAGGGGATGAGTGTCTGGTGTTGGAGAATTTGGGTGGTATGAAGGTATATGAATTGATAGTGGGGGGTATGGGGGGGTGGGATACCTATCCCACCCACTGGTTTCTTTAAGAAACAGTGGGCTCAACTTGGGGCCCACTATCTGTATTCCTGCAGCAACACATAATTTGTGAGATGGGGGACAGTCTTTTCTCAGTATCTATTTCTAAAATCACTGCTCCTGCTGGACATACCAATGAATACGTGAAGGCTACTGCACATCCTTTTACGTACTTCACAAAGGGTTGCATGGTCAACAGAGCCTTTGTAAAATACAGAGGGCATTAAGCGTGCCCTCACCTAGATATTGCAATTCCCATCTCAATGACCTAATTAAAAATGGGCCCTATCATGCCTTCATTCTCAGCTTCCTTGGACAGAATAGCAGTGTTTGCCCATGTAATTTCACTTCACCTCCTCTTTTGCAGCACTCCTCTGACTGCGAAGCAAGGACAACCATTCCCTTCAGGACCGAATGAGACTCTATTCAGTCCCGGGGTTGTGAACGCTACCTCCGCAGACACCCCGGCCTTAGAAGATGAAGCTCTGCTTACATAGGTCCAACATCTGTCCTATGTTCACCAGTTCCAATAGCCTTAGTTTTATGAAAGTAACTCACTGAGCTGAAACTTAATGATGCAACCTGTGAAATATAGGGGCTTGTTTACAAAGCCGCGGTAGCAGTTTCCGATCGTTATCGGAGCCGCAGCCCCATTGAAATCAATGGGGCCGTGGCTCCGATAACGAGCGGAAACCGCTAACGCGGCTTTGTAAACAAGCCCCATAGTATACTCCCTTTTGAGATTCCTGTTCTGCTATTTAGAGGGAAAATGTTGTAATTTTGTTAGTTCGATTTAAAACACAGGGGGCTCTATTAATCATACGGCCAACGTGCCTTTCTTCCCATTAGGCGTGTCTTCCCATTAGTTACATTATGTTATCCATAAAACAGTGGCTAAGGCAAGATTACAAAACAATAGCACTTAATGGAAGTAATTTTATGAAGCATTTCCACATGAAAAGCATGTTTCAGAGGCAGACACTGGCTCGTATTAAGCTGCATGGGTGTATTTGCAACAAGAGCATGCATACTTTTACACAATCTGCCTGTAGATGTTACCAGGGGAATAGTTAGGACAGTCTTGCAACATATGCATTGTATAAAATACTTGTGTTCTTGCACACTGATGCCTTCTTTGGAACAGGTATAAATGTTTGTAAGAGAATTTGTATGCCATGGGGAGGGGTGGGGGGCCTTGTGGGAGTGCATTTTATAAAGGCAAATAGTTGTCCATGATGCCTTTTGAAAGTAATCCACTGACACGCAGCATGCAAGCATAATCAGTATTTTGGGGGGGATATTTTCTAATTTTTTTCTAATTTTGATGATCCTTTCATAAATTAAAAATATTTCCAAAAAATATTGTTTATGCTTCCATGCTAAGTTTTGGTGGAGTACAGTATTATTCTGTCTTGGCTAGGGGTGGGTGCTTTGAGATTGAACAAGTCTTTATAAAGTAAACACTTTTTAAAAAAAATATGTAGGGCCCCTGTTATGAAGTTACCCTTCACACATCTTTCACCTTCAACCCTAATCTCAGGTACTGTTTGCCGCTGCCCACCTCAGAAACCACAACTGTGTCACAGCCACGGCCATGTGAAATGAATAAATATCCTTTGTGCATTTATTGGTAAATATTTTCAATTATTTTAGTGGCAGCTAGAATAGCTCTCACTGTAACTTCAAGAAGCTGACTAAGGGGCCCACTTTTACTAAATGTGGTAAAGTTTTGCATTTACTTTGTTCTAGATGCAAAAACTTAAACCATGGTAAGCAGGTTCCAATCAGGGACGGACCAATTGTATTTGCTACCTTAGACAAACCCTCAGTTTGCATCTCCCCCCAGTCCAATATCCTCCTCCACCCCAAAATGTTCAATATCTCCTCTTCCCTTTACCCTCACCCACATGTGCAATCAATCCACCCTTCCCCTTCCCGCCCCCGTGTCCATCATCTCCCCTTCCCTTCCCTTTTCCCTCCCCTCAGGGGGTGGCAGACTGACCCCTCCAGCAGAGCAAGCAGTTTTGGTATCATGGTGGGCCTTGAAGTACCCATGCGCATATGCACACTCCAGGCCTGCTGCTCCTGCCCCCTCCGACAGGAAGTTTGCCTCGGAGGAGGTAGGAACAGAAGGCCGTGAGTGTGCACCCGCGTGCAGGTGCTTCAAAGCCCACATGGTACTGAAGCGACTCCTCCTGCTGCTTTGAAGCATGTGGAGGGGTATAGTGCTGTCCTGGGGTCTTCTGCCCTAGTCCGCCTAGTGCAGGGGCCTGTCCTGGTTCCCATGCAGTTACCGCAAAGAAAATAACTTGAGGTAAGTATATTAGCAATTAGTATGGACGCATTTAGAAAGCGGTGAATGTATCAGCACTCCATGCAGAAACGACAGTGGGTATTAAAGTATCCTCTTCTAACTGCAGTGTGCAAACCCCACCTATTCCCCTCCCATAACGCGCCCATTTCCCACCTCCTGATACGGTGTGAATTCAGCGCATCATAATATCATGCCAGTGCAGTAACATTTACCATGGCCATGTGCTCAGTTGTTGCACCCTAATTCATGTACCAGCTCCATAGCACACAGTACTCAAAGGGCCAGGTACTTTAAAGAATTTGTTGTACTTTGGGGTATGTTAACTAAACCATGCTACTGGGTAGCGTGGGTTTTAGCACTTGCCAAGTGACCTGAGCTGACATTTAGCTGTGCTCCTGTGCTAACCGGTTAGTGCCTTAGTGGACGGGGAAAGGGTGGGTTAGGGATATAACATGACGTGGGGGCACTTAATACCACTTCAGTGATTAGCATTAAAGTGTGTCCATATGCCACTTAGCACGTTCCAATTGCACAGCACTATGCTAACGGTATGGGGAATGGAGGTACATGCCCAGAAACAGTTACTAAGGCCTCCATGCTGATATCATGTCACAATCATGCGCTACCACTGCCATCTTTACTAAACACACCCTTTTGTGTCTATAGGAAAACTGCCTAGTCCCACTGCCCCAAACTAGTACTGCATTTGGGTGCCTAATTTACCAGGATCGTTCACCAATTCCGTGCTTGCAGCAACCACCTCTTTCATTGTTACCTGCTCATTTTCTTTAGATCTGAGGAAGTGTTGCTAGCTCTCAAAAGCAAGTCAAGAAATGAAACTGCCCAAAAAGAAAAGTGTGGACTTATATTTTTGAGTTTCTTGACCTTTATTTCTGTGCTTAAGGGTAAAAGTAGGCTACACCAGGCCCTCAGTTCCTATCCTTTATCCCTGAAACCTACAGTATGTCTGCTGATTATCCATCCTGGTGATGGCCTGCATAGGAAATAATGTTTCAGACAGTAGGCAAGACGTTTCACCAAAAAAAGGCTTATTTTTGCATGAGATTCCTTATTCAGGTAACCATGAATCTTTACTTCCTCATTAACCTTCTGAGTCTATCTATTATTGTAAGAATTTTCACCGCTCTATTTATAGAGGCGGAAGGGGGTGTTGCCCCTGTCATGGCGCTCAACGCATCCTTTTTTTTAACAATTCGTCTCAATGTTTAATTGTTCGTCTTTCACGCCATCTGGTTCCCCGTTCCCTCTCTGCAAGAAAGCGCTTAGGAAAATAATTACTTTCCTCCTCGTTTCGTCATTTCACCTGCGAAAAGCAACTAGGAATAGACCCCAGAACCTCTTTTGTTCTGCCCAAGCTCTTTAGCCTTTGGTTACAGCAACTCTGCCCCTTCTTCCGCGCGTTAAGGGTTTCACGGAAAGCAGTAATTCACAGCGAAGCACACCGATCGCTTTAAAAATCCGATCCCACCCAACGAAGAGGGGAAGGGGAATGAATTGCCTAAGCAATAAATCCTGCCGTCCCATCCAGACCCATTCCGATGAGTTCCACTGCCTGCAAATATCTGTCATGTGCGATTTAAGCGGACGGGAAGGGGCGCGGGCATGCTTTGGGGATGTCAGCTACGCCCCTATAGATCCGATTCGATCTGTCACTGTAGACATCGGGCTAGCTCGCCCTCATTCCTGCTAACCGCCATAGCACCGAGCTTTGGGTGGGGGTCTCCTTTCTCCTCCTCTCGTGCTACTAGGCGCGGTACATTGTAAATCTTCCCTGCTTCAGCTGCCCACCATTGCAACAAAGGAGACGGGGCTGGGATCCAGCCCCCCTCCCTGCTCTCGCGTCTTCCTTACCGTGATGTGCGGGATGCTCTTCTTGCCCTGGTAAGACATGATGTCTCTTGCTGCCGCAACGCACGCTCAGAGAAAACACTACTGATAAATAATAGTTATAGCGATAAAATGCTGAAGGGAATAAGTTTCCTTTCCAAAGGGATCCTCGTAAAAAAAAAAAAAGCTGTCACCTTATCGGCTGCAATAAAACAAGGGACGCGCCTCCCCTGGGGAGAAGCAAGCGACGGAGCGCTATCTAGCGGCGAAGAGCGTTTCTGCAAACTTGGTACATCGTTTCCTCTCTTCCCGGGAAACATTTCCTTCCTTTTTCTATCTACCTGCCCTGGGGCTTCCTCGCCAAGACCCAAGACCCCTCCACAAGCTTAGCTCACGGGCTGCGCTGTAACATTTCACCAAGCCCTGGTTCACTTGCTGGTTTTTACACTTCATTCCTTCCACCATTCCCATATGCAGTGTCATCTGCCATCACACTTCCGACTACAACTCCCAGCATGCGTGCAGAAGGGCTTCAAGAAGTCTGTCAGCTCTTCTTAAGATCCTCCCTGCAGGGTTTTGTTTTAGGTGGAAGCAACCACTAATGAGCACTATCCGAGTTGCCAAATTATCCAGTTCCAGGAGTGAGATTTGTTGCCCATTCCGTTTTAAATTTGCATTGAAATGCAATATGGTGTTTGTCGTCCCTGATTTTACCCATCGGAATCAATGATGCAGGTCACATAATGCATCAGACTGAATTTGTCAGAAATCCGGGACTGGCTAAAATCTCATTCTTGGAAATGAGTAACTTGGCAGCTCTGCACTAAATACTAAAGTATTCCTAGAAGAGAGATGTGACTGAGCTTCATCTCCTAAAGCTAAGTGCATTCAAGACGAGTTACTCTGGCCTTAGCTTTGCACATGTCTATTGCAAACCCATATTTGCAATTTTTCTGATCATTCAGAGAAAGCCAGAGAGTGAAGCCAAGGAATGGGCTCATGCCAAACAGTGCCAGAGTTGCCAAGTTACCCATTTCCAGAAGTGAAAATTTGAGCCAGTCCAGGATTTCTTAGAAGCCCATCTGATGTAGCACTGATTCCAATAGGTAAAATCAGGGACTATAATACCATACTGCACTGCAATGCAAATTTAAAACCAGACCTGGCAAAATACCCCGTTCTTGGAACTGAGTAACTTGGCAACTGCATTGTGTCTTTCTTAGATGCAAGAATCACTGCTTTTTGCCCATTATAATATAGCTGTTTGAAGCTGGTTTGCATGTTACGAGATCGCTTAATCATTTTCTCTTTCCTTTTCAATAAGACGTGAATTTCTGAGCAAGCAAAGGCAGCCTCATTTCAAGGAGCAGCAGGAGGGAAGGGTGTTTCATAGGAATCCTGACGCCCAAATTGCCACTTCCCTAAAACACTACCAATAGATAAAAACAGAATAGTGGATACTTTAAAAACACTAGAAGCCCCAAAAACGCATTTTACCTAGAAATCCCAAAGTGCGTCAATTGACGCATTATCACGACGACTGCATTGAGCATGAAATGCAGATGTGAATTAATTTGAAGTTACTTATTTGTTTACTACGTGCAGTATGGACATCATTACATAACTGACATGGTTCTAGCAGTGGTGCTGGTATAAACCTTCGAAGATGCATTTGCCTCAACTGACGCACTTTGGGGCTTCTAGTTAAAGGACCGCAGCGTTGGCTAGCTCTGCAATAAGATGATTGCTACGGTTCTCGATCACTGCGTATTCTAAGTTGAAAAGCCCCCCAAAACATTTTGTTGCATATGAACACGATCTGTTCAGTAGATTTAAGCTTGTGGAAGATGGAAGAACTTGGATTTTCCTTCTGTTTGTCACTGTCAGGAATAACTTTCCAGGATCAGGTTAGTGTTACATCAGTGTTCAAGTTAGATCAGTGTTCAAGTTACTAACATTAATAATAGCTTAGCAAAGCGCTGAAGTCTGCCCCAATCATTGCCCCTTGCAAGGATTTCAACAGCTAAATAATCTCTTATAATGAATATGAGACCCTATAAAGCGGTAATGTACTCGGCTGTACATAGACAGCTAAACTCCATTGCCAATACAAACCGAATTCGAGCGAAGAAGTTTTTTTGGGGGGGGGGGGGGGGTTTGTTTTGTTTTAATGTGCTGCTAAACGTAAGAAAAAGCATGCTATTTTAAACGTGTAAAATGTTCGAACAATTAAGCCTGCATCGGGCATTTGGTGGCTCTGCAAATTTAATTCTTTGGCAAATAAATGCAGATCAATCATCTAAGGAAATCAAAATAGAGGCATTTTGCTGGAAAGCAGAGCATAAAGCTAACGCGTTGTGTTGCAGGGTATAATTTATGTATGAGCCGTCTGTGTGCTGCAGAGACTGCGTGCGGCTTCCATTGATTCCGGACGAGCTGCCTGATCAGCGAACCCAGCTGGGTATCTGATTTGTTTTATTTAGGCATACCTAAGAAACGTACTTTTCTTGATTTAGCTTTGCCTTGCTCCAGTGACTCCCCTGAAAGAGGTCAGCGAATTCTACAAAATAGATCGAAATCAACCGCTTAACTCAGCAATGAAATTAGCTGCTTCCTGTATCGCTAGACCACTTTGGGTTTCGTGCGGGCAATCACAGTACCGAGCAAGCGAGATGGATTAAGTGCAAGGAAAACGCGATCTCAGTTTCAGACACGGGACTGATGAAACACCTTGTGGAACTGATGATGTGGGGGGGGGACAGGCCGGGAGAGCGCTCAGACCAAAGAACACCACGACTCCTTTGTTACACTAGGTGCCCTTTAATTGCCTCTGAAACAGGAGGAAATATAAGTAACAGAATCAGTAAATCAGAAAAAAATGTGCATTTTGTTAACGTTCGTCTATATCTTAATGGTAATCGTAACATCTATTCCAATCTGATTGCAGAGAGGGGGAGGGGGAGCAGCGCTATAATTTCCTCGTGTGGCAAGCTTTAGGAAAATCTACCCGGAAAGCACAGACAAACCGCTTATAAAGTCTGTTCCTCCCCCCTCTCTCCTAACTAGGATCAACTCAAGGCCTAACGCGGTTGGCACTGAGATGATACTGAAGACCACTGAATCTATGCTAAATCTATCTGAAATAAAAAACATCATGCTTGCGAATGAAAATAGTGCCTGTTAGCAGGAGAGGATAACCATATGCATTGCTAGTCTGGAAAAGCCATGCTATTAGTGGAAGGCATTTCTGATGTGGATTGCATATGCTAACCAGAAGGATACATCCCTAATAACCTCGGGAAACGTGCGGGCTCTCGTTTGGAGAGTACCTTTGACCAACTGCCCCTCCCTCTTTACCTTCCCATTGTTAGGGCCCTGCAGCAGCTCCTTCCCCATCGGGTATCTGATCTCGATTCCTGGGGGTTTATCCTCCCTGTCCCCGGGGGAGCTGATGACCGATCCGGATATCTCACTCACATCACTGGCTGTCTCGCTGAAAGTGTCCCCGTCCATGTCAGGCCTGCTGCCGCTCCTCGGGGTGCGGGAGCCCTTCTTCCCCACGCTGTAGGCGTCGAAGTCGATGGTTTTGTTCTCGTAGGCCCCCTCCACCGAGGCGAACATCCCCCCGTATTTTACTCGGGGGGTCTGGGCTGTGGTTCCAGGTCGGGCCAGATACACGGGCAAATCGTCTTCTTTATTCCAGTTGCTTTTTCTCTCGGCCATTCTCCACCTTCACCCGCTACCGCGATGTGCTGACCATAAAAAATAAATGAATGCAGCAGAGCGGTGGCCCCAACGCCAATGTTGAGGAAAAAAAAACGTGCTTTTGCGAAAGCGTGAAATAGAAAAAAAACCCCACGCACAATAAAATCAGCTAGATGGCAGCAAGAGGTGATCGGAAAAAACCGCGAGGTAGGTAGAAGGCCAGGCTTTGATAGTTGGGTTGGGACGGCTGGGCATCGATCCTCAGGAGGAAGGCACTGGCGGCTCTGAGGCTGCTGACACTAGGGCGATCAGCCCAGGTTCTCGGTTCCCCTCTGTTCTTTTCTCTCTCTCTTGCACACCCGCACAAATACTGCAGCTCTGCTAGGAGGTCTCGAAGACGAGATGTCAAAAAGGAAAAGCAAGAATCCTACTGTAGAGGTTCGGACACTCTTGTGCCCTGCAGTATATCAAATTCCAAGGACCAGATCCGCGAGTGCAACTTTTTGGTTTTATTTGCTCGCCTCTGCGAAACAAGTAAGTCGATGAATCGGTTGGGTGCAGGCGCAGAGCTGGCGGATGCAGAAGTCCCCCGCGGCCGGGTTTGCAGCCGCACAAAGGATGGCGGGGACGGACGGAGCTGCACAGCTCCGAGCGAAGCTCGAGGGGCTGGGAGATGAGATGACACGCCGAGCTGCTGACACGGAAGTGGAAGGCGCCTGCTGCTGCTTCTATTGGCACTCGTGACCAGCTGCAGCTTGGGAGACTGGGGGAGCAGCCGAGGGCGACTAAAGGCTTCTGAGAGGAGGGGGTGGGGGAGGAAGGAGACAGATGAAGTGCTGGCGAAGCACGATCCTCCAGGGGTAGCAAATGAATTACTCAGAGCAGAGCTGCGATGGCTCCTGTGATCGCGGGAGCTGTCCTTTCAGCACCCGACGCACTGTACGTCCGATGCTACTAAACCGTGTGCTCCCCAATTTTCTGGGGAAAATGAGAAAACCAGGCCCTGCAGTTGTGATTTTTCGAGAGAATGCGGGATTCGACTCATCGCTAATGTTTGTAGTGGATTTTGATTTGACTAAGGAATAATTTCAAATGCAAGCTTATGTGGATATTGAGGTCCCCTTTCGTGACATACAAATAGTCATATATATTTTAATCACGCTTCGTCCTGAAGAAACATCAATTAACTGTTCCGGGTGCTTTGGTTTCAGTGTTACTGGCAGAATGCATTTGACTGTCATTGATCACTCTGCCAAGGACTCTCCTAGGCAACTGACCCTGTGAACAAATGCAACTGGGCAACAGTGAAGTGTTTTGTGAAAAGATTCAAAGCTTGTCCTGATGGTGATGTAATGTGTGAGGTTAAAGGTCAAGGCCATTATTTGGTAAGTGAGGTGACTTCAGCCTCCAGGGCTAGTGACTACTACTGTCTAAAATCCAGCACTGTTTTATTAAACTTTGCTGCATGAATGCCATTGGGACTGGACAGCAGTTGAATGGACCTTAAAGTGGACCTTAGTATTTAACCATCTTTTAACAAGTACTGCTTACTGTAAACATGTCACAATGTAGTACACACAACATCAGTTCTTTTGCTTAAAATAGGCGTTATGTTAACATTAGGCCACATGTTTTGCTAACATATCAAATCTCATGAACAGATTCTCAGTGTTCATTTATAGTGTTTATTTATTATGTGGGACAGTAAAAGGATTTAAAATGTTACATTGCTTTGTTTCTTATTACACATCTGTTACTATGAAAGTACCTCTGGTTCTACTACTTATTAGTAGTAAGAATGGGCAGCCAATGTGAAAAGTTTCTCAAGTACCTATACTGCATCCCAAGCCTTCAAACATACTTTGGATAACTTTTATTATTTACGGAGTACTACCAGTAATGCTGTCTACAGTTGTACTTGCTTTGTGATACAGTGTGAGGTTTAAGAGACCTTTGTCTCTTTATACAAAGAGCATGGTCCTTGTGACTAAAAGCACCCCTCAGATCTCTCCATTCTCACTGCCTTGCTTTTCCCTCACCTTCCCACGCTCTCCTTGACCTTACTTGGAACTCAGCCTTCTTCTTTCTGGGACCTGCTCTTTGGAACTCTATGGGGCTTGTTTACAAAGCCGTGGTAGCGGGTTCTGATCGTTATCGGAGCCGCAGCCCCATTGATTTCAATGCGGCCGTGGCTCCGATAATGATCGGAAACCACTGCTGCAGCGAAGTGTAATCAATGAATAAATCCAAGAGTCAATTGACAAGGTCCAAGCCAGTTTATTGTGCACAAGGCCCAGTCAGTCAAAGCTTCAAAAGGAACTGAGCAAAGTTTTTACAGAGACATACTCATTTTCATTTATACCTCTTTTTCAGTTTGATACATGAGAACTTTCTATTGGTTCTAGCTTGATACATGCAAACTTCCCATTGGCTCCAACACCCCCTGCACCTGTCCAATCAGAGATCCCTCCTGGGCCTAGCACCCAGCTCCCTCCCTTAAGACTGTTCTAACAATGGTGCAGTTTCTAGGTTTGATACTTATCTACTGCAAGGTCGTTTCTAGCTCCAGGAATGCATGTATTGAAACATTTCTTTCTTTTGCACACAAGAGAATAATGAAAGACTTATGAATTCATGTAAAACTTCTTATTAAGCAGTTTAAAACAGTTTTCTCATTTTGCACAGATCTTTGGTTCTTTTCTAGCTATAGTGGGGGATGGAATCCAGGCCTAACTTACAGGCCTTTCATATTAGCAGACCATTCTAGGCCATAGCCTGCCACATTCCCCTCTTTGATTATTCTCACCCGCTAATGAGAAAGGGTGAGAATTAAATCACTCAATAATTAAATCACACATTATGCTGGTGTAACAGCATCATCTTGGGGTATAGGGTAATATTGCCACATAGCTAGTATCTTTGTAGCTGCCTTCCGCTCTACAGTACTATCAATCACTGAGGTTACCGTGCGTAAGCAAAGGGGTAGGAGACATGGGAGCAGCAAGCACATAGCTAGTATGAATAATACAATAAATGCAAGGGTCTTCAGACCACCTAACCATGAAAATACTGAACCAAACCACCCATCCAGTTTCAAACTATGCCAGGTCTGAACAGGCAGAAATGTTTGCTTTCTCATCTGGATAGCTATATCCTCAACAACATGCCCATTATTATCAATTTGCAAACAACAATTGCTTAAATTCAATTTCCCACATACCCCACCTTCAGCTGCTAACAAGTAATCTAGAGCTAAACGATTCTGATAAATAGCTGTGCGCATTTGTGTACTTTGCTTAGCCAAGAGGGTTAGGGCTTTACTAGTTTCATTGGTTATTATTTCAACAACAGCTTGTAAGCGTATTATATGATTTATCATATAAACAGGGGTACGATATCCCCATGTCCCATCTTGCTCCCAAGTAGCAGGTCCATAGTATGAGATAATTCTCTCAGGTGGCCATTCTTCGGATGTCGCATCTCATTTGTCCCATTGGCCTATTTTCAAGGCCTCCTGTAGCTGTCGACTTCTGTACACAGGATATCCCAGTTGTTTTCCATGGGATGTAGGCAAAAGGAAAAAGGATGGTCGTATGGTTCCCAATACACATGTGCCTCCCCAATGGTGAGGAAGCCTAGCATATGCTCAGGTTCCGCAAATCCAGTACAGTCCAGGTGGTGCTTGCCAGGAATTATAAGCTGCTAGATTAGTCCAGATGCTGGCAAGATTGGGGAAACGGACTAGAGGATTGGAGGGCTCTGAAGCGTTGACTCCTGACCACCAAGACGTCTTCTTAGTGGTACTGTTGTAGAACTTCTGATTGAGACAGACCAGCTGCCCCACCTCCATGATAAACAGTGGTCCATAGCGGGCAAAACACAAGTTACCCACAATGGGGTGGGCCAGTACCCATTCACTAGTAGTATTATGTATGTCAGTCTGATTATATGGAACAGAATAGTTCAATTCTTGCGCCTCCCAAGGCCATTGGTCTCCCATCTTAGTTCCTCCACAAAATATGGAGACTAGATGCTACTGCTCCCGCTAGTTCAAGGAACAAGTTCTGGGAAGCAGGAGGAATCTCAAACTCTGCTTTCATGGCCTCATAAAAAGAGTGATGTATGCGATAGGGTTAGGATACATGGGCCTTGGCATTTAACTGTATGTGCAGAATGGTTCCAGGATCTATGCCTCCTCCTGCTATATGCAATCCATCCAAATCTGTATCCTTGCTTCCACTGGCTGGGGTTGAGTAGGAGAAGTTGCTGGGCACCTTTCTGGCATTTCTTGGGCTCAGGTAATCTGGTCCTTGTCAGACTGCCTTTTCGACTATCACCATCTCGTCCCATAGGTGCATTTTTCCAAGTAGCAAAGTATACACAGTCCTGCTTTGGACAGAAGTAGGCGTCTTTAGATGCAGTGCTGTAGACGGTGGTTGGAGAGTTCTTTCCCGTACACCGTCCCCATCCGTAGGCTCCTTCCGGACACATATATTTATCATCATGATAGTAAGCTCGTTCCCATGACCCACACTTGTGGTAAGCATTTTGGCTAATTGCATCACAGGCATCAAAGTTCAAGACAACATGTTTTGTGGGTCTGCAAAGGGGGCTTGTGGCATTTATGAGGGCTCCATCCTCATCATTCCAGCGTATCTCAAGCGTATAATATGAAGGGTTTTGTCGGGGGTTATAACAAGTCTTACTCTTTCCTTTCGTACAGATATTTAATTCTGTGCCATTATAAATACACCGGCTGACTGTACCAGTGCAAGTATAGTAGGAATGATAAAGTAAAGTCTGAGTGACCTTCTGTCCTGTTCGGGTGGTAGTTATGCAGGCTGCACAAGGAGGTAAAGCAAAAGTCTTTTCCAGAAATCCGAGGATCACCACTCCCACAAGACAATAGTGGAAGAACATATTGATTACAGTCTTTGGAGGTCAACTGAAGTATTGGGTACGATGAACTTGTACACCTTCTTCTTCTTCGGTTCCGACAGTCACCCTTATGCAATAAGAGTAGAAATGTAGATGCTGAAGATTCTTATAATGCTGATTGTCTCCGCAATGTAAGTCACAATGGAGTCTCAGGATCATTCACTGAAGTCCATTGGCCAGGGTCAGGAGCGGCGGCTGGCTTCACTCAACTGTGGTGGATCCAGGGTTCAAATTCTGCAACTTTCACTGCAGTGGGGGTTGACAGGATGACAACGTAGGGTCCCTTTCAATGCAGCACCAGTGGGATCTTTCTCCACTCTTTAATCCACACGGACGCTCCTGGCTTGAAGGGATGCAGAGGCTCTGTCAGGTTGATGGGCAGTCGATCTTGCACCCAGGTATGGAGACTCTGCAAAACAGAACCTAAAGCTAATGGTTCTTGTCTAGTTATTTCAGATCCTATTTGTCTCATGTCTCCCTTTATTCCCTGTACAATGGGGGGAGGTCGCCCATATAAAATCTCAAAAGGGGAAACTCCTAGGGACTTGGTGGGAGCTGAATGTATCCTAAGAAGAGCTATAGGGAGAACCTGAAGCCATTTTAGGTGTGTTTCTTGACAGAGTTTGGACAACTGAGATTTCAGGGTTCTATTCATACGTTCCACTTTCCCTGAACTCTGGGGTCTGTAAGCAGTGTGCAACTTCCATTGTATTTGCAAAGCTCGAACTAACTGTTGAGTCACTTGGGACACAAATGAGGGTCCATTATCTGATCCTATAGTCAATGATATTCCAAATCGAGGAATAATCTCATGGAGCAGCACCCTAGTGACCTCTCGGGCTTTCTCAGTTCGGGTGGGATAGGCTTCTACCCATCCAGAAAATGTGCAAACTAAAACTAACAAATAGTGATACCCATTTGCGCGGGGCATTTCAGCAAAGTCCACCTGTACATCACTCATCAGGGCCACCCCTACTGACTGGACTCTTGGGGGTGGAATGGGACCTTGCTTAGCATTGTTTTTGGCACATATCAAACATCGCTGTGCCACTGAGGTGGTCAGGGGTCCTAGTAGTGAGATACAGAAATGGGGCCTTAGGGCTCTTTCCATGGCTGTTTTTCCATAATGTGTGGCCTGATGAAAAGCATGGACAAAGGCCGGCCCTAATGCCTCAGGAATAACTGTGGGACCGGGAGGTGAACTACCTTCTGGAGGGGGCAACACTATCCAACCTGTTTCTGTCAGGACCCCTCCCTCCTTTTCACAGAAATAATCTAACTCTCTTGCAGTGTATCGGGGTGCCCAAGAACTAAGGGACACAAGAAATAGAGCTGCTTGCATCGGGGTATCTTGGGTCCTGACTTGTCCTGTTGTGGCTGCTTTTCGGGCTGTGGCATCAGCAAACCTGTTTCCTCGGGTGACTTCCCCTGCTCCTGCCTGATGACCTCGGCAGTGCATGACTGCCACTTGTTTAGGGGCCCATACAGCATCTAATAACATCAGTATCTCGGGCCCATACCTAATGGACTTGCCCCCTGAGGTGATCAACCCTCATTCTTTATACAAGGCTCCATGTGCGTGCAAAGTTGTGAAAGCATACTTGGAATCTGTGTATACATTTATGCGGAGTCCTTCTCCTAATGTCAAGGCTCTGGTGAGGGCTATCAATTCAGCTTTCTGTGCAGAAGTTCCTGGGGTCAGGGCTGAGGACTCAACTACCAGATCTAGGGTCACCACTGCATATCCAGCACAACAATGTCCATTGATGACCAAACTGCTTCCATCTACAAAGAAAGTTCGTTCAGGGTCCTCTAGAGGGACATCGGTCAAATCAGGGCGACTTGAGAATACAGTGTCCATGGTTTCTAAACAGTCATGATCAGGGGGCCCAGGACCAATTGGGAACAACGTAGCAGGGTTCAAAGCTTGACTGACCTTTAAATGTATCTGGGGGTTTTCACACAGCATGCTCTGATATTTCAACATTCGTGAATTTGTTAGCCAGAAGTTTCCTTTGTGTTCCATGAGAGTCAGGACAGAATGTGGTACAGTAACTTGAAGATTTTGTCCCAGGGTGAGCTTATCTGCTTTGCCCACCAAGAGGGCTGCTGCTGCAACAGCTCTCAAACAAGGGGTCCAACCTCTTGCTACCACATCCAACTGTTTGGACAAGTAGGCTACTGGCCGTTGCCAAGATCCAAGAGATTGGGTCAGTACCCCCAACGCATTTCCTTGTGACTCATGGACGAAAAGATGGAAAGGTTTCTGGACATTTGGAAGACCTAGAGCTGGTGATGACATCAGAGCACTTTTCAGAGACTGGAATGCTGCATCCCGTTCAGGTCCCCACTCTAGTGGAGACTTTTCCATTCCTTTAGTAACTTGATACAATGGTTTTGTGATCAATGCAAAATTGGGGATCCATATATGACAGTATCCTGCGGCCCCCAGGAAGGCTCTTACTTGCCTCCTAGTGGTTGGAGTAGGGATACTGCATACAGCTTCTTTGCGTTCTGGTCCTAAACGTCAGATTCCGCTGGACAACTGGAATCCTAGATACTTGACTTCAGTTTGGCATAATTGTGCTTTGGCTCTTGAGACTTTGTATCCAGCCTCTTTTAGAAGGTAAAAAAGTTCACTAGTAGCTTGTAGACATTCACTTTCTGAGTTGGTGGCTATGAGCAAGTCATCCACATACTGGAGGAGAACCCTTTGTCCTGGGTTCACTGGGTAACTTGAAAGATCTTGATTCAGGGCAGCACTGAAGAGAGTAGGTGAATTCTTGAATCCTTGGGGTAATCTGGTCCAGGTGAGTTGGCCCCGCCTTCCTGTTATGGGGTCTTGCCATTCAAAAGCGAACAAAAGTTGACTGGTGGGGGCTAGGCATACACAGAAAAAGGCATCTTTCAGGTCCAGGATGGTGAAATGAGTAGCCTCAGTGGGGATCAGTCCCAAGAGGGTATAGGGATTTGGCACTACAGGGTGTATAGTTTCAACTGCGTCATTTACCCGCCTCAGATCTTGTACTGGGCAGTAATCCCCTGTCCCAGGTTTCTTAACTGGGAGGAGGGGGTGTTCCAAGGTGACTGGCATTCCTTGAGAAGTCCATACTTCAGCAGTTTCATTAAATGGCAGTGGATACCTTCAATGGCTGGTCGGGGAAGAGGATACTGCTTCACATGCACTGGTTCCGCTCCTGGCTTGAGGGTGACAATGACAGGGGCTATGTTCTTCGCTAGGCCAGGTGGATTATCTTCTGCCCACACTTCAGGTGGGGCTATAAGGTTGGTAGGTAGGTATACAGGAACTGGTTGACTTGATTGGAGGTGCGCTATAGAATTGCCATTCTTCTTCTCGGGGAACAGTCAGCACCATCAATCCAGCAGGCTTTGGGTTCACAGTCATTTTCATTTCTCCCCCTTCAGCAAAGGATATCTGTGTCTGGAGCTTGGCAAGCATGTCTCAGCCCAGAAGTGGAATAGGGCACTCAGGCATATACAGGAACTGGTGCGTTATTTTCTGTCCCCCTAGTTCACACATGCGGTTCTGCAGGAATGACTTTGTGGCCTTGTTCCCGGTGGCCCCAACAATGGTGACAGATCGAGAGGAAAGAGGAGCCACTGGCTTAGCCACTACTGAATGTTCTGTTCCTGTATCTACCATGAAGTCCAAATATTGGTCCCCTATCTTTAAGCTGACCATAGGCTCCTGGGGACCAGGGTGAACCTGGAGCCCGGTCTGGCCTAGTCTTCATCCACGTCATCCATGTCATAGCCATTGCTACTGCCACTCCCTCAATGGCTTCTTCTCTCTCGCGCTGGAACTGTGCTCGGTTCATTCCTCCCCTCCTTCGGAATCGACCTCCTGTTCTCCAGGGACTCTCTCCTCCCCTCGCGGGGGCGGAGTCCAGATGTGGGCATTCACTTCTCCAATGACCTTCTTCTTTGCAGTAGGCGCACTGATTCACACCCAATTGAGGCCTTTCGCTTCCGCGGCCTCTTCCACGTTCTCTGGTCCTTTGATTAGGAAAACCTCATCCACGTCATTCAACTATAGCGGCAGCAAGAAGATCTGCCTTCTTCTTAATCTTTCGTTCACTTTCTCTGTCACGTTCATTTTCATGATTCACAAATACTTTCTGAGCGACTTCCATTAACTGTGCTGTATTCATGCCCGCAAATCCATCCAGTTTCTGCAATTTTCGTTTTATGTCTCTCTGGGACTGGCTGACAAAGGCCACATTTACCATGTGAAAATTTTCCTGAGCGGCGGGATCATATGGGGTGTATAATCTATAAGCTTCAGACAACCGCTCATAAAAGGCCGCTGGGCTCTCATCTGGACCCTGGAGGACTTCTGATACCTTCCCGATATTCATGGCCCTCTGGCCTCCCTTCCTCAGGCCCTGCAACAAGGCCTGGCAAAATCTCATCAGGGCCGCTGCCCTCCCCTTTCATCATTTGGGTCCCACCCGGGATCTTCATTTGGATAAGCCGCGGCGGCAGCTTGTGGGAGATGTATTCCTCCTCCTTCTACAGGGTTCTCTTCTAACCAACGGAGAGCTGCTTGCCCAATTCGCCCTCGCTCCTCAGTAGTAAAGAGGGTGGACAGGAGTTGGCGACAATCGTCCCAGGTAGGCTGGTGGGCTTGCATAATGCTGGAAATTAATTCTGTTAATTCCTGGGGCTTTGCAGTATAGGATGCATAATGCATTTTCCAGTCTAATAAATCAGTAGTGGAAAAGGGTACGTAGACTAGACTGGTTGGTCCTGGTGCCATCTGGCCCTGGTCATTTAAAACAGGTACGCCAGGCACTTGGCGTAATGGCATTAGGTGCCCTGCTTTCTCCTTCTTCTTCGGGGTTACACTTCTTAAATCATAAGGCTCCCGGGCACAAACTTCCTTAGCGGGTGACCCTGAACTGGCAGGAGAGCCTCCGCTCTCAGCCTTGTCAGAGGACTCGGGCCCCCCCGACGTGCTTGGGCCTGACTCGGGACTATTACTCGGGGGAGGGAGCTTCTTGAGCTGCTGCAGCGGCACTTGCTGGGGTTCCTCATCAGGCTCCACTTCAGGCAGTGGTACTGGGGGAACTAACTTATGTGGGTACTGCGGTAACCTGGTCAGGATATCTGGGGACTCTGGGGCAGAATACACTGGTGGCTTCTCCTCCTCAGCTTTCCGGGTTCCCCTAGTGGTGGCTACAAATATTCTACAATGCTCCTCATAACAGCGCTTCATCCATGAGGGCTGCTTTTCGCAAGCATCTAACCAGGAATCTATATAGGGGAACTGGTCAGGATGCGCTCTTTGTACAAGCTGATGAACACGGGAAACCTTTTCTACATCAAAAGTGCCCCCATGGGGCCATGAAGTAGCTAATGCAGGCCACTCTCTTTCACATAGCAGTTTCAATCTAGACGGAGACATTTTTATACCGTAGTCTCCTGAAAATCCTTTACGGAAATTCTTGATCATACATTCCAACAGAGTTTGCGTGGACTCCACCCCTCCCATAATCTAAACGCAACTACGTACACATAATGACGTACAAGACGACAAACAGTAAGGATAGGTAGTATGGCTGTAGGTAAGGGGTCCGTACAGCCCACAAAACACTGGGGGGGACGTACACCACTCACTTCCTCCTTTTCGCGACCTGGGCATGGTCGCCCGGCCAGGAACTGCGCTACTCCGGAGTCCACTTTCGCTCGGTCTGTATTTCAAGACCTCTCAATCACACAGGCAATCATATTATCACAAAAATAATTTTTCAAGTGCCCAGGTTTTCTGACTAACTCACTATTCCAAACAAGAAGGGTCGATGGCTTAAGCTTCGGCTTTCTCTTGTGCGGAGCGTACTAGGACCGCCCTTATGAGAGGTGATCAGGCTCTCTTGTCTCGCGCATACTTATGCGAGATTTCTCCAGTTAGTCTATACCAAATCAGTCTCGCGCACGCAAGACTTTTTCCCAGGCTGTACTTACTGACTATCAAATCACAAAATTGTCTACTCACCGGATCCGGTTCCCGATACCACACCAGTTCTTGGGTTGGATCCTGGACTCCCCCCAGGTCGGAGGTGTTGGCCAGCTGGACCCAGTGGCTCGCCGAGGCAGGCGGAACCCTCCCCGGCACAAAAGGGCCGGTGGCGCCTGAGGTTTCCCCCGCGGTCGGACGGACACGGTTCCAACCGGGCCAAACCTCGAGGCGAATTGCGTAGATTATTCACTTGAATACCATTCACTACTCGCACTTCCCGGCCAACGCACCAAGAATATTCTGCAGCGAAGTGTAATCAATGAATAAATCCAGGAGTCAATTGACAGGGTCCAAGCCAGTTTAATGTGCACAAGGCCCAGTCGGTCAAAGCTTCAAAAGGAACTGAGCAAAGCTTTTACAGAGACATACTCATTTATTCCTCTTTTTCAGTTTGATACATGAGAAATTTCTATTGGTTCTAGCTTGATACATGCAAACTTCCCATTGGCTCTAACACCCCCTGCACCTGTCCAATCAGAGATCCCTCCTGGGCCTAGCACCCAGCTCCCTCCCTTAAGACTGTTCTAACAATGGTGCAGTTTCTAGGTTTGATACTTCTCTACTGCAAGGTCATTTCTAGCTCCAGGAATGCATGTATTGAAACATTTCTTTCTTTTGCACACAAGAGAATAATGAAAGACTTATGAATTCATGTAAAACTTCTTATTAAGCAGTTTAAAACAGTTTTCTCATTTTGCACAGATTTTTGGTTCTTTTCTAGCTATAGTGGGGGTTGGAATCCAGGCCTAACTTACAGGCCTTTCATATTAGCAGACCATTCTAGGCCATAGCCTGCCACACCGCTACCGCAGCTTTGTAAACAAACCCCTATGACTGCTCCACTTCGGTCTGAACCAACCAAAAAAACAGCAGCAGCCACACTCAGCAGAGACAGAACCAAAAACAAAAGAGTGGCAGGTTCGCACACAACACCTTTATTGTATAATCAACAAGTTGCCTAAACCCAACACAGGACCGTGTTTCGTGTTATACTTCGTCAGGGGTTGTCAGGGCACACTGATCGGTGTGTGATGGCATTGGAGTTCACAGACACATATAAATGGGACTGAAGCCGCTAATACAAAGAATAATAACACTTCTGAACTGTAAGCGCTGCCGAAAGCACAGTTCCAAAGGCGTGTTGCACGTCTGAATTACAGAATCAATTATTCTGTAATTCAGATGTGCAACACGCCTTTGGAGCTGTGCTTAACTAGTAGTTAAAGGCAAGTTACAACAAGGTACTGTAGACATTTCCCTGTCTCCAGAAGGCTTACAATCTAATAAATGTATTTATGTATTCATCAATCTTATTTACAGTCTCTTCCAACAAGTTGGAAACCATTTACAAATCAGTATAATTTAGTGATCGTTTGCAGTCATCGCTTTGCTTCTCCTCCCAAGAGCAGTGAGCTCCATGCTCTGGGAGCGACATTAATAGCTGTTTGCCTATGAATGCTGCATTTGCTGATTGGTAGGACTATTGCATTGTTTGTTCTCTATGTAGCTGGATTAAGGACTGTACCTGTAGCGCATTTAGTTCCTGATTAATTTAGTCATCTTTTGCATTCATCAATTTATTTCTTCTCCCATGGGCAGTGAACTCCGTGCTCCAAGAAAGATGTCATTAAAGAGCTACTGTCTGCCTATAAACACTGCGCTTTGATTAATTGCCAGAGGATGTAGTAAAAGCTGTTATTGTGTAGCTGGGTTTAAAAACAGGTTTGGACACGTTCCTAGAGGAAAGCTCATAAACCATTATTAAAGTGGACTGGAGGACATCCACTGCTTATCCTCAGCATGGAACCTATCTATCTTTTGGGATCCTGCTAGGTACTTGTGACCTGGAGTGGGCACTGTTGGAAATAGGATACTGGGCTTGATGAACCATTGGTCTCATCCATTATGGCAAATCTTATGTTCTACAGTACCTTATATCAACCGCTCCAGAGCTATAATAACCAATATCAATCAAAAACACCCTGGATTAACACGCTTCTTAGCCCTTCAAGAGTACTGATTCATACCATTAATATAAACACAAAAGATTTAACCAAAGAGGAGAAAAGATCTCAGAAGTAAAGTTATCCCTCCAATAGGTGGTTACCTACCCCTAGGGGACCAGTCTTTATTACCATCAATAATCTAAAAAAACTCCTCTTTGTATTATATAATTTTATACAAATTAACCATTAAATAACTGTCAAGTAGCTAAGCTTAGCTCCTTCAACATATCAATAAACATTACACGATACTATATATGTAATCCAATTAGATCACAACCCAATCAAAATTATAATCAAGCCAAAAGGCAAAATTCTTAACGTCCAATGAATCTTATGTTCTTACAGGATGACGTTGCCGTGGCGTGTCAGTGCAGGTGTGCTGCAGGAGTACGCTAAAGGGCAATGCTACTTTATGTGCTCTTTTGTGGAATCTTTGTGCGACTATTGAGATTAATTGTACGGTTTCTCACATGACTTATTTTATTGATCTGCCTTATCAATTGTTGTAGAGCTAGTAAGGGAGCGGGAGTAGTGAAACAGGATGTGCTCTTATTTGGCATAATTCAAATAGGCTGGTCCAATGCAGTCCATTGCTGTTGCTATGGGTGGAGGCTGCTACAGCCACTTTAGCCTCACTGTGAGGCCAATGCCAGTTCACAGAGCCTGAAAACTGATTAACATAATTCCAAAAGAAAGGTTGATTGGTTTGAGAAATTTGGGCCATTACATGGAATGTTAATAAATACATGTTCCATTAAAAATAAAGTGTCAGTTCTAACAGAACTGGTTTTAAAACATGATTTAGACGTGTTCTGTATAAGTGAAACTTGGGCCACTCATTGAGATGCGGGTTTGTTGAATTTGTTATGCCCCTTCCTCCCATACATTCTTGAACATTATCAGAGAGAGAAAGGAAGGAGTGGTGGAATGGGCAAGTGTTCTTGCGGGTTCATACCCCACTCTTGGTAGCCTTTCACAGGCTAAAAACTCGCCTCTTTGAGACTGCTTTTGGATCCTGATCCCCGAGTCTTCTGTTCGCCACCTATATGTTTCCTGACCATTCCCCTGGATATATCTTAGCCCCCCCCCCCCACAGTTGTTGTGTTGTCTGTCTTGACAAGACTGTAGGCTCTGATGAGCAGGGACTTCTCTTACATATGTCTGTACAGCATTGCATATGTTGTGTGATGCTACACAAATGATTAGTAGTAATGTTGATTTTGGTTAGAAAGGGTTTAGCCATGATAAAGAAGAAAACATTATCCCTGGGCATCTGGAACTACTGCTGCTCAGTTGAAGGATGGGACCTATGTGTAGAATACTTTTCACCAAATCAGATTGGTTGATAACAATTGATTTTGATTTATGTTTGATTCATGTACTCTATGGTTATTCTTGGTGATTTTAAGTTGCATATCAATATGGTTCCTTTATCACCTCCTATCGAGTGTTTTGACTGCCGGGTCATCATCAGGGATTTTGCAAGTAGTATCCGAGCTTATTCTTCAGAAGGACCACACTTTGGATTTGGCTTTTTTTTCCCCTTTACATATTGTCTTGTCTGATTATTTTAGGGATATTCAGAGTTTTCCTGTCAGACTTGTACTTGATGCCTTTTGTGATTTTTACCAAGGCAGCAATTTAAGATAATGCAGGAGAAAATCGCACTTTGCTGATGTCTATGTTTTGATGCCAGAGCTATTTGCAATAGATATTACTCTTCAGGAGCTGGATTTATATAAACTCACAAATCTGTGGGAGTGAGCATTTGGGTATGCTGAGCTAGATTTTCATATTAGTACTAGTTTATGTTTATTTAAAACTTTCTATACCTCCCTACACTACACTGGTTTACATGGAGAAAATAAGAAATATGAACAGAACTCAATAATTCCGACAGGAAAGAAGAAATAAGCAACAAGGTACTTCAGGCCGGAGGGCCGAGGGTTCAAGTCCCACCTGGGGACAGCAATCTCAGGCCGGAGGGACTGGGATTTCTAGTCCTATAGGTACTCCTTGTGGTCTTGGGCAAGCCACTTAACCCTCCATTGCCCATGTTCCCTGTAAGTATTAGCGTGTGTGTCTCATATCCCCGCGTGTTAAATGTATCCCCCAATTGACCGCTTTGACCCGGTGAAAAGCGGGATATAAATACAGCTAAATAAAATAAAATAAATAAATAAATAAACAAACTACATAAGATTAGATAGCACCTGAGACCGTCATCCCCTATCTCGCATATCCTGCAAAGGCCAGATTAAAAAGATGTTTTCAATAAAGACTTACACATTTTTTTAAAAGAAGACTCCATTCAAATTAGCAGTGGAAGAGCATTCCTGACGCTGGGGGCCAAGATGTAAAAGGCAGTGTGCTGGAACGCCTTCAAGCGCTTATGGGATGATGGGGGAATCATCAGGAGATTGATGTTCTCAGAACATAGTAAGCGGGATGGGCAGTAGGGGACTATTATAGAGGACAGTTAGTGTGGGAGACCAGAGAGGTATATCTTGGCCCAGATTCAAAATGGAGAACAGTGGGGCTGTATGTCGTGGTAGGACATGCAGCCCCACCATCCATCCTGCCTGAATTCTAGATCACTGTCTCTCCGCATTCACAGAGACGCTGTGTGGGGAGATGGAGATGGGGGTGGGGCATGGGCAGGCAGACACTCGGACATACAGGGCCAATTCAGGTAATGGCCCTGTACGTCTGGGAAAAAGCACAAAAAGCAAGGGTATAGAAGGTCACTAGTTTATTGAGAATAAAGCCCCAACGCGTTTCGGCAGGATTGCCTTCTTCAGGGGACACACATCTTAAAGATAAAACATATAATAAATATCAAATATGAAAAAACATAAAGTTAAAAACAAAAATAAAAGATTATAGGAACATAAATAAAACATAGTGTGCATATATAAAAACATATATATAATCATATGACCAATTAGAACAAGCATAAAAACTTAAGACAAATGCTCAAATCCAAATTATACAAATATCTTAGAAAAACAAAATGAATAAATAACATGGATAGTAATACATATGGAAAACACTTAAATACTAATAATACTAGTAAAAGATAAATTAAAAATTGTAAAAGAAACATAGGACTGCACATAAATGAGTATAAATTAAAAACAAAGAGGAATTACTTACAGGAAACACAGTGTATCATTCAGTCTTTAAAAAGACTTCTTGTGGAGATACTAATGGAGACAAATGTATCCCAGAGCCAGAGAGACGTGGTATAATTCATGAAATAACATTTCATAAAATTGGGACATACAGGGAAACAGAGGCAAAAATACTGATTAATTACATAAATTAGAGCAAATGATCAAACTACGATGTTATAAAAATATTGTAAAAACTTGGTTATATAGCAGCTAACATTTTCGTGAGCCATTTAGACAAACAATAATAATGTAGAATGAATATTGTATATCAATAAAAATTATTTAAAAAGTGTATAAAGGTGTTTAAATTAGAGGAAAAAAGGGAGGGAGGGAAGGAAGGGGAAGGAAAGGGGGGGGAGAAGGGGGAGAGGGGGAGGGGGAAGAGAGAAGGGAAGGGGGAGAGAGCAGAGGTGCCAGGACAGGAACTCAGTTGATTGTGTAATATAATATTGTATTGCTAGATTGACAGAAAAAAATTATTGAATAAAAATAAAAAATGATAAAAACAGAATTAAAAAACCCATTATCTAAATTGTATGTGGAGTAACTCGAAAAACGAGAACTTTAAGCAGTACTGAGCATGACAATTTAAGGGAAGGTTTAATTCTGTTGTGCTACAGCGTTTAAAAATCAGAGAGGTACTACTAACAACATATTGAATACGCAATCATTTTTAGCGATGAAGAGCATTCAGTACATATTAGTATGAAAAACAGATTAAGCTTAAAGACCCAATTATTTGGATTTGGATAATACTATAAAGATTAGAGATAAAATTGAGGATAGAATGGAAAAGAAACATTATATGAATTGTATAAAGTAGCTCAAAAAGCGAGAGCTCTGAACAGTACAGGGCACAGCTGTTTTTTTATATATAAAAACCAAATATAGAGAAGGTTTCAATTCCAACGTTGTGCTACAGCGTTCAAAAAAGATTTTTGGTGCGCGCTCATTTCTGATAATGAAAAACTTTAAATACGTATTGGTATGCCCACTCACTGTTCCAGTGGGTCTGCTGAGGGCTGTGCAGGGGTGACACTGGATGGTGGGGGGCCTGTGGATATCTCTGTTACTGTGGGAGGGGCATGCTGGGCTGTCAATTCTGACTGCTACGGGAATGTTTTGCTCCTGCATTTCAGAATCAGGTCCAAATGTGCCCATTCTGCTTGGGGCCATCCGGATGGCCTGGATGTGAACCTTCCGGAATCGGGCTCCTTATGAACTATAGTAAGGATCTTGAATTGAAATCGATAAGGAAAAGGAAGCCAATGATGCCCATAAAGAAGCAGAGTTACATGGTCATATTTGGTAGCATTTGTTAATAACCGGATAGCTGTATTCAGAATAAGCTATAATTTTTTGAGATTCATGGATTGGAGGCTGCTGTATACAGAGTTACAGTAATTGAGATGTGAGGTTAGTAAAGCATGAAGAAGGGTGTGCAAGGAATGAGGAGAGGGATATGGTTTTACTGACCTAATTCAACCTAAAGAGAAGAAAGTAGAATAAATGGTTGAGACAAATTGAAAGATAGTTAGGAATCAATGACAATAAGTGAGAGATGGGACAAGAGGTTCACAAACCCAAGAGGACTATGAAAAATTGCAAGAGGACCTTGATAAATTGGAAGACTGGATGTTCAAATGGCAGATGAAATATAATGTGGACAAGTACAAAGTTATACACCTATGAAAGAACAACCCAAACTATGGTTTCATGATGCAAAGTTCCACGTTAGGAACCACCACCCAGGAAAAAGATTTAGGCGTCATCATGGATAACACATTGAAACCCTCTGCCCAGTGTGCAGTGGAGGCCAAGAAGTCAGATAAACTCTAGGAATGATGAGGAAAGGAATGGAGAATAAAACAAAGGATATTATAATGCCACTGTATGGTTCCATTGTGTGACCACACCTTGAATATTGTGTGCAATTCTAGTTGCCGTATCTTAAAAAGGATATAGCGGAATTAGAATAGGTACAGAGAAGAACCACCAAAATGGTAAAGGGGATGGAAGGATATCCCTATGAGGAGAGGCTTAAAAGGTTATGGCTTTTCAACCTGGAAAAGAGATGGCTGAGGAGAGATATGATAGAGGTCTATAAATTAATGAATGGAGTAGAAAAGGTAAATGTAGATCGACTGTTTACGCCATCAAAAAATAGAAAGACAGGGGGGACATGCAATGAAGCTACAGTTTAACCCATTTAAGACTCATAAGAGAAAATATTTGTTCACTCAATGCGTAATCAAACTCTGTAATTCGTAACTGGAGGATGTAGTAAAAGCTGTTAGTGTAGCTGGGATTAAATAAGGTTTGGACAAGTTCCTGGAGGAAAAGCCAATAAACCATTATTAAAGAGGACCCAGTTAATCCACTTCTTGCCCCCATATAAGCATTATGGAACCTGTGTATCCTTTTGGGAAACTGCTAGGTACTTGTGACCTGGATTTACCACCTTTGGAAACAGGATACCGGGCTTGATGGACCTTGGTCTGACCCAGTATGGCATTTCTTCTGTTCTTCTGTTCTTATGTCTCAGCAATTGTAGGAGCAACTGTCAGCATATGAAGGTTCTTTATTATCCAAATAGTCTGTGACTTATCAGGATTCAGTTTGAAGCAGTGAGCAAAGAACCAAGCAGCCACAGTATCCAGACAGCTGTTAGGTCTGGGGTTATCCAAACGGAGGTGTAATGTATTAACAGTATGCCATCTATTGGAACTGCTGTCAGTCTTTGGATTATTTTTACAGCCTGGGGTAAAAAAAGCATGATATTATATACAAGATACATCTGATTTTCTAAATAAGTTATCATGCTCAGAGTTTGGCCAAGTACGATGATAATGGTCATTGGTTTTAGGGGCTCCGTACTATCCTGGTTCTCCTTCTATCTCTCACATCACTCTTTCAGTGTGTATTCTGGTGGCTCCTCCTCCTCTGCTACCCCGCTCCCAGTTGATGTACCCCAAGGATCTGTCTTGTGTCCGCTCCTTTTCTCTCTCTATACCCAGTCCCTTGGTGCGCGTATCTCTTCCCATGGCTTTCAGTACCATCTGTATGCTGATGACTCCCAGATCTACCTCTCTATGCTTGAAATCTCTCCGGCAATCCAGACCCGGATCTCTGCCTGCCTTTCTGACATTGCTGTCTGGATGTCTCACCGCCACTTGAAACTGAACATGGCCAAGACTGAACTTCTTATCTTTCCCCCTAAAACCTCCCCTCCTCTTCCTCCTTTCTCAGCCTCTGTGGATAACTCTGTACTCCTTCCTGCTTCCTCAGCCCGCAATCTGGGGGTTGTCTTTGACTCCTCTCTCTCTTTCTCCACACATATCCATCTGATAGCTAAGACCTGCCATTTCTTTCTCTATAACATCAGCAAAATCCACCCATTCCTTTCTGAACAAACTACTAAGATGCTTATCCACTCCTTAATCACCTCCCGTCTTGACTACTGTAACCTACTCCTTGCTGGTCTCCCTTTGAATCCTCTCTCTCCCCTTCAATCTGTTCAACACTCAGCTGCGCGGCTAATCTTCTGCCAGCCTCATCATGCCCATATTACTCCTCTTCTCAAGTCACTTCATTGGCTTCCTATCTGTTTCCGCATCCAGTTTAAACTTCTCCTGCTGACCTATAAATGCATTGTCTCTGCGGCTCCTCACTACTTTTCTTCTCTTATCTCTGCTTACAGCCCCCTCGGGAACTCCGCTCTTCCAGCAAACTGCTTCTATCTGTGCCCTTCTCTTCTACTACTAACTCCAGACTTTGCTCCTTTCACCTTGCTGCGCCTTATGCCTGGAACAAACTACCTGTGTCTGTACTCCAGGCACCTTCTCTAACCCTCTTCAAATCCAGGCTGAAAACTCACCTCTTCGCTGCTGCTTTTGGATCTTGACTCCTTTTTCTTTCCCCTTGCTTTATCCCTGCCTACACCTTCTGTGTTTGTCTTTTCTAGATTGTAAGCTCTGATGAGCAGGGACTGTCTCTTACATGTCTGTGCAGCACTATGTACAACTTGTAGCGCTATACAAATGCTCAGTAGTAGTAATAGTAGTAGTATGTTTGATATGACGGTGTTCTATATTAATATCCCTCAGGCACAATCTTTAGTTTTAATTTGTAATATTTTGAGCCAGCATTATAGTTCAGAAAGGGGGGTATGTTTACTAAACAGTGGTAGCAGCTTCTGTGCGATATCGGAGCCGCAGCCCCATTGAATTCAATTAATGGCGTAAACAATCGATCTACATTGAATTCAATGGGGCCGTGGCTCCGATATCGCATGGAAGCTGCTACTGCTGTTTAGTAAACATACCCCTTAGAGGCCAGTTCCATTAATGCACATACAGCCCACTGTATGGCCGGACAGAATCGGGCATGCAAAGTTAGACCCGATTCTGATCCCGCAGCCCCCACGGGATCAGAATTGGGTGTAGCAGCAGGACATGCAGGCCGGAATCCGATTCTATCCGGTCATACTTCCCAGCAACGATCTGGTTAACTCAGCTGGGCTAATGAATGGAGCCACTGTGCCATGGCATCCCATCACAATGGCACCGTGGCTCTATTCATGAGCCGCCATCCTGGCCTGCCGAACCCAGATACCTGTTCCCCACAACCTGACACCCGATCCAGCCTTCCAAGGTCTGGGTCGGGCTGCAGAGAACCCCCTGCTTCCCCTCACCTGCATCCCCAGGTTCCGCGCCATGATTCCCCTCCATCCAGGGGGACGTATTCCACCTTCGAGGCAGAATAAGTCCCCCATCTAGATTTGAGGCCCTGGACATACAGGGCTGACCTCTGAATCGGCCCTGTGCAGCTGGAGTCACAGCACGCCCATACCCCGCTCTTGCTCTGCCTTCAGAATGCCCTTCCCACCCCCATCGAGGCCTTCCCGTACAAACCCGCTGTATGTTGTGATAGGGCTGAAGCTAGTGGAGCTCTGGATTTGAAAAAAAATGCTTTCACAAAGCAGCTGACTTGCAGGAGCTGCAATTGCATAGCAACACAGCTAGAGGGAGCAGGCACGAACCTGCAGAGGCTGAGCAAACACACCAAGTACTGATTATGCAGGGACTAATCAGATGCACCTGAAGAGCAGGCCAGGAAACTCAAGAGGAAAACGGCTTTATAAGCAGAGAGCTGCAGCCAGACTAAGGAGGGGAAAAAGAGGAGAAGAAGTCAGGATCCAAGGGAGAGAGACTCCAGGAGAAGCCAGGATCCAAGGGAGAGGGACTCCATGCCTAGAGGGAGGCCTGAGCTCACCAGAAGGATTGAGAAAGGAACTTAAAGGTACTGGAAGGAAAGGTCCTGACAGTGGAATCCCCCATACTGAGGAGAAGAGAGGCCTGGATTCATTACCTGGCCGTCCCAAGCTTCATGGATGACAAGCAGTGCCCAGGAGACTCACAGAAACAGTCTGTAAAGGAGACCGTATCCAAGGAAGGGTACTTGGTAAGGAAAATACCAGCAGCACTGACTTCAGGAAGCCAAGGTACAGTGGTACTTTAATTCTAAAAAGAGACTTAGCTCCTAGAAGGGCTTTTGAATCAGATAAACATTCTGAGAGGAATGAAAGAAGGCTGGAGTTCTGGAAGCCACGCCATAGAGTCCTAAGAACAGGCCATGCTTCCTACTTGAAAAACCTTGAACAGCCCAGCTGGAGGATAGGTGAAGGAAATACTAATTTGTACCCTATAGCAGCTAGGGAGAGCTCAAATATAGGAGAAAGCACAGATGGAACCCATGCAAGTGGAGCCCGGGGATTTATAAGCATTGTCACAAGAGGAATTAATGGACTGCTCTATTTGTGTTGCGGGAAGCCTTGAGTCACTCCCAGAGCTATAGTTTACCAGAACATGCACTAACAATGATTTTGCTTACATTGAGCTAAAGGAGAGCTGGGTTATTTATTTCACTCTGAAGTTGAGAAAACCCTTTATATTCTAGAAGGGACTGTGAAGCCTTTAACAGGTTTTTTTGTTTAATAACACTTTGGCACAAACCTGAAAATAAGGAAACTTTACTTTTGTTACTTAGCGAACCTCAGTGTTAAAAGGGAAATAAAAGCTTTTTGTTTACCCTCTACTTGGCATCCACAGCTCATTTCTATAAGGAGAAAGGACTACAAGGACCAAGGTGCATCTGGCCCAAAAGAGTCTTTTACTTCTACAATTGATTTAAATGCACAACCTGCCCCTGCAGCCACCGCCCTGGGGCATGGCAGGGGAATGAATAGTGAGGATGGACATGTCCATCCCCGCTATTTGTGGGATAGAATGACCCCCATGGCGTATCAATGGGCGCGACAGTGGCACCTAGTTTCGCCAATCTGTTCATTTCGAATTTCGAAAATACCTTTTTGAACCCATCAGCATGGTAGACTTTTGGATATGCTGTATAGATGATGTGTTCTGCATTTGGCTTGGCATGGAAACAATGTTGCAATATTTTGCTGAATGGTTACCACACAATTATCATTTTTGGAAGTAAAAATAACATCTACTGAAGGGGTTTTGAGTACTTCTTTATATAGAAAAACTGTTGCTCAGAATAAACTTTTATATTTTGAGTCTCATCATCCCTTTAAGTTAAAGAATTGCATGCCTGTGGATTCTCACTCATTCCTTCTAATCATCGGATCGCTTGTCCAGGTTTGATAATGGAGACAGATTCTGGATGTTTACTTTCATTTTTCAGCACTTTTTGCTTATTTGGATCCGATGATGCTGTCAGATAGGCTTGGAGGCCTACGATAGTAACTCTGTAGATGTAGTCAATCTCTATAAGTCCTAGCCCCCCTTCAGCTCTAGGAAATGTACAGGTCATATACTGATTCTTGTAAGTTACTTCATGGGCATGTTTTACTATGTGGAGGGTGGAGGGGAGGAAAATGGTCATTTAATAATCCACTTCATGTTTTTAGAGTTTTCTACCATATATACTGTACATTAGAATGTAAGGACAATACCTTTCTCAAGATATCTTTCAGAAACCCCCATCATGAAGCTTTGATTATTTTTATGCCTATGCTGTATGAAAAGGGCATACTTAGAGTTAACAGATAAGAATTCCTATGAACTACTCAGAATAGGTACATTAAATACCTAGGGTGAAAAAATAAGGAAATAAACCTGGACATTTATCTACAATATTCAGTGACTAAAACCTCACAGATATTTTTAATAAATGTTCTCTGTGAATGTTGGGGGAAATATATCTGTTATGAGTGGAGGAGCAGCCTTTTGGTTAGAGCAAAAGCCTGTAACACCCAAAAGATTGGGGTTTGATTCCCACAGTCACTTCTTGTGACCTTGGGCAAGTCACTTTACCCTCCCCTACCTTGGAAGAAAAATCCTGACAATCTACTTCTGTTCATACCTCACCAAGAAAACCCAAGGGCTGCTGGGTTGCCGTGAGTCAGCACTGACTTCATGGTACTTAAAAAGAAATCTGTTATGACGAACTCCAGATGAGCAGAGCTGAATATTTTCAAATGGCTTCTTTCTTTCTTAAGAACAACAGAAACTGCAGGAAGAAGGCCTCATGTCATGCCAGTGAGAAAGGTTTGTCATGCTGATAAAGAACTCCCTAATCAGCAGGTGGGAGGAGAGTTTGAGTAGAAAGTTCTAGTCAAAAGTTCACCCGGAGTTGAAGTTAAAACTGGTATAAAGTTCACCTGTTTACAGCAGGAACCTAGGCACAGAACTACAAAGTCTTCAAGAAACTTGTCAAGAAGAGTGGTTCTCTACTATTGGTAAACCTCATTTCCTAGGCTAGACTGTGATAGGAAGATTATCCCTTAAGAAGCCCTATTCCCTGTCTTTAAAACCCACTACAGAAGTCAGAGGAGCTCAGATTGCAACAGGAAGAAGAAGCAGAAGCCTGATCAAAGCATCCAGCTCTAGAGGGGAAAGTCTGAGAGATCCTGATCAAAGACTGAGAACTCCAGAGCCCAGCAGGGGAACCGGGCAAGTCTGAGAGGGGAAGCCTGGCACAGCTGCAACATGAGAGTTAAAGCATCTTGGTTGAAAGACCTCCAGTTTATTTCTTTTGGGTAATTTTGGGCTTGAGTAGCAGTTAGGGAAATACAGGGGCTGGTACCTTTAATTGTGGTCATACACTCTATTAGGTACAGTGCGCAATGCATCAACTCTAAATGATTGTTTATCAATAAAATGTATAATACCAGGGAACAGAAGAGCCCGTGTGGTTTATCCATAGAGGAAAGAACCCAGGAAATGTAGAGGAGGGGTTTATTTCTATCCCTCTTTTGTTATAAGTTACAGCTTCTGTGCCTGACGGTGATAAGGATGTTTGGGATTTTGATACGTGGGGAAGTTTTCCGCCCTGTGACAGTAGATGACATAAAGAATGCTCTTGTTTTTTTTCTGGTGGAGTTTCTTCCAAAGGGTTAATTTTCCTTGTGGAATATTTGATGTTCATGGAGCTATTGTCTGTAACCATGACACAAACAAGGGTTGATGAACTGAGTAATTTTTCTGTTAGTTTTTGCATATTTTTCTCTTACTGTAGGAGTGTTACCTGATTTTCTTAAATGTGCCAGTGTGAGACCAATATTGAAAGGCGTAAAGTTGACCTGTTGGACATAAGTAGCTATTGTCCCATTTCCAGATTCATTGAGTGAGTGGTTTTGACTCAGCTCCAAGAACGTTTTGTAACTCATGACATGCTAGCTAGACCAACATCAATGTGTTCTTTGTCTGAACTGTAACTCGGAGTCTCTTCTAGTTGCTGTTTTGGATCAGATTCATGCTGGACATACAAGGAATCGAGAAGCTTATAGTATTTTATTGTTTCTCAAAGTCTCATTTACTTTTATACAGTGGATCACCATATTTTGCTACAATGATAGTCTGAACTTGGAATTGATCCAGGAATTAGAAACGGCTTTTCATTATTTCTAACTGGCTGGTGTCAGCAAGTTTATTTTGCTCAGCAAATATTATCTTGGCTCCCATATTAGCATGGTCGGCTTTGGAAATTTTACAGTCCTTTCATGTTTCCTACTAACTATATGCGGATGATTTTTTACTATTTTTGCCTGTTCATCCTAAACCTGCCTTACAGTGTGCATGAATGGAGGAATGTTTGCTAGCTGTGTCTTCTTGGAGATGAAAAATCATTTAGCTATCAACCTGAGCAAACTCAAAGCCATTCTAATTTGCATGGTCTGCTTGGTGAATTTTCCTGAAGTTTTGATAAGTAGTTCCTTTCCTATTCCATTGTATTCTGAAGTGCACTATTTAGGAGTAGTTTTAGATTCTGAATTGACTGAAGCCACAAATTAATAAAGTCACACCTGCAGTGTTCTTAAGGTTATTACACAGTTTGTAGGTGTTGGATTTGGTTAACTTTTGAACTGCTGTCCAAGCAATGATTTTGCCAATCCTAGATTACTACTTTGCATTGCCTGAAATGATTAATCAGTCCTTACAGTCATCTCAGAATGCTGCTGCTTGCTTGTCAGCAGGTTGTTCACATTGGAGGCCATTCCAGAAACCGAATAAGGGTTTGCACATGTGCCGGGAATGTGTATCTGCTGAAAATGTCTATGAGCGTATTCCAGTACATAGCACCCACGGATGTTTATCTTGCTAATACGGGGATCTCAGAATGTGATTGTGAGGGCGGAACAGGGGTGTGGCTTGCCGTGGAGACATACAAAGCATATTCAGGAAAGGCCCATGTACGTTTTGGGAGGTCCCCGCAGATGTGCCCATTATACCAGCTGGAGATATGGAATAAGGCCAGTACTTGGAAAATATTCTGATGTGTTTGCAAAAAGGTGGTGACTAGTCTGTTCTGAAATGGTGGACTGCAGTATGGAGAAACACCACAGGATGCATTTATAAAAACAGAAATCAGAGGTGTGGGACTCTTGTAAGCTAAAGAGGCTTTATTAAGTACTCTGAAAGAAATATTAAGGAGAGCAATAGTGATTATTCTGGCAATGCTGACATTTGCTGTTTGCGCTAAAGGAGCTAATCTAGGGGACCCTAACAATTCCTGTGTCCTGAAAAATGGGACTGTTGATATAGGAATAGTATGTGAGCGAGCATAGAAAGGATTCTTGTTTGGGTGAGAAACAGATCATATCTTTTGTCCTGGAACTCCATGCTATTATGTTCTACCAGCTGTTATCTATAGGTTCAGGGCATCTTTTGGGCAGAATGATGATTTTTGTGACTGAAAGTGAAAGAGTGTGTATGTGGTTTGAGGGTTGCACTGGAGGATCTGGTGTGCTCATCTGCAATTCAGGGGCGACATGAATGCCTGGCCATTACCTGGATCATACAGAGGACCACAGCATCACCAAGTGCCAGTGTGATAGGGCAGGAAAAATCACAAAAGGTTCTCCATAGCTAAATGTCAAAACATATCCCTTTCAATAATAAGAGACCCTCAGAATAAGATCATTCATCTTTGCAAACAGCACTAAAACATGCCCAAAAGCACCATTTATTGTGAGGTTGGTAAGAGTTCATACTTAGCTCTGTAAAGATTGTTTTAAGAGATGACCAATGAAAGAATAAATAAGGATGTCTTCTACTACCATATATGTTTTGATGCAAGGTATGTCATGACAAACATTTCACTTTCTACTTGCTGTTATAATATCTTTGAGTGCACTGAGATTACCTTACACTGTTTTGGACATGCAACAGACTAGTATATCTAGTTTAGTTTGCATTAACATTTATGTATCATCAGAATTTATATGTATTTTGCATCAACACAACACTGTCAGTGAGCGGAGCAGCTTAGGAGATGCACATTTTAATAGAGGAGGCATGGCCGACAGAGACATCCATGGGTATATGGTAGAGAAGGGCAGGATTGGAAACATCCATCTTTTCAGAATATGGTGAGTGCAGGGACATCCAAACCATTTGCAGCATATACCTGTGTCTCATTATAACAGTGGGGACCATGTTTCTCCATAATGGTTTACTCGTGCCATACCAGAAATGCCTATG
Source organism: Ichthyophis bannanicus (assembly GCA_033557465.1). Lineage (NCBI taxonomy): Eukaryota > Metazoa > Chordata > Amphibia > Gymnophiona > Ichthyophiidae > Ichthyophis > Ichthyophis bannanicus. Next base: position 1,399,862,990 of record CM066032.1, on the reverse strand, counting down.
TCCCTGATTCTGGAATCGTGGGTGCATCTATACCAGCAAATGTGGAATTAGGGTGAAATCGAGACCATTTTTGATATGGACGTGTCTGCGGCCCGGGCGTGTATGTTATGGAATTGGCCTCATTATGAACATGTTACTCCACTTTGAACATCCTCTTGACTCTTGGCAACCCCAATTCCCTCTAAATTTCCAGTTGTTAAATGCCCAAAAGGCAAAATAGGAGGAAGATTATCAGCAACTGCAAATTTTCTTCCAAATATCTCCTCACCAAATCAAGAGGTGGTATAAGAGGTGATTTTGGAAAGTTTAGAAAGCTCAACTTATTCCTTCTACTCAGATTTTCTAGGTATTCTAGCTTTCTCTGAAAAGTCTTCCTCTCTTTCATTTGAGCAACCAGAAGATTTTTTATCCTCAAACCTTTGGGTCTCTAGTCAATCTAATCTCATGTCATGCTGTTCTAAACTCGGCTTCTGGCCATTAAATGCAGAAGATAAAGAATCAAATTTATCCATAAAGCTAGTTACAATAGTCTTAAGGGAAATAGCCACAGCATGTACTGCCTCCCAAAGTGTGTATAAATTCACTGCTGCTAGCTTATTGATACAAACAATACCAATGGTCAACAGTTCAACCATCGCATCCATCAACGCATCAAAGCAGATAAACCAGGAGTCATACCCCTAGTTCCACCATCTAGTTACTTGGAACCTCTCTTCACCAGAGATAAAACTGCTAATGGGAGCCCCGCAATCATACCAACTACACACATACATTCTGGTCCTGATTGCGTTGCGGCTCAACAGCTAGGGAGTCTGCTTCCAGGTTGTGGCAGAGCCAAACATTCTCAAGGCATAATGATTCTTCCACACTCCACTCAGTCTCTGACCCAGCTGAGTGTTTCAAAGTGGAAGGTCATGCTCTAAATTTCTCCAAAGTTGTTTGAACCATGGTGGAAGAGGCTATCGCTTTTGAGAGATGTGATAATGGCTTATTCTTCCGCTTCCTCATACTTAACCAGATAACCCAATCAAAAAAGGCGAAGAAACCACACAGAGTTCTGCACACATGTCTCTTCAAGATGCCATCTTGGCCCTTATTTTTTGTTTTTAAGGTTTGAAGAATGAAGTACCAAAGCAATTTTTTTCCAGTTTAGTTTTCTATTTTCTGAAAAGGGTCTTGCATTTCTCTCAACTATCATTGTTGGAAATCTCTTCTTTTAGGGAGATTTCACTAACTTAAGTGTGTTTTTGGTGGCTGGTCCTCAACTGTGGAACACTTTACCAGTCTCTTTGCGTACTGAGCTGCATCTGTTAAAATTTAGAAAATCTCTGAAGCTGATGCTATTTAAGGAGGCCTTTGGTGTAGCATGGTAAAGTTTCCTCTATCTCATTTTCTTTGGTGCTATGAATATTGTTTTAACTGCTTTTAATAATTTTAATAGATGTTTAGTTTTGTATTTTATGTTTTATTGTGGCTATAGTGATTGCATAGTGATATAGCGGAAGGGCTGTCGGGTAAGATTTGCCTTTTTGCAGATGATACCAAAATCTGCAATAGAATAGACACCCAGGAAGGTGTAGATAACATGAGGAAGGATCTAGCTAAGCTTGAAGAATGGTCTAGAATCTGGCAGCTGGGATTTAATGTTAAAAAATATAAGGTCATGCTTTTGGGCTGCAGCAATCCAAGGGAGAAATATAGTATAGGGGGTGAAGTACTTTTGTCCACTAAAGAAGAGTGGGACCTGGGCGTGGTTGTATCTGATGATCTTAAAGTAGCTAAACAGGTTGAAAAGGTGACGGCAAAAGCTAGAAGGATGCTTGGGTGCATAAGGAGAGGAATGGCTAGCAGAAAATAGGAGGTGATAGTGTCTCTGTATAAGTCTTTGGTGCGATCTAATTTGGAGTATAGTGTGCAATTCTGGAGACCGTACCTTTAAAAGGATGTGAACAGGATGGAGTCGGTGCAGAGGGTGGCTACTAAAATGATTAGTGGTCTTCATTATTAAAGCATATGAGGACAGACTTAAGGATCTTAATATGTACACCTTAGAGGAAAGGTGGGATAGAGGTGATATGACTGAGATGTTTAAATACCTCCGTGGCATAAATGTTCAGGGAGAGAGCCTCTTTCAATTGAAAGCAAGTTCTGCTATGAGAGGACATGGGAAGGGTGAAGGGGGATAGATTCAGGAGTGATTTGCGGAAATATTTCTTTACGGAAAGAGTGGTGTATTCGTGGAATAGTCTCCCAGTGGAGGTGGTAGAGATGAGGACAGTAACTGAATTCAAAAAAGCATGGGACCAACACAGAGGATCTCTAAAGGTAAAAAGTGGACTGTTGTTGTAGTTGTTGTTATGGAAGGACAGACTAGATGGGCCATGTGGTCTTTTTCTGTCATCATTTTTCTATGTTTCTATGTTTCATTTTTAACCCACCTAGAATGATAGCTAGGTCAAGTATAAATAAATAATAAACATAGATTGGAATAACAAACAGTCATAAAACCACCCACATTTATATTTTTGAACACCAAGGGGGTTATTCTGAGCCACGAAATGTGGGGATGGATGGCCCGACGGGACATCCATCCCGCTATCCGTGGCTTCTCCTGCCCCCAAATAACTTCCCTGCTGGTTGTGCGGGGAAGTTAGATGGGGGCCTCCGAGGTGGAATAACTTCCCTGGATGTTTTTTTTAAGCTGCTGGGGCATGGATGGGGCAGGGGGGAGCAAGGGTTTATTCCCTGCAGCTCGACCCTTGCTTTAGAAGACCGGATTGGGGGTCGGGCTGTGGGGAATAAACACTTTAACTGGACAGCTGGCATCGTGGCTTTTAAATGGCGCCGTGACTCCATTTAAAAGCCCTGACTGAGTTAGTCAGGCTACTAATGTACGTGAAGGCCGGGACTGAATTGCAGTCCCCGCCTGCACGTACATGCTTGTTTGCGATTCTGATCCCGCAGGGCTAGATGTGCTTCATGGGATCAGAATCTCGATCTCCTCTGTGTGTCCAGTTCAGACCGGGCGCACAGAGGGGATCTACGTCTGGGACATAATCGGGCCCAAAGTCTCATAGCCCATAATCTTTCACAAATAACCAAGCCTTATATTGTTCGCAAAACAATAATATATTGTGCAGTTTTATTTAGCTCCTCTGGGAGCACTTTCCAATATATCCAGTCTGCACAAAAAAAAGAAACTCTTCGGTATCTCACTCAGCTTCATCTCTGAAGGAAGTCACAATATATTCATTTGAGGTGACTGAAGAGAACATGATGGCTGATCCCCTGAACATAAGCTGAAAGTTTTGCAGTGCCCAATCATAAAATATATTAGACACAAAAACAGAATATTAAACTCTATTTGGTGTTCTATTGACAAGCAAAAAAAGGGTCTTAAGTCCTGATTGAATATGACCATGTACTCTGGTATCAGCCACTATCCTGAATTATATCAAGTAGCATTATACATTTGAATAACAATGTGATTCCAGTTATATATGTTATCTATGCCTTCATTTTCAGATAAGTGCAGCCTTTTGTAACCTAAGATATATTAAAGTACAAAACCATCACCTTAGCATTAGTTATACTAAAGATACTGATGTCTTTCCAAATGGAGCTGAAGTAGAGTGAAGCCAATATACAGCTGTGGTCAACATTATTGGCACCCTTGCATTTTAGATATGTTGTGTACAATATCTTGAGAAATAATTGGAAATATTTCAACTGTATGTCATCACAATATTTTAATAGTATGTTCAAAGGTGTACAACAAAACAAAAAGATGTCTGTGCAACTTAGATATAATAATTTCTGAGAAAAAAAACAAAATATGATCTGGACAGGATTAATGGCATCCTTCACTAATATTTGGTTGCACAACCCTTGGCAGTGATGGCAGCCTCCAAACATTTCTTGTAGTTGTCTATAAGTTTCGTACATCTGTTTGCTGGTAGTTTCTCCCACTCTTCAACTGTGATTTGTTCCAGCTCATGAATGTTCTCCAGGATTCCTTCTACAAATGGTAGATTCTTCTGTACTTTTGGATGCATGTTTTGGTTTATTGTCCTGCTGAAAGACCCATGATCTTTGACCCAGACCTAGCTTTCTGACACTAGGTAGTACATTTCAGTCCAAAATATCTTGGTTGTCCTCTGACTTTATGACTCCTTTAATATGTTTGAGGCCTCCAGTTCCTGAGGCAGCAAAAGAGCCCCACAACATTATGGAACCTCCACCATATTTAACTGTGGAGGTTATATTTTTCCTTATACGCTTCATTTCTTTGCCTGTAAATGTATTGCTGGTCTGCATTGCCAAAGAGTTCATTTGGTTTCATCTATACACAGAACATTTTCCTAGAAGGATTGTGGTTTCTTAAAGTGGCTTTGTGCAAAGATCAGGCATGCCTTTTTATGTCTGTCTTTGTGAAGGGGGTCCTCCTTGGCCTTCATCCATGAAGTTATTCTTTGTTTAGTGTGTGGCATATGTTATGGGTTGAAACCGCTACTTCAGATTGCTTCAGGTCAGCCTTAAGCTCTTTGGATTTGTACATGGTGTTTTTCTAACAGTTTGCACTAAGCCTCAGAGACTTCTTGGATTAATTTTGCTCTTCCCACCATGTCATGGGAGGTTCTTGACAGTTCCATGAGCAGAAAACATCTTAATATTGCAAATTCCAAGGTCTTTGGAGATAGCCTTGTACCCCTTTGAAGTTTGATGTTTGGTGATGATGGCTTTTCCGATGGTCTCAGGCAGCTCTCTTGTTCACACCATTGTGAAAATGGAACAGGGAGTGAATGTGGCCATTTTAAACATTAGAGCCATCATCCATTGGTTGATTCAAGTCATGTGAGTACTGACAATTGATCACAGATGCATCTAATTTTACTGCAATGGGAATGTGGTTCTTCTGTTCAAACTGATTTGAATTGTTTATAAGTGTGCCAATAATTATGCCCTGACAATGTCCCAGTTTTTATACTATTTCCTTTTTTAATTGGTCTCATTTTATTTGATTCTTTTATGTGTCAAATATGTATGCGTATATAGTCCAAAGCCATTTCACTGACCATTTTTTTTAGGAGATATTGGACATTAAGGGGTTGAACTGCAAGGGTGCCAGTAATGACCACAATTTTATCAAGGGTTTCTGCTACAGTAAAACTACATAGCACAAGTTTCTTCTCCAGAAATAGGGATTTTCCGTCAGTGTTTCATCCATAGTGAAGAAGAATGGGAACATTTTGTCCATGGACAGGGTTTGCCCAAGGATGATGCAGGGTCCCATTTGCATATCCACTGGACCTAATTTGCATAGTTTAATTTATTTTATTTTAAAATATATATGTTGCCCATCTAAAATTTTAGGTGGCTTTCAAAGTAGCCATTCCCAAGCTTCTTTTTTCTCCTGGCAATGACTTAGGGGCATGTTTACTATTATTAATGTGTGTTAAGTGCCACTGCGCCAATAGCAATACATGGGTATTCCTGCATTAACATTTGTGAACACGCATTAACCTTTAGTAAACATGCCTCTTAATGAGTGTCTGAATACCATTTACATGGGCAGTGAGGATAAAGAAATACTACCAGATTTCTACATTACTATGCTTCAGGGCCAACTGCCAGGCACATTAGGAAGCACTATAAACCCTGCCTATTTAGAACCCATAGCAAACCCATTGTATCATAGCAGCACTACCAGGACTCACAAAGCACCAAACCCTACCTATCAAAAGGCAACACTGCAAATATTTAACCAGTACATCTCAGAGAATATCAATACATCTTTTGCTAGGGAAAGAGAACAAATGAGACTGTCACATAGAAACTACATGAACAGAATACTGCAGCTCAGCTGCACATGTAAAACATAGACCATCACCAAACATAGAACAAGGGATCATAATTTAGAAATATGAAGACAATAATTCAACTGGTAACCCCACAAGCCAAACTTGGAGCTGACATATTCCAGTTAATAAATTCAAAATAAAAAAGTATTTTTCTACCTTTTGTTGTTTTGGGCATTTTATTTTTCAGTTGCAATTGCTCCAGTCACTTTCTTTTGGTTTCTTCATGTCTTCTTCTAATTTTCTATTGTATGCTGAACATTTGTCCTTTCTTCTCTCTTTTAGTTTTTTCCATTCTCTCTACATCCCTTTTGCTCTTCTCCGTTTCTTTCTTTATTCCTTTTCCATCCACTCAAATTTCACCCCTCCATCCTCAATCCCCACTTACTCTCCCAATACCCGGCCAATCATAGATTTTCCTTTCCTCCTACACAAAATATCTTTTCCCCTCTGCATCCTCACTCCCTCAGCTTCTTTTTTTTCTCTCATTAGCCCCATCCCCTTCTAGTCCTCCCCCAACATCAGCTCCCTTCTAGTTCCAGCCCCTTCCAGCCTCTGCTCCCTTCCAGTCCCATTCTCCCATCTCCCTGCATCAGCCCTTTGCAGTCCTAGCCTCCAGTCTTCTACCAGGGCCAGCAGCTCTCTCCTTCCCTTCCCTCTCTCTATCAGTCCATTTCTAGTCTTAGCCTCCAGTTTTCTTCCAGGGCTAGCAGCTCTCTCCTTCTCCCCCATCAGCCCATTTCCAGTCCTAGCCCCCATTAGTCCATTCTAGTCCTAGCCTTCTCATCAGCCCATTTCTAGTGTTAACCCCCTCATCAGCCCATTTCCAGTCCTAACCCCCTCATCAGCCCATTTCCAGTCCTATCCCCCCATCAGCCCATTTCCAGTTCTAGCCCCCATCAGCCCAATCTAGTCATAACCCTCCCATCAGCCCATTTCCAGTCCCAGCCTATTTCCAGTCCTAGTCCCCCTATCAGCCTATTTCAAGTTCTAGCCCCCCCCCAAACCCCTCCGATCAGCCCATTTCCAGTCCTAGCCCCCCAAACCACTTCCCAGAAGAGCCCCACACCTGCCTGACCGGCTTCAGAGGGAACCTGGGAGGCTGAAGCCTGCTGCTCTGGCTCACCTCTGCAGAACCGTGGGAGAAAAGACGGCGCTTACCTTCTTTCCCGTGACTCTGTTAAAGTTGAGCCCACTGACACGCTGAGTGTCAGGAGGTTAAATGGGGCATTTCCTGTTTCATGCAAGACAGGAAATGCCCCCATTTAACCTCCGGGGACTCAGTGCACCGGCAGGCTCAACTTTAACAGAGCTGCGAAAAAGAAGGAAAACACCGTTCTTTTCTCCCGTGGCTCTGCAGAGATGAGTCGGGGCACCAGGCTTTGGGCCTCTCAGGCTCCCTCTGAAGCTGGTCAGGCAGGCACAATACCATGTGTGGGCAACATTCCCACATAATGGATGTGCTGGCCCTGTCCATGGAAATAGTAGTGCAAATGGATTTTATTTTATAAAATAGCAATGAATGTTGCCATCTTAATACTTTTCTCAGTTCTTTCCAGTGCTAGTCCTGATGCAAGCTATGAGCATCAATAGATGTCAAAAAGTATCTTTCAGAGACAGGAGCAGTGCAATACCTTTTTGGTTAGAGGGACCAAACCAACCAACCCCTGCCTCTGCCTCCTAAGTTCCCCAGTTGCTAATCCTGTGTGAAAAATAAGTTGATAAGGCTTTGGCCCCCCTGTTTCACTGTCTATGGTTAGAGAAGTTACTTTTGTGCCACTAACATGATTTGCTGCTTATGGATATCTTTATAATGAGTGTTATAGAGCCTACTTCCTCTTCAAGAGTGTTAGAGGGATATCACAGAAGCAGATAGACAAGAGTCTTATGCACTACTGGGAGATACACAGAAATATCTTTTCACTTGACAAATAATAAAGAGAATTATCAACCATCAAATGAATAGCTGTGGAATTACAAATTTCAGCTAGTATCATATCTGCTGTGTGCACCATAGCACTATGCATTAAAAAAGAAGAGTTAAAAAAATGAACCCTAACTAAAATTCAGTATCTTGGAAGGATACTGCACTTCTACCAAAGTAATGAATCTGGGTTCTGCTTTCTTTTCTACCTTCTTATGGCAAAAAACTCAGGCTGGTTATATCCCCAGGATTGGTGCAGGGATATTAGGCATCCTAGGCAAATTTCAGCCTTGCACCCCCTCACAATTAGCTTTTAGATCCCTAGCACCTCTCCCCCCCCAAAACAAATTCAGTTTTTTATACTCAGTTGTAATAATCTCAACACCATCCCTCTCAGAACAATTCTATAAGAATGTGTATTTGGATAACACACTTTAAAATATTAGACTTTGTAAATGTCTTTCTTCTAAGCTGGGACCCTCCCCTTAGATGATTGGAGTTATGTACAAATGGCTAAGGGTAAGGTTAGATCCTCTCTAGCCAGTGTGCTCAGGTAAGGCATCCCCAAAAGTAAAATATTAATTACTTAAAAGAATAATGTGCAGTAGAGAGAATTAAATTCATAGAATAACTTTCTTAAAAGTCAATTGAGTTGATTATTAAATAAGCAAAATGTCTCTCCTTAAATTATTATTAACAAAATCATACGGGAAGGTGCAACATCAGTGACTGACCGGCCGTGAAGGAGGATCTGGGCCAGCCGAGAGCAGTTTTGCCAGTAACGCGGCTAATCAGTAGTGACAAAACTCCTCCCTCTTCCTGAAGTCAGAAGCATTAAAATGGGGCGAATCCATGGGACACTGAAATGTGCAACATCAGTGACTGGCTGGTCAGGAGAATCTGTGCCAACTGAGAGCAGTCTTGCCAATACACAGCCAATCAGTGATGACATAGCTCCTCCCTCTTCCTGACGTCAAAGGCATTTAAACCAAGGGGATTTATCAGATGCTGCAAAGGGAGCATGCCCTTCCATGCGTGCCCAAAGGGACATGATCTAAAGGGCAGGTCACACCGCTTAGGAGCCCTTTAGGAGCAACTAAGGAGCAACAGAGAAGCATTGAGACACTGAGGCTTGTGGGTATTTGAAATGGGCAAAAGGAAAAGTAAGACTAAGAATGCAATAGGGCAGCCTGTTAAGGCCCTATGGATTACCACGTAGTTGCTATTGGCAATTCAACTAAAGTAGAAATTGTACAAATGGATGGTGCAACCCTGGTGTCCACTGCATCTTTAAGCTCTGGGACTGGTACCCCTCCCCCCCAACCTGCTGGGACTGTAGGGACCCCTCCCCTGGATACTGTAGTTAGTTTTCAAGGGTAATTCCTTGGACTTCTATACCTCAAGATCTCTCTTTTGCCTCCAATGTAAACCAAAATCAGTCTGTTGCCTGGTATCCCCATGTCGTTTCTTCCCCTGAGGCTTCTCATGATTCTGCTTTATTGTTGCTAGAATCCAGAGAGATTTCCTTGAAGGATCTATGGAACTTGGTGGCTAGAATGGAGAGTATGCTTAAGGAGTCATTGACTCATTTGTGTGTTTTTTTTCTGATGAAACTGTCAAGAAACTAAAATAAAATGATGAGAAAATTGATGTTCTTGATAAAAAGATTTCCTAAATGGAAGGTTCTTTGTTGAATGTACAATCCTTGGGAAGTACAACTATTAAGGATAGTTTATTACTTGACTCTAAACTTGAAGCTATGGAAAATATTACTAAGGAAAAGAATTCACATTTTCTGAAGTTTCCCTAGCCATAATTTGTGGCTGACTTTACTTTTATTAAACTTTTTTAAAAAACATGTCTGGCCCTTTAAACAGCCAGGGCTCAGCCATGCACAGCTCCAGCCACCCCAGCACTGCTTCAGCCACAGCTGTGACTGTGAACATGGTTGTATCTTTTTTTATTTTCATTTTTTATAGTGTTGTAGTGTTGCTTCCACTCCAGGCCTCCCTCAACTTCTTGGCCTAGTGCCACCCCAATCCTCAAATGCCAGCAGTGTAAGTTTTGGGTAAAGTATCCTGGAACCCTTGTTATAATCTTTTTCTTGTTGATTTCTTGGACTTGTAATCCTGATCCATGTTTGAAATTCTCAGTTACTATTATACTATAAGAGATATTTACTAAGCGTTCTTCAGATCCTGGTTGTTCATTTCATGATCCTGTTCAGAAATCCTGAAACGTAGACATGGTTTCAGAGAATTTCTGGCACAAGAAATGTCTTTGGAGTATGTCTCTAGAGCAGTGGTTCTCAACCCAGTCCGCAGGACCCTCCTAGCCAGTCAGGTTTTCAGATAATCACAATGAATATGGATGAGATAGATTTGTCTCCATTGTCTGTAAATTTCTGACATACATATTAATTGTTGTTTTCCTGAAAACCTGACTGGTCAGATGTGTCCTGAGGGCAGGGTTGAGAATCCCTGCTCTAGAGCAGGAGTAAATAGAGTCACACAGCAAAATAATCTAGGAATGATTTTCCACAGAGCTCAAGACCAGATAAAACTTTGGGCCAATCAGGAAAGAGGAACTAATAGCATCATAAATGCAAGACACAGTTAAGAATACTGTAGAATGGCTAGAGCCAGTCCTTCAGGTCGAGCCAGCCCCAAGGCTGGTGCAAGGTAATGGGTGCCCTAGGCAAACCTTAAGCCTTCCTTCCGAGATTTTGATAATTAAACTCAATAATCATAATCATCTGAACACCATCCTTCCAAAACAATCCTGTAATAATGCATAGTTGGACATCATACTTTTAAATATTAAATTTTGCTTTGCATTTATGTGCATTGAAAGACTAGAAAAGGGAACTGTTACTTCTGGAGAGAGATCTGCAATTGTGAGTATATACTTCTGGGAATTTTCTGAAAGGAATTCTTTCTATTAAAGCTATTTAATCTGTGAACCCACTATTTTTTGTTAAATCAATCAGGGCCTAGTAGCAGCAGTTTAAGTTTAAATTTAAAACACAGAAGAGAACTTTCTGGTTACATTTCATACCCAGCAGAGAGCTTGTAGTTTAAATTTCATAATAAGTTAGAGCCTAGCAGCAGCAAAGAGCTATAATTTAAATCAAATAAGAATATAGATTAGCACAAAAGGCAAAACAGGGTCAGTAGTCTTTGAGCAGCAAATAAAATCTTCTAGAGACCTTTACAAAGAGGCCTTCTACCTAGGGGGCAAGAGACCTGTGAAACTTTTTCAATAGGTGTTAACACCAGGTGGCAGTTCAAAAGGCCATTTTGAAAGACTCCTTCTATCCAAGTAAGGACAGTTAATCATCCAGGAAGTTGGTCACAGCTTACCTCAGCAGCACAGGCATAAATAGCTCAACCAGAGCTCTGTGATCCTCAGTCTTGAAAGACTAGTAGAGCTTGTAGTTTTAATTTAATAGTCACTCAGGGCCTAGTACCTCGTATCAGCAAAGTACTTTTAGTTTAAATTTAAAAACACAGAAGAGAGCTTTCTGGTTAAATTTGGAACCCAGCAGAGAGCTGTAGTTTACATTTAATAGTCACTCAGGGCCTAGCATCAGCAAAGTACTTTTAGTTTAAATTTAAAACACAGAAGAGAGCTTTCTGGTTAAATTTAGAATCCAGCAGAGAGCTTGTAGTTTTAAATTTCATAATAAGTTAAAGCCTAGCAGCAGCAAAGAGCTATAATTTAAATCAAATAAGAATATAGCTTACCTCAGCAGCACAGGACAGGGTACTGTGTAGCAGCCCTCTTTTAATAAGTAATAAGCCCAGACCAGCTGTATTCCACGCTTTAAGAAAAGTGGAAGGAAGTCCAAAAATCTGCCAGCATGGTTTAAAGGTGAGGTCAGAGAGGCTGTTGTTGCCAAAAAAGCATCTTTCAGGAAATGGAAAAAAGAGCCAAACGACGAAACCTGGAAACAGCACAAGCACTGGCAGGTCAAGTGCAAGGCATTGATAAAGCAGGCAAAGGGAGAATTTGAGAAGAAGCTTGCTGCGGAAGCAAAAACGCGAAATAAAGATTTCTTCAAGTACATTTGTAGCAAAAAACCTGTGAGAGAGTCAGTTGGTCCATTAGATGATAGAGGTGTTAAAGGGGCACTAAGAGGTGACAAGGCGATAGCGGAGAGACTGAATGAATTCTTTGCTTCAGTCTTTACTGAGGAAGATGTAGAGATGTTACCCATGACTGAAGTGGTATTTAAAGGTGCAGAAGAATTGAAGGAAATATCGATACATCGGGAAGATGTATTACAACTATTAGATAAACAGAAGAGTAGCAAATCACCTGGGCCGGATGGTATACATCCAAGGGTGTTGAAAGAACTGAAATATGAGATTGCAGACCTGCTATTAGTAATCTGTGAACTATCATTAAAATCATCTCTAATACCTGAAGACTGGAGGATCGCCAATGTAACACCAATTTTTAAAAAGGGTTCCAGGGGTGATCCGGGAAACTACAGACCGGTGAGCCTGACGTCAATACCGAGAAAAATGGTAGAAACCATCATAAGGAATAAAATTACTCAGCATGTAGATAGTCATGGCCTAATGGGAGACAGCCAACATGGCTTTAGACAAGGAAGATCTTGTCTTACTAATCTGTTATGTTTTTTTGAAAGTGTGAATAAACAGGTGGACAAAGGTGAGTCGGTTGTTATAGTGTATCTAGACTTTCAGAAAGCCTTTGACAAAGTCCCTCATCAGAGACTTTTGGCAAAACTAAAGAGTCATGGGATAGGAGGCAGTGTACTACTGTGGATCAGGAACTGGTTAAAAGATAGAAAGCAGAGGGTTGGGCTAAATGGCCAATTTTCCCAATGGAGAAAGGTAAATAGTGGTGTACCCCAGGGATCTGTGCTGGGTCCGCTGCTTTTTGAAACATTCATAAATGACCTGGAAAGTGGAATAACGAGTGAGGTTATCAAATTTGCAGATGACACAAAACTAATTAAAGTTGTTAAAACCCAAGAGGATTGTGGAAAATTGCAAGAGGATCTTGATAAATTGGAAGACTGGGCATCAAAATGGCAGATAAAATTTAATGTGGACAAGTGCAAAGTTATGCACCTAGGGAAGAACAACCCAAACTATGGTTACACAATGCAAGGTTCCACATTAGGAACCACCACCCAGGAAAAAGATTTAGGCGTCATTGTGGATAACATGTTAAAACCTTCGGCCCAGTGTGCAGCGGCAGCCAAGAGAGCAAACAGAATGCTAGGTATCATAAGGAAAGGAATGGAAAATAAAACAAAAGATATTATAATGCCTCTATACCGTTCCATGGTGAGACCGCACCTTGAATATTGTGTGCAATTCTGGTCGCCGTATCTTAAAAAGGATATAGCATTATTAGAAAAGGTTCAGAGAAGAGCCACCAAAATGGTAAATGGGATGGAAGGATACTCCTATGAAGAAAGGCTAAAAAGGCTGAGGGGAGATATGATAGAAGTCTATAAATTAATGAACGGAGTGGAACGGGTAAAAGTAGACCGACTGTTTACGTTATCAGAATATAGAAAGACTAGGGGACATACAATGAAGCTACAGGGTAAACTATTTAAGACTAATAAAAGAAAATATTTTTTCACTCAACGTGTAATCAAACTCTGGAATTTGTTACCGGAGGATGTAGTAAAGGCTGTTAGTGTAGCTGGGTTTAAAAAAGGTTTGGACAAGTTCCTGGAGGAAAGGTCCATAAACCATTATTAAGAAGGGACCCAGAATATCAATGCTTGACCCAGTACAAGCATTGCGGAACCTGTGTCTTTTGGGGAAACTGCTAGGTACGTATGACCTAGATTGGCCACTGCTGGAAACAGGATACTAGGCTTGATGGACCTTGGTCTGACCCAGTATTGCATATCTTATGTTCTTATGTTCTTATATGCCCGCTCTCCTTACAGATCAAAGAATGTGTAAATGACTCTGAGTTTGTGGAGCTGTCAGAATCTATTGTTTTGCATTGACTTCTGCTGCTGTTTGCTGCCCACCAGAAGCTGCCATCCCTAGGCAACCACCTAGTCTGTCTGGTGGTTGGATTGGCCCTGTCCCCAGGAAATATAATAGTTCCTCCTGGAAGGAAATTGCCTTTCAACTCAAGGGTCACCAGTTTAAGGCTAGATGAGGAAATGACACCAAAAGGAAAAGGTTTTTTCATGTCTGTTTCAGATTAAAAATGATATGAAACACATCAAGAAATTTAGTTAACTGCATCACATATTATCTCCCATGCAGTTAACATGTGGTAGCAACATTTTCTCTGCATGAAATGCACCGCAGCCTTCCAAAAAATGTTAACAGAGATTTTGCAATTACTGCATGCTAATGTTGGCATATGGCATATGGTATATGCAAAACCTTAGCACATTTTAGTAAACGGAGCCTTATACAAGCCTCCACAAGAGACTTACTTGGGAAAATTGCATTCTAGGGGGATCATTCAATAATAGTTAATGCATGCTACAGCTATGAACATGCATAATTTATTGCAGAGCCCATTTTATGCAATGGGCTCCATGGTAAATAATGCATGTTAACGGCGTTAGTAAATGTTGTTAGTAAATGATAGTCTATGTGTGTTAAATGTTTTCAGTTGAGTTTTAATATAATTGGCATTTAGGCTGGCTAGCAGGTAAGTCATTTCCACAGCTTATTTCAGAATCATTAAGCGAATGTTCATCTAGTTTTGGATATCATTCCATGATCTTTATCTGTGCAGCACTCCAACATTGTAAAGAGTATCAAAAACATATGAATTATCAGACATATGGCTATAATAAATTCTTACTTGGACATATCCATAAATATGTGTTTAAACAAAAATATTTAATAATTTGGCAGGCACAGTATCATACTTTTTATATTCCTGCTGATTTATCTTATGTATTGTATAAGGGCATAGGATTCTAGTCTACCAACATTTTCCCTATTTATATATTTCAAGATTAAAGACTCATTGAGCATAAACTTCAATAAGAAAAATGGGTAATGCTAACAGTGAAAATAAAAAAACGCCACAGCTATAAAGCACAAACAAGAAATACATAACCACATTTGACCTGCAATAGGAGAGAGTCCAAGATCCAGGAAAAGGGGAAGTGATGGTTTAATCAATATAAAATAAGGTTGTATCCAACTGAAAAGCAAAACAGCAATCACTGAGATTAAATCATCACCAGAGAGAAAGCTGGCATATTACCCTGATTCACTAGTAGGAGGAATATTATTCACAATTTGTCTTGCTTCAAGGAAAGCTTTCAGTTGTCCTGGCTGATAAAATATGAATATATTATTCTCACATTTAATGACATACTTACAGGAAATCCTAAGCAAGAAATGAGGGTTCAGAGATAGCTCTCTGCCTCATCAATAAAAATTCCTTATGCCTTTTTTGTGTGACCTGACATGAATCGGGAAACGCATGTGTGCCTTTGAGTCAATGCTGACTCCTGGTGACCCAGCAGCTCCTGGGTTTTCTTGACAGTGTGACCGGAAGTAGATTGCCAGGCCTTTCTTCTGAGGCAATAGAAACATAGAAATATGATGAGAGAAAAAGACCACATGGCCTATCTAGTCTGTCCTTCCATATCAACAACTACAACAGTCCCCTTTTTACCTTTAGAGATCCTCTGTGTTTGTCCCATACTTTTTTGAATTCAGTTACTGTCCTCATCTCTACCACCTCCACTGGGAGACTATTCCACGGATCCGTAAAGAAATATTTCTGCATATCACTCCTGAATCTATCTCCGTTCACCTTCATCCCATGTCCTCTCGTAGCAGAACTTGCTTTCATTTGAAAGAGGCTCTCTCCCTGAACATTTATGCCACGGAGGTATTTGAACATCTCAATCATATCACCTCTATCCCGCCTTTCCTCTAAGATGTACATATTAAGATCCTTAAGTCTGTCCTCATAAGCTTTATAATGAAGACCACTAATCATTTTAGTAGCCACCCTCTGCACCGACTCCATCCTATTCACATCCTTTTGAAGGTGCGGTCTCCAGAATTGCACACTATACTCCAAATGAGGTCGCACCAAAGGCTTATACAGAGGCATTATCACCTCCTTTTTCCTCTCCGTATGCACCCAAGCATCCTTCTAGCTTTTGCCATCGCCTTTTCTACCTGTTTAGCTACTTTAAGGTCATCAGACACAACCACGCGTAGGTCCCGCTCTTCTTTAGTGGACAAAAGTACTTCACCCCCTATACTATATTGCTCCCTTGGATTGCTGCAGCCCAAATGCATGACCTTATATTTTTTAAAATTAAATTCCAGCTGCCAAATTCTAGACCATTTTTCAAGCTTAGCTATATCCCTCCTCATGTTATCTACACCTTCCTGGGTGTCTACTCTATTGCAGATTTTGGTATCATCTGCAAAGAGGCAAACCTTACCCGACAGCCCTTCCGCTATATCACTAACAAAGATGTTAAAAAGAATCGGACCAAGGACAGATCCCTGGGGCACACCGCTGGTAATATCCTTCTCCTCAGAGTGAGCTCCATTTACCTGTACTCTTTGTCGCCTCCCACCCAACCAATTTCTAACTCAAGCAGTAACTTTAGGGTCCATCCCTAGGGTGTTCAGTTTGTTTATAAGTCACCTGTGAGGAACAGTGTCAAAGGCTTTACTGAAATCTAAATACACCACATCTAGGGCTCTCCCTTGGTCCAACTCCCTGGTCACAATTTAGAGGGCTAAGTAACTTTCCCAAGAGCATAAGGAGTGCTTATATTGTTGTTGCTGTTAAATGCCATCAAATCGGTGTTGATTCATGGCGACCCTCTGGATAGTTGTCATAAATTGTGTTCAGTCTTCAGTCAAGAGGCTCATTGTTGACAGACTGGTACCCGTAGCTGCTGTTATAACCGGGGTAACCAGATGCCCGGCTTCTCGTACCACTGCTTGAACCCCCAACCCTCACCTAGCTAATTAACCCCCCCCCCCCATCCACCAAAAACACACATACACTGAATTCTGGAACAACATTTGGTCGCAGCTTTATTAACCAAGTTTTAACACCGGCTCAACATGAGCCAACACAACATTCTTATTTACCAAAGAAACTGCCCCCCCCACCACCCCCATTCCGGATAATGCCCCCGACCAGCCATATTATTAGCAAAGTGGTGCATCATCCTCCCCCCCTTGCCCCCCTTTCCGCCCGCCTCGCCATATTATTAGCAAAGGCCGGCTCCACTTGTCTTAATCCGGGCGGAGACCCCAACGGAGACGTCTCTCCCACCCTGAGGAGCACTCCACTCCCCTCAATGTGGCCTCAGCCGTATATGCCCCACCGTGCCGGCGAGAGAGCTCGCTACCCCCCAACCGGCACAAGGTAGCCTACCTATCCTTGTGCCGCTCGCCCCAAAGAAAGCTGTGACCAACACTATCCCTCCAGCACTTCCTGCCAATCATTCAGTAACAAGTCCTGTCCCACCAGAGCTAAGTGTACTCCATCCATGTGGTATAAACCCACGCACTTCACCTCAGCCCAAGGGTGCAACACCTGCAGCCTGCCGGTCTGCTGTACCCAGCGCCCGATCTGCCTATTGATCTTGACCAGGCCACGAGACCACCTCCGCTGTAGCCAGCAGGCAGGACGCGGAATGATATCAGACCAGGCAACCACAACCCCAGGTAACAAATCCCTTATGAGTCCAATATCCCTCTGGACAGCCCGAATGAGCTGCTTGCAAGACCAGCTGGATAGGTCGTTGCCGCCCAGATGAAACCGCAGTCCAACCAGCCACTGCTGCTGTCCAATCTTCGACTCCACCAAGGATACCAGCTGCCACCATCGCATGCTGCGCTCTCCCATCCAACACAGTCGAATGCCCAATGTTACCAGCCCAAGGTGAATGCCCAGCAGGCGAGACACAGCCCTGTGCTCTGCCCAATAGACGAATGAATGACTGATGATCCACCACTCTCCAGCGGACGAACCATCTGCAAGAAGACAAATCTGACTGCAACCAACGGGCAACTCTGCAAGAGGAAGAAAAACTGTTAGAACCCCCACCCCCCACCCCCGCCTCAGACTTCAGGACTCCTGCGGGTGGAAATATCCCACGTAAGCGCCAGAGTGCCACCTGCCAATCCGCTGAATCACCTTTCCTTCCAGCCCCACTGCTGCCGCACTAGTAGCAGCACCAATCTTGAAGGAATGTGACGCAAATCGCCTCTCATCGCAGCCCAAATGCCGCAAAGCCAAACGCAGCACAGCAGTAAACTGAAACTGTGTCACCGGCTTATCATTCTCATGAATAAATGCAAAACCCGCTGCCACTGGTCGCCGATGCAGATACTTATGCACTGGACATGATTGCAATGGGAAAATTGCCTTCAGTATCACCCATCCTCCTTTTCCCCTCTGATCCGTTTTGGAATGCCGGAGAAAGATGCTCGCCTGCGTCACCTCCACCATCAAATGCTTGACGTCCAAACCCCCGAATGCACCCCTCCTTCCCGACCTTGGAACAAGCTCACACACACGGAATGCACCAAAAAATGCAGTCACAAACAATACCTGAAACAGGACAGACTCAAACTCGGAGACTGCAATTTGTAGCATCACTTCGCAAATCCGAAGCAGGAGCTTGTGAGACACCGGTAGACGTCTGTCTTGCAACTTGGGGTGTACCCTGGCCCAACCCACCAACATACGCTTCACCAGGAACTATGCACGGGGGTTACCCCAACCCGCTGCCTTAGCGAAGAATGAAAACCCCACAATCACAGACGCGGCTGCCGATCTGGACCAGCCCTCCCTTTTTGCCCACAGCACGAATTGGGCAACCATCTCATCTGCAACTTTCCCACCATGCCAACCTCTCCCGCTCAAAACGTCACCCACCTGAGAGTATCCATGCCAGTACATCACCCAAGTACCTCGCGCCACCGACGCAGACAACAACGCCATCACATCAGGGTCCCAACCTGCCAGAGATGATCCGGAACCACTGAGGCCGTCTCCTCTGTGTCCGGAGCCAGCAGGCGAAACTGAGTCCACTGAAAACAGGATAAAGCATCAGCAATTAAATTCTGTGTACCCGGCACATGGCGTTCTCTCACGGTAACATTCAGACACAGGCAAGCCAACACAAATACCCTCATCAACGCCACCACTCGCGGGCAATTGAGCACATGTCGATTGATAACTTCAACTACCGCTGCATTGTCGCATCAGAATTCCACCCTCCTATTCCACCCTCCTATTCAGGCCACACTCAAAACGCGACCACGATGGGGAATAATTCCAGGAATGTAATGTTGCGAGTCAGCCCTGATGCCCCCCATGCCGCCGGCTAGGCCTCTGCACACCAAGCCCTTTGACAGTATGCACCGAATCCAGAGCTGCCCACAGCATCCGAAAAGAACTGCAAGTCTGCGTTAGATACTTCGGGCAACTGCAATATAGTGCAGCCATTGAAATCAGCCAAAAAGGAGCCACAGACCCGCAAATCTTCTCACATTCCAGATGAGATGCGGATAAGGTGATACGGGCGGGACACCCCTGCCATTTCCAAGGACAGTCAGCACGCAAAGGGGTGCCCCATGGGAATAACCCAAAAAACGAAATTGAGATGCCGCACTAGTGACTGCAGAACCTTGAGAGTAGTCTTAGCAGAAGATCCCACCGTCGCGACCAATTCCCTTAGCCGTTCAACTTTTTGCGCCGGTAAACGCACCACCATGTCCATGGAATCTATTTCAACTCCTAAAAAGGTGAGGCACATGACAGGACCCACCGTTTTGTTGACCGCTATAGGGATACCGAAGTCATCTGCCAAACCATGAAATGAGTCTAGCAAAGTGGAACACGTCCCCACTTGTCTGGGCCCCACGAATAAAAAAAATCATTCAGGTAATGCACTATGGTGTCGAATCCGTTGTGCTGTTCTAAGACCCAATGCAAAAAGGTACTGAAGGCCTCAAAATAAGCGCAGGATATCGCACAACCCATAGGCATACACTTATCAAAATAGAACTGAGAACGAAACTGAAATCCCAACAGCCGGAATGACGAAGGGTGAACCGGCAACAATCAGAACGCAGATTCAATGTCCACCTTCGCCATCAGTGTGCCTGATCCGCACTGCCGTACCAACGCGACTGCCATGTCAAAGGAAGCATAACGAACTGTACACAACTCGTGGAGGATGTGATCGTTCACGGATTTCCCAGGTGGGAAAGACAAATTTATGAAGTAACCTATGACTGCCTGGCTCCTTTTTGGGAACTACTCCCAATGGAGAAACAATAAAAGGCGAAAATGGGGGTTTGTGAAATGGACCAGCTATTCTACCCAAGGCACATTCGGCCTCAATTTTCTTTTGAACAACTGCAACCAAAGGTCTTACTGAGCTGGAATTCCTAGACACCCCATCCACCACTACACCTTGAAACAGAATACGGAAACATTCTGAGAAACCTAACAAAATCACCCTCCATGCCTTGCCCTGCCGGCACCCCCCCAAAACAAAAAAAACCACGGACGCAACGTGTCAACCTTTACGCCCATCTCCCGCACTTATTTCCCCCTGGAGCTCCTGACACCCCTTTTCGGCTACACTTTGTGGCTGCGTGCCCACCCCCACAAAGGGAACAGGCATGTCTAAACTTACAGTCTGGGAAAGGGCAGGAAGATTTGTTGAAACGCCAAGACACATCACCCCCTCCTGCCCTTCCCTTTGACTGTGAAGTGGGAATGACTGGCGCTTGAAAGGACCGCGTGCCCACCAACACCGCTTGAGGCCCTGCCTGAGTTCCACCTCCCCCTTCTCCCCCCGACCTATTCTTTGTGGACATTTGAGTCAGCCACAAATTAATGTCTTTTTTCCCCCACGAAAGCTGGACATTCTCCTCCATCATGTCCCTGAATTCCTCATCATAGTTTAGCCACGCCCAGCCCTCGTGGGCCTGCGCCGCCGCCAATATCGCATCCGCATAAGCTAACAATGCGCCATATTGTCCCGGAAAATAATGACCCCAAACACTTGCTAGCCTTAAGAACGCCCGTGTCCAATTCAGTGTATTACGGGAGACCTTCCGCACACGACCCGCTTTTTTGTCTTCTTTGCGCTTCTTCCTAGTTTCCCCCAAGCGTTTCCTTCCATCCAACAGGCCAAAGATATCGATATACCTGCTCCTTTTAATCCAACATCTCAACTTCCGAGGTACCCCTTCCCACAGCTCGGCACAATGGACTACCGTGGGCCCGGTACCATCGGCCCTCTTGACTGTACCCTCTACAGAGCCCACCGAGAAGTCCCAGAGGAAGACGAGGATGACGACGAAGAGGAATTGCACTGACACCGGCGACCGCGCCTACGCTTCACTTTAGCCTTCCTACCAGCTTCGAGGCCCACCCCAAAAGGATGAGCCCCGCCTCCCGAGCCAGCTGCACCACCCGCATACTCACCGGCTTCTGGGTTGGACACCGCTAGCTTGCTCACGGTCTGTGATCCAGCCGCCGGGCGGGGTTGCACCGACAATTGAACTGTAGAGACCGCTCCACCTGCCTGTCCGGAGTCAGTCATACTTGATCTTATACTCGCACTCTCTGGCACCTGGACAAAGAAGGAGAAACCCCAGCAGCCACAGCCCCAGCAGCCCTAGTCACCCGACTCTCCTCCCCTCCCCAGCTCCAAGCTGACGAGCCCATACCCCCATACCCCCATACCCCCGGACTCCCAACCGCCTATACCCCTCCCAGGTATCATCCCTGCCCCACCCAACCCCACTCCCGACCAATCACTCCAACCGCAACCCCACGGCCCCATACTCCCGTATTGCCCTGCCCCAAAAGACCAAGGACCAGGGGTCCTGGGAAATGCTGGATGTGGGAAGCACCAGCCCAGAGGACATGGAGAATAGTACCCGTGAAAGGGGAATGGAACAGAAACTCCCGATGCACCATGCTCAACCATGTCAGCACGCTGAATGACTACCTCTGCTCCTGGCACCGCCAACTCTCCGGAGGGGTTGCGCTGCTCCCCCCTTCCCCCGAGACTGCTCGGCACTGTTGACCACATTAGACCCTACAGCTCTGCACCCGCCTCATCAAACTGTATAATCCCTGCCGCCTCTGACCCTGCAACTGCAGCTGTGGAACCCCCAGTCCTGCCCCTTGGCCCGAAACCCGTCCCACGACCCCTGCTTTGGGCCTGCCTTACTCTCTTTCCTGAGCCCCTTACTACCAGTAAACCCCTTGCCATCGATCCCCTGGGCCCTACTACTGTGTGCCCCCGCAGCACTGCCCCCGACCAGTAGCCCTTCTTTTGGAGGGTCCCTGCCCAAAACCTCCACTCCCCCTAGCCACCCCTGCCCTTTAGGGGTCCGCACCATGCTTATGGCCTCGGTAGGACCGAAGAATCCCACCCCCCTTTCTCCCACCACAAGGTAGCAAACTTAAATGAACTTACAGCTGCCCCTGACTGCAAAACCCCCACACACACACTCCCCACTTTTTTTTTAAACGGAGCTAGTGCTTAATGCAACAAGGACGCCTGGCCACAAGATCCAAAAGATTAAACTGCTTGTCCACTGCAACCGGGGATGGTTATCTGGCTGTCCAAACCCCGGAAGAACACCTGTGGGAACTCTCTGCACTCCCCCCAAAACTCAGCACGGAACTCCCCATGCACACTCCCAATGCAACAACACTGAATCCCCCGCTACTCCCCCCTGTAACCCCGCCAAAATTACCCCCCGAGCCCACACTGCGCTCCCGGAGACAAGACCCCCCAAAAACACACCTTTTCGCCGGCCAGGCCAAGTAGGAAGAGGCAGAACGTGTGCCACCGGTCTCCCACGCTTCCTGCTTGCCCCACCCACCAGAACGCCATCCACCAATCAAATCGCCCCATGCGCCTGATGTAGGGCGATTTGAAGAACGCACTCGCACTCCTCTCTCCCCCCCCCCCACTCCCACACAAACCGCCGGTGAGAACCCGGGCCCCGAGTACCCGGTTATTATACCGGCCTCGGGACCCGGCCCTGCGGCACGTCAGGATTTATATCGATCCATCTCATTGCTGGCCTTCCTCTTTTGCGTTGACCTTCTATTTTGACAAGCATGATGTCTTTCTCAAATGATCTCTCTCTTTGCATGATGTGTCCAAAGTATGAAAGTCGAAGTCTTGTCATCTGAGCTTCTAAAGAAAGCTCAGGTTTGCTCTCCACTAGTACTGACTGGTTTGTTCTTCAGGAAGTCCATGGTATATGCAGTATTCGCCGCCAGCACCATAGTTCTAAGGTATCAATTTTCTTCCTGTCTATCTTTTTCACTGTCCAGCTTTTGCATCCATATGATGTTATTGAAAATGCCATGGCTTGAACGATTCAAATCTTTGTATGGAGAGAGACATCTCTGCTCTTGAGAATCTTGTCTAGGTCTTTCATAGCCATTCTGCCAAGAGCAATGCGTCATCGGATTTCTTGAATGCTCGTTGCTTCTTTATTGATAGTTGATCCAAGTAGGTTAAAGTTGCCCACGATTTCAATTTCTTCTCCTTCAACGATAAACTTATTGATTTTGACAGTTGTCATGATCTTTGTCTTCTTTACATTAACGTGCAGGCCCATTTTAAGTCTATGTTCCTTGATTGTGAGAAGCAAATGTTTCAGATCATCTTCACTTTCAGCCAGTAATGTGGTATCATCAGTATAGTGAAGGTTGTTGATGAGTCTTCCACCAGTCTTCACACCTCTGCTGTCTTCATACAATCCTGCTTCTCTGATGAGTTGTTCTGCATATAAATTAAACAGGTAGGGGGAAAGTATGCAGCCTTGTCATACACCTTTGCTTATTTTAAACCATTCTGTTTCTCCTTGTTCTGTTGCTTCTTGATCAATGTACAGATTGTGCAAGAGAATATCAGGTGTTCTGGTATACCCATGCTTCTTAATGTGGCCCAGAGTTTCTCATGGTTTACACAGTCAAAAGCCTTGCTGTTGTTGATAAAGCACAAAGAGATATCCTTTTGGTATTCTTTAGTCTTTTCAAGGATCCATCTCACATCCACGAAGATGTCTCTCATTCCTCGCTCTTTCCTGAACCCTGCTTGCACTTCAGGTAGATCTTGTACCAGGTATGGTTGTAGTCTCCGTTGAATAATCTTAGGTAGAATCTTTCTGGCATGTGGGATCAGAGCGATTGTACAACAATTTCCACAGTCATTTGGATCACCTTTCTTTAGCATTGGTATAAACACAGATCTTTTACAGTTAGTTGGCCATGATATTGTCTTCCAAATTTCTTGGCAGAGCCTTGTAAGTATGGAAACAGCTGCATCAGATTGCTGTAATACTTGTATGGGAATGTCATCAATGCCTAGTGCTTTGTTCTTTGATAAGGCTTTTAATGCTGCTTCAACTTCTTTCATCACCAATGGTTCCAGATCATAAGGTACAGGTTGAAATGGCTGTTGGCCCACTTGATCTTTATCATATGAAAACTCTGTATATTCTTTCCATCTTTTCTTGATCTTCTCGCATCATTCAACATAGAACATTGAGCATCTTGTAACATTCCAATTCGAGGCTGGAGTTTTTTCTTCAACTCTTATAATAGCTTTAGGAAAGCTGATCTTGTTCTTCCTCTAATAGTTTCTGCTTCTATTTCCTTGCATGTATCATTGTAGTACTTTTTCTTGTCCTGTCTTGCTGCACGTCGGAAATCTCTGAGTTCTGTGATTGCCTCTCTTTCTCCTCTAGCTTTAGCTTCTCTGCATTTCTGGGCAATTTTCAGAGTTTCTTACATCATCCATTTTGGCTGTTTTTGCTTTTTTCACCTTTTATAGAGACTTCTCGCTTTCTTCCAACACAATCTTCTTGATGTCATTCCATAACTCTTCTGGAGCTCTGCGATTTGTATCTAAAGCAGCAAATTGATTTTGCAGGTAGTCTTTAAATTCCAGTGGTGTATTCTCAAGGTCATATTTTGCTACAGTCATGAATGGCTTGCTCTTTTTCAACTTTAGCTTGAGTTTGCATACTAGTAGTTGGTGATCTGTACCACAGTCAGCTCCAGGTTTTGTCTTTGTTTATGTTATAGAGCTTTTCCATCGTTGACTTCCACAGATGTAGTCAATTTGATTTTTGTACAATCCATTGGGTGAAGTCCATGTGTACAGTTGCTGCTTGTGTTGCTGGAAGAAGGTGTTTGAGATGAATAGATTGTTGGTCTTGCAGAATTCTATCAGTCTTTCTCCAGCTTCATTTCTGTTGCCAAGTCCATATTTTCCAACCACTTTGCCTTCTACTTTGTTGCCAACCTTTGCGTTCCAGTCACCCATGATTATCAGGATATCTTATTTGCATGTTCTGTCAATTTCAGCTTGTGCTTTTTCATAGAACTCATCAATTTCATCCTCTTCTGCAGCTGTTGTTGGGGCATATACTTGAATTATAGTTGTGTTGATAGTCATTCCTCGTAGATGAATAGAGATTAAGTGTTCACTGACTGCATTGTATTTCATTACAGTTCTTGAAAGGTTCTTCTTTATTATAAATGCAACACCATTTCTTCTTTGTCTTTCATTTCCAGCATAGTTGACCATGTGATCATCTGTTGCAAAGTGCCCGACGCCAGTCCATTTCAGTTCGCTGACACCAAACAGATCAAGTTGTACACATTCCATTTCATTCTTGACCACCTCCAACTTCCCTTGTTTCATGCTTTGTACATTCCATGTCACAATGTGTAAGACATCTTTACAGCTTCTGACTCTCATTTCATGTGTAGCTACATCATCAATCGGACATCCCAAAGGCTTTGATCCAACCATATCCTAAATGCTGGCTTTACTCTAAAAAACCTTCAGCTCCTCCCCAGTAACTAGTTGAGTGCCTTCCAACCTGGGGGTCTCATCTTCCAGCACTGTAGTGCAATTTGTTTTGTTGTGATTATCCATTTGGTTTTCTTGGCAAGATACAGAAGTAGATTGCCAGACCTTTCCTCCGCACAGTTTAAGTTTTTTTTTTTTTTTAATCTTTTATTTATGCAATATTCCAAATACAACAAGTTAACAACTTGTACATTTAAAGACTCAAGGTCCACAAGTCCACAACAATGTCGGCAAGAATGGGTCACAAAACAAAAGAAAAATTGTCATCTAGCAAATATAAACGATAAAGACGGACAAAAGAGATGTGCAAATATTCTAACCGTAGATAGCACACCTAATCGGGGGGTCTACCCAGAGGGGAAGAAGAAGAAAGAACCAAAGAATTCACCTGTTTTGAATTAATAAAAGAGGCTAATTGGGAAGGTTCAAAGAAAATATATCTGTTCCCAGATAATTTCACCAAATATTTACAGGGAAATCGCAAAAAAAACCAACCCCCCCCCCAACTGAACAACCCCCGAACGATACATGAGAAAATGCTTCCTTCTTTTCTGAGTGGCTCTCGAGACATCCGGAAACATTCTTATATGAGAATACAAGAAATCATGACTGGAAGACCTGAAAAAAAGCCTCAGGAGCCAGTCTCTATCGACCTCAAGGGCAAAGGTTACCAGTAGCGTAGCAGTCATCCCTGCAGCAGTAGGGGACTGTTCCAAAAAGGTAGAAAGGTCTAAACTGTCCGAGGACATCAATAGGTTTTCTCCTTCGCCCCTCGCTCCAATCCTCGAAGTCGGTAAATAGAAGGCTTTAGAAATTGGAGGAATTGCTTCTGCCGATACCTTCAAAACAGTAGTGAGAAACTGCTTAAATAGGTCCAAGGTTGAAACCCCTGGAACTTTAGGAAAGTTCAAAACTCGAAGGTTACGGCTTTTAGCAGCATTTTCAAGAAACTCCAAACTCCTATGTACAGCTGACAAATCTTTTACCAAAGACTGGGAAACATCTTTAATCTGCCCTAAGGACCCCTCTAAAGAGGTCACTTTAGCATTCATCTCAGTCTGAGCAGATTGATATACATGTAATTGTTGCCCAAAAAGTTGAAACTGCTGGAGAATGGACTGGAGCTGTGATGTTACATTGAGATACATAGCAGAGAAGGCTTCCCACAAAGATTCAAAAGTAACAACCTTGGGTTTTTCCAGGGAGAGTCCTTGGACACTCACCACTTTTGAGGTAACTGCTTCCAGTCCCAAAAGAGATTCCACTCCAGAATGCCGAAGCAGAGAGGCTCGATCCTCAACAGCCCCCTCCACACCAACCACCACTTCCGACAAACACTGCCCGACTAGGTTACCTTCCATGCCGGCAGACTGCTGTCGAGGCTGCACAATAGGGCTAATCACCCCTCCTTTAGCCACCTCTGCAGCTTCCAGCAAGATCTCACCTTCGGGCTGTGGTGGCGATACACGGTACTCCGGGCTTAAAGATGCCTCTAGTCCTACGGCGCATTGGACCCTCCTTCCACCCCAGAAACGCCAAGTGAGAGCTCTGGAGTTACAACACCGCTCTCTGCGGTCACCACATAGGAGTCCATGGGACCGCACACCACCGGCTTTTCAGCGCCTGAGTCCGCTGTCGCCGCCAACTTTGCCTTCCGTTTTCTGTCCTTATGCGGCATTGAACGGCACCATCAGCAAACGAAGTAAAGGTAAAGGAAAATGGCAAAATTCCAACAGGTCTCGGAGCTCACCGGCGTGCGTCCGTTATCGCCACCATCTTGCCTCAGTGTAACTCTGCACAGTTTAAGTTTAGTGGTGTTGCCATTGTCACAGAAATGTGATCTTCCGCCGCCAATACTGTCCCATTCTGCTTCTGCTGAGATGGGTGATTTGCCAAGAAAGAAATTATCTCTATTTCTGAGAGAAGCTTCAGTTTTTAATTTTGGTTATATTTAAGCAAAAGAGACAATTAAAATAGACTGCACTTCCATAACCTTAGCTGAGAATCAAACTATTCACAGAAAGTTGTTCGCTGTGACTTCCAAATTATCTGTGGATATCTTTAATACTTCCCAGAAGATATATCTTCAGCTTTGGGGGTGACAAAGGGAAAGTTGGCAAAGTGTAAATTTCAATTGCTTGGCATGATTGCCCAATGATTCCACCTTCCAGTAGGCAACATGCTGGCTCTGCAGTAAAATAGTTGTATAGTTCTGGACTTCAGATACATGACATCCCAAAGTGTTCAGCCTATTTCCTTGCTCCAAAAAGCATTGTTCATGGTGACAAATCTGATCTTTAGCTTCTTTTGAAATGAAAAGCACTTGATCCAAATGCTTTACCAGCAAATAGGAACTTGACAGCAGAAAAAGACCACATGGCCTATCTAGTCTGCCCTTCCATAACAACTACAATAGTCCCCTTTTTACATTTAGAGATCCTCTGTGTTTGTCCCATGCTTTTTTGATTTCAGGCAGAGGCCAGTTCAGAGATGTGTATCCCTGGGAATATAGCCAGGACATCCAGGATGTGCCCCAATTCAGGCACCCCGGACATCCCGACACTTACCTGCATGGTGCCACGGTGGCGTGGTGTCCTGTTGCTATGCCATCGCAGTTCCATGCAGGAGCCGTAATCCTTGGCCGACCATCAAAATCTTCTTTCCCTGCAGCCCAACCCCTGATCAGGCCTACCGTGGCCAAGGTTGGGCTGTGGGGAACCCCCTGCACCCCCTCACCTTGCTTTGCAGTTCCGGTGTCCACCTTCTGTGCTGTCTAGGAGGACTTATTCCACCTCTGAGGTGGAAAAAGTCCCCCATACAAAAGGCCAACCTCGGATTCGGCCCGGTATGTCCAGGTCAGGTTCCCTCCCACTCCCTGCCCACTCCCCACCCTCGCTCCTCCCCCAGCCAACCCCTCCCGCCATGAACAGAGCTGCCCATACATCTTGTCTATATGTGTGGGGAACTCTGTCTGCAGGATCACCACCACATTGTTTAAAAGGTCCGGACATCCAGATTGGATGTCCAGACCCGCTAAAGGCTTCTCAGAATCTACCCCATACTGTCCTCGTGTCCACCACCTCTACTGGGAGACTATTCCATATACCTACCACTCTTTCTGTAAAGAAATATTTCCGCATATTACACCTGAGTCTATCCCCTTTCACTCTCATCCTATGCCCCTCATAGCAGAGTTTGCCTTCAATTGAAAGAGACCCTCCGATGTATTAATGCCACAGAGGCATTTAAATGTCTCTATCATATCACCCCTATCTCGCTTTTCCTCTAAAGTATACATATTAAGATCTTTAAATCTATCCTCATATGCTACATAGCAAAGACCATTAACCATTTTAGTAGCCACCCTCTGCACTGACTCCAACCAGCTTATATCTTTTTGAAGGGTGTTCTCTAGAATTGTACACAATACTCCAAATGAGGTTGCACCAGAAACTTATACAGAGGCATATTCCAATGAAAGAGTAGCTCTCCATGAGGAGTAGGAACAACAGGGAGGGATCGAAAACTTCCTACCTCCTCTCAGCTCATGGAACCCAAATAGGGGTGGCCTCCACCTCCACTGTGACTGTCTCATCTCTAACACCAGTAGTTGGTATTTCTATAGGCCTTCTGGCCCCTCCAGAGTCCTACTGGAGAGTCCTCACTGTATAGCTCCCGCAATGGCTACCCGTATGTAGACAGTGGAAGCATCTGCACTGGCTTACAGTGATTCAGCAAGCACCTCTCCGGGATGCACTGATAGACTGCACTCCTTGGGACACAAGGAAGTTTCAGCCCTCACAACAGCAGAAACTCCTAACTCAACACCATGTCCTGAAGAAATCTCCTCTGCAAGAATTCATTCAGCATAGATTGGACTGATATGGGGAAAGTCACTAGCTCTGGGAGAAAGATCTAGACTTTTCCCTTCTGTTTGCTCACTGAAAAAAATAAAGTAAAAAAAAATACTGTTAAAGCCCCAAATCAGCCGGAACATTTGTAATTCACTGGTCCTTATTTGGCACCATCTTGAGTCCAAACAACAGGCCTAAACTAAAAGTATAGTGCTGGCATAGGGACTGCACCATATATATATATTTATTCAGCACTGTTAACTATATAAATAGCGACACTCGAAATACATACTAAGCTAAGCACTGATGCATGGTACGGTCATTGCACTGGCTGAATAAAGGCCCTATATTACTACTAAGAAGTTATCGGGCATGTTTACTAAAACACACTACCTGGGTAGCATGGGGTTGGCATGCATTTTTGGCACCACACTACAACACAGCGCAGGGTCCTGGGCTAAAAAACCTGTTTTACCAGGGTAGCGTATGTCTGAGCATTCCTGCCACTAGTGCAGGCCTTGAAAGCCTTCTCTGCTGGAGCTTGATGGGGATCAACTACCTCGAGCACAATGGATGGTGGTAGTTGCTGCCCGTGGTGGTCGTAACGTGACGAGCTGCACTAAATTCAGGAGGACATCTGCCCCATCCCTCTGCATCCAGCGCAGTGCCCCATGCTACAAATGCAGCCCAAACCCATGCTACTAGTAAAAACACCCCTTAAAATTGTATCTAATTTACTCAAAAGAAGTCTTAATTTAAAAAGAAAATCTCTTTTAAATTTTAGAAGTTGTAACTTAGATTTTGCCTGTCTATAAAAGTACTCTTTGGAAAAAGAGGATGGATAGTTCCAGTATGATGCAAAGATGGACATACACTATAGGTAATGAGGTGATCATAATATCATATCAAAAGAAAACAGACCTTATGTGAAAGTCTTAAGGAGTAATAGCACCTTTTAATCTCCAAATCTCTGATCACCTCTTTTGCATCGCCTGGATGAACCCTGAAATCTCCAGGTTTCTTATAGTACACCGGTCTGGAAGCTTTCATTTGTCAGCAAAAGACTGGTATATGAGTCATTTCTTGACCATATCTATTTGAGGGGCTAAATTCTCCAAAGCCTAGAACTTAGACACAAAATAAGGAGTTAAACAAGTAGGGGGGAATTTTATTACAAAGTGCCTAGATTAAATGGGCAGAAAGATGCCTACTTTATCCCTTTTTTACAAAGACACATAGGTGCCTATGTGACTTTATAAAATACAGTACTAATGCCAAATCTGCTGAGATCATGTCTGCATAACAGGTGCCGACATTATGCCTGCTCAAGAGCAGGTATAATGTCAGTGTGTATGTAGCATGAGTCCACATGTATTTTATAAAATACGCATGTAAATTGTCTGCCCACACATTGTATTTGTGCACGCATTCTGTGCAAGTATTCATTGGCTTGCACCACACCTACTATAAGGTGTGCCTAATTTTATAAGAACCCATTTACTTATGTGAAACACTCTTTCACAAAAATAGTTTATAAACTTTTTCTCATATTGGTTTCATGCACACAATGGATTTTGAGCAGTCTTACAATACATGTGCAATTTCATTGCACTAGTTCTTCAGGATGCATTTCAGTGGTGTACATGTACATGCTGACTTTGGCACATAATAGACGTTTTCAAAATGTTGTACACATAAATGGGATACCAGCTGCACATATAATTTTGCACCATGTATTCCAATGGACAGGGTAATGTGTAACTCGTATATTAGCAACATATTCACCCAACGTTCAAAGTCAACTTGTGTGTTATGTTTACACTGTAAAGAATGTTTGGCATGCTTGAAAGTGCATTCCTAAATCTTTGCGACTTTGGAAGATAAGTCATAATGTTCATTAACATTACTTTGTGGTACACCTCACAATTCAGCATTTACCAGTCTTAACTTCCACCTTATGTATTTCTTTCATCTGTAATATGAACTCATGTAATCTAGTTAACACATTCTGTGCATGGGATACGGTGGAATGAACCGAAGCTCTGTAGTTACAAGTGATCCAGCCCATTATGGAGGTTTAGTTTAGTATATTATTCTTGATATACATCCTTTTGAAAAACACATCAACAAAGCAGTTTAATTCATTAATAACCAATTAAAAGTACATCAATGCAAAACATCCAAAAACAACAAATCATCAACAAATCATCATCATAAATAACCAGTTAAAATAGATATAAAAGTGACATTACCAAAATAACAATAAGTTGTCATCAGAATAAGACACGATTAGTGAGGTCAAATCACAGAGGGCTATAAACTAGATATAGAAGAAGTACCCTCCAAAAAATATTGAGAAAATTGCTGAATGAAAGTTTAGACTATTCCTACCTCTTATCAACACACAAGAAGTAAGGCAGAAATGCAGGTCTCAGACTCACACTGGCAACGCTATGGAAAAATCCAAAGCAGAATGCCTTCTTGCATCAACGACCTAGAGCATTTACTGCTCAATTGAAAGGATAAGATATATTTTTTTTGTCTTTTGTCTTTTTCTTTTCAATCTTTCACTAGAACATTTCTCTAATAATTAACCAAACTTGTAGAACATGTTGTTTAGTAGTTTAGACAATGCTTATCTGGATGCTGCTGCTATGTAACTCCCCGACGCCACCAAGTGGGTACTGCTGAATGCGTTTCGAATCCTTCCTCAGGGGGAACTGCACTTAAACAGCATAGCCTCTCAAAATGCAGCGAGATAATACGCACAAATCACTCAAAATATTTGCAACTCGAGATTTTTCACTGTGCAGAAAACGCCGCGCCGAAGGGGATAAAGGAAGTGGAAGTGCAATGGGCTAAACTACAGGAGGCATTAAAAGAGGTGAAAGACACATATGTAAGAAAAGTAAAGAGGAAAAGGAAACCTATTTGGTTCTCCAAAGAAGTGGCTGCACTAATAAAGGCAAAAAACACAGCTTTCACAAAATTCAGAAGTTCACAAACAGGAACACAGAAAGGACTACAGTATCAAACTAAAAGAGACTAAAAGAGAAATAAGGATAGCAAAATCAAAGGCAGAAGAAAAGATGGCTAAAGATGTGAAGTATGGCGACAAAACTTTATTCAGGTAAATTCGGGAGAGGCGGAAAATCAGAGGTAGAATTGCAGGACTCAAAAGTGCTGGGAACAGATTTGTGGAAGTGACATTGAAAAAGAAAACATGCTAAACAAATACTTCTGCTCTGTTTTAACTAAAGAAAATCCTGGAGAAGGACCACCTGTGATTCCCAAATATACAAATGGGAATGGAGTAGATACCACACCATTCACAGAAGATGATGTGTTAGGACAGCTAGCAAAACTGAAAGTAGACAAGGCCATGGGACCAGATGGGATACATCCCAAGATACTGAATGAGCTCAGAGAGGTTCTTGCAAGGCTGTTAAAGGATGTTTTTAATAGATCCTTGGAGACAGGACAAGTTCCACAGGACTGGAGAAGGGCTGATGTGGTACCTCTTCACAAAAGTGGTAACAGGGAAGATGTGACAAACTACAGGCCAGTAAGCCTTACCTCGGTGGCGGGAAAAGTAATGGAGGTGTTCATGAAAGAGCGGATAGTGGACTTTCTTGAAACCAACATGTTGCATGATCTGAAGCAGCATGGTTTTACCAAAGGATGATCTTACCAAACAAATTTGATTGAGTTCTTTGAATGAGTGACCAGAGAACTAGATCAAAGGCATTTGATGGATGTCATCTACCTGGATTTCAGCAAAGTCTTGGATACTGTTCCTCATAAGAGGCTTATCAATAAACTCAACAGCTTGGGGATGGGTCCCAAGGTGGTGAACTGGATCAGAAATTGGTCAACTGACAGATGACAGATGGTGATGGTAAATGGAACTCACTTGGATGAAAGGAAGGTGATTAGTGGTGTGCCCCGGGTTCGGTCCTGGGACTGGTACTGTTCAATATATTTGTGTGTGATATTGCTGAAGGACTGAACGGAAAAGTCTGTCTTTTTGCAGATGACACGAAAATTTGCAACAGCGTGGACTCCCCTGAGGGAGTGGATAAGAAGAGGAAAGATCTACAAAAGCTGGACGAATGGTCTAATGCTTGGCAGTTAAGATTTAGTAGTATGTTTACTAAACTGCGGTAATGTTACAGACCGCGTGTTATGTAATGTAATGTTAACGTGCGTTATGAAATGTTAACGTGCGTTAACGTTACTTAACGAGCGTTAACGTCCCCGGCCGCGGTAAACACCGCAGAGGGTGGAGAGAGGGTGGGGGGAAGGGGTAAATGGGCGGGGAGTGGGCCGGGAGAGGCTCCCTGCACACTAACGCACTGAACTGAAGGGCTGAATCCTACCGCGAATGAAAACCTGCCGTTAGATGCACATTTGCAGGAGGGAGAAACCATTTCAGCGTCAACAATGTACAGCATGGACAGGGAGCCCAAGTAACGTGATAGTAGTGCTCCATTTCCAGCACCAGCATAGTGCCCAAGTACGAAAGGCCACTATGGCGATGGTGCAAGTGGACAGGACCAAAAGAACAGATACAAAGACTGGCAGTGATTCAGGTTTAAAAACCCCTTTTATTAATGACCCAAGTGGGACATAGGGGGCTGCAGGCGGGCTGTGTAGCGGGGGCAGCAGGGGCACAGGGTGGACTAGGCAGGCGCCTAGGTGGCACATAGGAACATAGAAACCGGAAATCAGCATGACAGCAGCTGACAAAGGCCAAACCCAATCCACCTACATCTACCTGGTCCACCCGAGCTAACAGTTGCCAGGGCATTGACCTGACATCCCCCCAGCCAAACCTCCCCCAAGTGGAAGGGACAGACTATTGGTAGGCGGTGATGGGGGGGGGATGTGAGGATGCTCATGTATGCCCCATGCCCCAGACCCTGCTCCCTAGGTGACCACCTGCCCACACAGTGGATGGCCTGGGACTGTGCACTACCAGCACCGACAGCATATGGCCATGTCAGCATGGCAGGGGGGTGTGTGTGCCTGTGCTGGAGGGGGCAGTGGCACCTGCCTGCAGTGGACCTAGGCCATGCCCTGTACCAGTACGTGGTGTGCAGTGCAACATAAAAGGTCTGGCTGAGGAAAAATACAGATAGCCCCAGGGACCACCATGCATCTGTGGCAACAGTGTGGTACAATACACCCAGCCAGTGTGTCCAGAAGCAGAGGATCATAGGTTCAAGCCCCAGCTGTGGCTCCTGCAAAGCATGTCCCTATGTTTTACCCTACAATGCAGATACAACAGCAACATGTGCAAAGCCCAAAGCAGCGGGGAACAGGGGTACAAACACCCACTCACACAGGCTCCACAATCCAAAGATGCATGGAGAGTCAGGCTGTTGGCCCCAGCATTGAGCTGCAGTTATCACCAGGGCACTACTACTACCTCCTCCACAGTTTAGCAATGTCGGCACTGTGATCAGGACCAGTGTGGCGGGCAGGGTCGCCAACCACCCCTATCTTTGCACAATGCTGCAATAGGAGTGTGTGTGTGTATATCTATCCATTGTTTCATGGCTGCCCACACCTCACCGGGTCCACAATGTCCCGCTGTTACCAGCGTTAGCCTGAATATGTGCATAATGAAGAGCAAGGTGGTGTGGGTATGGCCCGGACAGGGCAGATTGGCCAGAATGCATCTTCACAGGGTGTGGGACAATGGCTGGGACACTGTAGTACCCGACCACCGCCTGCATTGACAGGGTGGCCACAGCATGGCATGCTGGGAGGGCACTCACTCTGACCGAGCAGTGACCATGGCATGTCTAGTTTCCCACATAGCACTCTACATTATCTGTCTCCAGTGATCCTGTTGTGTTCCCACTGCTGGGGCCCCAATCACTGAGATGCTTACTTGGTGAACATAGTTTCTCTGTGAGCATGCACTATGGACTGGCTAGTGGACTGTCTGCAGTAAGACTGTGCATGGTCAGAACACCTATACGGTGCAGTCTGACTGTGCTGTCTGCTGGTGACTGGCAGACAGTGGTGTGAGGCAGTTGGGGTTTTCCAGAGCTAACTCCATCATTGCTGCTGGTCTGCTCCAGCCACAGGTATGGCTCTGGCCCACCAACCCTGGAGGGCTGTCTTATGCCAGCAGGATGGAAGTTGCTTCACGGGGGCTGGGGCACCTGTCCCTTACCTACAAAAAGGGTGATGTTAGCCCGTTGGGGTATGTAGTGTATACCACTTTGACCTATAAAGGCACTGCTACACAAACCGCATGCAAGTTTGGAAACCCCTCTGCCCTGATAACAGGTGCCCATGTCAGCCAGACCCTAACACAGGGTACACACTAATATGGGTGGTGTCTGGTCCCAGAGGGCCACATGTGACTGCAGGATAAAGATGGACACCGAATTACCTTCAGCTGCACTGCAAGGAACACCTGTCACACACTGGTAGTGATGGGGATGTACAGCAGGGAATCTCTCTAGCACCACATGTACTACAGACCTAGTGCTGGGCACTCATCTTATCCCTCAGGGAGAACACAGAACCTGCACAGTGGCATGGTCTGTAGCTACTCTGTGCCAGTATCACGCACTGTCAGTTCGTCTTTCCAAGCTGAGGTACCAGAGAGTTGCAGACCCCATTTGCTGATCAGCTGTAGACAGCTATTCAGCATGTTCATTGCATCAT
The DNA here is from genome assembly GCA_033557465.1 of Ichthyophis bannanicus. Classification (NCBI taxonomy): domain Eukaryota; kingdom Metazoa; phylum Chordata; class Amphibia; order Gymnophiona; family Ichthyophiidae; genus Ichthyophis; species Ichthyophis bannanicus. The sequence goes on along the minus strand of CM066032.1, from coordinate 1,399,826,765 downwards.
GGGTACTGGTGGAGTTACCCTATACTGGCACTCAGAGCAGACAGTTTGTGCGGTGACCTGCAGTCCTTCTGTACCCAGCCATTGCTGTGACATACACCATGGAAGTATAGCCTACTGGTTAATACAATGCCATTCTTGGCAGTGTTCATGGGTTCAATTCCTCATTGTTCCCTCCTCTCATGCCCCTCCTCCTCAAATAGTGTGCATGCCTGTAACAGGCAGATTTGTGCTACCAGCCTATAATACCCGCTCCACAACTTCCAACATTCCCTTGGTCCATCTATCTGCATGTGTCAGCTGTGTAGAGACCTGTCTGCCTGTGCGGACTGTCACCCCATGTCCTGCACTGCTACCCTTTCCTGCATTGCGCCTCTTCATGCTTGCCTCGCCTGTGTCTGATCTGCATCGCACCACCACTCCTCTGTCCACCCATCATTGTAACTATCCTGCCACCTCCGCCTCCACTGGGGGACATGTATTCCCATCATCTGCCACCAACTGTCTTTCCAGTACTTTACATTGCCAACACCCTGTGCTGTGATATAGTTGCCCCCACCATGTTTGTCATCAGTACTGGCAGCCACATGGGATGCCCGCAGATATGGCAGGTCCAGCGGCTCCCAGCTCTCCCTCCTTCACTCACCTGTTCATTGCCTTTCCTGAGTGCTCTATCTAGTGTTAGAGCTACATCTGTCTCTGTTCCTCACAGGTCATGTGTGTCATCCTGAAGCACCTTGCAGCCCTTAGGCCACACTAACCTAGGGTGCCATAACCTTGTTAGGCCACCGTAACCTATGGTTCCATAACCCAGGGTGCCCTCTAAGGTGCCGTGTCCAGGGGTGCCTAATACGGCGCTTAGCCTAAGGAGACCTACTGTATAGGGCACCTTACAAAGCGCCTTATGAGGCACCTTACAAAGCACCTTATAAGGCACTTATAGGGCACCTAACAAGGCACCTTATAGGGCACCTTACTTATAAGGCACCTTACAAGGCACCTCAGAAGTTAGATGGTACAGTTTATTTTGTTTTTATCCTGTTGCTATAAAGGGATCCACTGTTTGTTCCATGCCGTTTTGAATTCCGTCACCGTGTTTGCCCCCACCACTTCCATCGGGAGGGCATTCCAAGCATCCACCACCCTTTCAGTGAAAAAATATTTCCTGACATTGCCTTTCAGTTTACCACCTTGCAGCTTCATGTTATGCCCTCTAGTTTTACAGCTTCCCCGTCTTTGGAAGAGGTTTGTTTGTTCATCATTTCTCTTTAAGTATTTAAATGTCTGAATCATATCTCCCCTGTTCCCTCCTCTCCTCCAAAGTGTACATATTTAGGTCTTCAAGTCTCTTCTCATAAGGCTTCTGACACAGGCTCCAAATCATTTTGGTCACCTTCCTCTGAACAGTTTCCAGTCTTTTTACATCTTTTGCAAGATATGGTCTCCAAACTGAACACAGTATTCCAAGTGAGGCTTCACCAGTGACTTGTACAGTGGCATAAGTACCTCTTCCTTTCTGCTGGTAATCCCTCTTTGTGTGCAGCCCAACATCCTCCTGGCTTTTGCCACCGCCTTGTCACACTGTTTTGCCACCTTGAGATCATCAGAGATAATCACACCAAGGTCTTTCTCCTGAACCGTGCACACCAACCTCTCGCCACCTATCGTGTACATTTCCCTTGGATTTCTGCTACCCAAGTGCATGACACTGCACTTTTTCGCATTAAATTGTAGTTGATAAGCATTAGAGCATTCTTCCAGCTTTCATAAATCTTTCCTCATGTTAACCACTCCCTCGGGGGCGTTCACTCTGTTGCAAATTTTTGTGTCATCTGCAAAAGACAGACTTTTCCATTCAGTCCTTCAGCAATGTCACTCACAAATACATTGAACAGTGCCGGGCCCAGGACCGAACCCTGGGGCACCCCGCTAATCACCTTCCTTTCATTCGAGTGAGCTCCATGTACCATCACCTTCTGTTGTCTGTCAGTCAACCAATTTTTAATCCAGTTTACTATCTTGGGACCAATCCCCAAGCTACTGAGTTTATTGACAAGCCTCTTATGAGGAACAGTATCAAAGGCTTTGCTGAAATCCAGGTAGATGACATTCATCACATGCCCCTGATCTAGTTCTCTGGTCACCCAGTCAAAGAACTCAATCAGATTTGTTTGGCAAGACCATCCTTCGGTAAAACCATGTTGCCTCGGATCTTGCAACCTGTTGGTTTTGAGAAAGTTCACTATTTGCTCTTTCAGGAGTGCCTCCATTACTTTTCCCACCACCGAGGTAAGGCTCACGGGCCTGTAGTTTGACACTTCTTCCCTGTCACCATTTTTGTATAGAGGTATGATATCAGCCATTCTCCAGTCCTGAGGAACCTCTCCTGTTTCCAAGGATCTGTTGAAGACATCCTTTAACTGTCCTGCAAGAACCTCTCTGAGCTCTTTCAGTATCCTGGGATGTATCCCATCCGGTCCCATGGCCTTGTCCACCTTCCGTTTTGCAAGTTGTTCTAACACCTCATCTTCTGTGAATGGTGTGGTATCTACTTTATTCCCATTTTTATATTTCAGAGTCACAGTTGGTCCATCTCCAGGATTTTCTTTAGTAAAAACAGAGCAGAAGTATTTGTTTAGCAATTTTGCTTTTTCAATGTCACTTTCCACGAGTTCTTTCCCAGCACTTCTGAGTCCTGCAATTCCAACTCTGATCTTCTTCCTTTCCCGAATATACCTGAAGAAAGTTTTGTCGCCAACCTTAACATCTTTCGCCATCTTTTCCTCTGCCTTTGATTTTGCTATCCTTATTTCTCTTTTAAACTCTTTGAGTTTGATCCTGTATTCATTTCTGTGTTCTTCTGTTTGCAATCTTTTGAATTTTGCGAAAGCTGTGTTTTTTGCCTTTATTTGAGCAGCCACTTCTTTGGAAAACCATTTACTTTTCTTACATATTTATCTGTTGCCCCTTTTATTGCCACTTTTAGTTTAGCCCATTGCAATTCCACTTCCCTTATCTCCTTTCACCCCGTCATCTCCTCCTTTAAGTACTTGGCCATTTTATTGAAGTCGGTGTTATTGAAGTTTAGGACTTTGAGCTTGCTATGATTGGCCTGTACCATGGCTTTTATCTCAAACCACACCGTGTGATGATCACTGTTGCTCACAGGGGCACTTACGCAGACATTCGATACGCTATCTCTGTTGGTGAGCACTACATCCAGCGTTGAGCTTTCCCTGGTTGGTTTCATCACCATTTGTCTAAGTATTGCATCTTGGAGAGCATCCACAATGTTTTTGCTTCTTTCCAGATGTGCGGAAGGAGTAATCCAATCCACATCAGGTAGATTAAAGTCACCCAAGATGATCACTTCCCCCTTTTTTGCTATCTTGGCAATATCTATAATCAATTCTTTATCTCTCTCTTCAATTTGAGTCAGAGGTCTGTAGACTACAGCAATACAGTGTCATCTCCTCTTTCCAACACAATCCAGAGCGCTTCTTCTTTTCCCCATGTCCCCTGCATTTCAGTAGCTTTAATATTGCTTTTGACATACAAGGCTACTCTCCTCCTTTTCCATTTTCTCTGTCTCTTCTGAATAGATTATAGCCAGCTATGGCTATATCCCAATCATGCGATTCATTAAACCATGTTTCTGTAATGGCCACAATGTCCAAATTCATTTCTACCATTAGGACTTCCAGGTCTGGAATTTTGTTGGCTAAGCTTTGAGCATTTGTGCTCATTGCTTTCCAGCATTTACCTGGCTTATGTGTATTTTGCATTGATTTTGTTCTGGCCGCTTCTTCCCACTTGTTTTTGATGTGTGGTTTAAAAGTGTGGCTGTTTCTGATGTCATTCTGCTTTTGCAGGGGGTGGCATGCAGATCTTGACCTTCCACATCCGTCACCCCCTTTTCCTAGTTTACATGTGTATCCACATAGTGCCTGAATTTTTCAGTTAGGATTCTTTTCCCTGCGACAGAGAGATGTAGTCCATCAGCACAGTATAGTCTCTTGTTGGTCCATCTGTTGCCCCAGTTGCCAATAAATCAGAATCCTTCTTGTTTGCACCAGGTCTGGAGCCATGTATTAAAGCTGTTAATGCGATGCAGCATTTTTTTTCCCCTTACGAAGAAAAGGTAGAACTTCTGAGAATTCAACAGTGTTAACAATGGGCTTGAGTTTCTTTCCCAGAGATTGAAAGTCCTTTTGGACTGTAGAGGCACTGTTTCTAGCCAGGTCATTTGTACCCAAGTGGATAACAACACTGCATGGAGCAGCAGGTGGATCTACTCTTAACCTGCATGGAGTAGCAGGTGGATCTACTCTTGCTGCATTGCTGGGCAGACTAGATGGGTCATGCTGGTCTTTATCTGCCATCATATATTATGTTACTATATAAGCAATCATACATAAAGCAAGCGTTACAAATTATAAAAATGTCACAGTGTGCGGTAAAATCAGATGTGCTATGATACTTCTCAGCAGCTGCTGATTCACATTTGTAAAACATAAACACTGTGGGGGTCATTCTGTCCCATGAATAGCGGGGATAAACGTCCTGTTTGGATGTCCTTCCCCGCTATTCACCCACCTACTAACCCCAGCTAAAGCCTTCCCTTACGAACTGTGTGTTTGTACGGGGAGGTCTAGACGGGGGCAAGAGGGGGCATTCTTGAGGCAGGGTGATGGTGTGGCATGGACGGGCTGTGACCCCGGATATACAGTGCCGATTCAGTGGTCGACCCTGTATGTCTTGGGCTGTGAACTTAGACGGGGGACTTATTCCACCGCAGAGGTAACCGCAACAGAGACTGGGAGGAGATAGTTTAACTTTGAAAAATGTTTGTGGTGGTCATATTGTTTGATGCCCAATAAAATACGTAGACTGAGTCCATCTGATTAATTTCCCGATTTTCTACATTTTCAATCAGTTGGTTTTAAAGGAAATACAGATGCACTGCAGCCTTCCAGGCGCAAATGCATTTATAGAATCAGGAAGCTGGGCGCCCTGATTAAATGGCGGAAGGCCATAGAAGGAACTTAGTAAATATAAAGCGCACTAGGGTTTGGCAGTTAACGCACCTTTAGGGCTAAATCTAAATCATGGTACCCTAATGCACTGCGGCAGTATGCGCAGTTACCACAGATGCACTTAATTCCACTTATTGAGGTGGCGTTAGGCAAGCCTGCACTAATTGCAAGAATTGCAGTTAGCTCGTGGTGTTTACCCCCATGCCAACTGCTCAGTGCTCACAATGCCCACTGTCCACCCCTAAATCACCCCTTTACCACCCCAATGCACGATTCACATTTAGCGTGGAAATTGGCCCACACTATGTTGGCCCCGTGCTGTCAGTGGGCTTAAGCACATGGTTAACGTACGCCAAAACCTGCAGTAACTGCGTAGTGCACTTTAGTAAATGAGTTCCATAGTGAGGAATATCCTACTTTGTAATAAAGAATGGTTTAATTATAATCACTTGTAGGACTGTGAAAAAGGAAGACCAGATTAAATATTAATTTTGTCAAAGGGGAGGGATTAACCTCTTCTATAAGATCCCCAATGGAACTTATCCTTATAGAATACCAAGCAACCCAGTAAACTGTTTTTTTGTCGATTAATAGATTAAGGTTATGCCACAAATAGGCTCCTCCTAATGTCTGACCATTTAATCTCAGAGAGCGAGTCTAATCAACTAAGAACTGGGTAATCATGTACGTGTCTAGGTAGAGAAAAAACTATGGCGTTTGGAAATGGAAAGGATTTCAATATCTCTTCCTCTAAAGCCAACTGTAAGGGGGAGGAGGGGGGAAGCATTCATTGCCTTATTATGAATGATTGCATGTATACAGAAAAGTCTGAAACCCCCCACTCTCCTTATGTTTAAAATTTTTGAAAGCATACATTATGGGAGGCTTTGCTTTCCATTTGAATTTAACAGACTTCAAGTCTATGTCCTCTCCTCTTTTCAAGTGGGAGTGGCAGAATGATATGATCCTATAGATCCCCGGGCCGTTTACTAACATGCTGCAGGTAGCATGGGGCTAACGTGCAGTTAGCGTACGTTTAAATTGTGCAGCAATGGAGTGACTGCGGTTAAAGCAGGGGGCAAGGCTGCGGTAGAGAAGTAATGCTACGCTAGGTACATCAGTCACATGGTAGTAGTAACTGTGCATCAGATATGCATGCATGCTGTGAAGGCACACTCTATGTGCACCTCTGCATTTGTGTACTAACAGTGCAACCACCCTTAGACAGAAGTATGTCATTGGAGCCACATAACCATGCTGTAATGAAGGTGGGAACACACATCCCCATGACACAGATACATAGCAGTGCCACCCTGTCAACATGTGAGGAAGCTGCCCACCACACCCCCGCAGAGTGAACAGACAACATTATGTAGCCCTCAACCCCACCAACAGAGAACAGTACAAATGGACAGTGAAGGATAGAGAAGGCTGATGGGAATATGTGCACCCCGCTGCACAGCACAGAGATATGCAACAAAGAACAAAGGGGCGGGGCATGCAAATCAGGGAAGCAAACCCATAGACAGAGACTGAGCTGCGGCCACATCTGTGGGAGTTAGGACACAAATGCTGCATCTTGCCTTGAACTACTCCTAAATAAAGGCGTGAGCAAAATCCAAATAGATAGATAGGTATATATACCCGAAGCATTGTATTTACTTTATAAACCACTTCTCTTCCACAGTCTTAGCAAATGGCTCATTGATTCTAGCCCTGTTACAAAACTGCGAAACTAATAGCTGCAAAGACATATATGGTTCCAATAACAATTTTAACAAACCTTATTTTATAAACATTGGGCCCGATATTTGAAAGGCATTTACATGATTTACAACCCCGTAAACTGTGTAAATGCCTCTAACTGATCTTCTCCCTTATATGCCCCGATGCTAATCGCTTAGTATTGGGATATGTCATGAGCATTCTGGGGAGGAGCGGAGGTGATAACTGGGCAGCGGTGATTTTGCGTGCTGCCTGGTTAGCGACCTGCGGCTAAAAGATAGGTGAGGCAAAAGCTCACCTATCTTTTAGCTGCATCAGCTAACCAGGCAGCACGCAATATTGCACTGCCCGGTTAGCTACTGTGGCTGGGAGGCTGTGCAACAAACCCATATATTCAATGCTGGGGCCACATATGACTCGGGCATTGGATATCTGGTTATGGGTTGGTGCACAAGGCTATACACCGGAGCTGTGCATAGCCAGCATAACTCAATATTGGGCTCATTGTTTATATTCTATTTTAGTGATTTCCATTATTTAAAATGGTTTACATATTAAATGAAAACAATCACAGTTCAAAAAATAGGTTGAAACAGAGATTACAGTACAGAACAATAAATATCCCCATAACTCACTGCAAAGAATAATAAAGTCCTAAGTTATTTCTTCAGGGGAAACAACAAAGCTTTTACTCCCTTTCCTGTCTCAAATTCAAGGGTAGCTTATTCCAACATTCTGGACCTTCCACACTAAAGGCTGAAGACCTCCAGTGAGATTTACATTATGATACATCTGGAACTCCTAAAAGATTTCTCTGAGAGGAACTCAGCTGTCTTCTAGGCAAATAACATCGTAACCTATTTTTCAAATACAATGGTTTCTCCTTTTTAAAAGCCTTAAAAATTAACATCAGCAATTTAAGATTACATCTTTCTCTACTGGAAAGCCAGTGTAGAAGAGTTTGCTCCAGTCTTTTGGGACCTATTTATTTATTTAAAAACATTTCTGTACCCCCACATGCAAACGCATTCAAAGTGGTGAACATGTGACAAATAAAACAGAGCAATCATACAGCCATTTCCTACTCCCAACCCCCAACACCACCCCAAACTAAGTACCTACCAAAACTAACTCTAACCTGCCAAAAAAAAATCAGGGAGGAAACAGGAAGGTCTTTAACTCCTTTCAAAAATTAGCCAGCTCCATCTCCATACAGTAATCCATACAGTAATCTATTTCACCAGGTAGGAGACGCTGCTCTAAAGGCCTAGTCTCACCGTCTTTGCAACTGCACATGACGAAAATCCGAAATCTTGAGCATCGGTACTTGACTGGACCGCAGTGTCCTACCTGGTAAATACCAGGATAATGCATTCTGCAGGTAGCTAGGTCCCTGGTCCCTCGCTACCTTAAAGATGAATGTCAGCAGTTTGAAAATACACTGCTGCTGTATTAGGAACCAGTGAAGCTAGCAAAGCACCTCTGCCACTGAGTCCCTTTTAGCCAGACCTAACAACAAGCAGGCCACCGTATTCTGTACCACCTGCATTTTCATCACCAAATTAATTTGTGCCTGTTAACTGGAGACGCTCTGTGATTTGCCTATGGTTAAAGAACGCTAATCTAGATCCTTCATTGCCTGAAAGCTATAGACCAATTTCAAATCTTTGTTTTGCAGCAAAACTCTTAGAAAAGGTTGTAGCTGAGCAACTAATTCCTTTTTTTGAATTCAATTAATGTTTTTCATCCACAACAATCTGGATTCAGGCATAGTCATAGTACTGAGACAGCACTGTTAGCTTTTCTTAATGAAATAATTCAGCACCTGGACAGTTGGAAGGATGCTCTAGTGATTCAGTTAGACCTCATGGCAGCTTTCAACACTATTGATCACTCCATGTTGGTAGATCGGTTACAATCATATGCAAGGCTGGTCCAAGGGTTTCTGCTGCCTCATGCAGAAGCCCCAGCCATGCCACCCCCCATGCTGTGCCCCCCATGCCATGCTGTGCTCTGCCCTGCCCTGATGTGTCCCCCACTGTACCATCCTACCCCTCGCCGTGCCACCCTGCCCTCCCACCGACCGTGCTTTGCCTCACCTCATCACCCTTCCCCCCTGCTGTGCCACACCACTTGCTGCCACAGATTCCGGCAGCAGGATCAGGGCCAGGTGGTGCAGCAGTGGTGGCGGTGGTCTATGGCAGGCCATGGACTGTGGCACACATGGCCTGCCACTTCTGACCCCCCTCTGACACAACTTCCTGTCGGAGGGGATCAGAAGCAGCAGTCATGTGTGTCGAAGCACATGGCCTGGTGAAGGCACTATGCCAAGACACCCAGAGAGGTCTGCACCCTAGGCACCACCTAGCCCTCCTAGAGAATGGGGCGGCCCTGATCATATGTGCTTGCTGGCCAGGTTATAAACTGGTTTCGATCATATTTTCCACAATGGTGCTTCCAGGGAACAACCGTTCTGAAACATCGACAAGGCTCTTCCCAGCCCCGACGTTATGCAATATTTTTTGGCACCACTGGCATCTTTTATCCATGAGATGGGTCTCAGTGCCTATATATATGCTGACGACATTCAGCTCCTTGTAGCTCTTGATGTTTGGGACTCCAGTTTTGAGGCCAAACTGAACATCCAACTAAATAGGTTTTTTGATTGGTTAGAAGACAACAAGCTTGTTTTAAACCTCCATAAAACTGAAGCTATTTGGATGTCCATTAAGGGCAACACATTGCCTTTTATCACAAAAATCAATTTCTTCCCAATTTTAGTTAAAGATAAAATAAAGCTACTAGAAGTTATATTATCTGGGATAATATGAGGAAAGGCTTAAAAGGTTAGGGCTCCTCAACTTGGAAAAGAGATGGCTGAGGGAAGATATGATAGATGTCTATAAATTAATGAATGGAGTGAAACGGGTAAACATAAATCGATTGTTTACACCATCAAAAAGTGGAGAAACTAGGGGACATGTAATGAAGCTACAGTGTAACCCAATTAAGACTAACAAGAGAAAATGTTTTTTCACTCGATGTGTAATCAAACTCTGGAATTCATTACCGGAGGATGTATTGAAAGCTGTTAGTGTAGCTGGGTTTCAAAAAGGTTTTGACAAGTTCCTGGAGGAAAGGTCCATAAACCATTATTAGAGAGGACCCGGGAAATCCACTGCTTGCCCCAATACAGGCATTGTGGAACCTGCATTTCTTTTTGTGAAACTGCTTGATACTTGTGACCTAGATTGGCCACTGTTGGAAACAGGATACTGCACTTGATGGAACTTGGATTGTCCCAGTATGGCATATCTGATGTTCTTATGTAATAATTTGTCCTTTAATTCTTATATCTCACAAACCATAGGGTTCTCCTTTGACACTTTATGCAGAATAAAAGTGTTGAAATATTCCCTGGACTCTAGGCTCAAAAAACCCTGGTGCATGCCTTTGTTGTAACGCGACTCGATTATTGTCGCTCCTTGCTCAGTAGTGCCTGTCAGAGGCAACTGAGGAGGCTTCAATTTGTGCAAAACACAGTAGTAAAATTGCTTTATGGTGCACAAAGAGGAGTCCATGTCACACTATTTTTGAGGGAACAACATTAGCTTCCCATATCCTGCCACGTATCTTTTAAGATCCTTTTACTAGCACACAAAGCTCATTATACAGGTTTCCCTAGGTATCTCAGTGGCTTTCTGATACCTTTTGTGCCTGCAAGAACACTGAGATCCTCCCAAGGCAATGACTTGGTTTTTCCAACTAATACCAGGCTGTGTTTAGTCTTTTTTCAAAAGAGTTCATTTAGTCATTTGATCCCCCAGCTATGGAATCCTCTCCTGAAGGTCTATGTTTGGAAAACTCTTATAGTAAGTTTAAAAAGGGTGTGAAAACCTGCTTCTTCACTAAGAGGCCAATTCTGCAAAGGCCGTCCAGCCCCTTGTGCAGCCGCTCAGAATCGAGGCGTACAGAGGTAGACCCTATTCTGATCCTGCAGGGGCTAGATGTACCTGTGGGATCAGAATCGGGTCTATGGCCTGGACGTGCAGGCCGTATCCCGATTCAGAGTGGCTGCACATCCAGCCACATACCCAGATAACTCAGCCAGGCCCCTGAATGGAGCCACAATGCCATGGTGTCCCGTATCATGGCACTGAGTCTCCATTCAGGGGCTATGCTCTCCAGCCGCAATCGAGATGCTGTTTTCCTCGCAGCCCAACCCCCAATCTGGCCTCCCATGGCCAGGGTTGGACTGCGAGGATCCCCCTGTGCCCCCTTACCTCTTTGCTGCCGCCTGGCTCCTGCATCCCCTGATGTCCAGGAAGACTTATTTCCTACACTTAACACACAAAGACATATTTTCCACAATTGTCCCTGTATACCCTACCCATATGCATGAATTGTTTCTCACTTTTGTAAATATTGTACAGCATTGATTGTTACTCTCTGTTATCAATCTTGTACATCACCTTTACCCTGAACTCCAAGTCTGATTACATGTTCAATGTAATTTCGAAAAGCTGCAATGTTCTATGTAAACCGCTTTGAATGTAAGAAAGGCGGTATATAAAACGTGTTTAATAAATAAATAAATAAATAAGCAGCCAACCTTGGATGTACAGGGCCAACCTCCGCATTGGCCCTGTATGTCCGGGCTCAGTCGCCACCCACCGCCCGTCCTCGCTCCTCCCACAGTCCTCTACCTCCCGCCCACGAACAGAGCTCCCCGTACAAACCGGCACTACGTGCAGGGAGCTCTGTTGCAGGCAGAGTGATCCGGGCTTTGACCAGATATCCAGACTCACTAAACATGGCTCAGAATGACCCCCTAGGCATTTAGTGAGGTTCCTTGATTTCCCGAAGCATGAACTTTTTAAATTGATTCTTGATAGTGGATAGATCCCTTAATGGTTCACAGTTTATTATTGATTGTTGTTCTGTGGATCCCTTCCTTTTGTATGAAATTAGTTTGAGTTGTTGCTTATTTTAGTTTGGCTTCTATTTGTGTTTGTTTTTTTTATTTTTTATTGAAAGGCTTTCAAAAAATACATAGAATCATAAACCACCAAGATCTTCAAAGAAGATGCGATGCAAATAACATAATTACAGATCACAACAACATTCAACAATATGCCTTCATTTTTGCAGTTTTAGAATAAGGAAACAGGGAACAGTAACCCCTCAGACTCCCATTCTCCCCCCCCCACACCCTCCCTAGTCCAGGTCCCCCCTCCCGCCCAACCTCCCATTCCCCCCAACTATGGCTGCTAGCGTTCAAACACAGAAAGGTGGTAAGCAAAAGACATACTCAGGGGGCGAGCTCCCTTTAAAGTTTGCATAGTCCCCCCCTCTTATCTGGCATCATCATATACCGTAACGAGATCTATTTGTGTTTTAATGATGTCATTTTATATTTTATGTCATGTGCGACTCTGTTCTTTTCATTATTTGTAAACCTCCATGCTCTACAATCGAATTGCGGTATACTAAATTCTTTTAATTAAATGATTTCCTCAACACAGGACACACAATCTCGTTTTTCTTTCTCCCCAGCAATTGTATTCTGCACAATCTGCAACTTACAATAGGACCTAGGACACTGATCAATAAAGCCTGCATTATTGTCCATAATTCCTTTTCCCCCTAAACTTGTTTAAGATGGCAGACTCATTTTAATTTAAAGAAAACAGATTTAAAAACATTGACAATTTGCTTAGCTTCAGTCCCCCTTTTTTCCTATAAATATTCCTAAGGATCGAAGTTCATTTACCCAAGGGATAGAAATCCTATCAATCATGGGTAACAATGTCAGAGAATTCCTCGCAATATCACCATCTCCAAGCACATAGTCTAAGAGACATTCAATACCAATCCATTAAATCCAACCAACATTTAATTTTTTCCAAACACTAATCTATCTGATCCCCAGTGAGCACAGCTATCAGCTGTATATCATCAGCATAAGTAAAAATTTCAATGACAGATTTCCGAACTATATTTCCTAATGGTTGTAAATGATGAATAATAATGGAGAAAGAGGGGAACCTTATGGTACCCTCCCCCTGGCCGATAGTATTTCTCACTTTAAAACTCTTGCCTACCATGAAGGACTTTAACCACCTTAACACCATCCCTCTAATACCAATTTGTTTGGCAACTTTCAATTAAAATCTCTGTCTTAACAAAATCTATTGCCACTGATATATCTTTGCATTCTTTTCTTTTAATTGAAATGTTTGAAACATTCCAAAGTAATCACAAAGAAATAGCAAACCACCATTCACAAAATATAAATAAAGAAACAAAACCCTAATTAATAACCTCTGATGGCAATGCGAGAGCGCACATCAGTGGAAAAACATAGACAGGAAAAGAACATAACATAAACGGGTACAAAAGAATAGTCAGAAATGTAAGGAGGGGATTTAGCCTTCCCATTGCTTTAGCAATCTTCTATTAAACCTCAAAAATCCCAATTGATACCCAAAAATGCCAAAACAATATTTCTACAAAGAAGGCTTGTAGTGTTACATTTTCATAAAGGATTTGTGAATGTGGTTGTCTTGTAGCTTTCTGTTCCTCGGTAGAATGAAGAAACCTGTGGGCATAGTTTGGAGGGGGACATGAGGGGCGGTTCCCCCCCCCCCCCCCAAAAAAATTGTTGCAGGCACTATTGGTGAAATGGTCTTTCTGCCCCCACTGCCAGTATAATTTCTTTAACTTTTGCCACCCCAAAGTAAGAAGGCAACCTACACTGATGCCTGCAGCTCAGCCCATTGCTGGGTGACATGGGCACCTGCAGCACTTTGTAGCCTGTTATGTCTTTTTTTATGTTTACACTACATAAATATGGCTGAGGGAGATATGATAGAGATGTATAAAAGAATAACTGTATTCCATAGTGACAATTTGCCCTGCAATAAGAGAACATACAACGGTGATAAATCAAAAAACTTACCCTATTCAAGACAATCAATCATTTGCTCTTAAAATCTACATCTAAGTAGTAAGACTGAAACAAAATAAAGGAAAATCAGTAAAACAGATTTAGATCTAAATCTGAGATGGAAGATGATTTCAATTATTATTTAATTTATGTTCATATACTAATTTGTGTTTATACTAAGGTCATAGTCCCCTGAATGAGGCCAGATGGCTGAAAAATGTGTTGGGCAGACCTTGATACCAATAAAGCTCAGTTCTTCCAGTGGTAGGTGTCCTCCTGCTTCTTTCTATACTGATGGGTAAGTTGCCTACATCTTCTTCAGTAAAAATTGAAGCAAAAAATCCATTCAGTCTCTCCACTATGGTCTTGTCCTCCCTCAGTGAACCTTTGACCCCTCCATCATCTAATGGTCCAATTGACTCCCTCACAGGTATTTTGCTATAAATATACTTGAAAAAGTTTTTATTATGTGCTTTTGCTTTATTGACAAGCTTCTTTTCAAATTTGTTCTTTGTTTGCCTTATCAATGCATTTAATTTGCCAGTACCTTTGCTTTTTCCTGGTTTTGTCATTTGGCTCTTTTTTCCATTTTCTCAAAGATTGTCTCGTAGCTATAGCAACCTCTCTAATCTCACCATTAAGTCTTGCTGGCTGTCGTTTGGCCATCCTTCCACCATTTTTAAATCATGGAATACATCTGCTCTGGGCTTCCAAGGTAGTATTTTTAAATAACACCAAGCCCTGATGTAAATTCTTAACCTTTGCAGTCACTCCTTTTATTTTTTTCTTAACCATTTTTGTCATTTTATTACAGTCTCCTTTTTGAAAGCTGAATACTAGCACAGTCAATTTCCTTGCTATTTTCTCTCCATTAATTAAATCAAATGTGATCTGTCTGCCTCTTAGGTCCTGTGCATGGAACAGAAAGCATTTCTGAGAATGCTACCCCGGAAGTTCTGGATTTCAACTTTCTACATAAAAGTCTAAATTTGGCTTCCAGAAACCTTCTACATTTTCCTATGTCCTTGGTACCAATATGTACTAAGACATCAGGCTCCTCCCCAGCACTATCTACAACCTTGTCTAAGTGGCACATGGGGTCCTCTACCTTCCTATCAGGCACGTCCCCATACTCGTAGATGTGAGTTGTGCAAGGAGTTTTGTTTGTGGGTAGGAGGGGGTGGGCTGAGGGAGGAGTGAGGGCGGGCAGTGGGTGGCATCATTGCCCCAGATTTTCCAGGCCGATTCTGAGGTCAGCCCTGTACGTTTGGGGTCAGCCATGTAAACAGGGGACTTATTTCACCTCAGAGGTGGAATAAGTCCCCCTAGATGGAGGCAGATGTGGGAGACAGGGCCGGGAAAAGGAGGTAAGGGGTGCAGGGGGATCCCCGCTACCCAACCCTGGCCATGGCAGGCCTGATTGGGGGTCAGGCAGCAGGGAAAGGAGAATTATGAGTCTGCTGGGGATTGTGGCTCCTGCATGGAGCCACGGTGGCATGACAACAGGATACCATTCCACCTCTGCTTCATTCAGGAGCCAAGCTGGGTTAGCCAGGGAAGTGCAGGACATCCGGCCAGACAGAATTGGGCCATAGCCTGCATATCCAGGCCAGGAGACCTGCGGAATCAGAATCGGGTCTACCGCCGCACGCTCTAATTCTGGCAGGCTGAACAGGCGGGGGGTGGGCAGTACAGAATGAACCCTATTTTCTGCTTTCTATCTCTTAACCAGTTCCTGGTCCACAATAGTACATTGACTCCAATCCCATGACTTTCTAATTTGGTCAAGAGTCTCTCATGAGGGACCTTGTCAAACCAACTCACCTCGGTCTGCCCATTTATTCACACCTTCAAAAAATATAACAGATTAGTAAGACAAGACTTTCCTTGGCTAAATCTGTGTTGGCTTTTCCCCATTAAAAAAATGACTATCTACATCTTCAGTAATTTTATTTTTTATAATGGTTTCTACCTGGTACTGATGTCAGGCTCACTAGTCTATAGTTTCTTGGATCACCCCTGGAACCCTTTTTAAAAACTGGCATTACATTGGCCATTCTCCAGCCTTCAGGTGCTACAGATGATTTTAATGATAGTTCACAGATTACTAATAGCAAGTCTGCAATCTTATATTTCAGTTCTTTCAGCACTCTCAGATGTATACCATCCTGTCCAAGTGATTTACTACTCTAGTTTATCAAATAGTTGTAATACATTTTCCTGGTTTAACAATATTTCTTTCAATTCTTCCAATACATCATCTTTAAGTACCATTTCAGGCATGGGTAACTTCCTTACATTTTCTTCAGTAAAGACCAAAGTAAAGAATTCATTCAGTCTCTCCACTATGGCCTTGTCCTCCCTTAGCGCTCCTTTTACCCCTCTAACATCCATTTGTCCAATTGACTCTCGCACAGGTTTTTTTTGCTATGAATGTACTTGAAAACATTTTTATAATGCACTTTTGCTTCCTTGATAAGCATTTTTTCAAATTATCTCTTTGCCTGCCTTATCAATGCCTTGCCTTAACATAAGTAAGATCACCCCCTTCCCCTTAATTGGTTTAAGAGGCTGGGGTTGCTGGGAGCTGGGGGGACTGGGAGGGATGATCTATTTATATCTGTGCTTCTATGGTAATATCTTAATTTCCTGGGTGATTCTCAGAGCCCTTGGTTTGATAGAGGGAGTCTTTCAAGTTACCCCTTTGATCTGTCACTTGGCTTTAATGCCTATTTAAAACAATTTCACAGTTCTCTTGTCTTCTAATTGGAAGGCTTCTTTATAAAAGGTCTCTAGAAAACAATCCCTCTCTATATACTCAAATAATATTTACTCTATTCTACACTCTCTTTAAGATATACCTTGGGATACTGCTAGGTACATATGACCTAGATTGGCCACTGTTGGAAACAGAATACTGGGCTTGATGGACCTTGGTCTGACCCAGTATGGCATATCTTATGTTCTTATGTTATGTTCTTATACCTTATCTGGCTTTAATTTAAGTGCAAGCAGCTCCTAATGCTAAGTCCTAACTAGCTTTAATTTTACTGAAGGCTGGCTTATTATACTAAGCCCCAGCTAGCTGCAATTTTACTGAAAGGTGGCTTGTAATACTAAGTCCTAATTGGCTTTAATTTACTTGAAAGCTGGTTTGTAGTACTATGCCCTAACTGACTTAATAAAACACTGAATTTTAAAATACACAGATTTTATCAGTTTTAACTCAAAGAATTCCTTTTCTCCCAAGATTCAGAGAATTTCTCAGGAGGTAAATACTTACAAGTGCAAATTTCTTTCCAGCAGGAGCAGCCCTCTTGGTAGTTCCTTTGAAAATTAATGGACATTATGCACACATTTACCATACAAGTTAATCAGCCTCTTCTAAAACCACCCTCTTGTTATCAGATGTATAGAACGGGAACCTTTCTATGTTGTCCAGAAGAGAATCAAAGGTACCGAGGCACAGGAGAGACTATAATAGTTCCTTTAGCTATTGCCAATCAGAGGCTGTATTTACTAGTTTTAAACTATTTGCACATGCAGTTTCAGAAAAGACACGCACAGCCAGGGGATATCTGCAAGTTTATTATCCTTTGTTTGTAGACAGAAACAATAAATCTCTCTAGAATGTAATGAGATGCAGCCCATCCGGAAATCCCAAGAGGAGTCTTCAATTGCATCTTTAGAGCCAAGGCTAAACCACAAATATCTACTAATAAAATGAGTATAGGCTATAACTCCTTTTTTTAAATGTAGAGAACTTTGTAAACATCTACAGTACGATTGCCATTTTATTTTGCATTTCCTTGTTGCCGAGTTCTCTCAAAGCATCATTAAATTAAATATGTATTTTATTCAAATGCTCTATATTACCAAATATTTAATATTGTTAGGTTTATTTTTTTTTTCAATTAAGCTATTTTTACATAGCACTTCATAATGCATTGCACATCTGTGCTTCGGCATTTCTTCATGCCCGATACTAGGCAAAAAAGCTGCTTTAGAGCTGTAATTCAGATTAAGGACTCTACTACTAAATGTAGTGAGGAGAAAACAGTTGTAAACGCTTCCCTTGGGCTGGCCTGGACACTCCGTGGAAGTGCTGCACACTGTGATGTAGAGAAGTGCGGTTTGGCTCCCGAGTTCAGCAGGGAATGGCACTGTTTGTGTTATTCCTCTTGTGGC
This sequence comes from Ichthyophis bannanicus, assembly GCA_033557465.1. Lineage (NCBI taxonomy): Eukaryota > Metazoa > Chordata > Amphibia > Gymnophiona > Ichthyophiidae > Ichthyophis > Ichthyophis bannanicus. The sequence goes on along the minus strand of CM066032.1, from coordinate 1,399,808,870 downwards.
TACAGCCCTTTGCTGTCTTTCATTTCATTCTTTGTTCTCTGCTACAGTATGGAATAATCTAGCTTTCTTGTTTTAGTATATGCTCTTAGGAGAAATTCTTTGCACCTTTCCTTGTCTTTATCCTCTCTTGTTTCGTAAAGCCATTTGTGACATGAAGTCAAATCAGGCAGCACCTCTAAAGATCCTGGCCCCTGCACTCCCATTTATCCAACAGTGCATGAATCAGGATACACCCTTAACTAGAACAAATGGTCATTTTGGATGTGGAGCTGTATACTCTGCCTACGCGCCTGCCTTCTCGTATCAGTATACAGACTGATATTCCAGCAGCCGGTGAATTTATACTGCAAATTCCCAGTAGCCAATTTTCAAAGACCATATGGGGGCAATTTTATAAAGTCATTCCCACACGTATGTGGTCAACTAAGGTATGTAAATGACCTCTGGCAAAACAGATTTCAGTGGATGGAATCACAGACTACAAATGCACCGCTGCTTTGGGATGTTAATTTAAAACCAGGATTGGTCACAGTTTCCCTCCTGGAACTGGGTAAATTGGCAGCTCTGTAGCTATATGTAAAGGAGCTGCATATTGCTGCTATCCATTTACTGTGGCTAGGCACTGCCATCCAAACTCTGCCCTAACTCTGTCCAGGCATTAAGCGGATAGTGCTCAAGTTGTTAGAATGATTTTCACCAGCACTAACCAAATGCCGGTCAGGAAGGAGAGAGAGAGAGGTAGAACTGTTCCTTTGGTGAATATGCTTTCAGTTCATTTGGGCACCTAAAGAGTTAAAGTGCATGCAAATCACTTGTATGCCCTTATACCTACAAATTAAGGTGCACACAATAGATCTGCATGCTTAAAAAAGGTTCTAGTGCCATCCCGTCTCACGTGCAGCTCTCCCAGGAGGGATCGAGCCTCTGGGACCAACGCTCCACCCCTCCACTTCGGGCTGAGCTGCCCAATCGGGGCAGTCGGCCAACTCATAAAAGGAAGTGCCAGTGGCACAGGACCCTCTTCAGTGTTGTCCAGTCCCACGTGCAGCTCTCCCAGGAGGGATTGAGCCACTGGGACCAACACTTCGCCCCTCCACTTCGGGCCGAGCTGCCCAATCGGGGCAGTCGGCCAACTCATAAAAGGAAGTGCCAGCGGCACAGGACCCTCTTCAGTGTTGTCCAGTCCCATGTGCAGCTCTCCCAGGAGGGATCGAGCCACCGGGACCAACGCTCCGCCCCTCCACTTCGGGCCGAGCTGCCCAATCGGGGCAGTCGGCCGGCTCATAAAAGGAAGCACCAGCGGGCGTGCCCGCACCTGATGGGCCCGCGCCTGAGGGCCTCGCCAGAGGTCCCTTTGGCATTGCCCTTAGGCAGGAGCCCGATCCCTGAGGACAACTCCTCTGCGTACTCCATTGACCAGACAGCAAGTCGGCCAACGACCGGCCACAAGACCACATCCAAAGTGAGTAGCAGTCCCATTGGCTACAGGTCCAGCTAACGCAGAAAACCTGCCCAAGAGGCGGAACAACTCCTGCATGCCACAGTGTGACTCCCTCAGGTCTCAAAAAGCAGTAGTAGGCAAGGACGCAACTACCAGGTCACCAGCGGACTACTAACTGATGCGACCAGACCTCAAGAAACCACCAGAGACTGCCTGCAAAGCAGTAATTAGGACATGTCTCTGTCGCGGCAGCATATCTATTAACCGATTATACCCAGACTTAACAGCTAGGGTAGCCCTCCATTGAACTGTCTATAGATTGACTTGCCAGGAATGTTACTTTGTTTCTGTCTGGATTGCCAGCTAGAAGTTGTAGCTGTGATGTCTTGTTGTTCTGATTTACTATCCAGTAAGTTTTGACTTGCCAGGAATGTTACTTTGTTTCTGTCTGGATTGCCAGCTAGAAGTTGTAGCTCTGATGTCTCATTGTTCTGATTTGCTATCCAGTAAGTTTTGACATGATTCCTGTACATGCCATAGATGTTCGTCTAGAAGTATTACATGTGTAAGCACTAGAATCGAAAGCACTGTCTCACACAGTTGACCTGCAGTCATGACTCAATTAGGGCACAAAGTAACCCACGCAGCCAACATGGCACCCTCCTCTGTGGCCCTAGTCAGCTGTTACCTACTTACCAGCCTACTTCACAGCGCCCTCTCCCTCACCACCACCCACAACCCCATACCAGTCCTACGGAATTCAGGGAGGAGATGGTCGGGCAATTCCCGCCAAGCTGCAGCAGAATCCAAAGTCCCCCTGCACCCCCACTTACTCTGTTACACTCCAGCACACAAAAAGACCCCAACAGGAGGAATGCCCTCAGCCTAGCAAGCTGAAATGTGCCCTCATAAATGCCCGTTGAGTGCGGAAGAAATGGCCTGTCATCACCGATCTGATAACCTGCTACAACCTAGACATCTTACTGGTAACTGAGACTTGGCTGACCAATGATGATATGGTCATCATGAACCAACTTATCCCACCCAACTATTCGATCCACACCTGTCACAGAGCTGACAGAAGGGGGGGGGGTGCATGCACCCTTACAAGATTGGAGCTTCAATTCCAGCAGACCGCCTCTAGCAGCACTGCACACCTCGACACCATCTCTATAACTAACAGGCGCAACTCCATCAGCCTAGTCTACAGATCTCCATCCACCTCCCCAGATGACCTCTCGACTATAATTAACCTGGCCTGCAACACCATGACCCAGCATACACCAAACTGGATCATGGGAGACTTCAATCTTCCTGCCCTCCCTGAGAACCATGCAAATGCCTTCCTCGATACACTCAAGGAGCTGGGCTACGATCAAGTAGTCAATGCACCCACTCACTCAAAAGACAACAAACTGGACCTCATTTTTGCACCGCGGATGGCCACAGGCCCAAACCCCACGCTTGCCCTGTCCATCATGCCAGTGCCATGGTCTGACCACAGCTTGCTGAGTTTACAGATGCCCATACAGCCAGGCCACACCGGCAGCCGCTCTACAGTCAATGAAGATGCAACACCAAGAGCACACTTCTGGCCTTTTGACAAGGAAGAGATAATTAGCAAAACCCGGCCGCTACTCAACCTCACAGACCCTAATCCTGAGGAGATGCTCACCACCTGGAACGAAAGCCTCAGCTCCCGCCAACCAGTAGCAGACGCATCACCAAGAAAAAGGAAGGTGGCACCATGGTACTCCCCTGAGCTACGAACATCACTCCACCATGTAAGGTCACTCGAAAGATGATGGCGACGATCATGCTCCACCGCCAACCGGGAAACTTACACCCTACATCTGGAAAAACACCATCTGACAATCTCAGAGAGAATGAAGCAGTACCACGCAGAACTCCTACAGCGCTCTCTGAACAAACCCCAGGACTTATTTAACTTGGTGAGATCCCTCAGAAAAGAACCCTCCCCCACACAGCTGAGTATGCCACAACCACAAGAGTTTGTGGACTACCTTCAGTCGAAAACCATCCAGACTGACAAGACTATACCACCTATACTCTTGTACAGACCACGCCACCCAACCCCTCTAGCCACCTTCTCAACACTGTCAGTGAGGGACATCGAGGACACCATTACTGCTATCAACACCATTACAGCCCCAAATGATCCTTGTCCAGCGTTCTGGATAAAAACACTATGCAAGTTCAGCCCCTTTCTGGCCAGATTCATAGACCTATCCTTCTCGACGGGCGCTTTCCCACAAAGTGTGAAACAAACATCCATTAGACCACTTCTAAAAACCAGCAAACTCGACCCCCAGAAGGTGGATTCTTATAGACCAATTTCGAGCATCCCCCTAATGGCCAAAATAATCAAAAAACTTGTCCAACATCAAATCCAACACCATATTGAGACCACTGCCCCCGTCGACCCAAGCCAACATGGATTCAGGGAACAGCACGGAGTTGAGACGCTCCTGACCAGTCTCTTCAGCACACTAACCACAGGTTTGGACAACATAAGACTGGGTTACGTCTTGATTTTCCTGGACATTGCTGCAGCTTTCGACTCCGTGGACCATGAACTGCTTCTAAGGTGGCTTGCAGAGAAGGGGATCCAGGACACGGCATTAAACTGGTGCAGATCATACCTCACAGACAGATGGCAACACATACGCGCAGGCTCCAAGACCTCCAATCTGTTCCGGCAAGAACAGGGTGTACCGCAGGGATCTTCGCTTTCTGCACTGTTCTTCAATGTATATATGCAGCCCATCTGTGCACTCACCCACGCTTTCAATGTATCATGCCTCGTATACATGGATTTCTCACCCCTAACTACCTGCTTCGACGCCGTGACTGAGTGGCTCCACACACAAAACCTCAGAATAAACCTCAAGAAAACTGAGGCGCTATTCATCTCCAGGAACCCAGCTTTTACTCCCCCACCCCCTCCCCGGGTCACTAAAGGTGAGAGGAGCGGAGCTTCAAAGCAACCCATGATCCGCTACCTAGGAGTCACCCTAGACCAGGGGTTCTCAACCCTGTCCTCGGGACCCACCTAGACAGTCGGGTTTTCAGGATAACCACAATGATTATGCATTGGAGAGATTTGCATATAATGGAGGCAGTGTATGCAAATCTCTCTCATACATATTCATTGTGGTTATCCTGAAAACCCGACTGGCTAGGTGGGTCCCGAGGACAGGGTTGAGAACCCCTGCCCTAGACTAATAGTTGGACATGAAGGCCCACGTAACCAATACTGTTAAAGCAATATACCACAAAATAAGGACGATCTGGCACCTTAGACCCCTGCTGGAGCCGAAGGATTTCCGGAGAGTGTACCAAGCTTTAGTAATCCCCCACTTCGATTACGCCAACTCGATCCTACATGGACTCCCAAAAAGCACACTGGACCCGTTGCAGCTTGCAATGAATGCAGCCGCCAGGATATTACATGGAGCAGCCAGGAGGGACCATATAACTCCTATCCTGAAATACCTACATTGGTTTCCAGTCCACTGCAGGATCACATTCAAAATTCTATTAATGACGTTCAAGGTCATCAACGGGCTCACCTCCACCTCCATCATGGACCTCATCCTCTCCCCCCCCCCCCCCCCACAAAAAGAATCAGAAGGTCAGCCGCTGCCAACACTCTGAACATCCCGAGCAAGATTACAAAGTACTCGAAAGCAACACGAAACCGGGCCTTCGTGTACTACGCACCCTCATGCTGGAACGCCCTCCCGCCCAACATTTGTTCCATAACCGAGCCCGCCCAATTCAGAAAGTCTCTAAAACACCACCACTTTCTCCAGCACTACTCCCATAACGGAGACGCTCAACAGCCATCCTCACGCACCCATCAGCACAGCACCCTCGACCCAACAGCAACACACAGCCCCAGCCCTGCCCACTAATGCCTCCAGACACACAATATGCAACTGCATATAGCACACAATTTTGTAGATATCACACAATCTGTTGTAAATAGTCATCCAAGCAGTCATGTCGCTGCCCGCGCCCACTGGCCCAACTGTCTCGCCTGTATATAGTTGCTTAACTGAGTAGCTTGTTACTGAGTAGCCTGTACATAGTCTCCCCAGTTAGCCAAGCTGTAAACCCTGTTCCTTTTAAGTACAGTGCGGACGCCACCTGCACTGTACAAATTTGTTTTAACTGTAAACCGAGCTGATTGTAAAGAGCGTGGTATAGAAAAACCTCAAATAAATAAATAAAATATAATGTGTGCTTAAAGAAAACAATGTTAAACCAACATGAACAAATGCCCCAGATCAGGAACATTTTATTTTAAATGAGCACAAATGAAACTTTTTTGGCCATGCATAGCCCTAGAAGGAAGGGGATGGGGGAGGAGGAAAGAGAGAAAAGCGTAGTAGCAGGAGGAGGAGGAGAAAAAGAGAGGGGTAAAACTGGTCAGCAGGGGAAATAGGGGAAGGAGAGGGTTATATGCTGGCAGGTGTAGAAGCAGAGGGAATCCTGGGTGGAGAGAGAAGGATATTGGGCAGTGGAGAACATAAGAACATAAGGGCATATGATAAGCCATATTGGGTCAAACCAAAGGTCCATTAAACCCAGAATCCTGTTTCCAACAATGGACAATCCAGGTCACAAGTACCTGCCAGGATCCCAAAAGGTAGACAGATTACATGCTGCTTATCCAAGGAGTGAACAGAGGATTTCCCCAGTCTACTTTAATAATGGTTTATGGAGTTTTCCTGCGGAAGCAAAAACGCGAAGTAAAGACCTTTTCAAGTACATTCGTAGCAAGGACAGGGTAAGAGAAAGGGGAGGAGGAGTGGCACTATATGTAAAAAATAATATTAAAGCTTTGGAACTACAGAGCTTAAAAAGGAGAGAGGAGGCACTGTGGGTTAAATTAGAAAGCGGGAAAGAGAAAACTATTTGCATTTGCGTGATATACAGACCTCCCCCACAGGAGGAAGAGGTGGATGGAGAGTTAATTGAAGACATATGCAACATTGCTAGGAAAGGGGAAGTGCTACTGATAGGTGATTTCAATATGCCAGATGTTGATTGGCACATTCCTGCTGCAGTATCATCTAGAAGTAAAGAGATCCTGGATTTTCTACAGGGAGAACTATTCAGGCAACTGGTAACAGAACCCACACGTGAAAAGGCAGTTGTATTTTGTTTGCAGTGCATGATTGAACCCCCTGATGAAGCACGACATTGTGAAACACAAGTACGGTGCCAAAATATGGCGTTGGGGCACACAACATTAAGATAAGCATTTTTCATCATTGAATTTATTTAATTACAATTTATTGAGCTGAGGTCATTGATGCAAAACGGGTACAGAGGGAAATCAAGTTCCAGATTCAGTACCTAGCAAGTCTGAGACCTTTCAGTTCATAATCAGAATATACATAAGTTTTTATGTGAATATTCCATAATGATTATACAACCAGTATAGGTATTTTGCCTGAAAGAATATTGGAGGACATTTGATTTATTACAGCAGTTTAATCCTCCGTTAATCAGACCTACGATCTTTGGAGTCTATTCTGGCAAACTCCATATTTTGATATTGGCAGCAATATTCCCACTAACTCAGTACTTCTCAGCCAATATGCCACTCACAGCGAAGTCCTTGCTGCAACCCAGTAGCTCAGTCCTTGCTTGATACTTTCAACCCCTTCTACCCATGATCCTTAATCCTTCCCTTCCCTAAGCAGCTCTGCTTATGTCTTGCCAGTGGGAGGGAGAGGGAAAATGATCACAATGCGGAGAGGGTCCATGAAAGAATCATACAGGAAAGAGATGGGAGATTTATTTATTTTATTTATTACAGTTTCTTATATACCGTGCTATTTAGAATCAGCGCGGTTTACATCATAACATAACGACCATAATGACAAACTGTCAGGTTTTACATTGAACAGGAGTACAAACCTGGATAACCGGGTTAACTATATACATAAGCTATCTACACTGAAGATAAAAATTGTAAGGGCCTTTCTAGATTGGGTCATTTCTTGGGAGGGATATCTAGTTCAATTGCTGTCTGGGAAGTATTGGAGGAAAAGGTGGGTTTTGAGAGCCTTCCTGAACTGATATAGATTGGTAATGGCCCTAATGTCGGGGGGTAGAGCGTTCCAGCATTTGGGGACATAAAAACTGAATGCCCTGTTTGTGGTTTTCGTGTTGGACTTTTTCGAATCTTTTGGTATTGCTAGCAAGTTTACAGCTGTTGTTCTTCTGGATCTGTTGGGGGGGACCATGTGGATAAGAAGCGTGAGTGAGAAGGATGAAGTACCTTTGATTGCTTTGAATGCTAATAGAAGGGATTTGAAGGTGATTCTCCCATGGATCGGTAGCCAGTGCAGCTGTTTGAGAATAGGGGTCACGTGGTCGTTTCTGGATGCTCCGTAAAGGACCCTAGCTGCGGCATTCATGGCCAACTGTAAGGGGGTTAGTGTGGATTGGGGGAGACCTTGTAAGATGGCATTTGCAAAGTCAAAATGCGGCAGGATCAGTGCTTGATATATGGTTCGGAAATCGTCTGGGTCCAGCAGGGAGCGTAGGTGTTTGAGTGAGCGGATTTTGAAATAGATGGCTTTGACTATGTTGCTTATGTGGTGTTTCATCTCTAGATGTTGGTCCAGAGTAACTCCCAGGTATTTTATTGCATCTTTAGTTTGCAAATCAGCTTCCTTGACACTGACCTGGAACGGGGGAGTAAAGTTGGAGTCTCTGGTGATGAAAAGGACCTCTGTTTTTTTATGTTGGATGCGTAGGTTCTGTGTCTGGAGCCATGTTGAAACTGCATTGAAACAATCTGTGAGTGGGGTCAGGTCCATGTGAGTTGTGGAGAAAGGCATGTATAAGAGAATGTCATCTGCATATATCATGCATTTTACGTTGAATGATCTTATGATATTGCAGATGGGCTGCATGTAAATATTGAAAAGTAAGGAGGATAACGAGGATCCTTGAGGTACCCCTTGCTTTTGATGGAAGTGGCTTGACTCTTCTGATCCATACTTCACATATTGCCATCTATCGTCCAGATAAGACTTACACCATCTTAGTGGTGTAAATCTATGATCTTTTTTTAGGGGTGACGGGGGGGGGGGGGGGAATTGAATACATGCATATGCGTGTTGACAGAGAATGAGAAACTCATGAATTGGCGAAAGACAGCAGGTGAAAGATCGGGATCAGTGAGTTTCTTTAAATTGAATGTAAAAAATATTTAAATGGAAGAAACGTCTTTTAAATTATATAAAAGGCAGGGGAGGAGAGGGGAGGGGACGGGTTGTCAAGAAACGTATACAGGCTGAATGCCCCAGGCTCTGCACCCCACTAGGGTCAGCCTTGGAAAGAGAGAATGGTAGGGATTGACTAGGAAAGGAGAGTAAGTCCTGAATAGGCAGAGCTGGGTTGGATTGGAAGGAGCAGTGTGTGTGGCCTGGACAAGCTGCAGTGGAGAAAGAGACTGGTAGGGACTGGCTGAGCGGGAAGATTATGGTGTGAATAAGCTGGGGTAGAGTGGAGGGGACTGAGAATGTGATATGGATGGGCTCTGAAGGGCGAGAATCTGGTAGGGATGACCAGGGTTGGGGGAGTGGCCATTCCATGGCTCTTCTGCCTGCTTTTTATTTATTTATTTATTTATTTATTTATTTAGCAAACACTTATATACCGCTACTTCCAGCGATCAGAAGCGGTTTGATTAAAGTCTTTGGGATATGTCACAAAATCAAGACAGGAAGATTGGGGCATAGATAGAAAGAAGAGGGGTAATACACAGCACACATCGCAGGGTCTAGATATAGCCCTCCAGTAGGTATCATTCATATGTACAAAAGCGATTATCCTTTAACTATTTACATTTGACAAACAGCTATTTGTTTCTTTTCATCTTGTTGGATTCACAGCTGGCCATAGTGGCAGTTGAATAGGTGAGTTTTTAATTTTTTTCTGAAATCGAGTAGGTCTTTTGTTGCTCTCATCTCATGTGGTAGGTTGTTCCATAAAGTGGGGGCAGAGAAGGAGAATGCTCTGCGGCCAGTACTGGATTTTACATGTCTGATGCTGTTTGGAACTATAAGTGTGTCTTCGTTTATGGTTCTCCTGCTTCTGGAGCTAGTTTGCAAGGTGATCAGGGTGGAAAGGAATGAAGGGGCTAGGTTGTGAATTAGTTTGAATGTCGTTACCAATGTTTTGTATTGGATCCTGGCAGAGACTGGGAGCCAGTGTAGTTCCATCAATATAGATGTAATATGTTCGGTGACGCTTGTTCTCATGATGATCCTTGCTGCTACGTGTTGTGCCAGTTGTAATCTGTTGGTCGTTTTCTTTGGTAGACCCTGTAAGATGGCGTTACAGTAGTCGAGGTGAGGCATGATGAGTGCTTGAGCAACTGAACGGAAGTCGCATGGATCTAGTACATTCCGTAGGGGTCGTAATACTCTAAGCTTGTGAAATATGGCTTTGTTGGTGTTGCTGAGGTGTTTTTCCATTTTCAGTTTGCTGTCGATTATGACTCCTAAATATCTAATTTCCTTCTTCGTGTTGTACGTATTGTTGCACAATGTGATTGTTGGTGGCGGTTCGAAGTCAGTTTTACTGGATATAAACATTACTTCAGTCTTCTTATGATTAATCGACATGTTGTTTTGTTTTAGCCATCCCAACATCTCTCCCATGCAGGTTTCCAGCTGATCGTACTTTGGGTCGACGGTTTCTAGCTGTGTGTACAGCATGATATCGTCTGCATATATGTGGTAGTTGATGCCATATTTCCTGAATATTTCACTGAGGGGTTGCATGTAAATGTTAAACAGAAGTGCCGAGAGCGCCGACCCCTGTGGTATGCCTTGAGTTTGAGTGAAGGCTTCGGCTTTTTCTCCGTTGAATTGGACTTGTGGCTTTCTGTCTGTTATGTAGGAGGAGAACCATTTCAGGGTGGTTCCTAATATACCAATTGATGCCAGCTTGTTAAGGAGGGTTAGGTGATATACAGTGTCGAAGGCTGCTGAGATGTCGATAAAAATAAGAATAAACATTTTCTTCCTGTCCTCTAGCCCTTTGAGGAGGCAGTTAAACAGTGCTAATAGCAGAGTTTCGACCCCATGATTTTTTCTGAAACCGTATTGCTGTTTGTCGAGGGTTTCGTAGTCATCGAGGTGTTCTTGCAGTTGGATGAGGGCTGCTTTTTCTATGATCTTCGCTAGAAGCGATATGCTGGAGATTGGGCGGTAAGAAGATGGGTCTTCTTTGTTAAGCGAGTTGTTCTTTAATATCGGTCTAATTATAGACTTTTTGAGCTGGTTGGGCATGACTCCCTGTGACAATGATTGGTTCACAATGTGTGAGACCTGGAGGCCAATATCCTTTTTTGCTGCTTTAATCCAGGTGGTTGGGCAAGGGTCAAGCATGGAGGTGGTAGTATTTATACTGGTTATTATTCCAATTGCTTGCTTATCATCAATTTTGTGAAATTCGCTCCAAATCTGTTCTTTCGTCACTGAAGTTTTCGGGTGGGGTTCGGCCAGGCATAACGCAGTTGCGGTTGTTGTTAGTTTGCTCGCGTAGTGATCTGCGAGAATTTGGGGCTGAATAGTGTCACCTTGTTCTGGTTGTGTTGTTTTGGTTAGTGTTTTCACTATTTGAAATAGTTCTCGTGGTTTATTGATGGCTTTATTCAGTAGGCTGGTGTGGTGTTTCCTTTTTGCATTATCCACCTCGTCTTTGTATTTTGCGAGGATGTTGAAATATTTATCTCTGAGTTCCAAGGTTTTGTTGCGTCTCCACTTTTTTTCAGACCTTCTAAGTTCTCTCTTCCTTTGGGTTAGCGTAGTTGTATACCAGGGCTCTGATTGTTGTTTCCCTGGGGTTGTTGTATTCTTCCATTTCGGGTTTGCTGCAGCCTGTATTCCTTCATCCCAGCTATTTGCTAGTGCATCGAGATCAGTAGATTCCAGGTCAATGTGTGTCTTGATGCAACTTGTGAGGTTATCCAGATCAAACTTCTTGAAGGATCTCTGTTGTTGTGTTCCTCGTTGGGCTTTCGCATCTCTTGGTACTGATGGGAGTTTTATCAGTAAGTCTATTTGGTGATGGTCAGACCAGGGTATGGCTTTGATTTTAATCAGGGGTCTATCATGGTTGTTCTGATTGCTCATAGGGGTAAAGACCATGTCCAGTGTATGTCCCTTTTCATGTGTTGGTTCGTTTATTATCTGCTGATATCCAAGTTGTGACATAGCTTCCAGGAATATATTGGCGTGCACTGCTGTTGTTGATGCTAGGTTTAGGTCACCGAGGATGATTTGGAATTTTTTTGGTTGTGTTGAGGAAATGTTTTCTAGTGCTGCAGCAAGTATTTCCTGGTTCGGAGAGGGGGCTCTGTATATTAGGCAGATGGCTATTGCAGAGTTCTCCACTTTGAGCATGTCTATGTCTGTGTTGGAGTCCAGTGACGTGCACGAGAGGTTCAAGTGTGACCTGGCGATTATTAGCACTCCTCCACCTCTTTTGTTGGATCGTGGGCAGTTATACAGGTTATAGCCTGGTCTGCTTATCTGGTTCAGTAAGGCAGCATCGGTGCTTGTGAGCCAGGTTTCCGTTATGCAGAGAATGTCTGGTTGCTCATCTTTTATTATGTCGAAAATGATGTGGGTTTTGTTTCTGATTGATCGGGCGTTTATGAGGGTGATGTTACAGACTACTAATGGGGCTAGTGGCGCCTGGCTTTGGTGGGCATGGGGCTGGTTTGGCTTCAGCGACCATGGCATTTTTGACTTTTGCTTTCGGTGGTTCTGTGTACCCGCGTGCTTTCTCCTTGCATGTCCTGGATAGTTCGAAAGTGTCGGTATTACACTGGTGGTGAGGTATGTTGGGGGAAGGTGTTTCTGCGGAGTATGGATGGCATAGAGGATGAAGAGTGGGCCACATATTAGTGGGGTAGATTGGTATATGTTTGCTTTGGTTGTGTATGTTGATATTAGGGTGAACAGCCAAATTCCTAGGGCCATTTTTAGCAGCTTCATGTCTAGGTGTGTTTGCGTAACAAGGCAATACAGAAGTCTCTTAGTATCCAACTGATCAGCCATGTCCACAAAACATCAGTTCACTGCACTGAGTTCCCCTTGTGAATTTTTAACAACTTAAGCACTCATCAATCCTCCCTCTCCTTTAGTGCCCAAACCTTGATAGTCCAGCCAGAGTAAAGACCCTACAAGTTTCTCTTGTACGGCACATTACTGCTAAACCACAGGGCTGGGAAAATAATTTTTAAAGCTGCTTATTTTCATGGATATACTTTATTTATTTATTATATCTTTTATTCCACAAATCTGATCAAGAAAATTCTTTAAAATATATTCCAATCATAAAATACCAAGATCATATATATATATATATATATATATTTATTTATTTAAAATTCTACATATATATAAAAAAATACATAAAATAAACTTTCACATCTGGTGTGTATATACATGCATATATACTTTATACACACACACACATATATATCTATATCTATATTTGTCTATCTATCTATCTATCTATCTAAATATAAATATGGATATATAGATCCAGGGCCCACTGGTCAACATTGAAATCGTTACTGACTTTAAAAGGCCCTAATCTGTAGTATCTTGGTGAGCTGAACACGAATATAACATTAAAACAATTGTATTGGCTCTTGTTTTGAAGATATTGCATGTAGTTCATTTTTGACGTTTCACCGTGTAAATTTATCCAGTAGGACATCAACAACATCCCAAATAAGCCTTGAATGATGTAATATTGCATCACATTGCATAATACCAGCATGCACACATCATCCAGAGTTGATTGCATCATTTTATGATGCAATGCAATACTACTGCCAGATGGCTGCTGAAGCCATCTGACGTCAGCAGTGTACTATACGCAGTCGGAAAGGAAAGTAATCTGGTATTCTGTTCCAATATTGAAAGCCTCATGAATGCCTTAAAAATCACTCATGACCCACAAGACTGGAGACTATTTATAGATTCTTCGAAACTGAGTCTGAAGGCTGTGCTTTTGAACAATGGAAACAGTCTTCCATCTATTCCAGTAGCGCATGCCGTCCACATGAAAGAAACATACGATAACTTAAAGCATCTACTGACTTCCATTAGCTATAACAAGTACAGCTGGCACCTCTATGGTGACTTGAAGGTAGTTGCCCTTTTAATGGGACTACAGCAGGGATATATAAAATACATGTATTTCTTATGTGAGTGGGATAGCCGAGCAAGGGATTGGCACTACTTGCGGAAGGAATGGAATCACAGACAAAATGTAACAGTTGGAGAGAAGAATATCCAGCACCCAGCTCTGGTTGAGGCTCACAAAATCCTGCTACCACCCCTTCACATCAAACTAGGTTTGATGAAAAACTTTGTGAAAGCCATGGACCGCACTTCGCCAGCTTTTCGATACCTGCATGAAAAATTCCCTCAACTCAACGAAGCGAAGATTAAAGAGGGAGTTTTTGTGGGTCCTCAGATTCGAAAGCTCTTCAAAGATGACCGGTTCAACAACTTGCTGCAGGGTGATGCAAAACAAGCATGGAATGCTTTTCGCCTAGTGTCAACAAGCTTTCTCGGGAATGTTTGGGCAGAAAACTACAAGGAACTAGTAGAAGACATGCTGATGCAGTATCAGAAACTTGGCTGCAATATGTCTCTAAAGATCCATTTCCTTGATTCCCATCTCGATTTCTTTCCTGACAACTGTGGTATGGTTAGTGATGAACAGGGTGAATGTTTTCACCAGGATATCGCAACTTTGGAGCAAAGATACAGAGGGAAAATGGTCCACTACAATGCTGGCTGACTATTGCTGGACACTCCCTAGAGAAGCTCCCGAACAGCTGTACAAGAGACAGGTGAAAAAATCTAAGAAGTAGTCTATAATTTGGTTTTTTACAGGTATTAACCAAAGGCCTATTATATTTACTATTGACATGCATTTTGTGATGTAAACATTAATTCTTGTAGATTACAAAAAAACTAGAGCCAACTTTGCAATTTCACTGTCATATTCGTGTTCAGCATATACAAATTGATAAGAAATGACTATTTTTATTTCAGTAACATGACTTTTGTAAAAATGTGTTGACCATATTCAGTGCCAGTGTCTAGCGCTACTAACTGGCTAGCCACTGGTGCTGAACATTAAACCTGGATTTTCAATGCCATGGTCATATGTTTTTGCCGCTTAGGCTGATTGCTAACCAGGCAGAGGTGATATTGAGCAGCTGCCCAGTTAGCAATACATGGCAAAATTTAGGCCAGGGTTCCCTGCACCTGGTCTTCTCTGTGTATCGCTAACCAGGCAGTAGTTCAATATTGCCGCTTCCTGGTTAGCGAGCGGGGTTGCCTCTGTTCTGCCCCAGAACACCCCAACACACCCCGATGCTAAGAAGTTAGCATCAAGGCATGTAGAGCTGGCGGCCGTGGATATTTAGTGCCGCTGAATATTCCATTCACCGCAATTAACGCAGTTAGCAGCTCTGCTAACCGCGTTAACTGCTTTGAATATTGGGCCCATACTGTTTATTTATTTGGCTGTACTTCTATACCGCTTTTCACCGTGTCAAAGTGGTTTACATTCAACTCAAGCTAACCTCAATTACATAGAACATCAAAACTTACGTACAATAGACTTAACTTATACACATTGAATATGAGGATTGCTATCACAATCTTAACGTATGTATGTTGATTGTGTTGAAATTTGTGCAGATATTAGAGGTTAAAGGTTATTGTGATTGTGGAAGCAATGGATTATCTGAGAGGATTGAGTCCGATTATGTTACTGGTCCAAAGTGTTCAAGAAAGAGACGAGTCTTCAGTTGCTTGCGGAATGTGAGGAGTTCAGTGGTACTTCTGAGTTTGTCAGGGAGAGTTCCAGATGGTTAGTGCATAAAGTTAAAAAGATCTCGCACAAGTGTGCTGGGTGTTTTTTGTTTTTGTATAGGGGATTATTAGGGCATTCCTGGTGGTGTGTCTGCTGGCTCTCTTGGATTGGAAGGTATGAAGGAGTGTTTGGAGGTGGAAAGAAGAGTGTCCATTAAGGGCTTTGTAGGTCATCAGGATCATAGAAACATAGAAACACAACGGCAGAAAAAGACCACATGGCCTATCTAATTTGCCCTTCCATATAGTTTGCCCTTCCATATAAACTACAATAGTTCCTTTTTTACTTTTAGAGATCCTCTGTGTTTGTCCCATGCATTTTTGTATTTAAATACTATCCTCATGTACACCACCTCCACTGGGAGACTATTTATGCGACTGCTCAAAGAGAACCAGTGGAGTTGTTTGAGGATGGGTGTTATGTGTTCATGTTTGAGGGCTGCTAGTAGTATCCATGCTGTTTTGCGGAAGGCTGTGCATATTGGTACGGTGGTGGATTGCGGCAGTCGGTGATATATGGAATTGCAGTAGTTGAAGTGTGGAAGGATTATTGCTTGGAATGCTGATCTGAAGTCAGGGGGGTTAAGGATTGTGCATAGGCTTTGTAGAGTATGGTTTTTGTAATAGATTGCTTTTATGTTATTCTTCACTTGTTGCTTGAGTGATAGGTTTTGGTCCAGAGTGATTCCAAGGTATTTTATTTCTGGCTGTACCTTGATTTGAATGTCATTTAGTGTGATGGAGGGGGCAGCAGGAATGTGTTGTTTTTGGTGACAAACAGCACTTCTGTTTTCCTGTAGTTGATGGTTAGATGGTTCATGGAGAGCCATTGTGAGATTTCAGTGAAGCAGTGTTGGTAGTTTTGTATAGTTGGGTTTTTTTGATGTTGAAAGGGGTGTAGATCATGAAGTCATTTGCATAGACATGGTAGAAGAGGCCATGTGACTTGATGAGGGTACATAAGGGTTGGAGATAGATATTGAATAGTAGTGCTGAGAGAGTGGAGCCTTGTGGGACGCTCTGGGTTTGGGTATAGGGAGTACAGGTGATGTCACCCATTTTGATTTGTTGCTGACAATTGGTTAGGTAGAAGTAAGACCATTGTAGTATGGTGCCTTAGATTCCAGTGGATTGTAGATGATGAGTAGGACAGTATGGTTCACTGAATCAGATGCTGCAGAGATGTCGAGGAAAACTAAGATGAAGCCTTGTTGAATATTCTGTATGCCTTGAATGAGTCTGTTTATAAGGGAGAATAGGAGGGTTTCCACTCTATGGTGGGGGCAGAACTCATGTTGTTGAGGATCAAGAGGTGTATGTTTGTCAATATGATTCTGAAGTTGTTGATGGACAACCTTTTCAATAATTTTAGCCATGAAGGGAAGACTGGCTATCAGTCTGTATGATGTTGGCTCCATTGGATTGAAGTCAGTGTTTTTTAGGGTGGGATGTATGGATGAGATCTTCAGGATGTTAGGCATGTGACATTGGGTTAGGGACATTTGGGAGATTTTTGTGAGGATGGGGCTGAGTTCTGTTTTGGTTGCCTTGACCCAAGTTACTGAGCATGGATCAAGGGAGAATGTCATGGTATTGAGGGAAGTGATGATGGCTTCAATGTTATTGCTGCTGGTGGATTCAAATGATGATGAAGATGTGGCGGTAAATACTTGAGTCAGGGGAAAGTCGCATAATTTGAGTTGGTGTTGAAGCTGCTTGCAGTGATCAGCTAGTTGCTGTGGGTTGATGGAAGTGTTTGAGGTTGACTTTGTGGGAGCTTTTGCTAGTTGCTTTACTAGGTCAAAGAGCTCTCTAGGGTGGTTGATCAGCCTGGTGTGGTACTTTATCTTGGCATTGTCAGTGGCTGTTTGGTATTCATCTAGTAGGTTCATGTAAAGGTTGCGATCTGCGGTGTGTCTGGTTTTCTGCCATTTCCGTTCAAGCTTTTGTAGGTGGGTTTTGATTTTTTGGAGTTCAGGTGTGTACCAAATAGATTTGGGTGGCTTGTTGTTTTTGTGGAGTGCGGAGACTGATGCAGCTGAGGCTTTATTGATGGTACTGTTCCATTTTAGCATGTAGGTTTCCAAGCTATTTGTATCTTCATTAAGGGGGGAGGATGCAGTTGAGGAATTCTTCCTTGTTGAACTGCTTGAATCTTTGTTTTATTTGGTGTGATGGTGGGGGGTTTGGTTGGACTAGATTGATAAAATGACCATGTTTTATTTAAAATCATAAAAATTCCTTAAATTTAAATTTATAAAAATTCTTTCAGGGCATACTTCTGATTAATCAGTAAATACTAATGTTAAGAGAAAACTTAAGCATTCTGTTTTCGTTTGATTGTGTTTTAGGACAGTTGTTGCTGGTTGAAAACCAAATAAAGTTTTGAAGTTTGAAAAAAGACTGCAGCCTTGAATCCTGTCCTTTTTCTCTGGCAGAAGCAATGCAGGATTCACAGCCAACAACTTTACAGAACACTAAGCACAAACAAAGCCAGCTTTGTACCCTGAAGAAAAAAGGAAATCCAAGCTGAATCGGAGAATAGGCGTGGTTTTGAAATGAAGTCATTCTAGCACCAGACTCTCTCTCTCTGTCAAAGGGGGATGTTGGACAGTCTAAACAAAGCAGGCAGTAGACTGCTGTAGTTTTTCAGCACTGGTACATAAAAGAGGAAAACAGGGCATTTCTTAAGAGCTGAGCCAAGCTCTGTGTAGAACAGAGAAAAGAGATAAACCTGTAATGGAAGAGGATATGTTAGCACAGGGGGCTATTCTTAATTCATAGCTAACGCTATTTTTTTTCCTGTACAATAATTTTAATATGTGAAATTCAAAGTTCAATTTCAGCAGTGGATCTCATTTTGTATACAACGTGTAAACTATATGGAATGCAAAGTTTTACTTTTCAGAATTTGAAAAATAACATCAAGTGCAACACTTTAAAGGAGCATGTTTACTAAGCTGGGATAACGGATAGCATAGGCTATTTGTAACTAGTCCCTTTGAATAACATGGGACCTAGCTGCAAATAGCCCATGTAAACCTTTAGCTCAGCACAGTAAACATGCCCCTTTACACAGAAAAACACATAGTAGAAATGAACATACTAGCAAATATAAACAAAATCAAAGTAATAATAATGTGCTATGTTAGGCTATAATTTGGAAGAACCCAAGACAGGTCCAGGAAGGCATTTCAAAGTAGGACCAAAGAGAGGTAAACCATACCAAATAAAATAGGGTATTATGAATTTAATACCGCCCCCCCCCTCAAACTATACACACACCTTAACGTCTACTCCTCGGGTCACTGGAGGAGGTCCCTGAGACAAAGGGACATGTTTACTAAAGTGCATGCCGGTGGCATGAGAATATGCAGACAAATTAATGCAGAGGTCTGTGCTAATTTCTGAGGGCATGTGCATTTATCCCTCTGCCAATAGTGAATACTAATATGCAGCACCATGCTAACCAGCACCCAGGTGCACTTAATGCCACCCATTGAAGTGGCATTAAATGCATCTGTGCTAGCTGCAGTAGACACAGTTAGTATGCCCAAAACACTTGCACTAACCGCAAGGTGCTATCAAAGCCTATATTATGCCCTTAACCCACCCAGTCCCCGCCCAGTTGCACACCAACTGGTTAGCACAGGATTTTTAGTGTGGGGTCCCATGCTATTAGTGTGGCACTCTTAGCACATGTCAAATCCTGCGCTAACAGTGCACTTTAGTAAATATTCTCCAAAATCTTTTGAAAATCTAAGAACAAACGTATTCAACATCATTCATTCTCAAGTTGCATTTGCATAGGTAATGTAACATAAATGAGGCCCCAAACTGAGGGCCTCCTGACACATCTGAAGAAATTTCTTCCTCTAGTTTTGTGCAAGTCTGCTCAAGTCTGGAAACCTTAGAATAAATTGGAGATAATTATTGCCAAAGAGGAAATAGTTTTCTGAAAGGAAGCCATAACCATGCAAAGATCGTCCAAGGAGAAGTTTTTTTTCTGGGAAGACCTTCTATAAATAACATTCGGTGCAGTCAAGACCTCAGTGTTGAAGCCTCCTCCATCTCCTGCACTGGAGTCTCTGATTTCTGAGTCTCCTGAGTATTTGCTGTTGTTACCATGATCAGGGGAGCCTCTCGTCACTTATCCATCACTTATTCAATTTGAAATGTGTTGGATGCTGAGACACCTAATCAACTACATTGACAGCACCATCCAAGAAGCTGCCCTCCAAGTTGCTCTCAAACCCTGATGCTAGCTCAAATCTTGCAGAATGGGTGATCAACTCACTGGAGCTCAAAGATCTTTCTCTTTCCAGCAATGGAAGAGTTGTCATGCCTCCCTTAAAAATTGATTTTTCTGGCAGCAAGTCAGTTAATTAAGTATGCAATATAGGAGGAGACTTCCATGAATTCTCCCCTTCCTCTTCCCCATATCAGCAATAGCTAAAGGTAAAAGCATTAAATTCAGTAGCGACCACGTCCTCTCTCTAGGATGCCATCTTGGATCTCTGAGCACGCAGTTTTTTTTCTTGAATAGACCAAATGATGTGCAATTTTGACAAGCAAATGACACATACCTGTCAAATTCTTCTGAAGTTGTAGAAAAACAATGTTCAACTTCTAAGACTCTGATATAAATTATTATTTTTTTAATAATCAACTATCTCATAACTCAACAAATCTCACTGTGTAATAAACTAGGAATTGCTGAATTTACCTCAGCCTCACAAATGTTATCCCTTCGTGGTTTGTCCAATATCCAGACCATAAGGTCTTCTCTAAAAGCAAGCTTATAGCTACTGAGAATGCTGAGAATTTCACCTAAGGATCTATATCATAGGCTGAAACAAACTGATGACAAAATGATTTCTTGGGGAGGGGGGCTTGGTGCATACCTAAACACATCACTGAAAGAGTTCATTTTAACTGAGTGTTCTCATCTCTTCAAGAGCCAAAACAGGGGCCATATTTATGTTTCATTAAATTGCACACCTTTTTCTTTAGTTAGTAAATAGTTCTATGTACGCTGTTTAGTTTCATTTACTATTACCGCTGTTCTGTGTTCTATGTAACATTCTTGTTTGAAGCATTCCCTGTACACCGCTGTGACTTAGAGATACAGTGGTATAAAAAAGTTGCTAAATAAATAAATAAGTTGAAAAGTGCACACTCACAGTGTGACATAATGGCGGCTTTTACCTTTTCTCAGAGTTAGGTCCTGGCAGCATGAAGGCAGGCAGGCCTCATCCCCAGCATGGACTGTGGCTCTTTGCTCTTTCTGCCACCAGGAGTGAGGTCTCAGCAGCACGCAGGCCTCATCCCCACTATAGATTGTAGCTCCTCCCTTCTTCTGCTGCAGGAGTCAGGCCGCTGATGGTAGTCGATGGCCTCTGACTTCTATGCTACCCTCTTCATTTTCAGTGCTTCCTTCTGCCTGTCCTTAGACTAGCTTTGTCTGTACAAGCAGACAGACCTATGCATATGGACAGGCACACTTGAAAAAGAAAATAAAATATGGCGTCTCCCTAGTAGATGCTACCATTTCTGTAAAACACTCCTAAAGACTGTGCAAGATATTCCTAGTCATTCAAATACAAAAGGCTTCTTTCTAGTCTAAAGCTGCTGAACTTGGGTTACTATAGCAACCTCTGTGTGACTTGCACAAACGTGCCAACTGAGCAGAATGGTTAACTGAGTTAATGTAGTTAGGTCTGCAGATAAAATACAGTAAAGATTAATTCTCCAAAGCATTTGTGCATGGTGTTTCTGAGAGCCCATTATTTACAGACAAACTTTCTCTCATTATATTCTATCAGGAGAATTACTTGCTCTTCATACATGTATATGTTTGTGCTTGAGAGTGTGGATGTGTGTATATGCATGTTTAAATGCGCTTGTGGGTATGTTTGTGTGTTTGTGCATGCTTTTGTGCATTTCATTGATTTCTGTGTGTTTCTGTAGGTCTGTGTGAGAGGCTTCTGGTTGCTACCACAAGCATAGCCTGATATGGAGCCTCCATAAATTCCCATAAAAATAATGGCATTGGCTCACCCAACATGATGACCCCCAAACTCCTCCCCATACCCAAAATTTTAGCTTTCTCTCATGCCATGCCTCTAAGGTGGCATTGAAGTGGAGCACAGAGAGAGGTCATTTAGGAGATCCAGAGGCTTTCCAATCCAGTTTTTATTTAAATTAAACTTTCAGTCATTGTGCAATGGCAGCACCTAGTGGCTGGACTTATATCTATGATTTCAGGATTTTGGAGAGAGCCCTGATAAGAGGCTCCCAACTCCAAATTATCACTATGAGATTGAGAACTGGGGTAAGTGATTTTGAAGGAGACATAATATAGGGAGAAAATCCCAGTATTTGCAAGTAAAAACTCATGATGTAAGGGTTTTTTTTTTTTAATGTGCCATCAAGTCAGTGCTGACTCCTGGCAACCCAGTAGCCCCTGGGTTTTCTTGGCAAGGTAGACCAAAGGTAGATTGCCAGGCCTTTTCTTCTGAGGCAATGGAGGGTAAAGTGACTTGCCCAAGGTCACAAGGAGTACCAGTAGGAATTGAACCCTGATCTCTTGGTTACTAGGCTGTTGCTCTAACCATTAGGCTACTCCTCAACAAAAAGTAGCTCCAATTAAAAAAAAACCAGAATTGAAAGATTTTTAAGCAGGTCATATGGTAAGAATGAAAATGAACTACCTTGAAGTTATATATAGATTTTTAAAAAGTGGCAGTGTGACGCTTACATGTACACGTCCTCGTTCTGTTTTACTTGTAGCACTAGCCAAAGAAGCAATGAAGAGCATTTGCCACAGAAATATTTTTGAACATTTAAATGAAATGTTTACTATTGGCCATCATTCAAGACGTTCATGCCACTTAAAGTTTCTTCTGAGCCTAAAGAATCAGTGGCCAACTTACCATTCTGGGTTTATTGCTTGCTGAATTCAATGACACTGTTAGCAGTAGCACTGGGTCCATAATGGAATGTTGAATAAAGTCTAGCTTAACATTATAATTCCCTCAAACACCTTTGCAGGTAAACATACTTAAGAAAACGCCTTGCTTAGAGTCTCTTTCTAGAGCTTTAGCACACGCATTTCTGTTTTGCTTGAGGTACGCTTTTAATGTTCTCAATGGTGTATAACATGGATCTAATTTTTTTCACTCTGTATTACAAGGGTAAAGTTGGCCATTGTGGATTTGTTTGGTTTGTGTGGGCATTTGCCAGATCTTCCACTAACATTTGCTATTCACAGTTGCCATTCAGTTATTATCATCCCTTGGAAAGAAAAAGAAGAGATCTATTCAGTAGAACAGATGTCCTGAGCATTTAGATTTTGAGCTACACTCAACTTTAATATAGCAAAATTAAAAATTTTCCAATTAACATTAGTTTAACTTTGATAGATGGAATTTACAGGGTGAATCATAGAAGTTCTAATGGCACTCAGACTCTTTTCAAGTGCAGACATTGGCTATAGGTCTTTATGAGCTCATTTACTACTGGCCAGTTACTTCAGGTTATTCGCCAAAATTACTGCATCGTTATTGCAAAGCACAGCAGTTTCCCATTCCCAGTATTTTGCCATTCAGTTAATGCAGAGAAATCCTCCCTGTTGAGGGTAAAGGTTGAGGCAGAGAAACTCGCATCCTGGAGATGAATGCATGGCTGCGTGGATGGTGTTATAGAGAGTATTTTGGTTTCCTGGACCATGGGATGATGTTCCACCGATAAGAGGAACATCATCCCACTGTGCCATTCTTTGAAGAGTTCTGAAGAGTTCTTACACTGTGCCATTCCTTGAAGGTTCGTGCAAGCATCATTTTGCTGCAAAGCAAGGGCGCATGAGCCGGCGTCTCTCCGATAAGAGTTTCTCCACTGTGCCATTCTTTGAAGGTTCTTTGCTGCAAAGTTTGTACAGCATTATTATATACTAGAACAGAAGGTTACAGGATCTTTTGGCCTACATTCTTAAACAGAGTATTGCCAGACTAACCCCTGACGAAGGGTATCGAAACACGGCCTGTGTCAGGTTGTCATTGGTCTTATAGAAATAAAGCTCTGTCTTTCCACATTGTCACCTCTTAGACTGGGTCCTTCAGAACCCCGGGCCTGCTGTCCCCTGCCAACTAGGGGAACTTATTCCACCTTTGAGGTGGAATAAGTTCCCTGTTCAAGCCGCTGGATCCAGACACACAGGACAGACATTGGAATTGGCCCTGTACGTCTAGGGCCGAAGACCTCCCACTGCCTGCCCTAACACTGCCCCCGATCCGCCCCTTTCTCCCCCCCATCTAACTTCCCCGTATAACGCACAGGGAAGTTAGTCAGGGTCAGGAGGGGGCCCGAATAGCAGGATCGGATGTCTCAACGGGACCTCCATCCCCACTATTCGTGCCTTAGAATAACCCCTATAGTCTCTGAATAGAAAGAAATAAACTTGTTTCTAGTGACGTTTACAAAGAGGCCTTCCAGTTAAGAGGCAAAGGATCTGTGAAGTTGTCTTAAATAGGTATTAAAGGCAAGTGACAGATCAAAGGGGCAATTTGAAAGGCTTCCTCTATCAAACCAAGGAAATTGGTAAGAATTTACCTTGAAGCACAGGTCAGAGCACTGTATAGCAAGCCAGGTTTTATGAATTCTTCTTTCCCTCCCACCCACCCAGGGATAATCTTAGCTTTATAGGCTCTTAAACCTGTTAAAGGGAAGGAGGTGCCCATTTTCACTTTCAGGTGCGGCTGGTTATCCTAATCAGGAATACATTAATTAAGGACCTGAGATTAAATTAATCGAGGTGAACAAATTTAATTAAACATGTTAGGTATAGTTGTATTAGTATAAGTATCCCCAGCAAACCTAAGTAAGTAAACAACTTAAATACTTAAACAAAACATTAAAACTAAGATATAGACAGAAGTCCAGCATCAAGATGGGGGCTTTCCAGTCTTTTGCATTGAGTGTCACATGTATGATTTTCTCCCAGATGGTAAGGAGTCTTACGTGTGCACTAGGTGCAAAGAGCTCTTTGCTCTCAGGGAACGAGTCCGATCTCTGGAGGCTAGAGTAGCAGACTTGGAGGACATAAGGGAGAAAGAGAGGTATATATATGAGACCTACAGGGACTTAGTACTGAAGTCCCTCCTCCAATTGGGCAGCCTCCCTTTTGCCATGGAGGAGAGAGGTCACGTGACAAGAGAGCATCACCTAGGTATGGCAAGAAGTGATACTGTAGCTGGGACCTGTCTTCCAAGTGATGTAAAACTCTCTTGCACCAAGGAAGTATCTCCAGGGCCATGTGCCCACGAGGGAAGGGTTAGGACAGCTGTTATAGTTGGTGATTCGATCATTAGGCTGGTGGATGTGAGGATCGCTTGTTAACATGCCTGCCTGGTATGAAGGTAGCGGTTTTAGATAGTGCTGGGGAGGAGTCTACTGTCTTGGTATATATTGGTACCAATGACATAGGAAAGTGTGGTAGGGAAGTTCTGGAGACTAAATTTAGGCTTTTAAGTTGGAAGTTGAAATCCAGAACTTCCAGGATAGCATTCTCAGAAATGCTTCCCATTCCATGTGCAGGACCCAAAAGGCAGGTAGAGCTCCGGAGTCTCAATGCGTGGATGAGACGATGATGCAAGGTAGAAGGTTTTTTATTTGTTAGGAAATGGGCAACATTCTGAGGAAAGGAGGGGCTTTTCTGAAGGAATGGGCTCCATCTTAACCAGAATGGAACCAGGCTGCTTGCATTAATCTTTAAAGAGTAGCTAGAGGGAGACATTGGAGGTTCTGCTTACCCAGAGTTAGAGCTGTTCAGCGGCATTTATACACCACCTGTGCTTCTGGTACATCACAGCCTTTCCCCCCTGTGATCAGGGTTAATAGCCAGCTTGAGCTGTGAGATGTGGATGCGGGTGCACGGCCGTAGGTGCGTGTCCTAAGGGGCGTGAACCAAGGGGCTTGTCCTGCCCCTTGGGAGCCCCTTAGCAGCACCTGAGGAGCTTGAGGAGATTACTTTCCCTAGTTAGAGGTGATTTATGGGGAAACAGAAAGTGAAAGCTAAGCTGACAGAGGTAGTAGCCCTTCAAGGACCGATGCACATGCACATGGTGAGTACTGCTATGATTAAACCAACTTCGCCATTGACTGGGGAGGTTCTTCATCTCTTGAAGCCTCGTTAAGTCTGGGGTTACAAACCCCTCCCCAACCCACTGTTAATAGTGTTTTGAATGCGGATAAATCTGCAAGTTTAGAAGCTGACATTGTATCCGCACCGCCTGCTTCATCTACCCCGTTACTTCGTGAGTCGGCTGAATCTGTATTGCCTCTTCTTATCCCCCTCTCGACTCCATTTTCCATTCCTGCTTCATCAGAACTGATTCCAGTGGAATTATTTGGAGGGTTATTTATTTAAGAAATATTTGGTTAGTTGTCTCCCGAATGGAAGGGGTGTTGAAGAGGACATTAACTCAACTGTGCACCTTTTCTCAATGGACTTTACAAGCTCTGCAGCAAGTTGAGTCTCGGCTTTCTGGATTGGAAGGTAGGGCCTCCAGGTTGGATAGCTCGGTGTCTGGTACTCAGTCAGTATGTAATACTTTTGTTAAGGATAGTTTGTTATTGCATACAAAGATAGAAATGTTGGAAAATAAGGCTAGGGCTAGAAATTTGAGGGTTTTAAACGTTCCCTTAGTTTGTTTGCTCTCCCCACTGGAACGTCTGAAGAAGTACATGAGAGAATGGTTAATGTTTTCCGCTTTTGAGGAAATTATGCTATTCTCCTTACACCATATCCCTCAGAGTACTCTTTTGATTCCTGCGGAGGAGTGCACTAGCAAATGCTTTGATTTGGATAGTCTAGAGTTGACTCCGTTTTTAGAGTCTTCTCTAGATAAGGTGTTTAAAAGGGCGACTCTTGTAGCACTCTTAGGTCAGAAGCTGAGAAGTTAGCTCTTTTGAAACTTTACTATCCTAAGAAGGATATTCCATTTTGTGGCTAACCTATTAAGATATTTCCTGATGTGGCTAAACAACTCAGCTTCGGAGGAAAGCATTCTTGCAATTGAAATCTAAAGTTCTAGCTATTGGTGGGATCTTCTTTTTGAAGTTTCTTTGTAAGTGTGTGATATTATATTCTGGTTCTAAATATGTTTTTATTTTATTTATTTACATTCTCTTATATACCGCACTATTCTGCATCAGTGCGGTTTACATTGAACAACTGAAATTACATTGAACAGGGCATTATAACTTGGAGATGACTATTTTACAGGGCTATGGAGGGTTAAGTGGCTTACCCAAGACCACAAGGAGCACCTGTGGGACTAGAAACCCCAGTCCTTCCGGCCCAAGGTTGCTGTCCTCTAGTGGGATTTGAACCCCTGACCTTCCGGCCTGAAGTACCTTGCCCCAACCACTAGGCCACTCCTCCACTCCACTCCACTTTTACAGATGTTTCAAATTTGAGAGATTTCCTATAGAAAATTGATAGACAGTAAGAATATATAGCACTAAATGAGTGAGGACCTGCAGAGTGAATGCACTTATAGGTCAGCAGGAGAACTGGATGTGGAAACAGATAGGAAGTCAATGACTTAAGAAGATGGGTAATATGAGCATGTTGAGGCTGGCGGAAGATTAGCTGCTCAGCAGAGTATTGAACAGACTGAAGGGGAGAGAGATGAGTCAGAGGGAGACCAGCAGGGTATGGTTACAATAGTCTAGACAGGAGGTGACTTAGGAGTGGATAAGATCTAGTGCAAGAGATAAGGCTATTGGGGCTCCTTGGCAATAGTGATCATCACATGATTGCATTTCTTTTAATAAACGGAAAAAGAATGGCAAGGAAATCCATAGTCCTACCTTTTAACTTTCAAAAGGGAGACTATGATAACATGAGGAAAAGAGTTAAGAAAAAACTAAAAGGAGCAGCTACAAAGGTTAAAGATTGATAAGGCAGGCAAAAAGAGAATTTGAAAAAAAGCTTGCTGTGGAAGCAAAAACACATAATAAAAACTTTTTCAAGTACATTAATGGCAAAAAACCTGGACCATTATATGATACAGGGGTAAAAGGGCCACCAAGAGGGGACAAGGACATAGCAGACAGACTGAATGAATTCTTTGCTTTGGTATTTACTGAAGAAGATGTAGGGAAGTTACCCATGACTGAAATTATATTTAAAGATGATGCATCGGAAGAATTGAAGGAAATATCAATAAACCGGGAAGATATATTACAACTGTTTGATAAACTAAAGAGTAGCAAATCACCTAGACCAGATGACATACAAGTTCCTGGAGGAAAGGTCCATAAACCATTATTAAAGAGAACCTGAGAAATCCACTGCTTGCCCTAAGACAAGCATTGTGGAACCTGTGTGTCTTTTTGGGAACCTGCCAAATACTTGTGACCTGGATTGGCCACTGTTGGAAACAGGATACTGGGCTTGACGGACCTTGGTCTGACCCAGTATGGCATTTCTTATGTTCATATGTCCTTATGTTTATGGAGAAGGAGTGGATGAAGATTTAATAGAAGACATAGGCAGTGTTGCCATGAAAGTTGAAGTATTACTGATAGGTGACTTCAATATGGCGGATGTTGATTGACACATCCCTAGATTCTCTACAGGGAGAACTATTCCAGCAGCTGGTAACAGAACCCACACGTGAAGGGGCCAAACTGGACTTGATGCTTACCAATGGGGAAAGTGTTTCCGATGTTATAGTGAGAGATCATCTTGCATCAAGTGATCACCAGATGGTGTGGTTCAGTATTAGGACTGGAGCTGATAAAATTCATTCAAAAGCAATGGTCTTAGATTTTAGGAAAACTAATTTTTCCAAGATAGGGTAATACCTCGATGCGTCATTAGCAGGATGGGAACAGCTGTGGAATGTAGAAAAACAATGGGCAAAACTGAAAGGGGATATTTCAAGGGCAACAAACCTGTTTGTTAGAAAGGTATTTGTTTGTTGCAGTGTGAAAGGAAAAAGTGTGTATTTTTTGAATCTAGACAGTTATTAGAATTTCTAAGGACTAGGGAGGAATTAAATGATCAAGTTGTAGTCCCATAAGCATCGCTTTAGGGTCTGTAATTGGAGTTTATGCAGGATAGCATTCACTTAAATAATTTAGTCTATTATCCTTTGTTTTTTTCTTGTTCTTGGATCTATTTTCCTCTACTTGTGGGCTAAAGTTTGTTATTGATATTGTGTATTGTACCATTGTGGTTAAATTATGTTTTATGATTACTATATGCTTTTTGGATGAGGTATACTGCAAATATTATAAAAATAAAAAAAATTAAAAAAGATATTACTGTGGAAATTAAGATGTCACATCAGTATCTAATGCAGTTTAGTAACTATGCTACACCCTTGGAAATGCAGTGCCCACAGAATTTTGCAACTAATTTACGATATGTAGAATCATGCAAAATTGTGCAATTCTCCCAGGACACACATTGGTGGTTTTAGCATGTGAGCCCTTTACCTTCTTTCCCTTATAGCTAAGTGGCAAGGAGCACAAGCGAAAAGGTTGGAAAAGCAAGAGAAAAAATTGCCAGTGGCAGTATGTGAGCGAGAAGTCAAGTGCATGCAAAGAGGAAGGGAGAGGGCGGCATAGATGACACAGGAAGAAAGGCTTCTTGGTAGCTTTCCCATTGTGAAAAGTGAGGAAGGGGAAATACTTCCCGCCTGCTTTTTCCATTCTTACTGGGAATCTGGAGCAGGCAGCCCTCACTCTTCCTGCAAGTTCCACTCACCCTCCTAACCCTGCAGCAGCTACAGTCGGAGGACTGAAGAGAGAGGTGAGCTGGATGTTTGTGCTATCATGGCTGCCTTTTACTATATCTTATCAAACACCTGTGGGGCTGGCAGGAGGACTGCAATGAATGGCTGATTTTGGGTGCTTCTCTGGTTACTCAGAGATGCACCTAGAGGGAACACTGGTTTTTCCACCTTTCTCTCAGAAGAGGTCTGTGAATGCAAGTCAACGGAGAATATGGATCTAGGTCTGGGCCTCTGTTATTTCTTGTCATCTTACTAAGGTTCACTTTGCTGTTGTAGAAACAGCTTTTAAAGCGTAGTTGAGTAGTGTTTCGGTAAATTTAATTGCATAGAGATGGAAAATGCTGTTTAAATTTTAGCTGAAATGTTATATCTGCCAAATGTAGAGCCTCTTGTAAACAGTTGCAGGACTACAAATGTACAGTTGTGGTGAACATTATTGGCACCCTTGCATTTTAGGTATGTTGTGTACATTAACTTGAGAAAGAATTTAAATATTCCAACTGTATGTCATCATAATAATTGAATAAGTATTATGTTTAAAGGTATACAACAACAACAAAAAAAGATGTCTGTACAACTTAGATGTAGTAATTTCTGAGACAAAAAACAAAATATGACCAGGACAGGACTAATGGCATACTTTATTAATATTTGGTTACACAACCCTTGGCAGTGATGACAACCTCCGAATGCTTCTTGTAGAGATCTATAAGTTTCATAGATCTGTCTGGTGTTAGTTTCTCCCACTCCTGAACTGTGATTTTTTCCAGCTCATGAATGCTTTCAGGATCCCTTTTATCAATTGCAGATTTCAGCTCTTTCCAAAGGTTCTTGATTGGATTGAGATCAGGACTCGTTGTTGGCCAGTTTAAAACAGTCCATTTGTTTCTTTTTAACCATTCTTTTGTACTTTTGGATGTGTGTTTTGGGCAGGGCCAGATTTACCTTGAGTGAGGCCCTACGCCAACAAAAATTGTGGGCCCCCAGCAGGGGCAGCCCAAGGGGGGTGCGGGGCCTCATTTGCATAAGGGGCCTCATTTGCATAAATATTTGCATAATGTTACTATATACTAACTTTTAGTAAACGTGCCTCTTAATGAGTGTATGGATAAAGAAAGACTAAAAGATTTCTACATTACTATAATCCAGTGCCAACACATAGCAAAGCCGCCGTATCCTAACAGCACTACCAGGACTCACAAAGCACCATACTCTACCAATCAAAAGGCAACACTGCAAATATTAAACCAATACATTTCAGAGAACAACAATACATGACCTACTGGGGAAAGAGAACAAGTGGCAATGTCAAATAGGAATTATATAAAAAGAACACCTCAGCTCAGTTACACATGCAGAACATAGACCATCACCAAACAAGTAATCACAATTTAGAAACAGGAAGACAATAATTAAACTGGGAATCCCAAAAGCCAAACTTGGAATGTACAACACTGTAGAAATAAAACTATACATTAATTTGCTCTTGTACTAAACAAAGCACAGACGTTAATGATGCACATTTACCAGAGCTGACATATTCCAATTAATAAATTCAAAATAAAGAGATATTTTTCTACCTTTTGTGCATTTTTTTTCAGCTGCAATTGCTCCAGCCACTTTCTTCTGGTTTCTTCGTGTCTTCTGCTAACTCTCCATCATCTGCTGTCCATTTGTCCTTTCTTCTCTCTTCTAGTTTTTTTCCATTCTCTCTCTACATCTGCTTTAACATACTAATCTTTCTCCTTTTGCCCTTTCCTCATTCCTATTTCATCCACTCAAATTTTACCCCTCCATCCTCAATCCCCACTTACTCTCCCAATACCCGGCCAATTGTAGATTTTTTATCCCTCCCACACAAAATATTTTTCCCTTCTCCATTTTACTCTTCCAGCCCCATCCCATTCTAATCCTCCCCAACATCAGCTCCCTTCTAGTTCCAGCCTCACCCAGCATCCATTCCCTTCTAGTCCCTGCATCAGCCCATTTCCAGTCCTAGCCACCCATCAGCCCATTTCCAGTCCTAGCAACCCCCCAACCCAATACCAGTCCTAGCCCCCCCATCAACCCACTTCCAGTCCTAATCCCCCATCACCCCATTTTCAGTTTAAGCCCCCCCTCTAACCCATTACCAGTCCTAACCCCCCATCAGCCCACTTCCAGTCCTAACCCCATTAGCTCACCTCCAGTCTTAACCCCCCAGCCCATTTCCAGTCCTAGCCCCCCCATAGCCCATTACCAGACAGCCCACATCAGCCCACAGCCCATTATCAGTCTTAACCCCCCCTCATAGCCCATTACCAGTTCTAACCCCCCCAACAGCTCACAGACCATTATCAGTCTTAACCCCCCCAAAGCCCATTACCAGTTCTAACCCCCCCAACAGCCCACAGCCCATTACCAGTCCTAACCCCATCAGCCCACCTCCAGTCTTAACCCCCCCAGCCCATTTCCAGTCCTAGCCCCCCCATAGCCCATTACCAGACAGCCCCCATCAGCCCACAGCCCATTATCAGTCTTAACCCCCCCCATAGCCCATTACCAGTCCTAACCCCCCCACCCCATTTCCAGTTCTACCCCCCCCCCCCCCATCGGCTCAAGTAAAATAAAATTTTAAAAAAGCAAAACCGCTGGCTGCTACCAAGGCCGCGGCAGCATGGATGGTCCCGCGGAGCCCCCTCTGCCCTGCCGAATCCCTCCCTCCGCGACGGCTTTGAGAGGCGCGAAGGGAGAGTGTCTCCCTCGCGTCTCTGTTAAGCCTGCAGGGGCTGATGGGAAATTTCCCATCAGCCCCTGCGGGCTTAACAGAGACGCGAGGGAGACACTCTCCCTTCGCGCCTCTCAAAGCCGGCACGGAGGGGCTCAGCCGGGGATTCGGCAGGGTAGAGGGGGCCCCGCGGGAACGTCCATGCTGCCACGGCAGCTTTTTGTGGGCCCTTGCCAGCTGTGGGCCCTACGCCATGGCGTACATGGCGTATAGGTAAATCCGGCCCTGGTTTTGGGCATTGTCCTGCTGGAGGACGCATGACGTTCGACCCAGACCTAGCTCTCTGACACTAGGTAGCACATTTTGCTCCAAAATACCTTGGTAGTCCTCTGACTTCATGATTCCTTTAATACATTCCAGGCCTCCCGTTTCTGAGGCAGCAAAACAACCCTACAACATTATGTAACCTCCACCATATTTAAGTGAAGGAAGGGTGTTTTTTCCTTATAAACTCCATTTCTTCATCTATAAAATGTATCGCTGGCCTGCATTTCCAAAGACCTGATGTTTGTTTTCTTCTGTCCATAGAACATTTTCCCAGAAGGATTGTGTTTTCTCAAGGTGGGTTTGGGCAAAGATCAGGCTTACCTTTTTATGTCTGTCTTTGAACAGTGAGGTCCTCCTTAGCCTTCACCCATGAAGTTCTTCTTTGTTTAGTGTACAGCATATGGTGTGGGTTGAAAACACCACTCCATATTGCTCCAGGTCAGCCTTAAGCTCTTTAGATGTTGTATGTGGTGTTTCTCCAACAGTTTGCACTAACCTTCAAAAAGTTCTTAATTTTCCTCTTCCCACCACATCCTGGGACATTCTTGACAGTTCCATGAGAAGAAAACATCTTAATAACATTGCAAACTGTAGACACAGGAATCCCAAGGTCTTTGGAGATGGCTTGTGCCCCTTTGAAGTTTGATGTTTGTTGATAATGACTTTACTGACAGTCTGAGGCAGCTCTCTTGTCTTCATCATTGTGAAAATGGAACAGGGAATGAATGTGGTTATTTTAAATATTACAGCCATCATTCATTGGTTGATTCAAATCATGTGAGTACTGACAATTGATCACAGATACGTCTCATTTTACTGCAATGGGAATGTGGTTCTTCTGTTCAAACTGATTTGAATTGTTTATAAGGCTGCCAATATTCATGTCCTGGCAATGTCCCAGTTTCATACTATTTCCTTTTTTAATTGGCCTTGTTTTATTTGATTCTTTTATGTGCCAAATATGTGCACATATATAGTTTAAAGCCATTTCACTGACCACTTTTTTTTTAGGAGATATTGGACATTAAGGGGTTGATCTGCAAGGGTTCCAGGAATGCAGACCACAACTGTACATGCCTCAGGGCAGATGTAAATGCTGATGTCTGGACTCCTGCCTGCTCTTCACTGAACTGTGCCACTGGAATTTGGGTCAGTCTTCTCTGGTGAAGGTTTGGAACCTCACTGAAACTTGAAACTCTGCCACCAGTTTAAACTTAAAACACAGAAGAGAACTTTCTGGTTAAATTTAGAACCCAGCAGAGAGCTTCTAGTTTAAATCTCATACTCAGTCAGGGTCTAGTAGCAGCAAAGAGCTTTAATTTAAATCAAATCAGAATATAACTTAGCATAAAGGGCAAAACAAGGTCAGTAAATTATTTGAAGAGACCTTTACAAAGAGGCCTTCTACATAGAGGGAAAGAGACCTGTGAAATATTTTAAATAGGTGTAAAAGCCAGGTGGCAGATCAAAGGGCCATTTTGAAAGACTCCTTTTATCCAAGCAAGGAGTGTGTTAATCACCCAGGAAAGTGGTCACAGCTTAGCTCAGAAGCACAGGCATAAATAGCTCAACCAGAGTTCTATGATTCTCAGTCTTGAAGGACTACAAAAGGGGACTGCTACTCCTGGAGAGAGATCTGCAATTGTAAATATTTACTTCTGAGAATTTTTCTAGGGGAAAATGGAATTCTTTAGATTAAAGCTGATTAATCTGTGAACCCAGTGTATTTGCTAAATCAGTCAGATCCTAGTAGCAGCAAAGAGCTTTCAGTTTAAATTTAAAACACAGCAGAGAGATTTCTGGTTACATTTAGACCCCAAGACTCCCTCTATCCAAGCAAGGGCTGTGGGACTCCCCCTGGAAATTGGTCACAGATTACCTTAGAAGCACAGGACAGGGTACTGTGTGGCAGCCAGTTTTTCATAGGTCTTCTTTCCCTCCCTCCCTCCCCAACACCCAGCCACCCCTGGGATAATCATAGCTTTATAGGTGCTTAAACCTCTTAAAGGAAAGGAGGTGCCATAGTCACTCTCAGGTGCAGCTGTTTATCCTCATCAGGCATGCATTAAGGACCTGAGATTAATTAAGCTTCAGGTGAACAAAGTACATTAAACATATTAGGTATAGTTTGATTAGTATAAGTATCCCCAGCAACCCTTAGTAAGTAAAGAACCTAAATATCTAAACACAACCTAAACTAAAACGCAGACAGCAGTCCATCAGTGAGATAGGGGCTTTCCAGTCTTTTAAATTGAGTGTCACATGTGTGATTTTCTCCCAGTTGGTGAAGAGTCTTACGTGTGCACTACACTCTATAGAAATGGCCCTTGCCAAAGTCTGCAATGACTTGTTCCTGGCCAAATCCAAGGGTCTTTATTCAATTCTCATCCATCTTGACCTATCTGCTACTTTTGGCACCTCCTTCTTCTCGATCCTCTGTTTACACCTGGATTTTGGGGCTCTGTTCTGTCTTGGTTTTCTTCTTATTCCTAACATCATACTTTCAGTGTATGCTCTGGTGGATCTTCCGCCACTACTATCCTTCTTTCAGGGCTCTGTCTTAGGACCTCTTTTCTTCTCTCTACAGTTGCTCCCTTGTGCCCTGGTCTCCTCCCATGGTTTTCAATACCATTTTTACACTGATAACTCTCTGATTTATTTTGCTACCCCTGAAAACATTCCAGAAATCCATGCCTGAATTTCAGCCTGTTTGTCTAATGTTTCTGCTTGGATTTTCTGCTGCTATCTGAAACAGAACATGGCCAAGATGGAGCTTCTTATCTTTTCCCCTAAACCATCTCCTTTCTTCCTCCCTTCTCTATTTCTGTGGATAACACTATCATCCTCCCTGTCTTCTTGGCTCCAACCTTGGGATCATCTTTGACTTATTGCACTACCAAGACCCTTACCCACTTCCTTGTCACTAACTGCTTAGACTATTACAACCTGTTCCTCTCTGGTCTCCCATTGGATAGTTTATCAATCTCCCTTCAATCTGTTCAAAACTAAGCTGCACGACTAATCTTCTGCCAATGTCACCATGCTCACGTAATTCCTTTAAGTTACTTCATTGGTTCCCTATCCATTTCCTCATACAGTTCATACTTCTCCTTCAGACCTACAAATGCATTCATTC
Source organism: Ichthyophis bannanicus (assembly GCA_033557465.1). Classification (NCBI taxonomy): domain Eukaryota; kingdom Metazoa; phylum Chordata; class Amphibia; order Gymnophiona; family Ichthyophiidae; genus Ichthyophis; species Ichthyophis bannanicus. The sequence goes on along the minus strand of CM066032.1, from coordinate 1,399,773,481 downwards.
AGTGGCTCCTCTCTACCTTTTCTTTCTTATCTTTCCCTACACCCTCCCTGGCAACACTGCTCATCAAGCAAATCACTTTTATCTATGCTTTTTTCTTCTACTGCCAACTCCAGACTCTCTTCCTTCCACCTTGCTGAACCATTTGGCTGGAATAGACTACCTAAGTCCATATGTCAGGCCCCATCCCTGGTCCTGTTCAAATCCAGGCTAAAAGCTCATCTCTTTGAGGCTGCCTTTGGATCCCGACCTCTTATTCCCCTGTCTCCATCCATGTGTATTTTTAATCATTCTCTTTGCTCTCTTAAAGTAATATTTTCTGCTGACACCAATTTTTGTAGTCACAGGCAATCAGTTCCAATTGTGCTCAATAGTCCTTTACCCCTGGAGTCTTTCCCAAAATATGTTTCCATTTCATTGCTTTTGCTTGTTGCTGTTCATTTTGCCAAAACATGCTTGGTATTACTATTGTTATGCTGCATAAGTAACAAATTAAGTAAGCTGCTAAGAGTGGAGGAATAGCCTAATGGTTACAGCAGCAAGCTAGCACCAAAGTAGCTGGGGTTTGAATCCCATTTCTACCCTAGTGATCTTGAGCAAATCACTTAACTCTCCATTGCTTCAGGTAGTATCAATCTAACCCATTAGCCCTTTAGGGGAAGAGGAAATACCTACTGTACCTGAATGTAACTTGCCTGAGAAACATTGTGAGCTAAATCCAGTTCCCATCTCCCCCTAAAATGTATGGCTTAACTCTGCAAATGCAATTGTGCTCTCTTCAAAATTCAGCTGATTACTGAGAAAATATCAGGAAAGACTCCCCTTTGTAGTACATGTTTAAGTTTAATGCCCGTTTCTCTAGGGACATTAAATTAAGGCAAATACATTCATACAATTTCACTTGCAACGACAAGTCAGCTTCTGAAAGATAGTTGAGAAATGCATTTAGTCCAACCAAAAGATATTGTTTTATATTTTTCTGTTTGCTGAACTATAGTTCAGTGCATTCAAGGGGACTAATGTGCTTACCACAATACTTCATTCAACTTGCAAACTTTACAGTTTAAAGAACTCCAGTTCCTTTACTGTGCGTAGATTCAAGTGTTTATTTCCTCTTGCACAAATATCACATTCCAAAAAGATCATTGTTCGTTGTTGTATGTATCTTATGAACAGAAATATTTCAGTTATCAACTAGCATAATCACAAATAGAATATGAACATTAGCACTTACCACGGACATTAGTTTGCGAAAAAGCCGAAGTGCCTTTCATTTCTAAGCCCAATGCGATTTTAACTAACAGCTTCCAGAATTAGGACAGGAACTGGTCCCACTTCTTCTACTTAGCAAACACCGTGATAATGATATGGTTGCTGCTACTTCATAAAAGCTGGTCTGTGTCTCTTCAGGATAACTATTCAAAGCTGATAAGTCTTTGTTCTTGAGAAAATGATCGCAAAATTGAACATGAACCATCTCTGAATCCAGTCCACTAACACCAATCGTCTGGACACTGATTTGAAATGGCACAGAGAGATCAAGATTTTCCAGGACAGTCTGAAACAAAAATTACATGTTCTATTTTAAAATGACTACTCGAAAGGGGTGGGAGTGGGAGAGCAGTGTGAAAATGCAGACTGATGCAATACGTCCTTTATGAGAGTATAGACGTAACTCCTCTTCAGCTCATGAATCTTAGAAACACTTTCCTGTCCATTCTCCTCCTGTCTGGTGAGAATAAACCATGCCTGATTTATTGCCATACATGTGTGACTGCGTATTCACTCAGTACCTATGGTATCAACATGCCTTCCCCTGTATTTTATCACCTTCCTGTTTTTCCCTCAGGAGTCTTCTCCACACTTCTGTCTTCCAGATCTAACTGTGACTGGCTGCCGCACTCTTACACACCACCAGATCCAGTCAGTTCCTGCTCGTCGCAGCTTGCAGCTAGCCAAGCTGTTTATGGATCCTGTGTGAGAGAAATGCCCAAGTGGGGGGCACTGAAGGTAGCTGCTGACAGAAATAGAGTATGTTCAGGCCCCTCTCCTTCCAGTGAGGTGCAGGTGAACTAGCTCACAGAAGAGGATTATAGGAATTTTTAAGGATTTCACAGAGATTCTCAAGGCAGAGGACCAGTATATAGGGATCCTGTGGATGGACAGGGCAGTCCCAGAAAGAGTGACCCTGGTAAAGGTTGCTGGGGAATAGCGACATTCTGAACAATTCAAGAGCAGCAAAAGGAGGTGGATACCTCTCCAGAAGAGACAGACAGGCAGACTCCAGGAGGGCTAGATTTTAACAGATCCTGGAAAATGAATCAAAACCATAAGTCAGGCTGAAAAGAGCTCGTGGGCACACTGAAGTGAGATGCTGTGGGATGTCCCTACAGTGAGGATTCAGTGGGATGGTAAGAAAATCCTAACTATGCTAGCTTCATGGCAGAAAGATAAGCGGGATAAGCAGGAACCATTTATGCTCTGAGAAATAAAAATAAAGCCTCACGTTACTCTGATAAGAAATCCTCATGTAACTTATCTAACCTTATCCATATCCCTCTCCTTCCCCCCTCTGCTCTCCCGTTTTCATGTGCCCTATGGAACGCATGCTCAGTCACTAACAACTTCCTTTTACTCACAATCTCTTTATCTCTAATGCCCCACACCTTCTTGCCCTGACTGAGACCTGGCTTCCCCCAGACGAAACCGTATCCATTGCCTCTCTCTGCTATGGGGGTTACCAGTTCTCCCATACACCTTGATCTACTGGTCGCGCTGATGGTGTTGGTCTCCTACTTTCTCCCTCCTGCCAATTACAACCTCTCCTGCTACCTCCGTCACCCTTCCCCCTCTCCTTTGAAGTCTACTCCATTCGCCTCCTCATACCACTTCCCCTCTGTGTTGCTGTTATTTATCGCCCACCCGACAAATCCCAATCAACCTTCCTCAACGACTTCGACTCCTGACTCTCCACCTTTCTAGATCCCTCCTCCCCCACTCTTATTCTTGGCCATTTTAACATTCATGTCGACAACCCCTTCGACCACCATGCCTCAAAGTTCCTTGCCTTCATCTCCTCGTAGGACCTCCAACTTTGCTCCACCGCCCCCAACCACATACACGGCCACTGCCTTGACCTAATACTCTTCTCTAATTCCTCTCCCTCAAACTTCCGCAACTCAATACTTCCCTCATCTGATCATCACCTTTTAACCTTTACTCTTCAGCTTCCGCCATCTCAACCTCGTCCTGTCTCCTCTGAACTATTTAAAAACCTCCATAATATTGATCCCCTAACTCTCTCCTCCACCATTTCTCCATCTCTTTCCTCCATTATATCCTCCAAGTCCATCGACAAGGCATTATCTTCCTACAATGCTATACTATCCTCAGCTCTTGACAGTCTTGCCCCACCCACCCCACGTCCAGTCAAACAATCTACTCCCCAGCCCTGGCTTTCACCCACAACCCGCTATTTATGCACCTGTGCACATTCCGCCGAGTGTGCTTGGTCCAAATCCCGCTCCCCGGAGGACCTTCTACACTTCAAATTCATGCTTGGCACCTTCCAGTCAGCCATAGCACTTGCCAAGCAAGACTACTACATCCATCTGACCAACTCCCTCACCTCTGATCCTTGCCATCTCTTTAATACCCTCAATTCTCTCCTTAAGGTCCCCCTGCCCCAGGTTCCGCCCTCCCTTGCTGCCCAAACCCTAGCCGACTACTTCCATGACAAAATCCATAAGATTACCCTCCAATTCCCCACCCCCTCATCTACCTCCCCCCTCCGCAAGTCTCCCCCATCCGTACTTCCTCCGCTACCCTCTCCTCCTTTCCTCCGATCTCTGAAGAAGAAACCACACTCCTTCTTACCTCCTCCAAACCCACCACCTGTTCATCTGACCCTATCCCCACCCATCTCTTACACCCCATCTCCCCCACCATTGTACCCCCCATCTCTCATATCCTTAACCTTTCACTCTCCACTGCAACTGTCCCCATTGACTTCAAACATGCTGTTGTCACACCCCTCCTCAAGAAACCCTCACTTGATCCCACATGCCCTTCTAACTATCAACCCATCTCCCTCCTTCTCTTCATATCCAAACTACTAGAACGAGCAGTCCACCGCCACTGCCTCGACTTCCTCACCTCCCAGGCCCTCCTGGACCCACTACAATCTGGCTTCCATCCCTTACACTCCACTGAAACGGCTCTCGCAAGAGTCTCCAATGACCTGTTCCTGGCTAAATCTAAGGGCCTCTACTCCATCCTCATCCTTCTTGATCTCTCCGCTGCTTTTGACACCACTGACCACAATCTTCTCCTCACCACCCTCTCCTCCCTTGGCTTCAAGGACCTGGTACTATCCTGGTTCTCCTCCTACCTCTCCCATCGCTCATTCAGTGTATGCTCTGGTGGCTCCTCTTCCTCCCCTATCCCGCTCCACGTAGGTGTATCCCAGGGATCTGTCTTGGGCACTCTCCTTTTCTCTCTCTACACCCAAGCCCTTGGCATGCTTATCTCCTCCCACGGCTTTCAGTACCATCTTTATGCTGATGACTCCCAAATCTACCTCTCTACACCTAATATTTCTCCAGCAACCCATTCCAAGATCTCTGCCTGCCTCTCCGACATCACTGCCTGGATGTCTCATCGCCGATTGAAATTGAACATGGCCAAGACTGAACTCCTTGTCTTTCCCCCCAACTCCTCCCCTCCTCTTCTCCCTTTCTCAGTCTATGTGGACGGAGCTACTATCCTTCCTGTTCCCTTGGCCCGCAACCTAGGGGTTATCTTTGACATCTCTCTCTCCTTCTCCGCACATATCCAGCTTGTAGCCAAGACCTGCCACTTCTTTCTCTACAACATTGGCAAAATCCACCCCTTCCTCTATGAACACACCACCAAAATGCTTATAAACTCCTTAATCTCCTCTCACCTCAATTATTGCAATATTCTCCTTGCTGGTCTCCCCGTCAGCCACCTCCTTCCCCTTCAATCTATACAAAATCACGCTGCTCGACTAATCTTCTGCCAGTCTCGCCATGCCCACATTACTCCTCTTCTCAAGTTGCTTCACTGGCTTCCTGTCCAATTCCACATCCAATTCAAACTTCTCCTACTGACCTATAAATGCATTCACTCTATGGCCCCTCAATACCTTTCATCCCTTATCTCTCCCTACATCCCCTCTCAGAACCTGAGCTCCGCTAGCAAATTACTTCTATCTATATTTATTTATTTAACACTTATTTTAACACTTATTTATATACCGCATCTTCCAGCGATCAGTTGCGGTGTACAATTAACAACAATTAACAATGCAGAGCTTGTTTTACATAGAACAATTATAACTTTTTACATAGAACATCTTAACTTGTACAACAAAGGGTTTAAAAGACTAAGCAGAATAATTCAATAAATCAACTAACACAGTTTGTGTTACAATTTAAACAGAAGTACTGTCCCTAAAACAGTTGTAACTATATACAAGTGGGGTATCAATGCATAGGAATGGGATGATTATTCATTTATGTTTGTACGTATTGATTGTAGTAGGGAGTATAATCTAGATTTTGGGCAGGTTCATGTTTAGCCTTTATCTAAGTTGAGTGGAGGGTTTTCTATGGTGTTATAGTGTTTAGTGAATAGGTAGGTTTTCAATTTTTTTCTGAATTCTATTATCTCTGTTAGTGATCGTAAGTCTTCTGGTAAAGAGTTCCAGACTGTTGGGGCTATGTGTGAAAAGGCTCTATTATTTGTTAATTTGTGAGTTCGTATATATTCTTTTGGCATCTTAAGTTTATTTGATTGTCCTTTTCTATGAGTGGGCTTAGGTGGTTCCTTGCTTATTATTACCTTTCACCCGCACTGCTAACTCCCGACCACTCCTTTCACCTTGCTGCACCTCACGCCTGGAACAGCCTACCTGTGTCTATATGCCAGGCACCCTCCCTGGCCCTCTTCTAATCCAGGTTGAAGACCCACCTTTTCACCGTCGCTTTCAGATCCTGACTTCTATCCTTATTTTTATTTATTTATTTATTTAGAGTTTTTTCTATACCGCGCTATTCATCATCAGTGCGGTTCACAGATAACAAATGTCTGGTGTGGGGGATCTACAGCGGACTTACAGTAAAACAGGGGAGTTTAACTTGGAGAACAGATAAAACTATATACAAGTTAGTAACAGTTTAGCATGGGGTTTGGTAATGATCAAAGAATGATGAATGTTCAAAGAATGAGTGAATGGTGTGACTCATATATATACATAATGTTTACAAGTCAAAGGGATGTGTGGGGTCATGAGTGAGTCAGTCAGGGGTAGTTACCGGGTGGAGGGGGGGGGGGGTTTAGGAGATCAGAAGAGGTGCGTGGAGTGTCTACTTAGTAGTTGGGTAAGGTATGGCTACGTGATGTCTTCTGAGTTGGCGAAGCATTGAAGAAAAAGGTGGTGTTTCTGTGCCTTTCTGAACTGGAGAAGGTTGTTGATGGTACGGATGTTGGTTGGTAAGGTGTTCCAGCAGGAAGGTGCAGATAGCGTGAAGGTCCGGTTTCTGGTGGCCTTTGAGCATTTGGTGATGGTTTTCGGGAGTAGTAGGGTATTGGTGGTGGTAGATCTTCTCAGTCTTTTAGGGGGGGTAATTTGGATGAGTTCAGATAGGGAGATGGACGTGCATTTGTTGATGGCTTTGAATGTTATTGTTAGGATTTTGAAGGTGATCCTGTAGTGGACTGGTAGCCAGTGCAGGGTTTTCAGGATAGGGGTGATATGGTCTCTTCTCAAAGCTCCATATAGGGTTCTGGCTGCCGTGTTCATTGTGAGTTGCAAAGGTTGTAATGTGCTCTTCGGAAGGCCGTGGAGTATGGAGTTGGCGAAGTTGAAGTGCGGCATAACTAACGCTTGAAAGACTGTTCGAAAGTGTTCTGGCTCTAGTAGCTGTCTCATGTGCCGTAACATCCGGACTTTGTGATAAATCGCCTTTACTGTGTTGCTTATCTGGGCATTGAGGTTGAGATGTTGATCGAGCGTTACTCCAAGGTATCATATCTTTGTCTTAGTGAGGAACTTGGCATCGCGTACTTTCAGTGAAGCAGGTGGGTGAATGCTTGATCTCTGCTGATAAAAATACCTCCGTCTTTTTGAGTTTTATTTTAAGCTTTTGTGTTTGTAGCCAGTCTGTAACTGCATCAAAGCAGGTGGATAACCGGGTTAGATCTGGGTGATCCGTGCGTATTGGAATGAACATGAGGACATCATCCGCGTATACTAGGCAGTTCACGTTTAAGGATCTGATGAGGTTACCGATAGGTTGCATATAGATGTTAAAAAATAGGGCGGAGAGTGAAGAACCTTGAGGGACGCCCTTCACTTATGGGAATGGGGTGGATATAGAGGTGCCGGAGCGGACATGCTGCCATCTGTCCTTTAGGTATGAAGCACACCAGGCAAGAGCAGTGCCGTGGATTCCCTTCTCGGCAAGGCGGAACAGGAGTAGATAGTGGCTGACGGAGTCGAAGGCTGCCGCAATGTCCAGGAAGATGAGGGCAAAACCATGTCTGATGTTCAGCCCTAACGTTAGTTTGCTGAATAGGGTTGTTAACAAGGTTTTGACGCCGTGATTCTCCCGGAAACCATGTTGGCAGGGATCGAGTGGTACATTATCCTCTATGTGTTGGTTCAGTTGATGGTGGACTATCTTTTCCGTGATTTTGGCTAGGAGTGGGATACTGGAGATAGGTCTGTATGAGTCCATCTTTGCAGGATCTAGCTTATTGTTTTTCAGTAGAGTCTGATTGAAGTTTGTTTTAGGCTTCGGGGGAAAATTCCTGATTGGAATCAGGTTCCTATCAGAATTGCCAGGAAGGGACTGAGTTCGATCCATAAGGTTTTTATCCAGAATGCTGGACACGGGTCATTTGGAGCTGTGGTGGTGTTAATATTCATGATGGTGTCTTGAATCTCTCTTTCAGTTGGGGTGGAGAAGGCGGAGATGGTGTGTTGGACATCTGTTAGGACTTGTAGGGGCGAGGATGAGGGGGAAAGGTTCGGCGTCTAATCTGGGGACCCAGTGTTTGAGGGTAAAATGGATTGGTTTGTTTTGGCTCGCAAGTAGTCTGCGTATTCGTGTGGGTCTGGCTGGTTTGTATGGTTGGCGGCAGGTTCTTTTACTAAGGATTTGACAATGTTGAAGAGCTCATAGGGTTTATTTAGGGATCGATGTAGAACTTCAGCATGGTATTGCTTCATTTTCCTTGCAACTGCTGCATGGTGGGTGTCCAACTGGGCAAAGTAAGCTTCCTGGTTTTCGGCTGATCTGGAGCGGCGCCATCATCATTCAAGCTGTCAGAGTCATAGGAGGGAGTTCTTTAGTTCAGGCGAGTACCAGGGTGCCTTCCTTCTCTTGCCGGGTGATTTATTGATGGGGGGTGAGTCAATTGCAGCATTGAGACTCGAGTTCCATGATGAAATCATGTCATCAAGATTTTGTCCAGATAGGTTGCAAAGGGGTTGTGCTCTTTCTAAGATCTCTTCTTTATTGAATGGTCGGTAGCGCTTCGAGTTTAAAGTAGGTGGTTTGTTTGAAGATTGGGGGGTAGTGGGCATGGGGTGTGTTGGCATAGAGAACCTAATTAGGCTATGGTCAGACCATGGTACTGAACATAGTGAAAGGTTGAAATTGGGTGTGGGGCAGTGTGCTGATTGTGGTGTGAATATAAGATCAAGCATGTTCCCCTTAACATGGGTGGGGGAGCTGATCAGTTGGGTATAGCCTAATGTTTTGAGTGCATCTAGGAAGGCCCTGGACTGAGGGTCTTGAAGTGAGGGGAGGTTAAAGTCACCTAAAATCCAGTTTGATGTTCGGGTCTTGATGGGGTTGCAGGCGAGGTCGATGATAGTGGAAAGATCATCTGGTGATGGAGAGGGTGTTCGGTATAACAGGTTGATGGTGTAGTGTTTATTTGCTACAGAGATGTAGTCGAAGTGGGAGGTGCTGCTAGAAGCTACCGTCTGGAGTTGTAGGTCGGTCTTGCTTAGGATGAGTACTCCTCCCCCTCTTCTGTGGCATGAGTGGGTAGAGAAGTTAGGGGGGACAAACTGGTGAAGGAGAACAGTGTCTGATTCTGACATCCATGTTTCTGTGACGCATAGGATGTCAATGTCAAGAGTAGATAACATGTCAGATATGGCAGGCCATTTCTTTTGGACTGAGCGAGCATTTATTAGGGCACACTTCAGGTCATGAGGGGGTGTAAGGATTATGCTTAGGGGATTTGGCCTGGTGGAGGGCAACGTAGATGAGGTGAGGGTGTGGTGTGTGCCCGGGTCTTACTGTTTGGTAGTTGGTGTGGGCATAGTGTCTCTTCCACGAACTGTGTAGGATTGGGATGGAGTTATGGGTGGAGGTGAGAGTTTGGGAACCTTGTGTCAGGGCGAGTATCAAGCAGCAGCTGAAAAAGGCGTGAGAGGATGTGATTGTGGTACATGAAGTCATGGTGGTGAGTGATAGCATGGAGCTCAAAAGGGCAGTTTAGTAGGGCTGGTTGAGGTTGGTGAATGGTTTGGATGTGTTTCTGGTGACAGTGTATCAGTTCAGGTAGAACACTGTTAGATAGTAGCAGTTGAGTGTAGAATCAAGTATAATTGGCTTGGGTAAATGTAGCAACTTGGTTGACATAGAGTATCAGTGAAGCATATCAATGTAACAGCTTAACTAACAACAGCTATTTCCTAACAATTGTATCAGATAATAACAGTTGAATATGGGATCAAGTATAGTTTGCTTAGATAGGTGCAGCAGCTTGGTTGTAATAAAGAATAACAGTGTAGCTTCCAGTATGACAATTTAAACTCACAACAGCTGTGTCCATTCAGTGATTTTCAGGCACTTTGGAATATTACTCCACTGTGAATAAGCATGTAGAGCAGTATCGGCAGGGTAATCTCCTGGAGCCAAAGGTTTGGGACTCTCGGCGATGATCAAAGGGGTGTGGGCGGGTCCTGATAGGGTTTTATTTATTTATTTATTTAGCTGTATTTATATCCCGCTTTTCACTGGGTCAAAGCGGTCAATTGGGAGATACATTTAATACGAGGGGATATGACACACATATGCTAATATTTACAGGGAACATGGGCAATGGAGGGTTAAGTGGCTTGCCCAAGACCACAAGGAGTGCCTATAGGACTAGAAATCCCAGTCCCTCCAGCCTGAGATTGCTGTCCCCAGGTGGGACTTGAACCCCCGGCCCTCCGGCCTGAAGTACCTTGTCCTAACCACTAGGCCACTCCTCCCACTGGTTAGATGAAAGTCGTCGAAGACATCTGAACTTCAGGGCTGGTGGTTGTCGTATTGAGGACCCCGCCTAAGGGCCACACCAAAGGGCCCTCTAGCGAGGCTCTCAGGTGCAGGGGCGCCCGATGGTGCTTTCTTTTGAAGCACGCCGGTCAGCCACGATTGGGCTGATCACTCTTCCGGGGGGTGGAACGGTGCTCCGGCTGCTCAATCCCCTCCTGGGAGAACAGTTGCTGGGCCAGAGGGCTGCAGGCAGGGAGAGGAGCTAGCGACCCATGGCGCTTTCTTTTAAAGCACACCGGTCAGCCCCGATTGGGCTGATCACTCTTCTGGGGGGTGGAATGGTGCTCCAGCTGCTCAATCCCCTCCTGGGTTATCTTATCTTATCTTAACTCCCGTCAACTCTCATGACCAATTGTATAGACCATACCGTACCTTGCACTAAACCGACCAATGCTCTGTAATGTTCTGACTATATTGTAAGCTCCAATGAGCATGACTCTGATGGGCAGGGACTGTCTCTTGTATTTTGGCTGACTTTTGTAGGTTAGCTGTACAGCGCTGCGTGCGTGGCACTCTATAAGTGGTAAATAGTAGTAGTAGTAGTAAGAAGATTTGATGTAAGAAGGTACCTCAGAGATTACATGTGACTCATATATGTAGTACATTGAGACAGGATTAAGGAAATTGCTGCTATAGGCTGCCATTACTTTGTGAATAAACAGCTACATGATATTCAAAGACACTATACTAAGGAAATTGTAGTAAAGAACAGTTGCCGCCATTGAGGGCCCATTTCAACCTTGTATTGCATTGATGGACAAGAATATCACAGTATCAGCTACAGCAATGCAAAGATAGTGGGCTCCAAGCCTTTTAAAGGGCCAGGCCTTCCAGGCAAAGTACATTGCTTGCACATGCTTCGATCCCTTTAAATAAAACAGTGCCTTCCCATCTACCCTCCCTCACTCAAATCCTTTTTTTAAAAAGTAGTCTGCCTTGGTGAGATTACCTCCCATGCCTAATCTCTCCTTTGACAGTCTGATGCCTAATGATAGTACCATGATATTACAACTTGGGCCAGTAGCCTCCATTTGCAAATGGCAGCTACAAGGGCAACAAGGAATTATTCCTGTTCCCCACTGTTCACCATGAAAAATCTAGTAGGTACCTGGGGGGCATGGAGGGGAGAAGAGGAGAACTCAAATATTATATTAATTAAGCTTCAGGTGAACAAGGTATATTAAACATATTAGGTACAGTTTTATTGGTATAAATATCCATAGCAACCCTTAGTAAGTAAAGAACTTAAAGATCTAAACAAAAATTTAAAACTAAGATGCAGACAGCAGTCCAGCAGCGGGATGGGGGCTTTACAGTCTTTTGCATTGAGTGTCACTTGTATGATTTTCTCCCAGTTGGTGAGAGGTCTTACGTGTGCACTAGGCGCAAGGAACTCTTTGCTCTCAGGGAACGAGTCCGTTCTCTAGAGGCTAGAGTAGCAGGCTTGGAAAACATAAGAAAGACAGAGAGGTACATAGATGAGACCTACAGGGATATAGTCCTGAAGTCCCACCTCCAGTATGGCAACATCCCTGTTGCCATGGAGGAGAGAGGTCACATGACAGGAGAGCATCACCCTAGTGTGGCAGGAAGTGATCCTGTAACTAGGACCTGTCCTCCAGGTGATGTAAAACCCTCTCGCACCGAGGAAGTTTCTCCAGGGCCTTGTGCCCATGAGGGAAGCGTTAGGACAGCTGTTATAGTTGGCGATTCGATCATTAGGCATGTAGATAGCTGGGTGGCTGGTGGACATGAGGATCACCTGGTAACATGCCTGCCTGGTGCAAAGGTAGCGGACCTCACGCGCCACCTAGATAAAGTCTTAGATAGTGCGGGGGAGGAGTCTGCTGTCTTGGTACATGTCGGTACCAATGACATAGGAAAATGTGGTAGGGAGGTTCTGGAGGCTAAATTTAGGCTTTTAGGTAGGAAGTTGAAATCCAGAACTTCCAGGGTAGCGTTCTCCGAAATGCTTCCCGTTCCACGTGCAGGACCCAAAAGGCAGGCAGAGCTCTGGAGTCTCAATGTGTGGATGAGACAATGGTGCAGAGATGAGGGGTTTGGATTTGTTAGGAACTGGGGTACATTCTGGGGAAAGGACAGGCTCTTCCAAAGGGATGGGCTTCACCTTAACCGGGATGGAACCAGGCTGCTGGCATTAACCTTTAAAAAGGAGATAGAGCAGCTTTTAAAGTAGATAATAGGGGAAAGCCGACAGTCGCCCAAGAGCAGATGGTTCGGAAGAATGTATCCTTGAAGGATACTACCAAAAGCAGAGAGGTTCCAAAAAAGAGTAAAGTAGCGCAAATGCCCTCGAGTATAGAGCAGACAGAGCTTAAAGATCCCAAATTACCCATGTCTACCAATAGCCAAATCAATATGAATAAAATACAGTCTCTAAAGTGCTTGTATGTAAATGCTAGAAGTCTAAAAAATAAGATGGGAGAGTTAGTATATATAGTATAAATGAGAGGTTAGATGTGATTGGAATATCAGAGACATGGTGGAAGGAGGACAACCAGTGCGACACTGTGATACCTGGGTACAAACTATATCGTAATGATAGAGTTGATCAAATTGGTGGAGGGGTTGCGCTCTATGTTAGAGAGGGCATTGAGTCAGAAAGGATTAAAGTTTTGCAGGAAACAAAATTTGCTGTAGAATCTCTATGGATTGAAATTCCATGTAAAAAGGGGAAGGCGATGGCGGTGGGGGTGTACCATCGACCACCTGGCCAGAATGAACAAATGGATAATGAAATGCTCAAAGAAATCAAGGAAGCTAACAAAAGTTACAGCGCGGTAATAATAATGGGCGATTTCAATTACCCCGGTATCGACTGGGTCAGTGTCACGGCAGTACATGCTAGGGAGATAAAGTTCCTAGATGACATAAATGACTGCTTCTTGGAGCAGCTGGTCCATGAACTGACAAGAGGGGAAGCCATATTAGACCTAGTCCTTAGTGAAACACCAGATCTAGTGCAAGAGATAAGGGTGTTGGGGCCACTTGGCAATAGTGATCATAGCATGATCACCTTTGATTTAATTAGTGGAGGAGGGATAGTAAGGAAATCCACAGCACTACCTTTTAACTTTCGAAAGGGAGACTATGATAAAATGAGGAAAATAGTTAAGAAAAAACTAAAAGGAGCAGTTACAAAGGTTAAAGACTTACATCAAGCTTGGGTGTTGTTGAAAAATACTGTCTTGGAAGCCCAGACCAGCTCTATTCCACGCTTAAAGAAAAGTGGAAGGAAGTCCAAAAAACTGCCAGCATGGTTTAAAGGTGAGGTCAGAGAGGCTGTTGTTGCCAAGAAAGCATTCGTAGCAAAAATCCTGTGAGAGAGTCATTTGGACCATTAGATGGTAGAGGAGTTAAAGGGGCACTAAGAGGCGACAAGGCGATAGCGGAAAGACTGAATGAATTCTTTGCTTCGGTCTTTACTGAGGAAGATGTAGGGATGTTACCCATGACTGAAGTGGTATTTAAAGGTGCGGAAGAATTGAAGGAAATATCGATAAATCGGGAAGATGTATTACAACTATTAGATAAACTGAAGAGTAGCATATCACCTGGGCTGGATGCTATACATCCAAGGGTGTTGAAAGAACTGAAATATGAGATTGCAGACCTGCTATTAATAATCTGTGAACTATCATTAAAATCATCTCTAATACCTGAAGATTGGCGGATCGCCAATGTAACATCAATTTTTAAAAAGGGTTCGAGGGGTGATCCGGGAAACTATAGACCGGTGAGCCTCACGTCAGTACCGGGAAAATGGTAGAAACCATCATAAAGAATAAAATAACTCAGCATGTAGATAGTCATCGCCTAATGGGAGACAGCCAACATGGCTTTAGACAAGGAAGATCTTGTCTTACTAATCTGTTATGTTTTTTTGAAAGTTTGAATAAACAGGTGGACAAAGGTGAGTCGGTTGATATAGTGTATCTGGACTTTCAGAAAGCCTTTGACAAGGTCCCTCATCAGAGACTTTTGGGAAAACTAAAGAGTCATGGGATAGGAGGCAGTGTACTACTGTGGATCAGGAACTGGTTAAAAGATAGAAAGCAGAGGGTTTGGCTAAATGGCCAATTTTCCCAATGGAGAAAGGTGAATAGTGGTGTACCCCAGGGATCTGAGCTGGGTTCGCTGCTTTTTGACATATTCATAAATGACCTGGAAAGTGGAATAACGAGTGAGGTTATCAAATTTGCAGATGATACAGAACTATTTAAAGTTGTTAAAACCCAAGAGGATTGTGGAAAATTGCAAGAGGATCTTGATAAATTGGAAGACTGGGCATCAAAATGGCAGATGAAATTTAATGTGGACAAGTGCAAAGTTACGCACCTAGGGAAGAATAACCCAAACTATGGTTACACAATGCAAGGTTCCACATTAGGAACCACCACCCAGGAAAAAGATTTAGGCGTCATTGTGGATAACATGTTAAAACCCTCGGCCCAGTGTGCAGCGGCAGCCAAGAGAGCAAATAGAATGATAGGTATCATAAGGAAAGGAATGGAAAATAAAACAAAAGATATTATAATGCCTCTATACCATTCCATGGTGAGACCGCACCTTGAATATTGTGTGCAATTCTGATCGCCGTATCTTAAAAAGGATATAGCGTTATTAGAAAGGGTTCAGAGAAGAGCCACCAAAATGGTATAGGGAATGGAAGGATTCTCCTATGAAAAAAGGCTAAAAAGGTTAGGGCTCCTTATCCTGGAAAAGAGACAGCTGAGGGGAGATATGATAGAAGTCTATAAATTAATGAATGGAGTGGAACGGGTAAACGTAGATCGACTGTTTACGTTATCAGAATATAGGAAGACTAAGGGACATGCAATGAAGCTACAGGGTAAACTATTTAAGACTAATAAAAGAAAATATTTTTTCACTCAACGTGTAATCAAACTCTGGAATTTGTTACCGGAGGATGTAGTAAAGGCTGTTAGTGTAGCTGGGTTTAAAAAAGGTTTGGACAAGTTCCTGGAGGAAAGGTCCTTGAACCATTATTAAGAAGGGACCCAGGATATCAATGCTTGACCTAGTACAAGCATTGCAGAATCTGTGTCTTCTGGGGAAACTGCTAGGTACGTATGACCTAGATTGGCTGCTGCTGAAACAGGATACTGGGCTTGATGGACCTTGGTCTGACCCTGTATGGCATATCTTATGTTCTTACAGAAAAGGAATCGGTGGGTGGAAGCGGGAATTGATTTCTGAGAGAGGAGGGGATCTGGGTGGGTTGTGGAGACTTCCAACATTTATAAAGTATCTGGGATGTGGGATTGGGAGTAGGGGTGAATTTGCTGAGATGCTATTTTGTTTTGAGGCATTGGACATGGGGAGGAACAATATATTTTGCTTGGCAGGCCCCTTTCAGTTGCTTCCAGGAGAAAGTTAACATTCTTGAGGTATTAACTTTTAAGGAACAACACAGCTTGCCACATTTGGTGCAAATCATGATATTTATTTTGCATAATAAGCTGCTTTGCATGCTACAAGCTCATAACAACATAAGAACATAAGATTTGCCATACTGGTTCAGACCAATAATTCATCCAGCCCAGTATCCTGTTTCCAACCGTGACCAATCCAGGTCACAAATACCTGGCAGGATCCCAAAAGATAGATAGATTCCGTGTTGCTTATCCCAGGGATAAGCAGTGGATTTTCTGCAGTCCACTCTGATAATGGTTTATGGACTTTTCTTCCAGGAACTTGTCCAAATCTTCTTTAAACTCAGCTACATTAACAGCTTTTAATGCATCTTGTGGTAATGAATTCTAGAGCTTAATTTATTGAGTATAAAATTATTTTCTCTGATTAGTCTTACATATACTACATTGTAGCTTCATTGCATGCTCCCTAATCTTTATATGTTTTGAAGGATTACTCTTTCTACTTTGCTCATTATTTTATAGATATCTATCATATCTCCCCCCAGCCATCTCTTCTTGAAGATGAAGAGCCCGAACCTTTTAAGCCTTTCCTCATAGGGATATACTTCCATCCCCTTTATTATTTTGATCAGCCTTCTCTGTACCTTTTCCATTTCCACTATTTCTTTTTTTTTTGGATATGGTGACCAGAAGGCACGCATTACAATTTTTAGCATATGTTTAAAACAATGGCCAAACTGCTGCTCCTGGAAATGCTCAATAGTTGGTGCACAGAACCAGCCCTGCCCTCTTTTTCTAAATCCATGAATAAGAAAGTTGAAATGCTCAACTTCAAAAAGTAATCAAATGTTGATTACCTACAAGGCTAAGTAATTTGTAAAGCAAAATGTAACATTTAGATATTCATATCTGACACTCATCTTACCTTGGTGCATGCAGAACTCATAACACACTTGTGGAATTCTTCATTGATGCATATCTGCAATATAAAGAACTGAAGATAAAACGCTCGGTGAACAGCACATTTTTCCTAGCATAAAAGCTGCCAGTACACAGATGCAGGTGCATTATGTGAGGAGCAAAAGTCAGTTTTTAGCAGGCAATGAAAAAAGTGCCAGCTGTCAGTACTGCTGAGGACTTCCTCACAAAAAGCCCTGCTGGTGAACAAATCTCTTTTTGAAAAGCCGTGCCTTACAAGAAGTAGCCGAAATTCAGCTTCAGGGCCTCATACACTGGTGTCTCAAACAAAGCAGATATTTTACATGGCCCCTCTCTTTTCAATAGGCTCTCTTCCAAGCATTTTAGTTTGTCTTGTATTGCTTGTGATCATAGGGCTTATACAGTATGGCACTTATAGGCAGGTAAAAAGAGTCATCATAGTTAGCCGATATTGCTGTTCCAAAGTGCAAAAAGGCACCATTTATTTGATTTGGTGCATTTCTTAAGTATCAAAATGTCTAAGCAGAAATACAAAAATACAATACACATTACATAAATAATTCATTAATTAGGCAAAGCCCTCAGAATTTGAATGCTATTTGGAAAAGATACGTTTTAACTTGCTTATGAAAATCTAAATAATCTGAAGGGATATGAACTGATAAAGTAAGAGAGTTCCACAGTTTTGGTGCAATGACTAACAACACTTGGAGGGGAATTTTAGAAGGGATGTCCAAGTGCAATCTGGATCCTCGTCTAAGCCATAACATCTAAAAAAAAAACCCAGACATGTCCTGGTGCAGACACGATTTCACAAACGTGAACATGCCCGATATGGACTTCTGCAAGGGCGTCTACATATATATCCCCAGAACTATATTTCAGAAGATGGAAATCTAGGATAGCCTAATGGTTACAGTAGTGGGTCAGGAACAAGTCAGCCAGGATTTTAATCTAACTACTGCTATTGGTGATATTGTGCTGAGTACTGGAGATGAGAGAGTGCTTTCTTCTCGACACCCTCTGCATGCTTTTCAGCAGCAACGAGCACTTTTTAGGTGCCCGGAGCATGTCTAAACTTAGACATGATGCTGGATGTCCATGATACTTCTAAGATGAAGCGGGGACATGCAGGTTCCTGAGAATGCCCCGGCCAAGCCTCCACCATGACCCATTCAGACTGGAAGCCCACAGAGCCAGTTTCTAAAATGGCTCTGGAGATGTCACTGTGCTTTGGACCTCTCTATGCCCATTTTCAGATGTCCAAAGTACGAATAGGGTTTCCAAAACGATCTCCTTGGTGAATGAGTCGACTCACTACAAATTACATAAAAAGTTACTATGTTAAGAGGTTACTATGTTTAACAAGCCAATCTCCAGGCTCGTAAGGGGATATACAAATTAAAAAAACGTACATAATCAATTCATAACAAATAGTTGCCGGCATTTACACATGTGGATAGCAGGTTGGACCCCAGATACACATGTATATCCATTTTCCCCACCACTGGCACATCTTCACCCCATCTTTGGTGCTTGGGTGTTGTGCATGTGGAAGTGATCCTATTCTGGAACACTTCCAAGTATATTTTCCCCACATTTTTTCCTTACATGTATTCCTGGGGCAGAGATGTCGATTTTATATGGGACCTACACGTGTAGACCCGCTCTTCTAAAGTAATGCTGCCAGTCTCCACATTTGCACGTCCATGTGAATTTCTTCAAACTATCTAACATTGGCCTTTATGCATATTATTTCCTTTCTCCAAATTACCTTCTAGGGAAGACATCTTACTTTTACGAGATAAAACAATTTCTCTAAGAGACAGGTCTACATTTATTCTATTCCTACCCCATTTACTATTGCCTGTCAACGAGGTAACAAATTTGATTTTGACTCAATAGTAGACTTCAAAAGAGAATGGTCAGACCATATAATCAAGATAGTTAAATGAGCTATAATAAAGTTTCTGCCGTCTCCATCCACCAAAGTGACCATGGTATTTAAAAGATGCCCCTATATATACATGAGGCAATGGTTAATTTGTAAGAAACCTAAATCTTTATTGAACATTAAAAACAATAATGTTCTAGCATGTGAAAAGTCATCAAGAAGAATATTAAAATCACTGATAACCATTATTTTACAATAATTTTCACTCCCTTGGGCAACGAGGGAGCACAGATCACTAACTAATGATAGAGATTGTTTGGGAGCCAGTAGACTAACAGAATATAAACTTCAGATTTGCATGCAAATGTGATAAGAACACATTCACAGCTTAAAGGTCCATCTGTTTTTTCTATCCCAATTACAAAGTGTGATTTGTGAATTATGGCTATGCCCCACCCTCTTTTTCCTATTGTATGAGGATTTAGAATAGAATATTCAGGTAGACGCTTCTCCCTTGTTACTGGGCCACCCTCTTCCCCCAATTAGGTCTCTGTTACTATCACAATATCATAATCTCCATCAATAATTATGTCATAAACAATGAACATCTTATTATTTTAGGATCAAGCATTGAAATAGCTGCTTAAATTAATATTTTGCTGGCAACTGCTCAAGGGAGCCTAGGCAGCTCCAATAATTTTCTGTGTAATCAATGTTTACTCAAAGGTCTCTGTTTAGAATTATTTTTTTCCTGAACCCCTATACTGCCTGCCAGATATGTGAGGAAACCTTCACATGTACAACTTGCATGTATGTAAATTTACCTGTTGTTTGAAAAGGGCAGGATGAGTGAAGGGATTCTCCTGCACACAATTAAAAACCTGAGCATTTGCACATAATTTTACCCAGAAGAAATATGCCCCTCAAAGAGTAGGTGCACACGTGACCCCATAGTTTCCTTGAAATACTTTTCAAAGTGGAAACGTGGATACTTTCACTTTAGAAATCGGGGAAAGCACGCACATACTTTTTGTCCATGAAGATCGTTATTGGGATAATTTTACAAAAGATTTTACATGTAGAAAAAGGCTTTTAAAAGATTGTATGAATTCACATTCATGTACAAGGTAGGTGCACAGAAAGGATGTGCTTGCTTTTATGCAGTTGGCATATAGGTGTTCCTGGGAACATAATTTGGGTAGGATGGAGGTGGAGTTGCACTGTAAGCATGGATTTTATAAAATGCACATGTACATGCTTTGAGTGTAGACCCAAATTTACACCTTTTTAAGAGCAGGTGTAAAGTTACACAACAGCATTTATGCGCGATTGGGGCTGGTTCTGGGAGTCTATTGGATAAAGACACATAACGTGGCATTTTAGAAAGGATGTCCAAGTCAAATCCGAGGCGTCAGGATGGAACATGCAGGAAAACACTGGGAATGTCTATGTTGCCAACCAATATTTGTAACATGGATGTCCCCTATGTGATGTCTATGCTGGCAGCCACATAGATGTCCCCTTTAGAAAAGTGTGTGTTGGGGACATCCACTCATGCAAGCTAGGATAAGCAAAATGGAAACATGAGCCCCCTTTCCCAGTCAGTGTTCATTGTCATATTGTAAAAATAAGGGGGTATTAGTGTAGCTCCTTTTCCACACCCTCCAGACATTTGCCTGACAAAACAATGCCTGTTTGTGTATGGAACAGGTATAACCTTAGATGCACCACTGAACATCCTGGACATTTATGAGATCAGGCAGGGATGTCCAAGTCCTTGGGAGTGCCCCAGTCACACCTCCACTATGCCCCCATTCAGACGTGAGTCATGTGGTATTTGTATTCCTGTTTTCTACCATTAACCCATGTGGTCCCAATAAAATTTTCTTGAGTCCTTCGCCTCACAGTGTGCCCCGTTCCGACTTGGACATCCTCATTCTGGGGACATCCACAGACCCAGCTTCTAAAACTGCCCTAGACATCTCCATGCTTTGGACATCTCTATGCCCATTTCCAGACATCCAAAGCTTGAACAGGTCTTCCAAAGTAACCCCCATAAGGAGGGTATATTCAAAGGCATTTATGTGGTTTGTGGTCTTGCAAACCACATAAATGCCACTCGCTGGAATATTCAGCAACAGTAATGTGGTTAGTGCTGCTGAATATCCCCGGTGGCTAGTATCAGCGCATTCTGAAGCTGGAGCAAGAGCGACAACTAACTTTAGCTGGTTCAGCTATCTGGCTAGTGGCTGAATATCAGCACTGATTGGCTAATTATTTCTAAATCCAGCCAATTTAGATAGTCAGTGCTGGTGGTTGGACATGACCCATCATTGGATATCCAGGTCTATCTAAAAGCAGCAATGCTTTAAATGTGCTGGTTACTGCCACTGAATAAATTAGCCCCATAGGTGCCTACGTTTCCTTTATAAAATAGGCTTAAAATAGGCACCTTTTTGGACTTATCACATAGATGCCTATTATTAAAAACTATCCCCAATAAAATTATCCTGAGACTGCGGTTTACAAACTTTCTGCTAACATGACTGCACTATAGAAATGAACTTGTTCTTCTATACATACTGTAAATAGTTACTGAGCAAAGCAATACTGAACTACATATGGAAATATCAAAAATATTATACCAACCTTATAGCCTTTAATGAAAATGCCATTGCTACACCCCAATTCATCCAATGCGGGTCTATCCCAACCAATCATCAAGCTTCTCTTTCCAACAGATTTAATAATATGGACTGAGCTGACTGGTGCAGGAAATTCTGAAAAAAAGGAGTATGGGATAAATAAATAAAGCCGAGAGCAGCATATGGATTTTGCCTCTCATTTCTGATGTCATGGACTTCTCACTGTTGCTATCGGATACTGTGTTTGCTGAAGAAATGGCACACTTGTACAACAAGCAGTTCCACCCTTTTCTGCCCAGGAAGAACCAGCATCAATAAATTAAACGTTGACAGTTCTTTGAGAGGCTCATTTTAATGGCCTCAGGTACCTACTTAAAGGATTGGAAGATCTCCCAGACAGGGTCATATTGCATCACTGTATAGTGCTATAAACAATTCTAGAGAGCATACATTGTGAATAAGTAGTAACAGAGAAATCTAGGGGTATGTTTACTAAAGTGTGCTACCAGCACAGGGTTTGCACGTGCTAACAGTTCAGGGCCCCATGCTAAAAATCTTGTGCTAACTCGTTAGCATATGAGTGGGCGGGGACAGGGCAGGTTAGTGGCAGAACATGGGAGTTGACAGTGTGTTGTGGTTAGTGCAGGCATTAAGTGCACTCATGTGCCTGTAAGCATGGTGCTGTGCTCTTGAATCATGCTAACAGCAGGGGGATGGACGCCCATGCCCCCTGAAGTTAGTGCAGGCCTCCACTGCGTGCTACTGGCACTCATTTTAGTAAACATGCCCCATAGTAACATGGATAAGGCAGACAAAGACCGGTGGGCTCATCCATCCTTCCCAGTTATTCCTTTCCACACACTCTGCAAGGATAGTAGAGGTGTGCACAGCTCTAATATCCTTGCACATGCTCATTTTAAACTAAATTGTCTCTATTTTCAGGCATTTTTTGATTTGTTTCACTTATTTATTTTTTGCACTTGTATTGTATGCATGCTATGACTTTTTTAAGCATGCAAATTGATTGTACCTGTGTTAATTTGTAGGTATATGCACATACAAGGGATTTGCACACACTTTAACATTTTAGGCACCCAAACAAGCTGAACATACACTCATAAATGCAGATCCCTAAGGGCATTATGTAGCGCTCAGCCACTGTTGAACTTTAAGAAACAATTTTTATGGGAGTTTTTTTGGAGTTTCTGATGGTTATAAATATACTTTGCTGTGATAAGAGATCTTGTTGATACATTGAATGAGTACACTTTTTTCGCCCTAAAATTTTATTTGCATAAAATAATATTTTCTTGAATAAAGATTAATAAAGTGTGCTAGTTAAAGGATTCTATGAATTTAAGCAGAGCTGGAGACTTCTATGATTTTGCTTTAAGAGATCTGGTCCTATCTCCAAATCTGGAGAACTGCCTTCTGCTGGTCATTTCCTCTTCTTAACAAGGAGAGCCTTTCTCGTCTCCTTCATGTCTACTTGTTTCTTAGGCAGGCAGGCATGTAAAAATCCCATTTAGTTCATACTCTGAACTCCCCCCTTTCCACAAAGCTTTGCAATAATCGAAGGGGTTGCTATTCAAAAACACTTATCTGGTTAGCAGCATCTTCTAACTGGATATGTGCCAGTCAGCATGATAGTCAACACCATTATCCAAATAGTGCCACTGAATATTCCCTCCAACTGACAGTACCGGAGCGGTTCGTGGATGGAGATTCAGTGGAGTTTCTATTTTCTATTTATTTATATTCTGTCCTATATCAGTAGATCCTAGGCGGATTCTAACAGAACATACATAAATTTCAGGCATAAAAATCTGTAAAATACAAACCAATGCCATTATTATCATGAATCATGGAACATTAAACAAGCCTAACATAAATGCGACAAGACAACACACTGACCTCTGGAATAAATCATAAAGATTACATTTTCAAGTATCTCAGTTTCCATTTTCATCACCAAATGCCTGTCTAAATAGTAGTGTCTTCAATTGGTTCCAGAACTTCAGATAAAGATTTTGTCTTCTTTATTCAGGTGGCAAAGTGTTCCACCAATGTGAACCAATAACAGATATTATTGTACATAGGAGGAATGACAACTTGCGTGGAGCCAACCGCTCTTGAATCACAAGTGGAGCTATACATCTGGAGTAGCTCAACCAAATGACAAGTTGCATGCTTATGCAACATCTGGTGAATATGGCAGCAAATTTTAAACCTTATGTGATATTTATTATTTACCTGGGAGCCATTAGGGAGTGGTAGAAGCTCCTGTGTGATGGTGTGATGGAAGTTTGAGGTTATGCAGTTATCACTGATATTCAATCTGCTAACCAGACACCTAATCACATAAAGTTAGGTCAGATAAAAGGCAGTCCTAACTTTATGCACTTTGCTATCTGGATAGGAGGCTGAATTCTGCCAGGCACTGCTGAATCTGGATAGTCAAAGCTGGCCACTATATAGATATCAGAGTTGACCATCTAAATTTTATTTAGTCATGGAAGCCAGCATTTAAAAAAAATGCAGATCATCACAGCTGAACGTTGACCCCCTAAATAGTTACCATTGCCAATATGGTCACTGCCCAGACATCCAGCCTCAGAGGTTCACTGTATAGTCTCCCGGACAGAGACAGCTACACAAATGTCCATGCTTCTTCTGCGATGTCTAACTATTACCATACTTGTGGCCTGCTGGACAAGTCCAACTGCTAGTTAATTGTATCACTGCAGGCTGCAACCGGTACAACAGACTAGCAGCAGAGTCGCTCTGTTTCCATTAGGACTTCCAGCATCTTATATTACTCACTTTGCTCTTCATTCTGGCAGTCCCAGCTTGTTGTTGAATCATTTGTGTAGGTAGGGCTAGGTATTAGCTACGATAAGCAAATGTTCAGCTTTCACTACCTTCAATTAACTTTGAAGCCTTTAGATCCCCAACCATAGTCACCCGAACAACATTCCTTCCAGAACAAATTTGTCAGAATGCATAAGTGAACATGAATCTAGTTGTGACTATTAAACTATGTTTCACATATACAGTATGTATATAAAAGCAGACTTTAGAAAATACATGAAGATTAGACTAGAGGTAGTGAGGTCGCAACGTTCACACTTCTGGCGATATTTTAGAAAAGGTTCTGCTAAACATGGAGCCTTTTCTAAAATACAGAATAAGGAAATGCTGGAGGGCATGTCTATGTGCAGATATGTGGAGCTGGAAGAGTCATTTTCCAAATACACAAATTGGAGAAAACAACAGGGTAAATATGGCCGCTATACACATGTAAATGCTGACCCTTACATGTGTATGGCAGCTATTTTATTTATATTCTCTTATATACTGTGCTATTCTGCATCAGTGCAGTTTACATTGAACAAACTGAAATTACATTAAACAGGGCATTATAACTTGGAGATAACTATTTCACAGGGAACATGGGCTATGGAGGGTTAAGTGGCTTGCCCAAGACCACAAGGAGCACCTGTGGAACTAGAAACCCCAGTCCTTCCGGCCCAAGGTTGCTGTCCTCTAGTGGGATTTGAACCACCGACCTTCCGGCCTGAAGTACCTTGCCCCAACCACTAGGCCACTCCTCCACTTCAAGCCTGCATGTATAAATGCCACCAATTAACAACAGATGCCACTATCTCTATCTAATTTAACTTCTGAGGGGGAAATAAACAATGGGGTGTTAAGTAAGATAACCTGCTTAAACTCTCCTGTAAAAGGCTTGCCGAACCAAGTCCTTTTATAAAAACGTAAATAGGGAGCAGCTGTAAATCCCAGACCAGTCAATTGCAGTCATATACATGTATTCCCTTTGGGGGTCATTCTATCCCATGAATAGCGGGGATGGACATCCCAAAGACCCAATTCTGACCCCACGGGGACTGCGGGATCAGAATCAGGTCTAACTTTGCCCGGTCCAATTCTGCCTGACTGTATAGTAGGCTGGACATCCTATTGTGAATAGGCCTCCACATGAAATAGGGAATATAAATGTAGATTTTTGACCCACCCGGGCCACTCTGTAGCCATGCCCTGGCATGCCCCTTTGTAATTTCCAAGCAGTAAGGACATCCATGTGTCAACTGATCTCTTTCTACGATTACCATTTACACTTGGATGTCAATGCCTGATTTTAATATCAAAAAATACAATGCAACATATATCAATTTATCAAATTGTATAAATAATATTAATTAGTCATATAACAGTGTAATAAACACACATCTTTCAAAAATATATAGGATACATCAAAATATGTAAATATTGATGATATATTTAATATAATACATTTCTTCCAAAGACAATATTATCGCAAATTTACCTAAATTTTACCTAAATTACAACACATGAAAAAAGCACAAATCACATAAACTCACCATGCACACATACACTCATACAATACAATCACATATACCGGTACATAAAAATCACAAATAAGGCTTATAAAATAATTCTATAATAGGGGTAATTTTATAAATCATTTTCATACATAAAACAGTGCTTAATGTGCATAAATGAGCTCTGATAAAATACATTCACTGCAAGTTGGCATGTACTTCCACAGTAGGCAGAATGTGGATGGTATTGCTAAGTATGCATGGATTTTATAAAATATGAATGTACGCTTGTAAAGTATATTTATTTTATTTATTTATTTATTTATTTACTTAACCAGTTTTCTATACCACCTTATCCTTCAATCAAAGTGGTTACAAGACAAGGTATACAAATATAGGTAAAAGCAAGGAAAGGTATTGGGGGGTATAGGAAGAATACACAAAACAGGAATACAAATTGTATAAGTACATGCGTATGCTAAATCCTAAGTAGGACCATAAAATTGTATAAATAGAAAAGTCTTAATCATTTGTCTGACATCTTTTAAGTCTCTCGTTGCCCGCATGCAATCAGGTAAAGTATTCCATAGTTCGGGTGCATTTAATGACAGAGCCCTTCTGGATGTTGCCTGATTTGTTTTATGGAAATCAAATGGAATAGCAATTCTGTTGTCCATATTGTTTCTAAGCGGTCTCAAGCTAGTATGTTTAATTATTAGGTTTTGAAGGTATGGTGTCAATGCCTTGAATGTAGGCAATAGCGCTGCTGAATTTGTGCTAGTACTCACATAGAGCCCGATTCATGGAGGGGGATGTCTGGGCTGTCCCTGATGAAGATGGGGCTGTGTGAACCTGATTCTGGTCTGCGGGAAGAAAACGTTCTTGCAGTAGCCAGAATCAGACCTGAGGACGGCCCAGCATGCCCCTTCCGCCTGGGGACATCCTCCTCGCAAATGCCCCTGACATCCATGGCTCCGGCCCCCCATTTCCCATGCTCTGGATTGGGCAGCAGGGACCACCCTGCACCTGGCCCCGGCCCCAGGGGGCGATCCTTGGGCCCGATGAGGCCAAAGGTGCTGTTTATACCACCTTTGGATGGATCAATACAATAACAGCAGCTATGAGTGCCAGTCTGTCAACAATAAGCTGCCTGACTGAAGACCGAACACAATTTAGGACAACAGAGGGTCACCATGAGTCAACACTGACTCAACAGCATATAACAACATCAAAATACCACCTTTGAGATGGTATAAGCAGCATGTCCCCACAGGCCCACAGGCCCTGTACATGCTGCCAAGCTGGCCCACCCCCACCCGTTCCTGCTCCTCCGCTGGCTCTCCCCGTCCTGATGCACAGGACGTACAGGGAGAGCAGGAGGGGGAATCGGGCATGGATGGTTTGCAACCCACATTCATGAATGACCTCCATAGGCACCTATGTGTCTTTACAAAATAGTGTCAAAATTTGCACCTTTCTGCTCACTTAATCTAAGTGCTCTGCTATAAAATTAATCCCAAGGAGGGCAATTTATAAAAGCCTCTTACCCAGGTAATGAACGATTTGAAAATTTCCCACCTTCCATGGAGGTAAAAATATGTGCTGATGGTTCTTAGAGTTAGTGTGGCATAAGGACCTATTGTTTTATTTATTTACATTCTCTTATATACCGCGCTATTCTGCATCAGTGCGGTTTACATTGAACAAACTGAAATTACATTGAACAGGGCATTATAACTTGGAGATAACTATTTTTACAGGGAACATGGGCTATGGAGGGTTAAGTGGCTTGCCCAAGACCACAAGGAGCACCTGTGGGACTAGAAACCCCAGTCCTTCCGGCCCAAGGTTGCTGTCCTCTAGTGGGATTTGAACCACCGACCTTCCAGCCTGAAGTACCTTACCCCAACCACTAGGCTACTCCTCCACTCCACTGCTTTGACTGCAGCTGCTATTTGCTGCCCCCTAGAAGCTGCTGCCCTGGTTGACCACTAAGTCTGCTTAATATGAGGCACACCATGGTGACAGATCTGTACTGTGGTGAGCATGAACCTCCCCTCCTTTAGGAGGAGCTGTTTCCTTCCCTTGTATGTCTTTGTGGGATGCATTTGATTTCTGGTGTTTCTTGTTTTGCTCCAGTTTTTCCCTGCTTTTGTTTGCCTTATTCCTGTCCCATACAGATTTCCATAGACCCAAAGATGCGATAAGATATGTCTGGAGAACGGGTCTTCAAATGTTTACATCTTGGCAGCACTGGGGCAGGGGGGAACTGATGGCAGTGGGGAGTGGTACCTTCATATTTTTTTTCCTTTTGTTTTTTGTTTTTTTTCCCCCATTGTTTTTACTATTTATTTCATTTCAAATAAACAAAGCCAAAACCTCAAACAAAATAGAAAAAAAGAAAGGGAAAAACATAGCAAAATTGAATGTGCACACCTAATAAAGTGTGATTCTATGTTTTTGTTTGTTTATTTAATAGGAAGTTCCACTTTTTTTGTGCTAGGAAAGGACCCAGAAATATAGGTTGTTTCAAGAGGAAACATGGCCAGCTCCTGGTGAAGCTGTAGCTCTCGCAAAGACCAAGAATTCCAACATTACAGTATAGTGTTCCCATATCAATGATGAGGAGAATCTCAAACACTTTCTTCCAGCAACACAAGCAGTGACTGTACACATGGATTTCACCCAATGGATTGTACAAAAATCAAAATGACTACATCTGTGGAAGTCAATGATGGAAAAGCTCTATAGCAGGCATGTCCAACAGGTAGATCGCAATCTACCTGTAGATCGTGGAGGGGTCAGAGGTAGATCGCCAGCCCCACTTGGCTCCATCTCTCCATCAGCTTGCCCTGTCGCTAGGAGAGAGCTCATGCCGGCAGGTCATCTGCCGAGGGCTTGCCGCCGCTGCTGATCCTTGCCTGTCTTTTTTCCATGCCTGCAAGAATCTTGCCTGCAGGTGTATTGGGGGCGCTTGTTGTTTTCGTGCCAATAATTTGTGGGTACCCCAGGGGGCCGCCGCCCACGCCCTGTGATGAGACGCCACAGGCCCGGCGTCATACCTGGTCTCCTGCCTCTCAGAATCACCCATTCCTGCCCCCGCCCCAACACCCCTTAGAAATGTGTTATATACCGGGCGATATCCATTTGCCCGGGCTTTACCTGAATACATTTACCGTATTAGTTGTGTCATGTGCTGGTCGTTGGCCGCTTTATAGTTCGCTTTCATTAAACGTTTTCAGGCAGACACAACAAAGTGTCAAGAATTTGGTGATTTTGGGGGGCTTTTCCAATTTTGTTCTATCTTGCCTATGCCTTGCCTTCGAATTGGTTCAAACCACTGTGACTTCTGCTTGCCTCTGCAATTTTATTTTGCCTAGCCTCTGCGTTGATTCTACACTGCAATTTTATTTCGCCTTGCCTTTGCGTTGATTCTACACTGTGTGCAGAATTTATTAAATCGTGTGTGGTGGTATTTGAACTTGTTTGGCGGTATTTGATTTTATCTGGTTTGCTGGAAGGTGTTTGAGTTTTTTTTGATGATTGTTTGGTGGTATTTGATTATTGGTGCCAGTATGATGAATTCTTATTTTTACTTTTAGAACTGCATGTGTGGTTTTGGCATCTCCAGTTCTTGTATTGCATATCATCCAGAAGTCTTCAGTTCCTGTTGATCTTTAATACTTTGGGACAGTGACAGTTTTGGACCAGATTCAGCCAGTGTTTATACTAACTTAGCAGATTTGGCCTTCTTACATCTAGCCACCCCAGTATAACGAAGATGAGTGTTCCAAAGAAGAGCAAAACCTACCACTTTCATGATGAATGGGAAATGGACTACTTCTTCATCATGGTGAAAGACAAGTGTTGTTGTCTAATCTGTAATGCCCCAGTATCCTTGCCCAAAAAGGATAATCTGGAACGTCATTATAAGGCTCTGCATAGCAATAAGTTTGATGATGATTTTCCACCCAACAGTGAAATTCGTACACTGAAGCTCAAAGAACTTAAATCAAAATTGGCTACTTAGCAACAGTTGATGGCGAAGCCAAGATCACATTCGGTCAATGCAACCATAGCATTCTTCAAGGTCAGCAACCTGATCACAAAGAAATACAAACCTTTCACTGAAGGGGAATTTGTAAAAGATTGTTTTCTTGAAGCAGCTGACAATCTTTTTGAAGGATTTAAAAATAAGAAAGAGATCATAGCTGCTATTCAAGATGTACAATTGTCAAGAAACACCATCGTGCGGTGAATAGAAAAGATGTGTGGAGACACAACTGAACAATTGTTGGAGGATGTTTCAAATTGTGTTGCTTTCTCACTCCAACTGGATGAATCTACAGACATGAGACACATAGCCCAGTTACTAGTCTTTATCCGGATGGTTTTTGAAGACTTCAGTGTTAAAGAAGAACTACTTGGAATGATTTCTTTAAAAGGGAGAACTACCGGTCAGGAAATATTCAGTTCTTTCCATTCTTTTGTGACAAAGTGTAATCTTCCATTGCATAGACTTGTTTCCATCACTACTGATGGAGCAAGAGCAATGACAGGTGAGGTTAACGGTTTCATAGCCCTCTGTAGACAGCATGACGACTTCCCAGATTTCCTTTCTTACCACTGCATCATTCACCAGCAAGTTTTGGCAAGGAAGAGACTCAATATAAAGACTGTTATGGACATCACTTTCAAAATTGTAAATTCAGTTTGTAGAAGATCACTTCAAAGACGGCTTTTCAATCTTACTCTTGATGAAGAGGCAGCGGAAATCATTTTGCACACAAATGTAAGATGGCTAAGTAGGCACAAATTTCTGCAAAGATTTTGTGATTTGCTGAATGAAATAAGACGTTTTTTGAAGGAGAGGGGAGATGACCAAGCAGAGTTGGAAGATGAGGAATGGTTATGTGATCTGGCATTTCTCGCTGACTTTACAGGAGAACTAAGTGATATGAACCTTGAACTACAAGGTAAAAACAAATGCATTGGCAAGATGATTACAGTTTCATCCTACAAGAGCAAATTTGAGCTAATGATGACTGACATTGCAAACAACACTTTTGATCATTTTCCTAATACACAGGACCATCTGGGACAATATCCAAATTTTGTTTTTCAGAACGAGAAGTATGTGACAGAAATCTGTTCTGTTATCCAGGAATTCGAAAATTGATTCTGTGACTTCCAAAAAATTGGATCAGTTGTGGAGTACGTGTCTTAACCATTCAAAGTAGATGTGGACATTAAAGAAACTGCAATTGCTATCAGTAAAAATTACTCATTGAACAAGCCATCTCTTGAAAACAAAATATTAGCCCTTAAAAATGACATTTTTTTCAAGACCCGTGCTGAGCAAGAATCGTTTTGGAAGCTAGTGCCTAGAGACAAATTTCCCAACTTGAGAATAGGCAGTGAAGCTGTACACTCCTGTTTCGGTTCAACTTATTTGTGTGAATCTGCATTTTCCCATCTGAAAAGGACAAAGAGTTCACAACATTCCAACATGACAGATGAACATCTCCAGGGTTCCCTGAGACTGGCCCTCCTGCAATATTCACCCAAATTCAAAAAGCTGGTGGATGAAATGCAGGCTCAGACGTCTCACTAATGAGCAAGAACAAAATATTAAAGATTGTGCAAGATCAGCCTGGATCAATACTCAACCTAAATTTAACACAAATTACTCAATAAAAGTTAAAGAAAGTTATTAAGACAGTTAAAGAAAGTTATTACTCAATAAAGCTTTAAGAAAAAATATACTTTCCATTTCCCCTCGCAGTTCTTACTGGATTTTCGTCTCTCTGTTTTGTTTTTGCTTAATTTGCTTAACAGCTGATCACATCCAAGTAAATGACAGAAGGTTCATTAAAATGGGGGAGGGGATCTTCCAACTTTATTGGGTTAAAATTTAATTTGAAACTTAATTTTCATGGTGGTAGATCACCGGCACTTTTGGCCGGAAAAAGTAGATCATGACCTGTTCGAAGTTGGACATACCTGCTCTATAACATCAATAAAGACAAAACCTGGAGCTGACTGCGGTACAGATCACTAACTAATAGTATGCAAACTCAAGTTATAGTTGAAAAAGAGCAAGCCACTCATGAATGTAGCAAAACATGACCTTGAGAATATACCACCGGAATTTAAAGATGTATTTATTTATTTATTTAACTGTATTTATATCCTGCTTTTCACCGGGTCAAAGTGGTGGGACATATAACAGGGGGGGGGGGGATCAATAGTGGGGGGGGGGCCCATCACCGGGGGTTCAACATTGAAGATTTTGGGATGAACATAGAAACTGACAGGATAGCACAGTTACTGGTCTGGAGTTCTTGAAGAGAAATAGGGGGAGTTCCTATTCAGAGATGTTCTTGAAACAGATTGCCTGCAAAATCGATGCCAGCAAGATTCTACTGAAGATTATTCATCAGAGACTAAATCATACCTGGAATGGGAACTGCTTGAAATGCAATCAGGGTTCAGGAAAGGGTGAAGAGTGAGAGACATCATTGTGGATGTGAGATGGATCCTTGTTACTGGAGGATGTAGTAAAAGCTGTTATTGTAGCTGGCTTTAAAAAAGGTTTGGACAAGTTCCAGGAGGAAAGGTCCAAAAACCATTATTAAAAGGGACCTGGGATATCACTGCTTGACCGAATACAAGCATAACCGGGTATGGCGGACCCATCGCTTCAAGCCCTTACCCCCCCCCCAACCCTCCTTTAAACGGCCCTTTTACCTAATACTTCCATAAAAGACAATTACACTTCTTTGGATTCAAACTGGTCGCAGCTTTATTAACTTTCAACAATAACCAACTACAATCCAACAAATTAACTTACCCCCCCCCCCCGTCATAGTATTAGCAAGGTGATGCCGCTTCCGCTTCCGCCGGGTACAGGCCCCGAGTAAATCGCCTCGCCCTCCCTCATCCAGCTTCGCCATATTATTAGCAAAAACCTGAGGGATTGTCCGGGTCGGGGGTACCCCACCCCCGCCCTAATGCTTGCATCCGGCTCCAGACCCCGGAAACCTCCGGGATCCCGCCAAACCCCCTCCAGCTGCAACACCCCAACACCCACATCCTATGACCCCGTGCAACAAGGGAGGGTGGGTGGGTGTCCGGCGTCTCCGGCAGCCGACCGAAAGAGGCCGGAGCCATGCTGCGTCCCCGCACAAAACCCCCCAGCAACCGCTCCATCTTTCCCATTGGCTCCCGTGCCGCCACACAACTCGCAGGAGCCAATGGGAACGCCGCACCACTCACATCCCGCCCCCCATCCAACGCCCATCATCATGCCGCACGGGCGCTCACGTTGCCGCCCCACCGGTTAGTGCCGGCCGTGCGCACAAGGCCCCGCGGCCTTGCTATAACCGGGTACGGCGGACCCATCGCTTCAAGCCCTTACCCCCCCCTCCTCTAAACGGCCCTTTTACCTAATACTTCCATAAAAGACAATTACACTTCTTTGGATTCAAACTGGTCGCAGCTTTATTAACTTTCAACAATAACCAACTACAATCCAACAAATTAACTTACCCGCCCCCCCCCCCCAAGCAGAGCGAGCCATCACCAGCCATATTATTAGCAAGGTGACGCCGCTTCCACTTCCGCTGGGTACAGGCCCCGAGTAAATCGCCTCGCCCTCCCTCATCCGGCTTCGCCATATTATTAGCAAAAACCTGAGGGATTGTCCGGGTCAGGGGTACCCCACCCCCGCCCTAATGCTTGCATCCGGCTCTGGACCCCGGAAACCTCCGGGATCCCGCCACCGGCTCAGGCCACCCTTGACCTGAGCCGCCCCCCAAAGTATAAGCTGCGACCAGCCCGCATCCCATATAGAATACCTTCCAAGGCCTCCTGCCAGTCGTTGAGGAGCAAGTCCATCCCAACCGGGGAGAGATGTACTCCGTCCGACCGAAACAGGCCCGCGCAGTCGACATCAACCCATGAGTGCAAAATTTGGCACCCCCCATGCTCCACCACCCATCTGCCAATTTGGCGATTAATTTTTGCCAGCCCTCTGGACCACCACCGCTGAGCCTTGCAAGCAGGCCTTGGAATGATATCAGACCAAACCACAACTAAGCCGGTGAACATTGCCAACACCGCCCCCAAGTCCTTGTGCACAGCATGAATCAACTGCCGACAAGTCCAGGACATCAAGTCGTTGCCTCCCAAGTGAATCAACAAAATATCCGGCTTCTTCCTCAGGCGCTTGTGGTGCCACAGCAAAGGTAAGAGCTGAATCCACCGCAGTCCGCGCTCCCCCAGCCATGAGACAGTCACCTCGGAAGCGTCCAATCCAAGATTCAGGCCAATAGGCTGTGTCGCTGCCCGCCAACCAGCCCAGTAAACAAACAAGTGGCCAATCACCCAACAGCGACACAGTCCGTGAACTACATCTGTAACATAAAGAAATGAGAAAGTTAGTCACCCCCCACCGCCCCTATAAATGCACATAACTTTGGAACGCCTGCGACTTCCATCTACCAATCTGCCGGATGTCCCGCTCCGACAGACCTTCCACCGCTGCACTGGTAGCCGCCCCGATCCGGAATGAGTGCGGAGCAAACCGCGCAGGATCCTCCCCTATCTGCTGAAGCGACAACCGCAGGAACGCCGTAAACTGAAAACGCGTAAGCACCCGTGTATCCTCATGCACAAAGAGACTGCCCGCACCGGCCGGCCGAGCACAAAAGTACGCTTTTAGCAAGGTAACCAAACATATAGGAGTACCAGACACCTCTCGCAAGACAACCCACTCACCTTTCCCCGCCTGATCCGTTTTGGACCACACGAGATGAATGCGAAAGCCTCCATCTACCAGCGTCACTTGATGGACTTGCAAGCCTCCGCCCCCCGAGCGTTGACCCGACTCGGCCACCAATTCCCCGACCCGAAAAGCACAAAAAAATGCCACTGAAAACATCGCCCGAAAAAGCAGGCCTTCATAACCGGACGAGACCACCTGCGGTAACACAAAACACAGTCGACCCAAAAGGTCATGCGTTATAGGTTGCCGTCCATCACCCAGCGATGGACAGGACCGCTCCCATCCTTGAAACAGCCTGCGCGTCAAACCCCCCCCCCCTCCCGCTGCCCCCCACCCCACCGCCTTCATGAAAAATGAAAACCCCGCCAAATTCTTCCGCACCGTGGACCGCGACAGACCCACAACTTTCGCTGCCAGAACATACTGACCCAAAAGCAAATCCGATGCTGGGCCCTGACTCCATCCCTGTTCCTCCAGGAAAGTCACCACACTGCTACAGCCCCTCTGGTACGCATCCCACGTCGCAGACGACATGGAATTCTTCAGCAAGTCTGTCATGTCCCCAGGCCAATCCGCCATAAGTGCTCTGGGACCAATGCCCCATCCTCTTCGGCTTCCGGCGCCAATGTCCGAAACAGCTCCCACTTAAAACGGGAAAGAGCATCAGCAATCATGTTAGTACTCCCTGGAATATGCCAAGCTTTAATCACTACATTCAGTCGCAGACAGGCTAAGACCACCTGCCGCATTAAGTGGGCAACCTGTTTGCATCTCGGGGCATAATTTTTCAGCACGCTGACCACAGCTTCATTGTCGCACCACCATAATACCTGGCGGTTCCGTAGTCTGTCCGGCCACACTGACAGCACCACCAAAATCGGGAACAATTCCAAGAAGGTTATGTTACTCATAATGCCGGCATCGCGCCGTGACTGTGGCCACCCCGCCGCACACCATGAGCCCCCCGAAATACACCCCCAAGCACGCCCCCCCAGCCGCATCAGTATATAATTGTAGCTCCTCACTGGACATCACCCTTTCCCGCAACACTGTGATCCCGTTGAAATCCCGCAGAAACTCATCCCATACCCTTAAATCCGCTCGCATGCTCAGTGAAACCCTGATCCGATGATGCGGTTTAAAAACACCCGCCGTAGCCGCTGCCAGATGCCGCAAAAAGACTCTGCCCATGGGAATCACCCAACATGCAAAATTAAGGGAACCTATGAGGGCCTGCATCTCCCGCAGCGTCATCTTTGTGGAGACCATCACGTTCGCCACCAATACCCTAAGCCTCATGACCTTGTCTGCCGGTAAACGTGCTATTATTAAATCAGAATCCAGCTCCACCCCCAAAAAAGTAATACATGTAGCCGGGCCCTCCATCTTCCTGGCCGCCAACGGTACCCCCCACTCCTGTGCCAACTGCTTGAAGCCATCCAACAAATCCCGGCAGTGCCCAGACTGAGCTGTCCCTACAAAAAAGAAATCATCCAAGTATTGCACTACCCGTCCACCACCCATCAGCTTCACAAGAGCCCAATGCATGAAGGAACTAAACTGTTCAAAATAAGCGCAGGATATCGCACAACCCATTGGCATGCTCTTGTCGAAATAAAATTGCCCCTCAAAGTGGAATCCCAACAAATGAAAAGCCGACGGGTGTACCGGCAACAAACGGAAGGCGGATTCAATATCTGCCTTCGCCATGAGGCACCTCGGGCCACATTCCCTCACTAAATCCACGGCCTCATCAAAAGAGGCATAGCGCACCACACACCATTCCTTTGGGATGTGGTCATTCACCGAAGAGCCCGCAGGGAATGAAAGATTATGGATTAAATGATACTTTTCCGGCTCCTTCGGTATTATTCCCAAGGGGGAGACCACAAAGACTTCGAATGGCTGCTCTGCAAAGGGGCCAGCGACCCGTCCCAACCTGATCTCCCCAGCCAGCTTCTCCCTTACAATATGGGCAAACCGTCTAACTGACGGCAAATTCCTAGCCTTACCTGCAGCAACCTCTCCCACAACAGGAATCGGAAACCCCCACTGAAAATCCCTTCCAGTATTGAACTGTCCTTCCGCCTGGGATAATATCGCAACCACGGACGCAAAGCCTCAATCCTAATAGGAGTATGAGCCAAGCTACACAAGCTTCTATTGCTTAGGGGGGGGGAGGGGATAGCTCCAGCAGCACCTTTTCTAACACATTTGAGGGCAGAGTGTCCTCCGCCACAGACAGAGCACGCGTGCCGGAATTTACAGTCCAGAAAGGGGCACAAGGACTTGTTGAATCTCCAACAGACATCTCCAGTGCCCCCCCCCCGCAGTTCTCTGCACCGTCGGGGGCACACCCACACGAAAGGGCTTCCTCGCACCCGCTGCACTGACCAACTCCCTTTTGACCCACTCGCCCCGCCAACTCCAGGTCTGACTGCCATCTGCGACAGCCATAAATTGATATCTTGTGTCCCCCAGGACAACCTCTGGTTTTCTTCCATCTTATCGCGGAATTTCTCATCATAGTTGAGCCACGCCCAACTTTCATGCATCTGTGACGCCTCTAAGATGGAGTCCGCGTATGCCAACAGC
Source organism: Ichthyophis bannanicus (assembly GCA_033557465.1). Taxonomy (NCBI): domain Eukaryota; kingdom Metazoa; phylum Chordata; class Amphibia; order Gymnophiona; family Ichthyophiidae; genus Ichthyophis; species Ichthyophis bannanicus. The sequence goes on along the minus strand of CM066032.1, from coordinate 1,399,736,472 downwards.
ATACCGTACTGCTCCGGATGCACTTGCCCCCAAACACTAGCTAGCCGTAAAAAGGCTCGCGTCCAATTCACCACGTTCCTAGCAACTCTCCGCACCCTATCGGCTTTCTCATCCTCTTTCCTCTTCCTCCTACTGTCCCCTGACCGCTTCCGACCCTCCAACAATCGGAAAATGTCTATATAGCACCGCTTTTGAATTTTCCGCCACAACTTCCTCAGCACGCCCTCCCATAACTCTGAGAACGCCGCTACCGTAGGCATTGCCCCACCTGTTTCCCGCCTCCCCGCCAGCACCCCTTGGTCTGGACACTTACTTCCCTCCTCCGAGGTCAAACCGGACGACGAGACGGTGGATGACGTGGAAGAGGACTCTGATCTCCTACGCCTATGACATGAATGTCTCCGCTTCCGGCCTCTTTTCTTTTGCCCCTTGCCAGCCGCACCCGTGTCCTCCCCAGCCGCCGCCACTTGGTCAACTGCCAACTCACCTGCAACGCTCTCCACTGCTCCCATAGGGACATCAATCTCCTGACAGACGCCATCTGAACATCTGCCGCCGGCCGCTCGTCCCGCAATCTGACGTCCCGCCGATCTCCACATCGAGCCATCTCCTGGACGCGACGCACTCCACCAAGGACTCCCCGCATGACCCATGGTGGCTGCCAAGCCCCCAGCCACTCCTCCCGTGAGGAGCCTTGACCCTCGCCCTGCCAATGCTCCCAGGCTGGTGAGGAACTGCCTCTAACATCCCCTTGCCAACCTACCGTACCCGCTACCCCCACCTATCTCTTTCCCCCAACGCACCTAACCCTTCTTCCAGGGGAACTGGCCCGCCTCCTGAGCATCCCTCAGACCCCCGCCCTGCCCCTTGTCCCGACGCACCCCTTAATAGCCGACCACTCCTACCGCCCCGACTACCCCGAGGTGCCCGACCATCGCGCAATGGCTCACACACCTGAACATCGCCCACTATCTCGCTCTGTGTCTGGGCCGGCACCGCATTCGCCCTGCTGCCCCCTCGCCCTCCTTTTCCTTTGCTAGGTCACCCTGCCTGCCTACTGCCCCCCCGCCCCACACTTACCCTGTTAGCAGCTCCACCCTTAGCCCCCCCACGCACAGTCTTCCCTCGTGCTGCAGCACCTCGCGGCCCACCCCGCCCTAAGGTGACACCACCACCATGCTCAGCACTACGATCGGGCCCAGACGGACCCTCATTCCCAGCAGCCCTATCCCCCCTCCTCCCCTCGCTTGGCCCTTTTCCCTTTCTTGAACCCCCTGCTTTTCCCATGCTTCGGTGCATTTGTTCTATTTTATTAGGTGTTTGAAATCTTTATTTATTATTATTTGTTATTCTTATATTTGTTTGATATCACCTACTGCCCCTGCTAGGCAGCACAGAATAATGTATGTGACTTTTAAAGTTACTGGAGCACTTGTACCCTCTACCGTTACTGCCAAGCCTGCTGGGCCGCCACGTGCGCTGCAATCCCCATCCCCGCGCACAACAAACTTCTTGCAGCCTCCCGCTCAGCGCACTGGTCAATCGACCTCCGATATCCCTGATAGCACGTTACTCGTCATGAGCACTACAATCCTCTACCCATGCTCCCTAACAAAATTCTTGCAGCCTCTCGCTCAGAGCGCACTGGTCCAAGCGACCTCAGTTCCCCTGTGAGCCCGCTCCTCGTCCCCCGCTCCCAAACTAAACGTCTGAAAGCCTCGTGCCCCAAAAGAGAGCTATTCCAATCCCCCTTTGTTACCCCTTTCAGCCCCAGGCCCACTGTTAAACGCTCTGCCAAGCTCCTCACTTGTCCGGCGTCTCCGGCAGCCAACTGAAAGAGGCCGGAGCCACGCCGCGTCCCAGCACAAAACCCCCCAGCAACCGCTCCATCTTTCCCATTGGCTCTCGTGCCGCCACACAACTCGCAGGAGCCAATGGGAACGCTGCACCACTCACATCCCGCCCCCCATCCAACGCCCATCATCACACCGCACGGGCGCTCACGTTGCCGCCCCCCCCCCCGGTTAGTGCCGGCCACGCGCACAAGGCCCCGTGGCCTTGCTATTATGGATCCTGTGTCTTTTGGGGAAACTGCTAGGTACTTCTGACCAAGATTGCCAACTGTTGGAAACAGTATACTTGGCTTGATGGACCTTGGTCTGACCCAGTATGGCATATCTAGTGAAATCACTAGCACGCCTGATACAAAAAAGGCAGCCACAAGCGAGCAAAGAAAACTGTGAATAAAACCAGCGACAACAGATATGCTGCATCTCCTCCCATAAAACTGCAGTAGATAAAAAGAGAGCTTTCATGCATAAATAAGGATATCACTAGTGCTTTTTTTAAGAGCGTACTGGATGTACTGAGATCTACACCTTTTTCATTTCCTGCTAAAACGGACTCAGTTCTTATGTATTAATGAAAAAAGCCCTGCATATGAGCACGGCACCTTTTTTGCTAGGAAAAATGTACTGGATACCACCATGCATTGCTTCAGGGAGGCAGATAGTGTACTGTAGATGACAAGGCTGATATTAAGAGATGCAGAGTCTGGACCAGGACCGGTACAAAGGGACAACAAAGTGGCATCCCAGGAATGAACATAGACTCTTTCAACTCTAACAGCATTTGAAATGTGTGGACAAGAACTGTGGGACCTCATGGAATGAAGCTGCTGTATTTAGAAATAGGACCAAAAAGCATCCATCCACATTTCCAGAGTGACATGAAAAGAGCATGCTTAAATGAATCTAAATCTGAACCAAAACTGATGTTCCAATTCATAACAAATTAATGTAAAAACAGAGACTATGATGGCAGAGAAGCGCCATAAGTCCCATCTGTTTTCCCAATTTGCTTCTTTTTGCAAATTTATAGATCCAGATTTCTCAAGCTGTTCCCGGTGTACCCCCCAGGCAGTGTGATTCGCAGGATATCCACAATGAATATACATGCAAATTTATCTCATGCAAGTTTATTAAAAGTATCTTGGCTAGGGTTAAGAAACCCTGGCAGAGACCACAGCTGATTTCTAGCTTTCCATGTTTCTGGGCAATTAAGGATGCTGTGCATGTTTTCCCTGCTCTCTTGAGCTCTCTTATTGATTTGATCTCCATCACCTGCCTTGAAAGGTTGATCAATGTATCCCCCAGCCTTTATGTGAAGAGATATTTTCTAATGATACTCTTTCAGTCTTCCCACTTTGAGTCTTGTTCCAGAATGTTCTTTTCACTGAAAAGTGATTGCTTCTTACACATGATGTATACTTTTGAGGACTTTGAATGTCCCTATTTCATAAGACGTTTGGTACAGGTTCTGAGCCTGCACCATTTTAATAGTTTCTCTCTGGACCTCCTCTATGCTTCTTTTATAACCCACAGGATTAGACACAGTACTCCAGATAAGATCTAATGATCTATATAGAAGAATTTGCACCCCCTTTTGTCTACTGATAATACCTCTACCTATGTAACCTAGCATTATTCTGACTCTAGCTGCCAACCTCTCAAATAGTTTTGCTATTTTGAACTCATCAGATATTCTTATATAGTGGTTCCCCAATAATTTGGGGGCAAGGCAACCCAGGAGGCCTTACAAAAGATAACATAGTAACATAATAGATGACAGAAAGTGGTCAGAGTGGTTGTACCCGCCGCTCGGTGCAGGTCTCCTCTCTATGCCTTTGTTTTGAGTTGTACCCACTGCTCCTTGCAGGTTACCACCTCAATTTGTTGAAGTCTAAAAAATATTTAAGTTTGTTTTGATTCCATCCTCTTGCTACATAAGTATCATCTGTTTCTATCCAATGCCCTTTTGAATTCCGTTACTGTTTTTGCCCCTACCACCTACTGTATGTTGGGAAGGCATTCTAGGCATCCACCACCTTTTCAGTGAAAAAGTGTTTCCTGACGTTGCTTTTAAATTCACCTCCTTGCAGCTTCACTGTATGCCCTCTAACTTTACATCTCCCCTTCTTTAAAAAAAGCTGGTTTGTTCATTAATACCCTTCAAGCATTTAAATGTCTGCATCATATATCCCCTGTCCTTCCTCTCCTCTAGGGTATACATATTTAGGTCTTTAAGTTTCTTCTCATATGTCTTCTAGTGCAGGCACCAAATCATTTTGTCACCTTCCTCTGAGCAAATTGAAGTCTTTTTATATCCTTTGTGAGATATGGTCTCCAAAACTGAGCACAATACTCCACGTGAGGCCTCACCAATAACTTGTATAGGGGCATTAATATCACCTTCCTTCTGCTGGTTATTCCCTTCTGTATGCAACCTAACATCATTCTGGCTTTGGTTACTGCCTAGTCACATTGTTTTGCCCCTTCGAGATCCTCAGACACTATAACTCCAAGGTCCCTCAACTGGTTCACACATACCAACCTCTTGCCCCTTATCACATATAATTCCTTTGGATTTCTGCATCCCAAGTGCATGACTCTGCACTTCTTCACATTAGATCTTAGCTGCCAAGCATTAGACCATCCTTATAGTTTTTGTAGATCTTTCTTCATGTTGTTCACTCTCCTGAGGAGTCCATTCTGTTCCAAACCTTCATCTGCAAAAAGGCAAACCTTTCCCTTCAATTCTTCAGCAATATCACTCACAGAGACATCGAAAAGCATCCGGTCCCAGGAATAATCCCTGAGGCACTCCATTACTCACTTTCCCTTCTTCTGAGTGAATTCCGTTTTCTACCACCCTCTGTCATCTTTCAGGCAACCAATTTCTGATCCAATTCTTGCATGCACACCCATTCTATCTTCCACTCCCATCGCAGGCCCATCTTGAAAGCACCTGAAACTCTACCTTCTTTTTTCTAGGCCCCTCACTATGGAACTCTCTTCCAGTACCTGTACATCTTGAATCAACTTTCCCCAGATTTAAAACAACTCTTAAAACATATGATCTATTCCAACAAGCATTGAACCTCCTCTCTGATATTACCTAGGACACAATCGCCTTGGACGTTAGTACACACCTAGTCACATGCCTGGAACACTTGGAACCTCTGCTTCCCCTCCCTTCCCTTCCATTCCCTCCCCTTAATGTACCCAACCTTTCTATACTATTTAGTTAAACTGGCATTCTTTACTTACTTCTATTGTTTTTATTGTAAACCGCTTTGATATATTATTGAAAGGCAGTATATCGAGTCTTTTAATTAAGCATAAACCATGTTGGGGCCCATCTCAGTCTGTTCAGTTTATTGACAAGCCTCCTATGTAGAATAGTGTCAAAGGCTTTGCTGTAATCTATGTAGGTAGATCACATCCATCACGTGTTCTTGGTCTAGTTCTCTGGTCACCCAGTCAAAAAATATAATCAAATTCATTTGGCATAATTGTCCTTTGGTAAAACCATGCTGCCTCAGATCCTGCAACCCATTGGATTCTAGAAAGTTCACTATTCTTTCTTTTAGTAACACCTTCATTATCTTTCCCTGACACCTATAGTTTGCCACTTCTCTATTACCACTTTTGTGAAGAGGTACCACATCAGCTCTTCTCCAATCCTGTGGAACCTCCCTCCAAGGTCTCCAAGATATTATATTCCTTGGAGGGAAAACGCCTACAAACTCATTTAGAGCACACAGAGTGTAGTGTGCTTGTGAATCAGAGATTTATCTCAAATCCTAAACTGGATAAAGAAACAACAGAGCAAGACAAAAATCATAAGAACTCTCTGGTAAATCATATAAAAATACTTTTATTATTAAGTAGGTTTTTATATAAAAATACTTTAGTAGCTAATTCCCATCAAAGGGAATGATTGAAAATAAGAGGGCAATTTTATAAAGTCATTTCTAGCTAATGTGAAGTTTAACATGTACCGATTACCCCTATTTTATAAATCAAGTATGCATGCACTTTACTTTATAAAAGAGGGACATAAGTGGTAAGATACATGTGGGACATGTAGGCATGAACAACTCTAGGGCTGAAGTAAATGCCCACATCTAGATTTTGGAAAAATGCATAAATTATAGTATTTAATAATTCACAAGTACAAATTTGAGCTCGGCCCATGCTCTACTTATGCCATTTCTCCCATTGAAAGCATGCGCCATTGGCCTGACATATGTACTTACAGAACAGCAACTGGCTAAGGTATGCAGGTAAAGGCTCATTCACATGTGTAAATCACTGAAAATCAGTGATTTACACATAAGGTTGGTGAATATCTTTGCACAGCTTCTTATAAAATTACCCCACAAATGTTGATAATGTTTGAAAATAAATGTAGGAAAGTACAAAAATCAATTCACACAGTGCCAACAAAAAGAATATATAGGTGCAAAAAATTCAGCAATGCATATGCTCCATAGACTTGATGCAGAACCCTCTTGTCCTCCTCTTCAGGTGTGCAGCGAGTTAATTAGTGCTCACAGACCTCAACTCTTCCTCAAAGGTCCCTCTCTCAGTGTTCCAAAACATAGTGCCCTGGAATATTTGTCAAACAAAGACAAAAATGTCTTCATGGCTCTGGGAGAGAGGATGATGCAAAGAGGTGTGAGGTCCATGGTGCAACCGTACCATGAGTATTATGTGTCCCTCTACAAGCACCTTCTAAAAAAGGATATACAGTAGCAGAATTAAAAAATTCAGAGAAGAACAAGAAAAACGATAAAGGAGATGGATCACCTGCCTTGTGAAGAAAGGCTAATCAGGTTACGGCTCTTCAGCTTGAAAAAGATGTGATGGACAGAGCTTTATAAAATCATCAACGGGGTAGAACTGTTAAACAGGAAACCAATACAAGCAACCAATAGAAGCGGACACTCCATGGAACTAAAGACCAGCAGATTAAAAACAGTTTGTAGAATTGCCATATAGCACACAATTAAGCTATAGAATTTGTTGCAGTTAACATAGTGGGGTTCAAAAGAGTTTTGGATAAGCTTCTGAAGGAAACAGTCTTAAAAAAATTATCGTCCAACTCTGGAAATTAGGTTTAAGACATAGATCTAACTTTTGGGATTTGTCGAGTACTTGTGTCCTGGACTGGCCACTATTAGAGATAGGATGCTAAACTCGGTGGACTTTGATCTGACTCAATATGGCTTACTTTATGTTCTTATATACAGTGGTGTACAAAATGTATGAATGGACACATACTCCTGGACTCTTTCTCATGATTTATAGAATGACACAGCATATTCTTACAAAGAAGCATTTTAATGAAAGCATTCAATAAAAATTAAGGTTTACATTTTCTTTGGTCTCCCTCAGGGGGTCTAGCTCACAGGTGGAAGCTGTGGAATACATTTCTTGAGCATGGTGGGGAGAAGAGTATCTCTTTCCTTTCCTCCTTTGGTTCTGGGCCTTTCTGTGTTTCCCCTGCTATAGGACCAGTATATCATGGTGAGCTGAAATAAGAAAAACAATTCACATCCTCCAAGAGTCTTGTAATAGAATAGAAAATATGACACTGCAAATGAAAAGCAAGAGTGTAGGTAGAACAGAGAGTTCCACGTCTGAAAATTGCATCAACACCAGTCCAGGTTACATCCTAGTGTATGCATACATTGCTGGAGGTCCTAAACCCAATGATCTTGGTCCTTTAGAAAAAGAGCAGCATAGTCTACATCAGTGGTTCTCAACCCAGTACTCTGGGACCCCTAGTTCAGTTGGGTTTTCAGGGTATCCACAATGAATATGCACGAGATAGATCTGCATACAATGGAAGCAGTGCATGCAGATCTATCTCATGCATATTCGTTGTGGATATCCTGAAAACCTGACTGGCCTGGGGGTCCCAGAGGACTGGGTTGAGAACCACTGGTCTACATATACTGAACAAACCCCAGTAGTATGCAAGGAGAAAGAAACAAAGCACAAAAACTGAAGTGGAAACATACATTAAAACGGCAAAAGAAAAAGGACAGGCGGCAGAGATTTATGAAATAATATTCCCTCCACACACATAGCATGTGTTTCCTTGGCATGCAACAGTGAACTGTGCTCAAAGCATATATTTGGAAGGATGACAGACACACACCGGTAGAAAGGACAGATGTGGATAATTGGAATGCAGTATCTATGAGGGTGAATAATGGTGCAAACCAAACATCTTCCATCATGCCTAACAGGCACAGACTGCACCTGGAGCACACTTTCAGTCAAACATGATTCGCCATGGAAGAAAACACGATACATGAAAAAGAATATACCCATGAAGAAGTCATTGATGATTTCTTAGACTGGCACACCCCTTGGGACCTTCTTGCAATCACTGCAAACTCTTCTTTCTGGCACCTAAGAGATAGAATTCATTTTTTGGTGCTCCATGCCAGATGCCATGACATTTCTGTTTCCCTGGTAATTTGAAAAAATATACAGCAGAAAAGAAAACATTAAAGGTATGTACTAACATAGTTTGGGTGTTTAGAATAATTCCATTATTAATGCTGACTCTTTTCTTCTCAGCAAACATTGGCCATATCAACAATGTTCGAGAACCCCAAAAATCTCACACAGTTTTGAAATATAGAAAATATTTTCTCTTATCATATCTTCAAGGAAGATCTTCCAGGGCATGTCACTGGTGTCACCTCAGTAGCAGTAACAAACTCCACCCATTGTCAGGCATATTGTGCAATATAAAACTCTGTAAACACCATCTCCTGGAAAAAAGGACTCTGGAGGCTACACTATTGGGTTAGCTATCTTGCTATTAGTCAGATAATGATCAGAAACACATTATTGCCTTTTTATTCTCTGATGTGGGTCCACAAGGATGGTGCAGCAGAACTGTTCAAAATAGCAATAGCTATTAGAATAGTGTTCACACACTTGGGGGATAATTTCTTAACAGGATACCTATGTGAAATGTCTAAAAATGCACCTGTTTTAGAAAGGCAACATAGGCACTTAGAGCCCGATATTCAAAAGGCATTTACACAGTTAACAGTTAACTGTGTAAATGCCTGCTAACCAGATATTTGACAGCACATACATGGGTAGTGCCGTCGAATATCCCCGACTAAGTCTTCTACGTACCCCAATGCAGGCTGGCTAGCATCAGGTCATGCTGGGGGTGTTCCGGGTGCAGCGGAGGTGGGGACCAGCCCTAACCATGTAGCACCAATACTGGAAGTTGCACGCTTGGTGCTCGGCGCCTATCTTATAGGTGCTGAGGCTAATCATGCATCATCCAATATCTATGCTGCACGGGTAGCCTCAGCGGCTTCTGCCACAGTGTGGCAAGACCTGGATATTCACGAATATCCAGGGTTTGGAGGTGGGCAGGCAGCACTGCCCAGTTGAATATCAGGCCCTTTGTGCTTTAATAAACTAGGCTCATGCAGTGACCCCCATTAGTGTACAAATTGCCTCACACAAATTTACATCTGCTCCAAAAAAGATGGAAATGTGTGCATGTACTCTCTGCTTGTACACATGTATTTTATAAATAGGTGCATACATTGCAACTCCTCCCCTCAGAATGGAGGTGCAGATCATGTAAAAGAAGGCACAGGCTTGCAGCGAGTCTACTTTTTACACATATAAAATTGTGTGCAGGTTTACCAGAGCCCATTTGTCATGTGCAAAACATGCTTTGCATGTGGAAACTGCTTTATAATATTACCCCTGCTATACAGAAGGTTCAAGATAAGGGTGAGGTAACAGTCTTTTGGCTTCAGATGTGTCGACCTTTGTACACGTGTGGGCTAATTTTATAAAGATTTTTTTTTTTTGCGAGCATGCAGCCACATATGCATGTGATAGGACTTTTATAAAATGCTGACCAGCTTAAATGTATTTTATGTACTTTGCCAAGAAGGCACATTCTTTGCTGGCAGCCATTGCTGGGGGTGCAGGCTGGGCATAGCGTGGGAAAAGTTCACAACTACATGCATTGATTAAAAGATACTTTAATCAACGTGTGTACTTGTGAACTTCATGCACCATCATTTACTCGGGGTTTGTACTGCAATGATAGGGTGATTCAAATTGGTGGAGGGGTGGCATAGAGTCAAATAGAATAAAAGCTCTGCAGGAACAAAATGCACCATGGAATCTTTATGGATAGAAATTCCATGTGTGAAGGGGAAGAGAATAGAGTTAGGGATATATATTACCATCTGCGTGGCCAAAATATACAGATAGATGATGAAATGTGAACAGAAATCAGGGAAGCTAACAAATTTGGCAACACAATAATAATGGGTGATTTTAATTACCTCAGTATTGTTTATGTTTTTTAAAACTTGCTATACCGCCCTTCACAGTAGCAGCAGAGCAGTTCACATTAAAAACTCAAATTCTCAGAAAAAAAAAATAAAATACAAATCATATGATAGAAGAGACAGCTACAGTCATTCCAGGGGAGGGGGAATAAGCTTAAGAGAGGGTAGTACAAGCGGATTGAGTGACATCAAATGCTAGGAAGATCATATGCTTGATGAAATAAATATATTTTAAGTTTAGATTTGAAGGCAGAATGTGACCTATCCGAAGGTCGGGAGGCAGGTTATTCCAGAGGGAAGGTCCACAATGACGAGTAGACTCCAGCTTAGCCTGGGAAGCAGGCGGAAGGTTGGAGTGAATTGGATGGAGAATGCAATGAGAGGTGTGAAGGATGATGAAGGAGGAGAGATATGATGCAATGTTGACTAGATAAATGTCATATCAGACTCTGCTTAATGACTGCTTCATGGAGCAGGTGATTTTGGAAGTGACAAGAAAGAGAGCTATTTTAGACCTAGTCCATAATAGAAAACAGGATTTGGTATAAGAGGTAATGGTGCAGGGGCCACTTAGCAATAGTGATCATAACATGATCAAGCACAACTTAATAACTGGAGTGAGGACACTAAGGGGTCTATTATGTCCCGCGAATAGCGGGGATGGATGTTCCCGACTAAGCCTCCCCATTCAAACAAGGAGTTTGTATGGGAAGATTTAGACAGGGGCGGAAAGGGGCAGTGCAGAGGAGGAGTTAGGGCGGGCAGTGGGCATTCCATGGCTCCAGATGTACAGGATCAATGCTGAAGTCGGGTCTGTACATCCAGAGCCGGCAGACTGGATGGGGGACTTATTCTACCTCAGAGGTGGAATAAGTCTCCCTAGACATCGGGGGACTGGAGGCCCGGTCGGGATTGAAATGGTGAGAGGGTGCAGGACATTCCCCACAGTCTGACCCTGGCCATGGGAGGCCAGATCGGAGTCAGGCTGCTTGGAAAATAAAAAGTAGTCGGCGGCCAGAGATCGCAGATCCATTGCCATGGCAACCGGATGCCATGGCGCTGTGGCTCCATTCAGGAGCCTGACTGAGTTAGCTGGTCTTGGCTCAGTGCATGCAGGCTGATCAGAATAGGGACCGGCCTGCATGTACTGACCCTAGACACGATTCTGATCCCACATGGGCTAGACATGCCCCTCAGAATCAGAATCGGGTATATCTCTGTGTGTCCGGTTCCGACTGGATGCACAGAGGCTGGGACATACATATTAGAATGTGCCTCTAAGGGGTTTTATTTACTAAAGAGTGTTAGCTGCTACCGTGGCGCTAATGCAGAAATATCATATGGCGATAGCAGCTAACACGGGCAAAATGCAGACATTACAGCAATTTTTCACGATGTCTACATTTTGCGAGGTAAGTGCAGGCTTGGGCAAGATTAGAGCAGAGCTTGGGAGGAGAGTGGGAATGCCTGCAACAGGCAATTATGTGGACATTACCGTCGCACAGTAACCACAAAGTTTGCAGGCTTCGCTAACACTACCTCAAGGGGTGGCAATAGCTGCATCCGCGAAGCTGGTCCCCCACGATCCCAATGTTTCCCCAGCAGTATTGGCATAGGAAATGCTGAGAACACCCCCTGCACATACCGCAGGACTTTTGAGCTAGCGCTGGCTTTTTGCAGCTATCGCTCTCCACATTAGGAGTCAGCATTCAGGAAAAGAATCTAGGTATCATCATGGACAATGCATTGAGATCTTCTGCTCATTGTGCACTGGTGGCCAAAAAGCCAAAAAGAATGCTAGGAATTATTAGGAAAGGAATAGAAAATAAAAAAAGAATGTTATAATGCTGCTGATTTGTTCCATAGTGTGACCACATCTGCAGTATTGTGTACAATTCTGGTCAGTACATCTATACTACTACTACTACTATTGAACATTTATATAGCGTTACATGGCGAACGCAGCACTGTACAGATACATATAAAAAATGGTCCCCACTCATCAGAGCTTACATTCTAGTTAAAGGCAGACAAACAACAGCTGAGGTCAAGGATACAACTAGGGAAAGGTAAGGAGACACATGGGAGATTAAGTGGATCAGGATCCAAAAGCAGCCTCAAAGAAGTGAGCTTTTAGCATGGATTTAAAAAGCGGCAGGGATGAAGCCTGAGATACAGACTCAGGTAGTTTGTTCCAGGCATAAGGAGCAGCAAGATGAAAGGACTGGAGTCTGGAGTTGGCAGTGGAAGAAAAGGGGACAGATAGAAGCGATCCACCAGAAGAGCAGAGTTCAAGAGGAAGGGTGTAGGGAGAGATGAGAGAGGAAAGATAGTGAAGAGCAGCAGAATTAATGCATTTATAGGTCAGAAGGAGAAGTTTGAACTGGATACAGAAATGGAAGGGGAGCCAATGAAGTGACCTGAGAAGAGCGGTTATATGAGAATGTTGGGGCTGGCAGAAGATTAGCCATGCATCTGAGTTTTGAACAAATTGAAGGGGGAGAGATGATTCAGGAGGAGACCATCAAGGAGGAGGTTGCAATAGTCAAGATAGGAGGTGACTAAAGAGTGGATAAGTGTCTTAGTAGTGTGGTCAGAAAGGAAGGTGCAAATTTTGCTGATGTTATAGAGAAAGAAACAACAGGTTTTAGCTATCAGTTGGATGTGTGTAGAGAAGGAGAGGGAGGAGTCAAAGATGACCCCAAGATTGTGGGCTGAGGAAACAGGGAACAGAGGAGTGTTATCCACAGAGATTGAGAAAGGAGGAAGGGGGGAAGTGGGTTTAGATAGAGGAATTAACATACAGAGAACGGGGACCAAAATGATGAAGGGGATGATATGTCTCTCTTATAAAGAAAGGTTAAAGAAGTTAGGGCTCGTCAGCTTGGAGACAAGACAGCTAAGGGGAGATAAGCTAAAGGTCTATAAAATCCTTAGTGGAGTGGAATAGGTAAATGCAAATCAATTGTTTACTCTTTCAAAAAGTACAAATATCAGGGGGCATGCCATACAGTTACAAAGTAATACATTAAAAATAAATGCAAAAACAATGCAATGTGTGCCTTTGAGTCAGTCCTGACTCCTGGTGATCCAGAAGCTCCTGGGTTTTCTTGGCAGTGTCACCGGAAGTAGATTGCCAGGCCTTTCTTCCAAGGCAATGGAGGGTTAAGTGACTTGCCCAAGGCCACAAGGAGTGCTAGTGGGAATTGAACCCTGGTTGCTTGGTTACCAAGCCAGTGCTCTAACCACTAGGCTACTCCTCCACACCAATAAATATGAGAAGAAAATATTTTTTCACTCAACATATAGCTAAATTCTGGAATTCGATATTGAAGGATGTTTTTAAAGCAGCTAGCGTAGCTGAGTTTAAAATGGTTTGGATACGTTTCTGCAGGAAAAGTCCATAAACTAGTAAGGTAGACTTGGGGGAAACCATTGCTTCTCCTTGGGGCTAAGTATGGAGTCTTGCAACTTTTTGGGATCTTGCCAGGTACTTGGGATCTGGATTGGCCACTATGGGAGCTGGGCTTGATGGACCATTGGCCTGCCCAGTATAGCAATTCTTGTGCCTGGATGCTGTGAGGTCCAGTGAACCACTGTGGGCCTCTTGTTCAGAAGTTCTGATAATTCTGCAATTGCACTGTTCCTCTGAAGTAGGCAAGTTTCTCTATCAAAATGCTGCCACTAAGGTTTCATCAGCTGTAGATGCTCCATGATGTAAAGAATACGAATGCAGCCCTGATTTTAGCATCTGGTGATTTGGCATTTGAGACATTGTTGAAGTGGCACTTTAGGCCGGTGTATTCATAAAAGTTTTGAAATATAAAAAAAAGTCTATAAAAAGTATGTGGACTTTGGGAGATAGATGACTAGATGGTGGAGTGGCAATAGATTTGGTGCAGCACAAATGCATACTTTTGAATGTCACCTTCCTATTTAATATTTTGGAATATCCGGTCATATATATAAATGTGTTTGTTGGTTTATCCACCCCCTTTTGTGAAATAACTAATATGAAATAACTAAATATGTGTAACCCATTTAAGACTAACAAGAGAAAATATGCTTTCACTCAACGCGTAATCAAACTCTGGAATTCGTTACCAGAGGATGTAGTAAAAGCTGTTAATGTAACTGGGTTTAAAAAAGATCTGGACAAGTTCCTGGAGGAAAGGTCCATAAACCATTATTAAAGAGGACCCGGGAAATCCACTGCTTGCCCCAGGATGAGCATTGTGGAAGCTGTGAACTTTGCGTATCTGCCAGGTACTTGTGACCTGGATTGGCCACCTTTGGAAACTGGATACTGGGCTTGATGGACCTTGGTATGACCCAGTATGGCATTTCTTATATTGTTTTTTGTGAATTTACCTTATACCTCATACAAGAGTGTTAGATAACCTTTGCACTACTATAATTCAGTTTTACGTATTGGTTTCTCTGTGTAATTTCCCCTTATAAAGAAATGGAGAAATTCAATAGAAGAATATGTTCTTCTTTGGGCAGCCCTCTTTTCTAGTGGCTGTGAAAGCTGCCACAGTGACTACCCGACTAAGGAACTGAGCCACTTTTGAGAAATGAACCCAGCTCTCCTACATGAACTGCAGCAGAGACCCAGTGCACTTTGTGGAGAAATATTGTTAAGTAAATTTTTCTCAGTGCCTGATTAACACAAAAACTGAAGGCCTTCATTTATTCATCACTACATACATCAAACACAGTGACCATGTAAATGTATGCACCCTATCTTGCCAAAGAATACCTACATATTACCTTTTTTTTTTTTTTGGAAGGCACACGTGCAATCAGAACTTAAAAACTGAATTCACCAACTCATTTTGCACACATCGCCGAGCAGCCATCAAATGGTAATAAATCAACTTGATTATTTAGAATCAGGAATGGAGGTGAAGTGGAAACCTACAGCTGGAAGGTTTTGAATCTGCACCTATCAACTGAGCCATCTGGTCCCCCATTGTGAGTAATATCTAGAGGTGCCTGACTGGGAATTCAGCCCTCTACAAACACATCAGATGTTAATGCAAGATACCCTAGATGTCTGCACTTATGACCATCTGTCAGCAAGGCAGAGTGCCTGCTCATGAAATGGTGTGCCTGAAAAATTGCCAGATCACAGGTTTGCATGGGAGTCTCCACAACACTGCAGATAACACGTTGTTGGAAAGTCCTTGCTCTGTTGCAGCCATGCAGCTTGATGCAACATAAATTTTGCATTTGACGATGCCTGCTGATATTATGAGCCACTCAGTGTTTCCCCACCCTATACTGCAGGTAGACCCAGCTAGTTTGGTTTTCAGGATTTCCACAGTGAGTATGCATGAGAAAGATTTGCATGCGCTAGGGCTCTAATGTATGCAAATCAATCTCATGCTTATTTTAACAGATATACTGAAAGCCAGACTAATTAGGTGTACATCCAAGAAGGATAGCGAATCACTGGGTTAGACGAACTAAGCATCTTTCCCAGAGAAAAGGAGAGCATAATTTTATAAACTTTTGCCTAGTTAATGCGCATTTTTAAGTGCGTATTTCAAACCTATTTTGAAATGTCAGGTATGTGCATACTTGACTTTATAAAATACTCACACAAATGGCTGAAAATGCATGTTAATGTAAGGTGCAAGGGCTGATGTAAATGCACCTCATCTATGAATGTTTGCTAATTTTTCTGTATTACATAATTTAAAGTAAAGATTGATGTATATGAAGTTGTATATACTATGAATCATATATGTGAACCACATATAATAGTACATATCAGATGCATAGCATACAAGTGCATTTTAAATACAAATATAGAGGACTTCCAGTATGGCGATGAGCTGACGTGGATGTGTGTGCTGTAGCTCTGGGCTTCCTGTGCTAAGCTCCCTAAAATTGAAAGAAATCCTCTACCAGCGATTTGGCAAATACGAACCTGCACATCCAATTAGATGGCAGCTAAAACCCAGAAAAAAGAGAGAGTTCATGGAGGCGATGCTAAAATGGCAGACATCTCTCCCTCCTCGAGCCCCGAGGTGGCATTACTGGCACTGGTAGAGGAGGTCTTGGCAGCGGTGGTGCAGGATCTGAATGACCGGTTTGCAGCACAACTGACAGGCTCAGTGGCCAAATTCACTGGCTGCATACAGCATGCAGAACTGCAAAGTTTGGGACTAGAGGACGGCAACCTGGAGCTAGAGAGGAGGATCCACCGCCTAGAGGAACCAGGCCCTTAAAGAAGAAAGCAAAATTGATGATCTTGAAAACTTGGGACGACAGAAGAACCTTAGACTGGTGGACTTACCAGAAAGTATTGCAGATAAAGAGCTTTGAGGATTCCTGGAGACCTGGCTGCTGCTGAACCTGCATCTTGCAGATTTGGTGAAAAAACTGAGAGTGGAACACACTCATCGGGTAGGCCCTCGGAAGGAAGGATACACAAGACTGCAAGCAATACTAGTGAGATTCCTCAGTTTCTATCAAAAATAAATGGTCCCCCAAGCGGCTCGAAATCAGGATGCTATTGAACACGAGGGCATGAAAGTGCTCTGCTTTCAGGACTTTTCAGTGACAGTGACTCAGAAGCACAGAGCCTTTAACACAGTGTGCAGTACTCTTGTCGCCAAGGGGGTAAGATTTGTCTTGCTATACCCGGCCAAACTCAGACTTAACATCAAATGGACAACAACAAGAGTTCCATACGCTGCAAACCTTCTGTGCAGAGCATTTGAAAGACCGAACCTGAACACCATTAAAACGAGAGATAGAGGCTACAGGAGGAAGGGCGTGAACACTACGAGGAAACTGGGTAGTAAGATACATGAGTGTTCAGAGACTGTATGATTTCTAAGTCAGTGAATTGCAATACAATAAAGGAACACTTTTGTCATAGAGCAGCAATTTGAATCCTCCTAGGGGACTATTCTTTATTTTGTTCTATTGTTAATGGTGTTATCTTGTTAACCATGACATGGGAAGGAATTATGGGGGTTGAAAAGATGCAATGGCTGCTTTGCTTTCTGAGGGGGTACAGAGTGTGACAGTAGTAACACACACCTAAAAGACCCGCTTAGAAAAACTGGGTGAATGAAGGAGGATAAGATAAGATCAGAGCAGTACCATTTTCTAGGATAGGCAGAGGGTGAATTCCCAGTAAATGAGTGGAAGCCTGGGCATGCTAACAGGATGGACAGAGAGGGAGAACTTACTCACTATTGATGTTAGTGTTAAGTCAAATTTCTAGTTAGATAGTTTAATGTAATATATAAAGACATAAGGAGAATACATACTAAGGGACATAGAGGTGTTCATATCTTAAAAATTCCTTTCCTTCCTTGGGACCCTTGCTCTTTTTTCTACTATGATTTTCCCACACCTCTACTACACGCAAGTTAAGCATTACTGCTGCCGCTGGAGGTTGGATCAAGGGTGGGCCGGAGAGCATTGCTCCCATAAAAGGGACTTAACATTAGATAACAGTGTGCAAATGAAACCAAGATAGAGGTAGAGGATGGTATTAACTGGCAGTGATACCGCCATATAGCTCATGGCATACCCCTAGCACAACTAGGCTTAAGGACTTGGCTGAGGTAAACGGGATTGTTAATGTAGAGGAGAGAGACAAGGGCGCAGAAGGAGGGATCAGCTAGATGAATATTGGGGGGGGGGAGGAAACGAAGTGAAACAATCTAAGGACTTGGGGGTGGGATCAAGCAAAAATGAGATGGAATGGCCAATGGGACAATAGTGGAAGGCAATTGGGTAAACGAACATTTGAAGCTAATCCGTGAGGCTGTGCTGAAGAACAAGCTGGCCAACAGAAGCATGTGTTACTAGATAGAGCATGGGGGAACTAATAGAAAAGAGGGGTTGGAGGGGGGCCCTACACTGCTATACTGGGAAGTCCAGAGTTAGGTATAGTAAGATGAGAGAGTAGAAGATGGGTAGGCATAGGGTAAGGGTTAATAGCAGGGAGAATGGGTTTAAGGGAAAAGGAAACAGGCAACACAACGTGACTGGCTTGAACATGGAATGGTCTAGGACAGGTGGTAGTGGGGAACATCTAATATCCAGGCTCCTCAACCTAGCGAGAGGGGAACTAATTGGTTCTGGGGACCTTAGGCTCGGAGGGTCCCCAAGTAGTGGGTTAGAATGATGCCTCTAACTGTCACAGTGGAACCAAAGATTAATGGTGACATTGGGTAAGGTACTGCGTATCATTTCCTGGAATGTGTGTGGAATTGGACATCCCATCAAGTGATATAAGATCTTAAAGATGCCAAGAAATAAAGGAGCAGACATTGCTCTCATACAGAAGCCGAGCATATCAAGCTAAAATGATGGTGGGTGGGGGACATATATAGGGCATCTTCGGGAGACCGTAAGGCCGGGATAGCTATCCTGGTCTGGAAACAGGTTGAGCTGAAGGTGAAGTAATACACACAGACCCTCTAGGTCACTATATATTTCTCCGTGGCACATTACAGGGGCAACCAATTATGTTAGGGAATATTTATGGCCCAAATATATACAATGCCCACTTTTACCAGCAGCTGACACAGCAGTTGGCTGGCGGAAATCCTTCCCAAACTATTCTGAGGGGACATTTTAACTATGTGCTAGATGATACCATGGACCGTACAATTCAGGGAAGCAGGGGAGACCATCGACGCTGCTGCAGACATTGGGGACTTTGTGAAGGGTACGACCTTATAGATGTTTGGAGAGTTCTGCACCCCCTAGAAAGAGACTACACTCATGTGTCCAGGGCCCATAGTACGAGTTCCTGACTGGACTACTTCTTAATGGCAGCAACGCTGCTAGGATAAGTACATAAGGTAAATATCGACCCTATAGCTATATCTGACCATGCCTTGGTTAGGATAGACTTGGACTGGGGAGGGGGTCCCAATAAGGGCCCATGGAGATTTCCTCTTCACTTGGCAGAAGACAAAACTTTTCAAAAATTCTAGTGGACACAATGGACTGATTATGAAGAACATAATGCGCCACACAAAAACAACCTAGCCCTATTCTGGGAAAAGGCCAAGATGGTGCTTCAAGGACGCATCATGGGATATTGCTATACCAAAAAGAAAGCACAGAGTCCGTGACTACTTCAACTGGAGAGAGAGCTACGTGGGGCTTGAAGGCGCTGTAGGACCCACCCAACAGAGGAACATAAAATGAACATGCTAACCATATAGACCAAGCTGAATGTCCTGCAACACCAGAGGGCATGCCAGTCAATGTTCTATTATCGCCATCACCTATACCATTATGGGAATAAAATTGGGAAAGTACTAGCAGCCCTGATAAAATCAAATGGGGGATCATGAATCATCAGTACCCTTCGGGACAGAGAGGGAAAACTCCAGACCGCCCAACTGGGACTGGAAGGGATTCTTAGGGATTACTACTTAAGACTCTACAAGTCTGAGTCATGTAAGAGGGAGGTAGACATGAAGTTCCTGAGGGGTCCGAACCTGTCAAGGTTGAGAAAGCAGGATGTAATGGGGCTGAATCTCCCAGTGACACCCCAGGAGATTCAACAATGCTCTCGTAAACTCCGGAAGGGACGTGCCCCTGGTCCAGACAGGTACCGGGCAGAATTCTTCCAAGTGCTGTCAGTCAAAGTGCGATACATCTGGCAGATTACTTTGCAGACATGGTCAGCCATTGCAATTTCCCTTATGAGCTCAAACAGGCCCTTATAACAGTACTTCCTAAGCCTGGCAAGGACTCCTTGTTATCAGGTTCTTACTGACCTATATCATTACTCAACATCGATATTAAAATCCTCGCTAAGATAATGGTTGAATGTTTAGCCCCTCTGCTTCCTCAGCTAATAGGAGACACACAGGTGTGGTTCATGCAAGGATGCATCATAGCGTGCAATGTGAAAAAGCTGTTAGTAGCTCAATATGAAATCATTAAGCGACATCTGCCAGCTATCTTTATTAGTTTTGACACAGAGAAAGCGTTTGATGGGGTCCAATGGAAATACATGTATATGGTGCTGGAGCGGTTTGGGATAGCGGGCCACTTTGTGGACATGGTTTATCTTTTGTACAATCGACCATGCGGAGTATTGATAGTAAACGGGAATAACATGGAGACATTCCTGCTGGAGAGAAATACTAGACAGGGGTGCCCTCTTTCTCCATTCCAGTTTGTCCTGCACTTTGAGCCCCTCTTGGAGCGCCTCCGCATGCACCCATCTCTGGTAGGCGTGCGCTTAGAGAAGGAATAATTCCATTTATTGGCCTTTGCTGATGACCTGTTGGTATGTCCAGGAGATCCAGTGGGCAATATGGGGACGTTGCTGGAGGAATTCCATAAATATGGAACCTTTGCAGGTCTAAAATTGAACCTGGACAAGTCAGAAGCTCTGCAGTCCTGCCTGCAGTGCGGCAGGACTGGTCTGGTCAGTTCCCGCTGAAGTGGGCAAATGGTCAAGTATTTGGGGGTTTGGATCATGGCGGTGCCAGACCACCTTTTTACACAGTCAATACTTTGGCACTGTTCAAGGACTTGGAAATGAAATTCGGGTGATGGAAAGATCTACTGTTATCACTAAGTGGTCAGATTAGCGTGTATAAAATGGCAGTATTCCCTTGGTGGCTGTATGTTTTGCAGGTTCTACCAATATTTCTGGGACCCAAGGAGCAAAAACGACTCAATCATATGCTGGGAGTATTTCTTTGGAGAGGCCGCTGAGCTCTGCTACAATTAACAGCATTGAAAAAATCATGGGCGAGGGGAGGGCTGGGTCTCCCGGACCTGATGAGCTATAACTTAGCATGTGTGTGCCGCCATCTGAAGGACTGGCTATATGCTACTGAGGAGTATACCCCCCCGGAGGCAGAAAGAATACTGATGGACCCACTCTCTCTTAAATATGTGTTGCATCTTCCACCCGCCCGCATGCAAGCCATTGCCCCAAATAAAGCTATGGTAAACTCAGCAAACAGAGGGTGGGGCATGTTCTGCATAAACTGGGGTGGCCACTGAAGACCACGCCATACCTTCCATGGCAAGGGAATTTATCCTTTCAACCAGGCCTGTCGAGTCTCACATATAGTTGATGGCGGAGCCAGGGACTGGATGGAGTAGAATAAGTGGTATCAGAAACAGGTAAGATCCTACCGTTCTCCACACTACGGGAGCAATATAACCTGACGGAGAAAGATGTGTTTCCATACCTGCAGGCACGGAGCTATATGAGCTCGCTGCCACAGGAGGTGATCAATCATAGCATCATCTCCCTGATTGAAGTATTAATGGCTGGAATGGTGGAGCGAACTAGTATTGTGGTTATATGTAGGAACCTGTCAGACTTAGACCCTCTGCCGGACCTGAATGGAGTGGTGGGCCAATAGGCAGAGGAATTGGAGATGTCATTAGAAGGGTCTGAGATCCTCTGCACCCTTACTAGGACTTTGTAATTAACTACGAGCACTGATCTTAGGGAGATTCAGTTCCGTATCCTCAGAAGACTTCACTTCGCACCTCTTCGGGCATATAGAGCAGGCATTGCGGAATCCCCGGACTGCCCTCAGTGTGTCACTCCGAAGGCTCTGTGATAGCGAGATATTGGAAACTAATAGGTAATTATTTGAGTAAAACAATGAGGAACCTAGTGCCCCTGAACCCACAAAGAGCAATATTAGATTTAGAACAAAGTGAGCATGGCAATGCAGATTGGTGGGGACCGAGGTCTCGATGGATATGCCTTTCATTGTTGTTGGCACATAAAAGCATCTTGCAAGCCTGGTTGCTCCTAGAGGGCTCCTCAATAAAACTCTGGAAGATGACCCTATATCAGCTTATGCTTTACGAATGAGAATGATCGGTGGGACGTGCCCAGCAATGGGAGCATTTCTTAATAGTGTGAGAACCTTATATCCAAACGTTACCTACTTGGCAACGTAATAGTTGATATCCAAGTTGAATTACCCGTTCAATGTAAGTACATAACAGGCCCCTGTTTTTGTACAAAATGTTATATGTAAACCGCACTGATTTTAAAGAGTACGGTATATAAAAGCAATAAATAAATAAATAAAATAAAAATTGAGTGTTGAATCACTGCCCGTGAGATCCATAAGAGAAGGAACTATAAACATAGGACCCCGGTACTTGGTCCTGATCAAGGTGGTTGAGGACCATATGTGTATACTGACCTGATCACTTAGAGCATTTCACTGTGTTGCCTGTGTCTGGAGGGGGGTGGAGGGTAGGGATTGAAGGAGTTGCAGGGCAAGTTGGGAGAGAGGGAAGGAACAATACAAAGGGCATGGGGGAGTCCTGATGGGGTGAAGAGTTAGAAATAGCATAACACAATAAGGGGCCGAGCCCACTGATCCTCCTCTGCCCATCTCTGCATAGTTTTGCTCTCTGCTCCTCATCTTGCCTTTTATAAACTCTAATGATTACTTTGAGAACTTTGCTGTGAAGTCTGTGCTTCCCGTTAGCTTGGGAATAAGGGAGGTATGGGGGAGGGGAAAGGGAAGGGAGGAAGGGGGAGAAAAAGAAGAAAATATGGGACAGTAGGAGGGTTTTTGTGTTATGATATGACTTTGATTTCTACTATGTTAACCCATTGGCTATTGTTATCAACAGCTTACGACCTAAATGTACTACCATGCATTGATATTAAGTGTCCCAATAAAGAAAATTGAACATAAATAAAAATATAAAAAATAGATACATTTTTTCAGGTGCACACTTAGGAGCATGTTTCCTACAGGGCGTTAGTAGCTATCACGGGGCTAAGGCAGATTTATCACAGAAGTAGCTGCTAACACAGGCAAAAAGCAGATTTTACAAGAACATCTCCATGATATCACGCATTGAAAGAGTGGTGGGGCAGAATCAGGGCAGGAAGGCGGCATTCTGATTGTGTGCAGCCATCATCCAAAACCTTTTTGCACGATAGTTGCCAAAATAGGGCCCCATTACAGCTGCAGATAACACCACCTCAAGAGGTAGTGTTATCTACGGGCAAGCCAATTAGTTCTAGTGAGAGCTCTGTCCACCTGATCACTATTTGTCTTCCCCTTGGACTTATCGCAAAAGTCCATGATACCTGCACTGGTAGGCATCGTGGGACTTCCCACACGACCTGCCGATGCAGGTAAAATGGGTCTCCTCGGTTAAGTCCAATACCTCCACGGTATTGGCAGGGAAAAAGCTGGGAATGCCCCATGCAGATACTGTGGGGGATTAAGACTTACCATGGGCTTTTTGCAGATATTGCACTGAGATAGCTGCAAGAGGCTACCGCAATTTAGTAGATATGCCTCTTAGATTGTAAGCTCTCCAAGAAAAGGGAAATACCTAAAGTACATGTATGTATCTCACCTTGAGCTACTATTAAAAAAGGAGTCAGCTAAATCCAAAATCCTATTCCATCCCAAATAAATACAAAATGAAAATATATAAATAAAAAATAAAATAGTTACTACTACTACTAATCATTTGTATAGCGCTACAAGGCGTACGCAGTGCTGCACACATAGATGTAAGACACAGTCCCTGCTCATCAGAGCTTACAATCCAATCAAGATGAAAAACATTACAAATTCAAATATTGCCCTGCATGTGAGCCCATGTGCCCAGAGATGTGTGTCCATGGTATGGTGCCCACAGCTGCCATAGCTGGGACACACACATCACATGGTCCACCTGTTCCTTGTGCAACCATCACCCACCCATTGCCCACTGCCAGTGCTGCCCACATGGTGGCTGTCATGGGGGGGTGATGCACATGGTATGCCTCATACACATGGTACCCCCAGCATGTCACCATCCAGCCCCACAGGGCATGCATGGCTACCATTGTATACCACAGATGCAGTCCCAAGTCTGTTCCTGTCTCCATAGGGTGGCAGGTGGCCCCACACAAGGGACAGGTGTCTGTGGCAGCATGTGGCTCCTGCCCCCAGCCCACCCAAGCTGCCACCAGCTCTGTCATTCCCCATCTGGCCATTTGGCTCACTGACTCGCATATTCCACATTTGTCACATGCCTGGGACCCCCATGCACCCTCTCCTTTACCCCCACCATGTCTATTGCACTGCTAGCACTGGTGGCCCACCCCAGGCCCCTCACCATCACTTCTCTGTTTATCAATACACAGTGCAACTGATCAGCTGTGGACCCCATCCTACTCAGCCCTGCGCACCGCCTGCAGCACATCCTGCTTCCACTCAGCTTCCACATCCAGGGCCACTGCTGCATGCAGCCCCAACTGTGCAGTCAGTTTACTGTGCCTCCCTACCCTTCCTGTCATGGGTCATGCCACATCCTTCCTTGGGGGTGCCTGCACATCTGGGCTGTCCACATAACTTGGCCAGGCCACATCTATGGCCTACTCTGGCCCAGTCCCCTCTCCCCATCTGACCCCCTCTGCATGGCATGCACCACTAGCAGCTGTGCTGTAGCTAGCCCCACCACCCTAGGCTGCAGTGCCCCCATGGACTACTGGCTATGCTGCTGCCACATGTTCATGGCTCTCTCCCCTCGTGTGGCACCTCTCCCATCCCCTTGGGTTTGCCCCATCCTACAATACTGTGGTGGCCAGCCTACCTGACTATTTGGCTCAGCCGTGCATGGGCTACCATGAATATGTGGCATGCAGCTTGGCATCTACCCTGTAGTACTACACATATGACCAGGGCCATTGTTGGTCAGGGTTGCTATGGGCAACAGACACATAGGCACATAAGACACACATGTTGAACAGCATAACACTTCATTTACCAGCAAACATGCATGGGACAGATACATAATATGGGCAAACAGTGCTCACACACACACTGGCAAACAGGTGTACCCCACAGCACCCAACCCATGCCCCTGCCGCTAAATGGCCAATTTTCACAATGGAGAAAGGTGAATAGTGGTGTACCCCAGGGATCTGTGCTGGGTCCGCTGCTTTTTGACATATTCATAAATGACCTGGAAAGTGGAATAACGAGTGAGGTTATCAAATTTGCAAGAGGATCTTGATAAATTGGAAGACTGGGCATCAAAATGGCTGATGAAATTTAATGTGGACAAGTGCAAGGTTATGCACCTAGGGAAGAACAACCCAAACTATGGTTACACGATGCAAGGTTCCACATTAGGAACCACCATCCAGGAAAAAGATTTAGGCGTCATTGTGGATACCATGTTAAAACCCTCGGCCCAGTGTGCAGCGGCGGCCAAGAGAGCAAATAGAATGCTAGGTATGATAAGGAAAGGAATGGAAAATAAAACAAAAGATATTATAATGCCTCTATATCGTTCCATGGTGAGACCGCACCTTGAATACTGTGTGCAATTCTGGTCGCCGTATCTTAAAAAGGATATAGCGATTTTAGAAAAGGTACAGAGAAGAGCCACCAAAATGGTAAAGGGGATGGAAGGATACTCCTATGAAGAAAGGCTAAAAAGGTTAGGGCTCTTTAACCTGGAAAAGAGACGGCTGAGGGGAGATATGATAGAAGTCTATAAATTAATGAACGGAGTGGAACGGGTAAACGTAGATCGATTGTTTACCTTATCATATTATAGAAAGACTAGGGGACATGCAATGAAGCTACAGGGTAAACTATTTAAGACTAATAAAAGAAAATATTTTTTCACTCAACGTGTAATCAAACTCTGGAATTTGTTACCGGAGGATGTAGTAAAGGCTGTTAGTGTAGCTGGGTTTAAAAAAGGTTTGGACAAGTTCCTGGAGGAAAGGTCCATAAACCATTATTAAGAAGTGACCGAAGATATCAATGCTTGACCCAGTACAAGTATTGTGGAACTTGTGTCTCTTGGGGAAACTGCTAGCTACATATGACCTAGATTGGCCACTGCTGGAAACAGAATACTGGGCTTGATGGACCTTGGTCTGACCCAGTATGGCATATCTTATATTCTTATGTTCTTATGTGTATGGCTACCCCTGTGTGCCTCTCTGGTGGTGGGGCCACCTCAGTGCCCCGAAGGGATTCCTGCTGTGTGACTGGAGAGTGGTGTATGGGGCTGCAGTTGGGTATCCAGCAGCAGTCACAGGCCCCTGAGCTTGCCCCTTAGGCTCTGCACCTCACCCGTGAGGCCCTCCACATGGCATGAGAGGTGGGAGAGGGACCTGCACAGCTGTGCAAGTCTGCATGCAAGCAGATACTACAGACAGCCCATGGCTGGCGTGTTTCTGGGGCCTCCACCTGACTCTTGGGCCCCCTCATTGGGTCCCACATCAGATAGGGGTGTGCTTTGTGGCCCACCCACATGGGCACCCTGCTCCCACATGCACCCGGCCATAGGCACTTCCGCAACATCACCGTCCTCATCACTGCCATGACCTGGCACCACCACAGCCTCCTGGCAACCCCAGCTTCCATAACCTGGGCCCTCCACTGCCTCCTTGCCACCTGCATCCCCCTCCAGCTGCACTGTCATATCCCACATCTGCACTCAGAACCTCTATCCACTCTGCATATCCACCCTCACCCACACTCTCCCCCATATGCCCTCCATCCCCTCACCCTCAATCCCACCCTCCTGCCACTCACATATCCCTACACACTTACCCTGCCTGAACATAGACCCTTACCCTCGCTCCCACCCTTCTGCCACTCACACCCCCCACATGCTCACTCTGCCTGCACACAGACCCCTCACCCTCACTCCTATGCTCCTGCCACTCACACACCTCACACACTTACCCTGTCTGCACACAGACCCCTCAGCCTCACTCTACCCCCCTGCCACTCACACACCCCCACACACTCCCCCTGCATGTGCTCCATCCCTTTGCCCTCACCACCACCCTCCAGCCACTCATCCTCCCCATGCACTCACATACCGCCCCCTTGCCACCTCTGCCTGACCCCTCAGCCTGTGCCACTACAGCCTCCCCCACAACACTCCATGGGGCTCCCCACAACTGCCCTCCCTGTCACACAACACACCCCCTCCACCAGGGGCTGGAGGATGAGGGTCCAAAGGTTGCCCCCTGTCTCTGCAGTGCCTGCACATGGCACTGGTGGGACCTGGCCACTGACCTGATGCACACTATCCCCCAGGTGTGCTATGGGACATAGGCCCCCTCCTTCCCACTGCCATTGGTGCTGCCCCCTTAAGGGGAGGTAGAGGTGGAGAATGCTGCCTCCCCTTGCTGGGCCCTTCTCATCCTTCTCATTATTTGCAGATGGTGTTGGGCTGGACAGAAGGATGGGGCTTGTCGGTGCACTACCACTGCCCCCGCTGGTGGTTGTCCTTCCACTCCCACTGGGGCTGGGGGGAATATCTGTGCCGACATCCTCCACAGTGTCAGGGGTGAAGCCATCAGGGGATGGGGTGGGGACTCATGCTGTGCTGCCACTGTGGGGGACAGAGGTCATGGTTAGCTGCACAGATGTGGTGTCTCTGCTGTATGTCTGGTTGGTCATCTATGGGCAGTTGGGTTCTTGTTGTGCCTGTGGCACAGGGCGCTGTCATTCTGGGCCAATGGGTGGCCCACATCAGGTATGTGTTTCCTGTGTCACCCTCTGGACAGTGCTCCTGTCACTGCAACAGTGGTGGGGCAGGTACCAACCAAAAGCACGAGTACACGTGCTTACAACAAACCCAGTCAGAAGCGTGGACAGCAGTAGGAAGACGTTCTTTATTGGATAAAAAGCCTATGGCCCGACACAGGCTGTGTTTCATTGCCTAATTCAGGGGCAGGCTATACAAGACAATATAAACCATAAAATAAATAAAGTACATATACAAATGTACATACCACCATGAGACCTAACAGTAAATAAAAAATATAAAAACAACTTAAATAATTAATTAAAAACATAAAATGTATACATAAAGATAAAAATTAATGATGATAATAAACCAAAAGAGATCAGCACAGCATAAAAACGTAGAACCATTAAATAAAAATCATCTATAAAAAAGGATACCACAAAGAGATTGAAACCAAACCGTGACATATATATCAGTAATCCTTATTGAGTTGGTATAAAACATATATATTATGACACTCAAAAGAATCAAATAAATATCTAATACACATAAATAAATAAATAATTAAAAACAATCAAAATTACATATATATCACATTATAAATACTAAGCATACCTTTATCAGTTGTCTGGACTTCCCAACCACCGCAAGTACTAAAGAGGGACAAGGAGGAAAAGCCATGTGGATATGTGACCACAACCTAAAACAGCCCATACTTAAACCCGCCGTGTACAACCCATCATTGTATTGTCAGGCTGTATAAACCCAACACGTAAAATTAAACTGTCAAGGTTTTTTACCTGAAATATCTTTTAGATCTCACTTGGAACGAAAGTGGTCAAAGTGGCAGATGCTAAAAAAACTATAAACATATGACAATTAAAATAATCACAGTCAGTAAGAACCTTAGTAAAAACATCTAAACCGCCATCCCTTGTGACAGTCTGCACAATAATCCACAATCGTTGGAGCCTCCTAAAAAAACAATGTCCATGCATGCATGGGTCAGAACTATGTGTTATGGGACCCTGGGGGGGGGGAGCATGCTGTTTCCATGGTGTCCATGTCACAGAGGTGTGTGCTCTTACATGTGGTGCCCTGCCTCTGTGTTTGGGGGCCTGTCGGCCTGCTGCTCAGACTGGGTATCTGCATGACTACTCACCCTGCTCCTCCTGCAACTGCTGCTGGATATGCCTTATCAGTCACGGGCACGTACAGTGGATTGTGCGGTATCACACACAGTAGGCCTCTGTGTCGTGCAAGATCCAGAAATGCCTGTGGGGAAGAGAGATACCTCATCATTCCCTCATGCCAGGGCACAGACCTGCTTACTCATTAGGGGAGTGCTGCTGGTGCTGTACACATGTGCATCATGTGCCCTGTCCCCATGAGCTATCGGTGGCACATCACCCTGCCATTGCATGCCCGGGGTGGGGGGGGGGGGTGGAGGCTGCATCAGGCCATTGCATTTGGTGTACATGCACATGGCCCAGTTCCCTCCCCACCTGGGAGCACTCGCAGTTCTGGCCTGCTGGTTCTGTGCCAGACCCTACAGTGCTCAGGGTATTGGGTTTGCCTCCTGCTTGGGGGCCTGTAATACTGCATTTTGCACCTGTACCATTCACACTGTGTCTCCCCTCTATCTTGCTCTGCTCTCACTTCTGAGGGCCTGGGTACACTCACAGCTCTAGCCTGCTGGTTCTGTGCCTGACCTACAGTGCTCAGGATGCTGGGTTCACCTCCCACCTGGGGGCATGTACAGGGCCTTTTTTTGGGGCTCCTCAGGGGGCATCTGTGTGACCTGGGGCTGTGGTTGACATTCTGGGACTGCTCTCTGCTATATGTGTCCCTTCCATCTGTCTCTGTGTTCCCCTGTGCCTTCACTGTAGGCCTGCTTGAACATAAGATATGCCATACTGGGTCAGACCAAGGTCCATCAAGCCCAGTATTCTGTTTCCAACAGTGGCCAATCTAGGTCATCTTGTTCTCACTTGTTTCCTGGGCTCCTGCTCTGGGTCTACTCTGTCTGTGCTGTCACTGTGTAGTCTGACTGCTTTCTGCCAGGGGAAGATCATAACTTTTCCTGCCCTTCCTCTCCACCTTGATGAATGCCTGTCTCTATGCCAACTTGTGTGCTATTCCATCATGTGCACTTCTCTCTGCTTCCAGGCTTGTTTATCTGTGTTGCGATGTACTTACTGGGCGAGGGTGGTCCTGATGTGTTCCCAGCTCCTGAATGCTGCTGTGTGGGCTGGCCACCTCTGCCTGGTGGGAAGGAGAGTCTTGTCCTGCTCCAGGACCATGATCACCAGCAGCCTAATCTCCACCTCGCTGAAATTAGGCTGCCTGGTAGCCGTGTTGATGCTGGCATTATGATAGGGGAGGAGCCTTCTTCCTGGTTCCGGTCACACGAAGTCTGCAGGACATGTAGTTGGGGACATTTTTGGGATTGCAGGTGCACGGGGTGACTGGGCAACACGGGCAGTATGCACACAGCCTACACCTCTCCGTGGCTCAGGATGGTGCAATAGGCCGCCAGTTAGGCATACTTCACTGGGAATGGCCACACGCTGATTCTATATCCACATGTGCCTATCTGTGCGGGGTTGTGGAATCGGTTCTATGTGTTCACATCTTCTCTAGAGACATGGATGAGGCCTGGACGTGCCCCTTTCTGAATCGGGCTCCACATGTTTTTGGAAACCCATGATAATGAAGCAAAAGAGGATTTTTCTTCAGGTGAAAAGTACAGCAATTTAGAAACGAGTCTTCCTCTTATTACAATAGCTCTTTATCCTCTGTCCATACTGGTTCTAAGCACAATGCTTTTAGATATCCTGCTCTGGGCCTTGCTCCTCTCAGCAGCAATGCTTTCTCTGCAGATTAGGGAGGCACTGATGGCATAGAAAATTCTGCTACACAATAGCTTGTTCAATTTTTGTGCTACTTGATTAGCTTTTAGAGGATTAATGTCTTAACTCACGCATGAATATGTATGAGTAGGGGGCCTAACATTTATTTTTTTATTTCAATTCTGAAGAAAGCTTTTAGTCTCCCCAAATGAAATAATGAAAATGCATTCTTTGGCAAGTCTTGTCTATTTACGACACCTCTTGCTGTGTTATACATCTCTGGGTCATAAATTATGTTTGTAAAAGATTTGGCTGAAAACTTTTAATTGTATATTTATTCAAGTTCTGATGGAGAGTTCGTTCAGCAGTCTATCATGTAAGCAATAGCTGGTTGGCTAATTAAATTTGTGGAACCCTTTTCAGGAGCAAAACCTTCCTACTAACATTTCTTTTTGGCATCTTCAGCTATTAATGGCTGTCCTGGAAAACCTCACTTGATTTACATGGAAGCACAGTTTCTGTGTGAACAGGCTGAATGCTTCTAGCTCTATCATTTCCTCTTTCACAGCAATGAGGAAATATGTATCCAATTTCATTGAAGCAGTTTTCGAAAGAAATATCTGAAAATAAATTGAGCGCATCATTAGCGTTTAATGCTCATGGCCACAGGAATAGTGGAAGCACTGTATGTTTAGAAAGATCAGCATACAAGCAAATGTATTTTCATCCTAAAGCATTCACTACGATATATATATATTACTGCAGTGACACTCAATCTAGCCTTATGATTGCACACAGCTAGTTGGGTCTTTGGAAGATTTGCAGTGAATATGTCGGAGACAGATTTTCATGCACTTCCTCTATAGTAGGCAACTCTTATCTCATGCATAGTCACTGGATATCCTGATAGTTTTACGAGCTGGGTATATGCTATGGATTGGATTGAGAACGACTACATTGCAAGTGTGAAAACCTGTTGGGTTCCTTCAGTGTATTTTTGCATCCTATATCAATGGTCCTTAACCCAGGCCTCACGTTACTCAGGTTTTCAGGACATCTGCAATGCACAAAATAAATTTACAGGCACTGCCTTCATTGTATGCACATTTATGTATCTCATGCACATTTGTTGTGGATATTGTTGAAACTAGACGGACTTGGCACTGATGGCAAGTGATTTATCCTATATGGCACGGGAACGTTTGGAGCTAATGATATAAGATAGAGTGAGGTGCTGCCCACTCCCCAGGGTTGTGTAGGAATATAAAAAGGGAGAGTGAGTCCTGGAAGTGTTGTTAACCAAGGAGCTGTGCTCTCAGGTGCTCCACAAGAGGGGAAAAGAGGAGCCTTAGAGGTGCAATGTCCAGGAGGGTGAGGGTCCCTTTGTCAGAGAAATAGGAGTCAGGCCCTGGGAATTGTTCACCAAAAAAGTAATGAAGTGATTTTTGTCTCTGAAGAGGGATGGAAGGTCTTTCTTCCTTTTCCTTGGAGTTGAAGAAGGAATACTGAGAAGCCCAAGTTTTCCTTTCATTGAATTTTCAAGACATTTATTTATTTTATTTAACATTGTTTATTTAACATTGTTTATATACCGCACTGTTTAACATCAGCACGGTTTACAAGAAACATAGATGTCCAGTGTGGGGGTCAACACTGGACTTACATTAAAACAAGGAATTTAAACTTGGAGAACATGTAAAAAACTATGTACACAACTCTTCTTGATCGTGTGGGTATGTATGGGCTCCGTTTAGGTGATGCCTTCAGAGTTGGGAAAGCATTGAAGGAAAAGGTAGTGTTTTAGAGCCTTTCTGAATTGGAGAAGGTTGTTTATGGCACGGATATTGGGCGGTAGGTTGTTCCAGCATGAAGGTGCGGCTAAGGCAAAGGCACGGTTTCTAGAGGCCTTGGTGCATTTGGTGATGGTTTTTGGGAGCATTAAGGAGTTGGTGGAGACAGATCTTCTGAGTCTGTTGGGGGGGGGGTGAGCTGGATAAGTTCAGTGAGGGCGCTGGCCGTGCATTTATTGATGGCCTTGAATGTTATTGTTAGGATTTTGAAGGTGACCCTGTAGCGTATTGGGAGCCAGTGTAGTGTTTTCAGGATAGGGGTGATGTGCTGCCTGATCGATGTCTGTTGGAGGGCTCGGGCTGCGGTATTCATTGCTAGCTGCAGAGGTTGTAGAGTGCACTTCGGCAGGCCATGGAGGATGGAGTTCGCATAGTCGAAGTGGGGCATTACTAGGGACGGGAAGACTGTTCGAAAGTCATCTGGCTCAAGTAGCGGTCTGATATGACGTAGCATCCGGATTTTGTGGTAGATTGCTTTAGAGATGTTTCCTATCCGGGCGTTTAAGTTGAGATGTTGGTCAATCGACACTCCAAGGTAACGG
Source organism: Ichthyophis bannanicus (assembly GCA_033557465.1). Lineage (NCBI taxonomy): Eukaryota > Metazoa > Chordata > Amphibia > Gymnophiona > Ichthyophiidae > Ichthyophis > Ichthyophis bannanicus. The sequence goes on along the minus strand of CM066032.1, from coordinate 1,399,703,519 downwards.
ATCGTTGTTTTTGTGAGGAGTTCGGCATCACGTACTTTCAATGAAGATGGCGGGGTGAATGCTTGGTCTCTGCTGATGAAAAGCACCTCTGTCTTTTTGAGGTTGATTTTGAGCATCTGCGAGTGTAGCCAGTCTGTGACTGCGTTGAAGCATGCTGATAGTTGGGATACGTCAGGGTGATCAGTATGTATTGGGGTGAACATGAGGACATCGTCGGCGTAGATTAGGCAGTTTATACCGAAAGACCTGATGATAGAGCAGATAGGCTGCATATAGACGTTGAAGAATAGGGCGGAGCCTTGAGGGACGCCCTTTGTTAGTGGGAATGGTGTGGAGGTTGAAGTACCGGATCGAACATGTTGGCATCTGTCGTTTAGGTATGAGGTACACCATGCAAGGGCGGTGCCTTGAATGCCTTTCTCGGCGAGGCGGGATAGCAGTAGGCCATGGTCGACGGAGTCAAAAGCAGCCGCGATGTCGAGAAAGATGAGGGCAAACCCCTGTTTGACGTTATTTAGCCCAGTTATAAGGGTGCTGAATAGAATTGTTAACAAGGTTTCCACGCCATGTTGTTCACGAAACCCATGCTGGCAGGGATCGAGGGGTGATTTATCCTCGATGTGTTGGCTCAGTTGACGGTGGACTATTTTCTCTGAGATTTTCGCTAGGAGGGGTATGCTGGAAATAGGTCTGTATGAGTCCATCTTTGTGGTGTCAAGTTTGTTGTTCTTGAGCAACGGTCTGATTGAGGTTTGTTTTAGGCTTCGGGGGAGGACGCCTGTTTGGAATGAGGTCCCAATCAGTTTCGCCAGGAAGGTGCTGAGTTCAGTACGTAGGGTTTTTATCCAGGATGCCGGACATGGGTCGCCTGGTGCTGTGGTGGTGTTTAAATTCATAATGATGTCTTGTATTTCTCTGTCAGTTGGGGTAGTAAAGGTGGCGATGGTGCTTTGGGTCACTGTCAGTACTTGTGAAGGTGAAGGAGGGGTGGAAAAGGCCGTCAGAATGTCTGGGGCCCCATCGTTAGCGGATAGGGTGGACTGGTTTGCTTTGGTTTGCAGGTAGTCTGCATATTTCTGTGGGTCTGGTTGGTTTAGCTGATCGTTGGAGGGCTCCTTGGTTAAGGATTTGACGATGTTAAACAGCTGGTGCGGCTTATTCAGGGACCGTTGTAGTACCTCAGCGTGGTATTGCCTCATTTTCCTTGAAACTGCTGTTCGATGGGTGCACAGCTGGGCAGAGTAGGCTTCTTGGTTTTCAATTGATCTGGAGCGGCGCCAGCGTTTCTCTAGTTGTCGGAGATGTCGGAGGGAGGTCTTGAGCTCTGGCGAGTACCAGGGTGCGTTCTTCCTCTTGTTATGTGAGGCGTTGAAGGTGGGAGAGTCAGTTAAGGCATTGAGGCATGAGTTCCATGTGGCAACCAAGTCATCAAGGTTCATGCCATGCGTATTATAGAGAGGTTGTGTCCTTTCTAAGATCTCTTCTCTGTTGAACTGGCGATAGCGTTTTGACACTGGTTCTGGTGGTTTGTTTGAGGGTTGAGGGATAGAGGGTGACGAGTGAGTGGGGATCGCGAATCTGATTAGACTGTGGTCTGACCATGGTACTGAGCATGGTGATATGTTGATCTTGGATGTGTGACTGGAAGTTGAATGTGGTGCGAATATGAGATCAAGTGTGTTTCCCTTGATGTGGGTAGGGGAGTTGATCAGCTGGTTGTAGCCCGCCGCCTCAAGAGCATCTAGAAAAGCTCTGGCTTGAGTGTCTTGGAGAGAGGGGAGGTTGAAGTCTCCTAGTATCCAGTTCGAGGTATGTGTCTTAATGGGGTTACAGGCGATGTCGATAATTGAGGAGAGTTCATCCGGTGATGGTGAGGGTGCCCGATATAGTAGGTTGATGGTGTGATATTTGTTCGCTATGGCGATGTGGTCTAGTTGGGGGTTGCTGTTTGACGCAATTGTTTGGAATTGCAGACTGGTCTTGCTTAGTATGAGTACACCTCCACCCCTTCTGTCAGTTCTAGGGCAGGAGTGGGTGGTGAAGTTCGGGGGGACAAACTGGTGGAGGATTGCCGCGTCTGCCTCCGACATCCATGTCTCAGTGATGCATAGTATGTCGATGTCAGGGGAGGTTAGTATGTCCAATATGGCTGGCCATTTCTTTCTGATTGAGCGGGCGTTTATTAGGGCACATTTCAGGTCGTGAGGGGGGGGGGGTGTCGTGGCTGTGCTGAGAGGACCTAGCCTGGTGGAGGGCGATGTAGATGAGGTGGGAGTGTGTCGTGTGGATGGGTCTGTCCGTGTGGTGGTTGGTGTGGTCATGGGACCTTTTCCAGGGGTTATGAAGGATTGGGATGGAACTATGGGTGGAAGTGAGTGATTGGGAGAAATGTGTCAGGGCGAGTAATATGTAGCAGCTGATAAATGTGTGTGGTAGTGTGACTATGGTGGGGGGTGCCATGGTGTCAGGGGATAGTAGAGAGGTCAGGTTGGGACTTTTGGTGGGGGCAGATTGGGTCAGTGGGTGGGATGAGTGTGTTCCTAGTGCTGTTATGCAGAGAGGTGAGGCACTAGTAGCTGTTGGAGCTTTTCCTCCGCTTGTAGGAGGGAGCGGTGTCAGTGTGATGTCACGATATTGCAATTTCAACAAGGTATCAGGGGTATCAAGCGTGATGTCACAATATCGCAATTACATCAAGGTATCAGGGGTATCAAGCGTGATGTCACAATATTGCAATTACAACAAGGTATCGGGGTATCAAGCGTGATGTCACAGTATCGCAATTACAACAAGGTATCAGGGGTATCAATTACTAGTATAATTATGCATGTTATGTCTGTGGATCTTTGTCAGCTGTATCGTTTGGGACCCACTATGATAATCCTAGGTTGGCTAATTAAACAACTCAGTGAGCATGCATACCTTACGGCTACTAGAACAGTAGTTGAGAGGTAGGGAGGCAGTAAGGTTACTGGTGGCAAGTTATTGACTACAGTGACTATGCAGCAGACACGTAATAAAGCTACTGGCAACAGGTTTCAGACTACAAATAACTTTGAGGTAGGCAAGTAGTAAGTCTACAGGGGACAAGTTCCTGGTTACAGTAGAAGTGAGGTAGAGAGGCAGTAAGCCTACTGGCAGGGGTTAGTGACCGCGGTAGGCTGAGAATTGAACCAGCCGGTTAAAGTGGATTGAAGTCTGTGTCTTTGTTGCTAGCCGGCAAGAATTGTGATATTGCGGTTACTGGCAACAGTAGAGGGTAGTACAAGGTGCTGGCTACAGTCTAAAAGGTCGATTGGGGACAAGTATTGGTTACCGTGACGGTGGATATCGACTGTTGGAGCGGTAGTGATATCAGGAGGGTTCTCGCTGGTGCTGGTAGCGAGCTCGACCCTGGGGGAGCTCAAGCCACTGGTCAGTCGGAATGATGAGAGCGTGGGTGGTTTCAGAGGCGGCCACTGCCTAAGGGCCACGCCAAAGGGCCCTCTGGCGAGGCCCTCAGGCGCGGGCCAGCAGGGCGCGGGCGCGCCTGCTGGCGCTTCTGTTTTAAAGCTGCCGCACTGCCCCGATTGGGCAGGGGAGCTGCTGGGACGTCCGGCGATGCAGCCCTTGGGAAGCACGAGGTGATCTCCCTCCTGGGAGCTGTGCTGGGCTGAAGAGGAAGGTCCGGAGCTGGCGCTTCTGTTTTAAAGCTGCCGCACTGCCCCGATTGGGCAGGGGAGCTGCTGGGACGTCCGGCGATGCAGCCCTTGGGAAGCACGAGTTTGGATTGTCTACAGATTGGCCAATATTCAGTTGCAATGGTCAGCCACTTTCCTTTTTTAGACACTGGTCGAGACCTTAAAAAACACATATATTCATTGCTGCCATCCACATACCAGCTCTGAATAGAGGTATAGACTGATGGCCAATTGCAGCAATATGTATAGTGGCGATATCCAGCCATTATCTGTATAGCTGACTGTTTAATTTAAGATCATGAACAGTGCTACCATTAGGCAAACTAGGTGGCCACCTAGAGCAATGGCGTCCCAGGGCTTCCCACTGACGGACACTGCCTCCCCTTTCCAGTCTGCAATAGTGACAATGACTTTGAACCATGATGCAGGGCTTACCTAAAGTCTCCAGCACTGCAGTGTGGTTCCCACCTTCTATGACCTACTGCTCCCATCCCCTGAAATGCAGACTTCCAGTTTAGGTAAGCCCCATGTCATCATTTCAAAGCCATTGCTGCTGCTGCAGGCATCAGAGAGTGGTGGCAACGACAGCAATGGGGGTAGTGGGGTGGAGAGGGTGGCAGGATGGAGGGCCTCTAATCCTTGCACCGACCCTGTTTAGGACAGCTCTTTTTCCATCCTAAACTGAATCATTCAGCTATACAGATACCAGTAGAATATTCCCACAGTGTACTGTATAACAAAATACCAATGTAGGAAAAGCTTCAGAAATTTAGGTTTCATAGGATAGAAAAAAACAAAAAACTGATTTTCCAAACTTACAAAGCTAGTATCTCCTAAATGCATCAGTGCATGTAACCCATGACTTACTAATAATTATTTCATTTTCTGCTGTAAAAATATTTTCTTTTGAGTACTTCAGGTTTTGCATCTCACCCTGTCTGGAGTTGCAGTGGAAGAAAAGGGCATAGACAGAAGCAATCTGCCATAAGAGCGGACTTCACGAGGAGAGGAGTACGGAGAGATGAGAGAGGAAAGGTAGTGAAGAGCAGCAGAATGAGCACATTTATAGTTCAGTAGGAGAAGTTTGAACTGGATATGGAAACGGATAGGGAGCCATTGAAAGGATTTGAGAAGAGGGGTAACATGAGCATCTTGGGGCTGGCAGAAGATAAGCTGTGCAGCTGAGTTTTGAACAGATTGAAGGGGAGATAGATGATTCAGAGGGAGATGAGCAAGGAGGAGGTTGCAATGGGTTAGACGGGAGGTGACTAAAGAGTAGATAAGTATCTTAGTATTGGTTCAGAAAGGAAGGGTTGAATTTTGTTGATGTTGTAGAGAAAGACATGACAGGTTTTAGCTATCTGTTGAATGTGTGTGGAGACGGAGAGGGAGGAATCAAAGATGACACCAAGGTTGTGAGCTGAGGAGACAAGAAGTAGGAGAGTGTTCTCAACAAAGACTGAGAAAGGAGGCAGGGAGAAGGTGGGTTTTGTGGGGAAAAATAAGAAGCTCAGTTTTGGCCATGTTCAGTTTCAAATGGCGATGAGACATCCAGGCAGCAATGTCAGATAGGCAGGCAGATATCCGGACCTGAATTGCCAGAGAGATTTCAGGTGTAGAGAGGTAAATCTGAGAGTCATCAGCGTAAAGGTAGTACTGAAAGCCATGGGAAGTGATGAGTGCACCAAGGGACTGGGTATAGAGAGAGAAAAGGAGTGGACCCAAGACAGATCCTTGGGGCACACCAACTGAGAGCGGGATAGCAGTAGAACACTGAAAGAGTGATGGGAGAGATAAGAGGAGAACCAGGATAGCACAGAGCCTTTAAACCAAGCGAGGACAAGGTGTTGAGGGGAAGGAGGTGGTCAACAGTGTCAAAAGCAGCTGAAAGGTCAAGAAGGATAAGGATCCAGTAAAGGCTCTTGGATTTAGCCAGGAACAGATTGCTGAAGACTTTGGCGAGAGCAGTTTCAGTAGAATGAAAGGGACAAAAGCCAGACTGCAATGGATCTAGAAGGGTATGAAATGTTCTAACTCTGTGATCAGTAAGGGTAAACGCTGATAGCAAATTTTATTCAGGTAAGCTGTTGATAGTCCTGTAGCCCTGCCTGCACATCAGTGTCAAGGATTCAGGATGCCTGGAAAGGCAAAAGACTTGCCACTGCAGAGTTTCACATAAAAGCAATAGATCACAACTTAGATTCCGTCAGTCCTGGATTCAGACCTTGATTAGCACGTCAAGAAGGAAAATCTCATGAGGATAGTTGTAGTGATCTATTTGAAAATAAAAAGGGTTGCTGCAGAGCCCTGGTTGTGGGTCTTGAAATATAATTATGCCATGCTATGAGAGATTACAGTTTCCTTTAGTATCATTTATAACCTGTCTCCACGGTAAATGTCATTACTGTTGCAAAAAGCAAAGGGTTGAATTGCCAAGAATCGCAGAAACTCCTTTTTAACTTCCTTCAAGAGCAGAAGAAATCCAGAAGGTTATCAGTAATGGGATGCTACAAGATGACTTTATTTTTTTGGGCAGAAAGAAACAATTCTAGACAACGTTTCCACAAACATATCTAGTAAACCGCTCTGACTAAATGATAAAGCATTATAAAAAACCTGTTAAGTAAAATAAATCTAGTTATTAAGAATATATTCAATGTTAGACTGAATTAGAATAAGTCAAGTAACAGCAGAAAGCAAATGTATACTTGTCAGAAGTGTCACTCTGACATCATTCCGTGCCTTGTAGTGTTATACAAATGAACACAGTCCCTCTGTTCAGACTTACTACCTAGTACAGGTTATTCACTTGTAAACCATTTTGAATGATATGTGTCACTAAGATGCTATATTAAACCTTACATAAGAACATACTGATCCAAAGGTCCATCAAGACCAAAGACCAAAGGTCCATCAAGCCCAGTATCCTGTTTCCAATAGTGGCCAATGTAGGTCACAAGTACCTGGCAGGATCCCAAAAGGTAGACATATTTCATGCTGTTTATCCCAGGGGTAAGTGGTGGGTTTCCCCGGTGCACTTTAATAATGGTTTATTGACTGCTCAAAATGGATAGTGCTGCTGAAAATTATTATCCACCGTCCTGACATCATCTATATAGTGTTGTGGTGGAGCAAGGGAGATTCTCCGAATTACACAGATAGAAGTGATATTCAGTCTGCTATCCAAATAACTATCCAGATTAATTTTGAACAGCGAAAAAGCTCTTTTAAATGTATACAGATAGTTATCTGAATAATGTACTGAATATTGCTGTTGGCTGTCTTCCTCAATACTCAATTAAGTGATTGCGACTTATACAAAATACGGCAGTAAAATTACTGTATGACACTCACCGCTTGCACCCTGTAACTCCACTTCTGATTAGGGAACTTTGGTTGCCAATCTTGTCTTGGATTACATTAAAGATTATTATTATGGTTCATACGTCATAATACACTTAAACACTTTCCTCTTTATCTGTCTGCTCTGACACCTTATAACCCTTCGCATGAACTCTGATCTTCACAAGCTCAGCTTTTAGTAATCTTCCTCATATAGACAGCTTAGACTTGAATGGTTTTGTTCTGCTACTTTTTCTTTCAACGCCCCTGCTTTGTGGAATTCCCTGCCTTATGACACTGGCTCTGAAAGTCCTTTACTAGATTTAGTAAGAAGTTGAAAACATGTTTTTTTGAACATACTTTCTGTGAACATCTTTGAGGTGGGTCCTCTCCCTATTGTGTTCCGGCTGTTTTATTGTCTCTCCTTGACCTTGTTGTTCTACCTATCCATTGCCCTTTTGTTTTTGTTTGTTTTTTTTCTGTCTTTATTAATTTCTTGGTGCTTTTTTGTTTTTGTTTGCTTTTGTCCTTTGTTTTGTTCTCCGTTCATAAATTCTTATTGTAAACCACTCTGAGGCCAGTCTGCTGTACCTATAGTGGTATAACACATACCAAATAATAAATAAATAAATGCATAAGCAGTGCTCGCCACTCTCTATGTGCTTTCAGCACCACTCACTATTTGGATAGTGGTGTTGAATTTTATTTAAGTGCCTCAACTGGCCTTTAAAAAGAAATGCTCACTGTGGTTTCTAAATAGCAACTTGTAAGTAAACCTTTGAGGTGAAATACTGTACTTCTTGCAGCCTTGATCCTTCTCATAGTTAGAATCATTATCACACCCACCATCTGGATTCAGTCGTTGATGCAAAGTCAAGAGAGGCAAAGCCTTCATTCTTGATCTAATAAAAGACCCACTGAAAACTTCTATTGTTCTTAAAAATGAAATGCAGACTTCCAGTTTAGGTAAGCCCCATGTCATCATTTCAAAGCCATTGCTGCTGCTGCAGGCATCAGAGAGTGGTGGCAACGACAGCAATGGGGGTAGTGGGGTGGAGAGGGTGGCAGGATGGAGGGCCTCTAATCCTTGCACCGACCCTGTCTGTTCTATGTAAAATAATAGTGCTCTATTATTAATGTTTGTTACCTGTAAACCGCCACTGATCTCTGGAAGTGGCGGTATAGAAAAGATGTATAAATAAATAAATAAATAAATAAATAAAAAGGTCCCATCAATAAACGTCCAGCTTTTCTACTTCAAAGTTCATTGTTAACAAATATAATTAAAAATTCACAGACGATAATGGTGTCTTTATTAAACTGTTAGATTTCATCATCTGCATGGTCTTGGGACGGTATCTAGGTAATCCTTTATTCAGCCTAGATATCTACTTTTCCGAGCACTAGCCCTGAGCATTGCTTGTATTTCTCTTCAGCTGTCGGATGAAACAAAACTTCCTTTCAATGGAAACAGAACTCTCTGTTAAACATGAAAATAGATATTTGCTTCTGAAAAACTACACAATACAAATGTGTAATAGGAGATTATGGAGCACAATATAGATGACCAGTTATGAGATAAAACAAATGAACAGGCACAGGTCACCACTGAGCGGCGGTGGTCAGCATTTTTTTTTTTACACTAGTCTTCGGGGCTAAAGATATTCTGGAATTCAGCCCTCATATCCAAATAGTGGTCGGTGCTGAATACAGTATTTGGATATTGCGGTTCTGTATATAATTTTGGATTGCATCGATTGTCCCTGATACAGACAAACCATGCTACAACACAGCCATATTGGGCTGAATACATTTACCCTGTGGCTATTTATCTGCTCTGATTACCCCTTCCTGTTTTTCTGTTTGGTGTGGACCTTTATTGGTAGGGGTTGTCCCACCTCCTTTGTTTGGGCTTTTTATATGGCTGTGCTATCCATATAGTGCCACTGAATATCAACCAGCCAGTGTTTTAGATTTAAAGAAAATCAAAATTTCAGTAACTTTTCTCAAAACTGCTTCTCTGTAGAAATTCAGCATTTCCTGCCTCAGACTGTTAGGAAGCTTAATTTCCTTGTGAAGAAAAATTGTCTTCTGCAGTTTCTCTGTCATCCCCAGACATCCTGTGATAGACATTGGCCATATATTCATCATTGGTATCAGGGCCGGCCCGCCCACTAGGCAAACTAAGCAGTTGCCTAAAGCAGCAGATCCCGGGAAATGGCAACTGAACTGCTGCTTCAGCGCTGCAGCAGGCTTTAAAATACCTGCATGCATGCGTGCATTTCAGGCCTGCTGCTCCTGCCCCCTCAAAGAAAGTTGCATTGGAGGGGAGCAGGAGTGGCAGATCATGAGCTCACATGCACATGGGCACTTTAAGGCTTGACGCAGCGCTGAAGCAACAGTTCAGTCACCATCACTTCTGTGCAAGGGGAGGAGCAGCGTGGTGGGCCGGACAATGGTGCAGTCCTTAGGGGAGGTGTGGCATGCAGGATTTGCCTAGAGTGGTAAAAACCCTCGGGCCACCATTGATTGGCATATATGACAAGAAAAGTGAAGGTAAAGCAAGTGCTACACGGAAAGTTAGCTGATCTCTGTCACCAAATATTTTTGGTTCACCACTACCAATGGCTAAAGAGAAAATTCCCAGTAATGAACCTCAGAAGAATATGGTTTTAAATTAATAACAATAAAATTTGATATAGAAAAGTGCAAATGGGGCATCATTTTATAAACTGGCACATGGTCAATAAGGGGCTTTGCGTGCGTGCATTACGCATGTTTTATAAAGTCAAGTACGCCCATTCTTGACTTTATTAAATAAGGCATAAGTGCAAAAGTATATACATACATCAGGGCGCAGTCAGGTACACAGCCCTAAAACTGGTGTAAGGGACCATGCCAACCTCTTGCAAGTACTGTACAGATGTAAATTGAGGAATTTTACAATCTATACATTGCTTGCACTATCCATGCCCCATCCAAACTCTACCCCTGTGTATGCCCACAGTGTTAGTACACGTGATGCAAAAATGTGCATACTTTCATGCTAATTGGCATTTTATAAGGAAAAAAACATACTGTACATGTGTTAGTGGCTAAAATACCCTAGTAAAAAGGCATTTCTTTGAGCACGCTTTTGGGACAGGGGTGGCCCAAGGATAATCAGCTGGCATGTGTTGTATAATAAACGCTCTCCTATTTTATGTACCGTTTGGACATTAAGGGGGTTATTCTGAGACACGAATAGCGGGGATGGACGTGCCAGTGGCAGCCCCAACTAACTTCACCACCGGTTGTGTAGGGAAGTTAGTTGGGGGTGGGGAAGAGGCAGCCTGGGGGCAGAGAGTGGCGGGCAGTGGGTGGTCACCGGCCCTGGACATGTTTTTTTTTCATGGCCTAGGGCATGGAAGGGGCTGGGTGGAGGCCAGGGTTTATTCCCCACAGCCCGACCCTGGCCTTAGGAGGCTAGATCGGGGGTCGGGCTGCGGGAATAAATTTTAGCTTCTGGTGGCCGGCATCGTGGCATTTAAATGGAGCCACGGTGCCATGGCAACAGGACGCCATGGCGCAACGGCTCTATTTAAATGCCTGAGTGAGCTATCTGGGCAGTGCCTGTATGTGCAGGCCGGGACTGAATCGCAGTCCTGGCCTGCACGTACAGGCCTGATTGTGATTTTGATCCCGTGGGGCTAGACGTGCCCTGCAGGATCAGAATGACGCTCTCCTTTGTATTTTATTTTATTTATTTCAGTGCACTTTTTATACCGCTCCTTCCGGAGATCAGGAGCGGTTTACATTGAACTTAACATTATACATTGAACAATGGTGAATATCAAACATTGAATTTATCATAATACATAAAATATTAATGGACCTCAAACTAGGGGGGAGTGTATAGTAAAAATCAAACATAAACTATGTACAGTTTGTGAAAAAGCAGTAAAGAAATTCACTTACATAGTTGGGTAGGAGGAAAGGAAAAAGTGTTGAGTTTATATGGGATGGGGGGAGGGTTGTATAGTGTCATTGTTGTTTGTTCCAAAATACTCTCTGAATAGGTGTGTTTTGATATGTTTTCTGAAATTCTGCCGGTCTTTCATTGATCTTAGCATGTCAGGTAGAGTATTCCACAATGAAGGGGCTACATGTGAGAAGGCTCTATTACTAGTGGATTGATTAGATTTGCAGTAGTCATGTGGGTATTTGATGATGTTTAGGTAGCAATTTTGTTTACTTCTGGGTTCTGAGTCCAGGAGGATTAGTGTAGAGAGGTGTGACCGGACGTACAAAGGGGATGTCCATGGGGGACAGAATCAGTCCCTAAGTAAATTTTATGTCTACTTTTTCAGTTTGTCCTTGTGTTTACTTTCCTGTAACTATTGGAGTTCTTTACTTAATTTTAATTATTTGAATCTCTGTAGGCTGCTCTATATGCCTCAAAACAAAGAACGGTATATCCAATAACTTGTCCAAACCTTTTTTAAACCCAGCTACACTAACAGCTTGTACTACATCTTCCAGTAATGAATTCCAGAGTTTGATTATGCGTTGAGTGAAAAAATATTTTCTCTTATTAGTCTTATATGGGTTACACTGTAGCTTCATTGCATGTCCTCTAGTCTTTCTACTTTTTGATGGCATAAACAATCGATCTATGTTTACCCGTTCCACTCCATTCATTAATTTGTAGACCTCTATCATATCTCCTCTCAGCCATCTCTTTTCCTGGTTGAAGAGTTCTAACTTTTTAAGTCTTTCCTCATAGGGGTATCCTTCCATTCCCTTTACCATTTTGATGGTTCTTCTCTGTATCTTTTCTAATTCCGCTATATTCTTTTCAAGATATGGTGACCAGAACTGCACACAACATACAAGGTGCGGTTGCACCATGGAACGATACAGAGGCATTATAATATCCTTTGTTTTATTCTCCATTATGATTCCTTTCCTTATGATTCCTTTCCTTATGATTCCTAGCATTCTGTTTGCCTTCTTGGCCACCGCTGCACACTGGGTGAAGGGCTTGAATGTATTATCTATGATGGTACCTAAATCTTTTTCCTGGTGGTGGTTCCTAATCTGGAACCTTGCATTGTGTAACCATAGTTTGGGTTGTTTTTCCTAGGTGCATAACTTTGCACTTCTCCACATTAAATTTCATCTGCCATTTGAACGTCCAGTCTTCCAATTTATCAGGGTCCTCTTGCAATTTTTCACAATCCTTTTAGTTTAAACAACTTTGAATAATTTGTGTCATCTGCAAATTTTATTACCTCACTTGTTATTCCCATTTCCAGGTCATTTATGAATATGTTAAAAAGCAGCAGACCCAGCACAGATCCCTGGGGTACACCACTATTCACCTTTTCCATTGGGGAAATTGGCCATTTAGACTTACCCTTTGCTTTCTATATTTTAACCAGTTCCTGAACCAAAATAGGACTCTGCTTCCAATCCCATGACTTTTTAATTTTGCCAAGAGTCTCGCATGAGGTACCTTTTCAAAGGCTTTCTGAAAATCCAGATAGACAGACATATGAGCCCTCCCTTATAGGCGTTATTACTTAAGCAAAATTCACCCAAAAAGAACATTTTCTTGCCAAATCTTTGTGTGTGTAAATTAGGCATACTTATCTCCCACCAGCTTTACTATACTCCAAACTATGTAGCATAGCTATCTACATTTGCTAAATATATACCTGGGAATCCAAAAAATCTAAACCAGGCAGAATCAAATAAATATCCATGTAATTAAGATCCCAACATACAAAACAGCCCCGTGACTTATTAATTTTTGTCGGAGCTAATCGTCAAAGTGAATGGAAAACCTCCACACACCACTGCGACATCTCCATTTTTTTAAAGTTATTTTCTGAGAATAAAACTTAACACTTAGCTTTGCTGATAATCTTCTAAAGACAGATGAAGAATAAACGTACGAATGAAGAAGTGCCAGAGTGTCCAAAGTGACGACGTGCCACATGTTTCGGGTTTAACACAAAACGTTTTTCAACCCTGCTTCAGGCCATCTCATGCTGGCAAACACAGCTTCTTTTCAACTTCAAATCCATCTCATATTGGTGAACATCAAAGCTTCAATTGTCAATTTGGACACTCTGGCATTCACTTTGACGATTAGCTCCGACAGAAATTAATAAGTCATGAGGCTCTTTTGTATGTTGAAATATATACCTGGGACAATTCCAGGTAGTTTCTCTTACAATATTGCTAAGTGAAGTGTTTTGTGAACCCAGCTGCCTTTCCCAGTGGCATATACAAGTCCCAAGCACAGCCCCTATAATCCTACCTATGATGTCTATTAACGGTTGGGCTAACTCTTACAGTACATGGTGCTTCCAGAGACTGGAAGGAGAGGCTGAGAATCAAGAAAATAGAAAATAAGTAAGTAATTGAACTAACTCTTTCTGAACGACCATACAATTTTAATAAGAGAGCGAATTCTATTTAATTCTTCTGCCGAATGGCCAAAGATGTTCAAATTCAAAGAATGGGTTTCTGTTCGGGAAACAGGTAAATTAAGACAGATTACTGAACACGATCCAGCATTAACACTGAAACATACGCTAGCACTGTCCCTATTTCCTTTCTCTTTATACTGGTTCTCTTTATTCAACAAAAGAATGCTTCTTAAGAGGTAAGTTTCTCTTTGTATTCAGGGTGGGCCTCAGGACTGGGGCAAGGTACTGAACACTCTAGATGAACCTTCCCCCTCAAGATGTCATCATATTTCTATGTTTCTATGAAATATTTCTTTACGGAAAGAGTGGTGGATCCGTGGAATAGTCTCCCAGTGGAGGTGGTAGAGATGAGGACAGTAACTGAATTCAAAAAAGCATGGGACCAACACAGAGGATCTCTAAAGGCAAAAAGGGGACTGTTGTAGTTGTTGATATGGAAGGGCAGACTAGATAGGCCATGTGGTCTTTTTCTGTCATCATATTTCTATGTTTCTATGTTTCTAAGATTTCAGTAATTACACTCAACAGTTGTGATCATCCGAACAGCGCCCTCCAGTAACAATCCTGAGAAAATGCATGCGTATGCTTGCCTCCTCTCTTTGCAGGTAAAAGTGCCACCGAACCCCCACAGTCTGCAGAAAAGACACTTGATAAAAACCCGCGGAGTCTGTGGGCGAAGCAGCGGCAGTTCCAGCAAATATCCATTTAGCTGCACTATTCAGCCCGTAACTGGATAGCTGAACCACATAAAATTAAGACAGATCACTGGCTGCCCTAACTTTATCTGTTTTTTGCTATCTGGTTAGGGGCTGAATATTGCTGCTTACTAGATAGGCAGTGCTCTGTCTGATGAAACCGGATATTCAGCGCCGGACGCCAGGTAAGTTCCAGCACTGAATATTGAGTTATAAATAAAGCTAGGTGCTTTAAAGTCCTGACTGCTGGTGAATTTCAACCCCAATATGCGGATAACTCCCTGAGTTAGTCTGGCTGTCGGGATCTATTGTCTTGCTTTGACTGCTGCTGCTCTTTGCTGTCCCCCCTCCCTTCCCCCCCCCCCAAGTTGCTGCTCTAGGTGGCCACCTAGTCTTGCCTAATATTTGGGTTAGCTCTATTTGTATTCTTTTCACCTTTTTTTAAAATTTAAGTCCGTGGTAGCTCAATAGGCTTTTTCTCATATAATTTTTTCATACAAGTTCAATTCCTCTCACAGGTAAATCACACAAACCAATTGCAGCATTTGATACGCTATTAGAGTTACTGAATTTAACTTCATTTCCAGATCCACCAATTTCCTTCCACCAGAGAAGATCAATGTGGTTCACTGTGTTTCCCAAAGATACCCAGAATCTCCTCATTGTAACTTTAGCAGAGCTTGTTGTTCTGTTAATATTCTGGTCAAAATAGTTGTGTAACCCTAGATGTTTTGCAACTGTGTGTACAACAGCTGAGATCACCGTTCCTTTTCATTGGACCCCTGAATTGGTGGTCTCCTGGTTTCCTGTAGGCTGCTCGCGTTGACCTGGGCACATTGCAGGCTTTCTCAGCCTATTTTGATCATGTCACTCAAGCTTCTCTCAGTCATAATTTCACTACCTATGCCTAAGAAACTTCAAAAGAGAAACAGATTCTCTTTCACCATTTAATCTTCCACAATCTGACACATATGTAAATCATAGAAGAGATACCTAAAAATCTAATTTAAAAAAATAAAAGCATACATTTCCAATGAAATGTTTTCCAAATTTTTCCTGATGTGATCTAATTTTAGCAGTTAAAAATTTCTGTGAGCCTAGATGGTGTGTGTGTGTGTGTGTGTGTAAGTAGGTGAGTGGTAAAGGTATGTGTTTTTGTCTAAATGAAGGGATGAGTAAAAGTGGAGGACAGATAGGATAGGGGACCTTCTGTCTGCCCCTTGCAGTCTCCAGTCTCCTATGTTTCTTCCATTTGCACTGTAGCTATCCTTCCTTTCCTTCTCGTTTTTCCTACACAGGCCCTGTCTCAGCTTTGATATCTTGCTGGCAGGGGGAGCCTGGGCTTTGTTCCTGCTGTGCTGCTCATTGTCTCTGCTCGTGGTCAGTCCTCCCCTTGTTTGGGTGGGTACACGTTGAATCCCATCTCCTGGGCTGATGACCCTGCAGCAGTCCTCACTTCCCACTAAGCCCATGTAGGCTGATAGGATGTGTAACTTGACCTGCACAGGCTCAGCAGTAAGCATGGACTGCAGCACCATCTTCAGCCAACACTTTAAGCAGCCTGAATGAGCTGATGATGCTGCATCCTGCATTTCTTTTACCTGTATAGACAAGCTCACAACCTCAAAAGAGGATTTTATGACCCTTTTTAGGGTCCTGACCCACATTTTGGGAACTGTTGCTCTAATGCTGCTGTTTTATCATAGCAGGTCTCATTGTTATGTTGCACTCTGTCTCCTGCCAAAAGGTACACAATAGAGCTCTGTACTTAGAATCTGTTATCACATATACAATACTGAGTCACACAGAGCTTTCAATCCTTCAGATAAATCTGGTTCTGCCACACAGAAGCCAAATCTTATATTTCAGTATTTAGACAACTGCAGTAAAATTATCCTTGGGAATCTGACACAAAGGATTTACTTTCTCACACACCGTTCACAGTATTTCCACTTCACAGTAGAACGCTTCCTAAAGGACTTACTAAACAATTTTAGATCTGAGGCATCTTTACAACTTGCAGATCTGCCTGAGGCCATGCATTTCCCAGCCAATATACTCACTTGTTTCTATGGCATCAAGCTCCAGACATCATCAACATTCCTATGAATTCACCAAATTCCTCTTTCAGCAGTTTTATAAACTGCTTTTACAGCTAACTCAGGGGTCAATGCAATAAGCCATGTGTTAGAACCGTGTGCCGAACTTAAGTACACAGTATCCTTTCCTACACAAACACTGTATGAAATTTCTATTTCTGTTGCAGTAAACTAATAGCCTGAAAATTGCCTTGGCATTATAAAGTGGGCACTACCAAAAAAATCAACATACACTGCCATGGTAATCTGCTGCTGTTTCCTGCATTGGGTGTTTTCTATCCCTTCCTCTCAATGCGTGAGTCTATCCCCCTTCAGTAATAAATGGGGATTGGTTCATGCAGTGACAAGGAAAAAAAAAGCCGGGAATAAAATCCTTGGGGACCCAGGTGGGCCCTAAATACTCCCACTCCCTTGCCAACACAAATGCTAGAGGCAGACCCTGCATTCTTTTAGATTTTTCTGCCTGCAGCACTTTTTCCTGTTGCCCTAAAAAACACTTTTATTTTCCTCTCTACCCTCTCCCCTTCACAGGACAGGCAGAATTTCTGTATTCCCCCTCCCCCACAAGCAGCACTTCTGCACTTTTTCCTTCCCCCTCCTCCTATACACTCTGGGTCACCCACAAATTATTACCAAAGCCTGAGCTAAATAGTAAAACAAAAATAAATAAATGCCAACATTTTTACCTGCCTTCCCTCTTTAAAGCAGCAGCCACTGAGCAGGCAGTAACACCAGCAACAGCACCAGTGGGGGGAGGGAGGAGACCCTCTTCAGACTCCAACACCAGTAGGGGTAGCATTTGAGTAGGTAAGGGGGGTGGACTGGGAGTATCAACCAGCAGATGAGATGAGTGAGGTATGGTAGACCCTTATCTCTGCTATTGAGCAGCCTTCTTCAGCTGTGAAGTGGTGCGGGGAGTGGGGAGCGACAGCAGCAGTGTCTACATCGGCATTAGCATTGTAACATCAGTAGCAATGGCAGTGAAGGAGGTGGCAGACTCTAAGAACAGCATCAGAGAGACTTCACAAATGGCACAAACAGGCTTCTTCTTGCATAAATCATGCACAAATTAGTCTGTTACTGTGCCTGCATGAGTTTTATGCTTGCTATTCGCCGGAAGTTACAGGGCTCCCATGGCACACCGTTAAGTTTGCCGAGGCATACTGGTTAAAAAGCACTGTTCTAGGGCTATGAATAATGAGGTGCCAAGTGTTATCCAGCTCAAGATGCCCAGGAGCAGCATGGAAGCATAACACCATAACTTGGATCTTGTCCTTCAAGTGAACATTTGTAGGTGGATGAGATGTGTCCTTTGTAGTACCTACTGAAAGCATAACTAGAGACTTCACAGGCAACCTGGTGCACTAAACAGGAAAGGAAGAACTGATTTAGGACTTGAATGTAGATCCGAGGAAAGGCTTTGAGTACTGTGATAGTACTGTAGTAGGGTGAAGCTCACCTATCTCAGAAGGAAGATGAAGGAAACTTTCTTGTCACAGAACAAGGACGGAAGGATGTGTGAAAAATGGGGTTGCCCCTGAAAGTAGCATTAGTGTTTATGGAGGTGTGAAAGGGATGGTTAAACAGTCACTAGAGGTAGCATGGGTATGTATGACCATTTTGGCTGTCAATGAAGAAGTTACAGGAGGTTCTTCAAGAAGTCAACAGAAGATCCATATTCTTCCTCCACATAGCAGGATGACTTAATCAAATACTGGGGTTTGTGTTGATGTCTTTTCACTCATTCCAGCTGCCCCAACCATTGGAAGGATGTGAGAGGTCCATATACCAAGTTCTGTAGGGACTCTAGTCATGGAGTCCTTGGGGGCAGGCTACCCCACATCCATATCCAGAAGATTGAGAAGCACAGCACTTCTTGGATCTGGGACTGTAGGCCTGATTAAGTTGCCACTGCTGGAGGAGAACTGCTTTGGCTAGTGGCTGAAGAGGCAGATTATGAAGACTGTATGATGAAGAGGAAGGGGTTGTGGTCTTGGAAATAGAGATCATATGCTCAAAGTCCCGCTACCACTGCTGAAGTAAGAATTGTTCCGGGTAGCATGGCTGCAGGCAGACCATGAAACTCTCCTATCAGTGCCTGGTCTGGGCCCAATAAAGGCAGTTCAACTGAAAAAAGAAATTGAAAATTCCTTATCAGCACCCAGACTCGGCTTGATAGAATCTGTACAGGTGGGAGTGGATTGCAGCAGCCACAACTTTGTGGAAGACTGGTTAACACTGGAGGCTATTCCATTTATGAAGGAGGAGACGGTGAATGGAATGAAGAATTGAAAAGATAAAGAGAACATATTGTGAGGAGTGAAAGATGAGAGTTGTGTCTATAGAAGACTATGGATGAAGAAGAATGAAGTTTAAAAGCAACAGTCACTCAGGAGGTAACAATCACACATGCCCAGAGAGTTTTCTAGACTCTTCTGGCCTGTAGGAGAGTGAGTCCGGCTAGGCGTCCTCAGGGATGTCATCTCCCATATCTGTGGCTGATTATATCTTGCTTGTTCATGGAGAACCTGTCTCCATCAGATATGAATTCATGCTGGCCGAATGAATGAGAGGGAGAGGACCAGGGAAAAGTATGTAACTGTTTGTGGAACCTTGGGGTATGGACTGATTAGTGGAGGAGTAGCCTAATGGTTAGAGCATTGGCTTGGGAAACAAGAGACCAGCAGTCCATTCCCACTGTGCCTTGGGCAAGTCATTTAACCCTCCATTATCTAAGAAAAATCCAAGTTATCAATGTCCCTGTTTAATGTACATTACCAAAGGGGCAATTTAAAAGGCCCTCTCTATTAAACCAAGGGCTGCATGAATCACCCATGAAATTGGTAAGACTTTATCTTAGAAGCGTAAGTCAGGACATTGTGTAACGAGCCAGCTTTTATTAAGTCTTCTTTTCCTTTCACCCACCCCAGGGATAATCTTAGCTTTATAGGCTCTTAAACCTATTAAAGGGAAGGAGGTGCCCATATTCACTTTCAGGTGCGGTTCATCCTCATCAGGAACAGATTATAAGAACCTGAGATTAATTAATCTTGAGGTGAACAAAGTCCATTAAATGTATTAGGTATAGTTGTATTAATATAAATATCCCCAACAAACTTAAGTAAATAAACAACTTAGATATCTAAACAAAACCTTAAAACTAAGATGAAGACAGCAGTCCAGCAATGATATGGAGGCTTTCCAGTCTTTTGCATTGAGTGTCATATGTATGATTTTCTCCCAGTTGGTGAGGGGTCTTGTGTGCACTAGATAAAAGGTGCTCTTTGCTTTCAGGGAACAAGTCTGATCTCTGGAGGGTTGAGTAGCAGGCTTGGAGTATATAAGGAAGACAGAGAGGTATATAAGGGAGACAGAGTACTAAAGTCCCATCTCCAGTCGGGCAGCCTCACATGACAGGAAAACATTACCCTGGAGTGGTCGGAAGTGATCCTGTAGCTAGGACCTTTCCTCCAGATGATATAAAACCCTCTCAAACTGAGGAGGTTTCTCCAGGACCATGTGCCCATGAGGGAAGAATTGACCAGCCATTATAGTTGGTGATTCAATCATTAGGCATGTAGAGAGCTGGGTAAGGATCGCCTGGTAACATGCCTGTCTGGTGTGAAGGTAGTGGACCTCATGTGCCACCTAGACGAGGTTTTAGATAACACTAGGGAGAAGTCTACTGACTTGGAAACAGGATACTGGGCTTGATGGACCTTGGTCTGACCCAGTATGGCATATATTATGTTCTCAAGTTACAATGTAAACCGCTTTGACTGAAAAAATAAAGCAGTGGAAAAGGAGCAGCTGCAAAGGTTAAAGATTTCAATCAAGCATGTGCGTTGTTTAAAAATACTATCTCGAAAGCCCAGAACAGCTGTATTCCATGCTTTAAGAAAAGTGGAAGGAAGTCCAAAAAACTGCCAGCATGGTTTAAAGATGAGGTCAGAGAGGCTGTTTTAGCCAAAAACGCATCTTTCAGTGAATGAAAAAAGGAGTCAAATGTTGAAAACTGGAAACAACTTAAGCACTAGCAAGTTAGATTCAAGGCTTTGATAAGGCAAGCGAAGAGAGAATTTGAAAAACTTACCGTACAAGCAAAAAATGCATAATAAAAACTTTTTCAAGTACATTCATAGCAAAAAACCTGTGAGAGGGTCAGTTGGACCATTAGGTGATTGAGGGGTAAAAGGCGCACTAAGAGGGGACAAGGCCATGGCAGAGAGACTGAATGAACTCTTTGCTTCGGTCTTTACTGAGGAAGATGTAGGGATCTTACCCATGACTGAAATGGTATTTAAAGGTGATGCCTTAGAAGAATTGAAAGAAATATCAATACACCGGGAAGATGTGCTACAACTATTTGATAAACTGAAGAGTAGCAAATCACCTGGACCAGATGGTATACATCAAAGGGTGTTGAAAGAACTGAAATATGAGATTGCAGATTATTAGTAATCTGTGAACTATCATTAAAATCATCTGTAATACCTGAAGATTGGAGGATGACCAATGGAACACCAATTTTTAAAAAGGGTTCCGGGGGTGATCTGGGAAACTACAGATCGGTGAGCCTAACATCAGTACCGGGAAAAATGGTAGAAACCATTATAAAGAACAAAATTGCTGATAGTCATGGCTTAATGGGAGACAGCCAACAATGCTTTAGACACGTAAGATCTTGTCTTACTAATCTGTTATGTTTTTTTGAAGGTGTGAATAAACAGGCAGACAAAGGTGAGTCAGTTGATATAGTGTATCTGGACTTTCAGAAAGCCTTTGACAAGGTCCCTCATCAGAGACCTTTGGCAAAACTAAAAAGTCATGGGATAGGAGGCAGTTTATTATTGTGGATCAGGAAATGGCTAAAAGATAGAAAGCAGAGGGTAGGGCTAAATGGCCAATTTTCCCAGTGGAGAAAGGTAAATAGTGGAGTACCCCAGGGATATGTGCTGGATCTGCTGCTTTTTAATATATCCATAAATGACCTGGAAATGGGAATAATGAGTGAGGTTATCAAATTTGCAGATGACACAAAATTATTTAAAGTTGTTAAAACCCATGTGTATTGTGGAAAATTGCAAGAGGATCTTGATAAATTGGAAGACTGGGCATACAAATGGCAGATGAAATTGAATGTGGACAACTGCAAAGTTATGCACCTAGGAAAGAACACCCAAACTATGGTTACACGATGCAAGGTTCCACATTAGGAACCACCACCCAGGAAAAAGATTTAGGCATCATCGTGGATAACATGTTAAAACCCTCCGCCCAGTGTGCAGCAGAAAAATGATAAAGGGAATGGAAGGATACCCCTATGAAGAGAGGCTAAAAAGGCTAGGGCTCTTCAACCTGGAAAAGAGATGGCTGAGAGGAGATATGATAGAGGTCTATAAATTAATGAATGGAGTGGAATGGGTAAACGTAGATCAATTGTTTACGTCATCGGAATATAGAAAGACTAGAGGACATGCAATGGGCAAAAATCAGGTATGCCTTTTTATGTCTGTCTTTCAGCAATGGGGCCCTCTTTGCCCATGAAGTCCTTTGTTTAGTGCATGATGTATGGTGCAGTTTGAAACCATCACTCTAGATTGCTCCAGATCAGTTTTTAGTTCTTTGGATGTTGTACATGGTGTTTTTTCAATAGTTCATACTAACGTTCGAAGACTTCTTGGGTTAATTTTCCTCTTCCCACCATGTCCTGGGAGGTCATTGACAGTTCCATGAGCAGAAAACCTCTTAATAATATTGTGAACTGTAGACACAGGAATCCCAAGGTCTTTGGAGATGGCTTTGTACCAATTTGAAATTTGATGTTTGTTGATAATGGCTTTTATGACAGTCTCAAGCAGCTCTCTTGTCTTCACCATTGTGAAAATGGAACAGGGAGTGAATGTGGCAATTTTAAACACTAGAGTCATCATTCATTGGTTGATTCAAGTCATGTGAGTACTAGCAATTAATCACAGGTGTGTCTAATTATATAACAATGGAAATGTGGTTCTTCGGTTCAAACTGATTTGAATTGTTTATGAAGGTGCCAATAATCATGTCATCTAACAAAACTAAGAGATAAACCCTAAGCCCCACAGACATCCTAAAGAAATTTTTTTTGTTGGATCATTTGCCTTGAAAGGAATATGCCTCTCTCGTGGCAAATCCACCTTTTTATTCTGTTTTAAAAGAGGGAACCCTCCCTCATAGCACCACACCAAAATATAATTACATAATTATCCTCAGACAATATAAATCAAGAAGAAATATTCTGAAAAGTACTTAGCTGCAGTGAATACTTCACTTTCATCAATCGCCTACAGAAAACTGCAGATTCACCGCCGATTGCTGGCATCCAATGGTATTAACTCCGTTGATCTTCAACAAGTCCTTCTCCTGGATTCAGCAGTAATCCCAAGCAGTCAACTCTGTAGATACTATTACTCTTCAGATTTCTCTCACTTAGAATCATCACATAAGTAGAACAGAACCCATTTCAATGATGTATGAGAAACTGTACACAACGTTGTGTTTCAGACCGTGACACTCCTGGTCCTTCTTCGTGCAAAGTACGTCATTATCCCTTTTCCTGTTCTTCCGCTCTTATAATCAAACCCTGATCCCATGGTCACAGGTCTGAGCTCTCATTGGCTGTTCATTACAATTCAACTCAGTTAACCATACTCCACCAATCTAGGGCTAAATTCAGACCTCCAGGTGTTACTGTTCACAAGCGATAGATTCATGATTGTTCCTTATATTGCAAACGGGATAAACAATTCCCTTCACGTGAGTGTTCTGGGACAAAATCAAGTATTCACCACGTCAACTCCTGAAATGAATGGTTTTCACCACGTCAACTCCTGAAATGAATGGTTTAACTCCTGACAATGCATCACCACTGGTGCTGATAGGACTCTAGTATTAATTCTAGATTCATGCTCCTGTAATCTTCTGTTCATAGAACGCAATGTCCTCCCAACATAATTCTTCCAGCAAGGACAAGTTATGACATAAATCACAAAGTTACTCAAACAGGTAGTCCAATAATGACTGACACTTCTAGTCCCTGTCATCGGATCCTCCCAATCTGGACCTTCCAAAGTAGTAGTACATGGATCATGGATCTATTGCTTACAAACAGTAACCGGGAGTGTCAAGGTCTGAAACACGACGTTGTGTACAGTTTCTCATAAGTCATTGAAATGGGTTCTGTTCTACTTATGTGATGATTCTAAGTGAGAGGAATCTGAAGAGTAATAGTATCTACAGAGTTGACAGCTTGGGATTACTGCTGAATCCAGGAGAGGGACTTGTTGAAGATCAACGGAGTTAATACCGTTGGATGCTGGCAATCGGCGGTAAATCTGCAGTTTTCTGTAGGCAATTTATGAAAGTGAAGTACTCACTGCAGCTAAGTACTTCTCAGAATATTCCTTCTTGGTTTATATTGTCTGAGGATAATTATGTAATTATAACTTGGTGTGGTGCTATGAGGGAGGGCTCCCTCTTTTAAAGCAGAATAAAAAGGAGGATTTGCCACGAGAGAGGAGTATTCCTTTCAAGGCAAATAATCCAACAAAAAAATTTCTTTAAGATGTCTGTGGGGCTTAGGGTTTATCTCTTAGTTTTGTTAGAGTATTAGATGTGAGATGAACGGTGGTTTTGTGATCTAATAATCATGTCCTGGCAATGTCACAGTTTTTATACTATTTCCTCCTATTTCCTTTTTTTAATTGTTCTTGTTTTATTTGATTCTTTTATGTGTCAAATATGTGGGCATATATAGTTCAAACCCTTTTCGCTGGCCATATTTGTTTAGTAGATATTGGGCATTAAAGGGCTGAACTGCAAGGGTGCCAATAATGTTGACCACAACTGTATTCAATAAACACCTATTACTTTTCTTTTTTGCATCAGTGTTTTATCTGTTAACACCTATAATTAGAATTCTTAAATATGAGGGTGGACTCTGGGATAACAAGAAAATATTTCTTTACAAAAAGGAAGTAGACCCTAGGGCTAGCCCATCCACTAGGGCAGCAGATTTATTTATTTATTTTATTTATTTATATTCTCTTATATACCGCACTATTCAGCATCAGCGCGGTTCACATCGAACAAAATATCTCAGTACAGTCAACATGCATGAGTTTACAGATAACAAGGGAAGGAACTTGGATAACAAGGGAAACTATTTACAATCTATTTACAGATGTAATACTACTGAATAGGTACATGTTACTAGGAACAGGTGCTAGGAATATATTCAATCGTTATAGAAAGTCAGCCTAAGCATGTTATTGAGACATCATGGAATTGGGTAACTGGGTGGGATCGCTGAGGTCAATGGGTGTTGATGACTCTATAAGGTACTTGTTGAAGAGATGGAATTTGAAGGCTTTCCTGAATTGTGATAGGCTGTTGATAGCCCGGATGCCAGGGGGTAGTGCGTTCCAGCACCTAGGGGCACAAAGGATAAAGGCTCTGTTGGCTGTAGAAGAAGAACAGCTTGTAAGGGCCTTTGGGAGCTTTAGGGAGTTGATGGTCGAGGATCTTCTTGCTCTGTTTGGTGTAGTAGTGTGAATAAGGGCAGATAAAGATGCAGCGGAGAGCTTATTGAGAGCTTTGAACATGAGAAGTAGAGTTTTGAAGATAATTCTTGCCTGAATGGGTAGCCAATGTAATTGAATCAGCAAAGTAATTGAATCCCTGAAGTACCCTTGCTGCGGCATTCATTGCCAGCTGTAACGGGTTTAAGGTGGATTGAGGAAGACCTTGAAGAATGACATTAGCATAATTGAAGTGGGGTATGATCAGTGCTTGGTATATTGTCCTGAAATCTATTGGTTCCAACATGGAGCGTAGGTGTCTCAAAGAGCGGATCTTGTAGTATGCAGTTCTGACTGTGTTTCCTATGTGGGATTTCATATCTAGGCGTTGATCAAGAATGACTCCTAGGTAGCGTATTGAGGGTTTGGATTGCAGTTCGGCTTCCTTAGTTTTGAGATATTGTGGTGGGTTGAAGTTGGGATTCCTCGTGATAAAGAGGACTTCCGTTTTCTTATGTTGTATACGGAGGTTTTGGGAGAGAAGCCAGTCAGAAACTGCATTGAAACAGTTTATTAGAGGGGAGAGATCCAAATGGTCAGTGGAGATGGGGGTGTAAAGAAGAACGTCATCGGCATAAAGCATGTAGTCGACCTTAAATGACCGTATGATCTCACAAATTGGTTGCATGTAGATGTTAAATAGAAGGGCAGAAAGTGAGGAACCTTGGGGGACTCCCTGATCTAGGTGGAAGGGTTCTGAAGTTCTGCCTCCTGAGCGGACATGCTGCCATCTTCCAGATAGATAGGACCTGCACCATTCAAGCGCTGTTCCAGTGATGCCCTTCTCAATTAGTCTCGCTAAAAGGAGTTCGTGATTCACTGAATCAAACGCTGCGGCGATGTCCAGAAATATGAGGTCAAAACCTTGGCGGATGTTATCTATGCCAGAGATTATCTTGCTGAAAAGTATGGTGAGGAGAGTTTCGACTCCATGGTATTCCCTGAAGCCATGTTGGCAGGGGTCTAGCGGTGCAGCGGTGTCAATATGGTCCTGTAACTGTCGCTGGACCTCTTTTTCGATGATCTTAGCAAGTAGAGGTATGCTAGAGATGGGTCTGTAGGACTCTACCCTTAGAGGGTCGAGCTTGCAGATTTTCAACAGGGGTCTAATTGAAGTATGCTTAAGGGCTGAAGGGAATGATCCTGTTGAAAAGGAGAGGTTCATTATGTTGGCAATTACTGGGCTGAAGTGACTGCGAAGCTCCTTGATCCGGAAGGCAGGGCATGGATCGGACTGGGATGTAGTGATGTTAAGGGCTGTAATGGTGGGCAGATCCTGGTGGGCAACATGGTGACTGTCTCCTCTTCTGGTGGGCAGATCCTGGTGGGCAACATGGTGACTGTCTCCTCTTCTAATTGGCAGCTCAGTTCTAGGCAAGTTCTGATATGCTGCCCCTGCTGCACTACGTGACGTCGCACGCCACTCCCAACATTCATCTCTCGCTTAGCGCTGCAGTAGGCTTTAACGCACATGAGCACACTTATGTCATGCTACTCCTGCCCCCTCTAACGGTTGAATCAGAGGGGGCAGGAGTGGCAGGTCATGACTGTGTGCATGCGCTTTAAGGCCTGCCCTGGCTTCAGAAAGTGATCGCCA
Organism: Ichthyophis bannanicus; assembly: GCA_033557465.1. Lineage (NCBI taxonomy): Eukaryota > Metazoa > Chordata > Amphibia > Gymnophiona > Ichthyophiidae > Ichthyophis > Ichthyophis bannanicus. The sequence continues at coordinate 1,399,677,012 of CM066032.1, read as the reverse complement.
TGCCGTCAATCAACCCTGGGTGAGAGGCTGGATGCTGGGGTCAGTGCAGCGATGGCCCATGGTGGGGGTGGCACATTGGGCCTGCCTAGGGTTGCAAGAACTCTTAGGCAACCCTGGGGAGACCCAAACAAGTTAATAGCATTCAAGAAAGCAAGAGATAGACACAGAAGATCCTAGAACTGAAGGCAAAGCCTGAAATGAGGCAGGTTCTCTGATGGTGCATCTGGAATGGGCAAACACGATGGACCTTGTGGTCCTAATCTGTCATCATTTTTTGTGTCTCTGTTTCTATGCAGTTTCACACATGGAGGGTAGAGCATTGCATTTTCTGGCAATGCTGCATGACCTATGGAATTTATACTTGTAAGGCGTAATGTTATACAGCTTTTTCTGTGTGTAAAGCATGTTTTAATGAGGTAATTTTATAAAGTCATTCCCATTCCCAGTGGACATAGGCGGGGGCAGAGTGTAGGTGGAGAGTGGGTGGCATGTACACATATGTGCGTAGATTATAAAATACCTAATCTACGCATCTACTGCGTAGAGTAGCTACAAACATTTACACCTGCTTGAGAGCAGATGCAAGTGATCATGCCCGCATTGTAGGTACATTTTCTGTCCCTTATGTTGGTATTGCATAAAAAAAAGTAGGCACCTACTTTTCTTTATAAAATAGCACCTACATGGCCACTTCTGTAGGTGATTGCCCTTGGTTCCCCATTATAAACTTATCCTTTAAAAGCACAGCATAACTTATAAATTTGTGCAAGGGTATGCATGCGTAAAATTGTGCAAGACTGCTGCTATGTTTACTTGATGTGCACATAGGCCTTCTCAAGAGGGTATTTTAGGCAGAGCAGGGTCGAGTTCCAAAATATACAAATAATTTATAAAATGCACAGAGAGTATATACACATATTTGTACCTTCTTCAGAGCAGGTATAAATTTGTGTGTGACTGGAGGTCATTGTAGACGACTATTTTATAAAGACTCTTAGGTACCTATATTGCTTTTATAAAATCAGCATAAACTAGGCAGTTTTTTGAACATTTCACATAGGCAGCCTGTTTTGAAATTACTCCTATACTGTACATGACAGACACATGAAAATAAGAATCTTTCTTTTCGATGCAATGTGAAATGCTTTACTTTACAACTGAAACACCGGGCACATATACAAAATACAACTGTAGGTATGTGAACAGAAAGTCCTGGACCGATGATGATTTGTTTGAAGACTACAAAGTTAAAATTAAATAAAATTAATCTGTATAAATGATCCTGCAAAAGACTCTTAAACATACCTGGATTTTTTTCGGTAGCTCTCATTGTTTCTGTTGCAGTTGATTTGGCTTTCATTGGAGTGTGATTTTTCCTACTTGCTGACAAGAAGTTTGACAAATGGCTTTTGGCAGAAGGAGCTGGGGCTAAGCCATCTGCTTTTCCCCAAGGGAACCGCATGTCATTCGCACAGACATTTGCGGCTTTCCTTCTCTGGGGAGGAGCTCCTGCAAGCTGATTTCCTGTCTGAACCTGGCAGGTGTCATCAAATTCAGGCACTTGGTCCATCCCCCACTGCTGGCTGGAAGGGCTGCTGCCTGGGGACTCTCCCTTGTTGCATGACTCCAGCAAGACAGCAGGAACAGCCTCATTGTGGTCTGGGTGAGAGATAGAAGGGAAGCTGCAATCGTGCCTCCCATCTGAACCCAAATGAGTGGAAGAAGACACCTGAAGAGGAAGGAAAATAAAAACAAGCAATGCTGAATATTGTTCTATCTTGACATGATATGGTCAAAGAATTATATATTGAGTTGCACCAAAATAACAATGTATTTTTTTAAATGTTGATATTCACATATGCACTCTGGTTGAAATCCAACATTGAGGATTCAACTAACAAAAAGACATTACGATGGATATCTTGTATCATAACTTGTGTATTATTGCTATTTTGCTGCATAGATACACTGCTGTGCATCAGCAGCTGCAGTAAAAAACAAGTAGAGAAAGCATGCAGAGCATGGTTCATGGAATTATTTCCAACCCTCTGTATGCATCTGTGTGTATGTGGGTGGGTGTGATCATATGTGTGTGTATATGGGTATAGACGTATTGTCTTTGACTTAGAGAGAGGGGGAGGGCAGCTTCAATGGTGCAGATCCAAGCATGTTGTTGGTTTAGAATTAAACTGTGCGATAATTCATCAAACCATTAGGGGTTCTGGTTACTTAGGTGCACTAATGTTAGCACAGGTCCTATGGTTCAATGGTAAATTAATGTATATTAATGTTAGTGCAGAACTGTATGAAGATAACCGCGGTGTGAAGATTGGTGGAAGATTCATAATAGTGGTTGGGGCAAGGTACTTCAGGCCGGAAGGTCGGGGGTTCAAATCCCACTAGAGAACAGCAACCTTGGGCCGGAAGGACTGGGGTTTCTAGTCCCACAGGTGCTCCTTGTGGTCTTGGGCAAGCCACTTAACTCTCCATAGCCCATGTTCCCTGTAAAATAGTTATCTCCAAGTTATAATGCCCTGTTCAATGTAATTTCAGTTTGTTCAAAGTAAACCGCACTGATGCAGAATAGCGCGGTATATAAGAGAATAAATATAAATAAATTAAATAAATAACCTTCACTATGTTGATGATACCACGTTACTGGCCAAAAGTGAAGATGATCTAAAACATCTGTTTATCAATATCATGGAACATAGTATCAAAATGGACCTGCACCTTAATAATGGATCTCAATAATGAAACAACAAGCAGTCATGAAATCTGATGACACCTTGCTCTTGGCGCGGCTGTGAAGGACTTGGACAAGATTTTCAGGTGCAGAGATATATACCTGCATACAAAGATTTGACTTGTTGAAGCCATGATATTATCAATAACTTCATATGGATGTGAAAGTTGAACAGTAAAGAAGAAAGACAGGAAGAAAATTGATGCCTTCAAATTATGGTGCTGGTGAAGAATACTGCATATTTATTTTTTTTATTTATTTATTTAACAGGCCTTATATACCACCTTATCATATACATTGTGACACAGCAGATGGTACAGAGCCCATGGAGTTAGGGGAAAGTAAGGAACTTACCTCAGAATTAGCTGAGCAGCAGACAAACTAAGCACATGTAGAATTAGCTGAGCAGCAAACAAACTCAGCACAAGAAAAGCAAAAAGGCATTCGAGTAAAATGTCCTTGCACTAGTCCTGACGTAGCTAGAAGCAGGAAGGCTAATCAGGAACACCTGTTCTCAGAAACCCAGGCAGCATGCAAAGAGAACAAGGATAAAAGCTGCAGGGTAGAACCAGGGAAGGCCAGTAGGGGCAGCGACCTGGGAGGACTAAGCCAGCATCCAGTGAACACACGTCATGCTGGAGGAAATCCACTGAGGGAAGGAAGCAGTAGGTGTGGCAGCAGAGCAGGAAACAGCCAGCATCGTGCCCAGGACCCTGCTAGGATTCCTGGTAGTTGGAGAGCCCAGGAGAGAGCTGCCAGAAGCCCAGATATAAGAGACAGAACCACAGCTAAGAGGTGGGAACCTAGCTTTGCTAAAGAAAAGGCAAGAAGTTCTGTTTGGTTTGAAAGGCAAGGGCGTGGCACCAGAAGTAACTTTGACACTGAAAGTTACACAGTAATGCCACCAGCGTGGAGAAGAAGGGAAAGCCAGAAGGAAGCTTTTAATATACCAGGCATTCAGAGCCCTGGATTTAAAGAGCCCTTTCTGGAAAAGTTAGCCCATGACTCACAGGAGAGTTTTAAGGAAGACAGCAGCTGTGAAGAGCGTGACCCATATGCAATCGTGACTCTGAGTTAATGCAGTGGGAGAACAGCAGCTATAATTCTGACCCTGTGCCCATGGATTGTACAATATGTTTATCTGACGATATTGTATTTTTATGTTGAACATGTGCAAAGCAGCCAGCTGATGGTGCCTAAAGGAAAGAAGATATTTTTCTGTGCAACAGTTCTTTTGTTTCATATTGTTTGTTGTATCTCAAGAATATCCCATCAGGGCAGGGAATAAAACCCTAATATTATTTTTGCCTTACCACTTGACTACAAGACTCTTTTTGTATCAAAGGCAACTTAAATCTTAACACCCTAGGCAGCCGCCTAATAGGGTTATATGAGGTAGCTATCACTCACTATCTCTCACAACATTCAAAGTGGTTTACAATGAACAGCTATAGCAACAAGCTTTACATTGAACAGGGTTATTCAACTTGGAGGTTACATTGGGGTAAACAAGCAACTGTCAGTTGCTAACTATATACAAGAACTCTAGTTGTGTTTCATGGTCCAGTTGCTGTTACTGTTAATCATCATCTTCTGGGGTCGTTCCAAAGTATTCCAGGAACAGATGGGTTTTTATCGCCTTTCTAAAGTCTGTTAGGTCTTTGATCTCATGTGTTGATGTGGGGAGATCATTCCACAGGTTGGGTGCAAATAGGGAGAAGGCTCTGTTGCAGGTGGATTGGTTTGCTTTCCTGAAGTTTAGCGGGGTCTCTAGGATGTTGTTATCTGTTCCTCTCCTTGTTTTGGTAGGCGGTGTTTTCTTGATCAGTGGTTGCAGTGTTGTAGGTGCAAGGTTGCTTGGTGTTTTAAAGATTATTATTATGTTTTTTTACTTGGTGCATACAGTCATAGGGAGCCAGTGCAGCTGATCGAGCGTGGGTGTTATGTGTTTATATTTTGCTGTTCCGGTGATGATTCTGGCCGCAGTGTTTTGTACCAGTTGCAAGGGGAGGGTCGTTTTCTTCTGGAGTCCATGGTAAATTGCATTACAGAAATCTAATATAGGCATTATTATGGCTTGGCAGACAGTTCGGAAGTCGTTGTCAGAGAGCAGTGGTTTGAGGTTGCATAGCATTCTGAGTTTGTGGTATGCTGATCTGGTTGTCTTCTTGATGTGTGGCTGGAAGCTGAGTTGTTGGTCAAAGGTGACCCCGAGGTACCTGACTTCTCTTTTATTGCTTATAGTTTGGTCGAAGATTTTTATTGAGTCTGGCGGTGAGAATATCGTACTTCTGGTAATGTGTTTCAGTTCAGATTTTTTATAGTTTATGTAAAGGCTTTGACTGTTGAGCCATTCTGACATTGATTCCAAGCATGCTGTGATCTGTGAGTAGTCCAGGTGTTTGATGTTTATGGGGGTGAATATCATGATGTCATCTGCGTATATCCTGTAATCGATGTTGAATTGTTTTATAATGCTGTAAATCAGCTGTATGTAGATATTGAATAGTAGCGCCGAGAGAGCTGATCCTTGTGGGACTCCTTGGTGCTGGGTGAAGGGTTCAGACTGTCGGGTTTTGTTTCTTACTTGTTGTGTACGGTGGGAAAGGTAGGAGAAGAACCAGTCTAGTACTGTGCTGCATATCCCTATGTCCCGGAGTCTTTGTAGCAGAGTGTTGTGATTTACTGAGTCAAATGCAGCAGTGACGTCTATGAAACACACTACAAAGCCTTGGTGTATATTGTCCATGCCCGTTACAAGGGTGTCCAGGACAGATATAATGAGTGTTTCTACTCTGTGGTTTTGTTTGAAGCCGTATTGGTGGGGGTCTAGTGGGGCGTAGGTATCTATGTGGTCCTGCAGTTGGTGCTGTACACATTTTTCAATTATCTTAGTTATGAAGGTGAGGCAGGATATTGGTCGGTAGGAGTTTGGTTCATTCTTATCAAGGTTGTTGTTGTTCAGGATTGGTCTGATGGCTGCTTTCTTGAGTTGCTGGGGGAAGTATCCTTGAGCTAGTGAGGATTTCACCATCTTTTGTAGGTGTGGAGCTAGATATTCTTTTGTTTGCTTGATCCATGTAACTGGGCAAGGGTCAGTAGGTGAGGTTGTTGTGTTTATGGTGGTTATGATGGAGTTGATTTGCTGTCTTGATGGCATGTGGAATGTGGTCCATGTTTCTTCCATAGTATGTTGTATGTTAGATTTGGTTGGTTTCTTGAGTGGTGTTCGTGTGTATTTGAGTTGTATATAGTCGGCTAGGTCTTGGGGGGCAATGGCATCTAGGTCATCTGTTTTGGTTGGTTCTTTCATGAGATTGTTTACTATAGAGAAGAGCTCCCTCGGTTTGTTGATTGATTTCATTATCAGGTTTGCGTGGTACTTCTTCTTGTGACTGTTTATCATGTTGTGGTATGCAGCTTGAAGTTCCTTGTATTCTGTTAAGATGTTGTGTTTTTTTGTTCTTTTCCATTGCCTTTCCATTTTCCTTAGGTGTTTTTTGTGTCTGTTGATTTCACTTGAGTACCAGGGGGCGTAATGTTTTCTTCTGTTGTCATGGTTTGGTTTCTGTGGTGCGATTGCTGCATTATGTAGAGTTTCTTTCCATTTGTCGAAGGTGGTATCAAGATCCATTATGCTTTGATCCAGTTCTGGCAGAATTTCATCCAAGCATTTGTCTTTGTGGAAGGTTCGAAATCTTCTTTTCTCCTTGAGATTTGCTTCAGGGGTTTGACTTTTCATGGTCTGGTTTATGGAGAAGTTGATCATATGGTGGTCTGACCAAGGGATTGGGATGATAGTTATGTGTGTTATCATGTTGCTGGAGTATTCTTGGTTTGGTGTAAATATCAGGTCGAGGGTGCCACCCATCTTGTGGGTTGCAGTCTTTATTATTTGGGTGTATTGCAGATCTTCCATGGTTTCCATGAAGGTCTCTTGGTTCTGGGTGGAAAGTGATGGGATGTTGGGATCCGCTAGGACTATGAATGGCTTGTTTTGGATTGCTATGGAGAAGATTTGTTTCAGTATGGTGGAGAGTTCTTCTTCATTTGAGCTTGGGGCTCTGTATAGGAGGCAGAGTGCCAGATGTTTATTTGCAACTTTTATTATGTTACTTCCTGTGGTTTGCACGTTGGATGTGGTCTGGACTTGCAGGTGTGCTTTTGCAATGACTATACGCCACCAGCTCTGTGTGTTGGTCTTGTGGAGCTGCGTATTGTATATTGTTGAGAGGCCATCTGGTTTATTAGTACATTGTCCGTATCAGAGAGCCATGTTTCGGTTATGCACATGACGTTTATGTCCTGGTTGTGTATGTAGACCATGATGGTGTGGAACTTGTTCCGTATGGAACGGGCATTGACTAGTGCGCAGGAGAGTATGGTGCCATGTGGTAATATGATATTGGTTATTTCTTTATTGCTGGTAGTGCTTACTTGTATGATTCTTCAAGGTCTGTTGTGGTGCTTAGCATATGTAATTGCCTGAGTCCTGTATGATGCATATCTCCCTGTTTGTATAATTGGTATTTGGTGCGGGTGAGATAGTAGTTTGGTTTTTCCTTCATGTGTGTGACTATTCTTTAGGAGCAAGAGGAGAAGGAGTAGTATGAGTGGTATCTTGCTATCCATTCTATTTGTGTGTGACTAGGGTAGGTTGTGTAGCAAGTAATGAATTTGATTCTTTTACTATTTGAAGGGATGTAGTAGGTGTGGTCGCTTTGTTCTGCTGGGTGCTGGGAGCTGTTTTTACTCATGGTTCTCCGCATTCTGTGTCCTAGTTTCTTCCTGGTCTGTGGTTTGTTGCAGCTTCTTGTTCCTCTGGTTGGTGGGTAGGAGGCTTCCAGGTGGTCCTTTGGTATTATGCCTTATATTGCTGTGGCCAGTACTGGTTGTTGTAAATGCTGCCTTCTGGCAATGATCCTGATCCCCTTTTCTATTAACTTTTTCTTTAAATGGAGAATGTTCCTTTCTTGTCCCTCTCCAGAAGAAGCTATTACTTTTTTATTTTCTCTTTTCTTTTCCTATTGCCTAGTTTCCCCACCTAAGGGCCATGCCAAAGGGCCCTCTGGCGAGGCCCTCAGGTGCGGGCCCACCAGGCGCTGGTGCGCGGGAGGCTCTTCTTAATACTACCTGCTGCTGGGGTGCGTTGGGCCCTGATTGGCCACATGAGGGGGACCAGGAGGTGTTGCGGCCTCCCGATCTTCTTCCCGCCGCCAATGGAGGCTCAGCTGGGCTGCTGGAGGAAGGCTGATGGCGCCAAGAGGCGCTTCTTAATAGTATCAGTTGCTGGGGATGCGTATACCATATACCAGGCATGTCCAACTTCGAACAGGTCGTGATCTACTTTTTCCGGCCAAAAGTGCCGGTGATCTACCACCATGAAAATTAAATTTCAAATTAAATTTTAACCCAATAAAGTTGGCGGATTCCCCCCCCCCCCCATTTTTAATGAACCTTCTGTCATTTACTTGGATGTGATCAGCTGTTAAGCAAATTAAGCAAAAACAAAACAGAGAGACGAAGATCCAGTAAGAATTGTGAGGGGAAATGGAAAGTACATTTTTTCTTAAAGTTTTATTGAGTAATAACTTTCTTTAACTTTTATTGAGTAATTTGTGTTAAATTTAGGTTGAGTATTGATCCAGGCTGATCTTGCACAATCTTTAATATTTCGCTCTGCTCATTAGTGAGACTTCTGAGCCTGCATTTCATCCACCAGCTTTTTGAAGTTGGGTGAATATTGCGTGAGGGCCAGTCTCAGGGAATCCTGGAGATGTTCATCTGTCATGTTGGAACGTTGTGTACTTTTTGTCATTTTCAGATGGGAAAATGCAGATTCAAACAAATAAGCTGAACCGAAACAGGAGTGTACAGCTTCACTGCATCTTCTCAAGTTGGGAAATTTGTCTCCTAGGCACTAGCTTCCAAAACGATTCTTGCTCAGCACAGGTCTTGAAAAAAATGTCATTTTTAAGGGTTAATATTTTGTTTTCAAGAGATGGCTTGTTCAATGAGTAATTTTTACTGATAGCAGCTGCAGTTTCTTTAATGTCCACATCTACTTTGAATGGGTCTGACAAGTACTCCACAACTGTTCCAATTTTTTTGGAAGTCACAGAATCTATTTTCAAGTTCCTGGATAACAGAACAGATTTCTGTCACATACTTCTCGTTCTGAAAAACAAAATTTGGATATTGTCCCAGATGGTCTTGCGTATTAGGAAAATGATCAAAAGTGTTTGCAAGGTCTGTCATCATTAGCTCAAATTTGCTCTTGTAGGATGAAACTGTACTCATCATCTCACCAATGCATTTGTTTTTACCTTGTAGTTCAAGGTTCATATCACTTACTTCGCCTATAAAGTCAGCGAGAAATGTCAGATCACATAACCACTCCTCATCTTCCAACTCTGCTTGGTCATCTCCCCTCTCCTTCAAAAAGCTTCTTATTTCATTTTGAAAATCACAAAATCTTTGCAGAGGTTTGTGCCTACTTAGCCACCTTACATCTGTGTGCAAAATGATTTCCGCTGCCCCTTCATCAAGAGTAAGATTGAAAAGCCGTCTTTGACGTGATCTTCCACAAACTGAATTTACAATTTTGAAAGTGATGTGCATGACAGTCTTTGTATTGAGTTTCTTGCTTGCCAAAACTTGCTGGTGAATGATGCAGTGGTAAGAAAGGAAATCTGGGAAGTCGTCATGCTGTATACAGAAGGCTATGAAACCGTTAACCTCACCTGTCATTGCTTTTGCTCCATCAGTAGTGATGGAAACAAGTCTATGCAATAGAAGATTACACTTTGTCACAAAAGAATGGAAAGAACTGAATATTTCCTGACCGGTAGTTCTCCCTTTTAAAGAAATCATTCCAAGTAGTTCTTCTTTAAACCATCTTCAAAAACCATCCGGATAAAGACTGGTAACTGGGCTATGTCTCTTATGTCTGTAGAGTCATCCAGTTGGAGTGAGAAAGCAACACAATTTGAAACATCCTCCAACAATTGTTCAGTTGTGTCTCCACACATCTTTTCTATTCGCCGCACGACGGTGTTTCTTGACAATTGTACATCTTGAATAGCAGCTATGATCTCTTTCTTATTTTCTAAATCCTTGAAAAATACTGTCAGCTGCTTCAAGAAAACAATCTTTTACAAATTCCTCTTCAGTGAAAGCTTTGCATTTCTTTGCGATCAGTTTGATGACCTTGAAGAATGCTATCGTTGCATTGACCGAATGTGACCTTGGCTTTGCCATCAACTGTTGCTGAGTAGCCAATTTTGATTTAAGTTCTTTGAGCTTCAGTTTACAAATTTCACTTTTGGGTGGAAAATCAGCATCAAACTTATTGCTATGCAGAGCCTTATAATGACGCTCCAGATTACCCTTTTTGGGCAAGGATACTGGGGCGTTACAAATTAGACAACAACACTTGTCTTTCACCATGATGAAGAAGTAGTCCATTTCCCAGTCATCATGAAAGTGGTAGGTTTTGCTCTTCTTTGGAACACTCATCTTCGTTATACTGGGGTGGCTGTCACTGTCCCAAAGTATTAAAGATCAACAGGAACTGAAGACCTCTGGATGATGTGCAATACAAGGACTGGAGATGCCAAAACAAACACATGCAGTTCTAAAAGTAAAAATAAGAATTCATCATACTGGCACCAATAATCAAATACCACCAAACAATCATCAAAAATACTCAAACACCTGTCCAGCAAACCAGATAAAATCAAATACCGCCAAACATGTTCAAATACCACCACACGCAATTTAATAAATTCTGAACACAGTGTAGAATCAATGCAAAGGCAAGGCAAAATAAAATTGCAGTGTAGAATCAACGCAAAGGCTAGGCAAAATAAAATTGCAGAGGCAAGAAAAAGTCACAGTGGTTTGAACCAATTCGAAGGCAAGGCATAGGCAAGTTAGAACAAAATTGGAAAAGCCCGCCAAAATCACCAAATTCTTGACACTTTGTTGTGTCTGCCCGAAAATGTTTAATGAAAGCAAACTATAAAGCGACCAACGACCAGCACACAACACAACTAATACGGTAAGTGTATTCAGGTAAAGCCCAGGTGAATGGATATCGCCCGGTATATAACACACTTCTAAGGGGTGTTGGGGCGGGGGCAGGAATGGGTGATTCTGAGAGGCAGGAGAGAAGGTATGACACCGGGCCTGTGGCGTCTCGTCATGGGGCATGGGCGGCGGCCCACTGGGGTACCCACAAACTATGGGCACGAAAACAACAAGCGCCCCATAACACCCGCAGGCAAGATTCCTGCAGGCAGGGAAAAAAGACAGGCAAAGGATCAGCAGCAGCAGCAAGCCCTCGGCAGATGACCTGCCAGCACGAGCTCTCTCCTAGCGATGGGGCGAGCTGCTGGAGAGATGGAGGCAAGTGGGGCTGGTGATCTACCTCTGACCCCTCCGCGATCTACAGATAGATCACTATCTACCTGTTGGACATGCCTTCCATATACCATGGACTGCTCTAAGAACAAATCAATCAGTACTTTAGAAGCTCAAATAGCAAGACTTTGACTTTCATATTTTGGACACATCATGCAAAGAGAAAGATCATTGGAAATAGGCATGCTTGGCAAGGTTGAAAGTCAACGCAGAAGAGGAAATCCAGCAATGCAATGGATCGATACAATAACAGCAGCTATGGATGCCACTCTATCAACAATTAGCTGCTTGATTGAAGACCAAACACAGTTTAGGGCTATTATCCACAGGGTTACCATGAGTCCACATTGACTTGATGGCACTTAACAACAACTACAAAAGTGCAGTTGAGTCTGGGTAGGCATGTTCACGTGTAAGCAGTAAATATGACTAAGAGTTAATGAGGCACAAGATAGTGTGGTCAATTTGAATAAGATTGAAATTCTGGAAAAAGAAGTGCAAGTAAGAGAAAGGGAAGGTCAAGGCAAGTTACAATCGGGTATTTTCCTGACCACAGAGGGCTAACAATCTAAGTTATACTTGAGATAATGGAAAGTTGAGTGACTTGTCCAACATCACAAGCAATGACAATGGGATTTGAACTTGGCATCTGCAGTTCTAAGCTTGCTACTCCTCCTTGGCTGAATTGTTATACCTCTATTTGGAGTAGAAGTTTAGTTACTGAGTGCTTTAAAATAAACTGCTTCGGGGTTATTATAGTTGATGGCTGCGAAGAACTTCTGATAATGTCTGGGTCATGAAAGTGGATATCATCAGAACTGCAAATCCTTCTACTCTGGCTCCAGTTCTTTCAATTCCCCAGAAGCCACAAATCCAGGAGTGGATTTGTACCCAGCACTAGTTATGTGCACTGACAGTGAACTTTGACGGCATTTGTGGTGGTTCGTTTGGCTATTGTTGTATTATGTAATGAAATTAATGCACAGGATAAGGTTCCAGATATAATTCTATAAGCCAAAGATAAAAGCTTGTTTAACTTCTGTGAACAAGGATGGAATTTGAATAAAGTTGCAGTGTTGCTGAATTTGCCAATTCTAGCTAAAAAGAAAAGATCAATAATCCCTGTGAGGCTGCTATTGCTGCAGATTCAGAAGACCATATCACTGTTATTCTCTTATTCTACCAAAACAATTGGAGACACGTGTTGCAGGTCAAGATACAACAATCACAACAATGATTTCTAGTGGAAAATTTCAAAGATGTCCAGTATACACATACATCACCTGTGATTGACAGACATGCTGTTAGAAAGGTTCAAGAAATGAACCAATAAAGGAACTCTAGAGTCATTGTCAAGAAGAACTGGGCACAGAAATTCTCCATCCATTTGATTTATAAGAAGTAGTTGAGCAGTAAGTCCCAAGCTAGTGTAAATGTCCACAGCTTCAGTCTAACTGCCGTTTGTGTCAGTTTTCCCTTCGTATTTTATAAAGATGCATTGGCAACCTGATTGGTATTGTCAATGGTGTTTGCCAAATAATGCCAGGTTGATGATCCGGAACCTGTTGTCACTGACTCTGAATCTTTTGGGATTTGCTCTTCCTTTTTCTCGTTGCAGTAAAACTGGATGGTGGAACCCCCTGCTGGCCCCTACCCAGTACCTTATTTTTAAGAATATTACCACTGAGTATTATATTTGTAATTTATTTGGGTGGCTTCTGGTCTGCAAAACTTATTTAGTTTTATTGTCAGTCTCATTCCTTATTTTTGGCATTGTTACTAATCATATTTCTCATTCCCCTGACAAACTGGCAACACACTGCTACAAAAGAAAGAAACTTGAGGTCACTTACTTGACCAAGACCTCCACCTCCAAGGAAGAAAATTAAGCTTCCTGGATTTTCCATCTTACCTGGACCACATCCAGCAGGAAAACAGGTGTCCTTTTATGTGATGATGCATCTGTACATACTGAAAGTTGACTTGCTTCCACAGATATGTGAAGACAGATCAAGAGTCAGCATAAAAGCAAGTTTGTTTTCCTTGGAAGTGGAGTCTTTGGGTGCATTTCTTGTTTCTGTTGCTACAGACCATTTGAGATCTTGTTGCCATGCTGGACGATAGCATTGGAGGCAGTGGAAGGCAGCTTATTTTATATGTGTATGCTACCAGAGGAAAGCTTGGATATTAAGGGGAATGATGGCAATGATTATTCATTTATGAGCTGAATCCTAGGATCAGGACATGTAATGACTTATGAACAGATTTCTAGGAGGGGCTATAGAGGAGCTAGAAAGCAGGAGCTCTTTGGACATAAAGCAGACAAAAAAACTGGAAGTGGCTAAGAAAATTATTTATGGCAAAAAAGATCACTACCTCTAAGCTTTTAGCTATTTATGAAGTGTAGGGGGGCTCCAATGTGTCTTCTGCCTGTAAACAAGCTGCTATATACATGAGCAGCTGAAGTGTTCGACATCATTTCTTCTCTTCTGACTCATATGTACCTTCACTTTAAGCAGAAAATTAGAAAAACTGCCTTTGTTTTTCTTGAAGTATGGCAAATGTTTCTGGCTACATGCCCCAACTGCATTGTAACTGAGCTATGGGGACATACTTAGCAACATCTCCTCTCTGTTTTCCAGCTGGGGAAGATGTCATGGCTGGAGAGGGGGTGACTGCATATCCTATAAAGAGCAATGAAAGATGTAATAATGAAATATGGAAGCTAATACTTTCATGGCTGAGACCGATGAAATAAAAGTAGATTATATCCCCCCCCCCCCCCCGCCCCCACACACACACTCTTATATTGAGGTAGGCCATCAAGGAAAAGTCAACTCTTCCTCTATTGACTCTAATGACAAATTATAATTGATTGGGTGTCAGGAGTAGCTGTCTATGCAGAATGCCCAGTAGAAAAGGAAACAAGCACTCCTATAGGATCTTCAGTAGTTTGTAACTAAAAACCTTCCAACATTTAGGAAATGTGTACAAAGAAAACTAGGGGGCGTGTTTACTAAACCACATTGGAGATTTTCAGCTTACACTAACTGCAAAAGCGGTGCACTAACTGCAAAAGTGATGCGCCATCTGTTGGGGATGTGCACAGCACATGGAAGTCACAAAGAGCATGGCCTGGCAGCACCATGAATGCACACACTGTAATGCTACCCACTGAAGTGATCTGCACCCATGCTATGACTTTGACGGTGACCACTGTTCACGCCTGCAGTTACTGCGTGTTGCATACATGCCCACTCTCTGTCCTTCACCCATCCATTCTTGCAGTCGCTGCAGGATCTGCAGCTAGCACAGTGATTTTTTGCTCTATCTACATTTTCCATGTGCTGTTAACGCAGGCCGATAGTGCATGCTCTCGTCTGCATTAACAGGTAGCACAGCTTAGAAAATACGCCCCTCAGGGCCCTGTTTTCTTTTTCTTGTGGTGTACCTGATAGCTAGAGAGAAGATATTTAAGCCAGGGCCTGTTCTTTGATTACATTGCCCATATCCTGTACAGTTGTGGCCACCATTCTGAGTGAAGAAACTAATGTTCCATTGTCTATGCAGTTGATTGCCTCAGCATTTCTCCCTGAAGTGCAGCTTTCATGCTTTTTGTACTCAGAGATTTAAACAGTGGCTGTGCTGCCTGGGAAGTCAGAAACATCTGGGTTTTGGCTGCCTTCTGCCACAGCAGATTGCTTTCCCTTCCCCATTGATTAGTACTGACCTCAGCAACATTGCTTAACTTAATGAAATTACTCTTAACAGCTCCAGGGAACAAGGAGAGCTTGATCATTAAAGCAATTAACAAGGAATTGCATGAAGGTTTTGGAATATGCTATACTTGACTATGATCTACCAATTTAATTCAGAGAGAACAATTATTCCCACTATCTGTCAAAAATAGCAGTAGAGGGGACGATTGTCTTATTTAGATATAGATAATGACAATATTCCAGATATAGTATAGAGCAGCACAACCAGAATCAGAACAGAATGCAGATCTTACACATCCTGTCTATTTTAAGCATAATAATAATACACCACACGTGTGATACACTGTACATGAGAACATGCTGATTGGCCTCTGAATTTTCTCTTCACTTTGACAGAGGGCACCGTGAAGTATCAATGCGAGCTCTAACATGTGCTAGGAAATGAATAACTAGGAAAGAGATTTATTATCCTGGTGATTGAGGTAATGGTGCTGCCTGAGCTTTTATTGAAAGGCTATCATCCTTTCCAGGCTCATTAATTTTACAGGGCTGGTACACTTCATTTGAGGGGTGGATATACATTAAATGCCACCAGCGTCTTGCAGAAAACCGGCTGGAACCAGCCCTACCTACCCATTCACTTCAGCATGGTACATCCCATGCTTGTCTGGCAATCCAATGGCCCTACAGTGTCTCCAGCCAAAGGAGGCAACTGCAACACAGAACAAGGTCACTGAGGATAGAGGCTATAGATTTTACATCTTGCAAATGTGTGTTTGGTTGTTTTGTTCTGTTGATTTTTTTTAAACATTTATGTGGGGTTTATAAACAGAATGCAATAAAATCGGTTAGAACTTGCCAGCTTAGATGAAACAAACCATTAGAATATGAAACAGCATATCATGAAAAAAAAATAGTACATAATTTAATAACAGTCCTAAACCTTTGGATAATCCTCCACCAAGTAATAAATTTGCTGGGGCTTGCCACATCAGTCCTCTACATCTCTGTTGCCTTCAAGAGAGCCAATGGTAGATTGCTCTGGAACTCTCAGCAAACATTAAAGATTGGCAGCATTAAAGGCCAGACCTCTACACAGATGAAATAATTTGAATGAATTATATATACATATATATATTAGAAGACAGACCCCCCCCCCCAAGTACTCCAAACAAATACAAGGGATGAAAAAATCGGCAGATTGCAGCAACATGGAAACAGTAGGGACTGAAAATGCCAGAGGATTTAGCAGAAAAAAGATACAGAGGTTTGAGAGTCTGGTTAAAGGCAATACTATGGCTAAAACAATAGTTTACTGAGAGATCACACTGGAGCTTGCTTGTTCTACCACTGTACAGTAGTGACAGCAGTAGAAAAATGCATTTGTACACATTAGAATAGGATACCAGACACAAGTATATGCGTCTGCTGCTGTCAGTACCGTGGTGGAGGCTAGTTCTTCACACTTACCTCACCAGAGGGGAACCAGCCAACCAGACACTTCATTGGAAGCCCCCTCCTCTGGCTCCCTAGAGTGTCATTCAGCCCCACAACAGTGGATCACCACTATCCTGCTGGCATCAACCTAGTTAGTTTCTGGAGTCAAACCCAGCTACCCTATGTCCCACAGTGTTACCAGATCATACTTATTTTCAACTACACTTTCATTTTTCAGCAGAATGAAAAGTGCAGTTGAAAATGGTGGTGGTTTGATCACTAACTGTGTGAAGCAACAGCAGTGAGCAGTTTTTGCCCCTGATGTAGTGGTATTTTTTTGTCGCTGCATATAATTAAAAATCAAGATTTTAAGGAGGCTTTTCTGACCGATGATTGTAACTTAAACCCCATATGGCTCATATTGTAGAGTGCAGTAGAAAAAATTCTGAGGTCCTTTCCTGCTTTTTTGTTACGTACTTTGGCAAATTATAAAACTGGTGTGCTTTACCCAAGATATTATAGTATTTCCATTTTTAATGTATGCCACCTGTTCTGAAGGGTTATGTACAGCAGAAAATATGAGCAATTAGCAGGTAGTTGAAGTGTTATGTATGTGGTATGGAGAAGGGTTAAGTGTGATACATGTATGTATGAGTTTGTGTGATACAGAATTGATCATATGCAGCAGGACACTGTAGTGCTATAATTAGCAAGTACAGTATGTATAAGTGATCCATTTCCACTAATGCACCAGTGATGCATGACAATATTATCTCTGTCTTCTGATCTCCCTAAATTCCTAAGACTCCATAGTGCCATGTGTATACTCTATATGTTCTATGTATTAAATAAGGTGAGGTATATACAGAAATATTATAGAAAGTGCCTGCAGTACAGATGTGAATATGTAGGGTGTGAAAGAAGAAGAGAAAATGGATGTAACATTGCTAAAAGGAAAAAAAGAATAGAGTAGGGTATGAGAGAGTATGAACATTGGATTGGCTAATATAGATGTTAGGATAGGTCTACATATATTTTTCAAATTGGAATGCCAAAATTTTGGTTTATTTATTTATTTAATGCTGTGATCTGTAATGATCTTTAATCTGGTCTTGTCACGTCCTGTTGTTGTGTCTATATATATATATATTAGGGATGTACATATTTCAGCTCACCTTCAGCTCATTAGCAAACTTTAAAAAATTTACCATTCAATACTGAGTTCTTAAGCTATGTGAATGGCTATTCATAGAGCAGTGCTGAAAATCACTGCTATAGGAATAATTCACTACTCCACCTATGGACCTGCCACTGCACTATCTAGATAGTGCCAAGGTGATCCGATAAGATACTCAGCAGCACTATCTGGATAGTGCTACTTAGTATCCCGGTCAGTGGCATTTATCCATATAACAGGTGCTACTATACAGATAAGTGCCACTGAATAGTGATCTGCTAGTGCACAAAATTAATTTATTACTACTCTACAATTAATCATTTATATAGTGCTCAAGACTTACGCAGCACTGCACATATATATATATAGAAAGATGGTCCCTGTTCATTAGAGCTTACAATCTAAAAAGACAGACAATACAATAGCCGAGAACAGGGGTACAAGTAGGGAAAAGGTAGGGGGAAAAACAAGGGATCAGGATCCAAAAGCAACTTCAAAGAGGTAAGCTTTTAGCATGGATTTGAAAATGCACAAAGAAAGAGCCTGATGTACAGACTCAGGTAGTTTGCTCCAGGAGCAGCAAGGTGAAAGCACTGAAATCTGGAGCTGGCAGAGGAAGAAAAGGGCATAGAAAGAAGCAAGCCAGAAGAAAAGTGGAGTTCATAAGGAGGGTATAGGGAGAGAGGAGAGAGGAAAGGTAGTGAGGAGCTGTAGAATGAACACATTTATAGGTGAAAAGGAGAAGTTTGAATTGGATACAGAAATGGAAGGGGAGCCAATGAAGTGACTTGAGAAGAGGGGTTATATGAGTATAACGGAGCTGGTGGAAGATTAGCCGCGCAGTTGAGTTCTGAACAGATTAAAGGGGCGTGACATGACTCAGAGGGAGACCAGCAAGGAGAAGGTTGCAATAATCTAGAAGGGAGATGACTAAAGATTGGATAAGTATCTTAGTAGTGTGTTCAGAAAGGAAGGGGTGAATTTTGCTAATGTTATGGAGAAAGAAGCGACAGGTTTTAACAATTAGTTGGATGTGTGTGGAGAAGAAGAGGGAGGAGTCAAAGATAACCCAAGGTTGCAGGCTGAGGAAACATGAAGTAGAAGAGTGTTATCTACAGAGATAGAGAAAGGAGGAAGGGGGGAGGAGGATTTAGGGTGAAAAAGAAGAAGTTCAGTTTTGGCCATATCCAATTTCAAACAGCGGTGAGACATCCAGGTAGCAATGTCACATAGACAGGCAGAGATTCAGGTCTGGAGTGATGGAGAAATACCAGGTGTAAAGAGATAGTTTTGAGAGTCATCAGCATAGAAATGTTATTGAAAGTCATGGGAGGAGATGACAGCACCAATGGACTGGGTATAAAGAGAGAAAAGGAGAGGGCCCAGAACAGACCCTTGGGGTACACCAACTGAGAGGGATAGCAGTAGAGGAGAAACCACCAGAATACACACTGAAAGAGTGATGGGAGAGAACAAGAGAACCAAAACAGCACAGAGTCCCTAAAATCAAGTGAGGACAATGTGTCAAGGAGAAGGTGGTGGTCAACAGGGTCGAAAGCTGCAGGTCAAGAAGAATGAGGTTTGAGTAAAGACCTTTGGATTTAACTAGGAATAAGTCACTGGAGACTTTGGCAAGATATATTTCGGTAGAATGAAAGGAACAAAAGCCAGATTGTAGTGGATAGAAGGGCTTGAGAGCAGAGAAACTGGGCAATGGTGGAGAACTGCACGTTCAAGAAGTTTGGAAATGAAAAGGAAGAAGGGAGATGGCTTGATAATTAGAAGGACAAGTAGGGTCAAGTGATGGTTTCCTGAGGAGAGGTGCGACCACAGCATGCTTGAAGACTGCTGGGACAGTTGCAGTGGAGAGTGAAAGTTTGAGAATATGAGAGATGGAAGGGATGACGGGGAGGAGATGGAGTTAAGGAGACAGGTAGGGATAGGATCTGAGGAACAGGTAATGAGTTTAGAAGAAGAAAGAAGATAAGGAGTTTCCTCTTCTGAGATTTTAGAAAAGATCTAAAGGGTAGCAGAGATTGAGGGGAAGAGTTGGTATTAAAGAGGGGGAAGAGGGGATGAAGCTGATCTTGTGGGGAACTGAAGTGTAATCTTGTGGACTTTTTCATTGAAATAATCAGCTAGGGTTTGGGTAGAAAGGGAAAGAGGGGTCTGAGGCAGAGGCACCTTAAGGAGAGAGTTGAGAGTTGAAAAGAGCCGGTGAGGGTCAGAGGCAAGAGTGTTAGTCAGATGGATATAGTAGTTTTGCTTGGCGAGTGCTATGTCTCACTGGAAGGAGGCAAGCATGAATCTGAAGAAAGTCAGAAAGGGTGTGGGATTTGAGCCAAGTGCACTCAGCTGAGCAGGCACAGGTGCATAGTTAGGTAGTTGAAGATAGCCAGGGCTGAGGTATAGTGTGCCTCACAGGACATGACATGGGCAGAACAAGAGTATCCAGAGTAGAGGAAAGTGCAGTGTTATAGGAAGCTACAGCCTCATCAACAGTTTTAGAAGACAAGGTGAAGGAAATAGGTGAATAGACAATAGTGGAGAGAGGTAATGGTCGATAGCATGAAGATTTCTAAAAAGGTAAAAGGAGACAGTGAGAGACTGAGGCGGGGAGTGATGAAGAGTGAAGCTTAGCAGGTGATGGTTAGATAGACTCTTGGTGAAATTAAAAAGTCAAGGGATAGGAGGCAGTGTACTATTGTGGATCAGGAACTGGTTAAAAGCTAGAAACCAGAGAATAGGGCTAAATGGTCAAATTTCTTAATGGAGAAAGATGAATAGTGGAATACCCCAGGGATCTGTGCTGGGCCCTCTGCTTTTTAACATATTCATAAATGACTTGGAAATATGAATAGCGAGTGAGGTGATCAGATTTGCAGATCACAAAAATTATTCAGTTTTTCTAACAGTGGAGACACAAAATAGCAGAGTTATAATACTTAGCTACAGGAACTGACAATATGAAGCTTTTGGAGACTACATAATGATCTCACTGTTTGCTGAAGCTGCACATTAGGACTTCGACTTAAAGATAAGTTGGCGTTCCTTATATCTTCCTTATATTCCTTAATGCGTGGTGCAATTCCCCTCAAGTTTCACTTAATTGTTGAAAAGTGAGCAGGTTATTAGCTCATAAAAATGAATAAAAAGGAAAATTTGCTTCAGGAGGGTTTTTCCTCATGGCAAATTGTCCAACAAAATATTATGCAGGGTTTTTATCCAAAACGCTGGACATGGGTCATTTGGTGCAGTAGTGGTGTTTATGGAGGAGATGATGTCCTGTATGTTTTTTGCCAATGGGGCAGAGAACTCAGTGATGGCGTGGTTGGTGACAGTTGTTGCGGTAAGTGGTTGGATCATTAGGGGGGAAATATTTGAGGTAGAGGGGTATTTGACTGATTTGCCTTGGTACGCAGAAAATCAGCATATTCTTGGGGGTCAGGGAGGTCTGGTTGTGTAGAGGAAGGCTCTTTTGCTAAGGACTTAACTAAGCCAAAGAGTTCATGAGGCTTGTTTAGAGAACGTTGTAGTATCTCTGCATGAAATTGTTTCATTCTTGCTGTTACGTCAGCTCGGTGTTTTTTGAGATGTTCATTGTACAGAGCAAGTTTTTCTGTTGACCGGGATCGTCGCCATGATCTCTCGAGTCTTCTGAGTTTAAGAAGTGATGATCGGAGTTCGTGGGAGAACCACGGTGCCTTTTTCCTTGTTCTAAAGACCTTTTTGGGGGAAGATATTTTGGCTTCGGCATCAAGGCATGCATTCCATGAGGTGATCATGTCATCAAGGCAAAGAGAGTGGGGGTTTTGGAGCGGTTGAATTCCCCTCATGATTTCCTCCAAGTTGAATTGCCGGAACCGTTTTGTGAGTGAGACTGTAGGTTCACTTGTGGTCTGGTTCACATTTTGTATTTGGTATGATGGTATCTGGAAGATTATCAAGCTGTGGTCGGACCATGGTACCGGGCTCACAGTGGGGTCAGTCTTGAAAGAAGCATTGATTATATCTTTTGGGGCGAATATAAGGTCAAGTTTATTTCCTTTTACATGTGTGGGGGAGTTCAGTAGTTGGATATAGCCTAATTCGCTAAGCGCTTCAATAAAGGCCTCGGCGTGGTTATCCTGGAGTGAGGGAAGGTTAAAGTCTCCCATCACCCAGTTTTGGGTACGAGGGTTCGGGGGGTTTCCAGCAGTGTCTAAAATGGTGGCTAAATCATCTGGAGAGGGTGATGGGGTCCTGTAGAACAAGCTGATACTGCTGTATTTATTCGATATGGTGATGGAGTCTAGATTTGTGGTACTACTTGCGGATGTGATCTGGTATCGTAGTTCTTGCTTTGTTAGAATGAGTACTCCTCCACCTCTTCTGTCAGACCTGTAACAGGGGTGGATAGAGAAGTTTGGAGGGACGAGTTTATGTAAGATGATAGCCCAGCTAATTTCATTCTAGCTGAGTCTGTTACCTTAAGATCGTCTGTCTACATAACCAATTAATTGCTTATTACTGTCTGGATAACCAACTGCCTACACAGGACTGTCTGGATAACAACTGATCTGCATTTTACTGCCTTGATAGCAAATTACTCGCACATTACCTGTAGTCATTTGCTTACATACTGATGCTCAGTTACCAAGCCTAATACACTGTGCATACCCCTCCACTGCCACTCTTGCTACTATATAACTAACCAATAAAGCATTCCCCCTTGCCTGAAAGAGTAGAGGATACCCAGGACTAGCTACCACGCTATCGAACCACGTGACAGCCATAATGGCCCATCACCATTTCACTCTTGCCATATGCTGCTCACTACTAGTTCTATCACACAGTACCTCAGCCCTCTTCGCCAATCACAACCCCATCCCAGTGTTGCGAGGATCATGGAGGAATTGGTCAAGCCCTCCCTACCAGCTCCCATATCCCCCAAGACGTCAACTAAGTCCTCACTTAATCTACATTGCCATCCAGCAAAAAAATTTGCCCCAAGAGGTAGGTTGCATCCGTGCCCGAAACCTGAACTGTGCACTCATTAATGCATGATCGATCAGGAACAAATGGCCTGCAGCAGCTGATCTAATTTCTGCCCATGACCTTTACATCCTCCTTATCACTAAGACATGAAAGGTCACTCCCCACAGCAAACCACGCCCAGCGACCCACATCAACAACCCATCAGTTGCAACCAAGTAAGACAGAAACCGAGCATGTCGGACACTGAACCTCCCGACAAATAGTAACCCTTCTCACACTAATATCAGCCAACATGCAGCTTAGCCGATAGGCACTGTGAGTCCTTTCCAAATGTATGCTGTAATTTACCTATATATAGTTGTATATAATGACCCTGTTATTATTACCTGTACATATACCCTTGTTATATTGTAAATCATGTTATCTGTACATATACCCACGTTATATTGTAAATCCAGGGCAGATCCTCTGTGCTGGACAGTTGTGTTTTGATGTAAACTGCACTGATGCAAAAGAGCGCGGTATATAAGAAAGTTAAATAAATAAATAAATAAAATTAATTAATTAATTAATTTAAAGTTTTTGTCATGAAGGGATTTTAGAAGAGATTTGTATGAACATTGTGCTCCAAAAAAACAAAGCACAGTGATCACCAAAAAACAAAGCAAGCATGGTAACAACAAACCAGCATGGCATTAAAAGAAGGTGAAAGTCATACAGTGAGATTCCAAAGGCACCCACCAAGTGGCAAAGCAGGAGGACAATGAAGAATAGCTCAAGAAAAGCCAAAGCCAACTCTCCTTTTCCATCTCTCTCTATCCCTCCCCGTCATGTCCAGCATCTCCTCTTTTCCTCTCCCCCTGCTCACTGTCTAGCATCTCTCATCTCTCTCTCCACCCATGTTCAATATCTCCCCTCTCTCTCCCCAAGTCAATCATTTCCGCTATCTTTCCCATGTCCAACACCTCTCATCTCTCTCTGTCTCCCACCCCATGTCCAGCATCTGCCCTCCACCCCTACCCCATATTGACCATCTGTCCTACAACCTCTGATGTCCCCATCCCATGTCCCCCATCTGCCTTCCACTCAATCACATGCCCACTATTCATCCTCCACCCCTACACAATGTCCACTATCTGCCTTCTACCACCATGCTATGCCCATTATCTTCCCCTATGTCCATCATCTGATCTCATCCCCAATCCTGTGCCACCATCTGCCCTCCACCCCATCCTTTGTCCAGCATTTGATCTTCATCCCTATCCCATGTCCACCCATCTGCCCTCCACCCCACCCCACCCCACCTCATATGCAGTATCTGCCCTTCCCCCTATGTCCATCATCTGATCTCAGTCCCATTCAGTGCGTACCATCTACTCTCCACCCCTTCTCTGGTGTACACCATCTGACCTTCCCTCCCATGCCCTCCAACCCATCTCCAGCATCTGATCTCGAGCTACATCCTTCCCTTCACTCCTACCCTGTGTCCACTATCTGCCGTTAACCTTTACTGATGCCCACCATCTGCCCACCCCTCCTCCTCATGTCCAGCATCTCTGGACTCTCTTCTTGCCATTCTCCCCCTAGCCTACCACTTCTACCACCACAGTGCTCTTCCAATATCTATGGCAACTCCTGAGCTTGAAAAACAAAAGCTTGCAATACCAATCCTGCCCCCTATGACATGAAAAGCATGTATCATAGGAGGTCAGGACCAACAGGGCCTTGCAAGGGTGAAGGAGTCAGCAAGACCACAGGATTTCCTTTTTATTTTTTTAAACTCCGGTGGTCCGTTGCCCAGATACAGAAGTGGTGGCAGAATGCGGGAAAAATATGAGGCAGAGTGAGGCAGCGGCTACTGGTGTGTTTTAGGAGCATTCTTTGCTGCTCACAAAAAATTGCTGCCTGAGATGGCTGCCTCACCCTACCGAATGATAGAGCCACCCTTGCAGCTAGCATATAAACATCCTTCTCCTCCTCCTCCATAAGAGGTTGCAACCTTTTCTTCACTTGTTCTATCAGCCTCTGTCTGTGAGCTCTGCTTGCACTTGGTGAAGCAACTGTGTCCACTATCTGCCCTCCACCCCCTACCCCAAGCTCAGCATCTGTCTCTCACCCCCATCCTGTGTCCAGCATCTGATCTCCACCCCCATCCCATCCATCTGCCTACTAATGGATGTCCTGCAGGGCACTTGGTAATTGGAGCTAAGAGATGCAGCACCCCACCTTCTTGACCATCTTCAGGGAATGGTCATCCAGAGCTTTCTTTTCCTCAATGCACCATTTCACTACCTTCAGTGCTGCCTGATGCTTACCTCATGATAGTACTGCTGAGCCTCATCCCACTCTTCTATGGTGGCTTGTTTTGATGCATGTTGGGCTTGCTACCATGCCATCTGACTGGGGGAAAAGGCTATGGGGCTCTGTTTTAGAAAGATTTCATTTTTTCTGTACATTTCCCACCACTTCTATTGCCACTCCTGGATTGAGTCTCAGCCCAGGATCAGTGCCCTCCTTTGTACCGAGCTAGAAAGAGTGCAGTTTTAGTAAATGATGCTACATGCTACTATTTGCAAAATGACCAATCAGCTTCCCATTACTAATGTAATTCCTGCAGTAATTGCATTCTGTTTATTGTAGGTTGTCAAGCACTTTAAAATGCCTCCACACCTCCGAGGTGAGGTTTTATAAAATTACTCCTCTACTTGCTTTGTGTCGGGGGGGGGGGAGGAAGGGGGGGCGCTGCTCTGCTGCTCTTGGTGCTGCTGCTGGACCTGCATCTGGGAATGGAAGAGAGGCTGAAGGAACAGTGGCATTCTTCCCACTCTCTTTGCCCCCTCTACCTGCGCAGTGCTGTTGACCTTGACACTGCCAGTATCACTTTCTACCACCTCACCAGGTTGCTAACAAAAACTCCTAAACACCCTCTTCAGTCGATACACTTTCAATATGTGATGATTCAGATACATTTCCTGCCCATGTGGATTCCTTAGATTCTCTGTCTGTGAAGGCTATCTCCATATACGCTTCAGCAGGGTATACCGTGTGCCTGCTACTCTGCTCAACTGCCTTTGTCTGCTGCTTTATTCATGTTGCCTCTCCCCCCACCACCCCTCTCCTTGTCAGCCTCCCTTTGCCCCCTCTCTGAAGATGACACAGGAAACCTGTTTTTTTCACGTTTGCTCTGGAAGCTGCAACTCTTTCTACTTTCCTTATAAAGACACCTCTCTCGAGCTTCATCAGAGGAGGACTAGAGGATGCCATAAGCATACCCTGAAGACATCTTGTCTCTTTCTGTGCACTTGTGCCCTCCCCTTCCCTGCCTTCTTTCCTTCTATGGCCACTTAATATTCCAAGTATTATGATATGCTCGTACTGAATTCCTAGCTCTTGGGGACAGGGGCTGCCTGTCTTTTAGCGCCCTGCACCACCCACTAGGCTTTTGCTGCCCTGGAGTACCATCACCCAAGTATGCTCTGTCAGATATTGGCTTTGGGTTCACCTGCCCAACCTGCCATAGGCTCTGGAGCCAATAAATTAGAAAGATGGTTTCAAAAAGATTATTTCACTGGATCATATGAGTGTGGGATGGAATAAATAGATCCAGTAAGGGTGCCTTCTCTCCTACTCACACAGCTGCTGTAGTGGTGAATAAGTGAGAAAGAGAGTTACAAGCAATTATTTCACTGTATCCTTTTTGCTTGTGGAATGGAATAGATAGATTTTATTTTATTTATTTATTTGAAAAGCTTTTATATACCGCCTCTTCCAGAGATCAGAGGTGGTTTACATATGAACAATGAACTTTACATTGAACAATGATCAACTTAAATTAGTAAGAAAGTTAATAACATAACTATAGTACTTTGACTATGTACAATTTGGGAGGGCTAGAGGGCATTGGGGAGGGATAGGAAGGGAGGGAATAGCACTTGTCTACATGAGAGAAGGAATAGCTAATTAGGCTATTGGGTAGTTGACTGTCAGAGGAGGCACCATAATATTCGATAAATAGATGGGTTTTGAGCTCTTTTCTGAATAATTGCAAGTCCTTTATTGCTCTCAAATTTTCTGGGAGCTCGTTCCAGAGTGTTGGAGCAATCTATGTAAAGGCTCTAGTGCTGGTGGTGTTATTAATGTTTCGAAAGTGGGTAGTGTATGTATTTTGTGAATGGTTTCTCCTGGTTCTCATGTTTTTGGATAAGCTGATGAGGGAATTAAGGTGTGATGGGGATATTTTATTGTGCAATTTAAACACTACCATTCTGTATTTATATTTTATTCTGGATGTAATTGGCAACCAGTGCAAGTTCTGAAGAAGTGGTGTGATATGGTCGAAGTGGTGTGTCTTATGAATTATGCGCGCACTGTCTAGTAAGGGTCTGAGGAGTTGCACCATAGCTTGAAGAATATGGTTTTTGTGATGGCTTTTAAATGAGAAACCATGTTTAAATATTGGTCTAGTATGATTCCCAGGTATTTAACTTCATTTTTTACTGTTAGTTCATAGTCATTTATGTAGAATGTTGATGGGGGAGTGACGTTTTGGTTTTGAGATAAGTATAACACGTTTTTAAAGTTAATTTTTAAGTTGTGAGTTTGTAGCCAATTAATTATTTCATTTAGGCATGACTGTGTTTGTGGGGAGGCAGGGTTTGAGACATCTATGGGATGAAACATCATAATATCATCAGCATTATATTGTGTTTTTTAAAGATACTGCATATTGGATGTAGGTATAAATTAAATAGAAGGGCGGAGAATTCCTTGTTCTTGTTTGAATGTTGTTGATGTAGCTGAGCCAATACGTACCTGTTGTGTACGGTTGGTTAAATATGAAATGAACCATTGTATTACAGTGCCTTGTAAACTATGAGTATGCTATAGTTTATGCTGTCAAATGCCAAGGTTAAGTCTAGAAATATTAGAATGAAGGCTTGTCTACTGTTATTTAAGCTTGTCCCTAAATGTAAGTATGAGTGTCTCAACACTATGATAAGGTCTGAAGCTGTGCTGTTGTTCATCGAGTGGTGCATTTAGCTCAATGAAATCTTGCAGTTGAAGCTGTGCTTCTTTTTCAATGACCTTGACTAGGAAGGTCATGCTCGAGATGGGTCTGTAAGAGCTGGGATGGTTTTTATCAGTTGAGTTTGATTTAACAATCAGGCGGATTATGGCTTGATTTAACTCACTTGGCATATTGTCTTGTTTTAAGGATTGGTTTACTATGTTCAAAATGATTGGGAAGAGCTCATCTTTTGTAGCTTTAAGCCAATTGATCAGGCGGGGTCAGAGGAGGATGTGGTTGTATTGATGTTAGTGATTATATTTTTAAGGTGCTTCATGTCTTTAGTATGAAATGTGGTCTATAATTCACAGTTATGAAAGTTGGGATCCTTTGAGCATGAACTGACCGATTTAAGAGATGTTTTGTCATTGCTAACAGGTTTTAGTTTTTCTATATAGTGATGGGCTAATGTTTGTGGATTGATTAGGGGTTGTTCTGCGTTAGGATTGTGTTTTTTTAGGGATTTGACTATATTATACATTCAACCAATCTGCAACATACTATGGAAATGGAAAGCATACTAACACCTCTATGCAGATGACATCATGTTCTACCTGCCATTTAACACCAAGAACCCAGACTTCTCAACCATATCAGATGTCTTCAATGCTGTGACAAACTTCTTAGCCAGTATAAATCTCATAGTAAACCAAAGTAAAACTGAAGCTCTACTCATATTTAGAGATCAAGATTTCAAGCCTCCAAAAAAAGATAATAACACAGGATGCAGAAATACCAATGAAACAAGAGATCAGATACATAGGTATAACCATTGACAGCTACCTCAACATGACCTTTCACATAAAAAATCCATCCAAAACAGCATACTGGAAGCTAAAGCTCATCAAACTCCTTCGACATCTTCTGCAGGAGTCGGATTTCAGATCAATACTACAAGCCATAGTCACACCACACCTCGACTATGGAAACATCATTTACCAAGGCCTCCCAAAAAATGCTCTATATCCTATCCAATCCAATTAGTCCAAAACACTGCTGCCAGAATCCTCACTGCCAGCTCATCCATGCACCATATAACACCAATCCAAAAAAAACCTACACTGGCTCCCAATAACACAATGAGCAAAATACAAAACCATCACTGCCACCTTCAAGATACTTCATAACCTCTCAGCTCCCTGCCTCTCAGAGCTGATCACAACAACCTACTCAACAAGATCAAGAAGAGTCTCCAATCAGAACCTCCTGAACATCCATCCGCTCAGGACTAAAACCGCACAGCAGACCAACAACAGAGCATTCTCCTTGTATGCTCCATCAATGTGGAACTCACTACCAGATAACATGAGATCAGCAAAATCCATCACCGAACTAAAAAAACGACTAAAAACACATCTATTCAGAGAATACTACAGACCTGATGACAAAACATAATCTAGGAGCTAAAATACTACATAGAAGGACAGCTAAGCTGAACCAACCATTCCTCCCCATAAAGCATAGACCATCTCTACATGTAAATAATTTCCTCCCCTCACATAATGTATCTCGTATTTATCTCCAAATTATAATCCCTGTTTAATGTAAAACAATTCCTCTGTAATTGTTATGTTGTTTGATGTAAACCGCCTTGGATAGAGGTGGTGTAGAAAAACTGTTAAATAAATAAATAAATAAAATAATTCCCTTGGCCTAATGGCTTTAGTAAGCAGTTTGGCATGATATTCCTTTTTTCTATTATTTATAACTTCTATATATTCCTTGAGTGTTTCCATGTATAACTTGTTGTCATTATCAGACCTTGTGTGTCTCCATTTGTTTTCAAGTTTTCTCTCTTTTCTGTTTCTGTTTTAAGTTTTTTAGCTGAGAGGTATACCATATTTTGGATTTTTTCTGTCTTAATTTGTTATGGGATAGTGGGGCTAGTGCAGCCTTTGCAAAAGTAGCATTCCAGTTTATTAGGGCTTCATCTAGATTGTTGGTGGTTGGGGAAGGGTATCCTTTATTAAATGCTTTGAATTTATTTTTAAATCGAGTTGGCTCCATAGCTTTGGGAGGTAAGGGATTTGTTGGAAGAGTGAATTCTAAAAGATAGTGATCTGACCATGGTAGAGGGAGTGTTATAGGTGCAGAGTATTTGTTGTCTTGAATCATATTATGAGGTAGGAATATTAGGTCTAATGTATTTCCTTTTCTATGTGTAGGAATTAGTACAACTTGCTGGAAGCCTATGTCTGCCATGGCATTTATAAAGTGAGATTCATGCATGCTATGAAGGGATGGCAGATTGAAATCACCCAGAATCATGTGGGATTTGTGAAGTTTTGAAGGACATGCTGATTCTAATATGTATGATAAGTTTTCGTGGATAGGTGAGGGAGGTCTATAGTGTGATTGAGATGTGTTTGTTTTCAATAGTTATGATATCCATGCCTTGAATGCTTTTACTTAAGTGGATATGTGTTTGTAAGAACTTTTTAGATAGAATAAGTACTCCTCCTCCGCGTTTGTCTGTCCTTGGACATAGGTATAGGTTGTATTCTGAGCGCATTATTTGGTTAACTAGAACTGAGTTGGAGCCAGTAAGCCATGTTTCAGTTAAGCAGAGTAGATCTGGCTTGTTATCGTTAATTAAGTTTAGGATGGCTGGGATTTTGTTTCTTATTGATCTAGTATTCAATAGTATACATTTTATGGGATCTGTTTTGGTTGCGTGTTGCTGTAAAGAATGCTGCATGGAGTGATTAAGTGGAGAATTTATATATATTAATCTTTGCAGATGGTGTCTATGGTTGTTGTATGGTGCAGTGTGGTATCGGAGCAAAGGGTTGAGCCAATGTCAGTATTTTATAACAGGTATTTGATGTTGTTGATATTTAGCTGGTTGAAGGAAAATGGTGAGGGGAGCTAGGAGGAGGATAAGGATGAGAATATGAGCAATGCTGTAATTTGCCATTTTCAGTGATCTAAACAATGGTAAATCAATGAGGCTACTATAGGAGTAGCTTTCAGAATGATATCTTGTAGAATGGATCAGTAATGAAATAAGGCAATGTACCAATAAGGAGCTATTATCCAAGCGGAAAGGATGAGCAAAACACTATAGCAAGTATAGATATAGTAAACTGGTCTTTTCCAGTGTCACTGTCCAATTTTAAGTGTTGTACAAATACTCGGCATGCACTAGTTCATACCTTCTGCCAGTGCTTAGGAAAGTAAGCAATTGCCAATTGGTAAACTGTAATGAAGGTACACTTTGCATTGTTTGCAAACTTTAAAAGAAGTTTCCTGGCCCCTTTCTGACTTTCCTGTCTCTTCCCTCCCTGCCCTCTCCCCGAGACACATTACTTGCAGGAGCAGGTAGGAAGCTCTAGAAAACTTTCAAACTCCTAGTTTTCAAACCAAACAAGCATTAAAACAGCACTCCTAAGGGAGGCAGAAACACTCTGTTCCTTTCAAGCTGTTTCTTTTTCAATCTTTTCTTCTGCTTTAAACTGTTAAGTCCTAGCACCCTTTCCTCACTCCTTCAATGTCAGACTTCAAGTTGTTTCTTTTTCCAATCTTTCTTTCTGCTTTTAACTGCTAAGCCCCAGCATCCCTTCCTCACTTGCTCACGATTACATGCAAAATGATTCCCTCAGGCTTGTTCAGGAAGGTGACTTCCAGCTCTGTAGTGATATCATGACCCACAGAATTTGCAAAACTCAGACAAGGATATGGTTCTTTTTCTGCTTGTCAATGATTTCCCAACATAATTGGTCAAAGTGCCTTATGATGCTTTCTGGTGACCCCTCCTTGATCTTCTGCCCCTCCCAAATTGGTTCTAGTGTGTCAGCTGTGCAAAGGCTCACAATGAAAATGAAGCTCATGAATGGCAATTTGGGAAGATCTGATGAACATGTGTACTTGATTCTTTGGACCAGGAACTATCTGAATTTGTTATTTTCATCAATTTTCGCATTCGTATAAAAATGAGTGCACAGGCCTCGTTTCTGACATCTTCATCTTGGTGCATTATGGAAACTGTAACACTGATTTCAATGGGAAGAATCAGGGACTCAAAATAGTGCACTGCTTTCGGACCGAAGTTTGAAACCAAGACTGGCCAAAAGGTCTGCATCTTGGAACTAGATAACTTGACATTTCTAGATCCAGAAAATCTATAGTTGATTCTATTAATCCACAGGAAGTGAAAATAGGCTATCCAGGTGAGCAGTACCCAGCAGAATAACACAGGCATAAAGAAGGAGCAATATGCCTAGTCTAGCTGATTATAGCCTAAAGCAATCTGACGAAATCGAGGAGATAGCCAGCCAGATACAGGGGATGCTATAAAGAAAACATCAGAGAAGAAAGTGAAGGAAACAAAATAAGCAGTGCTGCTTTATAAGGAAAGGAGAAGGGGGACAAAAAATGAATGCTTGAAATTGTAGTCCAAGAGATCTAAAGCCCATCAGGAAGGAGCAATTGATAGCAGAAGAGGGAGTCTTTCAGGTGAAGCTGATTAAGAGCTTATTTAGAGAGAGAAAGGTCTCTTTCGGGGGCCACCAGAAAAGTAGAGTCTATCAGAGAGGTTGAAGCTGGGAAAGAACATGGGCCCAACTAGATGCAAGAAAGTTGGGGATATTCATGTAAGAAAGCTGTATGAGTCTGTTGCCAGTTTTAACGCTTGACAATTGAAATAGAAGGATGAGTTCAGGCCACCCTATCTTTAAATTTATTTAATTATTTAACTGAGTTTATATACCGCTGTAACTACAAGTCAAAGCGGTTTACATAAAACAAACAGACCCAAATAGGCTTAACGTGAAGCAAAATATTAAATATAAATATCCGTTATATCTGCCTGGAATGAGTCTGATGCATGACTGTAGTTGAACGGTGTTGTGATCTGTGATTTAACAAATGATGGGAGTAAATCAAGATGCCATTCCACCTTGTCTGCAGCCCTCGATACTCTTGCCCCACCTTCGTCCCACCTCTCATCCTCATTCCTCTGTTCCACACCACCCTCGGTACCACTTCGGCCTTTATCTTCACCACACCTACCTCTGTTATGCTGAGCGCTTTTGGCGTAAACATCCTTCTATTGAATCTTTGGCCGACTTCTGTCGATTTCACCTGCAGCGATATAAGGCACAAAAAGGGGGCAGGACAATCATATGTTTAATTTTAATTAATTTACTTTTTGTTTTTTTAGATTTCTGACTATTTTATTGCTTTCATTATTTACTCATTTTTAATGTATGATGGTTTTATTTATTTATTATTTATTATCAATGTTTGGAATTAATTCTTACTTTAATATATGTTTGTTGTTAGAGAGGTCTATACCCTGAAACACGTGTAGCGTGACCTCAGGATTCATAATAAAGCTCTCTGTACCTCCCATGATGCAGTTGTTTTTCCCCTTTTTTGTGCCACTTCCGTCAATATCATTCCCACTACTGTTCCCTCATCCATTCCACCAAGCTATCATACTATTCCAATCTTGTGTCCTCCTCCTCTAATTCCTCCCAACAGCTGCACTCTTTTCCATTCCCTGTCACTCCTTCATTCCTGTTCGTCTCCAGTCCCTACTCCTGCTTTTCCAGACCCTTCCCTTTTAGCTACCTACTTCGCAGATAAAGTCCTTATTCTTCAGCGCTCCTTTCCAGCCTTCCTCATCCCTGCACCCCTGTCCTGTCCCACTCCTGGCCCTCTTTCTGCCCCATTTCCTCTGCCAAACTCCTTAAAGTCCTCTCCTCCTCCCTCGACTACCTGTCCCTCCGACCTTATTCATCCTTCCTGGCTCTCTGACTCCTCCCTGGCTCTTCTTATGCTCATTCTCAGCATCTTCAATTCTAGCCTCTCCTCTGGTTCCTTTCCATTCCCCTGGAAGCATGCTGACATCTGGCCCATCCTTAAAAAACCTTCTCTGGACCGCAATATCCTTGCTCACTGGTGCTCCATTTCTACCTTCCCCTTTCTTTCCAAAGTCCTCGAGAAACTGGTCTTCACCTAACTTTCCTCTCACCTTGATGCCATCCTCGCACTTCACACCCGTAAATCTGTGTTCCGTCATGGTCCACAGCACAGAAACTATCATCCTTTCCTTTCTTAATGAGCTTCACACTTCCCATGATTGGGGTGACATTTCCTTGGCTGTATCATAGATCTTTCTTCTGCTTTCAACCTGAGTGATCATCACACCCTTCCATCTGTGTGATTTCGGAATCATTGGTTCTGTCTTTTGCTGGTTCCGTTATTTTCTCTCATCCTGGACTTTTCTGTCCTCACTGGTTCATCCTCTTCTTCTGTCACCCCCTTGTCTTGTGGCATTCCCCATGGCTCTGTTCTTGCATACTTTCTCTTCAATGTCTTTCTGGCTCCTCTCACTCTCCTTGTCCAACAGCATGGTCTTTCTGCCTACTATTACACGGATGACATTCTTCTTTTGTACTACACTAGTCCCTCTACCTCCAACGTGACCCTGACGAATGCCTGTCTCTTTTCTGTCTCTGCCTGGGTGACATCAAACTTTCTCCACATCAATCCCTCTAAAACCTCTGCCATTTGGTTTACCTATTCTGCTCCTGTCCCCTCCTTGGCCCCCGTCCTTGCCTCAACACCTATTCCCTGGTCTCCTTTCTCTGCTATCTTGGTGTCACATTTGATTCCTCCTTATCCTTCTGTGAGCACCTATCCTCTATTACTCATTTTACTCCCTGCATCAGATCCGCTTTGTCCGTCCTTTTCTTTCCCTCTCCTCTCTGTCCACGCTTCTCCTCTCCCTGGTTATGACCGTATTGACTACTGCAATGTTGTCCTTGCAGGCTTCCCCCAATATCAACTTTGTAGACTACAGCTCCTCCAGAATACCGCTGCCCGCATACTGACCCATGCTTCCCACTCAGCCCACATCACCCTCTGCTCATTCATTTACATTGACTTCCCATAAAATTCCATGTGCACTATAAGATTCTTACCTTGGTTCACTGTACCATCTACACCAACATCCCCCAGTATCTCTCTGATCTGATTCACCTTCACCTCTCTCACCGCTCCCTCCGGCGGGTCCACTCCAACCGCCTATTCTTCCCACCTTCCTCATGTGCCTGTTTAGAATCCACCCATGCTTCTGCCTTCTTTTTCCTTGGCCCCTTCTCTGGAAATCTCTCCCATCTGACCTCTGCCTGGAATTTTCCTTTCCACATTTCAAGGCAATACTGAAAACCCATCTCTTCTCTGTCGCCTTTAACCTCCATCTTCCCCAGCCAAAACCCCCAGTCCCTACTGTCTGTCTGTGCAACCTCTGCCCCTACCTCATCCCCCCTTCCTGTCAAGCCAGTCTATCTGCCTTCTTTCTTCTTTTTCTTTCCTTTCCTATCTTGCTATGTTGTTCTTTTTCCTTTCTTTTTCTTGCAGCATGCAATTTTTATTGTAAACCGCTCACATATCCTAATGTAGGGTGATATATCAAACAAGTCAATAAAGATAAAGATTCTCTAAGTTGCTTCACTGTGTTCTTTCAAATAATCCTGTGGAGGTTCTAAGAAGTTGAAAAACCATGATCTGACACAGCTAAAATGACGGGCATTCAAGGAGCAGGAGTTCCCCTTCTTTCAGAACACTACATGCATCCTTTGATGCACACTTAAGAACATAAGAACATAAGAAATGCCATACAGGGTCAGACCAAGGGTCCATCAAGCCTAGTATCGTGTTTCCAACAGTGACCAATCCAGGTTACAAGTACAGGACCTGTCAGGTTCCCAGAGGTAAGCACATTCCATGCTGCTTGTCCCAGGGCCAAGCTGTGGATTTCCTTAGCCCTCTTTAATAATGGTTTATGGACTTTTCCTCCAGGAACTCATCCAATCCTGTTTAGAACCCTGCTACCCTAACAGCTTTTACTACATTCTCTAGTAATGAATTCCAGAGTTTGATTACACACTGAGTGAAAAAATATTTTCTCTGATAGTCTTAAATGTGCCACATTGTAGCTTCATTGTGTATCCCCTAGTCTTTCTACTTTTTGAAGGAGTAAACAACCGGTCTATGTTTACCCATTCCATTCCACTCCATTCATTATTTTATAGACCTCTGTCATATCTGTCCTCATCTCTTTTTGAAGTTGAAAACCCTAACCTTTTAAGCCTTTTCTCATAGGGATATCTTTCCATCACCTTTACTGTTTTGGTCGCTCTTCTCTGTACCTTTTCAATTATGTTATATACTTTTTAAGATATGGCGACTACAATTGCACACAGTATTCAAAATGCAGTCATACTATGTAACGATACAGAGGCTTTATAATATCCTTGGTTTTATTTTCTATTCCTTACCTTATGGTTCTTAGCATTCTATTTGCTTTCTTTGCTGCGGCTGCACACTGGGCAGAGGGTTTCAACATACTATCCACAATGACTGCCAGATCCTTTTTCTGACTGCTGATTCCTAAGGTGGAACCTTTCATCATGTAACTGTAATTTGGGCTGTTCTTCCCTAAGGGGTCTATTCTGTCTCATGAATAGCCTTGTACAGTAATAGTAAGTCCTAATTGGACAACTTTATCCTGCTTGGATCAATCAGTAAGGAAATGACAAGTAGTTGAGAAACTGATGATGCATTGTTCTTGACAAAATCCCTATGAAAGACCTAGACAAGATTCTCAAGAGCAGAGATGTCTCTCTCCATAGAAAGATTTGACTTGTCCAAGCCATATTTCAATAGCATCTTATGGATGCAAAAGTTGGACAGTGAAAAAGATAGACAGGAAGAAAATCAATGCCTTTGAATTATTGTGCTGGCGAGGAATACTGTGTATACCATGGACTGCTTGAAGAACAAACCAGTCAGTTCTAGAGGAAATCAAAACAAGCTTTCTTTATAAGCTCAGATAACAAGACTTCAACTTTCATACTTTAGACACATCATTCAAAGAGAAAATCATTAGAGAAAGACATCATGCTTGGCAAGGTTGAAGGGCAACGCAAAAGAGGAAGGCCAGCAGTGAGTTGGATCGATACAATAATAGCAGTTATGGATGCCACTCTATCAACAATGATCGGCCTGACTAAAGATTGAATACAGTTTAGAACAGCTATCCAGAGGGTCGCCATGAGTCGACACAATTCAATGGCACTTAACATCAACAACAACAACTGCCTTTAATTTAAATGAAAGATGTCTTGTAATAGTAAGCCCCAAATGACCTAACAAAAACACTGAATTTTTAAAATACACAGATTATATCAGCTTTAACTCAAAGAATTCCCTTTACCCAAGATTTAGAGAGTTTCCCAGCAGGTAAATACAAGTGCAGATTTCTTCCCAGCAGTAGCAGTCTCTCTTGGTCATTCTTGCCTCTCCTATCCATTGTTTGACTTTGTGATTCAGTGCAAGAGCTAAAGTCAGCCACTTGCCTCAGTAAATGTTTTCAGTCTCCAATGTAAGATTGTTCAAGACTGAAAACAAGACTCATTTTTTGCAGAAGAGAAGAAAGGACATCAAAAGTATGTACTGATTTGACATGGTGGGTTTAGCCTGTCCTAAGTTGCCACTATCACTTATATTGCATATAATATATATCTACGTGTAAGCAGGAGCCCAACATAAATGATCATTCCTTTCTCAGAGAGCATGACAGTTTCTAGGAAACTGAATCTCTGTAGCTCATCCATCGCAATCCTATCTGCTCTTTCTAAGGAGTTAATAAAGATGGGTACTTATTTGAATTTTTGCAAACAGTGGTTTTTTAAATTTAGTTTTTATCTGAACAGTATAAGTTAAATAGTTCTAGTGTACATTCAATATCTCTTCCAAAAATATCAGTTTCTAACATAACCAAAGGGTTATTGGGCCCTTCAAGTTCTGGATGGAATAACTTAACATAAGAACATAAGAACATAAGATATGCCATACTATGTCAGACCAAGGTCCATCAAGCCCAGCATCCTGTTTCCAACAGTGGCCAATCTAGGTCATACGCACCTAGCAGTTTCCCCAAAAGACACAGGTTCCGCAATGCTTGTACTAGGTCAAGCATTGATATCCTGGGTCCCTTCTTAATAATGGTTTATGGACCTTTCCTCCAGGAACTTGTCCAAACCTTTTTTAAACCCAGCTACACTAACAGCCTTTACTACTTACTACTCTGCTTTCTATCTTTTAACCAGTTCCTGATCCACAGTAGTACACTGCCTCCTATCCCATGACTCTTTAGTTTTGCCAAAAGTCTCTGATGAGGGACCTTGTCAAAGGCTTTCTGAAAGTCCAGATACACTATATCAACCGACTCACCTTTGTCCACCTGTTTATTCACACCTTCAAAAAAACATAACAGATTAGTAAGACAAGATCTTCCTTGTCTAAACCATGTTGGCTGTCTCCCATTAAGCCATGACTATCTACATGCTGAGTAATTTTATTCTTTATGATGGTTTCAACCATTTTTCCCGGTACTGACGTGAGGCTCACCGGTTTGTAGTTTCCCGGATCACCCCTCGAACCCTTTTTAAAAATTGGTGTTACATTGGCGATCCGCCTATCTTCAGGTATTAGAGATGATTTTAACTTTGTAGCTGCTACTGCAGAAACCATTGTTAGATTTATAAATAGGATGTATCCTACTACTTGTTTATTGGATGTTGTTTCTGTATCAATGGCTAAGTATGATTTAGTGCAATAATTGGATTCTGGTTTGGTACTAGCTTCATTGAAAATGACAGTG
Source organism: Ichthyophis bannanicus (assembly GCA_033557465.1). NCBI lineage: Eukaryota > Metazoa > Chordata > Amphibia > Gymnophiona > Ichthyophiidae > Ichthyophis > Ichthyophis bannanicus. Next base: position 1,399,638,789 of record CM066032.1, on the reverse strand, counting down.
TTTCAACCAACTGATCATAGACCTATCTCTACAGATCTGATGCAATCGTTAGGGAAAATAGAAAGTTGCCAAGAGTGCCAATGGTCCTGGGATGGCCCATTTCCAGCGCTGCAACCCCTTTCCAGCACCTGCAGTGGCAGCAATGGTCTCAAACAGCCCCTTGATACTTACCTTAAACTTTGGCACTGCAGGCTATTTGGCTTCCACCCCCTCCAATGCCCAATGCTGACTTCCTGTTTGCCACGGAATTGTTTGAGGCCATTGTTGCCTCTTCAGATCCCAGAGAGGGGTGGCAGAGGTGGCAATGGGGGCCGGGAGTGCAAGGGATAAGATTTGCCTAGGGCACCTCATCTCCTTGCATTGGCACTGTATCTCTGTTATTCCTTTCTTGGAGAAGCTGCTTCAACAATATATATGTTTATACCTGGATGATTATATTGAATTATAAAACCTTTATAGATCCATGGCATCAAGGATTCTGTGTTGGACATAGTCGGGAAATGTTGCTGATTCTGGCTCTTGATGAGCTAATGAAAGGATTAGAATTGCAAGAAAGTAGCATTTCTTTGTGCGTTTATTGATGTAGCAGCTGTTTTTGATTCTGTACTGCCAGCAAGAGTGATTTATCGTTTGCAGATGGCGGGGATTTCTGGAACAGATTTGAACTGGTTCCGTTCATATTAAACAGATCATAGGCAGCAAGTCCAGACTTTACAGCGGGCTTCTAGATAGTGTAGGAAGTCAAGAGGTGTGCCGCAGGACTCAGCCATATCAACCTCATTATTTAATATCTATTTTAATATGGAAAAAGGTTTTGGCTTTCCGCTGATGATACTGTGTTCTTTGAACTATTGCTCATTATCTTTATTTTTAGATTTGTTTATTTAGAATTACTAGTTGGCCATTATCTCATCTCCCTGCCATAGATAAATGGCTGTTGGTCAATGGACTGCAAATTTAATATCAAAAACACTGTATCTATGGTAATTCATAATGATTTTTAACTATTGCCCCCCACCCTTCTTTAATTATTGATTCCCAATAGGAGTCCAATATCAATTCTGGACAAAGTGTAGAATTTAGGGATTATTTTAGATTCAAAATTATCACTTTGATCATAGATAAATAAAATTGTATAATATCATTTATAAGCTTTGTATGGTCCACAGACTCCCTGAGTATTTGAAGTTTAATGATTTTAGGATAGTAATTCAGTTATAGGTGATGTCATACTGTATTTAGATTACTGCAATAGCATATACATTGGACTGCCTGTTTCCAGATGGGTGGGCAAAGAGAGAGAGAGAGAGAGAGAGAGGAGGTAAATAGGTAAATGCTAGGTTCTGAGTTGTTTCCAGAGCCGGCGTGACCCACTGTACAAATTGTGGACATCAGCCGTGGGAGAGCAGCATGGTTGGCATAGTCAGCCATCCAGTCCCTAAAGTGGTAAGTGGAAAGTGGTAGCAAGTGATGGATGATAGACAGATGGGTGGCAGATATAAAAACAATAAAATGATTATTGTGGGGCTTTTGAGTCCATGCATTCATTCTGCACGTCTGATGAATCCCCTCTGGTGCAACTTCCTTAGTAACCGGACGGTTCATCAGAGGAGGCAGGGATGCACCAGAGGCACAATGCCCACATGCCCACTGCACATCTGATGTGTCCCTGCCCTCTCTAATGAAACTTCCTGTTACTGAGGAAGTTGCATCAGAGAGGGTGTGTCAGATCCCTAGCATGTACACATGTGCTCCAAAGCCCTTTGCTGAGCCTTCTATCTACTGAATTATGAGGGGATGGAGAGATACAGGACTGGGGGGGGGGGGCGGGGGGACTGAGAAAAGGGGGAAGATGCTGAGCTAAGAGGAGTAGACAAAGAGAAAGAGAGGGGTGGACAGAGAAGGAGAGAGAGAGGGGCAGACACTGGGCTCTGAAACATGTACAGAGGAGTAGATGTTGGGCTCTGAAATGCGGACAGAAGGGCAGATGCTGGGCTCTGAAATGTGGACAGAAGGACAGATGCTGGGCTCTGAAGGGTGGACAGAGAGAGAGTGGGGGGAGGTTGATGCTGGCTCTGAAGAATGAACAGAAAGAGAGAGAGAGGGTGGGGGGCAGATGCTGGGCTCTGATGGGTGGGCAGAGAGAGAGAGAGAGAGATAGAGAGAGAGGAGGTAAATAGGTAAATGCTAGGTTCTGAGTTGTGAACAGAGAGTAGGTAAATGCTGGACCACCATGAAGCCTGGGGGAGGAAAAAAGGAAGCTTTGGGGTTTAAGAGGGGCAGAGAAAGGAAATAGACAGTGGAAAAGAAGAAAGAGGGGAGATAATCAACCACAGGGGTACAAGGGAAGGGTTAGGGGAAGTGGAGATGCTAGTCTGGGGAGAGGACGTGCTTGGGGGAGAGAGAGGGAAGATGCTGGACATGGTAGAACCATGTGGAAGAGGCCATAGAGGGCCGGCAAGGAGATTAGGATGGTGAGTACAAGGGGTGGAAATGTGGGAATGGAGAGTGGGTGAAAGACAGAAGAGAATAAGAAGCAAGGGAAGGTGTGAGAAAGGGGAAATGGGAGAGCTAAGGGAAAGGAGATGGGTTGGAGGTGTGAGTGAAAAATGAAAAGTTGATAGGTGAAAAGTTAAAAAGAGATCGAGGACTAGAGGGATGGTGAAATTTGAGTGGATAAAGACAGTGTAAAGAACAGAATGGAGGAAAGAGCTAAGAGGGAAAGATCAATATGTCAGAAACAGATATAGAGAAGGAATGAAGCAGACAGGAGGAGCAAAGAGAAATGGCAAATGGACAGCAGACTCTGGAAAGAGAGTTAGTTGAAGAGAGAGGAAAGCAGAAGAGAGACTGTGGCCATCATGACTGAAAAAATAAAATGCCAAAGAACATCGGTAGAAAAAAGTGTTTTATTTTAAATTTATTAATTGGAATTTATTAGCTTTGGGAAATGTCCATTGCTGGTGTATTTGTGTTTTGTTCAGTACAAGAGGAAATGCATTTCTATTTTTATTTCTCCAGTTTGTTATAAATACAGAGTTTGGCTCTTGGGATTCCCATTTCAATTATTGTAATTATATTTCTATTTCTCATTGTTGTGTATTTGGTAGAGACTAGTTTTTTACATGTGTGACTGAGAAAAAAAAGATGAAACATTCTTTTAGCATGCAGTTTCTGTGTAGAGCTCTGTACCAATTCCACTTGTTCTGTTTTCCCAGTAAGATAAGTACTGGTGCCCTATAAGATGTGTTGATTTAATATTTGTAGTGCTGCTTTTTCATACGTAGGGTTGATACTGTGTACATCTTGGGATCAGGACCATGCCAAGCTAAAAATGTTCCCTGTGCAACTAACATATCTGGTTTCCTCCTCCACCCAGCCACATTCAGTAACTCACTCTTTTTGAGCTTCCTTGAAGCCCAGTGATGATATCAGTGACCCCTTCTGTGCTTGAACCTTGTGCAGCCGCACCACTCCCAAAATCCTTGGTATAGCCCTACCTGGTATTATGTTATTATTACAGTAGGTTTGCTATGGGCTCTGAGTGATCTTTTTGCAGGTTTTCATGTATATGGTTTTTGGCACTGGAGGAGGGGGGATGTCTGGTAACTTTTCTTTAATCCCATTGCTCATGTAAATCATGTACACTTATTGCTGGGACAAAAAGGATATAGGCAGATGGCACCTTATAGACTCAGGGGCTGCTCAAGACAATCTGCTGCCTGAGGTGAGGGATGAGATGGTGCCTCCCCCCGGAGTGGGGGGGGGGGAGGGGGGTGTCTTTCTCAAAACTCCAGTCAGGGACTGAACCATACCAAAAAGCCGATTAGATAATGTGGAGGAAATGCAAGATGTTTGCACACCAAGGAACTAAAAGAGAGAGTGAGAACCGCAGCACTGTTTATAACATCAAATTATAACTCATTTTTATTTTGTTGTTATAAACTGCATTACGGTTCTTGCCTTTTTTCTTTTTAAACATATATTTTGCATCCACAGAACCCCCTCTCTCAACAATGAGTGCAGAGCAGAACCAGGACATTCACCCACGGAACTCAATATCTAAAAAAAAAAAAAAAAGCTGATTCAGACCATCTCACTAACAACAACAAACATTCTCCAGTACCAGGCATATTGTGAACTAATACAAACCCTACAACAAAGTCACTGAGAATTTGTACAGAAAACCTACTATACCATACCAGCTCAACTTCCAAAACTCACATAAGGAGCCTACCCAAAAAAGCATAACTGTAAATACTGCAGCGGGTGCTGCAACATCCAAACACATATTTGAAAAGCTGAACAATTCAGATTACTACAGAACAGATTCCTACGTACAAAACTCCATGTTAACAGAACACCTGACCTTGGCCACAAAGTCAGAACACAGACCCTGACCAAGAACAAAATAAGTGAACATAACCTAAAAATAAACATATGTAGATAAAAATTAAACTGAAACCGCAAAAAGTCAGATTCTGCATACAATGGAATGCCAGAGAAATAGAGAGATGCATTTTCCTGTACATTATAAAATATGAAGAGAGCACCAAGACTGTTCATTAAATTGAAAATAAAATTATCTTCTACCTTTATTATCTTACCATTCTATTCTTGATCATGTTTGTCCCAACCTGAGGTTTCTGCTTTCCTCCACCTCTGAGTACCCCCCCCCCCCCCCCGTCCCTGGCTACTTCCTCCTAGGGGCAGCATGATGGTGATGCAGAGCCATGTATGGAGATTCATTGCAGCATTATTTGCATAAATTTAGCTTGCTTTATTTTAAAATATATAAGCTACTGTGGTACAGATGAATTTTGACTATTGATTATGCTGTTACCAGTATCTTATGGGCACAATCAATAGTCAAAGGACCGAATGTGGTACGGATGAATTTTGACTATTGATTATGCCACTATTGAATATGCCTCAGCAGTGAATATGCCTCAACAGTAACTATAGGGGTATTTGAAACTGTTGAAACAATTTACATAACTACAGGAAGATGCTGGGAGATTAGGGAGGAGTCCTTCTCCTGGCAAACAAATGGAGACCCATTAGAGAGGACAAAAGAAGCCTGCCCGGAAACCAAAGTTTGGAGAGGGACTGGTCAAGCAAAGGTGGATGGGGTGGAGAGTGTCTGTGGGGAGAAGCTCATGTGTGAGGGCTAGCTGCAACACATTTGTGCCTATATAGGTACAGAGGGAGTCCAGAGCAGACAGAACGTAGATCTGCTTGGCCATGCATGAAGAATCCCAGACTTTCTCTAGCCTTCGCTGAGCGCTCCCAGCTGATGTGTAAAGGGCTACCATGATACAGTTTGGTGAAGTATAATTCTTTGTAAATAGCTGCACTATCTCATAACTCTTTCAGTGAAGTATTATTCTTCTGTAACTAAGTGTTTTTAGTTATTATTCTAATTGCTTTCTAGTTATCCTTTCTAAATACTCATGTGTAACTAAGAGAATTACTTGCCTTTCTGAATAAGTATCCTTGCTTTGTTTGTAAATAAACTGCACGTCTTCATTAACAAGGTGTGTTAGCCTTTGATGTAGTAAGACATTTGGTACCAGAAGTGGGGTACGAAAAAAAGGCTTGGACAATGTTGAAAAGAAGTGAAAATAGTGTAAATACTGTGAATATTGTAACTATTCCCGGCTGGGATCAGGCATCTTATGAAATATTAGCTAGAGAATGATCCTGCGGGTCAAGACTAAGTGAGAATTGGGAGTCTGTTTTAAAAGATGATGAACCCGTTAATGCCCTTACATGCTTGCAAAAAATACCTGTTGAAAAAGGAACAGAATTGAGTGTGTTAGGAAGGAGAAGATTGTTTTTGTTGTCTGCATATTGTAAGATGCATCAGACAAATTTTAGCAAATTAGATTTGATTGCACGGACAGATAAAATAGACATTTATCAGCAAGTTGCTGAGAGGGTAGTTCAGTATAAATACCGTAAGAGACGGGGAAAAAAGAGAAAGAAAATGCACATGTCTAGTACTCCCCGATTTTAATCAACAAGAGATTAATGATAGATCATGGTGATGCTAAGAAATTCTGTTTGATTAGTTCTGACCCACTGATACAAGATCAGTTTTGTCATGTTATTATGACTTTACAAATTCAATTTCAAATTGATAAGGGAAATGACTGCAGCTGGATCTGCAGCCAAGGAAAAGAGATCTAAAAATAATAAAAAACTGTTTAGGAAAATATGTAACCTTGTGATGCAAAGATGTTTAATTCAGTGCTTTGAACAAAATGCCTATCCTGTAGAGTTAGTATTAATTGTTATGGAAAATCCTTATAAGATTATAAAGAAGTGAAGACTTTTTACTTGTTTTTTTTTAAGGTCCCTGGTTAAGAGAAACATCTTATTCTGATCAGATAGGTATAAAGCACTTGTAAGCTTTGATTTGTTCTGTGTTCAAAAGTGAATATTGGGGTTTTTTTTCTTCTTTTCTTTCATTGCTGGTTGCTCACTTAGGAGAAACTCTGATCAGATAAGCTGTTAGGTATAAAGCACTTGTAAGCTTTGATTTGTTCTGTGTTCAAATGTTTGTTTGCAGTAAATACTGTTTTTCTTTCATTACTGGCTACTCCAGTAGATTTTATGGTCCCTGGATACTGAAGTGACTAGATCAAACAAACAAGGCATGAAACTAAGGAAACTGTTTTTGTTTTTCTTTGACCTTCAAAGTAGAGGTTAAGAGCCCTGACAGGACAATGGGGTATCCTGAGCCAGTTTGCAAATGATTTAAATCCTGAGTAAATAAGAAGATAAATCCTGGTTAATCTTTATCATTAGTATGTTATGCATCTATTCTTTGTCTTTGACTGTATATGCTATCAAGCAAACTTAAAAGTTAAAGGGGGATTTTATATATTGTGGCAAGCACCTCAAAGAGGGCATAGTTATTGTTTATATTTTACAGAACCATAAACAGCTATAACTATAGATTAATTGTTCAGCCACATAGTAATCTGCATTTGCCTGAAGTAATCTGGACACAAGAGAGACCTAGGGGCTTGTTTACAAAGCCGCGGTAGCGGTTTGCGATCGTAATCGGAGCCGCGGCCCCATTGATTTTAATGGGGCCGCGGCTGCGATCGCGATCGCGAACCACTACCGCTGCTTTGTAAACAAGCCCCCTATTGTTTGTTCTGCTGTCTGTGTTGAAGATAACATTTCAGATCAGTTTGATACCAGTTTCAGGTATAAGGTTTTAATTTAAATGTGACAAAGCATGATTTTGAATTCACCTCTTTGCAGTTTCATGTCATTTGAGAATGCCTGTTTCCTGAACTATAAGATTCAAGGTAATTACTTTGCCTTGTTAAGCTCTGTGCTGATGACTGATGAACAGGACAGTAACATCACAGTTTTATTTGTTACAATATTGGATTTTAGGATAAATTCACCTGTTTTTCTGTATTTGAATTTTACGTGTTGGTGTCCAGAGAAAAAGTGTACTTTGTTTTGAAAGTTTTTATTTCAGTTTCAGGAGTACAGTTCCTGAGAAAACAGATATATGTTGCAGAGAAAACAGATATATGTTTCAGCACTGTGAGATATTAATTTTCTTTAGTTTATACACTTGAACTTATGTTACCAAATACACTTGTTGTAGTAGTACATTATGCAGAGGTCCAGTACACACACAGCAATTACAAGATGAGTAAAATATTAATAAGTTTGCTGAAATTTTGGACAGAGGCTGATATGAAATTGCTTTGTTCCCAAGCATATAGAGCAAATATAGAGTAAAGATGGAACTGAGTTCCCAGAAAATAATGAGAATATTTGTAAAATTATTTACAAATAAAACGATAACATTAACTTGAGTTGATTGGATAAAACCAAATCTTGCTTGTCAGCAATGATCCAGGAGAGGTTTGAGAAAAAGAATGAGAGAGAGAGAGAGAGGCAGAAAGGTGAGGCCACAGCCTAGGATAGGAAAAGACAATAAATGTGCTGCTTCCAGTGTGATGATCTGGGCTACCAGAATTCTGACTGCTCTAAGACTCCTCGAGGACCCACAAGGCCTGAAGAACAGGAACCTTGCATATTTATGCCTCTGAAGAGACATGAATAGGCAGGGGAGAATAGGCCAAGAAGAACCCAAGGATTGTCATGAGGCCCAGCCACAAATGCCTTGCAGGCCAAGAAGAACCTGAAGACGTATCGCCATGAGGCCAAACCACCAATGCCTTGTACCCTCTTAGATCTCTCACCTCAAAAGGATCTCTTTTTGACACCATAATTAATGAGTAGCTTACACAAATCCTTGTGAACACTGCAATTTTAAAATCAGTCCAACAGCACTCTCACTGAGAACAGTGTATACGATAGATTCTAGTTATACGTGAGAGATATGTGACTGTCATGTTAGGAGCCATATTTCTTTCTATTGGGATTGATGTTATAAAATGCTGCAAAATAATAGTTTTATATTTTAAGGACTTTACCTAAATTGTTCCTATTTAGAATGAGCACATGTCCACTTAGAACTAGGCCAATTAAGTTAGTGGGAAAGGGACACTGTTTACTCATACTGTTATGCTTATTGAGAAGAATCTAAATTTATATTTTCTACCTACCATTTGTTTACAGCAATATTAAGTTATTAACAATTGTTTGATATTCTTAGCAGCCTTGCCAAATAAGGATACATTAGTATGGTATAAAAAACATGAAAAGGACATATGTATGTAGTTGGTGGAATGATGCAGGTGATGAAAAAGTGTTGTGAAAAAGTGTTGTGAGGGATGAAGTGGAATATTAAAGGAGAAACTGTGATAGACAGTAAACTGATGAAGGTAATTTGAAGTGACATATCTGCCTAATGAATATGTAAACAAAAAAAATTATGAGCACTTTATTCAACTATGCCGTCTCCAGAAGCTTCAATTCAGGAAGTCATACTCAACAATTGGAAATAGATACTTGGAGACAGGCTAGGTGCACCTTGCACCCTGATGAGCTTTGGAAAACCCACACTGGCCATGTGGTACTTCCAGATGCTTTTTTGCCTCACTTTTCCTCTGTATGTCCTGGCCAGGCATGCAGAGGCAAAGGGGGATGATTTGATGACAAATTCTCACACAATTGGTATAATTCTAAAACTTGCCAAAATTGCAGAACACGTGTGTGCAACTTGTCTGATCTGTAAACATGTAAAGATCAGTCAAGGGCATAATGGAATATTTCCTACCAGCAAATGAATTTCCAGTGATAGAGAGACAAGGAGTTAATCAAACTGCGAGGCAAGATTGACACCATACGAGATAGTTAATGGTAGACCACTGAAAGTTTATAAAGCAGTATTTATTATTTATAGGATATGATCTTAGTAAATATGGATGAAATTAAGTTTATCTTATTGTGAAATCTAATCTAGAGTATTTAGTCTTTTCATTTAATATTGGTGCTGCTCTTCTGAACGAGGCCTGGAGCCATGTCACCGATTGCAATCCAGAGATTCCAGCAGAGGGAATTGGCCATAATCCAGATGGAACAGACCAAACCATCCCAAGAAATCTGAACTACACACCACAGAAATGTGTGAGGGAGTCCCTATCTGCATCAGTGTGTCACATTGAAAGAAGGGCCAAGATGTCCACCTATGAGAATGAGAGGTTCAACTTTTGAGAGAGGCCAAGCTTGAACTTCAGAGAAAGGTGAAATACACTACGAAGTCCTGAAGAACTGCTGAGAAGCAGGCCCAAATTATCTGAAAGTGGACTGATTGGGGGCTTTTGTGAACTTTTGTGAATGATTTTTTTTTTGTATTATGTATTGTTATTGTTTCCTTGGAAAGTAACTGTAATTCTAGTATCTCAGATTTTTTTCTGCTGAACATCATGTGCCCAATTGCTTATGTCACCTGTTCCCCAGATCTTAGTTATTGCTGTGGTCTCTCTTTCTCCTGCTCATACTGCTTTTTGAATCCACGGGTGGTCAATAGTGTAAACATTTGGGTAAAATATCCAAGACCAGATTCATAGCTGGTGGAGGGAGAAGTAGTTGTAATATGATTAAGGTTGTTAGTCCCGCACCACTTGCTCCACTATCCTCAATATATAACTAGTAGATTGAAATCCATGGGGAAGATATACAGTAGAAAAAGTCCTGAATATGCAGGTGAAATGAGTCCCCCACTGCATGGGGAACTGATAAAAGTAATTGAGATCCACAAGCCATTTGGCTTTGGCAATTGTAATGCTGATGGGAATGGTATATTAGATATCTTCGGAAAATATCACCTAATTTATACCGTGACTTCCTGTCCCCTCAAGCTTTTACCTTAATATTATCCACTATGTTTTAGCCCATGTTATTATTATTGTATTTCTAAATGAATTACAAAGGCGATTCAGCCATTGCTTACGTACAATATCCTTGCTGATCCACAGGTGGAATGTATTACTTATTAAAGATTTATTTGGATCAGCAAGGAATATTGAACTTTGCAGGGAAATTGAACTCTTGAGCCATTCTTCTTTGAGCCATTATGCATGTGAGAGGTCGGCTGAGGAGTCATGCTGAGCCGACTTGCTAGCCCAAAGACCAAAGCTGTATTTGCAGTCTGGTGAGAAACTGCTTACACATCTAGTCTGAGGGATACCTGAAAGACCAGGGAGGGGTCCCCACAATACCTGAAAGACCAGGGAGGGGTCACCACAATGTTACCAGTATCTTATGGGCACAATCAATAGTCAAAGGACCGAATGTGGTATGGATGAATTTTGACTATTGATTATGCCACTATTGAATATGCCTCAGCAGTGAATATGCCTCAACAGTAACTATAGGGGTATTTGAAACTGTTGAAACAATTTACATAACTACAGGAAGATGCTGGGTGATTAGAAAGGAGTCCTTCTCCTGGCAAACAAATGGAGACCCATTAGAGAGGACAAAAGAAGCCTGCCCGGAAACCAAAGTTTGGAGAGGGACTGGTCAAGCAAAGGTGGATGGGGTGGAGAGTGTCTGTGGGGAGAAGCTCATGTGTGAGGGCTAGCTGCAACACATTTGTGCCTATATAGGTTCTGTGATGCAGCGGACCCTCTTGCAGAAGGAAAAAAAGTTTTAAATTTAGAAAAAAACAGGTTTCAGATGCAATATCCTGAAGGTCCACATAGAGGGAGCAGGAGAGCCAGCATAGATTCAGAAGAACCACGCCTCTATGGGCAGGACTTAGGCCCAGTCAGTTCCGATTTAAGGAGAGGCAGTCCTGAATCAAGCAGAGCATTCAAGGAAGGAGCAGTTGAAGTGGGAGCAGTCAAGGAAAGACAAGCCCAGAGAGCACTCGAGGAGAGAGATGTTCCAACATCCAGCTTGAGAGAGAGCCCTATCCAGGGAGAAGGGCTAAGACACAGCCTGAGAGAAAGACATGCGAGGAATGACGTGGAGGAAAGGCCTCCAGTGAAAAGATATCCAGGAGAAAGATATCCAGCTGGAAAGATATCCAAGGAGAGAAAGGTACTCAGAGAGATATCTATAGAAGTAACTGGAGAGAAAAGTGGAGAACTCAGAGGCCTGGTGAGCAGGGAGAAGCTGCAAGGGCGCGGCCACCAGACAACAGCCACAGGAGTGGAAGCAAAGGCCGATGGCAACAGCTGCAGCCTTGCCTCAGAGGGGTTTCTCCACACACTAAGGATAAAGAGACACTGTGGGAATACTTGGGCCAGCAAGAGTCGGAGGATAACCCGACTAGGCCTCAAGCCTTCCCTGGAAAAGACAGAAGAAAGCTTAAAGGTAAAGCAGCCATTTCTTGTGATTGTTTGCTTAGGCCTAGCACAGAAGAAAGCCAGAGGAAAGAAGTTTATCTGTATAACAATGATACTTATAAGCAGAGATTAACAGATAATTTCCCTAAGAAGAAAACTGCCAGTATTAAATGATGTGACAAGAGTGCTTTTAAAACTACAGCGGATGAACAGCCATTGTTCTATCCTGTAGCCAGAAGCCGACACCCTAAGCTAACAAACAAACACTGGAAAACTGTATGGCATGTTTTTAAAAAGCCAGAACTCAGCCCTACCGAAGCTTCAGACTCAGAGCTATCTGATATGGAATGGATGCCAGTGGAATCTGGGGGTGAGGAGGCTGAGGAACCAATGGAATGTACATATTGTACAGCAGTAAAGCTATAGCCTGTTTGGGAATTCAATGAATGCATAAAGTGAATGCAGGATTCATTTTACTTTAAGTTACTGTGAAGTTAACAGTTGTTACTTTAACCGTTTTTGTATGCGTTGAACCTGATGTAAAGACTGATACAATCCTGTGGCTTTCCAAAGCCGTATGTTTTGAACCATTTTTGCGTAAAGGAGAAATAAAGCCTTTTTCTTTTTCCCTCCACTTTGGTGTGAAGTTACTCTTTTGGGAAGTTGGTAACGAGGTCGGCACAAAGGACCGCTACCTTTGACCCTCGCACTTGGCCAACCCCAAGCTCTTCGGTGGAAAACACTACGCCGCCACCAGAGGGGGCTGCGGGGGACATAAGTGGCGTAGTTGGCAGGATATTACGGTACCCGTAAGCCTACAGGACTGTATTTACAACTGTACAAAAGAAAAGTACAAGCTTTCTCCTTTTTTTTTTTTTGAAAAAAAAAAAAAACAACCTCTCAAAGTAAAACCCGAACCGTCCTGCAACAAAAACTGGACTGGAAGGAAAACCAGGAGCAGAGCGGATACAAAAGGCTGGATTGGAGTTGAAAACGCGGAGTGGAGTCCTGAAATCTGGACCGGAGCTGAAAGAAAAATCCTGAAGGTTGTAGATCCTGTGGTGAGTCCAGCAGCGGTGGAGCGACCCGCGGATGACTGCATATATTCCCCAAAGCTGACGCAACACTAGAACAAGGTAATGCGTATTTAAGCCTACCTAGTGTTGGATCAGGGGAAGTAAAAAAAAAAAGAAAAAAGGGGTGTGGGAAAAATATTGTAAGGAGCCACACTTGGATTTGTCTCTGCTTGTTTTCCAACAGGTACCATGGAGCCCAAGGAATTATGTGCCTGGATGTCACACCAGTTCAGCAAGCAGGCAGAGCTGGCACAACAAAGCCAAGAGCAAGCGCTGAAGGCAGTACAAGCACAGCAACTGCCAGTCCTAGAGACTATGAACACATGGCTCGCGCAGCAGCAGGAGGAGCTGGCCAAGAGCAAGGCAGAGAAGACATCACTCGCCGGACTGGTAAACTCTGACCATGGACACTGGTCTTGTTCAGATTTGGTGATTGGCAAACTCAGTCCGAGCGATGACATAGATGACTTTTTAGACACATTTGCTAGAATTGCACATTCAGCTAAATGGCCAGAGGAGCAGTGGGCAATACGGCTAGCAGCATCACTCACGGGTGAGGCGCTGGCTGCCTACAGGTCGATGCCCCCAGAGTTAGCAAATTCGTATACAGATGTGGTAATAGCGATCAGGGATCGTATGGGTCTTACGCCAGTAGTGTATAACAAAATGTTTAGGGCTACCTTTCTTAAGGATAATGAGACACCTAAGGCACTAGGCCACAGATTACGTAGCCTAGCCCATAAATGGTTACAGCCCGAAAGGAAGAGCACAGGTACCCTGATGGACGCTATAATTCTGGAGCAGTACATGATTGCCCTACCCAGTAGAGTGCAAAACTTCCTAATGCTATAGAATTGTTGCACTACCACAGAGGCCATAGCACTCACAGAGAGGTATTTAGAGGCCGAAAAAGTGACCCAGCCTAGGGCAGGCCCAAGAATAGCCATGGGGTTGGAGGCACAAAGAAGGGAGAGTCCCTCACATCCTCCAGTTGGCTGGTGGAAAAGTAATAAGCCTCTAGAGAAAGAGAGTTCAAGAAAATGTTTCGCTTGTGGGAAGAAGGGACATTTACAATATGAGTGTCATGTACGAACTGCCTTGGTGGGAGAATCACCAAGACTAATACGTGATGGTTTTTCTGATTAATGTAAAATACAAGGTATATGGGTGCAAGCGTTATTGGATTCTGGAGCCGACCAGACCATGGTTTCTAAGAAATTGTGGTCGACGATCCAGGCTCATGGACTCTCGGTTCCAGAATCTCCACAGGGCTATGTAAAAATAAAGTGCGTGCATGGAGCAGCCACACGCTACCCTATTTATAAATTGTGGGTAAAAGGTATGGGCATTGTAAAGAAATGCCGATTGCAGTAGTGCCAAAGTTACCACAGGAATTGGTCCTGGGCCGGGATTGGCCACAATTTAGAAAAACGTTAAAGGAAGGTTTGTTGCCTCAGGTAAAGCCAGATTCCACTTGCATACACCCTGATCTGTCGGAAGCTCCCATACCCCAGTGGGATAGTATGGAGAGGGATACAAGGGAGACTAAGGCTCTAGTCTCCACAAGGGCCCACTCCAAGATGGTGAGAAGCCCTCTTGTTCAAAAGAGGCTGCCATAGAAGATCTCCCTTCGCATGATGAGCTAATAGGGGACCCATCACGGAAGGAACGAAAACCTAAAGCGGACCGAAGGAGAGAGAGGAAATGCCGATCCCAGAGGAGAGCTGAATTGGAGGCAGGAAGAGGTATGCCTTGGATACCGGCGGAGATAATAGAAAAATTTCCCTCCTTTAAAATGGAGCAGAGGGCGGACCCTGCATTGGTCCGGGCGATCGAACAGGCCCAGGAAGACTGTGAGACGTACCCCAGATTCATCATGGATGAGGAAATTTTGTACCGAGAAAGCAAGGATTGGCGAACTGGACTTATTCGTAAGCAGTTAGTCGTCCCAAGCAAATTTAAGTTGTCCGTCCTGCGACTAGCACACGACCATCCAACCGGAGGCCATAAGGGCTCACAAGGCACCCTGGACCAAATTTTAGCCAGGTTTTATTGGCCGGGGGTTTTCCGGGAGACAACCTGCTTTTGCGAGTCCTGCGCGTCCTGCCAAAGGGTTACAACGCACCGACCAGCGGAAGTGCCGCTAGTCCCGATGCCTGTAATAGCGGAACCCATTAGGAGACTGGCCATGGACATCGTGGGACCCCTTATCAAGACTCCGCGGGGCTTCCAGTATATCCTGGTGATCATTGACCAGGCCACGCGATTCCCCTGGGCAGTGCCCTTAAGGAATATCTCCGCTAAGTCAATTGCAGCGGAGATGGTCAAATTATTTTGTGAGGTCGGATTCCCGCAAGAAGTCTTGACCGACAGGGGGAGTAATTTCCTATCAAAATACCTCGCCCATGTCTGGGATGCATTCGGGATCTGACACGTGCAGACAGCAGCCTACCATCCCCAATGCAATGGGTTGGTAGAACGTCTAAACCAAAGTATAAAGCAGATGCTGAGACGGGCCTTGAACGGAGAAATGAAGGAATGGGATACCATGTTACCCTTCGTACTGTACGCCTGCAGGGAAAGGAAACAGAGCTCGTTGGGTACATCGCCGTATGAGCTCATGTACGGACGGACGCCTAGAGGTATACTAGACGTATTGAAAGAACAATGGATCGAGCCAGTGGAAGAGGAAGTAGGTATACCCCTATTCCTGCGGGATTTGAGAACACGCCTGGAGCGAACTTCCCGGTTTGCCACGGAGAAACTCAAAGAGAGTCAAAGGAAACAGAAACACTATTACGACAGGCGGACGAAGCCAAGACACTTAAAGGTCGGGGAGAAGGTAGTGGTTCTAGTACCCGGGCGGCTCCTAAATTTGAGTACCAGTGGAAAGGTCCCCATACGGTCGTTAACCCGGTGGGCACCACTTCCTATGTTGTTCGAGACTCAAAAGGACGGGAACAGGTCTATCATGCCAATCTTCTTCGACCTTGGCAGGAACGGGACGTGCTGTGGACGCATACCGAACATGGGTATCACCTCAACAGGGTGCCGGCAAACAGCAAGAAAACCACACATGGTCGCAAGCAGCAGAGAAAAGCCGACTTCAGGTCATGTATTACGTGCTGCGGAGAAGAGTTTCCCCCAGCCCGTAATATTTTGAGAAGGGGGATGTGGGATGCAGCGGACCCTCTTGCAGAAGGAAAAAAAGTTTTAAATTTAGAAAAAAACAGGTTTCAGATGCAATATCCTGAAGGTCCACATAGAGAGAGCAGGAGAGCCAACATAGATTCAGAAGAACCACGCCTCTATGGGCAGGACTTAGGCCCAGTCAGTTCCGATTTAAGGAGAGGCAGTCCTGAATCAAGCAGAGCATTCAAGGAAGGAGCAGTTGAAGCGGGAGCAGTCAAGGAAAGACAAGCCCAGAGAGCACTCGAGGAGAGAGATGTTCCAACATCCAGCTTGAGAGAGAGCCCTATCCAGGGAGAAGGGCTAAGACACAGCCTGAGAGAAAGACATGCGAGGAATGACGTGGAGGAAAGGCCTCCAGTGAAAAGATATCCAGGAGAAAGATATCCAGCTGGAAAAGATATCCAAGGAGAGAAAGGTACTCAGAGAGATATCTATAGAAGTAACTGGAGAGAAAAGTGGAGAACTCAGAGGCCTGGTGAGCAGGGAGAAGCTGCAAGGGCGCTGCCACCAGACAACAGCCACAGGAGTGGAAGCAAAGGCCGATGGCAACAGCTGCAGCCTTGCCTCAAAGGGGTTTCTCCACACACTAAGGATAAAGAGACACTGTGGGAATACTTGGGCCAGCAAGAGTCGGAGGATAACCCGACTAGGCCTCAAGCCTTCCCTGGAAAAGACAGAAGAAAGCTTAAAGGTAAAGCAGCCATTTCTTGTGATTGTTTGCTTAGGCCTAGCACAGAAGAAAGCCAGAGGAAAGAAGTTTATCTGTATAACAATGATACTTATAAGCAGAGATTAACAGATAATTTCCCTAAGAAGAAACTGCCAGTATTAAATGATGTGACAAGAGTGCTTTTAAAACTATAGCGGATGAACAGCCATTGTTCTATCCTGTAGCCAGAAGCCGACACCCTAAGCTAACAAACAAACACTGGAAAACTGTATGGCATGTTTTTAAAAAGCCAGAACTCAGCCCTACCGAAGCTTCAGACTCAGAGCTATCTGATATGGAATGGATGCCAGTGGAATCTGGGGGTGAGGAGGCTGAGGAACCAATGGAATGTACATATTGTACAGCAGTGAAGCTATAGCCTGTTTGGGAATTCAATGAATGCATAAAGTGAATGCAGGATTCATTTTACTTTAAGTTACTGTGAAGTTAACAGTTGTTACTTTAACCGTTTTTGTATGCGTTGAACCTGATGTAAAGACTGATACAATCCTGTGGCTTTCCAAAGCCGTATGTTTTGAACCATTTTTGCGTAAAGGAGAAATAAAGCCTTTTTCTTTTTCCCTCCACTTTGGTGTGAAGTTACTCTTTTGGGAAGTTGGTAACGAGGTCGGCACAAAGGACCGCTACCTTTGACCCTCGCACTTGGCCAACCCCAATACCCCTAATCTTGTGCGCTCCCCAGCTCTTCGGTGGAAAACACTACGCCGCCACCAGAGGGGGCTGCGGGGGACAGTACAGAGGGAGTCCAGAGCAGACAGAGCGTAGATCTGCTTGGCCATGCATGAAGAATCCCAGACTTTCTCTAGCTTCGCTGAGCGCTCCCAGCTGATGTGTAAAGGGCTACCATGATACAGTTTGGTGAAGTATAATTCTTTGTAAATAGCTGCACTATCTCATAACTCTTTCAGTGAAGTATTATTCTTCTGTAACTAAGTGTTTTTAGTTATTATTCTAATTGCTTTCTAGTTGTCCTTTCTAACTACTCATGTGTAACTAAGAGAATTACTTGCCTTTCTGAATAAGTATCCTTGCTTTGTTTGTAAATAAACTGCACGTCTTCATTAACAAGGTGTGTTAGCCTTTGATGTAGTAAGACAGCTACCTATCTAAAATCCTAGGTGGCTTCCAAACATATACATGCAATTTAGTAAAACAGATGTTACAATAAAACACATAATAAAAAAAACCATTATATTTGATTAATGAAAATCCACTTACACAGCCCCCTCCCCAATCAGACCATCACCAATCTGCACATCATTTTTATATCGCTATGATGAGTAGGGAAGATATAAAACGAGAAACTAATCCTGGTAGCCATGAATTTAAACGTTGGATTGGATTGTGCTCGAGCTGGAAAAGTCCGGCACTCAGCAGTGGTGAAGCTATCAGCCGACTAAACAAAATTAAACTGAGATGTTCCCTTAAAATTTCCTTTAATTTGACCTGACAAAATATTTTAAATTTCAGTCTGGCAGCATAAAGAACACAAAACTGCAAATCTCAAAGACAATACATATTCCAGCCCCCTCCCCCCCCCCCAACATCCTAAAGCACCTCCATTTCCACAGAAACAGGAGAAACCTGACGCCCCAACACAGCACTTCCCACCCTCTGAAAAACAAAAGGCACTTTGTAACCAAGAAGGAACTTGGCAACCCCAACATAACTCCTGAAACTTCACACTGAACCAGTATGGTATTAATATAAATATACAGTATATTCTACAAAAGAACAAAGGAGATGCAAGATGCTCGCAAACCAAGGAGCTAAAAGAAAAAGTGAGAACCATGGCACAGTTTATAATTTTTATTTATTTAAAACGGATTTCTATACCGCCTTTTCCTACAATCAAGGCAGTCTACATGGCAAACAATCAACCAATTACTGTGTCTAGTGTGTGCATGCAGTGAGCATTGAGTGCGTGTGTGTGTGTATATGGTTGTTGATTCTTGGTGAGCTATTTACAGTGTGTGCTATTTACAATACTATGTACATCAGGACTTTAATTCAGTACCATAATCGTGTTGTGGGGGGAGGGTGGTTGATCTGGGAGATTGTCTGTTGCACAATTTAAGTGATGTCACTGTAGTGCTCTATGAAGAGGGTTGTTTTTAGCAGCTTCCTAAAGTCCTTTATGTCTGTTGTTGACTGTAGTTCATCGGGGAGGGCGTTCCAAATTGTTGGAGCCACCTTTGATAAAGCTTGTTTTTCAGTGTCCTTGCGCACCTTGGTGAAGTCTCTTGGAGTGTTTATTTATTTACATTCTCTTATATACCGCGCTATTCTGCATCAGTGCGGTTTACATTGAACAAACAAATTACATTGAACAGGGCATTATAACTTGGAGATAACTATTTTACAGGGAACATGGGCTATGGAGGATTAAGTGGCTTGCCCAACACCACAAGGAGCACCCATGGGACTAGAAAACCCAGTCTTTCCAGCCCAAGGTTGCTGTCCTCTAGTGGGATTTGAACCCCTGACCTTCCGGCCTAAAGTACCTTGCCCCAACCACTAGGCCACTCCTCCACTCCACAGGTGCTCCACAGTTTGACACGGTCTTCTCCTCGGTCTTGTGCTGCTGTCGGGTTGTATGAGTGGGTGTAGGCTGGGTGTATGAGTGGGTGTAGGGTGTAGGCTGAAAGCTGATGATTGTTGTTTGATTTTGAATATGTGTATGACTGTCTTGTATTTGATGCGGGATCCGATTGGTAGCCAGTGTAGCTCTTTTAGAGTGGTTGTGATGTGTGCTTGTCTTGTGGTACCAGATATTATGCATTCTGCTGTGTTTTGCGCCAATTGCAGTGGCCTGATTGTCTGTTTTGTTAGTCCAAGATATATTGGGTTGCAGAAGTCTAGGATTGGGGTTATTAGTGCCTGACAGACTATGTGGAAGTGATCCTGAGAGAGGAGGGGCTTGAGGCGTCGGACTAGTCTCATCCTGTGGTATGCATTTTTGGTGGTTCTGCTGATGTGGGACTGAAGGTTCAGTTCTTTGTCCAGTGTCACTCCGAGGTATTTCACTTCTGGTTGTATGGGTATGGTTGTGTTGTCTATCTTGATGTTGCGAGGAGGGATGAAGTCAGAGTTTCATGTGATGATTAGTGCCTCGGTCTTGCTGTAGTTTATGGTCAGGCTGTTGTCTTGAAACCAGCTGATCATGTGCCTGAGACATTCTGTTATCTTAGAGTAGTCTGGGTTGTCGAGGGTGATTGGTGTGTATATCATTATGTTGTCAGCATAGATTGTGTATTTTATCCTGTGTTCTTTTATGATGCTGCATATTGGCTGGATGTAGAGGTTAAATAATAGTGCTCATAGGGCGGATCCTTGAGGTACTCCTTGCATGACCTTTATGGGTCCGGATGTGTTGGGACCGATCTTGACCTGTATCTGTCTGTCTGTTAAGTAGGAGTGGAACCACTTCAGAGTGTCTCCGTGTAGTCTGATGTTCGTTCTGTAGTCTTGTTAGTAGGGTTCCGTGATCCACTGTGTCAAATGCTGATGAAATGTCGATGAAGACAGGGGTAACATATGGAAAGCAGTGTGTATAAATGCCCGTAGCATGGGAAATAAGATCCCTGATGTTGAAGCTTTGGTGGGAGTGGCTGACTTGGATTTAGTGGCAGTTACACAAACATGGTTCACAGAAAACCATGACTGGGATGTAACTATACCTGGCTATACTTTATTCAGAAAGGACGGGGTAGGAAGAAGGGGAGGAGGAGTGGCACTATATGTAAAAACTACTATTAAAGCTTTGGAATTACAGAGCTTAAAAGGGAGAGAGGAGGCATTGTGGGTTAAACTAGAAAGAGGGAAAGAGAAATCTATTTGCATTGGTGTGATATACAGACCTCCCTCACAAGAGGAAGAGGTGGACAGAGTTAAATGAAGACATACGCAGCATTGCTAGGAAAGGGGAAGTGCTACTGATAGGAGATTTCAATATGCCAGATGTTGATTGGCACATTCCTGCTGCAGTATCATCTAGAAGTAAGGAGATCCTGGATTCTGTACAGGGAGAACTATTCAGGCAATTTGTAACAGACCCCACACATGAAGGGACCATACTGGACTTGGTGCTTACCAATGGTGAAAGTGTTTCTGATGTTGTAGTGGGAGATCATTTTGCATCCAGTGATCACCAGATGGTGTGGTTCAGTATTAGGACTAGGGCTGTTAGAATCCATTCCAAGGTGAGGATCTTAGACTTTAGGAAGACTAACTTTGCGAAGATGGGCCAATACCTCAGGGAGTCATTAGTGGGATGGGAACAGCTGGGGGATGTAGAAAAACAGTGGGCAAAACTGAAAGGGGATATTTTAAGGGCAACGAACCTTTTTGTTAAAATGGTAAATAAAGGCAAAAGGAAAAGGAGACCGCTATGGTTTTCGAAGGAAGTAGCTGAAAAAGTGAAGAAAAAGAGGGAGGCCTTCATGAAATACAAGAGATCACAGAGAGAGGAAGACAGGCATCTGTATTTGGAAAAACTTAGAGAAGCTAGCAAAGTAGTCAAGAAGGCAAAGATTCAAAAGGAGGAGGAAATAGCCAATGCAATAAAATGGGGGGATAAGACATTTTTCAGATATATTAGTGAGAGGAGGAAGGGCAAAAGTGGTATTGTCAGACTCAAGGGTGTAGGGGGGGAATATGTAGAAGCTGATAAGGATAAAGCGGAATTGCTTAACAAATATTTTTGTTCTGTGTTCACAGATGAAGAACCAGGAGCAGGACCTCAGAAAACACCCACAAATAGGAACAGAATCGAGGGACATCTTGAACAATTTTCAGAAGACTGTGTTCGTGAGAAACTAGCTTAACTTAAAGTAGACAAAGCGATGGGACCGGATGGGATACACCCTAGAATACTGAGGGAACTTGGGGACGTTCTAGCAACTCCACTGACTGACCTTTTCAATGCCTCGTTGGAGTCAGGAGTGGTGCCAAAGGACTGGAGAGAGGCTCAAGCGGAAGTAAGGATGTGGTTGAAAACTACAGGTTGGTTAGTTTAACTTTGGTGGTGAGTAAATTATTGGAAACGCTGCTGAAAGAGAAAATAGTGAGGTTTCTGGAGTCCAGCGGATTACAGGATCCGAGGCAGCATGGATTCACCAGAGGCAGGTCTTGTCAGACAAATCTGATTGATTTCTTTGACTGGGTGACCAGGGAGTTGGACCGAGGGAGAGCTCTAGATGTGGTGCATTTAGATTTCAGTAAAGCCTTTGACACTGTTCCTCACAGGCGACTTATAAACAAACTGAGCACCCTAGGGATGGACCCTAAAGTTACTGCTTGGGTTAGAAATTGGTTGGGTGGGAGGCGACAAAGAGTACAAGTAAATGGAGCTCACTCTGAGGAGAAGGATGTTACCAGTGATGTGCCCCAGGGATCTGTCCTTGGTCCGATTCTTTTTAACATCTTTGTTAGTGATATAGCGGAAGGGCTGTCGGGTAAGGTTTGCCTCTTTGCTGATGATACCAAAATCTGCAATAGAGTAGACACCCAGGAAGGTGTAGATAACATGAGGAGGGATCTAGCTAAGCTTGAAGAATGGTCTAGAATTTGGCAGCTGGGATTTAATGTTAAAAAATGTAAGGTCATGCATTTGGGCTGCAGCAATCCAAGGGAGCAATACAGTATAGGAGGTGAAGTACTTTTGTCCACTAAAGAAACATAGAAACATAGAAACATGATGACAGAAAAAGACCACATGGCCTATCTAGTCTGTCCTTCCATAACAACAACTACAACAGTCCACTTTTCACCTTTAGAGATCCTCTGTGTTGGTCCCATGCTTTTATAGAAACATGATGACAGAAAAAGACCACATGGCCTATCTAGTCTGTCCTTCCATAAAGAAGAGCGGGACCTAGGCGTGGTTGTGTCTGATGATCTTAAAGTAGCTAAACAGGTAGAAAAGGTGACGGCAAAAGCTAGAAGGATGCTTGGGTGCATACGGAGAGGAATGGCTAGCAGAAAAAAGGTGATAATGCCTCTGTATAAGTTTTTGGTGCGACCTCATTTGGAGTATAGTGTGCAATTCTGGAGACCGCACCTGCAAAAGGATGTGAACAGGATGGAGTCGGTGCAGAGGGTGGCTACTAAAATGATTAGTGGGCTTCATTATAAAGCATATGAGGACAGACTTAAGGATCTTAATATGTACACCTTAGAGGAAAGGCGGGATAGAGGTGATATGATTGAGATGTTTAAATACCGCCGTGGCATAAATGTTCAGGGAGAGAGCCTCTTTCAATTGAAAGCAAGTTCTGCTACGAGGGGACATGGGATGAGGGTGAAGGGAGATAGATTCAGGAGTGATATGCTGAAATATTTCTTTACGGAAAGAGTAGTGGATCCGTGGAATAGTCTCCCAGTGGAGGTGGTAGAGATGAGGACAGTAACTGAATTCAAAAAAGCATGGGACCAACACAGAGGATCTCTAAAGGTAAAAGGTGGACTGTTGTAATTGTTGATATGGAAGGACAGACTAGATAGTGTCATGGCACAAGGCAAATAGTGCCTATAAAAACAGAGGAAAATGTGCAGGGCAGTTTTAAAACGGGCAGCTCAAAGCACATGGCTAGGGGTTGCTATAGGCAACCAACCAAAACACGAGCACATGATACCTCCTAAACACTGTATGTATAGAAAATGTTTTTTTGCATCACTGTATATAGCCCATCTTGTACATAGCTCAAACCACTCTAGCGCACAACACAACACACATTGTACATAGCTCAAACCAATCTAGCACACAATACAACACACACTCAACTAAATTTCTCCCTCACTGCATGTTTAACACTCTCACTTTACCCGATTGTTTGCTGTGATACCACCTTGATTAATAAGATAAGGCGGTTTAGAAATACTGTTAAATAAATAAAAATAAATAAATAAAGTACAGAATGCAACCTAAAGTAAAGATAAAAGTAAAACTAAAAATATGTAGACAAAAATTAAACTGAATCCCCAAGAAGCCAGACTTTGCATGAAGTGCAACATCAGATAAATAAAAGATGTAGTTCCCCATAAAGATCATGCAAAGTCCAATCACTAAATTGAAAATACAATTATTTTTTCTACCTTTGTTTTCTGATCATTTTATTCTCTGATCATGCAGGTCCTGATCTGAGGCTTCTGCTTTTCTGTCTTCTCTCAAATTTTCTTTCTATGGTCTATATCCATCTGCCATTTCTTGTCTCTTGTTTTCTTCACTTCCTTCCATCAGCCTATTTCCAGTCCTAGTAACCCTCCCCAGTATCAGCCCCCTTTTCCAGTCCTGCCCTACCAGTACCTTCCAATTTCAACCCCCTTGCATTCCCAAGACTTCTACTGGTGTCCACTCCCTTCCAATCCCTCTCTTTCCCCACTGTCCAGCCCCTTCTAGCCCAAATACCATCCCGGTGCCAGTGTCCCCTCCCTTCCAGCCCTCAGCCCCATTACCCAGCCATCTATCAGTCCCATCACAAGTGCAGCTCCCTTCCGTCTCCCTCCAGTCCCATCCCCAGATGTCAGCTCCCTTCCATCCCTCTCCTCACTTCCCTAGTATCATCACCCTTCCGGTCCCCCTCCAGTACCATCCCCAGGTATCAGCTCCTTTCCAACCCCCTCCTCCCCCCATGTCAGCCCCCTTCCAGCCCACACCTTCCCCTGTGTCAGCCCCCTTCCAGCCCCCTCTTCCTCCCCTGTGTCAGCCCCTCCCCCATGTCAGCCCCTTCCAGTTCCCACCTTCCCCCATGTCAGCTCCCTTGCAGACCCCACCTTTCCTTGTCAGTTCCCTTCTAGCGCCCTTCTCCCCCTGTGTCATCCCCATTGCAGACCCCATCTTCCTCTAATTTCAATTCCCTTCCAGCTCCCTTCTCCATGTCAGACCCATTGCAGATCTCACCTTCCCCTCATGTCAATTCCCTTCCAGCCCCATGTATCAGCCCAGTTGCAGACCTCACCTTTCCCTTGTCAATTCCCTTACAACCCCCTCCTCCCCCCCCATGTCAGCCCAGTTGCAGACCCCACCTTTCCCTTGTCAATTCCCTTCCATCCCCCTCCTCCCCCATGTCAGCCCTGTTGCAGATCTCACTTCCCCCTCATGTTAATTCCCTTCCAGTCCCCTCCTCCCCCCTCCCTGTGTCAGCCCATTACCAGCCCCCACCTTCCCCCATGATAGCTCCCCTGCTGCAGACTCACCTTCTCCATTTCCTTTCAGCTGCGGCTCCCTGCCTTTTAGAGAACCGCGGCTGTGCTGATGATCTGACTGCAGTTAAAATAAAAGCTGAAACCAGTGCGGAGCCTTCCTGTCTCCATAAAGGACTCAATGCAGCTTTGTCCCACCCCCAAAGGAATGCAGTCGCGGCTCTCTGGGCAGTTAAAATAAAAGTTGAAACCGGTGCGGAGCCTTCCCGACTCCGTGAAGGACTCCTTGCTGCTTCGTCCCTTTGGGGGCGGGACAAAGCTGCATGGAGTCCTTCATGGAGACAGGAAGGTTCCACACCGATTTCAGCTTTTATGCAAACTGCACTCAGGTCCCCAGCACAGCCACAGTTCTCTAAGGGGCAGGGAGCCGCGGCTGCAAAGAAGTGGAGAGGGTGAGTTTGCCGCTGTCGAGAAGAGGACTTGGCAGTGGCAGCAACTTGTGCACTTTTTTTTTTTTTTTTTTACTTTTGAAGGCGAAGTGAGACGGCTGTTTTGGGGTATTTTTTGCCTCCTTCAAAACTTTGTCGCCTGAGGCAGCCGCCTCACTTTGCCTCATTATAGAGCCGTCCCTGTATAGACTTACCAGTTTATTGAGGCATCTGTCATTTATGCCACATCAGACCAGAGCTTCTCAACCCAGTCCTCAAGACACACCTAGCCAGTAAGGTTTTCATGATAAGCACAGTGAAAGAGATTTGAAAATCATTGTGGTTATTCTGACAACTTGACAAGCTAGGTGTGTCTTGAGGGTGTGTTAAGAAGCCTTGACTACCTCTCTGAAAATTTTCATCTTGTTTGGAAAAAAAAGAGAGGCATGTGGAAGGGCTGTACTGGAATTCACTGGGGCGGGAGTAGGGGAAGGGGGCGGCACAGTAATCACTCGCACAGGCAGCAAAAAAGGTATCATTGGCCCTGCCTGTTTCCGTCAACTTGCACAGAATGCTGTTGCTCCTTTGATCCTTAGAGTGAGAAAATCAGACAGATTTCATATATTGTTTAAAAGTACTGGTTTGGTTTTAAGGTGTGCAAATTGGTAGAGGTAAGTGCAACCGCGGTAATAGTACCATGTGTTTTTGTGCACATCTGCACGGTCAGGAATATGCTGGTCACACCCCCAATAGTTACTAGAGAGGTTTTGCCCTTAATGTACATTAGTTTTCATGCTAAAAGCATGTTTGGTGCAAAACCATAGCGTGTGTTAGTAAAAGAGGCCCTTCATCTCACTAGCACTATAATCTCATTCCCCCTAAAAAAAAATGAAAAAGTATTAGATTGACCAACAATATCCCTGGTTTCCTTCAGAAAATTTATACAAAAGCATCACAGTAATTGAACATTTTTGACCCTTGACTAGGCAAGGATGTTGTTACTTGTTAAACATTATTGATTTGGGCTAGCATTTCTGTCTGGATACCCATTTGTTTATTACAGCTCTTCACTCACAGCCTCCATTAGTCTTCTGGATTCTTTATTCTGAAATGTCTATCTGAAATTTATAGCATACACAGTGTAGATAAATCTGATTAATACATTTGAATGCATAATTCACACATGCTGGGTTTTCTTATCTAAGGGGAATCTTTTTAATTGAACAATGTAAGCATTTTACAAGGAAACAAGTAGACCAGCAATCTTCAGCTGGACCTTGTCTCTGCCCATTAGTCACTCACCTGTTAAGGCTACATTTTAACTGAACAGAAAATAAAACAAACTGTGCCAAAGTTTATATTTTAGGAATTTTTCATTGGAAAAATGTTTGTTTGAGTGTTTTTTTTTCTTATAAATCACCCATTCGTTTTTCTTTTGAACCCAGAATCGTTATTTTCATTTGCCTCCACTAAAGTCAAGGGGGCAAATAATTTTGCACTCCAAGAGGATAATTTATTATAAACTCCCACCTAGTTAATGCATATTTTTCTGCATGTCACTAGCATCTATTTTATAAAGTCAAGTATGCATGTATTTCCCTTTATAAAACCAGGACGTAAGTACTTTAAAACATGTGTTAAATCTAGATGTGAGCACTTACGCCAGTGCTATAGCTTGTGCAAGTGCCTGTGCCTGGATTTTTCAAGAATGCGCATAAATGATAGTATCTTATCATTTTCGTGCATAAATTTGTGTGCTGGCCAAGCTCCACCCATGTTCACATTAACAGTAAATGTATGCACGATCATCCCAATGTTTTTTTTGAAGGTAGCATCCTTCTCAAGTACGGGTGTAAGTGCCAATTGACGTTCATAAGTTATTGGAAAAACAAGATTTACACATGTAAAAGGCGCGTAACATTCCATGGCTCCCTAACAGTAGCGTTTTCCATTTCTTTTCAATGAAACTTGCTGGCAGGCATCTGCTAGGGAGGTTACAGCACCATAAAAAATCAAGACTGAAATGGGGAGGCCACTCTTCTGGAAAATAACTTCTATCTGTGGCCTTCTCTTCTATTGCTAACTCCAGACTTCATTCTTTTCACCTTGCTGCTCTTTATGCCTGGAACAAGCTACCTCAGTCTGTATGTTAGGCACCTTCTCTGACCCTTTTCAAATCCAGGCTGAAAGCTCACCTCTTTGCTCCTGCTTTCGGATCTTGACTCACCTGATCTTCTTTGTGTTTACTTACCATTCCCCCTAGATGTATCCCATGTCTACAGTTACTGTATTGTCTGTCTTGACTAGATTGAAAGCTATGATAAATCATAAATACTTCATAACAGACCACGTGAGCTCTTTGAGATTGTCAAGAAGCTAACAAAGGCACCAACCACTCTAACCAGCTCCCGAACATCCCACCAGAACAACTAGCATGCCAATATAAGCAGCTCCAACAACTGACCAACCCAAAAGCGAATGCAACAACAACCAACTACCCTACTGCTAAGGACACTGACTGGAGCACATTCGAAACAGTCACCAAACAAAAGATAGAATCCACTATCTCTTGCCTAAACACCGCCACCTCCCCATTGGATCCCTGCCCTGTGGAATGGATAAAGAAAACTAAGGAGGACATAAGCACAGCCTTAACCCACATAGTCAACAAATCTCTCAAGCAAGGACACATGCCAGACATCCTCAAAACCTCCGTCATTCGCCCAACAGGATCCGAGGCAGCATGGATTCACCAGAGGCAGGTTTTGTCAGACAAATCTGATTGATTTCTTTGACTGGGTGACCAGGAAGTTGGACCGAGGGAGAGCCCTAGATGTGGTGTATTTAGATTTCAGTAAAACCTTTGACACTGTTCCTCACAGGCAACTTATAAACAAACTGAGCACCCTAGGGATGGACCCTAAAGTTACTGCTTGGGTTAGAAATTGGCTGGGTGGGAGGTGACAAAGAGTACAAGTAAATGGAGCTCACTCTGAGGAGAAGGATGTTATCAGTGGTGTGCCCCAGGGATCTGTCCTTGGTCCGATTCTTTTTAACATCTTTGTTAGTGATATAGCGGAAAGGTTTTCAGGTAAGGTTTGCCTCTTTGCGGATGATACCAAAATCTGCAATAGAGTAGACACCCAGGAAGGTGTAGATAACATGAGGAGGGATCTAGCTAACCTTGAAGAATGGTCTAGAATTTGGCAGCTGGGATTTAATGTAAAAAAATGTAAGGTCATGCATTTGGGCTGCAGCAATCCAAGGGAGCAATATAGTATAGGGGGTGAAGTACTTTTGTCCACTAAAGAAGAGCGGGACCTAGGCGTGGTTGTGTCTGATGATCTTAAAGTAGCTAAACAGGTAGAAAAGGTGACGGCAAAAGCTAGAAGGATGCTTGGGTCCATATGGAGAGGAATGGCTAGCAGAAAAAAGGAGGTGATAATGCCTCTGTATAAGTCTTTGGTGCGACCTCATTTAGAGTATAGTGTGCAATTCTGGAGACCACACCTTCAAAAGGATGTGAACAGGATGGAGTCAGTGCAGAGGGTGGCTACTAAAATGATTAGTGGTCTTCATTATAAAGCATATGAGGACAGACTGAAGGATCTTAATATGTACACCTTAGAGGAAAGGCGGGATAGAGGTGATGTGATTGAGATGTTTAAATACCTCCGTGGCATAAATGTTCAGGGAGAGAGCCTCTTTCAATTGAAAGCAAGTTCTGCTACGAGGGGACATGGGATGAGGGCGAAGGGAGATAGATTCAGGAGTGATATGCGGAAATATTTCTTTATGGAAGGAGTAGTGGATCCGTGGAATAGTCTCCCAGTGGAGGTGGTAGAGATGAGGATAGTAACTGAATTCAAAAAAGCATGGGACAAACACAGAGAATCTCTAAAGGTAAAAAGGGGACTGTTGTAGTTGTTATGGAAGGACAGACTAGATAGGCCATGTGGTCTTTTTCTGTCATCATATTTCTATGTTTCTATGTAACATAGCCTGGACCCCTCAACCCTGCCTCCTTCAGACCAATAGCAAGTCTCCCATTCAACGCCAAAGTCATTGAGAAAATAATTCAACAGCAGCTTCAAGACCACCTAGCTACCAACAACTTCCTGGACCCACAACAACACGGATTCCAACCATCACATGGAGTTGAGACCCTCATGATATCACTACTGAACACCCTAATCAAAGGTACGCAGACAAAACAATCTGGATATGCTATGATCTTTCTAGACATATCCGCAACTTTTGACACCATCTCTCACAACATCCTCCTACATAGACTACAGGAGATTGGCATCAAGGCTACAATGGTTCCGCTCCTACCTGACCAATAGACAACAACTGATCCTCACAAGCACAGCAACCTCCCCCCCCTTTCGACAGCACCCAGGAGTACCCCAAGGCTCCACACTATCCGCCATGCACTTCAATATGTACCTACAGACACTCTGCTCGGTGATACGTGCTCACAACGTCAACTACCATATCTACGCAGACGACATAATGCTTTATGGACCCATCACAACCACAAACCCAACAAACAGTCACCTATCAAATTGCTTTATTGATGTCCCCAGCTGGCTACAAGAGAACAACCTCTCCATCAACATTAAAAAAACGGAAGCCCTCATTGTGACCAAGGACCCAAACTTCACCCCACCGCCATACCTCATCTTGGGAACCTCCCAAATACAAGTTCAACCCCACATAAAATATTTGGGAATCATCATTGATCAAGCACTTACTTTTAAACAACAGATCAAAAAGATGGCCAGAACAATATTCCACAAAGCAAAGACAGTACAACGTCTCAGACCACTCATCGACCCACAAGACTTCAGAACAGTCATGCAGGCCATGACGCTCCCCCCACCTAGACTACTGTAATGCAATTTATCACAGACTACCTGCGACCCAAACAACCCCCTATGAACTGCCTTAAACACCACCGCAAGAATCATCCAGAAGGCAAAAAAACACGATCACATCACCCCAGTCCTGAGAGAACTTCACATTCTGCTCCTCGAAGCTAGGATTAAATACAAAACCCTCCTACTTATCCACAAAGCCCTCCATCAAACCCAGACTTCCCAACTCCGGACTCTACTACCTCACCCTACCCTCAACAGACCAACCCGTCAGACCACCAGCGACACTCTCACTATCCCCTACGAACGAACTAAATTCAATCAACAAACCTGTAACAGAGCGTTCAAACTATACGCGCACTCCCTCTGGAACTCCCTTCCGAGCCAGATCCGAAGCAGCAAAGACCTCTCCAAATTCCGGAAACAGCTAAAAACCACCCTGTTTCATGAATATCTTGGACCTGAAACAGACATCTCTCAATGACTGTACACCCGGACCCTCTGACCTACCCCCTCAGCTACAAGAGACTTCCGTCAAGTGTCAACTGTCTAGTACTATTACTTTCTGTTCAGATCATCTATGTTATCCCCCTGGTGACGGGCCCCCCCCCTTCTCTGTCAACTTGATTATTGCCCCCCCCCCTTTCTTGTTAAACCGCTTTGACCCAGTGAAAAGCGGGATATAAATGCAGCTAAATAAAATAAATAAATAAAATAAATGATAATTGCAGGGACTGTCTTTTGCATGTGTCTGCCCAGTGTTGCGTACGTCTTGTAGTGCTATACAAATGTTCAGTAGTAGTAGTGGTAGGGCTGCATGATGATCATACACTGAGCAGATGCCCGACGGTATAGCTCCGGTATGGGCCTCCCTTGATTATTACTAAAAAGCAACCAGGACCTGATAAAATGAACAGACACCAGACTTAAGGACCCATGAGTAGTTCAGGAACAAGCTGATCAATGCAGAGTTGTCAAGTAAAATGCCGAGATCGGGGCAAGAAGAAAAGATGACAGTAAGCACATGCATCCTATGTTTACGTTGCATAAAGTGGTTGCCCAATTGACAGGAAAATTTATGGTGGTGATTGAAGACAAGCTATCAAAGCATGATGCCTCAATAGAGGAAGTCAAGGAAGGATTGGTGAGGCATGTGAACTGGATCTAACATGCTGAAGAGTGTATTTTGTAACAAGAACCCCAGACGGAGGATATAGATGCATGAGTGAGAGCCCTTGAGGCCCAGAATAAACAACTTATGGAAAAAATAGAAGATCCAAGAACAGAGGACAACATTAGTGGGAAGGAATGTAAATAAGTAGGAAAAAGTAAATTTACCTGCTAGAGAGAACGGGGGACCAAGCCCCCCTCCCCCCATCGCCCCTTCCCGTTACAGCCCAATGAAGTTGGGAGCCAAAGAAGTACTTCCGCTGATGCAGCAACCCCGGTGTGAACCCAGAAGTAGACTGGCTGGCTGCTGCAAGAGGGAGAAAGAAGAAACCTGTATCAGCAATGACAACCATGAAGGAGGGAGCTAACAAAATGGAGCTCTGTCAAAGACCTCCCCGCCACACCTCATGTTGTCAGTTGCACCAGTGGCAGTGAGAAATACCATGTGAGAGGGCAGAAAGTGCTGGCAATAGCAGCAGAAGCTGGAAAAGGATCAGGACCACCACTGCTAGCAGCATTAAAGGAGTCATGGGCCCCGGAGAAGAGTGGGGTGCTGAAGGAAAAAGCTCCCTTACAGTAGCACCAGCTAGGGATAGCAACATTAGGGTGGAAAGTGCCTGGAGGCTAAGCAGCACTGGAGAAGCTCCAGCAAGGCCCCCCAAATCAAGGTACAGTAAGCCCCACAGGGCCCCTGAACATGGAAACAGGAAGAGCCCCTAATGTCAGCCACAGGAGGAAGTGATGCCAGAAAAACAATGTGAAGAAAAGAAGAGGAGAAGCAAAGACCAAACATGGAAAGAAAAAGAAGCAGAAAGACCAGAAGAGGAGTGACTTTAAGTGCCTGCAATAGCACAGAGCAGGTAGCCCATGCAGGCATGTGTTGAAGGAAAAGCATTTGCCAGAAGACCAAAGAGACCCACATGCAGAAGAGAAGAAACCCATGGAGAGGGGAGAAGGAGAGCAGCAGGGAGATAAGAACATCCCCCCTCCAGTCTCCATCCTCAGAAACACTCTGCAGGATCTTCAAACTTGCTAGTCGGCTCTGCAGTATCCAGTTAATGCTGCTGAATACCACCACCGACTGCCTTGAAACATGTAGTGATATTCAGCAGCATTAACGAGAGGAACTGGAGCAGTCCCAGTGTCTGTGTAGTTATTGGCCATATTCAGCTGCTAACTTCATAGGCAAACTGCATAAAGTTAGAACAAGTCAATGGCTATCCTAACTTAATGCAGTTTTTGCTATCTTGCTAACGGCTGAATATTGCTGCTAACCAGACAGCAAAAGTGTTGGCGGCAAAAGCAGATATTCGGCACCAGACACCGGATATGCTCCAGTGCTGAATATCTGGTTTTCGTTTCAGCAGTGGCGGCCATGCACTTTGAAAATCTGACCCCCACCACCGAAGATCGACCCCAAAGTTTATAAGAAGAAACTCAGCTAAGGTTTTCTCTCCTTTTGAGTTTTTTAGTTAAGCAGACAGGTCTCGGCGGGAGGCAAAGGGCTTGAGAAGTTCGACAACAAGGTAGCTGTGCTGGCAGTCAGAAGTGATGCTTTATGGAGCAACCCAACAGATGGGACCCAATGACATGCGTGCTCATTTTTAACTCTGGCCATTTGCACACACTTAGAGCTATTGCAGTATTACATTATTCTAGAAGTAAAGGTACAGTACGTTTATGCTCTAAGACTAACCAAGACACAGTGCTAAAAAATCTGAGAGACACTCGTTAAAAAAAAAGACAATTTTCTTTTGAAGTTCAGTTATAGCACAAGGGGTTAAAGTGAATTTGAATGAAAACAGTGGATGTCATTGAGTGTCGTGTGGTCACACTTTATTGTTGACTTGATATAGTGATATGTAAGTGTGATACCAATATTAAAACTAAAAACCACGTTCTAATTGTATTGCCTTGATGCACTTGAATATTATTATATTTTTATCCTAATTTTCTTTTCTTTTTTGATCTCACTCCTTGACCCCCAATAAAATGTATTTAAGTGCCAATTATTCCTTACTTCTCCCCATCCTTCAAAGAATCTTTATATTTTGTTAACATTTTCTTTTAAGTTTCAAGTTTCTTCTTTATTTGATATACCACAGTAGGGCCATTCCCTCTCCACACCTCCAGGAAAATAATTTTTGGACCTTCATAGTCATGCCATGGAGGGGTGGCATTTTTTGTGTCCTGCCCCAGGGAGGGTTCGTACCCAGTGGTCCTGGTTTGGCACCGGAGATGCAAGAGGAGTGTGAGAGATCCACTCTGCCCACATAGCAATGTAGATTACACTAGGCTTAACTAGCCCCAGGGACTCCCTTCTTTTCTTCCAGCCCTTGTTGCCCTGGAAAGAAGGCACTTCCTTCCTTCTTCTTCAGCAGCAAACTCCAAGTCCCTCTTACTCAGGCTCAATAGGTCTTTCTTAGGTCTCAAAAAAATTATCTTAGGGAACACCCACTTCACTATTTGCATTACCACTCATATGACATTATGGGGGTCATTTTGGAAGACCTATTCGTGCTTTGGATGTCCGAAAATGGGCATAGAGACACCTGGCATCATGTCTGTTTACACCTATTGTATGCACAAAGTTCATTTTGGCTGAAAAACATCCAGAGGGTGTAGATCAGAAGACGCTCCATCATGCCCTGTAAGCAGCACAATGTCAGTGATAGCAACAGTGTGATTTGAACCCTGGCTACCCTGTTTCTAGCCCACTGCTCTAACCGTTAAGCTATTCCTGAACATCCAGGCTCTGAAATACGGTTCTGGGGATGTCTATGAAGATACCCTACAGATGTCCATATAAGCACGTCCACGTTTTTGAAATTGTGTCTACACCTGCACATACCTGCATAGTTCTCAGACATTCTAGTTTAGACGTCCCATATTGTACTTGGACGTCCCTTCTAAAATTCCCTTCTATATAATGTCATTACTCTGAATGCTTAGGAGCAGGGCTATACAGTTTTCTAATCTCACAAAGAGAAAATTTGGTGCTCTGCTACACCCTCTCACACCCATATCAATTTAGAGATTTCTTTCTTTGGGAATGAAATTTACAACAATTCTTTGTCATCAATCAATGAACTATTTATTGTACTCAAGCAATTTAGAGTAAAATTGAAAAGGGACAAGAAAACATCAAATGGGGATTTATCATTCAATTCATTTTATTAATTACTGTATAAAATCAATGGCAACTTTAGTAAGAGTATGAAAAAAGGTTATATTTCAAAGCATCACCAAACCTCATATTCTGCATATCCATGAGAGAAGCAATAAATAACTAAACAAGAATCAATATTTGTACTACATTGCCCTAGATAACAAGAAGTAGTAGAATATATAGAAATATTATACTATTGGAGTGTGCAGCTCTAAAATTTTCATATAGTTTCTTTCTTTTTTTTTTTGTTTTTTTCATCTCGTTTCATTATTGTTCAATAGTGTGTCCTTTTTTGTGAAAGAGGGTGCACTATTGACAGAAAGCAGGAAATGGAAACATCATCATTTCCTGTTTCATGCCATTCCCAGCTTTCATTCTAAATAAAAGCACATCCCAATTATACTGAAATACCTGACATAATCATAATCAAAAGACATATTGTCTAAACTGGAAAATGTGTAGCAATAACCTTACTGACTGTATTCTTCTTCTTTCTTCTTCTTTAATCCTTAGCTGGTTTTTGGGAAGCAGGTCGTCCTCTGGACCAATACGCTGCTGTAGGTGCTGCTGGATTCCATGTGTTATCCACAATATGCTTCTAACCTTGATGATCGGTGGTGATATTTCTGGCCTCGTTGATAGTAGTTGCTGGTTTCTTAGGTCTTCCTTGATGCATTTGAGCCATGGTTTCTTTGGTGCTGCTCATTGAACCCTCCAGTGGACAAGTCGCTCTCACCAGAGGAGTTTGTATGGCAGCCAACTGGTGTTCATTCTGCAAACATGGCAAACCATCACAGTCTGTGTTTTTGGATTTGTTTTTTGACTGATGATCACATCTTGTTTGAATTGTCTCATTTTGATGGCAATCACAAAGAGAGACACCCAAAATCTGTTTCAGGTATCACATTTGAAATACCTCAAACTTGTTCATGTTAGGTTTGAGCAGAGTCCATGTTTCTGATACATACAGGAGAAATGGCAGGATCAGTGTTCAGAAGAGGCAAATTGTGGTCTTGGTGGAGATATTGGCCTTCTTCCAGAAGCACCATTTGAGAGAGGCAAATGCTACTGTTGCCTGGCCAACCCTGCTGTGGATTTTGGTGATGGATGCCACCTTCTTCTCCTGCAGCAACAATCCCAGGTATTTGAATTCTGGGACCTGCTTGATTTGAATTCCATCGAGGTGAACATTTGCCTATGATCCATCCATAGTCATAACTTTGGACTTGTCTGCATTGATTCTTAGGCCATAAGATTAGGTGATGTGAATGATGTGGTAAAGGATGTTGGTGGCCTCTGCATCCATGTCAGCAAATATGGCATTGTCATCTGCGAACATCAAATCAATCAGGAAGTTGTTTGCATCATATTGGGCCCCGCATCTGTCCTCGAATGTTTTCCACATAATGGCGTTGATCATGATATTAAAAAGCAGGAGTGAGGCGACATCTCCCTGGCAGACTCCAGTTTGGATAGGAAATTCTTTTGCTAGTTCATTTCAGATCCTTACACTGCTGGTTGAGCCATTGTATGATGCTTGGAGAAGTTGGATGATCTTTAGCGGCACATACTCATTCTCCAATGCCCTCCACAGAGTAGGCCAATGAACAAAATCAGATGTGGATTTGAAGTCAATGGAGATGACAATGGTTTGCTTCCCACACCTGATCATTTCCTCCACTTTTCCTGGGTCCTCTTCAATAATGGTTTATGGACCTTTCCTCCACCAGTTGGTGAATGGTGAATATTTGATTGGTACAGCTCCAATGTGGCCTAAATCCTGCTTGCTCTTCTCGGCTGGTCTATTCAAGATGTTTCTGCAGCCTTGATTATATGATCTTCATGAACACCTTGCCAACGATTGAAAGGAGGCTGATGCCGCGGTAGTTCTTGCATTCACGGCTATCGCCTTTCTTCAGGACTGGCACGATGATGGCTTTCTTCCATGCTGATGGAACTCATTCCAAGTGCCAGATGAGTGTTAGGAGAACGTGAAGCCATTGCAGCAGGATGTCTCCTCCAGATTTGATCGTTTCAGCAGTGACTTGGTCCACTCTGGGCATCTTTCCATTCTTCAATGATCTTATCACACTCACTTCATTTACTGTTGGCTCACCAACGAGGAATGGATTCTCCGTCAGGTCGATGGGTGGTGGCTCTGGTGGTGGTCCCTGGGATGGACTGTGGTGGTATAGCTGTTTGGAAGAATTCTTTCCACTGTTGCAGGAGTTCACCAGGGGAGCTCACGGAGGTGCCATCCGCTTTCTTGATTTTGTCATTGATCGACTTGGTTTTACAACTGAGTCTCCTGAGGATCTGATACAGAATCCTGTACTCATGCCTGGATGCTGCTTCTCCCAGGTTGGCTGTGACACTATTCCTGTAGGCTTCTTGGTCCACCTTCATCTTCTGTCTGATCTCTTTGTTCAGTTGCCAGTTCTGCTCAAAGTCAATGTGTTTGATTCGTTTCCATTTATCCACCAGATCCAGGCACTCATCCAAAATCCATGACTGTGTTCGATGTTGAATGGGTGGACACAGAGGGGCAGCGCATTCCACGATGGACTCCAATATCTGCTTTTTTTCTGCATTGACATCATCCTATGATTTGAGTGCTACAAATTTGTTGAATAGGGAAATTTGGAATTCTTGTCTAATACTGACTATATTAGAAAGTGGATAGGTCAGTGTCATAAATTCCACTCAAGCAGCCTCCGCAATGCATGGGGCCCCAGGCAGGAAGGGGGCCCACACAGTGGTGTGGCAACTTACTGTTATTTGTTTGCTGCATTGCCTCCACTTTGTGCCCCATGGATGTTACTTCTCAGAGTGTAATCTTGTGATAACAGCTGCACTGTGAGACTTTGGCACAGCATGAACACCCGCTAGGCCTGGAACAGAGGCAGCATGGCAAACAAATCAAAATAAGTTTGCTGCATGCATGGCAAGGGAGGCGTAACAATGGGGATCACCGTGGGAGAATGCTTCAAGGGAGCCTGACAATATGGGGGGTCGCCGCAAGGGAGGCGACTAGGGGGGCCCTTAGCAAAATTTTGCTTGGGGTCCCCTTATTAGAGCTTTTGCCACCAAGTTAAGTAATGAATTTTAACAGAGCCCATTATTACTGATAATTGGCCACCCAAAATGGAAAGCCTTTGAACAAAGGGTCATTGTATAGGCATGCCAGAATCTCCTCTATCCAGTTGTCCCAATTGAATTCAATAAAGTGTATGAGGTCCACTGGCACATATAGATACTAGTAAGGGTAGATGCTCTAAATGTATTGCTTTAACAACCTTTCCTTGCAACAGAGTAGTGGCTGATCTTTCTTCCCTCCAAAGATAGGTTCACACCAAGGACGGTTCAGCAGATGTGGGGGAACATTTAGTGCCAAAATAGCATAGTAGACTTTATCTTCTGTCTCGGCAGCAGTGGATACATGATTCCTTCTCTGGATACATTAATTTATATGGAGGCGGACGTGGGAGTACTGGTACCTCTACTAATAAGACATTGACTGAGAGAACCCATTGATTGAAATAGCAGTCCTGATGGGTAGACCAGCATCTAGGTCAAATATGGGTGCATATGATTATAGGCTGGAGTGACCAATACTTTCAGGAACTAAACTAGCAGCTATGAACTAGGCTTATTTGCCAAGATCATGTCATCCAAAAAAAGTAATGAGGTTAAGGCCCAGATCTCTCAAGACTTAGCCCTTATACCTCCTGCAGTTTTGTTTGGCCTGCATCAGCTTATTTGTAGCAAGAGGCATATTTACTGGTATGACCAGGCTTTTCTTTTTGATGGACAGGGTATAAGCTATTTTGGGCAGGCAATGCTCAATAGCTTACTCAGAGCCTCATATTTTCTTGGGACAGTAGTAGGGCAGGAATCAAGAGTGTGCACCAGCTATCCCTTCTTTTTTTTATTGAAATTTTAACATTACACATCCAAGTATTCACATGAATGAAAAGATAATGGATTATATAAACAAAACAGGAAACAAAAAACTATAAGAAATATACATTCATATCAATTTAGTCCACAAATAAAGGAAATACGAGGGGGTACCAAGAAATACATTAGTAGAGGCAGGACCAAACTTTCAAAAAGAAATAACTAAGCAGATGGAGACTTAAGCGTCAGCCATATGGGAAGAAACAGCAACTTGAACAGACATTTCTTCTCTAACACTCAAGAACTCTAAAAGTTGTCTGGGTTCAAAAACATGTATACTTTATCGTTATAAGAAACACAACATTTAACAGTAAATTTTAACTGAAAAGTAGCCCCAATGGCCAAGATCCTAGGTCGAAGGCCCAGGAACTCCCTTCTCCTCATCTGGGAACCATGAGACAAATCTGGAAACAACCTAACCTGAGATCCCAGAAAAGATACATTAAAATTCTTGAAATACGAGCAGAAAATTAAAACTTTATCTGACTCCAAAGCCAGGGTAACAAGGAGGGTAGATCTATCTGTAATTACCTCCAAGGAGTTTTCTAAAAACCCTGTTAGGTCCACACCCTCCAAAGAAACAGATCCTGGAACAGCACCGAGGTCCCCAGCCCCAAACGACAAGTACTGTGCTTAAGTCACTTGTAGAAAATGCTCCAAAGGAAGTTTCAACACCTTTCCAAAGTATTTCCTCAACATCTTCATTGATGACAAGACTGGAGATCTGGGAAAGCTCAAAAGTCTGATGTTACTCCGATGAACTTGGTTTTCCAGATACTCGATCTTCTGTGAAGTCACAGACTTGTCCTTAACCTGGACCCCATTCAGATCCTGAAGCTGCCCCATTTCTTACTCCAATGAAAGAATTTTCCTGCTTGCTACTCCTGAGTCCTGGAGATAGTTAAGTAAATATTCTTAGCCTCAAATAAATCAGTACTTATAGAACCCACTAGAAAACTTAGAGAATTTTCACCGCCGCTATAGTCTCCCACAGCACATCCATATTTATTACTGCTGGTTTCACCAAGCACTTGACTCCAGAGCCTGGCAACACTCCAATCTGCATCGATGTTACCTCCTCTGCAGAAGTCGCTGGTTCAGCAGCACGTCTGCACTGAGCCCCAAACTCTAGAGAAGCTGCCTCCACCAGTGGAGTGCCCTCTTCACTCCCCTTCAATGGCATGCTCATCGGCAAGCCGGAGGGAAGCACAGTTCCAACTGGCCACACACTTCTGGGTTGTGATTGGGGGGAGGGGTGCGTAGCTCTAGAGAGAACAGCACTCCTGAAGTTCCTCTGCTGGCCCCGCTGAAGATACTGCTCCAACACCACATGAAAAGCCACAAGAGTCCAAAGTCTTGAGTTCAACGGAGAAGGACCCAAGGGTAGATTCATCTGCTTTCGCTTCCTGCGACTGATATCTTCAGTCAAAGATATAGCTCCAGGACTCAGGCTTAGGAATAGAAGCAGCTATCTGAGGTGCTCCTCCCTGCCACCATCTTACTTCCCTACTCAAGGATCACTTCTTCAGCATCACCTTTCTGGCAGAATTGACTTGAACTGCAGTGCCAGAAAAGTCAACAACTCTGTAGTCTTTCCTGAGTTTGTCTTGGCAATAGAGAACACCTAAACAGACCAGCAAAGTCAGGGAATTTCCATGGTCTCATACAGGGTCTTGGTGCTTCTCCAGGCCACCTCATGCTCTTAGGGCTTTCTGGCTCTGCTCCTTCCTTGTGTCTTATGGCTACCTTGGCAATGCTGGGAGCCATACACACAGCTCTCACTGCTTCTACAATGTTTACAACTTATTCTTCAAACAATAAGGGAGATTGGTTCGAATGGACATCTCTAGCGGGAGGGGTTTAATCAGGGAAATACTCAAACAGTCCTCTCTGGAACAATCTTCACTTCCCAAATGAATGAATCTTCCTGTGACACAAGGGAACTAGGCAACACTCATCTAGATCTGCTCAGAGCTGGCTCCAATCTCCACTGAAAGCTGTGGTTCCCTAAGTAACAGATAGGCTCACCTGTTCATTCTTGGGTGCAGCTGCTCCATATATACAGTAGCAGCTCTCATCTCCTAAGATTGGAATGCTGAGGGAGGAAGTAGCATCCATTCTGTTTCTGGCTCGTATGGAGAGTCCCCATGATTACTTTGGCTGCACATATATATGCCCAACATGAGAAACTCCTCAAGTGGACCTATATGGGAAGCTAAAGAACCAGCATTAGGGACATTCTGCATACTTCCTTTTATTGTGTCCATCGAAGACTACTGAAACCCTCCTTAATCTTGGGTAGTAGGGATTTCTCAGGTGGCATCTCATTTCCACTTCTCTGGGACTCATAGTCATTTTTCCATCACATGGCAGATTCAAGTGCTTCAAAGTGATAGCTAGAGTGTGGCTTCTCCCCATCTAGCAGCATGTTGAGATCAATGCTCTGCATGCTTTCTCTTGAGAATACAGGACTGTCATCCTTTCTGTCCTCACTGACCACATTTGATATCCTCCTTTCGAAGGGTATGGCCTCTTCCAAAAGGCATTAAAAACTTGTTGGTTTGACTCTGCCAACAAACCTTGATGGCCATCTTAGGTCTTCAGATTCCAAAGATTCTACGATACTTGGGTCCCAATTATTCCAGGTACAGTAAAACTAGGAAAAACAGGTAAAATAACTCTTTTGTGTGCCCTTTTGTGTAACAGGGATCGAAGTGTAGGGTGACAGAACCACTCTGCAGCATTACTGTATAAACAAAGGAGGTCCTGGAAGTCAAGGCAAGACACAGACCGAAGACTCTCACTGGCTGATAGGTCTCAAAACTTCACAATCACTCACTTTTACTGTCAAAAATGTAGAACAGTCACAATTATCTTTTTTTTATAAAAGACCTTTAAAGGGTAATTTTATAAGGAGCTGCATAAATATACTCACCATCAATGCATGTAAAGCGCCTATTTTCAGTTATTTATGCATATGAGTGGACCTTTATGAGCATACTGTATTCTGGAAGAATGCGCATCAGGCTGATGGCATGTACTTTCAATGTGGGCATGCATTTAGGTGGAGCACAAATTTACCTGTGTAAATTATAAGCTACTATAATTTGCATGTGTTCTTTTAAAAATCTTGGTGTGGGCATTTACACAACCCCTATGATTAGTGTAAGTGATTGCGTCAAGATTGACCACACTTATGCTCCTATTTTATAAATAGGGGTGACTGGTGCACATTAAGTAGACGAGACGTCATAAAATTACCTTCTTAAAGGTGAACTCCCTAAAGTAAGAACTCCTCTATCAAATTCACAATCCTGAAGTCTCTTAGGTAATACACACAGCTCTTCTAAGCTCTCCTCTCCATGGATACCATGAAGGTAACTGCATGAAGGGGTTTTCATATGGATATACTAGTATAAAATGCCTCTTATAAAATGATCCCATGTGTACAAGTACACGCAATGACAACAACCTGCATATTTGTTGTGACTCTATAGAAGGCATGTTTGGGGCAGGTTTTGGTTGGATCAAGAGCAGAGGAGTGATTTACATGCACACTTTATAAACTAAGAGAATAATTTTATAAAAAGTCACTAAGGTCAACAGGTCAAGCAGGTGCCTATTTGTAGCCTGCTTTATAAAGACCCATAGGTGCCTATAACATTGCCTCATTATGAATCACAGCTAAAATAAAGCTGTGGACATTTACACCTTCTCAGGAGCCAGTGCTGCTGTTCACACATAAAGTACCTGCAACTACTTGTATTTTATACAGCCCAGGCATAAATCAGGTGCTGCACCCACAAACCTGCCACCTAAGACGCCTACTACAGTCTTGTATAAGTATGTGTGCCAGGACGCGCAGGTTACAAGCTTACACTGGAGTATATGTGTGGAAAAGTCATTATAAAATATGCCCTCTTACAGGCTGATGCAGAAAGCTAGTGCGGCCTTTAAGAACTGATAATTCCATGTTTAAGCACACTTTACGCACTTTTTAAATTCAGAAAACAGACGTAAACACCGACGGAAAAACTAGCACCCAATTAAAGCCACGTGTATTTAAATGTATTTTAATCAGCTGCATATAATGATCTGGTATGTAAATCATGACTACGCCCGATGCAGGACAGAAGTAGAGGATTTTATAACCAGCCATAGCGCCAATATATTTACTGCAGGGTCTGAGGTCACCTAAACCTCTAATGCGTGCCCCTACAGTATTTTTATTTATTGATTTATTTATTTATTATTATTTTATTACAGTTTCTTATATACCGCGCTATTCGGCATCAGCGCGGTTTACATTATAACATAACTACCATACGACAAGGTGTCTGGTTTTACATTGAACAGGGAAAAGAAACTTGGATAACTGGGTTAACTAATATACATGAGCTATTTACACTGCAGGATAGGTAAAATCAGATCATAAGTAAGGGGGCATCTCTAGAGGGGTGATTTCTTGAGAGGGATATCTAGGCTCAAAGGTTGTCTGGGAAGTATTGGATGAAGAGTAGGTTTTGAGTGCCTACCTGAATTGATATAGATTGGTTATGGCTCTAATGTCAGGGGGTAGAGCATTCCAGCATCTGGGGATATAGAAACTGCACGCTCTGTTTGTGGTTGTCTTGTTGCACTTTGTCGATGCCTTTGGTGTGATTAGCAGGTTGACAGATGTTGCTCTTCTAAATCTGTTGGGGGGAACCATGTGAAAAAGATGCGTGAGTGAGGGGGAGGAAATGCCTTTGATTGCCTTGATGTTAAATAGAAGGGTTTTGAAGGTGATCCTCCCATGGATAGGTAGCCAGTGCAGCTGTTTGAGAATGGGCGTTACGTGGTCGCTTCTGGAAGCTCCGTATATGACTCTGGCTGCGGCATTCATGGCCAACTGTAAGGGGGCTAGTGTGGATTGGGGAAGCCTTGTAAGATGGCATTTGCAAAGTCAAAATGTGGCAGGATCAGCGCTTGATATATGGTTCGGAAATCCTCTGGGTCCAACAGTGAGCGTAGGTGCTTGAGTGAACGGATTTTAAAATAGACAGCTTTGACTATATGCTTATATGACTTTTCATGTCCAGTCGTTGATCGACAGTTACTCCCAGGTATTTTATTGCCTCTTTAGTCTGCAGGTCGGCTTCCTTGACACTGACATGGGGTGGGGGAGTAAAGTTGGGGTCTCTGGTGATGAATAATACTTCAGTTTTTCTATGTTGGATGCGTAGGTTCTGTGATTGGAGCCAGGTTGACACTGCATTGAAGCAATCCGTGAGTGGGGTCAGGTCCATGTGAGTTGTGGAGAAAGGCATGTATAAGAGGATGTCATCTGCATATATCAGGCAGTTCACATTGAAAGATCTTATGATATTGCAGATGGGTTGCATGTAAATATTGAAGAGTAAGGAGGATAGTGAGGAGCCTTGGGGTACCCCTTGCTTTTGATGGAAATGTATCGACTCTTCTGATCCAGACTTCACGTATTGCCAGCTGCCATCCAGATAAGACTTGCACCATTCTAGTGCACTGTTGCAGATTCCCTTCTCTTTCAATCTTTCGAGGAGTATTTCGTGGCTGACGGAGTCGAATGCTGCGGCTATATCTAAGAATATAAGCACACAACCTTGACGGACGTTGTCAATTCTTGTGATGATGTCGTTGAATAGAGTAGTGAGTAGTGTCTCGACCCCATGTTGTTCTCTGAAGCCATGTTGACAGTTGTCTAAGGGAGCAGCAGCATCAATGTGGTCCTGAATTTGCCATTGTGCCTCTTTCTCAATTATTTTGGCTAATAGAGGGATGCTGGCTATTGGCCGATAAGAGTCAACTCTTTGGGGGGTCTAGTTTGGGGTTTTTCAGTAGGGGCCTAATGGAGGTCTGCTTGAGTGAAGAGGGAAAGTATCCTGTTGTGAAGGAGATCTGCATTATATTTGCGATGACAGGGCTGAACACATCACGTAGCTCCTTGATCCAAAACGCTGGACATGGGTCAGTCTGGGCAGTAGAGGTGTTGAGGGATGCTATGGTGTTCTGGATAAGTTTAGTGGGTGGTGTGGAGAGTATGTTCAGTGGGGATAGGCCCGTCGGAACTTGGTATGAAATTACTGACACTTTGTTAGTTTGCACGATCTTGGATTGCAGGTAATCGGCAAATTCTTGCGGGTGAATCTCGCTATGTTGTTCGGGAGATGGTTCCTTTGAGAGGGCTTTGACCAAGTTGAAGAGGTCCCGTGGTTTATTCAGAGACCTTTTTAGGGTGTCGGTATGGTATTG
The DNA here is from genome assembly GCA_033557465.1 of Ichthyophis bannanicus. Classification (NCBI taxonomy): domain Eukaryota; kingdom Metazoa; phylum Chordata; class Amphibia; order Gymnophiona; family Ichthyophiidae; genus Ichthyophis; species Ichthyophis bannanicus. The sequence continues at coordinate 1,399,594,034 of CM066032.1, read as the reverse complement.
TCTCATTTTAGTAGTGATTGTTTTCACGATGTATTGCAAGGTGGGTGCGGTAAGCAGTCTGGTCATCCTCTGAACGCGATCGGCGCCATCGGCGTTCAAGTCTCCGTAGTTGTGCGAGAGAGGATCGTAGCTCGGGGGAGAACCATGGGGCGGAGCTTTTTCTTTTCGTCCTCGCTGTATTTTTCGGGTTTGAGCGTTGTGATAAGGCAAGCAGGCTGGAGTTCCATTGAGAGATTAGTTCATCAAGGTCTGGTGAGCTATAGTTGAGGAGTGATGGGATTTCCGAAAGGATGTTCCCTATCGAAGGGGCGAAAGCATCTGGTAGCAGCTCTAGAGGTGTTGCTTGTGTGTTGACTTCTGTCTGGCTGGTCAATGTTGATGGGTATCTGGATAATGATCAATTTGTGGTCGGACCAGGGTACCTCTACGATTGATACTGGAAGATTGTTGTTTTGGATCATGACTGGGTGAGGGGTAAATACCATGTCCAGAATGTTCCCCTTTGTATGCGTGGGTTCGTTGATGATTTGTTTGAATCCCAGGTCTTCCATTGCTTCAAGGAAAGCATTTGCGTGGTTTTGGGGTAGAGAAGGGAGATTGAAATCACCCATTATCCAGTTTGGTTTCTTGGGATTGAGTGTGTTAGCAGCAAGGTCAACAATGGTTGGCAGGTCATCTGGAGAAGAAGAAGGTGTTCTATACAGCAAGTTGAGGGAGCATTGTTGGTTTGTAACAGAGAGGATGTCCAAGTTGTTTGTGCTAGAGGAGTCCACAATGTGGAAATTGAGGTCTGATTTGGAGATTATGAGAACTCCTCATCCTATTTTGTTTTTCCCGATGTTTCGTGTGGATGGAGAAATTGGGGGGTAGGAGTTGGTTAAGGAGGACGTTGTCTTCAGAGGAGAGCCATGTTTCAGTTATCATGAGTATCTCAAGGTCATAAAATGAGATACAGTCTTGATCACAGGCCATTTGTTGCGGATGGAGCGTGCGTTGATGATGGCACATTTTAGGGGTCGGCATCTCAAAGGTTTTTCCTGGCTGGGTGTTTTAGATATCTGGAGTGCAACATGTATCAGGTGGGAGTGGCGCGTGTGCGCGTCATTTCCTGGGTAGCCTGCCTGGAAGATGGCCGCCGGAGCTGCTGGTCGGAGGGCTCGATCCCCCTGAGGGGAGAGCAGGCTTCGGTGGTGGCTGCCGGCTGTTCTCCTCAGATGATCAGGCAGCAAAGCCCCCAATGCCATCAAAATAAAGAAATCAAATCCCTGGTGACCCAGCGGTCCCGATCCCCCCACCCAACAGTATTTTGATGGTATCGGGGACGATCGCGGCATCAAGAAAAGTTCCCAATGTCATCAACATGCTGTTGGGGGCCGGTGCCCTGACAGAAAAAGAATCCCTGGTGGCCCAATGGCCCTAATCCCCCTACCTGGCAATATTTTGATGGCATCTAGGATGATTGTGGCATGAGGAAAAGCCCCCGATGCCATCAAAACACTGTCAGGGGCCAGTGCCCCAACAGAAAGTAACTACCTGGTGGTATAGCAGCCCCTGTACCCCACCCCCCCTTTAAAAGAAAATAACCTGATGGTCTAGTGGCCCCTGAAACTCCAAACCCCAAAGTAAAATAAAAAATCTGGTGGTCTAGCAGCTCCTGTACTCCTCATCCCCCACTAAAAGAAAATAACCTGGTGGTCTAGCGACTCCTGAAACCCTCCACCCCCACCCCAATGTAAAATAAATTAAAATATCCTGGCGGTCTAGCGGTCCCTAAACCCACCACCCCCACCCAGTACCTTAAAATAAGCGGGGGTGTTGCCTATGCACTCCTGCTCTGAGACCGCCATCTTGAAAAATAGCGGCGTTTGACCCCATGCGGTGCATCTTGGGATGCACTGGGTGGGATTAGACTGCTATATAAGTCTTATATGGTAGTCTGATCTCACCCAGTTCATTTTTTTTGTATAGCCAATTTATAAATTTGCCAATAAAGCCATATTTACTTAAAGACCTTTAGTAGACTAAGGGGGGGGGGCGTGGGTGGATATTCAAAGGCATGTAGGCAATTTGCAGACCTGCAAACCACTGAAATGCTGCTCAGAGGGATATTTGGCATCTCTAATGTGGTTAGTGCCACTGAATATCCCCGATTTCAGCCACTAAGCGCCCAGAGATTAGCTGGCTAGCATCGGAGCATTCTGGGGGCAAAGCAGAGACAACCCCTGAGGATAAACGGCTAGGGGCAATATTCAGCAACTTAATATTCAGCAGTTAACTTGCCTGTCCAAACTTTAGTCATTTTTGCAATCCTGCCAACCTGGATATTACTATAAGTGCCAGTAGCCGGATATAACCCCAGCACTGAAAATCCAGCTTCACTTTACAGCGGTGATGGCTAGATGCTATAACAGCATTATCCATCGCTGCTGAATATCCTCCCCCGTGAATAAAGAGAAGCATGTGAGGGGTAGATAAACAGCCATCCCCCCCCTCCCCATCAGGACCCAGGGACAGAAGTAGATCGTTCCTCTGTCCCACCTCAAAATGCTGAAATACTAAATCTACAAAGCTACCTTGGGACCCCTGTTAGACAGATAAGAGGGTAAAGGGTGTGTCCTATACAAGGACAGAAAAGCAAGTACCTAAGATGACAACTAGACTGAATTATAACAGAATCAAAAATATGAGCATCTCCTGTCTACACAACCTACAACTCAGCATATCTCTATGTAGGGGAAAAGAGATTGCAGCATGTTTTCAGAACAGAAGAAGTATTTTTCAATGACTAAACCAATGGTTCCTTATTTGTGGTCTGTGGACGCCTTGGGGTCCATGAGACCATTACAGGAGGTCCGCAGGACATAGAAAAGAGATAGAGGCTTACGGGTATTGGCCAGGGGGGAAGATAGAGACTGGAAGAAACTGGCTGGCGGGAGAAGGAGAGAGAACGAGACAGACTGCTGGGGATTGGCTGGAGGAAGAGAGAGAGAGTGTGAGACAGGTGGAGAAAGGAAGAGGCAGAGAGCTAAAGAGGGCTAGTTGGGACAGGGTTATTGCAGAGGGGAGGAGGTCCAGGAAGAGTGGTGGTGATGAAGTAGAGATCCCTGAATTTTGTGGAAGTTAATAAGGGGCTCACACAATCAAAAAGGTTGGGAACCTCTGCTCTAAACCATTACATTTCTAAAAAAGATATTCCACACTTTACTTCAAGGTCAGTATTTTGCATCATACTTTATAACTAGCTGATACTATAACTTAGAGAACCAGATGCAAATTTGGAATATTAGACTAAATTATTGAATTTTAAAAAAACGTGGTTTCAAATAGGAATGAAAAAATAAAATGTGCTAAACTGTTTTCCAAAGTGTTTTGTCATGTAAGGAGAATAATGATTTTGAAAAGAAGGCCCAGATGGTTTTATTTTCCCTTTCAATAAAACAGGAATCAAACCAAGAGCATAGAAGTGAGAAATGTCCTCTGCAGTTTAAGGATGGCATGAGAAACATGGTATCGCACAGCTCGAGAGTAGGACCGGGTCATCTATGTAAGAGTGCCACCTGGTGGCTTGCTCTACGACAAACACCTTATTACTACCTTGCCATAGCTACATAGAACCATAGAAAATGATGGCTGATAAAGAGCATATTGCCTATCCACAGTCTTCCCATTTATAAGAGCTATGAAGCTCTACAATCCCTTTCTCTCCCTCAGAGATCCTCTATACTTGTCCAATGTCTTCTTGAATCCAGACACAGCTGTCATCTCTGCCACTTCCACTCGGAGGCTGTCCAGCATCCACCACTCTTTTCATAAGGAAATATTTTCTTAGATTATTTCTGAGTCCATCCCCTTTCACCTTCATTCTATGACCCCTGGTTCCAGAGTTTCCTTTCAACTGAAAGAAGCCCATTTCCTGGGCATTTATACCATTGAGGTATATAAATGTCTCTAACTTATCTCCTCTCTCCCGCCTTTCCTCCAGAGTATGCATACTGAGTAACATAAGAACATAAGAAATGCCATACTGGCTCAGACCAAGGTCCATCAAGCCCAGTATCCTGTTTCCAAGTGGCCAATCTAGGTCATAAGTACCTAGCAGTATCCCCAAAAGACACAGGTCTTTAAGTATTTATTTATTTTATTTATTTATTTATTTATTTAACAAGCTTTTATATACCGCCCCTTCCTGAGATCAAGGGTGATTTACATGAAACATCACAGCAACGTTTACATTTAACTTGTTGCAACTATATACAATAAACTTTTTATATCTATATACAATAGTCTGTGTGTGGTATGGTTGTATACATTGGTATCATGAGGTGTGTTGTGCAATTATGTTACGAATTTTGCATCACCACTTGGTTATTTTTATAATAAGAACATAAGAACATAAGACATGCCATACTGGGTCAGACCGAGGTCCATCAAGCCCAGTATCCTGTTTCCAACAGTGGCCAATCTAGGTCCTACGTACCTAGCAATATCCCCAAAAGACACAGGTTCCATAATGCTTGTACTGGGTCAAGCATTGATATCCTGGGTCCCTTTTTAATAGTGGTTTATGGACCTTTCCTCCAGGAACTTGTCCAAACCTTTTTTAAACCCAGCTATACTAACAGCCCTTACTACATCCTCCGGTAACAAATTCCAGAGTTTGATTACACGTTGAGTGAAAAAATATTTTCTCTTATTTGTCTTAAATAGTTTACCCTGTAGCTTCATTACATGTCCCCTAGTCTTTCTATATTCTGATAGCGTAAACAATTGATCCACGTTTATCCGTTCCACTCCATTCATTAATTTATAGACCTCTATCATATCTCCCCTCAGCCGTCTCTTTTCCAGGTTAAAGAGCCCTAACCTTTTTAGCCTCTCTTCATAGGAGTAGCCTTCCATCCCCTTCACCAATTTTTAGATGACTTGGGATTTATTGATACTATTTGGATCACTGAAATAATCAATGAAAAAAAAATGTTTTTAAGTCCTTACAGAATTGCAGGAGGTCCTTTGTTGCTCTTAAGTCATTGGGAAGTGAGTTCCACAATATTGGAGCAATGTAAGAGAAGGCTCAGGAACTAGTACATTGGTTTGTGTTGCGGATATGGGAGGGGATTTGTAGGTGTTTTGGGAATAGTTTCTTCGTTCCCTTGAAGAGTTAGGTGTTGTGAGGAGGGCTGATAGTGGGGTTGTGGCAATGTTATTATGGTGCTTAAATATGATCATTAGGTATTTATATTTTATTCTAGAGGTGATTGGTAACCAATGGAGGTCATAGAGTATGGGGGTGATGTGTTCAACTCGCTTTGTTTTTGTTGCTATGCGTGCAGTAAGGTTTTGTGCTAGTTGGAGATGGTGGGTAGTTTTTTTGGGAAGTCCTTGTAAGATACTATTACAGTAATCTATGTGTGGTGTTATTAGAGATTGTAGGACCGTTCTGAAATAGTTATCTTCTAAGAGTGCTCTGAGCCGTAGGATAGTTCTTAATTTGAAGCATATACTTTTTGTAACTGCTTTTATGTGTTGGGTCATGCATAGAGTTTTATCTAGAACTATGCCTAAGTATTTTACTTCTTCCTTGACTTCCAGTTCTGTCTCCTTTATGAGTATTTTATTGGGGTGAGTGAAGTTTGGGTTTCTTGAGATAAAGAGGACTTCAGTTTTTTTTAGATTGATTTTGAGGTTGTGAGTGTCAAGCCGTTCTGTAATTTCGGTCATGCATGCTGTTATTTGGGAGAGATCCAGGTTTGTAGTGTCCATCGGATGGTACATCATTATGTCATCCGCATAGAGAAGATATCTTTATCTTTATTGGTGCATTTAATATACCGCTTTTACCAGTGGCATCAAAGCGGTGTACAATAACAAAAATATATGAGCTGCTGAAAAGGAAAAGGAACGCCATAGGGGATTAAGAAAAAGGATAGAGTATTGAGGAAGAGTAAGGCAACAGACAGAGCAAGCAAAGTGCATGGCAACAAAAATTGGTACAACTAGAACTATCGAGGCGGGGGAGAAAGGGGGATGGAGGGAGGGGGAAGATTGAAAGCGGTGCAGAAAAGATGGGTCTTCAATCTGGCCTTAAAGGTTTTGTAAGAGGGCTCCAGACGAAGGGCAGAGGGGAGCGAGTTCCAGAGTCGGGGACCCAAGAAGAAAAATGCTGAGGAACAGGTAGACTTGTGATGGGGAGGGAAGGGACATATGATTCAAGTGAACAGACCTAAGAGAACGGTGAGCTGAGTGAAGGTGTATTAAATTGGCAAGATAAAGGGGGACACTGGTGTGGATGGTTCTATGCACTTATATGAGTACTTTGAACTGTATACGATAGACCAAGGGAAGCCAGTGAAGATGAATCAGAATGGGGGTGATATGATTGAAACGGGAAGTGTGAGTGAGAATACGAGCAGCTGTGTGGTGAACAAGTTGTAGTCTGCGCAACTGGGTTTGAGGGAGGCCAGCCAGCACAACATTGCAGTAGTCCAATCGAGATACTACCAGGGACAGCATTAATGTGGTCAAGGATGAAACTGATATGAAGGGGCGGATGGAGTGAAGTTGTCGTAGAGTGTGAAAGGACCGTTGTACGACAGAGGAAATATGTTCTTTGAAAGACAGAGAGGAGTCCAGAATGACTCCTAAATAGCGCAGGGAAGCAACTACTGGCAAGGGGGAGCAGAACAAGATAGGAGCGAGAGAGGGAGTCGGGGCACCAGAGGTGAACCAAATGGCGGACGTTTTAGAGGGATTCACATGCAAAAAATGAGCAGAAAACCAGGACGACACCGAGGCTAAGCAGGAGTTGAGGGGGGCGAGATCCAGGGTAGAGGGGTCTGTATGGTGGAGAAGAATGATATCATCAGCATAATAGTGGGCAGAGATGTTGTGCTGCTGAACTACAAGTGCAAGGGGGGCCATGAAAACATTGAACAGGAGAGGGGCAAGGACAGAACCCTGAGGGACACCGCATGGAAGAGAGGTGGGAGGTGATGAGGAGAGACCCGTGGAAACGGAAAAAGATCTAATGGAGAGAAATGAATAAAACCAAGAGAGAACAGTGCCAGAAAGCCCAGCATCATGTAAACGTGCTAGAAGAGTAGAGTGATCTACAAGGTCGAAAGCGGCAGATAAGTGTAGGGAAACGGCAATGGAAATATGGCCTTGATCATGAGCGGTACGCACTTCATTAAGAAAGGAAAGCAGAATAGATTCAGTGCTGTGATTGTGACGGAAACCAGATTGGCGGGGGTGAAGTGTTAGGGAAGCCTCGAGGTGAGAAGAGAGTTGAGCATAGACCAATTTTTCGAGAATCTTTGAAAGGAAGGGAAGATTGGAGATAGGACGCCAATTGGCAAGGGAGGATGGGTCAAGTGAGTCTTTTTTTAGAATGGGATGAATAATGGCATGCTTCCAGACAGCAGGAAAAAGACCAGAAGAAAGACTAGAGTTAATAATGGAGAGAATGTAGGGGGAAAGGGCCAAGGAGGGGGTCCAATAACCAGTGGAAAGGGATGGGATCTGAAATGCAAGTGGTCTTACGAATTGAAGAATAGTCTGGCATAGTCATGGATTGGAAGGAGGACCAATTATGAGAACGAGAGGGGGGGTGGAAGGAAGGAAGGGAAAGGGGGGAAGTTGGAGAGGGAGGGGGGAGGAGAGGGGGGAGGGGCAGGAGAGAAAAAGTGAACGAAGAGTTTGTATTTTGGTAGCAAAGTGTGAGGCAAGAAGAACAGGGTCAGGGGACACCGGAGAGGGGGCTGGGGAGGTGAGGGAATGAGAGGCAGAAAGAGAACGAAGGACTGAATAGAGTTGACGGGTGGAGTTATTATTAATATTATTATTAACATTTTTTATATACCGCACTATTCGTTATCAGCGCGGTTTACATGGAACAAGAAACTTCAGACAAGTTACATTTATCTGATTATTACAGTTAACAGGAAAATCAACTTGGATAACAGGATAACAGGCGCAACTATTTACACAACAACTATTTACATAACGGTGTCATAGAGTCTGAATAGTGTATTGTTAATCTGTTGAAGTAGTGTAATGTGTTGTTAAGACAGGGAAGTTTACGTGGTTGGAATGTAGTTATTGATATTTGGGTGTGACTGTGTTTCTTTTTTCTCTGGGAAGTATTTGAGGAACAGGTGGTGTTTCAGGGCCTTCCTGAACTGGCTGAGATCAGAGATGGCCCTAATGTGTGATGGAAGGGTGTTCCAAAGTTTTGGGGCACATAGACTGAAGGCTCTGCTCGATGTTGTGGAGTTGTATCTTATGACTTCCTTTGGTGCAATTAGCATATTTAGTTCTGTGGTTCTTCTTAGTCTGTTGGGTATGATTGGTTGTATCATCTCCGATAATGAGGTGGATGTGAGACCTTTGTGCGCTTTAAAGGTCAGGAGCAGTGTCTTGAAAGTGATTCTCGCTTGAATAGGAAGCCAGTGTAGTTGTTTTAGGAGGGGTGTTACATGGTCTCTTTTTGATGCTCCAAAAAGCACTCTCGCTGCACTGTTCAATTGGCTGACGAAGAGATGCGGGAAGAGAAATAATCCAGTTTAGCAGAATGAAGTAGGGATCGGTAGTGGGAGTGGCAGTGTTGAAAGTGTGTTAGGGAGGCAGAGGATGGGTGCTTGTGCCAGCATCGCTCAGCGCGGCGCAAGTAGGAGCGGTGAAGAAAGAGACCAGAGTGAAACCAAGGGAAGCGATGACGGCGAGAAGGGGAGGGAAGAGGCTGGAGTGGGGCGAGTTGATCCAGTGCAGCTGTAAGGGTGGTGTTCCAGGACTGAGCCTGGAGGCCCACTGGAAGAAGATGAAAATCCGGGGGGAAGAGGGAATCAGAGGAAGGAAATTGTGAGAGAGTGGCGGGCGTAATGCGGCGAGCAAGTCGAGGAACAGAGAGAACCCCGTCCTGGATGGGGGGAGGGGAGGAGGTAGGAATGGAGAAAAATAGGCATAGGTGATCAGACCAAGGAATAGACAATGTGTGAAGGGAAGAGGGGACCAGAAAGGAGGAGGAGTGGGAAATAACCAATAACCAGGGAATGACCAGCAGAATGCGTGGGGATGCAGGTATATTGTTGAAGGGAGAGATCAGAAAGGAGAGAAAGAAAAGGAGGCATCTCGGGAAGAGGAGGGGGAATCAACATGGATATTAAAGTCACCTAAGACCAAGAGTTGTTGATAGGTGAGGGAGAGTTCAGAGAGAGTCTGGACAAGAGAGTCCCATCGGGGACCGGGTAGGGCAGGAGGGGCATAAACTAAAAAGAAATATGTTGGAGGGGAAGAGTTGGAACGAAGAAGAATGGACTCGGGATAGTGAATGGCAGGGGAGGAAATCTCATGAAGTGCCAAGGAGGAGAGAAAGATGACAGCAACCCCCCCCCCCCCCGCCACTCCGACCCCGACGGCAGGTGGAGAGAGCGGAGTAGCCGGGGGGGAGACTCCAATTCAGAAGAGGCTCCTTGCCACCCCTGAGCCAGGTCTCAGTCAGAAATAAGGCATCTACAGCGTGCTGTAGTATAAGGTCCTGAATAAGAGAGCTCTTTGAACGGATGGAATGACAGTTCAAGAGGGCGAGCTGGAGTAGAATGAGGGCTGAAGCAGAAGAGGGGGAAGGAGCAGAGGAGGGGCACAGAATAAGATTTGAGGGGTTCCTAGCAAAGAGTCCTGCAGGGTGAGGGGGCGGAGAGGGCCTCCAGCCCCAAGAGACAGGTATTGCAGACATGGCAGGTGAGACTACCGAGGCTGACCGGGCCGAGGGGGAGGGAAGGAGAGACAAAATTAGCAGAGTGACTGCACCGAGAAAAACCTTACCTGTGGGAGAAGGGATACAAGAGTGAGCTGGCCGCACAAACGGGCGACGGGCATCTGACCCGTGAGACAGGGCGTCCAAGGAGGTGGGAGAGGATGAGGGTGAGGGACTCTGGACTCGCCCCCACGGACTCGCCCAAAGGAGCTTGCATAAGGAGCAGGCCTGCTCCTTGGGCACGCGGCGCGGAACGCCGCGCTGGGAGTAAATATATGCTGAGGAGGAGGCACCTTGAAATCACGCGGTCGCGAGCAGCGCGGCCGCGTCACATCCGGCTGGGGAGACAATGTGTTATGCTTTAGCGTTGCCAGGCAGAACGGCACTGGGAGATTGCACCTGAGGAGGGAGGAGACAGGGTTAACACAATAGCAAAAAGGAACCTGAACACAGGAGATAGTAAGGTCAGCTAACAATAATAGCAAAATAAAAGGGGGAAACACATACAAGTAAGTATAATTGCGATTACTGCAGTATCGAGAGGGCAGGGAGATAAGAGCAAACATATACAACTGCAGACACTAGCGAGACAGCATAGGAGAGTAGCAGCTAACTGGAACGCTGCGCTGGGAGTAAATATATGCTGAGGAGGAGGCACCTTGAAATCACGCGGTCGCGAGCAGCGCGGCCGCGTCACATCCGGCTGGGGAGACAATGTGTTATGCTTTAGTGTTGCCAGGCAGAACGGCACTGGGAGATTGCACCTTGAAATCACGCGGTCGCGAGCAGCCCGGCCGCGTCACATCCGGCTGGGGAGACAATGTGTTATGCTTTAGCGTTGCCAGGCAGAACGGCACTGGGAGATTGCACCTTGAAATCCCGCAGTCGCGAGCAGCGTGGCCGCGTCACATCCCGCTGGGGAGACAATGTGTTATGCTTTAGCGTTGCCAGGCAGAACGGCACTGGGAGATTGCACAAGTAAGTATAATTGAGATTACTGCAGTATCGAGAGGGCAGGGAGATAAGAGCAAACATATACAACTGCAGACACTAGCGAGACAGCATAGGAGAGTAGTTAATATTTTGTGAATTGAAAATGTTGCAAATTGGCTGAATGTAAATACTGAACATTAGTGCGGATATTGACGAGCCTTGGGGGATTCCCTGTTTCTGTGAGAAGACTGAGGATGAGTTTTGGCCTATTTTTACCTGCTGCGTTCTGTTTGTAAGATAAGATGTAAATCATTGTATAACTGTTCCTTGCAGTCCAATTTGTTTTAGCCTGTCTATTAGGAAGATGTGATTTATGCTGTCAATGCTGCTGCTATGTTGATAAAAATTAGTATAAAAGCCCGTTTACTAGAGTCTAGGCCACATATCAGTTTGTCTAGCAATGTTAACATAAGGGTCTCGACACTATGTTGTAGTCTAAAACCACATCCAGTGGTGCATTTAGTTCAATGAAATCTTGAAGTTGCAATTGTACAACTTTTTCTATCACCTTCATTAGGAATAGTAAGCTTGATATTGGTCAATAAGAATTGCGTAGATTTTTGTCAGAGGATGAAGCTTTTAGTATGGGACAGATTGCAGCCTGCTTTAATGCAGATGGCATGTATCCTTGTTTCAGTGAGGAGTTTACTATCTCACAGATGGTTGGGGTGAACACATCTTTAGTTGCTTTCAACCAGCTGACCGGGCAGGGGTCACTGGGAGAGGTTGTGATGTTTATATTAGTTATTATATTTTTGAGATGTTTGTTGTCTATAGAGTAGAATGTTGACTATGCTGCATTGTTATGTCGATTTGAGTTTGTGATCTGGAGGCTGTGTGGGCCCATAGTATTCTCATTGTGGGTTTGTGGGTTGAGTTTGCTTATATAATAATTTGCTATAATTTATGGATGTGTTGTGTCACTATTATCTTCGGGGGGGGGGGTTGTTTTCGTTAGGGATTTCACTATGGAAAATAGTTTCCCTTGATCTATTAAGTGATTTTTTTTTATTAATGTTGCATGATATTCTTTCTTTCTATTGTTTATGGAATCTTTCTACAGGTTTAATGTTTGCATATATTGTCGGTTGTCATTTTCCGATTTTGTACGTCTCCATCTGTGTTCTATATTTCTTAATTTTTGTTTCAATTTTTTTTAGATCTGTTGTGTACCATTTATTTGTGTTTCCTTTTTTTGTATTTCTGTGAAGGTTTGGAGCTATGGCTGCTTTGGCTAGGGTTGTGTTCCAGTTTTGTATGATGTCATCTAGGTTACTGAGTGAGCTGTCAATATTGGGTATGGTATCGTCTAGAAACGATGTTTTGTCAAATGTTTTGAATTTAGTATATCTTGTTTGTTTTTTGTCTGTAATATTTTTAATAGGTAGTGTTGGTAATGCAACGGTTACAAGGAAATGATCTGTCCATGGTAGTGGGGTGGTTATTGGTGGGTAGCAGTTAATGGCTTGGGTGGTATCTGTTTGGAGGAATATGAGATCTAGTGCATTGCCTTTGTTGTGTGTTGCCACAACACTGCTTGGTCTATTTCTGAACGTTTGACAAATAAATATGCTGAGATTAATCGTTCCTTATAAAGCAAATCAGAGTGTATTCCAATCTTTTTCTCTTTTGATCTCTGACGATTTTTTCAGGAGGTCGTTGATATTAAAAGGCACATTCACTGTTTTAAGACGTCAGTCTGTACAGTGGTGCGTGAATAAGACTGAGACCTTCATGAAAAAAATCGTCAGAGATCAAAAGAGAAAAAGATTGGAATACACTCTGATTTGCTTTATAAGGAGCGATTAATCTCAGTATATTTATTTGTTGTGTGTTGGACTTTGAACTACTTGATTAAGGCCCATGTCTGCCATTTCATTTAAGAAATGTGTAGAGTGTGTGTTATGTAGCGAGAGGAGGTTAAAGTCACCAAGGATGTATTGTGTTTTATTAGTCTTTGTGGATCATGCTAGTTCTAAGATGGAAGCTAGGTTGTCAGAGGAGGTCGAGGGGGGTCTGTAAATTAGGGTGAGGGAGATATTCTTATTTTCTATGGTCAAGATGTTCATTTCCTCAATATTTTTGCTCAATTCTGGGTTGTGTTTAGCTCTTTTTTGGCTAATATTAGCACAGCTCCCCCGCGTCTATTTGTTGTAGGGCAGTGATATAGGTTGTAGTCAGGGAGTACAAGCTGATTCGTTAGTACCTGGTCAGTTTCTGTTAACCACGTTTCTGTCAGGCAGAATATATCTGGTTTATTGGAGGCATTTTATAGGGTATGTTGGGCATGTTGAACTTGTTGTGCAATTGTACATATATGGTTTTATGTATATGAGCCTTTGGTTATGGATATTGTTGTGATTAGAGGTATGGTAGTAATGGGGGAGGGTGTATAGCTTCTGTAGCGGTAGTGGATTATTGGGATGTTACTTTGGAGTAGAGGGGTAGGGTGGAGAGTTTGTATTAGAGGGGTTATGAAGATTAGTAGGACAAAGATGTATATTATGTATTGTTTCTCCATGGCAAAGGGCTATGTTATTAGTTTAGTGGTGTTCTGATATCAGGTAAACTTAAATTGGATCTGACCCGCTTCCTAGGTACATACAAATTTAGTCATACAATTATGAACAGTGCCTTTAAAACATTCTAGTTGATGTAGGGCTTCGTTACAGTAGCGGTTTACAGAAACTCACAGTTTGTCCGACTTGAGGTCGAAGGTCGAAGTGCTGGAGCTGTTTGATCGAATGCTGTATCAGGTGCAGTGCTGGAGCTGTTTGATTGAATGCTGTATCAGGTGCAGTGCTGGAGCTGTTTGATCGAATGCTGTATCAGGTGCAGCGCTATTGTTCGCCTCTTTGCCCCGTGCCCCATATGCTTTATTATGAAATCTACTGACCATTTTGGTAGCCACCTTCTGGACCAACTTCATCCTGTTATATCCTTGTGAAGGAATGGTCTCCAGAACTGTACACAGTACTCTAAACGAGGCCTCACCAGAGACTGATATGACATACCTGCCGAACATTTGCTGAGTTCAATATTAACGACTCAGTCTGCATGAAGCCACTACTGTCTGTCTACAATCACAGTGGCCACCACTCACAGTCACTTCATGGATTTAATCTCTAGGGCATTTACAGTAGAAAGGTTGTGCATAGGCTCAAAGAAAATAAGAGAGATATTGCAGATGTTAAACTTATACTGAAGCCATCTAATGGCTCAGTATTACAAACTGTTTTCCTACTTCCTTGTTGTCACCTTTAACCTTCATGGCTCCTGTGCTCCAGCTTTGTCTAGTTTGTCTTTATATTTAAATCCAAAATGGTCCCTTGTGGAGTCTGCCTAGGTCCAGTCATAGTGCAGGCTCAATGGAAGGCACATCCTGATGATTCCCTCCCCCCCCCCCCCCCCAACCAGGTCATGACTCCAAAAATGAATTTTACGACCTCATTTTGGGTTACAACAAATAGTTTGGGAAGTGCTGGATTACAGAATGTTGCCTGGCAACAGTATTTTGCCTCCACTTGCATCATCGCTTTTCTCTTCAGCTAACAGTACAGGTGCTGTGAAACCTGTGCACATACTTTCAGCTACTGAGTAGAGAGCAATTTTTAGCCCAGTAAATTTACCTGGGCAACTCAGAGGCAACAGTAGTAGCACAGGACAATGAGAAGAAATGGAGGTGATGTCAATATCTGCGTAACCTAGTGCCCACCCAGGTTAACCGTGGCCCACCAAAACATCAGGCCTAGCTGTCCCTGGGTAACTGCTTAGATATTTCATCACATTCCTTTGAAAATTGTTCTTATAGTGCTTCCATTCTACCTATATCTTTCCGGAGGCACCAGAGAAAGCTGGATATCATTTTATGTTGCTTTTTTCCATTTGAAAAGAAATATGACACAGATCTTTTTAGGTTTATACCTTGGACACAATGCCTGAAAAATCTCACTCTTCGGCCTTCAGTCTCATTCTTTGGGATAGTTTACCCTTGGTATCACTGTAAAAAATATTCTGAAAAATGTAGAAAACTATAAAACTGGCAAACTTATGGTTTCCAACTTTGTTCATAAACAAATTTGTAAATAAAAATGAAATTAAACCCATGGGTAATAAAATTTAAGATGAACATGGTGAAGTAAACCACAAATGACAATATAATGCCATGAACAGCAAGCTCTGAACCATGAAAACTGTTTTACTGGATTTTCCTTTAACGTTTAACTATTAGCATGGTAGGCCAAAACTTAATCTTTATCTCAGACAGTTTCTAGGTCAAGGCAAAGCTATACAAAAACACTAGCCTCACACAGTTCCTCCCTGTGTAGTAGTAATAAACAATAAAAAAATGTTCCCCCAGGGGTTGGGGTGAGAGGTAACTATAGGAAAATAATTCTAGGGGGTCACGTGATGATTGCTTGCTGAACAGATGCCTAAGTATTCTTGTTCCCCAAGTACCCCACTTATTCTTGCAAAAGCACTCCCTAGATTGTTAACTAGACCTGTCTCTGATGGCATAACCTCCGAAGGAGGATGGACATCACACATATGCTGAAAGGGTTATGTCCAGAAAAACAGCAAAGGCAGTGAGTGACTGTGGCAGGCCCAGCATGGACAAGATGGCGGAGGGAGAGATGTTGCCCATCTTCATGTTGCAAGCAGATGCTGTACAAGAACTTACTCGTAATACTACTGCAGTTCTGGAAGAAAGACTGGCCAAAATACAGACCTCTACTGAGGAAATCAAGGAGGGACTGGAAAGTCAAGGCCAGTGTTTCAGGCATGCGGGGGAGCATATTGCTAGTCAAGAGGAAAAGCAGCAACCAATAGAAGCCCATGTTGCAGTCCTGGAGGACCAAACATTTTTTAATTAACAGGTTTTTTATACTGCTTTATCATTTCAATCAAAGATGTTTATTGTAACTTTAAACTTGGTAATGTACATTAAACAGGGACATTGATAACTTGGATTTTTCTGAGGCAATGGAGGGTTAAGTGACTTGCCCAAGGCCACAAGGAGTGCTAGTGGGAATTGCACTTAGTCTCTTGGTTCCCAAGTCAGTGCTCTAACCATTAGACTACTCCTCCACTCTGAATAAACAAGTTGCTGTTGGAAAGAGCTGAAGGCCAGGAAAATCGCAGCAGGAACAACATTAGATTAGTCAGAATACTGGAGACTGTGAAAGACTCGGAGCTGCGTGAGCTCTTTGAATTATGGTTATGAAAAGCTCTTGGTCTCAGGGCCAGCCCAAGGGTTTCTGCCCCCCCAGGTAGAAGCCCCGGCCGTGCCGCCCCCATTCTGAGCCATGCTGCCCCCCTTGCTGAGGTACGCTACTGACGATACGGGCAGTGAGGTGGGGGAGGGGCATGGTTCAGCTTGGTTTGGCAGCACCATGTGTTTCAGCACACATGGCCTGCCGCTTCTGACCCCCCTCCAACATAACTTTGGGGTTTCAGAAGCAGAAGGTCATGTGTGCCGAAGCACATGACCTGCTGCTGAGCCTAGCCAGCCCCCCCCCCCTCCACCGCTGAAAGCAGCATGGCATGATAGCACAGGGGGGAAAGGGTGGTGCAGCTTGGCATGCAGTGGGGAACGGCAGCTATGTGTACTGAAGCACATGATCTGTCGCCACAGAGATCTGCTGCCCTAGGTAGCTGCCTAACCTGCCTAGTGGACAGCACCAAAAATTATCCTATAAACAAGGTCAGAAGAAACATCAAAAAACAAAAACCTCGTGTAACAAAGCACATAGATCCCCTGTTTTTATCAAAATTTTTGTCGGAAATGCCAACACAGTATACGGGAAACACACCCGACACCACTGTGGCTGTTCCTTTTAATAAAGTGAAACTTTTTGTTAAAAAACGCTTTACTTAGCTGAAAAATATAGTTGAATAAGTAGGCTGCTCATCAAACAATCCACTATACGCTGTACGCCAAATGCCGACATGTCACATTTCGGGTGCATCCAGCTACGGCACCCTGCTTCAGGTGAGGCAGTACGCGGAAAATCTGCAGCCCTTATTATATCTGGAACAACTATTCATGACCATATTACTCCAGTTCTAAAGGATCTTCACTGGCTCCCAATCCACTTACGCATTAAATATAAAACAATAATTAATATATTCAGAATTAAACATCAGTGGGAGCCTCACAGCCACACACTCCTGCCCAATCGGGGCAGTGGGAGCATCACAGCCACACACTCAGCACCGCATAAAAGCGGCGTCCCTACTCCGAGGGAGCCGCTGAACACCGCCATCCCTCCAGCTGTCCCCGGTCGAACTCCTGCCCACTCGGGGCAGTGGGAGCCTCACAGCCACACACTCCTGCCCAATCGGGGCAGTGGGAGCCTCACAGCCACACACTCAGCACCGCATAAAAGCAGCGTCCCTACTCCGAGGGAGCCGCTGAACACCGCCATCCCTCCAACTGTCCCCGGTCGAACTCCTGCCCACTCGGGGCAGTGGGAGCCTCACAGCCACACACTCCTGCCCAATCGGGGCAGTGGGAGCCTCACAGCCACACACTCCTGCCCAATCGGGGCAGTGGGAGCCTCACAGCCACACACTCAGCACCGCATAAAAGCGGCGTCCCTACTCCGAGGGAGCCGCTGAACACCGCCATCCCTCCAGCTGTCCCCGGTCGAACTCCTGCCCACTCGGGGCAGTGGGAGCCTCACAGCCACACACTCCTGCCGAATCGGGGCAGTGGGAGCCTCACAGCCACACACTCAGCACCGCATAAAAGCGGCGTCCCTACAGGGCGTGCCCGCGTCTGGCGGGCCCGCGCCAGAGGGCCCTTTGGCGTTGGCCCTTAGGCGGTGGAGATTAGGATCGGAGGAAAAATCACCCCCTCGACCGCAACAAGACCTCAGGTGTCACCAAGCCCGGACCAAAAGCCCCCTCCGCATAGAACACCAGCCAGACAACCACGGCAGAGACCCGCAAGAGGTACCTACCAGCGGGGAAACAGAAGAAACCCCGAGGAACCGAATCGCGAGACCCACAACCCTTCCCATCATTCTTGATAATCATCCAAAGATACGAATTAGAAAGCCACCTTAGTCACACCTGGTTATGAGCTCCCTTGGCTGGATTGAGCTCGCCAACACACGCAACCAGCAAGGGGTACCCTACGCCGAGAGAGCCGCCGCTGTTCCCCACCAAACCCGGGAACGAACCCCCCACCCCGCAGAACACATGTGAATCCACACCGACTGAGGCCCACGTGAGAAAACTTCACCAGCGATCGGAGGACAAACCCAAGAAACGAATAGCACAAGTGGATCCAATCACCGACGGATTGAGCTCCCCAGGCTGGGTTTGAGCTCGCCGAGCCCGACAATCACACACCTCGAGCTCCCCGTGGCTGGGTCGAGCTTGCCAACACGAGATATCAACTCCAACGAAACCACCCAGGTAAACGTTTAATAGACATCTCCACCTCTTGACTCACTTCCTCAAAAATAACACTGTGTCACCCTGACCTTACCCCCTCAAAAGGGTCCCAACCTACCACTGTTTGTATAGTGTGTAAAGAAACACAGTGTCTTAAAGCCTTGTTCTCTGCCAGCAAGTTGCTACACTGTAAACCATTACCAACACTAAAAGCTTCTACTGTTTTGTATAGAGGGAGGTGAAACACTGTATCACAAGCCATTTACCTTGCCAGTAAGTTGTTACAAATCGGGGCAGAAACCATCGCTCCATAGCCATAATATTGTATCTCATAATATTGTATCTCGGTTTATATAGAGTGATAAGAAACACTGTGTCGCAAGCCATTTTACCCTGCCAGCTAGTTGTTACCCAGTAACTATCTCACAAGCCTATACTAACATATTCCTAACCAAGCTGTCTCAGATATACTTTGTGTCGCTGCGCCACACTATTTCAACTAACCAAGCATTTATTGACAGACGTAAAATGGAGCTTATCCACTCTTTCCTGATATTGTGCATGTGTATACTGATGTCCTTGCATGGAGTTAACCCAAACCCGCACCACTTGATACCACTACTATATACCCCAATCTACCTTTTCCGCCCCCTCCCATTTCCCATCCTGCATCAACACAACTTAATTCCCATCATCACAATTCAAGCAACAACCAAATTACCCCAGCGTCTTGTCCCTACCAAGCGAATCAAGTACCAGAAGCACCCTAAAACTAAAACAAAGAACAGCTGTGGAAAACAAGACAACCCCACACGAGCGTCACACCCTGAGCATCACACATGTAACATTATCCTTATTAATGCAAGATCAATATGGAATAAAACACATATCATCCACAACATTCTAACTGATGAACAACCAGACATCCTATGCATAACAGAAACCTGGCTCACTGACTCAGATCCCGCAATATTAAACCTAATAAGGAAACCCGGCTACAAACTCTACAACTGCCCGCGCACTAACAAAAGAGGAGGTGGAGTCCTCATAGCAGCCAAAACCAACCTGCAACTTACAAACACCTCCATGGTCACAAACCCAGATCTCGACCTACTCAAAGTTGAAAACATGGCTCTATCCATCTGCCTAATCTACAGACCTCCCTCTCCACAGCATGAAGCACTAGCTATGGCACTAGAAAGCATCACTTCCACCCAAAGTAAAAAACTCCAAATCATCCTTGGAGACTTGAACCTAGCGTCAATTCCCCAAACCCACTCAGAGACCTTCTTTGAAGCCATGGACCAACTGGGCTTCCAGCAAATAGTGAGCGACCCCACCCACGATAGAGGAAATACCCTGGACATGATTTTCATACCCAGAAATCCGCAACCAAACAAAGGGCCACCTATAATAAATATAACCCAAGTCCCATGGTCAGACCATCACCAAATCAATTGCAAGATAAAACTGCAGTGCCTACCCAAAAACACAAAGGAAATGAGAATGCCCAACCCAATCAGGAAGTTCAGCAAACTCAATGAAGAATACCTCATAAACACCATTTCATCCCACATAGACCTGGATTACAAAGACCTCGATGAACTAACGAACAGATGGAACGCAATCATTCAAAGTGCAGCTAACCCAACATTGAATTTCTCAGCAAATGCACGTAAGCCTAACTTGGAACCCTGGTACACAGAAACTCTAACAAGAACAAAGAGGGAACTCCGTAAAATAGAGAGAAAATGTAGACAAACGAAATCCATCGAACTCAAAACCAAATACATGGCCTTTCTCGCAAAGTACAAAGACGACGTTAACAACGCTAAGAAAGTGCATCACACCAACCTTCTAAGCAAGGTGATCAATAGACCACGGGAGTTATTTGAACTCGTCAAATCACTAACCAAAACGGACCAGAGTAATAACCTCAACAACTCCATCAAGGCCCAAACATTGGCAAACCATTCCGCGACCAAACTGACGGCCCCTAGTCCAACGCCCTCCCTAGACTCAACCCCACCAACACCACCAAGCAACTGTGAGACCAACATAAATCAAGACCATTCATGGAAACATTTCCACAAAATCGGAGCCCAGAAAATTACAACCATTGTCACAAGCCTAAATAGCACCACTTCCCCACTAGATCCCTGCCCTGCAACCTGGCTCAAGGCGGTGAAACAGGACATAGCACCATACATCGCACACATAGTTAACCTATCACTCCAACAAGGAATCATGCCCTCTGAACTAAAGAAATCAGTCATAAGACCGATTCTAAAAACAACACACTCAGTAAAGAAGACCCAGCATCCTACCGCCCCATATCAAGTATATCATTCCTAGCAAAGATCATTGAGAAGGCGGTCCTTCTACAACTCCAAGACCACCTGAACGACAGTGCTCCTCTAGATCAGTGTTTTTCAACCTTTTTTGTGCAAAGGCACACTTTTTTCATGAAAAAAATCACGAGGCACACCACCATTAGAAAATGTTAAAAAAATTTACCTCTGTGCCTATATTGACTATATATAAAGTAATTCTCTTGAATAGGAATCAAACACTCACACCAACCCCCCTCCCCTGCTGGTTCACACCAACCCCCCTCCCCTGCTGGTTCACTCACTGCTGGTTCAATCACCCACCCCCCTGTAAATTACTCACCCATCCTGCTGGGTCACTCCCTCACTAACTTACCCCCCCCCCCTTGCTGGTTCATGCACCCCACCCCCCCCCCTCCACTGCTGGTTCACTCACACTCCCCCCCCCCCTTGCTGGTTCACTCACACTCCCCCCCCCTTGCTGGTTCACTCACACACACACACACACACACACACACACACCCTCTGCCCAAGCCGCTGCTTCTGCTTTGTACAGAGCAGCGGCTGCACTACACTTACATTGAAAAGTAAAGAGAAACTGTGTCAGGAGCCCTCCGGTCATCGCAGAGCCTGAGGAAGTGATGTCATGGGGGCGGGCTCCTCACAGGCTGTCTTTCCTTTTCAAATTAACTTTATTGCAGCTAAAGTTAATTTGAAAAGGAAAGACAGCCTGTGAGGAGCCCGCCCCCATGACATCACTTCCTCGGGCTCTGCATGATCGGAGGGCTCATGACACAGTTTCTCTTTACTTTTCAATGTAAGTGTAGTGCAGCCGCTGCTCTGTACAAAGCAGAACCAGCGGCTGCACGGCTATAGGGAATCGCGATCGCGTTCGCGCCGCGGACTTCGGCACAAAAGCCGGTTTTTTGCTCTGGCCGCTCCCGATCTTGCGGCTTTTCAATGGCCGGTTTTACAACTGTGCCGGCAGCTGGCCTGACCATGGAAAAACCGGCCAGGCCGGCTGAAAACCGGCCGGTTGGCAACCCTAATTTGTGAGCCGAGGCCACATGTTACGGATGAAATTGGAATTTTTCCCTCGGCACACCAGACAATATCTCACGGCACACTAGTGTGCCGTGGCACAGTGGTTGAAAAACGCTGCTCTAGATGACCAGCAATATGGCTTTCGACAACATCATGGAGTTGAAACCCTTTTACTAGTTCTACTTAACAACCTCTTAAAGGGCCTTGAAAACAAAAAGAAAATGTATATACTCTTATTCATTGACATCTCAGCTGCCTTTGATACAGTTAACCATGGAACCCTCATAAACAGGATCAAGTCAGTAGGAATATCAGGAACCCCACTAAAGTGGTTCTCATCTTATATATCAAACTGAACACAACAGGTTCAATTCAACGGCGAAAAAGCAGAAGCATTCTCCCAAACCCAAGGTATTCCCCAAGGCTCTGCACTCTCAGCACTACTATTCAACTTATATATGCAACCACTATGCAAAATTTTTACACGGCACAAAATTAAGTACCACATTTATGCCGATGACATTATGTTATACTCACAACTTGACACTAAAAACCCGGACTACAGCCCATTCGAGACAAACATTGGAGAGATGCAAGACTGGTTACAACAAAGCAGTATGTCAATTAACCACAAGAAAACTGAAGTAATGTATATCTCCAGGGAACCGAACTTTGACCCACCTTCAACAATAACGCTATGCAATAACACTTACCAAACAAAGAAAGAAATAAAGTATCTAGGAGTCACATTTGACTGTGACCTAACAATGGAGAAACACCTCCGAAAGACCAACAGAGCAGTTTTCCACAAACTGAGAGTTCTTCAACCCATTCAGAGCATCATTGATCCCCAAGATTTCAGAACCGTGGCTCAAGCACTCATCATGCCGCATTTTGACTACTGCAACACCATCCTTCAAGGTCTACCTAAGAAAACTCTGAACATTCTACAAATGGCACAAAATGTAGCTGCCAGGGTCATTATGAAGAAAAATCTTAATGACCACATCACACCAGTACTAATTCAATTGCACTGGCTACCCATAACAGCTCGTACTAAATACAAAAATATTGACAACTACATTCAACTCATCCACAACATAGCACCATCCTTCCTCAACACACTAGTCAGATTACAACCTACTAACAGAAACAGGAGAACCATCAACTCCAACACCCTCCACACTCCAACCGATATAAGATCTACCAAAGTCAACACCAGCAACAGGGCTTTTGCATATGTAGCACCAACACTATGGAACCAACTCCCACCAGAACTACGAGCCAACAATGATCTTCTAGACTTTAGAAAAAAACTCAAAATATTTCAAAATCATTTCAACCTGAACTAAATTCACATGTGGGCAACCCCCCTTCCCCAGCAACCCAGAGAACCTGTATTGTATAAATGTATATATGTAAATGACATCCCTCATAGCTAAGAAGTTGTCAACTCTGTGTGATGTGCTTACCCTACAAATCTGTATGTAAACAAAAATTGTATCTGTCTTGATTCGGCAGTTTCTCGATGTAATCTTACCCGCTTCTGATCGCTGGAAGGAGCGGGATACAAATGCTTGCTAAATAAATAAATAAAATAAAATAAATCATATTTCAGCCAACAGTCTGAACTCCCTCATTTTTTCTGACCCCAGCACCAGACCAAGAAGAAGGGGAACTTCCCATAGAGTCAACTCTTCAAGTGACTTCAGAACGTCACGAAAGGATAAAACAGAGAGAGCACTCTCCCTGGCTGCCCCAATAATTTGGAATTCACTCCCAGATGACTTGAGATCATCAACGGACCTTAAAGACTTTTCATCGAATATTATGGTCCTATCACTTAATCGTTTGATCTACGTACTCACCCCTTCAAAACCTATTAATTACTTTACTTTGTCCCATGATATTTTAAATGTTTATAACTTTGTAGTTTAGCTCACATTGTACTGTAATGCTGTACTGTACTGTATTGTACTGTATTGTGCTGTGTTTTAATGATTAATGTTTATACCTCGTTACATCTAAATAATTTATACTTTTACTTACAAATCTATTAACTTCTTTCAATGTATATCTATCACTCTCACCAATTTTATCTGTTTTGTTGGTTACACCGCCTTGATTGTATGATAAGGCGGTATAGAAATACAGTTAAATAAATAAATAAATAGCAGACCTTGGGAATGTCACAACTAATCAAGGAATCCCATGGCAAGTAACTGATACCAACTTAACTGCTTTTCAGGCTGATACAGAAAGCCGATGCTGAAGTCACGTTCTATCAACTCTTTAGGCCTATTTGCAGTGCACTGATAGCATGCAACTTCAGCGCTGGCAGGTAGAAAGGGGCTCAAATGCAAATGAGCCACGCGTTAAACTGTGTGCAAAATGTCAGCGTTAAATTGGAAGAACATGTGCAAAGGAGTCGGTGCTAGTTTGGCATGACCTCCCAGAGAAACAGGGGCACAGCATAGCTAATTTTCAGATGAGCCTCAACAGCATTTTAATGGCATCGGGAGCTTTCTCCAATGCATGGATCATCTGAGGGGAAATATCAAACTTCCCTCAGATGCCCTCAAGCCCAGGGGTCAGACTGCCATAAGGCATATTCTACTTTATATGGCAGTTTGACCTTGCCCGGTGCATCCCAGGATGCACTGCATGGGGCTAGGTGTAGCCATTTTTCAAGATGGGGGAGGCAAGATGTTGGGAGGGTGGTGGGGGGTTCGGGCTGCTGGGTCACCAGGTTTATTTTTAGTTGGGAAGGAAGGTTGGGGAGTTCGGGGCTGCTGGGCTACTAGGTTTCTTTTTAGTTGGGTGGGGGGTTCGGAACTGCTGGGCCACCAGAGATTCACTTTCTGTAGGGGGCATCGGCCCCCAAAAGTATTTTAATGGCATCGGGGCTGTCCCCAATGCCTGTATCATCTTTGACATTTCTCCTCAGATGATCCAGGCATTGGGGAAAGCCCCCGGTGCCATCAAAATACTGTCGGGGGCACACAATAGATGTTTAAACCACTTCAGACCCAGGCATAAAGATATTGGCACTAAGGCTGCTGGTAAAATCCTCTACACATATCTCTGCATCTGGCGCAGCCAATATATGCATACCATTTCATTATGTGCAGCTCATTTGCCCATGATTTAAATACATTTAAATACTCTTGGCATTAATTGTGCACTAGTTTTTTCTTTGCTGTTTATGCATTTGGTGGTAGCAATAAGTATACTTAAAAGTGCCATTATCAGTGCTTAAAGGCTGCGCTGGTTTTCTGCATTGGCCTGTTTGTTCCTTACACCCTGGTTGCGATAGCTACTGCTGGTTGGGAGGATCTGATGGACTGTGAATGAATCCGTTGCTTATACTGTGTCCCCTGATATCTGAGTGAGTCTAGGGAGATCTCAACGGGGTTTAGGAGTTGTAGTCATAGGGAATGTTTGCACTATCTTCGAATCATCGCGGGCTACTGGAAGAGGACTGGTAGAGTGGTGGTGCATTCTAGCTCTATTTGATGATTGTTGGGAAGGTGGAACTACAGTTTTTGGCCCAAAAGAGTGGCAGACGTTGAGCCGGGCACTACTTGGATAAGCCCAATTTGTGGAGACTGGCGGGGGTGTCCAGTCCTTTACTGGCGCTACTATAGCCATCTGTGACTTGTGTGGAGTTTACCACTCTGTGTACTCTGGACTGTGTACCTGAAAGGGAGTTGTCCGACCTTTCATTTGTGGCATGAGGCTAGGGAGTGTGTTACAAGTTTTTTTTACTTCATTGTTATGGTTTATTGGTGGGGGTGGTGACAGGGGCATATGCTGAGAACATGGGATCTGTTTTAGGGAAACAGGGGGAGGGGTGGGAAAGTTCAATTAACTATAAGTGTGTGTGTGAGGGCTGTTGGAGGGGGGGGGGGGTGATAATGGATGTGAGTGTCTAGGGTGACTGGGAGGGGTTCCTTTGTTCCAAGGGAGATGGGGAGAATTGCTCCTTAATGTCATAGTGCTGAAGGTCTGGAGTGATACTGGGGGGCTCAGCTGGGAGGCTCCGACAGTGCAGTTTATGCGACAATATGAATGTTGTGCTATTACCTGCCACTATGATTATTGAGGGTGACTTGAAAATTATCTTGCTGTTAAATGCTCTAAACTATTGCAGCACATTAGATGTAAGGGAGCAGATCTGGCCTTCCTGCGGATCTGGTCCTCCTCTTGTTTATGGAATGGGCTTAGTACTGTTCCCTGAGACTCTGCTTTTTTATCTTATATAAATGTTTGTGAAACTATATATTAATGCTTAGGGAATTTTAGTAGAAATGCATATTACCACATGACTGTTGTGTTTAAAGTGGAGTAACTGATAGTTTAATCGTGAATTTTTAAGTAAATAATTGTGCACGGTTGTATTAATGTTTAAGGATTTTTGTATAAATGCATATATGAGTAGGGTACAGTTCACCCATGGAACGATGATGAGTGTGACCAGGTGGTGTGGCAAGGAAATTTTTACAAACCTGTAGAGTTCACAGTTTGGGTTCCGGGTTTACAGATTGTTTATAGTTACTAGGATGACTGTGTTATTAAGGATAATTTGGTAGGGACTAAAATTATAACATTCTTAAGCTTTTCAACATATGTTTACATTTATTGTGTGGGGTCCCATTAATTAATTGTAGTGCAGTGTATAATTTTGGCACCCTATTTGATGTATTTGTGGTTGACTTTCTGCAAGAGATGCATCTCAGCATTGCAGAACATAAGAAACTTAAGAGGGTGTGGGTGGGCAAGCTGACTTTTTCTTTGTTCAATGGACGCCAAAGGGGTCACTCACAGAGTTCTTACAGATGACGGGAGTAGGTATATACTTCTGGATGGGGAGCTTATGTGACCCAATGTTTTGCTGTGTAACATGTATGCCTCAAATATCTATGGTGGAGGAGTAGTAGCCTAATGATTAGTGCACTGGCTTAAGAGACCAGGGTTCAATTCACACTAGCACTCCTTGTGGCCTTAGGCAAGTCACTTAACTCTCCATTGCCTCAGTAAAAGCCACGTTATCAATGTCCCTCTTTAATGTACATTACCAGTTTAAGTTTAAGCTACAATGTAAATCATTTTGACTGAAATGATAAAGTGGTATAAAAAAACCTGCTAAATAAATTAATGATCACACTTTTTTTTTTTTACCTTAGTGGCTAAAGTATCACAGTTTCCTGATAATCTTAAAATGGTCACGGGTGAGTTTAACGTAACATCAGAGCTGGGGATAGACTGTGAATCCCATAGACCATTGCAAAAAGATTATCAGATGAAAGGAGTTAACTTCCTGATGAAAGAACTGGGCCTGTTAGATACATGGAGGAATCTTCATCCTACTGAAGTTGATTTTTCTTTTTATTCCACAGCCCATTAAACTTATGCTTGACTTGATTATATTTTAGTATCTGAGTGTATATGTTTTCAGTTGAAAACAGAAGACATGGAGCCACCCCTGGTTTCTGACCGTTTGGTGGTGAATATCTGCTTTCAATGGGGATGGCAGACATATGGAAAATGAAACCTGCTTATCCAATGATCAAGCTTTTCATCTTTACTTAAGACAGGCACGGCTAGACTATTTACAGGATAATCAGAGTTCAGACACTGATGAAGTAACTTTGTTGAGTGCTATTAAGGCCATCTTCTGAGGCAAGATAATTGCCTATGTAGGTACTACCAGGAGAAAGAGAGATCGTGATCTCCTGAGTAAAATTAAACAGTTCCATCAGTATAGACAGGCTCATATCTGTCATTTCAGTCCCACAGATCAAGCCAAGATGTTGGAGGTCAAAAGGGAAATGGTGGACTTGTTGAAAACCCAGACCCTTCTAGATATCTGTTTCTATAAATATAAATAGTGCAAATGGGGTAATAAAGATGGGAAACTACTAGCTAATTTGGTGAAGCCCAAATCTATCTGTTTGGTCATAAAACAAATGAAAAATGGGAGAGGACTGGTGTGTTAAATGGAAGAGTCCATTGCTCAAGTTTTCCTCCAATACTACCAGTCTTTGTATGATCTTGGACCTAATGATGTCATACAAAGAGATGACTTCTTCCAAGGTCTGCAGCTGCCCAAAGTGACAAATACATTTGTCCAACTTAAATAGTCCGCTGACAGCTGCTGAAATCTAGATTACCATTAAGAGATTGAAGACTGGTAAAACTCCAGGTCTTTATGGGCTCAGTGGGGAATTTTACAAAATTTTGGAAGAGTTGGTGGCTCCGGCCCTGGCTGAAGTGGGTGAGAAATTAATTTGCAAAAAATGTGGCAGCGAGCTGCAAAACCATGCGCATACCGTGGTGATCCCCAAGCATGGTAGGGACCCAGAGCAGGCGGGCTCTTATTGGCCCATCTTTTAAATCAGGATGTTAAAATAATTGCAGCAGTCCTGGCAAGCAGATTGGGTCAGATGCTGTCCTCCTTAATACATAAAAAACAGATGAGTTTTGTACCCAAATGTTATGGGGGTCATTCTGAACCACGAATATTTGGAATGTACGTCCCAACGGGACATCCATCCCCACTATTCCTGCCAGCTTCAGCCCCCGACTAAATTCCCCGCCAGTTGTGCGGGGAAGTTAGTCGTGGGGCAAGGAATGGGTGGCCAGGGGGCAGAGAGTGGGCGTGCAGTGGGCAGTTGCCAGCCCTGGATGTACAGGGCCGATTCTAATTCAGCTCTGTATGTCCAGGGCTGGCGAAATGGCCGGGGAAGTTATTCTACCTCCGAGGAATAACTCCCCTGGATGTTTTCTTTTTAATTTGGGGCACGGAAGGGGCTGGGGGGGCCAGGGGGCCCTTCGGAGGCTGGATCAGGGGTCAGGCTGCGGGGAATTTGCAGTTTTGGTTGGCGGTCAGCATCACAGCTTTTAAATGGAGCCTTGGTGCCATGGCAACATGACGCCATGGCGCCGCGGCTCCATTTAAATGCCCTGACTGAGTTAGCTGGGTGCAGGCCATACAGAATCATTGTCCCAGCCTGCACATGCAGGACTGTTCACGATTCTGATCCTGCGGGGCTAGACGTGCCCCATGGGATCAGAATCGCGATCGCCTCTGTGTGTTTGGTTCAGACCGGACGCACAGAGGGGATGGACGTGCGGGACAGAATTGGCCCTATGCGTCTACCAATTTGATGAGGGCTTTGGCTGTGCTTCAAAGTCGGGGAACAGTGGGTGAAGGTGAGCTCTTAGCCTAAATGCAGAAAAGGCATTTCATAAGGTATCATGGAAGTACATGTTCTGGGTTCTTGCACATTATGGTATAAAGAGTTGGTTTGCTGACAGGGTCACTTGGCTATATACAGCGCAAATCTTAATAAATGGCCGATTGACTTAACCCTTTCAGTTGAAGCGAGGGACCAGATAGGAGTACTCTCTTTCGCCTATGTTGTTCTTACTTACCCTGAAGCCCCTCGTGGCTAAGATTCACTATGATAAAGAAATAACAGGCATAGCTGTGAGGACTGATGAGTTCAAACTGAGTCTCTTTGCTGATAACATTCTTTTTTATGTCAGCAGGGCTGACACGAGTATGGTCAAAATAAAAAACATACCATTGAGAATTTTGGTAGCTTTGCAGGCCTTAAAATCAATTATGGGAAATCGGAGACTCTCGCATGAGGCACACCGCACCTGGCTTGATGTGTTGCTCTTGCAATGGAAAAAGGGCAGCATGAAGCACTCAGGCAGGGCTGTACCAAGCCATAAATGCACCTTGTGGGACTTGCACATCTAGTGCACCCCCTGCCTCAAATCACAGGTTTGCCATTTGCCCTATGCCCAGCATCCCCCAATCTAATCTTACCCCATACATAACCCCAATGCGCCACTATTTCTTTGCACCCCAAGTGGCTGTACTGCTATACTTGGGGATCTATTTACAGAAAAGTCTGGCAGTAATGTATCAGCAAAATGTTAGAAATAAGCTTAACTACATTAGAAGTTTGTATGATACATGGAAAGACGTAATCTTATCCCTTTATGGGAGAGTAGCATTAGTGAAGATGGTTCTGCTGCCCAAGCTACTGTATCCATTACAGAATATCCCCATTTGGGTAAAACAAAAAGATGAAAAGTACTATAAGGATATTATAGGAAGATTTATCTGGAATTTGAAAGTCCCAAGAATTGGCCACTACAAGCTGGTTTTGAGAAAAGAGGTGGGGGGGGGGGGGGGTCCTAGGGTTGCCTGACCTTAGACTTTACAATATGGTTTCCCTTATGCAGTGGATCTATGAGGCCTAGAGGTAGGAGGATTCATTTTCCCCAATGGGCTTATTGCAGGAATGGTGTCAATCCTATTGCTTTATGAAATCTGACCTCTGTGGTGGGTAAACTAATGGAAAGACTGCTAAAACAGAGGATAGTGAGGTTTCTGGAATCCATTGCAGAATTCAAGGTAGCATGGTTTTATGATAGGCAGGTCTTGTCAGACAAATCTCATCAGTTTCTTTGACTGGGGGACTGGAGAGTTGGATTGAGGGAGAGCGCTAGATGTGGTGTACTTAGATTTTGGTAATGCCTTTGACACTGTTCCGCACAGGCGACTTATAAATAAATTAAATACCCTAGGAATGGACCCAAAAATGACTGATTGGGTTAGAAATTGGTTGAGTGGGAGGCGACAAAGGGTACAGATAAATGGTGCTTACTTTGAGAAGGATGTTACCAATGGTGTGCCGCAGGAATCTGTCCTTAGTCCAATTCTTTTTAATATATTTGTAAGTGATATATTCTTTTTTTTTAGTTCCTTCAAGTCACTGCTGACTCCTGGTGACCCAGCAGCCCCTGGGTTTTCTTGGCAAGGTATGATTGGAAGTAGACTACAAATATTCCACTAGATTTTCAGCAACATGGTTTCAGACAATACTATGGTGTTGAGACACTAATCACCTCTCTCTTTGATAAGATTATAAAAGTCATACAGAACCCTCAACAAGGATTCATTCTATTGTCATTGATATGAAGGCTGCATTTGATTCAGTATCCCACAAGTTACTACTGGCACGCTTGCAAGCCATAGGAGTTCAAGGTATGGCTCTGAAGTGACTCCACTCTTGTTTAACTGGACATCATCAGCATGTGAAAATAGGACCTAGCAAACCAACCTCATATAAGTTGATGCAGGGAGTTCCACAAAATTCAGCACTTTCCTCCCTTCAATTTAACATTTACTTGCAGCCAGTATGCTATATCCTTCAGGATCACATCATCTTATATCACATTTATGCTGATGATATTATGATTTACATCCCCTTTACTATAGCAAAAGCTTGCTACACTCCTGTAATAGATTGTTTTAATGCAATTTCTAGCTGGTTATTATAGCACCATCTCAGAGTAAATTTCGATAAAACGAAAGTACTTTATATTACTGAGAATCAAAATTTCCCCTCCCCCCCAACAGTTTTGAAAGCTAATAACGCAGAATTAAAAGTTAAGGCTGAGATCCAATACCTCAGAATAACACTTGATCAGCAGCTAACTTTACAATTCCACATCAACAGAACCGCCAGAATGATTTACCAAAAAATCAAAGCTCGCCAACAATTACGCATACTAATTGAAGCACATGACTTTGAACTGTTTTTCAGGCAATGATATTCCCGCACTTGTATTTCTGTAATATCACTTATCATGCTGTCCCTAAAAATGTCCTACATCCACTACAAATGGCCCAGCACACTGCAGCCAGAGTCTTGGAGGGTCCAGCCAGAACAGACAATATCACTCCTATTCGCAAAAAGCTACATTGGCTCCCCCTCCAATGCCATGTCAAATACAAAGTACTCATAACCATTTTCAAAGACTTGCACATCAGGACCGCAGGGTACCTACAGACCATCTTTAAAAAGTCACCAGAAAATAGACTCAGAAGAACACGCACTCAGAACACCTTAAGCGCATTCTCTGTATTAGCACATTCTCTGTATTAGCGCATTCCTACAAAATTTAGAAGCATAGATGACCTTACCCACTTCTGAAGAAAAATAAAAAATCTGCTTTTCAAAGACCATTTTGATGAAAAAATATAACATTATTACGGATGCAATGCTACACCAGCTGTTAATCTTTCCCTACCTATTTATGCATATTCTAATCCTGGACAATCTTCTATCAATTTATAGGACCTCAGGGCTCCTATTGAAACATATGTGCTGTTAAACAAATTTATTACCCTTCCATGTATCACATAATTTTAAACAAAATAATGTAAAATAATTTAAATTCTAAATTACTTGCTTTGTTTTTTTTTAGTGCCAGTAAATCAGTGCTGATTCCTGGTGACACAGCTGCTCTGGGTTTTCTTGGCAATGTATCACCAAAAGTAGATTGCCAGGCCTTTTCTTTTGAGGCAATGGAGGGTAAAGTGACTTGCCCAAGGTCACAAGGAGCGCCAGTGGGAATCAAAACCAGATCTCCTGGGTAGTAGGCTGTTGCACTAACCACTAGGCTACTCCTCCTCTCCATAAGTAATATTGCAGAAGGGCAAATGATACCAAAATCTGCAATAGAGGCGATGGAACGAAGAATCTGGCAGCTGAAATTTAATGCTATAAAATTGCAGGGTCATGCATTTGGGCTGCAAAAATCCAAGGGAGTGGTAAAAGCGGGATTGTTTCTGATGATCATAAGTAGCTAGACAGGTAGAAAAGGCAATGGCAAAATCCAGAAGGCTGCTTGGGTGCATAGGGAGAGGAATGGTTAGCAGAAAAAAGGAGGTAATAGTGCCTTTGTATAAGTCTTTGGTGAGACCTAATTTAAAGTACTGTGTGCGATTCTGGAGACCGCATCTTCAAAAGCATATAAACAGAATGGAGTCTGTGCAGAGGGTGGCTACCAAAATGATCAGCATGCTTTGCCATAAGGCATATGGGGAAAGACTTAAAGATCTCAATATGTATACTTTGGAAGAAAGACAGGAGACGGGAGATATGACAGCGACATGTAAATACCTCTGTGGCATAAATGCACAGGAGGGGAGCCTCTTTCAATTGAAAGCAAGCTCTGCAACAAGGGGGCATAGGATGAAGGTGAAAGGATATAGACTCATGAGTAATTTGCAGAAATATTTCTTTATGGAAAGAGTGGTAGATGTGTGGAATAGTCTCCCAGTGAAGGCAGTAGAGACAAAAACTGAACTGTATCTGAATTCAAGAAAGCATGAGATAAACACAGAGGATCTCTAAAGGGAAACAGGGACTGTAGAGCTCAGTGGTTTGTAAGGAAGGGCAGACTGGATAGGCCGAATGGTCTTTATCTACTATCATGTTTCTATGAACATGCTATATATGTATAAATTGCAGCAGGGTCTGGTGTCAGCTAGTTACCTTCTGTTGGGTCCCTTCAATATAGCATGGAGGTGGTGGAGATCAAGGGGAGGGGGATCATCAGGGACTTCCATCTTTATGCATCTCATGGGTCACCCAGATTTTGCTCCAGAACAGAGATGGTCAAACTTTGAAAGCTGGAATACAAAGAGCTGTCAGACTCTTGGGAACTTGCTTCATACCAATAAGGGTTAATTCCCCTCAATTAAGTGGTCCATGCCAAGCAAGCATCTCCTGCAATATGTACAGGTGTGACATTGGTATGGAAATATATGCTCGCAGAACAAACTGGCTTTTCAGCCAACACTTAGACAAAGACATGGATAAGCAGCTAATAGGCATGAACAGGCTGCCTCAGTGGTATCAAGGGGGGAAGCAGAGCCTTTCCGATTCTTTCGGCTATCCTCGCTGAACACTGGGCTCAGGAACTGGGGAGCAAGTGACTGAAGAAGGAATAGAGTGAAGGTTTACTGAAATCCCTGTGGTGACAAAGAATGAGTCATTGCAGGAACTGCAGTATAAGATTATCCATAGAGCTTATATCACCTATTTTAGGGGTTATCGATGGGGGCTTTGGACTGACCCCTATTGTCTCAAGTGTAAAATTTATGAAGGTAGTTATAGACACTCCTTTCTGGAATGTAGGAGTTGCAACAGGTATGGAAGGAAGCACTTGCTGCCTTAACAACTATCTTGCAGGGGGACATTATTATTATTGCTATTATTATTAAACATTTATGAAGCATTACTAGGCATACACCGAACTGTCCAAAGAAAGATAAAGACAGTCCCTACTCATCAAAGCTTACAATCTAATCAGGACAAACAAGACAAGAGTGAGAAAGAGGATAGAATAGGGAAGGGTAAGGAGACACAAGGAATAAGAGATCAGGATCGAAAGGCAGCCTCAAAGAGATGAACCTTGAGCTTAAATCTGAAAAGGGGTAGGGATGAAACTGGACGTACAGATTCAGGGAGCTTATTCCAAGCTTAAGAAGCAGCGAGGTGAAAGGACTGAAGTCTGGATTTAGCAGAGCCAGAAAATGGCAAAGAAAGGAGAAAGCCAGTAGAAGAACGAAGTTCACTACGAGGGGTATAGAGGGAGAGGAGAGGAGAGAAGAGAGATAGTGATTAGCAGCAAAGTGAATGCACTTAAAGGTCAGAAGGAGGACTTTGAATTGGATGCAGAAACAGAAGGGAAGCCAATGAAGTGATTTTAGAAGAGGGGTTATATTGAATGGACATACACTTTGCTGCTTCTGGGGAGTGAAGGCACGATGAGTGTCCCTGCTTTACCAAAAGCTAAACAAAAATTTCTGAATGTGGCCTTACTATTGGTTAACAAAATGATTATGCGACACTGGGAATGGGTGTACTTGATGCATGAGGTAGGTTTTTTGAATTACAGTACTGCAAAGCTCAGACCAAACCTGATTGGCTGCTGTATAAGCAGCTCTGGCAATGGTTTCACCAGACCTTGGGTCCTGAAGCTTTGGAAGATGATGAGTGTGGAACAGGGGATTAGGGCGAGGCGGGACTGGAGGGTGATTCTAAGATATATGTGAGAGTGTGAGTGATAGATGATTGGTGTGGGAATGAGTGAGTTGGGGTAGTATGTTCAAAATAAGGACTGTACACATGTTTCTCTTAACCTGGATTTGCATACACTGCCTCCATTGTATGCAGGTCAAGCTCATGTATATTCATTGTGGGAATTCTGAAACTCTGACATGCTAGGTATGCCCTGAGGACTAGGTTGAGAACCTCTGGATTACAGGAATGCCCAGTACCAAGCTCAACCAGACTTGCCCGTGAAAGCTGCTTCAAAGAAATGGTTTTTAGCAATGCTTTGGACTTTCTATAAGATGATTCAATGCATATATAGGTAGGCAGTGAATTCCAAAGTGAGGAGGCCAAGAAATAGCAGGCAGACTTGCAAGTGGATTCCAACCTAGCACGGGAGACAGAAACTGGAATTTTGGGAATGAGAAGGATTATATGGTATAAACATTGTGAAAAGGCAAATTGGGAAATATGCATGGTTTGTAAAAATGTATCCTTGAAGGATATTACCAAAAATATGAAGTTAGGGCACGTCAGCAGAGAGGTTCCAATAAAGGCAAAGGTAGCCCAAATGCCCTTGAGTACAGAGCAGACAGAGCTTAAAGATTCCAAATTACCCTTGCCCACTGATAACCAGATTAATATGAATAAAATAAAGTCTCTAAAATGCTTGTATGCAAATTCTAGAAGTCTAAAAAATAAAATGGGAGAGTTAGAATATATAGCACTAAATGAGAAGTTAGATATGATTGGTATCTCAGACATGGTGGAAGGAGGACAACCAGTGGGATACTGTGATATCTGGGTACAAACTATATCGTAATAATAGAGCTGATCAAATTGGCGGAGGGGATGTGCTGTATGTTAGAGAGGGCATTGAGTCACAAAGGATTAAAGTTTTACAGGAAACAAAATCCGCTGTAGAATCACTATGGATTGAAATTCCATCTAAAAAGGGAAAGGCGATGGCAGAAGGAGTGTACTATCGACCGCTGGCCAGAATGAACAAATGGATGATGAAATGCTCAAAGAAATCAGGGAAGCTAACAAAAGTTACAGAATAGTATTAATAATGGGTGATTTCAATTACTCCGGTATTGACTGGGTCAGTGTCACGGCAGGACATGCTAGGGAGATAAAGTTTCTAGATGAAATAAATGACTGCTTCTTGGAGTAGCTGGTTCATGAACTGACCAGAGGGGAAGCCATTTTGGACTTAGTCCTTAGTGGAACACCAGATCTGGTGCAAGAGATAAGGTTGTTGGGGCCACTTGGCAATAGTGATCATAGCATGATCTTGTTTGATTTAAATAATGGAGGAGGGATGGTAAGGAAATCCACAGTACAACCTTTTAACTTTCAAAAGGGAGACTATGATAAAATGAGGAAAATAGTAAAGAAAAAACTAAAAGGAGCAGTTGCAAAGGTTAAAGACTTACATCAAGCTTGGGTGTTGTTTAAAAATACTATCTTGGAAGCGCAGACCAGCTGTATTCCGCACTTTAAGAAAAGTGGAAGGAAGTCCAAAAATCTGCCAGCATGGTTTAAAGTTGAAGTCAGAGAGGCTGTTGTTGCCAAAAAAGGATCTTTCAGGAAAAGGAAAAAAATAGCCAAATGACGAAAACTGGAAACAGCACAAACACTGGCAAGTTAAATGCAAGGCATTGATAAGGCAGGCAAAGAGAGAATTTGAGAATAAACTTGCTGTGGAAGCAAAAATGCATAACAAAGACTTTTTCAAGTACATTTATAGCAAAAGCCCTGTGACAGAGTCAGTTGGACCATTAGATGATAGAGAGGTAAAAGGGGCAGTAAGAGGGGACAAGGCTATAGTGGAGAGACTGAATGAATTCTTTGCTTCGGTCTTTACTGAGGAAGATGTAGGGATGTTACCCATGACTGAAATGGTATTTAAAGGTGATACTGTGGAAGAACTGAAAGAAATATCAATATATAGGGACAATGTATTACAACTATTTCATAAACTGAAGAGTAGCAAATCACCTGGACCAGATGGTATACATCCAAGGGTGTTGAAAGAAATGAAAAATGTGATTGTAGACCTGCTATTAGTAATCTGTGAACTGTCATTAAAATCATCTGTAATACCTGAAGATTGGAGGATGGCCAATGTAACGCCAATTTTTAAAAAGGGTTCCAGGGGTGATCCGGGAAACTACAGACCGGTGAGCCTCACGTCAGTATCAGGAAAAATGGTAGAAACCACCATAAAGAACAAAATTACTGAACATGTAGATAGTCATGGCTTTATGGGAGACAGCCAACATGGCTTTAGACAAGGAAGATCTTGTCTTACTAATCTGTTATGTTTTTTTGAAGGTGTGAATAAACAGGTAGACAAAGGTGAGTTGGTTGATATAGTGTATCTGGACTTTCAGAAAGCCTTTGACAAGGTCCCTCATCAGAGACTTTTGGCAAAACTAAAACGTCATGGGATAGGAGGCAGTGTACTATTGTGGATCAGGAACTGGTTAAAAGATAGAAAGCAGAGGGTAGGGCTAAATGGCCAGTTTTCCCAATGGAAAAAGGTGAATAGTCGAGTACCGCAGGGATCTGTGCGGGGTCCGCTGTTTTTTGACATATTCATAAATGACCTGGAAAAAGGAATAATGAGTGAGCTTATCAAATTTGTAGATGACACAAAACTATTTAAAGTTGTTAAAACCCAAGAGGATTGTGGAAAATTGCAAGAGGATCTTGATAAATTGGAAGACTGGGCATCCAAATGGCAGATGAAATTTAATGTGGACAAGTGCAAAGTTATGCACATAGGAAAGAACAACCCAAACTATGGTTACATGATGCAAGATTCCACATTGGGAATCACCACCCAGGAAAACCTTTTAGGCGTCATTGTGGATAACATGTTAAAACCCTCCGCCCAATGTGCAGCGGCGGCCAAGAGAGTAAATAGAATCCTAGGTATCATAAGGAAAGGAATGGAAAATAAAACAAAGGATATTATAATGCCTCTGTATCGTTCCATGGTGCGACCACACCTTGAATATTGTGTGCAATTCTGGTTGCCATATCTTAAAAAGGATATAGCATTATTAGAAAAGGTACAGAGAAGAGGCACCAAAATGGTAAAGAGGATGGAAGGCTACTCCTAGGAGGAGAGGCTAAAAAGGTTATGGCTCTTCGACCTGGAAAAGAGACAGCTGAGGGGAGATATGATAGATGTCTATAAATTAATGAATGGAGTGGAACGGGTAAACGTAGATTGATTGTTTACATCAGCAGAATATAAAAAGTCTAGAGGACATGCAATGAAGCTACAGTGTAACCTATTTAAGACTAATAAGAGAAAATATTTGTTCACTCAATGTGTAATCAAACTCTGGAATTTGTTGCCGGAGGATGTAGTAAAAGCTTTTAGTGTAGCTGGCTTTTTAAAAATGTCT
The DNA here is from genome assembly GCA_033557465.1 of Ichthyophis bannanicus. Classification (NCBI taxonomy): domain Eukaryota; kingdom Metazoa; phylum Chordata; class Amphibia; order Gymnophiona; family Ichthyophiidae; genus Ichthyophis; species Ichthyophis bannanicus. The sequence goes on along the minus strand of CM066032.1, from coordinate 1,399,556,158 downwards.
GGACAAGTTCCTGGATGAAAGGTCCATAAACTATTATTAAAAGGGACCCAGGATATCAATGCTTGACCCAATAGAAGCATTGAGGAACCTGTGTCTTTTGGGGAGACTGCTAGGTACTTATGACCTAGATTGGCCACTGTTGGAAACAGGATACTGGGCTTGATGGACCTTGGTCTGACCCAGTATGGCATATGTTATGTTCTTATTTTCTTATGTACTAGAGCAACAAAATGTCAAAGTGAAAGCAGAATGCAAGAGGTAACCAGTGATTGAATTGCCATTGCCAAGGTAACAAGAGATGAAAGCATGTATTATTTATTTATTGAGACTTATATACCACTTTTCTACCATTCAAATCGGTGTACATTCAGGTACTGTATATATATTTTTCCCTTGTCCCCGAAGGGCTCACAATCTCTGGTTTTCTACCTGAGGCAATGGAGGGTTAAGTGGCTTGCCCAAGGCCACAAGGAGCACCTATGGGACTAGAAACCCCAGTCCTTCTGGCCCAAGGTTGCTGTCCTCTAGCGGGATTTGAACCTCCGATCAAAATGTTCATACACATTTTAGTGTATACGAACTGAAACGTGAGGAAAGGTTTGATTTACTGGATACGACAAAGTGAAAAGTAAGTGGAGCGAATAGTAGCAACAACTTCATGCTCAAAAGATAATTGTGGGTCAAGACAACCCCTAGATGTGTAAGCAATTATACCAGAGGTATGGTGATTCCAAGAATAGTAGGACAGATTGTAAAATTTAAAAGGCATGTTAAAATCTGTTAAAAATATAAATAGCACAATAAGAGGCATGTTTACTAAAGTGTGATAAAGCTGTTAATATGGCGATAATGCAGGAAAAGCATGCCACGGTAACAGCTGATGCAGGCCAAATGCAGATAGCGTAGGGCGTTTTCAGTGCCATCTGTATTTTGCACAGTAGCACGAGTGGGCAGAGGGTAGGTGTGCCTTTAACATGCGGTTACCAAAGATGTTGACAGCACGCAGTAATCACACATTTTGCTATCTCAATCAATGGCCTAAGCTGGTGTATTGCAATCCCTGTGTTACTGGGGAAATGCTGTGCACACCCCCAACATATAGCGCATGGCTTTTGCAGCTAACGTGGCGTTTTCTGCACTAACGGCCCACATTAGCTTTAAAAGCCTAACATATTAGTAAACATGCCAATAAAGAGGTCATAAAGAAAAACAGTTAATTAAAAGTATTTCTGTTTCACAGCTGTGCTTTTTCTTTTATCTGTGTAAGTACGGGTACTGACATTAAATCCTTCAGACCTCAGACAAGTAATTAGTAAAATGCTTTAACAGAGAAACATAGTAAATGATGTCAGATAAAGATCAACATGATTCTTCTAGTCTGCCCAGAAGGGGGCTAGAGTGGTATCTGCTGCTCTATGCAGGTTACCCCCCCCCCCCCCATGCCCTTGGTTAGGGTTGTACCTGCTGCTCTGTGAAGGCTAATAGGTAAGAAATATAAACCTTTTAATACAGTTTCCTTTCTGACCTTATATTTTTCTTTTTTATCATTTTTTTTCCTTTTCTTTCTAGTTAATCTTTGTTTTTCTCAAGTTCAGAAGCGAAGAATATGGGACCCTTTTACTAAAGCAAACTAAGTACTTAAAGTCTGCTTTAACCGCATGGTAACGGTTAGCATGAGCCCATGGTAACAGTACAAATCCTGCGTTAGCTACTTAATGTGTGAAGGGGTGGGACCCGGGTAGAGAGTGGGTGTGGTCTGCACATTATATTAGTGAATGGTAATTACTGCATGCTGTCAATTTTGTAGTCAGTGTGGGAGCACCTAGTGCCACCTCGAGAGGAGGAGTTAAGTGCACTCCCTCTAATGAATTTAAAACACAGTCTGCGTGTGTATTAGTTTTTGTACAAATGAAAAAAATCAACAAAAATCACAATTTTTGGGTCATCCCGGTATCAACTAACAGGGCGTGCATCCTCAGAAAATTTCCACAAATTGCCATTTCTAAACTTCATTTTCATTGACCACACAGGAGCTGCCAACACACTGGAGCCAATCTGGGAGGAGGAGAAGATCAAGGATAGATCCTAAGCAGCTAGCAAGAGGCACTTTAGACAATCATACTGCAAATCCTTGACAACTAGCCAGAGAAACATATCCCTGTCTGAGTTCTGCAAATCCTATGGGCAATGATGTCACAGCAGGCCTAGAACTCAGAGCCCTACACAAACCCCAGAGACCTATTTTGTTTTGACTTTGAGAACGTGAGGAAAGGGTGTTGGGGGTTAGGATTAAAAAGCAGAAAAAAAAGACTGAAAACCCCCAGCACCTTCAAATTGTGTCTTTGAAGGTGTGGGGAAGGGCTCCTTGATGCTTAGAATTTCAAAGAAGAAAAATAGAGAAAACTTAAAGGTTGACTTGGAATCCTAAAAAAAGGGGCAGTTGCTACTTAAAAGTACAAAAAAAAAGAGAGATAAAAAAAAACAGCTTGAAGGCAGAAGAGTATTCTTCTTACCTCCCTTAGTGCTGCAGTGTTTAATGGCTGCTCTTGCAAGTTTTGGTAGGCACTGGCAAAGAGTGTCTCTCTGGGGTAGAGAAGATTAGAAAAGTCTGAGAAAGACTAGGAAAATTCTGCCTTTACAATTTCCTAATTCAGTTGTTTTTACTGTCCCCAGCATTGGTAGGTGTGCATATACTTTATTTGTACAACAGAGTCAGTGACAGTAGTGGAAGGACTGTATATAATCTTCCATTACACAACTAGAAGATACAGTGAAATAATTTTTTTGAAACAATTTTGTTCATCTATTGTCAGTAGCAACAGTTGTGGGAGGTGGAAGGGTACTTACTGTATTTATTCCATCCCACATTCATAGAATAGAATTAGTAAAGTTAAAAATTAAATAAAAGCTAAAAGACAGGCATTTCCTAGTCTCAAGAGCTGGGAATCTAGTCACATAGGAACATAAGCAGGGCAAACAATTCCCCCCTCTCCCCAGTCCCTGAAGAGTATCAGCAGTCAGGCGGCATAATCGGGCACCGCAGTGCCTAGGCCAGGATGGGTGTATGTCCCTGGCACAGTATCTGAGGTAGCACACTTGGGATGAATGTACTCTTGGACAGCACAGGCCTGCTGGGAAGGCAGGACACTAAAATACAGGCAGTCCCTGCTCCGAAGAGCTGTGAATCCAGACCCATAGGAGCATTAGCAAGGCAAACATATTCCTCTTCTGCCAGTCCTTTTAAGAGTGTGAATAGGCAGCCAGCATAATTGAGCATTGCAGCACCTACCCCAGGCATATCATAATGCTTGGGAAGAGTAAATCTGGAAAAGTAGATGGCCATAGAAAGAAAGAAGGGAGAGAAGGTGAGAGCAGCACTGGCATAAATTCATAGAAAGAGGCCAGTCATTCCCAGAGCATGCTTATGGACTCCTCTAGTCCATCTCCCATATTAAAGAGAGACGTCTTTACAACAAGAGTAGAAAGAGTTGCAGCTTTTGATACACCTTTGGACGAGCAGATGTCCAGTGTCATCTCCACAGAAGGTCAAAGGGAGGTTGACATGGTGTAGGATAGGGGGCACGAGAGAAGCATCACATGAAGGCAACTCAGCCTAGCATCAGGCATACCATATTCCCTGATGAAAAGTATGTGGAGATGATCTTCATGGATACAGAATCTAAAAGATCCACATGGGTGGGATTTACATCTGAATTATCAGATACTGAAAGTGTATTGGCTGAATAGGGTGTTGAAGAAGTTGTTCTTAACATGCTAAAGTGTATTGAGGTAGAAAGTGATACAGACAGTGCCAAGGCCAAGAGCAATGCCCAGGCAGAGGGCACAATGGAGTGGGAAGGATGCAACTCCTACATCTCCAGCCAAAGGTCAAGCAGCATCACCAAGAGCAGCATCCCCCTCCCCCCTCCCAAGGAAGAGAAGTCTTGTAAAACATCTCAACTGTGGAGGAATTTTCAAGTGCTTCAGGACCCGCACTATGCAGAATGCAGGAAGAAAATTAGTAGCGGGAAGCTGATGGGTCATCTTCCGAACAGTGACATACTGCATCACCTGTCAAAACAGGATCCTTTCCATCTCAGTACAAACTCGGGTGTTGATCCTAGACAGGAGTCTCGATCCAGGAGTTGAAATAGCAGTGGTGGGAAAGGTATAGGAAAAACAAAATTCTTTTCTCCAATGTATTCCCTCACCTCTTCCACCAGTCAAATGACATAGCAGCAGGCCTGCTGCACATCAAACAAAGCCGCCATGGAAGAGATGGGGTGGTGTGCCTTAGCAATATCATAGGACAGGTGGTAGGCAACATTAAGGGCAGTGACAGGATGCCTCAGGGAAATGATAGCACTGAAGATGGGGTTTAAGTAGCTGCTGTATCTCCTAGCTACCAATTACCAAGTGCCTTGCGGGACAACTTTTAGTAAGCAGATAATTCCCAGCCTGTATAATCTGTAGCACTGCCAGCTGCAGGCAGAAAGAGTAGTTACTCACCTGTAACAGGTGTTCTCCAGGAGCAGCAGGAATCAGTCCTCACATATGGGTGACGTCAGCACCAAAGGAGCCCTCGCGGAGCAATTTCCCCAGCTTTCAAAGAAAGCCTTTGGGAATTGCAGCACGCATGCGTGGTCCCCTTCCCGCCCAAGGGTGCCATCTTGCTCAGTCTGATGACATAGCTAAAAGACAGCAAAAAAATTAGCAAAAACGAAATGATAGGACTGCAACTCCAAGGGGAGGAGGGAGGGTTGTGAGGACTGATTCCTGCTGCTCCTGGAGAACACCTGTTACAGGTGAGTAACTACTCTTTCTCCAGGACCAAGCAGGAAGTCAGTCCTCACATATGGGACTCCCAAGCTTAAGGCTACCGGAGACCTCAAGCACAAAAATGAGCTCCCTCTAGCTCAGCAGTATAGAAGGAAGGAATCTTCTCTGAAAACGCCCCCGACCGGTAGCCCAACACCAGGGCCGGAGGGTAGGAGTTGCCTAAACCTCAAAGAGATTATGGAGGACTGCCTGACCGAAAGCACTGTCCCTACGGGACTCCCTATCCAGGCAGTAATGGGCCGCAAAAGTCTGGCTTGAAGACCAAGTAGCGGCCCGGCAGATGTCTGCCAATGGAACAGAGCGGAGGTGTGCCACTGACGCAGCCTTCGCCCTAACACGATGAGCCGTGACTCGACCCTCCAACGAGAGGCCGGCTGCCCCATAAGCCCAGGCGATACAGTCAGCTACCCAGATGGACAAGGTACGCTGGAGACAGGTAGCCCCAAGTTATTGGGGTCAAAAGAAACGAAGAGCTGAACAGCCCTCCTATGCTCCCGCGTACGGTCAAGGTAGAAGGACAAGGCCCTCCTACAGTCCAGGGTATGCAGGACCATTTCAGCCCGGCTGGAGTGTGGCCTGGGAAAGAAGGTCGGAAGAACCACCTCCTGGTTGAGATGAAAAGGAGAAACCACTTTTGGAAGAAACTTAGGGTGAGTCCGTAAGACCACCCTATTCCTGTAGAACCTAGTGTAAGGAGGATCAGACACTAGGGCCTGCAGTTCACTAACATGCCTAGCAGAGGTAAGGGCTACCAAGAACAAGGTTTTCCAAGAAAGAAAACGAAGAGGGCAGGTAGCCATAGGTTCAAAGGGCAGACAGGTAATCCGCTGCAAGACTACATTCAGATCCCATTCAGGGGCTGGTGGACGCAAAGGAGGCTTAAGCAGAAGGAGGCCTCGGAGAAAACGAGCCACCAAAGGATGGTTGGAAAGAGGCCTGCCATCTACCGGTGCGTGATGTGCAGAGAGAGCACTGAGGTGGACTCTGACAGAGTTGGACTTAAGGCCCAGATTGGAGAGGTAAAGCAAATATTGCAAGACCACTGCCACCAAGCAGGAGAAGGGATTCTCAGACTGCTGAGCACACCACACGGAGAAGCGACGCCACTTAAGAGCGTAGGACTTCCGGGTGGAGGGCCGCCTGGAGGCCAAGATGACCTCTTCCACCTCCCGAGGCAGCAGGAGGGGAGCAAGGACTACCCTTTCAGCAGCCAGGCCATCAGATGAAGGGACCGGAGGTTGGGGTGTAGGAGAGACCCGTGGTCTTGTGTCAGGAGATCGGGTTGAAACCCCAGAGGAAGAGGAGTGTCCACCGCCAGCTGCATTAGAAGCGGGAACCAAGGTTGCCTCGGCCACCGGGGAGCCACTAGGATCAGCGAGGCTTTGTCTCGGAGAACTTTGACGAGCGTTCGAGACACCAGCGGCATGGGAGGAAAGGCATACAAGAGGCCTGTGGACCATGGAATCAGAAAAGCATCCGGCGCTACTCTGAGAGGATGCGGTTTTCGAGAGCAGAATCTGGGTAGTTGCCGGTTCAGAGGACTGGCAAACAGATCCATGGTGGGGAGTCCCCACTTGAGAAAGATCTGCTGAACCACTAATGGATCCAATCCTCCACTCGTGTGGTTGGAGGATCCTGCTTAGTTTGTCTGCCAGGTAATTTTCCTGACCTGGGAGATAGACCGCTTTGAGGAGTATGCCGTGGCCGACTGCCCAAGAGCACAGCCGTCGTGCCTCCTGACAGAGAAGGAAGGAGCCTGTGGCTCCTTGTTTGTTCACGTAGAACATTGCTACTTGATTGTCCGTCTGGACCAGTACAGACTGGTGAGAAGTGAGGTGGGAGAAGGCTCTCAGAGCTAGGCGAATAGCTCTGAGCTCCAGGAAGTTTAACTGCTGCGCAGACTCCCAAGGAGTCCAGAGGCCTTGAGTACATGTCCCTTGGCAATGTGCTCCCCAACCCAGGAGAGAAGCATCAGTTGTTAGTACCTGAGAAGGAGGAGGAGATTGAAAATCCACTCCCAGTACTAGGTTTGGCAGATGAAGCCACCACCGCAGAGAAGAGACCAGCAGGTCCGAGACTTGTACTGAGTCCGTCAGGCTCCCTGTGGCCTGATGCCATTGCGTGCGAAGGCACCACTGGGCAGGTCGCATGTTCAGATGGGCATTGGGGGTCACATGGACCGTGGAAGCCATATGGCCGAGCAGTCTCAGAAATTGCCTGGTAGAGACTAGGGAATTGCTGCGAAAGTGGCTGGTGAGATTCATGAGCTTGTGGGCCCTGTCCAGAGGCAGGAAGGCCCGCGCCTGAAGCGTGCTTAACCTTGCGCCGATGAATTCGAGATCTTGAGAGGGGAGCAAAGTGGACTTTGCGAAGTTTATGACAAAGCCCAAGTGCTGGAGCAGAGACACAGTGCGATGAGTGGCTTGAGTGGCCTCTTGGGAAGACTGGGCCCGGATGAGCCAGTCGTCCAGGTATGGAAACACAAAAAGGCCTTGAAGTCTGAGATAGGCCGCCACCACTGCCAGGCATTTGGTGAAAACCCGGGGGGCGGAGGATAGGCCAAAGGGCAGGACCCTGTACTGGTAATGATTTCCTCCCACAACAAATCGGAGATATTGTCTGTGGTCTGGATGAACAAGGATGTGAGTATAGGCATCCTTTAGATCTAAGGAGCATAGCCAGTCTCCCTGCTGGAAGTAGGGCAGCAGGATTCCAAGGGAAAGCATCTTGAACTTTTCCCTTGCCAGGAACTTGTTGAGGTTTCGCAAGTCCAGGATGGGTCTGAGGCCTCCTGTTCTTTTTGGTATCAGAAAGTACCTGGAATAAAAGCCGTGACCTCTCAGGTGGTGGGGCACCGGTTCCACAGCCTGTTCCTGAAGAAGACTTGCCAACTCCTGAAGGAGTAAGTCCCTGTGCAGAGGGAGTCTTGGAGGCTCCCCTGGAAAGTAGGAGGGAGGTACCTGGTGAAAGTGTAGAAGATAGCCTTTCTGAACTATATGAAGTACCCAGGTATCTGATGTGATGGCTGACCACCTGTGGGCAAAGTGGACCAGCCGGCCTCCTGTGCTGAGAGAAACCAGCTGAGGGGAAGAGGCTATGCTGATGGAGTCAAAAACCCCCACCCTGCTGAGCAGGGGCCGGCGTAGTGGGCTTGGGGGCCTGCTGCCTACGGGACCCATTACCCCGTCCCGTGGCCTGCTGACCCTTTTGGGGAGCTGCTGAGGCCTGATACTGAGGGTAGTATTTATAGGCAGCCGCCTTCCTCAGGTAAAAGGGCTTTTTCCCCGAGCCCTTCTTCTTCTGAGAAGGGGCAGAGGTTTTTCTGGACAGCCTAGTTCTGGTCAGAGTCTTAGTCTCGATTTGTGCAGCCTTTTCAGCCATGGGTTTGCCAAAGAGGTTTTCACCTCTGCAGGGGACGTCGACGAACTTGTCCTGGACCCATGGCTCGAGGTCGGATGACTGAAGCCAAGCCTGTCGGCGGTCACCGATGCCGGCTCCAGCTACTCGAGCCGATGCTTCGAAGCCATTGTAGGCTGCTCGAGAGATAAACTTCGAGCACTCTCGAATCCCAGTGGACAAGGCTTGGAACCTCTGCAAAGGTTCCTCGGAGAGACCAGCAGAGAACCCGGCAATTTCCTTTGCCAGATCTCGGAGATACATGCCCATATAGAGCTGGTAGGTCTGGACTCGACAAGCAAGCATAGAGCCCTGGAAACACTTTCTACCGAGGGCATCCAGGCTCCGGGCCTCCCTGCCGGGAGGCACCGAGGAGTGCATCTTTTGACTCTTGAGTCTATGCATGGCCGATTCCACCACCATGGAATGGTGCGTTAGTTGTGCCTTTTGGAACCCGGGGCTCTTGCGGACTCGATAAATGGAATCGACCCGCTTGCTTAACACTGGCGCCGACGCCGGGTTCTCCCACATGCGGAAGAGAAGTCGTTCCAGCATCGGAGGAACCGGTACAGTAAAGGCCTCCTTCGGGGGAGAATCATACTGGAGGGCATCGAGCTCCTCGGCTCAAGGCTCCTCCTCGGGATCCGCGGGGAATGCCAAGGCCTTGGCCATATCCCGCACGAAGTCCGAGAACCGGGTGTCCTCCGGGGGGGGACCGTCTCCGAGGTTTGGACTTGGGCGAGTCCGATGGGACACACCGAGTCCGAAAACTACCAGGGGACTCTTCGTCTTCTGATTCCAAGTCGGACTCCTCGGAGGAGGATTCGAGTGGCTCCGGTCAGGCGGGCACTGATGCCCTCCGCCCCGACGCCCTCGGTCCCGAACGGGAGGCCGAGGGAGACCGCGACCGAGGATCGACTCGAGCTCGGATGGACTCGAGGATCGGCTTGGTCTCCGGGGTCGACTTGGACATCGACGTCCCGGTGGCCGGGGCAGACGCATTGGCTAGGCCAGCGATCAATGCCCGCTGCTGGTCCATGAAGGCAGCCAAACTGCTCTCCAAGGCCGTCAACCTGAGTCCAAGCTCAGGAGACCCAGCAGCCCCTGACTCGGGCCCCAACGGCGTCGGGCCCGACGTCAGCTCCTTTTGAGGCGAGTCCACGAGGACCACAGTACTCACATGTCCAGGCAACTCCATTTCGAGACGAGGATGTTTCGAAGGCCTCTCCGACTCCGAGGACCCGGGACGGCTATCGGGGCTATGCGACCTGGCCCTCGAGGAACCAGGAGCGTCCACCGACGCCACCCTCGCGGGTTTTTTCTTCCGATGATGTTCCCGGGTAGGAGACCCCCACTCAGAGGAACTCTGACGATGCTCAGGACGGAGTCCCAGGACGTCGAAGCCTCTGACGAGGTCCGGGCCCGGCCGGACGCGGAGTCAGAGAAGATTTGTTCTCGTTGATGCTGCCGACTCCCCAACGCTTTTGAGAACATCTTGCCACACGGATCACAGATCATCGGGTCATGATCGGGTCCGAGGCAGCGGAGGCAGCAGTCGTGTGTGTCGGTAAGAGACATGAGTTTCTTACAGCGATCACACTTCTTAAACCCGCTGGCAGCCATCGAGGGAAAAAGGGCCCCTGCGAGGTCAAAAGACAGGGCTGCCAGTGAAAAGGAAAAAATGGCGCGAACGCTTGTGACGAAGGACAAAAAACTGAAAAATAAAGAAACGGACCCGATACCAGCGTAGCGGGTCCGGGCGGGAAAAAGGATCCGGCGTCGAACCGAAAAAGAATAAAAAATAAGAGAGAAAATCAACTTTTTCAGTGGTGATCACAAACAGCGTCTGTAGGGCTCCGCGGAAAAAAGAAGACTGAGCAAGATGGCACCCTTGGGCGGGAAGGGGACCGCGCATGCGCACTGCAATTCCCAAAGGCTTTCTTTGAAAGCTGGGGAAATTGCTCCGCGAGGGCTCCGTCGGCGCCGACGTCACCCATATGTGAGGACTGACTTCCTGCTTGGTCCTGGAGAACTGGAATAAAGCAGAGGCCTGTAATGGTGTGCATTTCACCACCGGCATCTGGATTAGTCAAAATGCTACACATGCCTTCCTTTTCCTGAAAGCATACTGGTGGTAGCCAGATGAGGCAGGACCAGGCTGTAGGTATAGCGGGAGAACAACAGGAGGAAGTCACCACTAATACATCACAGCCATACTTGGAGCCATATCTTAGTAGAAATAAAGGCAATGCTGCAGCGCTGGCACATAGAGCACAAAGACGGCACCGTACTTCCAGGTTCCTTTGTAACAGATGGTAGGACGAATATAGTGAACACAGTGAAGGAAGGGGGAGCAGACACTTTGAACACACTCTGCACCTGGTTGTCAGAGACTCTCTAAGCCTAAGGGCAAGGCAAGTCACAGCCTTGTCCTGAGGCAACTGATTGAGAAGTGCCAAAAAATAGTTTGGTATTTTTACCATAGTGTGACGGGTGGGCATGAGCTGTATGACAAACAGGAAGCAACAGGGGCACCTGCACTACAGCTCAAGCAGCATGTTGGCATCAGGTGGAATTTCACTTAATGATATGCTGAAGAGGTTAGTGGAACAAAGGGGGGCCTAGCATCAGATGTCATTGGTGACCCAGATTGGTACTGACAGACCCCTGGACTGCCAGGATTGAGCAAATATCACACAGGTGATAGAAATCCTAAAGTCCTTTAAAGATGCCATGAAGGAACTAAGTTTCGTAAGGGTTACTCTAAGCCCTCTCATCCCGGTACTGAATATTTCTCAGACAAAGTTAGGGGTTTTTTGACAGCGATAGGTATTCACTGCAGAGGTTTTGGTGATGGTGGATGTTTTGCACGGTGAAGTGGAGCAAAGGTTGCAACCATTATGAAGCAGGATGCTTATATGTTCGGTGAAAGGAACTGTTGCTCTGCAGTATAACGCACTGACTTACTGGAAGAAAAAGCTGGTGATGGAGATGGAGGAAAGGGAATACCAGAGGCAGCGAGGTGATTGTGAATCTGGAAATGGTGATGCAGCTGGGGACATAGTAGGCACACCGGGAAGCAGTAATGGTACCATGAACACCACTCTGTCTCCCCTCCCTCCCCCCCCCCACACCCCCCCCCCATCCCCACCAAGCTTTTCATGCAGCAGTGACCCATGAGGTCCAGCCTGGGAAAATATTTGGTGACTGAGGACAGTGCTAAGATGCTGAGCAACAGAGATGAGGCTACCAGAAGTCAGACGCCTGCACAGATTTCAGTGACATTCTACCTTGCAGAGTCCATCAAAGCCATGCACGTGAATCCCTCAGCATGCTGGGCACACAAGTTAGCAATCTGGCCAGACCTAGCCAAGGCTGCACAGCATTTCCTGTCCTACCTCCAACCAGTGTTCCCAATGAACGTACATGCAGGGGATATTGTGCATCCTCATCATTCATGGCTAGCACTGGGAGGAGACATTAGTAGAGCTGTACTGAAGCATAGTTCCCCAGCTGCCCACGCTCTGTCTTTAGTGTCTAGCTGTGTTTTTGACACTATCCATTGCAGTCTTTCTGGGAGGATGGCCATTTTCAGTAGCTACCTTTAAGCCCCCCCCCCCATGCCAAAACTTAAAAGAACAAAGCAATAAACTAAAAAAAAAAGCAAACGCCAAAACAAAGAGGAAGGAAAGAAAACAAAAAGCGCTGAAAAAAAGTCTCCTGCTGCTGCTGGTGCAAGCCTCGCTATGCTGCCATTTGTCTCACAACTTGCCCCTGCTCTTGAGATCTGAATCAAAGATCTGATTGCAAAGCCTGCTGCTAACCGTACAGCCACTCTGCGGGCTCCTATCTCATTCCCAGTGGATCTTTTTAGGTTCATATGGCAAAACTAAAAAAAAAAAGAAAAGGAAAGGAAAGAAAGACCTCCTTTCTCCTTCTCTCTCTCTGCTGCTGCTGCCTGCGTGGCTCAATTGGTAGTGCTCTTATGGCTTGCCTTGCTGCTGCCCTTCGCCCCTCCCCTAATGATTTGGGCAGTACATGTCACCCTTCTAGCTTTGGGGTTCTGCGACCAGTGCACTTTATGGAGCTACTCATCATCATATACTTCTTTGGCTATTCTGCTACCCAATTTAGCATGCAGTTCTTAGCAATTCGAGTGCAGGAGAAACTGAATCTGGCATTATGGGGGGGGGGAGGACCCAACCAGTTTACTATCGTTGATGACCCTTGTGTTCTCTCTTCAAAATTCTTTTCAAATTTCCATTACTGTACTTATTTGGAGCGTCTAGCAGCGTAGCACATCTACCGTTATAACATGACCGAAGAACGGAATTTCTATCAGGAGGGATGAGCATGGAGCACTGATGGAGAAAGGGGACACCCATCCAGCCAGCTCGATAGCGAAATCAATCTTAGCTTTCATGGGGTAGACCTTTGGGTGGTGATAGAAGAAGTATGCAAAGCCCTGCTCAATGTAGAGGAGTCCGAGGTAGCAGGTATACAAATTAAACTGGACAGAGTGCATAGGTTACTGGGTGCAGTGAAAAGCAACCTGCCCAGGGATATCATTATATGTGTGCATGACTGCCAATTTAAGAGCGACTGGCAGCAAAAATGTACAAGGTGAGCAGTTTGGACTAGGAGAGCCAGCAGGTTACTATGTTTGTGCACCTGCAGAAGCACAGATCCTTCAAGGTGATTACGCAGAGGTTGACTGAGTGTATAATCAAGTATCGCTGGCACTTTCCCTTTGGATTATCGTTTACGATGGAGCAAGATCTGGGGGTGGGGGCAGTGGGATGTAAAGAGCTCGGAGAAAGTATTTGAAGCAACAGCATGTCTGTCAGTTTCAGCTGCGCTCCTAGAAAATGAGTACAAAGTGTTGCACCGTATGTATAGTACTCCAAATAAGAAGGCCAGGATGTTTAGCTGTGTCGATTCTGCTTTTTGGAGGCAGTATGAGCAGTTGGGCATGTTTATAACATTTGCTGATTATGCCCTAAGGTTCAGCAGCATTGGACACAAATTTTCCGTGTAGTTGCAGGCCTGGAGTTGGAAGAGTGAGCCTCTGTTATGCTTTTTTTTAAGGTTGTGTATGGTTGTTTTACCTGTGTTTCTGATTATACTGATATTGTAACCTGAGTTGGAAGCGCATAGACAATGCTGTCCACTGCCAAATACTTTAATTATATCTCATGCAATGATATTGTCACCCACATGGGATATGCTTATAAAGGATTTTCACCCTTTTACAACTCTTTTCTTTTTGATACCCCAAAAGACCTCTAGGGTTATCTGGATGTACGCTTCACTGTATTTTATTTTGGTCTTTAATCTCGCTCTTATTACTGGTTCTTTTCTAAACATTTTGTAATTTAATTATTTATTTGATTGGTTCTTTAAGTGTTTAAATCTTTCTACTCATGTCATGTATTTGTGCTCCTTCCCTGAAATTGGGGTACTTTCCTTTCATTATTATGATTGGTGCATTAATGTTATTTTTTGAGCCATAACATAAAGGTATGAGCACTATTTGTACTATATGTGTTACATTTAGGTGGCTGATAATATTGTTGATGGGGTCGTTTTGAGGTACTGCAATGGCAGAGGAAGGTAGGGGGGGGGAGTTGAGGGAAGAAAATTGTTCAGCTAAAACCATACGGTTGCAATGTATAGCAGGGCTACATATGTATTAGACTTTTGTGGTTTTGCAATAAAGATTAAACAAAAGAGAAAAAGGAAACAACAACTCAAAATAAATTTGACTGTAAGGAATTTGACTAGTTTTGCAGTCTGACCTCAGGCTGACTTTAGAAATTCACAGATTTGATTTTAGGAATAATTGAAAGTTCACACTGAAGCTGGAATGCTTCTAACAAGTTATTATAGAACACACTGCCTATTTTCTGAAGTGGAATTACATTCTTGGTCCTAATTTAAAAAAAAAAGTTTTGCTAGTATGTTTTAGAGCTGAATTCCAGAGTAAGTGAGAAATTGATAGGGCAAATGCTACTATACAAGGATTTTGCTAAGAGAAATTATAAATAAAAATGGAATCTTAGATAGGAGAGAATACTGACCTTCTATTTTGAGATTAGTTCAAGGAATAGTGCCTGTTAAGGAAAACAGCTTACACCAAAGGAACTTGCAACCTAGTGCGAGCAGTGGACTAATACGAGAGGGACATACAACTTTTTAATTGATTTTCATGAGTCAGGCACTAGGTTCAAGGAAGAAGGGAGCAGAACCTGTTACCAGCCAAAGAGAGACTGATATCCAGTATCCAAGGAAAACAAATTTTGGCTTGCTCAGCACTCCCCAGCTTCACTGTTAATTTAAGATGAAATTTGTATATTAAAAGAGACCTAATTCATATATATACTGTATGGAGTATGTTTACTAATCGGCAGTAGCGGCTTCTGTGCGACATCGGAGCCGCTGCCCCATTGAAGTCAATAGGGTCGCGGCTCCAATATTGCATGGAAGCCGCTTCCGCCATTTAGTAAACATACTCCTATATATATATACAGTATATATATATACACACATACTACTACAGAATTTTTTAGAACATTCTGTCATCACATCTGCTAATAAATAGATTTCTGGGTCCTGCCTGCCCCTCCCCCCCCCACCAAAGTACTTTGTACAACTTACAGACAAGGGCCCGAGGCTTCTAGTTATTACAGTATGCATTTTTTTACATTACTCTGACCTGCACCCTACATATTTAGACTATTTCAGGAAATATTGCTTACACATCAGTCTTTTAAATCATATTCTTAAAAATTGTTTCTGGTCATCCTCTCTTCCATGCACATGGCAATACCGAGAGTTGTTCAGTTTCTTATGTGCTTTTTATTTTAGATCATCTAGCTTGTACTGTGACTACGTATACTAACTCAGCATACTGTAAGTTTGCACTGTGACTCTTCTCTTCTTCCTTTATTATATCACTAATATTAATATTATATCACGAAGCTTATAAGGAAAAAACACACCCTTCCTACAGTTAAATATGGTGGATAATACATAACTTTGTGGGGCCTTTTAGCTGTGTCAGGAATTGGAGGCCTGGAACGTATTAAAGGACTCATGAAGTCAGAGGACTACCAAGGTATTTTGGAGAGAAATGTGCTACCAAGTGTCAGAAAATTAGGTCAGAAAGTCATGAGTCCTGCAGCAAGACCACATCCAAAAGTACAAAATAATGGTTAAAAAGGAACAAATGGACTGTTTTAAACTGGCCAGCAATGAGTCCTGATCTCAATCCAATCGAGAACCTTTGGAAAGAGCTGAAATCTGCCATTGGTAAAAGGAATCCTGGAAACATTCATAAGCTGAAACAAATTGCAGTTGAAGAGTGGGAGAAACTACCAGCAGACAGGTTTACAAAACTTACAGATGGCTACAAGAAACATTTGGAGACTGTCACCACTGCCAAGGGTTGTCCAACCAGGTATTAGTGAAGGGTGCTATTAATCTTGTCCAGTTTATATATATATTTTATTCTCAGAAATTACTACGTCTAAGTTGCACGGACATCTTTTTGTTGTTGTTGTTGTTGTACACCTTTAAACCATATTATTAAAATATTATGATGGCACAGATAGTTGGAATATTTCCAGTTATTTCATTGTACACAACAAACTTAAAATGCAAGGGTGCAAATAATGTTAATCACAACTGTATACAAGAAAGATACAGTTTAAATACTGTAATTTCTTGAAGTATACTATTGTAGCTGCTAGTTTTTTAATAGCAGCCTATTGGAGGCAGAAGGCTTTGCCGTCTATGAAGGATTTATTTATAGATTGCATAAATACTATGAGCTACAGTGACTCAGAGCCATACAGAAAGGAGAGAAGGGAAGTGTGGAAGAAATCTGGAGTGGATTTTGGGCCATTTAGAAAAAGCAATTGTGAGTGGATGGAAAAGGCTGAGGTGGGGGGGGGGGTTGTCGAGAAGGGGTTAGGGAGGGGGAGGGGGAGGGGGAAGGGGAAGGGGAGAGGGTGCTGGGAGGGCACTGGGGGTTTTCAGTTACAATATGTGTGCAATAAGAATACCAGGATGGATGCCAGGGAGCATTGTTATAGTACCATTATTTGAGTAAAGGTTTCAGTTACAAAAAAAATGTTAATCACATTATTAGTGCAATAAATGCCCACTCCTAGAAATTACTATTTAAACAGTAACATAACATGTGGATTTTCTTTGTGTGGACACCATGGGGGTTACTTTAGAAACGCTATTTATGCTTTGGAAAAAGACGTCCCTGGAGCCATTTGAGTAGCTGGTTCTCTATGCGCCCCCCTTGCGAGGACATCCAAGCTGTAAAGGGGAGTGATGGAGGCATTCCGGGCAAGTTGGACATGAACGTCTGATTTCAGAAATGGAAAGCATGTCCTCACCCACTAGTGGGACCGTCCATGTCTATTCCAGGCATGGAAATAGGCATCAGAAAAGCTCTTGTTCTGCATCCAGAGAGCTGAAGGATAAAGAGAGGAAGATACTCCAATATCCCCTATACTTGCCATGAGGATAATGAAAACTGAAGGGAAATGGGGATATTTACTTTCACTTCAGCATGATGATGCACGTCCTCACATACAAAATAGCTTTCATGGATATGCATTCAGCATCAGATAGACATCCCCACCTCAAGTGTTTTCAGAGGGGACATCTATGAGGACACCTGTGCAGTCACCCATTTTAGGGATGTCCAAGTTGCTAAAATTGGGCCAAAATGCAAACATCCCTGGCAGTTTTTGTCTGTTTTGCCCTGGATGTCCTTTCTAAAATGCCACCTCACATGCATCTTTGGGATAATGACCCAGATAAGATCCCAAATCTCCTTTATTAAAGATCTTCTTACTCAGTATATTTCTTTAAACCTCAGGATGAGGTTGCAAGAAAGGTTGCAAGGTATAGTCTAAAATAGTTTTAAGAGTCTATTTTGTAAAGAACCTATCTTCAATAGAGCCCAAATTTACACCTGTTTCAAGACAGGCGTGAACGTGGGTATGTGCTGTATGCATGTATGTGCATATATAACAGCTCCACCCCTGCTTTCCCAAAGCTGTGTCCTCGGGAAGGCCTACATGGCAGAGCAGATGAAAGGAGGCGCTGTCTTTCAGTGCATCTACTTTTTAGATGTGTATACCCTACAACATTTTATAATAATCATTTTCTGCAGAGAAAACATGCTTTATAAGCAGAAAATGCTTTCTAAAATTGCTCCCTTTCTTGGCAGTTTTTCTGAAATCCATTTGTGGAATCATTTATGTAAAGACGACTAAAGTCTGAGTGTAAATAAAGAAACACAGCAAGCTGCTTTTTTCTTTACCTAACTAAACAGAATTAAGATCAGAGCTCCTATGCCGTACTGTGATGGCGCAGCCGAGAGAGAGCATACAAAAAGAGGGAAAAATCAGTCATTTTCCCCAGAGAAAGGAACCAAATCCAGGAGTTTAGGGGTTAAAACTCCTGGTTCAGAAAAAAACTCCCTGCAGAAAGTTTGTAGTAAAGAGACACGCCCTAGCTCCATAGTTACCAGCCCTGCTCACGAGGGACAGCTGGGGGAGGGGCTAGGAGGCAGAAATTGCAAGCCATGTGAGTAGCAGAAACCATTCTCCTGAAATTTATATGGAAACCGAGCCTTCAGCAGTAAAGCCTGCCAGAAGCTTACTTCCACAAAGTAAGGTGAGCAGTTTTAAATCTGATACGAATCTCCTGAAAGTTAAGAAACCTCCTAAATGTAATAGCACTCCTCAGAAGAGAGAAGAGTCTGCATTAAGTAGAGTGTTACAAATCCTGGAGAGGTTAAATCAGGATAATTCTGAGATTGAATCCAATGCTTCTCAAATAGAGTCAGATGTGGAAAGCATGGAATTAGAAGCCCCTATAATAAAGGACGTGAGCTCAGACCTGGAAATGGATTGCTCTCTAGTTTATACAAAATAAGTGAAAGCTAGAAGGTTTCTAGAGACTCTAAAAACCTGGCAGCTGCTTTCAGAAAGAGCACGTCTGAGCAGAATATGCAAATGAAGTTGCTGGGATTCTAAGCTTTGACTGTGTGTTTAAAGGACTGTTGGCTAATAAGTATAAAGTTCGCGTCTCCAGCCCCTAGGCGACAGCCTGGCCGCCAGGGGGCGCGACAGTACCTTCTCAGTGAGTTGAGCCTGGAGAGCTGCCACTTGTGTTTGCAAATCCCGAAGCTCTTTCTGTAGGACGTCCTGGTCTTTGAGGCGGGATTTCAAGGTCAGCACTTGCTGTTTTGGGGCTGTGTCTTGTGTTTCTTTGAACTGCAATATGGAATTAATGCAAAAAAAGGTAATGAATGAGTTTGTAAAACTGCTCCATGCCCTAAAATTCTCAGCTCCAGATTCTGAAGCTTTTGAAGTGACACCTTGAAAAGCTACTGCACCCTAAAATCAAAGAACACAACACTTTTATTCTATAAGGTAACCATGGGTTTTCACATGCCTATGTGTCAGCCATGACAGTAGGTAGTCTAACATTGTTTACTGTAACTGCTCTGGGCTGAAGCCAATCAGAGCACAAACTGATGACCCGTAGCTTCATCATAATACCAACTGACCTGTAACAGTAGACCTTGTGTTTTAATTGCTAGGAGTAAGGAACAATGAATGTATCTGTGCAACAATAGTCACTGTCATTTACCCTCTAAATAGCTTTTACTTTTAACTCATTTCATTATCAGACTTGCCAGATTGTCTTAAAGCAGAATTTATAATCTCTTTTTATTCACGTTCTGGGATTTGTAAAACGTTTTATTTAGCTCATGCCTTTTCTATAACAATTCAAGGTGAGTTGAATTTATGCACATTAGGTATTCCATTATCCCTCAGGGTTTATAAAGGTTTATGGAACATTCCTTTTTCAAGAATACTTTGCCTTGCCCCCCCCCTAAACCACTGCTTCCAATCTAACGTAATCCAACAATACAGTGCTCACCCCCCTTGTCCCCCCTCCATATGCTCTACCCCACACTCCCCCTACCTCTTCCCTGTCCCCCATGCCCACCCCCTTCACTCCGTAAATATATAAAAAGTTAACTGTTCAATTTACTGTTATGTTCTAGAAGTTATTGTTCTCTGTAAAACAACTGCGTCAACACTTCCCTCACGTTCCATATAAACCGTCTTGAACCGTAGAAAGACAATGTAGCAGCAAAGCGCAGACAAACCAATGATACCAGGAGTCTGTTCAGAAGGTCCAAATCATTTATTTGTGCACAAGTCTCAAGCAAGGCAATTTCAAAATGGCTGAGCAAAGTTTTCAAGCATTACAACAACTTTTATAGACTTCTGTTCCATTCTAGGTATAGAAAAACATTTCATTGGTCCCGGTACGCTCCCGTACCTCCCGTAGCCCTTCTATTGGTCCCGGTACTGATAAGTTTCTCCAATTATGTTCCTTCTGTGGGCTTCTGTAGGCATGACACCTGCCTGCCCCCCTTCTAGTCCCAATTACAATGGTCAGTTCATCAACTTGTTACTTTCACACTTTCAAGGCTATGGGACCATTTGTGCGTGCAGAAGAGCAAGGTTCTGTAACTCATCTGTCAGCACTCCTCAATATTTCTCTGCAAATGTACTTTTTCTTATCAGTAACTTTAAAACACATCTTTTCTGTATTTTTCCATTTCTTAATTCTGCAATTCTGCTTATCTAAGCTAATTCAATATTTCTACTGAGTTCTTTCTTACAATAGCAGCATATTGGGGGATGTGCAATCCTATATGCCTCTCCACAGGCCTCATTTACAGGTCAAGCTAGCCATGCTGGCCTGCCTATGTCAGACACCGTGGGTCACAGGCCTGCACCTGCCACATTCCCCCCTTTGATTAATCTCACCCTATTACTTAATAAGGTGTGAGAATTAAATCACTTTCCAGAGGATTCAAATCCTGATTAAAGGATTCTTACTAGTTCCATTAGGGCTGACTTTGTATAAAGCCATTATTCTAGTTGCGGTCTTCCGCTCTACTGTACTATCAATAGCACTATGAAGGGAACGCATACAACATGGGATTAAACATGGTAAGCAGAGGACAACAGCAACAAGGATTAGTACTAAGATAACGAAAGTCTTAAATCCTCCCAGCCAAGAGAAAAGGTTAGCAAACCAATTAGGAAATTTCAAGGCGTGCCAAGTCTGTACTGGCACATAAGCATGTCTTTGCATATCTTTAGCAATTTCTTCAACTACTTGACCTTTGTCATCTATTTTCAAACAGCAATTGGTTAAATTCAGCTTACCACATACTCCTCCTTCAGCTGCTAGCAAATAATCAAGGGCTAAGCGATTCTGGTATATGGCAGTGCGCATCTGAGTACTTTGTCTAGCTAAGAGCGTGAGAGCATGACTAGTTTCATTGGTTATTATTTCAACTACTGCTTGTAAGCGAATAATACGATTAATCATATAAATTGGGGTACGATAACCATACATACCATCATCATTCCAGGTGGCAGGTCCATAATACTCAATAATTCTTTCTGGTGGCCAATCATCACCTTGCCATTTCTCCCACTTGCCTATCTGTAAGGCCTCTCTTTTCTGTCTAGATGCTCCTTTGTGTTGGTGGGTGGTATATACAGGGTATCCTAATTGTTCTCCATGTTCAGTGTTCAACAGGAAGAAAGAAGGTCTGATGGTTCCTAAGACACATGCTCCTTCCCATTGTGGTGGGAGTTGCGCATATGCTCGGTTTCCACAGATCCAATATAGGCCAGGTGGGGCTTGCCAGGCTTGGACTTTGGCAAGGTTAGTCCATAGACCTGCAAGTTCAGGAAATCTGGCTAATGGGTTAGGAGGTTCAGGATGTCTGATTCCTGACCACCATGCTACCTTCTTGGTCGTGGCATTATAGTATTTCTGGCTAAGACAGACCAGCTGTCCTACCTTTTGGGTGAACTGGGGTCCAGTTCTGGCAAAGCAAAGACGTCCAACGATTGAGTGCGCTAACACCCATTCACTGGTTGTCTTGTGTAATTCAGTCTGATTGTAGATCATGGAATAATTCAATTCTTGGGCTTCCCAGGGCCATTGGTCTCCCATTTGGGTTCCGCCACAGAAATAACAATCTGTGATCTTAAGACTAGATACTACTGCTCCGGCTAATTCTAGAAACAAATTCTGTGAAGGGTGAGGGATCTCAAACTTATTTACATGCATAGCTTCATAAAAGGTATTATGAATATGATATTTAGATGACTTGTGGGCTTGAGTATTCAATCTAACATACACAATGGTCCCTGGGTCTGTTCCTCCTCCTGCAATACGTAAACCAAACTTATATCCTTGTTTCCATGCATGGGGGTTATGTACACGCAAATGTAAGGGGTTGCAAGCATCTTTCTGACATTTATCATTTGTGGTTGGCTTGGTTAGAGTAGCCATCCGCTTATCTATCTTCTCATTAGTTATACCAGTGTTCCAGGTAGCATAGAAAACACATTCCCAATATGGGCAATAGTAATCTGCCGCTGTAGCAGTACTATACCCTGATCCTGTTTTACCTGTACACTTCCACCAATTTGTGGCACCTTCTGGACACATATACTTATGGTCATTTCGATACGCTTTCTCCCATGTACCACAGGTGGACTGACTATCTCTATTAATAGCATTACATGCATCAAAATTCAAAACAGCAGGTTTAGTAATGTCCTTAAGTGGTGGTGTAGCAGCTAATATAGGTCCATCTGCATCCTTCCATCTTATTTCCAACGTGTAATAGGATGGATTCTGATGCGGATTATAGCAAGCTTTAATTTTGCCATGAGTGCAAACATTTAGTTCAGTGGTGTTATAGATACACCGAGTTATTGTTCCCTTGCAGGTATAGTAAGAATGGTAAAGTAAAGTCTGAGTTACTTTCAGTCCAGTTCTAGTAGAAGTAATGCAAGCTGTGCATGGAGGTAGAGCATAAGTCTGTTCAAAACCTCCAAAGAAGGCAACCAAGGCAAAGCAGAAGCAAAGATACATGTTGATGTTGATTTGGAGTTCTTCTGAATCCTCAGCTTGCTGATCTTGATCACGACGGTCTATTATTCTTCGTCCCGTTTGCTAATGAAGCAATTTAACGGGTGCTGAGTGTTGATTGAAGATCCTCAAGATGTCCAGCACACATTAACCAACTTAGCAATTCAGTTGGCTTGTGAAGTCTGGCTTAGTCAATGTAGTCTCAAAGTAGTGTGTCAAATCACACATGCAAATTGGGTTCGTTGAAACAAAACTGTTGCTGCATGGAAAACAGCAATCCTCTTCGAAAGACTTGGCTACTGCAAAGCACTTGTGATGAAGTGTCTATGCTGCTGGTTGCCGTCTCAGAGTAACTCGCAAGGGTACATCAGGGTGCTGCTCTGCTGTCCACCGCTCTGGTTCAGGGTCGGCGGCGGGCTTGACTCGGCTGTGGTGGATCCAGGCGTCGATCTCGGCTACCTTTACTGCAGTTGGGGTAGACAGGATGACGGTGTACGGTCCCTTCCAATGGGGTTCCAACGGTATCTTCTTCCAATCTTTGATCCACACCGAAGTTCCTGGCTGGTAGGGATGCAAGGGTTCCGTCAAGTTGATAGGCAACTGGTCTTGGATCCACGTATGGAGAGTCTGCAGAACAAAACTAAGAGCTAGGAGTTCTTGTCTGGTTACTTCTGAACCAATCTGGGCTAGATTTCCTTTGACTCCCTGCACTATTGGTGGGGGTTTACCATACAAAACTTCAAAAGGAGAAAATCCTGTTGACTTTACAGGGGCTGAGCGTATTCTGAGTAAAGCTATGGGGAGCACTTGGGGCCATTTCAAGTGTGTCTCCTGACAAAGCTTAGATATTTGGGCTTTCAAGGTACGATTCATTCGCTCAACTTTCCCTGAACTCTGGGGTCTATATGCAGTGTGGAGCTTCCACTGTATCTGCAAAGCTTTGGCTAACTGCTGAGTAACTTGAGAGACAAATGAGGGTCCATTGTCTGACCCTATTACTGCTGGGATTCCAAATCTGGGGACAATCTCTCTCATTAAGGCTTTGGTAACTTCTCGGGCTTTCTCGGTTCTGGTTGGGAATGCTTCTACCCACCCAGAGAAAGTACAAACTAATACTAGTAGGTAATGGTATCCATTAGCTTTTGGCATTTCGGTGAAATCAACTTGGAGGTTGTGCATGGGGGTCACACCTCTTGACTGAACTCGGGGTGCTGTAATAAGGCCTTGCTTGGCATTATTCTTGGCACAGATTTGACATTGTCGGGCTACTGAGGCTGATATGGTTGTCATTAGAGGAATGTAGAAATGTGGTCTGAGTGCTTTCTCCATAGCACTCTTCCCATAGTGTGTGGCTTCATGGAAAGCTTTAACAAAGGCTGGTCCTAACAATTCTGGAATTACTATCCTTCCCGGAGGTTGACTACCTTCTTCTGGTGGCAGCTCAATCCATCCATCTTTCAATACTCCCCCTTCTTTGTCACAATAGTAATCCAATTCTTTGGTGGTATATCGTGGGGTCCATAAATTCAAGGGTACTGGAAACAATGCTGCTTGCATTGGCATAGCTTGTGGGGCAATCTGTCCTGTCATAGCTGCTTGTCGTGCTGAGGCATCTGCGAATCTATTCCCTCGAGCAACTTCTCCTTTTCCTGCTTGATGTCCTCTACAATGCATGACAGCTACACGTGTTGGGGCCCAGACTGCATCAAGTAACATCAATATCTCGGGACCATATTTGACTGATTTTCCTCCGGATGTGATGAGTCCTCTTTCTTTGTAGAGAGCTCCATGGGCATGCAAGGTAGTGAAAGCATATTTGGAATCTGTATATACATTTAGCACAAGTTTTTCTCCTAATAACAATGCTCTGGTGAGTGCTATCAATTCGGCTTTCTGGGCTGATGTGCCTGAGGCTAGGGCTGATGATTCAACTACTTCGTGTTGAGTGACGACTGCATATCCGGCACAGCGTCGTCCATCAAGGATGAGACTGCTCCTATCTACATAATAGATCTGGTCAGGATTGTCTATGGGCACATCTGTTAGGTCAGGTCGACTTGAGAACACAGTTTCCATGACTTCGATACAGTCATGTTCTGGGAGTTCTTCACTAATGGGTATCAAGGTGGCTGGATTCAGGGCATGGCTCACTTCGAGTTGTATCTGTGGGTTCTCACATAACATGCTCTGGTACTTTAGCATTCGGGAATTGGTGAGCCAATAATTTGCTTTCTGTTCCATGAGGGCAAGGACTGCATGTGGCACAGTGACTCGTATGTTCTGTCCTAATGTGAGTTTGTCTGCTTCACTCACTAGTAGTGCTGTAGCTGCAACTGCTCTCAAGCAGGGTGGCCATCCTTTGGCCACAGGGTCCAATTGTTTCGATAGGTAGGCTACAGGTCGTTCCCAATTTCCTAATTTCTGAGTCAACATGCCTAAGGCATTTCCCTGTGCTTCATGTACAAACAAGTGGAAAGGTTTGTGGACATCTGGTAGTCCAAGTGCTGGTGATGACATCAATTCTTCTTTTAACTTCTGGAAGGCTGTATCCTGCTCAAGTCCCCACTCCAGTGGTGACTTCTCTTCTCCTTTTGTGGCTTCATACAGTGGTTTGGCAATTTGGGCAAAGTTTGGTATCCAGATTCGGCAATATCCTGCTGCTCCCAGAAAGGCTCTGACTTGCTTTCTGGTTGTTGGAGTTGGAATTCTACATACTGCTTCTTTTCTTTCTCTGCCTAATCTTCTGCTTCCTTGGGTAATACGAAAACCCAAGTATTTCACTTCTGTTTGGCATAGTTGTGCTTTGGCTCTGGAAACTTTATATCCAGCTTCATTTAGTAACTGCAAGAGATCTTGGGTGGCTCGTATACATTCTTTTTCTGATATGGCAGCTATCAACAGATCATCCACGTACTGGAGAAGGACTCTCCTCCCCGGGGCTACTGGATAGCTTGAAAGGTCTTGATTTAGTGCAGCACTAAAAATGGTAGGTGAATTCTTGAATCCTTGGGGTAATCTTGTCCTGTAAGTTGGCCCCCTCTTCCAGAGATGGGGTCTTGCCATTCAAATGCAAACAATATTTGGCTTACAGGGGCTAATCTTATGCAAAAGAATGCATCTTTCAAATCCAATACAGTGAAATGGGTAGCTTCAGCGGGTATCAATCCTAGCAGAGTGTAAGGATTGGGTACAACTGGATGTATAGTTTCAACTGCATCATTTACTCTTCTCAAATCTTGCACTGGGCGATAATCATCTGTCTCAGGTTTCTTCACTGGCAAAAGTGGGTGTTCCATGGGGATTGACATACTTTCAGTAGGCCATACTCAAGTAATCTCTGTAGGTGGCGATGAATGCCTTCAATTGCAGCTCTTGGGAGAGGGTACTGTTTGACATGCACTGGTGTAGCGCTAGGCTTGAGGGTTACAATCACTGGAGCTATATGTTTGGCTAGGCCTGGGGGACTGCCTTCTGCCCATACTTCAAGTGGTGCATGAATGTTCTTTAAAGTTTGTTCAAAATAGGTATCTTGAATCGAATCATCAATGTAGTATCTCCACTCTTCTTCTCGGGGTACTGTCAGCAGCATTACTCCTGCTGGTTTGGCTTGGGAATTCACTGTCATTTGCATTTCTCCTTGCTCAGAGAAAGATATTTGGGCTTGAAGCTTGGCTAGCATGTCTCGTCCCAGTAATGGTACTGGACATTCGGGCATGTAAAGAAATTGATGAGTTACTTGCTGTCCTCCTAGACTGCATATTCGGTTTTGTAGAAAAGACTTTGTGGCTTTGGCACCAGTTGCTCCTATAATGGTGACTGCTTTCTTGGTGAATGGGGCTATCTTTTTGTCTATTACTGAATGTTCTGCTCCAGTATCAACCATAAAGTTCATAAATTGGTCTCCTATTTGTATTTCGACCATAGGCTCCTGGAGACCTAAAGCAAACTTGGAGCCCGGTCTGTCCTAATCCACGTCATCCTCTTCATGGGCCTGTGTGGCCAATGCTTGGATGGCTCCTCCTCCCCTCTCTCGCTGGAATTGTTCTCGATTGGCTCCTCCTCGGCCTCGGGGACGGCCTCTTCTTTCTTCTCGCCACTGATGATCGTTGTCGTCATCTTGCTGGGCGTCTTCGAGTTGCGGGCAAGTATCTCTCCAATGTCCTTCTTCTTTGCAATAGGCGCATTGGTTCACGCCTAGTCTCTGGGTCCGGCCTCCGCCTTGACCCCGCCCTCTTCCTCTGCTCCTTCGATTAGGGACACCTCCCCTTTTCTTTTCAACTATGGCCGCAGCCAAAAAATCAGCTTTCTTCTTCATCTTTCTATCACATTCTCTCTGTCTTTCAGTATCACGATTCACATACACTTTATGAGCGACTTCCAATAACTGTGTTGCATTCATGCCCGCAAACCCTTCTAATTTCTGTAATTTACGTCTAATGTCTGGTTGAGACTGGTTTACAAAAGCAGAATTCACCATGCATAAACTTCCTGGTGCCTCGGGATCATAGGGAGTATACATTCTATAAGCTTCAGTTAATCTCTCATAATAATCTGCTGGGCTCTCATCTATTCCTTGGATAATTCCTGCTACTTTGGAAAGGTTCATAGCTTTTTGGCCTCCTCTTCGCAGGCCTTGTAAAAAGCCTTGGCGAAAACGGGCTAGGGCGGTGGATCCTTCATCTGTATTTGGATCCCATTGGGGGTCTTCATTTGGGAATTCTCTCTGAGCTGCTTCTCTACGATCTATTATATTCTGCCCCTGCGCTGGAGCTGCAGGGTTTTCTGCCATCCATTCAATAGCTGCTTTTCTAATTCTCGCTCGTTCTTCTGTAGTGAATAGGGTGGTCAGGAGCTGACGGCAATCTGGCCAAGTGGGTTGGTGAGTTTCCATAATACTAGTTACTAATTCTGTCAGCTCCTGGGGCTTGCTAGTATAGGAGGCATAATGCGACCTCCAATTTAATAAATCAGTTGTAGAGAAGGGGATATACACATAAGTTAGGGGTCCCGCTACCACTTCATCATTATCATTCTTTACGGGCACCCCCGGGACTTGCCTTAAGGGAAACAGTTTGGCTGTCCTAGGCGTCATTTGAGTCTGGGATCTAAGGGCTATTGTCGTTGTCTTTGCAGGAGTTGCTGTCTTTTTCTCAACTGGTTTTGCTTTGGGCTTTTCTTTCACTGGCTTGCTAGTGCTAGCGCTGGCTTTCTCAATTATTTGTACACTGTCCTCTTCTTCTTCTTCTGGGGGATCCTCACTTTCCTCTTCTTCTAGCTCCGCTTCTGGCTCACTTTTTACATCCTCCTCTCTTCTTTCCGCTAATTCTGTCTCTTCCTCTTCTCCAGGAGGAGGGAGGTCAGGGATTGGGTCTGGCCTCGGCTCCGGCGGTCTCTGGGGTGCTGGGGCAGGACGCCGCCGGGCTATTCTCACTGGACCTGGGGTTCGGGGCTGCCTGAGGACTACTTCTGGGGAATCGGGATCTGCCAAGATGGGTTTCTTCTTGGCTTTCTTATCCTGCTCTTTCATTCTAGGCTGTTCCTTTCTCTGTCTAGAATCTGTTTTAGTTAACATTATTCTGCACTGTTCCTCATAACAGCGCTGCGCCCAGGAGGGCGGATCTTCACAAATACTTAACCAGGAATCTATATAGGGGTACTGATCTGGGTGCGCTACTCGCACTCTACGGTGTATTGACTGAATAATCTCTACGGTGAACGTTCCCTCTCGGGGCCAGATGGGGTCTAGATCGGGCCACTCCCTAGTACACAAAATCTGCAAACGGGCTGCTGTCATTTTAATACCATAATCTCCTGAATATCCCTCTTTAAAATGTGCGATCATACATTCTAATGGAGTGTTCCTAGTAGACTCCGCCCCTCCCATTTCGATGTGTGCGCGCAACAACAGACAGAAGGGAAAAGGTGGGCGGACCGTGGGTAAGGGGTCCTCACGGCCCTGGAAACATACAGGGAATACAAATAACAAGACAAGACGACAATCGCTTCCCCCTTTTCGCGACCTGAACGCGGTCGCCCGGTCAGGAAATGCGCTAATCAGGGGTCAGCTTTCACTTGGTCCGTACTGCCAGACCTCTCAATCACACTTCGTTCACACAATCATGCTAGCAACGTATTCCCAGAATGCATTCGTTTCTATCTATTCTGACTAGTCTCTTCCAAGTACAATTACAAAAAGGATGAGGGTTTCACCTAGCGAATTCCCATGCCAGGCTACTCGGCTCTTCCTTGAGAGGTGATCAAGCTCTCTTACCAATTCCCAATATCTCGAGATTACAAATTCCAAGTTCCAAGTTTCAATGGCAGTACTGCTCTTTCTATTTCTGTCTAGACCCAAAATCAAAACTATACTCACCGGATCCGGTCCTCAAAACTTCCCAAGCAGGCGCATGAGTTGGACCTCGGACTCCCCTCACTCGGGTTCGAGGCGTTGACTCCAGCCGGGCTCGTCGCCCGCCGAGGTCCGACCAGCTCCCTCCGATACAAGGGACCGGTGGCGCCAGGGAGCGGCCCTCGTCGGAAGGGCGCGATCCCGGCAGGACCAAGCCTATAGAGGCGGAAAGTCGTGGTATATTGCCCTATATACACTTTGATTCCACAACTTCCCGGCCAACGCACCAAGGAATATGTAGCAGCAAAGCGCAGACAAACCAATGATACCAGGAGTCTGTTCAGAAGGTCCAAATCATTTATTTGTGCACAAGTCTCAAGCAAGGCAATTTCAAAATGGCTGAGCAAAGTTTTCAAGCATTACAACAACTTTTATAGACTTCTGTTCCATTCTAGGTATAGAAAAAACATTTCATTGGTCCCGGTACGCTCCCGTACCTCCCGTAGCCCTTCTATTGGTCCCGGTACTGATAAGTTTCTCCAATTATGTTCCTTCTGTGGGCTTCTGTAGGCATGACACCTGCCTGCCCCCCTTCTAGTCCCAATTACAATGGTCAGTTCATCAACTTGTTACTTTCACACTTTCAAGGCTATGGGACCATTTGTGCGTGCAGAAGAGCAAGGTTCTGTAACTCATCTGTCAGCACTCCTCAATATTTCTCTGCAAATGTACTTTTTCTTATCAGTAACTTTAAAACACATCTTTTCTGTATTTTTCCATTTCTTAATTCTGCAATTCTGCTTATCTAAGCTAATTCAATATTTCTACTGAGTTCTTTCTTACAATAGCAGCATATTGGGGGATGTGCAATCCTATATGCCTCTCCACAGGCCTCATTTACAGGTCAAGCTAGCCATGCTGGCCTGCCTATGTCAGACACCGTGGGTCACAGGCCTGCACCTGCCACAACAATATATAAAAAGTGTTAAATAAATAAATAATCTAAGGCATGGTGGGTTAGGTCACATGGAGCATTGATGAGATTTGGAATTCTGGCTTTCCAGAATGGTTTGTAGGTCATTGCTCCAACCACTAATCTACTCTTCCACTCAACTATTGTTGCTTGTTTCTTGCACCTACCTCTTATATTATCCATGTTAATCTGTACTCTCTTCTTCCACTCAGAACCTGGGTATTCTCTCTCTTTTAACCTTCATGTTCTTCTCTTTATCTTCTCTTTAGTATCTTGAAATTCCACTAGGTTCTTAATCTCCTTTCTTCCTTCTAATATTTTTATTCTCCAGCTTATCATTCCCTGACTATGGCTTAGCCCTTTCTTTCCTTTTGTCCCATACTGTCATTTCATTATATTCAAATTCCTGACACTGACCTCTTCTTTGGGACTGCCTATCTCCAAATATCAAACCTCTTCTTTGCAGTCATATGTGAGCTCCCGGTCATGAGGTGCCCTAAGAATAAAGGAATGAACCCTTGCACGTTCTCTTTTGTAAGCCATTGTGTGTACGAGTATCAAAGGACATACAAGACTACCGCCAGCCCTAGCAGCTATCTAAAAGTATAATGTGTGTGAGGGATTTTCTAGTTGGCTCTCAGCACTAGGAAGTGCCAAAGGATGAGTTTGACATCATTATAAATAGAAGCGTTTTGGCAAGAAAGATTACCTAGTTCCTTTTTTTCTGCCTACCAGAAGCAGGCTCACAGCTCAGCAACTGGGAGTCTCAAGCCTTGTGGAAGCACCAAACTAGACTTGAACAAATGGAAAAGAGAGAGAGACTCAGAAAGAAGAGGTATTTGGCCTTTTCCATCTCAGTCTCAAGAGGGAGTACGATGGCGCCTGAGATTCTGAACCCAGGATACTGAACTGGTCCTTGGATTAAGGTAGAAGAAAGGAGTTTGGACTTTTGCCTTCATTTGACCTCAGGACCGTACCTAGCCCTGTGCAAGCAGTATGGCCGCACAGGGTGCAAAGGCTTAAGGAGCGCATATCAGCTGTTTGCCGTTGCCTGCCACCGCCACTTTTTCTTCTCTCAGCGGCAGCAGGCAATGGCAGACAGCTGAAATGCGCCTCTGAAGCCCTCTAGCGGCACACTAAGCAGATCTGGTCCCTCCGGGAGAGACCATACCTGCTTAGCGTGCCGGCGACTTGCATATCTGGCATGCCTCTTCTCTCCCGCCCCCATAAAGTGGCTAGATGGAGGTACGGGGGGGGGGCACACACCCGATGTGCAAGTTGCACAGGGCGCATTTCAAGATCGGTACGGCCCTGTTTGTCCTCACTAAAAAATTGAAGGAAAAGATTATGCAGAGCTTATGGCCAATTGGGAAAACTAGGGGAGTGTATTGGCAGCCAGAAATGTGATGCTGACAGCTTATGACCAGTTAAGGAAGAAGATTTGCATCCAGAAATGTTTGCTGATGGGTCTATGACCATGGAAGCTTTTGGGGAGAGGACATCTAGCAAAGTTTTTGTACCCCCAGAGTTTGCCTTTCTTTTTTAAAGCAAAACCTTGGTTGGGGAGATTGCCAAACAGGAATTCCCCTGGGTCCAGAAAACCCATAAGATGCATTGAGGTAAGGTGTGATTTCAGATCCCTGACAAAGAAAAGGTGGAGAGACTACAGAGGGAATCATGTCATTGGAAGAGGAGAATAAAGAGGAGGACTTCAGGAGACCAGAACGACGACTATATTTATAGTTTGAACCTTTGCTTTTCTTTTTGTGTGTCAGTGAAAGTTACAGATGAACTGTCTGTCTTACTGGCTCCCCCGGTAAATTATAGGCCGATTTTCATCCCGCGGTGGTCAGTGCTTGTAAAGCACTGGATGTCAGAAGCTGGATATCCTCCTGGAATGAAGGTCCAATTTCAACACTGACCCCAATCACTATCTGGTAAGGAGTGATAATCAGACACTAACCAGATAGCACAACCGCATAAAGTTAGGACAGCCTAATTTTATGTAGTTAGCTATCTGCTTAGTAGGCTGAAAATTGCTGATAACCGGATAGGTGCCAGGAGCACCCCATCTCTGACCAAGGACTTCCCCGGCACTGGCCGATTTGTGACAAGGTGCTCTGTGGGAATATTCAGAGGCACAGGTTGGTTAGCATCGCTGAATATGGGCCTCAGTGGGGTTTCAGCACTTTGCAGGTCCTGCTGATTGCAAGGGCTCCACTGACTATGATATTTAGCAGCACTATGCGGATAGTGCTACCCACAATATCCTCTGACCACCGTGGCACTATCCGGATAGTGTTGGGGCAGTCATTATCCATTAAGCAGCGATATTCAGTCCATTAATTGGATAACAAAATACATAAAGTTAGGCCACAAAAAGAACAGTTCTAACTATCTCGTTGGTTGTCCAGATAGTGGCTGAATATGACTGCTGTCTAGACAGTGCCGGCAGTCAACACTAAGTGCTCTGTAGCGGGTTTCATTTTGAATGCCACAGCCAGCAGCACTAAAAAAGACCCCCAGCTGAAGAGTTTGAAATATTGACTTGTCAAATTCTAGTCTTTTACCTCTTTGTTTAAGTGTTTTCCAACCCTGTCCTGGAGGCATACCTAGCCAGTTGGGTTTTCAGGATTACCACGATGCATATTGTGACATAGTGGGTCCTTCCAGTCCGGTAGAAGAGGCTAAAAAGCCAGGAACAGAAGTAGGGCTGAGTTGTAAACAAAAGCAAATGGCTCCTGGTTACCTTAGAAACCAAGCACAGAGGCAAGAGAAACGCCCGTGCTACCATTCAGGGAATGAGTCACGAGCTAATGCAGGACACCTGCTAGGGGGTGGAGTTGAGCACTGCCCTAGAATTCACCCTGATAAAGAGAGTTCAGTTGAGCTTATGGAGTTAGAAGAAGAAGGAGAAGGGGAGTTACAAGAAGAAGGAGCTGAGGCATGTGTGCTGGATAAGGAAGCTAATGAGAGCTACGGTGAAGACAGCAGTGCCAGGAAAAAGCCAAAGTCTCTATGGAAGGGTGAGACAGTGTCTTTCTTCAGGAAAAGAAAAGAAACCCCAAGGGAAGGATATAATAAGGGCAGAGGGGATTACCTGCAGTATCCAGGGGAACACAGAAGTGAAAGGAAGCCAGGAAGGCAAGTGAAATCTTCTGTGCAAGGCTTAGGTTGGGAACCTACAGCCAGTCCAAAGCCACAAAGAAAACCTCCACCAGCTAGGCTAAAAGGTAAGCCAAAAGGCTGGTATAAAAATAGTTACAGTGACTGTATTTACCCAGAGGGTTGGAGCTGGGAAGAGAATACCTGTGCTGATAATGTTTGTGAAAGCCAGTATTTAACTCAGGAATATCAGGTGAAACCTGAAGCAGTTAGAAAGGGCGTGGCATCAGGATTACCGTTACAAACATTTCCTTCTAGCCAGGAAGAGTTAATGGACTTTGAACCTGAGTGTGTGAATATTGATGAAGATATCATGGACTGTACGATATCGCTTGCTAATGAAATAATCTCATTACGCTGAAGGCATGTTTTGAAAGAGAAAGTACAGCACTACTAGCATTGAGAAGCAGAGAGCTGTGAAGAAACAGCATTGTTACGTTGGAATGCTAGATATCAACCTGTTTATTGCTGAAGTAAGCCTTTTCTGTTAAAGAACCTTTGATTTGTCCTTATGCCAGTAAATACCTGGTTTGTGTTACTTTGTTCATGGTGAAATCCACCCCGGGAGGGGAAATAAAATCCTTTGGTTGCTTAAACCACTTTTCCACAACTGCTCCTCATTGATGCAGTGAAGGGACTACATTTCCCAAAAAGCCCAGCTTCAGGATTTGTAAAGTAGCTGCTTCAGTGGGGAAAAACCCACTCACTTAACCTCTACTCACTTATACACGGGGGTTTAAGGAGAGCTGGTGACAAATGGCGTAGTAGTTTGGATTTCTACCTGGATTTGAGGACACCACAAGGACGAGGTTCCTGCAGCAAGAGCTGACAGCCAGGAGGAAAAGATCCGGAGCTCGGCTGACAATCGGTCAGACTAGGGAGTTCCCTTTTCTCAGTGCCTGACTCTGCACTGGTGCCAGGTAATTGTAGCTGGGCACGGGTGGAGAAGGATACAAAGGAGAAAGGGTGGTGCACAGGAATAGTGCACGGCGTTGGAAAGAGAGAAAAAAAAATTCTCCTTCTTTTTTTTTTTTTTTCCAACGCCGTGCACTATTCCTGTGCACCACCCTTTCTCCTTTGTATCCTTCTCTCTCTATCTTTTTTTCTCTCTCTCTTTTTTTTTTGGGCCACACTTGTTGTTTTTTTTTGTTGTTCTGTTGCAGATACCAGAAGATCCAGAATGGACCCGCAAGAAATACTAAGGTGGATGTCCCTACAATGGGATAAGCAGCTGGAGATGTCGCGAAGGGTGCATGACCAAGCGATGACTGCCTTGCAAGAACAGCTGAGACCAGTAAATGCTCTCATAGAACATTTAGCAAAGCAACAGCAGGAGCCAGCGGAAGTTTTTCCAGGATTTACCCAAGGGGTAGGACTAAATGGTACCGGTTCACTTTTGCTGGGACAATTATCTCCTACTGACAATTTAGATGATTATGTGGACGCATTTGAACGGATTGCAGAAGCCGTCAAACTGCCTAAGGAGCAGTGGGCTATAAGATTTGCCATGTCTTTATCTGGTGAAGCTTTGTCGGCATACAAGTCAATGCCAGCTACCTTAGCAATGAATTATGACGCAGTAAAGAATGCAGTACGAGACAGGTTAGGGCTCACCCCTCTGTTCTACAGGCGCAGGTTTAGGGAGGCAAAGTTAAAGCCTGGAGAAACCCCTAAAGCCCTGTATTTTAGAATAAAGGGATTAGCCTGTAAATGGCTCAAACCTGAGCAGCAAAATGTAGAGTCTATGTTAGATGAGATAATGTTGGAACAGTATATGGAAGCTGTACCTGCTGAGGTTAAAAAGTTTCTTATGTTACAGAACTGTAAGACAACAAGTGAAGCAGCTGCCATGACAGAACGGTATTTTGAGGCTGAATTCTCAAGGACCTCAAAATCCGGCGTTCTGGTCATGACACAGGCTGATAAAGTAAGTAAGAATTTTGAATGTAAAGCACCTTATGAAAATAGGGGTTTTTCCTCTACTAAAGGAAAATGTTTCAAGTGTGGAAATGTTGGGCACTTGCAAAAAGACTGTATTATACGCACTGCCTTAGTATCTGGTAATGGGGAAAACCTCAAAGCAGGCTTTTTACTACCAGTCCAGGTGGAGGGCATAAAGGCCCAAGCACTACTTGACTCGGGCGCGGACCAGAGTATGGTGTCCCAACGACTCTGGGAAGCCATAAAAACTCAAGCAGCGCCAAGTCAAGCAGTGGGGCAGGTGAAGATAAGATGCATACACGGGCCGCCCATCAGTATCCCTTGTATGAAATAGGCATAGAGGGTTTAGGAACAGAAAGGAAAATGATAATGGCAGTGGTACCCCGCCTTCCGCAAAGTGTAGTCCTGGGAAGGGATTGGCCTCCTTTTAGTCAAGGGCTAGAGGAGGGCCTCACGGCTGAAATAAGTTTAGCACCCCACCCAGATAAAACAGGCTCCTTGGAAGTAAAGAGAGTCATCAGATACACCAAGGTTAGAGGCCATGGCCACCAAAGTCCCAAACCCTTTGCTAGGGAAACCTGGGAAGACGAGTCGACAACACATAGTAGGAAGAAAGGAGGTAACCACAGAGAAGCCAAAATTTGTGCTCAAATTCTGCAAAGTGTCAGCCCAGGCCAGGGGTCCGCAGCGAGCCTCGGAAGCCGCTGCGGGATATGACTTATTTAGTGCAGAGAATAGCATGATACCCCATGGAGAGAAAGCCCTGATAGACACGGGGATAAGGGTGCAGATCCCACCCGGGTGTTATGGGAGGATAGCGCCTAGGTCAGGCTTGGCGGCTAAAAATTTTATTGATATAGGGGCTGGGGTCATTGACCCAGATTACCGGAGGGTGGTTAAGGTCTTAATGTTCAATTTTAGTCAGGAGGACTTCCAGATTAAGTCTGGCGATAGAATAGCCCAGCTGATATGCGAACGCGTAGGGTTCCCCGAGTTAGAGGAGGTAGCCTCACTGGTCCCCACAGGGAGGGGGGAAGGAGGATTTGGATCTACCGGGATGGGAGAATTAAAAGGGTTGACAGCTGTTTCTGAAGAGCAAACAGAGGACGATTTCGGTCCACAGCCCACTGATTGGAGGGAAACTCCAAAACCACGCTTAGGGGCAGAGCTGTCAGGGCAACAGCGGCAAGAACTAAATAAAGTTTTGCATAAGTTCTCTGATGTTTTGAAGACGCTTCCTGGGGAAACTAACATCGTTGCACATGAAATTATTACTGTCCCTGGAAAAATAATTAGGCAACAACCCTACAGGTTGCCGGAGGCAAAGAAAACAGAGGTGATAGAACAGGTACGAGACATGCTTAAAATGGGCATGATAGAAGAGTCCAAAAGCCCCTGGTCAAGCCCTATAGTATTGGTGCCTAAACCGGATGGGAGCCTCCGGTTCTGCATAGACTTCCGGCAGATAAACAATATTTCAGAATTTGACGGGTATCCCATGCCTCAGATTGAGGATTTGTTGGATAAGTTAGGTCAGGCTAAATATTTGACAACATTGGACCTAACTAAGGGTTACTGGCAGATACCATTAACCAGGGCATCCAAACCAAAGACAGCTTTCACGACACCAATAGGTTTGTTCCAATTCAGGCGAATGCCATTTGGACTTCATGGGGCTGTGGCCACATGCCAAAGATTGGTAGACCAAGTGTTGCGGCCACACCATGAATATGCATGGGCTTATATGGATGACATTATCATTCACAGTACTACATGGGCCCAGCACTTACCCAGGGTGGAGGCAGTCCTGTGCGCTTTGAGGAAAGCGGGCCTAACCATCAATCCCAGCAAATGCCTTTTTGCTGGTAGGGAAGTCAAGTACTTAGGCCACATGGTGGGAGGAGGGATGGTAAAGCCATTAGCTAATAAAATTGAAAGCGTAAAGAACTTTCCGCGTCCTATCAACAAGAGGCAAATGCGAGGATTTCTGGGTTTGGTGGGGTATTACCGCAGATTTATCCCACGATTTGCGGAGGAAAGTGCTCCACTCACGGAGATGCTGCGTAAAAACGCTCCTAACAATATTAAGTGGACACAAGAGGCTGAGAGGGTGTTCGTGACACTAAAAGATAGGTTGTGTAAGGCCCCAGTACTCAGGGGGATCAACTTTAACTCACTGTTTCTCGTACAAACGGATGCATCCGAGACGGGATTAGGGGCTATACTGTCGCAGGTATTCGAAGCGGTTGAGCACCCAGTAACATACCTTAGTAGAAAACTATCAAAAGCTGAGCAGAAGTACTTCACGGTGGAGCAGGAGTGTCTCACGATTAAGTGGGCAGTGGAGACACTGAGATTTTACCTCACAGGCCGTAAGTTTTACTTAATTACGGATCATGCGCCATTAAAATGGCTGCACCAAATGAGGAATAGTAATGCCAGGCTCACCAGGTGGCATTTAGCGCTACAAGCATACGACTTTATAGTCCAGCACAGAGCAGGAAAATTGCATAGTAATGCAGACGCTCTTTCCCGGATTCCGTGCTGTCCGTCGCAAGCTCCGGCAGCCCGGAATATTTTAAGGGGGGGGGATCTGTGACATAGTGGGTCCTTCCAGTCCGGTAGAAGAGGCTAAAAAGCCAGGAACAGGAGTAGGGCTGAGTTGTAAACAAAAGCACATGGCTCCTGGTTACCTTAGAAACCAAGCACAGAGGCAAGAGAAACGCCCGTGCTACCATTCAGGGAATGAGTCACGAGCTAATGCAGGACACCTGCTAGGGGGTGGAGTTGAGCACTGCTCTAGAATTCACCCTGATAAAGAGAGTTCAGTTGAGCTTATGGAGTTAGAAGAAGAAGAAGAAGGGGAGTTACAAGAAGAAGGAGCCGAGGCATGTGTGCTGGATAAGAAAGCTAATGAGAGCTACGGTGAAGACAGCAGTGCCAGGAAAAAGCCAAAGTCTCTATGGAAGGGTGAGACAGTGTCTTTTTTCAGGAAAAGAAAAGAAACCCCAAGGGAAGGATATAATAAGGGCAGAGGGGATTACCTGCAGTATCCAGGGGAACACAGAAGTGAAAGGAAGCCAGGAAGGCAAGAGAAATCTTCTGTGCAAGGCTTAGGTTGGGAACCTACAGCCAGTCCAAAGCCACAAAGAAAACCTCCACCAGCTAGGCTAAAAGGTAAGCCAAAAGGCTGGTATAAAAATAGTTACAGTGACTGTATTTACCCAGAGGGTTGGAGCTGGGAAGAGAATACCTGTGCTGATAACGTTTGTAAAAGCCAGTATTTAACTCAGGAATATCAGGTGAAACTTGAAGCAGTTAGAAAGGGCGTGGCATCAGGAGTGCCGTTACAAACATTTCCTTCTAGCCAGGAAGAGTTAATGGACTTTGAACCTGAGTGTGTGAATATTGATGAAGATATCATGGACTGTACGATATCTCTTGCTAATGAAATAATCTCATTACGCTGAAGGCATGTTTTGAAAGAGAAAGTACAGCACTACTAGCATTGAGAAGCAGAGAGCTGTGAAGAAACAGCATTGTTACGTTGGAATGCTAGATATCAACCTGTTTATTGCTGAAGTAAGCCTTTTCTGTTAAAGAACCTTTGATTTGTCCTTATGCCAGTAAATACCTGGTTTGTGTTACTTTGTTCATGGTGAAATCCACCCCGGGAGGGGAAATAAAATCCTTTGGTTGCTTAAACCACTTTTCCACAACTGCTCCTCATTGATGCGGTGAAGGGACTACATTTCCCAAAAAGCCCAGCTTCAGGATTTGTAAAGTAGCTGCTTCAGTAACCCACTCACTTAACCTCTACTCACTTATACACGGGGGTTTAAGGAGAGCTGGTGACAATATATAGGAGATAAATTTGCTTTCACTGGGACTCAAATATAGTCCAAGAAGTCTCATGCATATGCATTATGAACATCCTCAAAATCAGAATGGTTAGGTGTTCCTTAAGGAGAGGGTTGTTGGGAAACATTGGCTTACGCGACCATGTACTTTCTCAGTAGGAATTTCAGCACTATGAGGGAAGAACACATTTATGAATGGGTGATCAGCAGTGTCCATCTGCTGGGGGGCAGTAGGGTATTAGATTCCCTGTATAAAGTACACAAGAATTGTTGTATTCATCCACTCATTTACAAGTTCAATCTTTTGCACTGTTATGCAATAACTGGGTCCCTTTTAATTAAATATCAGTACCTGTGAAGGAGTATGTATGAGAAATTCCCAGCCTTCCTTAAGGGACAACATCCCAGCCCACCTTAACAGTAATATAGCCCGGTAACCTGACTTAAAGGGTGGGACCTAAGGGAAGACATTAAATACCTATGCCAATACAAACTGCATAAACTGGAAGTCTGCGTCAGAGGGAGTTCTGCATTGAAGGGAGCATAAGCGGCAGATAATAGAATGCAGGAACCACGATGCAGTGAGATGAACGCTGTGTCATGCTTTCCAGGCCCTTGCCACTGCTGCAGACCGGGGCCGCAGCCTGCCTAGGGCTCCTCCAATCCTTACACTAACCCTGCTGACTAGGAAGAGGAAGGTTTCCGACCTATGCTCACTAAATTTATGTTTGAATGGAAGATATGCAGTTCTAAAGCCTGCAAGGGTAAGCCATGCATTTTTTTTGTCTTCTTATGCTAAATGAAACTTTGCTCTGTGCTTTGAACCTGGCCCAGCGGGTTCTTATTGCTTGAAGGGTTCTCACTGCAGAGTCAGAACCATTAAGTGATCTCGCTCAAGCTTTCAGTACCGTTTTGAAGTTTTTGCCGCTTATCTAATCAATCGGTATGAAGCCTTTGTCATAAATTCAAGAGCAGATGTCAGAATTGATGTTTACAACCATCTCAAGATATATATTACACACATGCTAGCACAACGGGGCCTCTTATCATTAGGGCGTAAAATCCAAAATGCAGTGTGATGTTTTTCTTAAGATAATGCTACTTGTCATGATCTCAGTTAATCTATAAAATGCCATGTTCCATAAAATATACAGCTTTTGTATGCTATGAAACCATTTTGCATACTCAAGGTTTTACTGAATGTAATCTCATCCATGAAATTAACCTGGCATCCAAGAAAGATCTCACTTTTTATTTTCTTGTTTTCATCAACATCTATTTTAATTACCTGCATATAAGCAGAGGCCTCCTTTGCCTCCCCTGAAGCTACAATGTCCTCTTTCAAATTAGTATCCAACATTTTGCTATTAGAAGGGTTGCTAGGATTCTTCATGTCTTCTGAGCTTGCTCGTTGATGCTCCCCTGTTTGGACCATTTCCTCCTGTAATTGTGGCTCATATACGTTTACTTTGGGACTGTTCTGAGGTTCTGGAACCTGAACACCTTTCTCTTCTGTCACAGTCCTGACATCCAGTTTTTGGAGTGCTTCCACAAGCTGTTCTTTTTCCTTTGTGAGCTGCTCTACTTGGTTGATGACTAAGGCGCTATCTGTCTCCATTACATTTATTTTGTCTAGGAGAATTTCATTTTCTCTCCTGAGACTCTGCACCATGTCCTCCAAGCCTGACATTGTATCTTGTATCAGAGCTTCATAGCTGCTTTCCAAGTCAGAGATTACGCCCTTCAGCTCATGGTTTTCTGATATCACATTCTGTGTGACTTCTTCAGATGCCTTAAGTGTTTTGGAAATTTCTTTATGGAATCTGTGAAATTTATTTTTCAGGCTATTATTTTCTCTTCTTAGTTCTGAAATATCAAGACTGAATTTTTTGTAGCACCGCTGAAGCTCGGTAATCTTTGTCATATGTTTATCTTTTTCAGCTGTGAGATTAGACACATTTCCCAGAAACATTTCCCTGTCCTTTTCCAGCTCAACAATTGTTTGGCTATATCTGTCTCTCTCTTTTTGCAGTTCACACATATTTTTGAAATAGGCATCTTTGTCCTGTAACAGTTCAGCTATTTGTTTCAAATGCCTCTCTTTCTCCTTCTTAAGATCTGAAATCAGTTGAGAATCTTTGATCGTTTCCTCTGGTGCAATGATTTCCGGGCAAAGCTTTGCCAATTCCGGCAACACCGATCTCTTTTCAGAGCTCTCAGCCTTTTCTACCTCTAGATCAAAGATATTATCAGCTTGCTCTGGGTCAGGGATATGGCTAGAGCACTGATTCTTTCCTCGTAATGCTTCTGAAATATTTTGCTGAAAACATTCCTCCGTGGACAATAATGTCTGGGCATAGTCAACTTTTATTTCATCTGATTCTAACGCTTTCCGGGAACATTGCTCTCCCTTTGCCTCTAGGCCATGTACTTCTCGAGACCATCCCTTATTCTCCTTTTCCAGTATATCTCCTTGTTGTGAAAAGATATTCTCTTGCTCTAAAGCCGTCATTTCCTGTGAATACGTATTAACCTTTTCCTGTGGTATATCAAATGCCTGGGGGCAATTCTTCCTTTCCTCCTCTTGCAAATGGATATGATCATCTTGCTGAAAAATGGTTGTTTCCTTAGAACAATTGTCAGATCTCTTACCACAACTCATTTGATCTTTTACATTCAATAGGTCTGTTTGTTTCTCTTTTCTTTGCGTAGGGATTTTCTGGTTGCATTCATGATTCGTATGAACAAATGTAGAGGCTGTTAAATGGAAAACGTGTTCCTGTCCAAGTGCCAAAGTTTCTTGAGGGCATTCTTTTCTCTTCTTCTGAAGGACAGATTTTTTTTGGTAAGACTGAGCTTCTTTGAGAGGTTTCATTTGAACATTTTGCTTCTCAATGTCATTTACTTTGTTTTGCGCAGGTTCAGCCAAAAGCTGCTTATTCTCTTGATCAAAAAGATTGTTTTCTTTGCTGGGAGGTGTTGCCTGTTCTTGGCTAAATGCCATTTCAGGATTTTGTGCCAAAATTAGTATTTGATGCTTTGCTTCCCGCAATTCCTGCTGCAGTTTCTTTTTGTCCTCTGCAGCCTGTTGTAGCTCTTCTTCTTTAGATACCAAGTTTTTCTCCAGTTGGTATTTCTTAACCTGGAGTTTTACAGTTTCAATTTCGAGGAAGGAAATTGTTTCTCTTAGACTCTTCATGTCCTTATCAGAAGATCCTCCTTTCAGCCGTTGATGGCTATTTATAGAAATGCATGCTTTGGTTTTGCTGTTTGCATGGTTCTGATTTATACTTAAAGTCTTAGCTGTGAGTGGAGTAAATTCTGATCCGACATTAGATGCTTTCTGTTTTTCAGGTTTTAACAGACATTGCTGAGGTTGATTCATACCATTCACCACTGAATCAGGCAGGTGATTGCCAGTCTGCTGTGGGAAGAATGAGGATGAGGAATTCTTAGCTTTCACTTCTTTAATTTTCCTCTCTGCACTGGGAATTTCCAATGAAGAAAAGGGGAGTTCTTCTTTTGTAAAGTGATTAGAAGTGCGCCCAACTTGGAAAGTGAACTCCTTCTGCTCATCTGATCTTTCTGCATCAAGTGTGACCTGGGTAATAAAGAAAGTACATTCCTTTTGTAAATTAAACAAATGGATAAACATAAAAAAATCTAAATTAAGGAAAAACATTTCTGTCTCTAATATGTTTACTTTACTGCAGAATTATCTCTTTATTAGACTAAAAGTTATTTTTGTTTTTTAGTGTATTTTAAAGTGTATTACAGTGTATGCAAACATGGTCATGCATACGTGCCGTA
Organism: Ichthyophis bannanicus; assembly: GCA_033557465.1. Taxonomy (NCBI): domain Eukaryota; kingdom Metazoa; phylum Chordata; class Amphibia; order Gymnophiona; family Ichthyophiidae; genus Ichthyophis; species Ichthyophis bannanicus. Next base: position 1,399,513,812 of record CM066032.1, on the reverse strand, counting down.
AAGATTTACCACAAATTTAAAAAAAATAACCAAAGAAATAATGACATTTTTTTCAATGCTAAAAAGACCCAGTGCAATAATTTATCAGTTTCATGATTTAATTTACTAGGTGAAAGGAACCATCAGTTAATGGCATTTGGGACTTTCAGTGATGATATCACCAGAGCAGTCATGAAATTTCAGCGTCGGTGGCTGGAGGTAATTCAAATTTACTTGATGATAGTGGGCCAGAAATAACGACCTCATGAGCCAGTTTTAGCCCATAGCTATCGTTTGCCCAAATCTTGCTCTGTAAATGAGTGATGTGGAGATTCATTTTGTAACAGATCTCATAGGTCAGGAGGTCAAGTAGGCACCTACAGTATGTCTCTTTATAAAATAATATAAAATAAAATATAAAATATTCTCAGATAATGCCCAAAAAACCTTTGAAGCTAGGGTGCTGTTCACTCAAATTGAATCACACAATATGAAAAGGTAAACCACTGAAAGAGGTAACCAATAAAAGGAGCTGAAAGGGACATCAGAAACCGTGTTTCACATTCATCAGTCAATTCAAAACACTTTCTCAACCATTAGTCCCAAAATCCATAATTTCTTTATCTTGTTGTAACTATGTTTTAATATAAACCCACTGTTGTCTGAAACTTCTAATTTTAGTGCAATAATCTAATCCTTTCGATCATAATTATGTTTCAACAAAAACTACTTATCTGTTGTGCCTATTCAGTCAGCATTAGCTCTCAGCTGAGAGCACCCAATAAAGGCCAACCTTTCGCATCAACTGCTTCAGGGGTAGAGGTTAATCATGGTGAAAATGCAGTTGTGTACATTTATACCTGTTTAGGAGCAAGCGTAAATTTACGCGACTGAAGTGCACACATAGGTGAGCATTTTATAGCCTACATGTTTGATCCATGATTGCCCAAATACACACCTTCTCGTATACTCTTAGGTGTGTAACTCATGAAGTAATTTTCTAAGAGGCCTTTTATGTGGGTTTAACAAGGTTTGCACATGAAAAATTCTTTATAAAATTATCCCCTACATATATTAAAGTTTTAACTTATTTAAGTTGCATTTTGTATGTGATCTGCTAAGATCCTAGTTGTCAGTAAAGTGCAGCATATAAACATGTGAAGGCCCTTTTTGCATAGGACATTGAGGCAGAAATTGGGATGCACAGGTTGGCATGTTCACAGTCCCCTTAGTATTTTACAAAAGAATGTACCAGATGCAGAGCCTTTTATAAAATACATCTATAGATGCCAGCTCTGCATTGAGCAAGATTGTCCCATAGAGCTGTGGGCTACAGAAATGGGGTTTTGTGATACTTCCCATGTGTTTCAGTTAATTAGGTACAGTCAATGATTTTCTTACCTGTTCATTATCAACAGCTCTGAGTTTCTCAGTGCTTTCTGCCGTGGCACCAGGATTGTATTTAAACACTGGAAAATGAGAGTCCATCTGTAATGTGTCCACATTGCCAAGACAAGTATGGCCATCCTTGGATGCTGTCTCTATTATGACAGAATATTGTAACAATTCTAGAAAGGTAAATTCATTGTCCAAGTAAAATCTTTATAGCACTTTTTCAATAAAGTACTGTACATTATTGGCAATAGACGTACAACAAAATAAAGATTTTTTTTTAAGGGGTGAGAATTTAAACAAAAACAAAACAGTGGGTATGGAAAATATCAAACCGAATATGCATAAAAGATCTCAATAAATAAGTGAAGAGCTTTATTGCTAAAAGAACCAAAACAATACAAAAATTAACCATAAAGCATATCGAGGCCCTTTTACTAAGTAACAGTAACAGTAACAGTAGCCACAGGGTTTAGCACGCTTTGTTACACACACCTGTGGTAACTGTTATTCCACTGGCATGACTTTCCACTTGCTGTTTTTACAGAAAAGCGGTATATAAAGCACTAAATAAACGTAAACATGACCGTTAGTGCTCACTACTTCACATGCTAACTGCACGCTATGAAACTAGGTGGGATTGGAGCAGAAAGCGTCTGCGTCAGCTGGTGGCAGCTAGTGCGTAGGAGGGCACTGCATTCTAGCTGTCATGACTGCCGATAACTTAGCCATACTTAATGCCAACTCAAGAAGTGGCACTAAGTGCAGTCACACTACCAGCAATCCAACAGCACGGTCGCTGTCCAGTGCTGAAATGCTGTGGCTGCAGCCATGGTGGAACCCCATGGATATATGTAGCCCCAATCAAATCTCCCCTTAGCACAGATCCCCTCTCCGATTCCCCCCCCCCCCTTGCCACAACAAACCCATTTCCACAGCGATCACTCCCCCCATGATTACTACCCTTCTGCTCCTGCCCTGGCTAGTGTGGCTTCCTATATAATGACCTTCACCTCTAGCGGTATTCTTGCATAACTATACTAGAGTTTATAAAATTATTTTCTATAGTAGGTGATTGTCTGAGGGATTTGAGTAATCATAGGTCACTCCAAATAACCTTGTTTTGATTTTGGCACATGACAACTAGCACAATATCAAGCCTCAAGTTGCTATCATTATAGTCTGGGTTAGTTTGCATTTGCAATATTAAACCAGGGGCCCTGAATAAGGAAGAAAGCCTTGTGGTAAATAAGACTAGTGAAAATTTACATATACATATATTTATTTATTTAGCAGCATTTTTATACTGCCATATCAACAAGCCACAGCGGTTTACATGGAACAATAAACTGAACATTTTACACTGAACATTTGTTAAAGGTTAATTAACTGAACACATCATAACTATTTACATCAAACTTAACTGACTATGGCATGAGTATATGAAGAGTTATATTTGTGCTATGGAGGTTTCTGGTGCGGATCTGAAGGATGGGGGGGGGGGGTAGTTCAGAGTGTGCCCAAGTGTTCCAAGATGAGGATTTTTAACTTACGCCGGAATTCGGTGAGGCCTGTGAGGGCCCGTGTTCCTGGAATGAGGGTGTTCCAGATGAGTGGGAAATAGAATGAGAAGGCTATGTTGGAAGTTGTATTGTTGGATTGGGTAAAAGTAGCTGGAACCAAGAGGAGGTTGTTATTTGTGCAACGTGTTGATCTCTTGTGGAGTGGTTGTTGAAGAAGGGGACAGAGGATGTTTGCAGAGTGTTGATGGATGATCTTGAATATGGTTAGAGCTCACTTAGATGAGGAGGCAGTGTAGGGCTTTCAGAGTGGGAGTGATGGGCTCTCATGGGCCCATATCAGTGATTATTCTGGCTGCAGAGTTTTAGGCAAGCTGTAAGAGTAATAACATGGCTTTAGGGAGGTCCTGGTAAATTACGTTTGCATAGTCCAGGATGGGAGTGATGAGGGCTTGGCATAAGTTCCTGAAATTGTTAGGGTCCAGAAGATAGCGGAGATGTCATAGAGTTCTCATTTTAAAGTATGCTGTCTTGGTATCTTGTTTGATGTGGTGTTGGAAGTTGAGGTGATAGTCCAGTGTGACGCCTATCTATTTTATAAATTGTTTGAACCGTAGGGTGAGGTTGGCTAACTTGATGGTAGATGGTGGGGTGAAAGATGGATGTTTGGAGATGATGAAGACTTCCGTTTTGCTGGGGTTGATATACATGCTGTGGTCGTTGAGCCATTGAATGGATTATTCTAGGCAATTGCTGATTGTAGAATAGTCTGGGATGGTGGTGGAGATTGGGGCATATATCAGGATGTCCTGGCTAAGTTCAAAGGCCTTTACTCAGTTCTTATTCTTCTTGACCTTTCTGCTGCTTTTGATACTGTTGACCACTTTTTCCTCCTCGATACATTATCCTCTCTTAGTTTTAGAGACATTGTGCTGTCTTTGTTCTTTTCTTATCTCTCCAATTGCTCCTTCAGTTTTTATTTTGGTAGTTTGTCCTCTATTGCTATCCCTCTTTCAGCTGGTGTTCCCCAAGGGTCTGTTCTAGGCCCTCTCCTTTTCTCTCTCTACACCCAGTCTCTTGGTGCCCTCATTTCTTCCCATGGCTTTCAGTATCATTTTTATGCTAGAGGAGTAGCCTAATGGTTACAGCAGTGGCTTGGAAACCAAGAGACCAGGGTTCAATTCCCATACTCCTTGTGGCCTTGGGCAAGTCATTTAAGCTTCCATTGCCTCAGAAAAATCCAAGTTATCAATGTGCCTATTTAACGTACATTATCAATGTTAAGTTACAATGTAAACCATTTTGACTGAAATTATAAAGCAGTATTAAAAAAACCCTCAGTTAAATAAATAAATAAATAAATAAATAAAAAAAATATATATATATAATCTTCACCTGACAGTTCTCCTACTCTCTAAGTTCGCATCTTTGCCTGCTTATCTGACATCGCCATCTGGATGACTCACCCCTCATCTAAAATTGAACATGGCTAAAAACCGAACTTCTTATCTTTACCCCTAAACCCTCCTCCCATCTTCCTCCTTTCCCCATCACCATTTCCTTTGCCCGCAACCTTGGGGTCATCTTTGACCCCTCTCTTTCCTTCTCCACACATATCCAATAGATTGCTAAAACCTGTCATTTCTTTCTATATAACATTAATACAATTTTCTCCTTCCTCTTTGAACACACAACTAAAACTCTTGTCCACTCTTTAGTTACCTGCCGTCTTGACTACTGCAACCTCCTCCTTGCTGGTCTCCCTCTGAGTCATCTCTCTCCTCTTCAATCTATTCAGAACTCTGCTGAACAACTAATCTTCTGCCAGCCCCATTAGATTCATATAAGCACTCTTCTGAAATCACTTCACTGCCTCCCCTTCCATTTCCGTATCCATTACAAACTTCTTCTTCTAACCTATAAATGCATTCACTCTACTGCCTCTCATTACTTTTCCTCTCTCCTCTCTCCCTACACCCCTCCTCGTGAACATCACTCCTCCTCTAGCTTCCTTCTCTCTTTGCTCTTTTCTTCTGCTGCCAACTGCAGACTTTGATCCTTTCACCTTGTTGTTCTTTATGCCTGGAACAAACTTCCTCTATCCATATGTCAAGTCTCATCTTTCTCCCTCTTCAAATCTATGCTAAAAGCTTACTACTTTGAGGCCGCATTTGGATCCTAATCTCTTGCTCCCTTGTCTCCTCTCCCTATTGAATCCTTATTTCTCTTGTATTGTTTTAACTACTGTAAACTCTACAAGCAGGGATATCTTCTATAAGTGTTTGTACAGAGCTGTGTATGCCTTGTAGCGCTTTATAAATGATTAATATTAGTAGTAGCAGTTATCCATTTGAAGAATAATAAGGTGTTTTGCATGCATTTGCATGCTTTGCATCTCATTAGCATTCAGCGCATGCTGCAATGTCACTTTGTGCATTATGGGAAAATAACACACATTGTTGTTAAGTGCCGTTGAGTCAGAGTTGACTCATGGAGACCCTCTGGATAGTTGATCTAAACCGAGTTCGGTCTTCAGTCAGGTGGCTTATTGCCGATAAAGTGGCACCCATAGCTGCTGTTATTGTATCGATCCATATCATTGCTGGCCTTCCTCTTTTACATTGACTTCAACCTTGTCAAGTATGATGTCTTTCTCTAACAATCTCTCTCAGCGCATGGTGTGTCCAAAGTATGAAAGACGAGCTTCTAAAGAAAGCTTTGATTTGATCTCCTCTAGTACTGACTGGTTTGATCTTCAAGCAGTCCATGATATACACAGTATTCTTCCCCAGCACCATAATTCAAAGGCATCGATTTTCTTCCTGTCTATCTTTTCACTGTCCAACTTTCGCATCCATATGCCAATATTGAAAATACCCTGGCTTGGAGAAATCAAATCATTGTTTAGAGAGAGACATCTCTGCTCTTGAGAATTTTGTGTAGGCCCTTCATAGTCATTCTGCCAAGAGCAATGCGTCATTGGATTTCTTGACTGCTTATCATTTCTGTATTGATTATTGATCCAAGTAGGTTAACGTTATCAACTATTTCAATTTCTTCTCCATCAAAGGTGAACTTATTGATTTTGCCAGTTGTTAGGATCTTTGTCTCCTTTACATTAAGGTACAGGCCCATTTTAAGACTATGGGGCATGTTTACTAAACCGGGCTAACGGTTAACCTGGGCTATCTGCAACTAGGTCCTATATTATTCAATGGGACCTAGTTGCAGATAGTCCGGGTTAACCGTTAGCCCGGTTTAGTAAACATACCCCTATGTTTCTTCATCTTGAGAAGCAAATGTTTCAGATCGTCTTCACTTTCAGTCAGTAATATAGTATCATCAGCATAGCAAAGGTTGTTGATGAATCTTCCACCAATATTCACACCACGGTTGTCTTCATACAGTCCTGCTTCTCTGATGATTTGTTCTGTGTATCAATTAAACAGGTAGGGGAAAGTCTACTTGTTTAATTTAATCAAGGGCGAACACCTTTGCTGATTTTAAACCATTCTGCTTCTCCTTGTTCCATTTGAACTTTTGCTTCTTGATCAATGCAAAGGTTGTGCAAGAGAACTATCAGGTGTTCTTCTATGCCCATGCTTCTTAATATGGCCCAGAGTTTCTTATGGTTTACACAGTCAAAATCCCTGCTGTAATCAATAAAACACATATAGATATCCTTTTGGTATTCTTTTGTCTTTTCAAGGATCCATCTCACATCCACGATAATGTTTCTTTTCCTCTCCCTTTCCTGAACCTTGCTTGCACTTCATGCAGTTCTCGTTCCAGGTATGGTTGTAGTCTCTGCTGTATGATCATGAGCAGGGCCGGATTTAGCTATACGCCATGTACGCCATGGCGTAGGGCCCACAGCTGCAAAGGGCCCACAAAAATTGAACTAGTTAGGCTTTTTTTTTTAAATAAAATAAAAAAAAACCTGCTGGCTGCCGCCGCGGGGCCCCCTCTGCTGCCGCGGCAGCATGGACTGACCCGTGGGGGCCCCCTCTGTAAGCTCGGTCCCTCCCTCCATGCCTCCGTGTCTCCCTCCGTGCAGGCTGTTAGAGACGCGAAGGCAGACTGTCTCCTTCTGCCTTCCCGTCTCTGTTAAGCCCGCAGGGGCTGATGGGAAATTTCCCATCAGCCCCTGCGGGCTTAACACAGACGCGAAGGAGACAGTCGGCCTTCGCGTCTCTCACCGCCTGCACGGAGGGCGACACGGAGGCCTGGAGGGCGTGACCGAGCTTACCGCGGGGGCCCCCGCGGGTCAGTCCATGCTGCCGCGGCAGCAGAGGGGGCCCCGCGGCGGCAGCCAGCAGGTTTTTTTTTTTAAATTAAATTTTACTTTAGGCCGGGGGAGGGGGAGGGGGTAGGACTGGTAATTGGGGGGGCTGGGACTGGGGCTGGAAATGGGTTGGGACTGGGACTGGAAATGGGCTGGGACTGGGACTGGAAATGGGTTGGGGGGATTAAGGCTGGAGGTGGGCTGATGAGGTTAGGACTGGTAATGGGCTGTGGGCTGTTGGGGGGGGGTTAGAACTGGTAATGGGTTTTGGGGGGTTTATACTGGTAATTGGCTGTTGGCTGTTGGGGGCGGGCTGGTAATGGGCGATGGGGGGCTAGGACTGGAAATGGGCTGGGGGGTTAAGACTGGAGGTGGGCTGATGGGGTTAGGACTGATAATGGGCTGTTGGGGGGGTTTAGAACTGGTAATGGGCTTTGGGGGGGGTTAAGACTGGTAATGGGCTGTGGGCTGATGGGGGCTGTCTGGTAATGGGCTATGGGGGGGGGTTAGGACTGGAAATGGGCTGGGGGGGGTTAAGACTGGAGGTGGGCTGATGGGGTTAGGACTGGTAATGGGCTGTGGGCTGATGGGCTGATGGGGGGGGGTTAGGACTGGCAATGGGCTATGGGGGGCTGACTGGAAATGGGTTGATGGGGTTAGGACTGGAAGTGGGCTGATGGGGGGTTAGGACTGGTAATGGGTTATAGGGGGGGCTTAAACTGAAAATGGGGTGATGGGGGTTAGGACTGGTATTGGGTTGGGGGGTTGCTAGGACTGGAAATGGGCTGATGGGTGGCTAGGACTGGAAATGGGCTGATGCAGGGACTAGAAGGGAATGGATGCTGGGTGAGGCTGGAACTAGAAGGGAGCTGATGTTGGGGGAGGATTAGAATGGGATGGGGCTGGAAGAGTAAAATGGAGAAGGGAAAAATATTTTGTGTGGGAGGGATAAAAAAATCTACAATTGGCCGGGTATTGGGAGAGTAAGTGGGGATTGAGGATGGAGGGGTAAAATTTGAGTGGATGAAATAGGAATGAGGAAAGAGCAAAAGGAGAAAGATTAGTATGTTAAAGCAGATGTAGAGAGAGAATGGAAAAAAACTAGAAGAGAGAAGAAAGGACAAATGGACAGCAGACGATGGAGAGTTAGCAGAAGACATGAAGAAACCAGAAGAAAGTGGCTGGAGCAATTGCAGCTGAAAAAAATGCACAAAAGGTAGAAAAATATCTCTTTATTTTGAATTTATTAATTGGAATATGTCAGCTCTGGTAAATGTGCATCATTAACGTCTGCGCTTTGTTTAGTACAAGAGCAAATTAATGTATAGTTTTATTTCTACAGTGTTGTACATTCCAAGTTTGGCTTTTGGGATTCCCAGTTTAATTATTGTCTTCCTGTTTCTAAAATGTGATTACTTGTTTGGTGATGGTCTATGTTCTGCATGTGTAACTGAGCTGAGGTGTTCTGTTTATATAATTCCTATTTGACATTGCCACTTGTTCTCTTTCCCCAGTAGGTCATGTATTGTTGTTCTCTGAAATGTATTGGTTTAATATTTGCAGTGTTGCCTTTTGATTGGTAGAGTATGGTGCTTTGTGAGTCCTGGTAGTGCTGTTAGGATACGGCGGGTTTGCTATGGGTTCTAAATGGGCAGTGTTTGTAGTAGTTCCTAATGTGTCTGGCAGTTGGCACTGGATTATAGTAATGTAGAAATCTTTTAGTCTTTCTTTATCCATACACTCATTAAGAGGCACGTTTACTAAAAGTTAGTATATGGTAACATTATGCAAATATTTATGCAAATGAGGCCCCTTATGCAAATGAGGCCCACACCCCCCTTGGGCCGCCCCTGCTGGGGGCCCACAATTTTTGTTGGCATAGGGCCTCACTCAAGGTAAATCCGGCCCTGATCATGAGTAGAATCTTGCTAGCATGTGGGGTCAGAGTGATTGTGCGAAAATTTCCACAGTCAGTCGGATCACCTTTCTTCAATATTGGTATAAACACAGATCTTTTCCAGTCAGTTGGCCAAAATGTCCTCCAAATTTCCCGGCAGAGCCTTGTAAGTATGGTAACAGCTACATCAGATTGCTGTAATATTTCTGTGGGAATGCCATCAATGCCCAGTGCTTTGTTCTTTGATAAAGCATTCAAAGCTGCTTTGACTTCTTTCATCACCAATGGTTCAGGATCATAAGGTACAGGTTGAAACGGCTGTTGGTCCACTTGATCTTTATGGTATAATGACTCTGTATATTCTTTCCACTTTTTCTTGATCTTCTCAACATCATTCAACATGGATCCTTGCGCATCTTGTAGCGTTTCAATTCAAGGTTGGCATTTTTTCTTTAACTCTCCTAGCTTTAGGACAGCTAATCATCTTCGGCCTCTAATAGTTTTGGATTCTATTTCATTGCATGCATCATTGTAATATTTCTCCTTGTCTGTTCTTGCTGCATGTTGGAAATCTCTGAGTTCTCTAATTGCCTCTCTTTCTCCACTGGCTTTAGCTTCCTTGCATTTCTCTAGCTCTAGAGGGCCACAATCCAACCAGGTTTTCAGGATTTTCCAAATGAATATTCATGAGATATACAATATTTGTACATGCTGCCCCATTCTATGCAAATATATCTCATGAATATGCATTAAGGGCATCCTGAAAAGCAGTCTGGATTGTGGCTCTCCAGAACTGGAGTGGACACCTCTGAATTAGAGAGTAATGTTATAAGGAGATGCCTAATTTAAGCATGAAATGTAGCTTCTAAAAGGCGTGATTGTGATCATTTTTGCGTGTAGGTGGTCACACGCGCACAAATGGCCTCTTATAAAAATAGTGACCAATGTAAAAGTGCACGTGCTGATTTGATGGTGCATACGTTTCCCTGTGGGAGTGCATGGGAATGAAGTTTGGGCAGTGTATGGGCAGAGTGTGAAAGCATGTGCAAATACCTTGTGTAGATTTATTTTATTTAACATTTCTTATATACCGCCTTGATGTGAGCATTTACACCTCCTCTTACTGCTAACTCCTACATTTAGATGCATTCTTTGCCACCTACTTGTCTTTATAAAATAGCACCTAAGTAATCACCAACTTTCCCCTCTTGCATTAGGTGCCTCATTAAAAAATGACCTTCTTACTGTGCAATAACTACCTTTGTACTTTGTCCCCCAAAAATCCTTGGAATACTCCCAACATTTAATGCTGAGGTTTTGCACATGCCACATGCTAACTTTGGCAATTACCAGACAGGTGCAAAACCTTAGTGGAGACTGGTGGATAGGCCCCTTGATCATTTTATTCTGGGGGAAGCAAAAGCTTTATTCTTAAACCCAAATATGTCAAATATTACTGTACTTACATATTGATAGTTAAAATTCTTACCCTTTTTGGCACGCTCTTTTGTGAAATATGTGGTTTGGCTGGCTTTATTCCTGCATGGATCTCGGGCTGCTTCCCACTTCAGCTTCAGCAGCTCATCCTCGGAAAGCAGGTGACCATTCTCCAAGGAAAACAGAGAACAAGAGAAACACTAAAACCCACTGATCTTACTGCTAGAAAAAGTTTCAAATGCACTGTGGATCACGTGTTTAGAAATGGAACTGTCCCGAAGTATTACGGTATGGTTAAAACTAGTGGGCTAGAGTTACTAACATGAACTACCGCATTTGCGTACGTTAACTCTCTTAATGTGCATTGTTTTGCCGCAGGTTCTCGCTTTATGCAATTAGTTACTAATAATACGTGTTGAAGGCATTAAGGTGCGACTAATGCACTCTAGTCCTTAAGAGGGTAATTTTCAAAACTCTGTAGGAAGGTAACTTTACTAGTGGACTTTGCACGGATTTTCAAATGGAAAGACTTTCCTTGTAACAAGCATCTGCACTTGCTTTTCCTATAAATACTTTGGAACTTATTTGGGATTTACATATGTCTAAACAGGTATATACATGTGTAAATTGCATCCATGTATAAGAGGCCAATTTACACATGAATGCCCTTAGTTCATGGAAGTATCAAGGGGGCATGGTTTGGCTGTGGCATGGACAGGACAAAAATTTACATATGTTTTCCCTATTTCATATAGGGAATACAAATGTAAGCCTAAAATTTTGTATGTCGAGATGTCCTCCTGCACCCTGGCGTGTGTCAATTCTTAAAAAGTGCACGATTAGGCCAGCCCTTTACAGGAGCAATTAAGGGGATTATCTCCCTTGAATCCCCCTAGATTATTTCTCCCTCTAAATAAAAATTTGATTGAAAAGCAGCCTCTATAATACAGTAGCAGCATTGACACGTTTCTATTTGCTAATGGCTCACATGCACATGTAAGTGCCGACATGTAAGTTACAAAATGCTGTCACGCTTAAAATGACTCTTCCCATTGCACATGGATATACACATCCACAGGCAGTCCTGTACTTCCTTTCTAAAATACCCACGAAATTGTGTATGTCCCGACCTCAACATCTCAATTACAATATTCATGTACTATCTACAATGTGCTTTCATGTATCTTGTGTGTATCTTTCTATCCTACCAGAGCCTGTTGGTGGCAGAAGACAACGCTGTGCCAATAAGCACATCGTGATGGCAGCTTTATACATGCAGGCTACATTGTGTGTGCAGTTTGTGGAGAGAGTATGGTGAGTGCAGCGTATCTGTGTTGGACTAGGCTCTGCCCCCTTGAATTCTAGAGGACTTGGATCATAACCAGTGATCTAGCTGCCCACAATCTGTCCTTGTGCCATATTGAAAACCCTGCAATGGGGGACTCAGTAATGGCAAGGTTAACAAGTGAGGAGGGAAATAGTTAAAAGCTCGGTTGATTTTTATTAAATTGTTAAGTGTGGATTACTATTAGAAACTTAAAGTAACTGCATGACTTGCATAAATACATGCATAAAGGTGATGCCAAGCATATAGCGGGAATAAAATATGCCTGTTAGACCATGAGGGGCCTTGCAAAGGATCAGAAAAGGGAACACAAGATGTTGGACATTAGTCAAGAGTCCATAACAATTTGCTTGGTCATGGTGATGGGGCATAAGCTCTATGAATTAGCCAATAGGAATAAGAATCAAAATGCTGCTAGCCAGAGAGGTAGGAACATTGCTATTAAAAATATATTTCTAGTCTAGACTTGAAAAACTATCAAGATGAAACATTTGCTGCTGGTCCCTTTTAGTTCGGCTTTTCTTAGCATATTTACTTCTGCTTTTGACTTATAAAATATGTGCTGATCAATACTAGTTAGAGACTTGCATTTTGTGCTAGAATCCCTGCACATCTGTCAACTTTCTCAATTGTGCAATTTATAAATAAAGGCTCGTTCCAATTATTCAAAGAGTACTTCTTTATTTCAAAATTTACACGACACAAGAAAGCTAATGCTGGCACTGTTAATCTACCCAGATTTGGAAAGCTGCTCAAAGTTTTTGTGACCACATCAGATAAGATAATTAATGGCTACCAAAATGGTGCATTAAAATTATCAGTACTGGCTAGACAAGTTAATATATACATCCTGGAAAAGACTCAGAGAAGACCTGGTCAGTTCTTAATGATAATGGGTGACTCTGAAGACCCATATAAATATGAAGTTAACAAAAATCAAAAAAAGTGGGATTCCAGCAAATGTGAGAAGATAATTTTTCTGCATCAAGGATAGTATAATGAAGCATACATCACTTTCCTGAAATTTGGGCATATGACCACTAGAGGGAGCGCTAGACATCAGAGACACACAATGTCACTGTTGGATAGCATTTCTCAACCTCTTATCTGTGACACATCTAGCAAACTGTATTCGTGTGTGTGACACACTAAATGCTACAGTCTGAGGCTGAACAAAAAGCAAGCCCATATATCATTTTATTATAGTTAAAAATAATGCTTGGGTTAGCGGCAACAGTGATCATTGGAGTGAGGGAGCAGAATTAGGGAGCAGTTATGGGACTTCCCCCAGCCTGCAGGCACACATGCTTGCTAGGGAAAGTATAGGTTTGCTGTCTTTCAGAATTTTAGTGACACACCTCTCAGCCCTTGGTGAAACACAGGTGTGTCCCGACACTCTGGTTGAGAACCATTACTCTAGGACAGTGATGGCTAACCTTTTTGAGCCCGAGTGCCCAAACTGCCGCACAAAACCAAAGAATTTCCTCAAAGTGCCAGCACGTCATTTGCATAAGTGGTCTTATTTGCATAAATATTTGCATAATGTTACCATACACTAACTTTTAGTAAACATGTCTCTTAATGAGTGTATGGATAAAGAAAGACTAAAAGATTTCTACATTACTATAATCCAGTGCCAACCGCCAGGCACATTAGGAACTACTACAAACGCTGCCCATTTAGAACCCATAGCAAACCCGCCGTATCCTGACAGCATTACCAGGACTCACAAAGCACCATACCCTACCTATCAAAAGGCAACACTGCAAATATTAAACCAATACATTTCAGAGAATACTGGGGAAAGAGAACAAGTGGCAACGTCAAATAGGAATTTCCTCTTGTACCAAACAAAGTGCAGATGTTAATGATGCACATTTCCCAGAGCTGACATATTCCAGTTAATAAATTCAAAATAAAGAGATATCTTTCTACCTTTTGTGCATTTTCTTTTTCAGTTGCAATTGGTCCAGCCACTTTCTTCTGGTTTCTTCATGTTTTCTGCTAACTCTCCATCGTCTGCTGTCCATTTGTCCTTTCTTCTCTCTTCTAGTTTTTTTTCCATTCTCTCTCTCTCTACATCTGCTTTAACATACTAATCTTTCTCCTTTTGCTCTTTCCTCATTCCTATTTCATCCACACAAATTTTACCCCTCCATCCTCAATCCCCAATTACTCTCCCAATACCTGGCCAATTGTAGATTTTTCATCCCTCCTACACAAAATATTTTTCCCCTCTCCATTTTACTCTCCCAGCCCCATCCCATTCTAATCCTCCCCCAACATCAGCTCCCTTCTAGTTCCAGTCTCACCCAGCATCCATTCCCTTCTAGTCCCTGCATCAGCCCATTTCCAGTCCTAGCCCCCCATCAGCCCATTTCCAGTCCTAGCTCCCCCATCCATTTCCAGTCCAAGTCCCTTCATCAGCTCATTTTCAATCCTAGCCCCCCCCCATCAGCCCATTTCTAGTCATTTCCTAGCCCCACCATCAGCCCATGTCAAATCATAGCTCCCCTCCACTCAGCCCAATTCCAGTCCAAGCCCCCCCATGAGCCTACTTCCAGTTCTAGCCCCTCCATGAGTCCATTTCAATTCAAGCCCCCACCACAGCCCATTTCCAATCTTAGCTCCCCCCAACAGCCCATTTCCAGTCCTATCCTAGCTGTTCCATCAGCCCATTTTCAGTCCTAGCTCCCTTCCCTCACAGCCCATTTCCATTCCAAGCCCCCTCCCCATCAGCTATTTGCAGTTCAAGCCTCCCCTTCCACTCAGCCCATTTCCAGTCCTAGCAACACCCCAACCCATTACCAGTCCTAGCCACCCATCAATCAACTTCCAGTCCTAACCCCCATCACCCCATTTTCAGTTTAAGCCCCCCCCTATAACCCATTACCAGTACTATAACCCCCCCCCATCAGCCCATTTCCAGTCAGCCCCCCATAGCCCATTGCCAGTCCTAACCCCCCCCCATCAGCCCACAGCCCATTACCAGTCCTAACCACATCAGCCCACCTCAAGTCCTAACCCCTCCCCATCAGCCCATTTCCTGTCCTAGCCCCCCCATAACCCATTATCAGTCCTACCCCCCCATCAGCCCACTACCAGTCTTAACCCCCCATAGCCCATTACCAGTCCTAACCCCCCCCATCAGCCCACTACCAGTCTTAACCCCCCCCATAGCCCACTGCCAGTCTTAACCCCCCCCATAGCCCATTGCCAGTCTTAACCCCCCCCCATAGCCCATTGCCAGCCCTCATCAGCCCACAGCCCATTGCTAGTCTTAACCCCCCCCCCCATAGCCCACTGCCAGTCTTAACCCCCCCAGCCCACTGCCAGTCTTAACCCCCCTCCCTAGCCCATTGCCAGTCTCAACCCCTCTCCCTCCCTCCCTAGCCCATTGCCAGTCTCAACCCCCCCTCCCTCCCTCCCTAGCCCATTGCCAGTCTCAACCCCCCTCCCTCCCTCCCTCGCACATTGACAGTCCCAACCCCCCTCCCTCCCTCGCTACCCCCTTGTCTGTCTCAACCCCCCTCCCTCCCTCCCTAGCCCATTGCCAGTCTCAACCCCCCTCCCTCCCTCCCTCCCTAGCCCATTGCCAGTCTCAACCCCCCTCCCTCCCTCCCTAGCCCATTGCCAGTCTCAACCCCCCTCCCTCCCTCCCTCCCTAGCCCATTGCCAGTCTCAACCTCCCTCCCTCCCTAACCCATTTCCAGTCTCAACCCCCCTCCCTCCCTAGCCCATTGCCAGTCTCAACCCCCCTCCCTCCCTAGCCCATTGCCAGTCTCAACCTCCCTCCCTCCCTAGCCCATTGCCAGTCTCAACCTCCCTCCCTCCCCCATTGCCAGTCTCAACCTCCCTCCCTCCCTCCCTAGCCCATTGCCAGTCTCAACCCCCCTCCCTCCCTAGCCCATTGCCAGTCTCAACCCCCCTCCCTCCCTCCCTCCCTAGCCCATTGCCAGTCTCAACCCCCCTCCCTCCCTCCCTAGCCCATTGCCAGTCTTAACCTCCCTCCCTCCCTAGCCCATTGCCAGTCTTAACCTCCCTCCCTCCCTCCCTCCCTAGCCCATTGCCAGTCTTAACCCCCCCCCCCCCAGCCCTTTGCCAGTCCTACCCGCCCCCCCTCGGCTCATGGCAATTAAAAAAAAAAAAAAAAGCTGGCCGCCGCGGCGGCATGGTGTGTCCCGCGGGGCTTCCTCTGCCCGGTGGGACTCTCCCGGCGCAGCTCAGCCTCTCTCTGCCGGCTTGCAGATTCGCGAAGGGAGAGAGAGTCTCCCTCGCGTATCTGTTAAGCCCGCAGGGGCAGATGGGAAATTTCCCATCAGCCCCTGCGGGCTTAACAGAGACGCGAGGGAGACTTTCCCTTCGCGTATCTGCAAGCCGGCAGAGAGGGGCTGAGCTGCGCCGGGAGAGTCCCGCCGGGCAGAGGAAGCCCCGCGGGACACTCCATGCCGCCGCGGCGGCCAGCTTTTTTTTTTTTTTTAATTGCCATGAGCCGGCATATATTAATTTGCGACCTTCCCGCGTGCCAGCTGCAAGGCCTTCGCGTGCCACAGCTGGCACGCGTGCCATAGGTTCGCCATCGCTGCTCTAGGACAAAGACTATAGAGAGATGCAGTTTTAGCAGCTCTACAATAGACAGCCTGCCCCTCCTGTCTGCCCACAGGGATCCAATCTCCCACAGGCAGAGAAGAGGGGTCTTTGCCATGATCACAACGTTTTTATGCCCAAGGGGGTGGGATTCCCGCAGGCAGTCTGCTGTCTGCCGGGTTGTGATTGTGCTATATCAAACCCTAGGGAATACAACCTATCATACCATACATATCAATTCCCTATCAAAACCCCCCTGCATTCATTCAAACAACTAACAATAATTTTTGTTGGACTGTTTGCCTTGAGCGATTATTCACTCTTGTAGCAAAACTGTCCTTTTATTCGTTTTAATGAGCGATTCTCAAATTCATCTTAACCCGTGAATAACCGGGGAACTCACACACAATGAATCCCCCCAAAAAACCCTAAAAATCGCCCACTTAACTTATGGGGCGAATCCACCACTTCTTATGTCCAGTCTTCTGGTCAGGAACAAAGAACTTGCTTTTACTTCTTATCAACTTATCTACAGCGATACTTCTGTTCTTAATGCAATTTCCAAGCCGTTGGTCATTTTTCCCCTCAAACGGTAAACAATTGGCTGGCTAACTTTCAAACCCAAATCAAATGAAGGCAGCGACATAGCGCCATGTTTCAGGTCTCGTATTTTCTTCACCCTTCATCAGGCCGTATCCAAGGCTAAATGCCTCTGATTCTCCCACACCAGATCTTATGGGGGAAATCTTGCTGACGTCAATACTCTCACACCAATGAAAGATCTCCTGATTAGATTTACATCAGACTCCATCAATCCAATTCAAGGTTCAACCCAAAATGATTTGGAGCCTGCGCCACAAGACATATGAGAAGAGACTTGAAGACCTAAATATGTATACGCTAGACAAGAGGAGGGACAGGGAGATATGTTACAGACCTTTAAATGCTTAGGACCCTGTTTACAAAGCATTTTCCCCATAGATACAAAATGGGAAAATCCTTTAGTAAACAGGTCTCTTAGAGCATTAATGAACAAACAAACCATTTTCAAAGATGGGGAAGCTGTAAAACCAGAGAGCATAACATGAAGCTGCAAGGGGGTAAACTGAAAGGCAACATCAGGAAATACTTTTTCACTGAAAGGGTGGTGGATGCTTGGAGTGCCCTTCCATTTGGGAAGGATCATTTCTCTTCTGCTCCTTCCTCCCGTCACATACAGAACAATTTCTGAACTTTTCCCCTTTATAAAATAGGGGTATAAGTGGGGGATTCACATGCCAAAACTAGGCATGAGCACGTACACCATCTCTAGACTTGGTATAAGCACATACCTGGATTTATAGGAAATGCGCGTAAGTTATTGCATTCTACGTATAACTTACATGTGTATATTTGTGATCCCACTATCCTTCACCCATGTGCACACCCAGTCTGAAAGCACGTACCATTTGACTTATGCGCCTGCTTATAGAATAGAGACAGTCTAAAGCACTCGTGTAAGTGTCCATCTGCACTTGTAAGTCATTTAAAATACTTGATTAACATACAAATTAACACAGTCGGTTATAAAATTACCCCTTAGTTCTCTGTACATGGAGTGACTTTTTCTTGTCCAATTCTCCTAGAGAGGGGAAACAAACCATAAACAAAAGCCAGGTTACTGGCAGAGAGATTCCACCACCCCCTTGTCCCTCGGGATCCATCACCTTATCATTATGCATTTATGTAACCCCAGAGACTATCGTTCAACAAGGGCCTGCCTGAGGATCCCCTAACAATTTATTTATGAATGACCTGGAAATAAATCGCAAGAGGAGTGTGAAAAAATGCAAGAAGAGCTTGTGAAACTGGGAGACTTTGTATCCAAATGGCAGATAAAATTCAGGGGCTGATTTCATGTAGGGCATGTAGAGAGTTACGTGCAGAGGTCCCTATGCTGAAGGACTTATGCATTTGAATGGGCTCTTACATGAGCACTTTGAGCAGTCATTATTCAACAAGTATGCATATAAATCCCATTATGCATATTGTCAGTTGGGGTGTACACGGAGGCGGAGCCAGAATGGAGCACAGGTTGGGATCAAGTCACTGCGCTGATCTAGGCTCAGGCTCATCCGTACATCCCTATTCTATAAAGTAAAGCCTATGTGTGCTTTATGTTATAAAACAGACCCTAAATACCTGCACCTTGCTGCTCCTTATTCCTGAAACAAACTATCCGAGTCTGTATGTCAGGCACCTTCTCTGGCCCTTTTCAAATCTAGGCCGCTTTCGAATCTTGACTCACCTGATCTCCTTTGTGTTGCCTTGACATTCCCCCTAGATGTATCCCATGTCTACACCAATTGTGTTGTCTGTCTTGACTAGATTGTAAGCTCTGATGAGCAGGGACTGTCTCTTACATGTCTATGCAGTGCTGCGTATGTCTTGTAGTGCTATACAAATGCTCAGTAGTAGTAGTAGCAGTAATAATGATGCGTATGGGGAAGAGAAACCCAAACTATAGCTATATAAAGTTAGGTTCTACATTAAGAGCCAATACTCAGGAAAAGGATCTAGGCATCATTGCGGCTAATACATTGAAATCCTCTTCTCAATGTGCAGCGGCAGCCAGAAAAGCTAATAGAATGCTAGGAATTAGAAGGGAAGGAGTGGGGAATTAAACAGAGACTATCATAGTGGCTTCTTTATCACACCATGGTGAGTCCGCGCCTTGAGTATTGTCTTATCTCAAAGAGAGATTTATTTTATTTATTTATAGTCTCTTTTATACCGCACTATTCAGCATCAGCGCGGTTTACAGTAAACAATGAACACCACATTTCCAATAGTACTTTGTGTTTACATATGAACAGGAAATTCAACTTGGCTAACAGGGGAACTATATACAATAACAATATATACAATTCACAGACTAGTCATGTGCTCGTATGGTTTCAGACAGTGGAGATTTGGGTGGTTTCAGCAGTTGGTACTGAGCTTCTATTGGTTTCCGGGTAATGTAGGAGGAAGAGGTAGTGTTTCACGGCTTTTCTGAATTGGAATATATCTGTGATTGTTCGGATGTTGTGAGGGAGGTTATTCCAGATCATTGGTGCATAAAATTTGTAGGCCCTGCTGGATGTTGACTTGGTGCATTGAGTTATTGATCTTGGGACTATCAAGGTGTTTTTTGCTACTGATCTTCTGTCCCTATTGTGGAGTGTCATCTGGATTAGCTCTGTTAGTGATGCTGACGAGAGACCTTTGATGGCTTTGAAGGTGAGTAGCAAGGTCTTAAATGTAATTCTACCTTGAATCTGGAGCCAGTGGAGTTGTTTCATAATGGGTGAGACATGGTCTTTCCTGGATGCTCCGTGTAGAACTCTTGCTGCGGTGTTCATTGCCATTTGCAGTGGGTTTAGAGTGGTTTGGGGGAGTCCCTGCAGTATTGCATTCGCATAATCGAAATGCGGGATGATTAGTGCCTGATAGATAGTCCTGAAATCATCTGGCTCAAGCAGAGATTGCAGGTATCTAAGGGATCTGATTTTATGATATACTGCCCTTACAGTGTTACTTATATGTGCCTGCATATTTAGGTTCTGGTCTAGTGTGACGCCGAGGTACCTGATCGTGGATTTGATCTGGAGGTCTGCGTCCTTCACTTTTAGTACTGCCGGCGCAGTGAAGTTACGGTTCCTTGTAATGAACATCACCTCCGTCTTCTTGTGTTGAATCCGGAGGTTTTGGGATTGTAGCCAATTGGATATTTCATTTATGCAGCATGTTATTAATGAGAGGTCGGGGTTTTCTGTTGCAAAAGGCGTGTATAATAGCACATCATCTGCGTATATCATGCAGTTAACGTTGAAGGACCGGATCAGGTTGCAGATAGGTTGCATGTAAATATTGAACAGCAAGGCGGAGAGGGAGGAGCCTTGTGGGACACCTTGGCTTTGGTGGAATGGATCTGATGATGTGTCTCTGGATCGTACCTGCTGCCATCTGTCCGAGAGGTAGGACCTGCACCACTCGAGTGCTTTACCGGAGATTCCTTTCTCGTTGAGGCGTTCTAGGAGGCGCTCATGGCTCACGGAATCAAATGCTGCCGCGATGTCAAGGATGTCAAGCAGAATTAGAAAAGGTAAAGTGTAGGGTGATCAAAATGATGATGGGGATGGAGAGAGTCTCCTATGAGAAGAGGCTAAAGAGGCTAGGGCTCTTTAGCTTGGAGGAGAGCGCTGAGGGGAGATAGGAAAGAGGTCTATAAAATAATGAGCAAGTTGCTGGATTTCCTCCGCCAATTCTTCCAACATGTCCATTTGTAAAATGGCTGCTCACACTGCATGTGGATTCATATTTTAGAAAAGGCTCCGTGTTTAACAGAGCCCTTTCTAAAATGCCAACAATAAGAAAACATCTTCCAAAATAGCAGGAAATCACAGTAAAATAAACAACAAACTGTACGTGTAGTTCATACTAAGATTTCAATAGAATCAAGAAAAGACCTTTTCGTGATTCTATTGAAATTTTAATATGGACTACACCAGATGTCATAACTTTCAGATCTCTAAATTGCAGAAGGGGTCATTCCGAGGCACAAATAGTGGGGATGGATGTCCCAACAGGATGTCCATCCCCACTATTCGGGGCTTTTCCTGGTCCCAACTACCTTCCCCACTTATTTATTTATTTATTTATTTATTTAACATTTCTTCTATACCGCGCTATTACAATCAGCGCGGTGTACATCGAACAAAACATAGAACGGGTAACTATTTACAGGGTAACTATTTACATGTTAAATTAGTATTGTCACCAATATTCTTGTTATACGGGGAAGGTAGATGGGGGCAGGAAAAGGGTGGTGTCAGAGTGGGCAGTGGGCAGTGGGCAGTCGTCGGCCCTGGACGTACAGGGCTGATTCCAATGTTGGCCCAGCACGTCCGGGGCTGGCAGCTTGCACGGGGAACTTATTCCATCTTGTAGGTGAAATAAGTTCCCCTAGTCGCTCTGGGTTGGTGGGCCCGGGAGGCAGAAGGGGCAGGGAGGGCCGAGGACATTCCCCACAGCCCGGCCCTGGCCTAAGGGGGCCAGATTGGGGGTTGGGCTGCGGGAAAACAGCTCTGCAGCCGGCGGCGGGGATCGTGGCTTTTCAATGTAGCCGCGGTGCAATGGCAACCAGACGCCATGGCGCTGTAGCTCCATTGAAGAGCTCTGACTGAGCTAGCTGGGCAAGGCCTGTACATGCAGGCTGGACAGAATCAGGGTCCTGGCCTGCATCTACAGGCCTGTTCGTGATTCTGATCCCGTGGGGCATGACATGCCTCACAGGATCAGAATCCCAGCTCACTGGGTATTTCCGGGTCCAAAATGGTTTGAGTGCAAATAGAACAACTGTACCTATGGTTCATGCCTTATCTCCAGGAAGGGAAAAAAATCAAGTCTCTATCTCAAAAGATTACAGAGAAGAGTGCCTTTAGAACCTTTAGTTTTAGAATAGACAGACTGAGAACCCATCAGATTCATCATTAACAATCAGTAACCATATCCTGTAATCCTATTTGGTAAAACTGTCATTCATACATTTCGAGCAGAATTGCGACCTTCCAATAGTCATATCTTCAGGTTGCTTATTCTAAAGCAGAGATTCTCAACCCATTCTTTGGGCTACACCTAGTCAGTCAGGTTTTCAGATTAACCACAATGAATATGCATGACAGAGATCTGCACGCACTGGCTCCATTGCATGCAAATCTCTCTCATGCATATTCACTGTGCTTATCCTGAAAATCTGATTGGCTAGTTATGTCCCGAGGACTGGGTTGAGAATCCCTGCTTTAGAATAAGCAACCTGAAGATATGACTATTGGAAGGTCACAATTCTACTTGAAATGTATGAATGACAGTTTTTTTTTTACCAAATAGGATTGCAGGATATGGTTACTGATTGTTAAAGATGAATCTGATGGGTTCTCAGTCCATCTATTCTAAAACTATTGTCTATTGAAAGGAAAGTGATAGATGTTTACATTTTTTAAAGATGAAGTGAGTAAAATAATATTAAGTTATCAGGATGGAATTAGCTTTCATTGTTGCCCTGGAATGAAAGAGCATAGCAAGTGTTCATTTATAGAGGACACCGTAGAATGAATAGCTTCAAGAAAAAGTGCAAATCAGGGACAGTTTTAGAGAACCGAGGTTCATGAAGCTGGCACCAGCATAGCTCAGCTCATATAAATATGTATTTTCAATAACATATTTATATTCTGCACTTTACTGACATATGTTAGAAGGCAGAATACAGCCATTAAAAACAATAATTCATCAAAATGTTACATCCCAAGTTAATGGAAAATAAAATAACGTCAAATTCTTCCTCTAATGCAAAAAAAAAAAAAAAAGAAGAAAACTAATGAACATTCAGCGCCCCAATCAGGCGGCAGGGACCCACCTTGGCCTGTCACAGGCTCCGGGGGGAGGGGGGGATGCTGGCGATCTTTGGGGGGGGCTGCCGGGAAGGATTAGGGAGGCAGCCTACACTCATTCCACCTCCGTGGTGGAATACACAGGCCATTCTACCGCTGACAACTGGACGTACAGAGCCGTGAGCAGAATCGGCTCTGTATGTCCGGGGGTCGGTCTAGCCCATGCTCTGCCCCATCACGCCTTCATCCCCCGCAGCACACACAGCGGCTCTGTGCATGCAGCGGGGAATGGGTGAGTGCAGCAGGGGACGGAGGCAGAATATTGGCAAGCTGGATAGCGGGGCTGCACGTCCTGGCAGGACATATAGTCCTGCTATTCGCCTCATAGAATCGGGGCCCTAATGTATTTGGATTTTCAGAAAGCTGTTGACAAGTTTCCTCATGAGACGCTCTTGGGAAAATTAAAAAGTCATCTGATAGGAGGCAGTGTACTGTTAAGGATTACGAACTGGTTAAAAGATGGAAAACAGAAAGTAGGGCTAAATGGTCAATTTTCTCAATGGAGAAAGGTGAATAATGGAGTACCTCAGGGATCTGTGCTGGGTCCGCTGCTTTTTAACATGTTTGTAAATGACCTGGAAATGGGAATAACGAGTGAGGTGATCAAATTTGCAGATGACACAAAATTATTCAAAGTTGTTAAAACACAAAAGGATTGTGAAAAATTACAAGAGGACCTTGAAATATTAGAAGACTGGGATCCACATGGCAAATGGAATTTAACATGGACGAGTGCAAAGTTATGCACCTAGGAAAGAACAACCCAAACTATGGTTACACGATGCAAGGTTCCACATTAGGAATCAGAACCCAGGAAAAGGATCTGGCCATCATCGCTGATAATACTTTGAAACCTTCTGCCCAGTGTGCAGCCATGACCAAGAAAGCAACTAGAATGCTAGGAATCATAAGGAAAGGAATGGATAGTAAAATGTATCAGTCCTTGGTGGAGCCGCACCTTGAATATTGTGTGCAATTCTGGTCACCATATTTTAAAAAGGAAATAGCAGAACTGGTAAAGCTACAGAGAAGAGCAAGCAAAATGGTAAAGGAGGAAATGTTTAAAAGGTTAAGGTTCTTCAACTTGGAAAAGAGATAGCTGAGGGGAGATATGATAGAGGTCTATAAAATAATGACTTCTGTGCACATGTGTTTGGCTTGCTCTCCCAGTTTAATGCTGCCATTTACGCCACACTTTAATGTGTGGCTAATTTGCATATGTGCCCCTTTCTGTATGCCGGTACTGAAGTTGCACACTATTGGTGTGCTGTATAGAGGCATACAGAGTTAATAGCGCATGACGTTAGACCCAGCTTTCTGCATCGGCCTGAAAGTGCAACTCCCATTCTGTTTTAACATCTTTCCCTTTGAGCTCCTACTTTCTTTCCCATTGACAGCACTTCTGCTTCAGCTGTTCCAGTGAGGTGGAAAAGCCAGCTTTGAGGCATTCCTAACTGGGGCTCTACATTTCAAACAAAGCTGAGAAACCAGATGGTACTTTGGTAGGTCTCTCTCTTTTGCTTTAACAGATATCTAAGCTCCACAAACAGAACAATGGCTGGGAAAAATCGTATCGCTAAAGCTGTTGCCCCTTTTACAGCTTCTGCCTCTGTCCAGACAGAGGTCCCAATGCCAGTTGAAGGACCGGTTCCATGTGTAGTGTGCCTGCATGCTGAAGCTCTCAGGAAACAAGTGGAGGAACTCAGAGGGGAGGTGGCGAGGCTGAGGAGCATTCAAGACAGTGAGAAGTACATTGATGAGAAGCAACAACCAAGCCCTCCAGCAAAAGAGAAGATGGGTACCTACAGAATGACGAAGATTGGATACAAGTCACTAGGGCCTGCAGAATCACCAATCCAACTTCTCCAGCCCTTGAATTGAAGAACCATTATGCAGCCCTGGAAGTGGAGGAGGTGAAAGCATCCCTGGAAAGGGAAGAACCAGAGTTCAAGTACCCCAAAGTTGCAGAATCAGTGACCACAAAGAAGCGAATGGTAGTGGTGGTTGGTGACTGTCTTCTGAGGGGTATTGAGGTGTTCATCTGCCAACCAGACTTGATGTCCAGAGAGGTATGCTGTCTGCCTGGTGCCAAAATCCAAGACATTATGGAGAGTTTGCCGAGACTCATCAAGCCCACTGACTATTACCCAATGTTGCTAATCCATGTCGGAACAAATGATACTGCCAGGTATCCCTCTGAGCGTGTCAAAAGTGACTTCATTGCTCTGGGACAGAGGGTGAAGCAGATACGTGCACAGGTGGTATTCTTTCAATTCTCCCTGTTGAGGGTAAATGCCAAGGCAGAGAGGCTCGCATCCTGGAGATGAATGCATGGCTGTGTGGATGATGTCATCGAGAGTGTTTTGGTTTCCTGGACCACGGGATGCTGTTCCAAGGGTTGCAGAGCAGAGATGGCATCCATCTGTCCAAGAAAGGTCGACTCATCTTCAGTAGCAGACCAGCTAATCTACTGAAGAAGGCTTTAAACTAGATTCATTGGGGATGGGTGAAGACAGCCCCAAGGTAAGTGAAAGCCCCCAGGTAAGTGAAACATTAAATACCTTTATGGAAATGGGTAAAAAGGGTAACATATGGAAAGCAGTGTGTATAAATGCCCATAGCATGGGAAATAAGAGCCCTGATGTTGAAGCTTTGATGGGACTGGCTGACTTGGATTTAGTGACAGTTACAGAAACATGGTTCACAGAAAACCATGACTAGGATGTAACTATACCAGGCTATACTTTATTCAGAAAGGACAGGGTAGGAAGAAGGGGAGGAGGAGTGGCACTATATGTAAAAAACATTCTTGCTCAATGGACGGGCCGGCCCTGATCCTGAATGGCCTCAGCCCTACCTTCCTCAAAAATTATGCTCTTTTATATATGTAATATTTAAAGTATTTCCAAAAGTACTTCACATTTTTTGACATTTAAAAGCTGATGCATAGTTAAGATGTTGGATAAAACAAAAAAGAATCCACAAAAATACTAAGATGTGCATAATGAAAGTATTGTTATAAACTGGTGCCTTGTTAATGCATGTTTTCATATGCGTTCCTTACACCTATTTTAAAGAGTCAGGTATGAGTGTACTTTGATGATTGACTTTGTATCTGTTTTTGTGCTTTATTGATGTATTTTTATTATTTATGTTTTCTGTGCTGCCTTGAACTGTGCAATTAAGTGGTTTATAAATGCTGTAAATAAATAAATAAATAAATAGGCATTTTTCTAAATTAACATTGTTCTTAAAGTGAAAAATGATCAGAAAGGAGCAACACTGACAATATTCCTCTCTCTTTCAGAATTCATTCTCCGCATTCAGATTTTACCAATAGACGGACCCCCCTCATCTCATAAGACCTAGTGATGCACCCATCAGAGCAAGGAATTTTGATTCCAAAATAGCCTGATTAGCTACCACTCTTGACAAGTCATATTTGTGACTCTGTGAAACAAGCTATTCTTTAGCTGTTTTTATTAGTCAGTGTTACCTGGAGCTGTGATATCAGATGGGTGAGAAATATCTGCAAGTCTTTGTATTGAACCTGCACATCCTGTATGTTCTGAAACAAAAAGATACAACAGGAGAAATTGTATTTATCGTTTGAGGGGAAAGTTCATATCTTTAATCCCATATTTTATCTTGTTCACTTGATATTCAAGATGCTCTTAAGTGTCTTAGCAATGAGAGGAACAGAGCCTGCAAATGGTGGCTTCTTCAATATACTGTAAATATCTACAAATTTCTGCTTCCGATAAATAAAAGCTATTTAAAACAGAAACACAGTGTGTGGAGTGCTTGTTTGCATGGACTCTGAGTTCCTGGACATTATGGGGTGTGTCATTTTATAAAACCTTTCTTGAGCATAAAGCATGTTTTACATGCGGAAAGGAACTCTTATAGTATTGGGTGCAGGTATACATGCATAAAAAGTAGACCCGCAGACAGATCGGACCTATTTTTATGAAGACCACATGTAGGCATTTCTGGGGCGAAGCTTGGGCGGAGCTGTGATGTGCATACATGTTTTATGAAATACACATGGAACGAACACACACATTTATAGTTCTCTCAGAACACTGTAGGAGAGGATCTGTGTGCTAATGAGACTGATTCAGAATGGCTATTTTATAAAGGCACATAAAAGTACATATGTAGCCTTTATAAACACCTTTATGACATTCCACATAGACTCTCTCTTATGAAATATACTCACATAAGTCCAAGTCAGCACATTCATGACCTCTTAAGCCAGAGTTAATGCCTCTTTAATATAAATGGGGAAGCTATACATCAAGGTCCAGGAGTAAAACCAAGAAACAAAACATGTCTTTTTTCATTTTTAACAAATAATATTTAATAATTATATACAACCATTATAAATAAAACATTTGGCTTCTACCTGCATCTGGGTAAAATGCTTATGTAATGTGTGATCAATCTATAAAAAAACAAATAAGATACAGTCATTGCATATATTTTAACAAAAAGCATTGACGGAACAATTATAAATTATTTCTTACATGCCCTTATAACAAGAAGAGTATCACAGTGATTAAGGATTTTCTCACACCACCTAAATATTTCATTAATAGCTTTCATGCTAGGGTGCATATCGCCTCACTAGGGAGAGCGTCAAAACCAATCAATTCTAAACCAACAAGGTTATCGTAATTATTCTACTTTGGATGTTTGCTTACATCAAACCTGCTTAGAAACATTATTCATTGATTTCTTAAAAATATCCCTTATGTAAAGATAAGGGTAACAATGATAAAATGACAATTAAATCAATTAAATAGTTTCTAGTATCACAGCTACAGATAAGGAGAATTTTGATAACGGGAAGGCCGCGGGGCCACGTACCGGCGTGCCGCTGATAACCGGGTGGGCGGCGTGGTGCATGGCCCCGGCCTCGTGCAGAGGAGGGGGGGGGGTCCGGAGAGGCGGGGGGGTCCGGAGAGGCGGGGGAAGGCATCCTTCGAATTCATTGGCTCTCGCAAGTGTTTGGAGCGCGGGAGCCAATGAGGGAGAGCAGGTGGAGAGAGGGTTGAGGTCAGCCGGGAGCTTGCCGGCGAGGCGTCAGTCCTTTGGAGCAGTGCGAGAGGACTGGCATCCCACCCGCCCAGCCCTATGGTGGGTGGATTTGGGGGGTTGCAGCTGGAAGGGGGAGCGGGATCCCGGAGGTGTCCGGGGTCCGGAGTTTTGGCAATACGCAGGGCGGGGGTGGGGTACCCCGACCCGTAGAACCCCTCGGGGCTTTTGCTAATAATATGGCGAAGCCGGATGAGGGGGGGATGGATATTGCCTGGGGGACGGTTCCCGGTGGAAGCGGGAGGGAACTCACTTTGCTACTCACACGGCTGGTGAGGGTCCCGCTGCCGGAAACCGTATGATGATGGTTTGGTTGTTGACAGATTGTCTGGATAATGTTTATGGTTAATGTTTATGGTTAATAAAGCTGCGACCAGTTGAATGCCAACATGTGTCTGAGTGTTGTTCTTGGGGGAGGGGGTGGGGGTGTCCTGGCCGGGGCGGGAGCACCGAGTCCGCCTTACCCGGTTATAGCTCCTAGAGGCAACTGAAATGATCCATTCCGATGCTGGAAATTGTTTTCAATCTTACTTTATCATTTTTTTAAAGATGATCTCTGCATAAGGGATATTTTTAAGAAATTAATGAATAATGTTTCTAAGCAGGTTGGTGTAAGAAAACATCCAAGAAAGAGTAATTATGATACCCTTGTTGGCAAATGGGTATGCGTAGAATTGATTGATTTTTAAATTCTATCCTTAATGAGGAGATATACAGTTTTAACATGAAAGCTATTAATGAAATACTATTGATGTTTTATTTAAGAAGTCTTAAAGAGAGTAATCACTCTGATACTATCCTTGTTTTAAGGGTATCTAAGAAATAATTTATAATTATTCTTTCAATTCTTTTTGTTAAAATATATACAGTACCTACTGTATATCTTATTTGATTTTCATGAATTGATCACATTATGTGTAAGGGACCCAATTTTCACCAGGATGTCTGGGGCATAAATAGTAATGTCTAAACAAGATGTTTCCCTGCATGCCAGTATTCAGTGAATATAGGCACCTTGATGTGCACAAAAGTATTTATTTTATTTATTTATTTACATTCTCTTATAAACCGCGCTATTCTTCATCAGTGCGGTTTACATTGAACAAACGGAAATTACATTGAACAGGGCATTATAACTTGGAGATAACTATTTTACAGGAAACATGGGCAAGTATGTGCATAGTTTAAACATATGCCAAACATATGCCCAAAATAGACACCTATACATTTAGACTATTCATTTGGCGAGATGCTCAGTGTTATACCTGATTTTCCAGCATTTAAACCAAATGCATAATCTAGGCATCTAGGTGCAGAAAATCAGTGCCAAGATGTATAAAAGGCACACTTTAGAAATGATATCCAAGTGCAATCTGGAGACATCCAGATGAAAAAGATTCAAAAAAGGCCAGGCAGGTCCATGTTCACCAATACCCAATACACGGACGTAACCAATATGGACATCATTGGTGACGGCCACAAAAATGCCTCTGCAAAGGTATTGCAGACAGGGGATGTTTCCCAGCCTGCCATTCAGTGAGCAGTGATATTCAGCAATGCAACAAACACAAAACAGGTTTCCCAATCCTATCAATTGTCTTTATGGCTCTAAACAGTACTGGGAATATTAAAGTATCATCTCCTCTAGACCCTCCGGTTGTTTTACTGGCAAAACAAGCACTTTTCAGATGCCTATTCATGGCCTAGAGCAGGTATAGACGAGGGCAGAGACATGCTGGCCATGTCTGAAATCGGGCACGCACATCTAAGGTATTCAGAAAACCCCAGACACGCCCCCATCATGCCCCATTCTAAATGGACATCCCCAATTCCCCACACCAGGTACATCTCTATAAATATTTTGTAAAATGGCTCGGGGGACGTCTCCATGATTTGGACATCTGCATACCTGTTTTCACACATCCAAAGCAGGAGCAGAGCTTCTAAAATGACCCCATAAGTGTTTAAGTGGCCCTAGAATGTACCAAACCTGCTCTACCCATAGAACACATAGGATTATGTATAGAGCGGAATCCTTAAATCCTAGTCTATATAAAATGCTGCCAAAAAAAAGAACACCTAGAAGATCAGCACAACGCCAAATGTCTAGGTGCTTTTTAAATATTGACCCAAAGATTTTCACCCCTGATGCAGGCGGAAGCCAAAATATGACCATGTCAGTTTTATCAACAGATTGTATTTTTTAATTTTATATTATATTCATAAAGGTTGGATATAATTATTAACTCATATTTATTAACATTTTTTAAACATATTTGATTTTTTGGTTTTACTCCTGTATCTTGTCAGCAGCCAACTGAGACTATGGGCCATTTTTACTAGAGCTTAGCATGGGCCAAAGGATATTAACGTGCACTAAGTGCCACATGGTCCATAGGAAGAAAATCAGCCATGCGGCACTTAGTGCACACTGGGACATGTTTACTAACGTGCGCAATCTGCTAGCATGGGGTTTAGCATGCAGTATGAGCATCATGCTGAAAATTAGCACAGGCCCATATGCTAAAAATCCCATGATAACCAGGTTCTGCATAATGGAGGGTCAGGGCAAAACAGAGGTATTGACAGCAATATGCAGTTAGCCCAGAGGTCTACTGCACAACCAGCCAATAATAGATTGCCTTGTTTCGTATTACAAAGAGAGACAGACAGCAAAATAGATTAAAATTTAAGGAGACGTAAATGAAACCTACCATGAATTCTGAGATTGCGCTACACAGTCTGCTCAGTTGCTTGGACTTCACCGGTTCCTAAAAATATAAAACAATCTGGTGACTACAAACCTGCTACAATGAAGTTTTAACCAGGGACAGGGTACTGTAGTTTTATAACAGGTTATCTGCACTAACATTATCCCCTGCAGCCTGCCAGTCCATTAGCTAAATTACGAGTCAAAATCTTGATGCTGAAGTTTAATAAATTGGTCCATAGGAGCTACAGAACCCCAGGCACTTGCCCATTTTAGGAAAAACAGTTATGTCCATCACTTTCATTGAAGATTCCAAGGGAGTCCCTGCCCTCACGTCATTGAACAGCTCCATCAAGAAGGGAATCAATACATCTTGAATTTTTTTATAAAACTATAAGGAAAGGTCATCTAGCCCAGAGGCCTTCCCTTTTTCAGTTCTTGACTGGTCTGTTGCAGTGATCTCTTCATCCAAATTGGTCTGTTCTTGTAAGGACAGTCGAGGCAATGTTACACCCACCAAACACTTTGCCACCCCCTGATCTGTAATTTTGCAGGTCTCACAAATATAAATCTGTATAGAATTCTACAAACTGCTCCCTTATTTTTGCATCTCAATATTTCATAGGGCCATCCCCTTCTTTTATTCTAAATATCAAAAACGTTTGGTGCTAAGAGTAGCCATTCTAAAAGCCACCTTCTCCATTTCCATGTCTTTTAACACTTGCCCTTCACGCCCAACCTGATATACATTTCTGCAGGTAGAGTTATTTTATGCTGCTGCACCAACATCCAAACCCTTTTCCTGAACTACTGTGTTTCCCTCTCCCACTAGCCCTACATTCCTTTGCATTAACATCCATGCTTGCACCAAGGCCACATGACTGAAACAATATTTTAGCATGAGTGCCTTCAGTAAAATTCATTACATAGGACATTAAGGGGGCAAGTTTATAAGCCTTCTTTTGCACGTAGAACACAGCGTTTTAAAAGCAGAAAAAGGCACATAATTTTTCCCAGGGGTTATGTACAGTACACTCACTACTAGTACACAGCACATTCCTGGGGGGCAGTGGTTGGGCGGAGATGGGGCAGACCTGCATGAAAAGCCTGCATGTTATAAAATAAGCGCATATCTGTACAAACACAGGTAGGTCTCAGAGCAGGTGTAAATACCTGCACCAACTGTTACTTTCTCTTGGGACAATTTTACAAAGGCCCATTGCCACATAAGTTTCAAAATATGTTATACTGCCAAATAACAAGGTGACATTAAGCCTTACCTGCTAATTAACATTCCTTGAGTCCAGTCCAGTCCCATACCTGTGGGTAGTGTCACTCACCAGCAGTTTGAAGACTGAGCATGTCACAACTTCTGACATCGGGGCATACATACCGGTGGCACCTCCCACCAGAGCCAGTATCCTATTGACAAAGCAGACTCACGAAAGCAACAATTACAGAAACAAATCTAACTATATGTAATAAGCCCTCCCCTTAGACAGGAAAACAAACCACCTCCACCTGAGAGGAAGAGAGAGAGAGAGATCACTTACCACAGTAGGACCTCTTCATCACCAAACCTTTAATAAACACGCCTGACCATGCTGAATCAAGCTGCCACCATTCTGCCACCATTCTGCACCCCTTCTCCACCTTAATCTCTTGCACCTAAATGAGTTGATATTCCTGTGGACTGGAACTCCTATTGCTGTACTGGAAAAACGTAAGGGCGGGACCGGGACTGGACCGGACTCATTCAAGTAACGTCAATTAGCAGGTAAGGCCTAATTTCACCTTCCTTATCATTTCTCCAGCCCAGTCCCACACCTGTGGGATGTACCACAGCAGTACTATCCTTGGGAGGGACCTGCCATGCCGGCCTGAAGAACTGCTGATCCGAAATGCGCGTCCCCTGCCACCTGAACATCCAGTCTATAATGTTTGACAAAGGTTTGCAGGGACGACCAGGTTGCTGCCCTACAAATATCTCCTGCACCAATCTTGACTCCGCCGATGAAGCAGCCTGCACACAAGTTGAGTGCGCTCACAACCCCTTAGGTAACTGTTTGTACCAAAGTAAATATGCCAAAGATATTGTTTCTTGCATCCACCGGGAAATGAAGGCTTTTGAAGCCACTTCTCCTTTACATGCTCCGCCGTACAAAATAAACAGCCAATCCAATTTCTGAAAGGACTCTGTTCTTTTCAAGTATTGGTGTAATACTTATTTGATATCCAAAAAGTACAGAAGAGGATCCTTCTCCTTCCCCCCTGCCTCTTAAAACACTGGGAGCGTCACCATCTGATTCACTGACAGAACTTTCAGTGAGAAGGAAGGCACTGGCCACAGAAATGCCTTCTCATTATCCAACACCAGGAATGGTTCCCTGCAACTCAGATATCTTCCTCGCAGAGCAGATCACTACCAAGAACACTGTTTTTATGGTAAGGTCTTATAATGTATAGGAACCTAAGGGTTCGAAAGGTGGTTCAGTCAGTACTGACAATACCAAGTTCAGGTCTCAAGGAGACACCACCGCTCTGATGGGTAGACGCTCCTACTTCACCGCTCTGAGGAATCTAACCATGTTGGGGTAAGCCACTAGTGAAATTCCCTGGACTCTTCCCCGGTAGCATGAGATGGCAGCCACCTGAACCCTGAGGGTGCTGCATGCTAGACCCTTCTCAAAACCTGCCTGCAGGAAGGCCAACACCTCCGGCACTGTTGCAGACAGTGGTTTACAGTGGTTTCTCACACACCAGTCCTCAAACACTCTCAGGCAGCATCGCGATCAATGAGGTTGAATAACCCCATCGCCGCAAGCATTCCTGCTCAATAGTAGGTGAGAATCAATCCACCTGCAGCATCAGGATAGGGCCCTGAGTCAGCAGGTCTGGCCACGACAGCAGCAACCACAGATGGTCCATCTGCAAGTGCACCAAATTGGAATACCACGGGCATGAGGCCATTTGGGGGCTATCATTACCATCGGGCCCAGATGCCCTTCTATCCTCTGTATCACTTGCCCTATCAGGGCCCATGGTGAAAATACGTAAAGTAGTCTGTCCGACGGCCAGCCCTGGACTAGGGTATCCAGCTACTCCGACATTCATTCTCTCCTTCTGCTGAAAAATTCTGGGGCTTTTGCAGATTTGTAGGTCACCATGAGGTGTATAATCGGTTGACCCCACCGTCTGACCAGGTGAGCAAATACCACACCATTGAGCGTCCATTCGCCCGGGTTGATGTGTACCCGCTTGAGGTAATCAGCTGCCACATTGTCCTTCCCTGCCACATGTGCCACCGAGAGAGACTGTAGATGCTCCTCCATCCAGGTAAACAATGGAGCTACCTCTTCCTCCAAGCTGATACCGCTTGTGCCCCCCTGATGATTGATATATGCTACTGTTGTAGCATTGTCTGAGAATACATGCACCGACTCACCAAGGAGACGAGTGTGGAACTGTTGCAATGCTAAGAACTCCTCCCTGAAATCGAGACAGTTTATTGACCAAGTGGCCTCCAGTTCAGACCAATGCCCCTGCATGATTTTCCCTTTGCAATGAGCCCCCCAGCCAACCAGACTGGTGTCGGTAGTCACTGTAATCCAATTGGACATCTCCAGAGGGGTGCCCACCCGAAGACTGTCAGCGATTAGCCACCACCTGAGCGAGCTTCAGGTATACTCTGGACATGGTAGCGGGAGCAATAGTGGCTGACTCTGTGATGACCATCTGCGCAACAGACTGCGTTGCAATGGACGCATGTGTGCCCGAGCCTATGGAACTAGATCAATGGTCATTGCCATAGAGCCCAACACCTGCAGGTAGTGCCATGCCATTGGCCTCTTCATGTCGCAAAACCTTCGAATCTGCGTTTGTAATGCCCACACCTGGGTCTCCAGCAAGGATACCCATCCTACCGCCATCTGAAACCAGGTTCTCAGATACACCAAGTCCTGTGAGGGGCGCAGTTGAATCTTCGCAACGCTTATCATCCATCTGAGATTCTGCAAACACCTGATCACTTCTGACGTGACCCGCATGCTGTTGGCCTCTGATTTCGCCCAGATGAGCCAATTGTCCAGATAAGGATGTACCAGAATCCATTTCTGTCACAGGCCCGCTACCACCACCACCATTACCTTCGTGAACATGCGTGGTGCAGTTGCCAAACCAGAAGGGAGCGCTTGAAATTGGAAATGGCCCATGGGTACTGTGATAAGGAAGCTTATCATAGCTCAGGTAGGAGCTATAGAAAAGATGATGTGACTCTGAACAAGCAACCTGTCAGTTCTGGTAGAAGCAAGAAAACAGAGTTTTCACATAAAAGACTACCAGTCCCAGAATGCACCAGGTTCCCAGCAGCCATGAGAGAGGCTGAAGTGAGAAAATGTGTGTGCAATCAAGAGAGCTATGAGGTAATCCCTAAGCACTCATCTCAAAGGGCAGGGCCTGATTCAAGACAGCTGCGCTGTGTTAGGGAGCAGCACACATTAGAACAGGATAAGAGTAGAGCTTATTCTTCAGATAACAGTTACTACAAGCTCCAGCCTGGCTTCAAGGAGAGTTTGAAGAACAGCTTCAGCAAAAGCCAAGCAGATAGAGAGAGAAGGAAACTCTCTGGAAGGAAGAGAAGAAAGCCCATTGGAAGGTCTGGGAGATTCCAAGGCAGTACCCATACTGGGAGGTATTCCAAATGCCAGCAGAGTCCATTGGACTGGATTCAGCCAGAGGAATGGATTGGCAGAGATAGGAATCACCAGTGGCTACCTGGAAGAGAGAAGACTGCATGTGGAAGGGACTTTCAGACCAAGGCCAGAAGGTATGTGAGAGAAGATCCAGTGTCCAGGGATCAAGATTGGAAGGCTGGACATCAGAATTGGATTACATATTGGCCAGGCTATACAGAGAGAAATAATGATAGCAGGAGAGGCTCAGGTATGAACACTGATCCAGACCCTATCTATAATAGAGAATGGCAGCAAGGGAATAAGCATTCTCATGATAGTGCCTTAATGAAAGACTCATCTGTGCCAATGTATGATATTGACCCTATGATTGTTGATGAAGGGGGAGACACAGCAGATGAAAGTACAGTTTATATGGACTGTTCTCTATCTAAATGCTATTGCTAAGCCTTCTGTGAGCAAACACATCAGCCATCACAAAGAAACCTAACTTTGTTCTTTATTTCCACTGCAAACAGCTCTTAAAGCAGGATTTGGGCTCACACAGTAGCAGCCAGCCAGCTAAAGGCTTTCAGCTGGTCCATTGATAGTAATTAGGGCTGCACCTGATTGTGTGTGTGAGCAAGGGAGAATCACTGCTGAGATCGGTGTGGAAAATAAGCAGAAGTTAACCTAACCAGCAAAGTTTATTCTTTACTTTGTGCCTTTGTATTTGGTAATTACTTGCTAAGAAAACATTAGCTAATTGCCTGACAAGCTGAAGGTTGTTTTCTGGTTTACTTTGTGACTTTTTGTTATCCATTTAAACACTGCAAGCAAGTAACCTCATTTATAGTGCTATCAAGCATACATGTGCTGGGTGAATTAAACCCCATCAATAAAAGAAGTATTTTATTGATCTTACCACTTGGTTTCACAACTCAAATTATTGTCATCAGCTGTGTTTGGGAGTGAATGAACTACAATACCCACAATACCTTGCAAGAATCATATGAATATATGCATCGTCAAGATTGTGTAAGTTCTCACCCTAGGCAGCCGTCTGACAGTACCACAGATCTTAGGAACTTTCGGTGCTCTGTCCGAATTGGAATATGCAAGTAGGCTTCCATCAGATCGAGGGAAGTCAAGAATTCCCCCTGTCTTACCGTCACATTCACTGACTGGAGTGTTTCCATGCAGAATCGAGGCACCTTTAGGCACTGATTGACATGCTTGAGATCCAGAATGGGCCGTAAGAGCCCTCTTTTTGGGGACTACAAAATAGCTTGAGTAACAACCATAACCGCGTTGGTCTTCCAGCACTGGTTTGACAGCTTGAAGCTCCAGGAGTCTTTCCAGCATCTCGTGCACTGCCTCCCACTTCTGAGGGGCCTTGTATGGAGACAGGATAAAGACCTCTGTGAGTGAAAGCTTGAACTCCAATATGTATCCCACTCTGATGATCTCCAATACCCATTGATCGGAAGTAACTTGTGCCTACACAAGGTAAAAGTCCTGCAGCCGATCCTCTATGGCTACCACCACTGCATGGGCGGTCCTCACTTCATTGTCACTTTTTAGGGGCTGTGGTAGCAGAAGAGAAGAAACCTCTGCCTGCTCCCCTGAACCCCCAAAAGGACTGCCCCCTAGATGGGAAACTGCCTCTCTGATAGGGAACAAAATGAACCGCTCTAAACCGGTGAAAACTCAATGACTGACCCCGCTGTGGATTGCTGGACCTAATGGACTTTGGCTTGTCTTCTGGCAGACCCCCTTTAGACTCTCCCAAGTCCTTCACCAGCTTGTTGAGGTCTTCCCCAAAAAGGAATTTCCCTCGTAAAGGTAACTTGCTCTACTGTGACTTTGAAGAGACATCAGCCGACCAATTTCGAAGCCAGAGGTATCAGCACACCACCACCACTGCTGCCATACCCTTGGAATCACTGCAAATCAAATCATAAAAGGCATCTGTCAGGTATGCTGCCCCAGACTCTACTTTGGCCATCTCTGCTGAAAGCTGCTGATCCAAGGACTCAATCATACTTTGCATCCATCTCAAACATGCTTGTGCCACAAAGGCCCCGCAGATCGACACCTGCAATGAAAGGGCATTGATGTCAAATGCCTGCTTCAAAAGTGTCTCTACTTTCCTATCCTCAATGTCCTTGAGTGCCGAGCTTCTTCCCACAGGAATAGCAGTCCTCTTAGTCACCGCCGATAATGCAGCATCCACCTTCAGGGATCCCAGGAGGTCTCTGTCCTTTTCTGGGAATGGATAGAGCCTTGCCATCATCCACGTTCCGTTCAAAGTGGCCTCCAGCCCATCCCATTCCTCCTGAATCATCTGCCTGATGACCCGGTGTATAGGGAATACCTTCTGCACCTTTCAGAATGCCTGGAAGAGGGGATCTTCCAGTATCTCCTCCTCTAGGGGAGCCTCTGTGTCCATATTAAGGGCTTTTAAGAATGAGCAATCCATGCCATAAGCTCTTCCTTCTGAAAAGCCTGCACTATACGTGACTCCTCTGCCTGAGGAATCTCCCCTTCTTCCACCTCCATCTCCCTCCTCTCCCTCCTCTTGTGCCAAGATGAACTCTTCTTCTTCCTTGGAAGGAAGAGAACCCCAATCACCCCAAGGGTCCTCTTCCATCTGTCGTCTACTAGGACCCGGTTCACCCGATGCCCTGCCTTCTGAGAATGCCCGCTTTGAACTCGATGTGTGCACACCTTCCAGCTCACCCATCCGCTGCTTTAGGCAAAATGCCTTGTGCAGAAGGAGGACAGAAAAAGCACCTGGCACCTCATTCTGATGCTCTGTCCTTGGAGAGCATTTTGAGGCTTTCCCAGACTTTCCTGTCTTCTTCTTTACCTCCGGTGCTCATGGGAGCTGGACCTCGTCGTCCTTCCCCAGTGTCCCGGTCTGTGCCACGGGGGTGGAACGAAGAAGAATCCCCTTTCTCCTTCAAGGGCCCTGGCATACTGTCTTCCCTGCCCTTGAGGTAATCTAACCTCTGCTGCCCTGGAGTCTGCCTCACAAGTACGGCAGAGCCCTGCGCTGGACAATGATCCCCTACGAGAGACATATGTCAAGCATGTGCTCTTAAGGGACATCCTGTACTTGCTGTAGTTTACTGTCCTTTCTTTTTTAAGAGAAGATAAAAAGAAATAATAAGAGATAAAAAAGAAAAAAAACAGAGTTCATAGACGAATTCAGTCAAAACTCTCCTTACGCTCTCTCTTCCTTGGCAAGTTTGTTAATACCCCAGGAGACCCCAAAAAACAAGAAAATGCGACTTCAGCCCACTGGAGTCCGTCCAAAGCCCAGGCTATTCTCTCCCACTTGCCAAATCTGATTGCCTGCAAATGAACCCTGAAATGAGCAGTGTGGAGAAAATAAAAGTAAAGGAAGAAAGAAATTGCGCTTTACAAAATGGCTGCCATTCCCGCGCTACTCGACAGACAGTCACTCAGCACACTGTGAGAAAGGTCCCGCCAATAAACTCCCTTGGTGCACTCACCCAGTGGAGTTCTCTGCGTTCCACACATCCTGCATGATGCTCAGCTGCCGGCAGAACTTTGGCGGCATCGAGAGTGCTCTCAAGGTAATGACTGCTACCTGAATCACTGGCTTTACTGCTAGTGAAGAGGAGCGCAGCCACGATCCCTTCTGTCTGCCTCGGGGTGGTCTGCCTATCCTCCTGGCTCCAGAGCTAGGCCTCTAGCCTTTTTTTTTTTTTAAATATCAATTTCTCTGCTTCTGCAGCATAGTGCTTACTTTAAATGGCCAATGGAGCCCAAAGCATTACAAATTTAATATCTTATGAGCCTGACCTAAGAAATCACCTCACCCCAGCTGCTTGGAGACTGAGATACTGGCTCTGGTGGGAGGTGCCACCGTATGTATGCCCTGATGTCAGAAGTTGTGACATGCTGAGTCTCCAAGCTGCTAGTGAGGTGATACTACCTACCCACAGGTGCGGGACTGGACTGCAGGAACGATAAGGAAACCCATATATACCCGGTTTCATTTTACATGCACCTTTGCTGGGATAATATACTTGATTATTTGCCCTTGCTGTTTTGTTTATGTTGGTAAAACTATTCATATAATTTGTTTCCGCATAGAAGTCAGATTTTCAAAAAGCAAAAGATATGCCGGTGGTGGCTCGCTGTGTAGAGCTTCACCATTCTTTTTGTGATTTGAAGTTTGTGATTGTGGATTGAATTCTGCCTAACCCTCATGGAGGTGATTTGAATATAAAACTTTGGCTGTTGGAACAGCGCTGGATTTTTAACTTAAATACAGGACTTCCTCATGGCTTGAACTCCAAAATTGAATGGAGGTTTTTTAAAATAATTTTTCAGTTTTTCATGGAGTGCATTAGCCATCAAGGGGCAGAATTATTTCTATTAAAAATGGCTTATTGCTTTGTATGCCAGAAATGCCCTGGAATCAGGACATGGTGTGAAAATAAGTATTGGAAGAATGTTTTTTATACCAGAGTGATCCAGGGAAACAGTGGAGTAAAGATTAAGGTTATATAGCCAGTGACAGTACCTTAATAATTTATTTTATTTATTTATTTACAGTCTCTTTTATAACGCGCTATTCAACATCAGTGCAGTTTACATGAAACAGAATGACTAGCACAGTGCAGCAAGTTGATCAGTGTTTACAAAGAACAGGTACTACAACTTGGATAAAATGGGAGTAACTATTTACATAAGTACATGAATGAACTGTGTCCAAGAATGGAGAAACATTTTAAAGGGCATTTATGGTTTGCTGAACACACGACAGATAGTAAACCTACCCCATTATTTCATTTTTTACTAAGCAGCGCTAGCGGTGTTTAAGTCTGGCGTGTGCACCAAGGTTCCGTGTTATTCAGTGCACCTGTGCCGCTCAGTAAACCTGCTCCATCGTTCATTGTGAGGCAGGTGATGAAAAAAGGCGTACATGTATCCCGAGCCAAGGGGCTGGCCGACAAAACATCAGTTAAATGCCTCCAGTGTGTTTGTTAATGTGCTTAAACAAGCAAAACATTTAAGTGTTTCATTTACCTTTGGTTTGGTTCATAGTTTTCGCTTCGAAACACGGTATTATAAATTGTTTAAAGTAAGTTTATAAAACATATAACACATGTGCCTATGTCCCTTAACGGCCTACGTGTTCTGCTATAAAGTCATCCTACATTTGGGCTTTTACTATGCACATTAAAATATTACCGACTTGAACCCAAACTTTCTTAGCATGCATCTTATTGCATGGACCCCTTAGTTACTTATTCAGTGGGTCAAAATAGAGTTAACCCACTTAAGTCAGTGGATTTTCAGCAACCTAAAACTCTGTACATATTTTCATTGTGTGCACAAACTTATTTCCATAAAAAAGATGATCCAAGGAAACTATTAGAAGTCCTGGCATTACTCACATTTTCAGCATAAGGTATATGCACATAGACAAGATTCACCTAACCTTTTTACATAAATAAATTTACTTGCTTAGGAAGTCAGTTCTCAGAGTCAATGCCTATGTTTTAGGATCCTGACAGGTACTTGTAACCTGGACTGGCCACTATTGGAAACAGGAGACTGGGTTCGATGGACCCTTGGTCTGACCCAGTATGGTATTTATTTTATTTATTTATTTTATTTATTTTACAATTCTTATATACCGCACTATTTGCAATCAGCGCGGTTTACATGTAACAAAAAACATCCGACAAAATGCATATGTCTGGTCATTACATTGAACAGGGAGTGGGATTTGGAGAACAAGTATAGCTTATGTTCTAATGTCTGTGGGTGATACTTTGTGTTTAAAAGTTGCGTTGTGGGCAGGATTAAAAATATACATGTACCTTTGCCATTAGGTGCCTTGCTGAAACCTTACCCCACTGCCCCGAGTAGTTTGAGTAAAAAAAGGAAAAAACAAAAACATTTTCTGTTTCCCTGCTCCTCTACAGCTCCATTGTAGTCTTGCAAACTAAGCATGTTTGTAATTTTATAAAAGGCATTTCTAGGTGTATGTGGGCATATATGAGAGTAAATGACCCTTATAAAATTCAGACCAGCATAAACGTGCATGCTTTGGACTTGACGGTACTTTGCTGGCAGGCATGCACAGGGGTGGAGTTTGGGTGAAGCGTGGGCGGAGTGCATAAATACACACATCTATAAAATGCTAGCATTTGTGCACTTACATAAAAACTGATATTCAAACACCATGGCAGTCAGCCGTGGTACTCAACTATTGGCAGGATATTCCACGGCAGTGTCCGAATAGGAGCTGCTGCTTGCTGAAGATCCGCACTGTGTGCTTTTATGTGGATAAGTGCTGACTTATCCAAATGGAGGCAATGCTCAGTCAGCACTTAGCAACTTAGGCTTGCTTTTCATTTGCCATTTAGCCAGATAGCACCAAAACCATCCTCGTTCAGCCCACAGACTGTCCCTGCACTAACTGGATAATGCCGGGGCAAGGTGTGCAGATATTTAGCAGTACTATTCAGAGTGTCTCCTGTTGGCCAACTGGCTATTGGTTCTGAATACTGTCCCCTAGGGGCATGAACATTTACAATCTGTCACTTAAGCTAGTACTTTACGAAGACAAGTTGGCACCCACTTGTCTTTATAAAATTGCCTAAATATAGTCACTTGAAAACACGCATAAACTTGTACCTCCCTAAAAATTATCTTCATAAAGTAAAAATACTCAGCCGAATACCATCTACCCAAATAAATCCTACTGACAGCGGCACAATCTAGATAGTACTGCAAAATATCACCACAGATTGTGATGGAGCGGTCTGGGGACGGAGTCAGGATGGAGCAGGGAATTATTCAGATAGTGGTGATTTTCTGGATAACTCTCCACATAATTTAGGACAGCAAAAGAAGCTGCCCTAAGTGCTATGTCATAAGGTATCCAGACAGCAAGCTGAAAATCGCCACTATCTGTATAGTGCAGGGTGGCCAGTGATGAATCTGGATATTCAGCGTTGGTCATTATCCAGATACCAGTGCTGAATATTAGCAGAGTTTAAATATCGCCCCAAATAAGGCTACCTGGGCAGTTATTCTAAGGGGAGGGAACATTGACTCTCTACTGTCTTTATTACTGTGTTCATTTTTATATATAGAGATGTAATTGAGTGGACAAAAGCCAGAATGTACTTTGTGGAATCAGGCAACAGTTTACCTGTACAGCTTCATTCAGATGGTCAAAGAATGCCCCTAGTTGGGAGCGATCCATAGTTAAGCGCTGAAGTTCCAGGACTCGGTTCACATAATTGCAACAGGTTTTATCAAAACCAAGCTGAAGGTCCTCAAATTCCTTGACTACCTGCTCATACTGTTGCTTAATGTTATCCCTCTCCTTCTCCATCTGCAGACTTTGCTTCTCAGTAATCTGAGCCTGGTTCTGTAAAGCCTTCACTGAGTGCAGAAGAGACTGCAGGTCTTTGAAGAGGACTTCATTTGTTTTCTTAATGTCCTCTGCTTCGATGCCTGCTTCCTCAAACACGCTGACAAAATGTTCCTTTTCCCCAGTCGTGCATTTGGCAGCTTCTTCCTCTTCAAATGCTGACTCTTTACTAGAGTCCACCTGCAACACAGAATGAGTCATTCCGATTACTCGCCGTATTATTGCCAAACCTCTGAGTCAAATAATTTAATACTGTACTCGATGATCATCAGATGGAAAGATATTGTACGTATTAGACTCTGAAAAATCATGTTATCCCCTATAAGAGCAGTTTTCTTTGTGTTCTAGTAATGTCACTACTGCAAAGCAAAGCTTTAAACATTTACCATATTCTATTGTTTCATCTCTGTAATTTGTCAGGGACTATAGTAGTTGGTATGGAAGGGTAAACTGGATAGGCCGTATGGTATTTTTCTGCCATCATGTTTCTATGTTTCAGTGATCGTGTTGTTGACATGCATATTCCCTCTTATGGAGCTTATTGATCTAGTTTTGTCACTAGGGTTGCAAAATTTGAAACTGACCAATAATTTTAAGGGACTCTTGAGGGAATATTAGTGAGAAGCAAGCACTGGAGTGGACATGTTGCTTATAAATTTATTTTTAAAAGATGTAATATTCTTCCACTGCTTAGTTTACAATGGATTCATGAAAGATATTCCCTTACTGTCGAGTTTCCTTCATTTGGAAAGAGGAGATCAAACTTAAGCTTACTTTAGAAGCTCAGATGACAAGACTTCAACTTTCATACTTTGGACAAATCATGCGATCATTAGAGAAAGACATCATGCTTGGCAAGGTAGACGGTCAACATAAAAAGAGGAAGGCCAGCAATGCGATGGATCGATACAATAACAGCAGCTATGGGTGCCAATCTGAAGACCGAACACAGTTTAGGGCAACTATCCAGTGGGTCGCCATGAGTCGACACCAACCCGACTGTACTTAACAACAACAACAACATTAGGATGAAAAATCCAGTAAAGCAAGTACAGTAATAATAAAATAACAAATGACCCCAAAATAAATAATACATCCATGGAGACCATGCTACAAATTAAGAAGAGCAGGTAATGCAAATAAAGAATTCCAGAACAGCAAAACTGGAAAAAAAAACATTGAGAGATAGATCAACAAGTTCCACAAGCTGCCCCCTGGAATTTTTTAATCATGGGGTTTTCTCCTG
The DNA here is from genome assembly GCA_033557465.1 of Ichthyophis bannanicus. Taxonomy (NCBI): domain Eukaryota; kingdom Metazoa; phylum Chordata; class Amphibia; order Gymnophiona; family Ichthyophiidae; genus Ichthyophis; species Ichthyophis bannanicus. Next base: position 1,399,469,742 of record CM066032.1, on the reverse strand, counting down.
ATGTCAAGCAAAATTATTCAGGTAAGTTGTGCTTGATTTTTGCATGGGTTATTTTTTTTTAAAGGCAAAACTTCATGTATAGTTTTGATTATTCAACAGAACTCCAGAAGTATTGCATATATTCATAAGTAGAGAGTGTGGCTGCAGAGTTGGGTGTGGCTACAGGTATAGATGTGGCTAGCAGGAAGGGCATTGATGTCATGGAGAACATCAGTCCTTCTAAATTTGTGATTATGAAACATGTATTTCTGACCAATAATGTACTTTATTGAAGGTCTGGCTTCGGAATCATTATTTTATTTGAGGTGATAATTTTATGGAATAGGTTCTGCTGCAGTTTGACCAGCAGAGGTCTCAGGATTAAAAGATAAACGTTCAGGAAAATTTTTAGAAAGGGAGAGAAGATGGCGGCTGGGTAATTAGAGAGAGAAATACTTTTTCATTAAGAAGCTATTTGCTGGGGGTGCTCGTGAGCCCAACGAAGATGGCCACATTAATTTTATTTATGTATTTGGTTTTATAGACTGCGCTATTTTAAATCAGTGTGGTTTACATTGTAACAACTGATACATCGAACAAGTATACATAGAACAGTAGAACTTGATACCAAAAATAAATAAACATAGAACAGTTGAGAGATCTTAGAGTTAATCATTATAGCAGGTGATCATGGGTTACAATGTAACAACTATTTACAATCAATTTGGTATTGGGTAGGATGGGGACGAGATCATTAAAGTGGTCTATGTTACATGTTCAAAGTATAGATGGAAGAGGTGTGTCTTTATTGCCTTTCCAAAGGTGGAGAGGTCAGTGATGAGTCGGATTGACACAGGCAGGGAGTTCCAGAGCTAAGGGGCAAATAGTGTGAAGGCTCTTTGTCTGGTAAATTGGGAGCATTTACTAGCCATAGTTGGGGTAGTGAGAGTGTTAGTCAAATTTGTTCTTCTGACTCTGCTGTCGGGTGTCCAGTGTAGAAGATTTTCAAGGGAGGTTACAGAAAGATGGTGAAGGATTTTAAATGTAATAAGAATGGCTTTGAACTTGAGGCGACAGGTGATCGGAAGCCAATGTAGCTGCATTAGGAGAGGTGTAACATGCTCATGTCTAGAGACTCCATAGATGGTTCGTGCAGTGGTATTCATGGCCATTTGTAATGGATGGAGGGTGTAGGCAGGTAGACCGTGCAGAATGTTGTTAGCGTAGTCAAAATGAGGAATGATGATAGCTTGGAAGATGGTGCGGAAGTCAACAGGTTCAAGTAGTGGTTGTAGATGACGAAGGGAGCAAATTTTGCAGTAAACAGCCTTGATGATATTGTTTCTATGTGCTTCCATATTCAGTTGCTGGTCCAATGTGATGCCTAGATATTGTATCTCTCTTTTAGTCTTCAGTTTGGTGTCCTTAACCTGTATGGATTCTGGTGGTGTGAATGTTGGATCCTTTGAGATGAATAAAACTTCCGTTTTATTAAAGTTGACTTTCAGGTTGTGAGAATTTAGCCAGTCAGATACTGCATTAAAGCAATCAATAATTTTAGTGTAGTTAGGGTTGTTTATGGAGAACAGTGAGTAGAGTAACACATCATCCGCATATATGTGGCAAAGTATACCAAAGGATTGTATGATCTCACATATTGGCTGGATATATAAATTGAATAGTAAGGCAGATAAGGAAGAGCCCTGCGGTACTCCTTGAGTTTGTTGATACTCTGATGATGATTGAGAGTCTATGCAAACTAGTTGGCGACGGTCGGTTAGATATGAACGACACCAGTCTAACGCTAAGTCCTGAATGCCCTTTAGTTGTAGCTGGTCTAGCAGGATTTTGTGAGAGACTGTGTCGAAGGCTGATGCAATATCCAGGAAGATCAAAATGAAGCCTTGTTTTTTATTTATTCCGTTTATCAGGTTGTCTATGAGTGAGGTAAGCAAGGTTTCAACACCATGTTGCTGTCGGAAGCCATGCTGTTGCTGATCCATAATAGAGGAGCTCTCCCTTCCTCTGATTCATTCATTCACTCCCTTACTCCGGTGGTAGTACTGCACTGAAATCAGCATGACTTATCTAGTTTAGTGATGATAAGCTCAGCGATAAAGTCTGTGATCTCCCATACTTGTTGACCACCTCCAATGCACTCCCCCAGAGTCGAGCTCCGGCAACTCAGTCTATCTCAGCTGCTTAGCTGTCTCTGATGCTGAGTGCCGGTAACTGCCTCTTATCTTCTGCAGTTTGGCTTTCGATCCGCCGGTTCTCCATGCATCTCTTCATTGGCTCTCTCCCAGAAGAGGTTTTCTCCTCCGCTTCGGCTAACTACTATTACAAGTGTTGAGGGTCAGACCCGACATACTCCATTATAAAGCATATGAGGACAGACTTCGGGATCTTAATATGTACACCTTAGAGGAAAGGTGGGATAGAGGTGATATGATTGAGATGTTAAAATACCTCTGTGGCATAAATGTTCAGGGGGAGAGCCTCTTTCAATTGAAAGCAAGTTCTGCTACGAGGGGACATGGGATGAAGGTGAAGGGAAATAGATTCAGGAGTGATATGTGGAAATATTTCTTTACGGAAAGAGTAGTGGATCTGTGGAATAGTCTCCCAGTGGAGGTGGTAGAGATGAGGACAGTAACTGAATTCAAAAAAGCATGGGACAAACAAAGGATCTCTAAAGGTAAAAAAAGGACTGTTGTTGTTGATATGGAAGGACAGACTAGATAGACCATGTGGTCTTTTTCTGTCATCATATTTCTATGTTTCTATGTTTCCATCTGGCCCCAACTTCAAATGCCGGTCTGGAGAGGACTTTCTTTTGTGGTGTTATCTCCCCCTTTTATTGGAGTCTGCGTTTTCACCAGTGATTGGTTCCCAACCCATAAGATCTCTTTAGTCTTTGATTTCTGGGCTCTGACTCCTGCCAGTTCTGCTTCCCATTGGCTACACCATTCTTTCCCTGAGGTGGAACGCATGATTGGCATGCAGACAGTGCCCATCATGGCAGGAAAACCAGCTCTTGACTGCCATATTCCATATTCCATTCTGATTGCTCCATGAGTGGTATTTCCCATAGTGTGATTAGCACAATACCAGAACATCACTAGAGCTCCTCCTGCTCTGCACAGTTCAATTAGAGTGAGTGGAACAAGAATCGAGCATGTGCAACAAGAATCAAATGGGTGCGGTACTTGTGGCCATTCCTCTCAAAATGCAGCAGCTGTCCCGATCTGTTTCTGCACAGTTGTGCGAGAGAGCAGGACAGATTGGGGTCAGGCAGAAGAACTCTTGCTGTCCCTGCTCCTAGGTGAAGTGTCTGATAGTGGGGTTTCACGAGAAGTGGGAAAGTTTGGAGCACCTATAGTCTTCTCTGGATCAACTACCACAGTACACACTGTAGGGACATGATAAGGAAGAACAAATCATTAGCAAATGTCTGAGAGGGAAAGGGGGAGAGAGCCAGAGAAGAGCTTATGACCACAGGGGAAAGGTGGAAAAATAAGAGACACAGCGAGCAAAACAGAAGGAGAGGGAAAGAAAATATTTAATTGAATACAACCAAGATAAGAACTAAAGCCAATACCAACATTGTAACTATATAAAGGAGCAAAAGAAAAACTAATTCCCAGAGTCCCCTTAACATTGTGTGGCCTCAGTCTTCCAAGGCTCTGTCTTTTTCCGGGAGAGGGAAGATGCCTCTTTTCTGATCTTCTTTTGCAGTACAGAACCCTGATCTTTGAGGATGGAGCTCCATCCTGTGGACTAATTGTGTATTACTCTGCTGGCTCTTGTAGGATTTTCATCACTGGCAGTATTGGTTCCCACCTGTTGTTGAACTCTTACGTCTGCCTTTGTGCTGCCCTACGGTTTCACTTTCAACTTCCTACTGATTCCATTGGTCAACACCTGCAAGGACTTTGTGCAAGCACTCCTGGTATAACTCCTTTTCTTCAGCCATGTCCACCACTTAGTCTTTCGCCGCTGGTCTATCTAAATATGCACCTGCTCCTGAGCCTTCCTCATTATCACCCTCTGCTACTATAGAATCTGGTAGTGCTCTTGCTTTATCGAGCCCTTCCTTGCCTGCAACCAGGGCATATCTCATGGAAATTCTTCAGGAGCAAATCACAAAAACTATTGGGACCCATCAAACTATTTGACAATTGCATTAATAATATGGGGGGGGGGGGGGGTTATTGCCATTGAGTCAGTGTTGACTCATAGCAACCCAGCTTCCTCTGAGTTTTCTTGGCAATGTATCACTGGAAGTATATTGCCAGCCTTTTCTTCGGAGGCAATGGAGGGAAAAGTGACTTACCCAAGGTCATAAGGATTGCCAGTGGAAATCAAACCCTTGATCTTCTGGGTACTAGGTAGTTGCTCTACCACTAGGCTACTTCTCCACTCATTAATAATAATAATATGTCCAAACTACTTCCAAAAATATATGTATAATCTCATCAAAAAATTGCTCAAGATAACTTCTCCCAAATCCTGTATACAAGCATCTTCAGTACTGCAAGAATCTTCTACACTGCAATACTTTCACTTTTGTCATACTGTTAATCTTGCTTCTCCCATCAAGCAAACTTGCTTCTCCTCATTTTCAACATGGCGGCTCACTAAACCTGACCCTGGCCATTGGTTTTGTTGTCTCCTCAACGGCTTTGTCAAAGGACTTAATCACCACTGGCTTATAGCTGTACAAGAAAGAAGCTTACAGACTAACACCTTAAAATTACACTCTGCCATCCCAGTTATACCCTTAGAGCAGTTTTAAACACTACCTACTGCGTATAGAAGCTACTTTTCCTCTCACAGTTCAAATCCTCAAACACCCAATGTTGATCTTAATGTTTAAAAGGCTTCCTATCCGCGGAAGCCACATCACCACCGGAGTACCTCGCTCCTCCAAACACAACACCAATCCCAATCAAAACATCCAATGCATACTTTAAAAATTTACTACTCATGCATTCAATCCATTGTAAGTATTAGTGTATGTGTCTCATATCCCTGCTTGTTAAATGTATCCCCCAATTGTGTTGTGACCGCTTTGATTGAAGGATAAGGCGGTATACAAAAAAAAAAAAAATTGAAAACTCCTGTTCATACAATTTTAACCCCCGACATCATTGGGCAACTCCCTGGGCCTTCCCTTTCACCAAATCCAACCTGTAGCACGATTATCTCAAGACAAAAAAAAGCTTTCCTCACTCTGTCAAAACTCCCAATCCTTTTCATTAGTAGAACCACTGTCACTTGATTGCAGCATTTAACCCCACCAGTGCTGTGGTACCCCACCAAAAAATAAGTTTTTGTTCCCACTGCAATAACCTTAAGGCCAGATTCCCTCCACCCTCCACTCTTAAATCCACTCTTAACTGATCCAGCACGCAGCATTTAAAGTCATCCAAATGATGATGAAAACTCTGCCAATGTTCTACTAGAGGGGCAGATACTACTCCCCATCGTATGGCCAAAAGGTGTTCAATCATCCGTGTTTAAAATTGTTTGGTATATTATATAACTTGTCACATGGACAGAGCACCACATAGATCACTCCCTGTAATTCACAAGACGTTCTTGATAACAATCTATATGGGAGATCAAGAGAGCCATGAGAAAACTCTTCCAACTCCAGTGTGTAAGGGCAAATCACACAATATCAACACACACGATGGCCCCCCACCCCCGACCTGAATTCAAAAGGGAGGACTAGTCCCACGTTCTCACCAGTAACTCTTGCAAATTACAGGAGCGCCGAAATGCAAAACGTATATCATGTGTGAACACTGGATGCACCTGCAACAGTGGCCAATACTTCTGAATAATCCTTTAACCCTTTTAATGTTGAACACTTTGGTAGAATATGGGAGTACACAAACTTGGCCACTAAACCAAGCATGATTATTAGAAAATTACAATTCATGGTTCATGTAACATGCTCTTGGTATATGCTCTCTTAATAACCCAACTGGGATATTCCTTGTGACCAAACTTCCCACTCAATATTCCTGCCTGCCTCCTAAACTCAGATTCTGATGAACAAATGTGTCTCACCTTTAAAAATTGCCCTATGGGTATATTATCCTGCAAATGCCGCAGATGGAAACTTGTGTAATGTCATACACTGTTTCGATCCGTGGGTTTACGATACAAAGTGGTCTGAAGAGACTCACCTTCAGTATGAATAATAACCATGTGCAAAATTTGAACCCACTCTTTGGAATAATCCAGGGTGAACTTAAGATAGTAATGTGCATTGTTCAATCATTCAAAAAACTGAGTAAGACAATCATCTATGTCCTTCCAAATAAAAGCAATATCATCTATAAACCGAGTCCTCAGTAGAATCCCTGGCCAAAACTCCGATAGAGACCCCACCTCTTCCTCAAAGGCCCTCACAAAAAGCAGGCCACAGATGGAGCAACCGTGGCCCCCATTGCTACCCCATGGATTTGATGATAAAAACACCGATTGAAGACAAAATAATTGCGTCCCAGAACCATATCAAGTAATTGCTTCCGAAACAAGGGAAGATCCACAGAGATGGAGGATTGCCGCTCCAAATAGGTCATTGCTATATCAGATGCTAATTTCTGAGGGATTTGCACATACAAGGATACAATGTCCATTGTTACCAAAAGCCAATCAGGTTGTAAAGTTACCCCTTGTAATTTAAAAAACAGATCACCCGAATCCCTGATATAGGAGCCAGACTGTTGAACCAATGGATTCAGATAGAAATCCACAAACTTAGAGAGTGGTTCCAACACCGGCACAATCGGCCTACCCAGAGGCTTTAATAAGCTCTTATGCAGTTCAGGAATAGTGTAAAAATTAGGTATCTTAAGATGTTTCGTCCATAAAAAATGGAACAACCAGTCAGTAATCAGCCCCTTATCAAGGGCTGATTCTAATACCATAAACAGCTCTGCCTGTATATCAGTAATCGGGTCAGCTGGTAACCTAGAATGATAATGCTGGTCCTCAAGCTGACATAAAACCTGTTGATCATAATCAGAGTTACATCTATTTCAGCTGGATTTCTCCAAGGCAGTGAGTGATTTCCTGACAGATATTAAATCACTTGATGATCGTTTTACTTAGAATGAAATAAACATTGGAGAGCAAATAGATGCAACTGTAATTTTTCAGTCTAAGCTGCATAAACTTGATCAACTCACTAAAGATCTAAGGGAGAAACATGATGATCTTGAAAATCGTCAGCGACAAAATAACTGTGCTTGGTTTCCTAGAACAACCGGGCAACCGAGAAGACACAGTGAGGCACATTCCATTAAGTGTGTTCAGGTCCCTGTGCGTCTGATTAGAATTGGGACGCCCAGGGGTAGACCCATTTCTGATCCCACAGGGGCTAGACATGCCCTAAGGGATCAGAATCAGGTCTAGGGCCTGTACATGCAGGCCAGGACCTGATTTTGTTCAGCCTGCTTGTACAGCCATCTGCCCAGGCTACCTCAGTCCTGGGCAGTCCCATTTAGGAGCCACGATCACCGGCCGCAGACCACAATCTTCTTTCCCCACAGCCTGACCCTCGATCTGACCTTCCATGGCCAGGGTTGGGCTGTGGGGAATCCTCTGCACCCCTCACCTTTCTGACTCTGCCCGGGCCTGCCTTCCCCCCTCTAGTTTGCCAACCCCAGATGTACAGGATCGACCTCTGTATGTCAGGAATCACAGACCGCCCTTGCCCTGTCCTCACTCCACCTCTGGAATGGCCCCTCCTGCCCCCATCTAAGCCTCCCTGTACAAACTCCTTGTTCATATGGGGAGGCTTTTGATGGGGACGGCAGGGGGATGAATAGAGGGACAGAATAGACCACAATGTCACTCATTCAAGAGTTATATGCCTTCTGTGCACCAGGGGTGTCTGGCCCTATCAAACTAGAGTGTGCATATCGGAGTCTGGGAGCTAAAGTGGATGCGAGATTTTGACCCATTCCTATTATTGCCTGCTTCAGCTTCTTCGAGGCTAAATGGCCCTCATGCATAGTCTTTGGGGCAAACATACTCTCTTTTTTTATGATCCAGATTTTTCAAGACTTTTCTCAATACACCATAGAGCAATGGAAATGTTTTAAGCCCGTAGTGCAATTGATGCAGGAAAAATCAGATGGGGCTTTCCTTTCGCCCTTATATTTGAATGGAATAATGTTGTACATAAAATTTTGGAGTTGTCTGACTGTATGGACTTTCTGGACTGACTTCAAAATGACTGGGGTCATTCTCCGTGCTTGCAGAGCACCCAAGGGGACTGGGAAGTCTCCACACCTAAGCGGTGTGAGGTTCCTGGCTCATGTCGTCCTTCAAACACTGAACTGGAGGGATCAGCTTAATAAAGATATGGACACTTCTACCCCCTTGAGGCGCTGTTTACTGTCATAACTGCTCTAATTTAATGCTTGTTCTGTATAATGGTTATACTTACTTCTATAGGGTGCTTTGCCCCTTTTGCTCTATGCGTTTGTTTGAATTGTTGCTTTACATTGTATGGGTCACTGGGGTGGGACATGGGGTGGAGGTTTGGTTGAGTGGGTGGGGCGACATAGGAGAGTTGGGAGGGGAAGAGTGTGGGAGGAAATTATTTGTGCTGGAAATTTGGGTTGTAAGTATTTGGCACTTTCTATATCACGGTTTTTGGTTGTTCTTTGCTTTTTTCAGATTCTGTCCTTTAAGAATAGGACGGGGGGGAGGGGGATGGGTGGGTTGTTAAGGCTGGTGAGTTGGGACACCAAGAGGGCCTTGTGGTAGATCAGCTGCAAGTGGCAGGAAGGGACTTCTTTTTGGAGGGGATGTTTTTCTCTCTTCAGGGGTTATGCTCTTTACCTTCCATCCTTGGTCTGATTTATTCATGATCTACACTTTCTCTAGCCATGATTAAACTTATTTCATGGAATGTCCATGGGCTGCATAACCCGGTTAAATGCCGTTGGGTCCTGGACCAGCTCCTTCGTGAGAAAACAGATATTGTCTTCTTACTGGAGACTCACTTTGCGCGGCAGGACCATTTCAAATTTGCTTCACGTAAGTTCCCCCAGGTCTTTGTTGCCGATTTTTCCTCTCGCAAGCGTGGGCTGGCTATTCTTATTTCTCACATGTGCCCTTTCCAGTTGATCGATCAGTATAGTGTCCCAGAGGGTAAATTCCTCATTTTCACCAGTTCTGTGAATCACTCCATACTTACCTTAGTTAATGTCTATATACCGCCTTTGCTTATTGGCAGCTCTCTTGAGAGGTTTCGGAGGCTGTGCAGCCTCTGCACCAAGATGAGATTCTGCTTGAAGGGGATTTTAATTGTGTGATGTCTCTGTTAGATCACGCTGGTATGGGGATCTTGACTTTTAAACCACTGTTCCAGCTGGTTGACCTGTTATCGGGCCTAGATCTTTGTGATGCTTGGCGGACTTCTCATGCCCGATAATTGGATTATACTTATTTTTCACAGGTTCACAATAGCCACTCTCTCATAGATATGTGGTTTGTATATAGGATGCTCCTTCCTTTGGTTTCCCAGGTGTCTATCGGAATTCTGGATAATGCTCTTCTCTCCCTGGATTTTGCAGTTGCAGCAGCAGAGTTGCCCCCTGTACTTGGACCCTGCCATGAGGCCTGCTACAGAATAAAGACTTTGTCAAGGCTATTCGCTACAGCTGGCAGGAATACCTGGCAATTCAATGATTCGCTTTGGGAAGCAGGTAAAGCGGTTTTGCGCAGGCAGCAGATATCCCTTTCCTTTGTGTTCAAGAAGAAATCTGTTGCTCGACAAGAGGAACTGCACCATGACATTCTCACCTTGGAGCATCATCATCGACAGGTAGGGTGGTTCCTGTGTTTGGCCTCAGTTGGTTCGCCTATGCAGAGAGCTAGCAACTCTAGACTCCGATCTTGTCACTTCTCTGCTCCTGTGGACTCATCAACCTTTTTATGAACATGGTAACAAGGCCAGTGGGCTACTCCTTTGTCAAGTAAAGAAGCAGAGGCAGGGCCATTGGATCTCTACCTTGTCCTCCACCCAAGGTGTACCCCCACTAGGCGGTCCATGGATATGGCTGTTCTCTTTGCTAAATTCAATGAAGAACTTTATTCTTCCACTTTGGCTGCAGATACATCATCCATTCAGCACTGGTTGCAAAAGGCGGCTCTCCCTCAACTTTTTTCCAAAGTCCATGATGCCTTGGACCACCCTATTTCTCTCATGGAAGTGCATCTTCTTCTACAATGGTGTGCAAAAGTCTGGAATCACTTGTAAATTTGACGTTTTTTCAACTTCATGACCTTATATCTTAATTTCTTTTTCCTCTCAGTGGCTTTTTCTGTGTATCTCATGATAAGTGATAGATTTGGCTATTAGGACCAACTTTTAGTATTGGTTTGGCCCTTATTTTCTGAGTTTGTTCCCCATAGTTGTCCTGTTGATAGATTTTCTGTGAAGATCGCGTAATGATCATCGTTGGCCAACGATATATTATTGTAAATATGTTTTAAAATATTATGGATGCACGCCAGGTTTCCTTCCATTTTTATGTGTCAGTGATGGCTCAGTATTTGATGGGCCACCCTTTGTTCTTGATCACCTGACTGCACCTTGTCGGCATTGAATGAACCAGTCTGACAAGGTGATCGTTGGTGACAATGCAGTTCCAAGCTGCAATGAGTGACTCAATCAGCTCACGCTTCGATGTTGGATGCCTCTTGGATATTTCCAAAGCCATCTTGTGCCACAGATTCTCGATTGTATTCAGATCTGGAGACTGGGCAGGCAAGTCCATTGACTTGATGTTGTTCCGCTGCTTCCAGATGATCACCTGTCTGGAGCGATGGCAGGGTGCATTGTCATCTTGGAACAGGAACTGGCCAGGAAACAGCTGGTGTGCTGATGGCACCATGCACTTTTGCAGTATGGTGATGTACTTGGCCCTGTTGACCATTCCATTGACGATGTAAAGACGTCCAACGCCACTGGCAGCCATGCAGCCCCAGACCATGACCTTCAAAGGATGCTTCACAGTGAGGTTGAGACACTCAGGCTTGAATTCCTCTCCAGGAAATCTCCTCACATAGGTGTGGGCCTGGTTACCAAACAGGCAGAAGGTGCTTTCATCGCTGAATAGCACCTTTTCCCACATTTCAGTCGACCAGGTTGAGTGCTTTCTCGCCCACACGATCCGGTTGCGCCTTTGTATGTCAGTCATCAGTGGCTTATTCCATGCTTTGCAGCCCCGGAGACCAAACTGCAGGCACCGATGACGAACTGTTGATGAGCTGACACTGACCTCACTCTTGTCTGACCACTGTCGAAGTAGCTGAGGAGAGGTCAACTTGCGATTAGTCAGTGAAATGCATCATAGTGCGTGGTCCTGGCGTGATGTTGATGCAGGTGGACGACCTGAATGAGGCTTGTCCACCACTGAACCCGTTTCTTTCTTCTTCTGTACAATCTTAACAACAGCGCTCTGACTGCAGCCAACTTTCCTGGCTATCTGACGGCTTGAAAATCCTTCCTTGCTCATAAAGGACACACAAACACGCTCCTCCAACGTCAGGGTCCGAGTCATCTTCATGGCTGATCCAGAAAGCGTATGAAATTCAAAAATTCCATGCATTTTTATAGCTGCACTGTTGGCTAGATATCTGCATTGTGATTGGTTAGTGAAACCAGCCTCCTGATTGGTCAGAAATAACGTGTGCATATTTTCATCTTGGAACAGGAACTGGCAAGGAAACAGCTGGTGTGCTGATGGCACCATGCACTTTTGCAGTATGGTGATGTACTTAGCCTCAGTTTTGACACAGGATCCACAAAAATCGCAGTAGCTATCTCCCAGTGTCTGTAAAGTATTTAAATTGGAAGCAAGGAATGCAAAAAAGTCAACTCTAATAGCCAAATGTATCCCTTTTAACGTGGTAGAAAGATGAATATGCTGGGCTAATGCAAAATTGAAAAAAAAAACGTTAGAAAGTACGAAAAACGCAACACTCACAAGTGATTCCAGACTTTTATACACCATTGTATGCAACCTGAAGACTTCCAAGGCAGCCGGCCCAGATTTCTTTCCTGATGAAATTTATAAGGCATTGCCAGATCTTTTTGCACCTGTTTTGGTCTGGGAATTTAATGCCATTTTGCCTATGCAGTGTCTCCCTGCTTTTACCAGACTACTATTACGGTTATTCCTAAGGTGGAAAAGGATCCATCATTGTGCAGAAATTATCACCCCCTTTCCTTATTGAATATAGATTATAAAATCTTCGCCAAGCTATTGTCTAACCGCCTGGATTCTAAAATTCAACACATTATCCATCCAAACCAAACTGGGTTTATCAAACAACGCTATGGTTTTAAAAACGTTTGGTGGCTTATCAATGTTCTCCATGGTCTTCGATCTAAGCTTGAGTGATATGTTACTCTGGCATTAGATGCCAAAAAGGTTTCTGACAAGGTGGAATGACCTTGTTTATTTGAAGTCCTAGTCTTTTGGCTTTGGATTCTCCTTTTGGAGATGGATAGCTGCTCTGTATGCTAGACCCCAGGCCTCTGTTTTGATAAATGGCTTTCTTTCTCATTTCCATCTTGGAAAGGGTACTAGACAGGTCCCCTATCTCTGCTTCTCTTTGCTCTAGCTATTGAACCTCTGACAGTCCATGTTCACCAGCGTGCAGTGGAAATTGGTATACCCATGGGTGCTGGCTGGCATGCCATTTCGTTATATGCTGACGACACTTTATCTCTGAGAACCTGCCAACTCTCTTCTGATAGTTTAGATATTCTGGATTATTTTTCCTGTCTTTCTGGCTTTACAGTCAATAAACAGAAGTTGGCATTGCTTCCTTGCCAGTAGTCTCTTTGCCTGCTGCTTCAGTCCCCGGGGATTTTTAGATGGTACAGCACTTCTAATATTTAGGGGTTATGATTCCTCAGGACCTTACATGCTTGTAATCACTGTAATTATGGGGTTCTCCTCAAGACTGTTTGCCATGATCTGGATTCTTGGTGCTCCGCTTCTGTCTCTTGGTTGGGACAGATCAATACTTTTAAAATGTTACTCCTGCCTAAGCTTTTGTTCTTATTTACTCAGCACCTGATTATCATTCAGCGCTTTGTCTTTTTGACCCTTTGAAGAGCTATTACCCGTTTTCTCTGGCAGGGTCACATGCCATAGATTACTTGGGAGGTCTTGATACATCCAAAGCTTTCCAGTGGCTTGGGCCTCCCTGATCCTGAGTTATACTATAGGTGTTCCCCAGACTCTGCGTTGCCCTGGAAAAGAAGAGGTTGGCTCCGATTCCCCTGGCTGCAGTCCCTTTCCTTCAAGGTTCGGGTGATACGCGCTTAGTGCTATCACATCCCTTTCGGCAAGCTTGGAATGCTATCTGTAATAAACTCAGTTTGTCCTTGCACTTCTTACCTTATTCTCTGCTCTCTTGTTTTTGTTTGGGATTTTGGACAGCTGCACCTTTGGTGTGGTCAGGCTCTGCATGTGTTGGCTCTTTTTGACAAGTCTGTCATGATTTTGAAGGCCCATCTGGTACAACTTTGGGAGACATCTTTGTCATTGTTTTGGTGCTTTTACCAACTGAGTGGATGCATTTATTTATCAGGTTTTTTATACTGCTTTATCATTTCAGTCAAAATGGTTTACATTGTAACTTAAACTTAGTAATGTACATTAAACAGGGATATTGATAACTTGGATTTTTCTGAGGCAATGGAGGGTTAAGTGACTTGCCCAAGACCACAAGGAGTACTAGTGGGAATTGAACCTTGGTCTCTTGGTTCCCAAGCCAGTGCTCTAACCATTAGGCTACTGTCCTAAACACTGCACCTGCCTTGCTCTTGGTCCTTTTCAACTCAATGCATCTTCAGTCTTTCTTGGCTCGACTTTATAGAGTTCTTGCCTCCGACCGTACCTGCTCACCAGGGGTTCATCATCTTCTCCAGGAGAGATGGAAGCCCGTCTTGTGTGGCAAGTCTGAGGATTTCTGGAATGAGATCTATACGGTAGCTCCTCTCACTCTTGTTCCATCTCTCTTTCCCTAGTGAATATGCAATAATGAATTTTGTTTCATATGTCTGTTCTCCCGATGGATCTCTTCCGGGTGGAATCCTGCTAATAATTCGCTTTGCTGGAGATTATGTGGCCAAAGAGGTGATTTTGAACACATATGGTGGTTCTATCCTCATCTGCAGGAATTTTGGCCCCTTGTGTATGAGCACATTACCTGCTCTTTGGATGTTCGCTTTGCCTTTAATCTTGAATCTTGCATGTTGAGATTCCTGTCCTCTGATCTTCTCAAGGATCAGTCTCACTGTATTTCTAATTGCTCCTTGGAGCTCATTCGGTAATAGTGAGATTTTGGAAGAGAAATTGGGCCCCCTTTTTCGATGAATGTATGTTTAAAGTGTGGGATATCTACTGCTTGGACAAACTCACTGCAGGATTGCACAGCCATCCATTTCATAGCGACGCTTTGTGGGCTCTGGTGTTACATTGTGAGAGTTGATGGGCAGTTTCTTGCCTTATTCCGTGTCTCTGCCTTTCTGGGTGGTCGTTCATTCCCCTGTTGCTTCCTGGCTCTTTGAGGCTTCGGGAGGAGGGTAGTTTCTGGCCTTCCTGCTGTCTATGTCTGTTTATATTATTTTTTCCCTTTTCTCGCTTTGTCTTGCTCGGGTGGTGGGAGGGTAGGTTGGGGGGAAGGGTGGGAGAGATGGGGGATGAAGGAAGATGGGGAGGGGTGGGCGGGTGGAGGGGACTTAGCAGATATAGCGGGTAGCTTTTCCAGATGTTCTCAAGCATTCCTGAGGGCTTTTGGGTGGGGGTTGGCGGACTGCATCTCTGTTAGTGTTTTCTCCTGTTTGGTGATGTTCTTATATATGGTACAGTTTCTGTCTCTCTATTAGTGGCACTCAGTATTGTTTGTGATTTCTGGTGTATTTGTCATACTTGAGATTGTTTTGTCTTATGTTTATTGTGATTGCTCAATAAAAAAAAATTACAGCACACAAAAAAAGAAGCTATTTGCTATCTGTAAATAAGCAGCTCTACGGGGAGATTACCCTGACCCCCTATGGTATTAGGCAAGTCCATTCTAAAGCTGTGCAAGGAAAGGAATAGAAGTTCCCTGTGTGCTGACCAGAATACAGATGCTATCCTATTTGGTGATGGTATGAAGAGAAGAGTGATAACAAACTCCTGGTTGATGAAAGGCAAATCCTGAGGAGGAGGAGTTATTGAGGTAAATCACTCTGCAGAATTCAGGAATAAATGCCTTGGTAAATGTTGCTTCTTGTCTCTATTATTTGATCTTTTCTTGATTTATTCTTGTCTCCTCATTCCCTGTGGTAATGATGAGTGAGTTGATGATATTGCTTTTTATTTTCTGCAATTCTATAATATTTTTTCTGCGGGCGGCATCCTGAACGTGTTTTCTTTCATCTGCCAGCCCCTTTAGATTAGAGGGAAGGGATGGCAGATGGAGGAAAACAAGTTCAAGATGTCACCGCAGAAGCATATTACAGTAGTGCAGAAAATTAAAAGAGACATTATTTTAACTCATTTACCATTAACACAGGATGAGGAGTAAAAACTATACAAAATACAAGCAATCCATTCAGAAATTGATGGAAGTTTATGTTCACAAAGATGTTCCTTATTTCAAAGCCCTGATGGTGGAAATTGACTTGAACACTGTGATTATTATGGAGACATTTCACTGTGTTTCATGAAAGGGAGATCGGCATACCTGGATAAATGCATAATTTATTCAAGAGGGATAGAAAGGGCAGAAGGGGGGGGATAGCTCTCTGTCAAAAATGATATTAAAAAGGCAGACCTGGGGCGTGACAAGATGGCGACGGGACGCTCTGCATGCTGAAGCAGCTCTCTCTCTTGGCTCCTGATCCCGAGTAGCTTACCGCCTGATGATATGGGGCGGAGAAAGCGCAAGCAGGCTGTGGATCCTCCCAGGACGGGCATGCCATGTTCTTCGGGTCAACGAACCTTGGGGGAGTGTGGCTTTCGGAGCAGAGCAGAAGCGGTGTCTTCGGCAGTGCCGGTTGTGGAGACTTCGGCGCTGAGCGTGTCGGGGGTTTGGCTATTGCCGGAGATGTGTTCTCCCCCCCCTTACCATGACCCAGAAGTGTTGGTGCAGCGGACGCTGGATCCCTCGTGAGGGTGCCGGCGAGCACGCCGAGGAGGGGTTCTTTGGGAGGAGCGTCTGTTCTTGGTTTTTCCCCTGTGATATTGGAGCAGCGGCAGAGAGCAATGGAGGAGGGGGAGTTGTTCGAGACTCCCGCTGTGGATGCCGTGCAGGGAGGAGACCTTCCGATGAAGTTTTTGTTGGTGAAACCCGCGGTTATAACTTCAGAGATGCTATGGGATGGTCTGGCTTCAATTTCATCCTCTCTTCAGATGTCGTTTGGTGTTGTAACTAATGACTTGCTTGGGGTTAAGACTGTGTGTGGAACTCTGTCTAATGACCAGTCTAGTCAGGCGGAGAGACTGTCCAAGCTTGAACAAGATGTGGGGCATTTGCAGGAAGTTTGGGATGCCCAGGTAGTCAATAGGAATGTGTCTGCTAGGAAAATGGAATATTTGTAGAACCAGGTTAGACGTTGTAACCTGCGCTTTCTAAATTTTCCACGTTCACCCTAACTTTGGAAATGGTGAGGAAGTATTTTGGAGAGGTTCTCAAACTTCCCCCAGACCAGTTTCCACCATTGGTCTGGGCACAATATCTGCCTGTTGGTACAGCGAAGGGAGCTTCTAATATCCCTTCTATTCACGCTGAGAAGGGTGAATTGACGGGTTTTTTGGAATCCTCCTTTGAGGTTATCACCGACAAGTCAACTTTACTTGCTACTCTGGCGTTAGAATCAGACAAATTTTTTATTCTTCGTTTGTACTTTAAGAATATCAATGAAGAATTCCTAGGTTCTAAAGTTTGTGTATTTCGTGATCTCTCAAAAGCTACACAGATGAGAAGGAAAAGTCTTTTGACTTTTCGTCCCAGGGTTTTGGCTCTAGGGGCAACTTTTCTGTTGAAATTTCCTGCCAAGTGTTATGTGGTTTATAAACAAAAGATGTATGTTTTCTTTGAACCTAGGCAGCTTAATGAGTTCTTAATAGCTAGGGAGGAAGTAGTGGTGGAGGTTTCTCAGAAATCCCATTCGGCTGACACTTAAGTCTTTTTCCTGTTTTCGCCTGTTTAAGTAATTGCTGTGATGTATTATTGCATCTATGTTGTTTCCTAATACGCCCTCCTTTATTTCTTTTTGTTTTGTGGACTGAATGTTTTGGATGACATGGAAAATGGTTTTTTCTTCTTTTTTCTATAAGATAACACAGGTACACTAAAAAAAATTTTTTTTAAACTGCCTCTAATGTTTCGATTGATTTTTACGTTTTTTGGTGCGCTGAATCCAAATCTGGTAACCAATTTGCTCCATCACGTACAGATTTTTTGCTACATTGGGTTAGCAGTTTGAGGTGAATGTTTCAGATTGAGTGCGATCGAGATAAAAGTTTCTTGGATGAATTCTTTATACTAATTGTTTAGTAGTTATTCAAATTGTAACAAGGCAGCACATAAGAATAGAGTAATGTCAACAAAACACACTGTGATGGTAGCAAAATTGTCTGCACTTAAAACAGCCACATACATGTGCACAAACATTGAGCATATAAGAGCGAGGTTAGACACAAAGCAAAGCAAAGAAATGTGCAAAAAATGTTGTACAGGTATGTATGTAAGAATAGAAAATGCAAACCGCACCATTGCAATACATGAAGACAAACACCCGATGGTGTGAAAATAAAATTCTAATAAATGAGATCCGACACTGTGGTAATAACTAGCAAATTTTTATTTCAAAGTTTAGTAAAAACACGATATTTGTCAACACAGTTTAGATTTTAAAGTCATTCTTGGGTCAATCAATCTCCTGGTAGGCCCGTTTCTTCTTCCCCCGAATGCTTCTCTTGGTGCGCTGCTTGGCGTATTTTTCATCTGGGGTTTCCCGCAGCAGCAACCAGCAGAAATCAGCCATCATAGTGGTGTTCCATCTTCCTTGGTACCTTCTCTCTGCGTCCTTGATGTCCTGGTGAAACCTTTCACCTTGTTCTTCACTGTACGCCCCCAAGTTTTCGGGAAAGTAGTTCACATGGGAGTGCAAGAAATGGACTTTCAGGCTCATGTTACAGCCTTGTTCTTTGAAGGCATTGAGCATCCTGGCAACAATATCCTTATAGTTCTCATCCCGCCTGTTCCCCAAGAATTTGAGAACAACATCCTTGAAGGAATCCCAGGCTTCTTTTTCCTTCTCAGACATCGTTTCAGCGAATGCTCCATCTGAAATGAGTTTCCTTATATCAGGGCCAACAAACACTCCTTCCTTTAGCTTTGCTTCAGAAAGTCGGGGGAACTTTGAGCAAAGGTACCGAAAGCACTCACCATCTTTTGGAAGGGACTTGATGAATTGCTTAATGAGACCCAACTTAATGTGGAGAGGTGGTAATAGAATTTTATCACGAGGTACCAAGCTCTCATGAAGAACATTTTTCTCACCGGGTCTCAAATACTCCCGAATTGGCCAGTCTTTTTTCCCCCAGTGTAGGTCGCGGGCCCGGCTATCCCACAAGCAAAGGAAGCAGGGATATTTGGTGAAACCGGATTGCTGCCCTAATAGCATGGATAGAATTTTAAAGTCTCCACAAATCATCCACTTATGCTCATCATAACGAATCTTCTGAAGAATCAGGGCCAAATTCTCGTATTTTTCTTGGAGAATAACAGAGTGAGCAATAGGAACTGAAGCGAATGTGTTGCCATTATGAAGAAGAACACCTTTTATGCTGTCTTTTGACGAATCAATGAACAGCCGCCATTCAGCAGGATCATACTTGAGTCTAAACTTTTCCATCACTCCGTATATATCGTTGCAAAATACCAAATCTTCCTCTTTGCTGAAATACTTCAAAAATTGTGTCTCACGGTTGCGGTACCAATAAAAGTTGTTCCTGGTGACAATAGATTTTTCTGTTTAAGCCGAGAACCTAGCAGTTGGGCAGCATCTTTTGAGAGTCCTAAATCCCAGACTAAATCATTCAATTCAGCTTGAGAGAAAAGTTCAGGTTTCGGATCTGGTTCAATTTCAAACTCGGAAGTACTGGACTCATCGGGAAAAGCCATCTGATGAGTCTCATCATGATCAGAACCGTCCACACAAATATGATCCAAAGATTTTGGTGGTTCAGGCACAGGTACTTCGTTGCTATGAGGCATAGGCCTAATTGCTGAGGGAAGGTTGGGGTAACTTATTACGTTCTTATTTTTTAAGTTGTATCCCTTCACAATGCAAGAGCAAAAATAGCAGTCACTGCTGTGGTCTCTTTGTTCACGCCACATCATAGGTATTCCGAAACGAAATGCTTGTTTTTTACCTTTCATCCATAAGCGTAGATCTTCCTCACATGTCTTGCACACTTTGTGAGGAGCCCACAGTTTGTCTTGATCGCCTAACTTCAAACCGAAATAGGCGAAATATACTTTTTTAATAAATGCAGAAATGTTCCTCTGCCGCTTTTTCACGGTATATTCCCCACAAATAAAACAAAAACTGTCCAGAGAGTTGACGCAACCTCTGGCTCTGTGAGCCATCACAAATACACAGCACTGCAAACTACAACTGTAGTGAACCACTTCGGAATAAAGCTGGATTACGACTGAGCAAACAAAAGGTAATAATGAACTTGCAAGAAACTGAAATTTGACAGGAACGTTCATGTCGCAACCACCGTGTTTGAGCGAGCGAACGAGGCGAGGCGAACAGGAAAGAACATGCGCCAGCGCGAGTACTGGATTTAGCCCCCCGCCTCCCAATTGTCCTGTTAATGTATAAAATGAATACAAAACACTCTAAAATATCATGAGGGAGTGTTTCTAGTTAGTTAACCATTACAACCTCTATTTTGGGCCAAGAAAATAAACTGCAGTCGGCTAAAAAGAAATTATGTGAACATTCCTTATATGGGTAAGAAATCTAATTTTGCAAGAAAACGTGACGTGATGGAACATTTTGGCTATTTTTCCTGGATTCAGCACCCCAAAATCTATAGGAATCAGTTGCAAAACTGGAGGCAGTTTTTTGGTAGTGTACCTGTGTAATCTTAGGATTTGACTATTGTTCATGTTTAATCCATTGTTTTTCTTTCATTCTTGTTATTGGCTTGGATGTAATTATATATAATAAGCATAAATAAAAAATTTAAAAAAAAAAGGCTGACATATAGGGGATGTAGAGAAAAGAAGAAACATAAGAACATAAGATATACCCAACCAACCCAACCATGGAGTCGAAACGCTACTGATCTACCTCTTCGACAGCATCCTAAGAATAATTGACAACACCAGGAATGGAATCATAATGATCTTCATCGACATCTCCTCAGCCTTTGACACAGTGGACCACAACACGCTCCTGGAAAGACTAAAGAACACTGGTATACACGGCATCACATTGAAATGGTTCCACTCATACCTAACCGAAAGACAGCTACAAGTCAAGGTAGGACACAAAACCTCCCGACCCATAAATGTCCGTCAAGGAGTACCTCAAGGATCCGCACTCTCAGCACTCCTTTTTAACATCTACATCCAACCAATATGCAACATCATGAAAGAGCACAACATTCAATACACAATATATGCAGACGACATCATGATATACACCCCGATATCAATCGACAACCCGGACCTCTCTAAGATAACAGACTGCCTTACGCAAATGACGAGTTGGTGTCAAAACAACAACCTCGCAATAAACTACAACAAGACCGAAGCTTTAATCATCACTCGGAACCAAAGCTTCATACACCCGCCAAATATCAAGATACAAAACACTACTATACCAATAAGATCAGAAGTGAGATACCTCGGTGTTACTCTGGACAATAAACTAAACCTCAAACCACACATAGACAAAACAATTCAAAAAGTCTACTACAAGATGCGAATCATCAGGAGACTGAAACCACTCCTCGCCCCAGAACACTTTCGTACCGTCTGTCAAGCACTGATAACCCCAATACTGGACTTCTGCAATCCGATATACCTTGGACTACCGAAACAAGCCCTCAAACCACTCCAGCTAGCACAAAACACTGCAGCACGAATAATATCCGGTACTACGAGACAGGACCACATCACACCTACCTTAAAGGACTTACACTGGCTACCAATCGGTGCACGCATCAGATACAAAACCATCATAAACAGGATACTGGGCTTGATGGACCTCGGTCTGACCCAGTATGGCATTTCTTATGTTCTTATGTTCTTAAACCTATTTAAGATAAATCAGCACACATCAGCCAACAGCCTGCACACCCTCATACAACCAGACACCAGCACACGTCCTAGAAGAAAACAAACACACAACCGAGTCAGCACCCCAAGTGAATTCAAACACACACGCAAAGACACAACAGACAGAGCACTCTCCATGGCTGCTCCAACGATATGGAACAAACTACCGGACGACTTGAGGGCAACTACAGACCTCAAAGACTTTAGAAAACAGCTAAAAACCATGCTGTTCATAGAACACTATGGACACATCACATAACCTAAGAGAATGTATAACAGCACATGATACCGCCTAAACACTGTATGTATAGAAAATGTTTTTAGCACCACTGTATATAGCCCACATTGTACATAGCTCAAACCAATCTAGCACACAATACAAACACACACTCAACTAAATTTCACCCTTACTGCATGTTTAACACAATCACCTTACCCAACTGTTTGCTGTGATACCACCTTGATTAATAAGATAAGGCGGTTTAAAAATACTGTTAAATAAATAAATAAATACCATACCGGGGCAGACCAAGGTCCATCAAGCACAGTATCCTGTTTCCAACAATAGCCAATTCAGGTCACAAGTACCTAGCAGGTTCTCAAAAAGACACACAGGTTCCACAATGCTTGTATTGCAGCAAGCAGTGGATTTCCCGGGTCCTCTTTACATAAGAACATAAGATATGCCATACCGTGTCAGACCAAGGTCCATCAAGTCCAGTATCCTGTTTCCAACAGTGGCCAATCTAGGTCATACGTACCTAGCAGTATCCCCAAGAGACAGAGGTTACACAATGGCTTTATTGGGTCAAGCATTGATATCCTGGGTCCCTTCTTAATAATGGTTTATGGACCTTTCCTCCAGGAACTTGTCCAAACCTTTTTTAAACCCAGCTACAGTAACAGCCTTCACTACGTCCTCTGGTAACAAATTCCAGAGTTTGATTACACATTGATTAAAAAAATATTTTCTTTTATTATTCTTAAATACTTTAGCCTGTAGCTTCATTGCATGTCCCCTAGTCTTTCTATATTCTGATAATGTAAACAATCGATCTACATTTACGAGTTCCACTCCGTTCATTAACTTATAGACTTCTATCATATCTCCCCTCAGCCGTCTCTTTTCCAGGTTAAAGAGCCCTAAACGTTTTAGGTTTTCTTCATAGGGGTATCCTTCCATCCCCTTTACCATTTTGGTGGTTCTTCTCTGAACCTTTTCTAATAACGCTATATCCTTTTTAAGATACGGCAACCAGAATTGCACACAATATTCAAGGTGCGGTCTCACCATGGAACGATATAGAGGCATTATAATATCCTTTGTTTTATTTTCCATTCCTTTCCTTATGATACCTAGCATTCTATTTGCTCTCTTGGCCGCCGCTGCACACTGGGCCAGAGGGTTTTAACATGTTATCCACAATGACGCCTAAATCTTTTTCCTGGGTGGTGGTTCCTAATGTGGAACCTTGCATCATGTAACCATAGTTTGGGTTGTTCTTCCCTAGGTGCATAACTTTGCACTTGTCCACATTAAATTTCATCTGCCATTTTGTGCCCAGTCTTCCAATTTATCAAGATCCTTTTGCAATTTTCCACAATCCTCTTGGGTTTTAACAACTTTAAATAGTTTTGTGTCATCTGCAAATTTGATAACCTCACTCGTTATTCCACTTTCCAGGTCATTTATGAATATGTCAAAAAAGCAGCAGACCCAGCACAGATCCCTGGGGTACACCACTATTCACCTTTCTCCATTGGGAAAATTGGCCATTTAGCCCTACCCTCTGCTTTCTATCTTTTAACCATTTCCTGATCCACAATAGTACACTGCCTTCTATCCCATGGCTCTTTAGTTTTGCCAGAAGTCTCTGATGAGGGACCTTGTCAAAGGCTTTCTGAAAGTCCAAATACACTATATTAACCAACTCACCTTTGTCTACCTGTTTATTCACACCTTCAAAAAAACATAACAGATTAGTAATACAAGATATTCCTTGTCTAAAGCCATATTGGCTGTCTCCCATTAAGCCATGACTATCTACATGTTCAGCAATTTTGTTCTTTATGGTGGTTTCTACCTTTTTTTCCGGTACTGACGTCAGGCTCAGCGGTCTGTAATTTCCTGGATCACCCCTGGAACCCTTTTTAAAAATTGGTGTTACGTTCACCATCTTTCAATCTTCAGGTGGCACGTAAGGTCCACTACCTTCGCACCAGGCAGGCATGTTACCAGGCGATTCTCACGTCCACCAGCCACCAGCTATCTACATGCCTAATGATTGAATCACCAACTATAACGGCTGTCCTAAGCCTTTCCTCATGGGCACATGGCCCTGGAGAAACTTCCTCGGTGTGAGAGAGTTTTACATCACCTGGAGGACAGGTCCTAGTTACAGGATCACTTCCTGCCACACCAGGGTGATGCTCTCCTGTCACGTGACCTCTCTCCTTCATGGCAACAGGGATGCTGCCAGACTGGAGGTGGGACTTCAGGACTATATCCCTGTTAATAATGGTTTATGGATCTTTCCTCCAGGAACCTGTCCAAACCCTTTTCAAACCCAGGCACACCAACAACCTTCACCACATCCTCTAGTAACATTGAGGATCATCTTAGAAAAAGAAGCTGGCACTTCCCTTCATGTTGGTATAGTCTGCAGACCTCCAACTCAAACAGAAGAATGGACAGGTAGGAATAAAGGGAGATGTGATGATACTGGGCAACTTTAGCCTCTCAGATGTCGATTGGAGCATTCCATCTGGAAGGGGCTTTGTTCAGACAAATGGTGATGCAATGCACAGGGAAGGATTGATGCTGGATCTAGTTCTCACCAATAAAGACAGCATGTCTAATGTCCAGGTGGGTGCCCACTTGAGCAGCAGTGATCGCCACACAGTGTGATTTGATATAGAATCTAAGGCAGAATATAGTCACAGAAAACTCAACTGGATTTCAAACATTCAGTAAAATAAAGTACCTGAAGGAGAAGCTGGCGGGTGGGAGGAGATAAGGAAAGTGGAAAAACAGTGGACTACACTGAAAGGTGCTGCAAAAATGGCAACTGATCATTATGTAAGGAAAGTAAATAAAAGCAATAAAAAAGAAACCAGTATAGTTCTCCAAAGAAGTGACTGCAAAAATTACTCCTGAAGGAATTCTGTGCAACTGCGCAAAGCAGAATTTGCACAGAATTCCCCACCTGCACAGAATTGCACATTTGCAGGTCAGAGTTCTCTGCAGGCACTGATTTCAGTGAGACAGGCTCAGACACAACAAGTTGTCAGGGCACCAAGCCTACCTCACTATTACCTTTTTCAGAGATGCTGGAGCATTTCTGTTTCCTCCTGCAACTGTGCTAGCAAACAGAAATGCTCCCATGCTGTAATTGGGCAAAAGAGAAGGGCTGCTGGTGAGTTGGGGGGTGACAGGGGAGCAGGAGAATGGCTACTGGTGAGTCAGGGATGGCTGGGGGCAGAAGATGGGCCGATGGCAAGTCAGTGGGGTGACTGGGGGCAGGATATAGGCTGCAGGTAAATTGGTGGGGTGGCTGAGGGCAGGAGAAGGGCTGTGGTGAGTCAGGGGGTAGCTTGGGGCAGGAGAAGGGCTATTAGTGAGTTCGGACTGGCTGGGGCAGAAGATGGGCTGATGGTGAGTCATGGGGTGACTGGGGGTAAGAGATAAGCTGTGGTGAGTTAGGGGTATCTGAGGTAGATGGGGTCTGCTGGTGAGTTGGGGGGTTGCTGAGGCAGATGAAGGGCTGCTGGTGAGTCAGGAGTGTGGCTGGGGGCTGGAGATGAGCTGCTGGTAGGTCAGAAAGGGATGACTGGGAACTGGAGATGAGTGTCTGCCTTGGGAGTGGTGAGAAAGAAAGGTGAAAGTATATGCCTGGAGAGAAAGAAGGAGAGGTAGGGGAGAGCTAAGGTTTGGTGCATGGGGAGGGAAGAGTGAAGATGAGGTGAGGTTATGTGCATGAGGACAGAGCATAGAGACAGACAGCAGTAGGGATCTTGCTAGAAGTTAGAGGGCAGAGCCGGCCTGTCCATTGTGTGAGAATGTTGTTCACACAGGGCCCCATGCTTCAAGAGGCCCCATGCCAACAACATCTTACATAATCAGCACCAGCAGCTGCAGCAGCAGGGTCTGCTTTAGAGGGCTCCTGTCAGGCCCTGGCTCACCTCTGACAGCGCCAAAGTGAAGAGTGCCATTTTTCTTCACTTCGGCAGCTGTGATGTACTATAGGCCGCTGGCATGCTGAGTGTCGAGAAACAGGAAGTTCTCTTTGACCTGGCGTGCCAGCAGCCTGTAGTACAACACAGCTGCTGAAGTGAAGAAAAACAGTATTCCTCACTTCAGCATTGCCAGAGGTGAGCTGGGGCCTGCCAGAAGCCCTCTAAAGGCAGTCAATTATTGCCTTCCTATTTTTAAATTGTGATCCTTTGTTCTTTATTTGGTGACAGTTTATGTTCTACATGTCTAACCGAGCTGAGGTATTCTGTTTATGTCGTTTCTATTTGACAGTGCCACTTGTTCTCTTTCCCCAGTAGATGTATTGGTATTCTCTGAGATGTATTGGTTTAATAATTGCAGTGCTGCCTTTTTGATAGGTAGGGTTTGGTTCTTTTTGAGTCCTGGTAGTGCTGTTATGATACGGCGGGTTTACTATGGGTTCTAAATAGGCAGTGTTTGTAGTACATCCTAATGGGTCTGGTGGTTGGCACTGGAGTATAGTAATGTAGAAATCTGGTAGTCTTTCTTAATCCAGACACTCATTAAGAGGCATGTTTACTAAAAGTTAGTGCATGTTATCATTATGCAAATATTTATGCAAATGAGGCTCATTATGCAAAATTGTCTAAATTTTTGCACAGAATTCCCCCAGGTGTAAAAAATAAAGGCAAAACAGACGGCATTCAAAAAGTGCAGATTATCACAAAAAGAACACAGAAAAGAATACAGTATCAGTTAAAGCTGAAGACAAAGAGAGAAAGAGGGAAGGCAAAAAAGCACATGCAAAAGAAAACATGGCTAAAAACGTAAAACAAAGTGACTAGACTTTTTCAGGTATATTGGAAAGAGGATGTGCTCTACTTTGACTTTAGCAAAGTCTTTGATACTGTTTCTTATAGGAGACATGAATAAACTGAGCAGCCTGAGGATGGGTCACAACGTGGTGGACTGGATCAGAAATTGGTTGACTAACTGATGCTAGAGGGTGGTGGTAAATGGAATTCGCTCAGAAGAAAGGAAGGTGAGTATTGGAGACCCTCATGGATCAGTCCTGGAACCAGTTCTGTTGGGTGTCTTTGAAGGGCTTATTTATTTATTTGTTACTCTTTTCTATTCTGCCCCTTCCAAAGATCATGGGCAGTTTACAAATAACCAATATGTTACATATAACAGTATAATGAGTTAACAGAAACAGATAACTATATACATCTCAACTATAACTATTTACATGTCAACTATTAGCAATGTTTACAAGAGTTATGAAATCTTATATCATCTATGAAACAATGCTTACAACTCAGGCATGGGGGAGATTGAGGTACTGATGGTGTGACCTCTGTGTATATTGGGTGGTCATTGTGTGTGAGATTGGATTGTGTGGGCAATATTACTATCCTTAAGAGTTTCCATAGTGTTCTATGAATAGATGCTTTTTGAGCTCGTTTTTTAATACTTGGAGGTTCTTAATCGTGCGGATTGAGACAGGTAGTGAGTCCCAGAGACTGGGGGCTGTGTTTGTGAATGCTCTGGAGCCCGTGGGCTGTTTGGTCTTATGAATAGAGGGGGGGATTGCAAGTGAATGAATGGTTAAAAGAAAATATTTCCTTTTTGCATATGACACGAAGATTTGCAACAGAATGGACATCTCAAAGGGGACAGAAAATGAGAGAAGTGATCTACAAAAATTAGATTCCTGGGCAGAGCGATACATTTTGGGTGCAGAAATCCAAAGTTGGATGTGATAGGAGGTGAGAGGATGATGTGCACAGACTAGGAGAGGGACTTCAGGGTGTTCGTGTCTGAGGATCTCAAGGGGCCAAACAATGTAACAAGGTGATGGTGAAAACCAGAAAGATGCTAGGCCAGGAACTAGGCTATCACTTAGAGCACCAGCCCTCCGAGGGTGCCCATTGCTACCACTGGTGCCCCTTTTCGGGGTCAACAGCAGCAGCAATTGTCCCTGAAACCATGACGCAGTACATGCCCTCTGTCTCCGGGGCTGTGTTGCAGTTCCACTCTGCCCAATCTGCTGTTTCTGCCCTGGACTTCTGGTTTTGTACAAACTGGAAGTCTGCAGCAGAGGGCGGCCAAAGCAGCAGACTGAGCAGAATGAAACTGCGATGCAGGCCCAGAGACAGAGGGTAAGTGCTGTGTCATGGTTTCAGGGACAATTGCAACCGCTGTCGACTCTGGAGAGGAGCACCAGTGGCAGCAATGGGCACGGGGGATGGCAGAATGGAGGGCCTGCCTAGGATGCCTCCAGTCCTTGCACCAGCCCTGACTAGGTTGCATACAGAGATGTACAACCAGCAGAAGGAAGGAGGTGATAATGACCTGTATAAGTTGTTGGTGAGGCCTCACTTGGAGTATTGTGTTCAGTTTTGGAGACCTTACCTTGCTATGGATAGAAAAAGATTTGAAACGGTTCAGAGGAAGGCAACCAAAATGATATGGGGTCTGCACCAGAAGACATATGGAGAAGAGACTTGAAGACCTGAATGCATATACCCTAGACGAGAGAAGAGATGGGGAGATTTGATACAGATGTTTAAATATTTGAAAGGTATTAATGCACCAACAAACCTTTTTCAAGGATGGAAAAGCTATTGAATTACAGTACATGAAATGATGCTGCAAGGAGGTAAACTTAAAAGAAACATGAGGAAGTACTTTTTCAAGGAAAGGATGGTGGATGCTTGGAATACCCTCCAGAAAGAGGTGGTAGGAACAAAAACAGTGAACAAATTCAAAAAGACATAGGACATATATAGAAGATCCCTGTAGAGATGGAATCAAAGCAAACTTAAATAACTAAATTATTTTTACACTTCAGAAATAGAGGTGGGATAACCTACACAGAAGAGCAGGTACAAGTCTAAACAAAGGTATAAAAGAGGGTAACTTGCACCAAGCAGCAGGTACAGCTACAACTGCAGCCACTGTGCTGGACAGACTAGATGGATCATGCTGGTTTTAAACTGCTGTCATTTACTATGATCAGCAAAAGCAACATATTTATTTAACACATTTTATTATACTGCTTTATCTACATAGCTAAATATTACTGTCTGCTGCTATCCCCTTTTCTGAGAAAAGTACTAAGTTCAGATACTCCATATGTTATCACTTGCTCTTGGCCTTTGTTCACAGACCAGTCTCCTCAGCATGGTCCTAAATTCAGATACTCCAATAACATAGATTAGTTTGTATTCCAGGCCAAAAGCAGGACAAAATAAAAGTCTATCACAGGGTTTAGATGCATCCATTAACAAATATATTATTAATTAGAATTGACAGACCAACTGGTTTCAACACAGAGACTTGGGATTATGTCTTAGGTTAGGACTGAAGGTCTCCCAGACCTTGACTCTGATATCTTCTCCAATGTAGATTAGCTCATCCTGTGTGTTTACTGCACCTTCTCTGTGTTGAAACCAGTTGGCCTGTCAATTCTAAACCCTGCTTCAGGCAGGTCATTCTAGATATGGTTGTAGTCTCTGCTGGATGATCTTGAGTAGAATCTTGCTGGCATGTGGGATCAAAGCAATTGTGCCATAATTTCCAGTCAGTCGGATCATCTTTCTACAGTATTGGTATAAACACAGATCTTTTCCAGTTAGTTGGTTATGATGTCTTCCAAATTTCTTGGCACATCCTTATAAGCATGGCAACAGCTGCATTCAATTGTTGCAATACTTCAGTGGGAATGTGATCAAATGCAAGGTGCTTTGTTCTTTGATAATGCTTTCAATGCTGCTTTGACTTCTTTCATCACCAATGGTTCCTGATCATAAGGGAGAGGTTGAAACAACTTTATCTTTATGGTATAATGACTCTGTATATTCTTTCAACCTTTTTGTGATCTTCTCAGCATCATTCAACTTGGATCCTTGAGCATCTTGTAACATTCCAATTCAAGACTGGAATTTTCTCTTTAAGTCTTGGAGCTTTAGGAAAGCCAGTCTTGCTCTTCCTCTAATAGTCTCTGATTCTATTTCCTTGCATGCGTTGTTATAGTACTTCTCCTTGTCCTGTCTTGCTGCACATTGGAAATCTCTGTTGAGTTCTGTGATTGCCTCTCTGGCTTTAGCTTCTCTGCTTTTCTGGGCAATTTTCAGAGTTTCTTCAGTCATCCATTTTGTCCGTTTTTGCTTTTTCACTTTTTTGTAGTGACTTCTCACTTTCTTCAAGCACAACTTTCTTGATGCCATTTCATAACTCTTCTGGTGCTCTATCATCTCTATCCAAACCAGCAAATCGATTTTACGGGCAGTCTTTAAATTCTGGAGGTATATTCTCAAGGTCATATTTTGCTACATTTATGAGTGGGTTGCTCATTTTCAGCTTTAGCTTGAGTTTGATACTAGTAGTTGGTGATCTGTACCAGAGTCAGCTCCAGGTTTTGTCTTTGTTGATGTTGTTGAGATTTTCCAATGTTGACTTCCACAGATGTAGTCAATTCGATTTTTGTACAATTCACTGAGTGAAATCCAGGTGTACGGTCTCCGCTTGTGTTACTGGAAGAAGGTGTTTGAGATGAATAGACCATCTATCTTGCAGAATTCTATCAGTCTTTCTCTAGCTTTATTTCTGTTGCCAAGTCCATATATTGCAACCACTTTGTCTTCTTCTTTGTTGCCAACTTTTGTGTTCCAGTCACCCATGACTATCAGGATATCCCTTTTGGATGTTCTGTCAATTTCAGCATGTACTTGTTCATATAACTGATCCACTTTTTCTGTTCTGCAGCTATTGTTGGGGAATATACCTGAATTATAGTTGTGTTGATGGACAAATAGAAATGAAGTGTTCACTAATTGCATTGTATTTTATTACAGTTCTTGCAAGTTTCTTCTTAATTATAAATGCAACACGAAACCTTCTTTGCCTTTCATTTATAGCACAGTATACCATATGATTATCACATGCAAAGTGCCTGATGACAGTCCATTTCAGTTCGCTGACACCCAACTAGTCGAATTGTACATGTTCCATTTCATTCTTGACCACTTCCAACTTTCCTTGTTTCATGCTTTGTACAGTCCATGTCCGAGTATGTAAGACATCTTTGCAACTTCTCTCATTTCATGCACAGCTACATCAGCAGTCAGATGTCCCGAGGGATTTGATCCATAAATGCTGGCTTTACTCTGAAAGGTCTTCAGCTCATCCTCAGTAGCCAGTTGAGTGCCTTATTCCCTGTGGGTCTCATCTTCAGCACTATAGTACAATTTGTTTTGTAGTGATTATCCATTGGGTTTTCATGGCAAGATAAGAAAGTAGAATGCCAGGTCTTTCTTCCACGCAGGTTAATACTGGTGTTGTTGCTATTGCCACAGACATGTGATCCTCTGCTGCCAACACCATCCCATTCTGCTGCAGCCCAGATGAGTGGTTTGTTTTAGTCTGGTACTTCAGCTGAGACCTGTCCATCTTGGGAGACCCTGCCAGTAGTTACACTACTGATAGCTTAGCTCTCAGCATCACTGATGCATACACGTCCTCACAGCAATGCAAGCTGCATACCAAGTACATTTTTTTTACTAAGTTCAACAGTCCCTTTTTTTCTTTTAAAGATCTTCATGTTTGTACCATGCTTTCTTGAATTCAGATAGTTTTTGTTTCTACTACCTTCACTGGGAGACTGTTCCACACATTTATCACTCTTTCTGTAAAGAAATATTTTCACAAATTACTCCTGAGTCTGTTTCCTTTCACTTTCATTCTATGCCCCCTCATTTCAGAGCTTTCTTTCAATTGAAAGAGACTCTCCTCCTGTGCATTTATGCCATGGAGGACTTTAAAGGTATTTATTTATTTTTTTTAAATTTAAGCTGTATTTATATCCCGCTTTTCACCGGGTCAAAGCGGTCAATTGGGAGATACATTTAACACGAGGGGATATGACACACATACGCTAATACTTACAGGGAACATGGGCAATGGAGGGTTAAGTGGCTTGCCCAAGACCACAAGGAGTGCCTATAGGACTAGAAATCCCAGTCCCTCTGGCCTGAGATTGCTGTCCCCAGGTGGGACTTGAACCCATGGCCCTCTGGCCTGAAGTACCATGTCCTAACCACTAGGCCACTCCTCCCCTTTATCATATCTCCCCTCTCCTGTCTTTCTTCTAAAGTATACATATTGAGATCTTTAAATCTGTCCTCATATGCCTTATGACAAAGCCCACTGACCATTTTGTTAGCCGTCCTCTTCACAGACTCCATCCTGTTTATATTCTTTTGAAGGTGTGGTATCCAGAATTGCACATAATACTCTAAATGAGGTCTCACCAAAGATTTACACAGAGGCACTATCACCTCCTTCTTCCTGCTGGCCATTCTTCTCCCTATACACCCAAGCATCCTTCTCGCTTTCACCATTGCCTTTTCTACCAGTTTAGCCACATTAACACCATTAGGAACAATCACCCCTAGGCCCTGCTCTTCTTTCATGGACAGAAATACTTCACTCCCTATACTGTTCCGCTCCCTTGGATTTTCGCAGCTCAGGTACATGACCTTGCATTTTTTAGTGTTAAATCTCAGCTACCAAATTCTCGACCATTCTTCAAGCTTTGCTACATCACTCCTCATATTATCTACATCTTTCTGGGTGTCTACTCTATTGCAGATTTTGGTATCATCAACAAAGGGGCAATCCTTACCCAACAGTCCTTCTGCAATATAACTTACAAAAATGTCACAAAGAATCAGACTAAGCCTAGATCCCTGCAGCACACCACTGGTAACATCCTTCTCAGAGTGAGCTCCATTTATTTGTTCTCTTTCACATTCAATCAATTTCTAAGCCAGTCGGTCACTTTAAAGTCCTTCCCTAGGCTGTTCAATTTATTTATGTCACCTCTGCAGAACAAGTGCCAAAGGCTTTACTGAAATTTACGTACACCACAACTAGAGTTCTCCCTCTGTCCAACTCTCGGGTCACCCAGTCAAAGAAATTAATGAGCTTTGTCTAACAAGACCTGCCCCTAGTAAAACCATGCTGCCTTGGATCCTGCAATTCACTGGACTCCAGAAACCAAGCTGTAATTTTCCTGTGGAATGATGATACCACATATCTGTAGATGCCACATGAAATGATTGTTAAAGCTACTGCAGATCTGTGGATTTGGAATTGTCTGTTTTATTTCCCTCAGGGAAAGCATAGTTACTCACCTGTAACAGGTGATCTCCAGGAACAGCAGGAATTTAGTCCTCACATATGGGTATCATCGGTACCGACGGAGCCTGCGCGGGAAGGCTCCCCAGTGTCCAATTAGAATGCTTTTGGGAGCATCCCACAGCGCCTGCGTGCTGCCTTCCCGCCTTTCCCAACTGCCTCTCTCCAGTTGAGTTTTAGAGCTGAGACAAAGAGAGAGTGAGGGAAAGGAAAAGAGAGATAGAGAGATACAACTCCTAGGGGAGGTGGGTGGGTTGTGAGGACTAAATTCCTGCTGTTCC
Source organism: Ichthyophis bannanicus (assembly GCA_033557465.1). NCBI lineage: Eukaryota > Metazoa > Chordata > Amphibia > Gymnophiona > Ichthyophiidae > Ichthyophis > Ichthyophis bannanicus. The sequence continues at coordinate 1,399,436,658 of CM066032.1, read as the reverse complement.
CGGTGATCACCTGTTACAGGTGAGTAACTATGCTATCGACAGGAACATGCAGGAATCTAGTCATCACATATGGGGACTCCCTAGCTTTAGGTGCCAGGGAGAGACCCCAGAAGTTGTGTATCCCTGAGAAGGGCTCCACTTCCCCCCATGGATCTCTAGCATCCTACAAGGGATGGTGGGTAGGAGTTGATTAGGTATGGAACAGGTGTTTGAGAACAGCCTGACCAAACAAGGCATCCTGGCGGGAGTCCTTGTCCAAGCAGTAATGGGCTGTGAAGGTATGAACAGAGGCCCAAGTGGCTGCTCGACAGATTTCGTCAATAGACACAGAGTTCAGATGAGCCATTGAGGCTGCCATGGCTCTCACATTGTGAGCTGTGACATGGCCCTCCAGAGAAAGGTTTTTACTCTGATAGGCGAAAGAAATACACTGAGCAATCCAGTTAGATAGTGTTCTCTTGGAGACTGGAAGTCCCAAATGAGAAGGGTCAAAAGCAACAAAGAGTTGAGAGGACTTTCTATGTTGCTGTGTCCTTTGTAAGTAAAAAGCTAGAGCTCTTTTACAGTCCAGGGTATGAAGATTCCTCTCTGCATTTGATGCATGAGGTCCTGGAAAAAAGACAGGTAGGTAGACCTCTTGGTTGAGATGAAAAGGCGAGACCACCTTAGGCATAAAGTGTGGATGAGTCCTAAGGACTACCTTGTCATGATGGAACCTTGTATAAGTGGATTAGCTACTAGTGCTTGCAATTCACTAATGCGGCATGCTGATGTGATTGCAATGAGAAAGATAACCTTCCAAGAAAGGAATTTCAACAAGGTGGTAGCTAAGGGTTCGAAAGGGGCTTCATGAGCTGCCCAAGAACCAGGTTCAAGTCCCATGCCACCAGAGGTGGTCTAATGGGAGGCTTAGTTAGAAGGAGGCCTCTCATGAATCTTGCTATAAGAGTATGAGAGGAAATAGGTTATCCATTTAGAGGCTTAAGAGAAGCTGCAATAGCACTCAAATGGACTCTTACTGAATTTGTCTTAAGGCCTGCATTAGACAAATGAAGGAGATACTCCAGCAATGATTCCAGAGGTATAGCAAGGGGGTTAAGACCCTTTTCTGAACACCAAATAGTGAACCTTTTCCACTTGAAAGCATAATAACGTCTAGTGGAAGGTTTTCTGGAAGCACAAAGAACATCTTTCACTTGCTGAGAAAGATGAAAATCTTGGAGATCTAGGCCTTCAGCAACCAAGCCCTGAGATGCAGGAACTGGGGATTGGGATGCCATAACATCCTGTTCTCCTGAGATAGGAGATCTGGAGCAGACCCTAACTCCAGGGAGGGAGCTTGAGAGAGATGTAGAAGCAGAGGGTACCACACTTGCCGTGGCCAATGTGGTGCTATGAGGATCATGTGGCCTCTGTCTCTCTGAAGCTTGAAGAGGGTTTTGGGAATTAGGGGAATGGGTGGAAAGGCATACAGGAAGTCTTGACCACAGTAAAGGAGGAAAGCATCCTTGGCCTGAGCCCCCTGAGCCAGAATTCTGGAACAGAACTGGGAAAGTTTGGCATTCCATGGACTTGCAAAGAGGTCTATGTCCGGGGTTCCCCAAAGTTGAAATATCCTGATCACCTGGTCTGCATGCAGAGACCACTCGTGTGGGAGGAGAACTCGACTGAGTCTGTCTGCCCAATAGTTTTGAATGCCTGGAAGATATACTGCCAGCAGATGAATCTGATGCTCTCTGGCGAGGGCCCATAGTCGCAAAGCTTCGTTGCAAAGCGACAGAGAGCCCATTCCCCCCTGCTTGTTCACATAGAACATGGCTACCTGATTGTCCATGTGAATGAGGACTGTCTTGTAGCTGAGCAGGGAGTGGAACACTTTGAGAGCCAGGAAAATTGCTCTGAGTTCCAAGAGATTGATATGTAGACAACTCTCTTGTGGAGACCAGGTGCCCTGGGTGGAGAAGTCTTGCAGATGAGCTCCCCAACCCTTTGGAGAAGCATCTGTTGTGAGGGTTGCTTGGGGTAAGGGTTGTTGGAAGGGGCACCCCAGCAACAGATTTTGAGTGGACCTCCACCATTGGAGGGACAAAATGAGGCGACTTGTGTTTGCTATTTTGTCTGACAGGCACCCTGATGCCTGGGTCCATTGGGTCGATAAAGTCCACTGAGCTGCCCTTAGAAGGAGATCTACCCTTCGAGGACTAGCTGGATTTATGTTTAGTTACCTGAGATCCACGGGAAGAAGAAGAAGACCTGGAAGAAGTTGATGCCACCGAGGCCACATCAGAGGGAAACAGGGTACTGAGCTTAGCAGCTCAGTTCTCTCGACCTCTTTTAGACATCATAGCACAGGACACACAATCTGTGATGGAGTGGTCAGGCCCTAAACATTTTAGACACCATTCATGGGTGTCAGTGACGAAAATGGTACCGCCACATTTTGTGCACTTTTTAAAACCTGAGGCAGGTTTTTCCATGTTAAGGAAAGTTTTTGGGCCTAAGGCCCAAAAAGGCGGGTGCACCTGAAGAAAGGAAAAAACATATATATATATATATATATATATATATATCTATATATATATATTTATTTTTATTTTTATTTTTAAATAGAAAAGAAAGACCGGCGGTACCGGTAGAGTGTCGGAGAAGGCAGACACGACCACAAAAAGAAATAAAGAAATTCTTCTGCGGTGACAGGAACATGACCTGCTGGCTCCGCGGAAAAAGAAGAACTGGAGAGAGGCAGTTGGGAAAGGCGGGAAGGCAGCATGCAGGTGCTGTGGGATGCTCCCAAAAGCGTTCTAATTGGACGCTGGGGAGCGTTCCCGCGCAGGCTCCGTCAGTACCGACGATACCCATATGTGATGACTAGATTCCTGCTTGTTCCTGGAGATTAGTGATAATGCACATACAGAACTGTGGAAGTAAATGACTTGGATCTGTTTATCAAGCATGTGGTTCTTACAAAGAACATGTAATGAATTGTTCAGTTCAATTATAACAAATTAGGAAGAGTTCAAATGATTTTGAAGAAGAACATAATCATTTCCTATTTTTAAAGAAAATCAAAATAAGGCCATCATTTGCTATGCTATGTTAACATTTAAATGCATGTTAATTTGCATTAATGTGCAAGTTAAGCACATAGGGGCCTGTTTATTAAAATGTGTTAATTTAGCATACAATTGGACCATGAGTCTAGTGCAGAGGCCCACACTAACCTGGGCGGGGGGTGTTTGTCTCCCTGCCATTAGCGCACTACAACTGCATGGCACCATGCTAACTGGCACACAGGTGCACTCAATGTCTCCCACGCTAATAGCAACAGCCATGGTTAATATGTGTCCAAGATGCCCATGCTAACCACAATGTGCCAGTGTCCATGTTTTGCCCCTAACTTGCCCAGTCCCCACTCAATCATGTTCATACTGGTTAGCCCAGGATTTTTAGCATGGGGCCCCATGCTGTAAGTGTGGCGCACTTACCGTATACGAAATTCTACACTAATGGTTAGCGAACTTTAGTAAACATGGCCCATAATCAGTAAACAGGCCCCATTCAGAATAATGGATCTTGCATTATTTAATGTAGATTAAATAGCATGAACATACAGTACTTTAATGAGTATTAATGTATATTAACACAGTTTATTAAATGAGGAACTGATTTTGTAAGTCTTATTTGTTTGATAAGAGTCCCTTCCAATCGAGGTTAAGTTTAAGACCCCTTGCCTCTCAGGGGGTTTTCCAGAACCAAACAAGAATGTGTAATGTTTTGCACATTATAAAATAGCAGATGGTGTTTCTTCACCTACATTACAGTAATTAATTTGCCTTGTTCTGAGAAACAGTGAAGGTCATCATACATTGCATGACATATGCTTACTTGTTGAACATCGACAAGATTGTGCTTCCTGCTGTCTTCTGCTCCCACAAAAGTTTTCCTGTTTGTTTCTTTTTCTTGTTTTCCTTCCAGCTTATTTTTTAACCTCTTGTTTTCCTCCTCAAGCTCCTCTACTTTCTCCTGGAGGTTGCTCTCAGAGAGTTTGAGCTCATGGATGCAACAACGGAGTTCTTCCAATTTTGTATTTAAAAAATCTTCTTTGTCTTCCGCTTGTTGCAGTTGGTTTATCAATTTATTTTTTTCTGTATTGCTGGCTTCTTCTCTCTCAAGTAATGTCTTCAGGTCTTGCTGAAGCATTTGGATTCGGTCTTTCAGGTTAGAATGTCCATCAAGGGTCGTTTTGACTACACCTTCATCCTGAATTGCATTGGGTGATGTTTCCAGCCTTGGATTCTGATATTTCTTAGATCTCTGTTCTTTGGCTTGTTCTAGTTCAGTCATCAGTAGCACTTTAGTCACACTAAGATCTAACACTTCTTTCTCCAAATTGAGTACGTGATTATGAAGGTAGTGTTCATGCTCTCGTAAGACTGTCATTTGCTGTCTTCGTTTTTCCTTATAGTGCTCAAAATATTGCGACTGGCTCTTTATTTCACCCTCTTTCATTCTCAGATGGTCCTGTAGTCTCCGTATCTTTTCTTTGTGTCCCCTTTCTGATTTTTCTTTTTCATGATTCTGCAGACAAAAAGGGTATTAGTAGGGTTAGTCAAAGTTGCGCTTTCTAATTCAGGTTATTCTTATGTAAGCCCCTTTTCCCTAATAAGGTTGCCAAATGTCCCCAATTTTCAGATATTGTCCCCGATTTTAGAGCTGTGTCCCTGACTTCCACCTACTTGACAGCCTCCTATCCCCGATTCCTGCAATGGTGTCAGAGGGGGTAAAAGAAAATTATATTTTTGCTTTAGTGATATCCTTATGTCTGCTTTTAGACTTTACATACATTATTTTGTGCACAGAAGGGAGGAAAATGCATCACTGTTTCTATTTCTTTGTCAAGTTATTTGCTTAAAAGTAATATTGTTGCTGCCTTGGGATGGATGGAGGGGGCAGAGTAATGACTCTGATTCCCTTCTCCATGCCTTGTTGCTCAAACCTGGACTAAGGTGTTCCTTCCTTTCCCCCTCCCCCAACACACACTTTGGATAAGTGTCACAGATTTGCCTGGAAAAAAATCTGGTAACCTTATGCCCTATATGGCTGAGGCATCTGCCAAACACTGCTTGGTAAAGGAAAATTCAGTTCAGGATTATCCCATAAGCAGCAGCTATAGCTATGAGGTATGAAGGAATCAGAGTCTCTAAAGAAGAGTTCACAACAATTTGGTATTCCAAAAACAAGAAAAAGGTACTTGAAACAGTTCATCAAAGCAATTCAGTCCAGGTTTTGCTCTTTACTAAAGAGAACCCCATTTTATGGTAAAATCAAAAATCAAAATAACAGCACAGTAGAAAAATTTACAGAGATCCACGTCCAGCAGAGCCCACGAGGCATCTTTCCCATACAGTCTCTGCCTGATACTTGGGACTAGGGTTGCCAACTTTTTCACCGAGAAAAACCTGACACCTGTGGCTCGCCATTCCCCACCCATTCTCCACCCCTAGTCCCACCCCTGCCCCGCCCACAGTCCCACCCATGCTGCACCCCAGCCCCACCCACAAAAATTACCGAGGATAAGTGTAGGCTAACTCCCTTCGTCAGATAATAATTAAAGTGGGAACCCCAAAAGCCAAACATGAAATGTACAACACTGGAGAAATAAAACTATAAAGTAATTTCCTCTTACACTAAACAAAAACGCAAATATGTTAGCAATACACACTTCCCAGACCAGACATATTCCAGTTAATAAATTCAAAATAAAAAGTATTTTTCTACCTTCTGTTTGGGCATTTTATTTTTCAGTTGCAATTGCTCCAGTCACTTTCTTCTGGTTTCTTCGTGTCTTCTGCGAGCTATCCATTTGTCCTTTCTTCTCTTTTAGATGTTTTCCATTCTCTCTCTATATCTGCTTTAACATACTGATCGTTTCCCTTTTGCTCTTTCCCCCATTTCTTTCCTTATTCCTTTATCATCCACTCAAATTTCACGCTTCCATTCTCAATCCCCTCTTACTCTTCCAATACCCGGCCCATCGTAGACTTTTCTTCCACACAAAATATCTTTTCCCCTCTCCATTCTCATTCCCCATCCCCATCCCCTTCTAGTCCTCCCCCAAAATCAGCTCCCTTATAGTTCTAGACCCACCCAGCATCCACTCCCTTCTAGTCTCATTCTCCCATGCCCCCACATCAGCCCATTTCCAGTCCTATTCTAGCCCATCACCCATTTGCAGTCCATGCTCCCCCCATCAGCCCATTTCTAGCCCTATTCCAGCTCCTCATCAGCCCATTTCCAGTCCTAGCCCCACATATGCTCTTTTCCAATTCCATTCCAGCCCCCCATCAGCCAATTACCACTCCAAGCTCCCCCATCAGCCAATTTCCAATCCTAGCCCCCTCATCAGCCCACTTCCAGTCCTATTCCAGCCCCCATCAGCCCATTTCCAGTCCTATTCCAGCTCTTCATCAGCCCATTTCCAGTGCTAGCCCCCCATCACAGCCTCTTTATAGTCCTAGCCCCCCCCCCCCACACCATCACAGCCTATTTCCAGTCCTAGGCCCCCACCACCATCACAGCCCATTTGCAGTCCTAGTCCCCCCCCCCACCATCACAGCCCATTTCCAGTCCTAGCCCCCCATCACAGCCCATTTCCAGTCCAAGTCCCCCCCAACCAGCACAGACCATTTGCAGTCCTAACCCCCCTAATCACAGCCGATTTCCAGTCCAGGTTCCCCTCCCCCCCACCATAGCCCAATTCCAGTCCAGGCCCCCCCCATAGCCCAATTCCATTGCAGCCCCCCCCCCATAGCCCATTTCCAGTCCAGGTCCCCTCCCATAGCCCAATTCCAGTCCAGGACCCCTCCCCCCCATAGCCCACTTCCAGTCCAGGTCCCCCCATAGCCCATTTCCAGTCCAGGTTTCCCCCCCATAGCCTATTTCACGTCCTGTTTCCACCCCCCCCCCCCATAGCCCAATTCCAGGCTAGGTTCCCCCCCATAGCCCTTTTCCAGTCCATGTACCCCCCCCATAGACCAATTCCAGTCCTGTTCGCCCCCCCCCCAATGCCTATTTCCAGTCCAGGTTCCACCCCCCATAGCTCAATTCCAGTCTAGGTTCCCCCCCATAGCCCATTTCCAGTCCAAGTACACCCCCCTCCCCCCATAGCCCAATTCCAGTCCAGTCCCCCCTCAATAGCCTATTTCCAGTCCAGGTCCTCCCCCCCATTTCCAGTCCAGGTACACCCCAACACAGCCCATCCAGTCCTTGGCCTCCCCTCCCCCCCCCCCATCAAAGCCCATTTGTAGTCCTAGCCTCCTGCCCCCCCCCCCCCCGACCAGCCCTGCGGCTGTCTGAGGTGCTTCAAAGGGAGCTGGGGAAGCCCGCGCGAGGCCCCGGCTCCCTCTGTACAACCGCCAGCGTGAAGATCCTTTTCCTTCATGCTGGCGGTTGTTTCTGTGAAGCCGCGAATGCTGGGAAAGGTTAAAGGATGGAAAAGAAAGAAGGGCTGGATGGCCTGATATTAAAAAAAAAATCCGCCAGTGTGGTATTTTGGTACAGTTCACCCCTGTATTAGAACAGGTTTTTCCAAACCTACCCTGGAGACCCCACAGTCAATTGTATCTTCAGGATATCCTCAATGAATATGCATGAGAAAATTTTGTATATATTGAGTTGCAATAAACAGAAGATGACATGCTCAAAAATATAAATGAATCTTAAAAAGCATTCCAGGGGGTCACGTGACAGTAGTGTAGAGCGAGGACGTGCTCTCTTCGATCTCCCAAATTAAACCAATTTAGTGCTAAATTCTGAACCACCCTGTGAGCCTTTTTTTCCAGTGAGATTAGGGACAGCCATGGCTACAAAATGAAAGCAAAGGAAGCCTGTAAAGTTGGCTGGGTCTGCCGCAAAAACAGCAAAGGCATCCTGGAAACAGACTGGTGGAGAGTGCCTTATCTCTCAAGATGGTGTCAGAACAGTTTTGGCTGATGGCCTGCAGCACATTGATACTTTGCTAATCACATCATCGACATTAGGCCTATTATCCTGTTCACATGGAAACCCCGTGGAGACAGAGATAATCTTGGCAGCTATTAAGGCGAGCAATGCAGAGCTATCTTCGGGACTATACAAATGAAGCTTAGGGAGGCCTTGGTGAATTCCAAGTCGTGGTTGGCAGAATCGAGAGGGCAGAACTATATATTGTGGGTAATGAAGACAATTTGCTGGTGCTGAAACAGGACTCAGCTGCGCACACTTTGATACTGAGCAGATTGGCGCCTAAGATCGACGACTTGGAGAACCGATCTAGACGATCGAATATTTGCATTCTGGGGATCCCAGAGGGCGGTGATGGGTGCATGATGGAAGACTATATTGAACAGCTCCTGAGGGAGCTTTTTCAAGACCCACCATTGCCAGATAATATAGTTGTGGAGCATGACCACCAAGTCCCCGATGGCCCGCCGACCTCCAGGGCCAGGCTGCGACCTATCCTAGCCAAGCTCTTAAACTACTGGCATAGAGACTGGATGCATGCATGAAAGGTGGGGGCTATACAGTATAAAGAGCACAAAGTGTGGATCTTCCTGGATTATAGTGCTGAACTTGACAAAGCAGCAGCAAACATTTTGGGAAGTGTAAAAAAGATTGTTTTCCCATGCTATTCCACAAGCTTTGCTATATCCAGCCAAACTACACATGACTTGGAAAGGGGAGACCTTGTTTTTTACAGAGTCTATGGAGGCAAAGTAATGTTTTCAGTTACATTTCCCAGAGGATCTGCCTTTCAACACCAAACCTATCCTGCAAGGCAATTACCCATTCTGGTGTCTCAAAAGGCAAGATGCTGCGCATATCACCTGACCATCCTCACCAATGGGTAATGGATGTCTTTGCACACAGTGATGAGGAACAGAGTGACCACAACGTGGATGAACTGGCCTGACTATCTTAGCTGCCCCCTGGACTGTTTGGATGTGTCATGAAGGGCTCAGTGGGACTGATTTGTATGAGCTGACTATACTGTTTGGCCTGTGGAGGGTGGGGTGGGTGAGGGGCAACCTTGGTGTTTAGGAGCCAGGGATCCATATAGTTAAGTGGGGCTCTGACTAGAGGATGATGTCATCCTTTTAACCCCAGGTGGTAAGTCGGAGTGGTGAGGGAAGACACCCTAATCTGCCACTGGAGTTATCCCTGATTTATCCGGGGCCGACTTGACTACCCCACCCACAGAGTATCCTCCATTTGATCCTAAGTGGGTCATGGTTTGTGTTCTTCTCTGTGTTATGTTGGTTGTTCTACTGTTTTCTCTTGGGAGTGCACTTCTCTGGTGGTTGAGTGGGGGAGAGGGGGTGGGGGGGGGGGTTGGCAGTGGAGCAGGATGGGGGGCTGGGGGGGTGGTATGAGTCTTGGGGTGTGCTTCAGATGTGTGTGGTTAAGAAGATATTATGGCCAATACTGATGTATGTATAAGGTTTTCCTCTAACAATGTAAGGGGTTTGCAGACCCCCAGCACAAGGGATTTGGTCTTGTGCGATTGTCTAGGTATCAATCTGATGTGTACATGTTGTAGGAGACCCACCTGGACATGAGTAGGCTGCGGCCCAGCTGGGCAGGGGAGGTGTTTCACTCCCCTGGTAAGTCTAATAGTGCTGGAGTTGCCATCTTCCTGCGAAAGGGCATTTTCTATCAGATTCTTAAACGTTGGAGGAACAGTCAGGGGAAAGCCTTAGCACTGAAGGTGCAGTACCTGGGTATATCAGAGCTCCCAATGCCAATGCCGATGAGCTTTCCACCATTCTCGACCTGGCCTGCTCCTATAACATACCACACAAACCCCTCATCATCCTGGGTGATTTCAATCTCAGCTCAGCGCATATTAAAGAGACAAAGTCATTCTTGCAAGCAATGGATTCACTTCAATACAACCAAACTGTCAATGCCTCAGCCCATCAGCTAGGCACAACATCGGACCTGATCTTCGTACCAAAACATAGAACCGCATAACACCTCTATTAATTACGCCAACACCATGGTCAGACGATCACATTATAGCCTTCAAGATGCTTATTGAGAGCACCTCTGGCCCCACACCCCAGCAACAGAGTGAGAGATGCTTCAGGAGCTTCCATAGGGAAAACTTCTTGCAAGAAATATCCCCTATCCTGGACCATGAGATAAGTGATCTGGACATTGCAACGGAAAACTGGAACTAAACAATCTTTGCAGCAGCAGCAGCTCCAAAGAAGATCCACATAAATACAAGAAAATATAAAAGAACTCTGAAATCAAATAAGCTAAATGGACACTACAGAAAATGGAGAGACAATGGAGAAGGACAAAATCTCCTTCAACAATATAGACATATTCAACAAGAATACAATAACCTTATAAACGCATCCAAGCAACAATTCCAAACCAATCTCACTATGAAATCAGCTAATAAACCACGCAAATTATTTGAAATAACTTGATGACTTACCAAAGTCCCAGCACATCTATCAACCCCTGACATACACCCGCAAGATTTAGCAAATCATCTGATGACAAAAAATGGGCAGCTAAGTCTGAACAACTTCTCACTCATAACTAGCTCCCAGGAGCCTTCTTTTACTGCTTTATGGGGTGAGTTTCATAAGCCAAACTGCCAAAAAATTTAGCATATTATTGCCTCGCTCATCACCACAACCTCTCCATCTGACCCTTGCCCTGTAGGCTCGATAAAATCAATGAAGGAACAACATATACACTTTATACATAACATAGTAACAACAACTCTCACCCAAGGATATATGCCAACTTCACTCAAGCATGCCATCATAAGGCCAATCCTCAAAAATACATCTCTCAACAGAAATGATCCAGCATCATACAGACCAATTTCCAGTCTACCATTCATGGCAAAGATCATTGAAAAAGTGGTTCAACATCAGTTACAGGACCACCTTGTCCTGAATGCTCCTCTGGACCCCAAGCACATGGATTCAAACCAAACCATAATGTCAAAAGGCTTCTGACTTCTCTCCTCGACACCATCATCAAGGGAACTGATAACATCAAATCAGGATTCATTCTCATATTCACGGACATATCTGCAGCCTTCAACACAGTATCCCATACCATTATGCTACAATGCCTCCAGGAAATCGGTCTCTATGGAACCACACTAAAATGTTTTCAGACATACTTCAGAAACAGGCAACAGCAAGTAAAATGCGGCATGCACAAATCTGCCCCCTTCACCCTTAAACAGGGCATTCCTCAGGGATCATCCATCTCCTCTATGCCATTTAACGTCTACATAAAGGGGCGGCCCAAGGGGGGTGCGGGGCCATGTGCGGAGACTTGGTGCGGGGCCTCATTTGCATAAGGGTCCTCGTTTGCATAAATATTTGCATAATGTTACCATACACTAACTTTTAGTAAACATGCCTCTTAATGAGTGTATGGATAAAGAAAGACTAAAAGATTTCTACATTACTATAATCCAGTGCCAACCGCCAGGCACAGTGGGAACTACTACAAACACTGCCCATTTAAAACCCATAGAATGAATTCCCACAAACCTAAGATAGTGAATAATTAAATAATCCCACATAAAAAATTCACCATTAAAGCTCCCCCAACATTATTTATAATCTTTTGTCGAAGCGAGCCGACTCCAGACGACAAGCTGCTTTTTAAAATTTTATAAGGTACTCCACCTCGAAAGCATTTTTAACTTTAAACTTATCTGCCCAAAGTTCAAACCACAGTCGGTAAAATCGTTGTCTTTTGAAGATGCAATGTTCTGCACGACGTGCACGTTTCGGAAAATAAATTCCTGTATCAAGTGCCTTCTCATCTGTATCAGCAAACAATGCAACCATAAAACAAAAAAACGCCGTCTCGCAGCTGGAGGTTTTTTCTTTCTAAATGGCATGACTTAATTTGCTCATTTAAAGGAGAACCAACCAATAAGGAGGGGAAAAACCCACTGAAAAGGGAATCCCACAGATAAATTTGAACCCCTCGAAAAAGCTATCTGTAAAGGTTTATCAAAACAAGTGTGTAGTTGTAACATTGGCCAGTGAGTATGGAGAACTCGTAATACTTCAGAGCTCCGTTCCATATAGGGCAAAATCCCTCCCACCACTTCTGGAGTATGGTGACATGTGGAAGGGAATTGTGGATCGAAAAGCCATTCTCGATGTATATTTAAAGCTCGACGATATGCCTTATGTATTACTAAATCAGGATAACCTCGGGCTAAAAGCCTATATCAAAGATCCAATGCATGATATTTAAAGTCCTGTAATGAACCACATAATCTTCTTAATCGCAAAAACTGACCAAATGGAAGTCCTTTGCGAAGAGGACATGGATGGTAACTTTTAAAATGCAACAAGCTATTTCGTTGAACTGGCTTTCGATATAGGGTAGTTTACAACTTCTCCCCTTGTTTATATACCTCCATATCCAAAAATTCAATCCTATGAATATCTATATGTTCAGTAAAAGTAATATTAGACCGTAAATAATTTAACCAAACTATAAACTATAAATTAGGGGACATGGTATCCAGATGGAAAATCCACCTTTGTTCCTTCCATTGTAATTTGTGTTCCCGATCTCCACTTCAAGGGTCAGGAGGGACGTGATCTATGACTGTCCATCGTAAATCTTCAAAAGTATGTCGATGAGTCAAACAATGAGTGACTATCAGTGCCGTTTGTAACTGTTGGCGTAACCTCGACAATTTTCTTCCACATGTCACCGTACTCCAGAAGTGGTGGGAGGGATTTTGCCCTATATGGAACGGAGCTCTGAAGTATTACGAGTTCTCCATACTCATTGGCCAATGTTGCAACTACACGCTTGTTTTGATAAACCTTTACAGATAGCTTTTTCGAGGGGTTCAAATTTATCTGATTGGTGAAAACAACTGCCCCTATAGATCGACCAGTATTTTTAGAGAGAGAGGGGACACATGAACCTTGTTCTAAATGTATTTATTGCTCATCTACCGTCTCGGGGACTGAATGGCAACATCCAGAAACGAACCGGGTGTACAAACGTCGATGGCATACCATCTGTACATCTTCATATGTCGTTTATGTTCTTTGGTGTCCGTGTCAATTGTTATATGTGGGCCGTACGATTCGCCCGGTAAAAACACGTTTGGCTGAGCATTCTTCGAGGTTATGCCAACAGTTACAAACAGCACCGATAGTCACTCATTGTTTGACTCATCGACATACTTTTGAAGATTTACGATGGACAGTCATAGATCACGTCTCACCTGACCCTCGAGGTGGAGATCGGGAGCACAAATTACAATGGAAGGAACAAAGGTGGATTTTCCAGCTGGATACCATGTCCCCTAAAGGCCTGAATCGTGAAATTGATTGGCTGAGTCTCATATGATGTAAAAGAAATTCCATTGGTCTCTCTGTTGCACCAGTCAGTTGTGGGATTCCCTTTTCAGTGGGATTTTCCCCTCCTTATTGGTTGGTTCTCCTTTAAATGAGCAAATTAAGTCATGCCATCTAGAAAGAAAAATCCTCCAGCTGCGAGACGGCGTTTTTTTGTTTTATGGTTGCATTGTTTGCTGATACAGATGAGAAGGCACTTGATACAGGAATTTATTTTCCAAAACGTGCACGTCGTGCAGAACATTGCATCTTCAAAAGACAACGATTTTACCGACTGTGGTTTGAACTTTGGACAGATAAGTTTAAAGTTAAAAATGGTTTTGAGGTGGAGTACCTTATTGAATTTTTAAAAAGCAGCTTGTCGTCTGGAGTGGGTTCGACATACAATTCTTACCCTCCTTCGGCTCGCTTCGACAAAACATTTAAAACCCATAGCAAACCCGCCATATCGTAACAGCACTACCAGGACTCACAAACCACCATACTCTACCCATCAAAAGGCAACACTGCAAATATTAAAACAATACATTTCAGAGAATAACAATACATGACCTACTGGGGAAAGAGAAGAAGTGGCAATGTCAAATAGGAATTACATAAACAGAATACCTCAGCTCAGTTACACATGCAGAACATAGACCATCACCAAACAAGGAATCACAATTTAGAAACAGGAAGACAATAATTAGACTGGGAACCCCAAAAGCCAAACTTGGAATGTATAACACTGTAGAAATAAAACTATAAATTAATTTTCTCTTGTACTAAACAAAGCGCAGATGTTAATGATGTACATTTCCCAGAGCTGACATATTCCAGCTAATAAATTCAAAATAAAGAGATATTTTTCTACCTTTTGTGCATTTTTTTCAGTTGCTATTGCTCCAGCCACTTTCTTCTGGTTTTTTTGTGTCTTCTGCTAACTCTCCATCGTCTGCTGTCCATTTGTCCTTTCTTCTCTCTTCTAGTTTTTTTCCGTTCTCTCTCTACATCTGCTTTAACATAGTAATCTTTCTCCTTTTGCTCTTTCCTCATTCCTATTTCATCCACTCAAATTTTACCCCTCCATCCTCAATCCCCACTTACTCTCCCAATACCTGGCCAATTGTAGATTTTTCTTCACTCCCACACAAAAATATTTCCCCTCTCCATTTCACTCTCCCAGCTCCATCCCATTCTAATCCTCCCCCAGCATCAGCTCCCTTCTAGTTCCAGCCCCACCCAACATCCGCTCCCTTCTAGTCCCCGCATCAGCCCATTTCCAGTCCTATCCCACCCATCAGCCCATTTCCAATCCTATCATAGCCCCACCATCAGCCCATTTCCAATCCTAGCTCCCCATCCATTTCCAGTCCTATTCGAGTCCCTCCATCAGCTCATTTCCAATCCCAGCCCCCCATCAGCCCATTTCAAGTCCTTTCCTAGCCCCACCATCAGCCCATGTCAAATCCTAGCTCCCCTCCACTCAACCCATTTCCAATCGAAGCCCCCCATGAACCTACTTCCAGTTCTAGCCCCTCAATGAGTCCATTTCAATCCAAGCCCCCAGCACAGCCCATTTCCAATCCTAGAACCCCCCAACAGCCCATTTCCAGTCCTGTCCTAGCCCCTCCATCAGCCCATTTCCTACCCTAGCTCCCCCCTATCAGCCCATTTCCAGTCCTAGCTCCCTCCCCTCACAGCACATTTCCATTCCAATCCCCCCTCCCCATCAGCTATTTGCAGTTCAAGCCCCCCTTCCACTCAGCCAATTTCCATTCCAAACCCCCGTCCCCATCAGCTATTTGCAGTTCAAGCCCCCCTTCCACTCAGCCCATTTCCAGTTCTAGCAACCCTCAGGCCCATTACCAGACCTAGCCCCCCATTACCAGTCCTAGCCCCCCATAGCCCATTACCAGTCCTAAGCCCCCCAACAGCCCACTTCCAGTCCTAACCCTCCCATCACCCATTTTCAGTCTTAGCCCCCCATAGGCAATTACCAGTCCTAACCCCCCATCAGCCCAGTTCCAGTCCTAACACCCCCATCAGCCCATTTCCAGTCCTAGCCCCCCCACATAGCCCATTACCAGTCCTAACCCCCCCATCAGCCCACTTCCAGTCCTAACCCCCCAATACCCCATTTTCTGTCTTAGCCCTCCCAAAGCCCATTACCAGTCTGAACCCCCCCTCCCCATCAGCCCACCTCCAGTCCTAATCCCCCATCAGCCCATTTTCGGTCTTAGCCCCCCCCCCCCATTACCAATCCTTACCCCCATTACCAGTCCTAACCCCCTCCCTCCCATCAGCCCTGGTAAATTTAAAACTAAAAAAATGAACTGGCTGCTGCTGCTGCTGTTGCCACTGCCATCGTGGCAGCGGCAGAATCAAGTGTCCCACGGACCCACAGCCCCGCCCCCGCCTGCCCAGCAGAGCCCTCCTGGCATCAGCTCCATCAGTGAGGGCTTTTCGAGCCGTGAAGGGAGTGTTTCCCTCTCGCGTCTCTGTTAAACCCACCGGGGCTGATGGAAAACAGGAAGTGAAGGGTAGTGGTGGTTGGTGACTCTCTCCTGAGGAGTATTGAGGCGTCCATCTGCCGACCAGACTTGATGTCCAGAGAGGTATGCTGTCTGCCTGGTGCCAAAATCCAAGATGTTACGGAGAGTTTGCCGAGACTTATCAAGCCCACTGACTATTACCCAATGTTGCTAATCCATGTTGGAACAAATGATACTGCCAGGTATCCCTCTGAGCATATCAAAAGTGACTTCATGGCTCTGGGAAAGAGGGTGAAGCAATTAGGTGCACAGGTGGTGTTCTCGTCAATCCTCCCTGTTGAGGGTAAAGGCCAAGGCAGAGAGGCTCGCATCCTGGAGATGAATGCATGGCTGCGTGGATGGTGTCATCGAGAACATTTTGGTTTCCTAGACCATGGGATGCTGTTCCAAGGGTTGCAGAGCAGAGATGGCATCCATCTGTCCAAGAAAGGTCTTCAGTAGTAGATTGGCTAATCTACTGAAGAGGGCTTTAAACTAGATTCATTGGGGATGGGTAAAGAAAGCCCTCAGGTAAGTGATACATTAAATACCTTTATGGAAATGGGTAACAGGGATAACATATGGAAAGCAGTGTGTATAAATGCCTGTAGCATGGGAAATAAGATCCCTGATGTTGAAGCTTTGGTGGGAGTGGCCGACTTGGATTTAGTGTCAGTTACAGAAACATGGTTCACAGAAAACCATGACTGGGATGTAACTATACCTGGCTATACTTTATTCAGAAAGGACAGGGTAGGAAGAAGGGGAGGAGGAGTGGCACTATATGTAAAAAAATACTATTAAAGCTTTGGAATACAGAGCTTAAAAGGGAGAGAGGAGGCATTGTGGGTTAAACTAGAAAGAGGGCAAGAGAAATCTATTTGCATTGGCATGATATACAGACCTCCCTCACAAGAGGAAGAGGAGGATAGAGAGTTAATTGAAGATATACGCAGCATTGCTAGGAAAGGGGAAGTGCTACTGATAGGTATTTCAATATGCCAGATGTTGATTGGCACATTCCTGCTGCAGTATCATCTAGAAGTAAAGAGATCCTGGATTATCTACAGGGAGAATTAGTCAGGCAATTGGTAACAGACCCCACACGTGAAGGGTCCATACTGGACTTGGTGCTTACCAATGGTGAAAGTGTTTCTGATGTTATAGTGGGAGATCATTTTTCATCCAGTGATCACCAGATGGTATGGTTCAGTATTAGGACTAGGGCTGTTAGAATCCATTCAAAGGTGAGGGTCTTAGACTTTAGGAAGACTAACTTTGCCAAGATGGGACAATACCTCAGGGAGTCATTAGCGGGGTGGGAACAGCTGGGGGATATAGAAAAACAATGGGCAAAATTGAAAGGGGATATTTTAAGGGCAACCAACCTTTTTGTTAAAATGTAAATAAAGGTAAAAGGAAAAGGAGACCACTATGGCTTTCGAAAGAAGTAGCTGAAAAGATGAAGAAAAAGAGGGAGGCCTTCATGAAATACAAGAGATCACAGAGAGAGGAAGACAGGCATCTATATTTGGAAAAACTTAGAGAAGCTAGCAAAGTAGTCAGGAAAGCAAAGATTCAAAAAGAGGAGGAAATAGCCAATGCAATAAAATGGGGGGATAAGACATTTTTCAGATATGTTAGTGAGAAGAGGAAGGGCAAAAGTGGTATTGTCAGACTCAAGGGTGCAGGGGAGGAAAATGTAGAAGCTGATAAGGATAAAGCGGAATTGCTTAACAAATATTTCTGTTCTGTGTTCACAGATGAAGAACCAGGAGCAGGACCTCAGAAAACACCTACAAACAGGAACAGAAGCAAGGGACATCTTGAACAATTTTCAGAAGACTGTGTTTGTGAGAAACTAGCTCAAGCTAAAGTAGACAAAGCGATGGGACCGGATGGGATACATCGTAGAATACTGAAGAAACTTGGGGACGTTCTAACAACTCCACTGACTGACCTTTTCAATGCCTCGTTGGAGTCTGGAGTGGTGCCAAAGGACTGGAGAGAGGCTCATATGGTGCCTTTACACAAAAGCAAAAGTAAGGATGTGGTTGAAAACTACAGGCCACTTAGGGGCTTGTTTACAAAGCCGCGGTAGCGGTTTGCGATCGTAATCGGAGCCGCGGCCCCATTGATTTCAATGGGGCCGCGGTTGCGATCGCGATCGCGAACCACTACCGCGGCTTTGTAAACAAGCCCCTTAGTTTAACTTCAGTGGTGAGTAAATTATTGGAAACGCTGCTGAAAGAGAAACTAGTGAGGTTTCTGGAGTCCAGCGGATTACAGGATCCGAGGCAGCATGGATTCACCAGAGGCAGGTCTTGTCAGACAAATCTGATTGATTTCTTTGAATGGGTTACCAGGGAGTTGGACTGAGGGAGAACCCTACATGTGGTGTATTTAGATTTCAGTAAAGCCTTTCACACCATTCTTCACAGGCGATGTATAAACAAACAGAGAACCCTAGGGATGGACCCTAAAGTTACTGCTTGGGTTGGAAATTGGTTGAGTGGGAGGCGACAAAGGGTGCAGGTAAATGGAGCTCACTCTGAGGAGAAGGATGTTACCAGTGGTGTGCCCCAGGGATCTGTCCTTGGTCCAATCCTTTTTAACATCTTTCTTAGTGATATAGCGGAAGGGCTGTCGAGTAAAGTTTGCCTCTTTGCAGATGATACCAAAATCTGCAATAGAGTAGATACCCAGGAAGGTGTAGATAACATGAGGAGGGATCTAGCTAAGCTTGAAGAATGGTCTAGAATTTGGCAGCTTGGATTTAATGTTAAAAAATGTAAGGTCATGCATTTGGGCTGCAGCAATCCAAGGGAGCAATATAGTATAGGGGGTGAAGTAT
This sequence comes from Ichthyophis bannanicus, assembly GCA_033557465.1. Taxonomy (NCBI): domain Eukaryota; kingdom Metazoa; phylum Chordata; class Amphibia; order Gymnophiona; family Ichthyophiidae; genus Ichthyophis; species Ichthyophis bannanicus. The sequence goes on along the minus strand of CM066032.1, from coordinate 1,399,417,873 downwards.
TTTTGTCCACTAAAGAAGAGCGGGACCTAGGCGTGGTTGTGTCTGATGATCTTAAAGTAGCTAAACAGGTAGAAAAGGCGACGGCAAAAGCTAGAAGGATGCTTGGGTGCATACGGAGAGGAATGGCTAGCAGAAAAAAGGAGGTGATAGTGCCTCTGTATAAGTCTTTGGTGCAGCCTCATTTGGAGTATAGTGTGCAATTCTGGAGACCGCACCTTCAAAAGGATATAAACAGGATGGAGTCAGTAAAGAGGGTGGCTACTAAAATGGTTAGTGGTCTTCATTATAAAACATATGAGGACAGACTACAAGATCTTAATATGTACACCTTAGAGGAAAGGCGGGATAGAGGCAATATGATTGAGATGTTTAAATACCTCCGTGGTATAAATGTAGAGGGGGAGAGCCTCTTTCAATTGAAAGCAAGTTCTGCTATGAGGGGACATGGGATGAGGGCGAAGGGGGATAGATTCAGGAGTGATATGTGGAAATATTTCTTTACGGAAAGAGTGGTGGATCCGTGGAATAGTCTCCCAGTGGAGGTGGTAGAGATGTGGACAGTATCTGAATTCAAAAAAGCATGGGACAAACACAGAGGATCTCTAAAGGAAAAAAGGGAATGTTGTAGTGGTTGATATGGAAGGACAGGCTAGATACGCCATGTGGTCTTTTTCTGTCGTCATATTTCTATGTTTCTATGTTTCTATATTGACTACGACTTGGGATATTCTTAAAGTGGTGATTCGAGGCAGGCTGATGGAGTTGAGGGCACGGAGGAAGAGGTGAGAAAAGGAATGTTAGACAAGCTTTGGAGGCAGACTTGGTGAGGCTAGAGGCTGAACACATGTCAGTGAAATCCGCAGATCTCTCCTGTCAGCTGGCCATGAAAAGGGGTGAGCTTAATGCCTTGCTGTCTGCTGAAATTGAGATGCTTCTAAAGAAGGTGGTCTAGACCTATGGCTTCAGAGGAGGGAAAATTGATAAGTTTCTTTTAAAGAAGCAGCAGGCACAGATGGTGTTTTTAGAGCTTCAAGATAGTGAGGGCCAGCTCCATCATGATAGGGATGGGATCGAATAGGTATTTGTCCAGTTTTGTGGAACACTGTACTCCTCTGAAAGTTCTAATTATATCACCGGATGATAGAATATTTAAAGGGCAGGCTGGGAAAGCATCCCTCTGCGGAGCAGTGGGAATGTCTAGACAGCCCCATTACAGGTCTAGAGCTCCAAAAGGCTATTTGAGGGCTCCCGATGGGGAAAGTGGCTGGCCCAGATGGGTTCCCTTCTGAATTTTATAAGGCTTTTTGTGGCTGTTTGGCCTCGCTACTGTGCAGGGTCCTTAACTTGGTTAGGGAGGGGGGGAGGAAATACCAGCTCATGTTATTTCATAAAAGGCTAAAGACACAATTGCTCCCGGCTCCTACTTACCAATTTCCCTCCTTAACACAGATGCAAAACTGCTAGCAAACATTTTTGCTTTTCGCCTGAATCATCTTATTCTGGATTTGATACACAGAGATCAAATGGGTATTATAAAGGGATGTAATGCCACAGACAACATACAGAGAGTTTTGGGAACAGTTCATCAATGAGGGATTGAGATGGCCAATTCAGTGTTTTTTCTGGCCCTCAACATGGAAAAGGCATTTTATTGCATCAAGTGGCCTTTCCTCTTGCAGGTCCTTGAGGCTTTCAACTTAGGGCTGGTTTTCTTGTGGGTCATTAGGGCCCTATATAGCACACCAATGGCATGGCTTAGGATTAATGGAGTCCATTTGCCTCTGTTCACCTTGGGGAGGGGTACATGGCAGGACTGTCCTCTATCTCCTCTGCTCTTTGCACTCTTCCTAGAGCCCTTTGCTTAAGCCCTTTGTCAGAATGCTGCCATAGAGAGCATGCGGGCAGGTGTTATCAAGCACAAGTTTGCTCTCTATGCTGATGATACTCTCCTCTTTCTCTCTAGTCCCGAGTGCTCACTTGCTGCTTTCAAAGAAGAATATAGGCAGTTCAGGGTGGTATCAGGTTACAAGCTCAACTAGATTAAGTCAGCACTCCTACTTTTTAATATACCTGGTGATAGAAGGAGCCCTAAAGTTGAGGTTTCTATATCAATGGGAGGGGGAATCATTGCGCTATCTGGGAATTAGAATTCCTACTAGACTTGATAGGCTCTCTCAACTACACTTGCTGCCATTGCTCAAAAGAATGCATGAAGAATTGTGGGGCTGAGTTTTCCTATTTCCATCATTACTCACTAGAATAAATATGATTAAAATGAATGTCCTACCATGCTTTTTATGTATTTGTTTTTTTACGCTTCCCTGCCCAATTCCAGATGTTTATTTTTGTGATTTGCATAGGTCAATTGCCCACTTTTTGTGGAAAGGCTGGAGAGCCCACACTGAGTGTCCTAATGTGTCCATGCCACATGGGGAGACTGTCTCTTCCTAACTTTAAATTTTATTACTAAGCAGCACAAGTTTGAGTGGTGTAGTTTTGATGGGTAACAAACCCAGACCAGCACTGGATCCCTCTGCAGGCAGCTCAGGCAGGGTTCTCCATTTTGGGATGCTGCGCCATTTTTTACTTCCCGGGGGGGGGGGGGCAAGGCGCCATACTCGGCACACCCAGTGGTGGCCTCACCCTTGCAGTTTGGGAAAGAGTGACTAGGTGGTTAGCTTTTTCTCCCCTCTCAGTCTCACCTAGCTTTCCTGACTCAGGGACAGCTCTTCTCATCCTGGGGTATTGGACCTGGGTCAGTTTCATTGAATGAGTGCAAATAAAATGGAAAGAGTAGTGGACTTTATTGGTCAGGACCATTTCTTGTCCAGAGATGAGAGTATGCAACGCTGTTTGACTTTTCCTCCTAAATTTCTTTTGCTGCTTCAGGTGGAGCATTTTTTACACACTAACAGAGCTTTGTACTTAACCTCCATGCACCCGATAGAGGCCCTTTTTCAGAAACCTAGTAAAGACTCCGGACATCTGGCACAATTATATCAAATCATAATTCTGTGCAGAGTTGGGCAACATCGATACCAAGATCACTGAGTGAGAGATCTAGGGAGGGTGTGGTCGGAGGAGCATTGGGCTGTACTAGGGAGGAGTAGCCTAGTGGTTGGGGCACGGTACTTCAGGCCGGAAGGTCGGGGGTTCAAATCCTACTAGAGGACAGCAACCTTGGGCCGGAAGGACTGGGGTTTCTAGTCCCACAGATGCTCCTTGTGGTCTTGGGCAAGCCACTTAACCCTCCATTGCCCATGTTCCCTGTAAGTATTAGTGTATGTGTCTCATATCCCCACGTGTTAAATGTATCCCCCAATTGTGTTGTGACCGCTTTGATTGAAGGATAAGGCGGTATACAAAACTGTCTAAATAAATAAAAATAAATAAATAAAATACTTCTAAAATGTCAGTTTGTCAATCTCATCCTGACTCACAATATAAACTTTGCTATAGGATATACCTCCCCCCTACTAAACTTCATGCGATGAATATGGCTCTCTCCACAGATTGTTAGAGGGGCTGTGGGAAGTGGGGTACCCTTCTGCATGTAACGTGGGAATGTAAGAAGGTGTGGCCTGTAGGGCTGGTACCTGTTCAGAAACTAATGTCTGAACCACTAGCATGGCTTCCTGTTACAAGACAGGGCTTGTTCAGAAACCAAAGCCTAAACCATGGGGCCTGCTCTGAACCAAAGACCTAATTAAATAAGATGGAATCCTGTTTTGTTATAACTCAGCATTAAAACTTGCAGATCCAGCAATGCTGCCAGTTTATGATACTTCACAGTAAAAGTATTTTTTCCAGCTGACTATGTGCAAAACATGGCTGAAACCTTCACTGTGCCTGGCTTTTGCAACAATGTATGAACCTGCATACAAGCAGTTTTCGAGCAGAAAACCTTTGTTTGCAGAAGGGCCACCTATTAGATGGATTTGCTAAAGATGACATACAGGGTTTGAGTCTAGCCAATCACTCGGTCTTCTGGACAAAGAATTATACGACTGTCCACTGGAACCAAGAGCTCAGAAAAGAGACAGAACCCAGAGGACAGAGAGAGAACTCAGAAAGAAAGAAAGAACTCTGAAAAGGAAGAACAAGAGAAGAGAACTCTAACTTCTGACACAGACTGTTCGCTTTCCTTATCTCTCTGGCTGAAAAGTCAGATAGTGTTCAAGGCCAAAGCCTCGAGATGGAGTGAATTTCTCCCACAGACCGGCAGCTCAGTGTGTGACCACGCAGTTCATTTCAGCTAACATTGGATCTCTGCCATACTTTGACTTTGTTCCTTTCCTGAGACCCGGACTGCAGCCACAGGTGTTTTGGCACAAGCTAAGGTTCTGGTCTTTAATTTCCCTGAGATTGGGTCTAGCTTAGACAGAGAGTGCATACATCAGAGTGCATGTGAATCAGTGACATTGGTTATAAAGAGAGAGATTAGGTATCTTGGTATTGTAACATAGGGCTGAATAACATGCTACCTCAGAAAGCTAATTTCTTCTAATATTTCCACTATTTTTGCTATCAGAAAATAAAGTCTAATTTTTATACAAACAGAGCTGGTTCTTGTTTTATCATGTGATTTGTTTTCCAGATGGTCCTATGGAATCCTGGGAGAAGGAGTATAGCAGAACCCCCTAGACAGACTGAGACTTTATATATGTGTATTTATCTGCTCCTATCCACTACATCTTGGGGGCTCGTTCAGGATAGACAATTCTGAACAAACCACATCATAAATATTTGGGAGGTTGCCTTCAGGGTAGGCATCCTGAAGAACTATGTTTCACAGAACTCTGAGTTAGCTAGCCCTGAAGTTTCTCTTTAAGACTGTTTGTCTGATTTATGATGGCTTTATCAGGTGACGTTGCCGAACGTGAAAGTCTGGTAGTCCAAAAACTTGCATCTCTATGTTGGGAGCAATAAGAGATTTCAGACAATATTGCAAAAATCAATAAATGTCTCAAATTAGACCTACAAGAGCTTGCAAGGACAGATAACGTTTTCAATGATGTCCTTGATAGAATGCTAGGTCATAAGGGTAAATTAACACCGAGTTTGCTTGCCAATGCACTTGTGTGTTACATGTATTTAAGACTAAATCTGTAGAAGCTTTAAAGTAAGCCTGAGACAGACTTGATTTATGTATGGATGATTTAAAAGAAGCCAAATTTCAGATAACCAATCTCGTGCAGGGACATGCTGTTTAAAACAGCAGCTAGCTGCTAGAGATGCCCTGTCATGTGAGCGTGATGAGGAGGAATACCCCTCCCCCCTCCAGTCATACACAGCTCGTAGTATGAGGAATATCAAGGGTTAAAAGAGCAGCTTGCTGTCCTGGTTCAGCAAGTAAAGAATTTAAAGGGGAGAGTCAGGCAGCTCGAACTTATAGATCTGAATTGACAGAAGAAAATGCTAGATTACAGGAGGAGAAAGCCCAGTATGAATTAAAAGAGCAGGCTTTGCTGGGACATTTGAAAACCTCTGAAGCTGAGCAACTCAAAGGTGAACAGGAGTTAGAAAGACATAAAAAAGGCACTAGCCAAGTGCAAAAATGACATGACCCAGTTTAAAAGTGAGCTTAATCTGCTTAAAGGTCAGCTCATGTCTCCCAGTCTTTGATCTGTTTCCCCAAGTTCATCTTTTCTCTCGGAGTACAACCCAGAAGAAGATGATGACAGATTGTCACTGGAGAGCCTGCCTGAAGTAAAAGAACAGCCTTGCAAGCAGAGCCGTCTAGCAGTGAGAGAAACACCTCGTTCTGGACCTCTCCCCAGAGAGGGGGAGGAAAAGGAGGGAGTGAAAAGGTACCTGAGTGAAAGGAAACTGTGCCTGCCTTCGCCACAAGAGGGAGTTGAAGGCAACCAAAGCTCTTCACTTCCCATAGGCCAAAAGGAACAAAAGAGCCAAGGTGCCCCCATCTCTGCAGCCCAAAGTCAGGCAATTAGAGCCCTGCATGACATGGTACCGCTCATAACTGAACATTTGGCTGAAGCAAAAGAGGCCTTTCAGGCTCTGGAAGTAACCAGTGAGAGCGACATTCTCCGATATCTGCCCTGGGCATTTGATGGAGCTTCCCGCCATGTAATCTGTGCAATGTCACAGAATATTAGGAATGGCGTTTGCCACTGTAGAGGAGGAATTAACAAAACATTTTGGGTTGTACCCCAATCCTGCAAGTGCCAAGTGTGCAGCTTATGGCATGATTGCAGGAGGGATGAATCACCTAGGGATTATGCTTACAGGCTCAGGCAGATCTTCTTTCAAAGTAATCCCTCCTGGGAGGTGATAGAGCATCACCGGGAATTTTGTGATCTCTTTTATCAGATGCTCCCATCATCTACTAAAGCACACCTGTATGAGAAGCACATTGAGCTACTCTCTTACTTGACAGAGCATGCTGAGGGGATTTATACAGCTTATACTAAGACCCTTGCTGATAGCAGCAGCAAGGTAAAGGCTTCTAGCTGGCCTAAGGAGCCAAAAAAGCATTGTCAAATCTAACCTTACTTTAGAAAGTAATTATTCTTCTGTTTCACAGGCTCCTTCCAGGCCCCCACAGAGGGATCAGACATCTGGGCCTAAGTGAGGATCCGGTGGCTAGCCTTCCCCTAGGTAGAACCAGAAGTGCAGGAGGAAGTCTGGTGGTGACATGGATCAGCTTTTCATAAAGAAACTAGAAGTCACGGCAGCTGTTGACAAGCTCCACAGGAACGTTTTTCCAGAGGAGAAGCCACAAAGGACACAGGGCAAGTCTGCTGGGCCTAGTAGCAGCCCTAGACCAGCAAGTCAAAGGTGCCAAAGGCTAAAACCCCAACCCCTTCTGATAACAGTGAATGACTAACTGGCTTTGGTTTTGTTCCACAGGTCACCATTTCACAGGTACAGCCAGCTCAGATCTCCAAGCCGGCTGAAAAGGCCACACCTCAAGACAGAGTGACATTCCTCCAGTGGATAGCAGGGTGCCAACCTTTGACTCCATCAGGAAGCACAAGTACTTTCTGGGTAAACTCAAGCCAAAAGGACAGAGATATAATATTCCTGTTACAATACAAAAGGTGTTTCCTTGTGAGGGCCTAATAGATTCAGCCTCTGAAGTTACCCTATTTACCATGAGTCTTTTTAACAAGCTCACTGCTTCCTTGGAGGGGCAGGATACCCTATGCATAGCACCCACTGAGGGGTCACTCGTAGCTTATGGTGAACAAGCCATAGAGACCATAGGCCAAGTCTGGCTTACACTCCAAATTGGAAAGCTACAGGTGAAACATCCTGTGATAATTACCAAGTGCCCTGGGAAGGAACTTTTGATTGGCAATGAGCTCCTAAAACAGCTGCGCCCCATACTGGACTATGTCCAAGAGGTGATCTGGACACAGGTTACCCATCCTATATCTTATGCCAGAGCAAAATGTGACGAGAGGGTCAGGGTCCTTGTTCTGTGGAACAAAAGGACACTGCAATCAGGATTAATTTCCAGAGATCAGCAGAACCCCAAATCCTAGAGCTGAAGTATGAAGGGGCTAGGAATGAGGGTCAGAGAAACTGTGAGGTAATCACCATTAAAAAGGGCTCAATAGCTAACATTATCCTTGATACTCCAATCTGGACCATTTCTGCCATTGCCATCGTCACTATCGTCTCCTTCTTCACTCGGCTAAGCAAGATTACTTCTCTAATCTCATCTCTTCCTCTGCCAGCTCCTCTCATCAACTCTATTCTGTTCTCCACTCTCTCTGCGCCCCACTCCCTTACGTCTCCCACCCCCTCCCCATTTACCCCCGATCCCGCCTTACTAGCCTCTCACTTTGCTTCAAAAGTCCTTTCTCTCCGTCTCTCCTTTCCTACATGCTCCCCTCCTCTCCCCCCCCCCTCCTGCAGTTCCTATTTCCCCTTTGCCCAACATTCCCCCCCCCCCTTCCCCTCCCCTCTCACATCACTGGTCCCCTTTTGAGCCTATTACCATCTCAGTTTTATCAACAGCTTTTCCCTCCATCCGCAAAACCTCCTGCATCGCCGACCTCATTTCCTTCCACTGGCTTCTAGAATCCTCCTAGCTCTCTCCCCCCAGATTCTCTCCATCTTTAACTCTAGCCTTTCCTCCAGCACTTTCTCAGCCCTCTGGAAGCATGCCTCCATCCGCCCCATTCTAAAGAAGGGCTCCCTGGATCCTTCCTCCAGCTGGCGCCCCATCTCCAATCTCCCATTCCTCTCCAACTGTCCTCCCACCTTGAAGCCTCCCTCACTCTTCACCCTTGGCAATCTGCTTTCTGCCCTGGTCACAGCACAGAATCCATCCTTCTCTCCCTCCTCAATGAACTGCATGCTGTCCACGATCGAGGTTCTTTTTCTCTCGCCGTTTCTCTTGACCTATCCGCTGCTTTTGATCTAGTTGACCACCGCACCCTTATTGCACGTCTTCACGATGCCGGCCTTGCTGGTTCAGTCCTCCACTGGTTCCATTCCTTCCTCTCAAATCGGTCCTTCTTGGTTCTCTCTGGGTCTGTTTCCTCTCCCTCCACCCCTCTTCCCTGTGGTGTCCCCCAGGGATCTGTTCTGGCGCCTCTCCTGTTTAACGTCTTCCTAGCCCCTCTTACACTCCTGGTGCAACAACACGGTATCTCTAAATATTATTAGGCAGCTGATATTTTCCTCCTCCACCACACCGACTCCTCCGCTTCCAACATAACTCCCCTCAACGTCTGTCTCTCCTCCGTGGCATCCTGGCTCTCTTTAAACTTCCTTCATATCAACCTCTCCAAAACCTCAGCTATCTGGTTCACTTCAGGCAGCCCCGCCCCCCTCTCGTCCCTCTGCTCTCTTCCTCGCCTATTCCCACTGTTACGTCCCTGCACTACTTAGGTGTTACCCTTGATTCCTCTCTCTCTTTCAAAGACCACATTTCCTCCGTAGTCCAGCGTTCCTTCACCTTGAGGCAACCTCGTGCCATCCGCCCTTTTCTCTCCACCCCCTCCATGACCATACTGCTCCTCTCCCTCATCATGTCACGTTTGGATTATTGTAATGTCTCCCAGGCCAGTCTTCCCCAGTCCCAACTCCACCAACTTCAACTTGTCCAAAACACAGCTGCCCGTATTCTGACCCACGCCTCCCACTTCGATCATGTCACCCCCCTTCTCATGCATCTGCACTGGCTCCCGATTCCCTTCCGGATCCAGTACAAATTTCTCATCTTTATCCACAGACAGGGCCGGCCCGTCCATTGAGCAAGAATGTTTTTTGCACAGGGCCCCGCGTTTCAGGGGGCCCCGCGCAAAAAACATTCTTAAGCATCCCAAGTTAAAAAAAAAAAAAAAAAAAAACGGCTGCTTCTGCCGCGGCAGCTTCAAGAGCTCTGCCGCGGGGCCCCCCCCTGCCCGGCAGAGCCTCCGTGCATCTTCAGCTCTTCACGTCCAAAACGCGGGCTTTTTTCAGAGCCGCGAGAGTTTCTTTTCTCGCGGCTCTCTTAATCCCGCGGGGCTGATGGGATTTCCCATCACCCTCGGCGGGATTAACAGAGCCGCGAGAAAAGAAACTCTCGCGGCTCTGAAAAAAGCCCGCGTTTTGGACGTGAAGAGCTGAAGATGCACGGAGGCTCTGCCGGGCAGGGGGGGGCCCCGCGGCAGAGCTCTTGAAGCTGCCGCGGCAGAGCTCTTGAAGCTGCCGCGGCAGAAGCAGCCGGTTTGGGTTTTTTTTTTTTATTTTAATTTGGAATGATAGGGGGGGGGGGTGGTTAGGACTGGTAATGGGCTATGGGAGGGGGGAGGCTAAACTGGAAGTAGGCTGATGGGCGGGGGAGGCTAAACTGGAAGTGGGCTGATGGGGGGGGGGTGGTGAGGACTGGTAATGGGCTATGGGGGGGGCGAAGTGGGCTGATGGGGGGGGTTTAGGACTGGTAATGGGCGAGGGGGGGGGCAAATGGGGCTGAAGGGGGGGGTAGGACTGTTAATGGGCTATGGGGGGGCTAAGTGGGCTGATGGGGGGGGGTTAGGACTGGTAATGGGCTATGGGGGGGCTAAGTGGTCAGATGGTAGTGTTAGGACTGGTAATGGGCTATTTGGGGGCAAAGTGGGCTGAGGGGGGGGTTTGGACAGGTCATGTGATATGCGGTGGGGGCTAAGGCTGAAAGTGGGGGGGTAGGACTGGAAGTGGGCTGATGGGGGGGTTAGAACTGGTAATTGACTATGGGGAGGGGGCTAAGGCTGGAAGTGGGTGGTAGGACTGGAAATGGGCTGATGGGGGGGTTAGGACTGGTAATGGGCTATGGGGGGCTAAGACTGGAAGTGGGCTGATGGGGGGGGTGTTAGGACTGGTAATGGGCCGGGGGGGGTTAGGACTGGTAATGGGCCGGGGGGGGGTTAGGACTGGTAATGGGCTATGGGGGGGGGGGTTAGGACTGGTAATGGGCCATGGGGGGGGTGTTAGGACTGGTAATGGGCCATGGGGGGGAGGCTAGGACTGGTAATGGGCTGATGGGGGGGAGGGTTAGGACTGGTAATGGGCCATGGGGGGGGGGAGGCTAAACTCGAAGTGGGCTGATGGGGGGGGTTAGGACTGGTAATGGGCCATGGGGGGGGGGAGGCTAAGACTGGAAGTGGGCTGATGGGGGGGGGTAGGACTGGTAATTGGCTATGGGGGGGGCTAAGACTGGAAATATGCTGATGGGGGGGCTAGGACTGGAAATAGGGTGATGGGGGGGTTAGGACTGGTAATGGGCTATGGGGGCTAAGACTGGAAATGGGCTGATGGGGGGGCTAGGACTGGAAATAGGGTGATGGGGGGGTTAGGACTGGTAATGGGCTATGGGGGGCTAAGACTGGAAATGGGCTGATGGGGGGGTAGGACTGGTAATTGGCTATGGGAGGGGGGCTAAGACTGGAAATAGGCTAATGGGGGGCTAGGACTGGAAATAGGGTGATGGGGGGTTAGGACGTAATGGGCTGATGGGGGGTTAGGACTAGTAATGGGCTATGGGGGGGCTAGGACTGGAAATGGGCTGAGTGGAAGGAGGGCTTGAACTGCAAATAGCTGATGGGGACGGGGGCTTGGAATGGAAATGGGTTGTGAGGGGGAGGGAGCTAGGACTGGAAATGGGTGAGGGGGGGGGCTAGGACAGGAAATGGGCTGATGGGCTAGAATAGGACTGGAAATTGGCTGTTGGGGGGTGCTAAGATTGGAAATGGGCTGTGGTGGTGGCGTGGATTGAAATGGACTCATGGAGGGGCTAGACCTGGCCGTAGGCTCCTGGGGGGCTTGGATTGGAAATGGGCTGAGTGGCGGGGCGCTAGGATTTGACATGGGCTGATGGTGGGGCTAGGAAAGGACTAGAAATGGGCTCATGGGGGGCTGGGATTGGAAATGAGCTGATGGAGGGACTTGGATGGGACTGCAAATAGATGGGGGAGCTAGGACTGGAAATGGGCTTATGGGGGGCTAGGACTGGAAATGGGCTGATGCGGGGACTAGAAGGGAGCGGATGCTGGGTGGGACTGGAACTAGAATGGAGCTGATGTTGGGGGAGGATTAGAATGGGATGGAGCTGGGAGAGTGAAATGGAGAGGGAAAAAATATTTTGTGTGGGAGGGAAGACAAATCTACAATTGTCCGGATATTGGGAGAGTAGGTGGGGATTGAGGATGGAGGGGTAAAATTTGAGTGGATGAAATAGGAATGAGGAAAGAGCAAAAAGGAGAAAGATTAGTATGTTAAAGCAGATGTAGAGAGAGAATGGAAAAAAAACTAGAAGAGAGAGAAGAAAAGACAAATGGACAGCAGACGATGAAGAATTAGCGGAAGACACGAAGAAACCAGAAGAAAGTGGCTGGAGCAATTGCAGCTGAAAAAAAATGCACAAAAGGTAGAAAAATATCTCTTTATTTTGAATTTATTAATTGGAATATGTCAGCTCTGGGAAATGTGCATCATTAACGTCTGCGCTTTGTTTAGTACAAGAGCAAATTAATGTATAGTTTTATTTCTACAGTGTTGTACATTCCAAGTTTGGCTTTTGGGATTCCCAGTTTAATTATTGTCTTCCTGTTTCTAAATTGTGATTCCTTGTTTGGTGATGGTCTATGTTCTGCATGTGTAACTGAGCTGAGGTATTCTGTTTATGTAATTCCTATTTGACATTGCCACTTGTTCTCTTTCCCCAGTAGGTCATGTATTGTTGTTCTCTGAAATGTATTGGTTTAATATTTGCAGCGTTTCCTTTTGATAGTTAGGGTATGGTGCTTTATGAGTCCTGGTAGTGCTGTTAGGATACGGCGGGTTTGCTATGGGTTCTAAATGGGCAGTGTTTGTAGTAGTTCCTAATGTGCCTGGCGGTTGGTATTGGATTATAGTAATGTAGAAGTCTTTTAGTCTTTCTTTATTCATACACTCATTAAGAGGCATGTTTACTAAAAGTTCGTGTATGGTAACATTATGCAAATATTTATGCAAATGAGGCCCCTTATGCAAATGAGGCCCCGCACCGAGTCTCCGCACATGGCCCCGCACCCCCCTTGGGCCGCCCCTGTCCACAGATCGATCCACACTGGCACTCCTCTCTATCTTGCTGATCTGGTTCATCTCCATACCCCCCACCGCTCCCTCCGATCCATTCGCGCTAATCGCATGTCCCTCCCATCCCCATCCCAGGACCATCTGGAATCCACCCGCTCATCTGCCTTTTATTTCCTTGGTCCCCAGCTCTGAAACTCGCTCCCCCCGGCCCTCCATTTGGAACCTTCCTTTAACACCTTCAAAGCCAAACTGAAAACTCACCCCTTCTGTTCTGTCTTTGACCTTCCCCCACCCTCTTCCCCCTTCTCCCCACCCACTCGCTGATGTCTAATCCCTGCTTCTTCCTCCAGTTCTTGTCCTGTTCACTGTCTCCCTTTTAGACTTTACCTTTCCTTTCCTGTCTATTTTATTGATGTTCCTTTCTATTTCTCAGCAGCTTGTTGTTTTATTGTAAACAGCTTAGATGCTTTTGTTATGGATGGTATATTAAGCTCCTAATAAACATAAACAGATACTGACTATCTGCAGATATTCCTGAAGGGTCCTACTAGGAAACTAGCAGCAGAGGCCCATTCATTCATGTGCAGTTGGGTACACCTCAGAAGGAAAGACCATACCTGTTACCACACTGTGATCACTCACTCATCAGTGAAACTCTTTTCTGTCACCTTAATCACCAGGCCACCCTTAATTGGGTTAGGAGAACCTTGACCTCCTTCCAAGTGGCTGGTGACAGCCCCAAAACATGGGTAGGAGTGCGCGATCTTCCTTGCAAGTTGGTGGTAAATCTCTCAACCACACTTATTCTATCATGAGAGGCCTTGAAGTGCCCCTCTACTTAGGCTCAGATTGCCTTCTTAGACTCGGAGCTTATGTGAATTTGGTGAATGACCTCTTCTGGAGTAGGATGGAGGGCGAGCCAGTGGAGTGGCCTGGCACCAATCCATCCCTTTGGGAACAGGTTGCTGAGATCTGACTCCATCTCACAGGGAGGGATTTCTCCAATGATGCTGCATTGCTGCTGCTAAGCTTCACTGAAGGTGTGCCTGTTTGTCTAAACCGCTGTGAACTTGCTAATTTCTTATTTCTTGCAGTCCAATCCTGTGTGGCTGCACAGTGGAAGAACCCGATCCTGCCGACACTGTTGGACTGGTCTAAAAAGACTTGCCTACATCATGGAACTTGAGCAGGGGGTGGCTCGTCTGAAAGGGCTTCTGGACAAATTTGAAAAACTTTGGACTCATTCTGTAAAGTTCTTTGATTCCAACTGGGATCGGGAAGGTATAAGGTGACTTGGTTGTCTGGGTTGGCTCCAGCCTACATAGCGATTTGGTACAATGTCATAAGGGCAGGGCCGGATTTACCTATACGCCATGTACGCCATGGCATAGGGCCCACAGCTGGCAAGGGCCCACAAAAATGAACAAGTTAGGCTTTTTTTTAAAATAAAATTAAAAAAAAAAACCTGCTGGCTGCCGCCGCGGGGCCCCCTCTGCTGCCGTGGCAGCATGGACTGACCCGCGGGGGCCCCCTCTGAAAGCTCGATCCCTCCCTCCGTGCCTCCCTCCCTCCCTCCATGCGGGCTTAACAGAGACGCGAGGGAGACAGTCTGCCTTCGCGCCTCTCACAGCCTGCACGGAGAGAGGGACTGACAGACCGACATTGCAGAGGGGGCCCCCGCGGGTCAGTCCATGCTGCCGCGGCAGCAGAGGGGGCCCCGCGGCGGCAGCCCGCAGGGTTTTTTTAAAAATTAAATTTTACTTTAGGCCGACGGGGGGGGGGGGGTTAGGACTGGTAAAGGGCTATTGGGGGGGGCTGGGGCTGGGACTGGAAATGGGTGGGGGGATTAAGGCTGGAGGTGGGCTGATGAGGTTAGGACTGGTAATGGGCTGTGGGCTGTTGGGGGGGTTAGAACTGGTAATGTGCTTAGGGGGTGTTTAAGACTGGTAATGGGCTGTGGCCAGATGGGGGCTGTCTGGTAATGGGCTATGGGGGGGCTAGGACTGGAAATGGGTGGGGGGTTAAGACTGCAGGTGGGCTGATGGGGTTAGGACTGGTAATGGGCTTTTTGGGGGGGGTTAGAAGATGTAATGGCCTATGGGGGGTTTAAGACTGGTAATGTGCTGAGGGGTGATTGGGGCGGGATGGTAAGGCTATGGGGGGGGGGGCTAGGACTGGAAATGGGCTGGGGTGGTTAAGACTGTAGGTGGGCTGATGGGGTTAGGACTGGTAATGGGCTGTTGGGGGGGTTTAGAACTGGTAATGGGCTGTGGGCTGATGGGGGCTGTCTGGTAATGGGCTATGGGGGGGCTAGGACTGGAAAGGGGCTGGGGGGTTAAGACTGGAGGTGGGCTGATGGGGTTAGGACTGGTAATGGGCTGTTGGGGGGGTTTAGAACTGGTAATGGGCTTTGGGGGGGTTAAGACTGGTAATGGGCTGTGGGCTGATGGGGGCTGTCTGGTAATGGGCTATGGGGGGGCTAGGACTGGAAATGGGCTGGGGGGTTAAGACTGGAGGTGGGCTGATGGGGTTAGGACTGGTAATGGGCTGTGGGCTGATGGGGGGAGGTTAGGATTGGCAATGGGCTATGGGGGGCTGACTGGAAATGGGTTGATGGGGTTAGGACTGGAAGTGGGCTGATGGGGGGTTAGGACTGGTAATGGGTTATAGGGGGGGCTTAAACTGAAAATGGGGTGATGGGGGGTTAGGACTGTAAGTGGGTTGATGGGGGGCTAGGACTGGTATTGGGTTGGGTTGTTGCTAGGACTGGAAATGGGCTGATGGGTGGCTAGGACTGGAAATGGGCTGATGCAGGGACTAGAAGGGAATGGATGCTGGGTGAGGCTGGAACTAGAAGGGAGCTGATGTTGGGGGAGGATTAGAATGGGATGGGGCTGGAAGAGTAAAATGGAGAAGGGAAAAATATTTTGTGTGGGAGGGATAAAAAATCTACAATTGGCCGGGTATTGGGAGAGTAAGTGGGGATTGA
This sequence comes from Ichthyophis bannanicus, assembly GCA_033557465.1. Lineage (NCBI taxonomy): Eukaryota > Metazoa > Chordata > Amphibia > Gymnophiona > Ichthyophiidae > Ichthyophis > Ichthyophis bannanicus. Next base: position 1,399,402,374 of record CM066032.1, on the reverse strand, counting down.
GGATGGAGGGGTAAAATTTGAGTGGATGAAATAGGAATGAGGAAAGAGCAAAAGGAGAAAGATTAGTATGTTAAAGCAGATGTAGAGAGAGAATGGAAAAAAACTAGGAGAGAAGAAAGGACAAATGGACAGCAGACGATGGAGAGTTAGCAGAAGACACGAAGAAACCAGAAGAAAGTGGCTGGAGCAATTGCAGCTGAAAAAAAATGCACAAAAGGTAGAAAAATATCTCTTTATTTTGAATTTATTAATTGGAATATGTCAGCTCTGGTAAATGTGCATCATTAACGTCTGCGCTTTGTTTAGTACAAGAGCAAATTAATGTATAGTTTTATTTCTACAGTGTTGTACATTCCAAGTTTGGCTTTTGGGATTCCCAGTTTAATTATTGTCTTCCTGTTTCTAAATTGTGATTACTTGTTTGGTGATGGTCTATGTTCTGCATGTGTAACTGAGCTGAGGTGTTCTGTTTATATAATTCCTATTTGACATTGCCACTTGTTCTCTTTCCCCAGTAGGTCATGTATTGTTGTTCTCTGAAATGTATTGGTTTAATATTTGCAGTGTTGCCTTTTGATTGGTAGAGTATGGTGCTTTGTGAGTCCTGGTAGTGCTGTTAGGATACGGCGGGTTTGCTATGGGTTCTAAATGGGCAGTGTTTGTAGTAGTTCCTAATGTGTCTGGCAGTTGGCACTGGATTATAGTAATGTAGACATTTTTTAGTCTTTCTTTATCCATACACTCATTAAGAAGCACGTTTACTAAAAGTTAGTATATGGTAACATTATGCAAATATTTATGCAAATGAGGCCCCTTATGCAAATGAGGCCCCGCACCCCCCTTGGGCCGCCCCTGCTGGGGGCCCACAATTTTTGTTGGCGTAGGGCCTCACTCAAGGTAAATCCGGCCCTGCATAAGGGTATTGTTCATTGGTATGGGCCCCACAGACATCTATAGAGGAGATGTACACCCCTGCTCTCCCTTTTTCACATGGTGTCGCTCCTTCTCCTTATCCCTCCTTTTGCTCCCCTCCCTGCTTGAGGTTCGGGTTCTTCTGCTTTCCTTGCCTTCCCTGCCCCCCTCTCTCTGTTCCTCTCTGTTTCTCTCCCTCCTCCCTTTGGCCTCCTCTGCCCCCCCTCCTGCAATTTGGCCCACTACATTATTGCCTGTTCACTAGATGGCTGTAATTTATGGAATATAGGGAAGTGCACAATCTCTGGTTGGTTTCTTTTTTGATGTTCTCATGATTCTGTACCAGTTTTGTTTTTCATTGAACTTATGGGGAAAAAAAGCATTCTAATGACAACGTGAAGTGGAAAGGTAGAAGAGGGGAGAGAAGGTTGATAGGTGATCAGAAGGTGGTAGACCCAGAGTTGCTAAGTTATCCAGTCGAAGGAAGGAGACTTTATGGCCAGTCCTGATTTTGAACCACCCCCCCCCAATGCAGTGTGGTATTTGTAGTCCCTGAATCTACCTATTGAAATTAGTACTGCAGGTCCCATAATGCAACATGATGTGGATGTTAGAAATCCAGGACTGGCTAGGGTTACCAGATTTGTGGAGGGCACATCTGGGGCTCCAGGGCAGGGCTGAGCTGGGCTGGGAGGGTCAGTGGTCAGTCCTCCTCAGGCACCTTTTTCTCATGTATTTTGAAATGATCAGTCTAGGGAGCATTCAATAATTTCAAAAGTAAAAAAAAAAAAACCCCAGTAACAGCCCTTCTGGTTTCCAACAGTGAACAAACCAGGTCACAAGTAGCCATGTTACTTTTCCGCAAGGATAAATAGTGGTTTTCACTCAGTTTACCTTAATAATGGTTTATGGACTTTTCCTCCAGAAGTTTATCCAAATCTTTCTGAAACCCAGCTACATTGTCTGTTTTTCCCACATCTTTGGGCTTCATTATAGATTAAGAGAAAAAATATTTTCTTCTATCTGTTTTAAATATATAATTTTGCAACTTCATAGCGTGTTCCCTAGTCCTTGTATTTCTGAAAGAGTAAACAATCGATTTGCATTTACCCATTCCATTCTACTCACAGTTTCATTGATCTCTATCATATCTACCCTCAGCTGTGTCTTCTCCAAGCTGAAGAGCCCTAATCTTTTTAGCCTTCCCTCATAAGAGCGTCGTTCCATCCCTTTTATCATTTTGGTCACCTTTCTCTGTACCTTTCTAATATTGCATTTGAAAGCCCAGTCTCTCCTCCTGCAATTTCTCTCACTCTGCATGCGAATTAACAGTTTTGAATAATTTGGTGTCATCTGCCTGTTGTTCCTAATTCCTGCCTGTTAAAAATCACTAGTTCCGGTACAGATCCATAGCGTACTCCACTATTCATACTCAAAAATATAAAATTTTTTCACATAATATGACCATACAATAAAACACACCATTTGTATCACACAAAAACAATACAAGATATATGTGCAATGTACACAACAAACAACCCATGCCACAAAATGGACACTTTTCACTGCAAAAATCTCAGCAGTCTGAAAAATTTCAGAGTACTTAGCTCTAAACTGTCATTCCACTGGACTCATACAGTTCTCTCAACTGCTTGAAGATAGTCAAGTAGAATATATATATATATATATATATATATATATATATATATATATATATATATATATATATAGTCATTCCCAAAGCTGACGTTGAAACACACCCGCTAATACTGGAACATGCCCGACACCTTACACTCCTGGTGTCACAGTGTTTCGGCAGCAACTCTGCCTGCGACAGGGGCTCATTACGTAAGAACTCACAGCTTAGTAAGATCTTGCCCCACAGATCGGCAGCAGCTCTGTCAACAATAACAACTTATCCCAAAGCATCTTACTTCATATAAAGATGAATATTCAACAGCCTTTGTTCAACGCCAAAGATCACAGCCTATCAGCATCGTACTACAAGGAAAGCTGAACATCCAGCAGTCTTTTAAACCATGTAGCGGTGCTCACTTCATAATATAACAGGCTGCAAAAACATACCTATATTATAATTAAACATGTAATAATTCCATTTAAAACATGACAAGATTCAAAAGAGAAAGGTCAAACTTTTACAGAAGCCTTCCAAACATTCTGGTGGCACTCCAAATGCTTCCCCAAAACCACAGGTTTTTAAATACCCTCACCACTGACATCAGCCAGAGAACTCCATCAATCATGGGCAACTCACCAGAAACCAAAGGAACCAATTGGCTAAAACACTGACCAATCATCCTCCATGTTTAAACCATTGGGAAAAAACAGTATCAAGCTTAAAGATCCAACCTTGCTCACATCATAGCAACAAAGTATCCAAATCCCCACTACGAATATCCACACATAACTGCTGGAGAATGCTGAATTTAAAATCTTCAAAAACATGAGTTTGCTTAACACAATGTGAAACCAATAGAGCAGCTACATCACTGTTTCTAACACAGCTTCTATGCTCAACCATCCACACTCATTGCGTTTTGTTTTCCCCACATATAACAGGAGTCATGGAGTGGAGGAATAGCCTAGTGGTTAGAACACTGGCTTGGTAACCAAGCAACCAGGGTTTGATACCCACAAGCACTCATTGTGGCCTTGGGCAAGTCACTTAACCCTCCATTGCTTCAGAAGAAAGGCCTGGCAATCTACTTCCAGTCACACTGCCAAGAAAACCCAGGAGCTTCTGGGTTGCCAGGAGTCAGCATTGACTGAAAGGCACACATTGCATTTTGCAACAGGGGTCATGGGTACCACATAATATGCACAACCCCCTGAGATGGACAAGCAGTGAGGGATCTTAAAGAAACAGGGCTACCCAACTGCAAAACTGTCCCTTAAAAGACTGTGGGCACAATGAACAGTGCCCAAAGGCATAATGACCCCAGCGCTTGTCATTACTTGCAGATAAAAACCCCTTCCAAAAATTAGAATGTACCACCAAACCACACAGGTTCTTACCACATTTGAAAACAAAAATTGGTCATTGTACTAATGATGGTTATGGTTTAGGCACTTGATATATCGCCCTTTACTTGCGCATCAGAGCGGTTTACATGTATGTATATACTAACAGGTACTTTTTATTCCCTTGTCCCTGAAGGGCTCACAATCTTCTAAGTGATGGATGCAAACCCCAAACATGCCAATGACGTAAAATGCTGTTCTTAACCATATCAGCAATAGGGGTAAGAGGTAATATGCACACTACCAGTGTGTCAGCCTCACTGCTTATTATAAGGCAACAATAAATATTCCTGATGTGCCCACCGGGCGTGGGTGTAAGCTTTTTTAACCACTTCTAGCTGGATAGTCCCGCATCACCACAGATTGTTTTTTAAACTCATGCACTGAAGAACAAATTCTCCACAACTGTAAGAATTGTCCCATAGGCATATTCTCATTTAATCAACGAGGATGACAGCTATCATATTTCAAAAGAGTATCACGATCCATTGGTTTTTGAGAAATAGAAAAAAATGACGTTTTCATCTTCAACAGAGATGGTCAAATCCAAAAAATGTACAGCGATCGGATGGTAATTAAAAGAAAATTTCAAATTGATATCACAATTATTCAACCACTGAAAGAATAAATTCAACAAATCTTCTGGACACTGCCAAGAATGAAAACAATCTATAAACTGACCACCCCTCCCCTAAAATTAAATGCCAAAAAAAGAGGATGAGGGCAAAAAGCTGTCCTCAAATTGTCCCACTTCAGAGCCAAAGTAGCCCCCATCGTCACCCCTTTTGTTTGTAGAAAAAATTGCCCATCAAACATTAAAAAATTATTAAACAAAGTCAGCTGAGCCAGCTCACATAAAAATTCAGAGGTCACCCATAACTCGCTAAAAGGGCATTTCTGTACAGTATCAAAAATGACTTGTACTGCAGCCTCCTGTGCAATATTCGTATAAAGCGCCTCAGTATCAGCAGTAACCAATAAAATAGCATTCCGAGGACCCTTGTAACAGTCCAACTGGACCATAATGCCATGGAATCCCTTACTAAAGAAGGCAAGTTGATAACCCTCTGATTTAAAAATTGGTCTATAAAAATTCACAGTAGTTCAAACAAAGAGCTCTTTGAAGAGGCACACTGGCATGATTCTCCCCATACGTTGCTGCCCTGGGCAGAGGGAGGGAGCAGAGGAAAAGGTGCCTTCAACTAGGTGGACTTGATCCCTCTTTGAGCTGTCTGCCTTAATTCCACAAGCTCTTGATTGTTCTGCCAGCAGCTCTGAGGAGGGACAAAACCTACCAAGATCACTGCAGCTGCCATAGATGAAGGGTGACAAGAGAAAAAAAAAACACGGTTGATCCCAGATAAAGGCCAAACATCTGCTTGATTGGCAGGGGTGGCCCAAGGGGGGTGCGGGGCCATGTGTGGAGACTCGGTGCGGGCCTCATTTGCATAAATATTTACATAATGTTACCATTCACTAACTTTTAGTAAACATGCCTCTTAATGAGTGTATGGATAAAGAAAGACTAAAAGATTTCTACATTACTATAATCCAGTGCCCACCACCAGGCACATCAGGAACTACTACAAACACTGCCCATTTAGAACCAATAGCAAACCCGCCGTATCCTAACAGCACTACCAGGACTCACAAAGCACCATGCTCTACCTATCAAAAGGCAACACTGCAAATATTAAACCAATACATTTCAGAGAATAAGAATACATGACCTACTGGGGAAAGAGAACAAGTGGCAATGTCAAATAGGAATTACATAAACAGAATACCTCAGCTCAGTTACACATGCAGAACATACACCATCACCAAACAAGGAATCACAATTTAGAAACAGGAAGACAATAATTAAACAGGGAACCCCAAAACCAAACTTGAAATGTACAACACTGTAGAAATAAAACTATAAATTAATTTCCTCTTGTACTAAACAAAGCGCAGACGATAATGATGCACATTTCCCAGAGCTGACATATTCCAGTTAATAAATTCAAAATAAAGAGATATTTTTCTACCTTTTGAGCATTTTTTTTTCAGTTGCAATGGCTTCAGACACTCTTCTGGTTTCTTCGTGTCTTCTGCTAACTCTCCATCGTCTGCTGTCCATTTGTCCTTTCTTCTCTCTTCTAGTTTTTTTCCATTCTCTCTCTACATCTGCTTTAACATACTAATCTTTCTCCTTTTGCTCTTTCCTCATTCCTATTTCATCCACTCAAATTTTACCCCTCCATCCTCAATCCCCACTTACTCTCCCAATACCCTGCCAATTGTAGATTTTTGTTCCCTCCCACACAAAATATTTTCCCCTCTCCATTTCACCCTCCCAGCTCCATCCCATTCTAATCCTCCCCCAACATCAGCTCCCTTCTAGTTCCAGCCCCACCCAGCATCCGCTCCCTTCTAGTCCCCACATCAGCCCTTTTCCAGTCCTAGTCCCCCATCAGCCCATTTCCAATCCTATCCTAGCCCCACCATCAGCCCATTTCCAGTCTTAGCTCCCCCATCCATTTCTAGTCCTATCTGAGTCCCTCCATCAGCTCATTTCCAATCCCAGCCGCCCATCAGCCCATTTCTAGTCCTTTACTAGCCCCACCATCAGCCCATGTCAAATCCTTGCTCCCCTCCACTCAACCCATATCCAATCCAAGCCCCCTATGAGCCTACTTCCAGTTCTAGCCCCTTCATAAGTCCATTTCAATCCAAGCCCCCACCACAGCCCATTTCCAATCTTAGCACCCCCCAAATAGCCCATTTAGTCCTATCCTAGCCCTTCCATCAGCCCATTTCCTGTCCTAGCTCCCCCCCCCCACTCAGCCCATTTCCAGTCCTAGCTTCCTCCCCTCACAGCCCATTTCCATTCCAAGCCCCCCATCAGCTATTTGCAGTTCAAGCCCCCCTTTCCACTCAGCCCATTTCCAGTCCTAGCAACCCCCCAGCCCATTACCAGTCCTAGCTCCCCCATAGCTCATTACCATTCCTAAGCCCCCCCATCAACCCACTTCCAGTCCTAGCCCCCCCATCAGCCCACTTCCAGTCCTAACCCCCTCCATCAGTCCATTTTCAGTCTTAGCCCCCCCATAGCCCATTACCAGTCCTAACCCCCCCCCATCAGCTCACCTCCAGTCCTAACCCCCTCATCAGCCCATTTCCAGTCCTAGCCCCCCCATAGCCCATTACCAGTCCTAACCCCCCCCCATCATCCCACTTCCAGTCCTAACCCCCCCCCCATCATCCCATTTTCATTCTTAGACCCCCCATAGCCCATTACCAGTCCTAACCCCCCCCCTTCTCCACATCAGCACAGGGAAATTTATAAAAAAGAAAAATAAACTGGCACCTGCTGCTGCTGCTGCCGTGGCAGCGGCAGAATCAAGTGTCCGGCGCCGCCCCCCCCCCCCCCCCCCCCCGCCTGCCCAGCAGAGCCCTTCCTGAGTCAGCTCCCTCAGTGCGGGCATTTCAGAGCTGTGAAGGGAGGCTCCAAGTTCATGCCACTCACAATTTACTCTTGCCCACACTGCTTTTGCTCCACTCTCCCTTCTCACCTGCTCTTTTCCCATGGTTGATCCTGATTCATTTATTTATTTCAATTAGTACTGTTGTGTTACATTATGAAGACAATTGTTATGGTTTTATCAACATGTTTTCTACATCGTTTTAAATACTTATATATGTGCGCTTTAATCTTTTATATATATCATGATTTCTGTTGCCTATGTATGTTTAAATGTGATTATATTTTTATAAATGTTTTACCTTCTATATATATGTTATTTTGATATATATTTTATGTTTGATGTTTACATCCCAGATAAAGGTGTATGCTGAAACACTGCCGTGTAGGGTAGAACAACAAAATGGACAATACATTTTTAAATATTTTGCACTTCACATGGTGGATTGTTTGTTTCGTCTTCACTTTGCTCTTGTTTGTTTGCTTTGATTGCTGTGAGAGCGAGTGCTTCTTTGGACAGTGCTTTGATCACTTTTCCTCCTTTTTTGTACTCTCCTCATGTGCTGCGGTTCAGAGCCACGTCTCAATGACCTTTTTCCCTACACAGCTGTTGAGGCCTGGTTTTTGGTGCTGCTCAGCCAATGAGAGTCTCCAGCTTCAATCTCTTGCATTTCATCTCTTGCGCTCACCACACACTGTGATCGCCCTGTTTCTATCCTATCCGAGCCTTCCTTTAATTTTAACCTCTTTTTGTTCCTCTCTCTTTGTGCCCTGATCTGTCCCTACTTGTTTTGTTCCTCTCTCTCCTTCACTCCTTGGCAGCAGCCATGTTATAGACCTCACACCCTTACTTGTCTGGAACTTCTTTAATTTAAAAAGCCTTTAGATGAGCACACAGAAATAAGGAGATGTAATCAGGATAATGCAACTAACTTGTGGTTCTCTTCTGACAGTTTATATGCATTCACATATAGAACGACTTAAACACACAATAAAAATTGTGGGCAATATAGAAGATAGCACAAATGTGTCCCTTATGGACTGCAAGAGAGGCAGCACAGATTCTGGGAGGCAGTCAGGGTATCAAATTCAACAACTAGAACAGAAATTGAACCTAAGGGGAAATTAACTAGGGGCAGAAATACCATTTGGGGGAAAGTAAACTAGACAAAATGCCATTTTTGTCTTCCTACTCCCGGGATGTTAGGAGAGCAGTGACTGAATAGCTCATTGGGTTAGTACAGCATAGCAAAAACTTTCATCTCTAGTTCTGATGGTTAGTGACCAAAAGTTATTATTAGCTGAAAGCCATCTGGTGGTCTAAATGAAATGCATTGGTGGTTATAGTAAAGGTCCCAATGGATAAGTGTCCACATCATTAAGAATACCATAATAATTTGCACTAATGAGCATCATTGTTGGCAATATTAGCACAGGCATGGGAGCTGAATAATTCTCTCATCCTTAGCGCTGATCGCTCCAGACATGGACTGCACATGTTAGCAGAAGATGATGGGGGAGCTTTCACTGTCACTTGTATTACTGACCCTTCTCTATGGATAAATGGAGGAACTTGGATTTTAAGCACAAAAAGTAGAAAAATGTTATGCAATGTGTCTCTTCGAGTCAATGCTGACTCCTGGTGGCCCAGCAGCTCCTAGATTTTCTTGGCAGTGTAACCAGAAGTAGATTGCCAGGCCTTTCTTCCAAGGCAGTGGAGGATTAAGTGAACGATATCGATAAGTGAAGAAAGTTCCAGAAACCACTTCTTTTTATGATCCCAACAGAACTGGCTATCAGTGCCTTACAGTTTAAATGAGAAATCAAGTTGAGTAAAAAGACATACATATCTGTGTACAGAAATCTTTGGTGCATTTGAAATGGTTTTAAATGATTGTCAAGAATAGGCTACTTACCAGATCTTGTATCTCTGCTTGCATGTCCTGAAGTCGGCCTTTAATACGTGCATTTGCATTCTCTAGTAGATGCATGTCTGCATTTAATCGGTTGACTGCTTCAAGAAGTTTCTTTTCAGATAGCTCTAAGTCTTTCACTCTAAAATATTAGAAATTGCAGGGTAAGTATATACTAGCTGTCATGGACAGATCACTTAGAAAAGATCGGACTGCTTCATCTCAGCCCAACCATATCACTCTCCCTCCTCCCCAGTCTAAATCTAGTACTCTCATCTCCTCACCTATTTATTCTGATTGGAGCACTACTCCTCTCATTCCTCTGCCTACCCATCAATGTTCAGATAACCCTCTGTGTCTCTCCGAACCTGCAGCTCTGAAAGTCAGCCTGCCTGGCTCATATCCTGCAGCCCTAGGCGTCATCACCTGCCTCAGGTCTTGTGGCCTGAGGTATCACTCTGCCTGCGTTAGGTCCCTCAGTCCTGGGAGTCACATTACCTACATCACATCCCATGGCCACATGGCTTCACAATGAGCATGAGGTGTTTCTTCTTCATTAGAGTAAAGAAAAGTTTTAATTCAAGTATTTTTTTTGTCTGCTTGTATTATGAACACTGTACATCACACCTCGGAGCTCAATACTGACTATTTTATTTAGAGTTAACCACCTCCACTACATCTGATCCAAGTCCTTTAAACCCTGTAAATTTTCCAGTGGCTAGAACGCACTTCTAAGCACCAAAAATCTCCAGCCTCCTGAAGGTGTCTTGGAGCTTGTCTCCTGTAGGTTTTAAGCAATGTAGGGCAGAAAAGGCAGCCCCAGGTTTCATATGATTACTGGTTGATGGTACTTAGTAGCTTTGTTCAATATCTGACCACATTTATTCATATAATGCAAAGGTTTACAGTTACTTATTTTTTGAGGTTTTCAATCTTTACAGTTATATATAATAATTACCGTATATAATAAGAGAATTCTTCATTATATAATATTTGAAATAAATATCAAACTGACATCAATAAAACTAACTCAAAACAGGGACCCCAGTATACCATTCTTTGGGCCTAATTCATTAACGGGAATATTCTGAGACATGAATAGCGGGGATGGACGTACTGTTAGGACGTCCATCCCCGCTATTTGTGCCGGTGTCAGTCCCCACCTAACTTCCCTGCCTGTTGTGTGAGGAAGTTAGTCGGGGGTGGGGAAGAGGCAGCCCAGGGGCAGAGAGTGGGCAGGTAGAGGGCGATCACCAGCTCTGGACATACAGGGCTGATTCCAATGTCGGCCCTGTACATCCAGGGCTGGCAAAATGGCCAGGGAACCTATTCCATCTCCAAGGTGGAATAACTCCCCTGGTTGTGTTTTTTTAAGTGACCCAGGATGCAGAAGGGGCTGGGATGGGCATAGTTAATTCCCCGCAGCCCGATACTGGCCTTAGGAGGCCATATCAGGGGTCGGGCTGTGGGGAATTATCTTTTTAGCGGGCGGCCAGCATCGAAGCTCCATTCAAAAGCCCTGGCTGAGTTAGCCAGGCTGTGGCTGTACATGCAGGCTGGGACTGAATCGCAGTCCCAGCCTGCACAAATATGCCTGTTCGCGATTCTGATCCCATGGGGCTAGACGTGCCCCGTGGGATCAGAATCGTGATCTCCTTTGTACGTCCAGTTCAGCCCGGACGTACAAAGGAGATGTACGTCATGATCAGAATCGGGCACTAAGACTTTTTCCCATTCTGTCTTGTCTATGGACAGGAAAAAACTTGGTTCATTTAGGAGTTAATGTGATAAGCATGCCAAAACTTTGTTTACATGGGTTCTGCATCTGGTAGTTGTAACAGGCATGCAGGTTGAAGGTTCAGCCTATAACAAGTGTGCCATCAGCATGGCCAATTCTACCTGTTTCTCTTTGGTCCCCACCGATGTTAAGGCAATTCCTTTAGGCCTGATATTCAATGGTAGTGGCTAGCACTGCTAAGGCGTCTAGCCAGTGCCACTGAACATTAGACCTAGATATTCAATGCCAGGAGCATATTTAGGTCCCAACATAGAAAATCTGGGGTGCCTGAATTACCAAGAAACTAAGCGGGCAGCGGCGATATTCAGCAGCTGCCCGGTTAGCTTCAGCAGCGAAAGTTAGATCAGCATTTACTGTGCCAGACTTTCACCACTTGTCGATTACAGGGAAGCAGCTCAGTATCACCGCAGCCCAGTTATTACTAGGTGCTGAACCCAGAAATCCAAGCATCGGGGCATGCAGTGGCGGCACCCATGGATATTCAGCTAAATATCCCGGCCAAGGGGATTAACATGGTTAGCGGGTCTGCTAACCATGTTAATCCCTTTCGATATTGTGCCCTTAGTATATTGTGAACCACACACATGGGCCAAATATACAGGAGGCTTTTTCCATTGTGTCTATATCAACTGCATTCCAGACCCTTTTTACTAAAGTGTGTTAAGACACTAATTCCAACTAATTCCCAATTAATTGTTAACATGCTAATGCTACTACTATTGCTATTAATCAATGCTCACAGTTAATGCAGCAATTGGTCACACAGCATGTGCTAATTCCCACGTTAACGGACAGTGTGAAATGGGATAGACACTAGGAAAGGACCAAGCGTTATACTTAATGTGCTGCACGGTACCATGTATTAACTGTTAATGCAGCAGAAACATAGAGCAGTTAATGCTACTCCAGTAGGGGGCATCATCTGCAAAGCAATTAGCTTGCCGTAAGTGTATTGTCTCCGCATTGACTCTATAGGAATATACTAGGCACCCTCCGCCCCCAAGAGTTAATGCAGAAGCTTTGCGGTTATTATGTGTGTTAATTTTGGGATTAACAAAATAACTGCTAAATTTTATTGCACTTTGGTAAAAGGAGCCCTCCATATTTTCACGTAGGAACATGCCTAGAAAACTATCGGTGGGTAAAAATATTTTGCCCACTCAATCTCCCCTTTTCTGCTTTCTTCAGGACAGTAGCATAGTTCGGCAAAAAAAAAAAAAAAAGAACAGAGTTGTTTTTGATTACTGCATAATTTAATGTTCGTCAGTAACAGGCAAGTCAATTACTTATTACCACAAATGCAACATGTTTGTAGGCACAGTTGAATCAAGGATTGCTCTTACCTGTTTCTGAGGACAGGATCTGACTCTGTATAGTTTCTCACACTTTCTCTAAGTGTTTCTTCTGACTTCTCCAGCTCCTTTATTCTGTGCTTCAAAGCTTCCAAATCAATACTCTTTACTCCTTCAAGCCACCTTCCATTTCTGACATCTTCAGCATCCTGGAAGATCCAGGACGTATCGATTTTAACATTCACATTCAGAATATCAAACCCCTCGCCACCAGGACTTTTTACAGAATAGCAAAACTCTTTCATGCCTTCTGCTGACGGGTCCATACTGTTGCAGTTTCTCAATACCTCTAAAGGCATTATCTAAATATCATTTCTTAGCTTTCTTCTGTTTTCGACTGCAAACTCTTAGACAACTGTTTAGCTTTGCAAGTGTTCAGTGTGCTATGTTAACCGAGCACACATTTATTATTCACAACAGAAGAAAATACTCTTTGTTTCATGTATTCAGAAAGCATCTAATATGAATGAAGGCATCTCAGTTTGCAGCAGGACAGTACTATATACTTTAGAAGATACTGGCTCAACTCACTCAAATTCCTTTTTTGTTTCTTGAGGGCAAATGGCGGAAAAAGAAATGTGAGCAGCAATCATTGTAAAAACAGGCATCTATGAAAAAAGATAGAATCCTTGGGGAGAGGGGATAATCTAAAGATGTGCATTCATTGGAAAACAAAGGAGTCTATTTCCTAAAGTGTGGTAACGTTTTGGAGTTGCCAAGTGTTAGTAACAAAGCGTAATGCTTGGTAATTGCAAATCCTGTGTGGTAACTGTTGAGAGGTGACCAGTCTCTGCCCATGCAGATTTATAGAGTACTTTCACTGCATGGTAAGTGCAATGTTAATGCAGATGCATTTGCACTATTGTCAATGCATTTACAACTCCCCAACACTTCTCTGGTAGCTCCCACCCCCCAGCATCTCCTGCTCAGTATCAGACACTCGCCTGCACCCCTGATAGTCCTCCCCCTAACTCTTAACAGGGACTCTCTGGGATCCCTGGACATTCTTGCTATGTTGGTAGTCAAGAATCAAAATAGTGCCTCTGACCCCTAGCAGTAGTCTTGTGATACTACTTCTAGAGGTTAAGATGCTAAATAATGAAATGGCCTATGAAATCCAAAAGCTATCAACATTAGGGGAGTTTTCCTGAAGCTGCCAGACAGATGCTGTTGGGAGAGTTGGGGGGGGGGAGGGGGGAAGCGACTTGATGTGTTATTGAGACTGGTGTTGGGAGGGGTGTTCTGATACTGCCAAGGGGGTATTGTTGAAGGTGAGGGGTTCTTTGGGCATGCAGAGTTGACAGTAAATACAGTTGGATGCATGGTTGCACTTATGACCAGAAAACAGTGGAATAGTTCAACTATAATGAAAAGGTGAGCTGCAATTGCATTAAAACATTTATTTATGGGACAGAGCCAGCTGTGGGCCAAGATGGCTGTGTGAAGAACTAGATCCGGAGAATCCGGAAAGAATCCAGGCCTCTCACCAACCAGGTCTTTCTTTGTAGTTCTCTGGATAGCAATTTCTATTGCTGACAATGTCAACTATCAAGCCTGTTTGACTAGAATACCTGGCAACACTGCTTGCCGGTGCTAAAAGATCTAAGCCCGATCCTCTCTCTCTGCATAAGATGGCAGAAGCACGAGATGGGAACACCGGCTTGCAGGAACTATTGGCAAAAATTTTGCCCAGTGAAAGATATGGTTGCAGCAAATGGTGATGCCCTAGCAACAGTACACTCGGACATCTCAGACCTCAGTCGCTTACCCTCCAGATGGATAATGTAGACGCCATTCTTCAGGCCCATGCAGAACAGCTCCAACAGGCCGGGAGAACCACCAAACACGTAGGACAGTTGGAGCACCTTATGGAAGATCGAAACAATCGATCCTGAAGACATAATGTAAGGATCATAGGCCTCCCAGAAAAGGCTGAAGGTACTGATCCGGTGCGCTTTCTAGAAACTCTCCTAATGAAGCTTTTACAGTTGAATTTTGAAAGGCCTTTTGAGATCAAGCAGGCGCATTGCATTCCAACTCGGCGTGCTTCACAAGGGAAGTCGCCACGGCCTATGATCTTTCACGCACTGCGTTTTCAACATGTCCAGTAGATCCTCCAATCAGCCAGATTGAAAGCCCCAATTCTGCATGAGTGCTGCAAGTTATCCTTCTTTCCTGACTTCCACAAGGCGACTGTGAATCAGTGACGGCCACTCCTGGCCTTCAGGGTGAAGTTACAGCAGCTTCAAGTGCGGTATGGACTGTTTTTTCCCATGCATCTTTGAGTGACCCTGAATAGCCAAACATGAACATTTGAGGACCCTGCTCTCCTTCATGCATATATGGAGGATCTTGGTGAAGCAGATATGCAGCGAGCATAGCTGTTTATTCACACCAATCTTTTGCAATGCTTGTCCTCCCTCATCATACCACACACTCCTCACTATTCCCTCTGCACCATTCATATGAACCACCTATTTTTTCCTCCCTGCTCTCAGGCACTTGGAAGCCACGCGTCACTCTGCTTTTTATTTCCTTGGCCTTTTCTCTGAAATAATCTCCAACCCACCCTTTCATTAGAACTATTATTTCCTAAGTTCAAATCACTGCTCAAAACTCACCTGTTCTCCATGGTATATAACCTTCCACCAGACCCCCCATAATTCTACTTCTCCTCCATAACTAAACTCTCTAGTCTGCTCTATGATATCCTCTGCTTCTTTCCTGTCCATCATTGGTGTTCCTTTCTATATGAATTTATAATTTTGGCTTTATCTTTGTAAACCACTCTGCTGTCCCTCACCAAGTTCTAATAAATGAAATGAAATAGGTGATGGTTCCTAATGTGGAACCTTGCATCGTGTAACAATAGTTTGGGTTGTTCTTTCCTAGGTGCATAACTTTGCACTTGTCCACATTAAATTTCATCCGCCATTTGAATGTCCAGTCTTCCAATTTATCAAGGTTCTCTTGCAATTTTCCACAATCGTCTTGGGTTTTAACAAATTTGAATAATTTTGTGTCATCTGAAAATTTGACTATCTTATTCATTATTCCCATTTCCAGGTTATTTACGAATATATTAAAAAAGCAGCAGACCCAGCACAGATCTCTGGGGTACTCTCCACTATTCCCCTTTCTCCATTAGGAAAATTGGCCATTCAGCCCTTCCCTCTGCTTTTTATCTTTAAACAGTTCCTGATCCGCATTTGTACACAGTCTCCTATCCCATGACTTTTTAACTTTGCCAAGAGTCTGTCATGCGGGATCTTTTCAAAGGCTTTCTGAAAATCCATATACACTATATCAATTGGTTCATCTTTGTCTACCTGCTTATTCACACCTTCAAAAAAATTTAACAGATTAGTAAAACAAAACCTTCCTTGGTTAAAGCCATACTGGCTTTCTCCCATTAAACTAGGAATATCTACATGTTCAGTAATTTTGTTCTTTATAATGGTTTCTACCATTTTGCCCAGTACTGATGTCAGGCTCACCAGCCTGTAGTTTCTCGGATCATCCCCTGGAACCCTTTTTAAAAATTGGTGTTACATTGGCCATTCACCAGTCTTCAGATACTACAGATGATTTTAATGGTAGTTCACAGATTACTAATAGGTCTTGTCAGACGGCTGCCTGGGTGAGAATCTTCACACTCTTGGCAAGTGCATATTTCTATATGATTTGCAAGGTATTGTGGGCAATGTAGTTCATTCACACCAGACACAGCTGCTGACAATAATTTAGTTGTGCTCTTGGGTAAAGCCAATAAGATATTTATTTATGGGGTTATTTCTCCCAACACAGATATGCTTGGTAGCACATAAATTAGGTTACTTGCTTTCAGTGTTAACTTGGAAAAACAAAGTCAAAATCAGGAAAACAACAAATGAAAAGCCACAAAGCAAGAAACAAACTGTTCTTTTCAGGTTAACTTCTGATTACTTCCCACATAGATACAGAAGTGATTCTCTCCTAGCTCACAAGCAATTAGGTAAGGCTTAATTGCTAGCAGTTATCCAGCTGAAACCCCTTAGCTGGCTTGCTTTCTACTGTGTGGGTCAAATCCTGCTTCAGGAGCTTTTCTGGGTAGATTAAAGAACAAATTTGTATTTCTTTGTGATGGTTGCTGTACTTTATAACAGAAAGTTACCAACGGAGTTTAGATAGAGAGCAGTCCATATAAACAGGATCCTCATCTGCTATTATTCCCCCTTGTTCAACAAGCATGGGTTCAATATCATGGATTGGCACAGATGAATCTCTCAATGGAGCATTTTCAGGAGAATACTTGTTTCCCTGCTGTCTTTCAAGGTTATAGCTAGGGCATAGATCAGTGTTCATACCTGAGCTTCCATTGCTGCTAGAGTTCCTCTCTATATAGCCTGGCCAGTATGTAGTCCAGTTCTTATGTCCAGCCTTCCAATCCAGATCCCTGGACACTGGATCTCTCTTCACATACCTTCTGGCACAGGTCTTAGAGTCCCTTCCACGTGCAGCCATCTCCCTCACAGGTAGCCTCTGGTGATTCCTAGCTCTGCAGCACCATTCCTCTGGCTTTCCCCAGTCCAATGGTGTATGCTGGCCCTTGAAATACCTCCCAGTATACGTACTGCTTTGGACTCTTCTAGACCTCTCAAAGGCTTTTCTCTTCCTTCTTCCAAAGGGTCTCTTTCCCTCTCTGTCCGTCCGGTTTGGCTTCTGCTTCTGATGATCCTTCAGATGAAACTGATGATCAAACTCAAGCTGATTCTCAGGATACTGAGGACAATTCTCTGGATATCCAAGGTGATCATGAAGATGGTCATCTGTAGAATAAACTCTACTCTTATTCTGCCTAGATGAGTGCTCCTCCCTAACACAGGGCAGCTGTGCTGAATCAGGCCCTGCCCTTTGAGATGGGTGCTTAGGGATTACCTCATAGCCCTCCTGATTGAACACACGTTTCCCCACTTCAGCTCCTCTAATGGCTGTTGGAAACCTGGTGCATTCTGGGACTGGTAGTCTTTTATGGCAAAATTCTGTTTTCTCATTTCTACCAGCACTGACAGGTTGCTTGTTCAGAGTCACTTCACCTTTTCTATAGCTCCTTCCTGAGCTATGATAAGCTTCCTTATCACATACCCCCCTGCTTAAGTTATTACGGACTGGTGTCACTGGTGAAACTTCTTTCCTACAGTCCGTAATACCTACGAGAGTGTTATCTTTTTGAAGCTCACTTACTTCCTGACTGGCTTCAGGGTCATTATTATTTACAGGCCTCTCCTTCCAAGACTTAAGTGCATTAATATGGTAGGTCTGCCTATGCCCTCTTGCATTTTCTACCATATAAGATACTGGGCTCACTTGTTTAACAACCTTCCATGGCCCTTTCCACTGTACTTCAAATTTTGGGGCTGTACCTGCTACTTGAACCAAAACCTTTTCACCAATGCTTAATTGGCGGCTTTTGGCCTTCCTATCATACCACCCTTTCTGGCGTACTTGACTGTCCTGCAGGTTCCTCTCAGCAACCTGCGACGTCCTTTTCAAACGTGCTCTCAAGTCACGTAGAAACAGTGGCACCTCCTGACTTCCTGGTTCAGGATCAATCCATTGTTCCCTCAAAATGTCTAACCCCGTGGAGTCCTACCATACATCAATTCATATGGGGTTACAACTAGGGACACCTGAATTCTTTCCCTGCAGGCATACAAGGCAAAAGGCAATAACATATCCCATTCTTTTACCTCTCCTGCTAACCCCCTTCTCAACATTTGTTTGAGAGTTTGGTTGAATCTCTCCACCAAACCGTTTGATTGTGGATGGTAGGCTGAGGTTTTTACGTGATGAATGACAAAGGCATCCCAGACCTGGGCCAAATATTTGGATACAAAATTGGACCCTCGGTCAGTCAACACCTCTCTGGGGAATCCCACTTCACCAAACAATTTTACTAGCTCTAAAGCTATTGTTTTTGCAGAAACATTCCTCAATGGTATGGCCCAGGGAAACCTTGTTGCCTGATCTACCATAACTAGGATGTATTGGAAACCTCGGGGCGTTTTGACTAATGGGCCTACAATATCCATGGCAATGCGACCAATTGGGTCTGTAATAATTGGCATGGGAATCAATGGCACCACCGGTGGGTGAGCCGCTGTAACTCGCTGACACGTTGGACACGCAGCACAAAACTGGGCAGTTTCTTTGAAAATACCTGGCCAGTAAAAATGCTTAAGTATTTGATCCAGCGTTCCTTGCATCCCTTTATGACCTCCAACTGGATGATCATGTGCTAATCTAAGTACTAGCCCTTTGAAAGTTGTGGGTACCACCAATTGTTTACGTATGGTCCCATTCCTGGGGTCCTGACTCTCTCTATATAATATTTCATTATCTAGTCTGAATCTGGGCAATTCCTCCCTGACCTCCTGAGCATACTTAAAAGCTCGGGTGAGAGCTTGATCAGCTCGCTGCTCTTGTGGAAAGTTAGGAAACTTTGCCACTAACTCAGCTGGCACCCAGGGTAAACTTTGACCAGCTAACATCTCAGCCCTACCCTGTGCTCTGCAAAGTCTCTCACGCCGCTTTTGTGCTTTCAACTTTCTTACTTTACCAGATGATTGGGTTATTAAATCATGAGAGGGTAAGTCTCCTAATAACTCTGCCTGCTCCCCCTCCTCCTTCTGCTGGCTCTCTATTTTAGCCTGCGAGCGGGTGGATACAAGGCCCCTCTTATTACCCATATTTTGGCCTTCTGGAAGCTTAACCGTCTTTTTAGCTAGGGACTGAGGACTTTCAAAGAAAGGCCCGGGAGCTATTTCCATTATTCCTTCTCCCTCCTTCTTTCCTAGCCCTTTCACTAGTCCTTGCTTAAATCTTGGCCAGTCTCTTCCTAGAACCAAATCAAAGGGTAGCCTAGGCACCACTGCTAACAGGACTTCCTCTTGTTCCCCCAGGCACTTAACCTTTAGCCTATAGGTGGGATATGATGTTGCAGCACCATGAATGCATCTGATGTGAACTTGGCTTTCAGGGGTTCTAGGCACAAATCCTTCTTGGGCCTCTATTCTCTGCCAAAGCCTTTCTGACATCATACTCTCGTCTGCCCCAGAGTCTAACAAAGCATTTATGGTAATTCCTTGCACATCAACCATCAAAAAAATCCTTCCTTGGGCTGTTCTAAATCCACACCCATTAAGCTAGTGTGTGACTGGCATCCTTTTTCTAAGTGTCCCCATTTTCCACACTTGAAACATTTCTCTCTATTCCACTGTGTCATCTGGTTTGATACAGTACATTCATTATCAGAAACATTTTTAATTATTTTCTTTTCTGATACAGCACAACTTGCCTCAGCACCTATCTTCAGAGGGCCACCCATTCTATGGCAAGCCTGCGTGGCTCCCAAGAATCTCTCTGCTAGCATGGTTGCCTCTCCAAGATTTTGCCAATTTTGCTGTATAAGGAAAGTGTGCAAATCTTTAGGCACCCCAGACATAAATTGTTCAAGCATTATAATATCTAATAACATTTCAACCGTCTTTTCTCAGGCTCCAACCATTTTACAGCTAAACCTCTGATTCTCTGACTCAGAGCCCTGGGTGTTTCACCCACTCTCAATGTAGTAGCTCTAAACATTCGCCTATACTCCGAAATAGACAACCCTAGGCGATCTCTAATAGCAGCCTTTACATCCTTATAATTCAAAGCCTGGGCTGCTGGCATTGCTCTGTAAGCTGCAAGCGCCTCTCCAGTTAATGAGGCTGCCAGCCTTACTGCCCACTGGGTCTCTGGCCATGCTAATGCTTGTGCTACTCTTTCAAAAGACTCTAGAAAATCATCAACATTATCATCTGGAGTTAGCTTCCCAAAACTAAATGCCCCAATCCCTTCATTGAGTCCCACACTGTCCACATGTGGTGTACCAGTGTTTACTGCTGGTCTTGCATCTGTTCCACTTTGGTTCTTCAGCTCAACTAGCGCTTGCACCAGATCAAGCACTGGCCTCTGCTGGTCCATTAAGGCTCTCATAGCAGTGTCCGGAGCCTGCTGTGCTAGGTCCTGCTGCCTGCTGAACTGGGCTGCCATCCACTCAGCTAGTTCCCTTGAATCCATCTTGATTCCTGCAAGAAATACAAAGAAAAAAAAAACACAGTGCACCACCTTCCAAACAGGTGTTTTTTTTCTACACTTTATTTTTTCCAATTACCCCTGTGCCTTACTCCCATCCACCACTAGACATGCCCAGGTACTTATTACCCTGTCTCAGTGATGAATCCAGCTCTGCACAGGGTCTTTTCCTCCTGGGACAGCTTCCTGGAACAACCTCTTCTCCTCCAAAGTGCAGTTGAGGGAAAATCTTTTTTTTTCCAGCTTTAAACTTGAACTTTAGTTGTAATCCTCAGCAAGTAAATCCCTTTTGTGCAAAAGCAATCCGAAAAACTACGCCATTTGTCAGACGGCTGCCTCGGTGAGAATCTTCACACTCTTGGCAAGTGCATATTTCTATATGATTTGCAAGGTATTGTGGGCAATGTAGTTCATTCACACCAGACACAGCTGCTGACAATAATTTAGTTGTGCTCTTGGGTAAAGCCAATAAGATATTTATTTATGGGGTTATTTCTCCCAACACAGATATGCTTGGTAGCACATAAATTAGGTTACTTGCTTTCAGTGTTAACTTGGAAAAACAAAGTCAAAATCAGGAAAACAACAAATGAAAAGCCACAAAGCAAGAAACAAACTGTTCTTTTCAGGTTAACTTCTGATTACTTCCCACATAGATACAGAAGTGATTCTCTCCTAGCTCACAAGCAATTAGGTAAGGCTTAATTGCTAGCAGTTATCCAGCTGAAACCCCTTAGCTGGCTTGCTTTCTACTGTGTGGGTCAAATCCTGCTTCAGGAGCTTTTCTGGGTAGATTAAAGAACAAATTTGTATTTCTTTGTGATGGTTGCTGTACTTTATAACAGAAAGTTACCAACGGAGTTTAGATAGAGAGCAGTCCATATAAACAGGATCCTCATCTGCTATTATTCCCCCTTGTTCAACAAGCATGGGTTCAATATCATGGATTGGCACAGATGAATCTCTCAATGGAGCATTTTCAGAATACTTGTTTCCCTGCTGTCTTTCAAGGTTATAGCTAGGGCATAGATCAGTGTTCATACCTGAGCTTCCATTGCTGCTAGAGTTCCTCTCTATATAGCCTGGCCAGTATGTAGTCCAGTTCTTATGTCCAGCCTTCCAATCCAGATCCCTGGACACTGGATCTCTCTTCACATACCTTCTGGCACAGGTCTTAGGGTCCCTTCCACGTGCAGCCATCTCCCTCACAGGTAGCCTCTGGTGATTCCTAGCTCTGCAGCACCATTCCTCTGGCTTTCCCCAGTCCAATGGTGTATGCTGGCCCTTGGAATACCTCCCAGTATACGTACTGCTTTGGACTCTTCTAGACCTCTCAAAGGCTTTTCTCTTCCTTCTTCCAAAGGGTCTCTTTCCCTCTCTGTCCGTCCGGTTTGGCTTCTGCTTCTGATGATCCTTCAGATGAAACTGATGATCAAACTCAAGCTGATTCTCAGGATACTGAGGACAATTCTCTGGATATCCAAGGTGATCATGAAGATGGTCATCTGTAGAATAAACTCTACTCTTATTCTGCCTAGATGAGTGCTCCTCCATAACACAGGGCAGCTGTGCTGAATCAGGCCCTGCCCTTTGAGATGAGTGCTTAGGGATTACCTCATAGCCCTCCTGATTGAACACACGTTTCCCCACTTCAGCTCCTCTAATGGCTGTTGGAAACCTGGTGCATTCTGGGACTGGTAGTCTTTTATGGCAAAATTCTGTTTTCTCATTTCTACCAGCACTGACAGGTTGCTTGTTCAGAGTCACTTCACCTTTTCTATAGCTCCTTCCTGAGCTATGATAAGCTTCCTTATCACAGTCTGCAATCTCATATTTCAGTTCTTTTAGCACCCTCAGGTGTATACCATCCGGTCCAGGTGATTTGCTACTGTTTAGCTTATCAAAATGTAGTAATATATCTTCCCGGTTTATCAATATTTCTTTCAATTCTTCTAATGCATCACCTTTAAATACCATTTCCATCATGGGTAACTTCCCTACATCTTCTTCAGTAAAGACCAAAGCAAAGAATTAATTCACTCTTTCTGCTATGGCCTTGTCCCCTCTTAGTGCCCCTTTTATCCCTCTATCATCTAATGGTCCAACTGATGCTCTCACAGGTTTTTTGTTATGAAAGTACTTGAAAGTGTTTTTATTATGCATTTTTGCTTCTACAGCAAGATTCTTCTCAAATTCTCTCTTTGCCTACTTTATTAATGCCTTGCATCTAACTTGTCAGTGCTTATGTTGTTCCCAGTTTTTGTCATTTGGCCCCTTTTTCCATTTCCTGAACAATGCTTTTTTAGCTACAACAGCCTCTCTGACCTAATCTTTAAACCATGCTGGCAGTTTTTTGGATTTCGTTCTACCTTTCTTAAAGCATGGAATACAGCTGGTCTAGGCTTCCAAGATAGTATTTTTAAACAACACCCATGCTTGATGTAAATCTTTAACCCTTGCAGCTGCAATTTTAGTTTTTTCTTAACTATTTTCTTCATTTTAGCATAGTCTCTCTTGTGAAAGTTAAAACGCAGTACTGTCGATTTCCTTGCCGTCCTGACTCCATTTATGAAATCAAACACGATCATACTATGATCACTATTTCCAAGTGGCCCCAGCACTCTTATCTCTTGCATCAGATTTTTATTTTATTTAGTTTTATATACCGCACTATTTAATATCAGCACGGTTTACAGTGAAACAACTTGTTACATAGAACAGGTTTACAGATCTTGTGTATCACTAAGGACTAGGTCCAAAATGGCTTCCCCTCTTGTTGGTTCATGAACCAACTGCTCCAAGAAGCAGTCATTTATTTCATCTAGAAACTTTATCTCCCTAGCATGTCCTGCCGTGACACTGACCCAGTCTATACCAGGGTAATTGAAATCACCCATTATTTTTACTGTATTATAACTTTCGTTACCTTCCTTGATTTCTTTGAGCATTTCATCTTCTATTTGTTCATTCTGGCCAGGCAGTCGGTAGTACACCCTCACTGCCATCGCCTTCCCCTTTTTACATGGAATTTCTATCCATAGAGATTCTACCATGTTTTTTGTTTCCTGCAAAACTTTAATCCTTTCTGACTCAATGCCTTCTCTAACATAGAGCGCAACCGCTCCACCAATTTGATCTACTCTATCATTGCGATATAATTTAACCCAGGTATCACAGTGTCCCACTGGTTGTTCTCCTTCCACCAGGTCTCTGAAGTACCAAGAATAT
Source organism: Ichthyophis bannanicus (assembly GCA_033557465.1). NCBI lineage: Eukaryota > Metazoa > Chordata > Amphibia > Gymnophiona > Ichthyophiidae > Ichthyophis > Ichthyophis bannanicus. The sequence continues at coordinate 1,399,378,548 of CM066032.1, read as the reverse complement.
CTAACCTCTCACTTACTGCTATATATTCTAAAGCCCCCATCTTATTTTTTAGACTCCTAGCATTTGCATACAAGCATTTCAGAGGTCGTATTTTATTCATATTAATATGGCTATCGGTAGGCAGGGATAATTTGGAATCTTTAAACTCTGTCTGCTCTATACTTAAGAGCATTTGGGTTATTTTAGTCTTTATTGGAACCTTTCTGTTGATAACTTCAATCTTTTGCTAGTATACTTCACGGATATATCATTCCGAACCACGTGCTCTTGGGCGACTGTCGGCTTTCCCCTATTATTTAGTTTAAAAGCTGCTCTCCTTTTTAAAGGCTAATGCCAGCAGCCTGTCTTCTGCTAAATCTCCATTGTCTGCTGTCCATTTGTACTCTCTTCTCTCTTTTTTTCCATTCTCTCTCTACATCTGCTCTAACATACTGATCTTTCCCCCTTTAGCTCATTCCTCCATTTCTTTCTTTATTCCTTTTTCATCCACTCAAATTTCACCCCTCCATCCTCAATCCTCACTTACTCTCCTAATACCCGGCCAATCATAGAATTTTCTTCCCCTCTACACTAAATATCTTTTCCCCTCTCCATCCTCACTCCCCAACTTCTTTTTTTCTCTCATCAGCCCCAACCCCTTCTAGTCTTCCCCCTCTTCGCCGTCCAGCACCCTGGCCTAACATCAGCTCTCCCTGTGCGGGATCGAGCAGCCGGGGCACCAGAGAACACCTCCCAAGCCTTCCACTGCCCAATCGGGGCAGGCAGCACCAGATAAAGAGCGCCGACATTGGGCACGTGACCTCTTCACCCTCCAGCACCCTGGCCTAACATCAGCTCTCCCTGTGCGGGATCGAGCAGCTGGGGCACCAGAGACCGCCTCCCAAGCCTTCCACTGCCCAATCGGGGCAGGCAGCACCAGATAAAGAGCGCCGACATCGGGCGCGTGGCCTCTTCGCCCTCCAGCACCCCGGCCTAACATCAGCTCTCTCTGTGCGGGATTGAGCAGCCGGGGCACCAGAGACCGCCTCCCAAGCCTTCCACTGCCCAATCGTGGCAGGCAGCACCAGATAAAGAGCGCCGACATCGGGCGCGTGGCCTCTTCGCCCTCCAGCACCCCGGCCTAACATCAGCTCTCCCTGTGCAGGATCGAGCAGCCGGGGCACCAGAGACCGCCCCCCAAGCCTTCCACTGCCCAATCGGGGCAGGCAGCACCAGATAAAGAGCGCCGACATCGGGCGCGTGGCCTCTTCACCCTCCAGCACCCCGGCCTAACATCAGCTCTCCCTGTGCGGGATCGAGCAGCCGGGGCACCAGAGACCGCCTCCCAAGCCTTCCACTGCACAATCGGGCAGGCAGCACCAGATAAAGAGCGCCAACATCGGGCGCGTGGCCTCTTCGCCCTCCAGCACCCCGGCCTAACATCAGCTCTCCCTGTGCGGGATCGAGCAGCCGGGGCACCAGAGACCGCCTCCCAAGCCTTCCCCTGCCCAATCGGGGCAGACAGCACCAGATAAAGAGCGCCGACATCGGGCGCATGGCCTCTTCGCCCTCCAGCACCCCGGCCTAACATCAGCTCTCCCTGTGCAGGATCAAGCAGCCGGGGCACCAGAGACCGCCCCCCAAGCCTTCTACTGCCCAATCGGGGCAGGCAGCACCAGATAAAGAGCGCCGACATCGGGCGCGTGGCCTCTTCGCCCTCCAGCACCCCGACCTAACATCAGCTCTCCCTGTGCGGGATCGAGCAGCCAGGGCACCAGAGACCGCCTCCCAAGCCTTCCACTGCCCAATCGGGGCAGGCAGCACCAGATAAAAGAGTGCCAACGTCGGGCGCACCCATGCCAGGCGGGCCCGCGCCTGAGGGCCTCGCCAGAGGGCCCTTTGGCTTGGCCCTTAGGCACGGGCCTGAAGGAGAGGGCACACGAAAAACCTGCTCCTGCTGTCCCAGCCTCGTTCATCAGCTATCAAGCGTCAGAAGGCAACCACCCGTATCACTCCCACACCACAGCAACGAGTGCATGAAGCACAAGGTAACCATCTGCTCAAAAGAGGACTATTGCAACAAAGTAACTTAAGTGAACGCTAAGCAACATTGTAACTGAGCGAACGTTAGTCATTATTAGATTGTTTTGATCTCTCTCAACAGCCTGTATTTTAAGAGCTTCTCTAGACTGCCTATGCTTATTGTTGACCTATTGCCTAATACTTTGTTATTTGACCTTTTGCCATCTACCTAGCTGTCCAACTACTCTCACTACCGCACCAGTCCTACTTTCCACACACTCACATTCATCCTGAGCCCCTCCCATCTCTGCTAAGCAATTCAGGAACGCCCCAGGATGGTTCTATTCCTATCATTAGTGGCCATCTACCTCACTTCGGTGCTCCCTAGCATATCGCATGCTTTTAATCCCCGCACTAACTACATCCCGATACTCCACAGCTATGGAAGGAGATGGTCAGAAAACCTCTACCATGCCACATCAAAAACCTCAAATACATTTCATCCGCACTTAGTCCACATCCCCCTACAGAACATAAAGAAGAATCAGTCTGAGAAGCACCAGCCCCAGCAACCCATGAAATGCGCACTCATAAATGCCAGGTCAACTCACTCACTGACCTGATAACACTCTATGATCTTGATATCTTAATGATCACCGAGACATGGCTGTCCGACTGTGACAACGTAATTATCAATCAGACGATGCCAGATGGTTTCTCACTTTTTGCCTGCCACAGAGCCAACCAGAAGGGAGGAGGAACACTCATCCTTGCTAAGACAAAACTACAATTTAAACTAAATGACTCCACAACCTCAATACACTTGGACACGATCACCATATCAAATGGTCACTGTACCATCAACCTGCTCTATCGAGCCCCAACACCATCACCCGAAGACCTACCAACAATAATTAACTTTGCCTGCAATTCAAGCAACCCACGCTCTGCAAATTGGCTGTTGGGAGACTTCAATCTCCCTTCCCTACAAAACACACAAGTGAAAACATTCCTTGAAGCACTAGATGAGCTGGGCTATAAACAACTCATTGACTCTCCCACACACACGAAGGGGAGTATCCTAGACTTGATCTTTGCCCCTCAGTCCGAGGTTGACACCATCCAGCACCTACCGATATCTATAACTCCAGTACCCTGGTCTGACCACAACCTGCTCAGATTTTACATCCCTGCCACCCGTGGCCTCATGAACAGCAGCAAAACTCATGCCCCTTCTGCTAGAACTCCAACAACATGCTTTCGCCCCTTCGTCAAAGATGAAATCCTTGAGAAGCTACTCCCCCTCCTCACTGACAAAACCCTTGACCCAGATGAGATGGTAGCCAACTGGAACAGTAGCCTCAGTGCTGTAGCTCACCTCCCCCCGTCAACAAAGAGTCAAGGAGACGTGAACATGCACCATGGTACTCCAAAGACCTATGAACATCACTCCTTCATCTACGCAAACTAGAAAGACAGTGGCACAGAACCCGATCTGCTGAAGCACACTGTGCATACAACTCCCACCTGTTAATACATAGAGAGAAAATAATGGAAAAGAGGAAGCAGCACCACACAGATACCCTAAAACGATCTTTAAATAAATCACATGATCTGTTCAATATTGTAAAATCTTTAACAGGTGACCCAGCCCTAGCACATCCGCATATGCCCCAACCACAGGACTACTCTGACTACCTCCAATCAAAGATGATCCAGACCAGTATCAACTCAACCTCCTCCAACACCACCAACATGCACGCTTTGCCACAGCCAACACCATTTCTCAAATTTTGTGAAATATCCACCAAAGAAATCGAGGACACTATTGCCGCGATCAACCTCACCACGGCACCTAATGATCCCTGTCCAGCCAGTTGGATAAAAGAGCTACGATGCGACCTAAGCTTCACTCTGTGCAAAATACTAAACCAATCATTAGCAACAGGATCCTTCCCTCAGAATCTCAAACACACATCAATCAGGCCTTTGTTAAAAAACAGTAAACTCGACCCGTCCAAAGTCGAATCCTACAGACCAATCTCCAGTATCCCCCTACTTGCCAAGATCTTTGAAAAGATTGTTCTGCATCAGATCCAACAGCATATCGACTCTGAAGCACCCCTTGACCCATCTCAACATGGATTCAGGGAAGCACATGGTGTGGACACCATCCTAACGACCCTCTTCAACGACTTAATCACAGGAATTGACAACATACACCAGGGATTCGTCCTCATCTTCATGGACATTGCAGCCGCATTTGACTCGGTGAACCATGAGATTCTGCTGCAACGGCTCCACGATAAAGGGATACATGGCACTGCTCTACAATGGTGCAAATCTTACCTGATTAACAGATGGCAACAAGTTAAGATGGGTACCATGACATCTGAGCCTTTCCTTCAGAAACAGGGGGTATTTATTTATTTATTTATTTATTTAACATTTTTTATATACATACCATTTTTCTACGAATCCCTGGTACCCCAGGGATCATCCCTATCAGCACTGCTGTTTAACATTTACATGCAGCCCATCTGCACCCTGATCCGTTCCTTAAACGTGAATTGCCTTGCCTATGCAGATGACATCCTGATATACATCCCATTCAGGACTGACCGACCTGACTTTTCACCCATTACAAAATGCTTTGAAGTAGTTGCAGATTGGCTTCTCACCCAAAATCTACGAATTAATCACAGTAAAACCGATGTTCTCTTCATCACGAGAAATCAGAAGTTCACCCCACCTCCAGCACTACAAGTCAAAAATGTCGACCTCAAAATGAAAACCACAATTCGCTATCTAGGCATCACACTAGATCAGCGACTTGACATGATAACACATGTGAAAAACGTCGCAAAAGCTTTATATCACAAGATTGGAACATTGCGCCTCCTTCGACCACTCCTGGACTTCACTGATTACCGGACTGTATTTCAAGCCCTAGTTATCCCACACTTAGACTTCGCCAACATCATCCTCCACGGGCTTCCACAGTCAACTTTACATCCACTTCGACTTGCCATGAACTCTGCCGCTAGAGTACTTGTAGGCAGGGCCGGATTTGCCTATACGCCATGTACGCCATGGCGTAGGGCCCACAGCCGGCAGGGGCCCACAAAAAAAGAACAAGTTTTAATTTTTTTTTAATACAATTTTTAAAAAAAACCTGCTGGCTGCCGCCGCGGGGCCCCCTCTGCTGCCGAGGCAGTACCGACTGACCCGCGGGGGCCCCCTCTACAAGTTGAAGGCGTCGGTTCTTTCCTCCCTCCGTGCAGGGTGCAGGCTGCAGGCTGTGAGAGACGCGAAAGGAGAGTGTCTCCTCGCGTCTCTGTTAAGCCCGCAGGGGCTGATGGGAAATTTCCCATCAGCCCCTGCGGGCTTAACAGAGATGCGAGGAGACACTCTGCCTTCGTGCCTCTCACAGCGTGCACGGAGGGAGGGAGGGACCGACGGAGTCAGCTTGCAGAGGGGGCCCCCGCGGGTCAGTCGGTGCTGCCGCGGCAGCAGAGGGGGCCCCGCGGCGGCAGCCAGCAGGTTTTTTTTTAAAATTAAAATTTACTTTAGGCCGACGGGGGGGGGGGTAGGACTGGTAATGAGCTATGGGGGGGTAGGACTGGTAATGGGCTATTGGGGGGGCTGGGGCTGGAAATGGGCTGGGGGGGTTAAGGCTAGAGGTGGGCTGATGGGGTTAGGACTGGTAATGGACTGTGGGCTGTTGGGGGGGCTTAGAACTGGCAATGGGCTTTGGGGGGTTAAGACTGGTAATGGGCTGTGGGCTGATGGGGGCTGTCTGGTAATGGGCTATGGGGGGGCTAGGACTGGAAATGGGCTGGGGGGTTAACACAGGAGGTGGGCTGAAGGGGTTAGGACTGGTAATGGGCTGTTGGGGGGGTTTAGAACTGGTAATGGGCTTTGGGGGGGTTAAGACTGGTAATGGGCTGTGGGCTGATGGGGGTTGTCTGGTAATGGGCTATGGGGGGGGCTAGGACTGGAAATGGGCTGGGGGGTTAAAACTGGAGGTGGGCTGATGGGGTTAGGACTGGTAATGGGCTGTGGGCTGATGGGGGGGGGTAGGACTGGCAATGGGCTATGGGGGGCTGACTGGAAATGGGTTGATGGGGTTAGGACTGGAAGTGGGCTGATGGGGGGTTAGGACTGGTAATGGGTTATAGGGGGGGCTTAAACTGAAAATGGGGTGATGGGGAGTTAGGACTGTAAGTGGGTTGATGGGGGGCTAGGACTGGTATTGGTTTGGGGGGTTGCTAGGACTGGAAATGGGCTGATGGGTGGCTAGGACTGGAAATGGGCTGATGCAGGGACTAGAAGGGAATGGATGCTGGGTGAGGCTGGAACTAGAAGGGAGCTGATGTTGGGGGAGGATTAGAATGGGATGGGGCTGGAAGAGTAAAATGGAGAAGGGAAAAATATTTTGTGTGGGAGGGATAAAAAATCTACAATTGGCCGGGTATTGGGAGAGTAAGTGGGGATTGAGGATGGAGGGGTAAAATTTGAGTGGATGAAATAGGAATGAGGAAAGAGCAAAAGGAGAAAGATTAGTATGTTAAAGCAGATGTAGAGAGAGAATGGAAACAAATCTAGAAGAGAGAAGAAAGGACAAATGGACAGCAGACGATGGAGAGTTAGCAGAAGACACGAAGAAACCAGAAGAAAGTGTCTGGAGCAATTGCAGCTGAAAAAAAATGCACAAAAGGTAGAAAAATATCTCTTTATTTTGAATTTATTAATTGGAATATGTCAGCTCTGGTAAATGTGCATCATTAACGTCTACGCTTTGTTTAGTACAAGAGCAAATTAATGTATAGTTTTATTTCTACAGTGTTGTACATTCCAAGTTTGGCTTTTGGGATTCCCAGTTTAATTATTGTCTTCCTGTTTCTAAATTGTGATTACTTGTTTGGTGATGGTCTATGTTCTGCATGTGTAACTGAGCTGAGGTGTTCTGTTTATATAATTCCTATTTGACATTGCCACTTGTTCTCTTTCCCCAGTAGGTCATGTATTGTTGTTCTCTGAAATGTATTGGTTTAATATTTGCAGTGTTGCCTTTTGATTGGTAGAGTATGGTGCTTTGTGAGTCCTGGTAGTGCTGTTAGGATACGGCGGGTTTACTATGGGTTCTAAATGGGCAGTGTTTGTAGTAGTTCCTAATGTGTCTGGCAGTTGGCACTGGATTATAGTAATGTAGAAATCTTTTAGTCTTTCTTTATCCATACACTCATTAAGAGGCACGTTTACTAAAAGTTAGTATATGGTAACATTATGCAAATATTTATGCAAATGAGGCCCCTTATGCAAATGAGGCCCCGCACCCCCCTTGGGCCGCCCCTGCTGGGGGCCCACAATTTTTGTTGGCGTAGGGCCTCACTCAAGGTAAATCCGGCCCTGCTTGTAGGTGTGTCAAGGTCAGAACATATTACGCCTGTGATGAAGGAGCTCCCCCTACAAGCTCGAATCCACTACAAGGCACTCGTCATGACATTCAAAGCACTGAGGAACCAGCCACCCTCACCCATCAGTAAATTAATCAACATCATGCCTGACAACAGGATCAGAAGATCTGCAATGCGGAATGCATTAGAAATCCCTAAGATAATGTCAAAATGCCTAAAAGTAACTGCCAACAGGGCTTTTTCGGTCTATGCACCCACATCCTGGAATGCCCTCCCCTCCGAAATTTGATCTATCACGAGCCTTACCCTATTCAGAAAAGCGATAAAATACCATCTATTCCAAAAACACTACCCAGAAGGCAACCCAGGGAAACACGTAATAGATCCCCCGACCCCCCTCCATATCTGCCCCAATACTTTAAGCCAACAAGAGAATAGATAATCTGCGCTTCCCTTGGCTTAAACCTGTGTCATCTATCCTACTCGATGGTGAATATTCTGTAACTTTGCAATATGTGTTGTAAATAGTTCTCACCCAAGTTATTACCCTGTTCATTGTCCATTGTAAGCACAATGTGTTTTTGTTACATTGTACTATTGTTCTGTTCACTGTAAACCACACTGATCTTAATAGCGCGGTATAGAAGAAACGTAAATAAATAAATAAACATCAGCTCCCTTCTAGTTTCAGCCCCTCTCAGCCTCCACTCCCTTTCAATCCTATTTACCCATTCCCCCACCAGCCCATTTGCAGTCCTAGCCCCAGTTTTCTTCCAGGGTCACCAGCTCTCTCCTCCCCTCCCCTCTCCATCAGCCCATTTCCAGTTCTAGCCCCCAACCTTCTTCCAAGGACAGCAGCTCTCCCCTCCCCCATCCGCCCATTCCCAGTCCCAGCCTATTTCCAGTCCTAGACCCTATCAGTCCATTTCCAGTCCTAGCCCACCAGTCCTAACCCCCCTAATCAGCCCATTACCAGTCCTAGCCCCCCCAATCATCCCATTTCCAGTACTAGCCCCCCTGATCTCCCATTTCCAGTGCTAGCGCCCATCAGCCCATTACCAGTCCTAGCCACTCCCTCCCCCCTCCTGAAGAACCCCACACCTGCCTGACCAGCTTCAGAGGGGCCAGGGAGCCCTGAGGCCTGAAGCCCAGTGCCGCAGGTCACCTCTGCAGAGCCATGAGAAAGAACAGCATTTTCCTTCTTTCCCACGGCTGTGTTTAAGTTGAGCCTTCCGGCATGCTCAGTGTCAGGATCTTAAATGGGGGCATTTCCTGTCTCATGCCCCATGGGAATTGTTGCTAGTTTCTACCCAGGATGCATTTCTGTCCCCTTTTGTGTGTGTTCTTTCATATTCTCCCATAGCTTTCAATATTAAATACATTTTTTTAAAAAATTCTTGGTATGTCCATCAGTTACATTCCGTGTTGAGTCTCTACCGTGATTTGCATTTACCTAAGGAAGAAATATGAAAGACTATAATATCTTTACAATAATCTGTGGAGCAACATGTAAATCCAGATCCAATGTTATAGAGCCATCATAAATGTGACCAATTGTAAAATAGGTAAATGCCTGGGAGAATCACAGCATTCAACATTCTCAATAACACACACAACATTGTTTAACTCACTATTCAGATCATGAAACTAGTCAGGAAATTTATGCCATTTTCTGCCCATGCAACTTACTGAAGGTGAGACAGACTAAAAAGACAATACATACACATATATCGCAACACTCTAGTTGAGCATGAAGCCCTGCGGAATGAACATTGGATCCAGCATTATCATGATGTTGTAGATCTTCACTCATTTTTTATAGAAATAGTTAATTTACTTAGCTCTGGTATTAATTAATACACAACTGAGGGGGATCTTTTACATTGGTGGACTGTTCAGCCTTTTAGTTTGAACCGTGTGGTTGAGTGGCAGTCTCAGGTACAAACATATAAATCTACTGGTTATTAACCCGTGATAAAAAAACAAATTTGGCACGATATTTAAAAGAAAGTTGAACTCCTAAATTTAGGCTTCTAAGTGTAGCACCTAAATTTGTGCCTTACTTCCATCCAAACGAGTCATGTGGTCACTTTAGAAGCTCTATTCATGATTTGAATGTCTGAAAACAGGCATTCAGATGTTCAAATCACAAAGATGGCCCCGGACCCATGTAAGAAAGCCAGGTAAATGGACGTCTCCGGGGTGAACATGTCCATGTCACATGGGAGCATGGAGGAGGCATGTCCAGGGCGTTCCATAAAAGATGCATGTGTGTGCCCGATTTCAGAAATGGCCAGCACACCTCAAGGTGATGTCCATGTCGTATCACTCCTCATCAACATAATATCATTCTCCCATATCTCTGTACATACTTGTATATAGTTGATAATTTAAATGTATTCTTTATAACCCATGTAACCCTCCTAGTTGTAACTCCCTGTTCTATGTAAAGCTCGTTGCTATAACTGTTATATGTAAACCGCTTTGAATTGACGAGAAAGCGGTATATACGTAAAACCTGTTAAATAAAAATAAATAAAATAAAAATAAATAAATTTCTGTTTCCTGCTCCGCGGCATAAAAAGGCATAAAAAAAACCCTTTTATTCTGCCATCAAAACACCCTGAGAGAGTAGAGAAGAAGGTACTCTGATATCCACAATACATTTCACAACTGTAAAGAAAAATGAAGGGAGGTGGACACTTGTTTTGTGTTTGGCATGCAGATAAACATCTCTGCTTGCAAAATAGCAGGCAGGAACATATATGCAGCATAGGATAGTTGTCCCCATCCTGAATTATTGCCATGGGACATCTACTTTTATTATTAGATTAGATATCATTTTTGGTCCATATTAGTATCTTCTTTTAAGATCACTCATTTTTATAATTAGTTTTTAGATTCCCTACTCCTGGTTGGTATCCGTTGGTCTTGGATTACCGTTCATTTACCTTTTTTAATCGTAACGTATGCAATGGCTGTTGCAATTTCTTGTTTGCATATAGGCTTTCCTTTATCAGCTTGAGATTACTATGGTACAAGTTTAATTTATTATTTATTACTATCCTTCTCATCTTTTTATTTTACATTTATTGTTTTTCCCTTAGGTTCCATGCATCCGTTATTATGGTGGGTCTGCTGGTATTGTGCACCGCTCCATGCATTCACATGCTCTCCTTTTTAATCAACATTGATCTCCACATCTATGTTTTTACAATGGACCAAGTTCATTTTAGGGTCTCCTGAGTGAACAACACTAGATATATCTGCTTAGTATTGAATTACACTCATCCGGTCATGTGCGATCATATGCAAATGAAGCTAAAATTAGCATGGAACCACCAGACAAAAAGAACGTCATCGGGAGCTGTGCTTCACAGAATACTTCTAGGTACATGAGCTTTGATTCCAACATTCAACTTTTTACTGCATTCAGGTAAGCACACTATTTAGTTTATAAGTCTCTGGCTGTATTTTAGTTCCCTTTCTTCACTAATGATGGAACAATTTATACAAGGCACTGCCCTTTGAGATTAGTATCTTTTGCCGAATGGTATCATGCTATAAAACTCTACTGACAAAAGTTTCCTTTATCGTAGTGATTCGTACCTTAGTCCAAAACTATTTTAATACTCCATGTTCTAGCCCACTACAGGCAATTTTATTAGCTAAACACTGACCATTCTAGCTTTGACCTCCCCCCACTGTATAACATTTGGCAACACACTCGTAAGCACACTTTGGTTTATACGTTTTTGGCTGTATTTTACTTTTTATTTGCACACAGCACTGCCCCTAGAGTTCCACTATCATTCGCCACCCAGAGCAACATCAAAATTCTTCTGACAAAGTTTTCTTTATCGCAGTCCCTCGGACTTTAGTTAAAACTATTTTACTACTACTTTAATGCTTCATGTTTTAGCCCAATGCAGACAATTATATATATTTTTATTTCAATTTTGTACATCTTTAGCAAGACCCTGTTCCCTCCAGCTCTGACCTCCTCCCACTATATAACATTTGGCAACACATTCATTTCACATATGTACTAATCATTAGTTCTTTACCTGGCTCTCTTGATGTAACGTCTCATCATCATATGATTTTGTATTATCTATATTTTTTAGCTCACAAGCATCAGACTGAACAGTGTCTTTCTAAAGACTACCTTTTCACAAGGTGCCCTTAGTAAGTAGATTTGCGTATCTTCCTCATCCTCTTGCCTTTGCCAATAAAAATAGTATTGCTTGGTTTTATAACACATTTAAACTTTGTGCCTTCTTTTAGACTTGGTCATAACGCAATTTTTAACTGTTGTTTTTATATTGATGTAATTTTAAAATATTTATTTGATATATGTCTTTTTATTTTCTGTCTAATTTAATAAATGTTTGTTATCTATTTATTACACACACACCTTTTTATTATATGTTTTTATGTTTTGATAGATATTATACATTTTAATTTATTTATTATTTTTTTGTTTATTGTATGCATCATCATGTATTTGTTTTTTATGGTTTAAGATGCGTACCCCCCGAAGAATGCGTGTTTCCGAAATGCGTAGGGTTTTTTTCAACCAATAAATAAGCACCTGTGACCTCACCTGTCCCTCGCTTGATGTGTTGTTCTGTTTGCCTCTGCGAGGGTCCTGCTCCCTCTGTGTTCCCAGATTGCACCTGGACATCATTTATTTAATCTTAAATGTGCCTTCATGTTTTCAGCTAGAAATTTATTTTAAAAGTTGTTGGGCTGATATTGAAAGCCATTAGCTGACTGGACAACAGGAGGCAGGCTGGCTAAGAGGGCAGACCATGATATTCAGAAACACTATCTAGACAGAGCCATTGAATATCTCCACAAGCTGTCTTGGCACTGTGTGGTTAATGCCGGGGTGGGGGGGGGGAGGGGTTCTGTGGGCAGATTGGGGGCAGTACCAGCACTAACCAGGTAAATGTTAACACTTACACGGTTAGTGTGATTTTCAGCAACCCCTGTCTGGACAACTTAGGCTACATGAAATGTTGGCCTAAGTTGCAAACCGAACAAGAGCTGGCTGAAAATCACGCTAGCCAGGAAAGTGTTGGCATTTATTGGTTAGTGCTGCTGAGCCTGAATATTCACAGGAAGATCCTATCTGGATACTGCCATTGAATATCCTGCTGATATTTTAGTGTCACTGCTGACCACCATGGCATTTAAATATCAGCATTTTTCAATATCGGCCGCTGTGTTTATAAATTAAGACCTGACATTCATGTGCTTATTTTTATGAGCCTAATTCATGAGTTTAATGCTGTAAATCAGCTCTGAAATTTTCCCCCCACTCTAAATCCACCCTGTTTCCACGCACTTTTTATACTCAAAAATTTAGGAGTTTAGTGAACTTTTGAGTATAAATCAGTCCTAGTAAATTTTCAGAGGCCAATTTAGGAACATAACTTTGAAAGTTTGGAGCATAGATCCTTGGAATATCAGGCCGTTTGCTTTATATTGCAACATGTTTTGGCGGGCAGGGATTAAACTCATGGAGCTGATTTTTGTACAATACAGCTATTCATTGTGCTCATAGTGCCAGGTATACATACAACAAGAATTTTCTGGCAGAACTCGACATTAGCTGTTCAGAATCAAGAATCTTTCTCATTGTCCAGTTGTTCTCTCTCCTTGCTGGGTTTGCTCATTGGAATCTGCAGCCAGTTTCTTAATTTTCTTAGGTGTTCTAAAGTACTGTATATTGTTGTTTTGCTCATCTTTTAAGTAGTTTATGGTTGAACTTTGGAAGAAGTTAATTTTTGTTATGTTAGGTTTGTCTAAATGCTCTCTACTATGTTTTTAAATGTATTTTTTTATATGAAAATCTTTATCAAAATTTTTTGCAAGTAACTAAGCCTCGCTGAAGAAGTCTCTGTGGGCAAAATCCAGTCTATGATGGAGACCATTCGCTCTTCCTCTGAAATTGTTCAACAAAGATATTTTTGCACATTTGTGCAAGCAACTGTAGGTATTTTAGTGACTTATGTGCATAAGTGGTCACTTCCACATGTACTTTAGGTGATCACTATTCTGAAAGTACACGCATCAGACCAATGGCACATATTTTCCACTGTGGGTGTGCACAGGGGTGGAGCGTACAGTAGAGCAAAAATCTATAAAATACTATAAGTTATACACATTCTTGAAAAATCTAGGTGCACATATTTACAACTGCCTTTGCTTGTGCCTATTTTACGTGTATTTTTAGACCACTTACACCCCTATTTTATGAAGTAAAGCAGGGGTCACCAACCTCCAGAGGGCCGCGGGCCGCACAGCCGACTACCGGGAGCCTCGCGGGCCGCACCCCCCTTCTCCCCGCCCCCGCGAAAAAAAACAATGCTCACGGGAATAATTACACCATGAATTATAATGATTATCAAATCAGCTCTAACCTGTATTTTAAAAGTGATGAAGGCAAATCTGCTGCAACCAGGTCCTCAAATCTTGATTTACTCCTTTGTAATAAATATTGCAGCTCCCTGCTCTCAGGTGCCTCCCAACTTCAGTTTAGGTGAACTGATCCACGAGACCTGCAGGGAGGGGGAAGGTAAGGTCCACTGGACTGATGACGAGACCTGCAGGGTACAGGAAGGTAAGCTCCTCCTCGCTCCCCATCGTGTAAATAAATCCTTGGCGGGCCGCACCGGGGTAGAGCCTCGCGGGCCGCACGAAGGGACCTCGCGGGCCGCAGGTTGGTGACCCCTGAAGTAAAGTATATGTGTTCTTCACTTTATAAAATTACCTCCATTATGTTTCAGCTTGTTTTTCACTATCAAAGTCTTAGGAGGTAACTTTCTAAAGTCATTCCTATAGGTATGTGTGTAAATGACCTCTTATGAAATACCACCTAACATAAAGTTATCACTTTGACATCAAAATGCACACTTTGTCGGCGGGCATGCACATGGCTGGAGTTTGGGAAGAGCATGGGCTGAGCGTACAAGTGCACACATAGATTATAAAATGGTATAATTTAATGCATACTTAAAAAAATAGGCGCAGGGATTTACATAAGCACCATAGTGTGTCAGCTTGGATTTTAGATTTAATTTCTCACCTTTTTCAAATCTAAGCCCAAAGCAAACTACAAGCAGGTACACAAATTATCATTAATATTAATATTATTATTATTATTATTATTATTAAGAAGAAGAAATGTTTTAATGCTTGTGGTGGGGCCTGGCAGCTAAGTAGGTATGAGCCAAGGATTGAGGCTAAGGGGAGACCACCTGTTTCTAGAGTTCGTTAGCTTCAAACCTTTCTAGTCTACATGATGCTGACAACTTGATTTTTGCCCAGCTAGAAGCAACCGTATTTTTGTAGTTTATGTTTGGACACACAAAAGATTTGCTCAGCGACAAGTAAAATACCTTATAAACCATCTCAAGAACATTTGGCGAGAAGTAACAAGTAGCCATTTTTCAGGGACTCTGCTTATCAGCAGAGTACAGTGGCTGCTAGGGCCTAACAATGTGAGCTTCCAACCACAATAGACTAAGACCAAGGCCATATTCTCAGAGGCAAAATGGACAGCACCCATCTCTGAGAAGTCATTGCTTTGGAATATAGACCCTTGGCTGATATTTGCAAGAAAGAAGAAAAGCTCAGGGTCTGCACATACAGAAACCATATATGGAAATCTGCCCATCTGTGTGCAACATCATCATAAAGCACTATGATTCCTGTGTGCAACTCATGCAAAGAGACAAGCTGAACTGTAGAGACCACTCCAGAAGGAGTGACATGGTGAATCTATGCCAATGGTTCTAAAGAAACAAATTCTATTGATAATTTATTTTCAGAGTTAAATAGGCATACGGGGATGAGTGTATGTGAATTTGTAGCAGGCTATAGATATTACTCATTAAGACATGATTATAAAATTACTGTTAGCGCAAGAGTAAATACAGCACGCTAACGGTTAGTTGCAATAAGCGCAGACGCACTTAACGTCACCTCAGTGGGTAGCATTAAGTGCACCTGCCTTAATTACGAATCCCACTGCTGCATTAGGGTACTGTTCAGTTTGGTAACTGCTGGGAACACTCATTTTTATTCAGAACATACAGTGAGTGCAAGAATGTATTGCACTTTAGTAACAATACACCTAAATGTCTTATTATTCTAGTCACCACGCTTCCGTACCGAGCCCAGTTGAATCCTATAGGGGGTCATTTACCAACGTTAGCATGTGCTACCACCATTATCATGTGTTATCTGCCACAAGGCCCCTGGAAGATAGTGCATGCGAGCACCACTATCATGCCTTAACCATTAGTAAATGACTAATAGAGGTAGGAATTGGGTCCGTCTTATGACAGTGATGATCTTCTGTACTTTCTATCCACTAATTGTGTTGTCAAATTGCAGTTAGTCCACAGACACTGGCAGACGTGTGACTCAGTGCACCTGAACATGAAAAAGTGAACAAGTGAGTCTGAGTTACAGGAATATAAAGAAAATCAACATTACAATTATTCCATGGAAAAGGGTGTGCAACAATTATATCTGTTTCAGTATGCATTTTATTGTGTGCATTGTCTCTGAGGAAACAGCTAATACCAAGCTTCGGCATTAGGGATAAGAGCATATGGTCATCTCTTGGGAGTTGGACATTGAATGTATCTAGAAGACAGCCATGCTTTAACGCTTATGTTATATAGTAACATAGTAAATGATGACAGATAAATACCAGCATGGTCCATCTAGTCTGTTCAGTAAGCCAGAGTTGTACCTGCTGCTCACCCCCCTCATAAAGGTACAAAAACTTGATGAAGGTTGAACACATGACCACTGTTTTAAGAAACCAGTGCTCTGACCTCTGAGCTACAGAGCCAACTCCCTGCTACAGCAAAAATGCAATGTGTGCCTTTGAGTCAGTGCTGACTCCTGGCGACCCAGAAGCCCCTGGGTTTTCTTGGCAGTGTGACTGGAAGTAGATTGCCAGGCCTTTCTTCTGAGGCTATGTAGGGTTAAGTGACTTGCCCAAGGCCACAAGGAGTGCTTGCTATAGCATGCATGATCAAATAGCTAGAGAATTCAACATGCATTGGCCCACAGTTTCTTCTGTGTAAAGTCATGAGTAAACAAAAATTGCATCACATTGCATTACTAGGGTTTATGCAGAATGTTCTCTTTTAAAAAAAAATACATGCAGATTGCTAAAATCTTGCAGGTTTCTTTGGAAAACTGCAGGCAGCTCAGTGCAAAGCCAGAGAATTCCCTGGGGGTCTGTGAAAATCGGCAACACTTTAGAGATTTTAGTTCTAACAGTGACTGTTCTGGAGAGCAGAAATACTAGAAGCAAGGCAAAATTTGAACTAAACTGAAGAATGCAATCTAGGAATTCTTTGCTAATAAAGC
The DNA here is from genome assembly GCA_033557465.1 of Ichthyophis bannanicus. Taxonomy (NCBI): domain Eukaryota; kingdom Metazoa; phylum Chordata; class Amphibia; order Gymnophiona; family Ichthyophiidae; genus Ichthyophis; species Ichthyophis bannanicus. Next base: position 1,399,361,725 of record CM066032.1, on the reverse strand, counting down.
TGACTAGCGACTACAAGCCCTGCCCCTACAATTGCTGCCCCACAGTACTGCAGTATTCAGATGACCCAACACTAACAAAAGAGTGAGTGAGGATATCCTTTCCCTCTTTTTTCTTGGGAGATCTGATCCTACTTTTTCAGTGCTTTCCTTGTGACATTCTTTGTTAGGCTGTTCACTTCACCTGTATTAGTTCTAGCGCCAAAGTTTTAATGAACAGGAATTTCTCATACAGTATACTTGAGTTTTCATTTTATCACTAGATATCTGCAGTGTATTGTCTGTTGATTGTGTACATTATCGCTTTCCTTCCAGCCCTCACATTATGTTCCTCATATCTTCTGAAGTCTGAGGTTCTTTGATGTTCTTTCCAGGGTGTCATACTGTGTCATCTTTTCATTTTCTTTTCCAGATTCTCACATCTTAACTTAGCATTTCCAACTTCTAAACTGAAATCTCAGCTTGGGCATGAAATCACCCTACTGTCTGAAGTTCTGACAGCTTCATTTTGATTTAATATTCCGGCTCCCTAAACTCAGATTACTCTAGTTCTAGGTTAAGGATTATGCATATTTGCTCCCAGATTTAAATCTCCATTTCCTTTTTCTGCTTTGTACAGTTAGAACATCTAGAATCATGCAATTTCATGAGTTCTTTATATTTTCTATGTCGATTCTTGTTCATGTTTAGCAGTCTCTCCTAGGGGTACTCTGTTCCTTTGCCTTCACTATGGGGTATGTCTACTAAAGGGCATTAGCTGCTACTGTGGAGCTAACACAGGTTTAATGCCCCATGATAACAGCTAACCTGTGAAAATATCAGATATCGCAGGCAATTTTTTGCGATATCTGATTTTCGTGTGGTGGATGTCCCTAGGTACGTGATCGGAGCAGATCGGGGTAGGGAGTGAGGGTGGCCATGGTTGGCAGCCACCATAGAAAAAAGATAATCTGGTTCTTACAGCAATACACTCTAAATTTAGGATTCATTAATGCCATCTCATCTAGATTTTTTTCCTCGGGGCACCAATTTCTCTTCTGTTTCATCACAGTTTCCTATTCATAATTTTATTAGTGACGATATTATCTTGAGTAGCAAAATGTACACTGGTTCATTTTATACAATCTACAAATTAAGCATGAAATTCAGTTCATAACATTTATATTACTTTATTTTTTTAAAGAAACATATTAAAAAACATGTATTAAATTAGCTTTTGTAAAATGTAAATCACATGTGTCAAATGCATGCCGAATGAAGAAGATTTTGGTTTACTAACAAAAGTAGTTTGGTGGATTGTAGTTCACATAACAGCCAGTAATTGCACTTGATTTGTATTTGTTTTCTTCTTAATGTCTTAATTTTTTTATTATTATAGATCGTTTTAGACATTTTCTCAGTGCATTTGAGGAGCTGGTCCTTATCTGAACATGAAATCATTCCCGTTTGAAACAAAATCTTTACAAAACTCTGTTTTAATTCATTTCTCTTGCATCGTGGAGAATTATGCAAACTGCTTCATGACAAAATTCACCAATTTAAAGTGCTCAAATAAATAATAACTTCTTTTGTCCTTGTGTTTTTTTGCACGGCTGTTCATTCCATGAGCTCGTTTTTTATTCTAAAGAATAAAGAAAACATATCATGTGAAAACTGATTAAAATAGTATTACTACATTTTTTCTAATTATATGCTCATGTAATAACAGTAAGCTCTGTGATATATGTGGGCATTAGGGGCACTTTAATAATTTAACATTTAAGACAAAATGTTGCATACATTATATAGTTACTCAATGTAGAAAAAAATGTAACACTCTACTAAACTCGGCACATTTTACAGCAGCTTAAAGACAAAGAAAAAGAGGGGCAAAGACTCACGAGAAAAACGGGTCTCAGATCTTATGGGGATTTTTCACGTGGACAGCAAACTCTCACTGTTGACGCCACTCAGGATGTGCTATCACACTACCCCTTAACATCAATGACCCGAAAAAACTCCTCTTCATCTCCTAGTCACATCCTCCATTAAACACTCATAAATCCAAATCAGAACAACAAAATTTAGGAGAAGTAGCCACTACTTATCTGAGCTCCAATCATGGCTAGCTTTCCCTCTGAGAACTGCCTATAGGAGAGGTACTTACAGAAATTTGCATCTGATTTCTTTGAAGATATTTCTCCCTTCCAAATCACATGCTTGCTTTGGAAAAAGAAAAATACCTGGCTATGGCATTCCCTGCTCTAATTCTTCCCCCAGGGATTAAATTAAATTACAATTTCTTTATATCTCGCCTATCAGAAATTTCTAGGTGAATTACAAAAGCAGAATCATAATTCAAATACAAATATAACAATGACACAACTTCATGCAAAATTGCACTACATGGTTTGGCTAAAAACAGGATTAAAAATAATTATCAGTAGCAGGAAACAATGTGAAGTGGCATTTTCGAAGGGATGTCGAGGAGGAATCTGGGATGTCCAGAGAAGAGCATCCAAAAATCTTGGGGAGTGGTAGCACTGAAGGAAGGGACGTATAAGTGTCTTCTGAAATTGCTCTCTCTCCACCCTAAAAAATGAACATGCCGGTATCCGGTTCTGGAGATGGGCCCGCACAGAGAGCAAGCATGGGCCCGCACAGAGAGTAGGCCATTTCACAAATATGGACATCCCAGAATTGCACGCCTACAGAACCAAGTACTTGGACATCCTGGCTGGGGTAGTTCAGAAGAAGGGTATCTATGTTGTTATTGCTCTGGGGATGCCTCCATGATTTTCACGTCTTATTCCTCTTTTTCAGACATCCAACTCTTGAATTGGGCTTCTAAAATAATCTCCATAGTTTTTAATTTTTTCTAAAATGTTATGTAATATAATTCATTATGTAAATCTATGGGCAGTGCATTTCATAAATGAGCTCCCATCCCTGAAATTAATGTTATTTATTTAACAGGTTTCTTACACCGCTTTATTATTTCAGTCAAAGCAGTTTACATCCTAAATTAAACTTGGAGTGGAGGAGTAGCCTAGTGGTAACCGAGGCAGGTCGGACCCGGCGCTAACCCACTCTCAGACCCCCCTTTCCTTAACCTATACATCCCCTCTTTCCCCCCCCCTCCTATATCTCCCCCCTCCCCCACCAATACAAACACACACCACACATTTCTTTGGGCTCATATGGTTGCAGCTTTATTAACACTTAGGAAAATTCCAAACATCGCTTGAACACAAATTCCTTAATAATACCAAAGAGCGGAACGAGCCATCACCCACCATACCACTAGCAAGATTACCTCATTCCACTCCCACCGCGGACAAGCCAGCGGCAAACGCCAGCCCCCCTTTTCCCCGGCCTCGCCATATTACTAGCAAAGACCGGCAAGGGGTTATCCGGGTTGGGGCACCCGCCCTGCCCCAATTCCAGTTAAAAGCTCCACACCCCGGAAACCTCCAGGATCCCGCCACACCCCCCCCCCCCAGCTGCGACAACCCTGAAACAAATACACCACCCCCCAAACCCATCTAAAGGGCGGGAGGGTGGGCAGCAAAAAGGTCCCGCTCCTTCTGCCTCCAATGACTAAGGAAGACGCAATGTGCATCTCCCTCGCACCCCCGACGCACCAGCGCCTGTCATTGGCTCGCCTAGCTGCTCCTCGGCGGCGAGCCAATGATTTTAAATGATGCCTCCCCCCGGCCACCAATCCCGAACCCCCACGAGCTGCCGGGAGCAGGGTCCTCGCGCCGGGCCTCGTGCCCGGTTACCACCGGCCGCCGGGACCCTGCCCCGCGGCCTCTTCATTAGAGCACTGGCTTGGTAATCAAGCAACCACGGTTCAATTCCCGCTAGCACTCCTTGTGGCCTTGGGCAAGTCACTTAACCCTCCATTGCCTCAGAAGAAAGGCCTGGCAATCTACTTCTGGTGACACTGCCAAGAAAACCCAGGAGCTTCTGGGTCGCCAGGAATCAGGACTGACTCGAAGGCACACATTGCATTGCAATGTACATTAAACATTGATAACTTGGATTTTGCTGAGGCAATGGAGAATTAAGTGATTTGCCCAAGGCCACAAGGAGTGCTAGAAGGAATCAAACTTCAGTCTCTTGGTTCCCAATCTACTCTTCCACAAAGCCAGTGCTCTGACCACTGAGTTACAGAGTCAACTATCTGCTATAGCATGCATGATCAATTATCAAGAGAATTCAACCTGCACTGGCCCACAGGATTCCTCTGTGTAAATTCATGAGTAAACAAAAACTGCATCACTGCATTCTTATCCTTGTTTTTACCAACTGAGCTGTTTTAACAGATGGAATTACAAATATATCTTTTTGCCTTGTACGTAAATCCATCAAAAAATCATAATATCTAACGTATAATCATTAAATGAGGTATCAATTACATAGTGATAAATTTAAACATAAGCAAAACCACCCTTTCTTCCGTTTTTGAAATCACTGAGGAGGAAACTGCAAATCATCTCTCCTCCTCCAAAGTGACTACCTGCTCCTCTGATCCCAGCCCCACCCATCTACTAAGCTCTATCTCTTTCACCATCATCTCTTACATCTGTTATATCCTTAACCTATCACTTTCCACTGCAAATGTTCCTGTGGCCTTCAAACACACTGTGGTTACACCTCTCCTCAAAAAGCCTTCACTAGATCCTACCGGTCCTTCCAGCTATCGGCCTAGCTCTTTCCTTCCCTTGCTTCAAAACTACTTGAATGAGAGGTTCACTGCTGCTGTCTTGACTATCTTTCCTCTCAAGCCCTTCTGGATCCACTGTAATCTGGCTTTCATTCTCTACATTCCACAGAAATGGCTCCTGCCAAAGTCTCCAGCGACTTTTTCCTCACCAAATCCAAAGCCTTCTGAGATTGCCTTTCTGTTCCTTAAGAAAAGGAGTGCTTTCCAGAGCTCTCCCAAAAGGTGATTTTTGCTGAGTTTGCTGCATAACTGTGAGTTTGTTGTCTTCAAATAACTGTGAATCTGTTTGTCTCCACATACTTATCTATCTATCTGTCCTTAGTAGTGGTTTCCCTTACCCACTCCATTGCTGTAGAGTTTTAAACTTTCTCTTAGCCTACCTGAGGGACTACCCCTCCCCCCTGCTGAGTTAGTGTTGTGGACCTCCATTTCTTGTGCTGCACTTGGGCTTGCTCAGATTGCCTTTCTGTTCCTTAAGAAAAGGAGTGCTTTCCAGAGCTCTCCTAAAAGGTGATTTTTGCTGAGTTTGCTGCATAACTGTGAGTCTGTTTGTCTTCAAATAACTGTGAATCTGTTTGTCTCCACATACTTATCTATCTATCTGTCCTTAGTAGTGGTTTCCCTTACCCACTCCATTGCTGTAGAGTTTTAAACTTTCTCTTAGCCTACCTGAGGGAATACCCCTCCCCCCCTGCTGAGTTAGTATTGTGGACCTCCATTTCCTGTGCTTTTAAAGAATGTAACCACTGCTTACGCAGCCCTATATAAGTGGCATTGCAGTAGTCTGGTGATGGTATTATGAATGCCTGGACCAGAATCCTAAATACTTCCTGATCTAATACAAATTTTAATCAATGCAGCATCCTTAATCTAAAAAAAACCCAGAAGTTTTCTTCATGTTAACATCAAAGAACAAGGTGGAGTGTAGCCAGACCACTATGTAACGGACCTCAGTGTGTATTACAGCATTATGCCCTCCCCTCCCCCCGAGTGATCTGCATAGGCCATTTTCTAGATTTTTCTTTACATAGTATCATAGCTTCTGGTTTTGCAAAATTAATATTTAATCCATGATTAAAAAAACAGACATGTATCTCAGGAAAATTATTGAGTATACTAATCGATGAATAGCACTGCTAATTTGAAAAGGCATTTGAAATAAAATACCATCTGCATAAGTCCTAAAGACAATTTTCAATTTCCGCAACAAGTTACAAAAAGACAACAGATAAGTGTTGAACAATGCTACTGAAAGAGGTGAACCTTGAGAAACACAGCGATCAACAGAATACCAATCAGCAGCAGTATCTTCACAGAAAAGGTTCTGTTGACTACTCTAAAAAAGATTGGAACCAAGATAAACCTTTTCCCCAATGCGAAGTGATTGTAGCTGACTTATAATTTGTGTTGAATTACCAAGTAGAATGCCATGGATAAATTGATAAACAAAAGAAAAATCACAGGATTGTTATTCTCAATCATTTTCAAACCATAAATTACAAACAATATGTTGACTCTCCCATCCACATCAAGGGAGGTAAGCTTGACCTCATCTTCGCATCTCAGACCAACGCCACTACATCCCAAGTCCTCGCACTGTCAATAACACCAGTGCCCTGGTCCGATCACAATCTACTCAGATTCCACATACCCATAAGTACATTCAACAAGAGTCGAAAGATAACCAATACTACCAGAACCCCAACAGCCTGCTTCCGACCACTCAACCAGAGTATAGTCCTAGAGAATCTCCGACCCCTTATGACTAACACAATCCTCAACTTAGACGATCTCATATCCAAATGGGACGAGAACCTTAGAACTGCCTCCCGTCCATCATACACCAAAAAGAAAATAAGACAATGGGAACATGCACCATGGTTCTCCAATGACCTACGAACATCACCACCTACGCAAACTTGAGAGACGGTGGCACCGAACCCACTCCCCCGAGACACATGCTGCATACAACTCATACTTAATCACGCACCGTGAGAAGATAATGCAGAGAAGGAAACTTTACCACATAGATATATTGAAACGTTCCATCAATAAACCACGTGCCCTGTTCAATATTGTAAAGTCTATAACAGGGGAACCGGTGTCAGCTCAACCATCAATGCCTCAACCACAGGACTACTCAAACTATTTACAATCAAAGATGATTAAGACCAACACAAACATAAGAGTCAGCAACCTCTTCGTATCGCCTGAAGCACTCCAAGCAACACCATTATGCAATTTCACCATGGTATCTAATAAAGAGGTTGAGGACATCATAGCTTCTATCAACCCCAGCACTGCACCCAATGACCCCTGCCCAGCAAGCTGGATCAGGGAACTTCGACACGATCTAAGCCAAATCCTGAGCAAAATTCTGAACCAGTCCTTTTTAACTGGTTCGTTCCCGCAGAGCCTAAAACACACCTCAATCAGGCCGCTACTGAAAAACAGCAGACTAGACCCATCCAAAGTGGAATCGTTTAGACCAATCTCGGGCATCCCCCTGCTTGCCAAGATCATTGAAAAAGCTGCTCAACAGCAAATCCAGCATCATATCGATACTGAAGCACCGCTAGATCCTTCCCAACACGGCTTCAGGGAAGCACACGGAGTTGACACCGTCCTTACAACCCTCTTCAACGACTTGGTCACAGGAATAAACAACACCCAACAAGGATTCGTCCTCATCTTTCTGGACATCTCTGCTGCCTTTGACTCTGTGAACCATGATATACTCTTACAACGCCTAAAAGAAAAGGGGATTCAAAACACGGCACTAGAATGGTGCAAATCCTACCTATCCAATAGGTGGCAACAAGTCAAGGCAGGCCACACATCCTCAGAACCATTTCTGCAGACACAGGGGGTGCCTCAAGTTTCGTCCTTATCGGCACTGATGTTTAATATCTACATGCAGCCGATATGTGACTTGATCCGATCCTTCAACGTACAATGCTTTGCTTATGCAGACGACATCCTCCTTTACATGCCGTTCACAATTGACCAACCAGTGCTCTCCCCAATAATAAGATACTTCGAAGCTGTAGCTGACTGGCTGTTGACACAAAATCTACGGATCAACCATGACAAAACTGATATTCTATTCGTCACGAGGAACCGGAAGTTCATACCTCCCCCATCACTACAGGCCAACAATGCAGAGTTGAAATCCAAAATCCACTATCCGTTATCTTGGTATCACGCTCGATCAGCACCTTGATATGACAACACATGTAAAAAACGTCACAAAGGCAATATATCATAAGATCAGAACGCTGCGTTACCTTTGCCCCCTACTGGATTTTACCGACTACCAGACAACCTTCCAGGCATTAGTCCTCCCACATCTGGACTTCGCTAACATCATCCTCCACGGACTCTCACAATCAACATTAAATCCGCTCCACCTAGCTATGAACGCAGCTGCAAGAGTCCTTTCTGGATCGTCAAGATCTGACCACATAACGCCAATCATGAAAGAACTGCATTGGCTACCATTACATGCCAGACTCCAATACAAGTCAATAGTCCTTACATTCAAAGCCCTAAATAACCACCCCTCTACGCCAATCAGCAAGCTAATCCACAGTACCCCGGAAAATAGTAACAGGAGACCTACAACAATGAACACCTTAGTAGTCCCCAAGATGACGACAAAATGCACAAAGACAACCTCCAACAGGGCCTTCTCCATATTTGCTCCTTTAAACTGGAATGCCCTTCCCCATGAAATCCGAGGCATCAAAAGTCTAGCCCCATTCAGAAAAGCCTTGAAACACCACCTGTTCACAAAATTCTACCCGGAAACAATCCGAGGTAAACACTCAATCAGCAACCTACCCGCATGTCCCAGCCGCCCTAACACCCTAACACAAACAGAAAATGGTTAGCCTACACATAAGTCCCACCGCTAACCATCACACGTGTACTGTCCACCCACAAATGCACATGTAACAACTAGATGAGTTAGACAAGTGTACATAGTATAAAGTTAGCTTGTAAATAGTTTTCCCAGTTTTCTCCAGGTTTAATATCCTGTTTCACTGTAAACTCAATGTTGCCTGTATGCATTGTAGTATGTTTTTGTTCGATGTACACCGCACTGAATAGAAGAAATGTTAAATAAATAAATAAATAATAAATCAATGAGACAAAGTCTCGAAACAATGGTTTATATAAAATCCATGTTGCAATGGATCCAAACAATCATGGGAATCTAGAACTGAGTTTAATTGAATTTCTACAGCCTGTTCCATTAATTTCCCTGGTAGTGGGATATTTGCTATTGGATGGTAATTAGTGCAATATTTTAAGGGTATCTCTCTTTAATAAAGGTCATAGAACTGATCGTTTTAAGGCCTCAGGAAATTTCCATTACTTAGTGTGAGATTTACAAAAAAAAATGCTGCTACTGTCTACCTTATTAACTTTACATAAGATGTAGAGACAGTACTCAAAACACATATGGAAGAATTGAAACTCATCAGGATCCTAATGATCTCTTTCTCTGATCGAAAGATTCCCACAATATACAAGGTCAATATATTAGTATCGCCCTAATCCACTACAGAATGTGTTAAATAGTTGGGGATGGTAAAACATCAGAAAGCAATTTCTTCTTTCTAAAAAGCTGTTCAAAATATTCTCAGATTTGTTACGCTATCCTTATGAATTCAAGAGGGTGAGGAAATGAATACCAACCATTTGTCTTGGTTCAACAGGATCATCAAGGCCACAGAATGAATGCTAGTGAGAAAAACAAAAAAAGGAACAAAAACTATAAAGCAAGATCAAAATAAAATGAGAAAAAAAAGAAAAGGAGAAGAGATGTAAGATGGGTAACAGAGAATTCAGTGGCATTATTGCATATTGTAAAAAGATTTCATTGCATTAGTTTGTCACACAGCAGCACGTGACTAGGAACCAATATCGCCGAGTGCAAATACTGAGCATTTTTTAAAAAAATACATTAACACTCCAGCATCTATCTTACAGAATTCTGATGTATTTCCAAGCTCCATGATTGACAAGGCACCCAATAGGGTTTGAGTACTTAAAAAATTACTGAATGGATGCCAGTCAGTCAGTGCTGAATTCATGCAAGCCTCCATCAACAAATTCCCAACTATCTGGACAACATAATTTCCTATGCCCTATTTTTATTATTATTAGCAGAGATTTAAAATAATATGTACTGTTGACGGTGCCTCTTTTTGTATATGAGTATTACCACTTCTCTAACCTCCTCTCATACTCCTTGGAACACTTCTAGATAGCAATAGGAATGGATTTAGGCATACACAATATAGACGACTGCCTGGGGCGCCACATTTTGAAAGCACCATAATCTATGGTGGTCTATGATCTCTGGGGTAGAAATCACAACTCCCCATCACACTCCAGTCCTGTCTGCCAGGGGCATAGCCAAGAGTGAGCCTGGATTGGCCAAGGTCCCTTCACTTTGACATCAGGATAACAGTCAATGGCAACAGAATAGTTAAATGAGAGGAAAACTGGAAGCGCTGTCAACATTTGCACTACCTTGTGCCCACCAAAGTTAATTTCAAACCCCACCAAAAAATCAGTCCTGGCTGTGCCACTGCTGCCTGTGGACATCAACGTCTTAAACCCGGCCCTGGATAGCAAGAGGCCCAGGCAAAATATATTAACTTCTAGGAAACAGTAAGAACTTGTTCATCTATATAAGCACACAGAAGTAATTCTAAAGGATATCTTCTAATGGATGCATTCCAAGAACACCTGATTTCCCTTTTTGTATTCTCTAGACTTTATTTTGGTTTATAAAAATGTATTTACCAAACAGATAATATTACAGATAATATATAATAATATAATATTCTTACAGAAGAAGCATACATTTCCACCACAGTAAGTCTCGTAAAGGATAGGATCAGGACCCAAATAAGGGTTCTAGAATTCTGTACAGATGCTAACCTTACAGGGTCAGCTATTGAAAACTTTTATGATTTTAGGGGGAGGGGGGGTTGGGTTTTTTAATATTTTTTTGGTTTCTTTTTTCACTTTTTGTTTTCATCTGGCTCTCCTCCTCGGGTAATTCTAACAACCTAAGGGATGGAGACACATTTTGTCTTATGATCACCTTCAGTACCAGACCTGATTTTTTTGACATAGGTAATATAAGCAACTGCATAGGATGCTAAATTTTGAAGGTGCCAAATAAACATAGCAAAGAGGAGCCTGCTCCCACTTACGTTAGGGCCATGTGCATGTGACTTTCAAAACGGTACCATCATGGCACTATGTCCTTCCTCTGCTCCTTTTCTTGCTTTCCAGTCTTTGGGATCTCTGCCACTCCCTGCTCTCTGAAATCTGTTATTTGGTCTTGCCTATGGGCATCAAAATCTTAAATCCAGCCTAGTTCATTGCTACCTGTTGGTCAGCTGGGACCATCAAAGTCCACACAGCTCTGTCTGCTCCCTCTTCCTCCATCCATTCACCTTCACTCCCAGATCACTCATTGCACACTATCTCTCTATAATGGTCAGGCCTGACTTGCATCAGTGGATAGGGAAAATGAACACAGGCCACCTTCACTGTGAGGCCAGCCCTTTAACTCTTATTTTAAATATGCTGGTAAAGTGTTTGGACAACTTATCATACTGGCTGCATTAAAGATTCTAGCTGGAATACAATGGCAGCTCTTTTCTATACCATTGTTCACGAGCATAGTAATAAAGATATGACATGCCTCGGTAAGCATTCTGTCACACGAATAATGTATTCCAGCTAATGATGGCTTAGAAATGTCCCTGCTGTAACTATTCTGATGTGAGTAGTTTGTTTCAGACTTTATCAATAGCTACATGGCTTCTGTTTTATTTTTGCATATATACATTCTAAAAACCTTCACAATCTACAACTTCATTTTCTGATCTCAGCCTCAGGAGATCTGCTTCTGCATAGGACTTAAACAGAGTGCATATTCCAAATAAATATTCCATTGTAGCTCATTGTAAACTGGACAACTGTGGGAGATGTTTCGAAAGCGCTGGAAATATTGGAACTGCAAAATGGATGGAAGGAATTCATTAACTGAGATCCATATTTCCCCCTGTTACTGAATCTATTTGTGACTTTTAAAACAAAAGGGCCCTTTTATTAAAGTGCAGTAGTTATTTCCACTCCATAGGTCTTTAGTGCAAATACTAATGTCTGTTAATGCAAAGCCTCAGCGGCAACTGCTAGAGGCATGGCCAGCATGTTCCCAAGAGATAACATGCAGACACACACGGCACAGTTACCTTAGGTACATCTGACGTCATCCATTGAGATGGCATTAGTGAACCCGCACTAATTGTAATATTAACATGCATTATGTTCCCCTGCACTAACTGGAATGTACTCACCATGTTCACTCTCCATTTGGCATCCTAACATGTGATTGGCAGCGCAAAAATCAGCATGTGTTAACTGTCTTGCCTGTGAGGCAACTGTACTGTGAGCACAAGCACGCAGTTAACGTGTGCCAAATTGTACGTTAACTGTATGGCGCACTTTAATGAAACTGCCACAAAGTGGCGTTGCCCATACTGAGAAAGTAGAAGAAATGTGAATCCATAGAGTAGGAATTAAGGTTTGCATGTCTTGCTTACACAGATTGAAACAGAGAGATGGTACGCAGCAGAGAAACTCAAGTACTATGTGCTTTCACCCCTAACCCCGGATATTCAATGATGTGGTGATGGCACTGAATATCTGGTTTTGGCACCCAGAGAAAACCGCTACAGAGCCTAACTGGGTAGCGGCGATACTGCATGGCTACCTGGTTAGCATCTGCAGCTAAAATTAGGAAAGCCAAAAGCTGGCCTAGTTTTAGCCACGGATCACTAACTGGGTAGTGGTGCAATATCACTGCTACCCGATTAGCGGCAATCTCCACCTCCGCTCCAGAACTCCCCCAACACGCCCCGATACTAACCAAATAGCATCGGGGCACGTAGGAGACTTAGGAGGGGAAATTCAACAGCACTAACTGTGTAAGTGCCATTGAATATCCCTGTTTAAGGTATTTACACAATTTCCTGGGTTGTAAACCATGTAAATGCCTTTCAAATATCGAGCTCCTTGTGTGCCTATAGGGCCTCATTCTGTACTGTCCATCACCCACCTGTTTGGCCTGCCAGAATCAGGGTCGTGCAGCGGTAGACCTAATTCTGATCCTGCGGGGGTTAGACGTGCCCATGGAATCAGAATCGGGTCTACCGGCCTGGATGTGCAGGCTGTGGCCTGATTCTGACCGTCTGGAAGTCCAGCATCTCCCCGGCTAGCTCAGCCATGCTTCTGCATGGAGCAGCAGTGGCATGGCATCCTGTTGCCATGCCACCGTGGCTTTATGCAGGAGCTGTGATTCCCAACAGACTGCACAACCTTCTTTCCCCACAGCCCGACCTCCAATCACGCCTGCCTTGGCCAGGGGTCAGGTTGTGGGGAACTCCATGTACCCCCTTATCAGTCCAGCGGGCCAGGCTCCAGCATCCTCTGATGTCCATAGGGACTTATTCCACCTCCAAGGTGGAATACATCCCCCGTTTAACTGGCCGACCCCAGATGTACAAGGCCGACCTCAGAATCGGCCTGTACATCTGGGGCCATGGCACTGTTCACTGCCTGCCCCCTCCCACCCATGAACAGAGCTCCCCGCACAATTCGGATCTACATGTGGGGAGCTCTGTTCCCAGCATCACGACCCAGGCATGAAAAAAAAGCCCAAAAATTAGGAAAATTTTAACTGAATTTTTTTGGCCATGCACACCCCTAATGATTAGGTAAAACACATATGGGTACAGTACTACCTGTATATTTTTGCCTCTGCTATTTCTGTGGGCAGAGGAGCGAGAACAAAATTATGTGTATGCATATAGATTTGCAAATTCAATTCCATGTGCATAATGTGCTCAGCTGACCTAACCACACAAGCGGGAACAGATTGTTAAATAGATGGGAATATCTATCCCAGATTATATGGTTAACGGAAATCAGTTGCTAAACTCCACTTTCATTGAACTCAGGGCTGGATTTCAGATTAGGCACCCTCAGACAGAGGGTGCCTAAGGGGGGAAGTGACTCCTAGGGACTGGAGAGTGGCAGGGTCCCAACCCCTAATTTTTGTGCACCTTCAGAATTTGGCACCCTAGATATATGTCTATGTTGCCTATGTCTAAATCCAACTCTTAATGAACTGTTAAAAGTTTCATATTAACAAGACATTAGTTCATGTAAACTGTAAAGATTTGAAGCATTTTTGCTAGACAGATATAGATAAACCAAACTTAAATATAAACCATTAGCCAAAGAAAGCAGCTCCAAAAATTGTTCAGATTGGCTATTCTTCCAATTCACTAAAAGAATTTACCTTTTCTTCTATTTCCTTGAGTTGTCTCTTTTGTAGTTCAATCTTATCTTCAAGATCTCTAATCCGCTAGAATAATAAGAAAAAGAAACACATGATTGTTAGAAAGCCTAATTTATATGTTTATTTAAAATAGGCTACAGATTATATCCAGCCATAGAGCTGAAATTTTTACTGAAGAGGGCTGAGACATTGCCTCTATTTGCAAACAAGTTTTGTCATAGGAATAGAATGGAGGAGACCTTTTGAAAAGCTATGGTGAAGTTTTTAAATCTCTATTTGCATCAGGATGTGGACACTAGAACACAGACTTTTTTAAAGCCCTTTCCTATGAAGAGGCTATAGAAGTTTAATCCAAGAGAATGAATAGCATTTACACACTTCGTCATGCTAGCCTGTTAATTCTATGCCTCTTTAATCAAAACCTACTGCCTTTATATAGTTGTGACATACAAAGCTATAGGAACCAGTCAACCCAGGAATATGGCATCCTTTTTTTTTAAGTGCCATCAAGTCAGTGTTGACTCATAGTGACCTAGCTACCTCTGGGTTTTCTTGGCAATGTATCACTGGAAGTAGATTGCCAGCCTTTTCTTCTGAGGCAATGGAGGGTAAAGTGACTTGCCCAAGGTCACAAGGAGTGCCAGTGGGAATTGAACCTTTGGTCTTCTGAGTATGAGGCAGTTGCTCTAACCACTAGGCTACTCCTCCATTCCATGGCATCCTACAGTAGCAGCTGACATTTCAACATATTCAGGACCCACATATAACATTCTACCTGTTCTGTCATTGTTCTTATACATCTTTAAGCGACTTGGTATTATCGGCCAAGTGTCTCCACATATTTCATCATTTCTGCCGTGCATGAATTTTGCAAGAGACCACAATATTCATGAGAAATACTCATTTACTGAACCAGTGCAGCACAGCCTCTTTTTACATTTTTCAATTTACTTTATTACTCCCATTTTATCAGTGTGTTAGCACACTCTTGAATTTCTGAGCTGTTCACTGAAAAGCTTTACTCATCAAATTAAAAAAGTGCTAATGCACTTAATGCTCCACATAATTTTGCTGATCTGAGATTATAGAGGTTAACTTCATAGTAGATATGGTATGCAGATCCCTGGCATCTGCTTGGATGAGGGTTTTGTCAGTTCAGTTTATTCACATACTTGATATACAGCTTTCCATTAACAATACATCAAGGCAGTTTATACCATACATACACGATCTCCATTGTTTGCATGGAGCTAAAACAACAAAATTCTCACATGAGCTTTTTGATATAGAATGAACTCATTCTAAGATACTTAAAATGTGGCAGGAAGCCAAAATAGGACTTTATTTAGTATACAGAGCTTTTCATCTTATTACAGCTTGAGACAGGAAGTGAGTAGAATCTCCTCCAAAAAAGCTCAGGTTCAGCAGTAAATGAACGAAAACCCACACACAGAGGCATGGGGGTCAAAGTGAAGTGCAGCATAAAATTTACTAGCTGTGCCTATGTGCGACTGATCTGCTACTGTTCTGGCAAGAGGGTTGCCACTGTTTTCTGGACCCACAGTGGTGTGTGTCAGACTGCCCTGAGTGATCGTTGATACCAGCGGTGATTGAGGAAGAGGCTTGATTGTCGATCACTGCAGGGCAATGAGTCTTCACTCCCCAGTCAGCAAGTCTAAACTCCCTGTTGTTTTCCGGAACCACAGTGGAGCAGCTCAGCTGTACTGCTCCAGTTTTAGCTGATGCAGTGAGCCGGCGGTGATCGGGGGACAGGCAGTAATGAGAAGGCAAGAATTTGCTAAATTCTAACATCTTGAATCAACAGGACTACTGTTGAAAAAGAAATACAGGGAGGAGGAGGAGACCTAGCTGAGAGTACCAGAAGAAATGTATACACGGAAAAAGAAAGAGCAGCTGCGGGGAAGATGAATAAGACCATATCCTGTATAAAGGGATCATTCATTGACATCATCAAAATAAATCAAATACAATATCATGCAGCTAAAATTATTACTGCAAGAATTCTACCAACTAAAGTGCAGGTCCAGAAGTAAAGAGAACAATGAGCGTTCTACCTTGGAAAAAGCACATCGAAGGAAAACTACAATCATTGCGTGCAGAGGTATCTCTGATAGATGGGTATCTAAAAGGATTAAGATCATCAAAGATATTGAAGAAGATCCAAGACATCAAGCTGAAGCATGCTGCATTAACAGAAGTAGATATGAAATGTATATGTTCCAACAATAATTTGAAAGCAGCAGCAGAAGCAAAAAACTGCAAAGATATGAAGAAAACAGAAAAGAAAGATATCAAAATAAACTATTTAGAGAGAACACAAAACAGTTCTAAAGGAAATTGGGAAAGAGCATTAATGTGGCAAAAACACCACCTACCAAAGCTGAAACAGAAACCTTCTGGAGAAACCAGTAAGAGAACCCCATGGAGCACAATCAAGAAGCAGAATGGTTACCCTGCATATAGGATCATTTAGAAAAATCAAACATCAAACCTATGGAAGGGCCAGTAGTAACAACAAAAGAGCTGGAAAGTAGGTTAAAATGAGCCTCAAACTGGAAGAGCCCAGGCCCAGGTTTAAACAGTTAACATCACTTCACCAAGACCTGGAAAACTGCAAAAACCAATTGATCAAGCAGCTGAACTTAACACCGCAATGGCTTATAACAGGAAGAACATTTCTCCTTCCAAAGGAGGACCCAAGCAACATTCCCAAAAATTACAGACTAATAACTTGTCTACCTATAATCTATAAGCTGTTCACTGCAATAGATGCAGAATATATGATAAAATCAAATTCAGTAACATCATCACAATAGAGCAAAGGGGCAATAAGAGGGGACCAAACACCAGTTAATGTTAAATAAAATGATCATAGCCAGCACTAAGAAAAGCAGAAATCTCAGTAGCATGGGTTGATTAAAAGAAAGCTTTTGACTGCTTCTCACAGTTTTGAATAATAAATTGCCTTGAGATAGATAAGATAAATCCTGGTTTGATAGAGTACATTAAGTTCACCAAGATAATTTGGCAAATCACCCTATTTTTGAAGTATAAAGATGGTCTGTATATCATTCCTAATATCAAGATCCAGCGAGGAATATTTCAGGGAGATTCCCTGTCGCTACTTCTGTTTTGTATGGCGCATAATCCAATGAGTACTCTCATCAACTCTTTGCGATACGGATTTAGCCTGAATCCTAAAGAAGGTAACAACCCAGAGGTAACAACCCATTTACTATTTGTAGATGACCTGAAGCTCTATAGTTCCAGTGACCAGCAATTAGCCAAGCAATTAGAGGAAAATTGAGCAAAACAGAAAACATCTCCCTGACTGAGGGCTATGACATCAAGGAACTTGTCCAGAAAGGTCTATATAGATATCTTGGAGTAGAGGAAGGAACAGCACTCAAGCAGTAATTACTGAGAGAAAAGATCAGTAAAGAATACTATAGAAGATTAAAATCATTATCATTATTGAAGAGTGCCTTAATATCATGGAATAAGATACAAGCCATCAATCAGCTGGCAATTCCTGTACACTCAAACAGCTTTTGGATTATAGACTGGCCTCTTAAAGATCTTGAAAAACTGGATGTGTAAACAAGTAAACTCCTCTGTGCCCATGAGGTAATTTACAAGAATCAGTGTATGCCAAGACTATACATTCCTAGAGTCGAAGGAGGGCTAGGCCTTATAGAGCGTGATTACACATACAGAGCTATTATCATAGGCATTCAGACCTAACCTAACAGTATAATCGGATCCAAATACACAAAAAATGCTGAAATATGAAAGTAAATGCCCAGAATCTGTCTCCATCATCAAATCTGGACAAGTGTTCCAACAATTAGAAGGAATGAGTTAGAATCCACAAGTACACACAGGAAAGGAAGCAACAGAAGAGAAAAAACACTTCAAAGAATTAGATCAGCAAACTAGAAAAACAAATGGCAAATGCACACAGTGGGAAATAAAAGTGTTACTCCTGGAACCCTTTGTCAATTAAGAATGGACCCGTGAATGGTTAAAGAGAGGTGAACTGAAACCAGAGGATGAGAGACTAATAGTTGCAGCCCAGGACAGCAGATTACGGATGAGATGGTTTACAGCAAGCACTGAAAGACATATGTTGATTCTGCAAGAAAGGCCTGGAAACAGTGACTCACCTCATAGCTGGCTGTGAAGTTCTGATGGCAGAATATTTCTATACAGAAAGGCACAACAAAGTAGAAGACTTCATACATGGGAAGTTCTGTAAACACTACATTATCACTGTGCCTAAAAAGCACTGGGATCATGACCCTAAGAGAGCTACAGAGAATGAAGAGATTATGATCACCTGGGACATTCCCATTCCAATGGATAAGAAACTGGATGTGAGGAAACCTGGCATAGTACTAAAGGAGAAAAACACCAGAATGGCATTGAGACTAGAGGTGACGATTCCAAGTGATTATTCTGTGAATCGTGTGGAGAGGCAGAAGATCCTGAAATACCAAGAAATGCAGAGACCAAAAAAATGTGGCAGAAAGATACAGAAATATTTTCCATTGTATCAGGAGCCACATTAAGAATTTCCAAACACATCTTGGCAAGCTACCCATACATCTTACGAACTTCAGAAGGAAGCTTTCTTTGGCAGGATGTAAGTACTATGCCAAGCATTAGCAGTAAATTTGAGAGACTGAGATCATACTCCACATACCCTGGCTTAGAAGTGAGGTTCGTGACTATCATCATATGTGAAAAACTAATCCAATTTGAGAAATTGTCACGAGGCATGTCTACTGAAAGTTAACGTGCATTAAATAAAGTTAACATGCGTACATGCTGCTACTGCCCATTAATTTCTATGGGCTATTGCAGCATTTAACACACATTAACTTTCATTAACGTGCATTTACTTTTAGTAAACATACTCCATAATGTAAACAGAAAATGTTTCCCCTCTTACTTGAAAACTTAGAACAAAAGACTGCATTTTCTTTGATATAGTAGGCATTTAACTTATAGCCACCATTTTCATCACTGCTACTATTGCTGCTTCACATATCAAGGCTTGCCACAGTTGGGGCTGCTGTGCACCAAATTTTAAAATGGCTCTTCTTTTGCTAATATTGAAATTCTGTTACAGTATTTAAAAAAAATAAACTAGAACTTTTTCTTAAATTGTGTATAGATGTCTTCAGTTCCAAAGCTTATGAAAGACTTGAGAGAAGCAGCTTTTGCTAGGAAGGAATCTGCACTTGTAAGTACAGTATTTACTTGATGGGAATTTCTCAGATTCTTGGGTTAAAGGGAATTCTTTGGGTTTAAACTGATAAAATCTGTATCTATTTTAAAGTGTGTTTTATAAAGTTAGTTAGGGCACTGCATAGCAAGCCAGTTTAGGGCACTTGAGGCAAAAGAGCTGTGACAGATTCAAAAGGTTAACTTGAAAGGCTCCCTCTATCAAACCAAAGGCAGTGTGACTCACCAAGGAAATTGAAAAGAGATTGTCTTAGAAGCATAGATTTAAATAGGTCAACCAGAGCTCACTGATCTTCAGTCTGAAGGACTACTGAGAGAAGCTGCTCTTGCAGGAAAGGAATCTGCACTTGTAAGTATTTACCTGCTGGGAACTTATCAGACTCTTGGGTTAAAAAGAATCTTTTGGGTTTCAACTCATAAAATCTGTATCTTTTTTAAAGTTCTGTATTTTATATAGTCAGTCCGGGCACTATGTGCAAGACAGCTTTAGCTTAAACTCCAAAAGTCAGTTAGGGCATTGTGCAGCAAACCAGCTTTCAATCATTGATCAAAGACAGACATAAAAAGACACACTTGATCTTTGCCCAAACCCACCTTGAGAAACCACAGTCTTTCTGGGAAAATATTCTGTGGACAGATGAAACCAAACTTGAGCTCTTTCGCAATGCAGACCAGCAATACTTTTACAGGTGAAGAAATGAAACTTATAAGGACAAAAAACACCTTTCCTACAGTTAAATATGGTAGAGGCTCCATAATCTGGTGGGGCTGTTTTGCTGCCTCAGTAACTGGAGGCCTGGAATGTATTAAAGGAATCATGAAGTCAGAGGACTACTAAGGTATTTTGTAGCGAAATGTGCTACATAGTGTCAGAAAGCTAGGTCTGGGTCGAAGGTCATGGGTCCTCCAGCAGGACAATGACCCAAAACATACATCCAAAAGTTCAAAAGAATGGCTAAAAAGGAAAAGCAAACTGTTTTAAACTGGCCAACAGTCCTGTTCTCAATCCAATCGAGAACCTTTGAAAAGATGTGAAAACTGCCACTGGTAAGAGGAATCATGGAAACATTCATGAGCTAGAACAAATGGCAGGTGAAGAGTGGGAGAAACTATTAGCAGACAGATGTAAAACACTAATAGATGGCTACAAGAAATGTTTGGAGGCTGTCATCACTGCCAAGGGTTGTGCAACCAAATACAATATTAGTGAAGGGTGCCATTAATCCTGTCCAGGTCATATTTTATTTTTTTCTCAGAAATTACTATGGGATATGTTTACTAAGCAGTGGTAGTGGCTTCCGTGCAATATCGGAGCCCCGGCCCCGATGAATTCAATATCGCACGGAAGCCGCTACTGCTGCTCAGTAAACATAACCTTATGTCTAAGTTGCACAGATATCTTTTTTTTTTGTTGTATACCTTTGAAAATACTATTAAAATATTATGATGATATACAGTTGGAATATTTCCAATTATTTCTCAAGATATTGCATACAACATATCTAAAATGCAAGGGTGCCAATAATGTTGATCAAAGCTGTATTAATAAATGACCTGGAAAATGGGAACAACAAGCGAGATTATCAAATCTACAGTAGACACAAAATTATTCAAACTTGTTAAATCACAAGAGGATTGTGAAAAGTTTCAAGAGGACATTGATAAACTTGGAGACTGGGCATCCAAATGGTACATGAAATTTAATATGGACAAGTGCAAAGATATGAACTTAGGGAAGAACATCCCAAACTAAAGTTACACAATGCAAGGTCCACATTAGAAATCACTACCCCCATAAGGATGTAAGCATCCTCGTGGATTATACGTTGAAATCCTTTGCTCAGTGTCGTTTATTGGACTCGATATACCACCCTTGGAATTAGCTGGCAGAGCAGTTTACTGAAATTTAAAAAAGAATAATACAGAAAACACATGTATAGAAATAAAAAACACTATCAACTTTGGAAAGTGAAATAGAGAAATAATGAACTCCATAAGAATCAGAAAAGGAAAGTGTCGAGAAATAGAGAAAGGGGTACGCTTGAAAGTCAACCTGAGAACTGTGTCAAAACCATCAGTACAGGGTCTCATGAGCTGTTCATGCCAAAAGCTTGGGTGAATAGATGTGTTTTTAATAGGAATTTAAATTTGGGAAAGGATCCTTCTAGACAAATCTGAGAATGGAGATAATTACAGAGGGAAGGAGCAGTGAAGTGTGCAGTGATGGTCAAGAAAGCAAATCGAATGCTAGGAATCATAAAGAAAGGCATGGAGAATAAAACTAAGGCTATTAGAATGCCTCTGTACTGCTCCATGGATCGACCACACCTTGAATATTGTGTTCTGTCCTGTTTACCATATCAAAAAAAGGATATAGCGGAATTAGAAAAGGTACAGAGAAAAGTGATCAAAAGCCGTTGAAAGAAGAATAGCCCTACAAGGAAAGGCTTAAAAGATTAGGGCTCTTCCGCCTGGAAAACAGATGGCTGAGGGGAGAAACAATAAAGGTCTATAAAACAATGAGTGGAGTGGAAAGAGCAAATGTAGATGGGTTCTTTACTCTTGCAGAAAGTAGAAAGACTAGGAGATACACAATGAAGCTACAATGTAGCACATTTAAGACTAATTGGAGAAAATGTTTTTTTGCTCAACACATAATCAAATTCTGGAATTCATTACTGGAGATGTAGTAAAAGCTGTTAGTATAATTGGATTTAAAAGAGGTTTGGACATGTTCCTGGAGAAAAAGTCCATAAGCCATTATTAATGTGGACTGGGGAAATCCACTGCTTACCCCTGGAATAGGTAGCATGGAATCTGTCTACCTTCTGGGAACCTGACAGTTACTTGCTGCTTTGATTAGCCACTGTTAGAAATAGGATGCTGGGCTTCATGGACCTTTGGTCTGACCCACTCTGGCATATCTCATGTTCTTTTGCTCTTATGAGAGTCCCACAAAAGAATTCCAATAGGCAAGTCCTCTGCTCTGAGCTACCTGACAGAATTTTTTACCCGATTGCTTTGAAATGACACATATAGGTGCATACATTTCTACCAGCTCCAAGGCTGGTGTAAATGCCCATGTCTGCAACGCAGGCGTGTGTTAGGTCACTTATGTTAGCATTGTATAAAGATATGAATGTGCTTACTTGTCTTTATAAAATAGGCTTCACACAGTTGCCTTAAAACACACTTTAACTTGGCACCCCCTCATAAAATTACCATCCACATGTATAGTGCTGCTAAAAAGTCATGGATACATTGCTTATACATTTAGGCACCCTTTTACCAAAGGTTTCAATGAACATTAATGAAGTTAACTCACTTTAAAGGCTCAAGTCCTTTTATTTGTATGGGCACAATGGCACTTAATGTCCATTAACTTCACTAATACATGCTATCCTGGCTACTGCTAAGTGTTTAAGTGCTTTTATCCATTTACTTCACTGTGATGAGTTCCATGCTGAGTTCAGGTCTGTTCAAAAAGTTATTTAGAGACCCAAAAAATAGCAGGCCTAACTCAAGTGGTTGTGGCCGTGCCAGCCAGTGCATAAACATATATTGAGTGGCACCACTTATAAAGCCACTGAATATATGAAAACAGTGAAGGGCAAGCATTTTATTTCATCCTGTGGCTGTCATCACTGAATATAAGGCATAGTTTATCTATTTCAATAAGGTCTTTATATTCTGTAAATTATGATGGCTTTATTCATGGCAACGGTGCTCACTTTATGATTTAGGGCTCTTTAGGATTCTCAACATGGCTCTTTTACACCTCAGAATTTTTAAACTTTCATAAAACCAGAGGGAGATAATGTTTTCGACTGAAGATTGCTGTGAAGACAGTGACATGATTCTTTGATGCTGGCTTTTAGCAATAGCAGGATACTTCATAAATATCAGGTAGCTGAAGCCCAATTATCTTCTGAGAACCATCATAATGTAAATGTGAGAAATAATAATGCCAGGTTAATGAGATCCCATATTAACAGAATTCTGTCAGAAACACTGATATGCCTATAATTACCATACTTAAGTAACATTTTTATCCCAGACGTGGATTGAGCAATTTGTAATTGGCAATTGTGTTACCAGAAGAATAAAAGGATTAGGTGGTAACAGTTTATAGTAACATAGTAAACAGCTGCAGATAAAGGCCAGCATGCTCCGTTTACTCTGCCCAGTAAGGTGGCTAAAGCTGTGCAGCTGCACCTATCACTGATCTAAGGTTTAGGATACACAGAAAGGTTGTCTAGTGAGAACACTAAAAAGTCTTTGATGCAGTAAGAGGGGCATATTCTAAACGGCTAAACCATGGTCTGTGGGATATTCAGTGGCAGTAATGCATTTAGTGCTGCTGAAGATACCCTCCTACCCAGTTTAAATGCTCTGACACTAATCAGTTAGTGTTGGGGCCTTCTGTGGGTGGAACAGGGGCAGCAATGAGCAGCAATATTGAGCCATAAGAACATAAAGATAGCCATACTGGGTCAGACCAAGGTCCATCAAGCCCAGTATCCTGTTTCTAACAGTGGTCAATCCAAGTAGCAAGTACCTGACAGGTTCCCAAGATGGCACACAAGTTCCACAATGCTCATCCTGGGATTTCCAGGTCCTTTTTATTTAATAATGGTTTATGGACCTTTCTTCCAGGAACTTGTCCAAATCCTTTTTAAATCTAGCTACAATAAATGAATTTACTACACCCTCTGGTAACAAATTCCAGAGTTTGATTACACGTTGAAAATATTTTCTCTTATTAGTCTTGAAGGGTTACATTGTAGTTTTATTGCATGACCTCCACTCTTTCTATTTTTGATGGCGTAAACAACCAATCTACGTTCACCCGTTCCACTCCATTCATTAATTTATAGACCTCTATCATATCCCCCCTCAGCCGTCTCTTTTCCAAGTTGACGAGCCCTAATCTTTTAAGCCTCTGCTCATAGGAATATCTTTCCATCCCCTTTATCATTTTGGTGGCTCTTCTCTGTACCTTTTCTAATTCCACTATATCCTTTTTAAGATACGGCAACCAGAATTCCACACAATATTCAAGATGTGGTTGCACCATGGAACGATACAGAGGCATTATAATATCCTTTGTTTTATTTTCCATAACTTTCCATATGATTCCTAGCATTCTATTTGCTTTCTTGGCTGCCACTGCACACTGGGTGGAGGGTTTCAATGTTTTATCCATGATGATGCCTAAATCATTTTACTGGGTGATGGTTTCTAAGGTAACCCAAGTTTGGGATGTTCTTTCCTAGGTGCATAACTTTGCACTTGTCCACATTAAATTTTATCTGCCATTTGGATGCCCTGTCTTCCAATTTATCAAGCTTCTCTTGAAATTTTTCACAATCCTCTTGTATTTTAACAACTTTGAATAATTAATTTTCTGTCATTTGCAAATTTGATCACCTCACTCATTATTCTCATTTCCAGGTCATTTATGAATATGTTGAAAAGCAGTGGGCCCAGCACAGAAACTTGTGGTATTCCACTATTCAGGACAAAGTGGTATATAAATCCTTTCAAATAAATAAAAATAAATCTTTCTCCATTGAGAAAACAGGCCATTTAGCCCTACTCTCTGCTTTCTATCTTTTTATCAGTTCCTGATCCACAATACTACACCTGCCTGCAATCCCATGACTTTCTGAAAATACCGATACACTATATCAACCAGTTCACCTTTGTCTACCTGTTTATTCACACCTTCAAAAAATATATAATAGATTAGTAAGACAAGATTTTCCTTGGCTAAATCCATGTTGGCTATCTCCTGTTAAACTATGGCTATCTACATGATCAGTAATTTTATTCTTTATAATGGTTTCTACCATTTTACCCGGTACTAGCCAGTTAACCCTAACTGGCTAAAGTTAGGCCAAAAAAATGCTCGTTTAACATTAGCCATTTTAACAATCTTGCCAGCAGTTGAATATCACCATTGACTAGATAAATAAATTGTTACCTGGGCAACCCAGAACTTCAATTCCAGTAGTCAGATATGGCCCCTACATTGAATATCCAGGTTTAATTTAAAGCCGCCACCACTGAATATGTCCCCTCAAGAACCTAGTGTGCTCACTAAACAAGTTTCCAAAGATAGCAGCGGGTAGACATTAAAATTCACATTTATGTACATGTAAATGATGGGACTTCAGATGCTATTTAGGGGTAGTAACTAAAGTGCAATATAGATAGCACATGTTATTTGGCCCTTGTTGTTGTTAAGTGCCGTCGAGTCGGAGTCGACTCATGGTGACCCTCTGGATAGCTATCCTAAATTGTGTTCGGTCTTCAGTCAGGCGGCTCATTGTTGACAGACTGGTACCCGTAGCTGCTGTTATTGTAGCGATCCATCTCATTGCTGGCCTTCCTCTTTTGCGTTGACCTTCTATCTTGCCAAGCATGATGTCTTTCTCTAATGATCTCTCTCTTCGCATGATGTGTCCAAAGTATGAAAGTCGAAGTCTTGTCATCTGAGCTTCTAAAGAAAGCTTAGGTTTGATCTCCTCTAGTACCGACTGGTTTGTTCTTCGGGCAGTCCATGGTATACACAGTATTCGCCGCCAGCACTATAATTCAAAGGCATCAATTTTCTTCCTGTCTGTCTTTTTCACTATCCAGCTTTCACATCCATATTATGTTATTGAAAATACCATGGCTTGAAGAAGTCGAATCTTTGTATGGAGAGAGACATCTCTGCTCTTGAGAATCTTATCTAGGTCTTTCATAGCCATTCTGCCAAGAGCAATGCGTCGTTTGATTTCTTGACTGCTTGTTGCTTCTTTATTGATAGTTGATCCAAGTAGGTTAAAGTTGTTCACAATTTCAATTTCTTCTCCTTCAACGATGAACCTGTTGATTATGCCAGTTGTCATGATCTTTGTCTTCTTTACATTAAGGTGCAGCCGGGTGTGCTGAGGACCTGGGCTGGAGGCTTCCAGCACTGGTCTGATGTTTCAGTGAGAAGCTGGGAGCAAGAGCACTTTATCTACTGAAACTGTGAATTAAATGGAAGCTCCGGTGCTGTGCTCTACTGAGCTCCGGTATATTTAAAGTGGTCGCATCTTAAATTTAAAGGTAGGACAATTTTTTTAATGTAAGTGGGAAATGAGTATAGGGTTTGCGTAAGGAGATTTTAGGAAATACGGTTATGTGTTTATTTTTGCATTTAAAGGGACAGTGTCTTTGTCATTTAAGGAAGTTGTACTGACTGCGATTGGGAGTCTGGAATTTTTTTTCAATGATTGCGTTGGTAAGAGAAGACTTAAAGATGGACCGTGGTGGGGTTTGAACCTGAAAAGTTAAAGAGATAGTACCTTAATTTGGAGAATGTGCTATAACGCAGAATGAAAACATAAACTTGATTTTTCAGAGCCATGGGGGAGTCAAAGGTGTATGTTTATGTTAGTGGTGGGGAGTCGATGGTAGGGGTATAAATATAGTATGAGGACCATTTTTAAAGGGGTTTTAGGCAATTTCAATATTATATTGACTGTAATTTATTTTAAAATGCACTTTCCCTATATTAATTAATGGGCATCACCATGGCAACGCCATAGTAACCATTTGAAGCGGCCAACTTCCATCACAGCTTAGGGATAGAATCCCAAGACTAGGGGGAAGCTGAGATTCGATGCCCTATTGGTGCTTCCCTGGAGACCCCATAGAAACCCCCTAGTTACAGTCTAGAGCCAGGGGTATCTCCTAGGATACCTGAGTTTCTTTAAGGTAGAGACCACCAGGAAAGCTAAGTGAACAGATCTATGTTTGAGTGGCTGGGAGGCCAGGCCTCTTGAAAGCCTAAATTAACGTTCTGCAGGGTAAGGTTAGAGCTGTCTATGAATGAGTGTGATGTGTATGTGGGGAGAATGCATAATTAAAGTCGCCCGCAGCCTTTTGCCTGTGTCTGTGCATTAAAGTGGTATAAATGAAATCTAATTTAACCTGGAACACTCCAGGTTGTAACTGCTGACAAGAACTCCAATTAAAGAGGTTTCAGGTAAAATAAACCTGATGAGTCCATACACCCAGTAAGTCATAGTCTAAGCATAGCCAGGCTCCAGCAGGACCTGTGCAGGCCTCGAATGATAACCAGAAAGATAACTGGAATGTTAAATCACTTTGCGGAAACACTGCCATAAGTGATTTCCCTTGAAAATTCACTCAGTTGAAAAAAGAGAGTAAAGGTAAGCTGAGTGAGTGCATGTGATAAGTGTGTGAGAATAGACAGCAAGGCAAGGTCTCTAAAGGCAGAGAACTTACATTTCTTTTTGTTTTACCCCAAACTAGGAACAGTTTAGCAAAATAGACCTGTTACCAGGGTTTTACAGGAAAACACATTCACTTAAGGAAAAGGTATACTATACTTGAGAAAATAAAGACAAATTCCATACTAGGCCAGACAGAGTTTTGCCTCCTTTCTTTTATTAAAATTAGGCTAGTAGGTCTTGGCTGGAATTAAGAGAAAATGGAAGCAAGCTGTTAACCCCAGAGGGAGAGAGGACGGGAGAGAGAGAGAGAGAGAAGATGACCGTGCACTGAAGATAATGCCCTGGCTTCCAGTGTATGAACTGTGCCCTTTACTGCACATCCCAATGATTTACAGGGAGAAATGCAATTAGAGGAATTGTTAATAATTATACTTTAATTCTCTCTATTTGATCTCATTTCAACTTAATAATTATTTTTTATTTGGGAAGACCTCACCTGAGCTTCAAGCTTGACAGGATCTGACCTGTTCCTTATATCCACTTGACCACGACTCCGTGTCCTCGAGAGAAGGCCCAGGCTCAGAAAAGGGGTGATCCAAACTCCCATTTGGGCCCCACTAGACTACCAGGCTTACTTGAAGAAAGGCTTTGGAGGACCTTAGGGGGTGGGGTAGGTTTGCATCGGGATCTAGAGGGGTGGGAGTGCTTAACAGAAGGGGTAGGACTTTGATGCTGACTTCGGGAGGTTACACAGAGGCATGGCTCCTTTATGGTACAAAGGGGTGGAGATGTCCACACCAACAGATCGTGCTTAGGAATGCAGCCCTTTAAGATACAGTTTAGAGAATCGAGCCTCAGAGAACCAGACTTCCAGCCAGTAAAAGTAACACCAGCATTGAGCTGGTATTATTCCTTTACCATGGGAGCCACTAACCTATGGTACCAAGTTAACACAGGTTAGAGATTCCCACAGTAAGCTAAACTGCGATAAAATGTCAGATTTTACCACAGGTTTTTAGTAACCAAGGCTTTAGGGGCACGCATTAAACAGAATGCTATGTTCTTCAGCACCGTTTCCCATCTACCTGCTAACATCTAACACTAAAGAGGAATAATTTTAGAATGTCATTTTTGCACATATTTGATCACATCCATGTAGGGGCGGCCCAAGGGGGGTGCGGGGCCATGTGCGGAGACTCAGTGCGGGGCCTCATTTGCATAAATATTTGCATAATGTTACCATACACTAACTTTTAGTAAACATGTCTCTTAATGAGTGTATGGATAAAGAAAGACTAAAAGATTTCTACATTACTATAATCCAGTGCCAACCGCCAGGCACATTAGGAACTACTACAAACGCTGCCCATTTAGAACCCGCCGTATCCTGACAGCATTACCAGGACTCACAAAGCACCATACCCTACCTATCAAAAGGCAACCCTGCAAATATTAAACCAATACATTTCAGAGAATACTGGGGAAAGAGAACAAGTGGCAACGTCAAATAGGAATTACATAAACAGAATACCTCAGCTCAGTTACACATGCAGAACATAGACCATCACCAAACAAGGAATCACAATTTAGAAACAGGAAGGCAATAATTAAACTGGGAACCCCAAAAGCCAAACTTGGAATGTACAACACCACTGTAGAAATAAAACTATAAATTAATTTCCTCTTGTACCAAACAAAGCGCAGACGTTAATGATGCACATTTCCCAGAGCTTTCATATTCCAATTAATAAATTCAACATAAAGAGATATCTTTCTACCTTTTGTGCATTTTTTTTCAGTTGCAATTGGTCCAGCCACTTTCTTCTGGTTTCTTCATGTTTTCTGCTAACTCTCCATCGTCTGCTGTCCATTTGTCCTTTCTTCTCTCTTCTAGTTTTTTTTCCATTCTCTCTCTCTACATCTGCTTTAACATACTAATCTTTCTCCTTTTGCTCTTTCCTCATTCCTATTTCATCCACACAAATTTTACCCCTCCATCCTCAATCCCCAATTACTCTCCCAATACCCGGCCAATTGTAGATTTCTCATCCCTCCTACACAAAATATTTTTCCCCTCTCCATTTTACTCTCCCAGCCCCATCCCATTCTAATCCTCCCCCAACATCAGCTCCCTTCAAGTTCCAGTCTCACCCAGCATCCATTCCCTTCTAGTCCCTGCATCAGCCCATTTCCAGTCCTAGCCCCCCCATCAGCCCATTTCCAGTCCTAGCTCCCCCATCCATTTCCAGTCCAAGTCCCTTCATCAGCTCATTTCCAATCCTAGCCCCCCCCCCATCAGCCCATTTCTAGTCATTTCCTAGCCCCACCATCAGCCCATGTCAAATCATAGCTCCCCTCCACTCAGCCCAATTCCAGTCCAAGCCCCCCCATGAGCCTACTTCCAGTTCTAGCCCCTCCATGAGTCCATTTCAATTCAAGCCCCCACCACAGCCCATTTCCAATCTTAGCTCCCCACAACAGCCCATTTCCAGTCCTATCCTAGCTGTTCCATCAGCCCATTTTCAGTCCTAGCTCCCTTCCCTCACAGCCCATTTCCATTCCAAGCCCCCTCCCCATCAGATATTTGCAGTTCAAGCCTCCCCTTCCACTCAGCCCATTTCCAGTCCTAGCAACCCCCCAACCCATTACCAGTCCTAGCCCCCCGTCACTCAACTTCCAGTCCTAACCCCCATCACCCCATTTTCCGTTTAAGCCCCCCCTATAACCCATTACCAGTCCTAACCCCCCATCAGCCCATTTCCAGTCAGCCCCCCATAGCCCATTGCCAGTCCTAAACCCCCCCATCAGCCCACAGCCCATTACCAGTCCTAACCACATCAGCCCACCTCAAGTCCTAACCCCTCCCCATCAGCCCATTTCCTGTCCTAGTCCCCCATAGCCCATTATCAGTCCTAACCCCCCCCCCATCAGCCCACTACCAGTCTTAACCCCCCATAGCCCATTACCAGTCCTAACCCCCAATCACCCCATTTCCAGACAGCCCCCATCAGCCCATAGCCCATTACCAGTCCTAACCCCCAATCACCCCATTTCCAGACAGCCCCCATCAGCCCACAGCCCATTACCAGTCTTAACCCCCCATAGCCCATTACCAGTCCTAACCCCCCCAATCAGCCCACTACCAGTCCTAACCCCCATCACCCCATTTCCAGACAGCCCTCATCAGCCCACAGCCCATTGCCAGTCTTAACCCCCCCATAGCCCATTGCCAGTCTTAACCCCCCATAGCCCATTGCCAGCCCTCATCAGCCCACAGCCCATTGCCAGTCTTAGCCCCCCCCCCCATAGCCCACTGCCAGTCTTAACCCCCCCCATAGCCCATTGCCAGTCTTAACCCCCCCCCCCAGCCCATTCCCAGTCTTAACCCCCCCATGCCCATTGCCAGTCTTAACCCCCCCCATAGTCCATTGCCAGTCTTAACCCCCCTCCCCAGTCCACTGCCAGTCTTAACCCCCCTCCCCAGCCCACTGCCAGTCTTAACCCCCCCAGCCCATTGCCAGTCTTAACCCCCCCTAGCCCACTGCCAGTCTTAACCCCCCCTCCTAGCCCATTGCCAGTCTTAACACCCCTAGCCCACTGCCATTCTTAACCCCCCCATAGCACATTGCCATCCCTCATCAGCCCACAGCCCATTGCCAGTCTTAACCCCCCCCATAGCCCACTGCCAGTCTTAACCCCCCCAGCCCACTGCCAGTCTTAACCCCCCCATAGCCCATTGCCAGTCTTAACCGCCCACTGCCAGTCTTAACCCCCACCATAGCCCACTGCCAGTCTTAAACCCCCCCCCAGCCCACTGCCAGTCTTAACCCCCCCATAGCCCATTGCCAGTCTTAACCCCCCTCCCTAGCCCAATGCCAGTCTTTACCTTCCCATAGCCCATTTCCAGTCTTAACCCCCCCAAGCCCATTCCCAGTCTTAACCCCCCATAGCCCACTGCCAGTCTTAACCCCCCCCCCCATAGTCCATTGCCAGTCTTAACCCCCCCTCCCCAGCCCACTGCGTCTTAACCCCCCAGCCCATTCCCAGTCTTAACCCCCCCAGCCCATTGCCAGTCTTAACCCCCAGTCTTAACCCCCCTCCTAGCCCACTGCCAGTCTTAACCCCCCCTCCCTAGCCCATTGCCACTTAACCCCCCCTCCCTCCCTAGCCCATTGCCAGTCTTAACCCCCTCCCTCCCTTCCTCCCTAGCCCATTGCCAGTCTTAACACCCCTCCCTAGCCCATTGCCAGTCTGAACCCCCCTCCCTCCCTCCCTCCCTCCCTAGCCCATTGCCAGTCTTAACCCCCCCTCCCTAGCCCATTGCCAGTCCTACCCGCCACCCCCCTCCTCGGCTCATGGCAATTTAAAAAAAAAAAAGCTGGCCGCTGCCGCCGCATGGAGTGTCACACGGGGCTCCCTCTGCCCGGCGGAACTCTCCCGGCGCGGCTGAGCCCCTCTGTGCCGGCTTGCAGATACGCGAAGGGAGAGTGTCTCCCTCGCATCTCTGTTAAGCCCGCAGGGGCAGATGGGAAATTTCCCATCAGCCCCTGCGGGCTTAACAGAGACGCCGGCACAGAGGGGCTCAGCCACGCCGGAAGAGTTCCGCCGGGCAGAGGGAGCCCCACGGGACACTCCATGCCGCCGCGGCGGCAGCGGCCAGCTTTTTTTTTTTTTAAATTTAATTAAGGAAAAAAAGCAGAATGTTCTTTGCGCGGGTCCCCCCGAAACGCAGGGCCCTGTGCAAAAAACATTCTTGCTCAATGGACGGGCCGGCCCTGCATCCATGCGTAAATTGCCTCCTATGAAATACCAACCGGCCAGTAGGTTTAGCTAGGTGAAAATGTTTGCACCTGCATTTAAGGCCTGATCTCTGCTTCTTACGCTAGTATTATATAAAAGACGCATAGGTCTCTGTGTCTTTATAAAATATCATCTAAATATGTACCTATTTGGTTTTTTTAATCTGGGTACCCACTAATAAAATCACCTTTAATATTTGCATCAGACCAAGCATTAAATGTTAATGTGAGGGGACCCTTATTAGATACCCATGCACCCCACTGGGAAGCAGACAGAATGTACTATAGAAGAGTGAGAGCAGGAGGGACTAAACCTTTTTCTAAGATGCACCCCTATAGGAGTGATCAAATATGGTAGAATCCAGCAAGTGATCAGTGTGTCCACATGAGGTTTGAGACCATATGAGAAACATTTTGAGGGAGGAGAGGAAAGGAGCATGAGTGTGCCTGTCTCTCTGCCTTGTGTAGTGTGTTGGGAAAGGCTGAAGCCTGCAGTTTCTGCTCCTGGAACTCACCAAAAAGAAAAAACAAAAGATCTGGGAAAAGAAAAAACCTGTTTGGTTTTGAGTCCATTTTACAATGGAAGCAGAGAACCAATCAGAAGTGTTTTCAAAGGTTTTTCTGACTTTTGCATTGGTCTTGATCTGTATTTCCAAAGTTATCTAAGAAGAGGAGAAAAGATAAAAAAGCTCAGTTCTGCATCCAGAAATCTGAGGGACTCCATGAGGAAGAGAGGTGTTTCTAGGGAGAGATTCAAGCTTTGGAGAAATGAGTTATACAGGGTTCCTGGGGTTTTGAGAGTCCAGAAAGGAAAGAGAGCTGCACCACCTAGAGGAAGGGGAAATTGATTGCCCAGAAGAAAGGAAAAAGAAGTGGAAGGATTCTACCCTGTTCCACTGTACTATGCTTTCCTACATGATTAGATTTAAGGTTGATCAGAGACTGTTTTGCTTTGAAATAAAATACTCACAGTAGGGCTTTCAGGTAAGGTTTGCTTCTTTGCGGATGATACCAAAATCTGCAATAGAGTAGACACCCAGGAAGAGGTAGATAACATGAGGAGGGATCTAGCTAAGCTTGAAGAATGGTCTAGAATTTGGCAGCTGGGATTTAATGTTAAAAAATGTAAGGTCATGCATTTGGGCTGCAGCAATCCAAGGGAGCAATATAGTATAGGGGGTGAAGTACTTTTGTCCACTAAAGAAGAGCGTGGTTGTGTCTGATGATCTTAAAGTAGCTAAACAGGTAAAAAAGGCGACGGCAAAAGCTAGAAGGATGCTTGGGTGCATACGGAGAGGAATGGATAGCAGAAAAAAGAAGGTGATACGAGCCTCTCTATAAGTCTTTGGTACAACCTCATTTGGAGTATAGTGTGCAATTCTGGAGACCGCACCTTCAAAAGGATGTGAACAGGATGGAGTCGGTGCAGAGGGTGGCTACTAAAATGATTAGTGGTCTTCATTATAAAGCATATGAGGACAGACTGAAGGATCTTAATATGTACACCTTAGAGGAAAGGCGGATAGAGGTGATATGATTGAGATGTTTAAATACCTCCGTGGCATAAATGTTCAGGGAGAGAGCCTCTTTCAATTGAAAGCAAGTTCTGCTACGAGGGGACATGGGATGAGAGTGAAGGGAGATAGATTCAGGAGTGATATGCAGAAATATTTCTTTAAGGAAAGAGAAGTGGATCCATGGAATAGTCTCCCAGTGGAGGTGGTAGAGATGAGGACAGTAACTGAATTCAAAAAAGCATGGGACAAACAAAGAGGATCTCTAAAGGTAAAACGGGGACTGCTGTAGTTGTTATGGAAGGACAGACTAGATAGGCCATGTGGTCTTTTTCTGTCATCATATTTCTATGTTTCTATTTTGGAACACAACTATTTACTGCAGAATCTCCTTTGTAAAAACACTACATCCAGGGTCTTGGAGTCAAGTTATCCTTCCCCTCCCTCATCAGAAAGTCCATGCCAGGTTTTCCTGGAGGTTCATGAGAACAAGGACCTGCAACAGAGTAATATCTCTTAGATGCATACACAGAGGAAGGAAGGCATTAACATGCATATAAGTCCAATATGTTAACATTTAATGCTGGGAGGGCCCCATGCCCCCACCTCTCTGCCAACTGCCCACTGATGACAGTCTGGGCCCTGTCATCACACCTTCTCCCCAAGAAAGGACTATAATGCTGGGCACATCTCCATTCTGAACTGCAAGCTACTTCTCAGAAGATCCTGCAGGACGGCCACAACCAAGGAAGACACCTCTCCCTATGAAGAACTCCCAACCAGCCTCACCACCAAGACGTCCAAAGAAAGCACCCCACTTCCCCTATCAACAAGACCTCCACATGCTCAACCCCCCTCCACAAGAATAAGTCTTTCCCAGAGGACCATGGAACCCCACCACCTCCAAGACTATTGAGACTGGAGGTACCTCTTGGGGCAGGTAAATAGGTCCTTCTCGGGGGGCGGGGGCATCTGGAAATCTTCTTTTGGGGACCTCCTAGGTAGGATATCTTGTAAGGAGGAGGGGGTGCTTGTGCTATGAATTTCTAATTGACTTTTTAGGAGACTTTTTTGTGAGGCAGAAGCAGGAGTCCCGCTAGGGGCCAATCTGCTCATTGGTGGGGGTGAGAATCTTGAAGACAAGCTTGTTTCTGACACTCCTAGAGTAATTGTCCATGAGAAATGGCTGGGAGGGGAAGAAGGTCACAAAATGGGCCTCCTATGAAGGAGAGGGCGTTCCTTTGTCGGTGCCATAGGATAGTCCAAAACTCAGTTACCAGGGTTATTTCTGGAGTAAGAAGGAATGAGGGTACTGTACATCATCTGCTTTCAAGGAATTACACTGGATGCCAATTAAAACCAGTTACAGTTTAAGACTATGGTTCTGCTATTTGGAGTATTATGGGGAGAAAAGCCACCCTGTTTTCAAGATGAGTGAATTGGTGTGTTCCCACTCAAATGCTGAGATCAATACATGAAGTACTTCAGTTTCCTCGCCAGTCAGAACACTGCCAGGTTAAAACTTTTGAATGTGCTTTTCTGACCTGGGACTTTGGTTTTGGAACAAATGGCCTACTAGAACTACAGATGAAGTTAGAATACTTACCATATAGATGGTAGTTGAAAGAGGGAGGGTAGCTTTATATCGGAGCACTTAGGCAGGAAAGGCACATAAGTTGTTCCTATTTTATAAATGCAACATATGCACCTATGTGCCTTGAACAATAGAGCACAAGACCAAAAAAACATGACAAGCCAGGATGAGTCCAACTAAGGTCCATCAAGCCCATCATTCTATCTCTGATAGTAGCAAGTCGGTGTGGCATGTACATGGCAGATCCCAGAAAGTAGATCTATTTCCTATGTTTCATTTCCCAGGATAAGCATGGGCACTGCCAAGGCTACCTGGCTAATAATGTTTATGGACTTTTCTTCCAGGAACTCTTTTGTATCCCACCTTGCTTGACCACATCCTTTGGCAACAGATTCCACAGCTTCATTATGTGCTGCATGAAAAAACTTCGTAGAATTTGTTTTCAAGCTGCTGGTCATTAGTTTCATGGAGTGTCCTCTTGTTTTTGTGTTAGTTGGCAGGTTCCACCCCATTCATAATTTTATAGACTTCTGTTATATCCCCTCTCAGTCATCTTTTTTGGCGGCTGAAGAGCCCTATCCTGTTAAGCCTTTCTTCATGAACAAGATATCTAATTCCTTTTACCATTTTTGTTGCTCTTCTTTGAACCTTTTCTTGTTCTGCTGTATCCCTTCTGAGATGAGCTGACCAGAAAAGCATCCTCAAGGTGCGGATATGCTACAGTTTTATACAGTTTTGTTCTCTGTTCTTTTTCAAATAACCCCCAACATTCTTTTTGCTTGTTTAGCCGCCGCAGCACACTGGGCTGAAACTGTCTACCTATTGTCTGCAATGACTCCAACTCAGAACCCAGTATGCATATATAGTCAGAAAGAATCAGTATATTCAGAACACACTTATTTTGCTTCCTTTGCCCAGTTCCAAATGTAGATGAGGTCAGGAAAATGATTTTGTAAAAGTCACATAAAGGGGAATTACAGTCACTGTTTTTGGTTTTGTTGTTAGCTTTGTTATTGTTGTTTTGTTTTTCTTAGATGACTTTTCAACAGTAATCAAAATCCTCTTATTTATTTATTTATTTATTTATTTATTTTTTAGTAAAGGATATGATTATTTTTATTTACTAAACCCAGGCAATGATGTTTTGAAAGTTTCTGAATGTGGGTGCCTCCATCTTACAATACTACAAGTTTGACTGTATGAAAACAGTAAAATATGGGATTGAACTTTCTCTACAATAAAACAAACTTTGGAATACTCCTTCAAAGCATGTGGTAAAGGGACAGGAAGACTTGAGAGTAATCTATCAGTCTTTCTGATGGAGCAATTGAAACATGCTCTTACAAGGAAATGAACAAGATTCTCTATTGTAATTTTATAAATGTGTACAGTAAATATGCAAAATAGCAAAGTCATAAACCACTAGACCTCATCATGGAGATACAGAGAAACTGAAAAACATACCACAAAATCAGTACAAAGCAAGGAAAGTATTCCAAAATAGCGAGGATTAAAGGAAACAAAATATATTTAAAGGACCGTTTTAGATATCCTCAAAACTACCTAGTGACATTTAATCTGGAGACTTATCTTTGAAAAAATTAGCTAATTGTAGAGGATCAAAAAAACTATAACTATTCCCTCCCCCTCCCCCCAAACAGTTACCAGACATTTGCTGAAACCCAAGGTTTGCACTGCAGGAAAGCTTTTCTCCATAATTGAGTATGCATGGAAACATTTAGGAACATTACAATTTTTTAACCACAGAATTCCACTTGTTTCTTAGTGAAATACAATTTTAAATGATACATCTGTTTCTAGCTGAGAATAAAATGTAACCAGTATTGAACCACGAGTGGAAATATTGTCCTGGAAGGATTCTAAAAAAGCCGTCAACTCCAGCCTATCCACAGAATATATCTACTCCATTGCCCCATCATCATCATCATCATCTACCATCTAGGAAGATGGTAAAGATTAGCAAAAGACATGGCTTCAGCTGAACGATGCAATACGATCTCCTTAAAATACTTCTTAAGAACCAGGTGACAGTAATGGGGTCAGAAAATTTAGAGACAGTTCATTTTGTCTATTGATCATATCTCCTTATCCAGACTTACTAGGCAGTTTGCAACAATAACATTCATAATAAATGTAAATAAACAATTAACAACATTAACAAAAAATCTTACACAGATAATTCATCAAAGGCTTGAGAAAAAATGTTAACAGTGCCAACTACTTGCATAGATGCTTCTAGGTCTCAACTTTCCCCACTCACTGTCCAAACTGAGACAATATTCTGTCTTGATATGATAACCTTTTAACAGTCTCATTAATGAATTCACATAATTGAGTCAATATATCCTCTTCAGAGAGCACTCAATTCGTGTCACAGCAAACCATCATTTTTTAAGAACAATCAACAGAAGACATTTCTAAATCGGACTGTGGAAGAATTCCATGGACTAGAGGGGGTGGGACCACTCTTGACAAGGAGACACTAACCACTCTTTTTCAAACTAAAAAGTGATTGAGGATCTCAATCCAAGGTAGAGACTGGAGGTATCAAGTGACTCCCCCCTCATGTAGATACCAACTGCAGATTAGGAAGGTGGAGTCCAGCCACCAGAACTCAGAGAAGTCACAATAGTGGAATTATTCACATTTTAGGAGAAGGTCCTCACTCCTTCTAATATGCTGATCCATCAGTCCTGGTAACATATTGGCTGGCTTCTTCTCAATTTTCTTTTCTTTCACCTTCCTTTTCACCATCCTACAGTAATTTGAAGATAGTTTCCTGCTCCTGGCTCCTTATTGTAGGGCTTGCTGATGCTCTCTCACATCAGCTGGCAGTGCTGCTACCTAGTCCATCTGCTCTGTGCATCGGTGCCTGCTGAATCACACTGGGCTCACTTTCTTGCTTGAAAATCTCTTCTCCGCCTCTCAGCAACACTGCAGTAGACCCCTGGATTTTATTATAGGGCTTATCAATGCCCTCTGATGTCAGCTGGAAGTGCCACTAACTAGACTGTCAGTCCATCTGAATAGCTCCAGGTTTGTTTTCTTTCTTGCACATCTGTTCTCTGCCTCTCTGAAAAACATTTTCAATCTTCAAGATGCCTGCTGATGCCAGACACAAGTGGGGAGAACAGACCCTTTAGACCTTTTCATGCCACTGCCAGAGTTGCCCAGCAGGTGGCTCTGCATTGCAATCAATACACTGTATGATTGTCAGAAAGGACATACACTTTTTAAAACTAAATTGACTTTTTAATTTGGCGTTAAGAGATTGAATAATTAGGCTTTACTCAGAAAAAAATAAGTTTTCCCTTCCATAAGAACATAACATAAGAACATAAGATATGTCATACTGGGTCAGACCAAGGTCCATCAAAAAATTGTAAATAGTAAATAGTTACCCCTGTTATTATAAATTGTAAATAGTTACCCCTGTTATCCAAGTTGTTTTTGCCTGTTCAAATGTAAACACAAAGTACCATTGGAAATGTGTAAATTCTTTGTTCATTGTAAACCGCGCTGATGCTGAATAGTGCGGTATAGAAGAGACTATAAATAAATAAAATAAATAATAAAATCAAGCCCAGTATCCTGTTTCCAACAGTGGCCAATCTAGGTCATATGTACTTAGCAGTTTCCCCAAAAGACACAGGTTCCGCAATGCTTGTACTGGGTCAAGCATTGTTATCCTGGGTCCCTTCTTAATAATGGTTTATGGACCTTTCCTCCAGGAACTTCTCCAAACCTTTTTTAAACCCAGCTACACTAACAGCCTTTACTACATCCTCCAGTAACAAATTCCAGAGTTTGATTACACGTTGAGTGAAAAAATATTTTCTTTTATTAGTCTTAAATAGTTTACCCTATAGCTTCATTGCATGTCCCCTAGTCTTTCTATATTCTAATAACGTAAACAATTGATCTACATTTACCCGTTCCACTCCGTTCATTAATTTATAGACTTCTATCATATCTCCCCTCAGCCGTCTCTTTTCCAGGTTAAAGAGCCCTAACCTTTTTAGCCTTTCTTCATAGGAGTATCCTTCCATCCCCTTTACCATTTTGGTGGCTCTTCTCTAAACCTTTTCTAATAACGCTATATCCTTTTTAAGATATGGCAACCAGAATTGCACACAATATTCAAGGTGCGGTCTCACCATGGAACGGTATAGAGGCATTATAATATCTTTTGTTTTATTTTCCATTCCTTTCCTTATGATAGCTAGCATTCTATTTGCTCTCTTGGCTGCCGCTGCACACTGGGCCAAGGGTTTTAACATGTTATCCACAATGACGCCTAAATCTTTTTCCTGGGTGGTGGTTCCTAATGTGGAACCTTGCATTATATAACCATAGTTTGGGTTGTTCTTCCCTAGGTGCATAACTTTGCACTTGTCCACATTAAATTTCATCTGCCATTTTGATGCCCAGTCTTCCAATTTATCAAGATCCTCTTGCAATTTTCCACAATCCTCTTGGGTTTTAACAACTTTAAATAGTTTTGTGTCATCTGCAAATTTGATAACCTCACTCACTCGTTATTCCACTTTCCAGGTCATTTATGAATATGTCAAAAAGCAGCGGACCCAGCACAGATCCCTGGGGTACACCACTATTCACCTTTCTCCATTGGGAAAATTGGCCATTTAGCCCTCCCCTCTGCTTTCTATCTTTTAACCAGTTCCTGATCCACAATAGTACACTGCCTCCTATCCCATGACTCTTTAGTTTTGCCAAATGTCTCTCATGAGGGACCTTGTCAAAGGCTTTCTGAAAGTCCAGATATACTATATCAACCGACTCACCTTTGTTCACCTGTTTGTCCAGTGCAAGTTGTTTCTAGGTCAGGGTCACCCAAACCTGACCTGGGGACCCCCACAGCCAGTTAGTGTTTCTAAATCTCCACACTGAATATGCATGTAATAAATTTGCATATATTCTGTTTCCTGTGTATGCAAATTTTTCACAGACACATTTGCTGTGGACACCCAGAAAACCTCAATGGCTACCCTGAGTGCCCAGGACAGGTTCAGATGCCCTGTTCTTTATCAATGTTTACAGCATTACATCATCCATAGATCTATTGTGCATTTGTAGGTGGAGAGATAAGAGATGTGGCTACAGGGGGAGGCTGTATCCAGAAAGATGCGCTTAGATTTCTTCATACTGGTTGGGCCACTTGGTTTTTCTTTTCTTAGATTTGCTTCTCATGAAAGCAATGATTAGGATCAGTGTGCTAGCACAGAGGCTCTAACAAATAAGAGAAGGGGCTCAAGGTGTATGAGAGAAAGAGAGCCTTCAGATGAGACCTGCTCAAATATCTTAAAAAGAAGGCTTACAATCTATTTAGCATTTCAACCTTACAGTCATGCAGCTGTGAAATAAACCATGAACTTCGCCAGGTGCAACGCCGCTGGTCTCGTCATCACTCTCCTGATCTGTACATTCGCTTTTAGCAACTCTACGCTGATTACCATTCGGCTGTCCAATCAGCCAAACGGGCTTATTATACAGC
Source organism: Ichthyophis bannanicus (assembly GCA_033557465.1). NCBI lineage: Eukaryota > Metazoa > Chordata > Amphibia > Gymnophiona > Ichthyophiidae > Ichthyophis > Ichthyophis bannanicus. The sequence continues at coordinate 1,399,320,672 of CM066032.1, read as the reverse complement.
TGAGATCTCAGAAGCAGCTAATTCCTCTCGCCAGCTCTTCACTATCCTGCGGAAACTCTCATCTACCAGATTTCATAGTACCTCGACCATAGGGGCCCCTGACTCTCACTCCCTGGCTACTTTCTTCTCAGACAAAGTCCTTACCTTACGTGCCTCCTTCTCCATTCCTCCTCCACCTCCACCCTCACCACCTGTTTCTATCTGTAGTTCGCTTGCTACTGACCAGTTACCTCCGCCTTCTCCCCCCGTGTCCAACCGAGCTCTTGCTCATACCTGGTCCTCCTTCCATTCGGTGTCCTCTGCTGAAATTCTCTCCATATTGTCCACCTCTCGAAAGACCACTTGTGCTCTAGACCCAATTCCCTCTCGCTGGCTGTCTGAGCCCTCACTGCAGTTCATTCCGATTATCACTACCATTATCAATACTAGTCTATCCTCTGGTCTTTTCCCCTCCCCGTAGAAGTCAGCCATTGTTCATCCTCTTTTAAAACAACCATCTCTTGACCCTTCTGTCCTTGCACATTGGCGTCCTGTTTCAAATCTCCCCTTCTTATTTAAAATTCTGGAACGCTTTGTCTTTAATCAGCTATCCTCTCACATTGAATCCACCAATGCACTTCACCCCCGGCAAGCTGGCTTTCGACAGGGACATAGCACTGAGACTGTTCTTCTTGCGGTTTTAAATGAGCTTCACGTTGCACATGATCGTGGTGATGTTACTTTGCTAGTTTCCCTTGATCTGTCTGCTGCGTTTGACTTAATCGATCACACCCTTCTTCTCACTCGTCTTGCGGAGGTAGGTCTTCACGATACAGTTCTCCTTTGGTTTCGCTCCTTTCTCACGGCCCGATCCTTTTCTGTCACCCTCAATGGAAAATCATCTTCCCCTCTTCCCCTTACCTGTGGTGTCCCTCAGGGCTCTGTCTTGTCTCCTCTGTTGTTTAATATCTTCCTGGCCCCTCTACTCCTTTTGCTACAGCAGTACTCGGTATCTTCCTATGTCTATGCAGATGACATCATATTACTTTATCACACTTCCCCACTTTCTTTGGATCTCTCTCCTTTCAATATCTGTCTTTCACATGTGGCTTCTTGGCTTTCCCAACATTTCTTACGCCTCAACCCATCTAAATCCACGGCTATGTGGGTATCCTTTACTGGTTCTTGTCCTTCCTCTGCCCCTCTGATCGATTCTGTACCCATTCCTCTTGTATCTTCCTTTCGGTATCTCGGAGTAGTTCTTGATTCTTCCCTTTCCTTTCACGACCATATCTCCTCCCTCACTAGGCGCTGTTTTGCTACCCTTCGTCAAATTCGAGCTGTTCGCACATTTCTTCCTTTAGAATCTTTAGTTACCCTTGTCCTTGCCCTGATCACTAGCCGACTCGACTACTGCAATGTTTTCATGGCCAACCTTCCTAATTATCAGCTCCGACGCCTCCAACTTATTCAAAACACTGCTGCCCGTATCATCACTTTTGCCCGCCGTTTTGATCATATCACTCCTATTCTCCTCCGTCTGCATTGGCTGCCCCTATCTGTTCGCTTTCATTATAAAATTCTCATCCTCACCCACCGTGCTATCCACACCCATAACCCTCTGTATCTGGCCGATTTGGTTTCTTTGCATACGCCCTATCGCCAGCTCCGTGCTCTCCACGCTAACCGCCTGTCCTTGCCTTCCCCCTCCCATGCACATCTTGAAAAGACCCGTCACTCAGCTTTCTTTTTCCTTGGCCCATGGTTGTGGAATACTTTACCTTCGTCCCTTCGTCTTGAAATCTCTTATTCCCAATTCAAAGCCTCCCTTAAAACCTATCTTTTCCAAAAAGCATTTGACCTTCCCTTAGACCCCCCTCCCTGATGCAGTAGTTTTATTGTTGTCTTGTCTCAGCTAGGTCTTGGTTTTGTTTTCCCCTGTTTGTCGGTGTTTAACTGAGTCAGTTTGTGTTTGGTTGTGATTATTGTTTCTGTTTTTGCTTTGCACTGTCCTTTCTCTTCTTTCCTGTCCTCTTTGGCGTTCCTTTTCCATAGTTTGCAGTGTTGACCTTTTTGTTTTTCTTTGTACACCGCTTTTATGTTTCGGCCTAAGCGGTCTATCAAATTTTAAATAAAGATAAAGATGAACAGAGAAACCATCAGAGCATTGCTAAGGATTCAACAAACAGGTCATACCTGCATAACTTTAAATCCCAGCTGTATCATTCATCAGTCTCATCTGAACATGTAGCAAAACCACAATTATTCTTCACAACAATTTCACTACAAAACAACATCCGACATGATTTCACATTTCAGACTAACACGTCTTGCTTCAAGGAATTAACTTTGTTGTTGTTGTTAAGTGCCGTCGAGTCGGAGTCGACTCATGGTGACCCTCTAGATAGCTATCCTAAATTGTGTTCGGTCTCCAGTCAGGCGGCTCATTGTTGACAGACTGGTACCCGTAGCTGCTGTTATTGTAGCGATCCATCTCATTGCTGGCCTTCCTCTTTTGCGTTGACCTTCTATCTTGCCAAGCATAATGTCTTTCTCTAATGATCTCTCTCTTCGCATGATGTGTCCAAAGTATGAAAGTCAAAGTCTTGTCATCTGAGCTTCTAAAGAAAGCTTAGGTTTGATCTCCTCTAGTACCGACTGGTTTGTTCTTCGAGCAGTCCATGGTATACACAGTATTCGCCGCCAGCACCATAATTCAAAGGCATCAATTTTCTTCCTGTCTGTCTTTTTCACTGTCCAGCTTTCACATCCATATGATGTTATTGAAAAAACCATGGCTTGAACAAGTCGAATCTTTGTATGGAGAGAGACATCTCTGCTCTTGAGAATCTTATCTAGGTCTTTCATAGCCATTCTGCCAAGAGCAATGCATCGTCTGATTTCTTGACTGCTTGTTGCTTCTTTATTGATAGTTGATCCAAGTAGGTTAAAGTTGTTCACAATTTCAATTTCTTCTCCTTCAACGACGAACCTGTTGATTATGCCAGTTGTCATGATCTTTGTCTTCTTTACATTAAGGTGCAGGCCCATTTTGAGACTATGTTCTCTGATTGTGAGAAGCAAATGTTTCAGATCATCTTCACTTTCAGCCAGTAATGTGGTATCATCAGCATAGCGAAGGTTGTTGATGACTCTTCCACCAATCTTCACACCTCTGTTGTCTTCATACAATCCTGCTTCTCTGATGATTTGTTCTGCATACAAATTAAACAGGTAGGGGGAAAGTATGCAGCCTTGTCTTACACCTTTGCTTATTTTAAACCATTCTGTTTCTCCTTGTTCCGTTCGAACTGTTGCTTCTTGATCAATGTACAGATTGCGCAAGAGAACGATCAGGTGTTCTGGTATACCCATGCTTCTTAATGTGGCCCAGAGTTTCTCATGGTTTACACAGTCAAAAGCCTTGCTATAGTCGATAAAGCACAAATAGATATCCTTTTGGTATTCTTTAGTCTTTTCAAGGATCCATCTCACATCCGCAATGATGTCTCTCGTTCCTCGCCCTTTCCTGAACCCTGCTTGCACTTCAGGTAGTTCTTGTTCCAGGTATGGTTGTAATCTCTTTTAAATAATCTTCAGAAGAATCTTGCTGGCATGTGGGATCAGAGCGATTGTGCGATAATTTCCACAGTCAGTTGGATCACCTTTCTTTAGTATTGGTATAAACACAGATCTTTTCCAGTCAGTTGGCCATGATGTTGTCTTCCATATTTCTTGGCAGAGTCTTGTGAGTACGGTAACAGCTGCATCAGATTGCTGCAATACCTCTATGGGAATGCTATCAATGCCTGGTGCTTTGTTCTTTGATAAGGCTTTCAATGCTGCTTCAACTTCTTCTTTCATCACCAATGGTTCCCGATCATAAGGTACAGGTTGAAACGGCTGTTGGTCCACTTGATCTTTATCATATAAAAACTCTGTATATTCCTTCCACCTTTTCTTGATCTTCTCAGCATCATTCAACATAGAACCTTGAGCATCTTGTAACATTCCAATTCGAGGCTGGAACTTTTTCTTTAACTCTCGTAGCTTTAGGAAAGCCGATCTTGTTCTTCCTCTAATAGTTTCTGCTTCTATTTCCTTGCAAGTGTCATTGTAGTACTTTTCCTTGTCCTGTCTTGCTGCACGTTGGAAATCTCTGTTGAGTTCTGTGATTGTCTTTCTTTCTCCTCTGGCTTTAGCTTCTCTGCGTTTCTGGGCAATTTTCAGAGTTTCTTCCGTCATCCATTTTGGCCGTTTTTGCTTTTTCACCTTTTGTAGAGACTTCTCGCTTTCTTCCAACACAACCTTCTTGATGTCATTCCATAACTCTTCCGGAGCTCTGTCATTTGTATCTAAAGCAGCAAATCTATTTTGCAGGCAGTCTTTAAATTCCAGTGGTATATTCTCAAGGTCATATTTTGCTGCATTCATGAGTGGTTTGCTCTTTTTCAACTTTAGCTTGAGTTTGCATACTAGTAGTTGATGATCTGTACCACAGTCAGCTCCAGGTTTTGTCTTTGTTGATGTTACAGAGCTTTTCCATCGTTGACTTCCACATATGTAGTCAATTTGATTTTTATATAATCCATTCGGTGAAGTCCATGTGTACAGTCGCCACTTGTGTTGCTGGAAGAAGGTGTTTGAGATGAATACATCATTGGTCTTGCAGAAGTCTATCAGTCTTTCTCCAGCTTCATTTCTGTTGCCAAGTCCATATTTTCCAACTACTTTGCCTTCTTCTTTGTTGCCAACTTTTGCGTTCCAGTCACCCATGACTATCAGGATATCCTGTTTGCATGTTCTGTCAATTTCAGCTTGTGCTTGTTCATAGAACTCTTCAATTTCATTCTCTTCTGCAGCTGTTGTTGGGGCATATACTTGAATTATAGTTGTGTTGATAGGCAATCCTCGTAGACGAATAGAGATTAAGCGTTCGCTGACTGCATTGTATTTTATTACAGTTCTTGCAAGTTTCTTCTTTATTATAAATGCAACCCCATTTCTTCTTTGTCTTTCATTTCCAGCATAGTAGACCATGTGATCATCTGATGCAAAGTGCCCCATGCCAGTCCATTTCAGTTCGCTGACACCCAACAGATCAAGTTGTACACGTTCCATTTCATGCTTGACCACCTCCAACTTCCCTTGGTTCATGCTTCGTACGTTCCATGTTCCAATGTGTAAGACATCTTTACAGCTTCTGACTCTCATTTCAAGCGCAGCTACATCAGCAGTCAGACTTCCCGAGGGCTTTGATCCAACCACATCATAAATGCTGGCTTTACTCTGAAAAGTCTTCAGCTCTTCCCCAGTAGCTAGTTGAGTGCCTTCTGACCTGGGGGTCTCATCTTCCAGCACCATAGCACAATTTGTTTTGTTGTAACTATCCATTGGGTTTTCATGGCAAGATACAGAAGTAGATTGCCGGGCCTTTCTTCCGCGCTGTTTAAGTTTGGTGTTGTTGCCGTTGTCACAAAAATGTGATCCTCCGCCGTCAACACTGCCCCATTCTGCTGCTGCCCAGATGGGTGGTTTGTCTTGGTCTGGCACCTCAGCTGAGACCTGACCATCTTGGGAGACCCTGCCAGTAGTTAAACTACCGATAGTTTAGCTCTCAGCATCACTGATGCACGCAAGCCCTCACAGCACGACAAGCTGCAAACCAAGTGAGAGGGAATTAACTTTACACAAACAGAAACCCAACTGCATCAAAAGCTAGCTCCCAAGCTAGTGCTTTACATAGAAACCAGTGCCAGAATATAAAGCTCCCAACCAAGTCCAATCCAGATGTACATAACCATTTAATACAATTAACCACATCTATCATAGATTATGAATTAGAGAAGTCTACTATGTCTGATTGTTTAGACCAGTAGTGCCTAATGATTTCAAATAGAAGATCCATTTTTGTTCTATAAAATGTAAATGTCCCAATTAATCACCGCCCCACCAAACTAATACTGCTTGATCTACTAAGATTCTCATAAGCAACATCATCCCCTCTCTTGGGCACTGGACATTATCATATGGGGTTGGCCCGTTTACTAGGCAGGCTCGGCAACCGCCTAGGGTGTCAGGACTTGGTGGGTGGCACAGCGGCTATGTGCTGCCGCTTTGGTGCCCACTGCAGGCCATGTGCTTCGGCACACATGGCCTGCTGCTTCTGACCCCCCTCCGATGCAACTTCAGACCAGGTTAGTTTTGAACAAATGGAAGGCAAAGAAATTATCAGAAGGCTCTATATACCAGCATGCTTGCACATTTTGAAAACAGTACATACCTATTGCCCAGTGATTAAGGGAATTATTTTAGAAGCATTATTTGGGGGTTCACATGTGGTCATTTTAGAAAAGGCTGAATTTACATGTGGATATCCTTACAATGCAGAAGTTGCATTGGGGGTGGGGGGGGGGAGTGCCGGGAACATGGTTAGTGAGTGCCCTGAATGGTCAAAAATCTAGATCTGTATTCCCCATTTCATAGAGGGAATACACACATATGACGTAACTTGCCCATGCTTCGATTTACACCTGCTCCCTGGCACATTTAGGTTTTTAAAAAGTGCTCATTTTGGCTAAGCCCTTTAGATGGGGGATTAAGAGGATTGTCATCCTTAATCCCCCATTATTTCAATCCCCAAATTCTAATTAAATGAAGACAGCAGCCTCTGTAGTTTATTGATGACATTTGCATGCATGGGTTTGCAAAATGGCCCACAATGCAATGAGGATTTCACCTGTAGATTAGTAAAATGGCTCCTTCAAATCCAGGTTATCAGCAAATGCACGTGCACTCCTCTTCCTCCTTTTAGTAGGCTCCATGCTTGGCAGACTCTCCACTAAAATACTGCCAAAATTATGCATGCCATGATCTCGATGTTGCAATTTCCATCTCCACATACGATCTAAAAGGGGCATTTCCACTTCCTATAAAATCAGGAAGGGACACAAATCTCTAGAAAGCAAATCATGCAAGAAAAAAAACAGCCGCAAAAATCACTGTAGGACATTTGTTCAATATTGCCAAATCCCAGAGCCAGGTAAATTTCACGGTGCTCTTTGAACATGGTTTTGCATGTCCAATTCTTTGTTCAATAGTTTTGCTCCAAGAATATGCAGAAATGAAAGCTTTGGTTAAAAGAAGCTCTATTTCAAAATTGCACCAGAAAATTGTCTTGCTAGCTGTCTGTCTTCCTTTTACGTTTTCAAAAAAGTGCAGAAATCCATAAGTCCAGGGAATAAACTAATTTTCTGAATTTCTGAATGAATTAGCACAATTTTCCTGATTAAAACACAATTGCTTTTCCTTTATTTACATTACCACCTTTACAATGAGAGCTGGTAAAGAAAATAAAACCAGATATAAGAGGGCAGAAGTCATCAGGACATATAGTCTACAGAAACTATCTCCTGCCCCCACACTGGGTCCTCCTTCTAATTCCAGAAACAGTTTCTGCTGCCACACTCTCCACTTTTTACAGTCTTTCCACGGTGAAGGCAAGAGGAGGGAAAGGCAGCCGTCTGCAGGAACATGCATCTATTTGAAATGCCATTTCCCATGCAATATCGTTATTAACACAAAACAACAAGGATAAAAAGAAAACGCGGGAGTTCTTTCTGTGTCATTAGTAGTGTGCATGTTTAGGCATGTGTGCATGAGGATTGGAATTGAGACGTTGAGGTCAAGACGTACACTATTCCGGCGGTACTTTAGAAAAGGTTCTGCCAAACGTGGAGCCTTTTCTAAAATATGCTTAAGAAACTGCAGGAGTACATGTGTATTTGCAAGCACGTTGAGTCGGAGTCATTTTACAGTTCTACAGGTGGGAAAAATCAGCAGAGATAACTTGGCAACTTACAGTACATTGTAAATTGGTATTTTGCAAACTCATAGGTTTAAATGGTCCCAATTAACTACAGAGGCTGCTATCTTTAATTCATTTCCGTTTGGAAGGAGATAACCCCCTTAATCCCTACTGTAAAGAGCTGGTCAGAATTACCACTTTTTGCAAAAAGAAAGGGAACTGGATTTAGCTCATGCCTTTTTTCAGGAGTTCGAGGTGAGTTACATGCCCATAATGTAGGTGTTTTTCTGACCCTGGAGGGTTACATTCTAAGCTTATACCTGAAGCAATAGAGGGTTAAGTGACTTAGCCACGATCACAAGGACCCATACAGGCTAGGAAGCAGCTGGAAATCCTGGCATGGATAATTTTGAGCATACATATACATTCCCTATATGAAATGGGGAATACGCAAGTAGAGTTTTGGCCTGAGCAAGCCAAGCCATTCCCTAACCATGCCCCCTTGCAATTTCTACATATTATAGACATGCATGTATAAATCTAGCCATTTACCAAATCACCATTTACATGTAGATGCCATTTCCATGTGCTAATGCCAGATTTTCCACATGGAAATGCGAATAAGGCTTTCAGAATAACCCCCGATAGTTCAGTAGGCATTAATTGAAGAATAGTGCACCAGTTGGCAAATAGTATCTACTACTGAGTGATAGTGTCCACTAGTGAGTGATAGTGTGCACTATTAACAAAACTGCCCTGACAAGAAAGTTTTACAAACCCCCCCCCCCCCCCCACAAATGACATGAGAAACTAAACAATGTTTTTTTTTCCCCTGCACACTCTTAGCAGTTCAAAGAGGAGAGAAATTCAGCATGGTAAGTCATTCAGAGAAAATTGCCACCCTGATTCCTGCCATCCTGCCACAGAACTCAGCACACTTCCTTCTGTTTCCACTGCAGTGAAGAGGGAAGAGACGTGTAAACAAGAGAAGTACAGGAGCAGGCGATGCATGGATAGAGTTGCACTGCAGACCAGCCTGTGGCTGCGGATTAGACAAGGCAGCAGCTCCCAAAGACCCTGAGAGAGCAGCAAGCTATGCCGGTGAGTGAGGGAGAAGAGTGCCCTGATGGGGAGGGACAAGAAGTTAGTAGAAATGCTTGTAGCATGGAAATGAAGCAAAAATGGGAAAAAGAGGGGGGGGGGGGTGTTGGGGTATTTTCTGGGTTTGTGTGTAGAAGCGAGCAGTCATTAGTAAATTTCATGAGTAAAATATGAATGGGCTGTACAATATGTAAATACATGTAAATCAGCTCATCGATATTAAGCCTCATGATTTGTGTTAAGCTTATAAAAGTTATCTACATTACAAGAAAAGTATCTCAGCTTGAACACGTTATTATGACTGCCTGAATCTCAACTATGACCTGATGACCCTCCTCCTTCCCGAAGACCTGAGCATGTGAAAACCATGGCTTAGCTGGCACCATTTTGAGGAATGGACTGAGCACTTGTAGGATTAGGGTAAGGAAATCAGGAGAACATGGGAGGGGGGGGGGGTTAGGTTCTAGAAGGGAGATTTGAGGAGAACATCATGTTTCTAGCGGACAGTGGCTCGGGGGAGATTTTGGCTTAAAACTTTGACTGGAGATGAGTGGGTAGCCATCTAGTGTTATCATGGCTGGCAAATCTCATACATTACTGCTAACAATATATCTGTCCATGCGACCTCACCTTTTCAAATCCAAGCCCAAGGTGGTTACATTCAGGTATGATAGGTATTTCAATGCCCATAAGTGCTTACTATCTATGGTGTTATTATGTGCTAATATGCATTAAGATGCGCTATTAACTGCAGCTTCTATTTTATGTAATGGAAACTATTTACTAACAACACACAGCAGCACACTTTAGTAAATCCAAGCCTAAGGGGATCTTTTAAATAAGGTCTGCTAAGGTTTTGCACTTCATGTGTGTTACCTCCGGGTTAGCTGTCAGGGGCATGACCAGTATGTTCCCATCATGATGGGCCACTCTAACATGCGCTCCAGTAAGGTGGGTTTACTTAACGACTCCTATAGAGGTGTGCTTAGGTGAACTCATGTTAAAAGCCTTATTGCCCTGGCGCTAGTGGTAATGTGATCTCCACATCCTCACTGTGCCCTTTCCCCACTCCATCCTGCGATGAGAGGTTAATTTGCATTTTAGCATGCGGTGGCTGGCCTGCCCCCATGTTAATGTTCCCGGCAGCCAATTGCTGCTTTATAAAAGAGGCACAAAGTCTGTGCCTGAGGCAATAGAGCATTAAGTGATTTATCAAAAATCTCAGGGAGCATCAGTGGGAAAAACAAGTTGAGCCTGCTTGCAGCCCACTAATCTAACCACTAGTTGACTCTCCTTCATATTTCTCAACATCAGATTAAGCAAGTGCAACTGTGCCAAAGCACAGCGGCATGTCGTATTTTTGGTGTCTCCCGGTATATTGCAGTGACCCTTCTACTACAATTACATTGACTTAAAGTCCCCAATCAGATTTGTTTTAAGTTTTTTGTTCTTTTATATAGATTTTAAATGATTTTGTTCCAGAATATCTTTTGTTATGGTTATTTCATTTATAACATGTAAATCTAAACATTTACAATCTGCCAGTACTTTGTTGTTTCATCCATGCAGAGGTATTTGTTGAAATCAATGTTTTATGCGCACTGTTCCCTACATGGTGGCGCAGTACTGGTCTGAATTACCCAGGTAATTAAAAAATATTCCTTCTCTATTTCAGTTTCGAAAAGAACTGAAAACTTGGTTGTTTAAATCTAATTAGTTGAATAGTTTTTTATTTATATCTTTTTTGTCTTTTTTGTTTATTCTCTTTGCTATAAAACCACACAAAATCACTGTTTTGATTGGGATCTTTGTGGTATACGAACCTTAATTAGATTAGATTAGATTTTTTGCATTAAAATGCTATTTAAAGAATGCTTTTCAGAAAGATAAGTTATTTAAGGGAGACAAACTTGCTATGTTAGAAGGCACTAAACCCAACATCAAAGAGCATACAAGAAAATTCTTGTAGTCATTAATGCTCTAAAATTATCAAATTTCCTAGTCTGAGTGCCTCAATTGCTAAATTCTATGAAACTTTCACATTTCAATTAATATCTATATCCTGGGAAATTCTGAACAAAAAAGTAATTGCCTATTTTTTATACAATATATTAAACATATTAGTATTTAAAAATTATTAGAAATATGCACAGTTCTAAAATGCTCAGAATCTAAAATATATGTCAGCCTTTGTATCACTCTCAGTTTTAAAAAATCTCCCTGTATTAACGTCTGAATTTGAGACTTAAATTAATATCGAAAGTCTAACATAATACCCAAATATCTAGTTTCTACAATAATTTGCAATTTCATTTCCATCCAGCCTAATTGTAGTTGGCCAATTTAAAAAGTTATCACATGTGATAATCATTGTTTCAGTCGTTTTAGGATTAATTAAAAGCCACAGCCAATATGACATCTGAGGGAACTCCATTACTAGTTTAGTTGACATCACATCACTGACAGCTAAAAAAACAGATATAAACAGTAACATATTGTCTGCATAAATTCTAAACAGAACACCTAATTCACACAAAAGAGCACAAAGTGGGAGAAGATTTCAATAATGATGCTAAGAGCGTAGAGCCCTGTGGTATACTAGTGGGCATATCAAACCATTCTGAATAACTGTCCCCCATCCATCTATCTGTTCAGAATGAGTGGAACCATTTTTATACTGTTTCATCACTTCCAATATCTCTTCATCTAACAATAAGAACTTATGGAATCACGGAATCAAAGGCCAAAAATGTCAACAAACATTAAGAAAGCACCTTATGTATTTTCTATACCTTTGATGATGACATCACCTAAAGAGGCAATCAGTGCTTTGGGGACTATGGTACAATCTGAAACCATGTTGCCAGTAATCCAGACTGTTATTAGAGTTAAGAAAATTGTCCAATCGATAAGTAAACTTCCCTAGAAGGCGAATGTTTGAAATTGAGCAGTAGCTTGCACAGTTGGTTATTGAAAGAGTAGGCTTCTTTAAAAAAAGGTCATATAGATGAGTCTTTTAAAAACTGCAGTAACAAACTGGAACTAAATATTAAACATACAAAATTGCAAAGAAAGCTGGCAATAGACTCTTGCACTAGTTTAACATTAGGAGTCAACACTTCATGAAAGGACAGGAGGAAGAAGAATTCATTTTATAGAAAATCTCAATTTCCTGATCAGAAATGAAAGGCCGCGGGCCCACGTGCCCGCTTGCCGCCGCTAACCGGGGGGGCGGCGGGTGTGCAACCCCTGCCCCCACGTGGAAAGGAGAAGGCTGCCGGCGGTAGCGTGGGGCATGTAGTTGAACCACATTGGCTCCCGTGGGTGAGTGAGGAGTGCGCGAGCCAATGGGGGATCGTGCAGGTCTGGGGGGGAGGCGGGGTGAGGGCGGAGCAAGCTGGCTGGTCGTCAGTCACCGGAGGAGGGCAAGAAGGTGGCTGGTGATCCACAGAGCTCCGTGGCAGCAACATTTTGAATTTTCGTGCAGCTGAGGCACCGGAGAGGCAGCGGTCGGCGGGAGCACCTTAAAAGGCTGCCCATTGGTCCCGGCAGTTGCTGACGCGCTGGTGAGCAGGGGAGGCGTATGAGGAAATGAGGCCTCCGAGGAGTGGAGCGCGACGAGTGGCAGCGGCGGAGAGAGCAGGCCAGTAAATCATTTGTATCAGTTAGGAGAATTTTGTGGGAGTGGGCCTGGTTTTGAAGGTTTGTGGTTAGGGGTGGCATGCCTACACGGTAAGGCTATGGGGGCAGGGGGAAAAAAGGGGTGAGCTGGGGAGTGAGCAGCTGGGTGGCTTCAGCAGTTAGGGGGTGCTCTATGGGGGAACTGCAAAAAGGGGGGGATTTGAGGGGAAGACGTGTGGGGGTGCAGGCCGGGGGGGGATGGGTGAGGAGGTTCTTGCCCGTCAGTGGCGAGGTGGTGCAAGCACCGGTGAGGGGTGGTGTAGCACTAGGAGAGCGCTGGGCGGTGACTCTTGCGAGGGGGGGGTCGGGTAGGGCTCCCAGGGACTTCAGGAGTGGAGGAGTAGCCTAGTGGTGGGAACACTGGCTTGGTAACCAAGCAACCAGGCTTCAATTCCCACTAGCACTCCTGGTGGCCTTGGGCAAGTCACTTAACCCTCCATTGCCTCAGAAGAAAGGCCTGGCAATCTACTTCCAGTGACACTGCCAAGAAAACCCGGGAGCCTCTGGGTCACCAGGAGTCAGGACTGCCTCGAAGGCACACATTGCATTTGAGGTGCGGCTGGGGCAGTCGGGGGAAAGGGGGCCCTCCAGGGGGGGGCGGGGGCAAGGGGGCAGCAGGGCTAGGGCTTTTATCTTGGGGGGAGGACAGCAGAGTGGCGGGGCAGGCCGGGCAGGTGGGGTGTGGGCTTGGGGGCCATTGGGGCTGGCCTATGGTGCCAGGCGGATGTTATCTGGCTGCGTGGAAGCATTGGCTCGGTGGAGGGCAGGGATCCTCAAGGGTGGAGCGGTTGGGAGCATGGCACCCCCCGTGGGTTATGGCGGGCCCCCCTCCCTCCCTTGGTGTGCTCTGCTTTTTTCTTCACAGATGCTGCCCGGAGGGTTGCCTGCGGCGGGCCGGAAGAGGAGCACCGCAGAGGGGTGAGGTCGATGAGGAAGCTGTGTGGGGTGAGCAGGTTCCAGAGACGACGGGGGACTACGGGGAAGTGCTGCAGTCGGACAGCGGGCGCCTGGCTCAGGATGGCGGTGCTCGGTTGGTGCGGCCTTTGGCTTCTGGGGCAGGTGAGTTGCACAGTGGGTGAGCAGAGCTTGGGAAGGAGGGGGAAGAGCAGGGGGGGGTGGGGGGTCAGGCGACAAAGAAGCAAAGACGCTCCTGTAAGAGACGACATAGGTCGGGGTCCACGGCGTCTTCGTCATTCGAGGCGTTATCATCTCAGTGGGCTTGGAGAGCGGGGTACGTGTTGAAGATGGCTCCGGCACGGGGGGAGCAGTTTCGGGTTGTTCGGCGACCACGCATGCTTCTTTTGCTGCGCTCGGGGAGGGAGTGCCGCGGAAGTTGCGGCGGAAGATCCGAAAAGGCGGTATATTGACATTTTAGGCTCCTGGGGGGTAGGAGGCAGTTGGGTGATAGTAAACGGAGGAGGAAGGAGAATGAAAAGCAGGGAGGGTTCGGAAGGTGTCGCGCAATGTCATTAACTGGACGAGAGCCTTCCTGAGGTTGGCCAGTATCAGGGGTCATCGCTACCCTGGGCAGTACGGGATGCCATTAGCCTATGCGGACCCTATCTTAGAAGCAGCACAGACTCACGACGGTTGGGCATGACTCAGCTGCACGGAGAAGTTTTGCGGGATAAGACAGAGGAGCATAAGTGGCTGTCCTGTGGAACGGAGGTTATCAACTTATTGGCTGACGTAGATGGCAGCCAGGCGGGGCGCAGAGGGCGGTGAGGGATGGAAAGGGGGGCATGGCAGCATCGGCAGATATGGGGCGGCCCGTTTGGGGGGGGGAAGGTGTGCTGGGGGGTATTCAGCAATCAAATGTGTCAAAAAAGGGGTGGCTAGTGGCTCCCCGCCCGGCCCCCCAAAAAAAAAAAAAGTAAGGATTTTGTGGGCCTGCCTCCTACGCCTATACAGGTGGAGGCGCTTAGGCTCAGTGTCACGTCAGGACATGCTAGGGAGATAAAGTTCCTAGATGAAATAAATGACTGCTTCTTGGAGCAGCTGGTTCATGAACCGACCAGAGGGGAAGCCATATTAGACCTAATACTTAGTGGAACACCAGATCTAGTGCCAGAGATAAGGTTGTTGGAGCCACTTGGCAATAGTGATCATAGCATGATTGCCTTTGATTTAATTAGTGGAGGAGGGATAGTAAGCAAATCCACAGTACTACCTTTTAACTTTCGAAAGGGAGACTATGATAAAATGAGGAAAACAGTTAAGAAAAAACTAAAAGGAACAGTTGCAAAGGTTAAGTGGAGGAGTGGCCTAGTGGTTGGGGCAAGGTACTTCAGGCCGAAAGGTCGGGGGTTCAAATCCCACTAGAGGACAGCAACCTTGAGCCGGAAGGACTGGGGTTTCCAGTCCCACAGGTGCTCCTTGTGGTCTTGGGCAAGCCACTTAACCCTCCATAGCCCATGTTCCCTGTAAAATAGTTATCTCCAAGTTATAATGCCCTGTTCAATGTAATTTCAGTTTGTTCAATGTAAACCGCACTGATGCAGAATAGCACTGTATATAAGAGAATGTAAATAAATTAATTAATTAAAGACGTACATCAGGCTTGGCTGTTGTTGAAAAATACTATCTTGGAAGCCCAGACCAGCTGTATTCCATGCTCTAAGAAAAGTGGAAGGAAGTCCAAAAAACTGCCAGCATGGTTTAAAGGTGAGGTCAGAGAGGCTGTTGTTGCCAAAAAAGCATCTTTCAGGAAATGGAAAAAAGAGACAAACAACGAAACCTGGAAACAGCACAAGCACTGGCAAGTCAAATGTAAGGCATTGATAAGTCAGGCAAAGTGAGACTTTGAGAAGAAGCTTGCTGCGGAAGCAAAAACGCGAAGTAACGACCTTTTCAAGTACATTCATAGCAAAAAACCTGTGAGAGAGTCAGTTGGTCCATTAGATGATAAAGGGGTTAAAGGAGCACTAAGAGACGACAAGGCGATAGTGGAGAGACTGAATGAATTCTTTGCTTCAGTCTTTACTGAGGAAGATGTAGGGATGTTACCCATGACTAAAGTGGTATTTAAAGGTGCGGAAGAATTGAAGGAAATATCGATACATCGGGAAGATGTATTACAACTATTAGATAAGCTGAAGAGTAGCAAATCACCTGGGCCGGATGGTATACATCCAAGGGTGTTGAAAGAACTGAAATACGAGATTGCAGACCTGCTATTAGTAATCTGTGAACTATCATTAAAATTATCTCTAATACCTGAAGATTGGAGGATCGCCAATGTAACACCAATTTTTAAAAAGGGTTCCAGGGGTAATCCGGGAAACTACAGACTGGTGAGCCTCACATCAGTACCGGGAAAAATGGTAGAAACCATCATAAAGAATAAAATTACTCAGCATGTAGATAGTCACAACCTAATGGGAGACAGCCAACATGGCTTTAGACAAGGAAGATCTTGTCTTACTAATCTGTTATGTTTTTTTGAAGGAGTGAATAATCAGATGGACAAAGGTGAGTCGGTTGATATTGTGTATCTGGACTTTCAGAAAGCCTTTGACAAGGTCCCTCATGAGAGACGTTTGGCAAAACTAAAGAGTCTTGGGATAGGAGGCAGTGTACTATTGTGGATCAGGAACTGGTTAAAAGATAGAAAGCAGAGGGTAGGGGCTAAATGGCCAATTTTCCCAATGGAGAAAGGTGAATAGTGGTGTACCCCAGGGATCTGTGCTGGGTCCGCTGCTTTTTGACATATTCATAAATGACCTGGAAAGTGGAATAACGAGTGAGGTTATCAAATTTGCAAATGACACAAAACTATTTAAAGTTGTTAAAACCCAAGAGGATTGTGGAAAATTGCAAGAGGATCTTGATAAATTGGAAGACTGGGCATCAAAATGGCAGATGAAATTTAATGTGGACAAGTGCAAGGTTATGCACCTAGGGAAGAACAACCCAAACTATGGTTACACGATGCAAGCTTCCACATTAGGAACCACCACCCAGGAAAAAGATTTAGGCGTCATTGCGAATACCATGTTAAAACCCTCGGCCCAGTGTGCAGCAGCGGCCAAGAGAGCAAATAGAATGCTAGGTATGATAAGGAAAGGAATGGAAAATAAAACAAAAGATATTATAATGCCTCTATATCGTTCCATGGTGAGACTGCACCTTGAATATTGTGTGCAATTCTGGTCACCGTATCTTAAAAAGGATATAGTGATTTTAGAAAAGGTTCAGAGAAGAGTCACCAAAATGGTAAAGGGGATGGAAGGATACTCCTATGAAGAAAGGCTAAAAAGGTTAGTGCTCTTTAACCTGGAAAAGAGACGGCTGAGGGGAGATATGATAGAAGTCTATAAATTAAATGAAAGGAGTGGAACGGTTAAACGTAGATCGATTGTTTACCTTATCAGAATATAGAAAGACTAGGGGACATGCAATGAAGCTACAGGGTAAACTATTTAAGACTAATAAAAGAAAATATTTTTTCACTCAACATGTAATCAAACTCTGGAATTTGTTACCGGAGGATGTAGTAAAGGCTGTTAGTGTAGCTGGGTTTAAAAAAGGTTTGGACAAGTTCCTGGAGGAAAGGTCCATAAACCATTATTAAGAAGGGACCCAGGATATCAATGCTTGAACCAATACAAGCATTGTGGAACCTGTGTCCCTTGGGGAAACTGCTAGGTACATATGACCTAGACTGGCCACTGTTGGAAACAGAATACTGGGCTTGATGGACCTTGGTCTGACCCAGTATGGCATATCTTATGTTCTTATGGCTCTGGCTTCGGTAGTACGGGAGGCGACGGGATGGTGGGGTGTTTGAGGGGGATTTATGTATGGGCTTACTGTGCCAGAATAGGGGTGGGTTGGAGAGAATGATTTCGGGAGGAAATGCGGGACGGGGAGTTTGATGGCGAAGCTGGATATCGGATCCGCGTTTCGATTGTTGCCGGTACACCCCTCAGCATTTCCTTTGTTGGGTTTTTGTTTTGAGGGTCATTACTATTTTGCTAAGTGCTTGCCAATGGGTTGCTCAGTGTCCTGTTCTTATTTCGAGAATTCAGCCCATTCATGTATTGGGTCTTGGTGAGACGGGGGATGTGCGACTGTGGTCCATTATTTAGGCGATTTCCTGTTTGTGGGCTAGGTGCAGTCCACTCGGTGCGAGGAGCTGCTGGACGGGTTCATGAGGCTGGCTCGGGAATGGGGTGTCCCGTTGGCAGGGGGTAAGATGGAAGGTCCGGCAGCCTGCATCACATTGTTAGGGGTGGAATTGGACACGGTCAACATGGTGGCGCATTTGCCGATGGGCAAAGTGATGCAGTTGCGGGTCCTAGTTGCAAACATGATGGGAGCTTCTAAGGTAGCACTGCGAGACATGCTGGCCCCTGTGAACTTCGCGTGCCGGGTCATTCCGAGGGGGCGGGTGTTCCTCCATCAGGTGTCCTTGAGCCGCATCAGCGCATCAGGGTATCGCGGAGTTTTAGGGCTGATTGGGGTGTCTGGGACAAGTTCCTGAATGGTTCAACGGGGTATCAGTATTAATGGAGAAAGAATTTCCACATGGGATTTGCAGCTTTTCACGGATACGGAGGGCGGCCTAGGATTGGGTATATATTTGGGGGGTTCTTGGTCTGCGGGGGCATGGCCGCAGGCTTGGCGGGAGATGGGTATGACTGACAACATAACCTTTTCTGGAGCTGTTCCCAATATTGGGGGTTTTGCAAATATGCAGCTTGTCTAGCCAGAGCTCCAAGTTGCTTTGGTGGTGCGACAATGAAGCGGTGGTCAGTGTGATTAATTGCTATGCTCCGCGCTGTTTTCGGGTGGCGGTTTTAATGAGGGAGGTGGTGCTAGTTTGCTTGCGGTTGAAGGTTGTGTTAGGGCTCGTCATATACCAGCGCTTTTGGCACAATGGCCTGTGGATATGCTGAACCTGCTGCGAAGTTCGGTGTCAGTGGCGACATGGCGGGCTTATCGGCGAGGCTGTGACAGCATAGTGGAATTGCTGGTTTTGCGGGGTTGGCAGCAGGGTCCGGCATCGGACCATCTATTGGGCCAGTACGTCCTGGCGGCGAAGGCCGCCGGAGCAGCAGGATCGACAGTGCGGGCACATTTAGCAGGGTTTACATTCTTTGCGAAGGCAGTGGGTTGGGAGGCATCTGGGCGGGGGGGGGGGGGGTTCCGGGTTCGTAGGCAGCTGCTGGGTTGGGAGCGGGCTCATCCTTCGCCGGTCGACAGGTGGCAGCCTAGCACACATAAGCTGCTAAGGGAGTTTTGTGCAGCATTACCGTTGGCAGCAGCATCAGGATATGAGGCCGCGCTTTTAAGGCGATATGTTGTTCGGCCTTTTTGGGGTTTTCTAGGTGGGGGAACTGTTTGCTGCATCCAGTGTGGGGAAGGCGGGCGGTGCCTTCTGGTGCAGCATGTGACCTTGAGTTTGGGGGAGTTGCGTATAGGCTCGGCTAAGTCCAAGACGGATCGGAAGGATAGAGGAGTGGGGGTACGCCTGAGAGCAATCCGTGGTTCCCTGACTTGCCCGGTGGCAGACATGGATGCCTACCTGCGCGGTAGGCCGCGGGGGAGTGGCTACCTCTTTGTGCATGAGAATGCTCGAGCGCTATCGTGGTTCAGTTCACAGCGGTTCTGCGGATGACACTCCACCATTTGGGGGGCTGGATCCAGTTTACTTTGCTCCGCATTCGTTTCGGATTGGAGCAGCAACTAGCGCTGCGGAGGCTGGGTTGACTGCACAGGAGAATCAGCGGATAGGCCGATGGCAGTCGAGTGCGTTTCACGGGTCTGTGTGCTTATGAGGTGAGAAGGGCAGAACGGATACTAACTGTTTATTTTCTTTTAGATGTCGGCCGGACTCCAGGTTGCTGGGGGTTGATAGGCCATTTGGTCGTGTGTGGGGCTGGTCAGCGATCAGTGACAAGACCGTCGAGGCCGAATTTGGGTTTGAGTGCCTCTGAGGTGACCGTCTCATGGCTGGACGGGCGTGGGCTGCAGTGGATGCGGCTCCTGCCTTTGCTTGGGCACCTTGGGCATGAGATGGGTGCACCAGTGTTACTGTTGCTGCATTTGGGAGGCAACGACTTGGCATCCTGGACTGGTAAGCAACTGATCGGAGCAGCAAAAAGAGAGTTGGCCGCGGTGCTGTCAATGTTTGACAATGTGTTTTGTTATGGTCGGATATACTTCCAAGGCCTGCTTGCTGGGGCCACCGGTGGTGGTCTCGTGGGTTGATTAAGATTAGTCGGCACATTGGCCAGTCAGCAGGGGGGATGGCAGATTTGGCATTCATGGGTCGAGGTGGAGTGCGCCGGTTTATATCAGCAGGAAGGAGTGCGTCTGTCCCCGGTTGGGGTGGATTTGCTCCTGAACGACTGGCAAGAGGCTTTGGAATATGTGGGGCAGGGAAGGGCAACTGTTCGCAGCTTAGCCTTGGGGGGTGGCACAGGGATGGTGGTCCCTGTACCTGTGGTGGGATCCTGGAGGTGTCCGGGGTCCGGAGCCGGTGGTGAGATGCAGGGTGGGGTGGGGTACCCCTGACCCAGAGAAACCCTCGGGGCTCTTGCTAATAATATGGCGGAGCCGGAAGAGGGGGGGATGGAATGGCCTGGGGCCGGTTCACAGCGGAAGCGGGCGGAACTCACCTTGCTACTCACACGGCTGGTGAGGATTCGTTCCGCGGCCGGAATTCAGTTGATGAAGGATTGCTGTTGGTGGTTGTTGATGGATAATGTTGTATGGTTAATAAAGCTGCGACCAGTTTTGATTCCCAATTGTTGTATTGTGGTTATTTGTAAGGGGGGGTGGCGGGGCCTGGGGTGAAAGGGGGGGGTGGGGTGGGGACAGGAGCACCATGTCCGCCTTACCCGTTTAATGAAAGGCCGCGGGCCCTCGTGCCCGCTTGCTGCCGCTAACCGGGGGGGGGGCGGCGGGTGCACAACCCCTGCCCCCACGTGGAAAGGAGAAGGCTGCCAGCGGTAGCATGGGGCAAGTAGCTGAACCCCATTGGCTCCTGTGGGTGAGTGAGGAGTGCGGGAGCCAATGGGGGATCGTGCAGGTCTGGGGGGGGAGGCGGGGCGAGGGCGGGGCAAGCCGGCTGGTCGTCAGTCACCGGAGGAGGGCAAGAAGGTGGCTGGCGACCCCCTCGCCCATCCCTAGGTTTGGCAACGAAGGGGGAGGGGGGTTGCAGCTGGAGGGGGAAGGCGGGATCCCGGAGGTGTCCGGGATCCGAAGCCGGTGGTGAGATGCAGGGCGGGGGTGGGGTACCCCCGACCCGGAGAAACCCTCGGGGCTCTTGCTAATAATATGGCGGAGCCGGAAGAGGGGGGATGGAATGGCCTGGGGCTGGTTCACGGCGGAAGTGGGCGGAACTCACCTTGCTACTCACACGGCTGGTGAGGATTCATTCCGCGGCCGGAATTCAGTTGATGAAGGATTGCTGTTGGTGGTTGTTGATGGATAATGTTGTATGGTTAATAAATCTGCGACCAGTTTTGATTCCCAATCGTTGTATTGTGGTTATTTGTAGATAACATGGAAGAGTACGTGCAGATTCACAGTTTTTGCATCAACCACTTGTTAATTATAGTGGACACAAATACACAGCACATGTTGGATTACTGTGTTATTGTCTTCTCACCATTTTATGGAACAATGATGATACAACTTTGAATGGATGTTAGTCCTCATTAAGATGACTTGCTTGTCCCTTTCTTTCCGTAAACAATTCCATTTTAGAAAAATATGTGGTGGATGCTAAATCTCCTTTTCCTCCTCTTATCATTCCCTAACCATCAATTTTGTAAAATGACGCTACACCAAAAAGAAGAATATGCCAGGCCACTCTGACAGTCCTACAGATTCCAAGGCCACAGGGAAGAACAGCCACAAATGATGTTTGCTGCAAATACCCAGGGCACGAATAGACAAAAGGACAGATATACTTCAGCAAACTTACAACTCCTAGAAGGATAGCTCTCCTTTTTCCACTTCTCATATAGCCTATCATTCTTAAAATTTCAGAGTAGCCTTGTTAAGGAATGCCAGAAAATAGAATGAATTTCAAATCAAAATTTTTACCCTTGAATTTCATATTTAGCCTTCCTTCATCTTCTACCCGCAAACTATCTATATCAAATTTTAGTTATCAATGAGAAATGGCAAACTTGTAAGCACAGCAATTTTTCTTTTGAAGATATTTTAAAGCATTGCTGGCTTTCTTATTTTCAGCATTAATTTGGTTTTAGCTCACATTGCAGCAGTAATTTAAGATATTTCCCTGTTCCTGGAAGACTTATGTGTAAGTTTGTACTTGAGACAATGGAGGGTTGAGTGACTTACCCAAGACCACAAGAGGCATCAGTGGGATTTGATGGGCTTCCACACTGCCTAATCTTCTGCTCTAACTACTAGAATACTACTTAGGGTTGCCAACTGGCTCCAGATGCTCCCAACAGTTTTGATCCTGTCCTGGATTTACCCTATTACATATGTAGTTTGATTTCTCTAGTGCACTCCATAAGAAAAGCAAGACTACAAGTCCCTGCATGCAATGGGTTAAACCCAGAACTGGATCAGGCCTGTTGGGCACATTTGGAGCCACTTGGCAGCTCTACTACCTCTCCATTCCTTTTCCTCACTTATACCCTCTGCTGTGGCAAACATGAAATAAACATCCAAAATTTGTATTGCCTGCAGCTCCTATCAAAGAAATTACTTTCTCAATTTTATGTTATGCTACATAGTACAGAATTGTTCAATTATAAAAGGGAGGATTGAGATGATTAGGAATGGGAGACGTTGTATGACTGAGAAAACAGATATGAAAAGAAAATGCAGATATGGAGATAAGAAGAGCAGAAAAGAGTCATGAAAGGCTCAAGAAGGCAAATTTCAAACATGACAACAAATAAAAAAACAAATGGATAGAAATAAAAATAAATGAATTATTATTAAAGTTTTTGTGCTTTCCTGTGTTCTATTATTGTTTAAGAGAGTTTATTTTTTTGTTTCCATTCAGTTGCTCCTTTTTTTTTGTTCATTTCTTACGATGGAGACTGCTTCTGTATTTTTCTTTAGATACAAACATGTACTCACGCTCTTCAGTTATACTCCTGAACAGGGCTGGATTTACCTATACGCCCATTACGCCGTGGCGTAGGGCCCACAGCTGGCAAGGGCCCACAAAAATCGAACAAATTAGCTTTTTTTTAAAATAAAATTTAAAAAAAAAACTGCTGGCTGACGCCGCGGGGCCCCCTCTGCTGCCGCGGCAGCATGGACTGACCCGCGGGGCCCCCTCTGCAAGCTGAATCAATCGGTCCATCCGTCCCTCCCTCCCTCCCTCCCTCCGTGCAGGCTTTGAGAGGCGCGAAGGGAGAGTGTCTCCCTCGCGTTTCTGTTAAGCCCGCAGGGGCTGATGGGAAATCATCAGCCCCTGCGGGCTTAACAGAGACACGAGGGAGACACTCTCCCTTCGCGCCTCTCAAAGCCTGCATGGAGGGAGGGAGGGACGGACGGACCGACCGATTGATTCAGCTTGCAGAGGGGGCCCCGCGGGTCAGTCCATGCTGCCGCGGCAGCAGAGGAGGCCCCGCGGCGGCAGCCAGCAGTTTTTTTTTTTAAATTAAATTTTACTTTAGGCCGATGGGGGGGGTAGGACTGGTAATGGGTTATTTGGTGTGCTCGGACTTCAAATCTGCTGGGGCGGAAAAGACTGGAGGTGGGCTGATGGGGTTAGGACTGGTAATGGGCTGTGGGCTGTTGGGGGGGTTTAGAACTGGTAATGGGCTAGGGGGGTTAAGACTGGTAATGGGCTGTGGGCTGATGGGGGCTGTCTGGTAATGGGCTGTGGGGGGGCAAGGACTGGAAATGGGCTGGGGGGGTTAAGACTGGAGGTGGGCTGATGGGGTTAGGACTGGTAATGGGCTGTGGGCTGTTGGGGGGGGTTAGAACTGGTAATAGGCTTTGGGGGGGTTAAGACTGGAAATGGACTGTGGGCTGATGGGGGCTGTCTGGTAAGGGGCGAGGTGGGGCGCAAGGACTGGAAATGGGCTGGGGGGTTAAGACTGGAGGTGGGCTGATGGGGTTAGGACTGGTAATGGGCTGTGGGTTGTTGGGGGGGTTTAGAACTGGTAATGGGCTTTGGGGGGCGGGTTAAGACTGGTAATGGGCTGTGGGCTGATGGGGGCTGTCTGGTAATAGGCTATGGGGGGGCTAGGACTGGAAATGGGCTCGGGGGGTTAAGACTGGAGGTGGGCTGATGGGGTTAGGACTGGTAATGGGCTGTGGGTTGTTGGGGGGGTTAGAACTGGTAATGGGCTTTGGGGGGGTTAAGACTGGTAATGGGCTGATGCAGGGACTAGAAGGGAATGGATGCTGGGTGAGGCTGGAACTAGAAGGGAGCTGATGTTGGGGGAGGATTAGAATGGGATGGGGCTGGAAGAGTAAAATGGAGAAGGGAAAAATATTTTGTGTGGGAGGGATAAAAAATCTACAATTGGCCGGGTATTGGGAGAGTAAGTGGGGATTGAGGATGGAGGGGTAACATTTGAGTGGATGAAATAGGAATGAGGAAAGAGCAAAAGGAGAAAGATTAGTATGTTAAAGCAGATGTAGAGAGAGAATGGAAAAAAACTAGAAGAGAGAAGAAAGGACAAATGGACAGCAGACGATGGAGAGTTAGCAGAAGACACGAAGAAACCAGAAGAAAGTGTCTGGAGCAATTGCAGCTGAAAAAAATGCACAAAAGGTAGAAAAATATCTCTTTATTTGAATTTATTAATTGGAATATGTCAGCTCTGGTAAATGTGCATCATTAACTCTGCGCTTTGTTTAGTACAAGAGCAAATTAATGTATAGTTTTATTTCTACAGTGTTGTACATTCCAAGTTTGGCTTTTGGGATTCCCAGTTTAATTATTGTCTTCCTGTTTCTAAATTGTGATTACTTGCTTGGTGATGGTCTATGTTCTGCATGTGTAACTGAGCTGAGGTGTTCTGTTTATATAATTCCTATTTGACATTGCCACTTGTTCTCTTTCCCCAGTAGGTCATGTATTGTTGTTCTCTGAAATGTATTGGTTTAATATTTGCAGTGTTGCCTTTTGATTGGTAGAGTATGGTGCTTTGTGAGTCCTGGTAGTGCTGTTAGGATACGGCGGGTTTGCTATGGGTTCTAAATGGGCAGTGTTTGTAGTAGTTCCTAATGTGTCTGGCAGTTGGCACTGGATTATAGTAATGTAGAAATCTTTTAGTCTTTCTTTATCCATACACTCATTAAGAGGCACGTTTACTAAAAGTTAGTATATGGTAACATTATGCAAATATTTATGCAAATGAGGCCCCTTATGCAAATGATGCTCCGCACCCCCCTTGGGCCGCCCCTGCTGGGGGCCCACAATTTTTGTTGGCGTAGGGCCTCACTCAAGGTAAATCCGGCCCTGCTCCTGAATGCTTAGAACATGTAGGGATGTGGCAGTCAACTGGCTTCAGCCAATATCTATTGCTATCAACCCCATGCAGTGAATACTTCAGTGAAACAACCACTGAGAACTAGGAAAGCCTGGAAACTGGTTATTTTGTATAGCAATAATGATCTAAGATGAAACAGATTTTTCACACACTCACTCATCTGAAATGATCAGAATCAGAAGTCACACAGGAGGCATCTTCCTGCCTCTTCAAATGTCAAGGAATAAACTTGGGGAAATTCCAGACATGTAAGATAATATCCTGTGTCTTCTGGGGAGACTGCTAGGTACTTATGACCTAGATTGGCCACTGTTGGAAACAGGATACTAGGCTTGATGGACCTTGGTCTGACCCACTATGGCATATCTTATGTTCTTATGTACCCCATTGTCAGCACTCTCACCCACTGCAATATTTCCAAACTTCTCAACTAAGACTAAACCTTTTTTATGTGACCAGCATTGCCCTGTAGACATTTCATATTCAATAACGAGGTGATCACACAATGGAATTTGCAAGCACGCCTTGATAAATTACCCATGCATGTGACATCATAAGAACTCCAGAAGGAAGCTCTCTTTGGCATGGTGCAAGTACTATGATGAGTGTTAGCAGTACATTTGAGAGTCTGAGATCATATTCCACATGCCCTGACTTAGGAGTGAGGTTCGTTACTGCTATGGTATGTGTAAAACTAATTCATTTGGAGAAACTGCCCCCAAGAGAGACAATTGCAAAAAGCCCTGATCAAGGATGACCTTTGTTCAAGCAAGGAACTTTGGAGAGAGCATCCTTAGTCAGTCACTTACCAAGAACCTGGCATGAAGAAAGTATCACAACTGCAGTTTCCCTGAGCTTGCTCATTTTCTCTCCACAAAATAACACAGTGCTTATAAAGGGAACAGGGTAACAATGACCATTCTGCACTTCTGTTGAGTGATCAATGGCCCAGTCTGAAGAAGCCAAGACTTAGCAATTTGTTTTGTTTTCCCTTCAAGATACCTAGGTTTCAAAAGTATTTCAAGTAACTTTAAGGTATATTCAAATGTTTCGCAAATATTCCAGAATGGATTGAACTGAAAACATATCCATAAAGTAGCCTGACTGTTCAGAGAGATGGTGGGCAGGTGAAGCGAAGCTGTGATATTGTGCAGGTTGCCTAGTGTCAAACAGCAGCTGGGATGCTTGTGTAAAAGAATGGTGCCACTTGCTACAGGGGAGAGAGGGATCTCTCTTTCCAAAAACATTCTCCAATTCCATGTCTATGGCAGAACTGCATGGAAAATGGTGCCCAGAGATGGTGGCATAGAGTACTGCATATGAAATGCTCGTTACCTGCTGTGCCTGCTGCAGCAGTTCCATGCGCTCATGCAGAATTTGGCTGTC
The DNA here is from genome assembly GCA_033557465.1 of Ichthyophis bannanicus. Classification (NCBI taxonomy): domain Eukaryota; kingdom Metazoa; phylum Chordata; class Amphibia; order Gymnophiona; family Ichthyophiidae; genus Ichthyophis; species Ichthyophis bannanicus. The sequence continues at coordinate 1,399,294,266 of CM066032.1, read as the reverse complement.
AAACTCTCGACTCTGTCTCAGGATCTGCCTCCGCAGCTTTTCGACTGATGCCCGCAGATCCTCCCTCTGTAGTTCGTTCAGGCACTCACTCACTCGGCTGCCGGGTTCCTGCTGAAGGGCATTATACAGCGTAGCTTCCAGCTCCTGGATTTTCTGGGGCAAGCCAAAGCACACAAACAGTCGCAAATAGTATGAATGTAGCCAGCACTTACGAAGAAAGCACGCAGGCAAAGCTTGCAAACTAACAGAGCAGCAGCATCAATTCTACAAGCAAGTGAATATTTCATGCGCAGTACATTGCTGCATATATATTTACAGTCTATTGTGTCTTGATTTTTTATTTTTCATTTGGCATTAAGGCAGCCAGTTTATTCAGTGCATTTTTCCTAGCAAAAAGGTACCAGTACACATATAGTATGCAGGGATCTTTCAATAATGCATGAGCACCGTGGGTCAATTGTAACAAGCAAGAAAAAGGTGTCAATATTAAGTAGCACCAAGTACCCCCTCCTTGGGTTTATTGAAGATGATCTGCAAACATACAGGACACCCTAGAAGATACATTTCTAAGCTGAGATAAAATAGGAGTGCTTACAATATGTTTCTTCACTCTGGCTCCCAAATTCTGCATACACTCACTCTTTAAATGGGAACAAGCATAGGAGCATGAGAAATAGGTCCCAATTGCAACTGAATCCACCAGATATCCAGTCTGAACGACCTCACATTGTATAAAAACAAGCCGGAGGGAGCACCCAAGAGCATCTAGAACTCATATGTTCCAGAGGTGTCATCCCCCAGCAAGTAAGGCCAATACACCCATCTACAAGCGAAAGTTCACCCACAATATATCTGTCCCTGAGCTAAAGTCCTCCAGCAAGCAAGGCCAATACACCCACCCCCAAGCTAAAGTCTTCTAGCAAATAAGGGCAATATACACACCCCCACACACCCCCCCCCAAGCTAAAGTCCTCCAGCAAGTAAGCCCAGTATATTTGCCCTCAAGCTAAGTCTCCAGCAAGCAAGGCCAATACACCCATCCCCAAGCTAAAGTCCTCTAGCAAATAAGGGCAATACACACCCACACACACCCAAGTTAAGGTCTTCCAGCAAGTAAGACTAATGCACCAGCCTCCAAGCTAGTCCTCCTTTAAATAAGGCCAATATATTCACCCCCCCCCCCCCAGTTAAAGTTCTACTTTTTGCTTCACTCTAAGTCCTGCATATATTAAAATGCTAAAAAGAACAAAAATATCTGTCACCAACTGCAAACAAAGCTGGATTACAAAGCTCATCTCTTTTCCAATGGCCCTTATGTGCTTGCCTCAGTTTCTTTCTCTCTCTGTCCTTTGCTGCCAAGGGCGACTATAGACGTGCTTCATTTGCAAGGGTAAGGAAAGGTTAAAAGGCTCAATCAGGAATTACATGCTCAAATTGTGGACAGAAAGACAAGGGATATAGACATTCATTTTTATGAGAACCATTCAAATTGCATGTGATTACTTATTCGAATGGCACAATCCCCTAGAATTTTCAAGGACTGTTTCCTTTCTTTTTTATTATTTTCACTGAGCTGTGCGGTGAATGAAAAACAATGCCGTTCAGTAGTCAGCGCAATGAGGCTACAGCGCTTTTCAGCTCTCCCCTGGAGGTACACCTAGCAAGCGGGTGTTGAGGGTTACCATTATGAATATTCATGAAGTTGATCTGCATATACTAGATCTCAAATACATACAGATTTCTCTCTTATGTATAGTGCTTGTTGCTGCCTCTGCTCCACCCTGCAATGTCCCAGTGCTAACCGGATAGCATTGGGGCGCGTAGGGGAGTTAGCAGGGGATATTCAACGGCACTAACCATGTACGTGCCATTGAATATCCGGACTTAAGGTAGTTATACTGTTTATGGGGCTGTAAACCATGTAAATGGCTTTTGAAAATTGGGTCCTTTATATTTAGTTGTACTGTAGGATCCTCAGGCTGTTCATGGACAGGGCTATGGAAGAGTACGAGGTATACGTTCATGGCCATAGGCAAATCCATGGCTTTATAAAAGGAAGAGAGAAATGAAAATCTAAAAATGTAGCTACGGGCTTGGAGAATTGTATGCTATTCCACAGGGTCTAACCCAGAGGGGCTCAAGCCTACAAAGTTTAGGTAAACCACCACAGACTACATGGCCGTGATATCTAAATGTACTTATGCTGGGCAATACCAAGGGCTGTGCAAGTAGATAAGGGGCGCTGATGTCATCCCTGGGCTTTCAGGAAACCCAATAAGAGTGAGCACCTGCATGTGGCCGAGGAGGCAGGGCGCCAGGTTCACAAGTCACACAGGGTGCATTACTGGCTTAGTCCGGTCCTAGATACCAGCACTGGCCAGCCCTTTCCATTGATCTTCAGTGGCACCTTCCAGAGAGTGCCACTGAAAATCTTTACACCGTCCCAGATAGCGCCAGGACAGAGTGAGGGCAGTGTAGGCATTCCTTTAAATTCTGCAGATAGCAGCAATATTCCGTTTGTTATCCGGATAACTGGAATAGCAGAGGCACTTGCTGCTCTGCCTGTATATTCAGTGCCATCCGCTATTTGGACAGTGACATTGAATATACATTCTTAATGTAAATGTTGCATTTAGGGGCATGTTTCCTAAAACATGCTTCCGGGTAGCATAAGGTTCAGCACGCACTGTGTGCCACGGTGACATTTAGCCCAGGATGATGTGCTAGTGACCGGTTATCAGATTAGTGGGTAGAGGCAGGATGGATTAGGAGCGTAATAGAGGTGATGATGGTGCGTCATGGCTAGCAAAGGTCTTATGGACAGTGTTGTCTTTAGTACAGGTGCAGCTAATGCCACCTCAATGGGTGGTATTAAATGTGCCCATGTGCCAGTTGTGCAGTCTCATGTGATTGCAACATGCTATCAGCAACAGGGGTCAGAGGCACACACCCACAAGTTTTACCGATGGCCTCTGTGCTGATGACATGCTGCAATCGCACATTACCAATGCGGCCTTTAGTAAACATGCTCCTTAGTGTTTTAAAAAAACAACACTAACTGTGTTGTTTAAATGTTGTTGTTAAATGCTGTTGAGTCAGTGTCGACTCCTGGCAACCCTCTGGATAGTTGACCTAGACTTTGTTCGGTCTTCAGCCAAGCAGCTCATTGTTGATCGACTGGTACCCATAGCTGTTATTGTATCAATGAATCTCATTGCCAGCCTTCCTCTTTTACGGTGACCTACCTTGCTAACCACTATGTCTTTCTCCAACGATCTCTTTCTTGGCCTGTATATTTTGTGTGTGTGTTGACCTATAGGAGTTATGATTTAGTGTTGAATGTAGCTGATAGGCTGTCATCCCAATTTCTACTGTTTCAGTACAATTTTGCTTACTTAGCAGGTGAAATCAAAATGATAAGACACTTCCAGACATGTCAGACAGGACTTAACAAAAAATATGTTTCCTATTATATTATAAACCATTAATTTTTACTACTTTGTCACCTTCTGATCCATCCATCTTATTGCCCTCCCAACACCACCTTCTTCCCCTGACACTGGAATGCTTTTGGGATCACTTATGTATGCTAATATTGTTATCTTTTGCTCATACTGTCCTGATCTGAGGAAAAAGGCTTTAACTTTCAAAAGCTAAAACGTTAGTCCAATAACAAGGCATCACCTTATTTCCTTTTTTTGTTTTTCTTTGTATTTATCAGACAGGTAATGTAAGACACCATTTTTGATTATGCTGGCTGAGCAACGGACAAGCCCATGTTTCTTTTCTATCACATTATAAAGCTCTTTCATATTAATGCATTTAAACCCAGTAAAAATAATCATAGAACATTTTTTAAACAATTTCTTTCTGTTCTCATTTTCTAGTTTCTTCTTCAGTTTGTTCTCTTTTCTACACTATTTTGTTCTCGTGGTTTTCTGTCTATTGCTCCCACTTTGCCCCATTTCTTCCTGGCCTTTCTTCCTTATCTCTGCCATATTTTTCTGCCATTCTTTTTTACTTTTGCCCCTTTTCACCAGCCTGCTTCCTGTTTTCACTCTTCTTGTCTGTGATACATTCTCTCTCTCTTTTCCATCTCTGTTTCCTTGGCTCTTCCTTTACACTGAGTATGTTCTCTGGTTTATTGATCCAATTTGTCCTTGTTTTGTCACTCTTCTACTCTCCTTCATGTACCTCCTATATAGGACTCTGTCCTTCAGTGGACTCCAGTGCAAAGCCTGCTGTGGTGTTTGGGAATAAGGCAGGCCTCAATATACTTTCTTTGAATCTAGGAGCCAGCAGCTGAGACCTCTCTGGTTGCCCGCCCACCCACACATACACACACTCACTTTCCCCACATAAGTTCAAGAGTTAGGGAGTGGGCTGGGAGAGAATCTTCTCTAAGAACATAAGAACATAAGATATGCCATACTGGGTCAGACCAAGGTCCATCAAGCCCAGTATCCTATTTCCAACAGTGGCCAATCTACGTCATACGTACCTAGCAGTTTCCCCAAAAGACACAGGTTCCGCAATGCTTGTAATGGGTCAAGCATTGATATCCTGGGTCCCTTCTTAATAATGGTTTATGGACCTTTCCTCCAGGAACTTCTCCAAACCTTTTTTAAACCCTGCTACACTAACAACCTTTACTACATCCTCCGGGAACAAATTCCAGAGTTTGATTACACGTTGAGTGAAAAAATATTTTCTTTTATTAGTCTTAAATAGTTTACCCTGTAGCTTCATTGCATGTCCCCTAGTCTTTCTATATTCTGATAACGTAAACAATCGATCTACGTTTACCCGTTCCACTCCGTTCATTAATTTATAGACTTCTATCATATCTCCCCTCAGCCGTCTCTTTTCCAGGTTAAAGAGCCCTAACCTTTTTAGCCTTTCCTCATAGGAGTATCCTTCCATCCCCTTTACCATTTTGGTGGCTCTTCTCTGAACCTTTTCTAATAACGCTATATCCTTTTTAAGATAAGGTGACCAGAATTGCACACAATATTCAAGATGCGGTCTCACCATGGAGTGGTAGAGAAGCATTATAATATCTTTTGTTTTATTTTCCATTCCTTTCCTTATGATACCTAGCATTCTATTTGCTCTCTTGGCTGCCACTGCACACTGGGCCGAGGGTTTTAACATGTTATCCACAATGACGCATAAATCTTTTTCCTGGGTGGTAGTTCCTAATGTGGAACCTTGCATCGTGTAACCATAGTTTGGGTTTTTCTTCCCTAGGTGCATAACTTTGCACTTGTCCACATTAAATTTCATCTGCCATTTTGATGCCCAGTCTTCCAATTTATCAAGATCCTCTTGCAATTTTCCACAATCCTCTTGGGTTTTAACAACTTTAAATAGTTTTGTGTCATCTGCAAATTTGATAACCTCACTCGTTATTCCAATTTCCAGGTCATTTATGAATATGTCAAAAAGCAGCGGACCCAGCACAGATCCCTGGGGTACACCACTAGTCACCTTTCTCCATTGGGAAAATTGGCCATTCAGCCCAACCCTCTGCTTTCTATCTTTTAACCAGTTCCTGATCCACAGTAGTACACTGCCTCCTATCCCATGACTCTTTAGTTTTGCCAAAAGTCTCTGATGAGGGACCTTGTCAAAGGCTTTCTGAAAGTCCAGATATACTATATCAACCGACTCACCTTTGTCCACCTGTTTATTCACACTTTCAAAAAAACATAACAGATTAGTAAGACAAGATCTTCCTTGTCTAAAGCCATGTTGGCTGTCTCCAATTAGGCCATGACTTTCTACATGCTGAGTAATTTTATTCTTTATGATGGTTTCTACCATTTTTCCCGGTACTGATGTGAGGCTCACCGGTCTGTAGTTTCCCAGATCACCCCTGGAACCCTTTTTAAAAATTGGTGTTACATTGGCGAGCCTCCATTCTTCAGGTATTAGAGATGATTTTAATGATAGTTCACAGATTACTAATAGCAGGTCTGCAATCTCATATTTCAGTTCTTTCAACACCCTTGGATGTATACCATCCGGCCCAGGTGATTTGCTACTCTTCAGTTTATCTAATAGTTTAATACACCGTCCCTATGTATCGATATTTCTTTCAATTCTTCTGCACCTTTAAATACCACTTCAGTCATGGGTAACATCCCTACATCTTCCTCAGTAAAGACCGAAGCAAAGAATTCATTCAGTCTCTCCGCTATCGCCTTGTCGCCTCTTAGTGCCCCTTTAACTCCTCTATCATCTAATGGTCCAACCGACTCTCTCACAGGTTTTTTGCTACGAATGTACTTGAAAAAATCTTTATTTTGCGTTTTTGCTTCCGCAGCAAGCTTCTTCTCAAATTCTCCCTTTGCCTTCTTTATCAATGCCTTGCATTTGACCTGCCAGTGCTTGTGCTGTTTCCAGGTTTTGTCGTTTGGCTCTTTTTTCCATTTCCTGAAAGATGCTTTTTTGGCAACAACAGCCTCTCTGACCTCACCTTTAAACCATGCTGGCAGTTTTTTGGACTTCCTTCGACTTTTCTTAAAGCGTGGAATACAGCTGGTCTGGGCTTCCAAGATAGTATTTTTCAACAACACCCAAGCTTGATGTAAGTCTTTAACCTTTGCAACTGCTCCTTTTAGTTTTTTCTTAACTATTTTCCTCATTTTATCATAATCTCCCTTTCAAAAGTTAAAAGGTAGTACTGTGGATTTCTGTACTATCCCTCCTCCACAAATTAAATCAAAGGCAATCATGCTATGATCACTATTGCCAAGTTGCCCCAACACCCTTACCTCTTGCACTAGATCTGGTGTTCCACTAAGGACTAGGTCTAATATGGCTTCCCCTCTGGTCGGTTCATGAACCAGCTGCTCCAAGAAGCAGTCATTTATGTCATCAAGGAACTTTATCTCCCTAGCATGTCCTGCCGTGACACTGACCCAGTCGATACCGGGGTAATTGAAATCACCCATTATTATTACTGTGCTGTAACTTTTGTTAGCTTCCTTGATTTCTTTCAGCATTTCATCATCCATTTGTTCATTCTGGCCAGGCGGTCGGTAGTACACCCCCACTGCCATCGCCTTCCCCTTTTTACATGGAATTTCAATCCATAGAGATTCTACAGCAAATTTTGTTTCCTGCAAAACTTTAATCCTTTCTGACTCAATGCCCTCTCTAACATAAAGCGCAACCCCTCCACCAATTTGATCAGCTCTATCATTACGATATAGTTTGTACCCAGGTATCACAGTGTCCCACTGGTTGTCCTCCTTCCACCATGTCTCTGATATTCCAATCATATCTAACCTCTCATTTAGTGCTATATATTCTAACTCTCCCATCTTATTTTTTAGACTTCTAGCATTTGCATACAAGCATTTTAGAGACTGTATTTTATTCATATTAATTTGGCTATTGGTAGACATGGGTAATTTGGGATCTTTAAGCTCTGTCTGCTCTGTACTCGAGGGCATTTGAGCTACTTTACTCTTTTTTGGAACCTCTCTGCTTTTGGTAGTATCCTTCAAGGATACATTCTTCTGAACCATCCGCTCTTGGGCGACTGTCGGCTTTCCCCTATTATCTAGTTTAAAAGCTGCTCTATCTCCTTTTTGAAGGTTAATGCCAGCAGCCTGGTTCCATCCCGGTTAAGGTGAAGCCTATCCCTTTGGAAGAGCCCCTCCTTTCCCCAGAATGTACCCCAGTTCTTAACAAATCCAAACCCCTCATCTCTGCACCATTGTCTCATCCACGCATTGAGACTCCGGAGCTCTGCCTGTCTTTTGGGTCCTGCATGTGGAACGGGAAGCATTTCGGAGAACGCTACCCTGGAAGTTCTGGATTTCAACTTCCTACCTAAAAGCCTAAATTTAGCCTCCAGAACCTCCCTACCACATTTTCCTATGTCATTGGTACCGACATGTACCAAGACAGCAGACTCCTCCCCAGCACTATCTAAGACCTTATCTAGGTGGCGCGTGAGGTCCGCTACCTTCGCACCAGGCAAGCATGTTACCAGGCGATCCTCATGTCCACCAGCCACCCAGCTATCTACATGCCTAATGATCAAATCACCAACTATAACGGCTGTCCTAACCCTTCCCTCATGGGCACATGGCCCTGGAGAAACTTCCTCGGTGTGAGAGGGTTTTACATCACCTGGAGGACAGGTCCTAGTTACAGGATCACTTCCTGCCACACCAGGGTGATGCTCTTCTGTCACGTGACCTCTCTCCTCCATGGCAACAGGGATGCTGCCAGACTGGAGGTGGGACTTCTGGACTATATCCCTGTAGGTCTCGTCTATGTACCTCTCTGTCTTTCTTATGTTTTCCAAGTCTGCTACTCTAGCCTCTAGAGAACGGACTCGTTCCCTGAGAACAAAGAGCTCCTTGCACCTAGTGCACACGTAAGACCTCTCACCAACTGGGAGAAAATCATACATGTGACACTCAATGCAAAAGACTGGAAAGCACCCATCTCGCTGCTGGACTGCTGTCTGCATCTTAGTTTTAAGTTTTTGTTTAGATCTTTAAGTTCTTTACTTACTAAGGGTTGCTATGGATATTTATACCAATAAAACTGTACCTAATACATTTAATATACCTTGTTCACCTGAAGCTTAATTAATCTCAGGTCCTTAGTGTATGACTGATTTGGATAACGAGCTTCACCTGAGAGCACCTCCTATCTTTTAAGATGTGTAAGTACCTATAAAGCTATGAATATCCCAGGGGTGGGTGGGTGTGGGGAGGGAGGGAGGGAAATAACACTTATTAAAAGTGGGCTGCTACACAGTACCCTGTTCTGTGCTGCTGAGGTAAGTTATATTCTTATTTGATTTAAATTATAGCTCTTTGCTGCTGCTAGGCTCTAACTTATTATGAAATTTAAACTGACGTCAAATGGCAGCTCTTTTAGAAACTGATTTACTAAGGTTATATTCCTGTGTCTCTGGGAAAAGAAAGATTAGTAAGTCAGAAACTTAATGTGCCACTGCAGAATCCAGCAGCCTACCTTCCCCAAATGTGCTGTCAGCAGTCTGAAGGCACCCTCTTGAGAGGTGAAGTAGAGAGGAAATTGCCTCTTTGCTTCATTTATCACCATGGTCTGGCTCCCAACCAGTCAGTCTCCTCCTCATATACCCTCCCCCAACCCTAGTTTCATGCAGTCTTTCTCTTCTTTCTCACACTTTCATATACTTCATACCCCAGTCTTCATTCAGTCTCTCTCTTTCATATATTCCTTTCCCCTACCCTAATCTCTCTCTTCTACCCGCCCTCATACAAGGAAAACCAGATGGCTCTAGGTCATCAGGGACAGGTGAGTCAGTCCTGGATTTATTTCCATTGCATTCATACGTACGTTTCTTGTGCAATCAATGGAAATAAAGCCAGGACTGGCTCAGCCTGCCCCTGATGACCTGGAGCTATCCGGTAACCCTATTCATACCCCCCATCCTGGTCTCTCTCTCTCTCTCATATACCCCATAGTGCATAGTGATGCATATGCACCACCAAATTGAAAAGGATCATATCAAAAATTCATAAATACTTTTGGAGCATCACCAATCTAAGCAATCCCCTATGGCACTGTAGCCTCTCCCTCTCTGTCATATTCTCCAACCCCCTCCCCCCGTCTTTGCCCATCCTCTCTCTCTCATATACCACATCCCAGTCTTCCTCTCTGTTTTACTCCTCTCCCCTCCTTCCTTCCTTCCAGGTAAACAGCTATCCTTCATCTTCAGGCAAGTAAGGCATAAATGCTCAGGGGCAGAACCTCTTTCAATTGAAAATGAGCTCTGCAACGAGGTGGCATAAGATGAGGGTGAAAGGGGATTGACTCAGGAGTAATATGAAGAAATATTTCTCTACAGAAAGAATGATAGATGTGTGGAATTCAAGAAAGTATGGACCAACACAAAAGATCTCTAAAGGAAAAATAGGGACTGTAGTAGTTGGCATGGAAGGGCAGATTGGGTAGATCGTATGGTCTTTATCTGCCGCCAGGTTTCTATGTTTCTATCATGCTGTCTACTGCTGCACAGTACTGTTGCTATAATTTGCACTGCAAGGCAGTTCTCTTGGTAACTTTGGGCTGCATGGTGCAGGAACCTTTGGCTGGTTTCAAGTTTTGTGAAACTAATTGTAAGTTCCTGCACCATGCATCTCACTTACTAACAGCCAAGGCAGGCGGATTATAAGAGCAGTAGTGTTTCTTTGGTTTATATTTTATGGTATATGGTTTAAGGTAATTTAATATATTGCCTTTTGCACGTGGACAAAATTGTTTACATACTCATTCAGATTAAAATATAGAAAGAGATTCTATTTGTGAAAGGAGGGAGGAAAGAACGAGAAGAGTTTTCTTAGGCAGCTCAACTGCAGTCTGGGACACATCAGCCCTCTATAAGCTTGTGCAAAGATGTAGGTTTTGAGATCAGTTTTGGAAGTTTTTATAAGATGTTCAATATGCAATTGCAGGGGTAGACTGTTCCCAAGCATAGGGGCAATGCAAGAGAAGGAGGATTTCCTAGAGGATCTGTGCATAACTGGGGGGGGGGGGGGGCGGGGAGGAGGATAGGAGATTATCTGAGATTGAAAGCGGAAAACAGGCTCAGGTGTGTAGGGTGATAAGGGAGGCCAAATAATCAGGGGCGCCTGTATGTGGTGCTTTATGAATCAGAATCAAGATCTTGTAGAAGATCCAGACAGAAACAGGAAGCCAGTGATGCTGGATTAGGAGGGGGATGATGTGATCAAATTGTTCGCCTTGTGTATTCTAAGTATTCCAGCACATAGGCAACGAGACCTGCATAGATGGTTTTACAATAGTCAAGGCATGAGATGACGAGGGATAAGACACTGGTGGTTTGGGCAGTGGTGTCTAGGAAGAGACGGATGGCATCAAACTGGCAGAGGGCAGTGAATAAACTCTTGACTACTGCACTAATTTGGTTGGTGAAGATAAGCTTAGTGTCAAGCAGGACTCCTAGGTATTTAAATGTAGGGGTGAGTGTGATAGGAGATCCATCAAGAAGGGGTGCGGCAGCTGGGGAGGTGGAGGTTCCAGTAAGCTAAGTAGCTGTAGTCTTTTTTGAGTTTAGTAAGAGACCATTGTTGCATAGCCATGCTACGACCCTAGTTAAACATAAATTGATGGAAGTCAGATCTGGGAAACAAAGAAGCAGAGGAGGAGGTAACTGTGGAGACAAAGAAAGAATGGCCAGATAGAAATGAGTTGAACCAGGAGAAAATCTGAAATTCTTCCAGAGAGGTTAAAACACATATAATCTGTTGCTTCAAACAATCCAATTTGCATATTAAGGTGTAATATGTTATAACATGTATAAGTGGGGATAATATTTAATACGATATGGTTAGCTTGATTATCCCTCAGGTTCATCAATCATTTAGTCCATCATGTTGTCCAAAATATACAGATGTAAAAAAAAGGGCACTGGCAAATGGGGCAGCTCTGTGGTGCAAATCACATGGACACTGAGTGTGAGATAGAAGGGTTGTGGGCTCAAGACCAGCCTAGGAATCAAGAATGCTATTTCCCAAGCCTCAAAAGGAACAGGTGCTTGACACATGGTTGTTGGCAATCCTTGGCTGTCCCTAATTAGCCTCAGACACACAGTGCTTGCCACCCACATCAGGAGACATATTTCACTGGCAGATCCGTTTTATCTGTTCCCTTCTCTTCCACTGCCAACTCCAGACTTCGCTTGCTCCATATGTATTTATTTATTTAACAGGTTTTATCTACTGTTTTTTCTACAAGGCAAAACGGTTTACATAGAACAGAAAATAAATGTTACATGGGGCCTGGAGTAGTAACCATATGCATGGCTAGTATTCCAGGCTCCTTCTCTGGCCCTGTTCAAATGCAGGCTAAACCCACCTCTTCGAGGCTGTGCTTGGATCCTGATCCCCTCATTCTCCTGCTTATCACTTGTATCTTTCCAGTCCCCTTGAATTAGCCTAGTCTGCAGCTGTGTGGTCTGTCTGATTAGATTGTGAGCTCTGATGAGCAGGGACTGTCTCGTACATGTACAGTGCTGTGCATGCCTTGTAGAACTAGTTAAATGATAAATAGCAGTAACAGTAGTAGTAAAAGCCAGAAGGATGTTTGGGTGCAACTCCTTTAAGGACGTAATTTTATAACGTCATTCCAATGCATATATGGCCAGATAGACATGGAAATGACCTCTTCGAAAATATCGACCGGTGTAAAAGTATACACTTTCACATCAATTTGCCGGTGGGTGTGCACAAAGGCAGAGCACGCAAGTACGCGCATAGATTATGAAGTCCTATAATTTATGCCTATACGTTAAAAATATAGGTGCAAACATTTAGACCAGCTCGAGGCAATGTGCTTGTACATGTAAAATCAAGCCCAGCACAGAAGGACAGGCTTGATTTTAGGGTGTGTATGTTCACTGTGGGCATGCCCAGTGGCAGAGGTAGGGCAGAGCGCACAAATGAAATGCACCAATTAGAAAATACTTTCATTTACATGCGTACTTGCAAAATGTAGGCATGTTCATTTACACAGGCTCCAGAGATGGTGTAATGGATTGCACCTTAAATTAAGGCATGTAAGCGCCTACTTTTCCTTTTAAAATAGGCATGTTTTAGCTGCTTTAAACTAGGCGCCTTGTTATAAAATTACTTTCTAAGGAGGTAATTGTATAATAAGCTACATAAAGTTAAATACCATCAACGCATACTGAATATTCTATTTGCCATCTTACTGGGCAGACTAGATGGACCATATTGGTCTTTATCTGCCATTATTTAGTATGTTACTATGTATTTTCCATGACTTATGCATGAGGATGGGCACTTGCAAGCATACTTTGGGCAATCACTATTCTATAGCTACACGCATATGTTTGATCACACGTACTTTTGATGTGGGTGTGCATAGGAGTGGCATTTGGGCAGAACATAGGCAGAGCACAAATTTACCTACGTAAATTGGGCGTGCCCAAGAAATATAAGCATGGGCATTTGCACCTACCATAGGGTTGGCATAAGTGCTCACATCCTATGGTAGGTGCATGTTTTTTCATCCCTTACCCCCTTAATTTATAAAGTAGGGTATAGAACCTTCGGCTCCTTGCTCCTGTTTCTTTCCCTTGCTCCCTGGGTGTGGAACCTGGAACTCTTCACCATGGGTTCTCAACTCTTTGATGCCTTTCTCTCTTAGTTTCAAGCTGTAAGAGTCTGAGCCTCGCTCCTCTCCTTGAACTGCCAGTTCAGGGCAAGCTTCTCTACCAGACCTTCTCCTCTCTTGAGGAAGGCAAGTATGCCACGTCCTACATCTTGGAGTTTCCTCAGGAGAAGGCACCATGTTCCCACCTCTTCCTCCTGTGAAAGAGGACCTCTTCTTATTGCTTGGTCACCCTATGGAGGAAGGCCAGTGCCACTCCCTAACTTCCACTTTTATTCTTCCCTCCAAAATTGAGGAACTCATATTGATTTGATTCCACTGCCTAAACCTCCCCTTCATCAAGTTTGATGGACACTACTCTGGAGAAGGGACCTAGAATGTTCCTCTTGTTATCCAATGCAAGGAACATTTTGGCTACAAATCTATTCAGAGAAGGAATTTGGAATTTCTGTGGTGACCATAAACTTTGATTGGCAGGCTGTCATATTTCCTTCAGAAATCCATGTCTGACACTTATGTAGCATGTGGCATGTATACTGCAAAATTACAAATAGGGTCCAAAGGAAAAAAGGACACTTGCAATGCAAGTAATATTGAGATTATGGAAATTTATTATTTCTGAATTGTTCTCAACTTCAGATTAGACGACTACAGCTGTGTCAATCCAGCTGCCCATCTTATTTTTGGCATTTCCCGGTATACTAAATTAACCCCTCTGCTACATAAATCACATTGGTTAAAGGTCACTAACCGGATTAATTTTAAGTTTTTTACATTTTTATACTAATTCTTTAACAATTAATATCTTTCGTCGTTAATACTTCTGCTAATGTCTTGTAAATCTAAGCGCTTACAATCTATTAGCACCTTACTGCATCCATCTTGTAGGGGTGTCAACCTAATAAGAACTATGATAAACAAAGAAATCACTTTGGAGAGTAGTTCAGTCGCAGGAATGACAAATTTGTGCAATGCATTAAATAGTGTTCAGCTTATTTAGGCATGTCTGAGATATTCAGGCTCATGGATTCTTGTCAAATATTAATAAAAACAAAATTCTTAAGACAAACCTAAACTCTAAGGTGCTCATTTTATAAGGAGCTGGGTAAAATTACAGGCCATCAACGTGCTTTCAAAGATTTATGTGTGCAGATGAGACTTTCCGGATACACTTTAGGCAGGTGCTGTTCTGTAAGTCTGCACATCAGGCCAATGGTGTGTACTTAAGATGTCGGTGTACACAGGGGCGGAGCATAAATTTACATATGCAAGTTAGAAAATACTATAACTTACACATGTCCTCTACAAATCTACACACAGGCATTTACACCAAATCTAGGGTTCATGTAAGTGATCACGCCTAGATTTGACATGCATACCTCACCACTTAGGCCCCTATTTTATGAAATACGCACATAATTTATTTTATAAAGTAGGCATAAAATACACATGCCTAATAAAATCAGTACTGGGTCAATCAAATCAAATCACACAGGAAGGTATAGTTAGTGGTTATGTCCTACCATATATGCTTGATCCAGAGCTTGTTTTCTGTAGTCAAGTTCTTCCTCTAGGTAACCTTTCTGCTTACTGAACAAGTCCTAGGAGGCAGAGATAAGAGCAGTGTGTCCTTTAGATAGTCCCAGACCAGGAAACAGGGAGTTGAGCAACCTACTGGCACTGAAGTTTCAGTGTGGTTGAAATTCAAGAATCAAATTGAGAGGCCTTGAAAACAAATATTAAGACCAAGACACTGAAATTGTTTCATCCTTTCTACCCTCTTCATCCTCTTTCAGTGCATGAAAATCATACTGTAGTATAAATCTCATCATCATATACAATTCAGTCCTACTTTTAAGTTACACGTATCCTGACTGTAGAGAAAAAACACATTAATCTATTTCTGTTCTAACAATATTACAGCTTCTTCCAGTCCCTGGAGAAAGGTGTGTGATTAAGATGAGGGGGGGGGGAAGCATGCATAGATATTGCATTTTGAAAGCCCCATGCATACTTTGCCCTTGCTACAAAGCAGGTACAAAGTCTGGAGGTACTTTCATAGTTGTAGCAGGACAGGATTTAAGATTATAGTGCCATAGGCAGAAGACTGGTGGGGCAAGGGCTTCCCTGGTGGATTTTAAAAACTGCCCCCACATTTGTGGTGTGATCTTTTGACTTCAGCAGAAGATCCTTTTTGTTATTCCTACACAAACTGTAAGCCTCTTATAATATTTCCACTTTCTGAGTTAAAGGAGTGTGTGGTAACTGTTGGGGATGTGCCCAGCATGCCCCCTGCAGTTACCACACAGAATGGTCCTTTACCGTGCATCGAGAAGGCAGAACATGCACCCTACTAACTGCATGAGCGGCAGTGCGCAGTAAAGTACTGTGCGATAACTCAATGTGCAATTCCTGCTCTATAACCTGCAATTAGCGCAAGAATTAACATGCATGGTCATTCTAGCGTGGCAACTTGCTGAGCTCATTGGCTAACAGCACATGCTAATTCATGTACTAACTGCTTAGTGCACTTTAGTAATGGGGCTGCTTTGCGTTAGGACAAATTCTGTTCTTTCCTTGATTTCTGAATATGTCTCCCATTTTGACAGCAGGGGTTGAAAGTGCCTAATATTTATGGAAAATAATCAACTGACATAATATGTGATTTTAGAAGGGTTACATGCCCTTTCCATGTGTAAAATTGCCATATATATGAAAGTATCAATTTTAGAGAAGCCACTAGTTATATGTGTATGACCGATGGACACGGAGATTTGCAGAAATTATGTTCCAGGCATGGCTTGGGTGCTCCTTGATTTTATATACAGATGCCAAATTCCACAGAAAATATCCCTATTGGCTTTTGCACCTGCTTCGTCGGTTGTAACTGTGGGTTAACTTCTCATTGGGGCCTGGACCTTGGCTTTGTAAGAAAGCTTGGTGGGGGGAGGGGGGAGATTGTGTTTACCTCCGTGGTGCTCAAAACTACCTTGAATTGACTCCTCTTAGACATGCAGTTTTCCAGAATACACCATTTGCACATGCAAGGAGCAAAACAGACGCTTAGGCATGTAAGTAGTGTTACTTACACCTGCAAAGTGTTGAATAATGAGGCTCCTTTTTGGGCTCACTTTTGTAAAATGGTGTCTTCTGATATGTATCATACCAAATACAGGTATTTTTCCCATTGTGCTACATGTGTTTGATAAAAGGTTTTAAATTCAGCCTTTGAAGGGGAACCCCTTGACCTCTGTTGGAGCATTCCCTCCTAAAAAGAGGGGTAACATTTATTTATGCCTATTCCACTTGCTATAAACAATATTAATCCTAGTAGAGAACAACATAAAAATACAAATAAAAGCATTTTAATGCATAAACATCAATAAAATAAACATTTCAAAGATGCATCTAGACTAAATAAAACTAGACCATGAAACTTAAATTTTACAAAGAAAGAATCTGGGGTTTTCTTGCATAAATAGCTTTTAAAATTACCCTCTTAACCTAGAAGTGATGCACTTTCATAATATCGTGAAAATGCTTATCTTAAAATTTCTAGCTATGTCTACAGTTTGACTACTGGTATTTAATTTTCCATCTGATAACAATCAACTTCACAGAAGTTGCAACAGTGCCTCAGAAATGCAACACTGTCAGCAATGAGATTTTGCAAACCAATTTCACAAGAAATAAGCAGAGTTCTAGTGTCTGTGCATGCTTAAAGACACACACAATGGGGGTCATTCCATGCAGCACTTAGCAGGGATGTAAGTCCTGTCTGGACGTACATCCCCTGTCAAACTCATGCGGCTGATTCCGAATCCAAAGCTCCCCACATGTACAGAGGAGTTGTGTGGCAAACTCTGGATGGGGGAGGGAGGGGGTAGGCTGGAGGAGAAGCATGGGTGGGGCAGAGGAGGGCCACTGACCCCGGACATACAGGACAGATTTTGGTCATGGCTCTGTATGTCCAGCATGGAGGATTTAGATTGGGGACGTTCCACCTCAGAAGTGGAATAAGTCTTCCCAAAGAAAGAGATTGGCACTGGAAGGCCACCCCCCTAAATGGTGTGGAGCACCAGGTGGTTCCTCACAGCCCAATCCTGGCCTTGGCAGGCTCTTTTGGGGGTTGGGTGGCGGGGAACAGCAGGTTTGTTCAGTGGCGGGGAATTGGAGCTCCTGCATGGCATCCCGGTGCCATGGCAATGGGACAGCACGGCACAGAGGCTCCATGCAGGAGCATTGGCTGGGTTGGACGTGGCCATGGCTGTACATCCGGCGGCACAGAATCAGGGCACATCCGGACCGTCCAGGCCTTTTGCCCTGATTCTGCTCCCACAGGAATGTCTTGCTCCCACAGGTGCATTATCGGGTGCAAATCTGGGCCGTCCAGATTTTGGACTTCTGGATGGCCCGGATGTGTCCCGATCAGAATGGGGCCCAATGTGTGTGGCTAACAAACATGTCTGACGCCTCACCTTTTCATTCTCCAAGTCTATCATCTTCTGTGTCAGTGCTGCTTCCATCCCCTCAATCTGTTTTAGCCACTGTACAATGAGAGGTAAAGAGAAGAAATAAGGTGGTGAAATTCCAAGTTGAAAAGTGTTCCATATGTCAGATTGCTAATCCCTGGACCAGGAGGATCATAGAGCATTTATAGTACATGATATCTGCTTCCGCTCTACTTGTATACAGTCAGATACAGTGATGATGGCGATAGATTCTAAAGACCTAACAAGAAATTCATACTTTAATCACAGCTATTGGTAAAGCGTGAGTAGGGGGGATAAGGAGGTAAAGGTGTTACAAGATTAAGGGGTCCTTTTACCAAAGTGAGGTAAGTGGTTTCTACATGTGCTAAATACCCCCAAGTAACCACTACCACACAACAAATGCAGACAGTACAGGGCAAATCCCATGCTGTTGGCATTTGAAGCTTCAGGGCAGGATTAGGGTGGGATTCAAGAGGGTTTGGGACCAACAGTATGGCAGCTGGAGACAGTGTGCACAACGTTGCTGCATGCTAGTTGTCATGACTGCCAAAAGTGTGGCTTCAATTACCTCCACTCAAGAAGTTAAGGTAATTGCAGCTATGCCACTGGTGTCTGGTAATATGGCTGCTGCTGATGCAAGCTGCAGAACCTCAGCAATCCCCCCCCCCACTGACAATTTGATCCTCTCCCCCCATGATTTTGGGCCCACTCTTGAGGATTTCCATGGCCAGAAAGCATTCCAACCATGGAGGCCCTGAAGCAAAACCCACCAGTCCCAGATCAGGCCTCCCCCCAAGGTCCACCTGGACCTTCCTCCCACCCTGCTGGCCACCCGAGATCCTACCCAGGTGCTCCCTGGTGGTCCCCATGGTGAATGGAGCAGAAGCGGTCACCCTCTGCTCCTTTCCAAGCTCCGGCAGCCCGATACTAGGTAGGGCTTCCTGAACAATGGCTGCACTCCTTGCAAATGGCTCATTTGATATATGGTCTGTGACAATATAACCATATATCCCCAGGAATGAACAAGTTACATTGGCAACTAATGCAGCAGCGTATACATTATAAATGTCTGTCACCCATAGTTAAGACTAAGAATGTTCAAACAATATTAGACTTAATGAGCATTTTGAAACTGCAAGGAGTATGCGTTCTAGTCAGCAGGATAAATTTGTGATTCCTTCCATTAATGCTGCACAGTTGACAAGGAAAATAGTTCTGTTAGTAGTAGGAATGCATTGCCATTAGGTTTACGGTTTAGGTTTAAGATGTTTCAAAAAAAATTAAAAACAATGTTTTTCCCCACTACATATAATTAACCAGGCTTTTTTCCATTGTAATAACTTCAGTTTATTTTATTTTGTGTGCTATTAATTTATAAATATTCTATTGTAACTCGGCTAGAAATTCATAATAGGCGAGCCATAAATAAATACATTTCATTTGCCTTCCCTCCGCATCCTCATGACTTTATTTTTCCTCAGTCCTTGCATCTCTGTTTTCTCCCCTTCCCACTTTCCCATCCATTCCCAGAGTTCCTATTTTCCCCTTTCAATCCCTAGGTCCCTGTTCTCCCTCCCACCTCAATTTTCTACTTCTCCTCCCAGTCCTAACTTCCACTTCAGTGCCTGTTCTTTTACTTCCCAATTCCCTCACTTCCAGTTCCTTGCTCTCTCCTAAATCACCAGTACCCCCTACCTAGCTTTAACCCCTAATGCCTCTCTCCCCCTTCTATCATTCCCCCGCTATTCCCTTACACTAATAGTCCATGTCTCTGCACCCTAACCCAGTTGCTCTTCTAGCCACCCCTCTTTCATACACCACTAACTCATTCCCTCCAATGTTCACTTGCTCCTCTTCCCCAAACTCCGGCACTGAATCTCCATGTATCTCTTTCTCACTTCTATCCCATATCTGGTCCTCATTCGCCTCTTCTACCCAAACTCATTCCTGCTCACTTTTTCAATCCACCCCCAGTCATTGCTTACTCCCTACCCCAACATAAACCTTGTGTTTCTGACTCCGCATTCCAAACCCCTCTCCTCTGAGTCCTCATACTTCCTTCACAACCTAGAGGTGTTCTCATCCCCCTTAATTCACCATCTCCCACACACACCTTATCCAATTTTTGAGTCTCTAATGTTCCTCTCAATCCCTTAGTCCCAACCGACCCTCCCCCAATCCCTGAGCCTTCTCTCCTATCACAATACCCAATCTCTGCTATCTTCTTTTTCCCAATCTGAGTTCTTCTATGTCCATCCTTCCTGGTCCAACCCATCACATCTTTCTATCTAGTAAGCCATTTTCTTCAGGACTAGGATCTGCTCACAGTGCTCAAAACAGAGCTCCAGAGCCAGTGAGGGACCTGATGATTGAGCTGAGGATGGGCCTGGACAGGAATCTATTATTGCAGACCTGGCATTATTTCAGATAGAGAAGCACTTCCTATGCCTGAAATAATCCCCGGCCTGGAGCAGTAGCTCCATATCCAAGCCCAGTCCCTGTTAAGGTGCCCACAGACTAAGAAAGATAAGAGAGCAGGACACTGATTAGCAGGAAAGGGATAGAAGGTTCTGACCGGGAAATATCTACAGTCCTGGTTTGAACTATAGGCAGAATTCTTACGTTAGCACACAATAACTCTCATACCCCAGAATTCCTCAGACTCATACCATACAACCACTATATAACTTACAACTACATTATCATACCCCACCACACCTACCCACACACCACAATTGCACACACCAATACATAACAAGAAGAGTCATAACCATACAAACCTCCCTCTAAATCCCCCTACAACCAATAAAACAATACAAGTTATCCGCTGTGCTCTAATCGATGCCAGATCTGTCAGAAACAAATTACAGACGATCTCAGACTTACTAACGGAATACCAATACCTACGCAGACCCGGCTCTACACCCACGGGACAGGCTCCCTTCACGGGACAGGCTCCCGCATCAAGGCACCCTACGCAGACCCGGCTCTACACCCACGGGACAGGCTCCCTTCACGGGACAGGCTCCCGCACCAAGGCACCCTACGCAGACCCGGCTCTACACCCACGGGACAGGCTCCCTTCACGGGACAGGCTCCCGCACCAAGGCACCCTACGCAGACCCGGCTCTACACCCACGGGACAGGCTCCCTTCACGGGACAGGCTCCCGCACCAAGGCACCCTACGCAGACCCGGCTCTACACCCACGGGACAGGCTCCCTTCACGGGACAGGCTCCCGCACCAAGGCACCCTACGCAGATCCGGCGCACCCGCCAAGGAACAAGCTCACGCACCAAGTGCAACTCTCCCCAAACAGACAACAGACAAAATCTCAAGAAAGCAGGCGTCACCCTAACAGAACATCAGAAGGGAAAACATGCACCCCACATACTTCCTACCACTCTACCTACTAGTCACACAACTCCTCCCACCAACCACACACCTCCACTACCCACAAGCAAACACAATATGGCATCTACCAACTGCATTACCATACTCAGAACCACAGCACACACACAAAGAGACACTCAGGGCTTACCAGGCAAAGCGACTGAACAGACACAAATCAAACTCCCACGCAAGCACAAAGGAAACTCATGGAACACCAACCTCAGCAACGAAAACAACAATGATTGAGCTCATAAATGCCAGATCCGTCTGCAACAAGATACACACTATTGTAGACCACATAGAAGAGCGACAGCCCGACATAATATGCATCACAGAGACATGGCTCAACCCTACCGACAACGTACTACTCAACCAACTGGTACCGGACAACTACTCAGCATACAACTGCCCACGCACCCACAAGCGTGGAGGAGGAGTCCTGATAATAGCGAAAACAAAGCTAAAATTCAAGACACAGAACTTCACAGACACACAGCAATGTAACACAATTAGCATCAAAAACAAGAACATCGCAATCTGCCTAACCTACAGAGCACCCAGAGCTCCACCCGATGAACTAGCCCTCACTCTCGAAGAAGCCTGTGCCATAACAACAAACAACAAACCAGCGCTAATGATCGGAGACTTCAACCTCAAGTCCACCAATGCCAAAGACGCAGAGGCCTTCCTCCAAGCAATGACCTCACTCCAATTCACACAAATAATCAATGCACCAACACACAGACATGGATCATCCCCAGACCTCATCTTTGCATCCAACTACCTAACATCAAGAGAACTAATTTCTCCACCTACCATTACCCCAGTGCCATGGTCTGACCACTACTTAATCGAGACCAAACTACGATATCAAGAGGACCAGACGAACGAAAGAGCTAACATCTCTCACACGCAAAGACGATTCAAACGTTTCGACAGGGACGAATTCATACAGGACACAACACAACACTTGAACATTACCACAGACGACCTAGAAGAACAAGTCTCCAGCTGGAACAGCATTCTAGCGAACGCCGCCAAACCATCTGACGGTGGGATCAAGAAACAACACCACAACAGGAGACAAAACAAGCCATGGTACTCAGAAAAAATACGAAAGGAAAAGAGAGAGCTCAGGAAGATTGAACGGAGATGGAGAAAAAACAAATCAACCGCTGACCAGCATCTCTATCTAACAAAGCAAAAACACTACAATGAACTCATCAACCAATCAAAGAGGGAATTCCACACAAACATGATAAATACTCCTATCAACAAACCCAGAGAGCTTTTTGAAATAGTAAAGATCCTCACAAAAGAACAAACAACAGAAGGCGAAGTACAGGTTGACCCACAGGATTTCGCAGATCACATCAAAGACAAATTTCACTCCACGGAGCGAACAACATCTAGTGGGACCACCAGGTCGGACGTACACCCCAAAACCTGGGGCACATTCTACTCACCCTCAACTGAACAGATATCCCACATCATCTCTACAATCAATACAAGCACTGCCCCTACAGACCCATGCCCAGTGTCATGGGTCAAAGCCACCAAATCCTGCTTCATCCCCACCATACATAAAATAATACACAACTCACTCACTCAAGGACTCATGCCAAAACAACTAAAGCTTGCTTCAGTAAGACCAATCATAAAGAAAACAAATCTCGACAAAAAGGATCCAGCAGCATATCGACCAATCTCCAGCATACCCTTCCTTGCAAAAATCATTGAAAAAACGGTCCAACTACAACTTCAGGAGCACATCGACAAACAGGAAACACTCGATGACAACCAACACGGATTTCGTCCCAACCATGGAGTCGAAACGCTACTGATCTACCTCTTCGACAGCATCCTAAGAATAATCGACAACACCATGAATGGAATCATAATGATCTTCATCGACATCTCCTCAGCCTTCGACACAGTGGACCACAACACCCTCCTAGAAAGACTAAAGAACACTGGTATACACGGTATCACATTGAAGTGGTTCCACTCGTACCTAACCGAAAGACAGCTACAGGTCAAGTCAGGACACAACACCTCCCGACCCATAAACGTCCAACAAGGAGTACCTCAAGGATCCGCACTCTCAGCTCTCCTATTTAACATCTACATACAACCAATTTGCAATATCATGAAAAAGAGCAACATTCAATACACAATTTATGCAGACGACATAATGATTTACACCCCGATATCAATCAACAACCCGGACTTCTCTAAGATAACAGACTGCCTCACCCAAATGGAGAGTTGGTGTCAAAACAACAACCTAGCAATAAACTACAACAAGACCGAAGCCCTAATCATCACCCGGAACCAAGGCTTCAAACACCCACCAAATCTAAAGATACAAAGCACCACTATACCAATAAGATCAGAAGTGAGATACCTCGGAGTTACTCTGGACAATAAACTCAATCTCAAACCACACATAGACAAAACAACCCAAAAAGCCTACTACAAGATGCGAATCATCAGAAGACTAAAGCCGCTCCTTGCCCCGGAACACTTCCGTACCGTCTGTCAAGCACTGATAACCCCACTACTGGACTTCTGCAATCCGATATACCTCGGCCTACCGAAACAAGCCCTCAAACCTCTACAACTAGCACAAAACACTGCTGCACGAATCATAACAGGAACGGCAAGACAGGAGCACATCACACCCACCTTAAAAGACTTACACTGGCTTCCAATCGGTGCACGCATCAAATACAAAACTATCATAAACATATTCAAGATCAAACACCACACATCAGCCAACAGCCTACACACACTCATACAATCAGACACCAGTACGCGTCCCAGAAGAAAACAAACCCACAACAGAGTCAGCACCCCCAGTGAATACAAACACACACGCAAGGACACAACAGACAGAGCACTCTCAATGGCCGCTCCAACAATATGGAACAAACTCCCGGACGACTTGAGGGCCGCTACAGACCTAAAAGACTTCAGAAAACAGCTAAAAACCATACTGTTCATAGAACACTATGGACACATCACATAACTTCAGAGAATGAACAACAGCGCATGATCCCGCCTAACCAATGTATGCATGGAATTTGTTTTTGCACCTCTGTATATAGCCCACTCTGTAAATAGCTCATACCAATCTAACACACAACACGACACACACTCAATTTCCCCCCACTGCATGTATAACACACTCACCTGACCTGATTGTTTGCCGTGATACCACCTTGATTATTAAGATAAGGCGGTTTAGAAATACTGTTAAATAAAATAAATAAATAAATCCTGTGAATTAACAGAAGCTTGGCTCTCAGACACCGACAATGCCCTTGTCAATCAAATAAAAACAGATGACTACTCTATATTCCATTGCACAAGAAACAACAGAAGAGGAGGCAGAGTACTAACCCTAGCCAAAAAACACCTACATTTCCGACACTTATCAACAATCAGCAGAAATGAAATCGACACAATCACAATCACCAATAACATGATAACCATCAGCCTCAACTACCGAACACCAACAGCACCAACAAACAATCTATCAACAATAATTAATAACTGCATTGAACAATCAAAATCAAAAAAGAATATGTTCATTCTAGGCGACTTCAATCTATCTTCCCTTCCAATAGCAGCAACCGAGTCATTCCTCTCAGCAATGGAGTCAACAGAACTAACCCAAAGTGTGATCCTTCCCACTCACTATAAAGGAAACACCCCAGACCTAATATTCACCCCCACCCATTCCATCCACACCAATCCCCCTTCTCAAAAAATTCACTCACTACCCTAGACAGACCATAGTCTCATTGCCTTGACCATACCACTTAAATCACCAAAAAAACAACCAAACAACAAACAACACAAAGATTCAAAAGCATCAATAAGACCATCTTTCTAGAGAACACTCTACCTCATCTGACCACTGACTCAACGGACACGACGCACCCGACAGAAATCTGGAACACTGTGATTGGAACTGCAGCAAAGCAACCAGAAAGACACCAAAATGCCCTTAAAAAAAACACACCATAAAAACTCCATGGTATACCTATACCCTCAGACAACTAAAAACAAAACTAAGGAGAGCTGAAAGAAGATGGTGGAAAACCACTTCAAGATTAGACAAGAACAAATACCTCGCACTACTTCAAAACTATCACACCTCCACAGATCAAGCCAAAAAAATAATACCACACAAAACTTATCAGCACATCAATAAACCATCCAAGAGAACTATTTGACATCGTAAAACGACTAACAGAAACACCAACAAACCCCAGTCAAATAATCAATATCACTCACAAACAGCTAGCAGCACGCTATAAACAACTTTACCCTGGCCCTGCCAACAATATTCCAACCTGCACCGAGAAAACTACCATAGTGAAATGTTGGCACACGTTTGAAACAACTGATATCAAAAACATTTCAAATATGCTAACAAATCTAAATACCACTACCTCTCCACTAGATCCCTGTCCCCTGAACTGGATCAAATTAACAAGCGAAGAATTCAGCCTATTTCTAGCCACAATAGTGAACAAAACACTGAAGCAAAGAATAATGCTTCCTGATCTTAAAATCTCCTCCATCCGCTCTACACTGAAGAAACCAAACTTAGACCCTGCAGACCCATCATCATACTGATTTATTGCCAGTCTCCCATTTCTTGCTAAGGTCATAGAAAAAATTGTGCAGATATAACTACAAAACCACATGAATGAAAATAATCTATTGGATCCCAACAGCATGGATTTCGCCCATTACATGTTGTTGAAACCCTCTTGACCTATCTTTTGACATTATAACAAAAGGAATACAAGACCAAACACGAGCCTACCTGCTAATTTTCCTTGACATCTCCTCTGCATTCGACATAGTCAACCACAACATATTACTACAAAGACTACAACTATTTGGAATCCACCACACTGTACTCAAATGGTTTAAATCATACCTTACAGGGCAAGATGGCCGACACGCACTAGATGCCGCTGGCGGATTGCTGCTTTATTTCCTTTGTTTTTTACAATGCCATGTAAGAGGAAAGCGAAAAGCTGGTTACCTCCTGTGGCAGCGCCAGCGGTTTCTAGAGGTCCTCTTGATGTGTTCGTGAGGCCCGCTGGAGTGGTCAATGCTCCGGGGATATCAGGCTCCTTGGGGGCATCGGGAGCGGAAGGAGGCTTGCCGCACCCCTCCAAGCAGCAGATATCACTTAGACCGGAGGTGCGGACCCCTCCGATTCAGCCAGATATTCTCAAAGAGAGGGAATGGAGCTCCGTGACCTTGGGAGCAACGCGATCTCTGCACCACCACTTCCTGGTATGCTGAGTAATTCCGAGACCACGGCTGTAGTGCCTGTACAGTCTGTACTTCAATGTCCGGCAGCAGTTACCCTGGATTCCCTCTGGGAAGGTTTTCAGGCCTTGGAACGTTCTTTTTTGTCTCAATTTGGAGTCCTCTAAAGTGCTTCTGCTTTTGTGCTTCAATCTGTTGACCATCAGAAGAAGGAGGGAGCCACTATTTCATCTAAGGTGGCCCAGTTGGAGGAAATAGTGGAGGGCGTATCAACCATGTCAGGTACTGTGTCTCGTGATTTAACTGTAAGCCATGGGAAGATTGAAATGTTGGAAAATTCTGTTCGTAAAAGGAATTTGCGTTTGTTGAATTTTCCCCATGTGCCCACCGTGTCCCCAAAGGAGCTGCTTAATTCCTATGCTACAACTATATTGAAGCTTCCTGCTGATTTAGTTCCTCCTTTGGCAAGAATTTACTATCTGCCTACTGTCAAGCGTAAGACCCATGGTGCCTCTTCACCTATCCATTCACCACCAATGGACTCTCTGGACTTAACTGGGTTCCTGGAAACCACCGATACTGGTTTTATTCCACAGGCTACTCTCCTTCTTACTTTGGCTTTAGAGCCTGATCGGGACTTACTTTTGAGACTTTATTTCAAGGCAAGGAATGAGACCTTTATGGGTGGGACAATAAGGATGTTTCCGGATGTCTCTAAACCTACCCAGAAACGTAGACAGCAATTTCTTTTACTAAGACCTCGGGTTCTGCAGCTCGGTGGTTTGTTTTTCCTATGCTATCCATGCAGATGTTTAATTAAATATCAGGGAGTTAGTTACACCTATTTTGAGCCTGCACATTTAACTCAATTTATTGTTAGCAAGAATGTTCCTCTGCTTAGCAGTTGAGTTGTCTCTATCCCCTCCCTTGGTTTAGGGGGCAGCAGTTGTTGGTTCGCACATTAGTTTATACCACTTTAGAGCTGTGTTTATTTCTTCTTGCATTTTCTTGTTGAATTGTGTCTTGCTCTCTCATTAATTGTGGGCTACTGAATCTATACCTAAATTTTGTACTTATTGTAAAGTCAAGGCTTTTTTGTTTCCC
This sequence comes from Ichthyophis bannanicus, assembly GCA_033557465.1. Taxonomy (NCBI): domain Eukaryota; kingdom Metazoa; phylum Chordata; class Amphibia; order Gymnophiona; family Ichthyophiidae; genus Ichthyophis; species Ichthyophis bannanicus. Next base: position 1,399,266,802 of record CM066032.1, on the reverse strand, counting down.
CTTTCTTTTCATCTTGTGCTTGTATTTGTATTCTTTACTGTAACGAGATATTTCTTTTGTAAGAATTTAAAATTGCATAAATAAATAATTAAAAAATAAATAAATCATACCTTACAGAAAGGAAACAACAAATAAAGCTTGGTACCAGTGTACCTGAACCCTACAAACAAACACAAGGAGTACCTCAAGGATCCACCTTCTCCGCACCCCTCTTTAATTCATACCTACAACCCCTATGCTCAATAATCAGAAAACATAACATACACTATCACATATACACTGATGATATCATGTTGTACTGCTCACTCTTCTCCAATCAACCTGATGACAAACAAATCCAAGACTGTTACACAATGGCTGTCATCCAACAACCGATCCATCAACTTAAAGAAGACAGAATCTATGTTCATCACAAGAAACACCTCCACATCTCCAACCACCATAAAACTAAACATACCAATAATTGTAAAAACTGAATTGAAATACCTCGACATCACAATTGACCAGCAGCTATCATTCAAAAAACAAATAGCAACAATAGCAAAAACAATATTTTTCAAAACAAAGACCCTTCAGAGACTTAGACCTCTCCTGGAACCAACAGCCTTCAGATCTGCACTACAGACCCTTTTACTCCCTCATGCAGATTTCTGCAACAACATCTACAAAGGTCTACCCCAATCAACACTCCTCTCCCTACAACCTGCCCTGCACACTGCTGCACGTATCATACAAGGCATAAACAAATACAACTATATCATCCCAATACTAAAGAAACTACACTGATTACCACTCACCAGCAGAATCAACTACAAATGCATACTCCTGATTCACAAAACAATACACTCCCAACAAGAAACATGTCTCAAGCCATTACTATAAAAACCACCAACCTTTATACCTCATAGACAAACAACAGTCAGTAAACTCAGCATACCACAGAACAAATGTAAATATACATGTCACAGGGCATTTGAGCTATACGCCCCATCCCTCTGGAACTCCCTCCCATACACCCTAAGGAACATTACCAACCTCTGTACATTCCGCAAACACCTAAAAACCTATCTACAGTATTTACTGAACACTTTGGACACCCCCACCCCCACCACCTAATCAACTAAACTACACAATACAACCCAATAAAACAAATATATGTAAATAGTATCATATGTCAGTTAAAATGTTAACTGGATATTTACGTTAATCAAATGTTAAAAGTTATAGTAACAAAAGATTTGAAATGTTCAGATGCTAAAATGTTCACTTGCATAAACAAATGTTCAGTGTATAATGTTTTGTTCTTTGGAAATTGCTTTGGCCTGGTGAAAAGCGGTATACAAATGTAGTTAAATAAATAAAAATGTCACAAAGCTGTACAGGGGTGGTGCAGGAGCAGAAACCAGGATTTGAATCTATGCAGCAGGGACTACTCATGTTGCAGTTGATATCCAGACCCAGGCTCCTCAGCTGACTCCTGGAGGCTCTTCTTGGAGTGCCAGCCAGAAGCATATGTCCCTGCCCTGTCCCCCAGACATAGAGACCAGGCCCAGCTTGGACTGCAAGCAGGATGCCACAGAACTGAGACCTAAGAGATCTGTGGCCATGGAACCTGTGATGTCTTTTGTTATTATATTCAGTAGGCAGAGCTCTAACCTGAAGCACCTCTATGGGGACACAGCAGTCTGAGCCTCCACCATACTGTATGATCTACCTGGTCAATCCACCGCGGCATGCCCAAATTCCTGATACACTTGTAGAATATACACATACATATTAACCACAACTTCGGAGCAGGTGAAAATGCGAAGGATGCCTGTTTTATAAAGGTGCCTAGATGCCTTTATTAAATAGACATAAAAGAGGTGCCTTGCCAGACTTCTCGCAGATACGTCCTCTTATAAAAAATCAAGCCCTTCATGTGTATGGGTGTATTTTATAAAGTATGAGAGGCATATTCAAAGGGAGTAACACAATTAGCAAGCCCGCTAACCATATTGCTCCCACTGCACAGGATATTCAGTGGTACATACTTAGTTCGTGCTGCTGAATACCCCTCTTAACTCTGAACACCCCGGTGCTAACCCTTAGCGTCAGAGCATTCCAGGGGTGGAGCAATATCCAGCCCCTAACCGATTAAGCCTAACTGGCTAAAGTTAGGCCAAAAACCAGCTGTCTAACTTTAGGTTTAAGCTATCCAGCCAGTTGTTGAATATTACTGCTGAGTGGTTTACTAAATCGCTACTCCAATATTCAATGCTGATGGCCAGATATGGCCCCGCCATTGAAGATCCGGTTTTAATTTAAAGTGGCAATAGCCAATTGCTTTAATTACACCGGCCAGTGCTGCTGAGCATCCCACCCCCAGGTGTGTACATGGCAAGTTATATCCCTTCAAATCTCATAAAAGCGGAAGCTAGATTGCTGTGAGCTAGCTCTTACAAGTATATACCCCTACACATTTTCCCATTAGCCATTTTCCATGCTTTACATGCAGAAATTGCTGCACTAGTAGTTGGACTTGGCAGTAATTCGTACATGCCTGGTTTGAGCTGTAATCCTCTTTATACCAGCGTCCTGTTTCAAACCAGCTAATGAAGCAAGAGACTACTCTCAAGAGCTTCTAGGCTGTGTACATCTCTCCAAGGTAAAGTAAATAAGCTGCTACAGGAAACTAAGCAACAGATTTATCCATTTGGCCATGGAGGCTGTTTGGCAATGAGTTTCTCTTTCAACAAACTGCAGTTTTAGTTTCTATTACAAAAAAAGCTGCCATTTCTATTGAACGCCTAATGTTGGCGTGGTTTAGATAGTACATTAAAAACCTGTTGTATATACATCCAACTTTACTCCAGTTTATTCTTTTTACAGCTTGGGAGGGTTCTATGAACTTCTGACCATTTAAAAAAAATATCAGATTTCTTTTATATTTTGCATTCTATTACCCCATGTGGTGCTCTTCTAAAGCTATTGATTTCAATTTCACGTTGTGGGAAGTATGTGCCTACTTTTCACAAAAGCAGCCAGTTATCACGTTGTGGGAAGTATGTGCCTACTTTTCACAAAAGCAGCCAGTTATAAAATTACTCCCTAAGAACTTTGTTCTGCCTATCAAGAACGTGGCTGCCCTCTAAGTCCCCACTAAGCCTTTCAAGAAGCCAGCGTGTGTGGGCGATTCCTTGGCAGAAGCAGGACCGTACCAAGCTAGCAATGCACCCTGTGCGACTGGTGAACCTGATACCCCCAACCACTCAACGTCATGCAGGAACTTGCTTTTATCGGGCTTCCTAGAAGCCAAGTGATGATATCTGCGCCCCTTCCATGCTTGCGCTCTGTGCGGCCACACTGCTCGCACAGCCCCTGATACAGCCCTAGGCAGGAGCACTGCTGGGGACACAGCAGAGTGTTCTCTGCTACCTGCCAAACCCTGCATCCTGGAGGAAACCAATTTTCCCTAAAAACACATCTTTTTCCTGATCAAGAGTGGATAACATTTTATTCTCGAGCTCTCTAGACACCCAGCCCCTCCCACTAATTTAGGCGATGTTCTCCTTTAAGAGTTTATACCAGGGAATGGAGGTAATGATTAGCAGGGTGTGTCCTGCTGCAGAAGACTGACTGTGTAACTCTTTGTGAGTGTTAACAACAGAAGCAGAGCAAGGGACCATCTTCATCCTCTTCTCCTTCAGTTCTAAATGAAGGAGATAACTCTGGAGTAAATATTTTCACCAGAAAAAGTGAGTGATTGTGCAAATTTCCTCTCTTACTTAAACGATAAAGTAGATGTAGTGTAATGTTTTAAAGACAGGGAATTTTAATTCACCATGTGATGTAAGTGCAGCAAATTTTGCTTTTGATTAGATCTCATGGATACAAACATTCAAGAGGCAGGTTCCCTGTTCACAATGCAGAGTAGAACCCCTAAGAGAAATGAATGCCGAGAGCTGCAGATGAGGCGAGTTATCAATCCTTTTAAATAAATAAAAATATACAGGTCAATCATCAGATGGCAATATCTGGATAATTGCTATAGTATCCATGGAGATTCAGCATCACTATACCCTTACAGACCGCCTCGGCACTGTCTGGATAGTGCTGTGGCTGTGTATGAAATTATTTGCATTGGGCAATATCACTTTAGGTCAGATGAAAGGTCATCCTAAGTTATTTGGATAGTTCTCCAGATAGCAGAATGAATATCACTGCTATCATAATAATTATTGTCACTGACCACAATATATATACATTCAGTACCCCCTCTTCCCCAATCTGGATAGCAGCTCTGAAGATTTGTATTTTCTTTAACTACCAGGCAAGGGTTTAAAAAGAAATGCTGACCGCAGCAGCTGAAAGTTGACCCAATAAATATTTTTATATTTGGTATGTATTGACCTGTCATGGTGGCACAATGCCACTTCACTGTACCTTTTCACAGAGTGACAGGACGGTGCCAGCCTGGATCACGGCAACCTGCTCTTCATTTCTCAAATTCTAAAATACAAAATGGAACAATTACAGGCACCAGGAACACAGGGCTGCTCAAGCGCACCTCTTTCAAGTTCTTTGACAAAAGGTTCCATAGTCCTGACTCACAGTGCACCATGCTGTCCTTGAAAAGCATACAAACTCCTGCTTTTAACTGTTGATGAATAAGCTAGAGTAAGATGAAAAGCAGGAGGGGGCTCATATTGTTAAGAGGCTACATGCACAAGCACCCTCAGCATGCCCGAGCTGGTTGTTGATCAAACACCTTTAGAAATAGAAACTGAAGAATATTAGTTTTGTGCAAAGGAACCACTGCACTATGTGCTTGGGTTTCTTTGTGAGCTCCCCAGGACACAGATCATTCCCGAAGTTATCTTTATAACCCTTCTATGTCTGTGGTTCTCAACCCAGTTCTTGAGGAACCTTCAGACAATCATGTTTTCAGGCTATCCACAATGAGTATAAATGCACTGTCTTCACTCTATGCAAATTTATCTCATGCATATTCATTTTGGAGCCCTTATACTAAGGCACATGAAGTTTTTGCACTTATCGCACATTTTGCATAGAAGTCAGAAATCAATGTGCGATAAGCGCAAAGGTCGTGCACTAACTGACGGGGGTTCTGGCTAGAATGTTTCTGGCAGTTGCCACAGAGACACATACCCTAACAGGCAGCATTTAATCAATGCGAGTTCACTTAACGTGACATTAAGTGCACCTGTGCCAATTGCAACATTGATAGTGCAAGATATGTATCCCTGTACTAATGTGTTCTCTCTGCCCACCCTCCACCCCTAGCCCATCCAGTCCTTGCCTCAACATGCAATGGGCACTTACCACAGGAATTATCACCCAGTAACTGTCTTGCCTGTATGGTAACAGCTACTGCAGGCTAATACCTGTGGTAACTGCATAGCGCACCTTAGTATCAAGGAGCTTTGGATATCCTGAAAAGCAGTCTGGCTGACTGCTTCCCAAGGACTAGGCTGAAATCCTTTGCTTGGTGCATTAGGTGGACTCCCGCGTTTGACTTTGTTCTTTCATGCGGTAGGGCTAGCGTTTTGATTTTCAGTCCTGCACAGCACATTCTTTAAGGCAGCGATTTCAAACTGGAAGACCGCAAACCAGCCTGGTTTTCAGGATATCTCATGAATGAATATTCATTTCATCTATTTGCATACCATGCAGGTAGAGCGTGCAACGCTCTCTCATACGTATTCATTAGGGATAGCCTGAAAACCTAACGGGTTTGCAGCCCTCCAAGATCGCAGTTTGACGCCCCTGCAGGGCTTGTTGTAAAATTCCCCTTCCTGGCTTTCCCTTACCTATCTTGAATTTTATTCACATTTTTATGTTCAAGATGTTATTTTCAATGAGGTTTGATAACATAAAGAATAGACACATGCAAGGCTGTCTGGTCTCATAATAGTTACCCCGTTATCTCCAAGGATATCCAGTTTCTTCATGAGCTCAGAAATATCCACATCCTGGAAAAGAGGGGTGACAATATCAGGCACGTAGACGTCACAGACATGAGCACATGGAATGCAGCGGCATTTTCACGGCCCTTCTGCGCGCTTCAGGAATAATGGGGCATTATCACAAGGGGCATGTTTACTCGAGTGAGCTAAGGTAGTGTGCAATTGGGCTGGGAATCTAGAGCAGAGGCCAACAGTAAACTGAGGCATTAAGTGCACTTCACACATGCCCATGCTGCCTGCACTAAACATGAACCTCCGTCAATGCCCACATTGTCCAGTTCCTGCCTAAGCACATATTAACCAGTTAGCATGGGGCCCTGTGCTAATTTTTACCCTGGCATACTTAGCGCATACTAAACCCCACTCTAATGGTTAGCGCAGTTTAGTGAATATGCCCCCAAATGCAGGACTCTGACAAGTTAACATGCAGCGTGCATCCTTTAACACAGTATCCTGCTCATGAAGATTTTCGTTCTATCTGAAAAATGTACTTTGCTGAAAATGCTCAAAGTGTGCAGTCAGTTTCTATTAGATATCGGCATTCGTTAATGCGTCTTAAAAACTTTTGTGCATGCAATATCAATTTAACACATATTAACCTATAAATTAACACACATTAAGGGAATCTGCAGGTGTTGAAACAAACTTTCAAAAATCTGAAAACTGGGGGGAAAAGGCCGAATGAACCAAAATGTTTTGCCCTAGTTTCTGCACACACTAGAATTCTGCTTGCCACTAGAGCTGGGAATTCTCCAGGTCTGCTCTGAAGCTTCAGGCTTTCCAGGCCCAACTCCGGCTTGCCAGAGAATTCCCAGCATTGCTCGAGGACCCACTTGTAGCCTACAAGTCTCTTCCTCTCATATATGGCCATGACGGCGTGAATGAAAAAGAGGTAATGCTAACGAGAACTGCTAATCTGATACTTATAGAGCAGCCTGTAAAGATAGCTCTGAAGATTGAAAGCTCTCTTCAGTGGGTGGAGGAGCAACTTTACCCTGCTGGCTATGCAGCCACAGGTGATGCTCTATGTTTTAATCTCATTGACTCCAGTATAATCATATAGCTGTAGACAGCGTTTAAAGGGCTGTGATGTGGATATTTTTTTTTTGAGGCAAAGACCACTGAGGACGGAAGCCACTAAAGGGCACACAAGCCAAAGGGAGAGCATGGTGCAGGGAAACTAGCTGGGAGATAGTACTTAAAAGTGGAAGAGTGACTTAAGAAAAGGGAAAGTGACTGGAAGGGGGTCTTATTAAGTGAAAGTGCCCGAGAAAGTTAGGACAAAGGAGGGATGTGTTACTGGGAGTGGGTTCAGGGAGGGATGGCTAAATTACAGAATGCACTAGGAAGGGGAGGGCAATTAACAAGGGGGCATACAAAGACATTGGGAAGAGGGACAGAGAGAACGCTACTCTCTTTATGAAATTCCGCATCAGCAAAGCATAAATGTTTTCAGGTACGCTCACAGCTTTGAACCTGGAAGACTAGCACCAAGTGAGTACTTTAGCAATTTCACAGCCTAGCACCTTACTGCTGGCCATGTTCATCCATTTAAGAAATCATAAAATTACTATGGATTCACAACATGCACTTTTCTCCTCGGTTTAGTTTCAGCATGTTGTCTATGGAAGGACCCTCATTAGGGCCCACAACATGCTAGTTAGCTTCAGAAAACTACAATCTCTACACTACTACTTTTTACCCAGGTTTTCCTCCTGCTCCTTTGGGTTTCCGGCTCAGTCAGAACCTGGCACTATGAGCCCAGAGATTTTTCCCGTTTTATATCCCCTCGTAATTGACTTTAGTCCAGTCATTGCAGTGAAAGTCCTGTACCAGGGACGTCATGCACCGGAGCTCCTTCTACAGCCCTTCCACAATCATGCCATTATGCCATCATACTCCCCTTTCCCCCACTACTTTGTTGCTTAATATGGGAAAGGCAGTTTAGCAAGTACTTTAATAAACTAAATTCCTCTCCCTGTAGGGACCATTAACACTGCCTTCAATTCTATCTTGATTTTAAGGGAGAAATAAGGAGAACTACACTAGGATTATCAAATGGTCATACTTCAGTGCTGGTTTTGCAATATAAAATCTACGGATTTGTAACTAATTTCTCTGAGGAAAAGAGCACTACAGGTCCATTGATTCAATGAGGCAAACCAAGAACAGGCCATCTTGTAAATTGTGTCTTATAGAAAACAAACATATGGCAGATAATTTTATAATGACAAAAGGAGCAGAGGAAAACAAAACTAGTAACAGCCATCAAAGATGTATTGTTTTTTTAAAATTGTGTTTTAGTAACGAACAATTTAAGAAAGTAGCAATATAGAAGCATGGTAACTGGTCCATTCGAGTCAAGCAATTTAGTAACAGTGGTAATTAAATCAATGGCATGACATGTTTCGGCATAACCACCTGCATTAGGGGCTCGCGGATAATTTGCAAGGGATTGGACAGCTGGTCTCAGATAACGACGGGAGCTTAAAAGCGCAGTCCCATGCCCTGTTGAAGTGCTGCAGTGCTAAATAAAAAATTTTCAGAGATGGTGCTGGAATGCCAATACCAAAAGGCCCCAGCTTCATTTCCACGCCATCAGGAAAGTGCACCAAACTGTACAGAGCATAGATCCACTGGTTACCAAGCTTGTATATAGCTACTTTCTAAGATTCTTTGTCAATATTGTGGTTTTTAAATTGTGTTTCAATAAATGCATGTTTGACAGTTTCTACAAGTTCTGTTTTCCTTCGCTCCATTTGCTGTGATTGGATTTGCCTGTCTTGTGCTTTTGCGTAATTTTATAAACCATTTTCATGCGCAAAATGAGCATAAATGGGCTCTGATAAAATTAGGTCACACCTAAAAGTATGCACACAGTGCAGTACAGTAGACATGCTCAGGGGAAGAATTTGGGCAGAGTGTGAGCAAAGTCATGACTTACACAAGTATTTTATAGTGTCGGCACCTTCAAAGTGTTATCGATACTGGATTTGCACTGGTATTTTATAAAGTCACATAGGTGCCTATGCATCTTTATAAAACGAGCACTTTCCTGCCCACTTAACCTAGGTGCCCAGTTATAAAATTGCCCCTAAAGAACACCAGTGAAAAATGACCAGCACCTAGCATTAGAACTGAAAGAGGATTTGGAGGATGGAATTCAAAAGAAAGAAGGGTGCCTGGTTCCAGAATTCCTTCAATGAAACAGGAGCTTATGGAAGTAAATTCACATTACCCCCATTGAAGGAGGAGTGCTGATGGGAGCACCTTGTTCTGCTAGACATGCTGCTTCTGAGGCCCTTTTCCTGATGTCCTGTGACCAAAGCAGAGTGGAACTTTAAAGAACAACCATACCATTATCTTTTAGGGGTCTGCTAAATGATTGATGCAGTAGTATCTATATTCAGCCTTAGATAAAAAGGGAACTTGTTAAGACAGTCTTTCTAGGTGAATCCCTTGCTGATGGAATTCTGTTCAGAAGTACCAGGGCTGCACTCTACACAGGAGCGTACCTAACCCTGTGCGAGCGGTGCGGCCGCACAGGGCGCAAAGGCTTAAGGGGCACATTTTGGCTCTCTGCCGTTGCCTGCCGCCACCACTTTTTCTTCTCTCAGTGACGGCAGGCAACAGCAGAGAGCTGAAATGCGCCCCTTAAGCCTTCTCGCGGCACACTAAGCAGGTCTGGTATCTCCGGGAGGTACCAGACCTGCTTAGCGTGCCGGCAACTTGCACATCAGGTGCGTGCCTCTTCTCTCCTGCCCCCATTAAGTGGCTAGATGGAGGTGGGGGGGGGGGGGCACACGCACGATGTGCAGTAACACTGGGCGCATTTCACGATCGGTACGGCCTTGACTCTACACATGGGGACATGACAACAGCAGCAGTGTTACCGTATATTTGAGTGATACAATTTCATCAGTATGCTCAGGACTTCTCACAGGCTAAATCAGAGCAATGTGGTGCTTATCAGTATTGTGTAACAGACTAGTCCTTCACTGTTTGCCAACCGTGCCAGATCTCTAACACAAAGCAGAACCAACAGCATACTATTGTGGCCTGATTTTATAGCAGAAATTGCAGGGTGTGGCAGTCCTAGCCTTGACGTTCTGAAAGAATTTCATTCAAATAATAATTTTGTTTCTGAAAGGAAGCTGACAAACATGCTTGAGTAAGCAGTTTATCAATGACTACATAACCTCAGCTGATATGACCATAGGCGTAGTTTGAGATAGGCATGGGAATGGTGCTCCCCTCCCTGAAGTTGTAGGTGCTATTGTTCAATTGAACCTCCTCTCTCACTGCCAGTGTGGCTTCCTTACCCTTTGTCCTCCCCCCAAAGTAAGCAAGCAAACTACAATACACCTATGGAAATGCTCTTATCCAGAAAAATGTCCCTTTGTGCTACGGTAGGGATTCTCAATCCAGTCCTTGGGACACACCTAACCAGTCAGGTTTTCAGGATAACCACAATGAATATGCATGAGAGAGACATGCAAGCACTGCCTCCATTGTATGCAAATCTCTATCATGCATATTCATTGTGGATATTCTGAAAACCCAACTGGTTAGGTTTGTCCTGAGGACTAGGTTGAAAAACCCTGCCTAGCACAAAGGAACATTTGCGTTTGCAGTTACCGCACACTAATTTTGGCAAATTAACACACAACAACTTCAAATCCTTAGCACACTTTAGTAAACAGGGGTTTTGTGTCTGCAGAAAGTACTCGGTATGTGTAGCTCATGATGAAACAAGCCCAACTCTGCAACAACCCCAAGGAGACATCAGTAATCAGTTTGGGTCTCCTCACAGTGGGCACTCAAAACCCCTATTTCAGACAGGGACATTTGCGCTTTGGGTGTTTTGTATACCCATGCCTAACTCAGCCCCTAATTTACAATAAATGGAGCAGACAGTTCTTAAAAGCCACCTAATACGTTCATTGAAATGTATCTTTCAGGGATAGAATGCCTGGGAAACATGACGTGGTTGATTGTCTTTTTTCCCTCTTTAGTCAAAGATACTTATCCGTCTGGTTTCTATCCATTATTTGTCTTGTCTGTTCATCTTAACTAGATTGCAAGGAGCAGAGGCTGCCTCTTACAATATGTATCTTTCTAAATCACTGCTCATGCCCCATAGCGCTACTGAAAAGAAAGTGCTGCTTACTTGTCATGGGGGCTCTGCGTAGACGGCAAGGGAATGCAACCACACTTTTTGATGACATCTTCCAGGTGTATCTAGTGTGCAGCTACTTTAGCTCAGAGACGCTTTTGGAGGCTCTTCTTAGCATGTGTGGGTGTTTCCGTGCCGACAAGTGCTTCTTCTCCACTTCCTCAGTGCATATCTGTGCTGTTGCTACCACTACTTTTCATTTGTATAGCGCTGTAAGGAGTACACGGCACTGTACATATACAAGAAAGAGACAGCCCCTGCTAATCAGAGCTTACAATCTTATCAATACAGACTACATGACAACTGGGAACTAGGGTAATGGCAAAGATGCAGATAGGCAAGCAACCGCCCTTCTCTGCAGACATGCAGGGTTGATGCAGGCATGCCTCTTGGTGATTCCAAAGCTGAGGGCTACCATGTTGAATTTTCAGAGATGGACAACTGGGAAGAGGCAAAAAAGGTTGTAGAGAACTGCCTGTCAGAAGGCCCTGTCCTGTGAAGAGGACAGGTCTTGGCTGTAATACTTAGTGAAAGTGTGAATGGAGGACCAGATGTCTACTAGGGAAGTCATGTGAAGATTGACGATGGAGGCCACCATCAACCAGAGGGTGGTAGCAGAAGGTGACACAATCAGATATTCAGTTAAATAATGCTCATTTGGTGGTATGCTTGTCTGGATTGTTCAGACTGAATATGACAATTGAATTCTTATGCAGATCATTACTTGCCTGAAGATAGGAGTGTCTGTCTGCAGTCTGGGGAACAGAGAACTGCCTCTACTGGGTTAGCGTGTCACTTGGGGAAGAAGGTGAGGAAGAATATAGATTGATTGATTTGGAACTTTGAAACCACTTTCAGAAGAAATGTTGGGGGGGAGCAGGTTACTTGATCGGGAAAGAAATAACTAATCATAACAATATGATGGTCATCAGAAATACAGTTTTCTATGTTAGGTACTTGAATAAGTATGACACAGAGTTAATAGCAGAGGATTTGTGCTCATGAAGCCATGCATGAACCATAATATGAAGAGCAGCACACAATAGAGCACAGATCATCACCATGTACTGATCTGCCCAATCCCTCAAAACTTGTAGCTCTTTCATCTATCCCTCAGAGGTCTCAAGACCACCTCAGTATGCATGCACCTATCGATCATTGTCTCACATGTGGTACCTCACTGCTGCTGCTATGACTGTCCTCCTATTCCACTTTCACTGCTGTGATAAAAGCAGAGGCTGGAACACATTACTGATCCTGCCAATCACTCTGTCGTCCTTCAGAGTCATAGATGTCTGCCTTTAATGACATGCTGATATTGGCGCATCATTACAGGTTTACATAAAGGGCTCTGAGTGATGACAGCAGAGCAACATATGTGCTTCTGCCTCTACTTTCATCATGGCAGTGGACATGGAATAAGATGACGGGGGCAGTGGCAGCCAGGTATGATTTGCTGGAGCTGTGGGCCACTATCTGTAAATATGTTCTATATCAAATAGGAGTTTTTCAAGTTACCAATGGGATATCTGTTTTACAATGATAAAATCATTGCTTGGTAACCAATTAAATTGACAAGTAATTATTTAATGTATGCAAAAATAACATTCTATCATTGAAAAAATAAATACACCTGGCACTAGGCAATTTGAGAAAACCTATTTGATGTCATATTTGGAGGTGAGAACCTCTTTGGCTCCTTAAGATGTGGACTGGAAATGGCCCTCGAGCTCAGTTATAACTCTTGATGTGTCCCTGTGGCCCAAAAGGTTTGTCCTAGATTTTGAAGAGTGTGAATGTTGCCTGGAGTGTTTTGCAAATGTCCTGTGGCAAGCATCCCAAGATAAGCCAGCTGTTGAGATAGGGCACATGAAGTGGTTGCTTTTGTGAAGGTGTTAGGCACTTCATGAACAACCAGGGTGCTGAGGATAGGCTAAATGTGAGTACACAATCTGATAGTGCCTTTTGAGGAAAGTGAAGTGCGGGAATTTCCATGATAGCCAGAGTGTTTATTTTGAGCTTATTTTTCTTGGTGCAGGAAATGAAGTTTTAAAGTTGAAAATGGGATGGAGCCCCCTAATGTTTGGGGGGTGAGGAAGAATCTGGAGAAAGCTTGACCACCTTGTCAAGCACAGACCCATTTGACTGCCTGGCTTGACAGAAGAGACTCATTCCAAAGCTAGGACTGCCACATACATGAACGGGATCCTTGACATAATACACAGGCCTGATGATGGCTGAATTTGTCAACATTTTATCTTGTAAACACGGTCAATTATCTTTAGCACCAATCAGTCTGGAATAATGGAGTTGCAGGTCTCTCTGAAGTGCTGGAGTCCATGCTTGGGCAGTGGACACTGAACAGGATGCTATTTCCATTCCCAGGGTCCCTGCCATTGGGAACAGGCTGGAGTGAGCTGATGCTGTGGGGGCAATCTGGAGTAAGACTGGCAGCATCTGTGCAGATACAATTGCTTGAAAGGCCATTGGTAACAGAGATTATTTAATAAAAGTGTTGTTGACCCTTGTGATATTGGGAGGGGGGGGGGTCAGTCTGCTAGTTCAAAGAAGAGCTTGTGCAGAGTAGAACAGTGGTCTTTGATTTGTGAGACAATGTATTTGACCTTTTCTCTGAAGAGGTTGTCTCCTAAGCAGAACATAGCTGTTAGGCAGTATGGTCAAGAATTTTGCTGACACCAGACAACCGGAGCCTTTGCATTCAAATGGCGACTGCTGCCATGTGAGATTCAGTGTCCTAGGCATCATACGTGGAACTTAGGGGGTGAAATATAGACTCCTAGGAACCAAGGTGCAGCTGGGTAAGCTGCTTGGGGGAATTACCCAGAGATGACCTAGAGAGTGTGATGGTCTGTTGGGAGTTTTGATAAAGTGAGCATTGCACTTTGGTGCACATTCTTGCTTAGCATGGTCAGAATATCCTGTTTTATTCTCAACAGGGCACTGACCTACATTTTGGAGCCTTGGATCTTGAGTGGTGCCTTCATAATTAAAAATTGATGGGGTAGCTGAAAATGTTGTTGTCTTGAAACAGGGTGGACCTTGTACTAGAGATCAAAGCACAGCCTTCCAGGCATGAAAGATGCCTGGATGGAGAGCCTCTTTTGATTGAAAGCAAGCTCTGCTTTGAGGGAACATTGGATGAGGAAGAAAGAGGATAGATTCGGGGGTAATGTGTAGAAATATTTCATTACGGCAAGAGTGGTAGTTGCGTGGAATAGTCTCCCAGTGGAGGTAGTAGAGATGAGGACAGTATCTGAATTCAAGAAAGTATGGGACAAACACAGAAGATCTTTAAAGGAAACAAAGTGGACTATTGTAGTTGATATGGAAGGGCAGACTAGATAGGCCATATGGTCTTTTTCTGCCATCGTGTTTCTATGTTTATGTTCTTCCAGATGTTCGGTTGAAAGTCCTGGAAGATTTGGTGGACTGGAGTTTGCTTAAGGACTAGAGGTCGGACTGAAAGTCCCGTTTCTTGTGAGTCTCTTAAAGTAAGGGGAGAGAATTTGAGAAATCTTTGGGTAGCAGTGATCATCTGATTACTTGTGTGGGGTTCAGTGAAACTGGAGATAATAGCTTTGGCAGAATCCTCAAAACTGTAGATAGAGAGGAGGCTGCACACTGAATTGGTGTCATCCAGATCTTAAAATGGCTCATCCATATCTGTGAGAGGCTCGCTGCAGTAGTCAGGAAATATCCAGAGGGAGTGGGGAGTTCTGTGGTGGATAAGGGTTGTGGTATCCCTCACTGGGTCTCAGGGAGGATTCCGGAAACCACAAACCACTGTTGGTGTGTGGAGTCAGTCCAGGGGAAGGATCTGGTGCCCTATGTGGCCATGTTCTTTAGGAAACTGGCACAGTCATGAAGTAAGTTATGCAGGAACTGGAGTAGCATCATGTTAGAAGCTCCCTGGTATGCCATAGCTTGTTCAGGGCGCAGAATAGGCATGAGGCAGTTAGGGGTTACAGATTGTATGGCGTGCTTGGGGGGAGGGCAGTCATGTTCTTCAGGGCTTCTGAGGCTATACTTTGCAATTGGGGGAGAGCGCTTCCCAGTATGACTCCTGAGGGGAACGTGGCCCAGATTGAACTGAGAGACTTGACGCTTAGCTCTGAGTCTTTTGCAGTTTATTCTTATGGAGATATTTGGACACTGCACCTTGGTCTGCCGACTTCTGGGCAGTCTTGAGGTTTGCAGTGGAATGATCTAAATGAGCTTCAGGACTGGATGCTGCATAGTCCTTAGAGTGGGTGCCCTACTTCTTTGATGGTACGGAGTCATTTGGTAACATGGGGATAGCACACTAGTCCCAATTATGCGAACCACATGCTCCCTTAACATTTGCCTACCTGGTATGGAATAAGTATCTAGACTGGTGGGGGCATTTTTAGGTGTACTTGATTTTTTTTATTTTTACTGGTTTTCGTTTATGTAGGAAGCAGAGAAGAGAGGTCTATCTGGAAAAGACGGAGGAGTAGAAGGAGCACTTGCCAGCATGGGAATATTCATGCATGTTCAAGGGAGAGCATCTGCACACTGATTTGTCTGGAAATCATCACCAAGAAGTGAACTACTCTGCTCTGCGGGAGAGATGTAGACAAATTGCATTAATTGTTTCAAGTCCAGTTTTGCTTTAAAATGCACAGTTGTTTCTTTGCTCTCCATAATGGTTCATGGCTCATGCCAGTTAATGTCATGACAGAGGAGATCCTAGCAATAAAGCATCTACCTTTATGCCCTCCTGTTGACAGAAAAGCTGAAGTGCACTTCCGTTGTTTTCTGGGAAAGTGGCTATGTGGAGATTAAATGCTGGAGATCTTCGTTCTCTCTCCTGAGGAAAGATTTTTTGGGGGTGGAGATGGTTCAAAACATTAACATGATTAAAGGAAAAAAGAGAATTTTCTACTTGCAATATTATTTAAATAAGAAATATTAAAGCACTGTATGTCTAGGTTGATGTGTACATTTTGAAACATATTCTTTAGAAAGCTTTACACATAAGTACATGGAAGGACAGACAAAGAAGTTAGAAAGTGCATGACTACTATTGCACAATGGTGCATGTCTTTTCCCTTTATTACCCTTTTCCTGTCCCCTTCCCCATGGACAGAAACTTACTAAAGTTGGGGCTGGTACATGGGTTGCTGGTGGCATTAGCAACAAAACAGGCTGTTGAAACATATAGGGGCCTCAGTGCACATTCCTCTGTTAAGCCCCACCTCCTCCAGGCTGCCCTATGGAAGGCAGGGCCTAGTAGAGAGAAACATGCACTGATGGCCCCACACAACTTAACTGGCCTGCTGCTACAGTCACTATCTCCATATTAGTAAGTTTCTAGCCATAAGCAAAGGCCCAGCATGTGAGAGGAGTTCTTATGGATGGCCGCTGTTGATCTTCAGTCCTCTTTCGGTGGTAGGGTTCACGGTTCCTCACTTCTTTCCATCTGTTTGTCTGATCACACAAGTGCAAACACACACGTGAGTACATGTATGGCCAGACAGATGGAAAGACTCAACAACAGATGCTACTGTTAAATAACTGAACAAGAAAATAGATTTGCAAGTATAGACATAACAAAATAGACCTAGAACATTATAAAGAAAAGGTGGTAGGCCATATTCTCATTTTTTATTGGAAGTGGTGCACACGTAGAGAGATGGTGTATCTGAAATAATGCTAAAAAAGTCATCACTCCATTTGTTAAAAAAATTAATACAAGAAAACTGTCTCCTTTTTGCTAGAGACAGACTTGTATGTCCTAATATTTTCTAATAAATGGAGTAGCAGCCTTTCACATTATTCTAGGTCCAGCACGTCTGTTTTTGTGCATGTGTAGCACTTTGGACAATGTGATATTGTACGCACTGTCTATTCCACAAATAGCAAATCAATAGCCTTTATTGTACCAGGTTAACATATGGCAAGAGACACAAAAAATAGTAAAATGTACCAGAAAGCACAATTTACCAATATGGGGCCGATATTCAGACCTTCCAATATTTAAATGCCATATAAGTCAGCTGTGATATTTGAGTCTCTTTCAACTATTCAACGGCAGTATCTAGATAATGGCTGATACTGAATATATACACTGATATATGGCCATGATCGGGATAATCGTTGCACTTATCTGGATAGGGAAGATTTTTAGCCACCATTCTGATAAGTTATATGGATTGCAAGTTAGGACAGCTTTTTCTGTGGCCCAAATTACCTGGACAACTTACCAGTGGCTGAAAACCATCACTGTCCGGATAAATGCAGCAATTATCAAAATGGTGGTCACCCGCCCATTGGTCACAGGCGAATTTGCTCCCCTCGTTCTAGCACACAAAACAAGAGCCAACCTCTGCAGTGTGTTGGCCCGATATTTGGCAGCACTTATCTGTTACCAGCACCTGCTCATCAGAGAAGTACAGCTGAATACGCTTTTCAGCAGCATTATACAGATAGTGCCACCGACTATCCTTACAGGCTACTTCAGCACTATCCAGTGCCAGGACGGAGTCAGACATTATCCATATAACAGCCATCCCGACAGTCTATCAGCACCAAACCCTGCCGCCATACGGATGGCGGCAGAACTAGCCACAGTGTACGGACATTCAGTGCCAGCTACTATCTGAACGTCGTGCTGAATATCTGGAATAATTTTAGCCATGGCAGCTGGTGTTTAAAATCTCACCGATTGCTGCACCTAAATTGACCCATGTATTTGTTAGCTTGTGCTGCATATTGACACTGATCAATGCAGCAGAATGAATTGCATGCACATATTCAAACTATTTGCAATGTTCAGCTGCAATGTTCAGCAGCACTAACCAGTTAGTGGCACTGAATATCCCCACAGACCGTTGAAATTACACCCAGCTAAAACCGGGGTGGTCTATGGGTGAAGTGGGGGAGACACCATTTGCAAAGAGGATAGCATAAGTGATTTAAGTTAGGGCCGTTGAATGGCTGTCCTAACTACTTAGCACTATCTGATTAGTGGCTGAATGTCACAGATAACTGGACAGTGTCACGGGTGGTCGGGCAGCCCAGATATTCAGCGGCACAAACTGGACATCCTCCACCGCTGAATATCTGGTCTTAAAGCGGCAGTGGCTGGGTGTTTTATTTTGCCTAGCCACCGGCGTGGAATAAACCCTCCATACTTTCTTTTTGTTTGATGTTAAAAGTATATGATTTGCACATCCAGAGACCAAAAATTTTCAATTTAGGAGTCAAGCACATCTGTAAAAAGAAAAGCAGCTATATCTTGTTTTCAGAACTGCAGTACAATAACATTCTCTAGCTCTTGCCCTGCAAATGGGCCTCAAGAAAATACTCATTCATATTTTCCAGAGATTGCCAGGCTACTCTGTGTATGGAGTTTCGCAGAACTTCCCAAAACAGATATATTCCTCTCATTGCTGCCACTCCAACCCAGCTCTATAAGCTGCAAACACAGTAACCCAAGGGTGTCCAACATCCTATCACCTGTGGGGTTCCCCAGGATTCTCTTTTTTGCCCCCTTCTTTTCAATATATACCTAAATCCCCCCAAATTTGATGTTTCCTTCTTTCTCTATGAATCTGACATTCTATTAATTTACTTTACTTTCTTTACATCTCCAGGCCTATTTATTCTTAATACAGTACTGGTTTGGATGAAATCACGAACTGGGTTGATAAGCACAAACCAAAACTAAACCTGTCCAAGACCACTGAATCAGAAACATAACCCTCTATCTCTCTGATACTTCTTGGTCAACCTATTACTCTCACTATGTTTTCAAATATCTTGGAGTCCTGATTGATTCTGAACTTTCTTTTGAGAAGCAAATCTCTTCAGTTCGATCATCCTTTCCAGCCTTGCACCAACTTCGGGCCTTAAATACTTTTTTAGATCCCCCAGCGCTCCATACCTTAACTCATGATCTTATCATTTCTTACTTGGGCTACTGTATTATTGTCTACTCAGGCCTTCCTCCTGATCATCTCCGGCATTTTCAGACTTTACAGAATAGAATAAGTATCCTGGCCCATGCTGGAAAATGTGATTATTTCACCCCTCTTCTATGAAATCACTGGCTTCCAATTAATTCTTGTGTTCAATTTAAGATCCTTACTTTGGCTCATGAAGCCCTACACACATCCTGCCCTTCTTATCTGGCTTCACTTATTATTCCTCATTGCCCGCATTCTCTCAGATCCATCCATAACAGACTCTTCCTTCAGCCTCACATGCCTAAATTGAATCAACTTGTTTATCTGCATTCTACTTTACTGCACCCTTTTTATGGAATAATCTTCCTCTGCATTTATTAGAGCTCAAAGCTCCCATCCTAAATTCCATTCCCTTTCGAAATCTCATCTCCTTTCAGTGGCCTTTGGGGTGTGTTGGTCCTGAGTGGCAGGGTGTGCATCCTGCATCCTGTCCTCTCTCTTTTATTTAAATTTTACTACTTTTGTCTCTTCTCTTTTCTGTCCTATCAATTTTGCTGTCATTCTCTTCAATTTATAAGATTCCTTTTTAATTTGAAAACAGTCTTGTACTCTGTAAAGGTGGTATATTCAATTTTAATAAACCATAAATCATGTGGCCTGCCTGACCCGGAAATGCAGCTCACTTGAAAAAAAAGTCTAATTACTTAGCATACATGATTTTGAAGCACTATAGAGCTATTTGGTAGCTATGACATCACAATTTCAGACGAGATGCTCAGATTTCAATGACCATAAATCATGTGAAAGAAGCTAAAACATTCATAGGACCCATACATATCTGGATTTCTGATCATGTGGTCCGCTGCTGGAAATGCTTGGGAGGTCCCTGCATTAACCCATTTAAAAAAACTTAAGGAAAACAAAGCAGCACACTCAGCATCTGCTTTCTGGACTTTCCAAGAAGGTGTTCCACAATGTAATCACCAAGCAATAATGTTAAGAAGCAATGTGGTAAAAAGAAGCGCTCGGAATGACGGTGGCAAAGAGGAGGAAGAGAAGATGGGAGACGAGGATGTTCATGGGGCTTGGATTCTCATTGGTGATGGAACATTTTCCACATGCAGGAGGATGAGGGAAGGGATTTGGCTGAAATGTCCTAGATGGAACATGAAGTTGTAATGACCAGTGCAAGTTTCCCATCAGTACAGCAGCAACATTATCACAATCAGGATACCTTGTGACATCATGCACTATCATGAATATCGTGTTACTATAACATAACATATAGCGCTGTATGTTGGAAATGCTTCCATCAGCAATTTTGTTAAAAATTTAAATTTGTATTGCTGCTCTCTGTCGCAAAGCACGTCTGTTTCCAAAATGAATCCTATCAAGACACAGCAATGCATAATACTCACACCAATAGTTTGGTATCATGACACATTCCGAATGGTGGAACTTCTCTTTTTTTTTTTTTTTGGACTAAATTAATACAAGTACCACACTCATCTAGCCAAAGAAAATATGGCTTGCTTGACATTTTACGGGAAGACAAAGTGGCACATGAGTGTCATGCTGGCTTTAATTATTTCTTCTCTTCTCACAGTGTGTGGGGCACGCTGGAAGATGTTTAGCTGCTCTGCCTTCCTACAGAAAGCCATCACTTGGCAAAAAACTCCAGGTGAGTGTAGTTCACCGAAACACGAAGTACAGCTGGGAAATATGTACTTAGTTGACTTTCTCCACTTGAGGTCTTTAAAGATGAGACATATTTGCCATCTCATGCACTGGATTAAACTATAGGTTCTTACAGTTGTGGTCAACATTACTGGCACCCTTGCAGTTCAACTCCTTAAATGTCCAATATTTCTTTAAAAAAAAAAGTGGCCAGTGAAATGGCTTTGGACTATACATGCACACATAGTTGATACAAAAGAATCAAATAAAACAATACCAATTAAAAAAGGAAATAGTATAAAAACTGGGACATTGGCAGGACATGATTATTGGCACCTTTATAAACAATTCAAATCAGTTTGACAGAAGAACCACATTCCCACTGCAGTAGAATTAGATGCACCTGTGATCAATTGTCAGTACACACGTGACTTGAATCAACCAATGAATGAAGGTTCTAATGTTTAAAATGGCCACATTCACTCCCTGTTCCATTTTTACAATGGGTTAAACAAGAGGGCTGCTCGAGACAATCAGAAAAGCTATTATCGGAAAACATGAAACTTCAAAGGGGTAACAAGGCCATCTCCAGAGACTTTGGGATTCCTGTATCTACAGTTTGCAATGTTATTATGTTTTCCACTCATGAAACTGTCAAGAACCTTCCAGGATGTGGTGCAAAGAGGAAAATTAATCCAAGAAGTCTTCAATGGTTAGTGCAAACTGTTGGAAAAACACCACGTACAGCATCCAAAGAGTTTAAGGATTACCTGGAGCAATCTAGAGTGGTAGTTTCAACCCGCACCATACACGTCATGAATTAACATTAGAAGCCCCAAAAGGAATTTTACCTAGAAACCCCAAAGTGCGTCAATTGACGCATTATCACGATGACTGTGTTTAGCATGAAATGCAGATGTAAATTCATGTGAAGTTATTTATTTGTTAAATACGTGCAATATGTGACATCATTACATGACGTCATTGTGTGTTTATTGTTTGTAATGTCGGAGTAAAACTGTACACAGTGATTGAGATGCGTCACCTAGTGGGAACATGAATTTATACCTAGAAGCCCCAAAGTACGTCAATTGATGCATCCAAGACAATTGAGTGCGTCAATTGACGTACTTTGGGGCTTCTAGGTATAAATTCATTTTCCCGCTAGGTGGTGCATCTGTCATTAATTTTTGATGCACATATTTGAACATCTTGACCTTGCTAACAAAGTCATGGAACATGACTGACATGGTTCTAGCAGTGGCGCTGGTATACAACTTCGAAGATGCATTTGCGTCAATTGACACACTTTGGGGCTTTTAGTGTTAAACAAAGAAGCACCTCATGGGCAAAGGCCAAGGAAGACCCACTGCTTGAAGTCAGACATAAAAAGGCACATTTGATCTTTGCCCAAACCCACTTGAGAAACTACAATCCTTCTGGGAAAATGTTCTGTGGACAGATGAAACTAAACGAGCTCTTTGGCAATGCAGACCAGTGATACATTTACAGGCGAAGAAATTAAGCTTAAAAGGAAAATCACACTCTTCCTACAGTTAAATATTGTGGGACTGTTGTGCTGCCTCAGGAACTGGAGGCCTGGAATGTATTAAAGGAATCATGAAGTCAAAGAACTAGCAAGGTATTTTGGGGTGAAATGTGCTACCTAGTGTCAGAAAACTAGGTCTGGGTCGAAGGTCATGGGTCCTCCAGCAGGACAATGACCCAAAACATACATCCAAAAGAATGGTTAAAAGGTAAAAAATGGACTGTTTTAAACTGGATAGCAAAGTGTCCTGATCTCAATCCAATCTAGAACCTTTGCAAAGAGCTGAAATCTTCCACTGGTTAAAAGAACCCTGGAAACATCCATGAGCTGGAACAAATCACAGTTGAATAGTGGGAGAAACTACCAGCAGACAGGTGTACGAAACTTATTGATGGCTACAAGAAATGTTTGGAGGCTGTCATCACTGCCAAGGGTTGTGCAACCAAATAGTAGTGAAGGGAACCGTTAATCCTTCAAGGTCATATTTTTTTCTCAAAAACTACTATGTCTAAGTTGCACAGACATCTTTTTTTTTGTTTCATACTTTTGAACATACTATTAAAATATTATGATGACATACAGTTGGAATATTTCCAATTTCTTCTCAAGATATTGTACACAAGATACCTAAAATTTAAAGGTGCTAATAATATTGACCACAACTGTAGATGTCTGCCTGCCCTTCAACCGCATGCAAGTCAGGTGCACAATGTGTGTTAAGCAAGTGTTCAGGAGGCGTATCAGGTGACTGGTTACACATGCAGGAAAGGAGGTGTTATGGAAATGACAAACACAAAAAAGGCAAAAGAAAATTGCAAAACAAATTATTTTATTGGATGCTGCACAAACCATAGGCAACATATATTAGCAAATCTTTTACATCTCTGTGAAAAAATTAGTGAGCATTCTCTTTAGGACATATTAAGGCAACAAAATAAATTATTTTCACCAGTGATAGTTTAAAAAAAATCTTTTTTTTTTTTTTTTTTTGCAGTGTATCTTAGATATATTTCAGTCTGGGCTCAAAAGTAATTTCTGTTCCATTGGTAAGCTTACAGATAGAATCTCTTACTTCCAGTTCTAGCACTCTGAATTCTAACAGCTCATTTTGGTCTTTTGCATCCTGCATTTCATTCTTCAGCTGGCTCTCTTCCAATTCCAGTCTGTAAATCTGCAAGACAAAAAATAAATTGCATTATCAATGGAGAATTACAGTAAGAAATTCAGACCTCAATTATGATCAAGAACGAAGGCGTAGCACCCGATTCAGAAAGGGGCACACCCGGCCGGCCCTTAGCAGGACGGGCCCATTAGGACCTGATTCTCTAATGTGGGAGCAAAACATTCCCGCGGCATACAGAATTGGGCCAAAGGATGGCCCGGCGTGCCCCTGCATGCCTGTGGAGACATCCTCCTCGCAGGCTCCCCTGTCACCGACTCTCTTCTTCCCCGCAGCCCAACCCACGGCTGGGCAGGCAGGGCCTGGATCGGGCAGCAGAGACCTACCTGTCTGTCACTGGCCCCGGCCTCTGAGGGGGGTCCGACCCCGATCCCCAGGTTCGTGCTGCTTATTCCACCTTCGAGGTGGAATAAGCAGCATGTTCCCCCTGACCCTGCAGGATGTACAGGGCCATGACCTGAATCAGCCTTGTATGTCCTGCAGTGTCGGCACGCCCCCGCTCTACCCAGACTCTGCCCCTCCCCCCCCCCCACCGGCTTTCCCCATACTGCTGCTCTAGCCATGTGGGGAAGGCCTGAGGGTGAATAGGGGCAGGATGGCTTGTGGGGCAGCACATCCTGCCGGGACGTGCAGCCCCACAAGACGCCTCTCTGAATCGGGTCCATAGAGAAGAGTGACCTGCACAGAGTGGCGAGTACAATCGCTCTGGCCACCTTGCTGAGGAGGCTTGATGGACCATACTGGTCTTTACCTGCCATCATATACTATGGGCCCAACATTCCAAAGCAGTTAAATGGTTTACAGGTCTCTAAATCATGTAACTGCTTCTAAGTGGGATATTCAGTGGCCTAATATGGTTAGTGCTGCTGAATATCCTGGATACTGCCACTATATGCTCCGATGCTATACGGTTAGCATTGTAGCATTCAGGGGGCATTACCCAGGGATAAACGATCAGTGGCAATATTCAACAACTGCCTGGTTATCCTTCAGAAGTGAAAGTTAGGTGCATCAAAATCTGTCCTAACGTTTGCCACCGAAGCTAACTGGGCAGGAGCTGAATATTGCTGCTGCTTGGACAGCTTCCGGATTCCATGGCAAAGTCAGATATTCAATGCCGGTGGCCAGATATGGTCCCGGCATGGAATATCTGAGTTAACGCTTCAGTGGTGCTGACTAGGCACTGTACTTGCGCTAGCCGCTGCATAATCGGGCCTTGTGCTACTATGTTACCTACAACTCTCCCAGAATCTCCAGCTGTTAGATTCCATTCTCAGTGAGAAAGAAGCGTTGTGAGGAATGGACTCAGCATTACTGCTATAAAGAGTAATGGACTAATGCAACTTAGTATGGGAAATGAGGATGAAATATCTAAACTTGTACTTTGCTAAAACAGCTATGAAATACACAGAGGGAGAGTCATAGGCTCATCTCCAGCTGTATTAAAGGTATGGGGCCTTGGTTAAGAATATAAGAAATGCCATACTGTGTCAGACCGAGGTCCATCAAGCCCAGTATCCTGTTTCTAACAGTGACCAAATCCAGGTCACAAGTACCTGGCAGGTTCTCAAAAAGGTACAAAGACTCCACAATGCTTGTCCCAGGGTATGCAGTGGATTTCCCAGGTCCTCGTTAATAATGGTTTATGGACCTTTCCTTCAAGAATTTGCCGAAACCTTTTTTAAACCCAGCTACACTAAAGCATAGTTACTCACCTATAACAGGTGATCTCCAGGAACAGCAGGAATTTAGTCTTCACATATGGCTATCGTTGGTACTGATGGAGCCTGCACGGGAACGTTCCCCAAAGTCCAATAGGAAAGCTTTTGGGAGCATCCCACAGCGCTTGCATGCTGCCTTTCCGCCTTTCCCAACTGTCCCTCTCCAGTTGAGTTTAAAGCTGAGACAAAGAGAGAGAGAAAGAGAGAGAGATACAACTCCTAGGGAAGGTGGGTGAGTTGTGAAGACTAAATTCCTGCTGTTCCCGGAGATCACCTGTTACAGGTGAGTAACTATGCTATCTCCAGGAACAAGCAGGAATGTAGTCTTCACATATGGGGATGCCCTAGCTGCAGATGCCAGGGAGAAGGCCCCAGAAGTTGTGTGCCCCTGTGAAAGGGCTCCACTTCCGCCCATGGATCTCTGGCATCCTACCAGGGATGGTGGGTAGGAGTTGATTAAGTATGGAACAGCTGTTGAAGAATAGACTGACCAAACAAGGAATCCTGGCGGGAGTCATTGTCTAAGCAGTAATGGGCTGTGAAGGTATGAACCGAAGCCCAAGTAGCTGTTCTACAGATGTTGCCGATAGACAGAGTGAAGATGAGCCATAGAGGCTGCCATGGCTCTCACATTGTGAGCTGTGACATGGCCTTCAAGAGGAAGGTTCTTACTCTAATAGGCAAAAGAAATACACTGTGCAATCCAGCTGGACAGTGTTCATTTGGAGACTGGAAGTCCCAAATGACTAGGATCAAAAGCAACAAAGAGTTGAGAGGACTTTCTATGTTGCTGTGTCCTTTGCAAGTAAAAGGCCAAAGCCCTTTTACAGTCCACAGTATGAAGATTCCTTTCTGCATTTGAGGCGTGAAGCCTTGAGAAAAATACAGGAAGGTAAACCGCTTGGTTTAAATGAAAAGGTGATACCACCTTTGGCATAAAGTGCGGACGAGTCCTAAGGACTACCTTATCATGATGGAACCTTGTATAAGGAGGATCAGCCACCAATGCTTGCAATTCACTAATGCGACGTGCTGATGCGATTGCAATAAGAAAGATGATCTTCCAGGAAAGGAATTTCAAAGAGGTAGTAGCTAATGGTTAAAAAGGTGGCTTCACGAGCTGCCCAAGAACCAGATTTAAGTCCCATGCCACCGGTAGTGGCTTAATGGGAGGCTTAATTAAAAGAAGGCCTCCCATAAATCTCGCTATGAGAGGATGAGAGGAAATAGGTTGTCCATTTAGAGGCTTGAAAGAAGCTGCAATAGCACTCAAATGAACTCTCACTGAATTGGTCTTAAGCCCTGTATTAGACAAATGAAGGAGATACTCCAGTAATGATTCCAGAGGTACCGCAAGAGGGTCAAGACCCTTCTGCGAGCACCATATGGTAAACCTTTTCCACTTGAAAGCATAAGAGCGTCTTGTGGAAGGCTTCCTGGAAGCATAAAGGATATCCTTTACCTGCTGAGAAAGGTTAAGAACATGAAGTTCTAGGCTTTCAGCAACCAGGCCCTGAGATGCAGAGACTGGGGATTGAGATGCCACAGAATCCCGTCCTCCTGAGAAGGGAGATCTGGAGCAGATCCTAACTCCAGAGGCAGAGCTTGAGAGAGATGTAGGAGCAGAGGGTACCACATTTGCCGTGGCCAATGTAGAGCTATGAGAATCATATGACCTCTGTCTCTCTGAAGCTTGAACAGGGTTTTGGGAATTAGGGGAATGGGTGGAAAGGCATACAGGACGTCCTGGCCCCAGTGGAGGAGGAAAGGTCGTTGCTGCTGTCCCTTTTGGGCAGACTGACCTAAACGATGCCCCTGCTGGGTATAGGAGGGATAAAACTTCTTCTTCTTACTGAAGAATGGTTTCTTGTAGGATTTTTTCCTTGCAGGATCAGCTGTAGACTTAGACAATCTATCCAAAGTGATATTGTCAGCAGCTATTTCATTAGCTTTTTCCTGCCAATTCTTGCCAAAGAGATTCTCTCCTGTGCAAGGAATATTCCCTAGTTTATCCTGTACCCAAAGTTCCAAGTCAGATGCCTGAAGCCAGGCAATCTTACGTGCACCTATGGCAATAGCAAAGGTTCTGCTTATGCACTCAAAGCAGTCAAAGGCTGCACGATTCACAAACTTGGAAACATCCTGAGCATGTTTGACAAGGGCGAGGAAATCCTGCCTCTTATCAAGAAGGAGAGGGCTCATAAGCTCTAAATCTCCTGTGATTTCCTTAAGGAACATTCCCATATATAATATATAGGAACTGATCCTAGCAGAAAGCATGGAAGCCTGGAAGGTTCGATGTCCAAAGGCGTCAAGAGTCCTACACTCACGTCCTGGAGGATTAGATGCATGCCTTTTTGCACTCTTGATCCTTCTCATAGCTGATTCCACCACCATGGAATGGTGTGGTAGCTGAGTCTTCTGAAACCCAGGACAAGGAGGAACTCGATACATGGTGTCGAGTCTTCGAGAGTGAGATGTGGTTAGAGGTGTTTCCCACATCCTTAACATGAGATCATGCAAGATCTCATGAACAGGTAAGGTAGCTGCCTCCTTGGGAGCCTTAGAAAGGAATCTTCATACTTTGGACTGTAAAAGGGCTTTGGCCTTTTACTTGCAAAGGATATTGTAATATTTCTAATTCCTTTGTCCTAGGCTCTTTTTCAGGAGCCACTGTGATGGAAAGACCTCGAGCCACATCTCGGATAAAATCCTGAAAGGACATATCCTCTGGTGGAGACATTCTACGCTGAGGAGAAGAAAAATCCTCAGGAAGAAGTACTCTGGTATCGGCAGAGCTTTCAGAGTCTTCAGATTCATCCGAGGATTAAAAGTATCTCCGATCCGGGTGATCGTGCAAGGCACGGTACCAATACCAATCGAAGTCGGCATCGGAGGGGTCTGGTACCGACCTGTTGATAACGGATGGATAAGCATGACTCGGTCCCAGTAGAATACCTGTCGATGTCGATGCAGTCGGTACCGGTACCGGAGTTGGTGCCGGTACTGACTGAATTGTCTGAAGCGGTTTCAGGGGCATCGAGGCCGTGAGAAGAGCTGCCAGACTGCATTCAATAGCCAAGAATCTCTGGTCTAGCGATGCTGCCGATGCTTGGGTATCAGTACCGGACGAAGCAGCCGGTACCCCAGAGCATGGCACCAGTAGTTCTGCAGAGGTTGAGGATTCAAGAACATCCTGGAGCCCCGTTTGAGCTTTGGAAGCCGAAGCCTCCCGCCGGGGCAATTTTGCCAGTGAAAGTCCCTCAAGGGCAACGCCAAAGGCATCTCGATGCTTAGAGGGAGTTCTATGCTTTGAGGAAAGGCTAGATTTATGTTTAGTTACCCGAGATCCATGGGAGGAAGACGAAGCCCTGGAAGACATCGATGCCATAGAGGCTGCATCGAAGGGAAAAAGGGTGCTAAGTTTAGCAGCTCGGTTCTGCCAGCCCCTCTTCAACATCATCCCACAGGCAACACACTCCGAAATAGAGTGGTCAGGACCTAAACATTTGAGGCACCATTCATGGGTGTCGGAGACGGAGATGATACCACCACACTTGGAACTCTTTTTAAAACCCGAAGCGGGTTTTTCCATTTTAAAGGAAAAGTTGGGCCTAGTGCCAAAAATAGAACGTGGCACCTGAGGAGAAAATACCTGGAAAAGACTCCAGAAGAATAGCTGGGTTTTTTTTTTTTTGAAAAAAAGACAGAAGAACCGGCGGTACCGGTGTAGCGTCAAAGGAAGGCAGACACGACCACAAAAAAAGGAATAAAAGGGAATTATTTTCTATGGTGACAGGATGTGCGACCTGTCGGCTCCGTGGAAAATGAAGAACTGGAGAGGGACAGTTGGGAAAGGTGGGAAGGCAGCACACAGGCACTGTGGGATGCTCCCAAAAGCTTTCCTATTGGACGCTGGGGAGCGTTCCCGCGCAGGCTCCGTCGGTACCAATGATACCCATATGTGAAGACTACATTCCTGCTCGTTCCTGGAGATCAGCTTTTACTACATTATTCAGTAGCAAAGTCCAGAGTTTAATTATGCGTTAAGTGAAAAAATATTTTCTCTTATTATTCTTAAATGGGTTACATTGTAGCTTCATTGCTGGTCCCCTAGTTTTTCTACTTTTTTGATGGAGCAAACAATCGATCTACGTTTACCCGCTTTACTTCATTCATGAATTTATAGACCTCTATCATATCTCCCCTCAGCCATCTATTTTCCAGGTTGAAGAGTCCTAAGCTTTTAAGCCTTTCCACATAGAGGTATCCTTCCATCCCCTTTACCATTTTGGTTAATCTATAGCTATGAAAGAAGAATCTTCTCACTGCCTGGGGTTTGAACAATACTGTCTTCCTAGCTTGAGCACATTCCAGAGGGGTGTAGAAGTGGGCATTACCTTCCTATAAAATAATTCCTTGAAGTTTTGATTTGAGCCACAATTTTTTGAGAAAATCTTAAATAATAGGAAAAGAAGATACTTTAAAAACATGAAACAGAAGTACTGAAAAATCCTTGATTTTCCTCCTGGAAGATGATGTATGAGTTCAGTAATAAACTGGAGCATCTCAAGAACACATAATTGTTACTGTCCAACTAAGTCATGCACACTGAAAGCACAGTTACTTACCTGTAACAGGTGATCTCTGGGAACAGCAGGAATAAGTCTTCACATATGGGTATCGTCGGTACCGACGGAGCCTGCGCGGGAACGCTCCCCAGCATCCAGAAAGAAAGCTTTTGGGAGCATCCCACAGCGCCTGCGCGCTGCCTTCCCGCCTTTCCCAACCGCCTCTCTCCAGTTTGAGTTTTAAAGCTGAGACAAAGAGAGAGAGAGGAAAGGAAAGATAGATAGATACAACTCTTAGGGGAGGTGGGTGGGTTGTGAAGACGTATTCCTGCTGTTCCCAGAGATCACCTGTTACAGGTAAGTAAC
Organism: Ichthyophis bannanicus; assembly: GCA_033557465.1. Lineage (NCBI taxonomy): Eukaryota > Metazoa > Chordata > Amphibia > Gymnophiona > Ichthyophiidae > Ichthyophis > Ichthyophis bannanicus. The sequence continues at coordinate 1,399,236,641 of CM066032.1, read as the reverse complement.
TGTGCTATCTCCAGGAACAAGCAGGAATGAGTCTTCACATATGGGGACTCCCTAGCTGCAGATGCCAGGGGAAGACCTCAGGTTGTGTGTCCTTGGAAAGGACTCTACCTCCCCCCATGGATCTCTGGCATCCAACCAGGGTAGGTGGGTATGAGTTGATTAGGAATGGAACAGGTGTTTGAGAACAGCCTGACCAAACAAGGCATCCTGGCGGGAGTCCTTGTCCAAGCAGTAATGGGCTGTGAAGGTATGAACCGAGGCCCAGGCTCGACAGATTTGGTCGATGGACACAGAGTTTAGATGAGCCATTGAGGCTGCCATGGCTCTCACATTGTGAGCTGTGACATGGCCCTCCAGAGAAAGGTTTCTACTCTGGTAGGCGAAAGAAATACACTGAGCAATCCAGTTGGACAGTGTTCTCTTAAGAGACTGGAAGTCCTAAATGAGAAGGATCAAAAGCAACAAAGAGTTGAGAAGACTTTCTATGTTGCTGTGTTCTTTGTAAGTAAAAAGCAAGAGCTCTCTTACAATCCAAGGTATGAAGATTCCTCTCTGCATTTGATGCATGAGGTCCTGGAAAAAAGACAGGTAAATATACCTCTTGGTTCAGATGAAAAGGCGAGACCACTTTAGGCATAAAGTGTGGATTGGTCCTGAGGACTACCTTATCATGATGGAACCTTGTATAAGGTAGATTAGCCACCAAAGCTTGCAACTCACTGATGCGGCGTGCTGAGGTGACTGCAATGAGAAAAATAACCTTCCAAGAAAGAAATTTTAAGGAGGTGGTGGCTAAAGGTTCAAAGGGTGGCTTCATAAGCTGGCCAAGAACCAGGTTTAAGTCCCATGCCACTGGAGGTGGTCTAATGGGAGGTTTAGTTAAAAGAAGGCCTCTCATGAATCTTGCTATAAGAGGATGAGAGGAAATAGGTTGTCCATTGAGAGGCTTGAGAGACGCTGCAATAGCACTCAAATGGACTCTTACTGAATTTGTTTTCAGACCTGCATGGGATAGATGCAGGAGATACTCTAGTAGAGAATTCAGAGGTATTGCAAGAGGGTTTAGACCCTTCTCTAAACACCAAATGGTAAATATTTTCCATTTGAAAGCATAGGAACGTCTAGTAGAAGGCTTTCTAGAGGCATGAATAACATCTCTGACTTGCTGGGAGAGATGAAAATCTTGAAGGTCTAGGCCCTCAGCAACCAAGCCCTGAGATGGAGAGACTGGGGGTTTGGGTGCCACAACGTTCCTTCTTCCTGGGATGGAAGGTCTGGAGCAGAGCCCAAGTCCAGGGAGGGAGCTTGAGAGAGATGCAGAAGTAGAGGGTACCACACTTGGCGTGGCCAATGTGGTGCTATGAGGATCATGGTCCCTTGATCTCTCTGAAGCTTGAATAGTGTCTTGGGAACTAGGGGAATTGGTGGAAAGGCATAAAGGAAGTCTTGACCTCAGTGAAGGAGGAAGGCATCCTTGGCCTGAACTCCCTGACATGGAATTCTGGAACAGAACCGGGTAAATTTGGCATTCCACGGACTTGCAAAGAGGTCTATGTCCGGGGTTCCCCAAATTTGAAAGATCCTGGCTACCTGGTCAATGTGGAGGGACCACTCGTGTGGAAGCAGAACTCGATTGAGTCTGTCCGCCCAAGAGTTTTGAACGCCTGGAAGATATACTGCCAGAAGATGGATGTGATGCTCTCTGGTGAAGGCCCACAGTCGCAAAGCTTCGTTGCAAAGCGACAGAGAGCCAGTTCCTCCCTGCTTGTTTACATAGAACATGGCTACTTGGTTGTCCTATGGATGAGGACTGTCCTGTAGCTGAGCAGGGAATGGAACACTCTGAGAGCTAAGAAAATTGCTCTGAGTTCCAAGAGATTGATATGTAGAGAAGTCTCCTGTGGAGACCAGATGCCCTGGGTGGAGAGATCCTGCAGATGAGCTCCCCAACCCCTTGGAGAAGCATCTGTTGTGAGCGTTGCTTGGGGTAGCGGTTGCTGAAAAGGGGACCCCAGCAACAGGTTTTGAGAGGACTTCCACCACTGGAGAGACCAAAAAAGGCGACTGGAGTTTGCTATTTTGTCTGACAGGCAACCTGATGCCTGAGTCCATTGGGTGGACAAAGTCCATTGAGCTGCCCTCATGTGAAGGCGAGCATATGGAACCACATACACGGTGGATGCCATGTGGCCTAATAGTTGTAATATCTCTCGAGCAGTTAACTGGGACTTTAACTGAATCTGGGAGGCTAACTGCATCAGACGTAGGCAACGGGCCTGAGGAAGATAGGCCCTTGCAGTTGTGGTATCCAGCAAGGCCCCTATGAACTCCACAGACTGAATAGGGGTGAGATTGGATTTTGGGATGTTTATTACTAGTCCCAAATACTGAAGGATACGCATTGTGCAGGTTAGACAAGTCTGGGCCTCTGACTGGGATGGGGCTTGAATGAGCCAGTCGTCCAGATATGGGAATACGAATATTCCTAGAGTGCGGAGAAATGCAGCTACTACTGCCATGCATTTCATGAACACCGTTGGTGCAGAGGCCAGACCGAAAGGAGGCACCCTGTATTGGTAGTGCTTTCCTTGAAAAAGGAACAGAAGGAACCTTCTGTGTGTTGGATGGATGAGGACATGGGTGTACGCATCCTTGAGATCTAGAGAACAAAGCCAGTCCTGACTCTGAAGGTATGGAAGCAGAGCCCCTAGAGAAATCATTTTGAATTTCTCCTTGAATAGAAACTCGTTCAATTCTCTGAGATCTAAGATGGGTCTGTAGCCCCCTGTTTTCTTTGGGATAAGAAAATAAGGGGAGTAGAACCCTGAGCCCTGTTGAAGAAGAGGTACTTCTTCTATTGCCCCTTGGGCAAGAAGGGTAGCAATCTCCTAACCTAGAAGGTTGAAGTGAGATGTTGGAGAATTGAACTGTTTCACCATGGTGTGAGGAGGAAGACTCAAGAAATGAAGCTTGTACCCTTCCTTTATGATGGAGAGGGTCCATTGCTCTGCTGTGATTTGCTCCCATCTGGGAGCAAAGTAAGTCAACCTTCCTGGAATGGTGAGGGGCTCTGGTTTTTCCAGAGCTAGAAAGGCTAAGTTCTCTAGTTGCAAGTCAAAGGCCCTGAGGAGGTTGAGGCTGCTGGGCTGTGGTAGGCCTGGCAGCCTTTGACTTGGCCTGTTTAGGTGGTTGCTGACGCTTTGCAGCAAAACAACCTGCAGAAGATGTCTGCCCATGAGCAGGATAATATCTTCCCTTTTTAGAAAAAGATGTCTTTTTGAACAATCTTTTCTTAACAGGGGCAGAGGCAGACTTTGAAAGTCGATCCAAAGCAGAGTTCTCAGCATCCATCTGAGTGGCCTTTGCTTGCCAATCCCTGCCAAACAGGTTTTCACCTGTACAAGGAAGGTTTCCCAACTCATCTTGGACCCAGAGTTCCAAATCAGAGGCTTGTAACCAAGCAATTCTGCGTGCACCTATGGCAATAGCCGTGGCTCTGCTTACACACTCAAAAAAGTCAAAGGCTGCACGGTTGGAGAATTTGGAAACATCTTGGGCATGCTTGAGCCAAGTGAGAAATTCCTGCCTTTTATCTTCTGAAATAAAAGGAGCTAAAGTCTGCAGATGATCTGTGACTTCTTTTAGAAACATCCCCATATAGAGACTATAGGAGTTGATTCTGGCAGCAAGCATATTGGCCTGAAAAATCCTTCGGCCAAAAGCATCTAGAGTCCTACATTCACATCCTGGAGGGTTAGATGAGTGTCTCTTTGCACTCTTTATTTTCTTCATAGCAGACTCAACCACAATAGAGTGGTGAGGAAGCTGAGTCTTATGAAAACCAGGACAGGGAGGGACACGGTACATGGTGTCCAACCTACGAGAATGAGGAGAGGTGGTGAGAGGAGTCTCCCACATGCCCAACATGAGATCATAAAGAATCTCATGAATAGGTAAGGTAGCTGCTTCCTTAGGAGCCTTAGGATATTGCAAAATATCTAATTGCTTGGCTCTAGGCTCTGACTCAGAGGCCACTGTAATAGAGAGGCCTCTAGCCACTTCCCTAATAAAGTCTTGAAAAGACAAGTCCTCTGGAGGAGACATTCTTCGTTTTGGAGAAGCAGACTCCTGAGGAAGTAGTACCGGTGCATCGACAGAAGCCTCCGACTCATCAGAGTCTTCGGAGGAATCGAAGTATCGCCTGTCTGGATGCTCCTGTAAAGCCCGATACGCGTACCGAGTCGGATCGACATTGGGAGTAAGCGGTACCGGTTCGGTACTGATGGGCATCATAGGACAGGGCACCGTTGCAGTCGACACCGAAGCTGATGTCGATGCAATCGGTACCGGCACCGGGAACGGTGCCGGCGCCGGTACCGGCAACGGAGATTGTTGCGGTACCCAAGGCGTCGAAGCCTGCGCTGCACGGATAGAATTTTCTGATCCATCAACGCCACCAAAGTCTGGAAGTCGGTACCAGTGGAGGCCACTGGTACCCCAGAACACGGCAACAGGTGATCGGTCGAGGCCAAGCCATCGATGTCAACCTGTGACCCCATAGATGATGCTTTGGAAGCCGGAACTTCCCGCCGGGGTAATTTTGCCGGAGCGGAATCCTCTAGGACAAGCCCGGAGGCATCTCGATGCTTAGAGGGAGATTTGCCCTTCGAGGACCGGCTAGATTTATGTTTGGTTACCTGAGATCCATGGGAGGAAGAAGCAGCCCTGGAAGACGTCAATGCCACCGAGGCTGCATCAGAGGGAAACAGGGTACTGAGCTTGGCTGCTCGGTTCTGCCGACCTCTTTTAGACATCATGGTGCAGGACACACAATCCGTGATGGAATGGTCAGGACCCAAACATTTTAGACACCAATCATGGGTGTCGGTGACAGAAATAGTACCGCCACATTTTGTGCACTTTTTAAACCCGGAAGAGGGCTTCTCCATGAGGAGAAAATATTCAGGCCTAAGGCCCAAACTGAAAATGCACAGTTGAAGAAATAAAAGTTTTTTGTTTTTGTTTTTTAAGAAAGAAAGAAAAGAAAAGACCGGCGGTACCGGTCTGATGTCGAAGGCAGACGCGACACAGAAAAATAAAGAAAAAAATAAAGAACTTCTTCTGCGGTGACAGAAACACGACCTACTGGCTCCGCGGAAAAGAACTGGAGAGAGGCGGTGGGGAAAGGCGGGAAGGCAGCGCGCAGGCGCTGTGGGATGCTCCCAAAAGCTTTCTTTCTGGACGCTGGGGAGCGTTCCCGCGCAGGCTCCATCGGTACCGACGATACCCATATGCGAAGACTCATTCCTGCTTGTTCCTGGAGATGTCATGCTATAACCCTGAAACAGGAATGAAGGTCCAGTTTTAATTGCAACATGACTACTGTCCCAACCCTCATGGCCATTACCCATATCACATTCACTCAGCCTTTCCCACCCTCTGTAGAAACCCAGCAGCCCTGGAACTAGTTGGCACTGGATCCATAGTTACTATAGCGTGAACGAGGATAGGGAAGAAAACCTCCTGACCCATGACATTCACTGCCAGCCCCTGTCACTAGGGCTCTAGCTACCAAATAGAAAAAAGGTAGGCAAACACTGTGCACCAGGGCTGCAACCCTGTTAGGTTTTCAGGCTTTCCATAATGAATATACATGAGATCTCTTTCCATGCATTGCTACCACTGAATGCAAATAGATCTCATGGATTTTCATTATGGAAATCCTGAAAACTAGACTTGGTTTTGGCCCCCTGAGGACTGAGTTTACCCACCCCTGTATATGAGGTCTCAGAACAATATTTACAGAACTCCATGCACATGGACTTTTATTTTACCTTTTCTAACAACTCTTGATTTGCCCTGATAAGTTGCTGTTTTTCTTCTATCCATTTTGAATCCTACGGAGAAATGTAAACAAAAGCAAAACAAGAAAATCCCAAAAAGTTAATTCAGTAGATACAGCCAAAGTAAAAATAATTGCATGATAAACAATGGCCCTATTTTCATATAGACAATTCAGAAATAAAGCAATAAAACAAATAAAAAGGGGATATTTTTCTTTAACCCATCAAAGCTATAAAGAGCAATGCATTGGCCTATGTTACTCAGTCACAGCAAGAAGCCATTAAATACTCAGAGCCTGAAACTCTACATTTTACACCATGTGTTTCATCTCTAATTACAAGCTGTATTACAAATTATGTTCTAGCAAAGGTGTAAAGCACCCACAGTCTTCCAAATTGATTCATTTGGTTAGTTTAACACACCATCCTCCTCATTATTGGAGTAGTCAGCAATCAGATATTCCAAATGAAGACCAATTGTAATGGTTCAATTAGCCTCAAGCACAGTTGGAAATCAGGCATATTATTATAATGATCTGTATAGTGCACCCCAGATTTCTACAGAGCTTGACAGGCACACACAGGGCCTGATTTTAGAAAAAACAACCAGAGCTGGATGTAAGATTTTAGCAGCGGTGGTCAAAACCAGATAGCAATCCCAGAGAACTGGAGGTTTTGGGGGGGGGGGGGGGGTGGAGAGAATGTATTAAAGATTTCAAACATTTGAGAGCCCCTGCAGACATCCCTATTGAGCATGTCCAGGTAAATCACGTCTGACCTGGATGTACCTACATTTTTTTCAGACTTTCTGACTTAGACATCCCAGATTGCACTTGGCTGGATCTTCTAAAATTATCCTCCACATTTTCACAAGCCTGCCTCCTAGGCAACCTTTTACTCATGTCTTCATGCTAACTAGTGATCTGCTGTCCACGGTGGACCCAGAGCCAGCCCCAGCAGATTACCAGGACTACTTGAGGAGAGTGGAAGTAGGTAAGGGGAGGAGAAGAAGAACTGGAAGCCTGCTGAAAGGGGAGAAGGGAGGGCTGCTGCTAGTAAGGAAGGCAGATGATGGATTACCAGGAATCATATTGTAGATTACAAATCACCTGTCTGCTGCCAGCCACTCTTATTTAAAACTACTGACTGCAAACCTTACCCTTGGCTCCAAGTCATTCATGTCTGGTGACCATTTCCTGCTAATTGTGGGAAACACAGCAGGTCTGCAGACATAAGCATTGCTTATGTGTTAACCTGACCTTGTTCACAAAACTTCAATCAGATCCTCAAGGCAACATTAAGTTTAGATGATTTATGTTTTTCCTTTCCCTGAAAGAAAATGCTAAAATGCTTAGCCATCACCCATGTCACTCTGCTATCGCTTCAACATCACTGGCTCCCAATCATTTCACAAATTCAGTACAAAATCCTGACTCTAACCCATCAAGGCTATTCATGATGAGGCTCCAGACAACATCTCATCGCTGATCCCCTGTATGCCCAACCGGTTCTCTCTATGGCAATTGATTACACATTCCACTCCTGCTAAAGTAAAATATGAATCTACTTGACATTCTACCACTTTTTTCTTAGCCTCCACCAAAACCACATAAAGTTAGGACTTTATGTAGTTATCTATCTGGTTAATGGGCTGAAAATCACCATTCAACGGAGAGGTGCTGGTACCATCCCAGTTCTGCCCATGGATTGCCCTGGCACTATCCGGTTAGTGCCAACGCAATCTGTGAGGATATTCAGCGGCACTGGCTGGTTCGTGCCACTGACAGGCCCAGCAGGGTTTATGCCATTTGCAAGACCTGCAAACTACATAATTCCCTTTGAATACTGGGCCCAGACTTTTCTTTTGTGACCGTGGCAAGAATTCTCATTCAGTTATGGTGTTCGACAATGTAGACCTTTAAATTATGAACGCACATCAAAAATAGACAATAAAAAAGAGAATTTTTTTTTTTAAATTTCCATTACCTCTGCTGTAGGCAGAATATTATGTAATGGAGGAAGAAATATATGCAGTACCCATGCTATCTTAGTTTCTTTTTAATTCATTAGATGATCTTAATGAAAGGGAAACATAAATGATGAAATGGGAAGCCAGAAACACCAGTAATTAAACCTGCCTCTCAAGAAACAAGTTACCTAGCAGGTGAGTCGAATAACCAAGCATTATGCCTGCAACAGAGAAGAGAATGAAGAATCTAGCAGCAAACATTCACGTGCTCCTTAGAGATCTTCCAGCTAAGCAACCAGCTCAACCCACAGGCACCAGGGATGGACCGAGGGAAAAATATTTTCGCTTCCTTTTGAATTTTGACTTTTTCTGACTCATTTCACACATTTGTTACCACAGACATTTTAATGTGCATTAGAACTTTTTACTGCACGCAAATCTTCTTAAGGCAAGTAAATCCACAGGATAACACAGTTATATCAATTTTGTGTGCAATAAATTCTTTAAGATGCACTAATGAACCAAAAAAACATAATGAATGTACATCATGCAGATTAGTTTGACCAACACACACAGCATGCAAGGGGGATCAGTAAATGTCAGTTATAAAACATGTATTTTAAAAAACATATGTGTCCTCAAGACAGCTTGTATTCTCTACAGTAAAGGCTAAACCTGACTGACTCTTGGTTATCTAAGGAAAACTGCACCACACTGCGCTGGGACAGAGTTTGCTCCAGGATTCATATTCTTTCTAGCAGATTGTAAACAAACACTCTGGCAAGATGTACAGGTTACCCTCCTCCTCTTCCCCTTTTACCTTGCACAATTCTTACTGAGATCAGGTTGCAATGAACTTTGTTTAGCATGGAGATATTAGAACTAGGATGGCAGAGTTTCTGCTGCTCTGGCAGTGGGAGGACGTCCCTCCTTCTGCCTTTGTACAAGAATGGTACTAGTCCGAAACCTAAAGTGGACACATGCCTTCAAAGTCATGCCATCTCCAGGACTACACACCAGAAAGAGAAGGCATTTCTGTATCACTTTAGCCAGTTGCTTGGTACAAAGTGGCTTACAATCATAAAAAAATGCATCAAATAATAAAGTGACAATAAAATATATATAACACAAGTACAAAATTGCAATAAACCATAATAAAATAAAACACTGTAAAATACAGATTATTGCTCCTGAAGAAATTGATGTAAATACTAAGTTTTTAACTTGTTCTATACTGCATATAGTTAGCCTCCATTCTTAAATATAATAGAATAGAATTCTGAATTGGCAGAGTATTTCTCTGCAAAATATGTTTGCACATGGTGGCAAGCCCGATTTCCTTTATTAAATACTATTAAATTGGACTTCTGATTTCAATCTTAAAGCTCTTGATGGCACAAGTTGTTGAATATCAAGAGAAGCTTAAATATGAATCTCCAGTGGTTATTTTGGAAGTATCCCAATGTATAAACTGCAGCATTGACAGCACATGTAAATGCCATTTTAGAACGGGGTTATTTACAGTATATGTGATGATGCTCACCGCATTTAGTTTGGCATGATAAGGGCATGGTGATGGAGTGGTTAGGGTACGTCAAAAATATCAAAGTGTATTCCCTATTTTACAAGTGGAATCCATGTCAAGTAAGAAGAATTCTATCCATAATGAAGGGGCAGCTGTAAAAACCTGCCCCCCCCCCATCACTCCCATGATATAGATCTCTCCCTGATACTCCTGCCTTTCCCTGCCAAGACATCTAATCCCTCACCACTGGAATCCAACCATCCTGGTGCAAGGAAGCCCTGATCCTCTTGGCAACAAGGAACTTCCGCCTGATCATCCTCACCCAGATCCCCTTTGCAAGTCTTACTGGGGGACCTGGTATCTAGAGATCGGCAGGAGTACTACTACTTTACCACTAGGGGTCACAGGTGCCAATATGAAACCCAGGGCCAGAAGAGCAGGAGTAAGCAGTGATCACTCCTATTCCCACTAGATACCAGAGACCCAGGGAAGGGATTGGGCTGGGGTGGGGGTCTGTTGCGGGAGATCCTCAGTGAATTCCTTGCTGTCAGGTGAGGGGATCAGATGGGAGATCTTCATGCTGGGGTGGGATTGTTGCAGGGATCAGGTATTAAGAACATAATATATGCCATACCGGGACAGACCAAAAGTCCATTGAGCCCAGTATCTTATTTCCAGCAGTAGCCAATCCAGGTCACCAGTACCAGCCAGGTTCCCAAAAGGTAGACAGATTACATGCTGCTTATCGTACAGGTAAGCAGTGGATTTCACAATTCACTTTTATGGACTATTCCTCTAAGAACTTGTCCAAATGCCTTTTAAACCCATCTACACCAAACGTTTTACTACATCCTTCAGCAAGGAATTCTGGAGTTTGACTACACATTGACTGAAAAAAATATTTTGTCTAATTACTTCTAAATGTGCTACATTGTAAATTCATTGTGTGTTCCCTAGTCTACTTTTTGAAGGAGTAAACAATCGATCTACATTTACTTGTTCCACTCCACTCATCATTTTGTAGACCAGTAGCATACTCTCCTCAGCCATCTCTTTTCCAAGCTGAAGAGCCCTAACCTTTTAAGCCTTTCCTTGTAGAGGTAGCTTTCCATCCCCTTTATAATTTTGGTTGCTCTTCTCTGTGCATGTTATAATTCCACTATATCCTTTAAAAGATATGGCAACTAGAACAGAACACAATATTCAAGATCCGGTCACACCATGGAGTGATACAGAGGCATTATAATATCTTTCATTTTATGCGCTATTTCTTTCCTTATGATTCCTTGAATTCTATTTGCTTTCTTGGCTGCCGCTGCACACTGGGCAGATAGTTTCAATGCATTATCCACGATGATGCCTAGATATTTTTTCTAGGCGGTAATTATTAATATGAAACATTGCGTCATGTAACAGTAGTTTGAGTTGTTCTTCCCTCTGTCCATAACTTTGCACTTGTCCACATTAAATTTCATCTGCCATTTGGACGCTCAATCTCAGAGTTTCTCAAGGTCCTCTTGTAATTTTTCACAATCCTCCTGTGTTATAACAATTCTGAATAATTTTGCTTCATCTGCATATTTGATCACCTTACTCATTTCCATTTCCAGATCATTTATGAATATGCTAAAAAACAGAGGACCCAGCACAGATCCCTGGAGTACTCCACTATTTCCCTTTCTCCATTGAGAAAATTGGCCATTTAGCCCTACTCTGTTTTCTAGCTTTTAAGCACTTACCGATCGATAGTAGTACACCGCCTCCTAACCCATGACTTTTTCATTTTCTCAAGAGTCTCTCGAGGGACCTTGTAAAAGGCTTTCTGACAATCCAGATGCACTATATCGACCATCTCACCTTTGTCTACCTATTTGTTCACATCTTCAAAAAAATACAGCAGATTAGTGAGACAAGACTTTCCTTGGCGAAATCCATGTTAGCTTTGACCCATTAAACCATGACTATCTATATGTTCAGTAATTTTGTTCTTTATAATGGTTTCGACTATTTTGCCTGGCACTGATGTCAGGCTTACTAGTCTGTGGTATCCCAGATCATCCCGAGAAACCTTTTAAAAAATTGGCATTACGTTGGCCACACGCCAATCTTCAGGTACTATACACGATTTTAATGACAGTTCACAGATTACTAATAGTAGGTTTGCAATCTCATTTTTGAGTTCTTTCAGCATTCTGCGATGTTTACCATTTGATCCAGGTGATTTACTATTCTTTGGTTTATTGAATTGCTGTATTACTGTATATCTCCCAGGTTTATTGAGACTTGTTTCAATTTCTCAGATCCATCACCTTTAAACATCATTTCTGCCATGGTTAACTGTCTAATATCTTCTTCAGTAAAGCCCAAAGGAAAGAATTCTTTTAGTTCTCTGCTATGACCCCGTCCTCTCTTGACACCCCTTTTACCCCTCTAACATCTATTGAGCCAACTGACTCTCTTGCAGCTTTTCTTTGTTATGAATTTGCTTGAAAACATTTTTATTTTGCTTCCATGGCAAGCTTCTTTTCAAACGATCTCTTTGCCTGCCTTATCAACGCCTTGTACCTAATTTGCCAGTGCTTGTGTTTCCTGTTTTGTCATTTGGTTCCTTTTCTGTTTTCTGAAAGATGTTTGGTTATAAAAGCTTCTCTGACCTCACTTTAAACCATGCTGACAGTCGTTTGGCCTACCTTCTGCCTTTCTTAAAGTGTGTAATACATCTGGTCTGAGTTTCCAAGATAGTATTTCAAAACAACACCCAGACCTGATGTAAACCTTCAATCTTTGCACTGCTCCTTTAGTTTTTTCTTAACCATTTTCCACTTTTTATCATAATCTAAGGGAAGTGAAATGCTAGTATAGTGGATTGCCTTGCTGTCCTCTCCATTTATTAAATCAAATGTGATCATGTTATGGCCCCAACACTATTACTTCTCACACCAGATCCTGCATTCCACTAAGAACTAGGTCTAAAATAGCTTACCCTCATGTCGGTTCCTGAATCAGCTGCTCCATGAAGCAATCATTTATTTCATCTAGCATGTCCTGCCTGATATGACACCAATCTAGTCAATACTCGGGTAATATAAAATCACCCATTATTGATGTGTTGTAAATTTTGTTAGCTTCCCTAATTTCTGTCAGCACTTTATCATCTGTCTGTTCATTCTGGCCAGGTAGACAGTAGGATACACCCACTGCCATTCCCTTCCCCTTTTTACATTGATTTCCATCCACAGATATTCTACGGTGTATTTTGTCTCCTGCAAAACTGTTGTCCTGTTTGACTCAATGCCTTCTTCAACATATAGCACTACCCCTCTACCAATCTGATCTACCCTATCATTGTGATATAATTTGTACCTAGGTATCAGTGTCCCATTGGTCATCCTTCTTCCACCAGGTCTCTGATATGCCAATTATTTATTTATTTATTTACATTCTCTTATATACCGCACTATTCTGCATCAGTGCGGTTTACATTGAACAAACTGAAATTACATTGAACAGGGCATTATAACTTGGAGATAACTATTTTACAGGGAACATGGGCTATGGAGGGTTAAGTGGCTTGCCCAAGACCACAAGGAGCACCTGTGGGACTAGAAACCCCAGTCCTTCCGGCCCAAGGTTGCTGTCCTCTAGTGGGATTTGAACCCCTGACCTTCCGGCCTGAAGTACCTTGCCCCAACCACTAGGCCACTCCTCCACTCCAATTATATCTAACATTTCATTTAATGGTATATAATCCAGTTCGTCCATCTTATTTTTCAGACTTCTAGCATTTGCATAAAGACATTTTAAAGTTTTTTTGTTCATATTCTAAATTCATATTTTCTGCTCAGTAGATAATCAGCTCTCTTATAAATACTTAGTCCATCACATAATCAATTCAGTCTTTTATAAAAAAAAATCCCAGCTGAACAAATGATGTTAAAGCAAATTTATGGCAGTTTTGAACTTATCCTTTCAGTTGAAAATAAGCTAGTGATGGCCACTGTTCCAACAAAATGGCTGCTTCATGGCTTTCATTGGAAAGCAACTTTCTCTGGCTCATTAACCAAGGACACCTCAGCATTGCTGGGATTTTTTTGACGTGATTCTAATATTCTCCTAAGTTGTGTTGCACGTAGCTGTCACTGAGGTCTTTTTATCTGTTTCTTTAGCTCACAGTCTTCCATTTATTATGTTGAGAGGGCAGGTAAGAAAATTAGTACCCACGACGGAGCAACAATATTTGTAGAGACATAGTGGGCAGACAGAAAAAGAAAAGCAAAGAATGTAATGCCAAGACAGACAAGGAAACCAGAAGCAGTAGGAAGACCATGATGAAACTGCTCAGCAACAAGATGTCTACAAGGATTGAAAATGAAAAGTCCATGTGGCAAGTGGAGAGTACGGGAAGTTCACAAACCTTTCCAATTACACACCTTAAAAGGGCGAGTCATATTAATAATGAATATTTAGGAGACAAATTATGCTGCTGTGATGTTGGGGGTCATGATGTTTCACCACAAATTTCCTTGAAGACTGAAACGGTCACTCTCATGGATTTGGAGAGGTTAACGTCGTTATTGATGAATGACTGTGAGGTTTATTTTCAAAGCCATCTAGCTAAGTAGGAAGTAAGGCAGCTATCGCCAAGACTTTGAAAACTGCCTCCTGCCCCACTGCTGAGCAGCTAAACTTAGTCACTGCAAGTGGAACTCAAATATAATTTAGTCATCTGTAAGAACAGAAGACAATGAAGACCAACAATACGGCATAAGGCAAAATAATACCATAGGAATCAAAAAGATCATTTGCTTGTGCTACCTGTCTTAGTATCACTTACTAGCACTGGGCCTGGCAGTAACTCGAACATAAAATTTAGCTTAATCTTAACTGAGGAAAAGAAAATAATCAACTAATGGAACTAATCTGGTGATAAGCTACAGTAATCATATTTATTATTATTTTGGTTGTAATACATACAAGTGTTCTGTGGTTTAGGGTGCGTTATGCACATCTAAGCAAGTAGATTCAGGGTCTCCAACTATATCAGCATTCTACATGCCCGAACAAGTATCCAGACTGAAATCTGCATTCATTGCTGGCCCTTAGTATCTACTGTTGCTTTATCATTCTGTAAGTTACATAACATTAGTGCAGAGTTTTTTTGTCTACTCCATGTTGCCTTTGTAATCAAGTCTAAATATTGCATATACCAAAGTCACCGCATGTGCTTTTTCCTCCACCTAAAACATTTATTGCTACACAGAAAAATGAACGTTTCGTTCAGCAACATTCCAAAAACATTGTTTTACATTTCATAAGAACACATGATAAAGTTCGTTAGCCCTGCCAGTCCCACCAAAACAGTGATGAGATCATGAAAAATGTATTATAGATTACTACTAACAGCTATTACTGCAGATTCTCATTTCATCTCTATATTACCTTCTCTGCTCAACGCTGCTTTCATTAGGATGACAGGCGGTCATGAATTCACAGCTCTTTGGTCTGGCAAACTGAACAGTTCTCCATGCTAAATAAGCTCATATGGGGCCCACCATGAAATGCTGCTCTAAACTGTGTACCCTATAAGTCAATGAATCTGTGAATCAACCAATCTGATTTACATGCATGTGGCTTTCCTCTCATCTTCATGGATGTCTTATTTCCATTCAAAGTGTGCAAATGTTTGGAAAATAGGCCCCCTGGAAAGAATTGCATAGATTATATAACTGTTAAAGTCACTCTATAACAAGATTCCCGGGTTGTAAATCCTCACAGACCCACGTGTCAGGCCTGTTTTATATGGACGATGTGTATTTGTTAGCATGCATTTAGTTCATTAGGGTATCTTAAATTCAGTGCATGCTACATTGATTTGATCAGCATTAACCTAAGAATTAACGTGTGAAAAAGTTCTAGTGTGTGTTAAGATTATTTTTTTATTAAAAGGATGTGTGAAATGAACAAAAAAAAGGTCTGAAAATTGGGGGAATGCTTTGAAAAAAACCTGAAAGCAAATTGAAAATGTTTTCCATGCACATAACTGCTATTTCACAAAGGCAACATATGCATTTATGTGACTTGAGAAAACTAGCCCACTAGAATGTAGTCACTCAATTTTACACCTGCTCTGAGGAAGATACCAATGGTCTGCCTATGTTTGTGATAATATAGATATATTTTATAATAGGACCATACAAAGCTAGCATTGGGCCGATTGACTGGTAAACTTAATGCCCCTCACCCACCCAGCTGCATGCATGAACTTGCTATTCTCAGGCTTCCTAGAAGCTCAGTAATGACTTCGGAGTCCCTTCCATATTTGTACCCTGTGTGGCCACACTGCTAGCTCAGCACTAGGTATGGCCATGTTTTATAATATATGTACATATCTCACAGATCCGCCCGTCCTCTGCCCTGGGAATGGCTACACGTGTACTGCATAAAAGTGCATTATATGGGAATTATTGTAGAAATCGTATTTGTGCTTTACACAGGTATTCCGATACATTTAAGGGGTCTTGTCCCAAACGGCATTAGCAGGCAGCGGGTGTTCTGGCGTGCACTGAAGGTGCATCAGGCCATGCATTTCCAGGTAGCATGGAACAATTTCTGCACTGACTGTGCAACCCATGTTAGAGCCCTGAGTGGGCGGGTTGGGGACGTGATGAGCTCTGAGCTGCTAGTGCAGGGTTCACACTGCACGCTAATTGCATTAGCATGGGTTCACGTAACTCCAGCTATTGAGGCGGCGTTAAGTGAACCTGTGCTAAGGGGGTGCAGGTAAGGGACAGTGCTCTGCATTAACTGCTGGGGAAATGTTTACCACATCCCCCACAGTTTATACAGTGGTGTGGCACATAACACACTAAATTTCAGCGTTTTTGGCGTGTTAGGTGTAACACCTTAGCGCCCTTTAGTAAAAGACCTCCTTAGTGGAGCCTTTCCTAAAATACCACTGGAATAGTAACCATGGCCATGCAATGTCTCAATTCCGACCTCCATGGTTTTACTAACAGGCTTTCATTTTGTCAGTATCTACTTTATGTATGTATGTCCCCAAGAAGTTTTATAAATGCCTATTTTAGGATGTGAAACTGTTTTATGTGCAAGAAAGGTTCAGAAAATTATTCTCTTGATGGTTAGGATACAAACAACACAATAAATAAGGAATAATAAAATATGCATTATTTGGACTAAGCATCTTTAATACTACCGTCCAATGTATGTGTAACTAATCATCGCTCTTGATCCGGCTATACCAGCATGCCCAGAACACAACAGTCAGAACACTGCACTGGGTACATTCAGGAAGTGCACTTATGGAGCCTTTTACCTGTCCTTTTTCAGCTAGAGATTTTTCCAGGTCTTCAGCTTTTGCCTGGTACCTGATAAGATCAGCCTGAAGTTGCTCACGAGTCTAAAAGGATGAAACCAAAACAACAAAAAATCAAAATGTACTATAGTTTTATTACTAAGGTTCGATAAGCAGGAGAAGAGCTGCCATTGCATACAGCAGAAAAGGTCAGCATGGCTTCCCAGCAGCAACTAGCAATAGCTTGAAATATGATGCATCAAAAACCCCACGTAAATAATGAACCACCAAGTCCATTCTTATTACCAACCAATTTCCCCAGAATTTATGAACTCTTTTTTTTTAAAAAACGTTATCAATCATTTAGATTAGAAAATAAATGCTTTCTTCCTTTAGGGAGAATGCCACATGATGTAAGAAATGATGTTATGCAGGGAATGAAATTCCTAGGCTGCTGCTAGTCAGTGGTGACAGGGAATTCAAGTTTAGCTAGTGACTCACTGTGGCGCGGCTGTATAGTGGAAACAGGCCACGGGGCCAGGAAGAAGTGCTCCTTTTCAAACACTTGCTGTTCTTGGCATGAGTACCCACAATCAAAAGGCGGTGGGAGCCACAGCGGAGAGAGAAGCATACCACACACACACACACACACACTTTGCCATCTATCAGAAACGTTGCCCATTCCCTTCACAGCTCTACAGTACAGAGGTTTTAGTGAGCGTATTGAGGGTAATTTTATAAACAGCTGCAGAGTTAATGAATGTTGCAAAATGCGCATGTCATACCTGTTGTATAAAGTAATGTATGTGCCTACTTCACTTTATAAAATAGGGGTGGAAATGGGGAGATGCACACAGCAGATCTAGGCTTGATCACTTGCACCTGCCCTAGGGCTAGTGCAAAACACTGTGATTTGTAGAGAATGTGCAGAAGTTATGGTATTTTATAATTTATATACCCAAGTTTGTGCTCCACCCCTGTGCTTAAAATTAAATGGATAGCAGCCACTTGGTTACCATTATACATATATACAGTAGCGCTATTGACTCAATGGCATACCCAATTAGAGCGTTGCTGCATATACATAGAAATTTAAGCATTGGTGCTTAACTACGTGGTGGCCTGCCAGGCTGAATATCAGGCCTACTGGTTCTGGGGAAATCTGTATTTTTCTGAAGGTTGTCAATGACCAGCTAGAGAGATACAAAGACACTAGTGTCTGAGTTTACAAGGCCACTTTGATCACTTCTTTGGAAAGGGCCACAAGGATAAACAAAAGCAGCATTTATTCTGTGCTGGCCCAATCCTTGGGCAAGACTTGGCAGTTGCCCAGGGCTGCAGCTTCTGAGGGTCAGCAAAGAGTAGCAGTAGCCAAATCAAAACAATCACAGAAACTCAAAGAGCCATCAGCGCATTCCTTTACCTGCAGGCAGTGGTGACACACATACATACAAAGATTAATACTAAAAAGTATGATATCCAGTTTTGTATTTTGTAGGATTGTAATGGGAGTGGTGGAGTTCCAATGATCACAATTGTTGACTTTAATTATCAATTCTCGGGGAGGGAGGGGGGGAGTTTAACGGTTTACCTAGGGTGTCCAATACCTTTGCACCAGTCCTTTATTCATTACTCATACATATCAAAGGCAGCAGTGATGTCTAGCATTATTAAATCTGCAAGCCTTTACCCTAGACAAAAACGAAGCATGTCCATCATTAAAACAAACAAGATTTCAGTACTATGATTTCAACAGAATCCACACTGATGTCGATCCAACACATCATAAGTGACAACAAAATAATGAAGGTGCTCAAAGACCTTAATGATGCTAGTGATATAGCGGAAGGGCTGTCGGGTAAGGTTTGCTTCTTTGCGGATGATATCAAAATCTGCAATAGATACTCAGGAAGGTGTAGATAACATGAGGGGGGAACTAGCTAAGCTTGAAGAATGGTCTAGAATTTGGCAGCTGAGATTTAATGTTAAAAAAATGCAAGGTCATGCATTTGGGCTGCAGCAATCCAAGGGAGTAATATAGTATAGGGGGTGAAATACTTTTGTCCACTAAAGAAGAGCGGGACCTAGGTGTGGTTGTGTCTTATGATCTTAAAGTAGCTAAACAGGTGGAAAAAGCAACAGCAAAAGATAGGAGGATGCTTGGGTACATAGGGAGAGGAATGTCCAGCAGAAGAAAGGAGATGATAGTGCCTCTGTATAAGTCTTTGGTGCGACCTCATTTGGAGTATTGTGTGCAATTCTGGAGACCGCACCTTCAAAAGGATATACACAGGCTGGAGTCTGTACAGAGGGTAGCAACTAAAATGGTTAGTGGTCTTCATTATAAAGTATATGAGGACAGACTTAAGGATCTTAATATGTACACCTTAGAGGAAAGGCGGGATAGAGGTGATATGATTGAGATGTTTAAATATCTCCGTGGCATAAATGCACAGGGAGAGAGCCTCTTTCAATTGAAAGCAAGTTCTGCTTCGAGGGGACATGGGATGAGGGTGAAATGGGATAGATTCTGGAGTGATATATGGAAATTTTTCTTTACGGAAAGAGTGGTGGATCCGTGGAATAGTCTCCCAGTGGAGGTGGTAGAGATGAGGACAGTATCTGAATTCAAAAGAAGCATGGGACAAACACAGAGGATCTCTAAAGGAAGAAAGGGGACTATTTTGTAGTGGTTGATAAGGAAGGACAGACTAGATAGGCCATGTGGTCTTTTTCTGTCGTCATGTTTCTATGTTTCTTCCTTAGCCAGCTTGGGCAAATTTGAAATTGGCCGGTAAGTGACTATCTGCTTTGCATCAACAGATACTTTATTCAAAACTGGCCTAATCAAAGCTACTTTCAATAGATCAGGAACCCTGCCTGTTATCCTGGACAACACTTAGGAGCCTTATTGCAAAAGTGTGCTACGCAGTTAATGCGGGTTTCAACATGCAATAACCACGCACTATGGCCCATAGTAACTGTTAGTATGGGGGCAAGACAATAAGTGTGTGGTGATTCATGAATGTCTGCCGTCGCATCTAAGTTTAGACCTGCTCCAAGCACAAAGAGGCATCTGAAAAGTGCTCTTTTGGCTGAAAAGCATCCAGAGGATGTAATGAAGATAGCACTCTATTATCCCCAGTACTCAGCACAATTTCAATGATAGCAGCAGTGGGATTTGAACCCTGGCTTCCCTGGTCCTAGTCCATGACTCTAACCATTAGGCTAGTCGTAAACATCCAGGTTCCGAAATACTATTCTGCGGACGTCTATGTAAGTGCCCCTGCAGATGCCCATATTGGGCATGTCCACGACTGTGAAATCATGTCATCACCTGGACATGCCTGCCTTCATTTCAAACATTCTGGCTTAGACGTCTCAGATTGCACTAGGATGTCCCTTCTAAAATTACCCTCTATGTGCAAAACCACAGCACACTTGAGTAAAAGGGCTCATTAGATTATCTGCTATCATATTAGAGCACGGATTTAAAAGACAACCTGTTTAACAGATTGAAAAATACTCCTGATAACTATTATGGAAAGAGAGCGAAACTGGGTCCGGGCCTTATCGGCAGGGATCAAGTGAGCCAAATTTAACTCCACAGATTCAGCCATATCACCCATACAAGAGCGGATCTTAAAAGACCTCTTCTTGAAGTAAATTGCAAGCTCCTCCACAGATGGAATGAAACTAATTTGTATCTCCGACTAATGACTGATATTCCAATTGAGTCAGGCAAACAAATTTTGAGGCTGATTTATATCCCTCATCAGCTGGTCTATTTACACAAAAGTATTAAGCTGTCATTGTTAGAACAAAGTGTTGTTTAATGAAAGACTCTGGTATGGTTTATATGGTAGTGGGTGGAGGAGGGGGCAAAGGCAAGGCATGAATTAGGGAAAAAAAAGTTTCAACATGCTTGTTATGAACAATGATGGTATATGCTAATTAGAGGCATTTACTACCCTATGGTTCAGAAGGTAACTCCATGCAGGAGGCCTTTAAAGATACATGTCCTATAATGCAAGTATCTTGATCAAGGGACTATTCACTACATCCGTCTACTGAGTGTACAAGTGAAAGAACACAAATGAACTGCATCTTCGCAGACATAAGTTATGAGTTTAGGAGCCTCTTCCACTGCAACATCTCAGTGACCAAATAAGGAAACAAAATGTATTCTTAATAGTATAAAGGCTAAAATATTCTGTATACATGGAGCATTGCTGAGCTTTCCATAGTTACCCTGATGTTGCCCAGTTTTATATTTTCATTATTTCACAGTTTTTCTGTACTTGCATTTTTGCTTAGTTTGATTTTTTTTCTCTAGGTTTCACCATTTCCATCCTACCTCATCTCATATTTTCTGGTATTTATTACAGTAAGCTCATTAAAAAAAATATGTTTTGCATTAATTCTTTGGTGTAAGTTGAGTCGTTTCATATGACTTTCAATTTCCGAGCACATTGCATTTATATGAGCCTCAAGTTCAAACATTGTGTGCAGTAATCAGAAGTGATAAAGCTTGATAAGGAAGACCAATACACATTTACAGCCCAAATTACAGACACCAAAGCACAAGCAAAATAATTTCTTCTTAACCCAATGAGTAGAAGGGAAGGTGTTAAGTCTTAGAAAACTTATCTCCCATCCCTAACAGTGCATGAGTATTTTTCATATCTACATATTAATTTTTGAGAGATATTTTGAATGAATTGAGACATGATCTTGATTTATAATTACAGAATGCATGAGCTTCTCACTAAATTAAAATTATATGAAAATCATTCTATTATGTGGATTAATGGATAAGTTTTGGATTTTTCTTTGAAAGTTTTCCCAGTAAACACCCTCTTTGGTGGGATATCACATATATGAATTCCTGAGTTCAGACTGGGTGATAGGATTCTTTAAGATATAGAAGGGACACACTACTTTACAAGGGACACACTACTTTCATTTGGGCCAGGTTCTACCATGACTTATAATGGGGAAAGAGGTCCTGGTCCCCATTTTTTTTTAGTGCAGTGCAGAGATTATGGGCCTTTTTACTAATGCCGAGCACTCACTATCTGCCATATGACCCATAGGAATAAAATGGGCCATGCAGCAGATAGCAGGCACTATGATATTAAAAGGGGTCCTATGCACACTAAGAATTGCTAGTACTGTATAGAATGCTGCCTGTGTTAGGGAAGTTCTGGTTGGCCATAGAAACAAGGACATCTGGTTGAATAATTTCAATTTCTTTTCTCTTCTTCCATTTCCTAACCAGAATAGGTTGGCATGGCAAGAGGTACAGGAGACTGGAAGCGTGCTGGTATAATGAAATATGGAAAAGGATAGTGAAAGGACAGAATGGGGCTGGGAAGCTGCTAAACTATTTGTTACTTTAGGTAATTAGTATGACAAATGTTTCTTTTATCATTCCACGAATGTTGTGTGGCAGCCATATCCAAAATGGGGCCATCCTCCTCCCCCAGCTCTGTGCCTAGTACACTCATTGCTTTTGTTGAGTATCCTGACAATGGAAATACAAAAAAGTAACCTTAAGGTAATTTTAATTACTTTTCTGTATTTGAGTTATACTTCTGGTTTTCTAGATAAGAGGTGCATTTTGTTTTGAAAGCTTTCCTGGTCTCAGTTTAAGTGAGAAAAACAAAACAAAACAGAGAAATATTGTAGCGCTGTGATTTTTGTAAATGCTGATTTTTGTTTTGGTTTTAAACACTAAGGTTCTGATATTCAAAAGGCATTTACACGGTTAATAGCCAGTTAATCGTGTAAATGTCTGCTAACCGGATATCTGACAGCACATACACGGGTAGTGCCATTGAATATTCCCAACTAAGTCCCCTATGCCAGCTAGCATCGGGGCGTGCTGGGGGCATTCCGGGGTGGAACGGAGGCAGGGACCGGCACTAACCATACAGCACCGATATTGGAAGCTGCACCATTAGCACTCGGCACTTATAAGGTGAGGAAAACCCTCACCTATCTTATAGGCGCCAAGGCTAACCATGCAACATCCAATATTGATGCTGCATGGTTAGCCTCGGCAGCTTCCAGGCAGCACGGCTAGACCTGGATATTCACTTCTGTTGCTGCGGAAGTGAATATCTGGGGTTTGGGGGTCGACGGGCAGCTGAATATTGGGCCCTAATAATCTAATTCTTAAACCTCCTTAGTTTAAACAATCATTTCAACATTGTGTTTTTCCTTATATAGCAGATTCAAATTAGTTTCTTTCTAGCTCAGGTAATTCTGAAGTTATAGAAAGTGCTTTGTTACCTGATATTATTAGTATTCAATGTGTTGTACTTATTGCCCTTCCTATTGAGATTATATAATGTTTTGAAAGAATAATTTTCATGTCATAAGGACTTTAGCTATATTAAATATTTACTGCTAATTAGGGCATATGCAGAAAGTTCTCATTTGGAATGAACTAAGAGAATTTGTCTGCTGAATTCATTCTATGTGTAAAAATGCAAATACTGAAAAGTTCATTGTAAATAGTGCTTTCCAGAGCTTCTTATAACTGCAGATAAGAACTTCTGAAGCATAGTTAAGCACATATTCTTCTGTTTTATTTTTAGCTGTGCATGAATGAATGGGAAGATCTTCCATGCTTTTGATGTATTTAGATATCTGATAAGTTGTGTTAATTTGCATGATATAACAAAGAGTAAGAAAAATTATGAAGGTGTTTAAACGGAAAGATATAAGTTAGCAGCTTTGTTGAAAATTGAATTGCTTGTCAAAGTCAAATCAAGTTTGTTTGATTAAAGGAAATTTGAAAAATAAAAAGGAAAAAGAAAATTAAAAAAGAAAGGTGAAACAACCAACACTGATTATATAGAGTGAATTCAGTCTGGGGGTGCAGATTATATGTCATGTGCATTTATATAGTAATATAGTAAATGACGGCAGATAAAGACCAGCATGGCCCATCTAGTCTGCCCAGTAAGATGGCCAGAGTAAGATGGCAGGAGTAGGTGTCACTCTGTGCAGGCCACCCCTCCTCATGTCTTTGTTCTGGGGCGAACCCACCGCTCTCTGCAGGACACCCCCATTTGTTCAGAAGTCAGATGGGTTAGTTTATTTTGATTTTATTCTGTTGCTATAAATGGATCCATTGTGTCTGTCCCATGCCATTTTGAATTCTGTCACTGTATTTGCCCCCACCACCTCCATTGGGAGGGCATGCCAAGCATCCACCACCCTCTCAGTGAAAAAGTATTTCCTGATATTGCCTTTCAATTTTCCACCTTTCAGCTTCATGTTATGCCCTCTCGTTTTACAGCTTCCCTGTCTTTGGAAGAGGTTTGTTTGTTCATTATTTCTCCTTAAGTATTTAAAGGTCTAAATCATATCTCCCCTATCCCTCTTCTCCTCCAAAGTGTACATAAGAACATAAGATATGCCATACTGGGTCAGACCAAGGTCCATCAAGCCCAGTATCCTGTTTCCAACAGTGGCCAATCTAGGTCATACGTACCTAGCAGTTTCCCCAAAAGACACAGGTTCCGCAATGCTTGTACTGGGTCAAGCATTGATATCCTGGGTCCCTTCTTAATAATGGGTTATGGAGCTTTCCTCCAGGAACTTGTCCAAACCTTTTTTAAACCCAGCTACACTAACAGCCTTTACTACATCCTCCGGTAACAAATTCCAGAGTTTGATTACACGTTGAGTGAAAAAATATTTTCTTTTATTAGTCTTAAATAGTTTACCCTGTAACTTCATTGCATGTCCCCTAGTCTTTCTATATTCTGATAACGTGAAAGCCCCCAGGTAGGTGATACATTAAATACCTTTATGGAAATGGGTAACAGGGGTAACATATGGAAAGCAGTATGTATTAATGCCCGTAGCATGGGAAATAAGATCCCTGAAGTTGAAGCTTTGGTGGGAGTGGCTGACTTGGATTTAGTGGCAGTTACAGAAACATGGTTCACAGAAAACCATGACTGGGATGTAACTATACCTGGCTATACTTTATTCAGAAAGGACAGGGTAGGAAGAAGGGGAGGAGGAGTGGCACTATATGTAAAAACTACTATTAAAGCTTTGGAATTACAGAGCTTAAAAGGGAGAGAGGAGGCATTGTGGGTTAAACTAGAAAGAGGGAAAGAGAAATCTATTTGCATTGGTGTGATATACAGACCTCCCTCACAAGAGGAAGAGGTGGACAGAGAGTTAATTGAAGACATACGCAGCATTGCTAGGAAAGGGGAAGTGCTACTGCTAGGAGATTTCAATATGCCAGATGTTGATTGGCACATTCCTGCTGCAGTATCATCTAGAAGTAAGGAGATCCTGGATTCTCTACAGGGAGAACTATTCAGGCAATTGGTAACAGACCCCACACGTGAAGGGGCCAGACGGGACTTGGTGCTTACCAATGGTGAAAGTGTTTCTGATGTTGTAGTGGGAGATCATTTTGCATCCAGTGATCACCAGATGGTGTGGTTCAGTATTAGGACTAGGGCTGTTAGAATCCATTCCAAGGTGAAGATCTTAGACTTTAGGAAGACTAACTTTGCGAAGATGGGCCAATACCTCAGGGAGTCGTTAGTGCGATGGGAACAGCTGGGGGATGTAGAAAAACAGTGGGAAAAACTGAAAGGGGGTATTTTAAAGGCAACCAACCTTTTTGTTAAAATGGTAAATAAAGGCAAAAGGAACAGGAGACCGCTATGGTTTTCGAAGGAAGTAGCTGAAAAAGTGAAGAAAAAGAGGGAGGCCTTCATGAAATACAAGAGATCACAGAGAGAGAAAGACAGGCATCTGTATTTGGAAAAACTTAGAGATGCTAGCAAAGTAGTCAAGAAGGCAAAGATTCAAAAGGAGGAGGAAATAGCCAATGCAATAAAATGGGGGGATAAGACATTTTTCAGATATATTAGTGAGAAGAGGAAGGGCAAAAGTGGTATTGTCAGACTCAAGGGTGCAGGGGGGGAATATGTAGAAGCTGATAAGGATAAAGCGGAATTGCTTAACAAATATTTTTGTTCTGTGTTCACAGATGAAGAACCAGGAGCAGGACCTCAGAAAACACCCACAAATAAGAACAGAAGCGAGGGACATCTTGAACAATTTTCAGAAGACTGTGTTCGTGAGAAACTAGCTCAACTTAAAGTAGACAAAGCGATGGGACCGGATGGGATACACCCTAGAATACTGAGGGAACTTGGGGACGTTCTAGCAACTCCACTGACTGACCTTTTCAATGCCTCGTTGGAGTCGGGAGTGGTGCCAAAGGACTGGAGAGAGGCTCATGTGGTGCCTTTACACAAAAGCAGAAGTAAGGATGTGGTTGAAAACTACAGGCCGGTTAGTTTAACTTCGGTGGTGAGTAAATTATTGGAAACGCTGCTGAAAGAGAAAATAGTGAGGTTTCTGGAGTCCGGCGGATTACAGGATCCGAGGCAGCATGGATTCACCAGAGGCAGGTCTTGTCAGACAAATCTGATTGATTTCTTTGACTGGGTGACCAGGGAGTTGGACCGAGGGAGAGCTCTAGATGGTGTATTTAGATTTCAGTAAAGCCTTTGACACTGTTCCTCACAGGCGACTTATAAACAAACTGAGCACCCTAGGGATGGACCCTAAAGTTACTGCTTGGGTTAGAAATTGGTTGGGTGGGAGGCGACAAAGAGTACAAGTAAATGGAGCTCACTCTGAGGAGAAGGATGTTACCAGTGGTGTGCCCCAGGGATCTGTCCTTGGTCCGATTCTTTTTAACATCTTTGTTAGTGATATAGCGGAAGGGCTGTCGGGTAAGGTTTGCCTCTTTGCAGATGATACCAAAATCTGCAATAGAGTAGACACCCAGGAAGGTGTAGATAACATGAGGAGCGATCTAGCTAAGCTTGAAGAATGGTCTAGAATTTGGCAGCTGGGATTTAATGTTAAAAAATGTAAGGTCATGCATTTGGGCTGCAGCAATCCAAGGGAGCAATACAGTATAGGAGGTGAAGTACTTTTGTCCACTAAAGAAGAGCGGGACCTAGGCGTGGTTGTGTCTGATGATCTTAAAGTAGCTAAACAGGTAGAAAAGGCGACGGCAAAAGCTAGAAGGATGCTTGGGTGCATACGGAGAGGAATGGCTAGCAGAAAAAAGGAGGTGATAATGCCTCTGTATAAGTCTTTGGTGCGACCTCATTTGGAGTATGGTGTGCAATTCTGGGGACCGCACCTTCAAAAGGATGTGAACAGGATGGAGTCGGTGCAGAGGGTTGCTACTAAAATGATTAATGGGCTTTATTATAAAGCATATGAGGACAGACTTAAGGATCTTAATATGTACACCTTAGAGGAAAGGCGGGATAGAGGTGATATGATTGAGATGTTTAAATACCTCCGTGGCATAAATGTTCAGGGAGAGAGCCTCTTTCAATTGAAAGCAAGTTCTGCTACGAGGGGACATGGGATGAGGGCGAAGGGAGATAGATTCAGGAGTGATATGCGGAAATATTTCTTTACGGAAAGAGTAGTGGATCCGTGGAATAGTCTCCCAGTGGAGGTGGTAGAGATGAGGACAGTAACTGAATTCAAAAAAGCATGGGACCAACACAGAGGATCTCTAAAGGTAAAAAGTGGACTGTTGTAGTTGTTATGGAAGGACAGACTAGATGGGCCTTGTGGTCTTTTTCTGTCATCATGTTTCTATGTTTCTATGTAACGTAAACAATCGATCTACGTTTACCCGTTCCACTCCATTCATTAATTTATAGACCTCTATCATATCTCCCCTCAGTCGTCTCTTTTCCAGGTTAAAGAGCCCTAACCTTTTTAGCCTTTCTTCATAGGAGTATCCTTCCATCCCCTTTACCATTTTGGTGGCTTTTCTCTGAACCTTTTCTAATAACTCTATATCCTTTTTAAGATACGGCGACCAGAATTGCACACAATATTCAAGGTGCGGTCTCACCATGGAACGATATAGAGGCATTATAATATCTTTTGTTTTATTTTCCATTCCTTTCCTTATGATACCTAGCATTCTATTTGCTCTCTTGGCTGCCGCTGCACACTGGGCCGAGGGTTTTAAAATGTTATCCACAAAGACGCCTAAATCTTTTTCCTGGGTGGTGGTTCCTAATGTGGAACCTTGCATTGTGTAACCATAGTTTGGGTTGTTCTTCCCTAGGTGCATAACTTTGCACTTGTCCACATTAAATTTCATCTGCCATTTTGATGCCCCGTCTTCTAATTTATCAAGATCCTCTTGCAATTTTCCACAATCCTCTTGGGTTTTAACAACTTTAAATAGTTTTGTGTCATCTGCAAATTTGATAACCTCACTCGTTATTCCACTTTCCAGGTCATTTATGAATATGTCAAAAAGCAGCGGACCCAGCACAGATCCCTGGGGTACACCACTATTCACCTTTCTCCATTGGGAAAATTGGCCATTTCGCCCAACCCTCTGCTTTCTATCTTTTAACCAGTTCCTGATCCACAGTAGTACACTGCCTCCTATCCCATGACTCTTTAGTTTTGCCAAAAGTCTCTGATGAGGGACCTTGTCAAAGGCTTTCTGAAAGTCCAGATACACTATATCAACCGACTCACCTTTGTCCACCTGTTTATTCACACTTTCATAAAAACATAACAGATTAGTAAGACAAGATCTTCCTTGTCTAAAGCCATGTTGGCTGTCTCCCATTAGGCCATGACTACTACATGCTGAGTAATTTTATTCTTTATGATGGTTTCTACCATTTTTCCCGGTACTGACGTGAAGCTCACCAGTCTGTAGTTTCCCGGATCACCCCTGGAACCCTTTTTGTACATATTTAGGTCTTCAAGTCTCTTCTCATAAGGCTTCTGACGCATGCTCCAAATCATTTTGATCGCCTTCCTCTGAACAGTTTCCATTCTTTTTACATCCTTTGCAAGATACGGTCTCCAAAACTGAACACAGTATTCCAAGTGAGGCCTCACCAGTGACTTATACAGTGGTATTAGAACCTCTTTCTTTCTGCTGGTAATTCCTCTTCATATGCAGCCCAACATACTCCTGCCTTTTGCCACTGCCCTGTCGCACTGTTTTGCCACCTTGAGATCTACAGAAACAATCACACCAAGGTCTTTCTCCTGATCCATGCACACCAACCTCTCGCCCCCTATCGTGTACGTTTCTCTTGGGTTTCTGCTACCCAAGTGCATGACTCTGCACTTCTTTGCATTAAATCTTAATTGCCAAGCATTTGACCATTCTTCCAGCTTTTGTAGATCTTTTCTCATGTTAAGGACTCCCTCGGGGGAGTCCACTCTGTTGCAAACTTTCGTGTCATCTGCAAAAAGACAGACCTTTCCATTCAGTCTTTCAGCAATATCACTCACAAATACATTGAACAGTTCTGGGCCCAGGACCGAACCCTGGGGCACCCCGCTAATCACATTCCTTTCCTCTGAGTGAGCTCCATTTACCATCACCTTCTGTCGTCTATTAGTCAACCAATTTCTGATCCAGTTTACCACCTTGGGACCCATCCCCAAACTACTGAGTTTATTGATAAGCCTCCTATGAGGAACAGTATCAAAGGCTTTGATGAAATCCAGGTAGATGACATCCATCGCATGGCCCTGATCTAGTTCTCTGGTCACCCAGTCAAAGAACTCAATCAGATTTGTTTGGCAAGATCGTCCTTCGGTAAAACCATGTTGCCTCGGATCTTGCAACCTGTTGGTTTTGAGAAAGTTCACTATTTGCTCCTTCAGAAGCGCTTCCATTACTTTTCCCGCCACCGAGGTAAGGCTCACGGGCCTGTAGTTTGACACTTCTTCCCTGTCACCACTTTTGTGTTGAGGTACGACATCAGCCATTCTCCAGTCCTGAGGAACTACTCCTGTTTCCAAGGAACTGTTGAAAACATCCTTTAACAGCCCTGCAAGAACCTCTCTGAGCTCTTTCAGTATCCTGGGATGTATCCCATCTGGTCCCATGGCCTTGTCCACTTTCAGTTTTGCAAGTTGTTCTAACACATCATCTTCTGTGAATGGTGTGTATCTACTTCATTCCCATCTTTATATTTGGGAGTCACAGTTGGTCCTTCTCCAGGATTTTCTTTAGTAAAAACAGAGCAGAAATATTTGTTTAGCAATTCCGCTTTTTCAATGTCCCTTTCCACGAGTCCGTTCTGAAAACTTCTGAGTCCTGCGATTCCATCTCTGATCTTCTTCCTTTCACTAATATACCTGAAGAAAGTTTTGTCGCCACACTTCACATCTTTAGCCATCTTTTCCTCTGCCTTTGATTTTGCTATCCTTATTTCTCTTTTTGTCTCTTTGAGTTTGATCCTGTATTCAATTCTGTGTTCCTCTGTTTGCAAGCTTTTGAATTTTGGAAAAGCTGTGCTTTTTGCCTTTATTTGAGCAACCACTTCTTATATTGTTTGTCGTGAAGATTTGATGGTTTGTTTTCATTGCGTGATTTGGATCTAGGCCGCGGGGTCTCAGTCCTCAGTGGCCACCTGCAACTGTGCGCCTCACCCAGCGGTAGATAAAGAGGGGATCGAGGCCACAGCATGTGGCATGGTCGGTAGGGAAGGGTGCTTAGGGTTGGCCATTGCTGGTGCACTGTGCGCGAGACAGCATTTGAAATCATGACCCTGGCTCAAGGACGAAATTGCATTGGCCTAGTGGGGTATGACGTGGGGGTTGCGAGTTTGGCAGAGGGCCAGATCTTGGTGGGGGAAGGCTAGGGTCTAGTTGTGAAAGAAAGAAGGCATTCTCATGGGGCTGCATCTACAGATGCGGCTCCTGATGTTTTGGCTTTGCTGGTACCAGTGGGCCCTACCATGGGGGGGGGTTGAGAAGCTGGGAGGGATGGTGGAGATACTAGCGGGGTGTGGCAGCCCTGGCAAGGGTACAGCCACAGGAGTGATGGGTGGCGGATCACTTGCTGAGCAGGAGCCGCCCCTATTTTGGCCGGGGTTTGACACGTTTGGGTGGGGGCAGTTGAGTGCTGCATGGTAGCGAGGTGGCTGGGGGCAGCAACAGGTTTGCCTCCAGGCCCCAGCTAGCCAGATTCTTTGGTTTGGGAGGCAGGTAGTTTGGTATTTTCCCTGGCATGAGTTGGTCCCTGGATTCCTCCATCCTCTGGACCAGTGCCAGTCCCTCTGGCATCCCCCTTTTGTTGTTCTGTTATCAAACGTCCCCAGTGCAATCCACTTTGTGCAGAGTGGCGACAGAAAATGCAGCTGGAGCAAGGGATGACAGTGACGGGACCACCACATGGTGCAATTTCAATGATGGAAGTCATGCTGCTGGCTTCTGTCCCACCTTTGGGGATTCCGACATAGGCGGGGATTCCTGATGAGTTGCTTGAGGGTAGGGAAGGGGTGGCGTGGGAGTGAGGGCTGGCAGTGCTGCTGATGCAGATGGCCCATGAGGTCATAAGAAGAAACACAAGTGGTCTCACTGTTGTCAGAGAGCGGGAGGACTCGTCTTCATCCATAAGTAGTTTGGGATCATCCTCATCCTCTGACTCGGGACATTGGGAGCAGTCTGATGCTTTCCCATGGGATTCCAGTGGTGGTGGGACGATGGGGTCATCGTCGTCATTTATCGCCTTCATGGAATTGTGGGAGGGGGTGCCCCGTGCTTTGCTGAGGAGGGAAGTACATTGATATTTTCAGTTTCCTAGATGGCAGGTTCAGAGAGTCTCTCAGACAGTGGACAAGTGGAATCATGCATTTCTTTGCCTTGTGAGAGTGTGGGGACATGATACACTGTCACTGTATGGTCCCATGTTGGCTTATGCAGATGCCATATTGAAGGCTTCCCAGATCCATGGTAGTTGGGCTTGGCTCAACTATGATGGGGATTTCGGGGATCAGATGGAAGGTAACCCACTGATTGCCTGGGGGATGAAGGACATTAACTTGTGGTTAATGCATATGTCCATAAATTATCCACAGATGAAACTTCTGTTTGTATATAGTTTGTATATAGTTTCCCCTGTTACCTCCTAGTTACTGACCCTGTTATAATGTAAGCAAAGAATTGTACCAATGCGAAATTTGTTATCTGTAAACCGCGCTGATACCAAAGAGCGCGGTATATAAGAATTGTAAGTAAATAAATAAATAAATGTCAGAGCGTCCCAGCACTAGTTGTGCGGGAACTACTAAGAGTAGGGTTGGCCCTAGTGCTGTGGGAGTAGGGAAGGATGGTAGTGGCACTGGAGGTGTGGGGCAGCAGTCCTTTCTGGCTGGCAACAGGCCTGCGCAGCATCCCAGAAATGGGACAGTTGACGACTTGTGCTGGGGTTACAATTGGTCCAAATGCCCCTTCCCTGACTAAGTTCCAACATGTCTGTTCGGGCTGTGATGGAGGCCACCCACCTACTAAGCAGAACTGCAAAGGCCCTGCTGGAGCTCTTCCTCAGGGGAAGTAATTTGCCCCTGTTTGCGTATGCCCTCACCCCCTTGAGGGTGGAGGCAATGCTTCCCTGGCTGGAAAAGTACCTGCATCATGCGGATTGTCTTGATGTTGGCTAGGGGTTTTGCATATGGTTTTGAGATTCCACATCAGGAGGCTGCAATAAATGTGCTAGTATCGAACTCTCCCTCCATGCATCGTCCAGTCCAAGCTAGTAGATGAGCTTCAGCTGGGCAGGAGAGCAGGCCCTTTTTCCAATCCCCCATTTCCCAATTTGGTGGTGTCAGACTTGGGGATCATGTCCAAGAAGGACCCAGGCAAATTCCGGTTGATTCACAAACTATCCTTCCTGGCAGGCAGCTTGGTTAATGACCATCTTCTGTGGGAATTGTGCATGGTGGTTTTGGTGTGCTGAAGTGGGGCTGGGGCCCTTATAGGCAAAGTGGGTATCGAGTCAGCATTCTGATTATTGCCAGTGCACCCCGGGTCTTTCCATGTGCTTGATTTCATTTTTGAGGGCATGTATTATTTTGACAAATGCATGTCCATGGGCTGCGCCATCTCTTGCATTTATTTTGAGGCCTTTATCACCTTTTTACACTGGGCGCTGGTTCAGCGAGCTGGTTATCTGAATGTTGTGCATTACTTGGATTTCTTCTGTTTGTCAGTTTGGCTCAATCGCTGGTGTGCGCTTATTTGCTACAGGCATTTATGGAGTTGGTGGCTGAATTTGGCACCCCCCTGGCGGTCAGTAAACTGGTAGGACCTGTATTGCGGTTGACATTTCTGTCCAAGCTGCGAGGGCTGGTTGCCCAGGTGGTGGGGGTGAGTAAGGTATAGCTACGGGTATTGCAGTCCTTGGTTGGCTTCTTGAACTTTGCTTGCTGGGTCATCCTGATGGGCTGGGTTTTTCCAAGGTCATTAGTGTGTACCATGGCAGGAGTGACCAAATCTCATCAATGGGTGCATAGTTCAAGTAAGATGCGTGTGGATTTGTGGGTATGGAACACCTTCCTGGCCAGGTTTAATGGGACTTTGGTTTTGCAATGGGAGGTGGTCTCGAACTGTGACTTGCAGTTGGTCACTGATGCTGTTTGGGGGGCTGGGTTTGATATTTATTTTAGGGAGCTTGGTGTCAGCGAGTTGGCTGGACGATTGGCAGGAATCGGGGCTTAGCCTCAACATCATGTTTTTGGAACTGTTCCCGATTGTTGTCAGCATTGTTATTGGTGTGATCTTTTGGTGCGACAATGCAGCCATAGTCAAAGTGATCAATCAGCATTCGCTGAGGTGTTTACACGAGGCAGCTCTGATGGGTAAGTTTTTGTGTTGTGCTGTTTGTGTTTCAATGTGTATGTGTGAGCACGTCATGTGTCCGGCTCAGTTAACCACACTGCCAATTCTCTTTCTCTCTTTAAGTGGGAGTTGTTTTGCATCTTGGCACTAGCGGCGGACAAGGTGGGAGCGGAGATTCCAATTTATCTTTGGCCAAAAGGAGTAATGTCGCTGCTACGACGGTCTGTGTCAGCAGCTATCTGGATGTCGTATGTGCGGGGTTACACATAGGTGGGGCAGTATCTGGTATCATTGGGGTGATGGGAGGGAGTGCCTAATGGGTGGTTGGGTCAATATATGGTGGCAGCTTGCGAGGACTGTTTGTCTTGCATCACGGTATAGACTCACAATGGGCTTTTCCTTTTTTGCAAAGGCAATGGGGTGGGGAAACCCCATGGGCAGATTCTTGATATGAAGGTTACTCGATGGCTGGGAGCACTTGGACCCAATGCCATCGGACTCCTGATGGACTGATTTCGCATGGCCTGTTAATGGGAGTGTGTGAGCAGTTAGTAGTTGTTGCTGCCTCTGACTTCAAGGCCATACTATTTTGGGCATTTTTTTGCCTAGCATTTTTCGGGGCATTCCGTGTCAGTGAGCTGGTTGCTAGTTTGGTTCGATGGGGAGCCAGGCTTGGTTTGTTGACTGAACATGTTTTCCTTTTGGGGAGTCAGCTTTGGGTCCTGATTCCACAGTCCAAGATGGACCAAGCAGGGAAAGGCTTGTGGGTGACCCTGTGTGTGGTGGAGGGGCCCCTACTTGCCCGGTCACATGGCTTTGGGGTTACCTGGCTGTGCAACCTGCTGGTGAACATGCCCTGTTCGTGCACGCTAATGGATGACTGGTCACTTGTTTCCAGTTTACGGTGGTGCTGCGGAAGACCTTGCAGGCTTTGGGGCTCGAAGGGCGGGTTTACACAGCACATTTGTTTTGAATTGGGGTGGCCAGTCTCGGGAATTCAGTGATTAGGCGACATGGTTGCTAGCGCTCAGGTGCATTTGCCATCTACATATGCTTATAAGAGGAGGGTGGTTGGGGGTTGGCTGGGGGCAGGGCATTGGTTTAAACATGTGTTTTCTGTTGCAGGTTCGCAGGCTTGTTGGATTCCCGGTGGCTGGTTGGGCTCTCCTTCGTTCACTGGGTGGGACGGTACGCAGTGTCCTGACTGCTGGGCACATACTTAGGATTGGCTCCATCTGGCATATCTTTGGTATGGCTCGGAATGCAATGGACATAGCAGCTCCCTTAGTTGCACCATCAGGCGCAGGTCCGAAGTCGGCTGGTGGCCATTTTAGTGTACCTTGGTGACAACGACTTGTCATCATGGACTTGCTGGCAGTTAATTCGGGTGACAAAGAGGGACTTTTTGGATGTATTGGCTATCTTCCCATGTCTGGTGGTATGCTGATTCAACATTCTTCCATGGCCAATCAATGCCAAGCAGTGTCATTGGTCTCGTGGGTTGATCAAAATTAATAAGCAGGTGGGGGAGGTGGGTTGTGGAGCATGGGGGGTCTAGATTCAGTATCCATGGTTGGAGGTTGGATGTTTGGGCCTTTATAATATGGATGGGTTCACCTTTTTGCGGTAAAGCTCAATTTGCCCCTAAATGACTGGCAGGAGTCCTTGGAGTCTTTTGGGCTGGTGCAGTCTCATTGGCTGCTGCTTGTGTAAGGGGGGGATGGCGCTGGGCCTAATATTTGCCCAGTGCCAGTGGCGGGTGCCCAAGGGTCTTGGGTACCAGAATTGCGGAGTATAAGGGCTGATTGGGCCTGGATAAAGTAATCATGGCCTGGACACTATGGGGCTGTTAACCGTGGGTAGATCCCAGGTGTGGGATTCACCAGTAGGGCTAGCCTTTGCTATTAATATGGCAAGGCTGGCGGAAGGAGGGGTGGTGGCTATGACTGTCTATTTTTGTCTTTTTTCTGTACAGCGCTGCGTGCGTCTGGTAGCACTTTATAAATGCTCAGCAGTAGCAGTATGGTGAGACAAAGCATCCACCCAGGAATTGGCTGCAGTATCGCCTTGCTACTAACACTGCTAGCCGGAGGCATGCTCAGAGAGGGTCAGGGGGGTTAAGGGGCTGCCACATTGGGGCCCCTTCACAAGGGGAGGGGTGGATGAGTTGACAGTGTTAATGTGTTTTGAAGAAAATTGGTTAATAAAGCTGTGACTAGTGGTTATACCCATGAAGGTTGTGTTCTGTTTATTTTTAGCGAGTTGTGGTGAGGGGGGATGGAGACTCCCCCTTTCGGTGCTCGGCCAGTTACAGGCAGCCGCAGCTGGGTCTAGGCCACGTGGTCTCAGTCCCCAGTGGTCACCTGGAACTGGGCACCCAGAATGGCGGCAGCCGAAGGGGGGATCGAGGCCAGAGCATGTGGTGCGGCGAAAGGGGAAAGGGTGTTGAGGGCCAGCTGTTGCTGGTGCGCAGAACAGCATTTGAAATCCTGTCCCTGGCTCATGGATGGGATTTCATTGGTCCAGCGGGGTATGGTGTGGGGTGGGAGGGAGAGGGGGGTCTGCGCAGGTATTTAAGCCCAGGTATGCGCTCCCTCTCCCTCCTGGCACCTCATCTGGTTCAACGGAGGACAGCTGCAGCTTTCTCCCGCCCTCCTTCCCAGTGATCCATGGGGGGGGTGTCAGTTCATTGCAGTGGGGGGTTTGGAGGGCTTGGCAGGTGGTTTGGCTGGTGGGTGCCCAAGGATCTCGGATACCGGAACTGCGGGGATACAGGGCTGATTGGGTCTGGATCAGATGATCACAGCCTGGACACTGCGAGGCTGTTAGCCATGGATGGATCCTTGATACGGGATTTACTGGTGAGCCTAGCCTTTGCTACTAATACGCAAAGCTAGCGGAAGGGGGGGGGGGAACAGCTCAGTGGTGGCTGTGATGGGATACCGCAGTCAGTTCTTGGGTGGATGCTTTACCACCTTGCTACTAACACAGCTGGTGAGAAGCATGCCCTGAAGGGGGCCTGGGAGGTGAAGGGACCACCACGTGGGGAGGTTGGATGAATTTACGCTGTGTTTTGAAGAAAATTGGTTAATAAAGCCGTGACCAATGGTTATACCCATAAAGGTTGTGCTGTGTATATTTTCAGCAAATTATGGCAAGGGGGGAGGGGGGCAGATGACAGGGGGGATGGGGGACTCTCCCTTTTGGCGCTTGGCTGGGTACAGACTGCTGAAATTGCTGGTTAGTAATACTGATATCCCATTTTCTTTTTATTTCTTATTGTACAAGAAGCATAGTGATATGCGTAATATGAAAGAAAATATGTTAGGTTAGGGATTTAGCTTTTACAAGTCACAAATAGTGAATGATACAACTTCATTCTAACAAGTAAGTTAAATAATTAAATCAAGGTGGTAAATGTGTTTTATAATGTTTTCTTTTTATGTTAGTAGATTATCTGAAAATCCATGAAAACGTAAGAGATTACACAGCAGCTCTCCCAGTCTATTTTAAGCTACCTTGCAAGAGTCTATTGGAGGAGTAATCTTAAATTCTCATGTGTTTCAGTTTGCTGTTATGGAATGACCCCTGCAGAACTGATGTTATTAACTGGAAATGGAATAGGTAAAGCAATGGTTTTGCCTCTTAATACCACAAGCACCAAGACTGATTAACTATATTAGTACCACTGAGCTAGTTTCAAGATATAAATATATTTTCATTGTGCAAGAAATTAATTGATCCTTTACTACTATGCTGTTTTGTGCTGAAAACAGTATAATCAAAGAAAAATATTAAGCTGTTACCAATGGCAATTGAATTTCTAATTGGTTCAAATTCTATATTTTTAAAAGTTTTGTGGTTATGAATGCACATTACCTTTTGTTAAGCATAATTCTTGCTACTGGCTATGTAATGATTCTTTATGTATCTGTTCCTTTTGGTTTGTGTCTTCATAGTGCACTTATGCAGCTATGCATTAATTAAAAAAAAAAAAAGAAAATGCACCATAAAAATTAATTTTTAAATGCATAGTTTACTCTGAAATCACCATAGGAAAACAATGTTCTGAGAGAGATGTGTGGTTTTTGTAATTATTTCACAACAAATTTAGACATAACCAGACAAGACTCTTACTAGACATATTTCCATATCATCTGAAGGATGAACTTAAGAGTTGTCCTTTGTTTTATCTCTGAAACAATACAATTGCTCTACTTACAGTAGTACCTAGACGGTTTTCTTTATTCTCACGAGAGATGGAATTATAGGATTAGAAAGAATGAAACTAAGGGAGGATTTTGTTTAAGATGAGTAATTTACCCAGTTTAGATAGGATAGCAACTTTCTCCCTGGGTTATATGATGGTATTTTTCGGAAATGGAAGAATTGTAATTTCATTAGCTTTGTGCAGTTTTTTTTGAGAAAGGGAGGGAACAGCAGGTATCTACATTTTCATCATTGTAGGATGTTGGACCTTGATTGGGTTGGGGAACTGGAGGATGATGACTGGTCAAAGTTTTCAGGGTAATCTCTAAATTAATTGTTAATCAGTGAATTTCATTACAGGTAGTATATGACTCCCTGTATGATTGGAAGTTCTGTATTCTGGGACGAGTGAGACGTGTTGGCGAGGGCTTGGAGGATGTGGTGGGATTGCCCTGTAGTAAGTGGATATTAGAAGATGATGTGGAGCTTTTTAGGAGTATCACTGGGGAGGAGGTTGTTAAAGATCCTAAAATGATGTTGCTCTTTTTTCTTCCCTAGGATTCAGTCCCAGAAATAAGGGTCTTGGTGCTTAAAATTTTATTAGCAGTTAGGTTTGAGATAGCATCTGTGTGGAAAAGGAATGTCATGCTTTCTAGAGAACACTTACTGAGAAGAATGGATAATGTACATGGAATGGCATGAATTCCTGCGGGGAATGAGGGCCAGAGGATAAAGACTGGAAACATTTGTGCATTAGACTTCTTTGCATTTGGGCCTAGTGGCCACATAAGGATTCTATAGCCTCTACAATTCGGAAGGATATGTGGGCCCACCTAGTGTATAAGTTGTGATATAGCTATTTTCCAGTGGATAAGGATATTATATAGTGTGGCACTCACTTGGGGAAGGGGGGGAGTCTTTTTTTTGTGATGTTGATATTTGTGGAATCAAGTCCAACACAGGAAGCAAGGAGCCACCTCAAATACAACAGCACAGTCTGAGAACGTGGTAGGAAAGACCAAAGTAGATGAAAATACCATAAACTTTATTTGAATTGCCAATATAATTCAAATAAAGTTTACGGTATTTTCATCTACTTTGGTCTTTCCTACCACGTTCTCAGACTGTGCTGATATTTGTAGAATCTCCTTTGATTCAATACATAATGGGACAGTTTTATTTGTTATTGTGTTAAACTGCCTTTGACTCAATAAATGTTGAGCAGCTTAATTTAATCTTTTATATTCCACCTTTCCAGAGTTATTTACCCACTCAATGCATATCTGTTTGCTGTAAACAAGGAATAGCCTGTTATTCTGTTGATGTTGTTGTATGTGAACCGCGCTGATACCAAATAGCGCGGTACATAAAAGATTGTAATAAATAAATAAATAAAATAAATATCAAACCACCAAGTTAACAGCAGTAATCCATCTCCCCTACCATAAACCTTAAAACTCCCGTTAAAAACCATAATGCCACTATTTGCATCAAAACACCAATACACCTCTTCAAATGTAGACAAAACTATCCCATCAGCAATAAAAAAAACTGTTACAATTAAAACAACCATAATAGAAAAACAGAGTTTGCAAAGAGCATACCATCACCCCATCTTCGCACATCATTAACGGAGAAATGTATCAGGCCAAGCCTTCAAATTCAATTAAACCTCAATCAAAAATGAAGTTACCAAAACCAGTGGAAGATAATTTTATAACAGGTGCGTATGTGTTTTATAAAATGCTAGGAGAAATTCAGCAGACATAGCAGCTAGACTGAAGCTGTGGACATTTATGTAACTACATGCCCCCTTTTACTAATGTTTATAGTGTGCTGTCTGTCACATGAGACACAGGAATAAGTGGGCCATGTAGCAGACGGCGTATACGCTAAACATTAGCACAAAGGGCCCTATGTGCGTAAATCATGACTTTGCCCCTGCTCTGCCCAAACTCCTCCCCAGAGCACGCCTACTCTAAAGTTGAGTACAAGTACTTGCCTAAATTGGACCATGCATACTTATGAGGCATTTTAAGCCATTTATTGCCATTTACATGTGAAAAATCCTTTGTAAAATCACCTCCTTCTCATTACAAGACATCACTAAGAAAGCAGTCTGAAATGGGGCAGAAGAATCACAACAAGTCAAATCCTCAAAAACAAAATAATCAAGTTCTGCTTTTAGATCTAAAGGCTGAGGAAGTACAATACTGAGGCAAATGCCATATTGTATCATTAGCCCTAAAGAGATTTAGGTATCCAAGTGAGACTGTGTACTAGACCCTGGCAGAAGTGTACAGCCAATTACACGGGCAAATACCTCTTACGGCCCCTAAATGCCAAGCACAAAATCTTGAAACAAAGTCTTAATCTCAAGGGTGACCAATGTAGTCTGTTTTCAGCTATTTTATAACACCGCCTCCCCATCTTTGTCTTCATTAGTAAAAAAAAAAAAATGGCAGTCTCCTTTGAGCAGAAAGCAAGAAATGGCTAACCTGCTGGCTAACTCTACTGAACCTCTAAACAATACATGATAGTTGTAAACACGCTTCTAAATTTGTCTAAAATGGGAAGGCTTTCTCATCTCTTAGTTTTGGCAAGATCTTTAATCTTTTCTTAATAAAGGAGAATGCAGACATCTTTCCTTTCAATAGGTGGCTTAGAGGCTAATTATCAAAATGCGTAATGGAAATAGCGCAAGTTATTTGCCCCAATGTGCATTATTTTATTGTAACGCATGTTAATGTACCTCAGTGTATGCTGAGTAATAAAACGATGCAAAACATGCAAATTCAGGTAAAACATTTCATTATTACCAAATGGAATAATGCAGCTTGTGCTGAAGAGTATTCCTGTAAAAACTATGCCAGCTCACTGTTCTTGGCTGCATTCTTAAAGGGGCCAACTCTTTTTCTTTTTCTTTTTTTTTATTAACTAAAATGGATAGTCTAGGAGTCCCCTTCACCTGGCTCCAGCAAACAGCCACAGCTCCCCCTTCCCACATATGCTCAATATCCCCCACAGACCACAATTAAAGTTCGCCCCCACTTAAGACTCCCCCACCCCGCTGGACCCCGATTCAGAACCTCCCCACCCTCCTAAGGCTTCCCCGGGCCTACCTTTATTCATTCCTGTTGGTCCAGTGGCACTTGGATAGGAGTAATTCCCATTTGCTCTTGTCTGGACCAGTGCAGGGTTCAAAATGGTGCACACAACTGCTAGCAGTAGTCTTGCTGATGCCCTACTCAACCATTGTAGCACTTTCCGTACCACTACCAGTTATATTTGTATTTAATTGTATTTGTAATTAGCGCATGCTTTTTTAGTTGTGCATAAGGACATAAGATATGCCATTCTGGGTCAGACCAAAGGTCCATCGAGCCCAGTTACCTGTTTCCAGCAGTGGCCAATCCAGGTCGCAAATACCTGTCAGGTTCCCAAAGGTAGACAAATTCAATGCTGCTTATCCCAGGGGTAAGAACTGGATTTTTCCAGTCCATTTTAATAATGGTTTATGGACTTTTTTCTCCAAGAACTTGTCTAAACCTCTTTTAAACCCAGCTACACTAATAGGTTTCATTACATCTTCCGGCAATGAATTCCCGAGTTTGATTATATGTTGAGTGAAAAAATATTTTCTCCAATTAGTCTTAGGTGGTCTTTTACTAATGGGCACTAAGGTGTTGCATGTATTGTGACAATAGTGCCGAAAGCAACACCACCACGTTAACTGTCAGGGGTGTGGAAAACATTTCTCCAGCTATTAAAGTGGAACCCTGTCCCCTAGTGAATCTTTGTATGGAGAGATACATCTCTGCACATGAAAATCTTATCCAGATTCATCATAGCTGTTCTTCTAAGAGCAATAAGTCGTCGGATTTCTGGACTGCTCCTTGTTTCATTATTGGTTATTGATCTAAGCAGGTTAAAGTTGTCTATTATTACTATTTCTTCCATATCAAGAATGAAATTTTTGATTTTTCTCCTTGTCAGAATCTTTGTCTTCTTTATATTAAAGTGCAGAATCATTTGAAGACTATGGGGCATGTTTACTAAATGCACTTACTATTAGCTGGGGTTTGCCACACAATACGCGGGCCATACTAAAAATCCCGTATTAACTGCGTAGTGTGTGATTGAGCAGGAACTGGGCAGGTTAGCAGCAGAATGTGGGCGTTAATGGTGCATCTAGGTTAGCACAGGCGTTTTGGCCATGTGCTAACTATGAGTGCTGCTTCTAACGTGGTTCCATTTAATGCTACCTCTATGGGTGGCACTAGGTGCACCCATGTGCCAGTCAGTGCTAATGGCATGGGGGTGGATGCACTTGTCTCCTAATGTTAACATATGCTTCTTCCCTAATTTTGCAGCTCAAACACATGCTACCATCACACCCTTTAGTAAATATGCCCCTATGTTCCTTGATCTTGATAAGAAGATGTTTTAGATGGTCTTCAATGTTAGCCACTGAAAGTTGTTGATGAGTCTTCTGCCAGTCTTCACACCTTGATTGTGTTCATTCAGTCTTGCTTCTCCGATGATTTGCTCCGCATATAAATGGAACAGGTATGGAGAAAGTATGCAGCCTTGTTGTACACCTTTAATGATTTTAAACCATTCTGTTTCTCCTTGTTCCATGCAAAATGTTGCTTGTTGATAAATATAAAGGCTGTGCATGAGAACTATCAAGTGTTCTGCTATACCCAAGCTTCTTAATATGGTCCAGAATTTTCAATGATTTATGCAATAAAAAGCTTTGCTTTAGTCAATACAGGTGGATATCTTTTTGGTATTCTTTTGTCTTTTCAAGGATCCATCTCACTGCCATGATAATGTCTCTTGTTCTGCGCCTTTTCTTAAATCCTGTTTGTACTTCAGGCAGTTTTTGCTCCAAGTATGGTTGCAGTCTACTGAATGATCTTGAGTAGAATCTTGCTGACATGGGAGATCCAAGATGACAATTGGCAGGTGCATGTGCCGAGACGCTTATCTTAATATGGGCAAGAAAAAAGTAAACTCGGGCAAGAAGTCCTCTGGTGCCTGGGAAACCCCCTTTATCTTATCATCTACTGGTCCGCTTCATACCTTTTTCGTCTGAAAAGCATTATAGCCAAGGGCTTCAGGAGGGAGTCCAGCTACTTTGACAAGGGTTTTTTTATCCCCTGAAGCTCAGATACCTCCAAGGCTGCCGCTATCAGCAGTTTCCCCAGAAGGTCATTGGGACAGTGCTTCACCAATGAGAGGCTTGTTTCCCACAGAAGGCAGACTCCCAGGGCTGATGTGGAAGCAATTCAAGCCCCATGGGATCAGCACACTATGTGAGATTGGCCAGAGGGGAGAAGAGCTGAGATGAGTTGGAGTTCCAGCTGCGACACAGACTCTAGATCCTGGTTCCTCGTCTGTTTGCAGGATCGATGGCTCAGCAGGGAATCTTCCTTTAAGTGGATAATCATCTTCCTTGACTCATCAAGATGAATTCACCTTCTGCCCACTGTGCAGTGGCAGCCAGCAAATAGAATGCTAGGAATCATAAGGAAAGGAATGGAGAATAAAGCAAAGGATATTATAATACCTCTGTATTGCTTTATAGTGTAAAGGGCACCTCAAATATTATGTGCAATTCTGGTCACCAAATCTTAAAAAGCATATAGTAGAATTAGAAAAGGTAAAAAGAAAAGTGACCAAAATGAGAAAGAGAATGGAAGGATACCACTACGAGGAAAGGCTTAAAAGGTTAGGCCTCTTCAGCTTGGAAAAGAGATGGCTGAGGGGAGATATGTTAGTCTATAAAATAACGAGTAGAGTGGAACAGGTAAGCATAGATCAGTTGCTTACTTCTTCAAGAAATAGAGACTAGGTGACATGCAATGAAGCTACAATGTAGCACATTTAAGACTAATAAAAGAAAATACTTTTTCACTCAACAGGTAATCAAACTCTGGAATTCATTACTTGAGGATGTAGTAAAAGCTGTTAATTTAGCAAGGTTTAAAAGAGATTTGGACAAGTTCCTGGAGGAAAAGGCCATAAACCATTATTAAAGAGGACTAGGAAAATCTACTGTCTACCCCTGGGATAAGCAACATGCAATCTGTCTACCTTTTGCGAACCTGACAGATACTTGTGACCTGGATTGGCCACAAGATACTGGGCTTGATGGACCATTAGTCTGATCCTCTATGGCATATCTTTTGTTCTTATAAGTAACTTCAGCACGGGGGCTGCCCACCCTTGCATACAGACAGGCCTTGCAGTGCCTCACCCTTTGATTCTCTACAGATTTCTTTTCACCTTGGAAGTCAATGCCAAAGATGAGAGGGAGAGGAAGGGGGTGCCACAAGACTTGTCAGCATGAAAGGGCTCCAGGACCTGCTCTCCCAGCAGGAGATAAGCTGCCACACTGAGTTGGTTGCACTTCCCAACAGGAGGCCTGGATCAAAGCATAGTAGCAGTAGTAGCACTCCATCACCTGTTAAATTTTAGCATCAGAGGAAGTTGCCCACATTGTCTATGCCTTTATCCAGCCCAGCATCGATATATGCATAAACTATGTCAGTTTTCAATGAGATAGTATGTGAAAATTGTTCCAGGAAAAGTACTTACGTATATTTACACCTACGCTTTGGTCTGCACAAATTTCCTGTGAATTTGCCTGCTTATTTTATCAAGTATATGCATAAACACTAATACCCTCCCCAATTTCTACTCAGTCTGGGTAAACTCTGCCCCTCATTGTATAGGAGTAGTTTATAAAGGATTTTTCATATGTAAACATGGTTTTACATGAGTAATTGACCATTTATAAAATTAGCCCACGGGTACGTGCTCACAAGCATGCACTATGACAAGAAAGCATGAACTCGCAAGTCA
The DNA here is from genome assembly GCA_033557465.1 of Ichthyophis bannanicus. NCBI lineage: Eukaryota > Metazoa > Chordata > Amphibia > Gymnophiona > Ichthyophiidae > Ichthyophis > Ichthyophis bannanicus. The sequence continues at coordinate 1,399,192,209 of CM066032.1, read as the reverse complement.
CCCGAGTGTAGGTGTGTTTGGGGGTGCAGTTTTGGCAGAGTCAAAAATTATGCAATGCAGGTTATAGCATAAGCACCTATGCACACACTTCACCCAACTCTCGAGCAGCTGTAAGTATACATGCCTACATTCTAGCCAGGATTTCTGGTGCTTCTGTGATGCTGCTTTATAAAGACATATAGGAGTCCATTGTAGAGCACGATGTCTGGGGCATAAATGGAAACCTCTAAGCCAGATGCTGCTATTTATGTCGATATTCACTGGTGTGAATGCATAGTGTAAACATCCGGGCGCCAAAAATAGAGACTTAAAAGTTTAGACTATGCAATTGGCTAGACCAGGTTAGATTTGGTTTTGTGGCACCTAAAACAAATGCATAGTCAAAACAAATATGTGCCCAAATCAGTACCTTTGGCACGTCCATTCCTGCTAATCGTCTGCCTTTCCTGTCCCTGCCAGGGAATTTGTATGGGGAAGTTAGACGGGGCGGGAAAGGGGCAGCGCAGAGGTGGAGGCAGGGCAGGCAGTGGGTGGCCTGCAGCCCTGGACATACAGTGCCGATTCTGTCGTCAGTCCTATACGTCTGGGATCGGCAGAGCAGAGGGGGAACTTATTCCACCTCAGAGGTGGAATACGTTCCCCTAGATGGGAGGGTACGGCACGCCCAGGGTGTGTCAAAGGGTGGGCCACAGAAGATTCCCTACAGCCCGACCCTGGCCTTGGGAGGCTAGATCGGGGGTCAGGCTGTGGGGAATGAAGCTAGTCATTGGCGGCCAGGGATCGCGGCTCCTGAATGGAGCTGCAGTGCCATGGCAACCGAATGCCATGGGGCTGCAGCTCCATTCAGGAGCCCTGACTGAATTAGACAGGATTCTGATCCCGTGGAGGCTAGACATACCCCCGCGGGATCAGAATCCCGTCTACCTCTGTGCATCTGGTTCCAACGAGAAGCACAGAGGCCGGGAAGTCCAACACAAAATAGTCCTCCACACGTCTAAACTATGCATTCTAGCGATTCCACCCCTGGAATGTCCCAAACTCACCATCCATCCAACAAACATACAGAATTATATGTGGAGGAGGATATTTGAATCCTGCTCTATATATGCAAATATAATGTGTGCTTTCGAGTTAGTGCTGACTCTTAGTGAACCAGCAGCTCCTGGGTTTTCTTGTGACTGGAAGTAGATTACCAGGCCTTTCATTTGAGGCAATGGAGGGAACTGAACTCTGGTCTCTTGGTTACCAAGCCAGTGCTCTATTCACTAGGCTACTCCTCCCCTCTGCTCTATATATAATGCCACCAAATATCGGGAACCACTGGCAACTAGGCATTCGGCATAACACTGAACATATAGGTAGCCCTTAAAAATGGACCCTCATAGGTGCCTATGTGTCTTTCTAAAATAACCTCAAAATAGGTACCTACTTGGTCGCCTGACTTTGGCAACTATAAAATGACAGGTGACTGGTTATAAAATTACTCTTCTCCCATATAGGTTTATGCAGATATCAGAGGTTAATTTTGTAAAGTCTATGCCGTTTTGCCTATGGAAATGTCTTCATAAATGACCATAATCCTGTGCAATGAACTAAAGGTAGATCTGGAACATTGCTGAAACTTCAAATATGTGATCACAAGAGTAAAAATGTTATTGTAACTAAATCTTTAGTTTTCTATTCTGCTATCATTGCACTTCTCCAGAAGCCAAGAATCAAGCAGAATTAAAAAAAAAATAAAAAAAACCGCTAAACTGCATAATTTTTATTTGGCATAAGCAAAGAAAGGACTAGAGGCAGGGATATTTTACAAGTACTTGCAAAAAATGTAGTTTTTATATTGCACAAGTAGTTGTGATTTTCTGCTGTTATGATTTTCCCTGAGCCCTAGTCTCCAGAGGGTGCCTATTTCTGCAGATTTCTTTTCTTGCACTTGTTGTTTCTATGAGTATTAGCATTAGAACTATGTCTGAAACATGGGTTTTCTTCCAACCACAAAAACCTGCCATTCTCTGAAAATGATAAAATAAAAATTACCCTTGCTTCTCTCTCTGCATCCAGCGTTCCTCCCACTTGTTCCTGAAGCAGGGCATAGGCTCTCTGCAATGCCTGATACTCTCGTGTGAGCTGACGGAACCTTAGGTCGGATTCTTCCTTGGGTGTACACTTGGAATAACAGAAAAGCAAAAACACTGCATTAACAATCCTGCAATTGGTGTTCAGCATATACATGTGTCAAATTTATGTCAGTGGACTTTACAAATAGGGGGCATGTTTACTAAAGTGTTAAGCGCACTGCGGCAGTACCATACCTAGCCCTGTGCGAGCAGTGCAGCCGCACAGGGCGCAAAGGCTTAGGAGGCACATTTTGGCTGCCTGCTGTTGCCCTGCCCGCCACCACTTTTTGTTCTCTCAGCAGTGGCAGGGCAATAGCAGGCAGCCGAAATGCACCCCCTAAGACTTTGCATGGGTCTTTCTGCAGATCTGGTCCCTCCCTTCTCTGATGTGACATCAGAGCAGGGAGGGATCAGATCTGCTTAAAGTTAGGTCTCCTTTGCTGCTGCCGGCCCCCCCATACCTTCTTTCAGCTGCTGCCTGCTCTTGCCCTGCTGCCAGCACCGCCATGGTGAAAAGAGAGGGCGGCGGCAGCAGCAGTAGGGCAAGAGCAGGCAGTGGCTGGACAGAGGTATGGGGAGGACGGGGGCGCACGCCTGATGTGCAAGTCGCACAGGGTGCGATTCTAGCTCAGTACGGCCCTGCACTGCGGTAACCATTACCACATGCTAAAGATGCGTCCATGATAAAATTTCCATAGCAACCACTTAGCATGGGTTAGAGCAGAGACTAAGTGATGAGAGGCAGAGCATGCACACTGCAGTTAATGTGGGCATCCTTAGCACACACTAACCGGCAGTGATGCTATTAGTGAGAGTGCGCTTACTGCCACTTCAATGAGAGGCATTAAGTGCACCCATGTCAAACACTGCCAACTGCTTTGTGTGGGGTAGTGTGGAACCCATGCTATCTACCTGGGACAAGTCAGGTATGCCTTCATGTGTTAGCATGGGGTCCGACACCACCCCTGCGCTACATTTCAGGGTTTACACACTCATTCCAGAATTCCAATAGGCAGATGCACTGACGGAATTGTAAACGTATCTATTCATACTTATTCCATTTATTACTTGCCTTCTCACCAATTACATTGCGGTATGAACACTAATGCTAATGCTTGAAAATGCAATAAACGGAATGATATACACAAGTTTCAAAACATCACATTTCTGTCACAAGGTAAGTCCCAATAACTCCTAAACCCTTCAACATTAAAACTTAAAAGGATATGCAGATATGCTCATGTACCAGACATTGACCATATCTAACAAGCAAATACAAATACTACTATATGCATAATATCAACTTTTCCCAACTTACAACTAAACAGCGACTATCACTGGGTCACAGGGGAGCAGGACGAGGGACTCCCTCGCCCCCCCCCTGCAGCAGAGGCCAATCAGGGCCAGACTAGGACAGTTGAAATCTTCAGCGCACTCGGCACGCCATCACCAGCTCCTCCAGCAAGCCATTAGCGGTCGGTGACAGGTGAGTGGGACGAGGGAGTCCCCCACCCTCCTGCAGCAGAGGCCAATCCGGGTCAGACCAGGATAGATGAAATTTTCTGTGCGCTCGGCATGCCCGCACCTGAGAGCCTCTCCAGAGGGCCCTTTGGCTTGGCCCTTAAGCATGAGCCAGCAAGAAAGGGCCACAAATACCTGCTTATATGATCCACCACAAGATCAGCCCATAACCCATGCAGAGACCCGATCACCCTGCACATAAAGGTGAGTGACCAAACAATTGACAAGCCAACCTATCACACAGCAATCCTCCTCCTCACCATCTGCTTCCTTATTCTAGGTATGTTATTCAGGAACACCCAGTCCCTCGCACCAACCCACAGTGCCATCCCAGTGATGTGCAGTAACAATATACCATGCCATAAATGCTTGCTACAAAAAGACATGCCAAAGGAATTTCTTCGGACTAATTCATATCTCACACCAGGAACAACCCCTGCTTAAACATATAATATGCAAACATCAAAAACCATTGCCTACCTAAAATAAATGTTAATAAGTACCCGCGCCACAAGAAACAAGATTCAGATACTCGACTACATAACTGATAATAATCTAGACATTTTATGCATAACTGAATCCTGGTTCACCAACGCTATTCTAATCAACCAGCTAAAACCGCCAGGATATGACATTTTCAACTGCTCTCATTCATGCCACAAGGATGCTGGCGTCTGCATCCCGGCAAGTAGTAATCTACTGTTCAAACTATCACAATCCATCACCACAAAGGGTCTTGACCTACTGTTAAACTCAAATAAACAAATGTCACCTTGCCTATCACTCTCCTACAGCCAAAATTGACAAATTAGCAACCATCCTTGAAACAGCAAGTACATATGTTCATCTATCTGCACACCTCACAATAATGGGTGAGCTAAACCTATCATCCACCGCGCTAAGCCACTCCAAATCCTTCATAACATAACATAAGATATGCCATACTGGGTCAGACCAAGGTCCATCAAGCCCAGTATTCTGTTTCCAACAGTGGCCAATCTAGGTCATATGTACCTATCAGTTTCCCCAAGAGACACAAGTTCCACAATACTTGTACTGGGTCAAGCATTGATATCTTCGGTCACTTCTTAATAATGGTTTATGGACCTTTCCTCCAGGAACTTGTCCAAACCTTTTTTAAACCCAGCTACACTAACAGCCTTTACTACATCCTCCGGTAACAAATTCCAGAGTTTGATTACACGTTGAGTGAAAAAATATTTTCTTTTATTAGTCTTAAATTGTTTACCCTGTAGCTTCACTGCATGTCCCCTAGTCTTTCTATATTCTGATAAGGTAAACAATCGATCTACGTTTACCCGTTCCACTCCGTTCATTAATTTATAGACTTCTATCATATCTCCCCTCAGCCGTCTCTTTTCCAGGTTAAAGAGCCCTAACCTTTTTAGCCTGTCTTCATAGGAGTATCCTTCCATCCCCTTTACCATTTTGGTGGCTCTTCTCTGTACCTTTTCTAAAATCGCTATATCCTTTTTAAGATACGGCGACCAGAATTGCACACAATATTCAAGGTGCGGTCTTACCATGGAACGATATAGAGGCATTATAATATCTTTTGTTTTATTTTCCATTCCTTTCCTTATCATACCTAGCATTCTATTTGCTCTCTTGGCCGCCGCTGCACACTGGGCCGAGGGTTTTAACATGGTATCCACAATGACGCCTAAATCTTTTTCCTGGGTGGTGGTTCCTAATGTGGAACGTTGCATCGTGTAACCATAGTTTGGGTTGTTCTTCCCTAGGTGCATAACCTTGCACTTGTCCACATTAAATTTCATCTGCCATTTTGATGCCCATGGGACACCTCCAGTTTGATGCCATGGGACACCTCCAGTTCACCTAGCTAGTCCAAGCCCCGACCCACGCTAAAGGAAATGCCTTGGACCTCATATTTGTCCAAAACAAACTCCTTGAAACCTACACAATCCCCAGCCTCCTGCAGTCCCACTGTCGGATCGCTACACCATCACCGGTCATCTCCCACAACACCCATTTCCAAAAACAAATGCTACCCACAGCATCTACCACCATTGATTCAAGACCTTCACCACCCTATCACCCATCCTGCCTTCTCCCCTACCTCCTAGCAAATCCACAGGTCAATACTGAGGAAATGCACTACTACGTTGCTTTAAACCTTTTTTCTACAAGACAGTTGGAGAATTTAATCCACAGCCTTACCACCGGAACTTCCCCACTAGACCCATGTCTCTCTTCCTCGTTCAAGACCACAAAAACAGAACTTGCCCCAATCATCCTCAAACTAATCTCAATCTCCTTCATACAAGGTTACTTCCCAAAATACCTGAAAACTGCTTCCATCCGCCCAGTACTCAAAAACCCAAAACGTGATCCGTCTCTCCCCGGCTCTTACAGACATATTTCCAGCTTGCCATTCATTGCAAAAATTATTGATAAAGTAGTCCTCCATCAACTACAAAATCACATCAATACAAATGCCCCCTTGGACTAGCAGCAACACGGATTCCGCAACCACCACAGAGTGGAAACTTAACTAACCTCCCTAATCGACAGTCATTAAGGGCATAGAAAATTTACAGCATCTTCCTGGACATTGCCTCAGCATTCAATACCATTTCCTATGACGTTCTCCTTCAATGATTATTTAATATAGGAATTCGTGAGACTGCCCTCAAATGGCTTCACTCATATCTCACAAACTGCAGCCAGTATGTGCAAAATGACCAAAAAAACCCTCCAATCCATTCTCTTAGACACAAGGAGTCCCCCAGGGATCTGCTCTCTGGCTATTATTTAACATATATACACAGCCAGTCTGTGACATCATAAAGACATTCAACATCTACCACCACCTTTATGCAGACGATATTATGATTTATGCTCCATTTGCCACTACATGCGACAACTACTCTTCTGTTACAAATTGCTTCAATGCCATAGATCAATGGCTATCAGAACACAACCTAAGCATCAACTTCAAGAAGATGGAGGTCCTATTCCTCACCAAAAAATTGGTCATTTTTCCCTCCAGTCTCTAAAGTTTGACAACGCTAACCTAGAGGTCAAGTCCGAAGTGAGGTGCCTTCCAGTTACCATCACATTGATTGATCCAGATGATTTCATCACATTGATTGATCCAGATGATTTCCGTACGGTCTTCCAGGCTCTAATTATCCCACACTTTGACTTCGCAAACTGTATACTACAGGGGCTCCCCCAATCTACCCTTAACCCGCTTCAACTAGCATTAAACAGCGCAGCAAGAGTGCTTTTCGGGGTACCAAAAAGAGAACATGTAACACCTCTCCTGAAACAATTACACTGGCTCCCTATCCAAGCGAGAATCACCTTCAAGACCCTGCTACTAGCCTTCAAAGCTCACAAAGGACTTGCTCCCTCTTCACTATCAGAGTTGATCCAACCAATCCCTTCCAACAGGCTTAGAAGAACCACGGAATTAAACATGCTAAAAGTTCCAAAAGAGTCCTTAAGATACATTTCCGCAACTGTAAACCGATCCTTCAGTTTATGCGCTCCAAAACTGTGGAACACCCTCCCACCACACATTAGGGCCATCGCTGATCTCTCCCAGTTTAAAAAGGCCTTGAAGCATCACCTTTTCATCAAATATTTCCCAGAGAACACAATAACACAAGCTCACTCAAATAGCACCAATCCCGTTCTTAACACGCAACCTCTTCTAACCCAGTAACACCTCATACCCCTCTCTCATACTAACAAGATTCTTTTCATACAATATTCCGTTCATATGTAAATAGTCAATGATTATTATTCATTGTAAATAATTACCCCGGTTACCCAAGTTTTTGTTCCTGTTCTATGTAAAAAAAAAAACCAGATAATATGTATCTTATCTGATGTTTTTTGTTCTATGTAAACCGCGCTGATTATAAATAGTGCGGTATATAAAAGATGTTAAATAAATAAATAAATAAAACATCTCACATTCCAACCACATATAAACAAAGTCACCTAATGCATATACAACAAGCTGAGCACTATCCACCATTTACGACCCCTACTTGAGCATCATGATTTTTGGACAGCCTTCCAAGCAATGATTCTATTGGACTTCGCCTTCTGCAACACCACCCTGCAAAGCCTTTCAAAAAGTTCCCTACACTCTCTATAGCTTGCACAGCACACTGCTGCGTGAATTCTGCCTTGCTCACCTCAAATAAGCCACATCACACCCACTCTAAAAGAGTTACACTGGCTATCTCTCCTGAGCTGAATTAATTACAAAAAACTCATGATAATCTTCAAAGTACTCCACCAATTATCCCCTAAATATCTACAGTCAATCATAACAAAACCCCCAGAAAATCACTAAAAGAGAAGCAACACATCAAACCTTCTAATCCTTCCTCCAGCATTAACCAAATGCAACCAGTCAACCTGCACAAGGGCATTCTCCCTGCATGCCCCTCGTCTATGGAATGTGTTAACACACCATATCAGAGACATCCATGACCTTGCTACATTCCGAAAGCTGCTTAAGACCTACTTATTTATTTAACTTTCTTATATACCGCGCTCTTCTGTATCAGTGCGGTTTACATCAAAACACAACTGTATAGCACAGAAAGGTCTGCACTGGATTTACAATATAACGTGGGTATATGTACAGATAATAACAGGGTAACTATATACAAATATATACAGGTAATTTAAAGAACATTTTGATGGCATCACTTGACCCATCTCTCATTTCCCAATTCCTCTTACTCCTTCCCTTTCCCTCCCCTCCCTCAATAAACCCTCAGATATAAGCAACCCTCTAAATGTATATAGTTACATGGTTCTGTTATAAATAATATTGTATATCCATTTCATGTAAAACTGTTCACTGTTCTGTGCAAACTGTTTAACGTAATGTTGAATTGTGGTCTCTGCAAACCATATTGAACCTGGGAAACGCGGTACAGTAGACTCCACTTAAGTCCACGTTGGTTTAGCGCAACCTCCGCTTAGCTGCTACTGACTTGCATGGTCCCTGTTTTATTTAAAGTGTAAATGGAAAATAACCTTGGATAAGCGCACTAGCGATAAGCGCACAATCCGCTTAAGCACACGTGTGTTATCGATCCCACTGCCATTCTCGCCAGCCATATTCACTACAGTTACCTGCAACATTCAAATGATGTAATCAGTGTGCAATGATGGAAGTACAGTACTGTACTAAGTAGCCCAGCTCTTGTGACCGGCTGAAGGTGGTTGGTTCAGGCGCTGTTGTCCAACCCCATGACTGTGGTTCAGGCGCTGTTGTCCAATCCCACGACTGTACTGAGGCATATAACATATGGATTAGCCTTACAACTCAACTGACAAGTTAACTGTTGTGACTACTGTATTGACTATGGCATCGACTTCGTCGTTTCGCGCACAAAAATCGCTGTCTCTGGCTGAATGCTTCAATGTCTTAAACAGACTTGACAAAAAAAGAGAGTCAAGTCTCTTTTGCGAAACATTATGGCGTTCATCCTAGCCAGACTTTTCAGATTTACAAAAATAAGGAAGTGATATTGAAAGACTTGCAGAACAGCAGCAATCTGGACAGAAAACGAAAAAGAATAGGGAAGGCTGAAGACGTAGAACAAGCGCTGCTGCTTGCGGAAGCCAGAAGTCGACAACTGCCGATCAGTGGACCTCTGCTGATGGAGAAAGCAGCACAATTAACTGAAGGACTGAGCGTACAAGACCTCAAAGCGACAAACGGTTGGTTGGAGAGGTGGAAAGAATGAAATGGCATAAAGTTTAAGAAGCAGCATGGCGAAAAACAAGATGCGGATGATTTTGGAGCTGAAAGATGGGTCGTGGAAGTGTTGCTGTCAATCATCAGTGGATATGAACCGTGTGATGTCTTCAACGCAGATGAGACTGGGCTCTACTGGCGCGCCATACCTAACGGAACATTGGCTTTTAAACGCAGCAAAGCCATTGGCTGCAAAGTGCCAAAGGAACGATTGACATTGCTACTCAGTTGCAATATGGATGGCAGTGAAAAGCTTGAGCCATTGGTTATTGGGAAGAGTCAAAATCCACGGTGCTTCAAAAGCATTAAATGACTACCTGTTGAATATAAAAGCAACAAAAACACCTGGATGACGACGACGTTGTGGATCGAATGGCTGAAGAAGCTTGACAATCTGATGAGAAAGCGTAGGTGGCAAATTGTAATGCTGTGTGATAGCTGCACAGCACACAATGATTATGTAAGACTAACCAACAACAAACTGGTATTTTTGCCGCCAAACACGACATGTTTAATCCAGCCGATGGACCAAGCAATAATCGCAAACTTCAAACGCCATTACAGATCACTTGTTTTATGACATCTGATGACAGTAATTGATACAATCATGGATTCCAGCACCTAGGCCGCTGATCTGGTGAGAAAACTGATGGTGCTGGACTCCCTTCATATGGTACTGGAGGCATGGAGTCGAGTCGCACCATCAACGATTTCAAGCTGCTATCGACGGGCGAGCTTCGGTCACGCATCTGATCAGACAACTTCAAACGACGATGCCCAAAGCCAAGACAATGCAGATAATTCATCCATTGAGCTCCCAGTCAGAATATCGTCACGAGAATTTGCGCTGTATGTCGCCATCGACAACGATCTGCCCATGTCAGCCAACATCTCTGATGCCGATATCTGTATAGTCATTAAGGACACTGCCGACAATCAAGACTCAAGATGAAGATGAAAATACTGCTGCCATAAGCGCGACTAATGAGCCACCTGCAGAGACTGTTTCCTTCTCAGACGCGCTGAAGTCCCAATGCAAGCTGCGTTGTTATCTGGAAATAAATGGCTGTCAGGACTATGGTCAGTTTTACAGACTCGGTAGTCAGACACACAGTTTGAATCGTGTGAACAGCGTGCAGAAAACAATGACTGATTATTTTAATAAAATGTAGGCCCGATTGATTGATGCTGAACTAGAGTGTACACTACAGTACTGTATTCTTTACCATAGTCTGTTTAATAAATGTTTAATATATGTTTTATAGCGTTTGATATGGCTATTACGTGTAGTGAATTGTCAACTTTCATGACTGGCATGTAGTGTACTTTACTCCTATTAAGCGCACGCGTCGCTTAAGCGCACGTGGTGATCTGGTCCGAAGGCCGTGCACTTAAGCGGAGTCGACAGTATATAAAAAAAAATAAACAAACAACCTCAATGTTAAAATTTGAGAAAATGCACAATCCTAATACCATGCAATACGTTATTCTCATCAAACAAATAAATATACAAACATTTAATGCATGGCTAGAAGCTCCCCCTAAATTAAATCTCAAAAAAGCCTGCAATTCAATCAATAAAAATCTAAAGTAGTGCTCCTATGCTTGTTGAAAAAGAGCTCTTCAACATTTACAGAAGCAGTTTCTTCAGAGAAGAGGAGCAAGGCAAGGAAATGCTCTGCTATAAGTTAATGTTAGCTGAGCCTCCTTTATGGCTAGTACAACTAGTAGAACACTGGGCCTTATTTTAAAATGTCCATTTGCAATTTCCATATGGAAAATATGGCATTTACATATGGAAATGGTGATTTTAGAAAGGGCTACATTTATTCATGGATGTCCATATCTAAAAATTGCAAGGGGCATGTCGAGGTTGTAGTTAGAGCATGGCCTCGGCAGGTCAAAAATCAACACGTGTATTTCCCATTCCACGGAGGGAATACATGTGTATGACTAAAATTGTTCATATCAAGATTTATAGCTGCTTCCTGGCACATATAGGTTTTTAAAAAGTGCTAGTTTTGGCCAGCCCTTTACAGGAGGGATTAAGGGAGTTGTCCTCCTTAATCCTCTGTTTTGTTTTCCGCTCCAAATTTAAAATGAATAAAAGATAGCAGCCACTGTAGTTAATTAGTGGCATTTATACATATAGGTTTACCAACTACCAACTTAGAGGTGTAAGAGCTAGCAAGCACATGTGTAAGCTGCTGAGTTGCCTCTTGCTGATTTTTCCCAAGTTTAGATTTGTAAAATGGTTCCTTCGGCTTTACATGTCAGCAAACAAATGTGTGCTCCTGCACATTCTTATACGTATTTTAGAAGAGACTCCATGTTTGGCAAAGCCTTTTCTAAAATACTGATGGAATTTTATATATTCCAACCTCGAAGTCTCAATTCTGATCTCCATGGACATGAACAAGAAGGGACTTATCATTGCAAATATTCCCTTAGATAAGCCTGTCCCGGCCTATTTACAACCTTAAACGCTAGACAAAGGATCTTGAATTTTGCCTGATGCGCAACTGGCAAAAAGCTCAATTCTTTTAAATGAAGAGTTACATGGTCTGTCATTCAGCAGGCCACCGCATTCTGGATCAACAGACTTGACTTAACGCGTTTCCTGGTAAATCTACATATAGAGGATGATTTTACAATCTCCCACACAGTTAACACGCATTGCTGGACGCGTATGCGGGGCCTAGTTTATAAAATGAAGTATGCATGTACTTTATAAAATAGGGGCGTACTGATGTTTCTTAACCTAGATGCATCAATTAAGAGCAGGTGTAAATGCCCACAACTAGATGTGGAGATGCTGCATGAAAGTTATAATATTCTATAACTTACATGCATAAATTTAGGCCCTAACAAAGTACGCATGATGGGATTTGTGCGTACGCTTACAGAACAGCCGCCAACTAAAGCGTACACTTAAGTACCAATTCATGTACGCAAGCCCTTTCAAATGGGGACTTATTGTGTAAATATTGCGTAACTTTCCAAGCATTCCTTAAAGAATTACCTCCATAAGGCACTGCAGTAATCCAATTGTGCTGTCACCACGGCATACGTCAGAATCAGTAAATCCACTTTACAGAAAATGGCTTCATTTTCCCAAGTAGCCAAGGCTGCTAGAATGCATTTTGGGTTACTCTGGCTATCTAATAATGTAAATTCCTAAATTCTGCACCTTAGATTTGATCAGTAAGGAGATTCTATTCATGACTAGATTAATTGTGAAGAGTTGTAGGGAGAGCTTCCCCGTCACTGCCATCACCATTACCTCCATCTTGTCTGTACTCAGTCTAAGATTATTTGTCATGACCCAGTTCTACACTGCTGCCAGGCATGAAATGAACTTTTCTATAGACCTCTCACTCTCTACTCTTAAGAGTCATATATAGGATGTTGTCTGCATATAAATCTGAAAGCCCAAATTAACCTTTCTGATCGCATCTCCCAAAAGTCATAGGAAAATATTAAATCATAATGTCAAAAAAGAATGATCTCTGAGGTCAGCACTAAAACTAGCTGTTACAATGCCTGCAGTACAATGACTCCTCTCTAAAGGTCCATGGTTGGCACCACAGGAAATAAAGTGCTTGTGGCATTGCCCCAGTCTTGCCTGAGGGACTCTGCAAACTACTGCCCTTTAGTGTCACATATTGCACATGATTGTATAAAAGGATCTTTGTCTTGTGTCCGACTTAAATCTGATTGGCATGGATCCACTGGCATTGGTTACCTAAGAATTTCTGGATCTATATTAGAACTGACTTCTAAATGACCTTGTATAAGTATATACTGTAAATGGAAGAGAAAAGTGCACAACGCATTCAAGGGCACCACAAAATTAATTATTTAAGGATTTGTTCCATTCTGTTCTAGAGATAAGGCAAAATGTACTGAATTGTATGTACGGCTGCTAGTTATAAAGTTAGTATTCAAAGTAACATTTCTTTGACCAATAATTTTTTAAGATTAGAAAAACTCACCCAGCTGGTCAACAAGCTTTACTTTAGGTTACCACAAACATTATTTAATTACAGCAACTTACTATTTATGTGCCTGCCTTCTCATCCCATACTATCACCAAGGATTACACATCAAGCTCTTGAAATTTTAATGTTCATTGTTATATGTAAACCATATGTAAACCACTTTGACTGAGAAATAGATGTGTACATAAAAACCAATTAAATAAATAAATAAAAAAACACAAGTCCCATGGTCTAACCACTACCTTGTGCTCATCACCCTCCCAATGTCCCCTCCTGCCTCCAAATCCTCAAGCGCATTGCACCAAAATAAACAATGTGGACGCTTCAAGAAACACACCTTCTTGAAAAACATATTACCTCAACTAGAAACACCGCCGGCTGACCTGAATATTACTCTAAATAACGGGAATACCACAATTCAGAAAGCTGCAACACACACACACATACGTAAAAACTAATCACGAACTGTCCAAGAAATGGTACTCTCAAGACCTAGTTAAATTTTAAAAAGAACTAAGGAAACTAGAGCATAAATGGAGATCGAAAAAACCCCTAGAATACAAATTATTCTACATGTCCACCCTAAACACTTAGAAAGAAGCAATAAACAAAGCAAAGAAGGACCACCATATGAAGATCCTTAATAAAGCCCTTAACCGCCCAAGAGAACTATTTGAAATTGTTAAATCACTAACCAAATCCCCACAAAATAAACCAAACAAAATCAGCATCAAACCGCAAATACTAGCCAACTACTATGCAGACAAATTAAAAAGAAAGAAAACAGCAGACACTCCCCCCCCCAGAACCCCCTGCGAATCTTAACACATGGCACACTTTCCACCTAATAGACCAAAAACAACTCCTAGACACAATCACAAAAATTACCACTACCTCTCTTCTTAACCCCTGCCTCATAGCTTGGATCAAGGCAACAAAAACAGAACTAGCTCCTTACCTACTCAACATAGTTAACCAATCCCTCCACCAAGGAATCATGCCAAAAGAACTTAAATTCATTACCATTCGGCATATCCTAAAGAACAAAATCCTAAACAAAGATGACTCTAGCTCATATAGGCCTATAACCAGTATCCATTCATATCCAAAGTAATTGAGAAGGTTGTCCAATTACCGCGCCAAGACGTCATTGACTTAAATGCACCTCTCCACTCTTCTGCATGGGCTGGATTGCACATTTTTGACAGCAGAGTGAGTGATACCAGGGGTTAACAGCCTCCAAGTCCTTGATGATCCCTACCCATGAATTTGCTCCCAAAAGGTGATGGCTCTAGCCAAGAAAGAGCCGCCTCACCCTTTAGCATGTAGAATGAGCATGCCTGGTGAGGGGTGAAAAAAACACAGGGGCTATGTTTTTTTCAGTACAATAAAAATGATTGCACAGAGAAATCTGTCTTGACATTTCTTTTCATGTGCCCTACCATCCACACGGTCTAGTTTTCTTGCATTTAATATAATATGCTTTATAATTCATTCCCCAACAGTTTAGTCCCCTTTTACCAATAACTATATCAAACCATAACAGAAGTAGAAAGTTGAGCAAAATCTCAGAATTAAAAAAGAATCACGCGTTTGCCAAGGAATTGCTCGCTCCTGACACTTAATGATAACACAATGCAAGCAAGGCAAGATATACTAACGGTATGAAATGTTAATATTCTTTTTTATAAAAATAGTCCATCCATGCAAGCTTTTCCAAATGCCTATGTAGCATCCTCTTTATATTCCTTATTATTATTATTTTTTTTATCATAAATGAGGTTTTTTTAAAGGTTATTTTTGTTTTTTCCTGATTTGCTTCTTTGGAGCATATGGCCGCCATATGCTACTTCCTCAAAATCCCCGTCGACCTCTGTGATAGCATGTTCTGTATTGTGCAATGTATTGATTTGATTGTGTGGAGATCAAGGGGGCATATGTGAAGTCAGATATTAGATCTACTAGGCTGCTAATGGAGTTACTGTTCATCTTTAAAATCCTGCATAGTCTAGCTCCAGTGTACATGACAAGCTTAGTATGGTTATACCCCGGCTAAGATTGGATTCAGTTACACTTTACCATCTCTTCAACTCTTTTTGGTTGAGGGGTCTATTGAAGAATAGTTTCACTGGAAGAGCCCCAAGACTTTGGAATTCGCTTCAGCCTTTATTGCGATCCATGACATTTCACAGGCATTTTAGATATGCTTTGAAAGGTTATTTCAAACTTATTTTATGGAAGAATGCATTTTATATGGATGCTTTATTCTGATTGTAATTCGCCTTGAGTTCTTGTCTGGGTAAAGTGTAATATAAATGTTGAAAATTAAACTGAATTAAATTCAAGCGGGGGAGGGGGCTGGTTTAAAAAACAGCATCTAGAGGGTCTGCATGGATTTTCAGAGATACATTTAAAGACTGTTGTTCAGAAAACCGGTGTAATATCTGAGTATCATTACGATCAACAAATACAAGCTTTCCAAGTCTTGAATTTAAATTATTCAAACCTCATATTCCTTTCTGAGGAGTGCTGAATATTGTACTTTGTTGGTATGTTGAACAGTGTAGTCAGTTCTTGAAATAGGAGCTTCACAGTACACTGGCTTACTTACATCTTCCAAGTCTTCTTCAGGTGTTGCTGGTGTCCTGTCCGTTTTATCCGTAGTACAGGAGGCCACAGAAGATGTTTCTGAGTCAACAGATTCTTCATCAAATCCAAAAAATGTCTCCACAACATGCCTCTGAAAGTCAAGAGTTTTTTCCCAATTAACTTTTACTGCACTACATTAGAAAACAACATTGTTCTATTTTGTAAAATTAAGAGCGTGAAACGGGTAATCAAGGTTTTCTGTAACTACTCATCTTGCACAGTATTTTTGCAGCAGCAACATTGGTTGCTTTTCAGTTTGCCCTGGTACTTTCCAACGAGTGGTTCAGCCTAATGCAATTTAACATTCAAAGGTCATTTATTGTTCACTGCAACTCAATCTAGCAATATGCATCACAGGACACTGTGCAACAACATGCACGTCTCACCCTGATACCGCCTCCTTCCAAACTACAGTCACCTTGCTGTTTATAAGGAACCAGCTACACGTAACACTGTATTGTTGCCAAGTTTATTTATGAATGAACACGCACTAATAAATTCAGTTTTATCCTCTCATATATTCACATCGAGCATCCAGATGGTCTGTAATCACATACGCTCTCTGCCATAAGACTTCTAAAATATCTACACTTTTGTTTATAAGCTAATCTTTATTTGCTCTGGAATAAATAACATCTAGAGGTATGTTTACTAAAGTGCACTACTGTAGGTATAGAGTGTTTAGGTTAGAAAACAACATGCGGTACTTGCAAAGATCTTGCGTGACCTGTTGGAGCAAGTACAAAATGGCCCCATCAGATACCACACTGATTCGGATGATAACATGCGCCAGCAGCAATGAGAGTGCACTTAACAGCACCCACTTAGGTAGCATTGAGTGCACCTGCACTAATTGTGATGTGCAGACATGCTTGCTTCCCTCTCCATCACACACTAAATGCATAGCGTGGAATTGACCCTGCACTATCTTTTAGCACATGGGCTGTTATTGCAACCCACTAGTGCCTATTCAAGCCTGTGTTAACAGCGCAACTCGGTAAACATACCCCTTAGACAAAAATGCTATTAGAATATAATATTTAGAGGGTCCTTTTATAAAGGGGTGCCTAGTTAAAGCACTATTTTAGGTGCCTAAGTTCAGCCAATTTTATTAAAAAAAAAAACAAGTAGGCACCAACTTGTCTTTATGAAATATTAGCTTAAGTGGCATATTTTCACCTTAAATTGAGGTGCAGACATTTACCCCAGTCCTACAGCTGGGATCAATGCCCTTGCCTAGATTATTCAGTGACGTGTGCAAATTGTAGCATTTTAAAATCTATGCACATTCCTGTCTGCTCTGTCCGCACTCCATTCTAACTGCCCATGTGCATGTCCTCTAGCAAAATACATACCTCAAGCAATGGGTCTCACACTAGTTGGAATTTTGTGAGAGGTCATTAATGCATGTATATGGCCACATACGTGTGTTAATGACTAAAGTAACTCCCAGTTAGGTATGTACTTGGCAAATCAAATTATGTGCCCCCTTATAAAAATACCTGCTTTCTATCCAAGAGCATCCAATTTTGTGGCATTATCAGATGGGTTTTGTAAACATCATTGACTATGCTACTGACATTGAGGAAAAAAAAATTACTCAAGGTAAGCCGCCATATGATTTATTTTCCTCATCTAAAAGAAAGAATGTTACAAGGATACATTCAAATGCATGGGATTGACAGTAAAAGTGAGACAAGTCAAACTGCAAGCCACCACTAAAAGCAAACCGAAATCCTTATGCAAAGTGCTGAAGTAGAGGTCAAACAGATTCTTTTTTCAGGTTAACTGATAATGCAGTACATCTGCTGTCTTAGCGTTCAGCACCCAAAACTGCAGAAAAATGGCTTTTTAATAGAGGGGAGAATGCTAAAAACCTGTAAAAAACCTTCTTAACCTACAAAGCTTTCAGGTAAGTAATATCGAGCTAGACCTTGGTTTTAGCAACACAGAGTCCTCTCTCTCTCTTACTCTCTATATTGCTTCTCATCTCTTCACTGAATTCTAAATTTTCCAACCATCCTGATTCTTGTAAATATTCTTGAACATCTGACAATATTCATCCTACTGCACTTTATCTCATACTGCTTGAAGGACCGGACTTTCCCCCATGCAGTTTCTCTCCTTTGCATGCTTGTTCTTGTATCTCCATAGATCACAAAATATGGCCCAAACAGAATAAAAGTATACAGAAGTCTACCGTTTATCTAGAATGGTCAGATCGAGGTTATTCCTAATGCTCACCCTTGAACAAGCACCTGAGCTTCACCACCGCAAGCACAAACTCCTCACAAGGCCTGGATACCCTCATCATAACCAACAAGCAATTCATCATCTGTCTCATATACAGAGCACCACTTCACAATGCTGATGAACTGGACACCCTGATCAAGACAGTCTGCCCCCACTCCTCACACTAATACCACCTCATTCTTCTCGGTGACTTCAATCTCCCTTCAGTTAACACCAGCCAATGCAATGCTTTCCTCCAAGCAATGAGTGACCTACAATACACACAGCTCATCACTACCCCAATGCACTTGAAAGGTGGTAACCTTGATCTGCTCTTCCTCCCCACCCACCCACCTACTCACTGCACTATATCACATTCATCCAACATCCACCCCATCCCCTGGTCGGATCACCATGTAATAACTTTCACATTACCTCACTTTCATCTCAGCTACCCTCCTCAAACCGAAACCTCCACAACAAGAAGATTCCTAGCATTCAACGAACCCTCCTTCATCAAAAAGACCCTCCCAGACCTAGAAGGCACAAAGCACAGACCTCGACTCAATGGTAGCTACATGAAACTCCATCATCTCTAATGCCTCCAAGGCTCTCCCATGAGCCCCTTCCAAAGCATGTCAACCCCATGCATTTGGTATTCCACCCATCTCAGGTGACAGAAGCATGCACTTAGAAGAATCAAACGCAGATGGAAAAAGTCCACAGGACCCTCAGCTACAGACCAGCTATTTAGACATGCTTACAGCCTACTGCAACAATACCCTCAATGCCAAACGTGAACACCATAACAATATCCTCCTCCTTGCCCTCAACAAACCAAGGCAATCTGGTCAGAATCCTCACGCGAGATCCTACCCAGCCTCAGAGCCACACCCTCAACCCTCAAGAGATGGCTGACTTCCTCAAAGCCAAACACGATCAATATAGTACCACTGTGCTGCTTATACTGATGCCATGTAATGGACCATCCAACTCTGGAATGCATTCAGAGACATCCCCCTGAAGAACTCCTGGATATCATTTCACATATTAACACTCCACTCCACTAGGCCCCTGTCAGGTTTCCTGGGTTAAATCAACAAAACTGCAGCTCCTATCATTCATCTTGGCCATCCTTCAAACTTCCCTGTCACAAGTCTACCTCCCATCCTCTCTGAAACAAGCCTCTGTCAGAACCCTCCTGAAGAAACCCAACCTAGGCCCAAGATCACCCGCCTCATACAGGCCTATAGCCACTGTTCCATTCCTTGCCAAATCACCGAGAAGGCAGTTGAACTTCAACTGCACATTGACAGGCATGCACCTCTGGACAAAATCAGCATGGGTTCTGACCCTTCCAGAGCGTCAAAACATTGTTCACCTCGCTCATATCTATGCTCATCACTGGAACTGAAAAAGCCACCACTGGTTTCATGCTGCTCTTCCTAGACATCTCAGCAGCATTTGACACAATGTCCCACCAGATGTACTCAACCAGCTCAATAACATTGGGGTTCAAGGCAAGCCACTTGAATGGATCCACTCCTATCTCTCCCAATGGACTCAGCAGATAAGAATTGCAAACTGTACCTGAGCACCTTACTCACTATCTCAAGGAGTTCTGCAGGGATCCACACTACTCTAACATCTACATCAGGCCCCTCTGCTCCACAATTCAGAAATTCAATGTTAGCTATGAACTATACGCAGATGATATAATGATATTTATACGATTCCACACCACTGCTCCTTACTACTCCAACCTAACTGCCTGCTTCAAAGAAATAGTCTGTTGGCTACAACACTGCAACACCACAACCTTGCAATTAACTTTAACAAGACTGAGATCCTCCATGTTACCAAGGACCCCAATTTCACACCACCCTTCTCCATCAAAATTGAAGACACTGAATTACAGGCCAAGTCACAAGTTAAATACCTCAGTGTCATTCTGGATCACAAACTGAACTTCCAACGACATATAAAGACCACCACTAAGAATATCTACTTCAAGCTCAGAACCCTCCACAACCTACACCCCCCTCTTCTCCCCTGAGAGTTTCCACACAGTTTGCCAGGCTTCCATTACCCTCTCCTCGATTACTGCAACTCCATCCCTTCAAGGACTTCCCAAAGGTACCACTACTCCACCACAGCTAGCCAAGGACACAGCAGCATGCACCATTGTCGGAGCCTCCAGACACACTCACATCACTCCCATATTGAAATCCCTCCATTGGCTTTCCATAGCATCAAGAATCAAACACAAAGTTCTATTATCCACAGGGCATGCAACACCACCACATCCGAGCACCTTCAGATGCAAATCAGATGCCCTAACTCTAATAGACCACGCAGACAAAGCATACTCAACCTTCTTCATCTGCCATCACAAGTATGTAAGAGCATACAAGGTGCTCGCATGAGATCCTTCGAACTCTACACTCCCACTCTCTGGAACACTCTACCTCCTATACTACGGAGCATCCAGTCACACCAAGTCTTCAAAAGACACCTCAAGACAAATCTCTTTGAAGAGCACTATAGAACATCCCCTCCAACTGATTCAGGAGGAACACCTGCCACTCTCCCAGATCATCCCTTTATCCACCCCCCTCCCTAATCAGCCATCTGACATATCGTTCTGCCTTATACCAAGTATTTTCTTTAACGCCTTGTGTATTGTAGAAGAAGTTCTTTAATAACGCCTTGTTCATTGTATAATAAGTTCTAATGTTATAATGATCCTGCATGCTCCCTCAATCTCCCGGTTATACTCTGTTCTACGTTCAAGAAGTTTGATGTAAACCGGTTTGACTAGTAGAAGGAGGGAGGAGTGGCTCAGTGGTTGGGGCAGGTTACCTCAGGCCGGAGGGCCAGGGGTTCAATTCCCACATGGGGACAAATAACCTCAGGCTGGAGGGACTGGGGTCTCTAGTCCCATGGCTGCTCCTTGTGGCCTTGGGCAAGCCACTTAACCCTCCACTGCCTCAGGTACACTTAGATTGTGAGCCCTGCGGGGACAAGGGAATAAAAAGTACCTGTTAGTATATACATGTAAACTGCTCTGATGCATAAGTAAAGGGCGGCATATCAAATGCCTAAACCATAAACCATAGAAATGGTACATTAAAACCAGTCAAATAAATAAATGACTTCATAGATCTTGTATACAGCACCATGCAATCAGGGCCAGTACAATGCTTTGAACCCTCTTCCCAATTAATTTTCTGGCCTCTGGCACCCTTCTACATGATTTTCATCATTATACAACAGTCCTGATCACCCTAATATCATTCCTTCAAGAATGCACCTGTAAACATGCATAAATGGTCATCATAATTTCACTCAGCTAAATGAGCTATTTGACAACTGTGCACCCTCCCTCACAGGCAAAAGTACACACTGATGGTTTTCCAGTGCCAGGATATATTATTTTGCTTTTAATCCAGCTGCTCTTCGTTGCCCCCTCCCTGAAAAGCGCCACCCTAGGCCAGGGGTGGGCAATTCCGGTCCTGGAGGGCCGCAGACCAGTCTGGTTTTCATGATGTCCCTAATGAATATTCATGAGATCTATTTGCATCCACTGCCTTCCATTGTATGGAAATAGGTCCATGAATACTCATTAGGGACATCATGAAAACCTGACTGGTCTGCGGCCCTCCAAGACCGGAATTGCCCACCCCTGTCCTAGGCGATCACTTATTCTTCCTGATGGTTGAGCCAGCCTTATGCACAGTTCAAATAGTGCATCATAACTTACTGTATTGTGCTTTGTGACCAGTGTAAGAGGGCGAAGCAGCAAAGCAATGGGACCCTCAGCTCTGCACAGGGCGGTCTTTATTGTATTTAACTCATAGATAACGGCGTTCTGTGCATGTTTCTAATACTACCATGACAGAGCCCTAGTGTTTGAGATTTCAAGTGAATTTGATACTGCCATATTTTAAGACTAGCTTTTTCCAGCTCATCAAGTAACCTCATAGAGCTGATTACAATTTTGTTGAGGGTCAACTCATTTGTAGGGCAATATGCTGCCAGAAGTGAGTCCTAGCTTCAATTTCTGGGTCAGGCACCTGCTCCTTGGGCCAGATGGTTTCAGGGATTTAATTTAATTAGGATTTAATTCCCGGCTTTCCAGCAGTAATTCAAGGTGAGTTACTTTCAGATATGGTTCATTTGATTTAAAATATCTCCTCTCTCAGAGTGCACGGGGTGACTTACAGCAAGCATAAAATCAACAATGATGTAATAAATCTAACTAATACTAATCATTTGTATAGTGCTACAAGGCATAAGCAGCACTGTACAGAGACATGTAAGAGACAATCCCTGCTCATCAGAGCTTAAATCTAGTCAAGACAGACATCACAACATCTGAGGACGAGGATATATCTAGGGGAATGGCAAGGAAACACATAGTCAATGAGCAGGAGACTAAGCGGATCAGGATCCAAAAGCAGTCTTGAAGAGGTGAGTTTTTTGCCTGGATTTAAAAGGGCCAAAGATGAAGCCTGATGTACCAACTCAGGAGTAGCAAGGTGGAAAGACCGATGTCTGGAGCAGGCTGTAAATCTCGAGATACTTGAGAAAGTAGCATTCATAGCATATAGAGGAAGTCTCACACAGGACCATACCAAGTTAGAAATGTGCCCTCTGTGAACAATGAACCTGGCATCCCCCTACCACCTTCGCTGTGCGTAGGAACTCACTCTTTTGGGCTTCCTAGAAGCCTAATGATGATTCAGCACCCCTTCCACACCGACACCCTGTGTGGCCACATTTCACACAGCTCTTGGTACAGCCCTAGCCTCACCAGTCATGCAACAGTAACAGCTAATGATTATACTCAGCATACATACACACTGGGTTCTCGAATGAGCCAAGGTTTATGGTTCCTGGATAAAGACTACTGCTGCAATGCCTACGCTAGGTGGGAGGGTCAGGTTATAAATTGGCAAATAAAAGCTCATGGCTCCATCGCAGAGTAAATGAGCTGGAAGCCCAAAGGAGCAGGGGAAAAAACAGCTTCGTGGAAAATCTCTGCTGCATATAAACAAAATCCATCTCCTGATCAAGAGCTCAGATCCCTCCCTCCCAACCTCTCCTACATCCACATTTGAACTGCCAGAAGTGGAGTGAAGGAGGGGTTGAAATAGTGGACTGAGAAAAGCCTGAGTCAAATTTCATTGAAGCTCCTTGTGGCCTTGGGTGAATCATTTAACTTTACATTCCCTCAGGTACAATCCTAAGAGCCGATGCAGAAAGCCGGCTCTGAAGCTGCATGCTATCAACTCTGTACACCTCTATGCAGCGCATCGATAAAGTGCGACTTCAGCGCCAGCATGCAGAAAGGGGCACGTATGCAAATTAATTACATGTTAAATTATGGCACAAATGGCAGTGTTAAACTGAGAGAGCAAGCCAAACACATGCGCACAGACGTTGGCGCAAGTTTGTCATGCTGCCCCAGAGAAACAGGGCATCGCGTGGCTAATCTGCGTATGCATCCATTTGAGGTGGTTAGGATGCACCTCGTGGGGTCATGTGCTGCCATTTTTGAAGATGGCGGCACATGAGCGTGTGGGCAACACTCCAGCTCCTTTGTATAGGTCCTGGGAGGGGGTTTCCGGGCCACTGGGCCACCAGGGTTATTTTTAATTGGCAACACCAGTCAGAAGACGTGGCAGAAAAGGGTAATAAAAACCTTTATTGTCCAGGGGTCCCCTGGACAATAAAGGTTTTTATTACCCTTTTCTGCCACGTCTTCTGACTGGTGGTGTTTGTCTGCCTGGTGTGGCAGGTGCTGTTCTCTTATTTTTAATTGGGTCAGTGGGTGGGAATTGGGCCGATAGGCCACCTAGATTAGTTTTAATTGGGTGGGTTGGGGGGGATCTGGACCGCTGAGCTACCAGGAATTTGGTTTTGAGGGCTTTCCCCAACAACTGGATCATCTGAGGGAGAAGTTGGACACTTCACCTCAGATGATCCAGGCATCAGGGAAAGCCCCCAGGGACATAAAACTACTGTCAGGGGCATGTGCA
Organism: Ichthyophis bannanicus; assembly: GCA_033557465.1. Lineage (NCBI taxonomy): Eukaryota > Metazoa > Chordata > Amphibia > Gymnophiona > Ichthyophiidae > Ichthyophis > Ichthyophis bannanicus. The sequence continues at coordinate 1,399,167,866 of CM066032.1, read as the reverse complement.
GGACATTTAAGCCACCTCAAACCCAGATAAAGAAATGTTTGCGCTTTGTTTGGTTATGTAATCCTCTATGGGTTTCTCTGCATTGGGCGCAGACAATATTAGCATGCCATTATAATATGCGCAGCTCATTTGCCTATAATTTAATTATGCTTGATGTTACTATATACACTTGCTTTGCCTTTGCTGTTTATGTGTACATCAGTCTCTTTTCTGCATTTGGCCTGTCGGAACTTGTGCTTATAAGTTGTGTTATGTTCGTGCAAAGGGTGCGTTGGTCTTTCTGCATCAGCCCGTTAGATTGTAATCCCTCTGTGAATAGGCTAATACCAACTTGCCTTGAACTACTGAAAAGCTGTAGACTAAATCCTAATAATAGTAATTCTAAACTTCTCCGTAAGCTATTTTCCAGAACCTCCGTTTTTGCTAGTAGATCACCATTTCAGTATTTTCACTTATATTGTTATACTTGCCATGGAAGTAGTTAATGGAATAATTTGGATCATTTATGTGTCTGTTCATTATTTAAATGCACTTAGAATACCCTTGCGAGGTGGTTCTGAAGGCTAAAGGGTAGCCTAACATCAGCATTTTGCCAGTACCTTTTGAAAATACCTTACTCTAAACAATCCACTTCTGGCTTTCGCCAAAGATCTAGTTTAAAATCCGTTCCTGTAATATGGTTAAGGGTTGCTATTCGGGGCTATCCAGCAATATTCAGCGGCTATACTTTGATAGTGCAGCTAAATATCTCATAGACTACCTCAGCAATATCTGGATATTGTCAGGAGGGTCTGTGGGTGGAGAGGCAATATTCAGCCTACAAGAAATTAGCAAAAAGGCTGTTCGAAGTTTATCTGGATAGTGGATATCTCTAGTGCTGAATTTTGAGATTTATTTTGGGCTGCCATGGCTGGCATTTAAATAAACAGCTGACTGGGGGGCGCTGGTGAGCCCGATGAGAATGGCCGCCTTTTAAAGACTCTCCGCAGCCTCGCTTCCTAATCAATGGCTACCGACGTCTGATCCCACTCATTTTATGCCTGAAACCACCCCTCTTACTGCCCGGTGATCAGTGGTGGCTGAATATGTGATTAGTGTCGCTTGGGGGACACCCGGCTGTGCAGGAGAGAGAAGAGCTAGCCAGGACCGGCCCGGTGAAGGGTGAGCTGCCGGGTAGTGCTGGATGTGGGATGCCTGCCTGGCTCATGATTCAGCAGCGAGGGGATAGTGAGAGCCAGATCGGAACTTCTCTACATGACACTGGCTCCTTGCAAGACAGATGCGAGGGGCTGCGACTGAGGGCTGGAGGCACAGCAAGTATCTTAAATAACCATACTTAGAAGGGCAGGAGAGAGATCGGGTGCCAAGCTTTCAGCAACGGAAGATTTCACTTCAATTAATTAACACTGAAGATGAGCTTCGGTGCAAGTACCCCATGTAACCAGGGACTGTGGGGCAAGGGGAAGTCAGCGGGGAAACATTAAGTGCCATGTGGTTCAGCATAGCCATCTTGAATCACTAAGTTACTTACTGGAACGCAGGACTGTGCAGCAGCAGTGGCGGGAAAGGAAGGGTGAAACGCAGTCCTGTGTACTCCGGTGAAGCCCTGTCAGAGTTAGAGGCTGGAACGCATGAGTGCTGCTCTAAAGATGGCTGCTGGTGAAAGTACACGTCACTGGAACGCAGGATCCGCCCCCTTAAAGGGCCACAGACTTTGAGTGCACCTGGAACTGATCTTGGCTGAAATCAGAAGTTGATCTCTCTCTAGCAGCAGCAGTGAATTACTGGAGCCTGTTGCTTCGTGCTGTGCTGGTGTACTGAGAGTACAGGGGAAATTGGCAGCTTGCAGGTTTTGTTTCTGTTTTTGTTTTTCACGATGCTGGCATTCTTTCCCCAGAGTAGAAAGTTGGATAAATGAGCCTGGAGCCCCACCTACTGGCCAAAAGCGGCATTGCAGAGATTTCAAATACTAAGCACCAGATGAAGTTTTTTATAGTAGTTTTTGCTCAGAAGTAGCTGCAGCTCCTGGAGGTCCCACACCACTTGTGAGAGATTCCGCAGGATTGGAGGGGAAGTGTCCCGCTCTGCAATCTAATCTGGGCGCACAGGGGCATACTGTGAATTCGCAGAGAGGCAGTTGGGAGACGGTGTAGCTGCGCTCCTACTTGACTGATTAGGATGGCTAAAGTAAAAAACTATGCCTCAGCACTGTCTAAATTCTCCAGATCAGGGGAGGATCCTCCGAAAATCACGCCTGACGCGGATCATCAAGGAACACCCAGAGTAATTGAAGAGGCAGTGATTTCAACCCTGGCAACGAAGCAGGATTTGGCAGAGATTTTGCAAGAGCTTAAACTCTTCCGCACTGATTTCTCCAAAGTAATCGCTGGTGTGCGCGCAGATATTAAAGGCCTTGATGATCGGATCTCTCAGGCTGAGCTCCTGATTGGAGAGCAAATGGACTCTACGATTGAAACGCAATCCAAGCTGCGGAAGCTCGATCAGGTGTCTAGAGAGCTGCTAGACCGGCAGGAGGACTTTGAGAACCGGCAACGTCGTTGTAATGTGCGTATTCTCGGAGTCCCGGAAGGCTCGACGGGACAGGAAAACTCGCTAGAAATCGTCCGGGAGCTTTTTGCATTTTGCGTCCCCTCTGCAGAGCGACCTGTGAGATTGGAGAGGGCACATCGTACATTGGGGCCCAGGAAAGCGAATACTACCCATCCACGCCCTATAGTGGCCTGCTTTTCTTTCTTTGAAGATAAGATGGCCCTCCTCCGTAGCACGCGTGGACAGCGATCCTTTGCTTTCAAGGGATATGAGGTGCAGATCTTCCAGGACTTAGCTCAAAGGACGCTGGAGCGACGGAAAAGCTTCCGTCCGTTAACACAGGAGCTGCAGAAGAGATCTATCCAGTATCGTTGGGGATTCCCCTTCTCCTTATGTTTTGGGTGGGAAGGGTCCCAGAAGAGGATTTCGGAACTTGCAGAGTGTCTACGGTTTTTGGACTCTCTTCAAGGTGGGGATCGAGCTTCCTCGCACCGCAAGCCGAAGGAGGACTGGGCGGTCTCAGTTCCGAAGAGGAGGAAAGTGCCAAGGTCTCGCAGTTCTTCTGAGGCAGATGCAGAGGGAAGCGGAACTGCCGGAATGGATACCGCAGCACCTCCTTGAGTGATGGACTGTAATGTTGTTGCTAGTATTGCTCTATTTAATTCCCAGTTGGGTGGGCATGGGATAGGCCGTGGACTTGGGGGTTTCATGATGTCAGGTGGAGGGTGGCTCTTCGATTGGACTGGGCTGCAGGTTTTTTTTTTTTTTTTTTTTTTTTTTCCTTTCTTCTCTTGTGGGCTCTTACTCTCTGCTGTAAGGGGCGGTGGGGGGGAGTGTGTCCTGGGTGGATTTGGGAGTGTCGTACGACAATTGTTGTTGATGTTTAATGGGATGTTGTTTTGTTGAGTTCCAATGGGGGTTTGGGGTAGCTGGTGGGAGGAGGGAGGCGAGGAGTGATGTGGTAGCAGAACTTTAGTCCTTAGTGTCCCCACCAGGTGGGTAGTTGTTCTGCTCACGTGATAAGCACGGGACAGGTTAACACCTCGGTCCCTTGTTAGAGTAACAGGTGTTGGGATTGTGAGATGGAGTTTAGGGTGGGAGGGGCTAGGGGCTGGGTGGGAGAGGGGGGCAGGGGGGTGGGGGGGGGAGGGGAGGGGGAGGGTGGACCAGTTTGAGGAGGGTAGAGGGATGGCACAAAGAGAGATCGGGAGCTGGAGGGGGAAGATTTTGAGGGGTGTTTGGGGACTGTGTCGGTTGAATGAGAGGATGGTACTTTGGTGGGGGAGTGGGATAGAGGTAAGCCCTAGTTTTCTACAAATTCGGGGCAGTCCGGAAACCGGGGCGCATGAAGTTCCGAGGAGACTTCTTAGATAATGGTTAAGTTGTTATCGTGGAATGTGCGAGGTTTGCACCACCCGATTAAAAGACGCAGGGTGATGGCAGAGCTAAATAGAGCGCATGCGGATGTTGTCTTTCTTCAAGAGACCCATCTGGCCGCGGGAGTACATGCTTGTCTGGTGTCCCGTAGATTCCCTACAGTTTATTCCTCAGGTTTCTCATCCCACAAGAGGGGAGTAGCGATTCTGTTTGCTCAGAGTTGTCAGTTCCAAATGACTAACCAGATCCAAGATCCATTGGGACGTTTCTTAATAATCTCCGGTGTACTCAATGGGGCGGACATCACCTTGGTGAATGTGTATGCTCCCCCGACGGATGTGGGGAGATCCTTAAAGTGTCTGTTAGAGGTCATAACCGCTAAGGTGTCGGGGGACATGATCATAGGAGGAGATTTCAATTGTGTTCTCTCAGCAGCAGATAGGTCCTCGGGCCCGCACAAGTTGTCTGGAGCATCTAAAGCGCTCTCTAAGCTGATCTCGTCGCTGGTGCTGGAGGATGTGTGGCGTACGCGCCATCCAGGGGAGAGAGATTACACGTATTTCTCCACAGTTCATCACACGCACTCGCGTATTGATATGTGGCTTACCTCGCAATCACTCTCCGGGCAGCTTGATCAGGTGCAGATAGGTACGACGGGCCCTTCTGATCATTATTACATTGCGCTCAGTTGGGAGCCAGCTGGGTCTGAATCGCCACCGAGAGTGTGGGCGTTCCCCCGGCAGTTATTGCAAACTGAAGGCTTTGTTGGGCAGTTGGAGAGTTGCTGGAAGGAGTACCTGTCCCACAATGACATTGACGGAATCTCTCCATCCCTACTCTGGGAGGCCGGGAAGGCGGTGGTCAGGGGACAGGTCATTTCCCTGGCAGCATCCTGTAAAAGGCGGGGGGAGCGGATGAAAGCGGATCTTAGAGCGCAAATTGAGGTATTGGAGAGACAGCACAAGCGGGGTGATAGGCCGCGGGTTCCTAACCAGCTAGCGGAGTTGCGTGGTAAGTTGGCGGCCCTGGAGACAGTTGACATCTCTTCAGCTATGCTGAGGACTCGGAGACATTTTTTTTGAGCATGGTGACAAAGCTCACAAATTGCTCTTGTGGCAGTTAAAGCGGCAGCGAACGCGGCGTAGAGTGGGGCCGGTCAAAGATGCTAATCAACAACCGGTGCTAAGGTCTGGGGCGATAGCGGAGAGGTTTGCTCAGTTTTATAAGGAGCTGTACTCAGCTCAACTGGTAGTGGAAAACTCGGTGATAGACCAATTTTTGTCAAGCCTTCCCTTGCCCCAGTTGTCGGAGGAGGATCGGAATGCTCTGGACAGCGAAATTGGGGTTGCGGAGGTGCGGAGGGCCATAAGGCAGCTGAAATCGGCGAAAGCAGCGGGTCCGGATCTACTTCCAGCCGAATTTTATAAATCCCTGGAGGACCCTCTGGCTCCTGTCCTAACTAGGGTATTCAACGATATATTGCGGAGTCGGGCGCTACCCGAATCCCAACGCTTAGCATTAATCACAGTGATTCCCAAGGAGGGTAAGGATGCGTCGCAGGTTAGTAACTACAGACCTATATCACTGTTAAACATTGATTACAAAATTTTCGCTAAGGTTCTCGCGGCACGTCTTAACTCGAAGATAGCGACGTTGGTGCATCCCGACCAGACTGGGTTTGTTGCTGGGCGACAGGGGTCGGATAACGTTCGGCGTCTTATTAACATCCTGCATGGAGTGCGACAGCTGGAGGGGAGTTATGGAGTTTTATCATTGGACGCCGAGAAGGCCTTTGATAAGGTTGAATGGAGGTACCTTTTTGGAGTACTGAGATACATGGGACTGGGGCCCTCCTTTCTGGCGTGGATTTCGGCAATATACGCGGCCCCATCGAGTCAGGTGCAGGTGAATGGGTTTGTGTCGGCGCCGTTTTCCCTGGAAAGAGGGACCAGGCAAGGGTGTCCTCTCTCGCCCCTCCTCTTTGCATTAGCTTTAGAGCCTCTGGCGGTACAATTGCGGATGCGGGAGGCTCGTTTAGGCATCACCTTGGCAAAGCAGTGTCACGTGGTGTCCCTCTATGCGGATGATACGCTAATCTTTCTTCGAGAACCAGCCTCCACTCTTCCGGAGGTGATTGAGATCCTGACAGATTTCTCTAGATTGTCAGGTTATACGGTTAATTTTTCGAAGTCGGTTCTTATGCCTTGCGTAGCTTTGCGGGGGACATGTCAGTTAGGGGGAGACACGGGGTTTTCGCTGGGTACGGGCTTTAAGTATCTAGGCATCCAGATTCCTCAGAAATTGGAGGATCTCTTTGCACATAATTATGACCCACTTCTAGCGGCGCTTACCACGGAAACGGGGGCTTGGCAGCGGCTTTCGGTTTCCTGGCTGGGAAGGGTGAATACCATCAAGATGCTGCTCTTGCCCAAAATCCTTTTTTCTGTTTCAGCAGCTCCCGATTTCCATTCCTAGGGGGTTCTTCCTCCGCTTACGTCGTATACTTATGCAATTCATTTGGCAGGGGAAAAGACCGAGACTGAGCTGGGGTAACATGATGAGACCTAGGATGGGAGGGGGGGTAGGTCTCCCAGATTTTGAGCTTTACTATCTATGTGCATGTCTAAAGGCTATCCCCATATGGCGTCTGGAGGGGGCTCCGGGATGGGTGCATCTTGAGGCCGCGTATGTGGCTCCATTTTCGCTAACAGCACTGCCCTTTGTAGGAGATGCGCAGATGTGTGGGCTGATTCGTAGGCATCCTTTCCTAGGCCCGGTTGGGACGGCCTGGCGCAAGATATGCACTAAAGTGGGTAGGTCCTCGGTGTGGTCGCCTTGTGCTTCATTAGGTACTTTCGCCTTCGTGCGTAGTCTGGCTCCAGGACTACAGCGTGCTTTGAGTACCCTGCAGCTATCTTCGCTGCGTGGACTCTTACCTAAGTGTTCAAAGGAAGAGATGGAATCTAGACTTCGTTGCTCGCTTTCTGATTATCAGTTTCTGCAATGCTGTTCATGCTTTACGGGCCCCGCCGTTGAGAGTGGCGGCGGCTTTAGTTCCGGAGCCTTGGGAGAGACTTCTTTTCCTGGCTCGTTCTGGTAGAGGGATGCTCGCTAAGTTATACCGAGCACTGGAGTTCGCGGTGGCCCAGGTCACTCCAGTCTCCCAGAGGTGCTTGAGGTGGGAGGAACTAGTACAGCCCCCAGAGGAGAATTTCTGGGAGGAGGTGTTTCAATATGCGCAAAAATGCTCGATTTCTCTTTCACTAGTCAATACCCAGCTTCGGATTGTCTGGCGGATGTCAGTAGTCCCCATTGATCTCCACCGGTGGGGAAGGGTGGCCGATCCCTTGTGCTGGCGGTTATGCGGGAAGGTGGGCACCTTTGCGCATATGTGGTGGGAATGTTCGGCGATTCAGTTCTTTTGGAGGCAGGTCTGTGATCTGATTGCACAAAAGTTGGAGATTCCCCTCCCCTGTGATGTGGAACACTGCCTTTTGGGGTATGTTCGTGTGGCCCTGCCGTCCAGTGAGCTCACCCGCCTTGCTCAATGCCTGTTGTTGGCCGCTCGTTCGGTGGTTAGTCGTTTTTGGAAGCGACGTGAGGTTCCCACGCAAGCCGAGTGGTTAATTAAGGTCTGGGATATTTTTCGTATGGAGAAGCTGACGTCCGAAGTACGTGGCAAGCAGTGTCAGCTGAATACTCTCTGGAGTAAATTCTTGCCCCTGTGAGGTGGTTAATGTCTGTTCTTCTAGTCGGTGGGTAAAGTGCTAGGTTAAATATCATGATGTGAGGGCCACGGCTAGGCTCGTGGCGTCAGTCTGAGGGAAGGAGGGGCCTAAGCCTGAACTTATAGTGCACGGGATTGGATGGCATTGGTTTGGTTGCTGGGGATGAACCGCAGAGTGATCTTGTTCCTCGCGTTTCTCGAGTTTCTCTCCTCTGACTTCTTGCCCCTTACCTCCTTGTGCGGTGCAAGTTAGCGTTGTTATGATAGTGTATTGTTGTGGTCGTGTGTGAGAGTGTATGGTGCTGTTCAGGACGATAGTGGTGAGGGGGGGTGGGAGGGTGGGATTGGGCTGCTTCTTTTTCTTCCTCGTCTTTTTCTTCATGGGAGGGGGGAGGGGGGAAGGGGGGAGGGGGGGAGTAAAGGAAGTCCCTAGTTCCTGGGAGGATAGTTACTACCCCTTGGTCTTCTCCCTTCTTGATGGGAGGTTTTCCTAGTATGGGGGGCTTGGGTCTAGAGTTTGGATGGTACTTTGGGATCGGGCGTTGCTATGGATTGTCCTCAGGGGTGGACAGACCTTCTACACTTGCTTGCTTATATATGTTTCTTATTCGCTTTCTTGTTGTCTGCTTTCTGCCTCCCTTTGAGCCTGGGCTGTTAGTGCCCACTGTCTGTACTAGAAGTTTGTAATTACTCACTATTAGGCTCAAGGGATATTACAATGTTTCCCGTGGTGGTACGTTGTGCACTGCTGGGGGGAGTTAACTGTTGTTTGTTCGTTTTGTATGCTGTGGTGACTTCAATAAAAAAACTTTATGCAAAAAAAAAAAAAAAAAAAAAAAAGGTTTGGACAAGTTCCTGGAGGAAAGGTCCATAAACCATTAAGAAGGGACCCAGGATATCAATGCTTGACCCAGTACAAGCATTGTGGAACCTGTGTCTTTTGGGGAAACTGCTAGGTACATATGACCTAGATTGGCCACTGTTGGAAACAGAATACTGGGCTTGATGGACCTTGTTCTGACTTAGTATGGCATATCTTATGTTCTTATGCGCGTGGAACAGGAAGCATTTCGGAGAACGCTACACTGGAAGTTCTGGATTTCAACTTCCTACCTAAAAGCCTAAATTTAGCCTCCAGAACCTCCCTACCACATTTTCCTATGTCATTGGTACCGACATGTACCAAGACAGCAAACTCCTCCCTCACACTATCTAAGACCTTGTCTAGGTTGCGTGTGAGGTCCGCTACCTTCGCACCAGGCAGGCATATTACCAGGCGATCCTCACATCTACCAGCCACCCAGCTATCTACATGCCTAATGATTGAATCACCAACTATAATAGCTGTCCTAACCTTTCCTTCATGGACACATGACCCTGTAGAAACATCCTTGGTGTGAGAGGGTTTTACATCACCTGGAGGACAGATCCTAGCTACAGGATCACTTCCTGCCACACCAGGGTGATGCTCTCCTGTCACGTGACCTCTCTCCTCAATGGCAACAGGGATGCTGCCAGACTGGAGGTGGGACTTCAGGACTACATCCCTGTAGGCCTTGTCCATGTACCTCTCTGACGTCCTTATGTCCTCAAAGTCTGCTACTCTAGCCTTCAGAGATTGGACTCGTTCCCTGAGAGCAAAGAGCTCCTTGCACCTAGTGCACCTGTAAGACCCCTCATCAACTGGGAAAAAATCATACATGTGACACTCAATGCAAAAGACTGAAAAGCCCCATCTCACTGCTGGATTGCTGTCTGCATCTTAGTTTTAAGGTTGTGTTTAGATATTTAAGTTCTTTACTTACTAATAAAACTATACCTAATACGTTAAAAAAAAAAAATAAAAAAAAAAATAAATAAATAAACAGCTGACTACAGCGGCTAACTACTGGCCACTGAATATTCAAGTGCAAATCATCACAAACAAGATCAGAGTGTTATTTCTCACACAGCACTCATATGCCTAGAAACTATGGGCCTGACCTTCAAAAGGATTAAAGCAGTTGGTAGACCTGGTAAATGCGTTACTCCCCTTTGCTGGGATATTCATGTTAGTGCCACTGGATATCCACGGCAGCCACTGCTTCGCGCCCCGATGCTATCCAATTAGAATCAGGGCATTCCGGATGTGGTCCGGAGTAGCACCCAGTGATGATCAAGCAGCTGGCCAAACATGGCACTGAAGCTAACTGGGCAGAAGCTGAATATCGCCGCTCTCTGGTCAGCTTCGTGGCAATCGGGGCAACTCGGATATCTGATGCCGGGGCACGGATATGCTCCCAGCATTTAATATCTGGGTCCAATTTTCAGAGGTGCTGCTGCCACCGAATATTGGGCCCTACAGCTTCAAGCAAAAATCTACAGACAGAACTAACAAAGACATTGCGGGATATTTAAAGAAATCGCTTTTGCATTCCAGTATAGCACCACGAAAAATAAGTTTCAAATTAGTTTCAAATTAAATTTTAACCCAATAAAGTTGGAGGATTCCCCCCCCCTTTTTAATGGACCTTCAGTCATTTACTTGGATGTGATCAGCTGTTAAGCAAATTAAGCAAAAACAAAACAGAGAGATGAACATCCACTAAGAACTGCGAGGGGAAATGGAAAGTACATTTTTTCTTAAAGTTTTATTGAGTAATAACGTTCTTTAACTGTCTTAATAACTTTCTTTAACTTTTATTGAGTAATTTGTGTTAAATTTAGGTCGAGTATTGATCCAGGCTGATCTTGCACAATCATATTTCACTCTTGCTCATTAGTGAGACGTCTGAACCTGCATTTCATCCACCAGCATTTTGAAGTTGGGTGAATATTGCGTGAGGGCCAGTCTCAGGGAATCCTGGAGATGTTCATCTGTCATGTTGGAATATTGTGTACTCTGTCATTATCAGATGGGAAAACGTTGATTCACACAAATAAGTTGAACCGAAACAGGAGCGTACAGCTTCACTGCATCTTCTCAAGTTCGCAAATTTGTCTCTAGGCACTAGCTTCCAAAACGATTCTTGTTCAGCATGGATCTTGAGAAAAATGTCATTTGTAAGGGTTAATATTTCGTTTTCAAGAGATGGCTTGTTCAATGAGTAATTTTTACAGATAGCAGCTGCAGTTTCTTTAATGTCCACATCTTCTTTGAATGGGTATGACAAGTATTCCACAACTGTTCCAGTTTTTTGGACGTCACAGAATCTATTTTTGAATTCCTGGATAACAGAACAGATTTCTGACACATACTTCTCGTTCTGAAAAACAAAATTTGGATATTGTCCCAGATGATTCTGTGTATTAGGAAAATGATCAAAAGTGTTGTTTGCAAAGTCAGTCATCATTAGCTCAAATTTGCTCTTGTAGGATGAAACTGTACTCATCATCTCGCCAATGTATTTCTTTTTACCTTGTAGTTCAAGGTTTATATCACTTAGTTCGCCTGTAAAGTCAGCGAAAAATGCCAGATCACATAACCACTCATCTTCCAACTCTGCTTGGTCATCTCCCCTCTCCTTCAAAAAAACTCTTATTTCATTTAGCAAATCACAAAATCTTTGCAGAAACTTGTGCCTACTTAGCCACCTTACATCTGTGTGCAAAATGATTTCCGCTGCCCCTTCATCAAGAGTAAGATTGAAAAGCCGTCTTTGAAGTGATCTTCCACGAACTGAATTTACAATTTTGAAAGTGATGTCCATGACAGTCTTTGTATTGAGTCTCTTGCTTGCCAAAACTTGCTGGTGAATAATGCAGTGGTAAGAAAGGAAATCTGGGAAGTCGTCATGCTGTCTATAGAGGGCTATGAAACCATAACCTCACCTGTCATTGCTCTTGCTCCATCAGTGATGGAAATAAGTCTATGCAATGGAAGATTACACTTTGTCACAAAAGAATGGAAAGAACTGAATATTTCCTGACTGGTAGTTCTCCCTCTTAAAGAAATCATTCCAAGTAGTTCTTCTTTAACACTGAAGTCTTCAAAAACCATCCGGATAAAGACTAGTAACTGGGCTATGTCTCTTATGTCTGTAGATTCATCCAGTTGTATTGAGAAAGCAACACAATTTGAAACATCTTCCAACAATTGTTCAGTTGTGTCTCCACACGTCTTTTTTATTCGCCGCACGACGGTGTTTCTTGACAATTGTACATCTTGAATAGCAGCTATGATCTCTTTCTTATTTTTAAATCCTTCAAAAGGATTGTCAGCTGCTTCAAGAAAACAATCTTTTACAAATGCCCCTTCAGTGAAATGTTTGCATTTCTTTGCTATCAGGTTGCTGACCTTGAAGGATCCTATGGTTGCATTGACCGAATGTGACCTTGGCTTCGCAATCAACTGTTGCTGAGAAGCCAATTTTGATTTAAGCTCTTTGAGCTTCATTTTACGAATTCCACTTTTGGGTGGAAAATCAGCATCAAACTTATTGCTATGCAGAGCCTTATAATGATGTTCCAGATTACCCTTTTTGGGCAAGGATACTGGGGCGTTACAAATTAGACAACACTTGTCTTTCACCATTATGAAGAAGTAGTCCATTTCCCATTCATCATGAACATGGTAGGTTTTGCTCTTCTTTGGAACACTCATCTTCATTATACTGGGGTGGCTGGATGTAAGAAGGCCAAATCTGCTAAGTTAGTATAAACACTGGCTGAATCTGGTCCAAAACTGTCACTGTCCCAAAGTATTAACAGGAACTGAAGACCTCTGGATGATATGCAATACATGAACTGGAGATGCCAAAACCACACATGCAGTTCTAAAAGTAAAAATAAGAATTCATCATACTTGCACCAATAATCAAATACCACCAAACAATCATCAAAAAAACTCAAACACCTGTCCAGCAAACCAGATAAAATCAAATACCGCCAAACAAGTTCAAATATCACCACACACAATTTAATAAATTCTACACACAGTGTAGAATCAACGCAAAGGCTAGGCAAAACAAAAATGCAGAGGCAAGCAAAAGTCACAGTGGTTTGAACCAATTTGAAGGCAAGGCATAGCCAAGTTAGAACAAAATTGGAAAAGCCCGCCAAAATCACCAAATTCTTGACACTTTGTTGTGTCTGCCCGAAAACGTTTAATGAAAGCAAACTATAAAGCGACTGATGACCAGCAAACGACACAACTAATACAGTAAGTGTATTCAGGTAAAGCCCGGGCAAATGGATATCGTCCGGTATATAACACACTTCTAAGGGGTGTTGGGGCGGGGGCAGGAATGGATGATTCTGAGAGGCAGGAGACCAGGTATGAAGCCGGGCCTGTAGCATCTCTTGCAGGGTGCGGGCGGTGGCCCCCTAGGGTACCCACAAACTATTGGCACGAAAACAACAAGCACTTCCAATACACCCAACAGGCAAGATTCCCGCAGGCAGGGAAAAAAGACAGGCAAAGGATCAGCAGTGGCGGCAAGCCCTCGGCAGATGACCTGCCGGCACGAGATCTCTCCTAGCGATGGGGCAAGCTGCTGGAGAGATGGAGCCAAGTGGGGCAGGCAATCTACCTCTGACCCCTCCGTGATCTACAGGTAGATCGCGATCTACCTGTTGGACATGCCTGCAGTAAAGGTAAATCTATCATCTAATCTCTAACGTAGTATTTTATTCCCTAGCGCACTGATGTCCATGAAGAACTCCCTGCTGAGGTTTTAGCCATAGTTCTACGTTCATCAAAGGGCAGTAACACATGTACCCCATCTCCTTTCTCTTTTCAGACAGAGACTGATATATGCTAGACCTCTTATAAATATAGGACCCAATATTCGAAGGCCCTTACATGGGTAATTTCCTTAATTACCTGTGTAAGAGCTATATCAAGGATATTCGAAGGGCACCTACATGGGTTGTGCCCTTCAAATATCCGGGCTAAGTCCGTAACTTGCCCTGATGCTATCCACATAGCTTTGGGGTATGTTAGGTGCAAAGCAGGGGCAGAGGAAGGGGCTACATGGGTAGCAGCAATATTCGATGCTACCCACGTAGCCCTCTGCACCTTAAAGATAGGTGAGAAAAAACACATAAGAACATAAGATATGCCATACTGGGTCAGACCAAGGTCCATCAAGCCCAGTATCCTGTTTCCAACAGTGGCCAATCTAGGTCATATGTACCTAGCAGTTTCCCCAAAAGACTCAGGTTCCGCAATGCTTGTACTGGGTCAAGCATTGATATCCTGGGTCCCTTCTTAATAATGGTTTATGGACCTTTCCTCCAGGAACTTGTCCAAACCTTTTTTAAACCCAGCTACACTAACAGCCTTTACTACATCCTCAGGTAACAAATTCCAGAGTTTGATTACACGTTGAGTAAAAAAATATTTTCTTTTATTAGTCTTAAATAGTTTACCCTGTAGCTTCATTGCATGTCCCCATGTCATAAGAACATAAGACATGCCATACTGGGTCAGACCGAGGTCCATCAAGCCCAGTATCCTGTTTCCAACAGTGGCCAATCTAAGTCATACGTACCTAGCAATATCCCCAAAAGACACAGGTTCCACAATGCTTGTACTGGGTCAAGCATTGATATCCTGGGTCCCTTTTTAATAGTGGTTTATGGACCTTTCCTCCAGGAACTTGTCCAAACCTTTTTTAAACCCAGCTATACTAACAGCCCTTACTACATCCTCCGGTAACAGATTCCAGAGTTTGATTACACGTTGAGTGAAAAAATATTTTCTCTTTATTTGTCTTAAATAGTTTACCCTGTAGCTTCATTACATGTCCCCTAGTCTTTCTATATTCTGATAACGTAAACAATCGATCTACGTTTACCCGTTCCACTCCGTTCATTAATTTATAGACTTCTATCATATCTCCCCTCAGCCATCTCTTTTCCAGGTTAAAGAGCCCTTAACTTTTTAGCCTTTCCTCATAGGAGTATCCTTCCATCCCCTTTACCATTTTGGTGACTCTTCTCTGAACCTTTTCTAATAACGCTATATCCTTTTTAAGATACGGTGACCAGAATTGCACACAATATTCAAGGTGCGGTCTCACCATGGAACAGTATAGAGGCATTAAAATATCTTTTGTTTTATTTTCCATTCCTTTCCTTATGATACCTAGTATTCTATTTGCTCTCTTGGCTGCCGCTGCACACTGGGCCGAGGGTTTTAACATGTTATCCACAATGACGCCTAAATCTTTTTCCTGAGTGGTGGTTCCTAATGTGGAACCTTGCATCGTGTAACCATAGTTTGGGTTGTTCTTCCCTGGGTGCATAACTTTGCACTTGTCCACATTAAATTTCATCTGCCATTTTGATGCCCAGTCTTCCAATTTATCAAGATCCTCTTGCAATTTTCCACAATCCTCTTGGGTTTTAACAACTTTAAATAGTTTTGTGTCATCTGCAAATTTGATAACCTCACTCGTTATTCCACTTTCCAGGTCATTTATGAATATGTCAAAAAGCAGCGGACCCAGCACAGATCCCTGGGGTACACCACTATTCACCTTTCTCCATTGGGAAAATTGGCCATTCAGCCCAACCCTCTGCTTTCTATCTTTTAACCAGTTCCTGATCCACAGTAGTACACTGCCTCCTATCCCATGACTCTTTAGTTTTGCCAAAAGTCTCTGATGAGGGACCTTGTCAAAGGCTTTCTGAAAGTCCAGATACACTATATCAACCGACTCACCTTTGTCCACCTGTTTATTCACACTTTCAAAAAAACATAACAGATTAGTAAGACAAGATCTTCCTTGTCTAAAGCCATGTTGGCTGTCTCCCATTAGGCCATGACATGCTGAGTAATTTTATTCTTTATGATAGTTAAAGTTAAAAGGTAGTACTGTGGATTTCTGTACTATCCCTTCTCCACTAATTAAATCAAAGGCGATCATGCTATGATCACTATTGCCAAGTGGCCTCAACACCCTTTTCTCTTGCACTAAATCTGGTGTTCCACTAAGGACTAGGTCTAATATGGCTTCCCCTCTGGTCAGTTCATGAACCAGCTACTCCAAGAAGCAGTCATTTATTTCATCTAGGAACTTTATCTCCCTAGCATGTCCTGCCGTGACAGTGACCCAGTCGATACCGGGGTAATTGAAATCACCAATTATTACTGCGCTGTAACTTTTGTTAGCTTCCTTGATTTCTTTGAGCATTTCATCATCCATTTGTTCACTCTGGCCAGGCGGTCAATAGTACACTCCCACTGTCATTGCCTTCCCCTTTTTACATGGCATTTCAATCCATAGAGATTCTACAGCAAATTTTGTTTTCTGCAAAACTTTAATCATTTCTGACTCAATGCCCTCTCTAACATAGAGCGCAACCCCTCCCATTACTGCACCTTAACTTCATCATCTTATCTCCTCCTCTAGAAAGACCTCCTGCCTGCTTGATCCTATTCCCTTCCTCTTGGCTCCTCACTCCCTCCTTAGGTGTCCTCCCTTATATCCTCACCATGTTCAATTCCAGTCTCTCCACAGGGATTTTTCCCAGCTCTTGGAAGCACGTGTTGGTTCATCCCATCTTGAAGAATCCCTCCCTTGATCCTTCACTTCCTTCCAACTATTGTCCTGTTTCCAACCTCCCTTTCTTGTCTAAGCTCCTGGAGAAGTTTGTTTTCGCACAACTTTCCCATCACCTAGATTCTATTAATTTTCTTCACCCCCGTCAATCAGGTTTCCGTTCTGGGCATAGCGTCGACACCGTTCTTCTGGCTTTCACTAATGCATTGCACGTAGCTCACGATCGCGGTGACATTTCGGTGGCGGTTGCCTTGGATCTTTCAGCTGCTTTCGACTTAGTTGATCACTTTCTTCTTCTTCATTGGCTTCGGGAAGCTGGTCTCTGTAGCACTGTCCACCACTGGTTTCACTCTTTTTTCTCCTCTCGTTCTTGTGCAGTCCTCCCCTCCTCACCCGCTCTTCCCTCTTCTGATCCACGGCACCTTTCTTGTGGGGTTCCACAGGGCTCTGTTCTCGCCCCCCTTCTTTTCAACCTCTTTCTGGCTCCCCTTGCTCTTCTCATACAGCAGTCAGGTATTTCAGCTTTCTTCTATGCTGACGATATTCTCTTACTTCATCACACCTCTCCTTCCTGTCCTGATCTCACCCCTTTGAATTCTTGTCTCTCATCTGTTGCGAACTGGCTCACCACTAACTGTCTTCACCTCAATCTTACTAAGACTCTTGCTATTTGGTTTACTCATGGTGATCCCTCCCCCTCCCTAGCCCCTTCTTTCTCTGATTCCCCAGTCCCACTAGTTTCCACATTTCGGTATCTAGGTGTTCACTTTGATTCAAATCTTTCTTTTCGTTCTCATATTTCTCACATTACTAAAACTTCTTTCTTTTTTCTTCGTCAAATTCGCTCAATTCGCCCTTTTCTCTCTTCCTCTGCTCTGTCCACACTGGTGCTATCCTTAGTTATGTCACGGGTGGATTTTTCCAATGCACGGTTTCTCGGTCTTCCCAAAAATCAGGTAGCTAGGCTTCAAAGAATACACACTCCACCCTTGTCACACACTCCACCCTTCGGGATCATGTCACTCCTTTACTCTTCCATCTTCATTGGTTGCCAGTTCCGTTTCGCTTTCAGTTTAAGTTATTGACCCTGCTATACAAAGTCTACCACACCAGCACTCCATCCTATCTGACTGATCTTCTTTCCCTCCATTCCCCTCGGTATACACCCCGCTCTTTCCATCTTAACCGTCTTGCCCTTCCTTCCCCTTCCCGTGCCCATCTGCAGCTTACTCGTCTCTCTGCGTTCTACTTTGCCGGTCCTGCTCATTAGAATTCTCTCCCCTCCTCTCTCCGCCTGGAATCACAATATACCATTTTCAAACAAAACCTCAAAACTCATCTATTCTCCCTAGCATTTAACGTTCCTTCTCCTTTTGTATGAGTTTACCCTTAGTGTATTTATTGGCCTCTTGTATCCTGTCTTGTATCTCCTATACTTTTGTCTTCTGTCCTTTACAAATTTGTATATTTCCTTTCCTCCTCTGGCTTTGGCCAAACATTTTTTATGTATTTTATTATTGTACACCGCCTTGATTGTTACAGAAAGGCGGGTTTTTTTTATCAAATGATTAAACCTTAACCTTAAACCTCCACCAATTTGATAAGCTCCATCATTACGATATAGTTTGTACCCAGGTATCACAGTGTCCCACTGGTTGTCCTCCTTCCACCATGTCTCTGATATTCCAATCATATCTAACCTCTCATTTAGTGCTATATATTCTAACTCTCCCATCTTTATTCTCTAAGCCTGTGAATGCTTAGAGAGTTTCTCTACTAGGCACAGCAAATAATCCTCCCAAAAAGACCCAAGCATTGTCTGTGGCTGATGCACCTTGAACCATAGGAGTCAATAAACTCTATGGCTACGTAAGAGGAAAGCTCTATAAAAACTAAGGTAAAAAATAAAATAAATAACTAACAATTTAGGATGTGACTGTCCTTTTGCCTATTGGGATGTCCCCTGTACCTTTTGCCTATTGTTGTGCTTTGAACACTAAGCTAGACTGGCTTTATCCTGTTCCCCTCTCTCTCTTCAGTCATTATGTATGAGATAAGTCTGACACTCCTTACTGCATCATGCTCTGTGTTAGGGCACTGTGTAAAGGACAAAATAAGTAAGAAGTGGGTTTGCAAATCTTTCAACAATTCCGTCCCTTTTAGTTTTTAATCAACATGCAATCAAACAGAATCAATTTTGCCATGTTAGATGTGAATGACATGCTTTCTTAGATATACTTTTAATAAAGAAATGACCCTCTGGGAGCACAGCACTTAAGAAGAATGCTAATGTAGGTCAACACTTTATACAGCTCTTGGCAGAGAATTTAGTGGATACAACCAAGGCTGCAGGTCTAAAGCATTAAGCTCGGTGCAGCACCTCACAGAGACAAAGCCTCACAGCCGAGAGAAATGCAAATATTCAAATTCACCTCTCAACAAGCTTTAGACTTGGTTAGACAACATCTCGGAATGAGAGTTATTTTGTTTCAATAACCAGGCTGGATTCCTTTCTTTCCCAATAACACATCAAGAAAAATACTGTATCTGAAATCTGCTCCTAAATCCCAGAATCCTACAGAAAACGTTCAATGAACAAACCGATCAGTGGCGGTCATCGCACAAACAAGAGAAGGCCTGCAAAGTGCAACAAGCCACCGTCTTCCAGGGACCTGGAGCACTTTTGGAAATGACAACAACAAAATAAAAAGAAAAGAAAAGGAAAGGCATTTAGCAAAGCTGGAAAGGCTTCCAGCTCATCAGATCAGGGGTTACTCTCTTCAGTAATTATAACAACCAGGTAGCCTGTTTACTTTGATGCCAGCATTTGCAGGCAGCTGTTAAGAAAAAAAAATCCACAATTGCTTTCCAGTTTATAAAACAGTGGGATCAGGGGATTTCTTGTGCTGTGTTATTAGCAAAACAGCAATTAACAGTGTCCACACAGCTGTGCAATTAGCATAACCTTCTTCCCCAGCATATTATATAATATAAGGAGTCAGTATTCAGACACCATTAGTGGTTTTCAAAAGCTAGCTGTGGTGGCTAAATAAAATACGTCTATTCGGATAGCAGCTGGTGCTGAATATACAGGGTGGCCCAAAAAAAGTGAGAACATCTCGTAAATTAAAAGCTTAAATAGTTTACTTATTTACCTTTTTTAGCTATATAATATCTTTATTTCGACAATTTCCGGTCACCATCTTTGTTTTTTTAATTTGTCAATCATTTACATCTGTCTTTTTGAATTTTTAAATAACTTATATGCTACAAGATGTTCTCACTTTTTTTGGGCCACCCTGTCCTAGTGGTTAGAACACTGGCTTGGTAACCAAGCAACCAGGGTTCGATTCCCACTAGCACTCCTTGTGGCCTTGGGCAAGTCACTTAACCCTCCATTGCCTCGGAAGAAAGGCCTGGCAATCTACTTCCGGTGACACTGCCAAGAAAACCCAGGAGCTTCTGGGTCGCCAGGAGTCAGGATGAAATTTAATGTGGACAAGTGCAAGGTTATGCACCTAGGGAAGAACAACCCAAACTATGGTTACACGATGCAAGGTTCCACATTAGCAACCACCACCCAGGAAAAAGATTTAGGCGTCATTGTGGATACCATGTTAAAACCCTCGGCCCAGTGTGCAACGGCGGCCAAGAGAGCAAATAGAATGCTAGGTATGATAAGGAAAGGAATGGAAAATAAAACAAAAGATATTATAATGCCTCTATATCGTTCCATGGTGAGACCGCACCTTGAATATTGTGTGCAATTCTGGTCGCCGTATCTCAAAAAGGATATAGCGATTTTAGAAAAGGTACAGAGAAGAGCCACCAAAATGGTAAAGGGGATGGAAGGATACTCCTATGAAAAAAGGCTAAAAAGGTTAGGGCTCTTTAACCTGGAAAAGAGACGGCTGAGGGGAGATATGATAGAAGTCTATAAATGAATGAACAGAGTGGAACGGGTAAACGTAGATCGATTGTTTACCTTATCAGAATATAGAAAGACTAAGGGACATGCAATGAAGCTACAGGGTAAACTATTTAAGACTAATAAAAGAAAATATTTTTTCACTCAACGTGTAATCAAACTCTGGAATTTGTTACCGGAGGATGTAGTAAAGGCTGTTAGTGTAGCTGGGTTTAAAAAAGGTTTGGACAAGTTCCTGGAGGAAAGGTCCATAAACCATTATTAAGAAGTGACCGAAGATATCAATGCTTGACCCATTACAAGCATTGTGGAACTTGTGTCTCTTGGGGAAACTGCTAGGTACATATGACCTAGACTGGCCACTGTTGGAAACAGAATACAGGGCTTGATGGACCTTGGTCTGACCCAGTATGGCATATCTTATGTTCTTATGACTGACTCGAAGGCACACATTGCATTGTGCGTGTATATATATATATATATATATATATATATATATATATATATTACAGTCAGCACTGTCCAGGAAAGTGGCGATATTTAGTCCACTATAATGCCAGACTACCCAGATAACTTAGCACATTCTTTTCGCTGTCCTTTTATCCAGGTAGTTTATCTGAATAGCAGACTAAGGGGCTAACGGGCGTTAGCCAGTACTGTGGGGTTAATGTGCATCTTGGCCGTGTGTTAGCAGGGAGTGTGCGGCAAAAAGGCAACCTCACTAAAAATGCTATGCTACCTGAGCAGCATGCAAATAGGAAGGGTTAAGGCAGAGAATGGGTAAAGTGTGGGCAGGGCTGTGGTGCATGGCTGCGGCGGCCATGCTAGTTGCACACAAGCAATACAATGCACACAAGCACACAATGTCATCGCTAGCATGGGCGGAACTACTGCCTGCCTCTGATCAGGAGGTAGTTGCACCTAACTAGTATGGTTCGGGCGCAAGCATTAGCGAATATGAAGGGCAGAAACAGGGTAAATAGGTGATGTTAGTGGAATAAGTAGACACCTGCCTAGGCCACCTGTTTGAAGGGGCTGCAAAGTGCAGCTGTCATGTCAGTGGACCACAACAGCCTGAGACCCTCAAAATTAGGGCCTGCAGGTTTGGAGTGACCCTGCTGGGTCAGTGGGAAAACAACCACAGAAACAGCCTGAGACCCTCAAAATTAGGGCCTGCAGGTTTGGAGTGACCCTGCTGGGTCAGTGGGAAAACAACCACAGAAACATCAACAACTGTCTTGCATGCATATGCACTGGATAGATTTCAGAGGGCTACTAATGTTATGTGCATTGCCGGTGTTGGAAGATAGGGCCTGTACTCTATGCTTCAGCCAGTACTGGCCACATAGCCACAGCTGGAGCCTGCAGTGAGGGGTGGGGCATGCAAATGAGGCATTTCATATGCTCGCAACATGATGGTGAGGCATCAAAAGGTGCTGTCCGGCCCCTACCTCCCTTTCATGGGATGGCATGTTGCAGTGCATACTTGAACCTGGGGGCAATGTTGCTGCCATGGGCCATATTCCTGTGGACAGCTGGCCCCTCATCCTGACCATGGGAGGATATGGCTGATGCCTACCAGCTCTTGGCAGCTACTTAATTCTTCTAGTACTGAATATGGCTTTTCCTGTGTTGGAGCTCACTGATCAGTGTCTCCTCCCTGTCCCCCTTGCCCAGGGGTTGAAGGATTCCAGGGAGCTAGGTAGCAGTTGTGGACTTCCAATGTCCTGTGGGCCTCTGCTTCTCTGACAACTGGGGTGATCAGGCTGGGTATGGTCATCTCCAGGGGGTGTGTAGGTTGCAATGCAGTGTTCCCCAGAGCCCTTCTCAGTGGGGATGTAGCAGGGGTGCTCTATGTGCCTTGTACCTCCCATTGTAGATGTCAGGTCACAGAGTGGGTGTCTGATATGTTGATCCATGGGTGCTTTTTGATCCTATGGACTCCCATGTGGTAGAGGTGCTGGCTATGCATGGCCTCCAGACCCCGGCTCTATCACCCCTCCTTTCTCTACATGGGTGAACACTCCACAATGGCTATGGTGCTGCCCAAGCCATATCAGAGGAGTGACAGAGGGGAAGCCCACCCCAGAAGCCCTGAACTGTTCTCCCTGCAGCCTAGGTGAATAGGCACCCTGGGAGGCTCAGGGTGGACACTGAGGAGACCCTGCCTGATTTCATACAAGGCTCCCAAAATCTTCAAATGCCACATTTTCACCCTATCTCCTACAGTTGAGGGTGCAGCACAAACGTGTTGCATGTTTGCTTTCCTGATTTGCATGCCCCACTCTCTTGTACTTATCTGAACTATCCAGCCAGTTTTGCCTATTCCTGGTTCTCCATGGACAAGCAGGATTGTGTCAGCTACACTTGGTGACTGAACTATCCAGCCAGTTTTGCCTATTCTTGGTTATCCCTCTCTATTCTGCACTGGCCTGTTACCACTGTCCTGTAGATGGGGTTGGAACCCATTTATTACTGTCTGCAGTGTTTCTGTAGATTACTGCTGCCCCAATAACACATTTGTGGCTTTCAATTGTAGGGTGAGGGTTGCAAAGGCATTTACTGTGCACATGCGTTATGGCCTTACATTCACAAGTACCGCAGCACTGATGCGCCTAGCGCGCCGGTAATGCTCTGCTGCAGCCAAGCCCGCCTGCTGGTACCATGGCCATTAAGCTCTGCCATGTTAATTTCACGCATCAACAGCATTAGCTCTATGCCACCAGCAGTCCCTTCAGTAAATATACCCCTAAATACTGCTGCTATCAGGATAATTTTGGGATGTCCCAGTACTATATAGATAGTGCCAGAGCGGTCAGTTATGATTTCCAGCAGCACTATCCAGGTCGTCCCGCTGAAAATCGCAGGTTATACCTGGCCAGCAGCACTTCAGTATTATTATATTCTATACACACACACAACATGTACTGTATGTATGTATGTATTTGTGTATAGGCATACACATACACTGACTACCTCGACTTACAGTTCATTTTAATACATTTGTAATTTCATTTTTGGGAAGTGTGAGAGATTTGTGCTCCATCTAGCTCTGGGCTTCATCTGCACCAGTCTCTCACACTTCCCAAAAATGAAAATACAAATGTATTAAAATGAATTGATAGAAAAACAAAGCATCTCCAGTTAGGGGGAAACACATTTTAGCAAAGCACATCTTTCGAAATGTGCAGATGAAGTCCATAGCTACAGAGAGTACTATTCTAAAGATGTGCTCTGCTAACGTGTGCCCTGGAGATGCTTCCTTTCTTCAGTTGTAAGCAATGCCTCTAGATCGGGAATTCTCAGCTGCAGTCCGAGGACCGCAAACAAATCTGGTTTTAAGAGCTATCTAAATAGGCAAATTGAGCCAGATTTTGGAGCAGGTATATGTAAATGCATCACATTAATGTTCATTGTGGGACAATCTGTAAATAGACACATTTGCAGCACATGAGGACCTCTAGCTATCCCCATGCTTGCCTCATGGCCTCTTTTGATGTTTGCAATGTTGCTGCTTCATGTGATAAGGACTTGGGACACAACCACATCACACCTATGAATTCTTGGTAATAACTACACAGAGATCATGAAAAAAATAACTAAAAAGGTGACTAGTTTTTCAGATAATGTTTATATTTCTTTCAAAAACTAATGTAAAAAAGGTTTTGATCTTTACAGTTTCCACGTCTTGGTAGGTGGAACCAACATTTCAGCCATCATTCTGTGGCTTTCTCAGGGTGGTTATGCAGTGAATGTCTGTTCTTATATACAGAAGATCTCAAACCAGATTGGTTGGTTTGGAGCAGGAAATTTGGATTTTGGTGGATAAGTTCGTTGAAGAAAAGGTGGGAAATTTGAATTTGAATTTTGAAGGGAAAGTTCACTGGAAAAAAACAGTTTTGAAATTTGAATTTTGGCGGAAGGTTCATAGTAACATAGTAAATGATGGCAGATAAAGACCAGCATGGTCCATCTAGTCTGCCCAGCAAGATGGCAAGAGTAGGTGCACCTGTCACTCTGTGCAGGCCACCCCTCCCCATGTCTTTGTTTAGGGGTAAACCCACCATTCCATGTAGGATACCCCTATTTGTTGAGACGTTATATGGTTCAGAAGTTAGATGGTACCGTTTATTTTGTTTTTATCCTATTGCTGTAAAGGGATCCACTGTGTTTGTCCCATGCTGTTTTGAATTCCGTCACCGTGTTTGCCCCCACCACTTCCTTTGGGAGGGCATTCCAAGCATCCACCACCCTTTCAGTGAAAATATATTTCCTGATATTGCCTTTCAATTTACCATCTTGCCGCTTCATGTTATGCCCTCTAGTTTTACAGCTTCCCCGTCTTTGGAAGAGGTTTGTTTGTTCGTTAAGGTGGAAAAAATCTTTTGCCTTTAGAACCAGACCTTGTCACATTAAACCTTCTCTGAAAGAGGGGTTGCCATGCTTTGTTGATGTTCAGTCCTTTGTCTCCATTGAAGTTTCATGGGTGTCTTGCTATCTCTATCGCCTCTTTGATCCTCCTCAGCCACCACATTCTTCTTTTTCCAGGATTCTTGTGTCATTAAATTTGATTTGTGTCATTAAATTTGCATGGAGGGCTATAGCAGATTTCTCGGTGTTGTAGAGTTTATAATGTCTTTTGTGCTCTTGTAGCCTATGGTGCTATAGCAATTTGAAGCAGGGGGTATCCAATCTTTCACTTGTGTGAGTGAGGATGCCAGTTTCTGTGGTGTGCTATATGCTGTTCTGATATTCTTTTTAAGCAGTTTACCTATGCGGTCTGTTACTCTTGGACATAGGGGAGCACCACAAATCTTTGTTCTGTCATGGGGTTATTATCCAGTGGTGGTTGTTGGTTACTATTCTTGTGACTGGTTTGTCCAATGGTTTTTAAGGCTTGGGAGAAGGCCATTTTGTTGTAGCCATTAGCTGAGAATGTGTCCCGAAGGATGTTCCTTTCTTCCTGGAGACTGTTCAGGTCACAGACTCAGTGCTCTGTTTACTAATGTGCATAGGATGCCTCTTTTTGTGGATGGATGGTGGTAGACTCTGCATGTAGATAACAGTTGGTATCGGTGGATTTCATATATACAGTGTGGTTCAGGCTTCCATCTGTCCACTTTCTGATCATAACATCAAGGAAGGGGAGACGTCCATTGGTCTCAGTCTCCATAGTGAACTTAAATTGGTGTGGATGCTATTCAGATGCTTCAGAAAGTATTCGAGATTTTATCATCCATGAGGCCAAATGATGAATGTGTCATCCACATAGCAGACCCAGAGTGGATTTTAGCTTCACATTGTCCAGGAAGGTGGATTCAAGAGACTCCATAAAAATGTTGGCTACCACTGGGAGAGAGAAGACCCCACTGCTGTGCTCTCTTTGGGCGTAGTACTGTTTCTGGTACCAGAAGAAAGTTGCTTTTAGACAAAATGCTGTTAGGTTAGCACATTTTGTTGGAAGTCCATGTGTTTCTAGCTTATGGTGTATGGCCTGGACTGCATCTTCCACTGAGATTTTGATGAAGAGGGAGACCACATCAAAACTAACTATGATGTCTGTGTTGCTTAGTCTCAGATTGCTGAAGATTTCAATGAAGTGGGTAGAGTTTCTGACATTTTAGGCAATGTCATCTGTTACAGTTCTCAGTTTCCGGGCCAGATAACATGCCAGGGGGGTGGGTTGGTGAGTTGATTGCACTGACAATGGGTTTTAGTGGGATGTGCGGTTTGGGTATCTTGGGTAAGCCACAGAATCCTGGGGTCCTTTGGTTGCCTCGTTTCAGACTCTTGTTCTGTCTTGATGGAGATTACATATTTGCTACTTCTCTGTGGAATTTTTTGAAAGGATTGTTAGGTAGTAATATGTAGGTATTTTCTGCTAGGAAGAAGGATATTTTTTGATGAAAATCTTCTATCACTATGGTCACATTACCTTTGTCTGCAGGTCTATTTCAGCTATAATGTTAGTGGTGCGGATCCCTTACTGCAAAGTTTAGGCCTCTTGACAGGAGAGTAGTTGTGGCTTGATCCAGCAGTTAGGTTGATGAGTGTTGGGTAGGTATGTGGCTCTCAGTTGTGGTTGTTGTTGTGCACATAGTTTTGTAAACTTCTTGCAGTTTGGATCTGGCTTGTTCTGACACCTTGTCTGCATGGATCAGTGAGGCGCAATCTAAAACCTGCCAGTCTTTTTTACTGAGTCTATTGGATAGGAGTAGATGCAGTTTTAGAAGTTTGTTTTCCAGGCATGCTAGGTCTGTGTAGTTTTGGTGTATCTTTTCTTTTAGTAAGGCAGACTTGAGGTGGTCTAGAATCCATCATGCTGCTGGTGTGCATCCACATGATGATGCAGTTTGAGGAAGGTGGGTGTCACGTTGGCTTCCCTGTAACAGGATAAGAAAGCTAACTGATTTCATTTTAGGCTTCTTTTTTCTCATAAGTTGGAGAATACTCTGGCAAGTTTAAAGATGTTCTCAATATAAAGCTGGATTAAATGTTCTCTTAAGCTTCAGCCTAGTATCATGATCTCTGCAGTTTTCTGGGTCATGCTACATCATGGTAGGTGGAACAAACGTTTCAGCCATCATTCCATGGCTTTTTTTCAGTGTGAAATGGTTTTGCAATGAATGTCTGTTCAATGGATACAATGGATCTCAAACCAGATTGGTTGGTTTGAAGTAGGAAATGGGTAAAAGAGGAGGATCCTTTGGCACACCCTATGTTCAATGATGCCATTTGGACCAACATTTCCCATATCTAACTTTAAACTCTTTTCTTTCAAAAATGTTTTATCCAAGTAAGTGCAATACCTCCAAAACCAGGAAGTTGGCAGCGTTCTACTAAGATCTCTGCCTCCACCAAGTTGAAAGCTGCTGACAAGTTCAATAGTATTAATATTATTATTATTTAAATTTTTGTTCCATGTAAACTGTCCCTGATCGCTGGAAGGGGCGGTATAAAAAACTGTTTAAATAAATAAATACCACTGGAATCACCTTATCTAAATGATGTACACTTAGATTGTGAGCCCTTTGGGGACAAGGGAATAAAAAGTACCTGTTAGTATATATGTGTAAACCGCTCTGATGCGTAGGTATAGGGCGGTATATCAAATGCCTAAACCATAACCATAACCATGACATACACTAGTAGTATAATGGGTACACTACTCGTCAAACCGATTGACAGGTGAGATAAGGATGACAGGAGCCAATCAGCACTCACTTCCGGTGTATGCCCCACCCCAGGCCACACCCTCTCCCATAGAAATGAATGGTGAGTTAACCCCGCCCATCCATACCCACAGGCGTGGCCACAGTCCCACTTTGACACCCCCACCCCGCCCCCAAGGATGACATCAGCCAATCAGCACCCACTTCTGGGTTTGTGGCAAACCCACACCCCACCCTACAATGTTGGCATTAGCCAATCAGCGCCTATTTCCGGGATTGTGCCACACCCACATCCTCCCACCCTCAACCACGCCCCAGCCTACATCATCAGAAATGACATCACCGGAAACAGGGTGTCATCGGAAATGGACAGTGTCGCTTTTTGATGACATCAGCGGAAGCAGAGTGACTGACTCCGGAAATGTGTTTTGCTTCTGGTTAATGTTGACATCTGCAAAAGCAGGAACCCTGGAAAACAAAACAAAAAAAATGCTCTCTCTCCCCCACTGCCCCAGTTCTTTTTTCTCACAAAGCAGTGCAATGCTTTTATGTGTATTGCAGGCTATTTAGAACTGATTGTTAAAAATAACCCTTTGGTAGCAGCAGCAGGAACACAATGCAGAGACACAGCACTTGGGTATACATGCTTTTTTTTTCCAAATGCAATTAACACATCTTTGTTAGAGAAACCAGTGCTGTCTATGTGATAGAATTTTGCTTTTAAGACCTCACTGTTAGAGAGAAGTATTCTGACAGTCCTGTAGTTCAGACTGAAATACAGAGAGAGACCTGAGTGCAAATCCCACCACAACTATTTTTTAGTGGCTTTGAAAAAAAAATACAGAGAAAACAAGTCTGGGCATGCTTCTAGGATATGGTACGTAACATGTGATTGGTAGAAAGAACAGGCTATACTTTAAAACACACAGGATTTGTGGAATAAATCCATTCTGAAGATGTTAGCAAAATAAAAACAATAGTCAAAACACGGCAATCATGAAGGAAACCTTATTGAAGAGCATTTACTATGACCCCAAAGCAATAGGGAGCTTTGGGGGCACTGTTCCCTCTAAGCTGTGCGCGTGTGCACGCGCACACACCTCGCCGAGCGAGCGCACATACTTTACAACAGAGCGCACAAAAATTACGGCTCTGATTCTGATAGAAAACAACACAGACGTCTTAAAATTTAAAAGTTATGATTGTAATTACTAGAAATTTCCCGCTTCATTTAGTAATTGTCTATTTTCATTTAATTTGATTAAAATCAGTGTGGTGTACATACTGTATTCTGACATGTAGTCAAATTTTAAAGTATATAACTCCGAGTGTCATTATGTGGCGCACAAAAATTTAACCTTCCTTCAAAAGCTGCACACAGCTGATATTTTATGCGCACACAGCCTACAGAAAATTAGAGGGAACATTGTTTGGGGGTATAAATCCTCTACTTCAAGCTGCTAAAAAGCATGATAAAACAGTCAACAGAAACGATGTAATTAGATGGGCTAAAGGACAAGATGCTTATACTTTACAAAGACCTGCTAGGGTCCGTTTTATTTATTATTTATTTTAGTTTCTTATATACCGCACTATTTAGTATCAGCGCGGTTTACATGGAACAACGAACAATAATGAAACAAATGTTATGTTTTACAGAGAACAGGTAAATACAACTTGGATAACTTAGGGGAAACATGCACATCAACTATTTACATATGTAACAGTAAGCTTCTGAGAATGGATTATGAACCACCTATGGATAGATATTAAGAATAGGGACTGTGATACAAAGGTTTCTAGAGGAAGAGGTGTGGCTATGGTGGAGTATGGTTGATCTGGTAATGTTGAATAAATAAGTAGTGTTTGAGTGCCTTCCTGAATTGTGTGAGATCGGTAATGGCTCGGATTCCTGGTGGTAATGTGTTCCAACATTTGGGAGCATAAAGACTGAAAGCCCTGTTTGACGTTGTTAGTGTGCATTTTGTTGATGCACTTGGGATAATTAGAGTGTTTACTGATGTGGATCTTCTGGATCTGTTAGGCGGAGTGGGCTGGACTAGATTAACTAGTGATGAAGCAGTTATGCCGTTGATGGCTTTAAAGGTAAGTATCAGAGTCTTGTATAGTATTCTTCCGTGTGTTGGGAGCCAGTGGAGCTGCATTAAGATGGGCATAATGTGGTCAAACCTCGATGCTCCAGATAGAACTCTAGCAGCGACGTTCATGGCAAGTTGTAGAGGATTCAATGTAGACTGTGGGAGACCTTGGAGAATGGCACTGGCGAAATCAAAATGGGGAAGGATAAGAGCTTGGTATACAGTCCGGAAATCACTTGGGTCCAATAAGGATCGGAGGTGTTTGAGTGTCCGGATCTTGAAATATACGGCTCTGACAATGTAGGATATGTGTAGTTTCATGTCCAAACGTTGATCTAATGTGACTCCTAAGTATCGAATTGTAGATTTTGTTTGGAGTTCAGCTTCTCTCACTTTTATATGAGGTGGTGGGGTCAAATTTGGATTTTTTGTGATGAAGAGTACCTCCGTTTTCTTATGT
The DNA here is from genome assembly GCA_033557465.1 of Ichthyophis bannanicus. Taxonomy (NCBI): domain Eukaryota; kingdom Metazoa; phylum Chordata; class Amphibia; order Gymnophiona; family Ichthyophiidae; genus Ichthyophis; species Ichthyophis bannanicus. Next base: position 1,399,138,064 of record CM066032.1, on the reverse strand, counting down.
TGAATACGGAGGTTTTGAGATAGAAACCATTCGGACACTGCATCAAAACATTCAATGAGAGGTGAGAGGTCCATTTGCTTTGTGGAGAATGGCATGTAGAGAAGGATGTCATCGGTGTATATCTGACATTGAACATTGAAAGATCTGATGATGTTACAGACAGGTTGTACGTAAATGTTAAACATGAGAGATGATAATGATGAGCCTTGTGGAACGCCCTGATTTTGGTGGAAAGGTCAGATGTGGATGCGCAATGGCAGCTGATTTAGTTGATATGGCAGCCTTGTCCCATTATAACAATGGCTACAAATACATCTTAACAGTGGTAGACATCCTGTCAAAATATGCATGGGCTGCAAGTTTAAAATCGAAAACCGGTCATGAAGTTGCTAAAGCCTTTGAAAAAATATTTAATCTAGGTCGTATACCTGAAAAAATACAGACAGACAAGGGTAAAGAATTTTTAAATAGGTCCCTGAAGAATTTAATTAAACAAAGAGGGGGTTCATCATTTTGTAACCAATAACGATGTTAAAGCAGCGGTGGCAGAAAGGTTTAACAGGACTTTGAAATCCAAAATGTGGCGTTATTTTACTACACACAACACCTTTAGGTACCAAGACGTACTGCAGGCTTTTGTGCACAGCTATAATCACAGTTTTCACAGAACAATAAAGACGAAGCCTATAGATGTGACATACACAAATTCTCTGTAGATCTGGAAAAGAGTCTACGGTGATAGCATCAAAAGTAAGCACATCAAGAACCCCTTAAAGAAAGGAGATCATGTAAGACTTTCAAAAACTAAAGGAAAATTTGAAAAAGGTTACAAGCAAACGTGGACTGACGAGGTATTTATAATAACGGACATTTTAAACAGGGGGCAGAAAGCGACATACAAGATACATGATTATGACGGTGAAGCCATACAAGGTTCTTTTTATCCTGAAGAATTGCTAAAAGTCACCCCACAACAGGACAGAATATACCGTATCGATAAGGTTCTAAAGGTAAAAGGATGTGGCAGGAACAGATTCTACCTCGTGAAATGGAGGGGATGGCCTGTTAAATTTAACAGTTGGGTTAAAGCATCAGAGATTCAAGACATCTGATTTCTTTCTTTCTTTTGAAGCAGCATTAAAATAAAATGTAAAAAAAAAAAGAATGATTGTGGCTTTTATATCACACTGCCTAGCAATGCCTCAGCAGGTGTGTTTCCCCAAAATACCAGCTCTAATTTTACCATACAACTAGCAAGGTCTTTGAACTTACAAGGACAGTGGGAAGTAGGGCTCGTGGAAATACAATATCCCAACACCTGGGAGAATATTAAGGAAGATCAAAAGTATGTTGTCACTTCCGCAGCAGGAAATATACAGCACCACATTATAGTCAGGAGAGGACATTATGCGACCATGCAGAGTTTAGTGGAACCCATGAATAGCAACATCTATAAATCGGCACCACCACGAATCATTTATGAGCCCTATGCGCGAAGAATCCGAATAATATCGGAAGATAGGTCTGTTATTTCTGCAGATGGTGATTTGGCAACCATTTTGGGAATAGAAGCTGAAGTTAATACACAGTGTTCCCATTTTCCAGTGGATATCACGGGAGAGTTTAATACCCTCTACCTGTACACAGATATTGTAGAGCACCAGTTAGTGGCATGCCCAGACTAGTTTTTTTTTCAAAGCCACTAAAAAAATAGCTGTGGTGGGATTTGCACTCAGGTCTCTCTCTGTATTTCAGTCTGAACTACAGGACTGTCAGAATACTTCTCTCTAACAGTGAGGTCTTAAAAGCAAAATTCTATCACATAGACAGCACTGGTTTCTCTAACAAAGATGTGTTAATTGCATTTGGAAAAAAAAGCATGTATACCCAAGTGCTGTGTCTCTGCATTGTGTTCCTGCTGCTGCTACCAAAGGGTTATTTTTAACAATCAGTTCTAAATAGCCTGCAATACACATAAAAGCATTGCACTGCTTTGTGAGAAAAAAAGAACTGGGGCAGTGGAGGAGAGAAAGCATTTTTTTTTGTTTTGTTTTCCAGGATTCCTGCTTTTGCAGATGTCAACATTAACCAGAAGCAAAACACATTTCCGGAGTCAGTCACTCTGCTTCCGCTGATGTCATCGAAAAGCGACACTGTCCATTTCCGATGACACCCTGTTTCCGGTGATGTCATTTCCGATGATGTAGGCTGGGGCGTGGTTGAGGGTGGGAGGATGTGGGTGTGGCACAAATCCGCAAGTGGGCGCTGATTGGCTAATGCCAACATTGTGGGGTGTGGGTGCGGCACAAACACAGAAGTAGGCGCTGACTGGCTGATGTCATCCTTGGGGGCGGCGTGGGGGTGTGTGTCAAAGTGGGACTGTGGCCAAGCCTGGGGGCATGGATGGGCAGGGCTAACTCACCATTCACTTCTATGGGAGAGGACGTGGCACTGGAAGTGAGCGCTGATTGGCTCCTGTCATCCTTATCTCACCTATCAATCAGTTTGACGTGTAGTGTACCCATTATACTACTTACACTCACCGAAATCACCCGGGCTGTGCTTCAAGGAAAAATGCCCGACTGCCTAAAAACCTCATCCATATGCCCAACCCTGAAGAAACTGGACCTCAACCCCTCTGACCCAGCCTCATACAATCCTATCTCCAGCCTCCTATTCACTGCTAAACTCATAGAAAAAACATCTAATGCTAACTCTAAGATCACATTGACAGAAACAACCTTCTCGACCTGCAACAACACAGCTTCCACCACTTACATGGAGTGGAAACACTACTGGTCACCCTAACAAACAGCCTAATACAAGGAATACACCATGCCAATCAAGGTTTCCTATTAATTTTCCTGAATATCTCCGTGGCCTTCGATACTGTTAACCACAATATCCTTCTTCAACCACTCAGTCCACCGTTATTCAGAGCACAGTTCTACAATGGTTCACATCATATCTATCCAACAGGTACCAACAAATAAAAATTGGGCCAAACACATCTACCCCATACCGCCAAACCCAAGGAGTACCCCGGGGATCCACACTATCCACACTCCTATTCAACATCTCCCTGCAATCCCTCTGCTTAATCATCAAGTCCCACAGCCTGACCTTCCATATCTACGTGGATGACATCATGATATATGGAACATTCAACACAAAGCAACCCTCCCACTCTAACCATCAAGACTGCTTCAGAGATTTCATCAACTGGCTTAAATCCAACAATCTAGAAATCAACTACAAAGAAACAGAAGCCCTCATCATAATGAAAGACAACACTTTCTCCCCTCTCACCACCATAACTCTGAACACCACCATAGTGGAAGTCAAGATGGAACTGAAGTACCTTGGCATCATCCTGGACCACCACTTCTCCTTCAGGACACACAAGCAAAATTACAAGGCAAAAACACTGCAACGTCTCTGCCCGCTCCTAGAAACATCAGATTACTACTACAATTGGACTACTGTAACTATCTATTAAGCCTCCCACAAACCACAACAAACCCACTGTGAGTCATACTACATACAACAGCACATATCCTCCAGGGTACAATCCGCCAGGAACACATCACACCTATCCTCAAACATCTCCACTGGCTACCACTCCCCAGTCAGATAAAATACAAAACCTTCCTCCTGACATACAAAGCCATCCACGCTGACCCCCACTCACATCCACATGCTGCTCCAAACCCCCCAACCAAACAGACCAAGACAAACCTCTGCAAAGAATACTTTGGTCATCCCCCATGCCAGAACAAAAGTCAACCAACAAACCTATGCCTGAGCCTTCCAACTCTATGCACCCTCAACCTGGAAGACTGCCGGATCCACTAAGAAGCATCACTGATCTCAACACCTTCTAGAAGCGCCTAAAGACCCACCTCTTCATAGAACATTTCAGCCTCACCACATAACTCCCTGGGTCTACTCTCACTGATGTATATTATCCAGCACTATCTGTATATAACCCCCCCCCAAATGTACCAATCCCCCCTGAATTCGTATACATTGTACATAGTTGAACAACTGTATATTTATTAAATGCATGTTGTTCATAGTTATCTGTTCCACTGTCCTCGAACAGATAACTCTGTCATATAAACCGCTTTGACCCAGTGAAAGGCAGTATATATATCCAGCTAAATAAATAAATACATCATCTATCAGAGCCGTCAATAAAATCTCACTCTTGCTTCTTATTGGAAAGCCACCCTGGTTTTCATATAATAAATTCTAATCATTCAAGAAACCACTGACCTGACTACATACTTCTTTTTACATTAATTTTGCTAACATAAATAGGTTGGAAATAGTCACACATTCCTATCTGCTTCTTTCAAAATGGAAGATACTACTGCTTCTTTTAACTTTTATATTAAAAACGTGGCCATTAGCTCAGCTTCTTTCTCCTTCATCACTACTTCTACCTTCTCTCCTTGCACAGTCAACCCATGAACAACTCTAAAAAGCTCTCTCAGTTTACTCTCAGCAGTGTCAATTTCCTTTGCATATTGTTTCTTGTAACCAATTGAATATTGGCTTGTTAGATTCTTTCCTCCACAGTTGCTATTAAGGAATGTGATTTTAACCATATTATCTCTATTTTTCGAACCACCCTTTTGAGTCTTCTGTAAACTAGCTCCTCTATCTTCCTGTGCGGACTACACAAGATTTTACTGGAGCTACTTCGTCCAGAGTCTCCCCTACTGGTTCAATCCATTCCTCAAACTGTACTTTCATTGTACTTCCCATATTTCTCCTTTCCAGGGCAGCCTTCCCCCATCTTTCAATAGTCACTCTAAACATCTTTCTTGTACCTTTCTTTTCTTATTCCACCTATCCAAACCATCACATTTAAATATTAAACAATGATCAGACCAAGGGACAGGTCTAACTTCTTGAATCTTCAATAAATTATTTGTTCCTATTTCTTCTGAAATAAATATCAAAACTGAAACATGCCCTTGTTCGTGAGGGGGTTCCACTACTAGTTGGGTCAGACTTCCCACCTCTAGTCCCGATAGCACTGATTTCACTTTACCATCTCTTTGTCCTCCACATGTCTATGAAAAGCGCTTCATACCATGAAGTCAACGAATTGTAATCTCATAGCAAGAACATACTCTATTAGATTCTGTTACAAAAATAAAAAAAGGTTCATAACAAATGCAATTTTTCAATTATGGATCATGTATTTAACAAAGCCATTTTCCATTTTGTTGTATTTTGTGACTTCATCAACTACTCTTCCACACATTTCTACCCCAAGAACCATATCTTATATTAAATAGATGTAATTTAAAAAGGGACCCTTTTAAGCAGAGCTTGACAAATCCTAGGCACTAAGTTGCCAAGGTGACCAGAAATGTGTACCTGGTGCTTGGGTTTTTCTTGCTCCCCCCCCCCTTCTTTTTTAGAGATAAAAAAAACACAATCACAGGGCAAAATTCAGCAGTGATTGCAGCAAAGACCACTTCTATCTGCCTGCAGGAGATCGGATCCCTGCAGGCAGAACAAGAGAGGAAAGCCACAATAGCAGGTCTGGAAGGCAGCAGGCTGCCTGCAGGGATCCAATCTCCAATGGGCAGAAGAGTACAGCCAATTGGGGACTGCAAATAAAGAAAAAAAAAAGTTAGACAAGGGGGGTGGAGTGAAGCAGCAAAAACCTAAAGGGCCAGCAGCTTAAAAAAAAAAGTAAGAAGAATGGGAGAATTGGGAACAGGAGGGTGGGAGTACTAAGGGGGGGGGGGGAGAAGAGGAGAAAGTCCTCACCGTCTTTCCTCTCTTATCTCACTCTACACTCCCCCTCAGAAACTGCTCCTCTGGCAGATCCCTTTTATCTGTGCGCTTCTCTAGCACTGCCAACTCCAGACTTTGTCCATTCCACCTTGCTGCTACATATACCTGGAACAAACTACCTGAATCGGTGCTTTGAGCTCCTTCTCTGGCTCTATTCAAGTCCAGTCTAAAGAGCCACCTCTTTGAGGTTCTTTTGGATCCTGATGCTCCTTATTCTCTTGTCCACTACTTATGTATATCTAGTCCCCAGTTTCACTATGTGTTTTGTCTTGATTGGATTGTAAGCTCTGATGAGCAGGGACTGTGTCTTACATCTCTATGAACACTGTGTATGCCTTGTAGCACTATACAAATGATTATTATTAGTAGTAGTAATAGGAAGGGGAACAGAAAGTGGGAAGGGGTTGGAAGGGGGAAGGAAGAGTGCAAGATATTGGGGGTTAAAAGGATGAATGGATGGAGACAAAACGGCACAATGTGTATTTGCTACAAGGAACATCCCCTCTCCCCAGAACACAAACACACACAAGCACCCCACCCCCAACACCACATACTCACAAAGGCATCAAGAAAGGTACCCCAGGCTCCACACTACATACACATGCACCCCATCAGACAGGCACCCCATCTTTGCATTAAGCATACACGGGCAGCTCACCTCCGCACCACACAGACACGTAGAAGCTCCCCAGAGCTGCAGATCACATTCACACATGCACTTCAACCCTGCATCCTACTCACACAAAGGCACCTAACGCACCTAACGCACCTAACGCACAGGCACCTATGGACAGAGAAGCAAGCCACCATTGCACCACACACAAAGGAACTTGCTATCTGAAGCTATAACTGTTACCTAAAGATGCTGTGCAGTGTAGGAACTCTGGTACATGTCTCAAGACTTGAGAACATGCAAGTAGCGCAAGAGAAAACAGAGGGGTGGGGGCACTAGGAGGTCACAAGCAGTGGCTCCTAAGATTCGGCCTGGCTCCGAAATCCACACAAAATTTGTCAAAGCCTGTACTAAAGTGTGCTGTGCAGTTAGTGCACGCCTGTGGCATAATAATTAGCATGCACTTATTCATGTGCTAGCTGCATGCCTTCTTTTTGGGCAGAATCAGGGCAGAGAGTGGGTGTGATGTCTGTAGCATGCGGGATGTTGCTTTGTGCTTGCTGTCACGGCTGCTGATAGAAAGGGGACACATAACGCCACCTCGAGAGATGGCATTAAGTGCAGCCATGCTACCTTCAGTCCGGTAGTCCAGCCGCTGCCTGAACCCCCCGAGGCCTCTGGCAGCGGTCTCCTCCCACTATCCCAATCTTCACTTAGAAGAGCCCATCTGCTCCTCCCACCCCCCTGATCTGTTCTCCCTCCTCATCAGAACAAGCCCCCCTTCCCCCACTTTGCAATTCTCCTCCTATGGCAAGATTCCTGCATCTGATCCCCCACATCACAAGCACCTCAATCATCCTGTCTCTCCACCACCCCATTACTGTGAGATTGCTGCTAGGAGTCAGATGTGCCACTTTGAATCCAGGTGCCTATGGGGCAGGAATGAAGGAGGATTGCTCCTGCTCCATCAGGGAGACACCAGGAAAAACAGGGGGTAAATACTTGAGGTGGGGTCAGGATGGTTAGCGGTGATGGGGGGTGGGGAGATCAGATGCAGGAATCTTGCCATGGAATGGGGACCGCAAGTATGGACTTGATCTACTGAAGGAGGAGGGGACTGCTGCCAAAGGCATTTACCACCATCGTTCTTTTGGTGCGAGACCTGGGGGTTGAGGCAGCATCAGGCACTGTGTTACATGCATCAAGAAATAGTGCCGATGCATCCATACTATCTGACAATGCATGTAACGCAGGGCCTATGTGATAGGTGTCTGCCCTGTGCGGTAAATGCTGAGCACGCCCCCTGAATTTACCATGGAGGCTTTTCACTTTCTACGTGTTAGGTTTTGCACATAACTCACCGTAATGCACAAACGTATCGTATCTTAGTAAAAGGGCCCCTAAATGCATGTGAAACCTCTCCATCTATAAGATAATGTTCACCCTCTGGTCCCAACTTTACAAAAAGTGAGATGTCCCCCTACTTAATAGAATCAAAGTTTTCTGTTTTCTTCTTAATGCCTTCAGAGAAGCAAAACAACATGAAAGAAACAAGTAAACATGTCAACATAATATTTCAGCATTACATTTGTATTATTAGATATAAATGCGGAATAGAAATAAACTTGATTTATCAAGCGTCCCTCCCCTCCCCCGGCAAGGAATGGGGGTAACCACCTTGAGAAATCAAGGCCTATACACTTGTTGCCATTGAATGTGAAAATATTACAGATCCTTTTGAAAGTACCTAGAACTTAGAAATGACAGTAGATTTTACAACGCATCACATGGCGGTAGTGGCTGCAGACCTTGCTAACTGGACATTTACAATGTCCCAATTTCTTGACTGATGGATAAATTCACAATATTCTCCTGCCACTCTGAAAATATAGTCACTGTCTTTTGGGGCCTAATTTGTACAGGTCAGTGTAATATGCTGGCCCTTTTTATGTGGTATTTGAAATCCTAAAGCATGTTTTTCTGTTCTACCAGTAATGCTCTCTAGGATTACAAACGGGAAAATTAAAATAAAGAAACTCTGCAAATGGCAACACTGCAAGAGACAAGAGGGACTGCGTGATACTAATGGACATGGTTATTAAGGAATGTGCCAGCAGTGTGCGTTTGTGGCTGAAAGTTAGTGCAGATGCCCACACTAACATCTGGGGGCATATGCATCCATCCACTGCATCAGCACAGAAGTAATGCATCACAGCACACTAACCAGCATGTGGAAGCACTTACCGTCATCCACTGAGGTGTGGTTAACAAACAGCTACCTTCGCGATTAGTGCAAGCTCAAAATGCTACACTAAGCAAACAGCGACATCACAGCCCACGTTCCACCCATAACCCACCTGATCCCTGCCTGGTCATGTTCTGACCAGTTAGCAAAGAATTTTTAGCACGAGGTGCTGCCTTGTTAGCATAATGTGCTTACCGCATGCTAAACCCCATAGTTTGTGCATGTTAGTAAATACATCACTTTGTACTGAAAAAAACATGAAGATGTTTTGAGGTATACGTCCACTGACCAGTGTTATTTAGTCATAATATTTAGCATCTACGGTAATCACTTTATAATTTGATATGTCAGCCTCATCAGGCTGACTCGCATTTATTATTTATTTATTATTTATTTATTTATTACAGTTGCTTATATACCGCACTATTCGGTATCAGCGCGGTTTACAGTATAACAAAAACAACCTAAACACAAACTGTTTGGTTTTACATAGAACAGGAATATCAACTTGGATAATAGGGTTGAACTATATACATGAGGGGTCAATTAAATAACAGGGTTGGATTATATACATAAAATATTAGTTGCACTGAGTTATATGCAACACAATGCTTACTTTAAGACGGAATTTAAATGTAAATATTCCGTTTTGTATGCAATAACACAAGATATTATTGTAGCAAACTGTCAAAATTAGTAAACAAATCTGAACATTTGAAAAGCAGATGAAAAGGTGTACAGGAATTGGTAAATATGATCATTTAAACACAACCCTCTAGATACTGCAATTATTATAAACAAAACGGAAAAGTGGAACACCATAAAATGGAACGCAATTCCACAAAAAATATGAACTAATTCACAATCCCTAGCTTTCTTACCTTCATGTTTATAGGTCATTTCTTGGCAGCCGGAAAAATACAGACAAACGAGAGCACAGAGACAGATGAAGAACGAGAAATACATGACAAGCAGCACATATTCCATCTTGCCGATGTGAAGGAGATTCCACACTTAGTAGCTATGACTAATATATTCCATTTAATAAAGCCTGCTTCCTCAGTGCACTTCACTGCCCCTGAAACAATCAGGCAATTTTGCAGAATTTTAAAGCAATGTCGCCTTGTTTCTTGCTCCGTTTTTGCCTCACCATGCAGTTACTGCCACTCCATGATATAAACAGGGCTTTCCACTGTTCCAGCCAAGCAAAAGCAGCGCAAAGTTCAGAAGACAGGCAAGTTGACCTCAAAGCAATTCTTCATCAAAAACAACGTTAATCTACAGAGAATTTTTTTTTTGTTGTTTGGACTGTGATGTTCTCTTTGTCAGCTGCAATTATCATCAGTTTCTGTGGCCGTCTTAACTCTGATAGCGCAGAAGAACTGAGGAGCATCTAAGACATTTGCTGAGTCTCTGCTGATTACATGGTCACCTTTGATTTCTAAAGCCCCACCCTTCTTAGTTGTTCTATACTTCTCAGCAGACCTGTTCAGGTTGTTGGCAGTGTTTTACATATGATCTCGCACATCCCCTGACAATTCCAGGAGTGCTCGGCAAAACTGCAGTAGCAACAGTAACCCAGTATGCTCAAGATGCATGAGCAAACAAACAGAAAATCTAGTTATTTTAGGAAGAAATATCATGTGTGCCTTTCAAACTGCTCTTAGATGGGTAGAGAGATGGTAAAAAAATTAAGACATTTTTAAAAAACTAGCATGAAAAAAAAAATCTGGAAGGTAAGGAAAAGGAAGAATAAGAAAAAAAATCTGGATATCTATGGGATGCCTGACCCCGCAAGAATCAGAAAAAAACCAAAGCAAAGGGTTATAGCCCACTACTGTAGAAGAAAAAGTGGGAATAGTCTCAGGCAGATGTTTTCAAATGAGCTTACATTGATCATGCTGCTTGGAAGTATCACCTGATGTAGCTCTGGGAAGTGCATGATCCAGAATTCCCTAAATTAGGAAAGTGGAAAAATGGCTTTGATATTTAGTAATGGTAACCAGAATTCTTTGAAGACAAGTAAATCATTTTGTTCGGCACTGAAAGGGTAGTTACTCATCTGTAACAGGTGTTTTCCTAGGACAGCGGGAATCAGTCCTCACGTGGGTGAAGTTGGCGCCAACGGAGCCCGCATGGAAGCATCTCCCCAGCTTTCAAAGAAAGCCTTTGGGAGATGCACCATGCATGCGTGGTCCCCTTTCAGCCCAAGGGTGCCATCTTACCTCAGTCCAATGACATAGCTAAGATGGCAACAAAATTATAATACAGTAAAGAAGCAACTCCAAGGGGAGGAGGGAGGGTTCTGACTGGTGAGTAACCACGCTTTTTCCGGGAACAAGCAGGAAGTCAGTCCTCACATTTGGGACTCCCTAGCTTCAGGCTACCGAGAACCTGTAAAAAAAAATGCCATTGTGATCTGCAAAGGATGAGCTCTGAGCTGCAGCCGTTGAGTCCCAGCTGAGAGACTCTTGCAAAACCCAAGTGTCTGGCGGGAAACCAGCATCCGGAAGCCTGAACACAGAAGGGTCGGAGGGCAGGAGTTGCCTACACCCCGAAGAGATTACGGAGTAAGGCCTGGCTGAAGGCGCTGTCCCATCGGTACTCTCTCTCCAGGCAGTAGTGAGCTGTGCAAGCCCCGATGCCTGCAGCGGCCACTCTGGCTAAGGACTTGAAGCCATCATATGCTGCTCAGGATAAAATCTTCAAGCACTCCTTGACTGCAGAGTCCAGAGACTTGAAACTCTGGAGGGGTTCCCCGTCGAGGCCTGCCAAGAAACCAGCAAGCTCCCTCGCCAGTTCTTTGAGGTACATGCTGATGTACAGTTGATAGGATTGGACTCGGCATGCAAGCATCGAGCCTTGGAAGGCCTTTTGGCTGAGGGCTTCAAGGGTCTGGGCCTCCCTGCCGGGGGGCACCGGATAGTGGGGCCTTTTGGCTCTTGGGTCTGTGCATGGCAGACTCAACAACCATTGAGTTGTGGGGAAGTTGGGTCTTCTGGAACCCAGGGCCTCGGTGGACTCAGTACATGGAGTCGAGTCACCAGCTTATAATGGGCACCAACGCTGGTGTCTCCCACATATGGAGAAGGAGGTGCTCGAGGATCGGAGAGACAAACACTCCAGTTCCTCCGTGCGAGGGTCCTCCTCCACTTCCTTCTCAATGGCAGGCACTTTAGCCATTGTCCCACACAAAGTCGAGGAAGGAGACGTCCTCGGGTGGGAAACAGCACCAGGATGCTGGGGGAGATGGGTCCAAGGGCACGTCACCGAGTGTTGGGGACTCCTCGTCCTCAGTCTCCCAATCTGACTCGAAGTCTGAGGTGCCATGGTCTCCGTGGTGTAGGCCCAAGCCCGAGTGTCCACAACCTCCGGAAGACCTACAGTTCGAGTAATGTGCACGTGCCAGAGAGGACCAGTGTCCCGAGGAACAGGACTGGGACCTCATCCAATGCTGATAGCTCTCTTGAGGCCGGTGGCACTCGAGGATCACCTCAACATCCGGGGAGGCCCGTGATGTCGAGGGTCCCATCATCGGGGCAGATAAACCAGACATGAATGCCCGCTGCTGGGCCATGAGGGCAGAGATACTGCAGTCTAAGGCCACCACCCTGGTCTCCATTCCAGTTGGCTCCGCAGCCTTCAACATGGGCACTAAGGAATTCGGGCCTGGCTTCGACTCCATCGATGGGGAGTCCTCAACGTGGATGGTCTCGGGTGTCCTAGGCTAGTCACTAGGTGCTGACAACTCCTTTTGGGGCAGCCTGTGAGGCCGCTCCCGTTCTGATCCTTCGGACTCATGCCGGAGACTACAGGGCCTGGAGTGGGATTTCCCATCTTCCCGGACCCGTTCTCCGAGGTGGTCTTCGAGGATTTTGACTTCTTGTATCCCACCTCCAGGGATTTCCTCTCTGAGGACCCGTGGCTGCGGGACTCCAAGGCAGCCTGGGCCTCACAGGCACCAAGGTACCGGAGGGGGCCCTGGAGCGTGGTGTCACCGGAGACTCCAGCGCAGTCAGACTTGTGAAAAACTTTTCCTGCTGCAGCTGGCAGATCTTGATGGCCTTTGGGGTCATGGTCCTACAAAGTTCGCAGTCCGAGTCATCATGTTCCGGCCCAAGGCAGCAGTCATGTGGGTCTGTGAGAGACATTATCATACCGCACCGATCACATTTCTTGAAGCCACTGGAGGCCATCGGGGAAAAAGGGGCCCTGCCACCTGGCATAGGTCCAAGGCATGCAGCCAAAAAAGGCCATAAGTGCCAGTTGAGGGATGCCTCGAGAAAAAAAACAAAAAACAAAGGAACAAACCCAAGGAGCAATACCAAAGAGAGCTGGCTTGGGGGGCGAAAAAGGAACCAATATGCATACTGGACAAGATAAGAAAAAAAAATTACTTTTTCTGGGGAAACTGGACAGATGTCTGGAGGGCTCCATGGAAAAAAGGAGACTGAAGCGAGATGGGCAGGAAGGGGACCATGCATGCGTGGTGAATCTCCCAAAGGCTTTTTTTGAAAGCTGGGGAGATGCTTCTGCGTGGGCTCCATCGGTGCCAACGTCACCCCATATGCGAAGACTGACTTCCTGCTTGTTCCTGGTGAAACCTATTACTGCACCTGTGAGGGATCCAACTGATTGGATCAGCAATATGGTCATAAAAGAAAAGCCCGAAACTTATGGTTATATCACACCTGTGAGGACCCTACTGATTGGATCAGCAATACGGTCATAATAGAAAAGCCCAAGAAATGGAAAATTAGACCTTACCTGCTAATTTACTTTCATGTAGTCCCTCCGGTCCAGTCCAGACAAATGGGTCCAGCCCAGACAAATCAGCTGGGGACTGATTAAGTAAATTTTTCAGTGATGTCACCCTATAACCTGCAAGGCTGCTCCTCATCTCCTCAGTACATCAATGATAAAGCAGCCAAAAACCACTGAACTAATAACAAAATTGGAACTCGCAGAACTGAACCATTCCGCAACACCCCACATATGTGAATTCATTTACTTTGTTTTGTTTTGTTTTTTCCTCAAATATTTGTGCAATACTGTGGCTAGCTACAAGCCACGGCCAGAAAAGATGGCCACAGACTGATGACAGTCCTGGCGGCTAACCAGAAGAAACCAGTCCAACTACTCCATCCACTAGTGGGCTCGTGTGACAGACATGGGCAGGTCCTGGACTGAACCAGAGGGACTACATGAAAATAAATTAACAGGTAAGGTCTAATTTTCCCTTCGTTCACTTCCCTCCGGCCCAGTCCAGACAAATGGGATGTACCACATCAGTACCTATGGATGGGAGAGACCTGCAAGCCCTGCACTTAACACTTGAGCACCAAACTGCACCTCCTGTGCCACCTGCACATCCAAGCGATAGTGCCTGGCAAATGTATGCAAAGACCACCACATCACCACCGGGCAAATGTCCGCTGGTGCCACCAAACTAAATTCTGCCCAAGACACTGCCTGGGCACGAGTGGAATGGGCATGAAGTCCCATCGGTATGAGCCACCATTTAAGAAGATAGGCTGAGGCAATGGCCTTCACCCACTGAGAGATGTACACCTTAGAGGCCACTTCCCCTTTACACGGCCCTCCAAACAGTACAAAGAGACTGAATACGTTTCAGGTAAGCCTTTAATACTCTCTGAAGATCTAATTTATGGAGTTGCCCAATGGAATCCCACTCCCCCATCATTGTAAATGCTGGCAATGCACCACCTGATTGACATGTAAGGGGGAAACCACCTTAGGCAAAAAGGATGGAACGGTCTGCAACATCACTCTCTTTATCCAGGACCAGAAACGGTTCCTGGCACAAGGCCTGCAACTCTGAGATAAGACAAGCCATTACATGTTGCATATGGGCAGAGAGCTACTGCCTCCTAGCAGAGGGAGTATGACCTTGTGCCCCCTTGCTTGTTCACATAGAACACTGCAACTTTATTGTCTGCAGTGCTGCAGCCAGTGGCAAAAGGCTCAGAGAGTCAGGAATATCTCCTGGAGCTCCAGAAGGTTGATCTGCAGAACACCACCACTAAGAACACCACCTTCAATGTCAAATCCTCTAGCGTGGAGTGGCTGAAGGGTTCAAATAGAGGGCCTGTCAAAACAGACAGCACAATATTAAGATCCTGAGGGGAGACACGGTCCTCCCCGGTGGCCGGATCTGCTTTACCACTCATAAGAAACGCAAAATATCCGAATGACCTGCCAGCGAGATCCCCTGTACCTTGCCTCAGTAACAGGATAAGGTGGCTTCCTGGACTTCAAAGAATTCAAGACCAGACCCTTATCCAGCCTGGCCTGCAAAAACACCAAGATATCCACTACTGACGCTCCCAACGGGCATATGGCGGTCCTCTCACCAACCTTCGAAGATACGGTAAACATGGATATAGGACAAGGAGGTAGACTTCTTCCTCGCCCTCAACAACATGGCAATCACTCCCGACGTGTAGCCTCACTTCAAAAACCTCACCCGCTACAGGGCCTGGCTGAAAGCTAGAATCGATCCACCCGTGGCATTAGGATTGGCCTCTGTGCCAACAGATCATCTGTTGCCACGTCCCACCCACCAACAACCTGATCAGGTCCGCTTACCATGGATGATGAGGCCAATCCGGGGCCACTAGGATCACCTCACTCCTGTGCTGCACAATGTGCTGCAGAAGCCGCCCAATCACGGCCCATGGAAGAAAGACATAAAGAAGACCTTCTTGTGACCATGGTTGCATTAGGGCATTCAGCTCTTCTGACATCTTTTACCTCTGTCTGCTGAAAAAACAACTGGCCTTTGTGTTCTCCACCGATGCCGTGAGGTCCATCACTGGAGTCCCCTGCAATCCACTATGCCCCTGAATGCTGAATCTGCCAACACCCATTCCGCTAAATTTAAGCGATTCCTGCTCAGGTAATCTACCTTATGTTGTCCTTTCCGGCCACGTAAGCAGCCGACAGCACTAGTAAGAACTTCTTGACCCACTCTAGAATGGCTTCACTTCATCCGCCAGCTGGATATTGCCTGTGCCTCCCTGACTGTGAGGTAGGCCACCGTC
The DNA here is from genome assembly GCA_033557465.1 of Ichthyophis bannanicus. Classification (NCBI taxonomy): domain Eukaryota; kingdom Metazoa; phylum Chordata; class Amphibia; order Gymnophiona; family Ichthyophiidae; genus Ichthyophis; species Ichthyophis bannanicus. Next base: position 1,399,122,322 of record CM066032.1, on the reverse strand, counting down.
AAGGCATTGTCTGAGAACACTTGAACCTCCTGATGTTTGAGGAGTGGCGCAAATTTTTAAAACACTCGCCTGACCACTCTGATCTCCAGATGATTGATGCACCAAGAGCTCTCTTGCTGTGTCCACTGTCCCTGAGCCACCTTGGAGCAGCAATGTGCTGCCCAACCAACTAGACTGGCATCCTTGGTCACCACAACCAAGTCTGGGTGCTCCAATGACACTCCCATCTGTAAATTGCCCTTGGTCAGCCACCACTGCAATGCAGACCTGGTGTCCCCCAGACACTGAAGTCAGCAGGACAACGGATATGACTGAGGGGATCACCTGGAGAGCAAGGCCCTTTGCTGTGGTCTCATATGAGCTCTGGCCAGCCGCTGTCAGTCCAAAAATCTGTAGGTAATGCTATGCTGATGGCCTCGACATCCACAGGAAATGACGAAGCATGCTCTGCAGCTTCTCTATCCTTTGTTCTGGGAGGGATACTATCCCTGCCTCCATATCGAAGCTCGCTCTGAGGGATATCAAATGTTGATCACCAAACCCAGCCCTTGTAGAAAGGTGATCACCCTCCGAGTTGTCTTCCAACTCTCAGCTTCCGACTTCGCTTGCATGAGCCAGTCATCCAAATATGGACAGACCAGAATGCCTTCCTTCCAGAGTGCCGTCACTGCCATCATATCACCTTGGTGAATGCTCTGGGTGCTGTTGCTAACCCAAAGGGCATAGCCTGAAACTGGAAGTGGCCCATGAACTTTGCAAAATGTAAGAACTTCTGATGTTCTGACATATGGGAATGTGGACATAGGCCTCGGTGAGATCTTTAGGAACTCTCCCTTCTGAACCACCACCATGATGGAATGCAACGTTTCCATGTGAAACTGGGGCATCCTCAAGGACTGATTGATCTGCTTGAGGTCGGGAATGGGATGAAATGCACCGTCTTTCTTTGGTACCATGAAATAAATGGAGTAATGACCACAGCCATACTGGTTGGCGGTACTGGTGCTACTGACAACAGCTCCAGCTCTAGAAGGTGCTCTAATGTGCTCTTTACTGCCCTGATTTTGCAGGGAGACTTGAACGGCAACATCATAAAAGCATCCACCAGAGAATACTGGAACTCAAGGGTGCTGGTGTTGAGTATAATCTCCAGTACAAACTGGTCTGAGGTGATATGGACCCAGGAGTGAACAAAACGCTGAAAATGGCTCTAATGCATTCCACCCCCCTCACTTCATTCAGTGGAGGAGTAGCCTAGTGGTTGGGGCAAGGTACTTCAGGTCGGAAGGTCGGGGGTTCAAATCCCACTAGAGGACAGCAACCTTGGGCCGGAAGGACTGGGGTTTCTAGTCCCACAGGTGCTCCTTGTGGTCTTGGGCAAGCCACTTAACCCTCCATAGCCCATGTTCCCTGTAAAATAGTTATCTCCAAGTTATAATGCCCTGTTCAATGTAATTTCAGTTTGTTCAATGTAAACCGCACTGATGCAGAATAGCGCGGTATATAAGAGAATGTAAATAAATAAAATAAATAAATTGGGGCGTTTTGGCTGAACTGGAAATAGCCAAGTAGAAACCCCGACCTGTTCCACGACTTTGAAAGGACTGATCCCGGTAAGGGAATCACCCCCCCTTTGTGCTAGTGCAAAGCGCGCCATACAAAATCTGCATAAGTCCCGTGCTCCTCCACTGGATTGAGATGCCTGCCCTCTGCCACCCCAGGGCTTATCCTCTGGGAGCCTACCCCCCTTGGAATCTCTGAGGTCCTTAATCTACTCCTTAAGAGGATCTCCAAACAACAGCTTAAACCTTAGAGAGCAGCTTGCTGAGTCTAATTTTGGAAGAAACATCTGCGGACCAATTCCTTAACCACAGGAATCGTCGTGCCACCACCACTAAGGCCATACTCTTGGAGGAAGAGCACACTAAATCATAGCATAAATCTGACAAGTAGGCCAAAGCTTGGGTGTTGTTGAAAAATACTATCTTGGAAGCCCAGGCCAGCTGTATTCCATGCTTTAAGAAAAGTGGAAGGAAGTCCAAAAAACTGCCAGCATGGTTTAAAGGTGAGGTCAGAGAGGCTGTTGTTGCCAAAAAAGCATCTTTCAGGAAATGGAAAAAAGAGCCAAACGACGAAACCTGGAAACAGCACAAGCACTGGCAAGTCAAATGCAAGGCATTGATAAGGCAGGCAAAGGGAGAATTTGAGAAAAAGCTTGCTGCGGAAGCAAAAACGCGAAATAAAGACTTTTTCAAGTACATTCGTAGCAAAAAACCTGTGAGAGAGTCAGTAGGTCCATTAGATGATATAGGGGTTAAAGGGGCACTAAGAGGCGACAAGGCGATAGCGGAGAGACTGAATGAATTCTTTGCTTCGGTCTTTACTGAGGAAGATGTAGGGATGTTACCCATGACTGAAGTGGTATTTAAAGGTGCGGAAGAATTGAAGTAAATATCGATACATCGGGAAGATGTATTACAACTATTAGATAAACTGAAGAGTATCAAATCACTTGGCCGGATGGTATACATCCAAGGGTGTTGAAGGAACTGAAATTTGAGATTGCAGACCTGCTATTAGTAATCTGTGAACTATCATTAAAATCATCTTTAATAACTGAAGATTGGAGGATCGCCAATGTAACACCAATTTTTAAAAAGGGTTCCAGCGGTGATCCAGGAAACTACAGACCGGTGAGCCTGACGTCAGTACCGGGAAAAATGGTAGAAACCATCATAAAGAATAAAATTACTCAGCATGTAGATAGTCATGGCCTAATGGGAGACAGCCAACATGGCTTTAGAAAAGGAAGATCTTGTCTTACTAATTTGTTATGTTTTTTTTGAAGGTGTGAATAAACAGATGGACAAAGGTGAGTCTGTTGATATAGTGTATCTGGACTTTCAGAAAGCCTTTGACAAGGTACCTCCATCAGAGACTTTTGGCAAAACTAAAGAGTCATGGGATAGGAGGCAGAGTACTACTGTGGATCAGGAATTGGTTAAAAGATAGAAAGGGTAGGGCTAAATGGCCAATTTTCCCAATGGAGAAAGGTGAATAGTGGTGTACCCCAGGGATCTGTGCTGGGTCCGCTGCTTTTTGACATATTCATAAATGACCTGGAAAGTGGAATAACGAGTGAGGTTATCAAATTTGCAGATGACACAAAACTATTTAAAGTTGTTAAAACCCAAGAGGATTGTGGAAAATTGCAAGAGGATCTTGATAAATTGGAAGAATGGGCATCAAAATGGCAGATGAAATTTAATGTGGACAAGTGCAAAGTTATGCACCTAGGGAAGAACAACCCAAACTATGGTTACATGATGCAAGGTTCCACGTTAGGAACCACCACCCAGGAAAAAGACTTAGGCGTCATTGTGGATACCATGTTAAAACCCTCAGCCCAGTGTGCAGCAGCAGCCAAGAGAGCAAATAGAATGCTAGGTATGATAAGGAAAGGAATGGAAAATAAAACAAAAGATATTATAATGCCTCTATATCATTCCATGGTGAGACCGCACCTTGAATATTCTGTGCAATTCTGGTCACCGTATCTTAAAAAGGATATAGCGATATTAGAAAAGGTTCAGAGAAGAGCCACCAAAATGGTAAAGGGGATGGAAGGCTACTCCTATGAAGAAAGGCTAAAAAGGTCAGGGCTCTTTAACATGGAAAAGAGACGGCTGAGGGGAGATATGATAGAAGTCTATAAATGAATGAACAGAGTGGAACGGGTAAATGTAGATCGGTTATTTACATTATCAGAATATAGAAAGACCAGGGGACATGGAATGAAGCTACAGGGTAAACTATTTAACACTAATAAAAGAAAATATTTTTTCACTCAACGTGTAATCAAACTCTGGAATTTGTTACCAGAGGATGTAGTAAAGGCTGTTAGTGTAGCTGGGTTTTAAAAAGGTTTGGACAAGTTCCTGGAGGAAAGGTCCATAAACCATTATTAAGAAGGGACCCAGGATATCAATGCTTGACCCAGTACAAGCATTGTGGAACCTGTGTCTTTTGGGGAAACTGCTAGGTACGTATGACCTAGATTGACCACTGTTGGAAACAGGATATTGGGCTTGATGAACCTTGGCCTGACCCAGTATGGCATATCTTATGCTCTAAAGCAATTGCCAACATGGGTGACTTGAGGGGTTCTGGTAACTCACCCCTGAGGTGGTCAGGCAATGCCTGGACTCAGTGCATGCACGTCCTGGCCACCTACACACCATAGATGGAGGCCTGCAAGAACAGCGCCGGTCAGCTTCAACAGGAACTCCAAGCTATGATCCTGCGGATTCTTGAGGGCTGCCACCCCCTCCACGGGAATTGTGGTTTTCTTGGTCACTGCCGTGACCAAAGCATCAACCTTAGGAGACATAATTCCTTCTTCGCCTTGGGTACCGGGTACAGATGACGCATCATCTGACTCCTTCTTAATCCCGCTTCTGGGATATCCCATTCCACCTCTATCATCTGCATGATAGCCTATGAACTGGGAAGGAATTCTGTGGAGCATGCTGTCAGCATACATCAGCATGACATTATGCCTAGCATAGGTGTCATGGCTTTTTCCCAGACCTTGGATTTCAAGCAGCTTTGTTACTCTGGTGATGTCAGTCTCCAAACTTAATGAGGGTAGTTTACAAGATGAGATTAGCTCTGACCCCCTGGTGATGTCAGTCTCCGGGCCTGATGAGATTGGTCTGCAGCCCCTCCTTGCTAAATCAAGTGTTAGCAGACCTCAAAGGGAGGTGCTGGAAACAATAGCAGACCTCAAAGGGAGGTGCTGGAGAACTCTCTCTCTATTCATCGGACATGAAGGACAGGAGGCTCTGACAATCACTTCTCTTTACCCATCCCCCCTCTCTCTCTCTCTGATCTCTCTCACACACACATGCACACACATAGAGTCTTTCATATACTCTATTCTCTCTCACACTTCACACATGCACACACACACATAGATTCATTGATGCACACTGAAGCAGCTCTATAACAACCACTATATAACTCTGTTCTGTACCTATGTAATAAGCCTATTTCGATATAAAACTCTTTTTCCAAGCCACACCAATTTTGGTTGTCTTATTTTTGCTGCTTACCCTACTGTCTCTTTGAAATGAACCCAGGACCAAATGGAGCGTAGCCAAAAGTGGAGAGCAGCGGTGGAAGATTACATTTACCAGAAAATTACATTTATGGGGGCCGTCTCAGACTTCACAGCAGATCTCCAGTTGGGTAAGTAATAATTTTGTTTGATACATTAAAGTGGATTTCAGACAGGGTGCGACAGGAAAATCAAAAGCCCTTGTGACCATGTACAATTGACAATTTTGGTTACAGGCTGGATTTAGTGAAAAGTTCCAGTGATACCTTTGTTTTGTGGGTTAGACAAGGTGAGATTTTTATTGTGAAAAGGCTCTGTAATAATCCTGAATTTTAATATTACCTACACCTAGGGACATTACATAGAGTGGCTTGCAATTTTCTTATTTGTAGGTAGAGGCTTGTTACGGTTTGTTACAAGGCACAGATTTTTCTCTAGTATTTGAGCTGCTAAGAAAAGACAGAGAGATAGTCCAGCTTTAGTTTGGAAGTGGTACACAGTTAAACAGTCCCTCATTGAATACAATATACATCTTTCCTGGTAACACTATTACCTCCTGTCCCTTTGCCTTTTATTTCTCAGTCTCCTGTCAGGTATAACTGACAATTCTGTTAATCTCCTAACACCCTTCTTACTATAATTTCATCCTGAACTTCCACCCTGTTAAAAGGTGGTAAGCACTTTTTTATTCAGGTATAATTTTAAGGCGTGGTCTTTATGCCAGTACTCTTTACTGAACACCCATAAAATTTATGCCATTCCAACTATAATTCTACGTCTCACTTCTTCATAAAATGAGAGCACCTCCTCGTGGCCCATTTGAGAGATTGCAAATAGATCATGTGGGCCCTCTTCCGTTAACAGTTAGGAAAAATAGATTTTTGCTCACTGTTGTTGATTCCTTTTCTCATTGGGTAGAAGCATTCCCTGTCCCAGATCAAACTGCTCGAACCACTGCAGAAATCCTAACTATGCAATTTTTTACACACTGGGGCATTCCCAAGACTATTGATTCTGATAATGGTCCTGCATTTGTTTCTTAGCTCATCAAGGAATTGTTTGATTTTCTAGGCATAGAACAACGACTCCACATTCCGTACCATCCACAGGCAGCAGGGCAGGTAGAAAGAATGAATCAAACAATTAAGGCCCACCTCAGCCCTATGCTTAATCTAACCGGGGAAAATTGGGATCTGGTGCTCCCTTTAGTCCTTATGCGTATCAGAGCTAATGTCTGTAAATCCACAGGTTTTGCACCCTATGAAGCCTTAATGAAGGCCAATGCAACGGTGGGAAAATATGCTGCATCCTTTTCTTCCAGAGGACCAGACCGTAATTCTCACCAATGAGTGGATGAAATTCATGCAAGAACATCTAAAAGAAATTCAGACCACTGTGCTAGCTAACACAGAAAAAGCTAGAGATTATTTGCAGGAGGTACATGCAAAAGGTTCTGATTTAAGGCCCCTCAAGGTTGGGAGTAAAGTGATGATTCTGAGACCTAGACCAAACCTCCCCTTTGGAACTGCAAAGTGGGAAGGACCATACTTAGTTACTGATACCTTAGGTCCAAGCCTATACCAAATCCTAATGCCCGACAACCAGCAGTATTAGAAACACATCACCCAGTTGAAACCATATGGGTAATATGTGTTTTATCAGTCTTTGTTTTCAGATATCACCTGAAGACAGCACGGACAGCTGCTTTCTGAAGACAGCACGGACAACTGCTTTCTAAACAAAAGTCTCTTGAGGAGGGTAACTATTTACTTCTGCTGTATAATTGATGTGTCCTATATAATGGACATGTGTCTATTAGTTATGTAAATAAGTAGTAAACATTATTTCTGTTGTTGCATAGTATAAGTGGGGAGCACTAGTTTACTCCCTAGTAGAGTGAAACAAGTTAGCTTTTATTATGTCTCGGTTTCCTGTTGTTCTTGTATCTGCTCTCTTCTACCCCAGTCTCATTACAGGAACTATCATCCGAATATGCACGATTGGCTGGGCTAACTCCACAGGTGGGGCATATCGCTATCAAGAAATACCCCCGCCTTTCCCGGAAGGAAAGGATCTGGTCATCCTGAGTTTCTGTTCCATACAGGACAAGCCAGTGTTCTACTCATTAAGCATCACTCAAGTACAGTGGGAGCCACCAGTTTCCACTTCTCTAGAAAGGACACAAGAATTGAGGGCACCTCCAGAACATTACTTTCTAGGTGCTCCTGCCTTGATTTTGTACAATATTTCCTGTCAGGACAGAGGTACCTGGAAAATAAATTATACATGGGTTGTGAGTGATCAACAGCACATCACTGAGACTTCATTCCTTTTGGATGTATCTTGTTTACCTACCACCCCTCAATGCTCAATACTTGGTTTGATATGCAGGCAGTAACACCCCGAGCCAAGCAATTTCGACACAAGCGTGAATTAATTGATACAATTTTAGGTGGCACAGGGACTGCACTGGGTGCCCTTAATATAATTGATATAGAGGTGCTCCGTAATAAAATGGGATCCACTGCTCAGCATGCTGCTGATGGTTTTACCTCACAACATATTATTAATGAAGCTTCCTCTAAACTGTCCAATGTAGTTGTAGATACCTTTGCTCTTATATCTCCCATTATAGAACAGAAAATTGTTATCCTGTTGTTAATATTGGGGTGCAGTTTGATAATATGCTTATGTATCCTGTGGACCATCTCACATGGGTACAGCCACTGGACGACACCTGGACTTCATTCAAGCCGATGGACCCCAGTTTGTGTGAGCAGACTACATTTCAGTTCAAGTGTCAACCTCACCAGTTTAAAGAGGCTGACACCTCCTGCTGGAACAATTCCTCCTCTTGCTCCCTGACTGTTAAGCTCTCATATTCCCTGACTACCTCACACAGTTTGTATTACCTTGGAGCTGGACACTTTTGTTTTCATCTGTTCTTTCCCCAGAATGTTTATTTTTCGATTGCTCCCAGAATGCATGACATCCGCCTTCCCAAGAACACTTTGTTGTACAGTTCAAACTATTTACCAAACAATACCTGGTGCTGTCATACACCACTGATCTCCATCACCATTAATGGGACAACTTATTCCACACCGCTGGTTACCAATGACTCTATGGACATTCCAGACTTTATCTCATATGCTGTGCATCCATTACCACTTGGCATGGGAGAAGAGACACTACATAAACTGCTCAACTTAACAGAACTCCATGCCTATATTGATCACCTTAAAACAACATCCACTGAAGTGAATCACACCATCGCTTATAAGAATGGACACATTCAACAAATTGTTGGACACGTGCTACAAGATGCTCATGTGTCTGTGTGGGAATTGTTATTTGGTTACTCACCTACTGCTGATCATGTCTTTAATGTTTTTATTCACCCTATTATTATTTTAACTGCTGTACAAATATTGCTATGCATTATCATAATTTTCCTGTGTTGTAAAATGAAACAAATGTACATCTCCTTGCAGCGAATGTCCTACAGAACATCAACAACATTTTAAGGTAGTTACACTGAATTTCTCCAGCATGTACCCCTACATCCAAGCTAATTTGGCCTGCTAATTTGGCATTTCCTATTACATTGAATACCAGAGTCAGCTGCAGTCTAGTATTGCTTCCTATCCTCACTCATAGCATCCTGGTACCTTTCGGCTTTAACCTCCTCAGAAATTCCAAATTCCTGCAGCCCTTATGCACTGTTCACTCTCTCTAAGACGGGCACTGAGGTAGCATATTGGGTTCCCCCTCCTCCCCCCAGTAGTGGCTGCCCTACCTAAGACACGAGGTTTGGACTCATAAGGGGACTTGTTTATCTCTAGAACACTAGAGACAGTACTGTGCAGGACAGGGGACCTGCTGGACATAGCAAGGTATTTAATACAGGAGGTATTAGACAAGCTGCCTACCATCATGTAATTGCAGCTGGGACAGATACCACAGGTTTGCTTCCACCATTTCCAGGCACAAATAATAAATAAAAATAAAAAAGGTGTGGGAGATGTCAGCATACATCAACATGACATTATGCCTAGCATAGGTAGATGTCAGCATACATCAGCATGACATTATGCCTAGCATAGGTGTCATGGCTTTTTCCCAGACCTTGGATTTCAAGCAGCTTTGTTACTCTGGTGATGTCAGTCTCCAAACTTAATGAGGGTAGTTTACAAGATGAGATTAGCTCTGACCCCCTGGTGATGTCAGTCTCTGGGCCAACCACTATATAACTCTGTTCTGTACCTATGTAATAAGCCTATTTCGATATAAAACTCTTTTTCCAAGCCACACCAGTTTTGGTTGTCTTATTTGTGCTGCTTACCCTACTGTCTCTGTGAAATGAACCCAGGACCAAACGGAGCGTAGCCAAAAGTGGAGAGCAGCGGCGGAAGATTACATTTACCAGAAGATTACACATGCATGCCCTGCAGAAGTGGGTCCATAAGAGGAACCTCCTCCTGAGTTGTCCAAAAAGGAATGTTTAATGCGGCTAATAACTGGGAAATGAGTGACACGAGTTCCTCTTTACAAAATACCCTAACAATAGCTGGATCCTCACTTGGTGGAAGGTCTCCTTTCTCTTCCAGGGTTTCCATGTCTTCCCCTTGTCTGGAGAGACCCTCCCCAGGATTCTCAAGCTCTGCAGAGACAGCAGACCCCAGTTCTCCTCTTCTGCCAGTTCAGCGCACCTTCTTCACTTTTGCCATTCCCAATCGGTCTCTACCCCTAAGGGGTACTTCAGCCCTGTGTCCCCAGACAAGAGTCGACCTGGACTCTTCCCCTGCTGCAACTTATAAGCCTTGTGCAATAGTAAAATAAATTCTGGAGAGAAAAGGGAACTCTCATCCAAGCCCTGTTCAGGCTCCTGGGAGTGCTGCAAAGCTCCCCTTGAAGCTGCTGCCTCAGGTGCTCCCTCTGAAATGGCTGCCACAGAACCTGAGCTGTCAAATAAAATGGCCATTGGGAGGGAATCTCAGGAAAATTCCTGCCTCTGCATAAGGGCTGAAACAGCCTGATCTGGGTGGCCCAAAGGAATCCCAAGGTTCCTATGCCTCCTGTGACCCTCCCGGGCATGGACTAATCCCCTCTCTGTGCTCTTCAAGCTTGCAGCTCTCTCTCTCACATGACTTGCAACAACCTGCCTGAAAGAGAGAGCCACGGTGTGCACATGTGGCCACATTAGCTTAGTTCCCAGCATCGCTACTGAGAAGGCCCAGCTCCCGCCGTGCAATCACTGCCAAAAACAGCACATACCACAAACCTAATTAATCTGTTCTATACAGAGAAAAGAATTTCATTACTGCTGCCATCGGGGCCCACTGACGCCGACTCAATGACTCACAGCGGTTCCCCAGGGATCTCCTCCCACCTACTGAAGGATTCTCGAGTGGCTGCCATGTACCAAGGAATTTAATGTAACACTGCCTGTTTTTTTTTTTCAACAATGGTATGCCCCAAATAAGAGCTGCCTGAGTCCCCACTAGGTACAGTTCTGCTCTTCCCCAACAAATTACCGCTATTAGGCTCAGGTGACTAAATGCTTTACAGCCCAGAAAACTTGAAGGGATGTGTCCCAGCTGCTGGAGACTGAAATGCTGAGGAGATGAGGCACAGCCTCATAGGTTATAGGGTGACATCACTGAAAAATTTACATAATCAGTCTCCAGCTGTTGGAACAGACACAACCCATTTGTCTGGACGGGACCGGAGGGACGAGAATGAACTGAGAATTTGTATTGATCTAAAGTTTCTAACCTTGGAGTGAAGTGATCACATTATTATGCCAACACTCAAAAGACGTCATATAAAATGCCCAAAGCTCACTTATTTACACATTCTGGACTCTGCTAGAGCAGGAAAAGATGACAAACTGATCTGGCATCTCTGTAGCACCAGAGGTGTATCAACAGATGCAGCATTTTGGCTGGGAATAGTGGCTTTGAATCAGTAGCAGATGACATCCCCATAGTTGGCTGTGGTGACTCTGATGAGGAGACAGAGCATGACAATGACCATGGCAACAACCTCTTAGCCCTAATGGATTACTGCAGACAGGTAAAGCTACGGCTTAGTGTGAACAAATTAGAATTCAAGGTGAAGGAAGTCTACTTCCATTGATATATCCTGTCTTTACAGGGCCTGAAAGAAGACCCAGATAAGATTATAGCCATGCAGGATATGCCACTGCCTGCAGATGCAAATTCTGTGCTGTGCTTCACTGGGTTTGTAACTTATCTAGCAAACTTCATGCAATGTCTGTCTGAGATATGTGAACTCTTGAGAAGACTTTTGGATAGGTATGCAGTTTGGCACTGGTTTACAAAGCATGACCATGCCGTTTAGGAAATAAAGCATTTGGTGAAAGATGTTGCTGTGTTATGATGTCACCAAACCTGTTATGATAGAGAGCGACTATTTATTTATTTACATTCTCTTATATACCGCGCTATTCTGCATCAGTGTGGTTTACACTGGACAAACTGAAATTACATTCAACAGGGCATTATAACTTGGAGGTAACTATTTTACAGGGAACATGGGCTATGGAGGGTTAAGTGGCTTGCCCAAGACCACAAGGAGCACCTGTGGGACTAGAAACCCCAGTCCTTCCGGCCCAAGGTTGCTGTCCTCTAGTGGGATTTGAACCCCCGACCTTCCGGCCTGAGGTATCTTGCCCCAACCACTATAGCAAGAATGGGCTTAGCTGCTGTTCCACAATTGTGGAATACACTTCTCTCTGAGTTGAGAGTGCTGCTTGATGTGTATGTATTTCAAAACAGCTTAAGGTCTATTTTTTCTCTCAGGCATTTGTGAGTTAAGTTGATGTATTTGCAATGGTCCCGATTCAGAAAGACAATTTGCAGGGCCGCCCCTGTTTCCCCTCAAGCCCTCCCCACATGGCTAGACAGTATTACGGAGAGAGCTGGCGGGGGCGGACGTGCCCCTTTCTGAATCGGGCTCAATATGTTTGTAATTTTTCTGCTTAGGAATGTATTATTCTTTTTGCTTATGGTTTTTTTTTATGTATGTATGTAGGACTGTAATCCGCTTAGAATTTTAGATAGAGTGGACTATAAATATTTTAAATAAATAAATGATGCAAGAGGGTCAGCCAGTGGCTTTTGTATCTAGGGTGCTTATCTTAGCTAAGCAAAATTATGCACAAATTGAAAAGGAATGCCTCAGCATTGCCTTTGCCTGCCAGTGCTTTTATCATTACCTCTACAGCTGAGATATTACAGCAGAAACTGACCACAAATCACTGATAGCAATCTTTAAAAAGCCCTTACTGTGTGCGGATAAGCAACTTCAGAGCATGTTACTAACTTTGCAACATTACATTCTCAATGTTGTTTATAAGAAGGGCCCTGAGATGTTTATTAGTGACACATTCAGCAGAGCCACCGCAGATGATGAGCAGCACTTCAGCATCACTACTGAATACCTGCAGGCAAACTAACATTGCACAAATCAACCACACAGGTTATCTGAATGTCACAGACCAGAGGCTACAACAGATCATACAACACACTGCAAGAGATAATGCCTTGCAAGTACTTAAGTCTATAGTCCTGCTCGGATGGCTAGACTTGAAGAAGGAAACATCAGCTGAAATTCGGGAATACAGGTCCTTCAGGGATGAAATCAGCTTGCAAAATAGATACTATACAAAGGGTCCGAGGTTATCATACCCAAATCAATGCAATCAGAGGTACTAGCAAGAACACATTCAAGTCACATTGGTAGTGAAGTGTGTTAGCAGCTGTCCTGTCATAGCCTTTACTGGCGAGATCAAGGGCTTTGTGGGCCCACCTGCAATGAATACACATGTGAGCAGCCGAAAGTAACAATGATGTGACATGACATAACAGGGCAGCCTTGGCAGACTGTCAGCATGAACTTATTTAAACTTTGCTGAGAAAAAGTTCCTTTTCATAGTAGATCACAATTCAGATTTTTGGGAAATTGAACTGCTCCAAGAGATGTCTGCAAAAGACATAATCAGGTGTTGCAAAGTACAGTTTGCACACTATGGCCAACCTGATTGAGTGATCTCATACAATAGGCCTCAATTTATTTGCATGCAATTTAAAAGGTTTTCTGATGAGTGGGGTTTGAACATATTATATCACCAAGTCACCCATCTATCTCCTTATGGAATACTATGGATCCATCCCATGAGCACACTGCATAAACATAACTATTACAGTCTGTAAGTACAATCTCAGTTAATCTCTCCCATGGACCTGTACCCTCAACTCTATAAATAACTACATCCTGTATAAACCAATGGTGCTTTAATGTTAACAGTTGTTTTTTAATACACACCTTTGAATCCCATATAATCATCCAAGTTCAATATCCTGTTCTATGTAAAAGTTTGGTTTTGGTGCTATATCTGCAAACCACCCTGAATTAATGATAGGGTGGTATAGAAAACCTGCTAAATAAATAAGTTAATGTCAATGTTAAATCTGCTGTAAAGAGAGTGAAGAACCGGTGCATGAAAGTAAAAAGGGATGATGAAGATCCACTGAAAGCTACACTGCACTGGAGGAACCAACCAACAGAGGGCATGGGTAGCAGTCCAGCGCAGCCTCTGATATCAAGGAGACTGAAGAATTTCTCGGCCAACAGGGCGCAAGTCACTTGAGTACTGTGTGGTACAAGGCGTATCAGAAAAACTCCAACACAAGAAGCAATGTGTTAAATCAAGATCTGTCTGCAAAGAGATTTGCCTGAGCTGAATACTGGGAACTCAGTTTGCATGAAACCACTACCAGGAGATCCTGCGAATTGTTGAAAGTTGGGTATCTGTGCAAAAGGTTGCAACACGCTTATATCTAGTGGACAATGAAGGAGCTCTCTATTGTCACAACTGTGTGGACTTGTGAGTGGCTGACCAGCCATCGTCACAAGGACAACATACACACAATTTCACTGAAGAGCTGAGCAATTCTTCTTGCTCTAGTACATCCCAATAAGTGAAGAGTTGGCCCACTTATGATTCTCCGTGCGTCCAGAACCCTGGCAAACAAACTCTAAGCTGCTGCAGTAATGAAATATACAACTGCCATATAACACAAGTAGTCCAAAGCTGATGTGCCATAGGCCTTTTACAACCAACCACAATTCTCCATAAACTATGCCCTTTGCCCCTTAACAATTTGAAATTCTGCTATTCTCTACCACATTTGACAGCAAAATTAAGTAAAACACATCCCCTTACACTACCCAGGTGTCATCTCTAGAGAGACGTCTAAAGTTCCTTCCTAGGAGATAAGAACATAAGATATGCCATACTGGGTCAGACCAAGGTCCATCAAGCCCAGTATCCTGTTTCCAACAGTGGCCAATCTAGGTCATACGTACCTAGCAGTTTCCCCAAAAGACACAGGTTCCGCAATGCTTGTACTGGGTCAAGCATTGATATCCTGGGTCCCTTCTTAATAATGGTTTATGGACCTTTCCTCCAGGAACTTGTCCAAACCTTTTTTAAACCCAGCTACACTAACAGTCTTTACTACATCTTCCGGTAACAAATTCCAGAGTTTGATTACACGTTGAGTAAAAACATATTTTCTTTTATTAGTCTTAAATAGTTTACCCTGTAGCTTCATTGCATGTCCCCTAGTCTTTCCATATTCTGATAACGTAAACAATCGATCTACGTTTACCTGTTCCACTCCGTTCATTAATTTACAGACTTCTATCATATCTCCCCTCAGCCGTCTCTTTTCCAGGTTAAAGAGCCCTAACCTTTTTAGCCTTTCTTCATAGGAGTATCCTTCCATCCCCTTTACCATTTTGGTGGCTCTTCTCTGAACCTTTTCTAATAACGCTATATCCTTTTTAAGATACGGCGACCAGAATTGCACACAATATTCAAGGTGCGGTCTCACCATGGAACGATATAGAGGCATTATAATATCTTTTGTTTTATTTTCCATTCCTTTCCTTATGATACCTAGCATTCTATTTGCTCTCTTGGCTGCCGCTGCACACTGGGCCGAGGGTTTTAACATGTTATCCACAATGACGCCTAAATCTTTTTCCTGGGTGGTGGTTCCTAATGTGGAACCTTGCCTTGTGTAACCATAGTTTCGGTTGTTCTTTCCTAGGTGCATAACTTTGCACTTGTCCACATTAAATTTCATCTGCCATTTTGATGCCCAGTCTTCCAATTTATCAAGATCCTCTTGCAATTTTCCACAATCCTCTTGGGTTTTAACAACTTTAAATAGCTTTGTGTCATCTGCAAATTTGATAACCTCACTCGTTAATCCACTTTCCAGGTCATTTATGAATATGTCAAAAAGCAGCGGACCCAGCACAGATCCCTGGGGTACATCACTATTCACTTTCCTCCATTGGGAAAAAGATGTGATCACAGCCAGCCTCTGCAGTACTTCCTGTGAGAAACTCAGGTCTCTGGTATCACATACACTCTGCCATAGGGTCAGTCCCACAGATAATATATTTTTTTGACTTGAAAGATTTTTGCTGCTGGCAGAGCCAGGCTGAGATCCCATATACCTTCTACTGCTTTGCAGCAGGTGCAAAATACACTTCTTGAAATACCTGTGGGCCGTGGGGATTTCAAAAGGAAATCCCCACCAATACATTCCTTCCCCTGGCCTCACCCCACCCACTTTTCCACATAGATAAAAATATGTGCATTGTGGAACAGCATGCATACATTCACTCAATACAAAGGTGACGAGATAATTTTCAAACACCGTTCTTGCAAAGGTTATACATTTAACCACATAAAGCTTCAAAATTGCACTCTGTAACACTCAAAATGCTTGGCCTCGCCAAAGTGAACACTTTAAAGAGAAAGCACTGAACAGAAAATTCAAATACCATGACTTACTCTAGAAGCAAAATCTTCACATTTCAAATCATGACTGTATTAAAAAAAAAAATGCAACTAGTTGCAGTACCATAACAAGGACACGGTAACTATGTTCTCAATAAACCAATGAATCCTCTCAAAGTTTTCGGTTTTGCTGGAAAGACTGCTCATGATTCTTTACAGCAGCAGCTATGTAGCAGGCTGGCTTTCTAGGCTGCTACACAGCTGCTTCTGTACACCCCAGAAGACAAAATGTTTGTTACTTAGTAATATTTCAGCACTGCTTGATCTCTTCAACCGAAGATTACAACTAACTACATTTAAATACAAAATATTTACTCTGCAATAAATCCAAGACTTAAATAGAGCATTGTTTCGGTGCATATTTTGGAAAAAGGAACAAAACTCAATTTTTTAATAAGAAAATTAATTTCTTGTGCTGAAAGAATCATTATCTCATACAGCTGTTTGAACCATGAACAAGCTTCTCACCTTTGGAGGTTTCAAGCTCTTCCTCGTCTGTTTTTTAGCCCGTAGCAAGCGCCCTCTTTCCTACAAAAGACAGAACTTTCATAATTCACTTTAAATCAGACATGATAAAGATAAGCCATTGATGCATTCACATTACATTCACAGGGTAATTTTTATAAGAGACTTAGGCGTGTGGAGGTTATATGAGCATACACACTAGGTTCAGATGGGGATTTACGAAAAGGGTATCTATAAAAAAAAATCCCAAAACATGTGCCTATTGTATGACTATTTTATAAAGGCCAAAGGAGAATATATCTATTGGATAGATCTGGATCAAACTTAATTTAAAATCACGATCTATTCTCAATATAAACCCTGGGGTAGAAATTGGGCTAAAGCATTTAACCGCTGAGCCAAATCTGAAACCAGATATTCAGCACCTGAGCCACTAACCAGATAGCAAGATCAGCAAAAGTTAAGATAGCCATTGTTCTAATTTTATGCTGAATATCACTGCTAACCGGACAGTTGCTATGACTACCCTAGCTCCTCCCATGGACTACCTTGAAACCGACCGCACATTTCTATGGCAGTCTGTGGGCATCAATTGCATCAACCAGCTGGTGTCACTGAATGGCTTATTGTGGTTTTCAGGTTTGCATAAAGCCTTTTGAATACTGACTCTATTAAATCCTATATGGACCTTCAAACTTCAGAAGAGCACATAGTGGATAAAAGCCATTCACTACAGACTTCTGAAGTTTGAAGGGTCATATAATATTTATTCTTTTATAAAGGCAACAAACATGCACGTGTCCTTATACAACAGTTTACCAGAACTAGTCTAAGTAGGGCAGAAGTGCTCCTGCACAAAGCTGCACCTGCTCTACAGCTGTAACTATGTACCTGTACTCTGTGCAGGGCCACATATACTTTATAAGTATATATGTAACTCACAACTCTTATCTCGGCTCTGCCCCCAAGAATGCCTACATGCAGGCATTGTAAAAAAGACATACATGCTTGACATGTGTAAGAATACATGCTTAGATATTCTTTTGCATGACTCAGGTGTAGGTGTGTCTGGGAATACAGTTTAGGCACAGCACAGGCTGAACCATGAAATGCACATATCAGTTATAAAATATTCACCTATGTGTGTATTTCAGCTATGCACATTCACACCACTCCTGAGCAAGAGTAAATGTGTGTGGCTGCATTTTTTCCATGATTTCTGTGGGTTATATGGGGCAATTTTATAAAGACACATAGTGAGGTCATTTTAAAAGCCTTAGTTGTGATTTGGAAGCCCAAAAACATGCCTGTGGACATCCAAATCACAGCAGCTTCCCTGGAGCCCTTTTACAAATGACTTTTTAATAATGTCTCCATAGAAAATCTGGCATTTCCTCGCGGAAACGGCAATTTTAAAATGAGTTAAAGTTATACGTTTATGTCCATAGTATGTAGAAAATGCAAGAGGACATGGACTGGGTAGGTCAAAAACCTACACATGTATTCCTCATTTCATATGGGGAATGCACACACATAACCAAAAGTGTACACATTGGGATTTACAACTGCTGAGAACAAAAGAACATAACATATGCCATACTGGGTCAGACCAAGGTCCATCAAGCCCAATATCCTGTTTCCAACAGTGGCCAATCTAGGTCATACGTACCTAGCAGTTTCCCCAAAAGACACAGGTTCCACAATGCTTGTATTGGGTCAAGCATTGATACCCTGGGTCCCTTCTTAATAATGGTTTATGGACCTTCCCTCCAGGAACTTATCCAAACCTTTTCTAAACCCAGCTACACTAACAGCCTTTATTGCATCCTCCGGTAACAAATTCCAGAGTTTGATTACACGTTGAGTGAAAAAATATTTTCTCTTATTTGTCTTAAATAGTTTACCCTGTAGCTTCATTGCATGTCCCCTAGTCTTTCTATATTCTGATAACGTAAACAATCGATCTACGTTTACCCGTTCCACTCCATTAATTTATAGACCTCTATCATATCTCCCCTCAGCCGTCTCTTTTCCAGGTTGAAGAGCCCTAACCTTTTGAGCCTCTCCTCATAGGAGTAGCTTTCCATCCCCTTTACCATTTTGGTGGCTCTTCTCTGTACCTTTTCTAATAACGCTATATCCTTTTTAAGATACGGCGACCAGAATTGCACACAATATTCAAGGTGCGGTCGCACCATGGAACGATACAGAGGCATTATAATATCCTGTGTTTTATTTTCCATTCCTTTCCTTATGATACCTAGCATTCTATTTGCTCTCTTGGCCGCCGCTGCACACTGGGCAGAGGGTTTTAACATGTAATCCACGATGAATCCTAAATCTTTTTCCTGAGTAGTGGTTCCCAATGTGGAACCTTGCATCGTGTAACCATAGTTTGTGTTGTTCTTTCCTAGGTGCATAACTTTGCACTTGTCCACATTAAGTTTCATCTGCTATTTGGATGCCCAGTCTTCCAATTTATCAAGATCTTCTTGCAATTTTCCACAATCCACTTGGGTTTTAACAACTTTAAATAGTTTTGTGTCATCTGCAAATTTGATAACCTCACTCGTTATTCCCTTTTGCAGGTCATTTATGAATATATCAAAAAGCAGTGGACCAAGCACAGATCCCTGGGGTACTCCACCTTTTTCTATTGGGAAAATTGGCCATTTAGCCCTACCCTCTGCTTTCTATCTTTTAACTAGTTCCTTATCCACAATAGTATACTGCCTCCTATCCCATGACTTTTTAGTTTTGCCAAAAGTCTCTGATGAGGGACCTTGTGTCAAAGGCTTTCTGAAAGTCCAGATACACTATATTAACCGACTCACCTTTGTCTACCTGTTTATTCACACCTTCAAAAAAACATAACAGATTAGTAAGACAAAATTTTCCTTGTCTAAAGCCATGTTGGCTGTCTCCCATTAAGCCATGACTATCTACATGATGAGTAATTTTGTTCTTTATGATGGTTTCTACCATTTTTCCCGGTACTGACATCAGGCTTACCGGTCTGTAGTTTCCCGGATCACCCCTGGAACCCTTTTTAAAAATTGGTGTTACATTGGCCATCCTCCAATCTTCAGCTATTACAGATGATTTTAATGAACGTTCACAGATTACTAATAGCAGGTCTGCAATCTCATATTTCAGTTCTTTCAACACCCTTGGATGTATACCATCTGGCCCAGGTGATTTGCTACTCTTCAGTTTATCAAATATTTTAATACATCTTCCCGGTGTAGCGATATTTCTTTCAATTCCTCTGCAGTATCACCTTTAAATACCACTTCAGTAGTCATGGGTAGCATCCCTACATTTTCCTCAGTAAAGACCGAAGCAAAGAATTCATTCAGTCTCTCCACTATAGCCTTGTCCCCTCTTACTGCCCCTTTTACCCCTCTATCATCTAATGGTCCAACTGACTCTCTCACAGGTTGTTTTGCTACGAATGTACTTGAAAAAGTCTTTATTATGCATTTTTGCTTCCATAGAAAGTTTCTTCTCAAATTCTCACTTTGCCTGCCTTATCAATGCCTTGCATTTAACTTGCCAGTGCTTGTGCTGTTTCCAGTTTTCGTCATTTGGCTCTTTTTTCTATTTCCTGAAAGATGCTTTTTTGGCAACAATAGCCTCTCTAACCTCACCTTTAAAGCATACTGGCAGTTTTTTGGACTTCCTTCCACTTTTCTTAATGCATGGAATCCAGCTGGTCTGGGCTTCCAAGATACTATTTTTAAACAACACCCAAGCTTGATGTAAGTCTTTAACCTTTGCAACTGCTCCTTTTAGTTTTTTTCTTAACTATTTTCCTCATTTTAACATAGTGTCCCTTTCGAAAGGATACCCCTCATAGGGGTATCCTTCCATCCCCTTTACCATTTTGTGGCTCTTCTCTGTACCTTTTCTAATTCCACTAAATCCTTTTTAAGATACGATGACCAGAATTGCACACAAATATTCAAGGTGTGGTCAAACCTTGGAACGATACAGAGGCATTATAATATCCTTGGGGTTTTTTGCCATTAGAGCAGTGGGATAACATCCAGGGAAGCCTGGTTTGATTTTCACTGTCGCACCTTGAAATCTCGGGGAAGTCACTTGCCTCAGCTACAAAATTAAATTGTAAGCCCTTCAAGGGATAAAAAAAAGTACCCACTATACCTGAATATACATGAGACGGGTTTGCATTCAGTGGAGATAGAATACAGCAAATCTCTCCTATGCGTATTCATTAGGGATATCCTGAAAGTCTGGCCTGTTTATGGCTTTTGAGGACTGAACTTGGTTGAGCCTACCCTAAAGGGCTCTGGGCTGCTGAGAAGCATCAAGAGGAGCTGTCTCTTTGTATGGCCAGGTAGGCCCACACTAAATGCTTAGCATGCAAATGAGCAGAGACAGGGCAGGTTGGGGAAATAAAGTGGGCATTAATGGCATGTCTGAGTTAACATGGGCATTCTGACCATACATTAACTGTGATTGTGGACATTAGTATGAGTGCACCTAACACCACCTCAAAGGGTATAGTTAGGTGCACATGCATGCCATGTTACTGCGGTGCCATGTCAGCAATGCGCCAACAGCATGGGTCTGACACTCAAGCTCCCTGAAGTTGGTGCAGGCCTCCATGTTGCTTTTGTGGCCTGATCACACATTAGTGGTGCTCATTAGCAAACGTGTTCCTATGTGAACTCTATTTACAATTAAGCTAATAGGTGAAACCAAAAAGCGTAGTTACTCACTTATAACAGGTGTTCTCCGGGGACAGTAAGAATCAGTCCTCACATATGGGATGGAGCCCTCACAGAAGCATCTCCCCATCTTTCAACGAAAGCCTTTGGGAGATGCCACCACGCATGCATGGTCCCCTTCCTGCCCAAGGGTGCCATCTTGCTCAGTCAGATGACATAGCTAAAAGACGGCAAAACAAGAAAAGATGGTAAAGAAGCAACTCCAAGGGGAGGAGGGAGGGTTGTGAGGCCTGATTCCTGCTGTCCCTGGAGAACACCTGTTACAGGTAAGTAATTATGCTTTCTCTGGGAACAAGCAGGGAGTCAGTCCTCACATATGAGACTCCCCAGCTACAGGTATACTGAAAGCCCATAGCAAAACTAGGGGTTCCTTCACGGGGAGCCACAAGCAGCAGCATCAGCAATGAGTCTGTGCCCATAGACCACAGTAGGACCCCTGTGTCTGATGAAACCAGCACTCCGGTAGCCTGAACACAGAAAAGTCAGAGGGTAGGAGTTGCCTAAACCCCGAAAAGGTTACGGAGTACAGCCTGGCTGAAGGCACTGTCCCCTCAGGAGTCTCTTTCCAGGCAGTAATGGACTGCGAAGGTATGGACTGAAGACCAGGTGGCAGCCTGGCAGATGTCCACCATAGGGACAGAGTGCAAGTTTGCCACTGAGGCTGCCATGGCCCTGACATGGTGAGACATGATGCGGCCTTCCAGCAGCAACCCTGCCTGCTCATAGGCGAGAGCGATACAGCCTACTGGGGTCATAGGAAACAAAAAGCTGAGAAGCTTTGCGGTGGTCCTGAGTGTGCTGGATATAGAAGGACAAAGCCCTCTTAGTCCAAGGTGTGAAGGACCATCTCTGCCCGACTGGAGTGAGGTCTTGGAAAGATGGTAGGGAGCACCACTTCCTGGTTGAGATGGAAGGGTGATACTACCTTCGGAAGGAATTTGGAGTGCATGCGAAGCACCACTCTGTTCTTGTAGAACTTGGTACAAAGGGCCTCTGCCACTAGGGCCTGAAGCTTGCTAACTATGCGAGCGGAGGTGAGCGCAACCAGGACAACTACCTTCCAAGAGAGGCAGTGAAGGTGGCAGGTGGCCAGAGGCTCAAAGTGTGGCCGAGTGAGCTGCCACAACATTACACTGAGGTCTGATTTGGTTGCCAGAAGGTAAACAGGGGGCTTTGATAAGAGCAGACCTGGATGAAAACAGGTCACCAGAGGCTGGATTGAGAGGGGCTTACCAGCCACAGGGTGATGGTGGGCCCCAGGGCACTAAGGTGCACTTGGACGGAGTTAGACCTGAGCCTGGATTGAGAGGTGGAGAAAGTACTGTAACACCAGTCGCATCGGGCAGAAGAATGGGTCAGCCCCGTGCTCGGTACAGCAGACCGAGAACCTGCACCATTTGAGGGCATAAGTCTTCCTAGTAGAGACTTTGCAAGAGGCTATCAGAATCTCCTCCACCTCAATCAAAGGGCTGAAAGGGGCCAGAGTCACCCTCTCAACAGTCACGCTTCTAGTGACAGAGAACGCAGGTTGGGGTGCAGAAGAGAGCTCCTCTCCTGAGATAGGAGTCCCAGAGTGGTCCCCAAGGGAAGGGGGATCTCCACCGACAACCGGTGGAGCAGTGGAAACCATGGTTGCCTGGACCACTGAGGGGCTATCAGAATGAGTGAGGCCCTGATGCAGAGGGTCCTGAACAAGGTATTGGTGATCAGCGGCGTGGGAGGGAAGGCATACATGAGGCCCTCTGACCATGAGACAAGGAACACATTTTCTGCCACCCTGGAGAGGTGGGCCTGCCGGAAACAGAAACGGGGCAACTGGAAGTTGTCTGGGCTGGCGAACAGGTCCATCACGGGTCCCCGTCCCCCACAGAACTGGAAAAGCTGATTGGCTACCCTGGGGTCCAGCTGCCACTCATGCGGCTGGAGGATTCTGCTCAGCCTGTCGGCCAGAAGGTTGTCCTGGCCTGGTAGGTACCCTGTCCGCAGGAGGATACCCTGTTGGGTTGCATAAGAGCAGAGGACCACTGCCTCCTGACAAAGGGCATGAGACCACGTGTCCCCTTGTTCGTTCACATAGAACATCGCCACCTGGTTGTCCATCTGGACCAGCATCGGCTGATGGTGCAGGGGGTTGTAGAAAACTCACAGGGCTAAGTATATGGCCCACAGCTTCTGGAGGTTGATCTGCTGGGCATTCTCGTCTGATGACCAGTTGCCCTGAGCACGGAGCTCACCACAGTGGGCTCCCCAGCTGAGCAGGGAGACATCCGTGGTGAGGATCTTTGAGGGGCTCGGGGCCTGAAAAGGCATGCCCGCCTCAAGATGCTGGAGAGATTGCCACCAGACCAGGGAGTCTGTCAGTTGGAGGGTCACAGAGACACTGTCTCTGTGACCAATGGTCCCAAAGACACCACTGTGCCACTCTCATGTGGAGGTGAGCATCTGGGGTGATGTGCACAGTGGAGGCTATGTGCCCGAGGAGGCACAGAAGAAGCCAAGCGGGAACTGAGGGACGGATCTGTATGTCCTGTGCCAGAGTCCTGAGATGGTCGACTCAGTCCCTGGGCAAAAAAGCCTTCAACTGGAGAGTGTCGAGCTTTGTCCCAATGAACGCCAGACGCTGGGCTGGGAGGAGGTGAGACTTGGGGTAGTTTATGACAAACCCCAAGTGTTGCAGGACCTGAATGTTGTGTGCGGTGGCCTGCTGCTGTGCCTCCCTGTATGAGCCAGTCATTCAGATAAGGGAAGACAAAGACCACCCCCCCCCCCAGAGACGGACGAAGGTAGCCACAACTACCAGGCATTTTGTGAAGACTCTTGAGACAGAGGCCAAGCCGAAAGGGAGCACCCTGTACTGAAAATGCCTGCCCCATGTGGTGTGGATAAATGAGGATGTGGGTATAAGCATCCTTGAGCTCTAAGGAGCATAGCCAATCTCTAAGGGAGAGCATCTTGAACTTCTCCCTCACCAGGAATTTGTTGAGGTTGCGCAGGTCGAGGATGGGCATTAGGCCCCCTGTCCTTTTTGGCATGAGGAAGTACCTGGAGTAGAACCCCTTGCCCTTGAGATGGTGGGGCACCGGTTCCACCACTTTATCCTTGAGAAGACCTGCCAACTCCTTCAGTAGAAGTGTCTGGGGAAGGGGAGACCTGAGGGGCTCTCCTGGGAAATAAGGGGGAGGTGTCTGAGTTAGGTGGAGGAGATAACACTCCCTGACCACCCAAAGTGCCGAGGAGTTGGTGGTGATGGTCAACTACCTCTGGGCATAGTGGGCCAGTCGTCCCCTTGTGGGCTGCTGATCTCCTTGGGGTAGATAGGCTATGATCAAGGTGTCAAAAAATCCCCCCTCCCCGGCTGGGCCAGAGACAGTTCCTGGGGCTTTGGAGCCATCTGCTTACGAGGGCCATGCCCATGTCCCTTGGCTTGCTGACCCTGCTGGGGAGCTCTGAAAAGGTGGGCAGTTTCTGTAAGCAGCTCCCTTCCTTGGGTAGAAGGAATTTTTACCCGAGCCCTTCTGTCAGGGAGGGGCAGCAGTCTTTTTAGAGAGCCTGGTCCTCATCATGAACTCAGTCTCCAGCTCGGCAGTCTTGTTGGTCATGGGTTTGCCAAAGAGGTTCTCTCCTTGGCATGGAATATCGAACAATTTGTCCTGAACCCGCTGCTCGAGGTCAGATGACTGTAGCCAAGCCTGGCGAATTGCACTGATGCCCGCTGTTGCTACTCGAGCTGACTCAAACCTGTCATGAACTGCCTTACGGACTGCCTTGGCCAGGTTCTTGAACCGTTGCAAGGGTTCCTCAGAAAGACCAGCTGAGAAACCAGCGAGTTCCTTCGCCAGGTCTCGCAGGTACATGCCCATGTACAGCTGATAGGCCTGGATGCGGCCGATGAGCATTGAGCCCTGGTAGCACTTTCTGCTTAGGGCATCTAGGGTGCTGGCCTCCCTGCAGGGGAGCACTGAGGAGTGTATCTCGTGGCTTTTCAGATTATGCATGGCTGACTCCACCACCATGGAGTTATGCGGTAGTTGTGACTTCTGGACTCGATGCATCGAGTTGAGCCGTTTGCTCATCACCAGTACCAAAGCTGGTGTCTCCCACATTCGGAGCATCAGCCATTCCAGGATGGGAGGGATGGGCACCATAAGCGATTCCCACAGAGGATTTCCAACTTATCCATCTGAGGGTCCTCCTCCTACTCAGTAGGGAATGCCAGGGCCTTTGATATATCCTTGACAAAATCAAGGAAGCCCATATCCTCCAGCGGGGACCGCTGTCAAGGCTCCGAAGCAGGAGAGTCAGATGGGATATTGTGGTGGTGATGGGTATCGGGGGACTCCTCATCATCCATCTCCCACTCGGAGTAGTCCGTCAAGGACTCATAGGAGGGCTGCTCCATGGGCCTCGGGGCTCCCGAAGCTCCACGACCAGTGCCCAGCATACTTGTCAGGGATGACCATGGTCCTGTCGAGCAGGACTTGGATTGCGACCTCGGCCAAGGACAGACTCGAGACTGAAGGACCTCGAGGATTGTCTTGGCCTCTGAAGACATCTTGGACATCGAAGGCCCGGTAGTTGGGACAGATGAACTGATCATGCCGGACAACAACGCTCGCTGCTAGTCCATGAAGGCAGACAAACTGCACTCCAGGGCCATCATTCTGGACTCCAGACCAGAAGGCTCTGCAGCCTTTGGTGCGGGCACCGAGGGACTCGGGCCCGATGCCGGCTCCCCCAAAGGGGAATCCTCAACAAGGATGGCGTCTGGGGACCGAGGCCAGTCCACACTCAAATCTTTTTGGGGGACCTTTGTAGGCTGCTCCTTCTCCGAAGCCTCGGACGAGCATCTCTGACTGTGGGAACGGGCCCAGGGGGCACCCGGCCAGTTGGAACCATCCAATGATGCCACCTTCGAAGGTTTCTTCTTCTTCCTCAGTTCCCTCGATGGAGACCCCCTTTCTGAGGGCCCACGATGGGACTCTGGTTCCGTAGGTTCTGCCCGAGGTGTCGAGGTCTGATGAGGCCCTGGCCTTCAGAGGCACCGGGGGACTCGGGGAAAAAGTTATTGTGCTGCTGGCGGCTCTTGAGGGCCTTACTGGACATACTATTGCAGAGAGCGCAGGCTGTCGGGTCGTGGTCCGGCCCAAGGCAGCAGATACAGCCATCGTGTGTGTCACCAATCACACTTCTTAAAGCCTCTGGTAGCCATGGAGGAAAGAAGAAACCCTGTGAGGTCGAAGACTCTCCGGGCTGCCAGTTGGAAAAAAGGCATGCAGACACCAGAAAAAGAAAGAAAACTACAAAAATAGACCCAAACTCGAGGCTGAGGCAATGAAGTCGGGAGGTGGGAAGAGTACCAGTGCGATACCGGAGGAGAGTATGAAACTCGGAGAGAAAAAATTAACTTTTTCCGGGGACAAGCTAGACAAATGCGGAAAAAAGGAGACTGAGCAAGATGGCACCTTTGGGTGGGAAGGGACCACACGTGTGGTGGCATCTCCTAAATGCTTTCTTTGAAAGCTGGGGAGATGCTTCCACGAGAGCTCCGTCGGTGCCGACGTCACCCGTATGTGAGGACTGACTTCCTGCTTGTTCCTGGAGAATCATCATTACCATTGATATGATTGGGATAAAAACTTTTTGAATTATAGAAGGTAAGATATATGCACTCCATTTTCCGGTCAACTGGCAGATGGTTCAAAAAGAAAGGAGCCCTTTCCCTTCAAAACTAATTTCCATGTTACCACCAACCTACATCCTCTTACTTATGGAATTTTAAGCCTGAAGATCTCAGTCCATGCCTACAGATGCCAAGAGAGATCTTATTCATTAAATAAATCCAATAATATACAGATGTAGTATCCCACCTCAAGACCCTTAAAAACCGTAAGAAGCAATTTAAAAATTGCCTTCCACTGAATTGCTAGCCAGCGCAGGCAAATCAAAAATGGAGTAGCGTCTCCCAACTCATGCCACACAAGATCATCATCTCTGCAGTATTTTCAAGTTAGTGCAACCCTATAAACATTTACTTTGGCAGTCTGAAGTGAACAAAGTTACACTGCCTGTACCCACCTGCCAAATGCCCCCCCCCCCAATAAAAATAACTCATCAGATAAACCATTCTCTGATTAATAAACATCTTTCTGACTAGTAAGTTTGGAATCGATAAAAAAATACTCTAGGTTTTGAATAAAATCACTCAATGGGATCTGTACCCCTCCCCCATCTAGAATGATTTCAGAAAAGGAATTTTTCCCCAATTTCCCATCCATAGTATATTTGTTTTATCCGGATTCAATTTTAGCAGGTGTTTCCCTCTCCAAACCGATTTTAGAACAGCACAAATCAAGACATTTGAATGTCAAATCTAAACAAAATGGTGCAGGGATAATTATTTGTATATCATGAGAGGAATTGAATCTGTCATGAGAAACGTAGATGCCTTCCTAGGTACTATTTTATCAAGACAAATAGATGCCTACTTGTCTTTATAAAATACTAGCATAAGTGATAGAGATTGCACTTTAAGCGCAGATATTTACACCAGCCCTAGAGCTAGGGTAAATGACCACATTTTCTAGAATATCAATAAATGAATAGTATTTTATAATGTACATGCATATCTGTGCACTATGCCCATGCTGTAGCTAAGCTAGGACGTTCCCCCTTCAGAATTGGGCCCTCAGTGTTCAGCAGAATCTTTTGTAATGAACATCCCCCACCTAGATGTCCCAGTTAGACGCTCTATGCAAAATAGGGCTTCAAAACAGCACAGGTTGTCTGCCTTGCTGTAACACCCAACATCAGTTGGTTATCAATGCCAGGAGTCTTCACAGAGAGGTCAAAACTTGCACAGCCAAGGAGAGTGAATTGCCTTCTCGCCCTTAAAAATAGAATTGGATGAGGTGTCTTGGCAGAGCAGTGAAAGGTAAGCTGAATTGCCACTGTCTGTGTTGCATATGATCTGTGGATAAATGGAGGATGGTGGTTTTCAGAGTTGTCAATCTGACACTTTTCACAGGCTCTTCTAAAGGTGAAAAATAAACCACCCCCTCTCCCTATACCTTGAAACAAGGCTGATCAAGTTGACTATAAATGGGTCACCACCGAAAAAGCAGGAGTCTATTACTTGCCTTGATTCTGTCATTAATAGACAGGGGGCAAAATTCTGCCTATTGCCAAGAAATTTTCTGAGCTTTCACCAAATTTTAGATCCTATGCTTCCAAGTCCTGGGTGGGAAGGCTCAGAAGTCATCACATGGTACACTCAACCAGACTTTCTGTGCTTTCTGCTGTATTTTTGTAAAACAAATATGCCACAAAAAGTCCTAAAACCTGCAAATTCAGATGCAGTTGACTTGCACTTTGGGGGTACGAGGAGGAGGAGGAACAATTTTTTAAACTTTCCACCTCAGAAATTTTCAAAAAGGTTTTCAAGGAACAGTACACATGAATTTCCCTTTCAATAATTGCCAATGGGCTTTTACACTTTTTTACGAGTATGTGGATAAAATTTTCTATGGAAAAACAACACACAAATCTGTGTGTGTGTGTATTTGTGTGTCTATTATTTGCTGATCACACCTAAAACATATCCTATCAATACCTTGACAAATTAAGTGAAGCAGTTTTCTGAAAGTCAATTCACCTGAGTAAACCGCTTTGAAAACTGCCTTCCCAAAGAGTACGGTAACAATTACAAAAGTGAATTACCACTGTAAGATCATCAATAATGAGCCGTTGCTCCATAACTTGAAGCTTCAAGAATTCAATTTCTTGTTCTTCTTGCGACGTACTGAGATCATTCAAGGAAGTGTGTCGCTTCAGAGAACTCTGTGTGGATAACTTTTCTTTCTACATTAAAAAAAAATCAAGTTTGTACCATTTAAAACACACACATCTCCTGCGCTGAGCAAGTACTTTAGAGGTTTTGGAATTAGACAGCTTACTGCTTCTACAAGTGCAGCTATAGATATTCCGTTTATTCAAAGAGCTTTTGGAGAGCACTAGACCCAGGAAAATAATGTGTGGATGCAGTGAGCTAGGCAGGGCTTGCAGTCATGAATGAAAGTGGCCTTGGCCCCGCATGGGACTGTAGCAGACATGTGCCAGCTTTATGGCTTTTTGACCCTTAAAACCATCTTAAGTATTGGGTATATCCCTTAATTGCAACTTTAAAAAAACTAACTTCGAAACTTGAAATGCCTCTTTAAAGCAACTTTTAAACAAACCTGACAAGAAAGAGTTCATGAGACTACAAAGAAATACCAAATATACAGGAATCATTAGTTTCTAGTATTGTATACTATGCATGACAAAGAATTACTTGAGATGGAAAATGGCTCTTACAGTATTTGATAAAGGATTACTTACTTCTTCATTTCTTACTGACTCATTAAGAAAGAAGCTAATAATAGTTTTCCCCTCTTTTGAGGGACTTTTACTTGCAAATCTGTAAACTTAAAATACCTCAAAAAGTCAGATCTTTTATCTGTTAGATCACTAAGGAGGCCATTTTAGAAAGCTTGCACTGGATTTACATGTGTAAATTCTCTATGGTTCGAAGGCATGCTGGCAAAGAATGCATGTACTGTATTTCTAATTTTAGAATGGCAACAATTAACCACAAAAACTAAGTACACTAAATAAATATTTCAAGTATTTTAAAAAAACCTGATGTCATTGCAGCAATATATGTCCAAATTATTCAAAATGCACTAATTAGAATGATGGCGTGTAGAGCAATAAAGGAAGGATCAAGCTCCACACTGAGTGGCCTTCAATCCACTGAAGCAAGAACAAGTTCTCTATAATTTTAGAGATATGTTGAGTAAGCTCTACGCCAATAATGCATGTGGCCTGCACCGCTAGCATGGGACTGTGAGCTAACTGCATCAGAGGGGAGGCATTTATAGTCATCCCCCTGTAGTTAATGTGAATGACTGTGATAAACCAGCAATGGGTGTAGCTTCCCCCGTGCTCACTGTGATGTGGTGGTAACACCTCCGTCCTGCCCAGATGCATGTCACAAGGGTGACGTGGGGCCCTGCACTGCTTTCCAGCATGGTGTTGATACTGCATGTTAATCCTTGGTAGCGCATGAGAGTAAACATGCCCTTTGGTGTTGTCTCATTATCCCTCAATTTCTTTTAACATATGCATTCAAACAAGCATCCTTTTCAACAAAAAGTCCACTACAAGATATCAAATATATGTTCAAAGTCAATTTTTGTCTTAAAAATTAAACATGTTGCATGGATAATCTTGGAGGACTGCCTCTAATGCAGCAAATGAGATGCAAAACTTCCAAAATAAATATGATGTTTGTGATGTAGAATGCCTCAGTCCTTCTATAATTTGCCCATAAAAATCATCTTTCATCCGCCAATTTGTATTTAAATAATTAAGTTAGTGTTACCATATTTTGTAGTTAGTTGAATTATTTTTGTGAGAATTCACTATATGCTGTACAAAGACAATGCATGCATACTTTACAAACTCTGATGGCCAGTACAGTATTTATACTGGGTGCACAGCAGGCATAAGCATCAGCTAAGAGCTCATTGTGGCGTTTGCACCAGTGAATGAGAGAGCAATTATGCTTACCTCGCTGGGGTTAAAACGATCTTAAAGTTTCATCATGAAATTTGATGAAAATCTGCCACTTACAGGTGGAAGACCCTGAGAGATGTTATGGTTATGGTTTATAAGAAAAGCAAAAACCTTCAAAAATGTGATGACCCAAAGTCACAACAATGATACAAAAGTCAAAACATGGAGAGCCAGAAAATCAGCAATCAAAACCTAAAAAAACATTCATAAAATCCAAAATTCCTAATAGAATAAACAATTTTTAATGTCGGGATCCGCAGACAAGAGCCGGGGAGGGGAAAAACTCCCCGCTCAGTGTCGGCAGAAGCCTTTTGTTTGTTTTATCAAAAACCAAAAACACAGTAGTGCAAATCACTTTTCTGATGGTGAACCAAGAGGGCAGCATAAATCCTAACAGCGACATGCATGTTTCGAGCCAAGAAGGCTCTGTATCAAGCTGATTTCCAAAATGTGCACGCCCCCTTGGCTCGAAACATGCATGTCGCTGTTAGGATTTATGCTGCCCTCTTGGTTCACCATCAGATAAGTGATTTGCACTACTGTGTTTTTGGTTTTTGATAAAACAAACAAAAGGCTTCTGCCGACACTGAGCGGGGAGTTTTTCCCCTCCCCGGCTCTTGTCTGCGGATCCCGACATTAAAAATTGTTTATTCTATTAGGAATTTTGGATTTTATGAATGTTTTTTTAGGTTTTGATTGCTCATTTTCTGGCTCTCCATGTTTTGACTTTTGTATCATGGTTATGGTTTAGGCACTTGATATACCGCCCTTTACTTGCGCATCAGAGCGGTTTACATGTATACTAACAGGTACTTTTTATTCCCTTGTCCCCAAAGGGCTCACAATCTAAGTGTACCTGAGGCAATGGAGGGTTAAGTGGCTTGCCCAAGGCCACAAGGAGTGGCCATGGGACTAGAGACCCCAGCCCCTCTGGGCTGTTGCTCTTCTTCTGAATATTTTCAACAAAATAGCCCACTTACATTAGTTAAAAAATAGCTCTATCCTGCTGTATGTGACACTAAATGCAAATGTATTTCCTTTATAAGCCTTATAGGCATTTTACTGGGCTGTAAATCATGTAAATGCCTTAAATAGGGATATTCAATGGCACTTACACGGTTAATGCCAAGGAATATCCCCTTCTAACTTCCCTACATGCCCCAATGCTATCTGGTTAGCACTGAGGCATGTTGGGGACGTTCCGGGGCAGAGTGGAGGCTGTCACTGATCGGGTAGCAGCGATATTGCACCCCTACTCAGTTAGCGATCTGCGACTAAAACTAGGCCAGCTTTTGGCTCGCCTAGGTTTGACCACTGATGCTAACCGGGTAGCAGTGCAATATCACCACTACCCTATCAGGCTCTGCAGCTGCGTCTTGTGTGTGCCAAACCTGGATATTCAATGCCTTCACCAAGGCACGGAATATCAACGTGTAGGAGTCAGTGGGTAGGGCTATGCGCCGTTGCGGTGCATTGCCTGCCCAAATAAATATCGGGCCCCTTGTGTTCAGTAAGCCTCTTGTAATATGCCTTGCTAATTGTAAAAGTCTCAGTTTGGATGTCCCTTTATCTACTTAAACACCTTAATGTGAAATTGGGGTTCACAGCTAGAGAAATTGGAAAGCAAGTTAATTATCTCAAGTACAGTAGAAGATATCAAAGTAGAATTCATGTAAAAGCAATAAATGCTGTACCCCTGTGGAAAGTAGGTGGTGTAACTTAATATTTAGAACAATGAATTCCAGCTCAAGAGATGTCCTTAACAAGGCCCCAAGGACTTCTCTCTACGTACAATTTTAGGCTGCCACGGAATATCCAGATTTTGAGGTCAGCAGCGGTAGATATCTGCAAACTGGATTTTTTCATTTGCTATCCAGACAGCATTTTTGTTGTCCTAAATTACATATTTACTTAGCACATAGTAGCCCTGAAAATCAGCATTACACAGGTAAGGGCTAGCTCCTCCCCAGTTCCACCCACAAACCACACTGGCACAGTACCCATTGTGCTTCTATAAAGCATTATTGCCCACCTGTAGCAGATATTTTCCATAGACAGCAGGACTGATCAGGCACAGAAGTCGGGGTGATGTTATCACATGTCACTGGATTGGAACAACTCTCCCAGAACTCAGAACTTAAGAGTCTAATTTTATAAAACGTTGCCTAGGAGGACAGAGCAAGTAGGCAGCTATTGTATTTATTTATTTATTTGAACAGTTTTTCTATACCGCCCCTTCCATCGATCAGGGGCGGTTTACATCAAACAACAAAGAACAAAAAGTTACAGAGAACACATTGGAACTATGATACATTTAAACTATATACATACCAGTTAATCACATATGCTGTAGTATAGAGGAAGCTGGTTATTTTAACTATATACATAGTAGCCAGACAGAGAGTAAGAGTTAGTAGAAGAGTGATGGATGCAGGGGAGGGGAAGTATTAGTTGGTCAGGGAGTAATGTGTCGTATGTGTGTAAGAGTTGTTGGCCATTAAGTTGTAGTAGTGTTCAGAGACGGAATGTCTGGAGATATTTGATTGATCTGATGGGGTTGGGGAGGGAGCTGATAAAACACAGAGGTGCCTATGTCTCTTTATAAAATATTAGCACACATCCTGCAAAAATTGTTGTTATAATGAACCTACACACAGCTTGAAGGTGAAATTAGTCTTACCTGCTAATTGTTGTTCCTGGAGTGGAACCAGTCTAGTCCCGGAACCTCTGGGTTGCCCATCTTATCCAGCAGCTCGGAGACTGAGAAACTCCCACTTTTGTGACATCACCAGTATATCCCTCCGGTGTCCGCCTCCTGTCACCAGTAACCTATTGACAAAGCAGACTCACCAGAGAAACAAGTATTCCCCACAACATACTATTTACGCAACCATATTATATGGCCAAAAAGGAAACTACAAACAGGGACTACGAAAACAGCCCTCTCAGCCCTGTGACTGGAAAAACCCTGAACAGATCAGGTTCTCATCAGAAAAAAAGGAGAGAGAAAAACTCAACAGAAAGAGCGCCTCTGGCCCCTTTTTTTTTTTTTAAACTGAACTGATGTAAGCGAAAGCAAAAAACAGGTCTTACCCGTAATCCTCAGAGATACTTCAGGCTTCTGTTTGCGTGCACCCACTGGGAGGGATACCGGACTAGACTGGTTCCACTCCAGGAACAACAATTAGCAGGTAAGACTAATTTCACCTTTCTGATCGTGTCCCCAGTCTAGTCCCGGAACCTCTGGGTCAGTAGCAGAGCAGTAAAGACAATCAATCACGGGTCCCGGCAAACCAGCCTGAAGAACCGCCCTTCCAAACGAGGACTCCTCTACCATTTGTACATCCAGACGATAGTGTTGAACAAACGAATTTAAAGACGACCACGTTGCCGCCTTACAGATCTCCACCGGTGACACCAAGCGAAGTTCCGCCCACGAAGTAGCCTGAGCCCTAGTGGAATGAGCCCTCAATCCCTCCGGCACTACTCTACCTTTCAGCACATAAGCCGTGGCAATCGCCTCCTTGATCCACCGGGCAATGGAAGCCTTTGACGCCGCTTCTCCCTTTCTCGGACCGCCGAACAGCACAAAAAGTCTGTCTGACTTTTGAAAGGTCGCCATTCGCCAAAGATACTTCTTCAATGCTCACTGCACATCCAGCAAATGCAGATTCCTCGAGGAAGAGCCGGGGGCAGCCTTTGTAAAAACCGGCAAAACAATTTCCTGGTTCAGATGAAATGCTGAAACCACTTTCGGTAGAAAAGCCGGTACCGATCTCAAGACCACCTTAGCCGCAAAAAAGGAAAGGTAGGGCTCCCTACAGGAGAGCACTTGCAGCTCTGAAACCCGATGCGCCGAACATATCGCCACCAAGAACACCGTCTTCAGAGTAATATCCTTGACAGATGCTCTCGCTAACGGCTAGAAAGGTTCCCGCTCTAAAGTGTCCAAAATGAAGAGCAGGTGCCACTTAGGAAAAATATGCTTCGAAGGGGGCTGAACCAGGGCAATCGCTTGCAAAAAACGCTTCACATCTCGCTGGGTCGCAATCGACTGCCCTGCCAAAGAGCCCCTGTAACAGGACAAAGTCGCCACCTGGACCCGCAACAAGGCCGCCGCCAGACCCTTGTCAAAACCATCCTGCAAAAACTCCAAGATCTGAGGAACAGAAGCTTTCAAAGCCTCGCACTTCCTGTCCCCACACCACACCTCGAAAATTTTCCAGACGCGAACATACGCCAGAGAAGTAGAGCATTTCCTGGACTTTAATAAGGTAGAAATGACCGCCGCTGAGTACCCCTGGGACTTTAACCGAGCCCTTTCAAGAGCCAAGCCGTAAACGAGAACCGATCCACGTGCGGCATGAGCAGAGGACCCTGAAACAGAAGGTCCACCCTGCAAGGAAGGCGCCAAGGCTTTGCCACCAACAATCTTACCAGGTCCCCGTACCAGGGGTGCCTCAGCCAATCCGGCGCTATCAAAATCACGGGACTGTTGAATCTCTCTATCCTTTGAAGGACCCTTCCTATTAAGACCCACGGAGGAAAGACGTACAGCAGTTGCTCCTCCGGCCAGACTTGCAGAAGGGCATCCAGACCTTTCGACATCCTTTCCCGGCGCCTGCTGAAGAAGCGACTTGCCTTTGCTGACTCGAAGGTCACCATGAGATCCATGACCGGGGACCCCCATCTACGAGCAATCATGTCGAAGACCTCGGGATGCAGGACCTATTCCCCCAGGTCCACCCTTACCCGGCTGAGAAAGTCGGCTTCCACATTGTCCACCCCTGCTATTGTGCCGCCGACAAGTTG
Organism: Ichthyophis bannanicus; assembly: GCA_033557465.1. NCBI lineage: Eukaryota > Metazoa > Chordata > Amphibia > Gymnophiona > Ichthyophiidae > Ichthyophis > Ichthyophis bannanicus. The sequence goes on along the minus strand of CM066032.1, from coordinate 1,399,086,651 downwards.
GAGAGATTCATTTCTGCCCAGACACACAGGGCTGCGGCCTCGGACTCTAACGCGACGCTGCTGGTTCCCCCCTGCTTGTTGACATAGGCCACTGCCGTCGCGTTGTCGGACAACACCCGGACCACCTTTCTGGCAAGTAATGAGTGAAACCCCCGCAGAGCTAGACTCACCGCTCTTAACTCCAGTCGGTTGATCGCCCATGTTCTTTCCTGAGGATTCCACCATCCCTGAACAAAACTGCCCTGACAATGAGCTCCCCAGCCCAACAAACTGGCGTCCGTCATCACTGCCACCCAGTCCGGCGCCTCCAGGGACTTTCCCATTCCAAGGACTCGGGAAGCAACCACCAGAGCAGAGCTTGATGGGCCTCTGCCGGGCAGACCAGTCTCCGAGACAGAGGATCCAGCTGATGCGACCACCGACGAAGCAACACCCGTTGCAACGGTCTCATATGAGCACGAGCCCACGGCACCGTCTCTATCGATGCCGCCATAGTGCCCAACAATTGCAGGTAATGCCAAGCCAAGGGAGCCCTGCACTGCCGGAACCTCCTCACCAGAGTGCGCAAGTGCTGAGCTCGTTGCGTCGTGAGGAACAGTCTGCCAACCTGAGTGTTGAAATGCGCTCCCAGATATTCCAGGCTCTGAGAATATAAAGCCACTGTGAAGTCTGAGACCCGAAAAAAACGAAACAGCAAAATCCCTTGCATTAAATTTCAACTTGTTGAAAATAATAGATTGTTAGAGTGTAGGAACATTTTTGGTGATCTGCTGAATTCACTCTGCTAGCAGACCATATCGTTTTTATCCTCCGGTAACCTTCCCCCTTTGGATTCACCAAGGTCCTTAACTAGTTTCTCTAAGTCCTCACCGAAGAGCAGACGACCTTTAAAAGGCAGCTTACTTAACCTAGCTTTAGAGGAGTTATCTGCCGCCCAATTGCGCAGCCACAAATACCGGCGCGCTGCTACCGACGAGGCCATACTCTGACAGACCTCGTATGAGGTCATAATGAATATCTGCCAGGTAGGCAGCCCCGGACTCCAAATGGGCAGCCTCTTCTGCCAACGTGCTTGGCTGTCCCTCCTGCACCTGCTGCGCCCACCGGAGGCAGGCTCTAGCCACCCACGCTCTGCAAATAGCCGCCTGTAGTGAAATGGCATTGACCTCGAAAACCTCTCGCAATAAGACATCTAACTTCCTATCCTGGCCATCCTTGAGGGCCGCACTACCTTCTACCGGTATAGTCGTTTTCTTGGTTACAGCCGCAACGGCCGCGTCTACCTTAGGTAATCTAAAAACCTCTCTATCTTGATCTAGCAAGGGATACAATCGCCCCATAACTCTGGAACCTTTCAGCGGTGCCTCTGGAAGATTCCACTCTTCCTGAATCATCTCTTGAAAAACTCTGTATACCGGGAACACTCATTGAGTCTTTCTAAATACCTGCAACAAAGGATCTTCTAGTGATTCATCTTCTGCGGCCCCTGGGACCGGCATATTGAGCGTCTTAAGCGTCTCCACAATGAGTGCTGGAAGCTCATCCCTCCGGAAGACCCTCACAACCCTGGACTGGTCTTCTCTCTCCGAGATCTCTCCTTCCTCCAGCTCCTCATCAAACTTCAGACTGTGTGCCTCATCATCCGAAAGAGGGTCCTCTGATGCCCCGGACTGCACACACAGCTAACCTTCTCTGCGAGATTGTTTGCCTCCGACCGGAGAGCTGTCGCCCCGAGGAGACGCCGGGCGTTTACTTGCTCCATCCTTTGCAGGTTGCTGCTGCAGAGAATTTCCAAAGACTGTCTGTTGTAGTAAAGCTACAAACTGCTGAGAGAAAATAGAGGACAGCTCCTTAGGCAATGCTGCCAGAGAGGAGGGGGCGGCTGAACCGGAGGAAGGGCCTGCCACTGGCTCTAACTGTGCTACTTCATGCACTACGGGGGTCAAAGCATCTGAAGCTAGCCCCGGGACTGTCTCCTGCTGCTCCTGCACCGAAGTCAGCTCCCCCGAATCCCCTATACAAGTCTTGCAGACCCCGGCAGCAGAGCTCTTCCTAGCCCCACACACTAAGCACAGAGGCTTGGAAGGCATGTCTGTATGCCAACAGTAAACATGTCCTTTGTAAGGGTCTCCGATGAAGAAGTGCAACAAGACCCCCAACTGGCCTGAAGAAAACTAAACAGCTGTACTAGCCCCGTATTTAAGCTGGCCTACAAAGAAACAAGCAACATAACAAATAGCCCCCCTTTTTTCTTTTTAAATTAGAGAATTCCCAAGGCACTTACCAATCTCTCGGAGCCAAGAAATGTGCGCTCCCTAGACCTGAAAGCCCGGCACGCCGACGCCACGCAGCAGGGCCGCCCGCCTTAAAAGCGCGCCAATGCGCTCTGAGAGAAAAAGAGACGTTATCCGATTCAACACTTACCTCGGGCGGCTGAAAGGCGAGGAATGAAGTGCGCTACAAAAAATGACACCTGCCTCCCGGCACCAGGAGCACTCGGAAACCGCGGGCCCGAGTTGCAACCCCGTCGTCAAATTTAAGCTGCCAGCTCCGTGTCCGAGAGAGCCGCCAAACACACGAGCAGGCAAAATCTTCTGCATGGCATTGGCTCAACTCTGTTCCCAGCTCCCTTGAAAGCAGGTGTGTCGCTACTGCAGACCGACCGCTGTGCCCCGGACAGAAACGGTGTCTGACTGAGCCGGACCCTCTCCCTTCAAATCAACAATAAAGAGAGAAAAAAAGAAGAGGGCAGGGAGGGGTGAGGAGGGAGAGCCAGAAATAAAGAAACTGAACTGTACCAAGATTTAAAGCCACAACTCTGAGTCAAAGGGAAATCCTGAAACTATATTCACCCCCAATTAGTAGACTACCTAGTAAAAATTCCCCAGTTGTTTCTCTAGCGAGCCCGGACCCCCGGGCTCCCATCTATCCAGCTGCTTGGAGATTGAGGTAACTGGTGACAGGAGGTGGACACCAGAGGGATATACTAGTGATGTCACAAAAGTGGGAGTTTCTCAGTCTCCAAGCTGCTGGATAAGATGGGCAACCCAGAGGTTCCGGGACTAGACTGGGGACACGATCACGAACACAGGTTTAAATATACATGCATAAAACTGCAAATACTTTATAAAATATGCATGTAAATTGAGACTCAAGTCTGTGCTGTCCAAACTCCACCACTAAACACACATACAAGTAGGGCTGTTGTAACCATTAGGTAAGCTAGGCAATTGCCTGGAGCAGCACCTTCTGGGGGAGGAGGTTGACAGAAAAGAGAAGCTGCTCTATCAAAGCAAAATATAAACTGACAGCCACACAAAGTCAAAGAACCATCAACCTATGCTTTTAACGGTTTAATATTCAAAAATATGGGGTCCGATATTCAGCAGCAGTTTGCCGATCTAACGTGGCCAGCTGCCATCGCTGAATTTTCAACTCCAATATTCAATGTTGGGGTCACATCCAGCCCCGACATTGAATTTCTGGCTTGCTCGAATTTATAAGAACATAAGATATGCCATACTGGGTCAGAACAAGGTCTATCAGGCCCAGTATCCTGTTTCCAGCAGTGGCCAATCTAGGTCATAAGTACCTAGCAGTCTCCCCAAAAGACAGGTTCCTCAGTGCTTGTATTGAGTCAAGCAGTGATATCCCGAGTCCCTTTTAATAATGGTTTATGGACCTTTCCTCCAGGAACTTGTCCAAACCTTTTTTAAACCTAGCTACACTAATAGCTTTTACTACATCCTCCGGTAACAAATTCCAGAGTTTGATTACATGTTGAGTGAAAAAATATTTTCTATTATTAGTCTTAAATAGGTTACCCTGTAGCTTCATTGCATGTCCCCTAGTCTTTTTATTTTCTGATGACGTAAACAATCGATCTATGTTTACCCATTCCACTCCATTCATTAATTTATAGACCTCTATCATATCTCCCCTCAGCCCTGACCTAAGAGGTTGACGAGCCCTAACCTCTTTTTAGCTTCTCTTCATAGGAGTAGCCTTCCATCCCCTTTACCATTTTGGTGGCTCTTCTCTGTACCTTTTCTAATAACGCTATATCCTTTTTAAGATACGGCGACCAGAACTGCATACAATACTCAAGGTACGGTCGCACCATGGAACGATGCAGAGGCATTATAATATCCTTTGTTTTATTTTCCAATCCTTTCCTTATGATACCTAGCATTCTATTTGCTCTCTTGGCCGCCGCTGCACACTGGGCAGAGGGTTTTAACATGTTATCCACGATGACACCTAAATCTTTTTCCTGGGTTGTGGTTTCTAATGTGGAACACCTTGCATCGTGTAACCATAGTTTGGGTTGTTCTTCCTAGGTGCATATCTTTGCACTTATTCACATTAAATTTCATCTGCCATTTTGATGCCCAGTCTTCCAACTTACCAAGATCCTCTTGCAATTTTCCACAATCCTCTTGGGTTTTAACAACTTTAAATAGATTTGTGTCATCTGCAAATTTGATAACCTCACTCGTTATTCTCTTTTCCAGGTCATTTATGAATATGTCAAAAAGCAGCGGACCCAGCACAGATCCCCGTGGTACTCCACTATTCACCTTTCTCCATTGGGAAAATTGGCCATTTAGTCCTACCCTCTGCTTTCTATCTTTTAACCAGTTCCTGATCCACAATAGTACACTGCCTCCCATCCCTTGACTCTTTAATTTCACCCTCTCATGAGAGACCTTGTCAAAGGCTTTCTGAAAGTCGAGATACACTATATCAAACAGAAAACAGGAAAAAACTTCAGACAAGTCAAAGGTTCTTCTCACGTTCAGCCTCACTACAGACTAAACATCTTTAGCAGGAATGAATGATGTTGTCCCAAAAGGACAGTGAAGCAGTCAGAGACTGCCATTGGGACTGGAGTTGAAGGAGATCAGAAGTTGGTCAGCATGCCATCGTGCAGACAATCTGCACTGTGGGTGCACAAAATGACTGTACTGAGAGAGGTCAACATATCAGTGCTGTCTCTGCACTGTGTTCTTGATGGCATAGACTACACTGGAGATGGATGTGAAGCTTGCAATTGAGAGAAACACCTTGACAATCTTAAGTGCTGCTGTGTTTGCACCTATCTTGTATTTTTGAAGGGGTCCCAGATGCCTTCACTTTAGGTCTTCTTTCTGCACTGCAGCTGTACTTCTGAAGTTGCTATGCAGGAGCGGGATAGAATGTCAGCCGAAGAGAATCTACTAGAATGCACAATTGGCCCTTTTCTTCTTTTCGAGCTAGCAGAAGTCTCTTCTCCACCTCATAATGATTTTGAAGCCAATTTGGGCTTGTGGAGACATACAATCACAATGCTTTATTATGTTCAGAGCAGAGGCAGATTAAACACTTAAAGTATCAGAGTTCTGGATCTTACTCCTACATTGTGAGCAGGACAGAACCTTAACTTTGTTTGGGACAGAACCAAGAAAAGAAAAGAGCAGAATTTGTTGTGTGTGTTAAGTGACATGATGAACAACAACATTGGATAAACACATTAGAAGTTAAACCTCTTGATAAGAATTTATAAAGCCTTTTTCACGTCTGCTTGGCAGAGCAGAATAAAAAACAAAACTGAAGTGTTGAGGAAGTTTCTGCTCATAGGAAGGGCCGTCCATGCTCAGGATTCTATACCTATATTCTGAGCTCTGGGGGATCTATTCCTTCCTAGAGATGTGAATGTACTTGTGTGCCCGATTCTATCCTGCTCCTTAATAGAAAAAAAAGCTTTAACTGTACACAAATATATTGCATTTATCCCCCCCCCCCCGAAACTTAAAAGCACTGCCAAATTAAGTTCATATTAATCTGATTTTATTTACCATTTCAGCATTTTCCCTTGAAAGATTTTTAAACTTTTCTTCCATTCGCTGTATAGCCTGAAGCATGTCTTCATTCTTCTTGGTCATTCTATTATTTTTTTCTAGAAGAGGTTTCAATTGGACCTCAGTCTCACGGGCACGTTTCAGCTGAAAAAGAAGTTGATTTCATACTATAAGCTATTGTTCTCCATTTCTATGGATAAAAATGCACGTCCTTTTCAGCACAACATTTTCATAACAAATCTTCATTGTCGGCACTGGAAGGTTTGTCTTCCCAATGAGCATGTGTGCAATGTTATTAGCAGTCAACCTTTTTAGCAGTCAACTGCTTTAACAATTTTTTTTGCACAAATTTGTTATCGCATAGTCCATCTGAAACAAAGCTGGACCTGTGCGTGTGATCACTCCTGATTCTCCCCACATATTGAGGGAAATTCTATAAACTCTCATGCAGATAATACATGCTATCATGTATGTATTTAGATCCTGTTGTATAAATTGAAGTACGCGTGTACTTTATATAATAGGGTGTAAAAACATGCCTCAATCTAGTTACGGCAGTTACGCCTGCTCTAGAGCAGGGGTATATGTCCATGCCTAGATTCTTCAGAAGCGCACATAAAGTGATATTATTTCACATGCATGCAAATTTAGACTCCGCCTATGCCACACCCAAGCTCCACCCCTGTACATACCCAAAGTAGAAACCAAAAAGCAGGCACAAACGGAAGACTGGCGAATATTCAATTCAGGTAAACCCCTTTATTGGCCCCTACGCGTTTCGGCTCAAAAGCCTTCTTCAGGGGGTCTTTAGAAGAGGCAAACCTCAAAACAAATAACAATAAATAAACATAACTAAAAAATAATAATAATAAACCAGTATGCTCTAAAAATTATACAAACATACAAACTGTAGTGAATTTAATCATAATAATATAACCTAAAATAAGAATGGAAAGTTCTATACATGCATAATAATGCATAAAAAACACGTATATTATACTAAGAAATCCATAACATAAGACAAAATTTTATGAATAAAACATTCAAACATCGTAAAAACACAAGTGCAATTTGATCCAACCACAGTTTAGATCATTGCTCATTATAGTTAAAAAGTCAAGATAAATAAATAAAAGTAATATACAAATAAAGTGCACAGATCGATAACTTCCATGAAACATTAATTCCTATACTTCAAAGTATAGACGAAGGAAATGAAATAGAAAAACAGGGATGAGAAGAATATAACAAAAAAAGATTCTTGACAATACCTTTAATGTCTTGTGGTACCACTAAAAAAATAATAAGAGATAATACATTTTTTTAAAATAATAAATGGATCAAATTGCACTTGTGTTTTTATGTTGTTTGAATGTTTTGTTCATAAAATTTTGTCTTATGTTATGGATTTCTTAGTATAATATACATGTTTTTTTATGCATTATTATGCATGTATAGGAGCATTCTTATTTTAGGTTATATTATTATGATTAAATTCACTACAGTTTGTATGTTTTTATAATTTTTAGAGCATACTGGTTTTAAATGTGTTATGGTTATTATTACTATTTTTTAATTATGTTTATTTATTGCCATTTGTTTTGAGGTTTGCTTCCTCTAAAGACCCCCTGAAGAAAGCTTTTGAGCCGAAAAGCGTAGGGGCCAATAAAGGGGTTTATCTGAATTGAATATTCGCCAGTCTTCCGTTTGTGCCTGCTTTTTGGTGTTCTTTGGTAGTGTGCAAGTACCTCTTGCTCTCCTTGGTCACCCATACCCAAATTAGGTCATTAGACTTACATACACGCTTACAGAATGGCAACCACCTACGTGTATGTAAGTGCCCGTTCACACACAAGTCCTTTAAAATAGGGAATTATGCACCTAACTAGCACAGAACTTTCCATGCATTCCTTATAAAATTAGTCTTTTTACCTAAATAAAACCAAGAAAATAAAATCAAGAAAACAATCAAGGTATATAAAAAAGTGCAATTATGCTTTCTTATGCATGACAGTTTAACAAAGGTGTCCTCAAACAGAGGAGTGTGATCCCTGGGGCTGCAGCGAGTATCCTGGGGGTAGCATGTATGGCACAGTTAAGCATGGTGGGGTGGAAGAGGAACACTGCTAGTGCGGCTTAGTGAGCTGATCCTACCAGCTACTGAAAATAAGAGATACCGAAGTCGCAACCAGAGGTGTTAGACCCTCTAGGCCTGAGAGTAAAGGAAATGAACAACCAATTGGAAGCATGGGGAAGGGCAAGAAATGACTGAATGAGAGGAGGGTTGAAAGCAGAGAGGAAGAGAGCAAGGCAGATGTTGAGGAAAAGATGGGACAGGTGTGAGCGAGTGCAACAGAGTGTATGATGGAGAGGGTTGAAGAATAGAAAATAGGACAATGAGAGTCAAAGAAGACAGAAAAATCGAGGGATGAGAGATGGAAGGGTTGGCAATAAGACAGCAGCATTCATCTCCTTACAGTTGAATTAAGTAGGGAGCAGAACTCCTCTTTGGTGGCATTAAGGAGCATCATGTGACCTTACCCAGCCAATCCAATTCTTGGGGTATAAGACACATACCGCTATGAATCAAACAGAATCTACTGCAAGACAGAACGGAGCTCTTTATTCAAGGTGTCTGTGAGATTGGTATCCTGGTGTTCATCAATGATGATGACTCAGAATTAACAAGGTAACTGACTTAAAAACTCCAGGATAAAGACAGCATCACTTTAATCTCAACATTACATAGAGGATAGCTCCCAGAAGCACATGGGACAATTTGCTACCATCAGCGGGTATATTATTATTAACCATTTGTATACTATAGTGGTTCCCAACCAGCACTGGAGAAATCTTTAGAGAATGGGGAACATGCAGAAATGAAGCTCCCTGATGTAGAAAACTCTTTGAAACACGTGAATGTGTCAGAGGATATTGAGAAACATTTAATTAGATAAGTTTAGCTACATCTCTCTCTCTATATATAGACAAACTGTTATGAACAGTGGCAGATAAGAACTGGGGTGATGAGAACTTGAAGTCAAAGTTTGCTCTCGTTATGAATTTTGATGGGCAGCGAAAAATTTAAAAAAATGTAAATAATGTTTATGATGCATGCTAAGTTTGTGTAAGGCCAATATTTTGATGCCTTAGCTGAGCAATTAAAGACTGAACACATTTTTTGAAAGCAACATAAGCACCTATATATTTTTATAAAATAGGAACTGTCCAAAAATTGGCTCCTACTCTAAAGATATAAATAGGTGTGTGTACTCTAGGCGAATGCATGCATATTTCATAAAATACGCAAATACATCACAACTCTGCCCTTTTTACAACCAAAATATGCCCTATGAAGATGCATACACAGTGCGCATATACATTTGCACAATACTGTCAGCACGCATACTTATATGTGTGCCCATTGCAGCAGCGGCAGGGGGCACAAACAACCCCGCGATGCTTACCTTTAAACTTTGGCGCCACGGGGCTGTTTGCTTCTGCTCCCTCTCTGACACCTAATGCTGACTTCCTGTTTGTAGCAGGAAGTCGGCATCAGGCAGAGGAGGGGCACAAGCAAACAGCCCTGTTGAGCTGTTTCTGCCCATTACCACTGCTGCATGTTTCAAAGAGAGGTGTCATTGGGTGGCCCTCGAAGGGCTGGCACTCTAGTGACAGTCTAGTTCACCTAATGATAGTGCCAGCCCTGGAAGAATGGGATTGTTATCAAAACGTCTGAGATGCCCTGGTTTGATATACTATAAGACCTTCAAAGTGCCACAATAACCTCGATACTATGGAGCACCTTTTTCTCAAAGATCCCTTATGTGGAAAATTCCCATTAGTTGGAAAAAGATCATGGAAAGCCCTCTGTTAGATGGCATTTGTTTTACAGTTCAGACGTCATAACCCTAGGCCTAATTTCCACGTTGCTTAAAAGCCATCTGCAGCTAGTACAATCAAGGTATATCACTAGGGACCTTCATTATCAGTTCTTGTGGATATTTATTTTTCCTAGAAATGTATCTCTCTTTCTTCCACGAGGAACAAAATCAGGAGAAAATCAGTAAAAAAAAAAAAAAAGGCTCACCATTTTTCCAAGTAAACAGAGATTTTGGGGGGGACAGATAACATTTTCTTTTGAATGAATTGTTTTCTTGGATATACTGTAAAACTGTGGACACAATTAACATTTGCACTGAATGGAAGAGTCTTTTTAATGGCTTATAGGCCCTATTTTGGAAGCAATTTCTTTACAGAATGTTGCACGCTAGTTACGTGCTTAAGGTCCTATTCTAAAGAACTTCGCCTGCGAATGGACACTTAGAGGCATATTTTAGTTGGTCACCATTCTTTAAGACTGCATGTAAATCCTAATGTGCGCACTTTCAATTTGGGCATATTTTATAACTTACCTGCATTTGTGACCATCTAGCAGTGGGCATTTATGCCCACTCTAGAGCAGGTGTAACCATCATGACTAGATTAAAGCATGTCTTTACAACCTTATTTTATAGAGTAAGATATGGGCATTTATCACTTTACAAAATAGGCCTCAAATACCCATGTTGCAATGCACATTAACACACAAGAGTTTATAAAATTTCTGTAAATCTCAAACTAAGAATTGTAAACTTAATTCTAAAAGTAATGGGCAGTCAGTGGCTGCCTAAAAAGAAAGGGGTCACATGATCATACTTTTTGGCTGAATGAACAAGTTGGAGCATATAGTTCTTAATTTTTTTAACCTATTCAGCAACAAAAGTGAGGAACCATTGGAGAACTCATTGCAATAGCCTACCCTGCTCAAAATAAGGGTGTGGACAAGTTTAAGGATCCGCGGTGCCATAGCAATGAGATGCCGAGGATCTGTAGGGCAAGTGGCCCTTCAGAATTGGGGTCAGGCCTGTACGTATAGGCCGGTAAACCCAATTCTAGTCCCACGTGGCTAGATGCCCCCCCCACGGGATCAGAATCGGGTCTACCACTGTACACCTCAATTCTGAGGGACCGTACAGAGACTGGACGTCCAACAGGGAATAGTCCTCAAACTGAATGGTGTCTAGCACCCAGTGATCCTTGGTAACCTGGGCACATTCCTGAAAGAAAAGGTGATGCCTGCCTCCAACCGCAGGAACAAGGGCATGGGCCCCCAAATCTTTATTGCACAACTTGAGAGGGTCCTCCTCTGAAGGGGACCCAGTCCCTGGGTCCATGTGCTCCATGAAAGGACTGAGAATGAGCCAAAGCAGAGGGGAAGAAAGGTTTTCCAGGGATCTGGCAGTGTATGGGCAGAGGCTGTTGAGAAAGGGGCACAATCCGCTTCACAGGCCCCCTGGACCTGTCTTCCAGAAGGCGGCAAGATTCTGTTTCACTCAGGGCCTTCATCAACTTCTCCAAACCTGCTCGAAAAGGAAGCTTTCCAACAAAAGCCAGTTGGGTCAATGAGTGCGCTGTCCAGTGCCAGAGCCAAATCCAATGCCATGACAGTCATCAGGGCACCATCCGTGGCCACCAACCTTACATGGTCATACATGGCATTAGAAAGGAAGGCCATAGCAGACTCCGAAAGGAGGGGGGGGGGTATCATCCAGCAGAAGAAACTGGAGCAGGGCTAGAGATGTCAGGCTGGCACATACCACCAGCTACAGAATAGCAGTCACCACGCAAACTGACTTCAAAACTAATCCATCTTATGGTCCAGAAAATCCTTTAAGGACAATCTGCCTTCCACAGGAATGGTGGTCTGCCTGGTAACTATTATGACCTGTGTATCCACCCTGCGAATGCAAAATTTCTCAACACAATCCTTCTCCCGGAAAACGTAGATCTTACACACCCTTAACCCATTAGGCAGGGAGTCAGGAGAGTCCAACTCCGATAGGATGCTATTCTTTATCACATCTGGGAACGGAAAGACAGCAGTGGATTTCTGCACCCCTTGAAGGAGCAGGTTAATCTTTGGCTCCTGCTCCTTTCCAGGTGCATCCATCAAGTTCAAGGCAGATGAGACCCTGGCACCCCGAATAGGCGAATCACTCTGGCCTCTTCACAGTCTTCTGAAGACGAGAGTGCTTCTTCATCCACATCAGAACCCAGTATTGAGCTGAGTCCAAGTCATACTCAAAATCTCAGACAGCTCCCAGCTGTCCCCCATCTTCAGGGGGCTCCCCTCACTGGGGATGCTTAGCCAAAGGCAATCAAACAGGACTTCCATTCTCAGCCTGCCTCACTGACTGTGAGTGATGAGGCGGCTGAGAGCGCCAGTCCAAGATCTTCATAATAGATGATTTAGCTGATTTTTTTAAATGCTATATTTATGCAATTTTAAACAATATACACAAGTATCCACTTGCTTGAGTAACAAGAGTGTAAAGAAAAATACAAATAACCCAAAAGATACAATATAAAGTAAATCAATTCACTCTATCCTTAGACCACAATAATAGGCGAAGTGTGGAGACAAAATATGAGGGAAACAAAAAAAGAAGAAACCTAACTATAATAGAAAAAGAGGCTTAGGCACTAACCCTGAATACCTTCAACATGATTCTTCTACCCCGAACCCCCCACCCTTATACGCAAACCAGTCATCCCGATATCTTCTTCAAATCTAGAAAGGAGTGAAGCTGATCCATTGAAAAAAATATCTACTTGACATTCAAATAGGAAAAAAAGCACTTGCAGGTATATGTCAAATGGAAGCTAGCTCCCAATGCCAAAGTCTCTTGTCTCATAGACAAAAACAATCTTCTCCTTTCTTGTGTAGAACAGCTCACATCGGGATATATCTGGATTGTCTAACCTAGAAAAGTCATATCCATCTTTTTAAAGAAGAGGGAAAGAACAGACAGCCTTCTGTTTATGCTTTCCTGTACATAGTTCTCTACTGTTGATTACTCCTAGTTGCCCATGTTTGAGGTTCTGTGAGGTTTGTCATGTTTCTTCCGTATGCTTTGGGATGAATACCAAACCACGCTCTACTCGGACAATCCATCACCACCAGGACAATCCTGCCCAGGTGACATTTTATACGCTGAAACACACACCCCACTAGGGGCCATGGAGGAAACACGTACAGCAGGTTCTGACTTGGCCTGATACCCTATCTCCGTGACTGAAGAATTGGCAAACTTTGGCATTAGAGTGGGTCACAATCAGATCCATTTTGGGGCGACCACCGTGGCACAGAATAAACTGAAACACCCGCTGACTCAACTCCCATTCTCCAAGATCCAGAGAGTGCCAGCTGAGGAAGCCCACTTCCACACTGTCCACTCCAGCAATGTGCTGAGCCGACAAAGGTTGGAGGTTCTTCTCTGCCCAGGCAAACAGGAGAGCCATCTCCAGCACTACCCTGGCATTCTTGGTGCTGCCTTGCTAATTGATTTAAGTCACTGCCATGGCGCTGTCTGAAAACACTCAAACCACCTGGCACTCGACCAGGGACTGGAAATGCAGAAGAACTAACTTGATGCCCCCTTGCCTTCAGGTGGCTGATGGACCACACCACTTCCACATCATTCCAACAGTCCGGGCCGTACAGTCTTGGCAAAGGGCTCCCCAGCCCGAGAGACTGGTAACTGTTGTCAGCAGGATCCAAGAGAAATCGTCCAGTGGCACGACCTTCCTGAGATGACAGGGCCTTTGCCACCACTGCAGGCTGGACTTCACCATCAATGGGAGAGGGAGCCTGCGCTCAAACTCCTGAGAACTCAGGGACCACTGAGACAGCAATGACCGCTGAAGTGATTGCAGGTGAGCATGTGCCCATGGCACCATCTCTATGGTCACCACCATCAATCCAAGGAGATGAAGATAATCCCAGACTCTGGGATTCTGCTGCGCACAAAGCAGTGCCAGGCAATCCAACAGTCTTTTGACTTTCTCCTCTGGTGGGAAAACTCTGCCCACTCGAGTGTCGAAACATATTCCCGGAAACTCCAGCAACTGGGAAGGCAAAAGCTGGCTCTTCTCCCGAATGATCACCCAGTTGAGGCTTTCTAAAATGGATACCACTAAATATACCAACCAAGACCCTTCTGAAAGGGAATGGGTCTGGATGAGCCAGGTGTCCAGATATGGATGGACACAGATCCCTCGGAGCTGCAGTGCTATAGCCACCACCACCATGACCTTAGAGAATGTCCTCAGGGCAGTCGATAGCTTGAAAGGGAGGGTAGCAAACTGATAGTGAAAGCCAAGCATGGCAAAGTGCAGATATTTATGCTGATCTGCCCAGAGTGAGACCTTAGTCAGATCCAGAGAATCCAAGAACTCTCCTCAGCATACTGCTTGAATCATGGAGCACAAAATTTCCATCTGGAAGCACAGTGCTCATTCATCCCCTTGAGGTCCAGAATGGGCCGGAAGGACCATCCTTTTTGGGCACCACAAAATAGATGAAGTATCTGCCCTTGCCCCGCTCATCCAAGGGGATGAACACTACCGCCTTTGTGCGCAACGACTTGTCCAAGGTGGTCCGCACAGAGACACTCTAATCGCAGACCCACAAGGGGAGATGATGAAGGCATCCAGAATTATCTTTTTGCTGTCCAGGACAGAGCCAAAGGGGATCATTCTGAGCCATGAATAGCAGGGATGTATGCCCTGGCTGGATGTACATCCCTGCAATTCATCCCCCTTGCCGTCCCCCCATGCAAGACTCCCTGTACAAACAGCGGAGTTGTATGGGGAGCCTTAGACAAGGGCGGGAGGAGCTGGGCGGAAGGTGTAGCAAGGGTGGAAGGAGCAGCAAGGACATAGGTAGGCTATCCCCCAGGATGCAGGGTACAGCAGCGGCCAGCGGGGACAAAACCAGGAGGCGTGCAGGAGGTTCCCCACAGCCGGACCATGGCGATGTAAGGCCGGATCAGGGGTCTGACTGTGGGGAAAGGAAATTCTTGGCGGCGGCCAGTGTTTGTGGCTCCATAATGGATCCGCGGTGCCATAGCAACGAGATGCCGAGGATCTGTAGGGCAAGTGGCCCTTCAGAATTGGGGTCAGGCCTGTACGTATAGGCTGGTAAACCCAATTTTAGTCCCACGTGGCTAGATGCCCCCCCCCACGGGATCAGAATCGGGTCTACCGCTGTACACCTCAATTCTGAGGGACCGTACAGAGGCTGGACGTCCAACAGGGAATAGTCCTCAAACTGAATGGTGTCTAGCACCCAGTGATCCTTGGTAACCTGGGCACATTCCTGAAAGAAAAGGTGATGCCTGCCTCCAACTGCAGGAACAAGGGCATGGGCCCCCAAATCTTTATTGCACAACTTGAGAGGGCCCTCCTCTGAAGGGGACCCAGTCCCTGGGTCCATGTGCTCCATGAAAGGATTGAGAATCAGCCAAAGCAGAGGGGAAGAAAGGTTTTCCAGGGATCCAGCAGTGTATGGGCAGAGGCTGATGAGAAAGGGGCACAATCCGCTTCACAGGCCCCCTGGACCTGTCTTCCAGAAGGCGGCAAGATTCTGTTTCACTCAGGGTCTTCACCAACTTCTCCAAACCTGCTCGAAAAGGAAGCTTTCCCTCAAAAGCCAGTTGGGTCAATCAGTGCGCTGTCCAGTGCCAGAGCCAAATCCAATGCCATGACAGTCATCAGGGCACCATCCGTGGCCACCAACCTTACATGGTCATACATGGCATTAGAAAGGAAGGCCATAGCAGACTCCGAAAGGAGGGGGGGGGGGGTATCATCCAGCAGAAGAAACTGGAGCAGGGCTAGAGATGTCAGGCTGGCACATACCACCAGCTACAGAATAGCAGTCACCACGCAAACTGACTTCAAAACTAATCCATCTTATGGTCCAGAAAATCCTTTAAGGACAATCTGCCTTCCACAGGAATGGTGGTCTGCCTGGTAACTATTATGACCTGTGCATCCACCCTGCGAATGCAAAACCACTCAACACAATCCTTCTCCAGGAAAACGTAGATCTTACACACCCTTAACCCATTAGGCAGGGAGTCAGGAGAGTCCAACTCCGATAGGATGCTATTCTTTATCACATCTGGGAACGGAAAGACAGCAGTAGATTTCTGCACCCCTTGAAGGAGCAGGTTAATCTTTGGCTCCTGCTCCTTTCCAGGTGCATCCATCAAGTTCAAGGCAGATGAGACCCTGGCACCCAGAATAGGCGAATCACTCTGGCCTCTTCACAGTCTTCTGAAGACGAGAGTGCTTCTTCATCCACATCAGAACCCAGTACCGAGCTGAGTCCAAGTCATACTCAAAATCTCAGACAGCTCCCAGCTGTTCCCCATCTTCAGGGGGCTCCCCTCACTGGGGATGCTTAGCCAAAGGCAATCAAACAGGACTTCCGTTCTCAGTCTGCCTCACATGAGACTGTGCTCGGGGGCACCAGAGGCCGTAGGGTCTGAATTTCAACACCAGAAGGACCAGGCCTGCTGCAAAAAAGAAAAGAATTCTGGGGAGGACAATCCAGAGTCAGAAGCTCTCCTCTTGGAAATGACCCTCTAACACCAGGGGTACAGCCGCCACAGATCCCCCTAGAGGAAGAGGAATGTCTCACAGCACTATCGTCGGACCCTCCAGCTGGCTGGATATACTTACACATAATGCCATCAGTAACCTCCTGCCCTGAAGCATAGCAAGGCCAGACTAACTGCATCCCCGACTGAGCGAGGGGGAGCAGGCACTCCAGGGATGACTCAGATGTTGCCATGCAAGAAGAGCAGAGTCCAGAATCTGAAGATGAGGCACCTCGCTTGCCATAGGTCAAACAATGTTTCCTGGAAGATGACACATAAGGTTAAGGCAAGTATCACAACAGCGCATACAAAGGTCGTGGCTGCCCAAAATGCACGTGTTAACTGCGCTTTTATTGCAAAATCCATCCACCATCTGCTGGAGACAAAGAAATACTGAAGAGGCTTCTGGTGGCTGAGGTGAATAGAGGCATAGGAATGATGTCATTGAAACCTGGACTTTTCATTCGTTCTTTGTCTCTACCAATCTTCTAGTAGGGGAACACAACCCACTTGTCTGGACTGGTCTAGCAGGACGATATGGAACCAGGTTTAAAGGACTAGTTTTTCACCTTGGCATTTGGCCTTGACAGAATCATTGTTGATGAGACCAGAACTGGTCTGGAGCGTGTGCCTGTTCTATTTCTCTGTTTGTGCTGTTTTATCTGTATTTTGATCTGATGTTACTACAATAGGTGATATAGCAAACTGGATAATAAGCAAACACTAAAACATCTGCTTAACCACCATGATCATACAGTAAAACCCCAGTGACTATCCCAGAATAATCCTCCTCTTTACACCAAGCGGGATCATTTCTAGGATTATCAAATGTTCTAATATATGTACAGCAAGCAATTAAAACAATTAGCAGGCTTTTTTCTGAGAATGCTTTCTACAAACATCTTAAAATTATGTTTTTACTACTGTTTGTCATTTTTCCACATCT
This sequence comes from Ichthyophis bannanicus, assembly GCA_033557465.1. Taxonomy (NCBI): domain Eukaryota; kingdom Metazoa; phylum Chordata; class Amphibia; order Gymnophiona; family Ichthyophiidae; genus Ichthyophis; species Ichthyophis bannanicus. The sequence continues at coordinate 1,399,069,375 of CM066032.1, read as the reverse complement.
ATAAAATTTAGCTGTACAATATTAAGAGAAATATTATAAATCTCTGTTTTAATGGCTTCCCCTACATAGTATTTGTCATGTACATCGTTAATAAGTAAGTTATTTTAAAATAATGAAAAATGTTCATGTCTTCAAGTAGCTTGGTAAATTGAATTATTGAAAGGTTACCTCCTGTCTTGTATGGAATAGCACAGTCCCATAAACACTGGACAATCTGAGCAGCAAGTTAAAAATATACGTAACTCATATAGCAGAACCTCCATTTTTTTCTTTCCTGATTACAGCACCTCAGACTATCAGGCACTATGGAACAAGCTAACTAAGGAGGCAATTTTAGAACAGTTATGCAGTATGTACAGAACGCGTGTAACTAGCAGCAGGCGCACATATAAAAGGCATACAGGACAAATGCAGATTTTACAATACTATTTATATATGCACAGATTCAAAAGGGGTGTGTTCTGGGCCTTGCTGGGTGGTCCAAAAAAGTTACATATGCAGAGGAGTACATGTTTATTTTGAAAAATGTCTCCATCAGTTTTTGCACTTCCTCTGAGATACACATACGTGTCGGCAAACTGCTTGTTTCAGCCAGGGCTTTATAGGAATGACCGAGAAGGCATGTACAACTGAGAAATGCGGTACTTACAGTGTAGGTTACAAATATCAGCACTTAACACGCGTAAGTGCTGGCACTTGCACATGTAAGTCACCGCATGAAGTCACTCTTTCTTTAAGCATGTTTTCCTGCCGACCATATATATGTGCCAGATAATAAGCTTCATTCCACAACATACCACTAATAGGGGCAATGGAAACTTAAGAACCATTAACTGGGAGAAAACGGATCTCAGAACCAGCGAGCATCAAGGTCCAGGTATACAGTGCCTTGTGAAAGTAGTCGTCCCCTTGGTGTTTGTCCTGTTTTGTCTCATTACAACCTGGAATTAAAATGGAGTTTTGGGGGTTATCACCATGTGATTTACACAACATACCTACCACTTTGAAGATGCAAAGTATCCTTTATTGTGACACAATAATTAAGACAAAAAAAAACAGAAATCAGGAGTGTGCATAGGTATCCCTTCTCCCCCCAAGTCATACTTTGTAGAGCTACCTTTTGCGTAATTACAGGTGCAGGTCTCTTGGGGTATGTCTTTATTAGCTTAGCACATCTAGCCACTAGGATTTTCACCCATTCCTCAAGGCAAAACTGCTCCAATTCCTTCAAGTTAGATGGGTTGCGTTGGTGTACAGCAATCTTCAAGTCATGCCACAGATTCTCAATTGGATTGAGGTCTGGGCTTTGATTAGGCCATTCCAAGACATTTAAATGTTTCCTTTTAAACCAGCTTTAGCAGTATGTTTAGGGTCATTGTTCTGCTGGAAGGTGAACCTTCATCTGCGTCTAAAATCTCTGGCAGACTGAAATAGGTTTTCCTCAAGAATTTCCCTGTATTTAGTGCCATCCATCGTTCCTTCAATCCTGATCAGTTTTCCTGTCCCTGCTGATGAAGAAGATCCCCAAAGCATGATGCTGCCACCTCCATGTTTCACTGTGGGATTGGTATTCTCGGGGTGATGGGAAGTGTTGGTGTTGTACCACACATGGCGTTTCCCATGATGGCCAAAAAGTTCAATTTGCGTCTCATCTGACCAGAGAACCTTCTTCCATGTGCTTGGGGGGGGGGTCTGCCACATGCTGTTGTGCAAACTCCAAACATGGTTTCTTATTTCTTTCTTTAAGCAATGGGTTTTTTTCTGGCCATGCTTCCATAAAGTCCCTTTGTGTGGCGTGTATGGCTTTAAGTGGTCCTATGGACAGATACTCCCATCTCCGCTGTGAATCTTTGCAGCTCCTTCAGTGTTATTCTTGGTGTCTTTGTGGCATCTCTGATTAATGCCCTCCTTGCCCGGTCTGTGAGTTTTGGTGGGCGGCCTTCTCTTGTCAAGTTTGGTAGTGGTGCCATATTCTTTCCATTTTGTTAGAATGGATTTCATGCTGCTCTGTGGGATATTCAGAATTTGGGATATTATTTTTTTATAACCCAACCCTGAACTATACTCCACAACTGTGTCTCTGAGCTGTTTGGAGTGCTCCTTGGTCTTCATATTGCTTTCTTAGTGGTGTTCCACAGTCAAGGGTCTTTCAGAACAGGTATATTTATACAGGCATCATGTGACAGATCATGTGACATTAACTGCAACAGGTGGATCCTAATCAACTAATTATGTGACTTCTGAGGTTAATTGGTTGGACCAGTTCTTATTTAGGGGTTTCATAGCAAAAGGGATGAATACATATACACTCATAACTTCTCAGTTTTAACTTGTTTTTTATATATACAAGGTATTTTATTGTCATTCTACTTCATCAATTTGGACTATATTGTTAGGTCCGTTATCTAACATCCAAATGAAGCTCCATTTTCATTCTCGGTGGTAATGGGACAAAACAGGACAAAAACTGAGGGGATGAATACTTTCACAAGGCACTATATCAATCGTATCCTTGGACCTAGCTTATGAACATCAGCTATCCTGAAAAAGATCCCCAGCTACCATCTATCAGGCTACAAAGATATATTATATTTTTTTCCAAAAAATTTGTGATAAACAAGAATTGTTAATCCAAGCAGACCTTGCCCATAATGACAGCAGCATAGATACATATGGGGGTATGTTTACTAATTGGTGGTAGCGGCTTCCATGTGATATTGGAGCCGCAGCCCCATTGAAGTCAATGGTGCCGCGGCTCCGATATTTCACAGAAGCCACTACCGCTAATTAGTAAACATACCCATGGTGTATTCACACATGTAACACAAGCTGATCACTTATCTGTTCATATTCCCCAGCGCCACTGTAGACACCTATGTGGCATTTTGCAAATGCTTCATCAGGGGGAATATGCAGACCGGATTATCAAAACCAGCTGAGCAACAAATGCCAGTCTGCAATACAAAAGGAGCAAGGAGCTAGTTATAGCCCAATAAAGCCCAATACAACCCAGAAATGAAAAGCACATACTCCTCAAAGCACCCAGCAGCCCCCCCCCCCAGTCTATAAAAATACCCAGCAACTCCAAAAAAACAATAAATCAACTTACCAAAAAAGAACAGCTTTGCACAACCATCTGCAGTCTCCGCTTGTTTCAGCCAGAGCCAAAAACGCCACACATGCACATATATAAACATTTGGGGTTAGCTGGGTGGGAAGGTGGTTGTTTCAAATCTGGACATGGTGATTTTCTGTTTTAAATAATTTGAGTATTAGGATTAATATCTTGACTAGCAGAACATTAAGCTTCGGGGGTTTGAGCATAGAATGTTGATGAGAAAATCGGGTGTATGACTGTGTGTTTAGCGTAAGGACTCACTGGTTTTGGTAAATCAGATGGTTGGTTTAACTGATAGATTGATGGCTCTGTTGGGTTTGTATTTTGCACGGTCTCTGAGTGCAAGGTATGATGTGGTACAGCCACTGGATATGGATTGGCTGGGTGATTGTTTATATATGCTCATGGATGGCATTTTTGACTCTGGCTGAAACAAGGAGACTGCAGATGGTTGTGCAAAGGCTGTTTTATTTGGTAAGTTAATTTATTGTTGTTTTTGGAGTCAATGGGTATTTTTATAGACTGAGGGGGGGGGTTCTGGTGTTTTGAGGAGTATGTGGTTTTGGTATCTGGGTTGTATCGGGCTTTAGCGGGCTATTACTGGCTCCTTGCTCTTTTTGTATTGCAGACTGGCATTTGTTGCCTGGCTGATTTTGATAATGTTCTGGTCTACATAAGTTCTCTTCCCTCTGATGAAGCATTTGCAAAACGCCATATAGGTGTCTACAGTGGTACTGGTGTACGAACAGATAAGTGATCAGCTTCTGTTACATGTGTGAATACACCGTGTGTATGTATGCTGAAGTCATTAAGTGCAAGATATGCTTGGATTAACAATTCTTGTTTATCAAAAATTTAAAAAAAGATATATCTTTGTAGCCTGATAGATGGTAGCTGGGGATTTGTTTCAGTATCACCGATGTCCCTGAGCTAGGTCCAAGGATAAGATTGATATACTGGGACCCTGATGCGCGCTGGTCCTGAGATCCTTTTTCTCCCAGTTAATGGTTGTTAAGTTGCCATTACACCTATTAGTGATATGCTGTGGAATGAAGCTTATTATCTGGATGTATCTCCTTTCTTCATTCTGATATCTGAACTTTTGGGATTTGGGATTTGACAATCTATATGCCAGCAAACACACGTGCACTCCTGCACATTCTTATGTGTATTTTACAAAACGCTTCATACTCAGTTCTCCCTCAATTGATAAACTAACCCCTAGCAATGCATTACAAAGTACCACTAGGGGTCCGGCGCTATCATTTTTCAAGATGGTGGTGCCAGAGGCAAGAGCAAATTCTCATGGTTCCTGCTTCCTGACCCAAGGTGAGTAGGTACAGCAGAAGACTTGTGTAGATGGTGGGTTTTTTTGGAAGGGAGGGAGGGGAGGCTTCCAAGACCTACTTGGGCCACCAGGGAGGGTTTTCTCTTTGGGTGGGGCAGGTGATGTCCAGGGCCCACATGGGCCACACTAAGAATCTTGACTCAACAGGTCAACTGAGATGCAGTGCTGTACTTAATCTCAGGTGACCTTAGGCTCTCATCTAGAATCTTTACTCTAGACCTGAACTGGAATAAAGATTTCACATGATTGAGACTAAAACTAATACACTAGTTGGTAGTTCAATGTAACATAGTTGCTCATATCCCAAAAATGTATCATAGTTTGTACTAGGAGACCGACAGGAGCAAGGAGATCAGAACACCCTCTCAAGTTCGGAATGGACTTTATTGAACCCAAACACCAGCAGTGTTTCGACAACTTGTGCCTTCCACAGGGGGTACAGTTCGAATCCTTCAACACAAACAAATACAACCTTTAATAAATAAAAAAAGAAATAATCAAATAAATAATAAATGATCATACATGTTAAAAATCATACTGATAAAAACAATAAAAACAAATTTGAATGTGCTGCCAACTTATGGATGGGAGACAGAAATGTCACTCATGCTGATGAATACCAGGGACCAATCGCTGTATTAAATGGGGGAGGAGTGGCCTAGTGGTTGGGGCAAGTTAAAGTTGCCTCGCTAAAGCTTCTAAGACCAGCTGCAAATTTGGTGTTTCAGCTAAAGGGTTAACAGATTCTCTTATTTATTAAAAATTGTGTTTCTTTGTTGGTATTGGAGGATTCAAACTGCACACACTGAGGAAGGCATGAGTTGCCGAAACACTGATGGTGTTGGGGTTCAATAAAGTCTATCCCGAACGTGAGAGGGTATGTTGTTCTCCTTGCTCCTGTCAGTCCCATTTGATTTTGCAAGGTTACGTGCTTTGTTTGGACTCCTCATAGTTTGTACTATACATCATAGCTTGTTTACCCAGTTCAATGTAATGTAGTAGTAAGTTCAATGTAATGTAAAATGTTGAGTTAATTGTAAACTGCTTTGATAACCCTGATAGACGGTATAAAAAAATCATTAAATAACTAAATAAAAGCAGGCACAAAAAACAAGTCCTGCACTTACCATTGTGGAGCCCAGATCGAGGACAGTGCTGGATTCAAGTCGCTCCCAGGTGCTCTGCAATTTCCTCATATAAATTCTGTCCTTTTGAATGCTGCTCTGGGGGGGCTAGGAGATAGAGGGGAAGGGAGGCTGAGGTCTGTGTGAAGACAGGGTCTTCATCTGTCTGGATCTCAGGCTCTCAACTGGTCAGGGGATACTGATGGGGAGGACAGCCCTTTTTCTCCTCCACACATGAAATTCCATCCGCGTACCCTTAGATACACTCTGAAGACATTCGTCCAAGCTCTACTGGCTCTACAGTGTCCATTGGGACAGCTGCCCAGGAGCTAATCCACTTCCAAAACCGAGCTGTACTGATCATGCATGCACCATCTGTTGGAGACAGAAATACTGAAGTGTGCCTGTAGCTATACCGAGTATGGTGGCAGGATGATGTCACTTTTTAAGATGGTAGTTTTTAAGATGTTCTGTCTCCACCTCTGCTGGCATGGGGACACAATACACTTGTCTGGACTGGTCTAGAAGGATGATCTGGAAAAAGAGGTTAGTCTTTATAAACTAAAAGGAAACACAGAAAGAAGGCAGCAATATTTGGAAAAGCTAATGGAAGCTAGTAAAGTAATCAGGAAAGCAAAAATGCAAATGGAAGAAAAAATAGCCCATACATTAAATCATGCAAACAAGACTTTTTTAGGTATATTAGTGACCGAAGGAAGTGCAAAGGTGGTATGGAGGAATATGTGGAGGATGAGGATAAAACAGATTTGCTTAACAAATATTTCTGTTCTGTGTTCACAGAAGAAGCCTAGGAATGGGACCTCAGAAACAAACAAATAGAAATGGAAGTGAGGTAGAAAGAAGACTTTGTTTATGAGGAGCTAGCAAAAACTAAAAGTGGACAAAGTGATGAGGCCAGATGGGATTCATCAGAGGGTATTGAATGAACTTAGAGAACTGCTGGTGGCTCCTCTGCCTGATCTTTTCAATGCTTCTTCAGAGTTAGGATTGATTCTGGAGGACATAAATGTGGTTCCTGTCCACAAAAGTGGAAGAAAGGAAGAGGATGGTAACTACCAACTGGTTAGTCTGACCTCGGTGGTGAGTAAATTCATGAAAACGCTGCTAAAACAGAGTTTGGTATGGCTTCTGGAATCCAAGGGATTACAGGAACTGAGACAGCATGGCTTTACTAGAGGTAGGTCTTGTCAGACAAATTTGATATGATTTCTTTGAATGTGTGACTACGAAATTGGATAGGGAGAGTGGGCTAGATGTGGTGTACTTAGATTTTTTCAAGGCCTTTGACACCATTCCACTTCAGCAAATCACAAATAAACTAAGTGATTTTAGGATGGACCCTAAAGTGACTGACTGGGTAACACACTGGTTGAGTGGGAGGCAAGAGAGTGCAGTAGTAAATGCAGTTCATTCCACAGTAACGTTCCTCAGTGATTGGTCCTTGGTCCTGTTCTTTTTAACATTTTTAGAAATGATATCACAGAAGGTCTGTTGAAAAAAGTATGCCTCTTTGAAGATGATGCCAAAACCTTCAACAGAGTAGATATCCTGTAAGGTATGGATAGCCCGAGGAAGGATTTAATGAACATTGAAGAATGGTCGAGAACTTGGCAGCTAGGATTTAATGCTAAGAATTGCAATGCCATGCATTTGGGCTGCAAAAATCCAAGAGAGAGGTACAGTATAGCAGGTGAAGTACTTCAGTGCATGAAAGAAGAGCGGGACTTGAAGATAAATTCATGGCTGTGTGGATGGTGTCTTCGAGAGCATTTTGGTTTCCTGGACCATGGGATGCTGTTCCAAGGGTTGCAGAGCAGAGATGGCGTCCATCTGTCCAAGAAGGGTCAACGTATCTTCAGTAGCAGACTGGCTAAGCTACTGAAGAGGGCTTTAACTTACCTTATTTGGGGACGGGTGAAGAAAGCCCCCAGGGTAAGTGAAACATTAAATACCTTTATGAAAATAGGTAAAAGGGGCAACATATGGAAAGCAGTGTGTAGCATGGGAAATAAGATCCCAGATGTTGAGGCTTTAATGGGAGAGGCTAACTTGGATTTAGTGGCGGTAACAGAGACATGGTTCACAGACAACCATGACTGGGATGTAACTATACCAGACTATACTTTATTCAGAAAGGACAAGGTAGGAAGAAAGGGAGGCAAAATGGCACTATATGTAAAAAATAATATTAAAGCTTGTCACGCCACCACCACTCGCCTCTAGGTTAGAGGGGCATGGATTATTAGAGGAACTTTCTGCTGTATGCTTTTTCAGCTCTTTTTAAACTATTTCCCTGCAATGCCCTCTGGGAAATGTAGTCCTTATTCAGCTGTATGAGTGCACCATGCAGAAAGCTGTAGTCAGGCTCAAGTAGGTAAGGCAAATGACAGAAATTTATTATTTTTATATACACAATTCGATCATACCACACATAGGATTGTTGGTTCAGGACTCTTGAAAGCAGAGCATTGTCCAAAACATATTCAACCACAAAATGCAGTTTTAAAGGTTCTCTCTATTGCAGGATACACAGTCTTTACCAGCAAGCCTAATTGTATTCCCTTTCTTAGCTTTGCTGTCTAAAGCACCAAACAAAAACACATTTAAAGTCCATGGTAAACTTCCCCTTTATAAACACCAGGGAAACACAGCCACCCTGCTTGTGATTTAAGGGTACCTTTTTCCTAGGAGACCTTCTTTCAGGACTGGCTTGCTTTTTCTACGTTCCCCGGTTTATAGCTTGGCACAAGGAACAGTCCATGGGAGTGTCCTCTTCAATCAGCTTCACCTCGGGCTCTCCCAGCTGCATAGGCTCTGACTCCCCACCTTGCTCACAGTGCTCAGCTAACAGCCTTCTGGGGAATCCTGGAGTGTCTCTTGTTCCTGGTTCCAAACTCTCCTGCAGCCGTGCTACATGCCGAATAGCACTCTCTCCAGCTGGAAGGTCCGTTCCTCTGCTCTGCTCAGCCTTGCTACCTGCTTCTCCTCTCCTCCTCCTTTCTTCCTTTTACTAAATCATACTCTGCTTTGGGTTTATACTTCCAGGGCTCTAGCTCCAACCCCACCCTACTCAGGTGACTGCAATCAGCCCGACTCTGGGCAGCTGAGTGCTTGAAGCATTCACTGCCTAAAGGGTTCTGAGCCTTGTATCCTCTCCCCTTCCTTCCACTAGGGGAGCCTGAAATGTTTTCCACGTGGAAGTTTTCTGATCCCTGGAGGTGTTTATGGCTTTCCTACCCTGATTTGGTGAAAGGGGGCCCTTTACTAGGGTGAATTCCCTGTCTCTTTGTCCTCCCCCAGACTCCGGATAGGCTTCCTTACCACATACCCCCCTACTCAAGATATTACGGGCTGGCGGCAGTTGTTGAAGCTCCTCCGAACAGTCCGTAATCCTGGATAATGCATCTGCATTGTGGTGTAGCTTCCCTGCCTGATGCTCTATCTTAAAATCAAAAGCTTGCAGGGCCATGTACCATCTTGTTAATCGTGCATTGTGGTTCTTCATCTGTTGGAGCCACTTCAAGGATGCGTGATCGGTAACTAGCAGGAATTTTCATCCGGTGAGGTAGAACCGGAGGGTCTCTATTGCCCATTTGATGGCGAGGCACTCTTTCTCAACCGTAGAGTAGTGTTGCTCTGCCGGGGACAACTTCCTACCAGGGAACATCACAGGATGCTCATTTCCTTCATGCTTTTGGGACAAGATGGCCCCTCAGCCTACCTCCGAGGCATCCGTCTGTACAATGAAGGGCTGCGTGAAATCCACCCCGCGTAACAGCGGGGCCGTGCATAGCCGCTCTTTCAATCGGTTGAAAACCCTCTCTGCCTCCTGGGTCCAGCGGAGTTGATTTGGGCAATTCTTTTTTTAACATGTCTGTAAAGATGAAGCTTTCTTCCGCGAAGCGTGCTAGGAACCTCCTGTAATAGCCGATCAGGCCTAGAAAGCTTCTTAATTGCTTCTTTGTTGCGGGACAAGGAAAGTTCTTGATGCTGTCCACTTTGTCAATCAAGGGCTTAATTCTTCCCCGACCTACCATATGCCCCAGGTATTTCACTTCTCGCTTGGTGAAGGCACACTTGCTCGGGTTCAGGGTGAGTCCCGCCTGCCTCATCGATCGCAGGACGGCGTCAACCCTCGGGATATGTTCTATCCAACTGCAACTGTGGATAATAATATCGTCCATATATGCGAAAGCAGATTCTTGATGAGGACGCAGGACTTGATCCACCAGTCTCTGGCAGGTCACCGCGGCGCCGTGAAGGCCAAAGGGCATCCTCTTAAACTGGAATAGCCCAATTGGGGTGCTGAAGGCAGTCTTCGGCCGAGATTCCCTAGTCAATGGAATCTGCCAGTACCCCTTCGTCATGTCTAGTGTGGTCAAAAATTGAGCCTGCCCCAAGCGGTCCAAAAGCTCCTCGATACGGGGCATCGGGTAAGCGTTGAATACCGAGATGGCATTCACCTGTCTGAAATCTATACAGAAGTTTAATGTACCATCCGGTTTTGGAACCAGAACAATGGGACTGCACCACGGGCTCCTTGATTCTTCAATGACACCCATCGCCAACATCTCACGCACCTGTGCCATGACCTCCTGCTTTTTAGCTTCTGGTAGGGTCGTTGTCTGACCACCTTCCCTGGTGGCATCAGAATCTCATGCACCACCAGTCGGGTTTCACCCAGGATCGGAGTCAGTACATCTGGGAACTTCTCCAATAGTCGAGCCAGATCCCGTCTCTGGACCAACGATAGTTCTTCCCTTACTTGGGGCTCCAGGTTCTTCTTGCAGTCGGCTACTTGAGGTCCTAGGTCGTCCTTCTCAGTCTCCTGCATTCTCTCTCCACAGGTGGCTGTCAGGCTTTTCATCCCGGCCACTCCAGTGGAACCAAACCAGAGGCTCCTTGTTCTGTAGGAGACAACATGGGAACCTCTTCTAGTGGGGGAAACCCCACTCTCTCGCACAGCAGCTGGGCAATCCAGTCACCTACCTTCACATGGTAGTCTTCGTTGCCAAATTAAACAGCAATACCTTTACACTCCCTCTATAATCAGGGTCGATCACCCCAGCGCCGACGTCCAGGAAATATTTCAGAGCCAGACCCGATCGCGGTGCTATCCGACCATAACATCCTATGGGCATCTCCATCTGAAGGCCAGTATCAATGAGAGCCTTTCCATGGCTGGGTATCACCCGATCTTCTGCGCTGCATAAATCATATCCCGCGGCTTGCGGGGACGCCCTCCTGGGAGCTTGGGCCTTCTCGGATACCTTACAAAATTTTAATACAAACTTCTGTTTAAGGGGAGCCACACCTCCCAGGGGTTCTTTCCCTGGGTTCTCACTTGGCTTTCGGGGGTTCTCAAAAAGAGGGCCAGGGACCACCGTCATCATCCCCTCCCCTTTTCTCCCAAGGCCTTTCTCTAATCCTTCCCTAAATTGGGGCCAATCCCTTCCCAATACTAAATCATAGGGTAGTTTTGGAACCACTGCCACAAGAACTTCTTTCTGCACCCCCAACCCTTTTATCACCACTTTGTACACAGGGTAAAAAGAGGCAGCTCCATGTATGCACCTAATTTGCACCTGCCCTTCTGGCCTCCTCTGGCGAGACTCATCCTGGGTCTCAATTGCCTCAATGACACCATGCTTTGGTCAGCCCCAGAGTCGAGCAGAGCATGGGTAGTGACCCCCTGTATGATAACACTTAAGAGAAATCCCTCTCCTAGATGTTTCACATTGGTACCAGTTAACCCAATGTGGGCTTTGCATTGCCTCTGCAGGTGTCCCATCTCCCCACAATGATAGCATTTTTTCTCAGCCCACTTACCCTCATGAGCAGACACACACGTTTTAAGACATTTTACATTATTTCCGTTTCTTTTCTGATAAATCAAAACTGGCCTCTGCCCCTACTTTTGGAGGGCCCACCTTTGGGGGAAACGCCAATTCAGCTTCCATGTAGCGCTCCGCCAAAAGGGTTGCCTCACCTGTGCTCTGGCAATTTTGCTGAATCAGAAAAGATTGTACCCTTTTAGGTACTACAGCCATAAATTGCTCCAATATCACCATATCCACCACCATATCCATAGTTTTCCCTTCCGGGGCTAGCCACTTTAAAGCTAAACCTTGAATTCTCTGGCTTAAGGCCTTAGGTGTCTCCCCGGCCTTTAAAGCCGTGGCTCTAAACATACAGTGATACAACATTTTTGTTAACCCTAATCGGTCTCTAATTGCATTTTTCACAGCATTATAGTCCATGGCCTGGGCAGTAGGCATAGCCCTATATGCGGATAGTGCTTCTCCTGTTAAGGAGGTTGCCAATCTCACTGCCCACTGCCTATCTGGCCAACCCACAGCTTGAGCCACCCTCTCAAATGACTCCAAAAAGTCATCTATATCATCATCAGGAGAAAGGTTTCCAAAAGTAAACGCGCTGCTGGTGTGTGGGCCTGCTAGACTGTCCATTTGCGGCATTGCTGGACCCTCCAGGGTTAGTGTTCCTCCACTTCCTTGCCTCTGGGAAGTAATAAGGGCTTCCACTAAGTCCAGGACAGGCTTTTGTTGCTCCCTCATAGCCACAGCTGCATTCTCCTGCGCTAGCTGGGCCAATTCCTGCTGGCGTTGAAATTGAGTAGCCATCCATTGCACCAGCTCTTTTGGATCCATCTCCGGCGATACCTTGCTCATGTGTTGACTCTCGAAGAAAAAAAAAATGTTGTCTTTTCTGCCAACCTTCTGTGCTATCACTCTTGTAAGTGTATATCCTGGATGGAAGAAAATCCTGAGTGGTAGAAAATCCTCACAACTACGCCACTGTCACGTCACCACCACTCGCCTCTAGGTTAGAGGGGCGTGGATTATTAGAGGAACTTTCTGCTGTATGCTTTCTCAGCTCTTTTTAAACTATTACCCTGCAATGCCCTCTGGGAAATGTAGTCCTTATTCAGCTGTATGAGTGCACCATGCAGAAAGCTGTAGTCAGGCTCAAGTAGGTAAGGCAAATGACAGAAATCTATTATTTTTATATACACAATGGTTCGATCATACCACGCATAGGATTGTTGGTTCAGGACTCTTGAAAGCAGAGCATTGTCCAAAACATATTCAACCACAAAATGCAGTTTTAAAGGTTCTCTCTATTGCAGGATACACAGTCTTTACCAGCAAGCCTAATTGTATTCCCTTCTTAGCTTTGCTGGCTAAAGCACCAAACAAAAACACTTTTAAAGTCCATGGTAAACTTCCCCTTTATAAACACCAGGGAAACACAGCCACCCTGCTTGTGATTTAAGGGTACCTTTTTCCTAGGGGACCTTCTTTCAGGACTGGCTTGCTTTTTCTACGTTCCCCGGTTTATAGCTTGGCACAAGGAACAGTCCATGGGAGTGTCCTCTTCAATCAGCTTCACCTCGGGTTCTTCCAGCTGCATAGGCTCTGACTCCCCACCTTGCTCACATTGCTCAGCTAACAGCCTTCCGGGGAATCCTGGAGTCTCTCTTGTTCCTGATTCCAAACTCTCCTGCAGCCGTGCTACATTTATTTATTTGACAAGTTTTGTATTCCGCCTTTTCCTTCAATCAAAGCGGTAAAATACAAGACAAAGGATATACAAAGGAAAGGAAACAAACACCGGTTTTACATTACATCAAACAGTAAGCACTGGGGACACATAACAAAGGGGAAAGAATACACATGCCAAATAGCACTCTCTCCAGCTGGAAGGTCCGTTCCTCTGCTCTGCTCAGCCTGGCTGCCTGCTTCTCCTCTCCTCCTTCTTTCTTCATTTTACTAAATCATACTCTGCTTTGGGTTTATACTTCCATGGCTCTAGCTCCAACCCCACCCTACTCAGGTGACTGCAATCAGCCTGACTCTGGGCAGCTGAGTGCTTGAAGCATTCACTGCCTAAAGTTTTCTGAGCCTTGTATCCTCTCCCCTTCCTTCCACTAGGGGAGCCTGAAATGTTTTCCACGTGGAAGTTTTCTGATCCCTGGAGGTGTTTATGGCTTTCCTACCCTGATTTGGTGAAAGGGGGCCCTTTACTAGGGTGAATTCCCTGTCTCTTTGTCCTCCCCCAGACTCCAGATAGGCCTCCATGTCACAAGCTATGGAAATACAGGGCTTAAAAGGGAGAAAGGAGACACTGTGGGGTTAAACTAGAAAGAGGGAAAGAGAAATCTATTTGCATTGGCATGATATACAGACCTCACTCACAAGAGGAAGAGGTGGATGGAGAGTTAATTGAAGACATATGCAGCATTGCTAGGAAAGGGGAAGTGCTCCTGATAGGGGATTTCAATAAGCCAGATGTTGATTGGCACATCCCTGCTGCAGTATCATCTAGAAGTAAGGAGATCCTAGATTCTCTACAGGGAGAACTATTCAGGCAACTGACAACAGAACCCACACGTGAAGGGGCCATACTGCACTTGGTGATTACCAATGGTGAAAGTGTTTCTGTTGTTATAGTGGGAGACCATCTCACATCCAGCAATCACCAGATAGTGTGATTCAGTATTAGGACTAGGACTGATGAAATCCATTCAAAAGCGAGGGTTTCAGACTTTAGGAAAACTAACTTTATCAAGTTGGGCCAATACCTCAAGGAGTTGTTAGTGGGATGGGAACAGCTGGGGAATGTAGAAAAACAGTGGGCAAAACTGAAAGGGGATATTTTAAGGGCAACCAACATTTCTGTTAAAATGGTAAATAAAGGTAAAAAGAAAGGGAGACTGCAATGGTTTTTGAAAGAAGTAGCTGAAAAGGTGAAGAAAAAGGGAGGCCTTCATGAAATACAGGAGATCACAGAGGAAGACAGGCATCTATATTTGGAAAAATCTTAGAGAAGCTACAAAATAGTCAAGAAAGCAAAGATACAAAAAGAAGAAGAAATAGCCAATGCAATACAATGGGGGGATAAGACATTTTTCAGATGTTAGTGAGAGGAGGAAGGGCAAAAGTGGTATTGTCAGGGGAGGAATATGTAGAAGCTAATGAGGATAAAGCAGAATTGCTTAACAAATATTTCTGTTCTGTGTTCACAGATGAAGGGCCGGGAGCAGGACCTCAGAAAACACCCACAAACAGGAACAGAAGTGAGGGGCATCTTGAACGATTTTCAGAAGACTGTGTTCATGAGGAACTAACTAAACTTAAAGTAGACAAAGCGATGGGAAAAGATGGGATACACCAGAGAATACTGAGGAAACTTGGGGACATTCTAGCAGCTCCACTGACTGACCTTTTCAATGCCTCTTTGGAGTCGGAAGTGGTACCTGAGGACTGGAGAGAGGCACATGTGGTCCTTTTACACAAAAGAGGAAGTAAGGATGTGGATGAAAACTACAAGCTGATTAGTTTAACTTAGGTGGTGAGTAAATTGGAAGTGCTGCTGAAAGAGAAAATAGTTAGATTTCTGAAGTCCAACTGATTACCGGATCCAAGGCAGCATGGACTCACCAGAGGTAGGTCTTGTCAGACAAACCTGATTGATTTGTCTGGGTGACCAGGGAGTTGGACTGAGGGAGAGCCCTAGATGTGGTGTATTGAGATTTCAGTAAAGCCTTTGACAACGTACTACAAAGGCGACCATAAAGTTACTGCTTGGGTTAGAAATTGGTTGGATGGGAGGCACAAAGGGTAGAAGTACATGGTGTGCCCCAGGGATCTGTCCTTGGTCCGATTCTTTTTAACATCTTTGCTAGTGATATTGCGGAAGGGCTGTCGGGTAAAGTTTGACTCTTTGTGGATGATACCAAAATTTGCAATAGAGTAGACACTCAGGAAGGTGTAGATAACATGAGGCGAGATCTAGCTAAGCTTGAAGAATGGTCTAGAATTTGGCAGCTCACATTTAATGTTAAAAAATGCAAGGTCATGCATTTGGTCTGCAAGGGTGCAATATGGCATAAGGGTGAAGTTCTTCTTTTCACAAAAGAAGAGTGGGACCTAGGCGTAATTGTATCTGATTTATTTATTTAAAAGCTTTTTTATACTGCACTCTTTAATATCAGTGCGGTTTACAATTAACAATTCTTGCACGAGACCAGTGAGAACTGTCTAGTATCATATGTACCATATGGCTTGAAAACAACCACCTAAGCATCAATCTCAAAAAGACTGAAGCAATGTTCATAACGAGAAAACCTGACATGGACCACAACTACCCTACCACAATCACAATAAATAACACACCAATACCTATTAAAAAGGAGGTAAAATACCTTGGAATAATTCTGGACCATTCACTCACCATGATCCCACACATAAAAAATACAGTAAAAACGATATTCTATAAACTCAAGACAATACAACACCTGAGACCCCTACTCAACACACATGACTTTAGATCAGTGGTCAACTCCCTCATCACCCCCCACTTTGACTACTGCAATAGCATTCTAAATGGCCTACCACTAAAAAGCATATACCTCCTCCAAAGAGCACAAAACATATGTGCCAAGATGGTCACAAAAGCTAAGCTAACAGACCACGTGACCCCAATACTACTAGATCTTCATTGGCTCCCCATAAGCAGCCGAATAAAATATAAAATCCTCCTTACTACCTTTAAACTCCTCAATAACATCTCTCCCTCCCAACTATCTACCCTATTACAAACCCCATCAGAAACTAGAACACGAAGACAGAACGCAACCCACTCCCTCAACATAAAAACTAATTTCAGAAGGACCAGAGCAACGACAAGTGATAGAGCCTTCTCCTTTGCTGCCCCTACCCTCTGGAACGAAATCCCTTTAACCCTCCGCAAAATAAAAGACCTTCACCAATTCAAAAAAGAACTAAAAACATACCTTTTCACAAAACACTTTGAGATCCCCTACCAACAAAAAACCTCTCCGATACAATCACAGAAACACATTCACAGTTCTCAAGACAGAACAAATGATTAAACATAAGAAAGACACTTACTCTACTCTGCCTTACCCTACAGACAAAGATTTACACAAACAAATGGCTATATCTCTATTGTAAATAATACCGGTAACTCAATTATGTTGTGATGACCTGTACATAGTTTGAATAGTGTTATTCTAGTTAATGTTCAAAACATGTTCAATGTAACTAAACGTGTACATAGTTAACACAAGTTCCATGTAAAATATACAGAAGTATATTGATTTTTGTTCGATGTGAACCGCCCCTGATCTCTGGAAGGGGCGGTATATAAGAAACTGTTAAATAAATAAATAAATAAATAAATAGTGCTTACATTGAAAAGGATCAATAACTTGGAGCTGTAACTGGGTGAACTATTTACACATTCAACCATCAAAGCTGTGGCTGAGTAACTATTTACAAGTTAGATGTTAGGCCCAAACTGAATGGTTAAGACTGGGTCTTCTCAGTTAATACATTAATCATTATAGTCATTCTCAGTTACTACAATAATCATTATAGTTAGTATATCAACACGTTAAATGTACCTGATGGACGGTTCTGCAGATCGGTTTGTCTTAGACAGTTTGTGAAGTGTTGGGTCCTACTTGAGTGAATTGGGGTGTGGGATGTGGTTGGGTTATGTTTGGCTGTGAAAAGTGTATAAGGAATGGGTGATGCTTGAGGGCTTTCCTGTATTGTGTAAGGCAGGGGTCACCAACTTGCGGCCCGCGAGGGCCTTCCGTGCGGCCCGCGAGACTCTACCCCGGTGCGGCCCGCCAAGGCAAACTCACGGATTCCTTCATGTCAGCTCTCTCCCTTCTTCTGCAGCCGCGGCTCCCTGCCTCTTAGGGAACCGCGGCTGTGCTTGTAAAATCATCGCGGCTCCGTGCAGCATTGTCCCGCCTCTAAAGGAAGTTGTTTACCACTTCCTTTAGAGGCGGGACAATGCTGCACGGAGCCGCGATGATTTTACAAGCACAGCCGCGGTTCCCTAAGAGGCAGGGAGCCGCGGCTGCAGAAGAAGGGAGGGAGCTGACATAAAATATAGGTATGAGCAGGTTTTTTTTGGGGGGGGGGTTTCGCGCGGGGGGGGGGTGCGGCCCGCGGGTCTGCCGGTAGTCGGCTGTGCGGCCCGCGGCCCTCTGGAGGTTGGTGACCCCTGGTGTAAGGTCTCTGATTGATCTGATATTTGGTGGGAGGTTATTCCAGCACTTTGGGGCACAGAAAGCGAAGGCTCTATTCCTGGTTGCTTGTGTACATTTTGTGGATTCCATAGGGATAATCAACGTATTGGCGGTTGCTGTCCTTCTCGACCTGTTGTTGGGGGTGGGGGTGAGGAGGACTGTGAGGGACGAGGGGGATATCATGTTAATGGCTTTGAATGTGAGGAGTAGTGCCTTGTATGTGAGTCTGCAGTTTAACGGTAGCCAGTGAAGGTCCTTAAGAATGGGTGTGATGTGGGTTCTTCTGGATAAACCACAGAGAATGCGGGCAGCCGCGTTCATCGCAAGTTGTAATGGGTTGAGGGTGTTCTTGGGGAAGCCATGCAGAATGATGTTCGCGTAGTCTAAATGTGATGTTACCAGCACCTGGAATATTGTTCTGAAATCGTTGGGAGCTAACATGGGTCTTAGGTGCCTTAGAGTCTTGATTTTGTTGTATATCATCCTGGTGGTGTTCTTTACGTGCTCTTTGAAGTCGAGATGT
Source organism: Ichthyophis bannanicus (assembly GCA_033557465.1). NCBI lineage: Eukaryota > Metazoa > Chordata > Amphibia > Gymnophiona > Ichthyophiidae > Ichthyophis > Ichthyophis bannanicus. The sequence continues at coordinate 1,399,051,153 of CM066032.1, read as the reverse complement.
TGGTCAAGCATAACACCCAAGTAGCGTATCACAGGTTTGCTTGGGAGCTCTGCATCTCTCACCTTCAAGGTAGTGGGGGGAGAGAAGTTTTTGTTCTTTGTAATGAACAGGACCTCCATTTTCTTAAAGTTAATACGGAGGTTCTGAGCTTGAAGCCAGTCGGTGATTGCATTGAAGCAATCTACTAGAGAGGTAAAGTTGGGATGCATGACTTTGATTGGTGCAAACAGCAAGACATCGTCTGCATAGATCAGGCTGGAGATATTAAATGAGTGGATGATTTTGCATATAGGCTGCATATATACATTAAAGAGTAGTGCAGACAGAGAGTAGCCTTGGGGTACTCCCTGATGTTGCTGGAATGGTTCAGATGTTGTGGATCCCATCCGTACATGTTGCCATCGATCAGCTAGGTAGTATTTTCACCATTCTTAGGCCAGGCCCTGGATTCCCTTCTCATGGAGTCGTATAAGGAGTTGATCATGATTGACAGAATCGAATGCAGCAGCGATGTCAAGGAAGATAAGTGCAAAACCATTTTCGATGATGTCTATTCCTCTGCTTAAGGTGTTGGTTAGTGTGACGAGTAATGTCTCGACTCCGTGGGATTCTCGAAACCCGTGCTGGCAGGGATCTCGGGGGGCTGATGTATCAATGTGTTGCTGGATTTGTCTTTGGACAACCTCAATTATTTTGTCTAGTAGGAGTATACTCGAGATCGGGCGATATGAATCAGCCTTCATCGGATCTAGTCTGTTGTTTTTCAGGAGTGGGCGTATGGACGTCTGTTTGAGGGATGGTGGGAATATACCTGTTGAGAAGGAGAGTCTCATGAAGTTGGCTAGGATTGGGCTGAGTTCAATGCTCATCGATCTGATCAAGTACACTGGGCATGGGTCATTTGGTGCTGTGGTGGTATTGATGGTGGCAATAAGTCTTCGATGTTTTTCTCTGCTGGAGGTGTGAACTCAGTAAGCGGTGGCTGTAGGTAGGGAATATGGCTAGGTGTAGGTCTTGGTGCAATGTTTGTTTTGAGGATTTTGGTTTGGAGGTAGTCAGCATATAGCTGGGGTTGAATTGGTTCCGGCTGAGGAGGGGAAGGTTCCTTGGTTGAGGGTTTTGCTATGCTGAAGAGGTCCCGGGGTTTATTTAGAGAGCGGAGAAGGAGCTCAGTGTGGTAGGTTCTCATTTTGTCAGATATTGTCTCACGGTGAAGTTTTAAGTGGTCAATGTATGTTGCTTGGTCCACTGTGGCACGAGAACGTCGCCATTTTCTTTTGTGCTTCCTTAGGAGGAGCAGAGATGTCCTCAGTTCCATAGAAAACCATGGGGCTGGCTTTCTTTTTCTTGGCGGTCTGTTGAATGTTGATGGTTTGTGCGAGGAAGGTAACTGAGAAAATGTTTTCAGAGTGGCATTCCATCTGGCGATCATATCGTCAAGGTTATCTGAGGGTTGATTGAGTATTGGGAGTGCGCGTTTGGAAAACTTATCCTTGTCGAGGGATTTGAAACGGCGAGCATTTACTGAAGAGGCTGTGTTTGTGTGGCTGGGTGGGACTTGGTCTTGCTGCGATGGGATTTGGAATGTGATTAAGCTGTGGTCGGACCCTGGGACAGGAGTGATGGTGAGGTTGAGGTTGTGCTTGTGCTTTGTAACTGAATGTGGGGTGAAGATAAGGTCCAGTGAGTTGCCTCTGTGGTGAGTGGGGGCATTCACCACCTGTTCGTAGCTGAGTTCGGTCATTGCATCAAGGAAGGTGTTAGCATGGGTGGGTTGCAGGGATGCAAGGTTGAAGTCACCAAATAACCAGTTAGGTTTGCGTGGGTTTTCGGGGTTGCAGGCTAGATCTATTATGTTGGAGTGATCTTCCAGAGGGGAGGTTGGAGCTCTATAGATGAGATTTACGGTGTTATGCTTGTTGGCTATGGTAACTTTGTCTATGTGCAGAGTGCTTTTGGAGGAGAGCAGCTGATACTGGAGTTCGGTTTTTACCAGGATAAAAACTCCACCGCCTCTCCGGCTGGCTCTATGGCAGGTGTGGATTGAAAAGTCTGGTGGGATAAGTTGGTTTAGGAGTACTGTGTCTGTGTCTGAAAGCCAGGATTCTCTAATCATTAGGATGTCTAAGTTATGGTTTGCTATGAGATCTGTGATTGCTGGCCATTTCTTGAGAACTGAGCGTGAGTTTATGAGGGCACATAAACTGATGTGATACTGATGTGATAAACTGATGTGAGGTTATGAGGGCATATAAGATCTAATTTTTATTTATTTATTTAGACAGTTTTGTATACCGCCTTATCCTTCAATCAAAGCGGTCACAACACAATTGGGGGATACATTTAACACGTGGGGATATGAGACACATACACTAATACTTACAGGGAACATGAGCTATGGAGGGTTAAGTGGCTTGCCCAAGACCACAAGGAGCATCTGTGGGACTAGAAACCCCAGTCCTTCCGGCCCAAGGTTGCTGTCCTCTAGTGGGATTTGAACCTCCGACCTTCCGGCCTGAAGTACCTTGCCCCAACCACTAAGCTACTCCTCCCTCCTAATGATCTTAAAGTAGCTAAACAGGTAAAAGGGCAATGGCGAAAGCTAGAAGGATGCTTGGGTGCAAAGGGAGAGGAATGGCCAGCAGAAGAAAGGAGGTGATAGTGCCTCTGTATAAGTTTTTGGAGTATTGTGTGCAATTCTGGAGACCACACCTTCAAAAGGATATAAACAGGTTGGAGTCAGTGCAGAGGGTGACTACTAAAACGGTTAGTGTCTTCATTATAAAGCATATGAGGACAGTCTTAAGGATCTTAATATGTACACCTTGGAGAAAAGGCAGGATAGAGGTGATATGCTTGAGACGTTTAAATACTTTTGTGGCATAAATGCACAGGAGGAGAGCCTCTTTCGATTGAAAGCAAGCTCTGCTACGAGGGGACATAGGATGAGGGTGAAAGGGGATATACTCAGGAGTAATATGCAGAAATATTTCTTTACAGAAAGGGTGGTAGATGCATGAAATAGTCTCCCAGTGGAGGTGGTAGAGATGAAGACAGTATCTGAATTCAAAAATATGCATGGGACAAACACAGAGGATCTCTAAAGGAAAAAAGCGGACTGTTGTAGTGGTTGGTATGGAAGGGCAGACTAGAAAGGCCATGTGGTCTTTTTCTGCCATCATGTTTCTATGTTTCTATATCAGATAAAGGTAAAAAGGGGACTATTGTAGTTGTTGATATGGAAGGACAGACTAGATAGGCCATGTGGTCTTTTTCTGTCGTCATTTTTCTATGTTTCTATGTTTAAGTGGCTAAACAAGTAGAAAAAGTGACTGCAAAAGCTAGAAGGATGCTTAGGTGAAAAGGGAGAGGCATGTCCAGCAGGAAAAAGGAGGAAATAGTGCCTTTGTGCAAGTCTCTAGTGAGACCTCATTTGGCATACTGTGTACAATTCTGGAGACTGCACCTTCAAAAGGATATAAATAGGATGGATGTGGTCCAGAGAGCGGCTTTTAAAATGGTGAATGATCTTTGTCATAAGGCATATGGAAATAGGCTTAAAGATCTCAATATGTACACTTTGGAGGAAAGGCGGGAGAGGGGTAATATAATAAGATTCATTTAAATACCCTTGTGGAATAAATGCACAAGAGTTGGCCCTCTTCCAGGTGAAAGGAAGCTCTGGAACGAGGGTTCATAAGATGAAGATGAAAGCGGATAGGAGTAATCTGAGGAAATATTCTTTTACATAAAGGGAACAGTTTACCAGTGGAGGTGGTAGAGATAAGAACCTAATCTGAATTCAAAAAAGCATGGGACAAATAAAGAGGACCTTTGAAGTAGAGGAAGGGATGGTAGAACTTAGTAGTTCTTAGGGATGCGCAGACTGGATAGGCAGTATAGTCTTTATCTGTCGTCATTTTCTGTGTTTCTATGTAATCATAATGAAGCAAACTTGTGCAATTATTGAAGTCACAAGCTGTTTACACTTCCAAAATTTGCCAGAATTGACCAAACTGGCCGATCTGCATGGCACATTAACTGCTTAATGTGAACACTGCCAAAGGGCTCAGTTGATTATGCGGTTGGTTCAATATTTTGAATCAGTCCCCATGTTTTATCTTTTCATTTGCAATTAGCAATGTTTCTAATAATTATTTTTTTTTACCAGTTCATTTCTTTCATCAGCTAAAAGAGTATTTCTGTCTTCTAGTTTCCGTATCACACTATTTAATTCGGCAATCTTCAGTTGAAATCTGCGCAGGTCTCGCTCATCCATATGTTGCTCCTTCAAAAACATTCAAAATAAAAACGTAAGTCAAAAAATGCAAATAAACATTCAGGTACTCTTCAGCGAAGCAAAGCACATAGAGAAACATTGGGGAACGTGAACACTTATATACGAATAGGCCAAAAAATTTACCCAGCTCTTCCATCAGAAAAACTAATCCAAAGTTCAAGAGAGTTTTAACATAGCAACACTGCTATTAAATATACCTCCATTAGTGTGTAACCCAGTGTCAGAATAGAGATGGGCTCAAAATCTACGATGGTAAACGTCACTTAAGTTGCGGATAATCCCGGGGAGTGTGTAAGTATCACACATTCCACAGAGGCCATTTTTTTCTTTGCCAGAAAAGTAGCATAGAGATTGTAAAACACTGAAAAATATGGATGAGATCTATAAAACATAGAATTTTTTTTTTTTACAGTAAGCACCAAATGAAAGAAAACCTTTCAGTCTTTAAAATTTTAATGGGAGTCATGGATGTTCTCTGCTTGCATACTGTATATTTAGTACTAAGAGTCACATTTGTATTTGCAAGAAGAAGGCAAATAGCATAAAAACCAATTTTGCTTGTGCAATTCCGCATTCTTTGCTAGCATATTTAAATGCAGTGCAATTTTGAGTAGGTGGAAAAAATGTGCAGGCAGACACTGCTGTAATTTGTTCCAGTGACAAACTAAAGAAGTAGGTGAAAACAGCACAACACATTTTGCTAAAGGTGCGGGAAATTAAATGTGACCAAAAAGTGTGGTTTTAAAAACTGACCAGGAGGCTTTTCATACTGTTCTTGGAACAAAACATGATCTAAATTGGACAAATAGTACATATGAACCTCATCTCAGTCAGAAGGGTTCAGGTAATCTAGAGTTTATTTATTTATTTATTTAACAGCTTTTATATACCGCACTTTTGATATCAGCGCGGTTTACATTTTAACAAATTTTGTACTTAAACATAAAACAAATGTTAAGTTTACAGAGAACAGGGAATAAAAACATGGATAACAGGGATTAACAATTAACAGATATTTTCAATTATTTACAATAGGTTCTTAAATGCTCGAGCTCTAAAGGTAGGGTTTGTGAGGCTTGAACAGGCTATGGATTAATTGGGTAAATCAGAAACAATCAAGACTCAAACCAAATCTGCGTATTTGCCCAACTCTATTATTTGTCACCTGGGCCACATTTTAGCAAATTTGCATTTATATTTAAATTATTTTCAAGCTATCCATAATCTTTGAATATGCAATTGCAAATCTATATCTCTTTAAAATGGTAGAGGGAATTTCATGTCTAGCTGGGGGCCTGTCTGGGATCCTAGATGAAGGGCTTGTAATGCTAAAATCTCACTGGTCAATCATTTCAAGAAGTGGATGACTGCTTGATTTTTTTTTTTACGTGCTGTCAGGTCAATGACGACTCCTGGTGACCAGGCGACCCAGCAGCCCCTTGGTTTTCTTGACAAGGTATGACTGAAAATAGATGGTCAGGTCTTTTCTTCCGAGGCCCAAGATTACAAGGAGTGCCAGTGGGAATCAAATCTCAATCTCCTGGGTGCTAGGCAGTTGCTCTAATGACTAGGCTACTTCTCCACTCTCAGAGAGATACAAAAGCAGTGGGTAAAGCTGGCAAGGCAAGACTGACCTGGTGGTTAGAGCAAATTCGCTGAGAATCAGGAAACCAAGATTCAAACCCACCTTCCTCCACTGACATGTCTTAAGAGCTTGGGCAAGTTACCTTATCTCTTGCTGCTCCAGGTATCTACTCAGATCTGCAATTCCATGGTGAAGGGACTTGTATCTGAATTTTAATAATGCCGTAAAGCTGCCTTGTGAGTACACTAAAAATCCAAAAAAATAACAATGCCAGATAGAACCAGCACATTCTCCATGTAGACTTCTTCCCATCTTTCTTCCCAGACATCAACACACACACAAAAAAACAAACATACAATCATAAACACATACACACACACACACACACACAACAAGAAGATTCATCTGTAGGGGCTAATTTTCAATCAGGATGCCTATGTGAAAAGTCCAAAAAGGCATCTATTTTCATAAAGGCAACACAGGCGCCCATGTGCCTTCATTAGGCAGACTCCTACAATAACCTCATTTGGAGCAGAAATGCTCTTGCACAAATTTATACCTCAAGGTATAAATGTGTGAATGCAGCAGGCTTTCTAAAACAAGCAAATTTTGCAGCCAGTGGAAAAAACACTATAGTTTGAATCAGTGGTGTGTTAAGAGGTGAGAAAGGCTGGCACAGTAAGCAAGGTAAGAATGGCAGATGTAACAGGTGATCTCTGGGAACAGCAGGAATTTAGTCTTCACACATGGTATCATCGGTACCGACGGAGCCTGCGCGGGAACGCTCCCCAGCATCCAATAGGAACGCTTTTGGGAGCATCCCTCAGCACATGCATGCTGCCTTCCCACCTTTCCAACTGTCCCTCTTCAGTTAAGTTTGTAGCTGAGTGAAAGGATAGAGGGAGAGATGAAAGAGACAAAGAGATAGACAACTCCTAGGGGAGGTGGGTGGGTTGTGAAGACTAAATTCCTGCTGTTCCCGGAGATCACCTGTTACAGGTGAGTAACTACGCTATCTCCAGGAACATGAAGATGCCAGGGAGATAGCACCAGGAAGGTGCCACCCTAGAAAGGCGGGAAACCTTCCTCCCATGGATCTCTGATATTTCACCAGGGTTGGTGGGTAGGAGTTGAATTAGGTCTGAAAGAGATTTTGAAGAACAGCTTGGCCAAAGAAGGCATCCCGATGGAAGGCTTTATCCAGGCAGTAGTGGGCTGTGAAGGTGTGTACCAAAGCCCAGGTGGCTGCTCGACAAATGTCATCGATAGACAAAGAGTGGAGATTAGCCATGGAAGTTGCCATGGCTCTCACGTTATGAGCTGTGACATGGCCTTGAAGAGGAAGACCCTTACTCTCATAAGCAAAGGATATGCATTGGGCAATCCATTTAGATAAAGTTCTTTTGGAGACTGGAAGTCCCAAATGACTAGGGTCAAAAGCTATAAAAAGTTGCGAGGACTTTCTATGTTGCTGTGTTCTCTGTAGGTAAAAGGCTAAGGCTCTTTTAAAATCCAAAGTGTAAAGGTTTCTTTCTGCCTTAGAGGTGTGAGGCCTCAGAAAAAATACAGGAAGATAAATTGATTGATTTAAATGAAAAGGCGAAACCACCTTTGGCATAAAGTGTGGATGAGTTCTAAGAACAACCATATCATGATGAAACCTAATATAAGTAGGATCAGCCACTAAAGCTTGCAGTTCACTAATGCGACGTGCAGAGGTGATTGCAATTAGGAAGATGACCTTCCAGGTCAAAAACATAAGGGTTGAAGTGGCTAAAGGCTCAAAAGGCAGCTTCACAAGCTGTCCAAGAACTAGATTTAGATCCCATGCCATCGGTGGTAGCTTAATGGGAGGTTTGGTTAATAGAAAACCTCTCATGAATCTGGATATGAGTGGATGAAAGGAAATTGGTTGTCTATTCAGAGGCTTATAAGAAGCTGCAATTGCACTGAGATGGACTCTTACCAAATCGGTCTTTAGACCAGAATTCGATAAGTGAAGAAGATATTCTAGTATCAATTCTAAAGGTATGACAAGGGGGGTTAATCCCTTCTTGGAGCACCATATAGTAAAACGTTTCCACTTGAAGGCATAAGTTCTTCTTGTGGAAAGTTTCCTAGAAGCCTGAAGAATATTTATTTATTTAGAAGTATTTAGTATACCGCCTTATCATTAAATCAAAGCGGTTTGGCACATCAAACAATCAATAGTAGTGTATCCTTTACCTGTTGGGACAGGTTGAAATCCTGGAGGTCTAAGCCTTCAGCAACCAGGAAGTGAGATGCAGGGACTGGGGATTTGGGTGCCATAGCATCCTGTCCTCTTGGGAAAGGAGATCTGGAGCATGCCCTAACTCCAGAGGTGCAGCTTGAGAGAGATGTAGAAGCAGGGGATACCACGCTTGGCGTGGCCATCGTGGCGCTATGAGAATCATGCGACCCTGTCTCTCTGAAGCTTGAAGAGTGTTTTGGGGATGAGGGGAATGGGTGGAAAGGCATAAAGGAAGTCCTGACCCCAGTGAAAGAGGAAAGCATCCCTTGCCTGACAATTGTGAGCCAAAATCCTGGAACAAAACATCGGAAGTTTGGCATTCAGTGGACTTGCAAAGAGGTCTATGTCTGGAGTGCCCCAGAGATGAAATATCTTTGCCACCTGGTCTAGGTGGAGAGACCACTCATGAGGCAGCAGTACTCGACTGAGTTTGTCTGCCCAAAAGTTTTGAATGCCTGGAAGATATACCACTAGAAGGTGAATTTGATACTCTCTGGCGAGGGCCCACAGTTGTAAAGCTTCGTTGCATAATGACAGAGAGCTTGTCCCGCCCTGCTTGTTTACATAGAACATGGCTACTTGATTGTCCGTCTGGACTAGGGCTGTCTTGTAGCTGAGTTGGGCGTGGAATACTCGAAGAGCTAAATAGATTGCTCTTAATTCCAGGAGGTTTATGTGTAGACCAGCCTCCTGTGGAGTCCAAGTGCCCTGGGTAGAGAGATGATTCAGGTGTGCTCCCCAACCCACCTGTGATGCATCTGTTGTTAGGGTGGCCTGAAAGAGGAGTTGATGAAAAGGAGACCCCACTGTCAGATTTTCTAATGATTGCCACCATTGGAGGGACAAAATTAGTCGTTGAGAGTTTATTATTTTGTCTGATAAATGACCTGTGGCCTGTGTCCACTGTGTGGACAGGGTCCACTGAGCTGCTCGCATGTGGAGGCGATCATATGGGACTACATGAACTGTGGATGCCAAAAATCCTCACGAAGGAGCAAAGGACAGAGGAAGACGTACAAATAGACCCACAAGACTTTGCTGATCATATCAAGAAAAAATTTCACTCCGCAGAACCAACGCCCCCTAGCACACTAACTCAGCCAGACTCACATCCCAAGACCTGGGACACATTCTCCTCACCCTCAACAGAACAGCTCTCTCACATCATTTCTGCAATCAAAACAAGCACTGCTCCTACGGACCCCTGCCCAGTATCGTGGATCAAAGCCACCAAATCCAGCTTCATCCACAACATGGTGCACAACTCCCTCAGCCAAGGACTCATGCCAGAAAAACTAAAGCTAGCTACAGTAAGACCAATACCAAAGAAAACAACCCTCGACAAGAGCAACCCAGCAGCATACCGACCAATATCCAACTTACCCTTTCTAGCAAAAATCATAGAAAAATCAGTGCAACAACAACTACAGGAGCACATTGACAACCACGCTCCTCTAGATGACAACCAACACGGCTTCCGCCCCAACCATGGAGTCGAAACACTACTGATATACCTCTTTGACAACATCCTCCGGATTATAGACAACACCAAAAAAGGTATCCTCCTGATCTTCATCGACATCTCCTCGGCGTTCGACACAGTAGACCACCAAACTCTTCTGGAAAGACTAAAGGAAATTGGGCTTCACGGTACCACATTCAAATGGTTCCAATCATACCTCACCGACAGGCAGATACAGGTCAAGGTAGGCCACAACACATCTCAACCCATAAAAGTCCTCCAAGGAGTACCTCAAGGATCCGCCCTCTCAGCACTTCTGTTCAACATATACATCCAGCCAATATGCAACATCCTGAAAGCAAACAGCATCCAATACACCATCTATGCAGATGATATTATGATTTACATGCCTATCTCAACCGACAGCCCAGACTACTCTAAAATAACAGACTGCCTAACACAAATGACAAGATGGTGTAAAGACAACAACCTCGCCATCAACTACAGCAAGACGGAGGCACTAATAATCACCCGCAACCCAGACTTCACCCACCCACCGGACATCAGAGTACAAAACACAACCATACCATTGAAATCAGAAGTAAAATACCTTGGAGTGACCCTGGACAACGAACTGAATCTCAAGACCCACGTAAGCAAAACAATCCAAAATGTATACCACAGGATAAGAATCATCAGAAGACTCAAACCCCTCCTCACCACAGAACACTTCCGTACCGTATGCCAAGCTCTAATTACTCCCCTACTGGACTTCTGCAACCCTATCTACCTTGGGCTAACAAAACAAACACTCAAGCCACTTCAATTGGCTCAAAACACTGCAGCCCGCATAATAGCAGGTACAACAAGACATGAACACATTACCCCTGTTCTGAAAGACCTACACTGGCTACCAATCAGCTCTCGCATCAAATACAAAACAATCATAAACATATTCAAAACCAAACACCGCACTTCAGCAAACAGCCTGCACACCCTCATACAACCAGACACCAGCACGTGCCCAAGAAGAAAAGGAACTGCCAACAGAGTAAACACACCGAACGACTTCAGAAAAACCCGCAAGGACACCACGGAGAGGGCTCTCTCTCTGGCTGCCTCGACACTATGGAACTCCCTCCCAGACGAACTGAGATCGACAGATGACCTCAAAGACTTTCGCAAGCAGCTGAAGACAACGCTGTTCATAGAACACTACGGACATGTTACATAATCCAACAGGAGATCCTTCCTCTCCCCCCTTCCGTGATAAGAAAATATTCACAGGCACATGATATATCTTAACCCCTAATTACATAGAACACTGTATTATAGATCACAATGTACATAGTACAGAACAATGTATCATAGCTCATGCTGTAATATATCTCACATTGTACCTAGTTCAACCTAATTTGTTAAGCTGCCCTTAAACACGCAATGCATAACATTTTCTCACTGCATGAACTACCCTTCCCCACTAATGATTGTATTGCTGTGACACCGCTTTGATTGTATGAAAAGGCGGTATAGAAATATCGATAAATAAAATAAATAAATATGTCCCAGCAACAGTAATAGCTCTAGAGCAGTTAGGGAGGATTTCCCCGCTGCTTGAGAAGCTAGTTGCATTATGCAAAGACACCGGGCCTGTGAAAGGAAAGCCTTTGCCTGTCTGGTATCTAGACAAGCCCCTATGAATTCCAGGCATTGGGAAGGAACAAGTTGGGATTTTGGGAAGTTTATTACCAACTCCAAGTATTGGAGGATTTGCATTGTGCGAGACAGTGCAGTGCTGCCTCTGCAACTGTAGGGGCTCGAATGAGCCAGTCGTCTAAGTAGGGGAAGACGAATATCCCCAGGGTTCACATAAATGCAGCTACTACTGCCATGCATTTCGTGAATACCCCTGGTGCTGAAGCCAGACCAAAGGGAAGAACCCTGTACTGTAAATGTTTTCCCCTGAAAAGGAATCATAAGAATTTCCTGTGATCTGGATGGATCAGAATGTGAGTGTATGCATCCTTTAAGTGTAGAGAGCAAAGCCAATCCTGGCTTTGAAGGTATGGCAGAAGAGTTCCTAGAGAAATCATTTTGAACTTCTCTCGAAACAGGTATTTGTTCAATTCTCTGAGGTCTAAAATGGGTCTGTGTCGTCCTGTTTTCTTCGGAATAAGAAAATAGGGGGAGTAGAACCCTGCACCCTGTTGAAGAATGGGTACCTCCTCTATTGCCCCTTGGGCAAGAAGTGTTGAGACCTCGTGATCTAGCAGATTGTCTGTGGAGGTTTGAGAATTGAATTGCTTTAAAATTGTAGGAGGGGGCATGCTGTGAAAATGAAGCTTGTACCCTTCTCCTACAAAGGACAAAGTTCAATCTTCTGCTGTTATCTGATGCCATCTGTTGGCAAAGTGGCATAACCTGCCTGGGATATTGGGGGGTTGGGGACCCCTCAGAGGCAGAAAGGCTAAGCTCTCTAGGAAGGAGTCAAAGCCCTTGAGGGGGCTGAACCTGCGGAGCTGGTTGGGCTCTCGGGCCTTTTGGCTTCTTTTGCTGTCTAGTTTGTCCCTTTTGGGCAACCTGACCCTGAGTCTGACTCTGCTGGATATACGAAGGATAAAATTTCCTCTTTTTGATGAACGAGGGTTTTTTATAAGGCTTCTTTTTGGTTGGAGTGGCTATAGATTTCGACAATCTATCTAGAGTAGTATTGTCAGCATCTAACTTGTTAGCCTTTCCTGCCAGTTCTTGCCAAAGAGATTCTCTCCCGTGCAAGGAATGTTGCCTAACTTGTCCTATACCCAAGTCTCCAAGTCTGATGCCTGAAGCCAGGCAATCCGTTGTGCACCAATGGCAATAGCAGAGGTTCTGCTGATGCATTCAAAGCAGTCAAAGGCTGCATGATTCACAAACTTGGAGACATCTTGAACATGCTTAACTAGAGCAAGAAAGTCTTGTCTTGTCATCTGGGAGAAATGGGCTCATAAGCTCCAAGTCTCCTGTAACTTCCTTGAGGAACATTCCCATATATAGTATATATGAACTGATCCTAGCTAAAAGCATGGAAGCCTGAAAAGTCTGGCGCCCAAAAGCGTCCAGAGTCCTGCATTCACGACCTGGGAGATTGGATGCATGCCTCTTTGCACTTTTCATCCTATGCATAGCTGACTCCACCACCATTGAATGGTGTGGCAGCTGAGTCTTTTGAAATCCAGGACATCACGGAACTCGATACATAGTATCAAGTCTCCTAGAATGAGGAGATGTAGTCAGAGGTGTCTCCCACATTCTGAGCATCAAGTTATGCAGAATTTCATGGATCGGCAGAGTGGCTACCTCCTTTGGAGCTTTAGAATATTGGAGAATTTCCAATTCCTTTGCTCTGGGTTCCTCTTCAGGAGCCACTGTGATTGAAAGGCCCTTGGCCATATCACGAATAAAATCCTGAAACATGTCCTCTGGAGGTGACATTCTGCATTGGGGAGAAGAGGGATCTTCTGGGAGAAACCCTCTAGTACCAGCAGAATTATCAGAGTCTTTGGAATCGGAGGATTCAAAGTATTGCTGACCATGATGCTCATGCAAAGCACGGTCCTGGTATCGATTGAAGTTGGTACCAAGTTGATCCGATACCGATCTGTCGATTCCAGCCAAAGATGGTGTGGGAAGAATTCCCACCGAGGTCTGTACCGGTGTAGGTACCGGCATCGGTATCGATGTTGGTACCGGTGCCCATTGGACCAACGGTACCACAGCTGAGAGAAGAGCTGCAATGCTGCGTTCGAAAGCGAGGAACCTCTGGTCTATCGGCGCTGCCGATGCCTGGGTGTCGGTACCGGTAAAAATGGCCAGGACCCCTGAGCATAGCACAGGTAGTTCTTGCGAGGTCGTGGCCTCGAGAACATCATGGAGCTCCACTGATGCTTTGGAAGCCGAAGCCTCCCGCCGGGGCTGCTTTGCCGGTGTGGTTCCCTCAAGGGCAATGCCAATGGCCTCTCGATGCTTAGCAGGAGAGCTACCCTTTGAGGACTGGCTTTTATGTTTAGTTACCTGAGATCCATGGGAGGAAGAGGAGGCCCTTGAAGATGTCGATGCAATGGATCTGGCATCCAAAGAAAAGAGGGTACCGAGCTTTGCAGCCCGGTTTTGTCTTCCTCTTTTAGTCATCCCCATACAGGAGAGACATTCAGATGGAGAATGTTCAGACCCTAAACATTTAAGACACCAATCATGGGTGCCAGTGACGGAAATGGTACCGCCATACTTAGTACATTTTTTAAAACCACTAGTTGTTTTTTCCATGTTTTAGGAATATGGGGCCTAGTGCCCAAAATGGCGCCTAGCACCAAAAAAGAAAAGTTTCTGAAGAGTTCAAAGTATACTTTTTTTTTTGGAAAAGAAAAGAACCAGCGGTACCGATAAGCGTCGTGCGGAGGCAAACGCGAACAAAAGAACACAATTTTAAAGACGGAATTTTCTGCGGTGACAGAGTATGGATCCTGTTGGCTCCGCGGAAAATGAAGAACTGGAGAGGGACAGTTGGAAAGGCGGGAAGGCAGCGCGCATATGCCAAGGGATGCTCCCAAAAGCATTCATATTGGAAGCTGGGGAGCATTCCCGCGCAGGCTCCGTCGGTACCGACGATACCATATGTGAAGACTACATTCCTGCTTGTTCCTGGAGATTGCAGAAAAATAAAAAATGGGAAATGAAAAACAAAAATAATGAAAAAAATAAAAACAGCAAAAATGGAAAGGCTTACATAAGGAGGCATATTTACTAAAGGTTAACATGTATTAATGAAGTTAATGCATATTAAGTGCGGCTGCAACCACAGGGAGATTCTGGAGGCTAAATTTAGGCTTTTGAGTAGAAAACTGAAATCCAGAACTTCCAGGGTAGCATTCTCCAAAATGCTTCCCGTTCCACGCGCAGGACCTAAAAGCAGGCAGAGCTTCGGAGTCTCAATGCATGGATGAGATGATGGTGCAAGGTTGAGGGTTTTCGATTTTTTTGGAACTGGGGAACATTTTGGGGAAAGGGGGCTCTTCCAAAGGGATGGGCTTCACCTTAAACAGGAGGGAACCAGGCTGCTGGCATTAACCTTTAAAAAGGAGTTAGAGCAGCTTTTAAACTAGATAATAGGGAACAGCCGACAGTCGCCCAAGAACGCATGGTTCGGAACAATGTATCCTTGAAGGATACTATCAAAAGAATGAAGTTAGGGCATATCAGCAGAGAGGTTCCAAAAAGACAAAAAGTAGCCCAAATGCCCTTGAGTATGGAGCAGACAGAGCTTAAAGATTCCAAATTACCCCTACCTACCGATAGCCAGTATGTATGAATAAAATACAGTTTCTAAAATGCTTGTATGCAAATGCTAGAAGTCTAAAAAATAAAATGGGAGACTTAGAATATATAGCACTAAATGAGAGGTTAGATATGATTGGTATCTCAGAGACATGGTGGAAGGAGGACAACCAATGGGACACTATAATACCTGGGTATAAACTATATCTCAATGATAGAGCTGATCAAATTGGTGGAGGGGTTGCACTCTATGTTAGAGAGGGCATTGAGTCACAAAGGATTAAAGTGTTGCAGGAAACAAAATTTGCTGTAGAATCTCCTTGGATTAAAATTCCATGTAAAAGGGGGAAGGCAATGGCAGTGGGGGTATACTATCGACCGCCTGGCCAGAATGAACAAATGGATGATGAAATGCTCAAAGAAATCAGGGAAGCTAACAAACGTTACAGCAGAGCAATAATAATGGCTGATTTCAATTACCCCGGTATTGAGGGTCAGTGTCACAACAGGACATGCGAGGGAGATAAAGTTTCTAGATGAAATAAATGACTGCTTCTTGGGGCAGCTGTTTCATGAACCGACCAGAGGGGAAGCCATTTTGGACCTAGTCGTTAGCGGAAAACCAGATTTGGTACAAGAGATAAAGGTGTTGGAGTCACTTGGCAATAGTGATCATAGCATGATCGCATTTGATTTAATTAATAGAGGAGGGATGGTAAGGAAATCCACAGTACTACCTTTTAACTTTCAAAAGGGAAACTGATAAAATTAGGAAAATAGTTAAAAAACTAAAAGGAGCAGTTGCAAAGGTTAAAGACATACAGTACATCAAGCTTGGGTGCTGTTTAAAAATATTTTCTTGGAAGCCCATGCTTTAAGAAAAGTGGAAGTCCAAAAAACTGCCATATGGTTCAAATGTGAGGTCAGAGAGACTGTTGCCAAAAAAGCATCTTTCAGGAAATGGAAAAAAAAAGCCAAATGATGAAAACTGGAAACAGCACAAGCACTGGCAAGTTAGATGCAAGGCACTGATGCCAGGCAAAGAAAGAATTTGAGAAGAAGCTTGCTGTGGAAGCAAAAACGCACAATAAAGACTTTTTCAAGTACATTCATAGCAAAAAACCTGTGAGAGAGTCAGTTGGACTATTACATGATAGAGGGGTAAAAGGGGCACTAAGAGGGGACAAGGCCATAGTGGAGAAACTAAATGAATTCTTTGCTTTGATCTTTACTGAGGAAGATACAGGGATGTTACCCATGACAAGTATATTTAAAGGTGATACTGTAGAAGAATTGAAAGAAATATCGATACACTGGGAAGATGTATTACGACTATTTGATAAAATGAAGAGTAGCAAATCACCTGGACCGGATGGTATACATCCAAGGGTGTTGAAAGAACTGAAATATGAGATTTCAGACCTAGTAATCTGTGAACTATCATTAAAAAAATCTGTAATAGCTGAAGATTGGAGGATGGCCAATGTAACGCCAATTTTTAAAAAGGGTTCAAGGGGTGATCTGGGAAACTACAGACCGGTGAGCCTAACGCCAGTACTGGTAAAAAATTACTGAACATGTAGATAATGATTGCTTAATGGGAGACAGCCAACATAGCTTTATGGGAGACAGCCAACATGGCTTTAGACAAGGAAGATCTTGTCTTACTAATCTGTTATGCTTTTTTGAAGGTGTGAATAAACAGGTAGACAAAGGTGAGTCGGTGGAAATAGTGTATCTGGACTTTCAGAAATCCTTTGACAAGGTCCCTCATCATAGACTTTTGGCAAAACTAAAGAGCCATGGGATAGGAGGCAGTGTACTATTGTGGATCAGGAACTGGTTAAAAGATAGAAAGCAGAGGGTAGGACTAAATGGCCAATTTTCCCAAAGGAGAAATGTGAATAGTAGAGTACCCCAGGGATATGTGCTGGGTCTGCTGCTTTTTAACATATCTTTAAATGACCTGGAAATGGGAATAACGAGTAAGGTTATCAAATTTGCAGATGACACAAAACTATTTAAAGTTGTTAAAACCCATGAGGATTGTGGAAAATTGCAAGAGGATCTTGATAAATGGCAGATGAAATTTAATGTTGACAAGTGCAAAGTTATGCACCTAGGAAAGAACAGTCCAAACTATGGCTACACGATGCAAGGTTCCACATTAGGAACCACCACTCAGGAAAAAGATTTAGGCATCATCGTGGATAACATGTTAAAATCCTATGCCGAGTGTGCAGCTGTGGCCAAGAGAGCAAATAGAATGCTAGGTATCATAAGGGAAGGAACAGTGAAGATATTATAATGCCTCTGTATCGACCCATGGTGCAACCGCACCTTGAATATTGTGTGCAGTTCTGGTCGCCATATCTTAAAAAGGATATAGTGTTATTAGAAAAGGTACAGAGAAGAGCTACCAAAATGGTAAAGGTTATGGAAGGATACCCCTATGAAGAGAGGCTAAAAAGGTAAGGGCTCTTCAACTTGGAAAAGAGACGGATGAGAGGAGATATGATAGAGGTCTATAAATTAATGAATGGCGTGGAATGGGTAAACGGAGATTGATTGTTTATGTCACCAGAATATAGAAAGACTAGGGGACATGCGATGAGGCTACAGGGTAACCTATTTAAGACTAATAAGAGAAAATATTTTTTCACTCAACGTGTAATCAAACTCTGGAATTTTTGCCGGAGAAGGTAATAAAAGCTGTTAGTGTAGCTGGGTTTAAAAAAGGTTTGGACTAATTCCTGGAGGAAAGGTCCATAAAGTATTATTAAAAGGGACCTGGGAAATCCACTGCTTGACCCAATACAAGCACTGTGGAACCTGTGTCTTTTGGGGAAACTGCTAGGTACTTATGACCTAGATTGGCCACTGTTGGAAACAGGATACTGGGCTAGATGGACCTTGGTCTGACCCAGTATGGTGTATCTTATGTTTGTGTGCCAAGAATGCCCCCCAAAAGTTAGCGCACAGGCTTCACACTGCACACATTCATTTTTACATTATTAAGACATAGCAAGTACAAACTTTTACTGCACTTTATTAAACTTTATTATTATGTACCCGCACTCTTGTTGCATGCTCAGTCTGACGACTTTGTTGTTCCTTCATTGAAGGCGGTGGTATCTATGAGTATTAGGAATAAAATCTTTTTGGTGATTCCACTGTAGCACTATCAAATGAATTCCTGTGTTTTCAGAAACATTTGAAGGCCCACCTTTTTAGGCAGCCATTTTCTATTGTATGAGGTTATAGTCATAATTAATTTTAGTTAAGTTTTATTGTTTATGCAAATTATGCGGAAATACCCACTTGTTGTGTTTTATGAATTTTATGCAAATATGAGAGAGATCACATTCACATGAAAGCACATTTTACAAATGATGTGCCAGTACATTCTGGAACGTCCAAGCCAGAATATCTGGGGGGGGAAAAAAAAAAAGCAGGCACGATGATGTTCAGCCATGATTTCACAAACATGGATGTGCCCGATGTGGACATCTGCAGGGGCATCTACACAGACATCCCCAGAATAGTATTCCATACCATGGACATCTAGGAATAGCTTAATGATTAGAATAATGGTCTAGGGCCAGGGGAACCAGGGTTCAAATTCCACTGCTGCTATTAATACGATTGTGCGGAGAATTGAGGATGGTGGAGTACCATCTTCTCTATACCCTTTGCATGTTTCATAGCCAAAACAAGCACTTTCCCATGATCCATCTGTGCCTGGAGCAGATCTGAACTTGGATGGGGTTGCAGACATCCTCAACATTTCTGAAATCGAGTGGGCATGTCTAAGTTCATTACACCATCCCCGTCCCCTGCCTACATGGACGTCCCCATACCATAAGCATTTAAAAGTCTTTTGAAAAAAGGCCCCAGGGGCATATCTGTCATTTGGACATTTGCATGCACATTTTCTGATATTCAAATCACTGCTAAGGGTTTTAAAATGACCCCCTTATTTTGTAACTGTGCTTAGCATGTGCACCAGTGTGCACTGTCAGAGCTATTTATACATACAATTATAACAGATGTCAAAATATCTATTAGCAAAAACCCCTTTTAGCATCGTGAAATCAGTGCAATGTTAAATTAGGAAGAGAGATGCTCTGGATTGCTATATTTCATTTTTTTAAAATATTGGTGGAAATGGTTGTTGAATACGGCAATTACTGCACACAAATCCTTTGGTCCTTAAACCTCATACATGCTGAAAGCACACCTGATCTTACTCTAATATACCTAATTCTACTAGACACAAAGCCTAGATAAGGACAGACATTTCAGAGAGTTCTGTATTCTCACCGGGATTCCCATTAGTTCAGTGATATCTCCGACCCCAGCTGGAAGTTCCTTCTTTGGGCTGCCATGGTGTCGCTCTGCCTCCTTTACCTGGACAAGCTGCTCATCTAGCGCCTCCTTCTGGAGCAGCAGCTTCTGTGCATAGCCAGCCTGCACACCAAGCTCTTTTTCCAAAGCCAGGATCACGCGATCTTTACCTCTAATCTCCTCCATCTGTCAGAAAAATAGGAGGTCGCACAGCAGGATTAATAAAATAGGAATTTTAAACTTACTGATGTTTGTTTCCAAATGTAGTGGCACAGTAGCAAAGACATGAACATTGGTGATGCAGGACTGGGCAATCCCACTGAACCTTTTTCCATGGAACTGCTATTGTCGCCAAGGTTTTAATGTGACAAACTTTGCCACTGAACTCATTTTTCAAACAAATATCACTTATTGCATGCCATAATCCGGAAAAAGGTTTTCAGATGACAGGATAACAGAAATGTGAGGTATAAATAAATTGGCAGCAGTGGATAGAAAAGCTACTGTAGCTCAGGACTGATCTTCAGCACATTCTGACAGCAACCTTGGAACATACATACTATACTTAAAAAAAAGAAAAAAAAGCCAAATTTTTTTACTTCAAGATTTTTCTCTTCATTATGATTTCAAATTTCACAAGATTTGGAAAAATCTCTTCCCTCAGCTCCATCCTCTTCATTTTGTTCTGCATGCTGCAGCATTTATTTATATCACTCATTACAGGAGACAGAACGAGCAACCTGGTCATTCTAAGCCACATTCAGGGTTTTCATTGGGTGAACGCATCACTTTGTCCTTTCTTTAAAGCAGGTTAATTTCTATATACAGGTAAAGATACTTATCAGACCAATTAACTTTTATCAATTAATTATTGCTGAAGTCTGATTTATGAACCATGAGAACATATCCACATAGTACTCTTTATCATGTCCTCCAATTATAAAAGAGCTTCTGAGTAAGGCGATAATGAAATAATGGCTTCCATTTAATTGGAAGAGCAGAGCCCTTCCATGGCAGTAAGAGACAGACTCTTGTAATTAATCTTTGCCCTTATGAAACTGTAAGGTGTTAAAGGATGGTGGTAAAGGCAGAAACACAGTAAGATTTCAGTTTGAATTTTTCAGTTTCCTTTGTCTATTGCAAGCCAGCCTTACAGGGTTTGGCTAATTAAATTGAAGCTGCTCTACTACTGACCAAAAACCTGAACCAGTCTGCATATCAGAACTTCAAGAGACTACACACTCAGCTATGGCTTTCAAACTTTACCATAATAACATAGTAAATGACAGCAGATAAAGACCAGTATTGTCCATCTAGTCTGCCCATTAGATAGTTAAATTTATTTTGATTTTATCCTGTTGCTGTAAAGGGATCCACTGTGTCTGTCCCATGCCATTTTGAATTCTGTCACTGTATTTGCCCCCACCACTTCCAACGGGAGGGTGTTCCAAGCATCCACCACCCTTTCAGTGAAAAAGTATTTCCTGACATTGCCTTTCAATTTACCCCCTTGCAGCCAATTGCCTGTTTTTTTGATAAACTTTACCTGTTTCATATAGGTTTTTAGGAATCTTCAGCCTGCCTACGTTCCTTGCATAGCCTTTAAATCAGACATCTGAGTGTGCCCTCAGTTCATAGAAGGCATACTGGCCAGGGACACTTAAGTTCCTGCCCACCCTACCCCTCACCCCACCCATCCGTGGGTTGCATTGCCTATACAGTCATCATATACATTGACTTCTGTCCTTTAATTAGGTGTTACACCCACTTTTTCTCTTTTTCTCCTCCTAGGACAGCTGAATCAGAATGTTGTGTATTCAGTGCAATAACTGTGGTGCTTTCATTCCGAGAAGAATCATTTGGAACCTAAGAGCTTGCCCTATATGCCTCAAGTTAGCTGCAATGCATAAAGAATTGACTCTACTAAGGGAAGAATTAGCTGCAATTAAACACACTTCCTCTGGGATATAAACTGAACAAAATCAACCACCACTTCCACAAAGAATCAAACAGCCCAGGAACAAATGGATCACAGTGGGCTCTGGTGGACTGCGACCTGTAACACAGAGACACCCTATACATCAAGTGATATCCCTGCATAATGCCTTCTCTGCCTTGGATAATGAGGGTACCCAATCCATGGAAACTGAAGTGCCCTTAAATGATGGACTTAATGCCAAATCTACTGATAATGTACTAAATAGGAAGAAAAAAAACACAAAACAGAAAATTACTACTTCTTGGAGATTCCATCATCAGAGGCACCAACTTGGGAACTCAGCTCAAAGGAAAGAGGATAGTCAAATGCCTCCCAGGCTCTTCAGCCAGCAAGAATACAAAACAAATTGTCGGTATAATTAGTGCAGAAAGTGAGCACTTCAAAACTGATATTGTCATCCACTTGGGTACAAATGACCTGGCTAGAAACAGTGCCTCTGCAGTTCAAAGGGACTTCCAGACTCTGGGAGAGAAACTCAAGCCCATTGCTAACACTATAGCATTCTCAGAAGTTCTACCTGTTCATGGAAAGGCTGAAATGCATAAAAAGCTTTAACATATGACTCCAAACCTGGTGCCAACAAGAAGGATTTAGATATATAGGCGATTGGGGAAACATATGGATCAACAAGAGACTATACTGTACTGATGGACTACATCACTCTGTCGCAGGGAAAAGGATCCTAAGTGAAAAATTCAGGCAGTATATGGACAGGCATTTATACTAGGGAAAGGGGGTGACGGATGAGGAGGACAAGTTCAGTACGTCACTCTCAGCAAAAGCAAAACATTGGAAACAGCTACACTTTTGAACAACACATCACTGTCAATAGACCCAGAGAACTATTTAAAATAGTTTGTACCCTCACCAAAGAAACCGACCACAGGGAAGAAGAATTGATACATCCGCAGGCCTTCGTGGACTATCTTCAAACCAAATTCACAGCTCCTCCGCGATACACTCCGATCAATACCCCCAAACCAACAGAACACAGTCGGATCTGGGAAAGGTTCAGCATCCCATTTGCTGAGCAGGTAACTCAAACTATCTCAACGCTCAATATCAGCACTGCCCTTACAGATCCATGCCAAGTAGCCTGGATCAAATCATCAAAAGATGAACTCAGTCACTTCATCCACAACATTGTTCACCAATAACTTACACAAGGTATCATGCTGAACGCCTTAAAGCTTGCAACTGTCCGGCAATACCCAAGAACACTGCTTTAAACAAAAGAAACCCAGCTGCTTACCGTCCTATCTCTGGCCTCCCCTTCTTGGCTAAGATCATTGAAAAAATTGTACAACGTCAACTCCAGGACCATATTGACGCCCATGCCCCATTAGTTCTGTACCAACTGGTTTTTGACCAAGCCTTAGCGTCAAAACCCTTCTGATATTCCTATTTGACAACCTGATCAGAGTTATAGATAACGTCAAGATGGGATTTCTCCTGATATTCATTGACATCACCTCCGAATTTGACATGGTTTCGTACAGCATCCTACTATGAAGACTAGCAGATATTGGGCTGCATGCCACCATCTTGAAATGATTTACCTCTTACCTCACAGACAGCTTCAGGTTAAATATGGCTCCAAAACCTCCATACCACTCACAGCAAGACAGGGCGTGCCTCAAGGTTCCTCCCATTCTGCACTTTTGTTTAACCTATAATACAAGCCATCTCTTCCATCATCAAAAACCACAAAATCCATTACACCATATATGCAGATGATATAATAATTTACACTCAAATCAATCTCAATAACCCGGATTACACAAAAATAGAGAACTGTACCCAAGAGATGACTTGCTGGCTAATTCAAAACAACCTAATGATAAACTAACACAAGACGGAAACTCTTATCATCACACGAAAGTGAAATACCTTGGAGTCACACTGGACAATCAATCCCCAGCCTCATAAAAGAACAATTTTGAACTGTTTGCCAAGCGATAATCATCCCCATCTTGGATTACTGCAACCTCATTTACCTTGGACTACCAAAACTATCACTCTGACCCCTGCAGATGGCACAAAACACAGCTGCTCGGATTATAACAGGATCTTCAAAGCACGACCACATCACCCCCATCTTGAATCACTTCCACTGGCTCCCCATTAATTCCTGCATCAAGTATAAAACACTATTAAATGTCTTTAAAATCAAACAAAACCTATCGGCAAACAGCCTGAAGACCCTCATCACCAATGATAGAAGCACCAGGCCCAGGAGACATCACATAGTGGATATGATCTCAAACCCCAGTGCCTATACTAAGGATAGTCACTCCAGATGCGGAAGAGCTATATTCCTTGCTGCTCCTGTCCTATGGAATTCTCTCCCAGACCACCTAAGAGCAACCTCAGACATCAAGGACTTTTGGAAGATGCTTAAAACCACAATCTATAATCGAGCACTTTGGAGACACTATATAACTTCGTCAACACAATACAGTCAATCGCTTCACAAAGGTTACCTATCTTCCGCTACCCGCCACCCTTTCATTCCCCCCCCCCCTTGGAACCTGCTCTAGAACTTGCCCTTCTTCTTCCAACCTCTTATATCGCTAGCAGTACCTACTCCTGCAGATTTGTCTCTCAGCTTAGCTCAACAACCACTCTGTATATAGCACAGTTTGTTTTTAATTTTGTACATAGTTATATTGCAATAACCCCTATATTTCTACATTGTATACAGCTACATTGCAATATTCCCCTGCATGCCCCCACCCCTCGTTTAATGTAACACCTTTGTTATACTGTAAACCGCTTTGATTTAAGGATAAAGCAGTATAGAAATCCTTTTAAATAAATATATTAATTAATTAAAATAAATAGCTCACTATAATTGATTTAGAAGAGATAAAGAGGGTAGAAAAGGAGGAGGAATAGCCCTGTATGTCAAAAGCAATATTAAAGCTGCTGAAATGCAGTGGATGAGTGGAAAAGAAGAAGCACTCTGGATTGTTTTGGAAAGAGGAGGTTGCACTGTCATCCATATTGGTGTGGTCTACAAGTCTCCAACTCAAACGGAAGAAATGGATAGCGAATTGATTGTTGATATTGCAAAGATAGCCATGAAGGGGGAAGTGATCATACTGGATGATTTTATCTACCCAATGTGGATTGGAGTATTCCTTCTGCAAATCTGGAAAGAAGTAAAAAAAAATGTGGATGCCTTCTAAGATGCGTTATTTAAACAAATGGTGACGGAACTGACCAGAGAGAGTTCCGTGCTGGATTTAGTGCTCACCAACGGAGACAGCGTGTCGAATATTCAGGTGGGTGCTCATGTGAGCAGCAGCGATCATCACACAGTGTGGTTTGAAATAAAAGCCTAGGTGGAATCCAATCACAGCAAATTCAAAGTCTCACACTTCAAAAACGCTGACTTCAGTAAAATGGCCAAGTACCTCAAGGAGGAGTTGGTAGGGTGGGAGGGGATAAGGGAAGTAGAATTGCAATGGGCTAAAGGATGTAATAAAAGGTGCAACAGATACATACGTAACAACAAGAGGAAAAGGAAACCTATTTGGTTCTCCAAAGAAGTGGCTGCACAAATAAAGGCAAAAAAACACAGCTTTCACAAAATTCAGAAGTTCGCAAACAGAGGAACACAGAAAAGAATACAAGATCAAACTAAAAGAGACAAAAAGAGAAATAAGAATAGCAAAATCAGGCAGAAGAAAAGATGGCTAAAGATGTGAAGTGTGACGGCAGCTTTTTTCAGATATATTCGGGAGAGGAGGAAAATCAGAGATGGAATTGCAGGACTCAAAGTGCTGGGGACGGATTAATGGAAAGTGACACTGAAAAAGCGAAAATGCTAAATAAATACTTCTGCTCTATTTTCACTAGAGAAAATCCTGGAGAAGGACCACCTGTGATTAACAAATATACAAATAGGAATGGAGTAGATATCACACCATTCACAAAAGATGATGTGTTAAAACAGCTTGCAAAACTGAAAGTGAAGTCTATGGGACCAGATGGGATACATCCCAGGATACTGAAAGAGCTCAAGGGGTTTCTTGCAGGGCCTTTAAAAGATGTTTTTAATAGATCTTTGGAGACAGGAGAAGTTCCAAAGGACTGGAGAAGGGCTGATATGATACCTTTCCACAAAAGTGGTAATAGGGAAGAAGTGTCAAACTACAGGACCAGTAAGCCTTACCTCGGTGGCAGGAAAAGTAATGGAGGAGCTCCTGAAAGAGCCAATAGTGGACTTCCTTGAAACCAACAGGTTGCATGATCCAAGGCAACATGGTTTTACCAAAGGACGATCTTGCCAAACAAATCTGATTGAGTTCTTTGACTGGGTGACCAAAGAACTAGATCAAGGGCATGCAATGGATGTGATCTACCTTGATTTCAACAAAGCCTGACACTGTTTCTCAAAGGAGGCTTATCAATAAACTCAACAGCTTGGGGATGGGTCCCAAGATGGTGAACTGGATCAGAAACTGGTTGACTGACAGATGACAGAAGATGACAGTAAACGGAACTCACTCGGATGAAAGGAAGGTGATTAGCGGTGTGCTCCAGGGTTCGGTCTTGGGACTGATACTGTTTAATATATTCGTGAGTGATATTGCTGAAGGGCTGAATGGACAAGTTTGTCTTTTTGCAGATGAAACCAAAATTTGCAACAGAGTGGATCCCCCTGTGAGAGTGGGAAACATGAGGAAAGATCTACAAAAGCTGGAAGAATGGTCTAATGCTTCACAGTCAAGATTTAATGTGAAGAAGTTCAGTGTCATGCACTTTGGAAGCAGAAATCCAAGGGAACCTGATACGATAGGGGGCAAGAGATTGGTGTGCACGGATCAGGAGAAGGACCTCGAAGTGATTGTTTCTGATGATCTCAAGTTGGCGAAACAGCATGACAAGGCGGTGGCAAAAGCTAGGAGGATGCTGGATTGCATACAGAGAGGAATTACCAACAGAAAGGAAGAGGTACTAATGCCACTGTACAAGTCGCTGTTGAGGCCTCACTTGGAATATTGTGTTCAGTTTTAGAGACCATATTGGAGTGGCGGAGTGGCCTAGTGGTTGGGGCAAGGTACTTCAGGCCGGAAGGTCAGGGGTTCAAATCCCACTAGAGGACAGCAACCTTGGGCCGGAAGGACTGGGGTTTCTAGTCCCACAGGTGCTCCTTGTGGTCTTGGGCAAGCCACTTAACCCTCCATAGCCCATGTTCCCTGTAAAATAGTTATCTCCAAGTTATAATGACCTGTTCAATGTAATTTCAGTTTGTTCAATGTAAACCGCACTGATGCAGAATAGCACGGTATATAAGAGAATGTAAATAAATAAATAAATAAATTAATTAATAAAATATTTCGCAAAGGATATAAAAAGGCTGGAAGCGGTTCAGAGGAAGGCGACCAAAATGATTTGGAGCCTGCATCAGAAGACTTATGAGAAGAGACTTGAAGACCTAAATATGTACACTCTGGAGGAGAGGAGGGACAGGGGAGATATAATTCAGACCTTTAAATACTTAGAGTATTAATGGACAAACAAACCTCTTCCAAAGAAGGGAAAGCTGTAAAACTAGAGGGCATAACATGAAGCTGCAAGGGGGTAAACTGAAAGGCAATGTCAGAAAATACTTTTTCACTGAAAGGGTGGTGGATGCTTGGAATGCCCTCCCAATAGAAGTGGTGGGGGCAAACACAATGACAGAATTCAAAATGGCATGGGACAGACACGGTGGATCCCTTTATAGCAACAGGATAAAATCAAAATAAGCATAACTATCTCATATCTGAACAAATAAGGGTGACCTACACAGAGCGGTAGGTACACCCCTAAACAAAGGTATGGGGAGGGGTGACCTGCACGGAGGGGCAAGTACATCTACTCTTGCCGCCTTGCTGGGCAGACTAGATGGACCATACTGGTCATTATCTGCTGTCCTATGTTACTATGACTAAATAATTCAAGAAGGCATGGGATAAGCACAGAGAAGCCAAAGTTGCAAGTGAGCAAATGGGATGATGCAGATTAACCGAGGCCTATGAAAATGCAACAGGAATTCAACTCAATTAACAGAAAGGTTCTATGATCGTTATCTATGACCAAATTCTCTTTGCATGTTTCTTGCTTGTGTATGTACTGTATACATCTATATCGATATTGACACCAACATAGATATAAATATATGGTTTATGGTTTATTAGGACTTTCTATACTGCCTTCAAACATCAGAGCAGTTCACAATATAAAAAAATCATAAAAAGGGAGAAAAAAACTCCAAATGAAAAGGCAAAGTAGACAGGGGACAAGTGTAGAAGAGACACACAGATACACACAAATATATAAAAATAGAGATACACAAATATGTACTCTAGGGAACAGTTGCAGGAATGGCTAGGATTCAATGTTAAAGGCCTTTTGGAAATGGTGAGTTTTCAAACCAGTCTTAAATTGATGGAATGAAAGTTCCTGACAGAGGTCAGATGGGAAGGAGTTCCAGAGAATGGGGGCAAAATAGCAAAAGGCTGATTGTCTGGTTGAGTCATAGTCAGCTTTAGAGACCAAAGGAAAATGAAGACAGTATGAACACAGCAAAGAGACTGGCTAGCAGAATGAGGGATAATAAGGGAAGAAATAGGAGGGAACACCAGTTTGTAAGGCCCTATGTGTAATCAGAATTTTATACTGAACACGAAAAGCAATGGGAAGCCAGTGGTATTGAAGAAGCAGAGGTGTGATGTGATCAATTCTAGAGTCATGTGCAAGGAGCCTGACAGCTGTGTTTTTAAATATCTGTAATCTTTTGAGCTGGTAATCAGGAAGGCTAGCATAAATGATGCTACAATAATCTAGTTTAGAAATAACGAGGTTAAGAATGAGTGTGATCAATGAGGAGGAGTTAAGGAATGCCTAAAAAAATAGGTCTAAATGGAACCACCTTTCAATGGTTTACTTCTTACTTAACTCAACGACAACTACAAGTAAGATCCTGATCCAATCACTCAAGACTAATTGACCAGCCACAGGTGTTACCCCAAGGCTCAGTACTCTCTGCTGTCCTTTTCAATATTTACCTACAACCTCTCTGTCACATAATAAAGGGCCACAGCATAGAATACAGAATCTTCACTGACGATATTACGGTTTTTGCCCCATTTAACACCATCCAACCAGATTACCCTGGGATGATATCGTGTCTAGAAGCGATGATTAACTGGCTGCAAGGACAAAACATCCACATAAATTATAAAAAATCAGAAGCACTTATCATAACTAGAAACAACGATTCACACCATTGAACAAACTTAAAATATGCCAGAATGACAAAGAGGTCAAACAGGAAGTAAAGTACCTCGGAGTCATCCTGAACCAGAACCTACATTTCTAGTCACATATAAACAAAGCATCAAAATCAACTATTATAAACTACAAATGCAGAAACTCAAACCTCTGCTAGATGAGAAGAACTTTGGCACCATCTGCCAGGCCATAGTCATGCCAATATTGGACTATTGTAACTCGATTTATCAGGGCTTGCCAAAACATAGCACCCGCCCACTTCAATTAATACAGAACATAGTTGCAAGAATAATCTCTAGCACAACGAAGGACACTCATATAACTCCACCTTAAAACAGCTGCACTGGCTCCCAGTAATGGAAAGAACTAAATTCAAATCACTAACCATCATATTTCAAGATAATCCACTAGCTAGAACCAGCCACCCTACAACCACTGATAGAAAGGGATCCAGAAACATGAAATCGACGAGCATCCACCAAAAATCTACTACTTATACCAAAGGCCAAGACTAAGCTGAAATAGCTAACATGCAATAGAACACCCTCCCCTCTATGCACTAACACTTTGGAACTCCCTCCCTGAGAGTATAAGATCTACCAGAGACCTGCAGGATTTCCAGAAAGCAATAAAGACACTCCTATTCTCAGAACAATATGCCAGTATTACCTGAATAATACCTTCTAGCATGACTATACACTATGCTGTCCAAACCACAGCACCTAACTGAGCTCCCTTCCCCCTATACTATGATCTATCCAAGCTCCCTACCCGCCAACTAAGGCTGCAGTACCTCCCTCTCATATTGTATATACCAGGAGTCTAACTTGACTCCATTGTACAGTATTATTGCACAATAATATACTTAAGATCTCAAATGTTATATGTTTCATTCTTCAAGTTAATTGTCCATTTTCATTGTAACTTTGTTGTTGTGATGTAAACTGCCATGAATGGAAGAAGAGACAGTATAAAAGACCTGTTAAATAAATAGAATTACACATCTAGCTAGAACCACTGAATATCCAAATATAACACATAAATTGTTATATGCACAAGCACGTAGAAGCCCACACATATTGGCATCATGAAGGTAATTTTATTTGGCCATTTCATAAAGAAAAGCTGATGCCTAGTAACACTAGCAGGTAACCAGTGGCCAAAAGTACACTAGCCCTTTGGCTGATGTAAATGCCCACAACTAGATTTTTCAGGAATGTGCATAAAGCATAATATTTTATAAATATATGCACATAAATTTGGGCATCACCAAGCTCCGCTCCTGTGCATATCCATAGGCATCAGAAAGGGTGGGGCCACAAGGGCTCTGGCCTTACCAAAACTTTGCCGCTACGATTGGGGCTTCCCCTACTTCAGCCCACAGGGATATGATTGCCTGCGGGCAGAAACAGGGGAAGGCCAATGATCGCGACCCGGAAAGCAGCAGGTAGTCCGTGGGGATTCCCATCACTCGTGGGCAGAAGAGCACTGCGATCGCGGCATAGATGCCTCCTGGCTACACACAGAAGATCGGATCCCATAGGCAGACAGGAGGGGAAAGACGGCGATCACAGCCGCATGGACTTCAGCTGGCCCAGGGGCGGAGCTTGGCCTCCCCACGGAACATGGCATCCCAACACCTCTGTGCAAACCCACAGTGAAAGTACGCATTATCGGCCTGAAACGTGCTCTTATAATATGATGCCCAGCTAAAGCATGCATGTAAGTGCCCATCCAGGCATGAACGTCACTGTGTTGATGGCGCATAAATTTATGCCACCCGTGGAAAGTCCTCATCTTGGCCTTTTTACTCTACGTATAGTGCTATACATATAGCAGACTTAGGAGACATTTTACTAAAGTGCAGTAAATGACTGCACTTAGCGCACCTTAACTGGTAAAGGTAAGATACGGTAAATGCAAAGCCTGTGTGCTAAAGCATCTGCCATGCATTTAGAATATAAGGCACACACTTACCACATGCGGGGGCAACCATGTTACTTATAGGGCAGGAAACGCAGCCTTAGCATCACAGCAGTTTGGCAAGATAACCACAGCAGCAGTCGCAATATTCTGGCACCACAAGACCCGATGGCATGTCCCACCAACCAAGTCCTCTGATCTGATTCCCCCACCAGACTCCTCTTTCAGAACCAACCCGTCCCCCCTCCCATGAAAGCAACCCAACAATCCAGGTCCTCCCAACACCTCCTATCCCTCAGGGCCCTAAATGGGACCCTCCCCGATTCCCCCAACCTCCCTCCCCCTGAGTCTTACTTAGGAGTTCCCTGGTGGTCTCAGTGTGAAAAGAGCAGGAGCGCTCCCTCCGTTCCTGTCTCAGCTCTGGCAGCTTTCAACATGGCACTGGTAACCGCTATTGATAGTACTGTGAGACTCAGGGGTGGCTCAAGGCAAGCTATTGCCTGAGGCAAAGGATGAGATGGCGCCCCCCCCCCCATAGAGGTGGGTGGGGCTTTTTCAGAACTCCAATCAGGGAATGAACCAAACCAAAAAACTGATTAGATTATATGGACGAAATGCAAGATGTTGGCACACCAAGGAACTAAAAGAGAGCGAGAACCACCGGCACAGTTTATAAAACCAAATTATAACTCATTTTTATTTTGTTGTTATAAACTGCATTATGGTTCTTGCTTTTTCTTTTTCAACATATATTTTGCATCCACAGTGGGTGCAGAGCAGAACCAGGACATTCATCCACAGAACTCAATATCTTAAAAAAAAAAAAAAAATCTGATTCTGATCATCTCACTAACAACAAACATTCTCCAGTACCAGGCATATCGTGAACTAATACAAAACCCTACAACAAAGAGCACATCTACCATACCATACCACATCAGCACCAACTCTGAATACTCACATAAGGAGCCCAAGTAAAAAAAGGTCACTGTAAATACTTCAGTGGGCCCTGGAACATCCACACACCTATTTGAAAAGCTGAACAGGTCAAATTACTACAGTACAAAGTCCATGAACAAACTCCATGTTAACAGAACAATTGGCCGCAGTCACACACTCAGAACACAGACCCTCACCAAGTACAGAATAAGTAACCACAATTTAAAGTAAAAATAAAAATATGTAGACAAAATTTAAACTGAAACCCCAAGAAGCCAGACTCCACATGCAGTGCAACATCAGATAAATAAGAGATGCAGTAACCTCATACTGTGTAAAATATAAAGATAGCACAAAGTCCATTCACTAAAATTAAATAAAATTATTTGTTCTACCTTTATCTTCTGACCATTTTATTCTCTCATCATGCTGGTCTCGATGTGAGGTTTCTGCTTTCCTGTCTTCTCTTATCTCTCTTTCTATGGTCTATGGTCCATCTGTCATTTCTTATCTCTTCCTTTGTTTTCTTCACTTTGTTCCATCAGCCCATTTCCAGTTCCAGTAACCCTCCCCAGTATCGACCCCCTTTCCAGTCATCCCCTCCCAGTACCCTCCAATGTCAACTGTCTTGCATTCCCACGACTGCCACTGGTGTCCATTCCCTTCCAGCCCCACTCCTTCCCCACTGTCCAGGCCCTTCTAGTCCAAATACCATCCCAGGTATCAGCTCATGTCCACTCTCAGTGTCGCCGCCACCACCCCCCCCCCCCAGTCAGCAGCCTTCCAGTCACCCTAACCTCTGTCTATCCCCCTTCCAGTGCCATTCGCACATGCCAGCTCCCTTCCAGCCTCTTCCCCATTACCCAGCCACCTACCACTCCCATCCCCAAGTGTCAGCTCCCTTCCAATCCCCCTTCAGTACATCCCAGGTGTCAGCTCCATTCCAGCCCCCTCTTTCCCCTGCCATATCAGCTCCTTTCCAGCCCCCTCCTTCCCCCGTGTCAGCTCCCTTCCTGCCCCCTCTTCCACTGGCAGATCCTCTCAGTTTCCGCTCCTTTCCAGTCCTATTCTCCCATTCCCCCCCGCATCAGCCCATTTGTAGCCCCTAGTTTTCTTCCAGGGCCATCAGCACTGTCCTCCCCTCCCCCATTAGCCCATTTCCAGTCCCAGCCCATTTCCAGTCCTATCCCCCTTATCAGCCCATTACCAGTCCTAACCCCCTTAATAAGTCCATTTCCTGTCCTAGCCCCCCTAATCAGCCCATTTCCAGGCCTAACCCCACCAATCAGCCCATTTCCAGTTGTAACCCCCCATCAGTCCATTTCCAGTCCTAGCTTTCCACCCCTCAACCCATTACAATTTCTAGTGCTACACGCAGCCCAGCCCAGCCCAGCCCGACCTTCTGAAGGGAAATTTAAAAACAAAACAAAACAACAAACAAATCA
Source organism: Ichthyophis bannanicus (assembly GCA_033557465.1). Taxonomy (NCBI): domain Eukaryota; kingdom Metazoa; phylum Chordata; class Amphibia; order Gymnophiona; family Ichthyophiidae; genus Ichthyophis; species Ichthyophis bannanicus. The sequence continues at coordinate 1,399,018,284 of CM066032.1, read as the reverse complement.
CAGGAGATGCTGCTGCTGCCACCACAGCAGCAGCAGAATGAATGTCCCCGTGGCCCCCGCCTCCCCGTCAGAGCCCTGCCTTGTATTTCCCTCAGCGCCGGCTCAGCTTTTCAGAGCTGCCAAGGGAGAGTTCCCCTTTCCCGTGGCTTTGTTAGTTGAGCCTGCTGGCACTGATACCTTCCCCTGACGCAGAATACCATGAAAACATAGATACAAGTTGGTAAGATGTACTGTTGAGGAACTGAATTCAGATAAGCATTGAAATTTGGAAATGTGATATAAAGCTCTTTATGGGATGTTCTTTATGATTGGATTCTTAGGTTTTTGAACTCTGATGTTTTATATGAAAAAAACTATGAACTGATGATTGAAGCATATAATAAGGTGCACCTACTCTTGCCATTTTGCTGGGCAGACTAGATGGACCATACTGGTCTTTATCTGCCATTATATACTATGCTATTTATTATGAGATGGTAAGTCTCAAGTGAGCAGCTCTTTCATATGTCTTTACCCTGTACTCCGAGGTTCATTTAAAATATATATTTATACATTTCTTTGATACTGGGGCTCTCTGGTGGAATTTTTTATTTATTTATTTTATTTACAGTTTCTTTTATACCGCACTATTCGACATCAGCGCGGTTTACAATGAACAGAAACTACACTTACCAAATATTGATCAGTGCTTACAATGAACAGCTGGGTATACATTAAACAGGTTTACATTCAACAGGTTTTATAAGCAGAGGAACATAATAAGTAACTGATCTGAACTTTAGAACTGTGGGATCAGCTTGTTGTGATTGTTAAAATGTTGATTTACACATGGAAAAAGCATCTTATAAAATTAAGTCACACCTAAAAGTATAAGCAGTGCAAGCCAGTATGCACTTATACAATAGGTGTGTTCAAGGGTGGAATGTGGGCAGAATTGAGATTTGCATGAATTTTCATTTTCCAAAATATGCACATGCATATGTACTTTACATGCCAACATTCATGTCTGCTCAAGAGAAGGCACAATGTCTGCATTTGGATTCTAGGCGCAATTTCTGCAGATTTATAAAGACACAAAAAAATAAAGACACACACACACACACATTACATTACAGATAGGTATGGTTTCTGAATGAAACAGATAAACACGTCCAATACAAAAAAAAAAAAAAAGAAAAGAGAAAAAAAAGTTGAGAAAGTGTTGAAAAATTCTACATCCCCAAAGAACTCTCAAGTTTCTCCTCTTGATTACTTTGGATCCTATACTCTGTGTGCTTTTTCCATGCTGTGGGTCTGCATAAATGTATATACATGATTAAACCCAGCAGAAGTTGCCCAGTATTTGCATTGCAAAAAACAGTGCTTGATATACAGTTGTTTTATACTTTCAACAACTTTAGTTTGAAGATAATTACTTAGTCTTACATTTATAAACACTTAAGAAAAGACATCATAGATTATATTATATTAATAGAAGCTATGTATAGATACCCACACGTTTCTATGATAGGTTTTAGAAGAATAATGAGTTATAGTGATGCAATCTTTTGCATTATCCACATTAGACTAATGTAGCATTAATCATCTTGGATTTACCCAAATGTGCAAAGCATGAGCTCCAAATCAGTCAAAATAATGCTGCTTGGTTATTAAACAGGCTAACCAATATCGCTATTGGCACATTTTCAGTGGCTACTTATACTTGACTAGATTCAGTTCAAAATTCTTATGAGGACTCTTTAGTAAGTAACAGGATGGGGGAGCAAATAAGAGTGAGCAAGCAAGTGGATGGGAGGGCAAGAGCAGGCGAGTGCATGGGGAAAAAGGGGTAAGTGAGTGAGCAACAGAAAAGGGGCTAGGGGAGATCGAGCGAGTGCATCAATGGAGTGTGAGAGTGAGGGCATCAAAGGGAGTGTGGCATGAGAATGAGATGATTATGAGGTGCTGAGAAAAAAGTGATGGGATTGAACTGGAAGGGATTGTGAAGTATGAGTGAGAAAAAGGATAAGACTCTAGAAGAAGCATGTGAGTAGATTGTCCCTCCTTCTTGGATTGTCCTCTATTCCCCTTCTCTTTTCTCTTCCCCCTTTTCAGTATCTGTTCTCTATTCCCCAGTTCTCCCTATCCTCTGCTCTTTGCTCTATTCTTGTCTTCATTCCCATCCTGCCATATCCCTCTCTTCTCATCCCTCAAACCCCTTCCTCCTTTTTTACTTTTTCTTTATCCCACCTCCTTCCTTCCAACCACTGATTACAGGGATCTCTTTTCTCTCAAACAAAAGCCAAATAAACGGGGCACCTAGAAAATGCTAGAAATAAATGTTGCTTTTTAAGAACTTAAAAAAAAAAATGTACATTACCAAGTTTAAGTTACAATATAAACAGCTTTGACTGAAACGATAAAGCGGAATTAAAAAAAACCTGTTAAAGGAAAGAAACAAAGAAAAAATGTCCCAGTTTTTATACTATTTTCTATTATCTACATATCTTGGGCTGCTTTTCAGCCTGCTATCCATTTAAGCAGAATCACTGGATAGGTGGCACTATACTTAAACAAGTAAGTTATCCATTTAAGTTAGGCCAGCTACTTAAATGGATACCTTTTAACCAGATTGCAGCTAAGTTTGAGCTTGGCCCTGGAATGCCTTTGAGAGCCCTCCCTCTATTTGTATAACTTTTGGCCCCTAGTTTCCTGTGGCAGATTTTCAAGATTCTATGGCAAGAGCTTGCAAAATCTTTGGCAAGTATATGGCACATTTTCTTAAAGTTATACCAAGCCGCTTATTAAATAAACAGAGCCTTTAATAACTTGGATTTTTCTGAGGCAATGGAGGGTTAAGTGACTTACCCAAGACCACAAGGTATGGGAGTGAGAGTCGAACCCTGGTTTCTTGGTTCCCAAGCCAGTGCTCTAACCATTAGGCTACTCCTCCAATCTATTACCAGGGCATGATTATTGACACCCTTATAAACAATTCAAATCAGCTTGAACAGAAGAATCACATTCCCATTGCAGTAAAATCAAATGCATCTGTGATCAACTGTCAGTATTCACATGACTTGAATCAACCAATGAATGATGGCTCTAATGTTTAAAATGGCCACATTCACTCCCTCTTCCATTTTCTACAGAGCTGCCTAAGACTGTCAGAAAAGCCATTATCACCAAATATCAAACTTCAAAGGGGTATAAGGTGATCTCCAAAGACCTTGGAATTCCTGTGTCTACAGTTCACAATATTATTAAGAAATTTTCTGCTCATGGAACTTTCAAGAACCTCCCAAGATGTGGTAGGAAGAGGAAAATTAATCAGTTTTTGAAGGTTATGGTGAACTGTTGGAAAAACACCACGTGCAACATCCAAAGAGCTTAAAGCTGACCCGGAGCAATCTGGAGTGGTGGTCTCAACCCAAACCATACGCCGTGCACCAAACAAAGAAAGACTTCATGGCTGAAGACCAAGGAGAACCCGACTGCTCAAAGACAGACATAAAAAGGCACGCCTCATCTTTGCCCAAATCCACACAGAAACCACAATCCTTCTGGTAAAATGTTCTGTGGACAGATGAAATAAAACTTAAGTTCTTTGGCAATGCAGACCAGCTATACTTTTACAGGCAAAGAAATGAAACTTAAGGAAAAAAACCACCCTTCCTACAGTTAAATATGATGGAGTTTCCATAATGTTGTAGGGCTGTTTTGCTGCCTCAGGAACTGGAGGCTTGGAATTTATTAAAGGATTCAACGTCTGAGGACTACCAAGGTATTTTGGAACGAAATGTGCTACTTAGTATCAGAAAGCTAGATCTGGGTTGAAAATCATGGGTCCTCCAGCAAAACAATGACCCAAAACATATATCAAAAAGTACAAAAGAATGGTTACAAAGGAAAAAATGGACGGTTTTAAACTGGCCAGCAAATAGTACTGATCTCAACCCAATCGAGAACCTTTGGAAAGAGCTGGAATCTCTCACTGGTAAAAGGAATTCTGGAAACATTCATAAGCTGGAACAAATCACAGTTGAAAAGAGGGAGAAACTACCAGCAGACAGATGGCTACAATAAATATTTAGTGATGGTCATCACTGCCAAGGTTGCACAACCAAATATTAGTGAAGGATGCCATTATTCCTGTCCAAATCATATTTTGTTAATTTTTTTAGAAATTACTACGTCTAAGATGCACAAACATTTTTTGTTGTTGTTCTATGCCTTTGAATATACTATTAAAATATTATGACGACATACAGTTCGAATATTTCCAATTATTTCTCAAGATATTGTAAACATACTTAAAATGCAAGGGTGCCAATAAAGTTGGCCACAACTGTATCTAGGTCTCCTTTCCTTCTGTCTTAAATGGCTTGAATTTGTCTATTTTTACAATGTTGCACCTATTATTATGGTTAAGCCCCCTTGTTCATCACGTTTTATTTACATCCTGTCGTTAAGCTCATCACACTGCTTTTAACTTGTCTTACATGCGCCAGTTTCATACCTGCACAGTCCTTCTAGTAAAGAAAGATCAGCAGTGCAGTGCTCTTATTTTTCCAACACCTAGTGATGGCAATGATTAAGGAGAAACTTCCAAAACATTTACAAACTAATTTCTCCTAGAGAATGCAACAAAGAGAACTAAGCGGAACAGTATAGCGAGTGGAAACGGATGGTGCCTTACAGTTAAGACAGTGATTTTGCTGGCGTTTAAAATACAAAGGATTATTCCCAAAATGCAGTACAATTTTGTAGTTGTGGATAGCTTAATGGCCAAAATTAACAAGAGGTAACTGCTGTTTTAATGAGCATTAACTGAGTGGTAAATAACACAAGGCAGTTAGCTACACCTGCGGTGATGTTAATTGTGCCACAGTATTTGCTGCATCATTAACACGAAGAAACTCACCATGTCTTAAAGGGCAATTTCTCCAAATGGGTTAGAGTTTTGTGCATTCCATGAAAGTCCTGAACCTCACTCCTCCACGTCAGGGTAGGTGGTGTATGATCAAAGTCTCTCAAGTTTACTACTAAATGCTTGACGTCGTGTCAAAGAGAGCCTCCTTCTGGAGTTCGTAAGATGTAATATCTATGGGGAACTTATCAAGATGCGTTTTGAAATTCCTCTTAATCAAGCCTGTGGCACCCAACATGATGGGAAATAACTCGGTATTTTTCTGCCACATTTTTTTGGTCTCTGACTGCATTTCTTGTTGAAGACCTTCTTCCTCTCAACATGATTGACAGAAGAGACACTTGGGACTGACACCTCTATAATCAATGTTGATCTGTTCTCCTTTACCACATGTCCGGCTTCCTTGTAATCAGTCAACCGATAAAAAGCTGGCTGCTATCCACATAATATTGCTGCTCCACCCTCACCCCACCTCCCTCTGTTGTCGTACTATATCGACCATGGCAGGGCAGTTAGATATATTTTGAACTACGGACTCTTCATAAGGCTTTTAAATATTTATGGATGAGGAAGCAGTATGTTTAATGGCTGCCAGCACATGTATAGCTTCCTTTGAAAACTGGCCATAATAATAATAATAATAATAAAATAACAATAAAATGTTATAAAAAATGTTTATTAATCAAGTATTTAGAGCCAGGTGCACTGCACATTTTCCCAGGGGCATGAAATGGCAAAAAGCTATTAGTACATCTGGCATTTAATTCTAAAATAATCTGTCTGAACATGTAGCAAGAATGGAAAACGGACTTTGCTAATGTTCAGAGCACACGGAGGCATAATCAGCAACCGCTACCATGGAAACAGAATCTTCAGTAAGGATGGTGAAAGATGTACTGTGCCTATGTTTGTTAGAAGTGTTCTGCATTTAAGAGTGATTAGTACCACATATCTCTTTATTCTAACTTCTATGTTAAATCTAGAGCCCTAACAAATTTTTGATGAGGGAATTTTATAGAAGTCTACCTAACTTGTGAAATCAGTATGAAGAAGGTCATTTTATAAAGTGCCACCGATATGTGAAAGGCGAGTAGGCATCTATCTGTAGCCTATTTTATAAAGACACATAAATGCCTGAATGTTTTTATAAAATACAACACAATGTCTGCAATAATCACAGCTATACTGAACTCATGTACATTTGCACCAGTTTGAGGGAAGGTGTAACTATGCACATCCATTAATTATCTGTGATTCAAAGTGTACACGTAAATTGTGATGCCATCCTTCAACATGCTTACACCAAAGTGGCACACATACTAGTGCGGGCAAGGCAATTTGATAAGAGCATGTCAAATGTGTATACTGGCATATCTGTGCAAAAATTCTTTTATAAATGACTACTTCTTGGAGCAGCTGGTTCATGAACCGACAAGAGGGAAAGCTATTCTGGACCTAGTCCTTAGTAGAACACAGAATCTGGTGTAAGAGAAGGGTGTTGTGGCCACTTGGCAATAATGATCATATCATGATCGTGTTTAATTTAATAAATAGAAGGATGGCAAGGAAATCCACAGTACTACCTTTTAACTTTAAAAAGGGAGACTATGATAGAATGAGGAAAATAATTAAGAAAAAAAATAAGAGGAGCAGCTGCAAAGGCTAAAGATTTACATTAAGCATGGGTGTTTAAAAGCACTATCTTCAAAGCCCAGATCAGATGTATTCCACTCTTTAAGAAAAATGGAAGGAAGGCCAAAACACTGCCAGCATGGTTTAAACGTGAGGTCACAGAGGCTGTGGTAGCCAAAAAAGCATCCTTCAGGAAATGGAAAAAGGAGCCAAATGATGAAAACCGAAAACTCATGCACTGGCAAGTTAGATGCAAGGCATTGATAAGGCAGGCAAAGACAGAATTTGAAAAAAAGCTTGCTGAGGAAGCAAAAGCACATAATAAAAATGTTTTCAAATATATTCGTAGCACAAAACCTGTGAAAGAGTCAGTTGGACCACTGGATGATAGAGGAGTAAGAGGAGTGCTAAGGGAGGGCAAGGCCATAGCGGAGAGACTGAACAAATTCTTTGCTTCGGTCTTTACTGAAGATGATATAGGGAAATTACCAATGCCTGAAATGGCATTTAAAGGTGATGTATCTGAAGAACTGAAAGAAATATTGATAAACTGGAAAGATGTATTACAAGTACTTGATAAAATGAAGAGCAGTAAATCACCTGGACCGAATAGTATATATCAGAGGGTGTTAAAAGAACTTAAAGATGAGAAGGCAAACCTACTATTAGTAATCTGTGAATGATCATTCAAATCATCTGTAGTACCTGAAGACTGGAGAATGGCCAATGCAATGCCAATGGGTTCTGGGGTGATCCGGGAAACTACAGACCAGTGAGCCTGACATTGGAAAGGGGCAAAATGATAGAAACTATTATAAAGAACAAAATTGCTAAACATGTAGATAGTAATAGTTTAATGAGAGAAAGCCAACATGGATTTAGCCAAGGAAAGTCTTGTCTTACTAATCTGTTATATTTTTTGACAGTGTGAATAAACATATAGATAAAGGTGAGCTGGTTGATATAGTGTATCTGGATTTTCAGAAAGCCTTGACAAGATCCCTCATGAAAGACTCATTGCAAAATTAAAAAGTCATAGGATACGAGGCAGTGTACAATTGTGGATCAGGAACTGGTTAAAAGAAAGCAGAGGGTAGGGCTAAATGGCCAATTTTCTTAATAGAGAAAGGTGGAGTACCCCAGGGAACTGTGCTGAGTTTGCTGCTTTTTAACATATTCATAAATGATCTGGAAATGGGAATAACAAGTGCAAAGATCAAATTTACAGGTGACACAAAATTATTTAAAGTTATTAAAACACAAGAGGATTGTGAAAAATTGCAAAATGACCTTGATAAACTGGAAGTTCAAATGGCAGATGAAATTTAATGTGGACAAGTGCAAAGTTATGCACCTAGGAAAGAACAATCCAAACTATGGTTATACAATGCAAGGTTCCACATTAGGATCTACCACCCAGGAAAAGAATTTAGGCGTCATCGTGGATAATACATTGAAACCCTCTGCCCAGTGTGCAACGATGGCCAAGAGAGCAAATAGAATGCTAGGAATCATAAGGAAAGGAATGGAAAATAAAACCAAGGATATTATAATGCCTCTGTATCGTTCCATGGTGCGACTACACCTTGAATATTGTGAGCAATTCTGGTCACGATATCTTAAAAAGTATAGAGAAGAGCCACCAAAATGGTAAAGGGAATGAAAGGATACCCCTATGTGGAGAGGCTTAAAAGGTTGGTGTTCTTTAACTTGGTAAAGAGATGGCTGAGGGGAGATATGACAGAGGTCTATAAATTAATGAATGGAGTGGAACGGGTAAACGTAGCTTGATTGTTTATGCTATCAAAAAGTAGAAAGACTAGGGGGTCATATAATGAAGCTAAAATGTAACCCATTTAAGATTAACAAGAGAAAATATTTTTTCACTCAACGTGTAATAAAACTCTGGAATTCGTTACCAGAGGATGTAGTAAAAACTGTCAGTGTAGCTGGGTTTATAAAAGGTTTGGACAAACTTGAGGATAAGGATTTGGAGAACAGATTCAGGAGAAACAACTTACACTTTTGGGGAGTGATGAAGACGGAAACCTACGACCGCTGAAAAGAGGTTGTACAAAATATTACAAAAGTCCTATTACAAGAGCCGGATCTCCCCCTGGATCAGATAGATCTAAGAATCGGCCAGGCACATAGAGCATTGCAGCGCACGGATCCCACTAACAACAACATGCCCCAAGACATTACTGCTTGTTTTTGTGATTTTGGGGTAAAAGAACAAGTGGCCCTGCAGGCAAGAGGGCATGGTGCCCTTGAAAGGGAGAGCAATAAAGCAGAAATATTTGCAAACTTGGCCCAACTGACACTGCAAAAGCACAGAATTATGCAAGATATTAACATCAAAGCTGTGAGAAGAGGGAATAAGATATACCAGGACTTTCCCTTTTGGACTGACCTTCTTGCTTCGAGGGAAGAGGATGAGCATCAAAATGGGGGAGGAGGCAATCCACGCACTTGTGGCAGCAGGCATTGAAGGACTAGTGCTGGAACTCAGGCTAGATGCGGGAAAATGCACAGGCCCGCTGAAATGGCAGAGAACAACTCATGGTAGAAAGAGGCTACAGAGGCAATCTGGGAAAGGTGGCTCCTACTGCTGGGGAGGGCCCCCACTTGAGAGACACAATACATGTGAGATTGGGATATAACAGTTTTGGGGAGGCAATATTGAGGATCTTTGGACAATACTTATTGTAGATGGCTTGATGTGATGTAACATGAGTATCACCAATAGAAAAAACAAAAAGATGGGGGAAATGTTTTTTTGAATAGTTGATTATGCATATTGTTATTACTATGCTAAGGTTTGACGGGTTTAATATCAATGGAGTGGGATGAGAGGAAGTGGAAGGGAACAGGGAGGATAAGAGGAAATTAGAAGGAGTAATTATTGGGGGGGGGGGGCAAGATGTTTGCGGGAGGAAGGGGAGGGCGGGTCAGGGAGCAGAATGGTGGCTGTCTACCCTGAGATGTCGGCTCCTAATGTCCTGTGAAGGGAGGAAGATAGGATAGTAGGAAGACGAAGGGGAGGGGGAGGGGAAGACAGGTGTGAGGGGGAGGAGGAGGAGGAGGAGGGGGCGGTTCAAGCAAAGACAGTTATGGAAGAGAATAGTGGATACAATGATGGGAGAGCTTGAAATTGTAACCCTCAATCTTCGAGGGTTGAACTCCCCTTTCAAGGGACAACTATTGGATAAAGAGATGACAAGGCAAAAAGCAGATATTTACTTGGTGCAAGAAACATATTTATGCAGGAAGCATTAACATTTAATGAGACCAAAGGGTTATGCTACAGGACTCTTTGCATCCGATCTGGTGGAGCAGAAAAAGGGAGGAGTGCTAGTACCGCGTTTCATGTTTCTCTTTCAAGTCCTCCCAATTGAAGTGCCTCATAGGAATTGAAACAAATGCAACAGCAAATTTCCAGATTTATCTGGGGAGGCCGGTACGCAGGTGCACCTCATATTGAGGGGGAACTGGGGCTTCCCAAATTGTTAAAATATTACCAGGCAGCACAATTAAAGACCATCTATACGTGGCTAAAAAATAATAAGAAGCAAGGGGTAATCATAGAAGGGTCAGGGGGGTGCCCAGAATCATTCGACATAATATGGAGAAGGAGACAGCAGTGGGTCCCGAACCCATTTACACGCTTTACAATGGGAATGTGGAAGAAGCATTGCCTAGTGTTATTAACTGGGATAGCAGTGACATCAATTATGCCAATAAAACATGTTTCCAACAACTCCAGCTACCACATTGCTCCCCAGTCACTAGTTTAAAACAGAAACACCAGCTACCGTGTTTACTTTGGTTTGCACAGTGAACCAGCCTACTCAGTACCCTGGTTCCAGTTAACCTCTCCCTTTTTGCATCTAGTATACATAATCGAATCCCACTAGGTACTTTCTCTTTTATCTTATAGTGCTACCTAATACAATGTCAGACCTACTTACCATTCTCTTACTTCTACTCTGCATAGCTCATCCCATACTATTTGCAGACACCCTTTCCCAGCAACAGAGCCTGATACCCACCATACGTAGTTATGGCCACAGATGACAAGGAGTCCCACACTTTGATACAAAAACGCAACATACAACCTGCTACACTCACCTTATCCACATTATATGCCAGCCTCCAGGAAGAAGCTGTGGATGGAAGTCCCTGGATAAACATGCCCTAGCCTGTATGCTCGTAAATGCACGCTCCATCTGAAACAAATGGCATGTAATCATAGACTATGTAGAATCTGATATGCTGTTCATATCCGAATCATGGTTAACCGACGCAGATATAGTCATCACAAACCAACTAAAGCTCCCTAATTATGTCCCCTTTAATTGCCCAAGATCTAATAAAAGAGGTGAAGGGGTCCTTATCATAGCTAAAGACAACCTCCAACTCCAATGGCATACCGTACACAATTCTAACACCCTGGATGCCATCATGATCTCGAATGAGCACCTTACAACTGCCTTGTTCTACCGTGCCCCCTCCACGTGTGTTGATAATCTCTCCATTGTCCTTGACATGGCTTGTAATCACTCTACTAAGAAAAAGCCTCTCTGGCTATTAGGAGACTTCAATCTCCCCGTGCATTCAGTGAAGCTTTCCTCTGCCTTTCTCGATGCTATGGCTATTTTAGGTTATACTCAACAAATACAGGCCTCTACCCACCTTTGACCTAATTTTCTCTCCTACATCTGCTCAACTTATCAGCGATCTGCACCAACCACAAATTATACCAGTACCAGTCGGTACTAGAGGAGATCAAACCTAAGCTTTCTTTAGAAGCTCAGATGACAAGACTTCGACTTTCATACTTTGGACACATCATGCGAAGAGAGAGATCCTTAGAGAAAGACATCATGCTTGGCAAGATAGAAGGTCAACGCAAAAGAGGAAGGCCAGCAATGAGATGGATCAATACAATAACAGCAGCTACGGGTACCAGTCTGTCAACAATGAGCCGCCTGACTGAAGACCGAACACAATTTAGGATAGCTATCCAGAGGGTCGCCATGAGTCGACTCCGACTCGACGGCACTTAACAACAACAACCCTGGTTGAACCATAAGGCCATTTTCTTCCATATCCCCTATCATCAGCTGACCCTTTGCCTTCCTCTAACTGTACTCTGCCTCCTCCTTGCTGATTTCAACCTTTCATCAACGAAGCATTCCTTGAAGATACACTGCACAGTCTCAAAACAGACACTTCTGACATACTTGAATTGGTTCATACTTGGAACTCCACCCTAAATAATGCTGCACTCCTACTACATGATATGAGAGCCTCTAAGCGAAAACAAACTGTGATCCGGTGTACAAAGCTGACTTAAGAGAGTCCCTACAGCCTCTCAGGAAATTGGAGCAAAAATGGCATCACTCTAGGCTTCAACAAGACCATACTATTTACATGAAGACCTTGCAAGAGCATCGCAATGCAATTAATTTGAGAAGAAAGGAACATTACACCAACATCCTTATGCGATCCAACAGACCACGGGAGCTTTTCAGCATCACTCAGTCACTGATAAATGGCAATACAAAGCAATACACTGAAAACACACCACATCCACAGGTCTTCACCAATTACTTTGAGAAGAAAACCAATATGACTCCCCATAATGCTACAATTATTCCACCACTTGTCCCTCCTTTAGTAGTTATTCAACCAAACGATGATCCCAACATCCCTTTGTCCAGTACCTTCGTTCCTCCTAACAATGGTTCCATCAACCATGCGCCAACAGCCTCCTTTCTACTTAGCGATGACTCCACCAGCCCTGTGTTAAGGGCCTTCCATCCTTATTCAGCAGAACAAATAGAGGTCATAATAAGAGGGATAGCACTACCACCTCTCCAGCAGATTCATGTCCCTCCTTTTGGATTAAATCAGCATGCTCTGAACACTAAGTGCTTACAGCCACCACTTTATACAGCTGTCCTTTTCCAAAGGCCTGTTTGCAGGCCCTCTAAAAACTGCAACCTCAGACCCCTTTCTCAAGAGTCCCAAACTGGATCCTGCCAACATAAATTTCTACAGACCCATATCGAGCCTGCCCTTCCTGGCCAAGATAACTGAGAAGATCGTACAGCAACAAATTCAAGATCATATAGATGCCCATTATCCACTAGATGACAACCAACATGGATTTCGCCTACAGCATGGGGTTGAAACTCTGCTTGTCACCCTGATGAACAATCTAGTTTTAGGCATGAACAAATCCAAACAAGGCTTTATCCTACTCTTTCTAGACATTGTGTCTGCCTTCAACAGTGTCTCACAACCTCCTCCTTACCCCGGCTACAGTTGAAAGGCATTCAAAACTTAGCCTTAAACTGGTGCAAATCATACTTGTCAGACTGACGGCAAATGGTACCCATAGGTATGTAAATGTATCCAGTTATGCGCAAACACAGGGCGTACTGCAAGGCTCTTCCTTATCCGCTCTACTCTTTAATTTTTACATCCAGCCTATTTGCTCCATCATCAAATCATACAACATACTATATCACATCTATGCTGATGATGTGCTTTTCTACACTCCCTTCTCCACGGTCAATCCAAATTACTCTGGAATCATAGACTGCTTCAATGCAGTAGCTGACTGGCTGAAACTACATAACCTAAGAGTGAATTGCAGGAAATCCGAGGTTCTCTTCATTACTAAGGACCCATAATTCACATCCCCTACCACTTTACAAGTGAAGGATGCTGAGCTGAACACAAAGCAAGAGGTCCAATACCTGGGGATCACCTTAGACCAACATCTAACAATGGAGCTGCACATAAATAACATCACTAGAACAATATACCTAAAACTAAGGACCCTTTGTCAACTGCATCCCTTGCTTGAAGCTTCTGACTTCTGCACTGTATTCCAAGCACCAATCACCCCTCATTTTGATTACGCAAATATCGTTCTTCATGGTCTACCAGACTATGCAATTCGCCCCCTACAAATGGCTATGAATATGGCAGCACAAACCCTGGTTGAAGCACCAAGATATGAACATGTAACCCCTATCTTGAGACATCTACATTGGCTCCCCATTGTTAGCTGTTTCAAGTATAAGGCCCTCATCATGACATTCAAAATACTGCATAACCTCTCGGCAACTGCTCTTGAGGAGCTCTTACAATGTATACCACACAATAGAGTCAGAAGATCTACCATGGCAAACAATCTCTCAGTCTCATCCATAATAAGAAAAAGTTCCCAATTTGCAAACAACCGTGCATTCAAACTATATGCACCATCTCTCTGGAACTCCCTCCCCCTCCAATCCGTGCCATCTCTGACCTGGCTATTTTCCGGAAAGTTCCAAAGACACATCTTTTTCAATTATATTATGAACAAACAACATAGATCACAGCACTAGTTCCCCCTTAGACTTTTAAGCTGCCTTGAACCAAAGCCCACAGCCAGATCCATCCGCTTATCCTATTAAGCACAGTGTATATAGTTTTCCCCAATACTCACATTACATAAAGTTCACCCCATTATGACCCAAGTTGACTACCCCACCTATCCTACCAATTGTTATCCTAACAAACACCGATGTTGTTGCTGTTATTCAAACTTGTTCTATGTAATTACTGATTTTGTTCCTTGTAAACCGCACTGATTTCTAAATAGTGCGGTATATAAAACCAAATAAATAAATAAATAAATAGGGGAAGGCCCACAACAGCAGATATTGGAGAGATGGGAGGCAAAAGGGCTCATTTGGGTATCACAACTACTCCATAATGGAGGAGTGTAACCATTTGAAAGCATACGGGATCTATACCACCTGGAGAACAAGACAGATATAGTTATTTACCGGTCAAAGCCTTTTTGCTACAGAACAAAATACAGGAAGAGATCAGAAAAGAGAAGGAATGGTTTGAGGGTATGTGTCTTCTGGGAGGGAAAGTAATTATTTCAAAGTGCTATAGAGGACTAACGGGGGAGGAAAGACTAAAATGGGCTACATGGTCAAATGGGAAACAGATCTAGGCATCACTTGGGATAGAGAAACCTGGGATGAGATAATCTATGGCATAATGAAGCTTTCCTTAGCGACTAAAATATTATAAAATGGCTACAAAGTACCTCTTAGATGGTATTTAACCCTGGTAAGGCTGTCACGGGGAGGAATACTGGGAGCAGGGGCCTGTTGGCGATAACGTGGGAGAAACAACATTCTTCCACATGTAGTGGGTCTGTAGAGTGGTGTAAAGATATTGGGAACTGATGCAAAGGTCATTGGAAGAGATGGGGGGCTGGAAGATACCAATGCAACCTACGATATTTCTGCTCCACCAGAAGACAATAGTGGTACCAAGACAGCACCAAGGAATGTTGGCCCAGTGTATAGTAGCGGCCAGGTGTGAATTAGCTACATATTGGAATAAATCCTCCCTACCAGGGCTTACTAATTATAAGCAAAGACTTGCAGAGCTTTATAAGCTTTATAAGTTGACAGCTTTAAAAAGAGGATGGGGGGGGAGGGGAAACATTGAACAAAATCAGAATTGTGTATGGCAATGGGTATCTCAATAAGGGGAGGATGAGATGTAAAGCATTCAAGGGAGGAAAATCCTGCCTACATGAGAAGTATAAGATTTCAGCAGGAGGAATAGTCTTGATGTGACATAAGAGTGGACAGGACGGGGGATAGTTGAAGTTGTAAGGCTGGCAAGGGCTTCAGCCCCATGTTACGATCATATTATATTAAAATTTTTTCAATAAAGATTTAAAGTAAAAAAAAAAAAGAAAAAAAGAGGTTTGGACAAGTTCCTGGAGGAAAGTTCTATAAACCATTATTAAAGAGGACCCAGGAAATCCACTGCTTACCCCAGGACAAGCATTGTGGAATCTGTGTGCCTTTTTGGGAACTTGCCAGATACCTGTGACCTGAATTGGCCACTGTTGGAAACAGGATACTGGGCTTGATGGATCTTGGTCTGACCCAGTATGGCATTTCTTATGTTCTTAGCTAGCTTTTCTTTCTATTGGCACACATCAGAAAGTGTCACCACAATAAATCTATCAGTGTTGCAGAATAATACTCCATGTTGGGAACTAAAGAGCAATAAATTGCTTTCAGATTTTGTGAAGTATTTTGGAAGTAAGAGCCATCTAAAGGGAAATACTATACATCTCAGAAGCGTCACACATTAAAGAATTTGCTTTACAACAAAACCCCTTGCTAACTAAATTAAAAGATGTAGCATTCCAGTAATTACAAGCAGATAACCTAGTGCATAAAACAGAGGGCAATGATCTCACATATCAAGCTCTGTCATTCTCCACTGCAACCCTCCCAGCGTGCTATGCACACACATCTATCCTTCAGCGCTTCCTTGCTATGTATGCTACTCTTCCCTTTCTTGGGCACATTGAAGGCAATTTTATAAAACTTTTCCACGTGTGAATAGCTTCTTATAAAACTAGGCCATGTGTGAATTCCTCATGGTGCGTAATTGTCTGAGACTTTAGGGACATTCAGAGGAGGAGTTTAGGAAGTGCATGGGCAGCGTTGTGATTTATGCATGCATTTTATAAAATATACACATATGCATAAACTTTACAAGCTAACCTTTACTCCCGGCTCCAGAGCAGGCATAAATGTGACTCACTCTATTTAGGTATGATTTCTGCTAGTACTTTATAAAGACACATTGGTGCCTATGTGCCTTTTTTAAATAGGCTAGACATAGGAGACTTCTTCACCTTCAAAATTAGGCATCCTGTCATAAAATTAGCCTTATTCATTTATTAAGAGCTATTAACCACCTTTAGGAAGAAATTCACCCAAGGTGCTGTACAACCGGTATAACTGGTTATTTTGTCTGTTTTCTCTCTTTTCTTTAGACATGCTGCTAAAAATGGGTATAACATGTAGTAAGGTAGAGTTTAAATACTTTATTTCACTTCCTTTGCAGCAGTATGCAAAGGAAGTGAAATAAAGAAGAAACTACAAAAACTTGAATGTAGATGGAGAATCACACTCGGCGATCAAGAAAAGACTCTATAACTAACTCACCCTTCAAACTTATCATTCTGAGACAAACAAAGCCAAAACGGGTCATCACATCAAATCAATAATGAAAGCAATAAACAAACCCAGAGAGTTGTGTGAGACAGTCAACAGACTAACAAGAGACAACAGTCAAGCTCCTTACAAGAACACCATTGAACCACAAGATTTTACTGAATTCCTTCAATCAAAATTGCCAATGCAAACACACAACCCTCCCTCTCCTCCAACCCCTAGAAAGCCCACGGATCTGCACTGTGATAGTGCACTACTCCATTCCTTCAGCCCGACTTCTCCGAATCAGCTGGAGAACATAATCCAGAGCATTAACCCTACTACATCACCCTCTGACACATGCCCTGCCACCTGGTTTAAGATCACAAAAGCAGAGCTTGCCGCAATCCTTCTCAAATTAATCTCAGCCTCCTTCACACAAGGATACGTCCCAAAATACCTGAAAACAGCTTTCATCTGCCCAATACTAAAAAACCCTAAATTGGACCCTAATGTCCCTAGCTCCTTCAGACCTATCTCCGGCTTACCATTCATTGCAAAAATAATAAAAAAAAATCAGTCCTCTTCCAACTACAGAACCACATCGACATAAATGTCCCCGAGGACTGCCAGCAACATGGCTTTCACTACCACCATGGAGTGGAAACCTTACTAATATCCCTATTCAATAAACTTATCAAGGGCGTGGAAAACACTCAACAAGGCTTCATCCTCATCTTTTTGGACATTGCCTCAGCATTTGACACTATGGGGTATGTTTACTAAACCGTGGTAACGTAGCAGCGGCTACGTTAACGCGTACTAACGTTACCAGCTGTAACGTTAATGCATGCTAACGTTACCAGATGCAACGTTAACGTGCGCTAACGTCTCTGGCCATGGTAAGTCCCGCAGAGGGTGGAGAGAGAGCGGAGAGAAGGGGTAAATGGGCGGGGAGAGGCTCCTGCTACACTAACGCGGGGAACTGAAGGGCTAAACATTACCGCAAGTGAAAACCTGTCGTTAGATGCACATTTGCAGGAGACAGAAACCATTTCAGTGTCAGCAAGGTACAGCATAGGCAGTGAGCCCAAAAAAAGTGATAGTAGTGTTACATGTGCAGCATCAGCATAGTGCCCAAGTATGAAAGGGCACTATGGTGATGCTGCAAATGGGGCATAGGGGGGCTGCAGGCGGGACATGCAGTGGGGCAGCTGGGGCACAGGGTGGACTAGGCAGATGCCTAGGTGGCACATAGGAACACGGAAATTGGAAATCAGCAAGGCAGCAACTGACCAAGGTCAAACATGCCCATGAGTCCGTGTCCCACAGTGTCCCATCCAGGGGACATTACCCAGTAGGTACCCCAAAGGGCACATAACATTGGCAGACAGTGCCGGGGGGAAGTGTGGATGTCTATGTAGGCACCCCTACCCCAGACCCCACACCCTAGGCAGCCGCCTACCTACACATTGGATGGCCTGGGACTGCGCACCACCAGCATATGGGCATGTCGGCATGGTGGGGGAGGGGTGCTGGTGGTGGAGGGGGCAGTGGCAGCTGCCCACAGCAGACCAAGGCCAAGCCCTGTTCAGATGGGTGGTGTGCAGTGCAACAGACAAGGTCTGTCTGATGAACAGTGGCAACAGTATGGTGCAGTACACACAGCCAGTGTGCCCTGGGGCAGAAGGTCGCAGGTTCAAGTCCCAGCTGTGGCCCCTGTAGACCATATCCCTACATTTTACCCTACATAACACATACAACATAAACATGTGCACTCCCTAGAGAATCGGCTAACAAGGACACAAACACACACACACAGGCTCCACTATCCAAAGCCTCATGGAGAGTCAGGCTATTGGGCCCGGCACGGAGCAGCAGTTACCACCAAAGCACTACTACTAGCACCTGCATACCTTAGCATTGCCTGCACTGTGCTCAGGACTAGTGTGGCGAGCAGGGCTGCCAACCACCCCTATCTTTGCACAATGCTGAAATAGGCGTGGGTGTATTTTTATCCATTGTTTTGTGGCTGCCCACCCCTCACTGGGCCCACAATGCTTACACTGTTTCCAGTGTTAGCCTGTCAATGTGCATAAGGAGCAAGGTATTGTGGGTATGGCCCAGACAGGGCGGACTGGGCAGGATGAATCTGCACAGGGTGTGGGGCAATGGCTGGGACATTGTAATGCCCGACCACCACCTGCATGGACAGGGTGGCCACAGCATGTCATGCTGGGAGGTCACTCTCACCCTGACTGAGCAGCAACCGTGGCTTGTCTAGGTTCCCACAGAGTGCTATACAGTGTTTCTCTCAAGTGATATCTGTGTGTTCCCTGTTCTGGGGCCCAATCACTGAGATACCTGCTTGATCTGTGATTACATCCCACTTATGGGTGCACATAGTTCCTCTGGGGACATGCACTATGGACTGCCTAGCGGACTGTCTGCAGTCAGCATGTGTATGGCTGGAACACCTTGCAGGGTGCAGACTGACTGTGCCCTCTGCTGGTGAATGTCAGATTGTGGTGGGTGGCAGCTGAGCTTTTCCAGGCCTACTGCCAGTGCCTGTGTGATAAGTACAGATCTGCATCAACTGCCCTGGACAGCGCCCTTTTGCCAGCAGGACTGGGGTTGATGGTCCTACAGCCCTTCATCATGCCCCTCTACTGCCTCCATTGCAAAGATGTAGAGTGTGGGTCTGTTGGGGGCAGATCCTGTCCACCACCTTGACCCAGACAGGGCGGGTTGGTAGGTGGTGCTACATAATCCGCATGTGGGTCCAGACACCCCCCTGGCTCTTACAACAATTAACCATGGCAACCACACTGGATATGCTTAACTTGGGTGGCTCCTGGTCCCCAAGAGCTAGATGTGACTGGGGAATACAGATGGACACAGGATTATCTTAGGTCTGGCTGCAAGGAATACCTGTCACACACTGGCAATGATAGGGCCCGGCAGCAAAGCCTATCTCAAGCAACCCAGGTACTGCGGACCTGGTGCTGGCTGTCCCACCTCATCCTCAGGGTGAACACATAACCGGCACAATGGCATGGTGTGTAGCTACTCTGTGCCAGTACCACACATGGTCAGTTCCTCCTACCAAGCTGAGGTGCTGGAGGAGCTGCATACCCCATCTGGTGATCAGATGTAGACTTCTGTTCTGCATGTGCATTGCATCATAGGTACTGGTGGGTTTACCCTATCCTGGTAGACACAGCAGACATTTTGTGCGGTGACCTGCAGTCTTTCGGTAGCCAGCCATTGCTGAGACAGAAGCCATAGAGATATAGCCCACTGGTTAATACAATGACGTCCTAGGCAGGGGTCATGGGTTCATTCCCTCCGTGGTCTCATTTTATTAGGCTTGTCCGAGGCAAGTCCTTTTCATTCCTGTGACAGTCATATCTCTGCATATCTGTGCTGCCAGCACATAGTACCCTCATCACAGTTGCCAGCCATCCTTCTGTCCGTCTATCTGCATCTGTCAGCTGTGTAGCGTCCTGTCTTCATGTGCAGGCTGCTACCCCATGTCCTGCACTGGTACCCTTTTCTGCACTGCGGCTCTTCATGCTTGCTTTTCTTGTATTTGCTCTGCATGGCACTACTACTCCTCTGTCCTCCTATCATTGCAAATATCTTGCCACCTCTACCTCAATTGGTGGACACGTATTCCCATCCTCTTCCACCCACTGTCATTGTAGCACTTTACATTGCTAACATCCTGTGCATCGGTACAGCTGCCTCCAATGTTTGTCCATTTTACCAGCTGCCACATCGGCTGCATGCAGATTTGGCAGGTCCATCAGCTCCCATCTCTACTTCTTTCCATCACTTGTCCATTGCCTTTCCTTGGTGCTCTGTAAAGTGTTAGGATTACATCTGTTTTTTGGCCTTACATTTCATGCTTGTCAACTTGGGGCACTTTACTGCCCTTGGGCATCATATCTTGGGTCACCTTAACATCCTTAGGGCACCTTATACGACACCTTAGGTTAAGGTACCTTATAAGGTGCCTTAACCTAAGGCGCCTCATAAGGCGCCTTATAAGGTGCCCTATAGGGCACCTTATAAAGCGCCTTGTCAGCCTTGTAATGTGGTTTGTTTGTCTGCTTTAACGTGCAATGTCCTGTTAACTGGCCAAGGCGCCCTTTAACACACGTTAAACGGCCATTGCTATTTTAACGCAGGAATGTTTATGTTTATGTTTATGTTTTATTAAAATTTGATATACCACCCATACCACAATAGGCATCTGGGTGGTTCACAATTGATTGCCCACTTCCTTATATGGCATTGCTCAGGTTAACGCTGCACTTAACGCCGGTAACATTACCGCGCTTTAGTAAACATACCCCTATATGTCATCATCTCCTCCTACAGTGCCTCTTCAGCATTGGAATACGTGGCACTGTCCTTGAATAGCTTTGCTCTTATCTCGCAAACCATACGCAATATGTACAAGTTGGCCAAAAAACCTCCACCCCTTTCTCCTAGTCACAAGGAGTCCCCCAGGGCTCAGCCCTCTCTGCATTACTTTTTAACATCTATATACAGTCAGTTTGTAACATCATAGGCACCTTTAACATCTACTATCACCTGTATGCAGACATTATGATTTACGCTCCATTTAACATCGCAAGCGAAGACTACTCTACCATTACAAGCTGCTTCAATGCAATAGACTACTGGCTAACAGACCATAAACTGAATATAAACTTCAAGAAAATGGAGGTCCTATTCCTTACTAGAAATTGATCATTTCTGCCCCCGAAGGTGCTAAAAGTCGAAAAAACTAACCTAGAGGTTAAATCCGTGGCAAGATACCTAGGAATCACAATTGACCAGCATCTCACACTCCAGCCGCATATAAACAAAGTAACAAAATGCATTTACAGCAAGCTGCGATCACTCCACCACTTACGATCTCTCCTTGAGCCCCACGATTTCCATACAGTCTACCAGGAAATTATACTACTGCACTTTGACTTCTGCAATGCCATCCTGCAAGGCCTCTCAAAGAGCTCCCTATACCCACTTCAGCTTGCTCAACAAACAGCTGCGCATATTCTGATACACTAACCTCGAACTAGCCATATCACTCCTATACTAAAAGAATTGCACTGGTTATACCTTAATCTGTTAACTGTTCTAGGAAATCCTGTTTCATGTAAAGTTGAGTTATGTTCCCTGTAAACCTCATTGATCCCCAGAAATGCGGTATATAAGACTGACTAAATAAATAAAATAAATAAATAAATATGACGACACATTGCTCTTGTGGCTGCAGGAGCAGAAATAATGGAGTAGACATCGGAGTTTATCCAGTTTAAAATACTCGGGAATGAAGAGGTGCCGATGTGCACCACTTATCTAGCGGCTTCTGACCTGGATGCAGCTGAATTTTAAGGGTTTCATATTTTCTCCATAAATAGAAAATTTTTAATTTTTAAATGCATTTTGTAAATGTGATAGCACTTTCAGCAAGGGTTCATCATTTTGCCCATACGCATAGCTTTGTCTGCACTTGTGCAGATAGACTTATACATAGGGACAGGCAGGAAGAGGTGTAGAAAGAAAGGAGCCACAGTGACAGCAAAGAGCCCTTGCACCCGATCCACAAACAGCAACAAAAAAAAAAGAGCTGCTTTTGTAATTGGCGGCAGCAGTACAGCCAGTGGGACACCCCATTTCCTGCTAGCAAAGCAAACAAGAGCAGTGGAAGTGGGGTAAATTAAAAAGCCAGTAGGAGTTTCCACCTCTTGCTGGCAAACCAAAAAAAGAAGAGCAGTGGGGCTAATTAAAGAACTGGCAGGAGTCCCCACCTCCCACCACTGAAGACTGCCC
Source organism: Ichthyophis bannanicus (assembly GCA_033557465.1). Classification (NCBI taxonomy): domain Eukaryota; kingdom Metazoa; phylum Chordata; class Amphibia; order Gymnophiona; family Ichthyophiidae; genus Ichthyophis; species Ichthyophis bannanicus. Next base: position 1,398,995,847 of record CM066032.1, on the reverse strand, counting down.
GAGGGTTGGAGCAGGGGTGTTAAAGGGAGGGTGGAGCATCATAAGAAATAAGGGGAGGGTAAGAGGCAGAGCATAAGGGGAATGGGTGGGAGGGAAAAAGGATGAGAGGGGCATGGGAAAAGGGAGGGGCATAAGGAAGGGTGGCTGAAAAACAAGGAAGTGCAGTGAGATGAGGAAAATGGGAAAGGCAAGATGGAGCAGAGAAGGTAAGAAGGGTGCAAGAAGGTGAGGGGAGGGGAGTGAAAGGATGCGGCAGCAAAGGAGACAGCATGCGATGTGGCAGGAGAACAGGGGAAGGGAGAGTGGCGAAGGGTAGAAAGGGTGAATAGTGCAAGAGAATGAGAGAGACAGGCAATTTGCGTAATAAGTGAATATAGTTTTTTCACTCAATCCATAATCAAACTCTGGAATTCATTATCGGAGGATGTAGTAAAAGTTCTTAGTGTAGCTGGGTTTAAAAAAGGTTTCGACAAGTTCCTGGAGGAAAGGTCCATAAACCATTATTAAAAAAGACCCAGAAAATCCACTGCTTACCCCAGGACAAGCATTGTGGAACCTGTGTGTCTTTTGGGAATCTGCCAGGTACTTGTGACCTGCATTGGCCACTGTTGGAAAGAGGATACAGGGCTTGATGGACCTTGGTCTGACCCAGTATGTTATTTCTTATGTTCTTATGGATTCTACATGCCCAAAGACATGTACACACACTTACACCCTCAATGCCACACACATACCCATCATGCCGCTAGTTCCACCCCAACAGACACACACACAGCCTCATGCAGGGTTAGCCCCAGAGTTGGGTCAAAGTGTTGGAATCCTAGGCAAACCTTAAGCCTTATGCCCCACCCTGGCTGTCAGAATCTATTGTTTTTGAAAAAAACACCAAACCAGATCAAACGGTTCCCCCAATTATCATATCTTTTTGTTGGAACGGGCTGGAGGCGGCTGAAAGAACAACACAGCCGCTCCAGACAGCCAGTTCCTTTTTAATTTAATAAACCAAACAAATTTGGTACTTATCCCATATATGTCCCAGTGAAAGTCCATGAATAATCTTCAAACACCAGTTGATATTCTAATATAGAAGCGGTCACAAGCAGCTTAATCACTCCACGACGCGCACGTTTCGAGCCAACAAGCCCTGTGTCAAGTGTTCACAGATGCGCAGAAGTCCCGCATCTGTGAACACTTGACACAGGGCTTGTTGGCTCGAAACGTGCGCGTCGTGGAGTGATTAAGCTGCTTATGACCGCTTCTATATTAGAATATCAACTGGTGTTTGAAGATTATTCATGGACTTTCACTGGGACATATATGGGATAAGTACCAAATTTGTTTGGTTTATTAAATTAAAAAGGAACTGGCTGTCTGGAGCGGCTGTGTTGTTCTTTCAGCCGCCTCCAGACCGTTCCAACAAAAAGATATGATAATTGGGGGAACCGTTTGATCTGGTTTGGTGTTTTTTTCAATGCTACTTTGTTACTGAACCAAGGGAACTTTTGACTTTAGAATCTATTGTTTAGCTTGACTGCCCCTCCCTGCCCCAAGCAATCAAACTAGGCAGTTGCCTAATTTGCCTCATGCCACCCCCCATGTATGCACACAAACACACTTCCACCTAGACACAGTATCAACACAAGCCTCTCCCCCAACACACATACTCGCTCACATACACATCCTTCAGCACATAATGACAGCACACACACAGCCTTCAATGCTCACTGCCAGCACATACATACTTGCCTCTCACCCATTCACATCCTACCCTCAGCTGCCCACAGATTAATAGCTACATTCTGCCTGTGGAGATAAATATATACATCATACCAGTGATTCAAACACACACACACACACACACACACACACACACATCTCAAATTACACCATCAGTTGCTACCCCCACTATGCTCACTACCTAGACACCCATTGCAGACAAACCTATGCATTAAAGACAGACCGGAGGAGGCGCTAAAGGATAAGAGCTGCAGTGGCAGTAAAGAGCCCTTGCACCTGGTCCCGCCAGCACAGAAGAGAGACTCCCACTGGCGCAAACTCCCACTGGCGCAAAAAAGAGCCGCTTTAGTAGGCAAAGAGCTGCTGTTTACTGCCTGCAAACTCCTGGAGGAGAGAAAGAGCTGCAATCCTACTGGCCAGGTTAAAAGAAAGGTTTCAAATAGCAAGGATGAGGGAGGGAAGAACAGGTAAAGGAGGGCAGGGAGAGGAGCGGAGAAGAGGATACAAGGAGGAGATGCAGAGGGGATGAAGGAGACAGGGATATTCCATCCCACCCAGCCAGCCATCCATCCATCCATCTAGATCATCTCCCCACACCTCATATATACACACATACCCCCTCCCCCACACATCATCTCTCTAGCTGTTCTCACTCCTCTCCACACAAAACAACCCACCCCTATCCCTCACACACACTCCCAACTCCCTTCCATATAGACACTTTTCATCCCCACCTATCACAATCACACACACCCATCAACCTCATCTTAAACAGACAGAAAATTCACATATACATGCACACCCCCATCCATTCCCATCCCTCACACAGACACTCTCCCTATCCATCCTTACTCACACATGCACCGTTTTCCTACATCCTTCGTATTCCTCCATCCCTAAGCCTCTCGTGCATGCTCACCCACAGACTATGACACTCTCCAGATACGGCACTAATATAGACACAATACCACTCAGGCACACTCCCTATACAGGCCCCTATGCACACCGCCCGACATGTGTGCCATCCTTAAAAGATGCTTTTTAGCATGTCTCTTCCCACTGATTCCCCCACCCCAAAAAAATTCATAATTTGCAAATGGATGAAGAGGAAATGCACTTCTGTGTTACACCATAAGCGTACACTTTTCAGCTTGTTTATAACTACCCTACAGTGGTAGGATTTCTTTTATATACTACTGTATATGACAGACAAGGTTTGGTGTAGTTTCTTTGATTTTATTTTTCACTTTCCATTTCCAAATAAAATTATGGTGCAAGTACTGAACTGTAAGGGGAAGTGCAATGCCTGTAGTAAGAAAAGTGTGGGGGGTGTATGTGCCTATAGTATCGTGTATACTTGTGAATTGAGCTATGCTGAGGTGCAAGTAGTGAGAATGATTGGCTCCTGCTTTCTAATGAAGCAGTGCAGACTGGCAGTCCTGTAGGTTATTTTCCCATGCTGCTTTTAAAGATGGCCAGTCAGCCATCCGTGGCTGCTTCAGCTGATCTTTCAGAAAGAGCAACTATAAAACACAAATAAAAAGGAGAGGCTTGGAGCAGTTTGTGTGCTGAGCAAAATGACAGTGTTTTGCAAATATCTTCACATCCCTGTGCATTTGACAAAAAATACAATCCAAGATGCATTAAAGTAGAAGATTGTTTCACTGATCTCACAGTATATGCTCTACACCAGTAGTTCGCAAACTTGATCAGGACCCCAAATGGGGTCACAGAAACATGGCCATTTCCCCTTCCCTCTGGACTTTCACTGTGACTTACGACAAGTAGCGGCAGTCACCAGTCAGTATGTGGCCTCTGAGCCAGTGAATATTCATCATAGGCCCTTGCCACCTCCTGGGTAAGCTTCTTGTTAGACAGGAAACCCATGCTGAGTACTGGGGTCTGTAATCACACACAGACACAAGGGCTCCTGTGCTGACTGCTGCTGCTGTTGCCACTACTGTTGCTGCTGTTTTCTGCTTTAGATGGGGTCATGTGAATTCTCAGTTGTTAAAATGGGGTCATACGGGATAAAAAGTTTGAAAAGCACTGCTCTACGCTTTCAACCTGAAATAACAAATCAGATATTAAAAAATAATTAAGAAGAAACCAGAAAATTTTGATTGCATAAGTTGTCATACCTCTTAACTCAATATTTGGTGGAAGCTCCTTTTGCAGCAATAAGAGACCCGAGCTGTTTAAGATAAGTGTCTACCAGCTTTGCACAGCGAGTTTCTGTCCATTCTCTTTGGCAGAATAGCTCAAGCCTTTCAAATTGGCTGGGGATCATCTGTGCTGTGGGCTTCAAGTCTTGCATGCAGATTTTCTATTGTATTCAGACCTATGTTTCAACTGAGCAACTTGAGGACATTCATTTTCTTCTTGATGAACTACTGCAAGCACAAGCTTTTGCTTTGTGCTTAGGATCACTGGACAGTTTTTCCTTCAGAATCTCCCAGTAATTTGCACCGTCCACCTTTCCCTTGATCTCCACAACCTCCCTGTCCCACTGTGGCAAAACACCCCCACTCATGGCCACCACTATGGCTGCATCTTCTCAACCAGATGGCAGCAGCGGCAGCAGGGTCACAGCTTACATAAGAACATAAGATATGCCATACTGGGTCAGACCAAGGTCCATCAAGCCCAGTATTCTGTTTCCAACAGTGGCCAATCTAGGTCATACGTACCTAGCAGTTTCCCCAAGGGACACAGGTTCCACAATGCTTGCATTGGTTCAAGCATTGATATCCTGGGTCCCTTCTTAATAATGGTTTATGGACCTTTCCTCCAGGAACTTGTCCAAACCTTTTTTAAACCCAGCTACACTAACAGCCTTTACTACATCCTCCGGTAACAAATTCCAGAGTTTGATTACACGTTGAGTGAAAAAATATTTTCTTTTATTAGTCTTAAATAGTTTACCCTGTAGCTTCATTGCATGTCCCCTAGTCTTTCTATATTCTGATAAGGTAAACAATCGATCTACGTTTACCCGTTCCACTCCGTTCATTAATTTATAGACTTCTATCATATCTCCCCTCAGCCGTCTCTTTTCCAGGTTAAAGAGCCCCAACCTTTTTAGCCTTTCTTCATAGGAGTAGCCTTCCATCCCCTTTACCATTTTGGTGGCTCTTCTCTGAACCTTTTCTAAAATCGCTATATCCTTTTTAAGATACGGCGACCAGAATTGCACACAATATTCAAGGTGCGGTCTCACCATGGAACGATATAGAGGCATTATAATATCTTTTGTTTTATTTTCCATTCCTTTCCTTATCATACCTAGCATACTATTTGCTCTCTTGGCCGCCGCTGCACACTGGGCCGAGGGTTTTAACATGGTATCCACAAGGACGCCTAAATCTTTTTCTTGGGTGGTGGTTCCTAATGTGGAACCTTGCATCGTGTAACCATAGTTTGGGTTGTTCTTCCCTAGGTGCATAACCTTGCACTTCTCCACATTAAATTTCATCTGCCATTTTGATGCCCAGTCTTCCAATTTATCAAGATCCTCTTGCAATTTTCCACAATCCTCCTGGGTTTTAACAACTTTAAATAGTTTTGTGTCATCAGCAAATTTGATAACCTCACTCGTTATTCCACTTTCCAGGTCATTTATGAATATGTCAAAAAGCAGCGGACCCAGCACAGATCCCTGGGGTACACCACTATTCACCTTTCTCCATTGGGAAAATTGGCCATTTAGCCCTACCCTCTGCTTTCTATCTTTTAACCAGTTCCTGATCCACAGTAGTACACTGCCTCCTATCCCATGACTCTTTAGTTTTGCCAAAAGTCTCTCATGAGGGACCTTGTCAAAGGCTTTCTGAAAGTCCAGATACACAATATCAACTGACTCACCTTTGTCCACCTGTTTATTCACTCCTTCAAAAAAACATAACAGATTAGTAAGACAAGATCTTCCTTGTCTAAAGCCATGTTGGCTGTCTCCCATTAGGTCATGACTATCTATATGCTGAGTAATTTTATTCTTTATGATGGTTTCTACCATTTTTCCCGGTACTGATGTCAGGCTCACCGGTCTGTAGTTTCCCGGATCACCCCTCGAACCCTTTTTAAAAATTGGTGTTACATTGGCGATCCTCCAATCCTCAGGTATTAGAGATGATTTTAAGGATAGTTCACAGATTACTGATAGCAGGTCTGCAATCTCAAATTTCAGTTCTTTCAACACCCTTGGATGTATACCATCCGGCCCAGGTGATTTGCTACTCTTCAGTTTATCTAATAGTTGTAAGACATCTTCCCGATGTATCGATATTTCCTTCAATTCTTCCACACCTTTAAATACCACTTCAGTCGTGGGTAACATCCCTACATCTTCCGCAGTAAAGACCGAAGCAAAGAATTCATTCAGTCTCTCCGCTATCGCCTTGTCGCCTCTTAGTGCTCCTTTAACCCCTTTATCATCTAATGGACCAACTAACTCTCTCACGGGTTTTTTGCTACGAATGTACTTGAAAAGGTCTTTATTTCGCGTTTTTGCTTCCGCAGCAAGCTTCTTCTCAAATTCTCTCTTTGCCTGCCTTATCAATGCCTTGCATTTGACTTGCCAGTGCTTGTGCTGTTTCCAGGTTTCATCATTTGGCTCTTTTTTCCATTTCTTGAAAGATGCTTTTTTGGCAACAACAGCCTCTCTGACCTCAGCTTTAAACCATGCTGGCAATTTTTTTAGACTTCCTTCCACTTTTCTTAAAGCGTGGAATACAGCTGGTCTGGGCTTCCAAGATAGTATTTTTCAACACCACCCAAGCTTGATGTACGTCTTTAACCTTTGCAACTGCTCCTTTTAGTTTTTTCTTAACTGTTTTCCTCATTCTATCATAGTCTCCCTTTCGAAAGTTAAAGGGTAGTACTGTGGATTTCCTTACTATCCCTCCTCCACTAATTAAATCAAAGGCGATCATGCTATGATCACTATTGCCAAGTGGCCCCAACACCCTTATCTCTTGCACTACATCTGGTGTTCCACTAAGGACTAGGTCTAATATTGCTTCCCCTCTGGTCGGTTCATGAACCAGCTGCTCCAAGAAGCAGTCATTTATTTCATCTAGGAACTTTATCTCCCTAGCATGTCCTGTTGTGACACTGACCCAGTCGATGCTGGGGTAATTGAAATCACCCATTATTATTACTGCACTGTAACTTTTGCTAGCTTCCTTGATTTCTTTGAGCATTTCATCATCCAGTTGTTCATTCTGGCCAGGCGGACGATAGTACACCCCCACTGCCATCGCCTTCCCCTTTTTACATGGAATTTCAATCCATAGAGATTCTACAGCAAATTTTGTTTCTTGCTAAACTTTAATCCTTTCTGATTCAATGCCCTCTCTAACATAGAGCGCAACCCCTCCACCAATTTGATCAGCTCTATCATTTCGATATAGTTTGTACCCAGGTATCACAGTGTCCCACTGGTTGTCCTCCTTCCACCATGTCTCTGATATTCCAATCATATCTAACCTCTCGTTTAGTGCTATATATTCTAACTCTCCCATCTTGTTTTGTAGACTTCTAGCATTTGCATACAAGCATTTTAGAGACTGTATTTTATTCATATTAATTTGGCTATTGGTAGACATGGGTAATTTGGGATCTTTAAGTTCTGTCTGCTCCATACTCGAGGGCATTTGGGCTACTTTACTCTTTTTTGGAACCTCTCTGCTTTTTGTAGTATCCTTCAAGGATACATTCTTCCGAACCATCCGCTCTTGGGCGACTGTCGGCTTTCCCCTATTATCTAGTTTAAAAGCTGCTCTATCTCCTTTTTAAAGGTTAATGCCAGCAGCCTGGTTCCATCCCGGTTAAGGTGAAGCCCATCCCTTCGGAAGAGCCCCTCCTTTCCCCAGAATGTTCCCCAGTTCCTAACAAATCCGAACCCCTCATCTCTGCACCATTGTCTCATCCACGCATTGAGACTCCGGAGCTCTGCCTGCCTATTGGGTCCTGCGCGTGGAACGGGAAGCATTTCGGAGAACGCTACCCTGGAAGTTCTGGATTTCAACTTCCTACCTAAAAGCCTAAATTTAGCTTCCAGAACCTCCCTACCACATTTTCCTATGTCATTGGTACCAACATGTACCAAGACAGCAGACTCCTCCCCAGCACTATCTAAGACCTTATCTAGGTGGCGTGTGAGGTCCGCTACCTTCGCACCAGGCAGGCATGTTACCAGGCGATCCTCACGTCCACCAGCCACCCAGCTATCTACATGCCTAATGATCGAATCACCAACTATAACTGCTGTCCTAACCCTTCCCGCATGGGCACTTGGCCCTGGAGAAACCTCCTCGGTGCGAGAGGGGTTTACATCACCTGGAGGACAGGTCCTAGTTACAGGATCACTTCCTGCCACACCAGGGTGATGCTCTCCTGTCACGTGACCTCTCTCCTCCATGGCAACAGGGATGCTGCCAGACTGGAGGTGGGACTTCAGGACTATATCCCTGTAGGTCTCGTCTATGTACCTCTCTGTCTGTCTTATGTTTTCCAAGTCTGCTACTCCCACACAGCTTTTAAGACCTGTGTGGGAGCGCTTATAGGGCCTTGCTGGTCACATTCCTCTTTGATGTGAACAGTATGTGTCAGCAGTGCAATCAGCAGGAGATGTGTCCAGATTTGATAGGCCCAGAATCCTTGCTTAGTTTTTAAAATTTCTGCTGTCAATGCAGGGCTGGTGAGATGTGGCAGTAGCTGGAGAAGGGCAGGGAAAGTGGAAGGAGGCCAGAGGGAAGACGTTGCCACTGTCTTCAGCTGGTGGGACTTGGGGATCTCCATGAGGTACTAAAGGAGCAGGCCCATGTGCAGAATGGATCAGCCCAGGTAAAGGGCAGCCTCATTTGGGAGGGGGCAATAGCTCCCTCACCTTCCCATACTATGCCCATGGCCTTCCTGGAAGGCTCCTGCCACCCCTTGCTTTGGGGAGGCACTACAAGCAGAGAGAGGGCCCCGGTATTCCATTATATGAGACATGTGGGGGAGTCAGAGTCAATTATAATGGTTATAATGTTTAAAATATTTGTTCTTTGATTGATGGATAGATATATTTTCATTATCTACATGTTGGGGACTTAATTGCATGGGGCCATGTGGTGGTGGGACGAGGGGCGAACTGTGTGTGACTCTATGGGGTGGAAGGCATGAGATGGGAGGAAGGATGGGCTGAATGCATGAATCTGAGTGCATGTGGGGTGGAAGCTATGGGGAGACAATGAGGTTGGGCAGAGCATATGTTGGTGAATATATGGAACTGTAAGGGCAGATAGAGCACAGAAGAGGGATGGGAAGAGATCAAGAACTAACAAGAATGCTTGGTGAAGAATGAATGGGCACTCAATCAAGACAGACAGCATGGAAAATTGTTCACCTGGTGGGATGTGATGAGTATGCATTGCAGGGGGAGCCTCTACTCACTCATGTGATGCTCATAGAGGTGAATAATTACGTGAAGAGAGGAGTGGAGGAATGGAGGGTTGAAAGTACTGGGGGGCTGAGTGTACATGTATACATATGTATGGGCAATGTGGCCATGAGTGGTGGGTAATGGGCATGGGGGAAAGTCCAACTCTACATATTCATCTCGGAGGTGTTTAGAGGGACCCTTCTATTGTGGTATTCTGTACAAGTAATTTGATCTGGCCCAGAGTTGGAATGGGATGAGCAAGAAGGGACTTTGGATCCTGACATGGAATGTTTGTGGGATTGGTAAGCCCTACTGAAAGGCACAAAATCTTAAAGATCCTGAAGGTCTGGAAGGCAAATATTGTATTTTTGCAAGAAACCCACACGACTGAGGTGGAATTCGAAAAGTTAAAAAGGTGATGAGTGGGGGAAGTCTACAGTGCTTATTTCGGTGGGTGAGTGAGCAGGTATGATTATTTTACTGCAAAAGAATGTGAAAGTTCAAGTCAAGAGAGTTGAGAAGGATCCCCAGGGTTGTATGTTTTCTTCTATGCAGATTGGGTAGGCCCCTTTTCTTAAGGAACATCTACGATCCCAATATCTATGATCCAAAAGTTTATGATGAACTGATGCAGAATGCCTCTCCTTTGGGGATATCACAGATGACACCGGGAGGGGGACTTTGAGTTCTGAATAACCAGATGGATAGAACTTCAGGCCATTCTCCTGGTACTTCTAGGGACAAGCGACACTGTTGAGTCTTTGTGAGGGATATGACTTGCTAGATATATAGCGGGTGATTACACCCCATGAAGAAGAGCTACACACATTGTCAAGTGCACAAGGGGTCATGGTCTTTTGGTGTTGAGAGAGATGTTGAGACAATGTTACAGAGGCAAAGAGGTTTCACTGAAATCTTAGACCATACAATAGGATGGATCAAGCCAACGTAAGCCCATCAACAGAGATCTGTGCTGCTGTGGCAGTTTTCTATCTATCCTCAAGGGGGTATAGGTTGTCAGACAGATAATCTTACGGTACCAATGGGTATTCTGCGTATACTAACTGAATGTATAAGTACAACCCTATTATTTTCTGAGACAATTAAAGCGGGTCATTGTATGCTACCCAGTTAAGTGTAGGAAAGTCATGGGAGGAGTGGCTCAGTGGTTGGGACAGGTTACCTCAGGCCGGAAGGACGGGGGTTCAATTCCCGCATGGGGACAAGCAACTTCAGGCCGGAGGGACTGGGGTCTCTAGTCCCATGGCCACTCCTTGTGGCCTTGGGCAAGCCACTTAACCCTCCATTGCCTCAGTACACTTAGATTTTGAGCCCTTCAGGAACAAGGGAATAAAAAGTACCTGTTAGTATACATGTAAACCGCACTGATTCTAAATAGCGTGGTATAAAAAATAAATAAATAAAATAAAATAAATAAAAAAATGAACAAGTGGATTCCTTCCCTGGAAGAACAGTAATGCATGCTATGCAAACAATTCCACACACTGTCTATGGTGGAGTTACACTTGAGTCCAATGACTACACAGATTGAATTAAACACAGTTTTACAAGACTGAGCAAAGAACTCCATGATTATTGATACAAACATTTCAGATTTGGAAGGGGGTGGCTGTCTGACTTGAGTGCTCCCAGACTTACAAGGGATCTTGAGGATCTGAGCCAGATTATGGCGGTCTTATAGGACTTTTATAAAAGACTATATCAAAAGTAAGATGGTGATGTGGAAAGGGCAAGGCAATACTCGAGGGAATGTGTACAAACTTGGGCCTCGAATCAGAAAACCTGGCTAGAGTCCAGCGCTAAAGCTCTAGTGCAGGCTCCTGGATGCTGAATGAAATCAGCATGCAAAATATCTGTGCTAGACAAGGACAGCAAACCAGGTACATGTGCACAGAGGTCTGCATTAGCAGCACCTATATCTTGCTCACAAAAATACCCAGTTTGGCACTTGAGTGCATGTGCTGAAATGCTATCTGGGGCATACTGCAATATTATTCTGTGCAGAAGTTCTTCTCTGAATATCAGTATTCATAAACACAGAATTAGTTTACACAGAAATTCTATGCAGAATAATGAAGTTTTTGCATTAGATAGCATTCCAGTACATGCGCATAACATTGTTCCAGCAGACCACTCCTGCCATTTTTCTCTCAGCACGCTCTTCAGAAATGCTAGAAAAAAAGTTGCAGAAGCTGTACACTCAAGAAACTGGCATAAATTCCTCACTAGCACTGACTGCAGAACCACGAGTAAACCCTTTACGTCTTGTCAGACCTTGCATTAAAATCCCAGCATTGAAATCAGTGTTCTGGTCCTCTATGCACTTCTTTGCATCCTCGCTGCATAGTTACAGTAACTGCTTCATTACTGTCCTTTTAAATTGATTTAAATGCACTGCACACTGCCATTAGCACAGTCATTTTGTGCATGAGTTACGCTCGTGTAAAATCCCTTCCTGCATTCTCTGCTATTGCCTGCACTAATGCACTAATGGCAGCGCACTTTGAAGCATCAGGTCCTTAGACTGCAAGTCCTCCGGGGACACGGAAACACTACTGTACCTAATTATAACTCATCTTAATTTGCTAACTATATATTATATTCTATAATTATCTATATTAATTATAAAATATATTTAAACAAATCTCAGTATACCCGGCAAGATGTAACAGGGCAATTTGGCAAATTATGTGGCAGCAAATCACCTGGACCAGATGGTATACATTTCAGGATGCTAAATGAACTCAAAAATGAAACTGCAGACCTACTGTTAGTAATTTGCAAACTATCACTGAAATAGTCTATAGTTTCTGAAGATTGACGCATGGCCAATATAATGCCAATTTTTAAAAGGTTTCAGGGGTAACTACAGACTGGCAAGATGAAATCAGTGCCATGCAAAATCGGTGAAACCATTATAAAAGAACAAAAGGGAGGTATTCAAACCCATTTAGATGGTTTGCAGACCTGCAAACCATCAAAATAGCGCTCAGCAGGATATTCAGAGGCACTAATGCGATTAGTGCTGCTAAATAGCCCCGGTTCCCTAAACGCCCTGATGCTATCTGGCTAGCGTTGGGACATTTCGGAGGTGGCACCCAGGGATAACTGGCTAGTGGTGATATTCAGCCACTAGCTGGTTACTGTACAGCAGCTAAAGTTAGTTACTTTAATTTAGCCACTTTAGCTAACCAGTCAGCTGCTGAATATCGCTGCTGACCGGTTAGTTAATGTATTATCTGACCAACCCGGATATTCAATGCTGTTGACTGGATATGACTGTGGCACTGAATATCTGGTTCAAGACTCAGCAATGATGGCTAGGAGCTTTATCAGTGTTAGCTGCTGGCACTGAATATCCCTCCCCCCCCCCCCCCCCAAAATTATAGAAAATATAGATAGTCATGGTTTAATGGCACAAAGACAACATGGATTTAGCCAAGTGAAGATTTGTCTCACTAATCTGCTACATACAGTATTTTTGGGAGGTGTGAAACAGTTAGATAAAGGGGAGCCAATGGATGTAATGTATCTGGATTTTCAGAAAGCCTTTGAAAAGGTCCCCCCATGAGAAAGTCTTGAGGAAATTAAAAAGTCTTTGGACAGGAGGCAATGTTCTATTGTAGACTGGGAACTGGTTAAAAGATAGAAAACAGAGACTAGGACTAAATGCCCAATGTTCTCAGTGGAGACATGGTAAATAAAGCACAGTTACTTACCTGTAACAGGTGATATCTGGGAACAGCAGGAATAAGTCTTCACATATGGGTATCGTCGGTACCGACGGAGCCTGCGTGGGAACGCTCCCCAGCATCCAGTAAGAAAGCTTTTGGGAGCATCCCACAGCGCCTGCGTGCTGCCTTCCCGCCTTTCCCAACCGCCTCTCTCCAGTTCGAGTTTTAAAGCTGAGACAAAGAGAGAGAGAGAGGAAAGGAAAGATAGATAGAGAGATACAACTCCTAGGGGAGGTGGGTGGGTTGTGAAGACTTATTCCTGCTGTTCCCAGAGATCACCTGTTACAGGTAAGTAACTGTGCTATCTCCAGGAACAAGCAGGAATGAGTCTTCACATATGGGGACTCCCTAGCTGCAGAAGGTTGTGTGTCCTTGAAAAGGATTCTACCTCCCCCCATGGATCTCTGGCATCCAACCAGGGTAGGTGGGTAGGAGTTGATTAGGAATGGAACAGGTGTTTGAGAACAGCCTGACCAAAAGAGGCATCCCGGCGGGAGTCCTTGTCCAAACAGTAATGGGCTGTGAAGGTATGAACCGAGGCCCAGGTGGCTGCTCGACAGATTTGGTCAATGGACACAGAGTTTAGATGAGCCATTGAGGCTGCCATGGCTCTCACATTGTGAGCTGTGACATGGCCCTCCGGAGAAAGGTTCCTACTCTGGTAGGCGAAAGAAATACACTGAGCAATCCAGTTGGACAGTGTTATCTTAGAAACTGGAAGTCCTAAATGAGAAGGATCAAAAGCAACAAAGAGTTGAGAAGACTTTCTATGTTGCTGTGTTCTTTGTAAGTAAAAAGCAAGAGCTCTCTTACAATCCAAGGTATGAAGATTCCTCTCTGCACTTGATGCATGAGGTCCTGGAAAAAAGACAGGTAAATATACCTCTTGGTTTCGATGAAAAGGCGAGACCACTTTGGGCATAAAGTGTGGATTGGTCCTGAGGACTACCTTATCATGATGGAACCTTGTATAAGGTGGATTAGCCACCAAAGCTTGCAATTCACTGATGCGGTGTGCTGAGGTGACTGCAATGAGAAAGATAACTTTCCAAGAAAAAGATTTCAAGGAGGTGGTGGCTAAAGGTTCAAAGGGTGGCTTCATAAGCTGGCCAAGAACCAGGTTTAAGTCCCATGCCACTGGAGGTGTTCTAATGGGAAGTTTAGTTAGAAGAAGGCCTCTCATGAATCTTGTTATAAGAGGATGAGAGGAAATAGGCTGTCCATTGAGAGGCTTGAGGGACGCTGCAATAGCACTCAAATGGACTCTTACTGAATTCGTTTTAAGACCTGCATGGGATAAATGCAGGAGATACTCTAGTAAAGAATTCAAAGGTATTGCAAGAGGGTTAAGACCCTTCTCTGAACACCAAATGGTAAATCTTTTCCATTTGAAAGCATAGGAACGTCTAGTAGAAGGCTTTCTAGAGGCATGAATAATATCTCTGACTTGTTGAGAGAGATGAAAACCTTGAAGGTCTAGGCCTTCAGCAACCAAGCCCTGAGATGAAGAGACTGGGGGTTTGGGTGCCACAACGTTCCCTCCTCCTGGGATAGAAGGTCTGGTGCAGAGCCCAAGTCCAGGGAAGGAGCTTGAGAGAGATGCAGAAGTAGAGGATACCACACTTGGTGTGGCCAATGTGGTGCTATGAGGATCATGGTCCCTCGATCTCTCTGAAGCTTGAATAGTGTTTTGGGAATTAGGGGAATGGGTGGAAAGGCATAAAGGAAGTCTTGACCCCAGTGAAGGAGGAAGGCATCCTTGGCCTGAACTTCCTGACACGGAATTCTGGAACAGAACCGGGGAAGTTTGGCATTCCACGGACTTGCAAAGAGGTCTATGTCCGGGGTTCCCCAAATTCGAAAAATCCTGGCTAACTGGTCCATGTGGAAATTTTGTTTATTTAGACAGGCAACAGAAAAACAGACAAAAAGCAAAAACAATCACCCCAACCAAGTCCCACACCCCCCCAAAACCCCCACCCCCCCGACATAGTACACAACACGAATCCTAACCCCCCGTGATCCACCTCCCCAAACCCACCACCAAACCCAGCAACCAACATACGTGCCACTCCCCCAACATCAACCCACAATAATCCATACAATGTCCATATCCCACCCTCCCCCCCCCTCGGTCCACTGTCCATGCCTGATCCAACCCCCCCTGCAAAAACACCCCAGAGCAGTCCAAACATTGTCCATTATTCATTCCCAAACCCCTCCCCCTCACAACAACCCCCACCAGTCCAATTGTCCGCAATGTCCGCTGGTTGAGGACCGCCCAAATCCCCCCCCAAACCCACCCAAATACAGAGTCCCCTGTCCCCATCCCCTCCCCTGCAGAGGGAGCCGCAGCTCCCACCCCCCCCCGATCCCCGCCCCCTCCCAATCCATCCCACAAAACAAATATATCAACAGCAAAACTCCCCACCCCCATCCCCCCAAACAAAAACATAAGGGCACCTTGAGCCCGTCCCCAACAGAATCCCACCAACAACAAAAACCAATTATACAAAGCAAACAATAAACACAAACCATTGCTGCCCTGCAACCTAGACAGCGGAACAGGATGCACAAAACACGAAAAAGACGTACACAAAGCCAGAAACAGGTGGGACATCCCACCCCCAAGGAGAAAGGGAGAGCAGACAAGTGGTCAACCGCTGCAGCACCAGCGCACCCCTCCTCCCCCCCCCCCGGGAGGAAAGCAACCCCAAAGGCCTACCAAAGAACAAAACCCCAGGGAAGGGAACCCTCCCCCTTCTGTCACACCCCCCCCCGGGAAACAAAGCAAACCCAAACCTCTACTAAGGACGAAAACCCCAGGGAACCCCTCCCCCTCACGGGGGGCGGAGGGTGAGGTGACGCCACAGACGCTCCCAACGATGGGCCTCCACCACCCGCCGTTCGCGTTGCGCCATGCTGGACACTTCCTCCAGAATGTCCCGCAGCACCTCGTCGAGGGGCAGGACCAACCCCCGGGTCGAGACATGACAGCGCGCTTGCCACAGGTGGTAGCGCACTACGGCCGTGATGAGGTAGAGGGTCCCGGAGTCCTGCCTTAGAGGAAAGGACCAGGCCCCGTACACCCACTCCACATACGTGAGGAGGGAAAGGTCGCGCAGGTGAAGAGCAGCGGACACCAACCGGCAGGCCTCCACGTTAAAGGGGCACTGCCGGAGGAAATGGTCCATGGTCTCCGTCTGCCCCTCACACCCGGCCCTCGGACAGACCCGCTCGGCCTGTGACCTGTACTTGAGGTTGTCCCTCACGTACAGACGCCCGTGGAAAGACAACCAGGCCACATCCCGAACCTTCTTCGGTAGCCGAGGGGAGTTCAACAGCCGAAGGCCCCGCTGCATCACATCCGCCGGACAGTCCCGCAGGGCCCACCGTGGTTGAAAGTGGGAGGTGAGTACCATCCGATATAATCCTTTCCGCCCCAAGGACTGGGCGAGCGGGTCGGTCACCCCCCACCGCCGAATGAGCCCCACCATCGCAAATACGTACGATGGGGCCTGTTCCCCGCTCCGATGCACACGTGGGACCAAGGACGCCCCCTCCCACTGCTCCCAGAAGCGGGAGAACCATTCCCGATAGGAGGCCACCCACCAAACCCCACCCCCTTCCCGCATCCTACCTAAGTGAAACGCCATAGACAGGACTGACAGGAAAACAAGGGGGTGCAACATACCCAAACCACCCTCTGCCCGATCCAGGCAAACGATGTTGCGCTGGACAGGGTTCAGGCGGTTACCCCACAGAAAACAGAAAAAGACGGCACTGACAGACGCCTGACGGGACGACGGAAGGACGAAGACCGTGGCCACGTGCAGAAAGAGAGGAAGCAGAAACGTCCCGAGGAGTTTGATCTTCTCCTCGTACGTACACCTCCACCCCCTCCACCGCAGCACCCGACACCGTGCAGTCTCAAGACAACGGTCCCAATTGGACTCCGCACAGTCCTCCGACCCAAAACGCGGACCTCCCCCACAGGAGGAGGAAAGGGGGCACAGGAAGGCAGGGAGGCCCCCGAGGCGCCCAACCACAGCGTCTGGCACTTGCTGTGGTTGACAACAGAGTGGGCTACCTCCGAGTACTCCTCCACGGCCTCCCGCAGGGCCTCTACCCCTTCAGTGCCGTCCACGTAAACTGAGATGTCGTCAGCGTAGGCGACGACGGACACCGGGGGCGCACCAGGCGCCTCCAGGCCCCGCAACCCACCTGAGGACAATCTCCGGAGGAAGGGGTCGAGGGAGAAGACATACAGCAGGGGGCTCAAAGGGCACCCCTGCTGCACACCCGAGGCGACACCAAACGGCCGTCCGAGCCACCCGTTAATGAACGGGAAGCTCACCCCCCCTCGGTACAGCGCCTGCACGACGAAGAGGAAACCTGCGGGGAGGCCGAAGTGCTGGAGCACCACCCACAGGTACCGGTGACTGACTCGATCGAAGGCCTTGGACTGATCCAAGGAGACCAACCAGTGGTCCCGTTGGAGCGCCCGGCCTCTCTCCACCACCTCCCAGACTGTGGCGACAGCGTCCAGAACCCCTCTCCCCCGAATGGAACAATACTGGGAAGGTGACAGCAAAACACCTGACACCTCCACCAGTCGGTTGGCCAAACACTTGGCCAGAATCTTCCGGTCCGCGTTCAGAAGAGAGAGCGGCCGCCAAAAGTCCAAGGAGCTATCGTCCTTCCCCTTGGAGAGCAGCAGCAGCAGGACAGACTCGCGAAATGACCGCGGGAGAAACCCCGTGTCCATGATCTCCTGAAAAAGGGAGGTCAGGAAGGGGGCCAGCTGGGCGATGAAAGTACGATAGAACTCCACCAGGAGCCCATCGCGCCCAGGCACCTTCCCCAACGGCATGGCACGAATCGCCCTCTCCACCTCCACCTGCTGAATCGGAGCAGCGAGTGCATCAACCTGTGCCTGGACCACAGCCGAATACACCGGGGGAAGGCCCAGGTATTCTCGGATATGGGTGAGGTCCACGGGGCGATCCCCAAACAGGTCCGAGAAGTATTCCCCCACCATCCGCAAAAGGTCCTCCTGGGAGGTATGAATGGTACCGTCCTCGCCCCGCAGGGCCATGACCTCCCGACGCCGAACCCTCTCCTTGCAAGTCAGGAAAGGGTCTGGAGCGGCGACCCCACCGGCCGCCCCCTCGAAGCATAGGGAGGCATGGCGATCATAAAGCAGGCCACGGAGCTGGACCCGCACCTCTTCCACCTCCTCCCGCGCTGCCCCTTGGGATACCAAACGATCCAGCGACCTCCGGAGGACAGTGTAAGTGAGGTAGCGGGATCGAGCCATGGAGGTACCCCGGGAACGGAAGAGTTGGCGGGCACGCGTCTTCACCTCGTCCCACCAGGCACCACGGGAAGGAAAAACACCCAACAGGGTCTCCTGGTCTGCGAGAAAGGCCAAGAACTACTGGACCACCTCTGATGTTGCCAACAACTGCACATTCAGTCGCCACAGGCCAGGACCCCTGCTAAGCTCCTCGTGGTTAGCCAGGAAGGACACGGAGAGGACGCGGTGGTCCGAAAAGTCAACCGCCTGCAACTGCGGAGGGGAACACTCCACCCGGGCACTCACATATATCCGATCGATACGACTCCTGCAGGTCCCATGGTAGTAGGTGAACCCCGGCGACCGAGGAAAGGCCCGGTGGAAGACATCCACCAGGTCAGCCGTCCGGGTCATCTCGGCCAAAAAGAGGCCCTCGTAACTGGGTGGGCAACGCTCCCCCCCTCGGTCCTGCAAAAAGGTGGTGGTGTTGAAATCCCCGGCGAGGACCACCAAACGGGAGGTGTGTAAGTAGGGGCGGATGACCCGAAAAAGGGTCTTCCGCGCCAACTTAGACTGGGGGCCGTAGACCACCACGAAACGAAACCGATGGGGCCCGCAGTAGCCGTCTAAGAGCAAACACTGGCCCTGTTCCAGTTCCCACACGTACTGCACCTGAAATCGGTTAGACGTGAACAAAACTGCCACTCCTGCGTAGGGCTGGGCCGCAAGGGACCAGTACGAAGGACCCCACCTCCACTCCCGCTTCGCCCGATGAAGGCTAGCGAGCGAGGTGAGCCTGGTCTCCTGCAAGAAGATGACATCCAGCCCACTCGTGGAAAGAAAGTCATAGGCCGAAGCCCACGCCTGGTCCGTGAAAATGCTGGCCACGTTGATGGTGGCGCATGAGAACGCAGGAGTGCATGCCATGCCTATTTCGAGTGCAGTGACCCTTTCCTTCTCTTCTCACCAACCCCGGGATCCCCAGAATCCCGCTTGCAGGACAAGCCCACGAGCTGGAGCAAATCCTCCCGGTCCACGTTGACCACCTCGAGGATCTCCCCCTCCTCCCGCTCGACCCTGTCACCCCAGAAGGTGCTGGCGCCCCCGGGACCACCAGGCAAAGCTGTCGCGAGGGCAGACCCAACCCCCACGGGATGAGGAGGCACAAAAGGGTCAGGGGTCGGAGGAATGACCTCCTCCGTGGGGTCCACCACCGGTGCTGCCCCCCCCTCCCCGGACAAAGACTGCAACAATAAGACAGTGCCCACCCCCGCGGGGGAGGCCGGGACGGCCGGGTCAGCAGGGGGCTCCTGCGAAGGCCCCGAACCCAACTGCGGGGGCAAACGCCCGTCCTCCCTCACCCGTCGGGCGCCAGTATCCCCCTTGATTGGAGGACCCTGACCGCGGCGCGCCTTCGTTATTTTGGGAGGCCGCCGCTGAGGAAGAGGGGCCGCCCCCGCCGCTAACCGCTCCGAGCGCCGCACAGGAAGCCCTGCCTCCACAGGCAAGCCCTCATCTGCTTCAGCCGCATCAGCAGCCAAAAAGACGAAACGGTTGATGTCCAACACGGGCTCTGCATCCGGCAATGGGGATGTCTCCCGTTTCTTCCTTTTGGACTTGTCACCCCTAGAAGGGACCATGGTCCATTCCTGAGGTGGCTCCACCCGCAACCCACTATCCTGTCGTGACACAGCAACCTTCACCACATTAACCCTCTCCTCCTTCCTACCCGAATCCCCTCCCCCTGGTGGCTCCCTCGGCTCGATGGACTCCTCCACCCTAGGGCCCTCGGTCTCCTCCTGAGGGAGAGGGGCCTCCATAACCTCCTCCCGCACAGGAGCCCGAGGTGGGGCGACGGCATCCCCCCCCGGTCCATTGTGTGACGCGGAGGGGCAGCGGGCGAAGGGGTGGCCCAACTCCCCGCAAAGGTTACACCGAATAAGCAAACACCCGGCCGAGGCGTGACCCCGTCCACCACAACGGGTGCAGACCTGCACCGGGACAGTTCATGCTCAGATGACGAAATGAGCCACAGCGGTGACACTCGCGGGTTTGCCCGGGGTAATAGCACAAGATGCGATCCCGACCGAGGAAACCGGCCGAGGGCACGTGCTGCACCACGTTTCCCACCTCACGCAAACGGATCCTACCCTTCCACGACCCGTCCCACACCCCTAGGGGCCCAGCGCCCTTAACCAGGGGTGCGAGGAGCACCGCATGGCGCGACAACCAAAACTGGATGTCCTGCCCTGGGAGCGACTCATTCCGGGATAGGATGGTCACAGGTACTGTCCCCTGGCGAGAGATAGGCACAACACGAAAGTCAGCCCACCCTCCCTGCCCCCTCTGCTGCTGGTATCGGTCCCAGAATATCTCCAGCCCCCGTCTCAGCATGAAACTAACATCATATTCAATGGTGTTGTTCATGTGGATGAAGGCGTAGAGATCTCCCGGGAGAAACCCCAGCACAAGGACCATCCTCAAGACCTGTTCCCTGGCTGGAGGGGGCCCCTCCCCAGCCCACCGGATCTGCGCCACGTTGCACCGTCGGACCTCACCCCCTACCCCTCGGAACCCTCCCCCACCTCCTCCCCCTCCTGCAGGACCATTCCCCTGGGATCCCCCCCTCCCCCCAGCCCCACCTGACGTCCCCGGAGTGGTGCCGGACCCCCTCAGAGCCTCTGCAAAGGTACGGGGGGGGGGGAACTGACCCCCCAGCTCCCATCCCCTGCTCTCCTCTTTCCTCTCCTGCATCCACCTGCGGGGGACCCTCCTGCTGATCTGCAGGATCCGCAACCGCCTCACAGGGGGCGACCAGGGGGCTGGGCAGGGTCAGCTCCGCAAAAACAAAGTCAGGGATACTATCCCTTCCGGATCCCTGGGTGCCACCGAGAACCTCCGTAGCACCCCCTTCTGCCACATCTTGCTGCTGCCACAAGGCAGCAAAGGCCCCTGGAGTGCCGGTCGGGGTCTCCAAAGCCAATTGGATGGCATCACGGACCTGGTTCTCGGTAACACCCAGGGGACCAGAAAGCCCCGCCAAACCCCCGTCCCGTGTTCCCGACCCAGCGCAAAGTTCCTGGGTTTCGGCCACCACTACCGGGGACGAACCCCGCTCCCCTCCATTCCCGGGATCCATGGGGACCACCCCATCCCCCAACCCCACTGATAGCAGACCCTTCCCCCCATCAGGACAAAACACTACCGCCTCCCCCACTACCTGACCAGTCGTCTGCTCCCCCTCTCCTTCCGCCAGACCCTCCACCGACCCACCGTCCGCTACCCCCTGTAAGGCTACCGGCAATAAGGCAGGCTCCTCCCGAGACAGTAGGGCAGATCCCCCCAGAACTAATCCCCCCAAACCTCCGCCCCCCTGCCCCCCGTCACTCCCAAGTCCTACCTTATTGCCGGTGCCAGACGTGGCACAGGGGTCCGGAACATCCTGGCTGGCAGCCAGGGCTCCAGCAGCAAGGGCGGACGCCCCCCTGCGAGCCAGGCCCCCCTCGGCCATACCAGCAGGGACCACAGACAGCTGCGCATCCTGCTTCGCCAACACAGGTTGCAGGGACAGTGGAATAGCCTTCTTCCGGCCCCCCCCAGGGACTGCCAAAAAGGAACAGCAGCCCTTACCCTTTTTCTTCCCCTGCTCCGTCCCCCCTCCTCCGCCCCCCCCCCCCCCAATGCCATACAGCCACTTCAGAACAATGGGACCGGTCAGTCTGCTGCCTCTGGGGATCCTGGAGAGAGGACGCAGAACCCCCCAAAGTTCCTTGCACAGCCAGAGGTTGGATAGCATCAGCAATCTTCTGGGCTGCAACAGGCAGCCGATGAGCCTCAACAGCATTCTGTGACCCCCGATGTGGGAAAGCAGCCTCTGCACATTTCTCTTTTTCTGCAACATCCCCTCTGATAGAGGGGCACGGGAACCAATCCCCTACTGCCCCCGCTGATCGCCGCCGGTACTGCCTTGGCAGGGCAGAGGGTTGAAAATGGCCGTCTGTACACTTCCGGGAGAACCCGGAAGTGACCTCATCGGACTTGCGGCGGCCATCTTTGGAGTGCAAGCTGGTGGAGGGAAGCCTGCAGCGGGACAGCCTTCTCAGGATCGCGGATACCATCTGCAGGCACTCCTTGGCAATCAGGATGGCAAGATGCTTCTTCAGCTGCTGCTTTGAGGGAAGCAGAAAAATCGGCAGAAAATGCCCGTGGGTGGGGGGGATCGATGCCTCCAGACCCCCCCTCCAATGCCGAGCCGACAGTGCTGGACACAGGGAGCAACAGACGAGGGGCCAGTACAGAAGCCCGTAAATGCTGGGAAGCTGCACCATCCTTGGAGAAAGGCCAGGCTCCAGAGTGAGAAGAGTGATCCAGTGAGCCAGGGATCACCGGCTCAACCTCCAGGAATGGGATAGCCCTCCTTCCATTGACACCTGTTGCTTGCAGGTAAGGGTCTCCAGACCACAAACATTCTTCTCCCCTCACAGGGATCGGGTATGGGACAGGCAAGCTGCGGGATTGGGGATAGCCACCCACTGTACCTACCCCTGGGGGCCTCCCCTGGACTGCAGACACACCATGTTTAGCCCACCTATCATAATTATGATATATTTCAGACAGGGACCCACAACCCTGGCTCTTCAAATAGATTATCTGCTGATTCTTGGCCTTCAGGGCCCGCTTTACCCCCCTCCTATAGGTGTTATAGGCCACCCATTCCTCCCCGGGAATGGTGGCCTGCAGGCTCTCCAGGTGGGAGAGCTGAGCTTGTAGCTGGGCCGCCTCCTCCTGGAGACCCCGGAGCTGCCGTACCGCCGCCACGATTTCATCTGGGGCCCTAGCTGGCTGCTGGAAGGACGGCAGGCCCGACCCCCCGTCCTCATCCTCACTGGAGGAGGTAGAGGCCTCCTCCAGGACCCGAGGTGGAGGGGGGAACCCGCCTCCTCCAGCACCGTACAAGGCAGGCCTCCAAGGCCTCCCTAGGGCCTCTTCCTGCCTCCACCCAGCCTCCACACCCCGCCTGGGAAGGAGAGAGGAGCCTCCTCCCTGGGGCAGCGGGCCCAAGCCTCCGGGCAAGTGGGTCCCTTTTCCCTGGTCATTTGCAGTCCTACCTGGGGAGTCCCCCTCCCGGGGTACCGGCTGCAGCCTGCTTCCAGGTTCTCCATCTGGGTCCAGCAAAGGAGGCCCACCAGGCTTGGTAGGCCTCTGGGCCTGGGCCTCTCCTGCTGGAGGTGGCCCAGGACCCGACATCCAGGCTCCAACTGTTCGCTAAGCTCCGCCCCCAGCAGGAGCTCACTCAGAGAGGTCCTCCCTCTAGCTCTGCTGAACAGCAACTGAGTGGAGTGACCACTCGTGTGGCAGGAGTACTCGACTGAGTCTGTCTGCCCAAGAGTTTTGAACGCCTGGAAGATATACTGCCAGAAGATGAATGTGATGCTCTCTGGCGAAGGCCCACAGTTGCAAAGCTTCGTTGCAAAGCGACAGAGAGCCAGTCCCGCCCTGCTTGTTTACATAGAACACGGCTACTTGGTTGTCCGTATGGATGAGGACTGTCCTGTAGCTGAGCAGGGAATGGAACACTCTGAGAGCTAAGAATATTGCTCTGAGTTCCAAGAGATTGATATGCAGAGAAGTCTCCTGTGGAGACCAGATGCCCTGAGTGGAGAGATCCTGCAGATGAGCTCCCCAACCCATTGGAGAAGCATCTGTTGTAAGAGTTGCTTGTGGTAGTGGCTGCTGAAAATGGGACCCCAGCAACAGATTTGGAGAGGACTTCCACCACTGGAGAGACCAAAAAAGGCGACTGGAGTTTGCTATTTTGTCTGACAGGCAACCTGATGCCTGAATCCATTGGGTGGACAAAGTCCATTGAGCTGCCCTCATGTGAAGGCGAGCATATGGAACCACATGCACGGTGGATGCCATGTGGCCCAAGAGTTGTAACATCTCTCGAGCAGTTAAATGGGACTTTAACTGTATCTGGGAGGCTAACTGCACTAAGCGTAGGCAACGGGCCTGAGGAAGATAGGCCCTTGCAGTTGTGGTATCCAGCAAGGCCCCTATAAACTCCAGAGACTGAGTAGGGGTGAGATTTGATTTGGGATGTTTATTACCAGTCCCAAATCCTGGAGAACACGCATTGTGCAGATGAGACAATTCTGGGCCTCTGACTGGGATGGAGCTCGAATGAGCCAGTCGTCCAGGTAAGGGAAAACGAATATTCCTAGAGTGCGTAGAAATGCAGCTACTACTGCCATGCATTTCGTGAATACCCTTGGTGCAGAGGCCAGACCGAACGGAAGCACCCTGTATTGGTAGTGCTTTCCCTGAAAAAGGAACCGAAGGAATCTTCTGTGTGTTGGATGGATGAGGACATGGGTGTACGCATCCTTGAGATCTAGAGAACAAAGCCAGTCCTGACTCTGAAGGTATGGAAGCAGAGCACCGAGAGAAATCATCTTGAATTTCTCTTTGAATAGAAACTTGTTCAACTCTCTGAGATATAATATGGGTCTGTAGCCCCCTGTTTTCTTTGGGATAAAAAAATAAGGGGAGTAGAACCCTGAGCCCTATTGAAGAAGAGGTACTTCTTCTATTGCCCCTTGGGCAAGAAGGGTGGCAATCTCCTGACCCAGAAGGTTGAGGAGAGATGTTGGAGAATTGAACTGTTTCACCATGGTGCAAGGAGGAAGGCTTAAGAAATGAAACTTGTACCCTTCCCTTACGATGGCGAGGGTCCATTGCTCTGCTGTGATTTGTTCCCATCTGGGAGCAAAGTAAGCCAACCTTCCTGGAATGGTGAGGGGCTCTGGTTCTTCCAGAGCTATAAAGGCTAAGTTCTCTAGTTGCAAGTCAAAGGTCCTGAGGAGGCTGAGGCTGCTGGGCCGTGGAAGGCCTAGCAGCCTTTGACTCGGCCTGTTTAGGTGGTTGCTGACGTTTGGCAGCAAAACGACCTGCAGATGCCTGCTGACCATAAGCAGGATAATATCTTCCCTTTTTAGAAAAAGATGTCTTTTTGAACAATCTTTTCTTAGCAGGAGCAGAGGTGGACTTTGAAAGTTTGATCCAAAGAGGAGTTCTCAGCATCCATCTGAGTGGCCTTTGCTTGCCAATCCTTGCCAAAAAGGTTTTCACCTGTACAAGGAAGATTTCCTAATTCATCTTGTACCCAGAGTTCCAAATCAGAAGCTTGTAGCCAAGCAATTCTGCGTGCACCTATGGCAATAGCCGAGGCTCTGCTTACACACTCAAAAGAGTCAAAGGCTGCACGGTTGGAAAATTTAGAAACATCCTGGGCATGTTTGAGCCAAGTGAGAAACTCCTGCCTTTTATCTTCTGAAATAAAAGGGGTTAAAGTCAGCAGATGATCTGTGACTTCCTTTAGAAACATCCCTATATAGAGACTATAGGAGTTGATTCTGGCAGCTAGCATAGAAGCTTGAAAAACCCTACGGCCAAAAGCATCTAGGGTCCTGCATTCACGTCCTGGAGGATTAGATGAGTGTCTTTTTGCACTCTTTATCTTTCTCATGGCAGACTCTACCACAATAGAGTGGTGAGGAAGCTGAGTCTTATGAAAGCCAGGACAAGGAGTGACACGATACATGGTGTCTAACCTGCGAGAATGAGGAGAGGTGGCAAGAGGTGTCCCCCACATGCTCAACATGAGATCATACAAAATCTCATGAACAGGTAAAGTAGCTGCCTCTTTAGGAGCTTTAGGATATTGTAAAATATCCAGCTGCTTGGCTCGAGGCTCTGAATCAGGGGCCACTGTGATGGAGAGGCCCCTAGCCACTTCCCTAATGAAGTCTTGAAAAGACAAGTCTTCTGGAGGAGACATTTTTCGTTTAGGAGAAGAAGACTCCTGAGGAAGAAGTATCGATGCCTCGACAGATCCTTCAGACTCGTCAGAGTCTTCGGAGGAATCGAAGTATCGCCTGTCTGCAGGGCCGGATTTACCTTGAGTGAGGCCCTATGCCAACAAAAATTGTGGGCCCCCAGAAAAAATAAAAACGAGATCAACTTACCAAAACAGAAATGGCAATAGATGTATAGAATTGCCTGACAAAGAGGCAATAGGGACAAAATCAGCATCGGAATTCAAGAAATACATTAAAAAAGACATATTCCAGTTAATAAATTCAAAATAAAAAGTATTTTTCTACCTTCTGTTTGGGCATTTTTTCAGTTGCAATTGCTCCAGTCACTTTCTTCTGGTTTCTTCGTGTCTTCTGCTAGCTATCCATTTGTCCTTTCTTCTCTTTTAGATGTTTTCCATTCTCTCTCTATTTCTGCTTTAACATACTGATTGTTTCCCTTTTGCTCTTTCCCCCAATTCTTTCCTTATTCCTTTATCATCCATTTAAATTTCACCCTTCCATTTTCAAGCCCCTCTTACTCTCCCAATACCCAGCCCATCATAGACATTTCTTCCACACAAAATATTTTTCCCCTCTCCATTCTCATTCCCCATCCAATCTAGTCCTCCCCCAAAATCAGTTCCCTTATAGTTCTACACCCACCCAGCATCCACTCCCTTCTAGTCCCATTCTCCCATGCCCCACATCAGCCCATTTCCAGTCCTATTCTAGCTCTTCATCCGCCCATTTCCAGTGCTAGCCTTCCAGTGCTAGCCTTCACATCACAGCCTATTTCCAGTCCTAGCCCCTCCCCATCACAGCCTATTTCCAGTCCTAGCCCCCACCATCACATCCCATTTGCAGTCCTAGTTCCCCCCCCCACCATCACAGCCCATTTGCAGTCCAAGTTACCCCCCCCCCATAGCCCTTTTCCGGTCCTGGTCCCCCCCCCCTCACCACCCATTTCCCTTCCATGTCCCCCCCCATAGCCCTTTTACAGTTCAGGTCCCCCCCCCCCCATCACAGCCCATTTCTTTCCAGTCCAAGTCCCCCCCCCCAAGCCCTTTTCCGGTCCAGGTCCCCCCCCCAATCACAGCCCATGCAGTCCTTGGCCCCCCCGACCAGCACCGCGTCTGTCTGAGAGGCTTCAGAGGGAGCCGGGTAAGCTCGCGCGAGGCCCCGGCTCCCTCTGTACAGCCGCCAGCGTGAAGAGCCTTTTCCTTCACGCTGGCGGCTGTATCTGTGAAGCCGCGAATGCTGGGAAAGGTTAAAGGGCAATGATGCCGGTGCCGGTGCCGGTACTGGCAACGGGGATTGTTGCGGTACCGGAGGCGTCGCAGCCTGCATGAATGCCGTCAGGGTGCGCTGCATGGTCAGAATCTTCTGATCCATCGACGCCACCAAAGTCTGGATGTCGGTACCAGTGGGAGCCACCGGTACCCCAGAACACGGCAACAGGTGATCGGTCGAGGCCGAGCCATCGTTGTCAACCTGTGACCCCCATAGACAATGCTTTGGAAGCCGGAACTTCCCGCCGGGGTAATTTTGCCGGTGCGGAGTCCTCGAGGACAAGCCCGGAGGCATCTCGATGCTTGGAGGGAGATTTGCCCTTCGAGGACCGGCCAGATTTATGCTTGGTTACCTGAGATCCATGGGAGGAAGAAGCAGCCCTGGAAGACGTCGATGCCACCGAAGCTGCATCAGAGGGAAACAGGGTACTGAGCTTGGCTGCTCGGTTCTGCCGACCTCTTTTAGACATCATGGTACAGGACATACAATCCGTGATGGAATGGTCAGGACCCAAACATTTTAGACCCAATCATGGGTGTCGGTGACAGAAATAGTACCGCCACATTTTGTGCACTTTTTAAACCCGGAGGCGGGCTTCTCCATGAGGAGAAACATTTTTAGGCCTAAGGCCCAAAAACTAAAGTATAAGTATACTGAAGAAAGTATAAGTTTTGTTTTTGTTTTTTTTTAAAGAAAGAAAAGAAAAGACCGGCGGTACCGGTCCGAAGTCGAAGAAGGCAGACGCGACACAAAAGAATAAAGAAAAAATAAAGAACTTCTTCTGCGGTGACAGGAACACGACCTGCTGGCTCCGCGGAAAAGAAGAACTGGAGAGAGGCGGTTGGGAAAGGCGGGAAGGCAGCGCGCAAGCGCTGTGGGATGTTCCCAAAAGCTTTCTTACTGGACGCTGGGGAGCGTTCCCGCGCAGGCTCCGTCAGTACCGACGATACCCATATGTGAAGACTCATTCCTGCTTGTTCCTGGAGATTAAGAGTACCTCAGATATCTGTTCTGGATCCACTACCTTTTAACATATTCATAAAGGATCTGGAAATGGGAACAGTAAGTGATGTCATCAAATCTGCAGATGACACAAAATTATTCAAAGTTATTAAATCACAAGAGGATTGTAAAAAAATTACAAGAGGACCCTAAGAAATTGGGAGACTGGGCATCCATATGGCAGAACAACATTAATGTGGACAAGTGCAAAGTTATGCACTTAGGGGGTTATTCTCAGCCACAAATAGCAAGGGTGGATGTCCAATCCTGCTATTCGTGGCTTCTCCTGCCCCCGAATAGCTTCCCGCTGGTTGTGCGGGGAAGTTAGACGAGGGCAGGAAATGGGCAGCATGGGAGCGGAGAGTGGGCAATCGCTAGCCCTGGACATACAGGGTCGATTCTAATGTCGGCCCTGTACGTCTGTGGCCGGCAAAATGGCTGGGGAAGGTTTTTTTTAAGCTGCTGGGGTGCGGATGGGGCAGGGGGGGGCAAGGGTTTATTCCCCGCAGCCCGACCCTGGCCTTAGGAGGTCAGATCGGGGGTCGGGCAGCCAGGAATAAACACTAACTGGGTGGCTGGCATCGCGGCTTTTAAATGGAGCCATGGCAGTCCCGGCCTACACATACATGCTTGTTCGTGATTCTGATCCCGCGGGGCTAGATTTGCCCCGCGGGATCAGAATCTCAATCCCCTCTGTGTGTCCGGTTCA
Organism: Ichthyophis bannanicus; assembly: GCA_033557465.1. Lineage (NCBI taxonomy): Eukaryota > Metazoa > Chordata > Amphibia > Gymnophiona > Ichthyophiidae > Ichthyophis > Ichthyophis bannanicus. The sequence goes on along the minus strand of CM066032.1, from coordinate 1,398,966,770 downwards.
GACCGGACGCACAGAGAGGATCTAAGTCCAGGACAGAATCAGGCCCTTAGGGAAGAACAACCCAAACTATAGTTATATCAAGCAAGGTTCCACATTAGGAACCACCACCCAGGAAAAGGCTCTAGGTGTCATTATGGACAATATGTTGAAATACTCTGCTTAGTGTGCATGGGCAGCCAAGAAAGCTAATAGAATCCTGGAATTATAAGGAAAGGAATAGAAAATTAAACAAAGGATATCATAATACCTCTCTATCACTCCTTGGTGCGACCACATCTTGAGTATTGTGTGCAGTTCTGGTTGCTGCATCTAAATAAAGATCATGTAGAATTGGAAAAGTTAGAGAAAAGGGTGACCAAAATGATAAAGGAGATGGAAGTATGCCCCTATGAGGAAAGGCTTAAAAGGTTAGTGGTCTTCAGCTTAGAAAAGAGAAGGCTGAGGGGAGATGCCATACTGGGTCAGACCAAGGTCCATAAAGCCCAATATCCTGTTTCCAACAGTGGCCAATCCAGGTCACAAGTACCTGGCAGGTTCCCAAGGGCACACAGGTTCCGCAATACTCATCGTGGGATAAGCAGTGGATTTCCTGGGTCCTCTTTAATAATGGGTTCAATGGGTATACAGGAATCAGCTGTTTGCGCTTTCAAAAGGTATAGAGACTAGGGGACATGCAATGAAGCTAGAAATTATAGTAGTAGATTTAAGACTAACCAGAGAAAATATTTTTTCATTCAATGCATAATTAAGTTCTGGAATTTATTACTAGAGGATGAAGTAAAAGCTGTTAATATAAACTAGATTTAAAAGGGTTTTGGAGAAGTTCCTGGAGGAAAAGTCTATAAACCATTATTAAAATAGACGGGGGAAATCCACTACTTATCCCTGGAATAAGCAGCATGGAATCTTTCTACTGTTAGGGATCCTTCCAGGTACTTGTTACCTAGATTGGTCACTGTCGGAAATAGGATAGTGGGCTTGATGGATCAGTGGTCTGGCCCAGTATGGCAAATCTTGTATTCTTATATTCTTACTACTGGAAGCATTGATAAAATCACACACTCTTCAAAGTGTGTCCAGATTTTTGGATTTGGCACTACCTTTCTACCTATAGTATATTTAGTGCCACATATGCAAAGTCAAAACTATCCCAGAAAAATCCTGAATAGTTCAAAATAATAAATAAGGACCTCAAAATCAATCAAGAAGATAATGTTTCCAGCAAGACAGCCAAAATATACTCAAGGTCACAAAGCCAGAAGAGCCTACAACTTCATCATCAGTCCCCTTAAGGTTCCCTGGTCAGGGTACTCACATTAGTAAACTCAGTTTGATATTTTTTTATAATTAAATCCTTTTATTAGAAAAAAAATGTTTGTTAACAAATAGTAAAAAGTATGCTTATCAGCTGACAGACACACAAAAAGCACAAAAATGGCCAAATATCCGACACAATATATGTGTTTCGACTTAAATGAGTCAAACTATCAAAATGTGCTCTCCAAAATTTCGGGACAGTCTAAACCCACACATACTCCAAGACAGTTGTAGGTAGGTAGAAGGTAAAGAGCTTTCCTGTGCGCAACTGAATATGAGGATCACGTGCGTGTATGAAGCCAATCAAAATTAACAAAGCAAACAATGGCTAACCTAGCACAACCATTCATATTGGCCAATCTTAGCCAATCGGAGCAGAGAATCAATGACGAATCAGACGAATGAAGTGAGTTGAATCAACGGCCAAGCAGATGAATAAAGTGACGTGAATCAATGTCATCCAATCAATGCTGAGATTTAGTCCTTTAGGCTCAATGGAACAGAGTTAAAACATCCAACATTTTCAAGGTTGCCACCTTTCCAACTAGGGAATACACAATCCAATACACGCCATCTGATATCTGTCAAAGAGTGCTTAAGCTGAAGCCAGTGGGCTACAAGAGGAGCAAAAATCACTTCATTCAGAATACGGCTCTTATGTTCCTTTAACCAAACCCATATTCTGCATTTAGTGCGACCCACATAAATCAGCCCACATGGACACAGGATCATATAAATCACCCAGGAAGAATTAAAGTCTGAGTGACAATACCTATGATAGCATGATCCATCAGGGTAATTCCAGGCAGCACCCATAATAGCAGATCCATACCATGAGCATTGTTTCTTCATTATTTTCACTATATGGCAGGGCCCACTTGAATACGGAAGCACACAGACCAAAGTATCATCAATCTCAGGTTGTCTATACTGCAGTATAAAAAATCTCTTTGGAGATATTTAGCTCACTGATAAGCAATAAGGATATCCACTTGCAATAAATCAGCAAGTCAAAATCTGAGATTCTGCCTTAAAAAGCAGTATCCTAAGAAGAAATATGCTGAGCTTGTAGAAATTGGTTTATGGGTAGATTTGATTTAAGTGCAAAAGAATGGAAACTAATTAAACTGGAGAAACTTATTTCTATCCACATTCTGATTTTATGACCAAATGGGTTGGCATTTTGAATAAATGCAGTACTGAACTTATGTTGCTTATTATTGAATTTACTATGAAGGTCGAAGGCGATTTGCAGTCCACTTTACAGGAATAGGATTCAAAGTTAAAAGAAGAGGACTCTACACTGTATTCTAATAAGATTGTCGAATTTAAGACCACAATGGACCAATTTAGGCCATCTACTAAAAATCTAAAATTTAAAAATTTAAACAGGATGAAAGTGATTACCACTCTGAAACAATGTACCCCTGGTTACGGAAGGATTATATTGACAAACATAAAAAGCATGTTTCATTCATGGGCACCTAGGATGAGTCTGATTGGAGTAGTGTGGAGGGGAGTGACAAGTCAAGTGATTTTTTCAGAAAAACTCAAAAGGAAAAGATGGGGCCACTTTCGGGGACAGGATCAACCCAGGGGTTACCCATCATGCTCAATCACTCGATCTCAAACACGAAATCAAGCAGCAGTGATCAATTTATCCCACTTTCATCTTTCTCTAATTCATATGGCTGTATTGAAGACAGGATTGGGGTTTGTTCCTACTGTTTATCATTATTCATTTCAATTCCGATTGGCATTTCATACTTTCATTTCTAAGTTACAGCTGAAAGTATTTTTTGAAATGCACTCCTGTCCGCTGGATCTTTCGCTGGTCCATTCAAAATCTTCCTGGATGCCTCCAGGAGTTCTGGATCCAGCTATAAGCATGTTTAAAGATCTTGTGCTACGTGAGGTGGGAGATTTGGAAGATCCCTACACCTTTCATTTTTCTTAATTTATCTTCGGAGGAACGTCTGGCGCTGGGTCAATTGCGCAAAGACGATTTTATTGTTATTTTGTGGATGTACAAGGAAGGTGCTATTATTGTCCAGGACTGTATGAATCCAAGGCCCTGAAGCAATTATCTGATGTTAAATATTACTGTGTATCTCCATTGGATCCTACTGTACTTTTACAAAAACGGATTGGTAATCTGTTGAAAACAGCCCTGAGCCAAGGTTTTCTTACCTCCCAAAGCATTTCTCTATGAGTGTCACCCAATAGTGCCGATGATTTATTTTCTTCCTAAATTGCATAAAAATGCTCAATATCCCTCCAGCAGACCAACAGTTTCTACTTGTGGTTCAGTACTGGAACATCTTTAAATTTCTTGATATTTTTTTATGCCTACTAGTGAAGTTGATACCATCGAATATGCAAGATACTGCTCACTTCTTGAGGCTTCTGACTATACTGATGTTTCTGGATTTAGTTTTTAGTATCTATGGACATAGCTACACTCTACATGGATATTCCGTAAGAAACAGTGATAGACTTTGTGTCGCAGAGTGTTTGCCGGGTGGAAGCACCACTCCGTTTTCCTGCAGGTTTTGTAGAATTGTCTTAATTGATGCTGACCTGTAATTATTTCTGGTTTAAAGGCACTTATTATCAACACCATGGAGTAGCAATGGGAGTGATGTTAGCCCCCCTTGGTAGCCTCGTTGTACGTTGCTGGATTTGAAGAGCAGCATCTTTAGTCCTCACACTTTTTTCCATCTATGCTTATGTGGAGGAGATATTTGGATAATGTTTTCTTCATATGGATGAGCTCTGAGCAAGAGTTGCAGATCTGTGACCAATGGTTGAATTCTATAGATGTAAACCTACAGTTTACCAAGAACTATCATCCAACCACCATGGAATTTTTAGATGTTCAGGTGGAGAAGCAACGGTCTGCTTTGTCCACAATAATTTTTCGGAAGAATGTGGATAGAAATAATTTTCTTCAATTTAATAGTTTCCATCCTTTTGCACTTAAATATAATCTACCCATATGCCAGTTTCTATGAGCTTGGCATATTTATTCTTCAGATACTGCTTTTAAGGAAGAATCTCAGATTCTGACTCACCAATTTATCACAAGAGGATATCTTTATTCCTCTGTGTGACGTGCTTATCAGCAAGCTAAATATGCCCAAAGAGATTTTTTACTCCAGTATAAACAACCTGAGAGTGATGATACCTTGGTTTGTGAACTTCCGTATTCAAGTGGATCCCTCCATATAGTGAAAATAATGAAGAAACACTGGTCGGTTTTAGGACTGCACCTCGCCTTCCAGGAGTTCCCACAGATCGTTTATAAGTGGGGTAGGAATATTGGTGAGCTGCTTACCAGATTTGTGCTGCCGTAAGAACATCTGGATGGACAACTGGGCCACTATGCATGTGGCAATTGCTCATGGTATGGATCTGCTATTATGGGTGCTGCCTGGAATCACCCTGATGGATCATGCTATCATAGGCATCGTCACTCATACTATAATTCTGCCTGTTCTCCAGAAAGGAGTCAAAGATCCTGAGGAGGGTGGGTCTGCTGGGGTGGCTGAGACCTGGGAGTCTGAGCCTCTCTCTGCTGTTTTGGTTGCTGCTGCCCCTTCTGGGGAGCATGGATGGGACTGCACTGCAGGGATGTAGGAAGGGTAGTAGTACTTTTTCTTATTGAAAAAAGGTTTCTTGGATGTCTTTTTCTTAGCTGGGTTGGCAGTAGATCTAGAAAGTCTATTAAGAGTGGTGTTCTCAGATTCTAGCTGAGAAGCTATATTCTGCCAGTGCTTGCCAAAAAGGTTTTCACCCAAGCAAGGTATATTACCCAGCTTATCTTGGAACCCACTGTTCAAGGTCAGACGCTTGGAGCCAAGCAGTCCTGAGTGCACCAATGCATAATAGCTGAAGTTCTGCTGATGCATTCAAAACAGTCGAAAGTTGCCCTGTTAACACATTTTGAAACATTTTGGGCATGCTTCACAAGGGTGAGATAATCAGCTCTCTTGTCATCAGGGAGAAGAGGAGCCATCAACTCCAAATCCTTAGCCACCTCCTTAAGGAACATACCCATATAGAGTATGTAGGAACTGATTCTGGCCAATAACATGGAGACCTGAAAACATCGACAACCAAAAGCATCGAGGGTTCTCGATTCCCTGCCTGGAGGGTTCAAGGAATGAGTCTTAGCACTTTTTATTCGATGTATTGCCGATTCCACCACCATGGAATGGTGTGGTAATTGCGTCTTCTGGAAGCCAGGACACTCCGGTACCCGGTAGATTGTACCGAGTCGTCGAGTATCTGGAGAGATGGTTAGGGGGTGTCTCCCACATACAAAGCATAAGGTCATGAAGTATTCGATGAATAGGGAGTGTAGCAGCTTCTTTTGGGGCTGCAGGGTATTGAAGGATTTCAAGCTCTTCAGCCCTAGGTTCTTTTTCCGAAGTCACCAAGCAACATCGCGAATAAAGTCTTGGAAAGACTTGTCCTCCAGAGGCGACATGCAACGTTGTGGGGATGGAGATGGGTCCTCCAGGAGAGTTCTTATTTCCCGGGTACCGGTCAATTCGTCGTCCGACGCATCAGAGTCGGAAGACAAAGTATCGACGGGCAGGGTGCTCGCGCTTTGCACGTACTTAAGAACATAAGAACATAAGATATGCCATACTGGGTCAGACCAAGGTCCATCAAGCCCAGTATTCTGTTTCCAACAGTGGCCAATCTAGGTCATATGTACCTAGCAGTTTCCCCAAGAGACACAAGTTCCACAATGCTTGTACTGGGTCAAGCATTGATATCTTCGGTCACTTCTTAATAATGGTTTATGGACCTTTCCTCCAGGAACTTGTCCAAACCTTTTTTTAAACCCAGCTACACTAACAGCCTTTACTACATCCTCCGGTAACAAATTCCAGAGTTTGATTACACGTTGAGTGAAAAAATATTTTCTTTTATTAGTCTTAAACAGTTTACCCTGTAGCTTCATTGCATGTCCCCTAGTCTTTCTATATTCTGATAACATAAACAATCGATCTACGTTTATCCATTCCACTCCGTTCATTAATTTATAGACTTCTATCATATCTCCCCTCAGCCGTCTCTTTTCCAGATTAAAGAGCCCTAACCTTTTTAGCCTTTCTTCATAGGAGTATCCTTCCATCCCCTTTACCATTTTGGTGGCTCTTCTCTGAACCTTTTCTAAAATCGCTATATCCTTTTTAAGATACGGCGACCAGAATTGCACACAATATTCAAGGTGCGGTCTCACCATGGAACGATATAGGGGCATTATAATATCTTTTGTTTTATTTTCCATTCCTTTCCTTATCATACCTAGCATTCTATTTACTCTCTTGGCCGCCGCTGCACACTGGGCCGAGGGTTTTAACATGGTATCCACAATGACGCCTAAATCTTTTTCCTGGGTGGTGGTTCCTAATGTGGAACCTTGCATCGTGTAACCATAGTTTGGGTTGTTCTTCCCTAGGTGCATAACCTTGCACTTGTCCACATTAAATTTCATCTGCCATTTTGATGCCCAGTCTTCCAATTTATCAAGATCCTCTTGCAATTTTTCACAATCCTCTTGGGTTTTAACAACTTTAAATAGTTTTGTGTCATCTGCAAATTTGATAACCTCACTCGTTATTCCACTTTCCAGGTCATTTATGAATATGTCAAAAAGCAGCGGACCCAGCACAGATCCCTGGGGTACACCACTATTCACCTTTCTCCAATGGAAAAATTGGCCATTTAGCCCTACCCTCTGCTTTCTATCTTTTAACCAGTTCCTGATCCACAATAGTACACTGCCTCCTATCCCATGACTCTTTAGTTTTGCCAAACGTCTCTGATGAGGGACCTTGTCAAAGGCTTTCTGAAAGTCCAGATACACAATATCAACAGACTCACCTTTGTCCACCTGTTTATTCACTCCTTCAAAAAAACATAACAGATTAGTAAGACAAGATCTTCCTTGTCTAAAGCCATGTTGGCTGTCTCCCATTAGATTGTGACTATCTACATGCTGAGTAATTTTATTCTTTATGATGGTTTCTACCATTTTTCCCGGTATTGACGTCAGGCTCACCGGTCTGTAGTTTCCCGGATCACCCCTGGAACCCTTTTTAAAAATTGGTGTTACATTGGCGATCCTCTAATCTTCAGGTATTAGAGATGATTTTAATGATAGTTCACAGATTACTGATAGCAGGTCTGCAATCTCATATTTCAGTTCTTTCAACATCCTTGGATGTATACCATCTGGCCCAGGTGATTTGCTACTCTTCAGTTTATCTAATAGTTGTAAGACATCTTCCCGATGTATCGATATTTCCTTCAATTCTTCCGCACCTTTAAATACCACTTCAGTCATGGGTAACATCCCTACATCTTCCTCAGTAAAGACCGAAGCAAAGAATTCATTCAGTCTCTCCGCTATCGCCTTGTCGCCTCTTAGTGCTCCTTTAAACCCTTTATCATCTAATGGACCAACTGACTCTCTCACAGGTTTTTTGCTACGAATGTACTTGAAAAGGTCTTTATTTCGCGTTTTTGCTTCCGCAGCAAGCTTCTTCTCAAATTCTCTCTTTGTCTGCCTTATCAATGCCTTGCATTTGACTTGCCAGTGCTTGTGCTGTTTCCAGGTTTCGTCGTTTGGCTCTTTTTTCCATTTCCTGAAAGATGCTTTTTTGGCAACAACAGCCTCTCTGACCTCACCTTTAAACCATGCTGGCAGTTTTTGGACTTCCTTCCACTTTTCTTAAAGCATGGAATACAGCTGGTCTGGGCTTTCAAGATAGTATTTTTCAACAACACCCAAGCTTGATGTACGTCTTTAACCTTTGCAACTGCTCCTTTTAGTTTTTTCTTAACTGTTTTCCTCATTTTATCATAGTCTCCCTTTCGAAAGTTAAAAGGTAGTACTGTGGATTTCCTTACTATCCCTCCTCCACTAATTAAATCAAAGGCGATCATGCTATGATCACAATTGCCAAGTGGCCCCAACACCCTTATCTCTTGCACTAGATCTGGTGTTCCACTAAGGACTAGGTCTAATATGGCTTCCCCTCTGGTCGGTTCATGAACCAGCTGCTCCAAGAAGCATTTATTTCATCTAGGAACTTTATCTCCCTAGCATGTCCTGACGTGACACTGACGCAGTTGATACCGGGGTAATTGAAATCACCCATTATTATTACTGCGCTGTAACTTTTGTTAGCTTCCTTGATTTCTTTGAGCATTTCATCATCCATTTGGTCATTCTGGCCAGGTGCTCGATAGTACACCCCCACTGCCATTGCCTTCCCCCTTTTATATGGAATTTCAATCCATATAGATTCTACAGCAGATTTTGTTTCCTGCAAATCTTTAATCCTTTCTGAGTCAATGCCCTCACTAACATAGAGCGCAACCCCTCCACCAATTTGATCAGCTCTATCATTACGATATAGTTTGTACCCAGGTATCACAGTGTCCCACTGGTTGTCCTCCTTCCACCATGTCTCTGATATTCCAATCATATCTAACCTTTAATTTAGTGCTATATATTCTAACTCTCCCATCTTATTCTTTAGACTTCTAGCATTTACATACAAGCATTTTAGAGAATGTATTTTATTCATGTTAATTTGGCTATTGTTAGACATGGGTAAATTGGGATCTTTAAGCTCTGTCTGCTCCATACTTGAGGGCATTTGGGCTACTTTACTCTTTTGTGGAACCTCTCTGCTTTTGGTAGTATCCTTCAAGGATACATTCTTCCGAACCATCCGCTCTTGGGCGACTGTCGGCTTTCCCCTAATATCTAGTTTAAAAGCTGCTCTATCTCCTTTTTAAAGGTTAATGCCAGCAGCCTGGTTCCATCCCGGTTAAGGTGAAGCCTTGATACCACTTGAAGCCGGTATCTGAAAGCTGTGGTGCCGGAACCTCGGTACGGGAAACTGATTTGAGGGCCGGCATGGGTGGTAGCATGGTAAGTGGCAAAAAAGCCGATGCAGGCTCTTTCGACTGTAAAGGCTTTAGTGGTATGGAGGCAGTCAGTAAGGCTGCTAAGCTCCACTCGATAGCCAGGATACATTGATCCATGGAGGTTGCCGATGCTTGGGTATCAGTACCGGAGTTGCGGGCCATGATCCCTGAGCACTGCAGCAAGAGATCTCCGGAGGTGGAGGCCTCGGGAGCATCCTGGGACCCCACTAAGGCTTTGGAGGCAAGGACCTCCTGCCAGGGCTGTTTGGCCGGTGTGTCTCCCTCCAGGGTAATGCCCAAGGCATCTTGATGCTTAGAAGGAGATCTACCCTTGGAGGGCTGGCTAGTCTTTGATGAAGACCTAGGTTTCAATACCTGAGATTTTTGAGAGGAAGATGAAGCTCTTGATGACATCGATGCTACCGACATTGCATCGGTGGCAAAGATGGTGCCCTGTTTCACAGCTCTGTTCTGTAGGCCTCTCTTTGTCCTCTTCCTAGAGAGGACATTCTGACGGTTGATGATCTGGTCCCAAACATTTTTAAAAAATAAGAAAAAAAACCAAATTTTCTGCGATGACAGAAATTGCTTCTTGTCGGTTCCACAGAAACGAAGAACTGAGGAGGGAGAGCTGGAAAGGCGGGAAGACAGCTACACAGGTGCATTGGGATGCTCCCAAAAGCTTTCCTATTGGACGCTGGGGAGCATTCCCACACAGGATCTGTCGGTACAGACGTCACCCATATGTGCTTGTTCCTGGAGATGCAGGTAATCATACCAGCGGGTGGCTCCTGGCTTTTTGCTGGGCTCGCTCAATGGGCCCCTGCTGGGCCCCTTTCTTGAATGGGTGCCCTGAGCTGCAGAGACTGGACGATATTTACACCACTGTTCGTTATCTGTTAGTTTGTACACAGTTTAAAGCTCTTATCCTAGTCTTTCGGGTGAAGTGAGTGAATGTTACATGTTACCTGAAAGACAGGTTGAGTACTAAAAATGTACTGCATGGGATGAGAGGAGACATTACATGGAAGTTTAGCAGTGGACTTGCAGAATCAAAACTGTGTCAATGCTTGACTTCACACATTCATCTCTCCTTAACAAAGCTGGCTGTAACCAATTGGGAGAGAAGGAAGATACAGTTCAGCAGGAGCTCAATTAGACCATAACAGAGGAGTATCATGCCTTAGGAGATAAGTTTGAGGAGTAGAAGGAATGAGAATTGTTCGGTGAAACTAGGACATTACTATAGTTTTAAAGAAGCTTGGATGGAGATAGGTTATGAGTTAAACAAATTCATTATGGATATAAAATAATACTGAAGATCTTTTGCTGTAACTGTAGAGACCTCTAGTGGCTCTACCAGGTATAGGAGGTAACTATCTTAAATCCAAACTTTCCAGAGTTAAGATGGTTTCCCCACTCAGAGCCGGCCGCAGGGCTGGTGCAAGGTAGTAGGTACACTAGGCGACCTTCACACCTGTCCTTCCCTCCCCCACCCTGCCCAAGAATTTGGGAATTAAACTCAACAATCATGATCATCTCAACACCACTCTACCACCAACAATCCTGTACAAATGCATAACTGGACAGCATACTTTTAAATACTACTTTCTATGTATATGGAAAGACCTAGGTTTCAATACATGAGATTCTTGAGAGGAAGATGAAGCTCTTGATGACATCGATGCTACCGACATTTCATCAGTGGCAAAGGGTGCCCTGTTTCACAGCTGGGGTTGGATTTAACTGGGGTAACATTTCTACAGTTTACTATAAACTGTAGAAATGTTACCCCAGTTAAATCCAAATTGTATTCCTTGTTCAATGTAAACACTAGATGTCCCTGCCGTACAGTATACTGTTCTGTTCAATGTACACCGCACTGATACCTAATAGCACAGTATATAAGAGAAGTTAAATAAATAAAAATAAATAAATATGGATGTCTGTTCCTCCTGCAAGTACAAGAATGTGCTGATGGCTCAGAATTTGTGTGACTGTGAGGATCTATTGTTTTGCTTTGACTGTTGCTCTGGCACCCCAAAGAAGCTGCTGCCCTAGGCCACCACCTAGTCTTGCCTGATGGGTAGGCCGGCCCTCCCACTGGTGAGGTAGTGTCAGGAGTTCTCCATGGACAAGCAGGATAAGTCAGCCACACCTGGTGACGTCATCCGACGGCGCCGAGACGGAAGTACTCTCCATAGCTCAGAAGGGCTTTTGCCCTTCTGAGCATGGGCCAACTGGCCCCACCCCCCGGCCCGCCCCTAGCTAGCCAGTTTCAGTTCTTCCGCCTTGCCAGCAAGACGGACTTTTCTACTCTCCACAAATACAACATTAAGAAATTCTAATTCCTCTCTAATCGTATGCATATAGTCAGTTTTTTTACTTGCCTTTAATGTTTCCTTTTCAGAGCTGTTCCAGTGGAGCTTGGATTCCTGCGGACAACAGCTTGCCACGGGCATGTGCTCTTGCTCTCAGCACAGTCTGCCTAGCAATGGAGGCCTCCGTTCCCAGCTAAAAATTCTACCTTGCTCCTTCCAATGGCAGAAGACCCCAGAGAGCGGAATTCTTGCAGGGGTGGCCTTAATGGCAGCCCGGGACGTGCCTGAGGCCTCCGTCCCCGGCCAGCCTCCTGTGTCCTCCGGTGTTGTTGCTGCGTGCCCGAAGGTTGCTGCTCCACCTCGGCGGCTCTGAGTGCGCCCTCCGGGCCTCCACTCAGACTCGGCTGCTCCTCCCGGGATTAGATCGACGTTGCTGCAGTCTCTGCTGTCCACCCAGCGGCTCTGAGCGTGCCCTCAGGGGCCTCCGCTCATGGCCCTGGACACTCCGGGTGATCTGCTTGCCTGCCCTCAGCCCAGCAGCTCCTACCGGCCTCGTGGCTCCCATGGCGGCGGCCATCTTGCCTATGTCGTCAGCTCCCGGCTCCTCCCATTCGGCGCTATTGGTTGGCGCCGATCCAGCGTCATCAGGGAAGGAGGAGCCTCTCATTCTGGAGACACTCCCACTGTTTGGCGCCGAAGCATCGCCGGGGACCGCGCCGACGTCTGGGCACCGGCGCATTACACAACATGTAAGGGCTGCACCAGCGCCGGGCTGATGGACCATCTGCCACGGAGGACACCCCCCCCTCCTTGACACCCAGGATCCATGGCTGTTCGCTCGCTACCAAGCCTAACGGCTGCTCACTCTAATTCCCCGGAGACGATGAGGAGAGGAGCAGATGAGCACCGAAGCCCCCTGCTCCACTCTCAGTGTAAAATCCCCGAAGTAGCGGGAGAAGTTGCAGGCCACGTTCCTCCATGCCGCGGGCTTCTCTTTAAGACCGACGCAAACGGGCGCCTCAAGAAACACAGCCAGTGTGTTCCAGAGCACTGCGCCGCCAACTTCTTCAAGCGAGTGTGTTGGCTGATCGGTGTTGGCTGTATCGGCTTAACGCTTATCAACGCTGGCGGAAACAGCGTAGATGCTGGGTCTTGTGGCCTGCGGTCCAACGCCGGCACAATCGCACAGGAGTAGGCGGCTTAAGCCCCTACTGAACTCTGCAGACGCTTCTGCGGAGCAGCACTCAATTCATTGCAACACAGTAAGAGCCCAACAGCTATACGAATTAAAGGGGCCTTCGGTATTTCCTACGCCGATTGATCGCTCAGGCTCTGCAGCAACAACAACAACAACACAGTGTCTTGTGGCCTGCAGTCCAACGCTGTGGCAACAACAACAACAACACAGCGTCTTGTGGCCTGCGGTCCAACGCCGGCACAATCGCACAGGAGGAGGCGGCTTAAGCCCCTACTGAACTATGCAGACGCTTCTGCGGAGCAGCACTCAACATCAGATGGCCTCAGATGGAGATAGAGCGTGTCGGCTCTACGCCGCTTGATCGCTCAGGCTGCGGCAACAACAACACAGCTTCTCGGCCACCACGGATCGGTGCTGACTCTGTAGAAGTGTTGTGTTGCCCAGGGCAGAGGCATGGTCGTGCGAGTGTGGCCCTCTCACAATCTACTATGCTAAGGGTTCTCATTACCGACCAGAGCCCCAGGGCACCGCATCGTCGCACCTGCCTCCTACCGGGGGACGGAGGGGACGGACACTGCATGGATTCCTTCCTGTTGCATCGCAAGTATATTGCTGCAGAATGGGATACCGTGAAAGAGGTCAAGCTCATTTCCAAACAACACCGCTTGCGAACAGAGGGTAACACAATGGTTAATATATTGACTGCTGAACCAGGGGTCATGAGTTTGATTCCCCAGTGGGCTCAATGAGTAAGGCTGCCTGAGGCATCACCCTTTAACGTAGCATGGTTTATGCAATGATGACTGAGGCCGGTGGTCATGGATCCAACCCCGCAGTAGGCTCGCCTTGGTTACGCCCGTACCTCTAGCCTGTTCCCCAGATAGGGACATATCAGACACTTAGCCATCCCTTACGGGACATGGGTAAGACACTTGTCCTGTAGCCCCAGGGTCACAGAGTGAGACCAGCTTCAACTGCAAATCAGGTAGCCAGCTCCGACTGTGAGTCGGGTAGCCAGCAGGAGTTTCGAATTCACCACAGCCTGCTACATCGAGGCTTCACTCTCCAAAACTGCCCGAGATGGCATCTCTGCACTCTGCCACCCTGTTTCCACGTTTGGCTCCCAAATGAGTTGTCTGCCCTTACCACAGCAACAGTCAGAGACACTAGCTCCAGGGAGTGTCTCGGCGTAATCAGCCATGAGGAGACCTTATATCACCATGCTTGAGAGCTACAGCCCTCAGTGAAACTCAGCAGTGGCGTCAGTGTGGTACAGTGCACACAGCCTGTGTGTTCTGAAGCAGAAGGTCACAGGTTCAAGTCCCAGCTGTGGCTCCCCTCCCCCCACCCGGAGTTACACATTCACTGAATCTTGTTACGCACGTGGCTTCCCACCCAGTGACAGAACGACTGCCCCAGGCTAACAACGGCGTCAGAATCAGAATAGTTGGCTTCTGTCTGACATTACACATGTCATTACGGATCCTGCGGTGAGGAATCAGACAAATAAATAAGTACATGGATGCATCAAATATCTGGGGCGAGAGGCTCCATGACTCTCTTCCAGAATACTCAAGTCGCTCTATCTATTGTCGCTCTGGGGCACTTGCCCAGATATCAGCCCAAAGGACCTAGGGCTTCCCTCCCTACCCAGAGACTATACAAACTACGCCCCTTGTAATCTCTGCATGAGGCACACTTCGCGGAACCCGAGGGAAACCTTTACAATCCACCTCTGGTGGCAGTAGCAACAAAGCGCTGCAGTATTCACAGTCTGTGTGGCCGCGACCAGAAGGCCACAGGCCCAGATGTGTGGCTGCGAGCAGAAGGCCACAGTTTCAGATCCAATCTGCAGACCCTGCAGTGCTTATCCTTTTCACCCAAGGACGTTAAGAGCCCTCGCTGTCTACAGGCACAACCATCCTGGCCAGCCACTCTGGCCACCACCTATATCTGAGTGTGTGAATGCTGACAGTCACGTCCCTCAGTCATTAACGGGTATCTCTGCGCGCATGGACACCAAGGGGTGGTTAGCTGCATCAATGCGGATATGTACATTGCCTTAGAAACCAGTTAGCAGCCTCAACTGAATCGGTCTGCCTAGAAACCAGTTAGCAGCCTCAGCTGAATCGGTCAGCCCGAGCGGCCCTGGAACATACCCTGCACCCCAGATGTCGCCTAATGGCCAGGGCTCCGCCCATAAGCAAGGGACAAGGGTGTCAGATCAGCCGGAGTCACATAACCACTTCCCCTCCCACCATACCCTGCTCACTATCCAGCGGAGATCAAGGAAGCCATAAGGTCCAGCAGAGGTAAAGGCAACCCACGGGATCCCTAACATACCTACGGACTATCCAGTAGAGGCAGAGTTAGCCCTCGGGATCCCTACGGTCCTGCGAGAAGAACACTGACTTCTCTCCCCTTATAAGATGAAACCACCTCTGTCTTCTACCTGCCTTACCAGCTGCAAACCCAATACAGCTCTCCAGCCCTGTTCATGCCCGCCTGTCCCCAGAGCCTTCCGGGACCAACCACAGTCTCAAGTAATCGCCTGCACCCGGGAGTAACAGGCTAGAGGCGGCCCAGCTTGGGATCTCCAGTCTGGATCTTCCCTTTTAATCATCGCAAAGGCGCACTTGACTCAGCATGCTCAAAGGCAGCACTCTAACCAGCAGCCCACGGTTCAAGACCTGGCTGAGGACCATATGGGGGCATTACTATGCATCACTGTGGTGCATCCATGCCTCCAGGGCCTGGATGGAACAGACTAATGCCCTCAGTCCTTCCGTTTGGAATCTGGGGATGTTGGAAGGCCGTCACAGCTGCCAAATGAAGCTCTGCTCTGCGGGTTAACCGCAGATATCTGCTTGCCACGTCGAGAGCAGGGAGTGCATCCGTTAATGGATAATGCCCTTCATTATGCCCACTGTCCAGTACCACGGCATGCCCATGGTACAGTGCCACGACCGAACGACTGCTGTGGCTCTCGGCAGCACGCAGTCCCAACGCCATGTGTGAATCTCCTCGGACGTGCTCTGGACAGGAAAGGACCCAAAATAGGCCCCAGGAAAACTATTTTGCATAGTGTCCACACGGCAGGCCCAGGAGGGCACTCCGCCCAGTCTGCCTGCTTCTCCATATGCCCGGAAACAAGCAAGGCCTTAAACCATACCAAAGTCGCACGCATGATGGGCAGATCCCTAAATATCCCCCAGGTCGCACGCATACTGGGGTTCTTTTATACATTACCCACCCGCAAAGCCACCAAGGCCTTGCAATGGGGCCGATCACATCACCCTGGAGCACCTCATCGTGCACCTCATGCGTTAGGCACCTTGTTATGCACCTCATGCAGGAACCATACTGAGAGATCGACCAGTCAGCTACAACGCTATCCTCCTCAGGCCACTCTGTGGCTCAGCCTATATCAGATTCTTCCCCGTGCACTGGCTATCCCCATGCACTACCAACCTGGACTGTAACTCAAGCCCAGTAGTCTTCCAGGGACCTAGCTAGGTCTCTACAGGCCCACTGCTCGTATTGGCACAACCAGCGATTCCCGGTCTTTGGGTTTTCCTCCAGAGACTTGATCAACCGCTACGCTGACGGTCTTACAACGTCTTCCAGTGACGAGTCCATTAAAAAAAAAGAAAAAAATATATAATAAAAATAAATAAATAAATAAATACAATAGAATAAAATAAAGGGCCGCCCTTTGGTGGCGCATTAAACACCCCAATTTTCGCCTCATGGCCAGCGACTATTGACATTGTCACCGCAGCTGTCCTTCGTTGTGGTGACTTCCTCACTTCTTCCAGAGGTACTTGATCACACCACCCTACGCACCACTTTCGCCCTCATGGCCAGCGGTTATTGTCATTGCTACCGTAGCTATTCTTCATTACGGTGACTTCCTCACCTTCTACCAGAGGTATTTGATTGCACCACCCTACGGCTCGCTGTGCTTAATCACTTGATCACCTCTTCTTACGGCACATACCTGCAACTCCCTCCCGCACATTCGTGCGTCGCGACTAACTTCATAAATGGCCATCTACTACATCCTGTCACAATGCTGCTGATGCACGGGTGCGCATCGCTGCTACAAGCCTGCATGGTATTGTTTCTACATGCGGTAACACATGGGCCCACGCTGGCCCTTAAGTAGGTCTCGGCCTTCCCCCATCCACCGCAGCGCAGGTCAGCTTGGGAGGCACCAGGTGTGGCTGACTCATCCTGCTTGTCCATGGAGAAAGTGGAGTTACTTACCTGTAACTGGGTTTCTCCATGGACAGCAGGATAAGTCAGCCACACATACCCGCCCACCTCCCCTGGGAAGGGGTCGGCCTCCGTCCTGATGCCTGCCTCCTAGCGGCAAAAGGCTCAGCTAGTGACGAACTGGCTAGCTAGGGGCGTTGGGGCCAGTTGGCCCATGCTCAGAAGGGCGAAAGCCCTTCTGAGCTATGGAGAGTACTTCCGTCTCGGCGCCATCGGATGACGTCACCAGGTGTGGCTGACTTATCCTGCTGTCCACAGAGAACCCCAGTTACAGGTAAGTAACTCCACTTTCCCCCTGCCAAAAGGGAAGGAAATCTGAAATGTAGAAAGCCACTACTTGCAACCAGATAAGGAGCCAGAGGTAGCAGGAGATCTTAGGGCTAAAGAGAAGTGAAGGGTTCCCTGATCCCCAAGCAGAAGCAGGAACGATCAGAGGACTATCCCAGGAGCTGAGTCCAGCAGGGTCAGTGCTTGAATACGAAGCAAGCCTCTGGCAGCTGAAAGGTATTTGACGGATGTTTAAAAAGGAGACGGAGATTCCCTATATTTGGAGGTGTCCCATATTGGGGAGAAGAGGAGCATGTCTAACTAAAGGTGGAGACTTAGGAGAACTGGACTGTGACTTGTAATATTTTTATAACCTGCATCTCCTACCAATTTCTAGTCAATTTAAGTGAATCGTGTTAAGAGCTGTGTTGCCACTGAGCGCATGGAAATTGCCCTGGCACTAGTGCCGATGCGCTCTCCACATCCACATGCTGCTCACTCCCCGCCCGCCTCAACCCACGATCGCCTATTAATGTTTGTTTTAGCATGCGGCGGCAGACATGCTCGCATGTTAGTTTTCCCAACTGCCAGTTGTCGCGCATTAAAATGCACATTAATCGGCTAACGGGCTTTAGTAAAAGGGGCCCTAAGTGGGTATACTGAGGCTACTTAAAGATAAATGACTTGTCCAAGGACTGTCAGTGGGGAAAGTGGGAATTTAGCACATTTCCCCGGTTCTCAGCTCTAATCACTACATCAATTCCTCTCCATTCAGCTCAGTGAAATTCACTGCAGGTTCCCCAAAAATATCTGCATGATTCCATGGATGGCGCTATACAAAGCCTCATTATAAGACTTTTTAGAGGACAATGGATGGATCCTAAATAGGGCATGCTTAAAAAAAAGGGCAGGTTTTTATACGAGATGTTAGGTATCCTGCAGGTAGCGAATAAAAATATTTATGGGGTGATACTGCAGATTACTGGCACACAGATATTCCCTATGCATAAATCACTGAAAACAGGTGCTTTAAATGCATGAATGATGTGTAATTTTACAAAGAACCACATAAAATTATCTCCAAAAACTCACAGAAACAATATATACTTCTCAAATAATGCATCTCTCCTGAATTTTTGTTCAGTCTTTGTTTACTATGTTATTTTCCATTTTTAACCAGCTTCCCTGTGCTTCAGAGGTACAGTGAGAGAGTTCATGATACTAGTACAATACAA
Source organism: Ichthyophis bannanicus (assembly GCA_033557465.1). Lineage (NCBI taxonomy): Eukaryota > Metazoa > Chordata > Amphibia > Gymnophiona > Ichthyophiidae > Ichthyophis > Ichthyophis bannanicus. The sequence continues at coordinate 1,398,948,195 of CM066032.1, read as the reverse complement.
CATAAGAACAACAAATCTCAAGTAGGCCATGACAAAACTGAATTTATTATGTCTTAATGTGCAACAGATGCCCTCTAGTGAGGTACTCTATATTTATCATACTACCATCTTGCCTCCTGCTATTGAAGAGCCTGGAAGCGAATTGCTCTGGTCCTACCAGTGCATGGGTTAGTTTGCTCACAGAGTAAAAGGGACTGAGCTTAGTTTTAATATAGCAGGAATTTAATTTCTTTCTCAGATGCTCACTGAATCGTTTCCAGCCAGATGTACTAAGGCCTACAATAATTTATCAATCCCCAGTTTTATGTCTTAAAGAGCCTGGTCCGGGACCGATAAATGCAGCCACAAAGAAAAGTTATCTTGTGCCTGTGAAGAATGTGGGGAAGTCCAAGCCTCCCATGCAATCCATTAGTAAGGTCAGCAAGGCCTAATGGCACCAGAATCCTACAAAGTCCCAAATGGACCACCTCTGCCACTTTTCTGTGCCCTCCTCTCTCTGCCATAATCGAAATGTGAAATCCAGACGGGCTAGCTTGGTGGCTCAGGAGTCATTGGGTATTGTCATGCAGCAGGACCTGGGTTGAATCCTTAGCTCAGCTCTTCCAGGGAAACCACGAATGCTGCAGATGTAAGGGAAGTGGGAGAGCCAGTCATCATGCAGTGGGTCATGGCACATGTTCAAAGTCTGTTGCTGTCATGCTGGGAGGGGCTACAAAATAGGGGAAACATGGCTGGGTAGCTGCAAATAAAGATACATGGCACTGGATCCTAGCTTTAGCTCCAATTGAGCTAGAAGCCCAAAAGTGCAGGGGGAAACTGCTGGATCAGAAAAAAAAATAGGTTTACAAACTGAGGTTTGGACTGATGTCTCTAAAATTCTTTACTCCCAAGGACGACTTTGGGACGTGGGGTGATGAGCTCATTCGAATTTCAAGAGGAATTTTCTACAGAGTAAATCTTTCCGCTGAGCATGGTACAATCAGGACTGATTCATCCATCCAACATGACTCTGAAGTAGGTGGTCAGGCCAGTTTTAATAGATACACCACTGGGTCTCCATATTGTACATAAAAGCATTTTTTGATCTTGCGAACATCCAAAACCTGGGACATTAACTATCTGCATTATTTATGTGCCCACACAACAGACTAGAACACACCTTTCTGCTGTCCATTTAGTTATTACTGACAAATATTTACCCACAAATTTCAGTTATAAAGGGACAAAAGAAGCTGATATACTTAGGCTTTCAAAGAAATAAAAGTCATCAGCATTCCGGAAACAGATTGATCTTCGACTGTCTGTTAATACAATACAACTGGATCTCCTACATGCATAAAGGGACTCAATAGCCATATTAAATGTTTCCTGGGACCAATTAGCGCCAAAATGCAGCACCCAGGATGCTCAGAAAAAGTAACCTTCAAATTAAAAGCTGTTTTTCTTTGATTGGTGACTAGATATACACCATGAAAATTTGTTTCGCTCTCAGTGATGTAACTCTGACTCCTGGGGGTGAGGGGCCTGGGACATTATTCTATGATCTAATAATTTTGCATGTTATGGTTTTAAGCTATGTTTTTAATGTGCAGCTATGTCCTGGATTTTCTTTCTATTTTACTGTGCTGTATGATGGTTTTCATTCACTAATTATTCTTAAGTATGATAATGCTAGTTTACCTGGTGTTCTCCACCTTCAGCAAATTTTGAAAACGTGGGATATAAATTAGATCATAATTAAATAAAATAAAAGGTTAGAGGACAGCCTCGTGCACAGCATGTCCAGAAGTAAGACCTGAACCATTGAGAAAATCATCCAGGTCAATCTTTACAAGAGGACTTATCTGTACACTAGCAGCCACTAGACAGATAAATCCTCCCCCCCCCCCAGCTGTGAATTTTCAGCATCATTATATGGATAGTGCCACTAAAAAATGTCCTCTAACCTCTCGGGCCCTATTTGTAGAGTACCAGGGCAGAGTGAGAGCATTTTACTCAACTGTACGGGTCACAGAGTGAAGATATTCAGATGCTATCCATATAGCTATGTTGTTTAAGTCTGGCTAGAAAAAACGCTGTCCTAACATAAACCTCATAACTCCACATAGTGCATGAATACTGCAGTTATCGGAGGTGAGCTCTGTTTTTTATATCGGCATAGCAACACTTAATATACATATATTTTTTAAACACTGCAGCTGATGTTTAACAAAGTGCTTGCCACTGATGCTAAATCTTGACCCGGTCTAATGTAAGAGCATGTAGCTCTGGGTTTTTTTTTCAGGTATGAAACTTAAGGGAAATTTCCAACCAGCCAAACCAATTTTTTCAGTTAAATAGATTGAAATAGCTCATTAAGTGTTACAAATAGGGTTTCCAACTGGCTCCAGATTTGCCCATGTTTGATCCAGTGTTGGGTTTACCCCACTACATGCAGGGACTTGTAATCTTGCTTTACATATGGAGTGCAATATCAGAACTACAAGTCCCTGCATAAAATCGGGTATTATGCAGGACTGGATCAAACCTGTCGGGAGCCAGTTGGCAGCCCTAGTTACAAATGAAACAAACTGTAAACTACCACATACAAAAGGGGACTATTGTAGTAGTTCATATGGAAGGGCAGGCTAGATAGGCCATGTGGTCTTTTTCTGCAGTCATGTTTCTATGTTTCCAAGATTACTTCCTGAGCAGTAGGGGAAATCATATTGATTATGGACCTCAGTAAGGTCCAGGGTATGCAATATATCTCAACAGAAGCCTTAACATAATGACCTAATTAGTGGACCCAGGTAAGACCATTCAAGACTAAGGAACCTTGGGGTTTTCTCCAGAGAAACAAAAAAGCAAGCTGTATGCTGACATTATGGGTAGATTTAATGTCAGAATTCAGTCTTTATGAGAAGGTAAATTATTTATTAAGAACTAAGAGACCAGGATATTGCTTGACTTGGCAGCGTGATTACTGAAGAGGAAAAAACATGGCTTATAAAATGAAATACAACTCAAGGCTGTCTGAGATAAAGAGGCTAGATTCACTCAGATAGCCTGGTGAACATTCAGGAGGCAATTTCCAAAAAGGTACAGAGAAGAGCAAAGTTCAGAGGCACTTTACTTTCCCTTTGAAAAACTGCTCGAGGAAAAGTAGCAGCAGATTTTTTCCATCTGCTTTTACCGCATGTATTTTTTCTGGAAAGCTCTGTGTACTGCTGCCTCCAGTGACCTAAACCCACCTCAGGCCTGACTATGCCAAAATGCAGGGAAAAGGATGCGCACTATAAGACATGGACACTTTATTCACATATGCAATGGGACATTTTCAGTGTGTTTTCATGGTAGTGTCTAAAAGTTGCCCTCTCCATGGGAACTTGTTTTAGTCAGAAGCCTAGAAAGGAAAAGGCCTTTTCTGCGTCTTTCTGGCTGCATCTGCTGTTACCCGTATTTTCTATTCAAATGAAACATTTTTCCCTGTCTGCTTATTGTAACGTGAGCAATAAATCTGAAGAGGTCTCAGGACAAGGCAAAAGGATGTACAAAGGTAAAACCTGTAAATAGGGGGTGAAGGTTTTTTTGCCATTAAAAGGCCACTGCTGTGCGCAGCTAGGTGAGGTGAGGGGGGGGGGGGAGTATTTTCACATTTCAAGCTATAATTTTCTTATCAAAAGGTGGAAAACAGGCTAATTTTTATAAGAGACTTCATCTTATATACCCATCTTTTATGGCTGTTAACCTGCTTGTTGCAGATTTGTCCACAGATCTGTTACTATATACTGCATGAGATTCACTTACCAGCCTGCGGATATCTCGCTCGCATTCCCGCTTTATTCTATTCACCTCATCCTGGTGGGACTGGTAGGCAGAGCGCAGATCGGCGGCTTTCATTTTATCGGCCTGCATGATATTATTCAAGGCTTCCTCCACCTGCCTCTTGCCATACTTGAGTTCCAGAATCTCTTGCTGCAGTTTGATGCGTTCGCCATCAAACGCTTTCCGGGCTTCTTCCCTGGCCTCGTTTAAGAGGGCCGTTTTGACTTTGTCAGCCGCGCCGTCCCGCAGCACGTTGAGCATGGACTGTAGGCGCTGGAGCTCGCTCTCCTTGATCTTTGCCATGCGAGCCACTTCCAGTTCATGTTGCCGGATCAGGCCCTCCCTTACAGCCTGCAGTTCTTTCATTTTCTCCTCGTGCAGCTTCGCTTTCAGCTCCGAGATGTACGCAGTGTGCTTGTGCTGCTCCTGTTCCCTCTCTTGCTTAACGTCTTGGATTCTCTCCCTCAGCTTACTCACCTGGAACAAAAGACACAGCAGATTAAAGTCAAAGCAATCAAGATGAATGACTATTCACATTTTTATAGGGAGGTTGATTAAAAAAAAAAAGCTAAGTGCCTAAACATAGGCATAGGTTAGATGCCTACTTTCAGATGAACTTTGGAGTCTTAAGATTTCAGCTAAAATTCACATATATACATGCTTAAAATTCATTCTCTAGATTTAGGGGCATCTTTATTAAAGGGCGTTAGCTCTCATCGCTGCGCTAACCTGGGAAAGACTGTGTTGTGGTGATGCAGCTATGGCATGCAATTTTCTGCAATAGTTGCATTTCATGTGGTAGAGGAGGGGGAAGGCGGGATCGGGTGGGGAAAAGTTTTCTCGACCAGAGGAAACCGCCATGACTATGGCTGCTCAAGAGGTGGCATTACCTGCAGCTGGACCTTCAATGTCACTCATAGTCACTACAGATTGGCAGTTGCACCTGTCCAATTCCCCATCTGTGGCCCCATCCCTGTAGAAAAAGACTGCCACTGCTTTGGATCTACCAATCAGGGGCATCGGCACCAATGGCATTCCTCCTCCCTCTCCCTTTCAGCACCACTCCCCTAGACAGCACCCAATCCCTTAGTGCCTTCATAGCAACCCCCCCCCCCATACTTAAAAAAAACACCACAGCTACTTAGTTGTCCGCCTTCCCCCCCAACGTCCCTTAAAAAAAATCCCAGCTAGTCAGATGTTCAGACCCCGGCCCTTACCTAAGAACATAAGATATGCCATACTGGGTCAGACCAAGATCCATCAAACCCAGCATCCTGTTTCCAACAGTGGTCAATCTAAGTCATAAGTACCTAGCAGTTTCCCCAAAAGACACAGGTTCCACAGTGCTTGTATTGGGTCAAGCAGTGATATCCTGGGTCCCTTTTAATAATGGTTTATGGACCTTTCCTCCAGGAACTTCTCCAAACCTTTTTTAAACCCAACTACATTAACAGCTTTAACTTCATCCTCTGATAACAAATTCCAGAGTTTGATTAAACGTTGAGCGAAAAAATATTTTCTCTTATTAGTCTTAAATAGTGTACCCTGTAGCTTCATTGCATGTCCTCTGGTCTTTCTATATTCTGATCACATAAACAATCGATCTACGTTTACCTGTTTCACGCCATTCATTAATTTATAGACCTCTATCACATCTCCCCTCAGCCGTCTCTTTTCCAGGTTGAAGAGCCCTAACCTTTTTAGCCTCTCTGCATAGGGGTATCCTTCCATCTGCGTTACCATTTTGGTGGTTCTTCTCTGTACCTTTTCTAATAATGCTATTTCCTTTTTAAGATACGGCGACCAGAATTGCACACAATATTCAAGAAGCAGTCGCACCATAGAACAATACAGAGGCATTATAATATACTTTGTTTTATTTTTCATTCCTTTCCTTATGATACCTAGCATTCTATTTGCTCTCTTGGCCGCCGTTGCAAACTGGGCCGAGGGTTTTAACATGTTATCCACAATGACAGGTAAATATTTTTCCTGGGTGGTGGTTCCTAATGTGGAACCTTGCATTGTGTAACCATAGTTTCGGTTGTTCTTCCCTAGGTGCATAACTTTGCACTTGTCCACGTTAAATTTCATCTGCCATTTGGATGCTCAGTCTTCCAATTTACCAAGATCCTTTTGCAATTTTCCACAACCCTCATAGGTTTTAACAACTTTAAATAGTTTTGTGTCATCTGCAAATTTGATAACCTCACTCGTTATTCCCATTTACAAGTCATTTATGAATATGTTAAAAAGCAGCAGACCCAGCAGAGATCCCTGGGGTAGTCCACTATTCAGCTTTCTTCATTGGGAAAATTGGCCATTTAGCCTTACCCTCTGCTTTCTATCTGTTAACCAGTTCCTGATCCACAATATTACACTGCCTCCTATCCTATGACTTTTTAGTTTTGCCAAAAGTCTCTGATGAGGGACCTTGTCAAAGGCTTTCTGAAAGTCCAGATACACTATATCAACCAACTCACCTTTGTCTACCTGTTTATTCACACCTTCAAAAAAATATAACAGATTAGTAAGACAAGATCTTCCTTGTCTAAAGCCATGTTGGCTGTCTCCCATTAAGCCATGACATGTTCAGTAATTTTGTTCTTTATGATGGTTTCACCATTTTTCCCACTACTTACGTCAGGCTCACCGGTCTGTAGTTTCCCGGATCACCCCTGGAACCCTTTTTAAAAATTGGTGTTACATTGACCATCCTCCAATCTTCAGAAGATTTTAATGATAGTTCACAGATTGCAGACCTGCTATTAGTAATCTCATATTTCAGTTCTTTCAACACCCTTGGATGTATACCATCTGGTCCAGGTGATTTGCTAGTCTTCAGTTTATCAAATAGTTGTAATACATCTTCCCGGTGTATCAATATTTCTTTCAATTCTTCTGCAGTATCACCTTTAAATACCACTTCAGTCATGGGTAACATCCCTACATCTTCCTCAGTAAAGACCAAAGCAAAGAATTTATTCAGTCTCTCTGCTATGGCCTTGCCCCCTCTTAGTGCCCCTATTATTCCTCTGTCATTTAATGGACCAAATGACTCTCTCATGGGTTTTTTTTTTTGCTATGAATGTACTTGAAAAAGTCTTTATTATGCATTTCTGCTTCCACAGCAAGCTTCTTCTCAAATTCTTTCTTTGCCTGCCTTATCAATGCCTTGCATCTAACTTGCCAGGTTTGTGCTGTTTCCAGTTTTCTTCATTTGGCTCCTTTTTCCATTTCCTGAAAGATGCTTTTTTGGCAACAGCCTCTCTGACCTTACCTTTAAACCATGCTGGCAGTTTTTTGGACTTCCTTCCACTTTTCTTAAAGCATGGAATACAGCTAGTTTGGGCTTCCAAAATAGTATTTTTAAACACACAAGCTTGATGTAAGTCTTTAACCTTTGCAACTGCCCCTTTTAGTATTTTCTTAACTATTTTCCTCATTTTATCATAGTCTCCCTTTAGAAAGTTAAAAGGTAGTACTGTGGATTTCCTTGCCATCCCTCCTCCATTAATTAAATCAAACGCGATCATGCTATGATCACTACTGCCAAGTGGCCCCAACACCATTATCTCTTGCATCAGATCTGGTGTCCCACTAAGGACTAGGTCCAAAATGGCTTCCCCTCTGGTTGGTTAATGAACCAGCTGCTCCAAGAAGCAGTCATTTATTACATCTAGAATCTTTATTTCCCTAGCATGTCCTGCCGCGACACTGACCCAGTCAATACCAGGGTAATTGAAATCACCTTATTATTGCTGTGCTGTAACTTTTGTTAGACTCCCTGATTTCCTTGAGCATTTCATCATCCATTTGTTCATTTTGGCCAGGTGGTCGATAGTACACCCCCACTTCCATCGCCTTCCCCTTTTTATATGGAATTTCAATCCATAGAGATTCTACAGCAAATTGTGTTTCCTGCAAAACTTTAATCCTTTGTGACTCAATGCCCTCTCTAACAAAGTGCAACCCCTCCACCAATTTGATCAGCTCTATCATTACGATATAGTTTGTACCCAGGTATCACAGTGTCCCACTGGTTGTCCTCCTTCCACCATGTCTCTGAGATTCCAATCATATCTAGCCTCTCATTTAGTGCTATATATTCTATCTCTCCCATCTTATTTTTCAGACTTCTAGCATTTGCATGCAAGCATTTTAGAGACTGTAGTTTATTCATATTAATCTGGCTATCAGTAGACAGGGGTAATTTGGAATCTTTAAGCTCTGTCTGCTCTGTACTCAAGGGCATTTAGGTTACTTTTGCATTTGTTGGAACCTCTCTGCCCTAATCTTCATTCTTTTGGCAGATTCCTTCAAGGATACATTGTTCTGAACCATGCCCTCTTGGGCGACTGTCGGCTCTCCCCTATTATCTAATTTAAAAGCTGTTTTATCTCCTTTTTAAAGGTTAATGCCAGCAGCCTGGCTCCATCCCGGTTAAGGTGAAGCCCATCCCTTCGGAAGAGCCCCTCCTTTCCCAGAATGTTCCCCAGTTCCTAACAAATCTAAAACCTTCATCCTTGCACCATCGTCTCATCCACACATTGAGACTCCGCATCTTTGTCTGCCTTTTGGGTCCTGCACATGGAATGGGAAGCATTTTGGAGAATGCTATCCTGAAAGTTCTGAATTTCAACTTCCTACCTAAAAGCCTAAATTTAGCCTGCAGAAGCTCCCTACTACATTTTCCTGTCATTGGTACCAACATGTATCAAGACAGCAGAGTCCTCCCCAGCACTAAGACCTTGTCTAGGTGGCGCGTGAGGTCCGCTACTTCGCACCAGGGCAGGCATGTTTCCAAGCAATCCTCACAGACACCAGACACCCAGCTATCTACATGCCTAATGATCGAATCACCAACTATAACAGCTGTCCTAACCCTTCCCTCATGGGCACATGGCCCTGCAGAAATTTCCTTGGTGCAAGAGGGTTTTACATCACCTTGAGTACAGGTCCTAGCTACAGGATAACTTCCTGCCACACCAGGATGATGCTGTCCTGTCACGTGACCTCTCTCCTCCATGGCAACAGGGATGCTGCCAGACAGGAGGTGGGACTTCAGTACTATATACCTGTAGGTCTCGTCTTTGTACCTCTCTGTCTTCCTTATGTCCTCCAAGTCCGCTACTCTAGTCTCAAGAGATTGGACTTGATCCCCGAGAGCAAAGAGCTCCTTGCACCTAGTGCACACTTAAGACCCCTCACCAAATGGGAGAAAATCATACATATGACACTCAACGCAAAAGATTGGAAAACCCCATTCTTGCTGCTGGACTGTCTGCATCTTAGTTTTAAGGTTGTGTTTAGGTATTTAAGTTCTTTACCAAATAAGGGTTAGTGGGGATACTTATACTAATAAAACTACACCTAATACGGGGGGCGGAGCCTGATGTCCAGCGGGTAAGACGCTTCGCGCTGAAGCTCCCGAGAGGCCTACTTAGAATCCTGACTTAATACCTATACAAACTTACTATTTCGCTCCGGGCTGACCGGGGTACCTCGGGGGGGATGGCGGCCCATAAACCAGCGCGCTTGGACTTCGGGTCTCCTTCTTCTTCTCACGGAAAACGCTCCAAAACAGAGGTGTCCTCCCCACAGAAGATGGCTCCATTTCGAGAAAACCCCGAAATGCACCTGGAGATTTTAGAGGAAATACGCGGCGTGAAGGAATTGGTGCAGTCCAATGGAGAAGCGCTTAGAGCCATGCGAGAAGACTTTGGAGTGCTCCAGGACCGACTTGAAAGTCTCTCATTACGGCAGGACAATATGGCGGGGGTCCTCGACTCGCACGCGGTGCGCTTGGGCACACTGGACAAGGCTGAGCGCCAGATACAGAATCTTCAAAAGGAGTTAGAAGATAGCAATAATCGAGCCCGTCGCAACAATGTGAGGCTCATTGGAATACCGGAGGGGGTGGAAGCGGGAGATATGAGAGAATTCCTGCTCAAAACTCTTCCCTCCTTGCTGAAGATCACCTTTCATAAAGAACTGGAAATCGATCGTGCACACCGTGTTCCTACCCACATGGCGCTCAACCGAACGACCCCCCGGCCTATTATCTTTCGCTTGCTACGATATCAACAAGTGGAACAAATTTTAAATGCTGCTCGGGCGAACCATCATTTGGAATTTGAAGGTCACAAAGTCTCCTTCTTCCCTGATTTGGCAAAGCCTACCGTTGACCGACGGAAGAAACTCCTTGCTTTTCGCCCTCGACTTCAACAGCTACAGGCTCGCTTTGGCCTGTTGTATCCCGCGAAGCTCCGAGTGACTCTCCACAACCAAACCAGGACATTCGAAGATCCTGATCTACTATCAGCATTTTTAGACTCCAAAGAAGCAGAGCAGATGCACTAACCCAACGACTTGGACTTTTATTTGCCGGCTCTGTCCGCCATTTTGAAGGGCCCGATGCGGCGGTCATAGTCAAGCACAGAGACTACCTGGACTTTCTTTCTTTCTTTCTATGACTTTTTTGTTTTTTGGTCTCCTATCCCTCCATGATGTGTGCCTCGGTCGGATTCGGAGCACGCACAGTCCTACAGGTTATGTGTTTTTTCAATTTCGGCCTTCTCTGGGGCTTCTCCCCGCAGACACATGGTCGCCAGTAATTTTTGGGGTTCTGCTTCTTCTCTACCGCGCTGCGGTTTTTCTTTTTTAATGTGGGGCGCTTCATTGTATTATCTAAGCTTATTTTCTTTTATGCCATATGTACAGCCAGATACAGTCAATATGAGGGACATTGTGAAATTATGTGCGCTATCATGCTCAGAATTTTTAACTTGTCTGAATGGCCTTATGTAAAATCTTATCACTCAACGTAAAGGGCATTAATAGTCCAATCAAAAGAAAGAAAATCCTTAGCTATCTTAGCCATGAGCATGCTGATTTAGCGTTTCTTCAGGAAACGCACTTAAACTCTGCTGAAACACTGAAACTCAATGTTAAGCCTTACATGGTGGCTGCCTATTCTCCCGCCGTTTCCAAACGGTGCGGGGTAGCCATTCTGGTTAAGAAATCTTTGCAAGCTACTGTAATTGATACTAGCGCTGACAAGGAGGGTAGATGGGCCCGAGTACATCTTAAGGTGGGAGATAGTGAATTTACATGTATTTGCATTTATGCCCCGAATGTGGACAACCCTGCTTATTATGCAAGTATTGCGCAGTTGGCACAGGCCTCTGCCAATACTCCATTAATACTTGGTGGTGATTTTAATCAAGTGTTAGACCCTCTGATAGATAGACAGCCGCCTAGAACGAGTAGTCCACCCAAGAGTCTTGCTACCCTTACAGCTCTGATGCAAGATCTTGCGCTGGTAGATATATGGAGGCTGCTTCACCCCTCCGACTTAGAGTTCACTTTCTTTTCTGCCCCCCATCACTCCCAATCTAGAATAGATTTCTTTCTCATTTCCAAAGCAATGATTTCTCAAGTAGACACGACTAGGATTCATCCTCTCCATATTTCAGATCATGCTGCCATATCTTTATCATTACATGTCACTGCGCGGGACGATCCTCCCCGAGCTTGGTTTTTTGATAGATCCTTACTGGGTCAAAAAGATTTTCAGGTTGATATAAAGGCCGCTATCCAAGATTATTTTCATTTTAACTCACCCCATGACACAGCGAGCTGGGCTTGGTGGGAGGGTTTTAAAGCATCTATCCGCGCAACTATAACTAGCTATCAAATTCGGCAGGGGAAACAAAGAAAGCAGCATTTACTGATTCTAGAGCAGCAGATACAAGCTGGGGAGCGTCTTCTCACGTCCCGTACTGACCCATGTATTTTACTCCGTTTACAACGCTTGCGTTTTCAATACAATCAGCTTTTGTACACTGCTGCTGTCAAAAATATTGAATCACAACAAGGGCTATATTATCGGGAAAATAATCGTGCTGGCAAATTATTAGCAAATGCCCTAAAAGGTCAAAAAGAAGCCAAGCGTGTTACCGCCCTCCGTAATCCGTCGGGGGGGGGGCTTGGTCACTAAAGATACCGAAATCTTAGAACTCTTTCGTGATTTTTATACTCGGCTTTATCAATCTGAATGTGATTTTGAGCCAGATGTATTTGACCGCTTACTTTCAGGGGTACAAAGACCGACCCTATCTGACGAAGATAGAGTGGCCTTGGACACACCCTTTACTGTCTCAGAAATTCATTCTGCTATCAAGAAATGTGCCTCAGGTCGAGCCGCAGGCCCAGACGGTCTCCCTGCTGAATTCTACAAAACCTTTCACGCTGACTTAGCTCCAGTTTTGAAACTTTATTTTTCTGCTCTGGCCGAGGAGGGTTCTCCTTCTGGGTCCTTTTCAATGGCAAACGTAGTAGTTTTTGAAAAAGAGGGGAGAGACCCGCAACTAACAGCTAATTATCGTCCAATTTCCCTCCTAAACGCGGACTATAAAATATTTGCCACCATTCTCTCTACCCGGCTCTCTGATAGGATGCCTACCTTAATACACCCAGATCAATGCGGTTTCATTCCTGGTAGATCAACTGCTGACAATGCTCGGACTCTATGCCATGTACTGACTACCGCAGTTAATCTTGATCGCCCATTTGTTGGTCTCTCACTTGATGCTGAGAAGGCCTTTGATCGCTTAGAGTGGCCCTTCCTGTTTGCAGTCCTCCGCTGGTACGGATTCGGGGAAGGTTTTCTCCGTTGTCTTCGCACCATGTACGCACAGCCTACAGCCAGTATATGTGCCAATGCTTTAAAGTCTCAGCCTTTTCCCCTTCAACGCGGCACTCGCCAGGGATGCCCACTGTCTCCACTTCTCTTCAATCTTGCACTCGAACCCTTGGCTTTACTAATCCGGCAATCGGAGGAGATTCATGGAGTCCCCTTCACCCATAGGGAAATCAAAATTTCAGCGTATGCTGATGACCTTATGCTTTTTGTCTCTATAGACTCAGTACCGGCTGTCCTAGAGCAAATTGGTAAATACTCACAACTGTCCGGTTATAAGATAAATTGGACCAAGTCGGTAGCCTTTCCATTAAATCCTTTGCTTCATCAGGCAGATATGCAACCCTTCCCCTTTTTATGGCAACCTCGCATGGTCAAATACCTTGGGGTTCACTATTGTTCTCCTTTGGAAGACACTATCTCCTTCAATGCCAAAGACTTAACCTCTAAAGTCCGGGCGCTTACTCACCGCTGGACTCCTTTAACACTTACCTGGTGGGGTCGATTAGAAACCATAAAAATGATGATTGTTCCGAAAGTGAATTATATCTTAGAAATGTTGCCCTGTCTCTTACCTCGACGTATATATAAAGATATAGAGGGCCTTCTGACTAGATACTTGTGGCAAAACAAGACACCTAGGATAGCGAAACATAAGCTGCAAGCAGATAAGGAAAATGGGGGTGTCAGATTCCCTGATTTCCTGAAGTATCATCAATCTTTTCTTCTCAAACAAGGCGCTCGTTGGCTGGAAGATCCAGTACCGAGTAGACCTGTGTGGCTAGACATAGAAGAGGACCTTTGCAAACCGATTCCTCTTACTTTTCTCCCTGGTATGACTCTCCCATCAGACTCCCACTTTCCACCAATGCTTTTAGACACCTTAGGTGCCTTTAATAATCTTATGCAATCTTTAGACTCCCGACTCTGTCCGTTAGACAAGCTCCCACTTTGGTACAATACTCGATTTCGAATACAAAATAAGCCGATGGCGTGGAGCCCCTGGTACACTAGGGGCATTTGGATTCCTAGTCAGTTGTTCCATGAAGGTCGCTGGAAAACTTTTAGGGAATTGCAAATTGAATTTGGTCTCCCAGCGAAACACTACTTTCAGTTGGTGCAACTTCAGCATTGCCTTCGGAGTGCTAAGGTGCTCCCGCCATCGGCCTCCCCTACACAAGGTTGGTTGGAGACTATCCGATCTATCGGTAGTTCACCGGGTGTAGCATCCAATTTTTACAAAACCTTATGTAATGCTATAACTAGAGATACCCCTATAGCGCAGAAAGCATGGGAGAGAGAATTGCATGTGACTTTGACCCCGGAGCAATGGAGCCTTGTCTGGAGTAGAGTGACACGGGTCTCCCGATCCGCCTCACTCACTCAGACACTCTTCTTTCTAGCCCACCGGTGTTTTTACACTCCTGACAGATTAGCCAAATGGAACACTACTCAGGGCAATAGTTGTTGGACATGTCATGCGGCCATTGGTTCACTACCTCATGTTATGTATGAATGTCCCGCACTACAGTATTACTGGCGTCGGGTCTGGGGTCGTATCCAGTCTATTTTGCACTTTCAAGAGCCCCTTTCTTGGAGGATAGTGGGACTTCGCTCAGCTGCGGGGATCCCCTCTCTTCCAAAAACGGCTTACTTCCTCTTGGACTTTATGCTTGGCATTGCTATTTCCCTAATTACGAAATACTGGAAAAATAGCTCTCATCTGAGCCCCAATGAATGGTGGAATCATGCCTGTCTCTACAGTAAATATGAACAAATACCTCGTATGTTTGCTTCCCCCATTCAGACTCCTCATCATCGGTCTAAATGGAAGATGCTCAATGACTATGTACATTCTGCTCAATGCTCTCATCTGACTGTCTAAATTTGTATATATCTTTGTCCCATGACTATTCTGTATCGCAGATACTCTTTTGATTGTTTTGATGTATAATCACTGTTGTTTGGAAGCGTTCACATGCTGACATAATCAGCTAGAGAAGAAGCGTGGGGGTGGGGGGTAATTGGGTTTACTTTTCTTTATTGTATACTTGTTTTGTCTCCTTTGGTGTGTTGTTTCTTTTGTTTGTTGCAAAATGAAAATAAAAGTTTAAAAAAAAAAAAAACTACACCTAATACGTTTAATCTCAGCTCCTTAATGTATGCCTGATGAGGACAAGCAACTGCACCTGAGAGTGAATATGGCACCTCCTTTCCTTTGAGAGGTTTATGCACCACCTATAAAGCTAAAATTATCCGTGGTAGGTGGGTGTGAGGGAGGGAAAGACATATTAAAAGCTGACTGCTACACAGTACCCTGTCCTGTGCTTCTAAGGTAATCTATGACCAATTTCCAGGCGGAGTCCCACAGCCCTTGCTTGGATAGAGGGAGTCTTGTCGTCTAAATTTAACCAGAAAGCTCCCTGCTGTGTTTCACATTTAAAATGAAAGCTCTTTGCTGCTACTAGGCCCTGACTGATTTAACAAATACACTGGGTTCACAGATTAATCAGCTTTAATCTAAAGAATTCCTTTTTCCCCAAGATTTAGAAAAATTCCCAGAATACTTACAATTGCAGATCTCTCTCCAGAAGTAGCAGTCCCCTTTTGTAGTCCTTCAAGACTACACCTCAATTTTCCATGGTGGTCTAGTGTCAAGGAGGCAGAAATGATCCTCCCTGCTCCTGCCCCCATCGTTAGCTAAAACTGGTCTCGCAGCTTTGCCCCCTAGCAATACAACATCTCTTTCGCTAGTGAGCAATACCATGAGACTGGCACCATTTTAGCTAGTAGCAGCGATGGATGGGCAGGAGCAGGGAGGATCATTCCAGCTCCCTGAAGACTAGACCACCATGAAAAATTGAGGTAAGGGCTGGGGGAAGGGGTAAAGTGAAGAAGGAATATCACTCATGCTGGTGCCTTGACTGACAGATCCAGGGCACTGGCACCCATTGACGAGTGGGTTGGGGGAGGGCGAGATCATGCTAGCACCACCTCAGTCGAGGAGGACAGAGCAACTACTTGCTCTGGCAGTGCATTTCATATGGTCGGAGCATAAAGCAAAAAGGCCCTGTTGTATGTAGTTTTGCCGCTTGTCACATTTATGGTAGGTATTATGAGGTTTTTGGAGGTTTGCTCTTCTAGACCTGTTGAGCATTCTTTGTAATAACGATTGGCGATAAACCATGTGGTAGCTGCAGTATCTGCAGAAGGAATGACCAATACCAGTCCTGTATGGCTAGTGTTTAATGCATTGGCCTGTGATCCGTGCATCAGTAGGTAATGCGGGTAGTCTTGCACTGCCTGCCAATGCAGGGATTGTGGGATCAAACCTGGGAGAAAGGGGAAGACAGAGCAAGTAGTTGCAAATGTGACAAGCGGCAAAACTACATACAACAGGGCCTTTTTGCTTTATGCTCCGACCATATGAAATGCACTGCCAGAAAGCATATGCGCGATATCCAAATTAACAGATTTCAGGAAAAAGCTAAAAACCCATCTTTTCCGTAAGCATTTCGGCTGTGAAGACTAACTACACTACCGAATACAAGCTACCTCAAGTCTCCAACACAACTCAACACAATACATCCTGACTAGACAACCCGCTCACCCGTACTCTGCTTATTAATCTACACTCTGAGTTAGAACCAAGTTAGAGTAATATTCCTTCACTCTTGAGTCTATACAAAATGGGCCCGATTCCCATCGGGGCACATCCGGCCCATCCGGACGTCCAAAATCTGTGCGGGCCGGATTTGCAACTAATTCTGCACCCATGGAAGCTAGACATTCCCGTGGAAACAGAATTGGGTGCAAAGGGCCTGGATGGGCAGGACCTGCCCCAATTCACTGCTGACGGACATACACCTCCCACCCCATTTAACCCAGCTGGGGTGCCTGCAGAGAGCCCCAGTGCCATAGCGTCCTGTCGCCATGGCACTAGGACACCATGCAGGAGGCCCAAAATCCTACGACCACCTAGACATGTTTTTCCCCGCCGCCTGACCCCCGATATGGCCTGCCTAGGCCGGGATCGGGAGGCAGGGAACCACCTGGCTATCCTTACCATTTTGGGGTGAGGGGTCCACTGCCGCCAACTGCCTCCCATGGGGTGACTTATTCAATCTTCGAGGTGGAATAAGTTACCCGGCCAGCCATGATGCCCCAGACATACAGGGTCACGCCTGAAACTAGCCCTGTATGTTGTGGCGCTGCACCCTGTATAGGCGGCAGCCTATAAAGAGCACTGCGTGCCAACTGTTCTTGTTAAACTGACTTTTTACCAGAGCAAATGCTGCTGGGAATTTTTAGTTGTGGTTAATAAGCAGTCCGAGTAGTTTTAGGCAATTCACAGGAAATGTATTAATTTTCTTTTGTATCATCAGACTTTAGCAAAGTAAATCTTCTTTAGAACATGAACAAGGTATAACAGAAACAATAAGGAACTCAAGTAGCTTTCTTCAGCATACAGGACTAATGCTTCAAACAGTGTTAAGCAAAACACATTTGTAATCCTTTCCTTTTGCTTTCAGCATTCAAAAACCTCAGAGCATTAATCACAGTTCTGAATTTTCTCTTTGGCTAGCAATTCAGCTTTTCCCCTTATGAAACATAAGCTGTTGAGCAATCCATTAGAAACTCTGTATCCTGCTCCAATCCAGTTAACTCTATCTCCATGTCTTCAGTTTCACCCTGAAACAGCTCTGGATCTTTATTTGCACAATCAGGTTTCAATCGTTGCATTGACTTAAACATTTCATCCCAGGGATTCCCTTTTCTCCCTTCAGGCTTCTTATATGAGCTGCACGGCTTTGCACTTCTGGGCAAGATACTCACAGGTTTCTGCTGTCTTCCCTGGCTTCTAGGAACAGTTTTCTCTCAGGCTTTCCAGAAGGATAAATCTCCCCTTCTGAATTCTCAGCAGCCTCACTGCTATCTGAGCTGTATTCTACAATTCTCCCAGAGTTTGGGTTCCTACCTTCACAAGGGCTTGCAAACTCTGTACAGCTGTCTCTGGTAGAAGAGCTGCTGTTAGAATCCCTTCTGTGCCGAAGCTCAGACTTTCTCTGCCATTCTCCAGAGCCTCTGGTCAGACTCCTCAGTCTTTCTCTCCTAGACTGTCCAATCTGCCGGGACTCTCTGGGCTTTGGCTTCTTGCCTCTCTGCCGTGACTCCCGTGTCTGCCTTGTCCAAGACTCCCGTCTTGACTCTGCTCCTTCTGTTCCTTCCTCTGCTTCTCTCCCTGCTTCTCTCTCTCTCTCTCTGCCTTTGATCCTGAGAGCTTAAATGTTTTAGTGTGAGACCCGTTTCCTTGCCCCATCCCCCCAGGTGTTTCTCATTTGCACTCTGTGCTGCCATGGAGGCAGGGTGTGGTCTGTACTCAGCACTCTCAATCATGTGGCTTTGCTCTCTAGGTGCTGATTTAAATGAATGCCTGCCTGAGCCATGCTTTAGCTCAGAAGAAAAAGTTTTAAAACCAGCCCTTTTCCTATGCTTGTCAGAAGCCTCATTACCACAACGTCTGGGGTCAGGGTTCTGCCTCTGCCCCGCCCATGCTCCTCCTCGGGCCTGCCCCCTCCTGCCCCCATCCAGAGCTCCCGCACATCTCCTGTGGATGTGCAGGGAGCTTTGTGCACAAAATCGGTCCCAAGTATTTGGCGGGGTTATATGTCCAAACCAGACGTACATTCCTACTAAATGCTAATTGGGATGACCCCCTTATATGTACAAGTATAACCTGCAAGCACCTTGACTCTTATTACTTAGCATAATACCTCCTGTCTCTAAATCCTCACACAAATCCTGTTGGTGTTCTACTTCCTAAGTCAAATTAAGTTTGCATTATGTTCAGCTATACTTGGGTTCAGATATAAAATATGTTTTAATGTTACCTGTAAACCGCCTTGCATTATGTTTTGCTATACTTATGTTCCGATGTAAAATATGTTTTAGTTTACCAGTAAACTGCCTTGACTTTAAGATAAGGTGGTATATAAAACTTCCTAAATAAATAAATACAATCTTTTTCTTTATTCAGACTTTTGATAGACTGCATGGTAGCTGCAATATACTTTACCACACTTTAGTAAACACGCCCCTTAATGCCCTAAATTAGGTGCCTAGTGTTGAATATGAATGCTAAATTTTTAATTATTTTACTTGCTCGAAATCCACCCTCTTAGCCACCCGTGTTTTATGAGTCAAATACAGTAAAATTTACTTCTAGTCCTAGACAGCCACAAACAGTTGGTGTTTTCAGGATATCCCCAATGAATACAGGTGATAGATTTGCAGACAAATATGCAAATACAAATTATATCCATTATTAGGTATATCCTAAAAACCCAACCTATTTGCAGCCCTTGAAGGACATTGGTGAATACCACTAGCCTGAAGCGATGGAGGGTTAACTGGCTTGCCCAAGGCCACAAGGAATGGTCATGGGACTAGACTCCAGTCCCTCCGGCCTGAGGTTTGGGGCCTTTTTACTAAAGTGCAGTAAGTTTTTGCACTTATTACATGTTAGGTGCAAAATCCAATGTAAAGTAAGCGAAAAACTCGTGCAGTAATTGTTGGGGACATGTCCAGCATGTCCCCTGAACTAACAGTATGAAAAGTCCTCTTACTACACAAAGTTATTTATTTATTGAACTGGTTTTTATACCACTTTGTCATATAGTCAAAGTGGTTTACATTTTAACAAATTTGGTGATTACATTACAACAGGAACATTAAACTTGGAGTATTAATTAATAAAGAAAACTTGGCTAGAGTGTAGAATATGTACAGAAGGATTAAACATTAACATTTATAGCTTGGGTTGAAGTTTGATTATGTTACAGGAGGGGGCTAGTGTGGTAATGTGACATGCTTATGCTGGGCTATGTGATGGTTCCGAAGTGTTCTAAGAACAAAAGTGTTTTTAGTTTTGTGCAGAAGTCTCTGATGCTTGTTGTAACTTTAAGGTCTTCTGGCAGGGAGTTCCATATTGCTGGTGAAGACAGCGAGAATGCCCTGTTGCATGTCGTTTGTTTACTTTTTGTTTAGTGTTGGGGGCGATAAGTTGGTTTTTACTGTTGGTCCTCCATGGGTCCATTTGGACCAGTGACTGGAATGCGTCCACAGAGATGTGGTGTAGAATTTTGAATATGATGAGTGTTTTGAATTTGATATGTGAATACATTGGGAGCCAGTGCAGTTGCTTTAGTAGGGGAGTTATGTGTTCATGCCTTAGTGCCGTTGTTATGATTCGTGCTGCCATATTTTGGGCCATCTGTAGAGGGTATATTGCATGTTTTAGGAGTCCTGGGTCTAACAGGTTGCCCTAATCCAGTATCAGTGTTATTGTTGCTTGACAGACAGGTTTTTTAAAATTTATATTTGAAAATACAAATACAAAAATCAATTAATTCAATAATAAGTAAGCATTTTACAATAACCACCCCAATTTCTCCCCTCCCCCTCTCAACCTTCCATCCACATCCTAAACTGGACAAGGAAATCCTCACTCTCATCCATGAGCCTTTTAAATAGCAATACTTCACTGCCACTCCCCTGAAAATGATGACTTCTTTCAGAACTTATTTTGCCTTCGCATATTCCCTCTGACTCTCACAGGGTCCACTCATTCATGGTTCAATGTCCTCCACTCCAAATACTCCTTCCATACTTTGGTAAATTGGGGCAAATTTCCCTGTTGTATAGCAGTGAGTCGCATCATTTTGTGTACATGTTGCAGTTTGTTCATTGCCAACTCTGTTGGAAGGGAGTCCCTCTTCCTCCACCACTCTGCTATGGTCAGTCTAGTGACAATATACAGAAACAGTCCAATCGCTATCAGCTCCCCCAATGGATTCCTCCTGATAGTTTAACAGAGCCCTAGTAGGGGATAGAGGGATCTGGCAACCCTTTATCCGGGAGGCTACTTCGAATACTTTCATCCACATAGATTGAGCTCCTGGACAATCCCACCACATTGAAGATATTTCCCTCTTTGTCCGCATCCTCTTCAGTAATCCCCATCACCTATTCTCATCCTTTGTAAACAATGGGGAATATAGTACCAGTGATAGTACACTTTGTAATTGTTCTCCATCAGATATGATGCCTGTATCCCTTTATATAATCCCTGAATTTTTTGATCCCATACCTCTTGGGTCCATTGGACCCCTAGATTAGCTTCCCATCTAACATGATGCACTGCCTTGGGGAAACTAGCTCCTCCTAGAATTTTGCACAACCTAGAGAGGGACCCTTTCATTGACTTGTTAAGAAAAACACTATCCAATTCACTGATCTTCCAATGCATCCTCTGCTTTTTGTTTTATCTCATAAAGTGGCAAACCTGGTAATATTGAAATCGATCTTAATCCCTTAGCTTATATTTTTGCTGGAGCTCCTCAAAGTGGCAGTAGCCATCGGTTCCCCAGAATTGGCCCAGCTCCCAGAGGCCCTTATCTTTCCATCTCTTATAATTCGAATCCAACAGACCCAGAGAAAATCAGGGATGTGTCTCAAGGGGGACAGCGGGTGAATCGTCCCCGGTCCCAAAATCCCCTGTCACACAGCATCCCATATTTGCAGGGTCAACCTTGTCCACAGATTGCCCACTTTGAGTCTCCTTATAGTCCCACCTCCTCCCCAAAGGAGATAAGGTAGTGGGCATGCACCCACTCCCTCTTGTTCAATCTCAACACACTCCTTCCAGGGACAAATTTGCCACGCTACTGCCACTATGTAATATCCCTTGAGATCCAAGACCCCTAGCCCCCTTTTACCCTCGACCTAACTCAATATTCTGCGCACCACCCATTGTTTTCTTATAAGACCAGATGAAATCATCCACCCCTTTCTGCCATTTCTTAAATAATTTATCAGATATCTCTATTGGCGGCATGTTAAAGAGGTACAGAAATTTAGGCGTCATTATCATTTTTACCCTATTAATTTTTCCCACCCAGGAGAGAGAGAGTTTCTTCCATTGCTGGAGATCATGCGTTATATTCTTCCACATGGGCTCAAAGTTTAAACTAAGTAGTTTAGTGGTATCAGCTGGAAGGTTCACCCCCAGGTAGCGAATGTGTGTATTGACCCACCTGAAGGGAAACTCCCTGCTTTGAACCACAGTGGCAAGAACAGTTCCAATAATGCCGATTTCCTCGCATTCATTTTGAAGCCTGAGACCTTTCCAAAGGCTCCCAATTTCTCCTCAACTGCTTTTAAAGAAATTAATGGGATAGTCACCATGAAAAGGAGATCAGCAGCGAATATGGAAATTTTGTATTGTTTTTCTCCCACTAACATACCTGCTATGTCTTCCCGAGCTTGTACCTGTTATGCTAACAGCTCCGTAGCCAGAGCAAAGTAGAGTGGGGACAGCGGCATCCCTGCCACGTTCCTCATTGCAGCCCAAATGGTGTCAAGTATGACCAATTCACCTGGACCCTAACTTGGGGATTAGTATACAATACCTGTATCCATTGTAAAAAGGAACACCCCATCCCCATCTGCTCTAATACCTGGAATAAACATGATTAAACGCCTTCTCGGAATCATCTGTTAGCATCATCTGTTAGCATGACCACCGGAGTGCATATACGGCAGGCTTGATCTATCAGACTCAAGGCCTTCCGGATTTTATCCGCACATTGCTTTCCCAGTATGAACCTCACCATTAAGGGCTGTAAACAATTAGCCAGGACTTGGGCCATGATCTTTTGGTCAAACCCCAGCAACAAAATTAGTCTATATGATCCACATAAAGTGGGGTTCTTCTCCTCTTTTAATATAATAGTTATACCTGCCTCCTGCATAATGGAGGAAGGCCACCCTCAGTCAGGGAGCAGTTGTATACCTGGGCTAGAAGCTCACCAATATGGGGATAAAAGGTTTTATAGAACTGATTTGTGAAGCCATCAAGCCCTGGAGCCTTCGATTTGGTAACACATTGATCACTTGTTGCATCTCTAAGACCGTAATTGGTTCATTCAACAAGTTCCTTTCCTTCACTGTCACTTGCAGCAAAGCACTAAGCTGAAGATACTTGTCTATTTGTGTTCCCTCAGCCTTCCATTCAGGAGAGTAGAGATCCTGGAAGAATTCTTTGACTCTCCTCCTAATCTCCTCCCATCTAGCAAATCCTTACTCTGTTTATCTTTGATTTTCCATATCCAATTACGAGTTTGGGCCTTACGAAAAGCGGAATATAAGAAGCCTCCAGGCTTTATTACCGAATTCAAAGTCTTGTTGACCTATTCTATCCATATCCATACAAATATCTTAACTGATAATCCTGGAGTTGCTCTTTAAGTAGGGACAGTTGTTGCCTAATTTTGATTTCCTTCCTTCCCTTTTTAAATTGTTGGTCCAGCTCTGCTATTTCTTGTTGAAGTTCATTGGTATCTTTCTCCCTCTGCTTCTTTTTATAGGAACCTAGGCTTATTAAATGTCTACTGTGATAGAGCTGAAGCTAGTGAAGCTATGAACTTAGAAAAAAACGCTGTTTTTCATAAAGCAACTGACTTGCAGAGGGTGCAATTACCTACCAGGACAGCTAGAGGGGGCAGGCACGAGCCTGCAGATGCTGAGCTGACACACCCAGGTACTGATGAAGCAGAAGCTAATCAGGTGCACCTGGGGAGAGGGTCAGAAAACTCAAGGGAAAAAGGGCTTTATAAGCAGGGCTCTGCAGGAAGGCTGCAGAGAGAGCCTCGGCAAGAGAGAGAGAGCTCTGGCTAGAGGGAGAGCCATAGCTGCCGAGAGAGCCATGCCTAGAGAGAGAGCCATGCCTAGAGAGAGGCCTACGCATAGAGAGAAGCTCTGAGAAAGGATCTGGAAAGGAACCCAAGGATACTGGGAAGAAAAGACCTGATAGAGGAACCTCCTTTACTGCAAGGCAGAGGAGCTGGGAATCCTTACGTGGTAGAGCTAAGCTCCAGGGAGGACAAACCCAGCCCAGAGAACTCAAAGAAACAGTCTTCAGAGAAGACGGTATCAGAAGGAGGGTGCCTGATAGGGGGAATACCAGTGGCACAGACTTCAAGGAGCCAAGGTACAGTGATACTTTATTTCTCACAAAGAAGCCAGGTCCTAGAAAGACTTATAACTCAGATAGCAATAGTGAGAGGAAAGGAAGCTGGCAGAAGTTTTGGAAACCACTACAAAGAAGCATAGGAACAAGACATACCACTTGTTTGCAAAACCCAGAACTGCCAGGCTGGAAACTAGGGAAGAGAACTTCTGAACTGCAAACTATTTCAGCCAGGGAAAGCTCAGGTGTAGAAGAAAGCACGGCTGAGCTGGAACCCATGCAGATTGAGCTTGGGGAACCAGAGCCGTTGATGCCTGAAGAACAAATGGACTGTTCGATGTCTATTGCTGAAAGCCTAGAGTCTCTCCCAGAGCTGTAATTACCAGAACATGCTTTAACAATATCTTTTGACTGTGTTGAGCTAAAGAAGAGCTTGTTTATTTGTTTTACTACAGTGTTGAAAACCCTATGTATTTTTACAAGGAACTGTGAAGCTCTCATAACAGTTTTCTTGCTCTGTACTTACTTTGGCATAAACCTGAAAATAAGGTAAATTCTACTTTTGGTTTTCTTAGCGAACCTTAGTGCTAAAGGGGAATAAAAGCCTTTTGTTTGACCCTACACAAGGTGTACACAACTCATTTCTTAAGAAGGAGGACTACAAGGACCATGATCCCTCTGGTCCAAAAAGGTTTCCTACTTCTACAAAATAATTAAAATGTTCACCTCATTTATTTTATTTATTAATTTTATTTAGACAGTTTTTGTATACCGCCTTATCCTTCAATCAAAGCAGTCACAACACAATTGGGGGATACATTTAACATGCGGGGATATGAGACACATACACTAATACTTACAGGGAACATGGGCTATGGAGGGTTAAGTGGCTTGCCCAATACCACAAGGAGCATCTGTGGGACTAGAAACCTCCGTCCTTCCGGCCCAAGGTTGCTGTCCTCTAGTGGGATTTGAACCCCCGACCTTCCGGCCTGAAGTACCTTGCCCCAACCACTAGGCTACTTCTCCACTCCACCTTGTCCCTTCAACAAGCTACCAGCAGGGGGCGTGGTGACACTACATATAACCACCTTCAGGCAGTCCCATATTGTCCCTGAGGAGCACGCCCCATTATCATTCTCCTTCAGGTAATGGTCAATGACACTCCTCAGTTTACTACATATCTCTTTGTCCTCTAACAGGGAATTGTTTAGTCTCCAGGTTCTCCGTGGGTGGCTAGCTTGTGTCATTTCAACCCTAGTGCATACTGGAGAGTGATCTGACCATGTTTGGTCGGCTATCCAGTTCAGGGTTAGTCCTCTCAGCAAGCTTTGAAAGACCCATATATAATCAAGTTTTGAGTAAGTTAAGTAAACCATTGAGTAATAAGTATAATTCCTTTCACTTTTATGGAGTTGAGAACACCCATCTATCAAATTAAAGTTTTTGGTCTAGACCCTCAGGCTCTGATGATTAACACTTTTCCCCAAGTTATTCCCCTTAGATGTGTCAACTCTGGGGTTGATGACTAAATTAAAGTCCCCATTGATCACTAGATCCCCTTCACAAAACTCCCCATCACTGTAGTCAGTTTATCACAGAACTTCCCCTGGTTGGTACTGGGACCATAAATATTCCCTTCCTATCATAACTGTCTGCCCTTCCAACGAGATCTTAATTAATAAATAACATCCTTTTCGATCTCGAAAGACATAAAGGAGTTGAAAAGGTAAGTCATTGGACATAGCAATGGCCACCCCACCTCTCTTTTTCTGGACCCTGTTGGAGGGAAACCAAACATGCTTGTGCTTAGGAAGTACCACCTGCCCCCTCATCTCTCAACAGTGAATCTCCTGGATACATGCGATCTGAACCCTTAACCTTAACAGTTCTTTTGCTAGGAGACTACGTTTCAGTGGGGAGTTTAAGTCTCTAACATTTAGCGTACATATTGTAATTGGTAGGATCTTGGCAATGGCAAGTACTTCTCCCCTGTAGCCCTGTCCAGTACCTCCCTTCCCCCCCAATCCCCCTACTCAGATCAACCAGGACTTCCATCTACATCTCGCCCCCAGACTCCCTCTACATCATAACATATCCCTCGCTTCTTTAACCCACTGAAGCCCATTACCGAAAAACCCACTCCCCACCAAACATCACCTTAATGCCCTACAGCCTCAACACTTAAACAAAAAACAAGACCAAAATGTTCTCAGGTGGTTCTTCTCCCCTCCGTGCTTGTTTTCTCCCCTTGGTGTTGGAGGCGCCATCCTCCTTTCTGCAACTGCTCCCATCTGGGCCGAGTCTCTCCCCGCTGTTTCAATGTTTCTGGTCTGCTTACCCTTTCCGGGAAGGGGGATAAATTGTTCCATCCCAAGTCTTTTAGGACATTGAGCGCCTCAGCTAGTGTTAAGGCTTTAAAGGAACGGCCCTCCACAGTAAATTGTAGGCCGTCTGGGTAGAGTCATCTGTATCTGACATTCTCCTCCTGTAGGTGCTGGGTCACTCCTCAAAACTCTCACCTTTGCTGCATCGTTCCCACAGAGGTCCATATAATGTTCAATTTCGGCACTTTCCCAAGTATATGTCCACAATTTTCTCACCACCTGAACTATAATTTCTTTCGTTGAATACTCATGAAAGCATACCAAGACATCTCACGGTTTCCCTCCTACCGGTTGCCCCTGCACTCTGTTGGTTCTATCAATTTTATAGCATAACATGGGGAAGTCCAGTTTTGTGGCCTGCACTATCACTCTGCAGATTTGTTAAGATACAGCCACTTAAACAGCAGGCGCAGGATTCTCTGGCAGGCCCCATATCCGGATATTGCACCTACGGGACCTGTTTTCTAAGTCTTCTGTTTTAAACGATAATGTCTTTTACGTTTCATTGTGGCCTGAAACTAGGCAGTCCAGCTCCGTAGCATTCTCTCCATACTCCTCCATTTGCATTGCCACATCCTCCACACATTGGCCCATGTCGTGTAACTATGAGTGCATATCCGCCATCCAGGTCATAACATCATTCTTTACCCCTTGTTGTCCTCCTTTAGCTCTGTGAATCATTGGCACATTTCTTGCTGGAGGGAGGTAAGATCTGCCACATCTGGGCTTTCTCCATGCTCTTTGGTAGCACTGGGTTGTGCTCCACTCCCTTTTTCACTGCCCATTTTCTGGCCCACTCCTCCACCACTCGCCGCTATACTGGCTTTGAATGCAAACACCTTCAAATCCGTCCCACCTTTCTTCGTTGAGGTCGCCATTGGCTTAGATGTGGGTCAGTTGGTAGTTTGCCCCTATCACATACATTTCTTGAGGGATTAGTGAAAAAACAGCTGGGAGCTGTTGACTTAAGCAGCCATCTCAGGGCGTGACATCACCGGAAGTCTGACAAACAGTTCTGAAGTCTTTTTGGCTGAATAGGGGTTTGAGGTTTTGTATAATCTTCATTTTGTAATAAGTTCTTGTGGTTTTGCTTATGTGTGATTGTAGATTAAGGTTTTGGTCCAGTATGACTCCCAGGTATATTACCTCCTGCTTCACTGTTAAGTTTTGATGGGAAATACTTATAGGGGATGAATGTTTTGTTCCTAGTGATACGGAATACCTCTGTTTTTTTAAAAGTATGTTTAGATTATGCTGGTTTAACCATTTTGTCATTGCCGCAGGCATTCAGTTATATTTGTGTAGCCAGGCTTGTTTGTATTGAAAGGCATCTATGTTTCTATATCATAATGTCATCTGTCTATATATTGTATAACACATTATAGTTTCTGATTATTGCACACAGAGTTTGGAGATATAGATTAAATAAGCAAAGAGGAAAGGGATGAACTTTGGGGATCCCTTGATGTTGTCCAAATGGTTTTGACATGTGTGAGCCAATTCTGTCCTGTTGTTGTCAGAGATTTATGTATGAGTGGTGCCATTTGAGAGTGGAGTTGTTAGTGTGTCTGTCTTAGGAGTAATAAACGATGGTTGACTATATAGAAGGCTGCTGATATGTTGAGAAAGATTAATATGAAGCCTTGTTTAATACTGTCTTTACCCCTTATGATTTTGTCAAGAAGGGATGTGAATAAAGTTTCCATGCCGTGACTGGGTTTGAAGTGAGCATAGCAGCAGGTGCTTATCATGGTCTAGCCGTGTATGCACAGGGGCTGGAAAATGGGTTAAGCGAACAAGACAAGTTGAGACTTCCTTATCCATGTAGGCCTCCCCACTGGTAGGCAGGCAGGTGGAATGGCAAGTAGGCATGAACCCGTGTATCCCCCACCCATCTTAACCATGCATGGATGACACCATCATGCAGGCCCGCGAGGTGCCTGTACAGAAGCCCTCTGTAGCTTGGAGAGTCGACAACAGCAAAATGGCAGCGAGATGAACTGCAGACCTTTCCCCCAATGAGTCTGAGGCTCTCAGCTGTGCTGTACTTAGGTATAAGGGGGTCCTATACCCCAGGGGAGGCTGTTGTCCTAACCTGCGTCTCGCAATGGTGATTTGGAGGGCCGTCAAGCTCTGCCTGCATAGGTAAGAAGAGCTGCACGTGCATGGAAAGGGGGGGGGGGCTGAGCAACATGACAGCCCAGACGCACCCTGAATAGCCCAGGTATGTTTGGCCCAGGAGAAAGGGCTGTTAGGCCAAGACACACGCCAGTGACTGCACCAATCATAGGAGAAAAGGTGACAATGGGGTGACAGGCTATGCATGCTATAGCTACCATCCCTGGCTGCCCACCATGGAAGGCATGTCCAGACACAGCAGGTGGGGTGGCTGCTGCACCCCCTGGTGGCGGATGGCAGCCATACCACAGGGCTGGCATTGTAAATGCACTGTCCTGTGTATGAAGAGCTGGGAGTCAGGATGCCTGCCCCAAGGGAACCTGCTTGGCTGCAGAGATGTCTCAGACATGCACCTGTACCCCCAGCCCCCGTGATCCCTGGCTATGGCTTGTAGGGGGCCAATGTCAGCACCTGCATATGTGCTGTCAGTATGGGTGAGGTAAGGCACAGAATGGTGGCACAGGGGCACATGCCAGCAGCATTGTGCACAGATGCCCACAGTGCACCCACTGGCACCACCTTCTGTGGGAGGCTGTGGTCCTGGGGGGTGCTGAGGACGGCAGGCCACAGATGCCCATGGATAGGGGGAGTACAGTGCAGGATGGATGTGGGCATCGGGGAAGGCATGTAGTGTGCAATGTAGGATGGCACACATGTGGCCTCAGGGTGGGTTCCACAATGCATGCGTATCTTCACCTACATGGCCTGGAGATGTGCCGGTCCCATGCCATGGCCATGCAGGTGCGGATATCTAACCTCCCCCTCCCCTCCCTCTTCCTTGACAGCCAGTTTGAGGGAGGAGTCATCAAGCTCTGGTGCGCCACAGGCCCCCAGGTGGCAGACCTGCTGCAGCACATCCATCCCAACCAGCATCCCTGTCCAGCACAAGCAGTACCGACCCCGAGGATGGGGAGACCAACGCCTCAGCTACAGAGAACAGCTCCACTAAGAGACATTGCAGCGAGGGGTCCACAGTGCAGCAGCAGGAGAGGAGTCCAAGGAGGGGGAGGGCTCAGAGAGCAAGAGGCAGGAAGGGGAATCTGAAGGGGATGGTAGTTTAGAGGGCAAGGGGCAAGAAGAAGAGTCTGAGAGGGAGAGTGGCTCAGAGGGGGAGGGGCAGGAAGGGGAAGCAGAGGGGGAGGGTGGGGATATGCAGCTACCTGCCAAGTGCTGCAGGTATGGCAATGTGATGCAACCAGGAGCCAGCAGGCACCCAAGCAGAGGGACCAGTGGAGGGACAGCAGACTCTGACTGATCCCTGCCCCCCTCACAGCCATGCCTGGACATGCCCATCCCAGGGGCTATGGGGCATCCTCTGGGCATGGACAGGAGCATGCATGATGCACTCCAGACCCATGGGCAGCACTCCATGTCAGTGGGCCCCCACATCCACTCTCCAGCCCCCCTGCGCACACCATGGTAGACTCACACCAGGCATCACTGTGCCACTGCTGAGCAGGCAGCATGCAGACTGGTCTCTGGCCACTCTAGTGGCAGAGATACATCTCCTCAGGGGGGATGTGCAAACAGCAATCCAGGCACTTTCCATGTGCCTGGATACCCTCGCTGATGTCTTGATGGGCCACAGGCAGGGCTCCCCTACACCACATGTGCTCCCCCATGGCAGGTATTGTCCCTCTCCTGGCTGTGATGGGCAGGTATGCTTTGACGAGGGCATGGGTGCCCATTGTCCCCTTAGCTGTGGGGATTGCTGTCACTGTTTAAAGAAGATATGTTGCCATGCTGGCTATGCTGCAGCCTTGTAAATAAACATTCCCATCTTTTGCAATCCCAGTATATTGTCAGATTTGTGGGGGCAGAGCTGTTTGTATGCATGTGTGGTGTTGGGGTCTGTGGGATGGGGCACTGGTGTTCTAGGCATTGAGGGGTGTTTGCCATGTGGGTACAGTCCCTGCATGGGTATGGCATAGAGGCACTACCCGCACAGCACTGCCCTGTGTGGGGAGTGCCACCGCACCATACCAGGCATACACATGCAGAGCTTCCTCATCAGCCAGTTTGCACAGGTAGTGCATAAGTTGCATACCCATGCAAAACAGGGCGAGCCAGCACCACCATACCTGTGCAGAGCATGTGCACGCCATCACCATTCGCCACAAGTGTGTCGAGGTGGTGGCACACACACAGCAAGCACCCTGGCCTGGGAAGGCACTCCTCATGCTGTGTCACCCATGGCCACTACTGTGCTGTCTGGCCTACCTGTGTGTTGCTGTCTGGGCGTCCATTCATGCATATGCCTCCACGATGTGGTATATGGCCCCTGCATTCTATGGCAGATAGCTGTTAGGCAGATTCTCATACCAACGGCACACAGGAATCTACATGGGTAGGGATATGGTTTTGGATGGGGCATGGTGTGGTTGCATATCATATCTATGTGTAAGAGGGCCTACATGGGTAGCATGATCCAGCCATAGTGCCTGAACATACAGCATGATGGCAGAGACAGAGCGGAAAGAGCAAGAGAGGACCAGGAAGGCCAACTTCACACCCTCAGAGACCTCTATGGCCCTGGGGCTCATCATACAGCATCACGCAGCAATCTTTGTGGCAGAGGATGCCAGCACACAGATAAACAGTCAGATACACTAAGGAAACAACTAAAAGAGCCTTCAGTATCCATGCCCCAATAACCTGGAATGCCCTCCCACCAGAACTGAGAGCTATAACCAGCCTAACACAATTCAGAAAAAGCCTCAAACACTACCTCTTCCTAAGCTATTTCCCAATCTAATCTTTGCACATGAAAATACTACAGACACTTTTTCTGACCAAGACATTCCCCAAACGATATCAAATGTGACTAATGTATTTGAATTTTCTGTAAATAGTTAGTTAGCCTATATAGTTTACCATTTTAATCCCAAGTTCAAAAACCCCGTTACTTGTAAAATGCACTACAGTTCCCTGTATGTATATGTTTGTTCCATGTAAACCGTGCTGATGACAATAGTGCGGTATATAAGAGATGTTAAATAAATAAAAATAAATAAATAAATAAATAAAAATGATAGGCAGGTTAGTGCCATTTACCACCACAACAGGGATGTGGAGGACAAAGAAAAAGTGGCGGATGGTACGGCAGGCTGCAAAGGAGAGGAGAGATAGCAACAAGCAGCTGCCATCTGTGCACCAGCACAAACTCACCTCCCTGGAGAACAGGTGCTGCAGTTCATGGAGGAGATCTCTATTGTAGAGGTCATGGGCTTTGACAGCTCCACCCCGGCACACAGGAGGGTGAGTAGGGGTTGCCACATGGCCTGGGTGGCACCATAGGGGCTATGTCTGTGCCCACACCATAGTGCTGCCTGCTGAGGACCTGCCCATCTGTCTGATGTTGCTTGGGTGATATGGGGGCTGGGGGCAGTGGTGGTTGAGGAACCCCCTGATTGTCGCTTTGTAAGCATGGTGCCACCCTATAGGCCAACATTGTAACCCATGGCACCAATTATTGGCGCCTTTGCTTTCCCACAGACCTCATAGGGACCCAACACATACAGCCAGGACCAGATGTGTCGAAGGTAGCCTCACCACCTGCAGAGGATGCGGCTGGTGCACAGCTGGAATGCAGCACATCCACAGGGGGCAGTGTGCATGCCAGGGCAGAGGGGCAGTTCAGTCTGACATCAAGGCTGGTTAGGCAGTTTGGAGCAGTCCGGTGCAACATCAAGCGATGAGGAGCAGGACGGGGCATCTGCCAGGGCTGTGGAGATCGGGATGGATAATGCATCACTGGCAGAGCTTGAGTTCCTCAACCTCGATAATCTGTGGATGCTTATGCCACAGATGCGGACCAGGGACATGTCTGCTGACATGCACAGAGGGCATCCAGGATGAGCTGCATAGTATCCGGCAGGACCAGCAGGTTGCAGAACAGAGAGGAGAGCAGAGCAAAAAGAATGGCGGGACCACAGATTGCATGTGGAGCGTTACCGGGACAAGCATTTGTGTGTTATGTGGAAGATGGCAGCATACCAGGCAACTATTTCTGGCTTGCTGAGCAGTTTGGTGGGCATAATGCAGGCCATGGAGGCGGAAGCAAGGGGTGCATGTGCACCTGCACAGACACCTGGTAGTCCTGAACTGTGTGCAGGGGCCTACCCCTCTGGGGAGGGAGATGACACTGCCAGTACATCATCAGACATTGCTCCACTGTGCCGCAGTACACATGTCAACAAGTGCCCATGGCAGGCTTGAAACACAGGGGTAGGGGATACCTTTGGTGGGAAATGGGCACACAGAACACAACGGCAGTGGGGGTACTTTATTGGTGATTATACATAGCATAATGGGATGAGAGTGTGTAGTGGCCACTTCAAAAGCTGTCCCTTATCAGCCACGCATGATGTGCCAGTGTCTGGGACTGCTGCTCCCAGCCAGGGTGCCATTCCCATCCTTTGCATCAGCAATCTTCCATTCTTCCACAGCCTGTCTCCATGCATGCATGCAAGGTTATGTAATATGCAGCAGGCTGAAAATATCTGGCATATGTGCTCTGGGCTATAGAGGAGCTCCCCACCACTCCTGTCGATGCACTGGATTGTTCTCTCCACCACTGCCAGGGTCTGCTGATGGGCAGCAGTGTAGCACGCTCCTCCTGACGGCTCTTGGGGTGGCATACCGGTGTCAGCAGCCATGCCCTCAGCAAGTATCCATGGTCGCCTGTGGGGGCAATGAGAGATGTGCACATACGCATGGGACATGTGTTGGGTGGGAATGTGGGATGCGACAGATGACAAAATAGACCATATAGCAGCAGGGTGGGGTGCAATATTAGTTATGCAGTGGGCATCACATATGCTTTCACTCACCGAGCAGCCATCCATCTCCGAGCTGTCCTCCAGCTGCTGTCTGCCCCAGGCTGGACTGGGTAAGGGCCAAGGCATCATGGCATGACACAGGATAGTGGGCATACACATCTGTTATGGTCATGTTGGCAACCACAAAGACCTGCATGTTCATCAATGTGTGGCCATGCAGATTATAATATACCCTCTTCTCTATCTGTGGAGTGCGCAGTGCAAAGTGGTTGCAGTCTATACTTCCCAGGACAGTTCCAAACATTATAAAAGGCCTGCATGGTCTCATGCCACTCCTGCTGGGTCCATGGAAAGGCGAAGAGGTAACGCATTCTCCGCAACAGGGCCTTGGTGAAAGCATGCTTCGGTCTTTACTGAGGAAGATGTAGGGATGTTACCCATGACTGAAATGGTATTTAAAGGTGTGGAAGAATTGAAGGAAATATTGATACATCGGGAAGATGTATTACAACTATTAGATAAACTGAAGAGTAGTAAATCACCTGGGCCGGATGGTAAACATTCAAGGGTGTTGAAAGAACTGAAATATAAGATGGCAGACCTGCTATTAGTAATCTGTGAATTTTCATTAAAATCATCTGTAATACCTGAAGATTGGAGGATTGCCAATGTAACGCCAATTTTTAAAAAGGGTTCCAGGGGTGATCCGGAAAACTACAGACTGGTGAGCATGACGTCAGTACTGGGAAAAATGGTAGAAACCATCATAAAGAACAAAATTACTCAGCAAGTAGACAGTCATGGCCTAATGGGAGACAGCCAACATGGCTTCAGACAAGGAAGATCTTGTCTTACTAATCTGTTATTTTTTTTGAAGGTGTCAATAAACAGGTGGACAAAGGTGAGTCGGTTGATATAGTGTATCTGGACTTTCAGAAAGCTTTTGACAAGGTCTGTCATCAGAGACTTTTTGCAAAACTAAAGAGCCATGGGATAGGAGGCAGTGTACTATTGTGGATCAGGAACTGGTTAAATGATAGAAAGCAGAGGGTAGGGCTAAATGGCCAATTTTCCCAATGGAGAAAGGTGAATAGTGGTATACCCAAGGGATCCGTGCTGGGTCCGCTGCTTTTTAACATATTCATAAATGACCTGGAACAGGGAATAACAAGTGAGGTTATCAAATTTGCAGATGACACAAAACTATTTAAAGTTGTTAAAACCCAAGAGGATTGTGGAAAATTGCAAGAGGATCTTGATAAATTGGAAGACTGGGCATCAAAATGGCAGATGAAATTTAATGTGGACAAGTGCAAAGTTATGCACCTGGGGAAGAACAACCCAAACTATGGTTACACGATGCAATGTTCCACATTAGGAACCACCACCCAGGAAAAAGATTTAGGCGTCATTGTGGATAACATGTTAAAACCATCGCCCATTGTGCAGCGGCAGCCAAGAGAGCAAATAGAATGCTAGGTATCATAAGGAAAGGAATGGAAAATAAAACAAAAGATATTATAATGCCTCTATATCGTTCCATGGTGAGACCACACCTTGAATATTGTGTGCAATTCTGGTCGCCGTATCTTAAAAAGGATATAGCGTTATTAGAAAAGGTTCAGAGAAGAGCCACCAAAATGGTAAAGGGGATGGAAAGATACTCCTATGAAGAAAGGCTAAAAAGGTTAGGGCTCTTTAACCTGGAAAAGAGACGGCTGAGGGGAGATATGATAGAAGTCTATAAATTAATGAACAGAGTGGAACGGGTAAATGTAGATCGATTGTTTATGTATACAGAATATAGAAAGACTAGGGGACATGCAATGAAGCTACAGGGTAAAATAAAAGAAAATATTTTTTCAGTCAACGTGTAATCAAACTCTGGAATTTGTTACCGGAGGATGTAGTAAAGGCTGTTACTGTAGCTGGGTTTAAAAAAGGTTTGGACAAGTTCCTGGAGGAAAGGTCCATAAACCATTACTAAGAAGGGACACAGGATATCAATGCTTGACCCAGTACAAGCATTGTGGAACCTGTGTCTTTTGGGGAACTGCTAGGTACGTATGACCTAGATTGGCCACTGTTGGAAACAGGATACTGGGCTTGATGGACCTTGGTCTGACCCAGTATGGCATATCTTATGTTGCCAGTAAAATGCGTGATCCTAATACTTGCCCCCAACACATGCTGGAAGCTGTCAGTTGCCAGGTAACCCAGGGCTGTGGTCACCTTCATTGCCACCCGGAGGACTTGGCTTCTGGTGGTGGAGGCCTGCAGGTGGCACAGCTTCATTATTGTTGCCCTATCCAGTCTGTACCTCTGGTAGTCCTCCTCCGTCAATTATAGGCAGCCTACCCTGGGCCTGTGTACATGTGAAGCACGGTATCTCCATCCCTGCTGCTGTGCCACCACCTGCTGTTCTCTCCACATCACCTGCTGCCTCCTCCGTTCTGCATGGGCACGACCGCAGCGTTTCCACCTCTGGAACACCATGTGCATGGCTCACATGGCTTCTCAGCCATTCAAACAACGTTGTTACTCTGCACGGGTTGGGTACATATTTGGATACGCTCTCTCCTTGCTGTACTGTACACTGCAATGCCACTACAGGGGTTACACGCACACCTCTCGCTCTTAGGGGCCAGAAAACATTGCATTGACTTTCCACCATTAGGGATTCCAGGTCAGGAACTTTATCGGATAGGCTTCAAGCATTTCTGCTCATTGCTTTCCAGCATTTGTTGACTGGCTTGCCTGTATTTTGCCTGTATTTTGTTTTACATGCCTCTTCTCACTTGGCACTGATGTGTGGGTTAATACTGCGGTTGTTTCCAATGTTATTATGTTTTTGCTGGGAATGACGTCATGAACTTGTTCTTTTCCATCCATCACCCCTTTTCCCTAGTTTAAATGCCTCTCCACATAATGCCTGAATTTTTCACTTAGGATCCTTTCCCTGCAACAGAGATGAATGCACATTCCTAGGCTTTACTTGTCAAAGCAATGCTTGTCAAAACAATGCTCAAAATGCCACCCCCAGATATCTGCCACCCTAAGAATGTGCTTGCTTAGCTGATAGCTAAGTACTGGCCCTACAAACAATTCTCCCCATCTCCCAAACTCCTATTCGTATTTGAACTTAATTTACCCACATTTGTGAGTTATCTTCCTCCAGTGTCGTTATGCTCATGTAACCCCTCTTCTCAAGTCACTTCACTGGTTCCCTATCCATTTCCACATCCAGTTGAACCTTCTCCTACTGACCTACAAAAGCGCATTCATTCTGCAGCTCCTCACTACCTTTTCTCTCTTATCTCACTCTACACCCTTCCTCTGGCATACCCCTTTTATCTGTTCCCTTCTCTGCTGCTGCCAACTGCAGACTTCATTCATTCCACCTTGCTGCTCCAAAAGCCTAGAACAAACTACCTAAATCTGTTTGTCAGGCTCCGTCTCTAGTTCTATTCAAATCCAGGCTAAAAAAACACCTCTTCAAGGCTGCTTTTGGATCCCAATGCCCCTCACTTTCTTGTTAACCACTTGTGTGTATCTTACCATACTCTGGGTTCCCAGTTTTGTGGTGTTAGTCTTGATTAGCTTGTAAGCTCTGATGAGCAGGGACTGTCTCTTACATTTATATTTACAGCGTTGCATATGCCTTGTAGCGCTATACAAATGATAAGCAGCAGTAATTTAAAAAAAGCCATTCCAAGACCCTACATATCTCAGAAGATATAAAACCCTCCACTCTGAACTGCATAGAACCTTATCACCTTGACTACAATGAATGCAATTTTCAAATGGATCTAACTACGTAATTTCATCAGGATGAAAATGGTCCCACACAGAGTGATTTTTGACTATTCAAAATGGCCATTTTTGGAAGAGTAAACTACACAAACATTTTGAATTTTCAAATATACACACACAATTGTTTCCATGCAATTCTAGCAAGGGTAATTTGTCCTGAAAAATTTGCTACAGTTATGGGAGTACAAAAGTATTTGTGTTTCTTTTCCACTGGCTGACTTAGGACCCTTAGCAATAGCTATTCCCAATGAGCCCAATTCTATAATGTGCACATCTAGCCAGCAGAAACATCTAAAGTGAAAATGGGCATGTAATATACACAATTCCAAAACGGGCGAGATGGACACGCACACAATTCTGGAATCAGGGAGATATACTTTTCTGGTACGGCACGAACAATATGCCCACACTGCTACATATAATGGGACAGGGTAAATGCAGCAAACAGCCTGTACATCCCCGTGCTTGCTGTAATCTGAAAAGATAGACGTTTGCGATGCTTCCTATCTCCGTGTGGCCACACCTCCACTGGTAAAACATACATCTCCTAAGCTGATGCAAACACTGACAGTGTTGTGCTCATGCAAACACCACATTAATACTAATGAAACAGATACAGTCGTGCAACCCAGACTATATATATTACTTCTGTTGCATGCCCATAAGGTTATTTAAGTGCACCAATACTATTGTAAAAGCAAGTGGAAAGCAAGATGAAGAAAAACATACATGGCATGTGATGAACACTTTATTCTTTCAGTGGTCATCGCTGAAAACAGTATTTGCAATGCTAAGAACAGGCCAGGAAAAAATGAAATGGGTCTATACAGCTGCATGTCAAAACATATCCCTGTCATTCATAGGAAACCATCAGAATGAGACAGACCATGCAGCAGAAACGCATGCCCAAAAGCACCATCATCTGTCCTGGCAAACGTGCAGAATGCTAGAGACCTCTGATGGTGCATTTGGATATGCATTAGTGCTGTCTGCACTGCAGAATGCCCCCACTCCGAAAGTCCCCCATCATTGATAGGGACATACCCTGCTATGTTGCTTCAGAGCAGCTATGCAGAAGTTACTGCCCATTCACATTGGCACCTAGTGATGCTGCGGTCAGCTCTATGGTCTAGTACACAAGGGCCTCCCCTGCAGCCCTCGTATCACATACACACACACACTCTTGCCTGTGGTCACAAATAACATACCCCTGCCAAAACCATGCCCTGCACCTATAAACAACTGCTGGTAAAACATAATAGAAGGGCGTCTCAGGACCACATTTCTCAGCCAAACATGCTTCTGCTCCATACTAACTCACATACCAGCCCTACATCTACATTCCTGTTTATCTGAACACTGGAATTGTTAGGGAAGCCTAGAATAGCCCCTTTAACACAAACAGCAAATGCCAGCATAGGCAAGAAGATTATTGCAGTGCTTTATATTTCTGTGGGGGTGTTTTTTATGGTTACTTCACCTTATGCTTTAACTCTGCATCTTGTGCTCTCCCAGACAGCAGACACACCAGTTCAATTCAGACTTGTTACTGCCATTCATCTCTAAGGGACACACGTTGAGGATCAGAGCAGAAAATCTTCTAAGTTCTGGCCTTATTCCACATTGCCAGTGGTATAAAGTAGACGTCTGCAGGATACACTCAGGATGTAAATGGGCCTTTCCTGAATATGCTTTATATATCTCCATGGCTTGCCACACCCCCGTTCTGCCCCCTCCCGCCCACGTTCCGAGATCCCCGTTTTAGTGCCGTGTATATGCAGGGCTGTGTGGTTTCAGAATGCGGGTCTAGACGTTTTCATGAAGAAAACATCTATCCCACACATCCAGGCGGCCTATTTGCTTTTAAGAATGACCCCCAATGTGCATAACCTTTACTGTGTTTCCTGACATGCAGTCACTTTTTAGAAATTACCAGCATCAGGAATTGTGTGGAAGAAATATAGTGAGTACGCTAAAATATAGCGAGCATACTATCACTGTGGTGACACCACAAAGAAAAAGCCGAAAGCCAAAAAAAGAGAAAGCTAGCCTCATACTGAGTCATTTAAATATGCTCAAAAGTACTTATAAAGCCCTATTCTAGAAAGTTCAAAATAAAAATAAAAATCTTGATTTAATGAGGGAAAAGATGATTAATTATAATGAACTAACAGAAAATATTCAACAATAGTTTGCAAAGGCTCAATACAAAAATTTAAGCATTTCTGATCAAGTTATATACGTCAATGAATCCCTAAATAAACAAAAGCTGATACAACTTCTACATGGTACAAAATCAAACTCAACATCTTCCAGAAATTTTAATGCATAATTGCTACATATTCGCTGATTTGAACAGATTGAAAATAAAAAAAAGTGAGTAAGTGTGGCAAAGGTTTGGACAGACCTCCAGTTCATTAATTAAATTCTTTAAAAAAAAGGTGTTGATAAAAGCCAAAAGTCTTCAATTAATCAGCTGAAAACAATTCTACAGTTGAATAAATACTTTGACCCTTCAAATCTCTCAGCTTGTAGCTGTTATTCTGTCTACTTTCAATAACTATGGGCTCTTCTAAGCAACTGTCTGAGAATTTCAAAGTGAAGACCATTCACTCTTAAAAAGCAGAGGAAAGCTGTACAAAATAATCACTACATATTTTCAGCTACAATGTCAGAAACATTGTTAAAATACGGCAGTTATATGTAACAGCTACAGTCAAGGCAAGAGCTGAAATATTAAGAAAAATCTCTGACAGAACTGCGTGAAAACTGGTCAGATCTATAAAACAGAAACTGGAAATCACTGTAAAATGCTTGAGGGACTCTGGAGTAGCTGCCCACAGGTCCACAATACAGCATTGCTTTCTCAGCAATGATTTGTATGGGAGAATTGTCAGAGAGAAACCTTTTCTATGATCACATCACAAACATTGTCTAAAGTATGTAAAAGAAAACCTCAAGCAGTCTGAATTTTTTTGGAACAAAATACTTCGGAATGATGAAACTGTTTAGCCACAAGCACATGTGATACGCTTGGGGGAATGTCTAATAAACTATGTTAATTTTGGCTGCTAACAGTGTGTTAACAGCCAAAACTGCACAGTAAGCAGAAAAAATCTGCAATATTTGCAGGGGGCATTCCTGGGGAAGGCCCTGCTGATACCGCAGAAGACTGGATTTCTCCTGGAGACCCTGTGTTACCTGCCTCAGCAGATTTCATTGGAAAAATCCCACAGTTCCTGCCAAAGCAGGTACTGTGGATCCCCACAGTAAATCCAGGGGGAGGGATGGTAGTAATCGGGTGCAGAGAGCTGTCAGTAGCTCTGTTCCCCAATCACTACCATGCACTTCCAACTGCTATGATCAGGCCTCCCCCCTCCACAGAATTGTCCATATCATGGTGCTGTGATCTGCAGCACCAACAATCTGAAGTAAAATAGTGGTGGCCTCCCTGCAGCACCAATCCCCCCCTAGACAGCTGACACCCATTGGCAGCTGCCCAAGGAGGATCAGTGCACCCCCAACTGAAAAAGTATCCAATTTAGCCAGTTGGGCTAAGCTCCCTCCCTCCATTCCCCCCAATCAAGTAGTAAAAGGGTGGGAGGCCTCACGGCCCCCGTCCCTCCTCCCAGATATTTAAAATAAAAAAGCCTAGCAAGCTATCCAGCAAAAAGGAGGTTATTGTCCCCTGACCCCCTCCATCCCCCAGACATATACCTCATGGTAACCTGGTAGTGTAGAGGAAGAACGGGATAGAAGGGCTCCTGCCCCATCATGTGGCCAAAACAAAATGGCCACCATCATGAGGTGCTGACCTCTAGCCTCACATTAAGGGCAGCACTGCAAGATTGCAGTCATTTTTGGTAGGGCCTTTGAAGAAAACCATAGCATGATAGCTGAAATATCTGTTCCGCTTATCAACACTCAGCATGACCCAGAAAACTATGAAGATCATTATACTAGCAGTAGAAGCCTAAGAGAACATCATATTTCTGTTTTGATATGGGCATGTTTTATATCCTTGAGGAAACTTCTCTATAAGGAATACATTAGATCAAAAAGATATAAAAACTGTTAGACAAACTCATGCTTAGTCATTTAGACTATTGTAATTCTCTCTTTATTGGTTTAAATCTGTCCTCAAAGAAATCAGAGGTCATACAGAACACACTCATTTGAATACTTTTTAATGCTCATAGATATGACCATATTTCACATTTCTTTTATGGAATATCATTGGCTTCCTGTTTTTTTTTTTATAGAATAAGGTATGTTATTGGTTTTGATCCATAAAATTTTCTATTCAGAAACTCCTCCCTATCACCCAACAATGTCCTAGCTCTCTTTTGAGCAACCTTATAGGTCATTCCTTCATCTAACCTCATTTGTTATGTGGGTCATTTTAGAAGCACTATTCATGCTCTGGATGTCCGAAAATGGGCTTAGAGTTGTCAAAGCAGAGAGATCGCCAGAATCATTTTAGAAGCCAGCTCTGGGAATGTCCAGGTCTGAATGGGGTCATGGAGGAGGCATGGCTCCAGGGCATTCCCAGGATCCTGGACCGTGGACATCTCCGCTTGATCTCAGAAACGTCATGTATGTCCAGTATCGCATTTAACATTAGAACTGCTCCAGGCATAAACAGGCACGAACAAGCATCTAAAAACTGAGAAACATCCAGAGGGTGTAGAGAAGAAAGTATGCCATCATCTCTGGTACTCAGCACAATGTCAATGACAGCAGCAGTGAGATTTGTACCCTGGCTGCCTTGTTCCTAACCCACTAAATTCCCGCTATTCCTGGAT
Source organism: Ichthyophis bannanicus (assembly GCA_033557465.1). Taxonomy (NCBI): domain Eukaryota; kingdom Metazoa; phylum Chordata; class Amphibia; order Gymnophiona; family Ichthyophiidae; genus Ichthyophis; species Ichthyophis bannanicus. The sequence goes on along the minus strand of CM066032.1, from coordinate 1,398,906,691 downwards.
ATTCAGGTTCTGAAATATGATTCTGGGGATGTCTATGTAGATACCCCCGCAGACATCCATATCGGGACATCTATGTTTGTGATATCACGTCTGCAACCTGAATGTGCCTGCTTTTTTTCTCAGATGTTCTGGCTTAGACATCCCAGATTGCACTCAAACGGCTCTTCTAAAATTCCCTCCACAAGTACATATGCCAGTCATTCTCTTGTTCTTTAGCTCCCTCCCTATGGAATTCATTAACATCTTATCTGAGGACTGAGGCTTCACTGAAAAACTATAAGACCCTATTAATAGCCTTGTTTTTCACATTTAATAACTTAACATTCTCTTTTGTCATTGTTGAGAGTAGTCATGGCACTGCCTGAATCAAGCTACAACTTTGCTGTTCTTATCTATCTTACATTTCCTTTTCTATTTCTATTTCAATTTTGCATTGGTTTTGTAAACCGCTTTGTTGTTAATGTCGAAAGGCAGTATAGAAAGAATACAAAGACAGTAAAATAAAAGACATTTTTAGTCGCCATGGCAACCTGCTGCCTGGGATTTGTCAAGCTCTGTCATGGATTATGCATATCAGCAATACTGTGGCTGTATTTAAAACATGAATTTATAAAGTCAGAGTTAGCTTCTTTTACCCAAATATGCCACCTGTGTCACTCACATCCAACACTCAATTCATGTTTTCAAAACATTAGGTAACACTAGTTCATAGAAAGGTGGGGGGGGGGGGGTGGTAGGGGGAAGCTAGCCTACAGACCTCAGAAACTTTTGTCATACCAAGAGAGATGGACTACAATGGAGGTAACTTTCTTCACTTTTTGATATCAAGTGCTCTACCCGATTTCATCAAAAAGGGAGATTGGTAGTACAATTTTATGTTTCTGCATGAACAGTGGGGTGGGGGGTGGTTAAGGATCTTATTAATTTCTCCTAGGGCTTTCTTTTACCTCTAGCTCAAAGAAGAGGACAGCTGATTCTTCGACGTCACAGCACTTCTGAGCTGTTGATTCCCTCCCTGCCGACCCCATCTAACAAATCTTCTTACAAAGAACTACTTACCAATTAGCTGGATGAATTAGATACTGTAAGTGTTTGGCACTGGATGGAAGGGAAAGTCTAGAACGTAAATAGGTCCATTTTTGGTTATTTGTTCTTATTCTATGTAAAGTCATGTTGGCTCCTTTTTTTTTCATTGTGAACCGCTTTGACTTTTAGACTAAGCAGTATATAAGCCTAGCTAAATAAATAAATAATAAATCTATTAAAAGTGAACAATTAGTTATATTTTAGGGGGCTTTGATTAGGTAATTCTACAAAAGAAGCACAGTAAACGACACAGAGACACAAATTACAGTTTAATAGATTGAAAGAAAAGACAAACTGTTGCATGCTCCAATAACTGGCGAGCAAGCAAGTAGGACAACACATAGGGAATCAGAACAGAGGTATTAGGTCTCATTTAAAGAGAGGCTAGCTGCTTTCTGACTTACAGAACAGCTGAAGAAAAGATACGGACTTTCGTAGGTCTTTTTCTCATTTCTTTGAACAGGTACCAAAACTCTTAGAACTGAGGATGGCTGGGAAACATCATGTCACCAAAGCTGATGCCCTGTTACTGTATCTATTTCAGTCCAGATGGCCAACGATCCCAAGTGAGGGTCTGGTGCCGTGTATAAGATACCTTCAGGTTGAATCCCTCATAAAATAGTGGAGAAGGTGAGGTTGAGAAGGATCCATGACATCAAGAGCTACATTGATGAAATGCTTCCTGAGGCATCAAAGATCTCTAACAGAGGGGAGATGGTATGGTACTGAAAGAAGACAGCAGGACACAGGTCACAAGAACTTACAGAGTCAATAATCTTGACTTCACCTTCCCTCGAATTGAGGAATCACTATGCTGCCCTGAAAAGTGGAGGAGGTGAAAACATCCCAGAAAAAGTTGCCACATGAGTGACCATTAAAGGTTTTGGTGACTCCTTTCGGCATCCATCTACCATGTCTGGAGCTGTGCTGTCTGTCAGTTGCCACAGTCTGAGACGATATGGAAAGTTTCTCTAGACTCTACTACTACTACTATTAACAGAGATATAGTGATATAACAGAGATATAGTGCTACGCACACAGTGCTGTACAGAAATATAAGCAAAAAGACAGTCCCTGCTCGTCAGAGCTTACAATCTAGTCAAGACAACACAGAACAATAGACAGATTGGGAAAACAATTATGGTGATACGGAGCAATAGTTAATTCGGGATAAAGCAAAGTATGGGGTAAAACAAAGTATGGCAATTACAATGACTCATCAAGCCAACTGATTATTATCTATTGCTGCTCATCCATGTTGGCACAAATGATACTGCTAGGTATCTCTCCAACCATATCAACACTGACTTCATGGTTCTGGGAGAGAGGGTGAAGCAGATGGTGAACAAGTGGTGTTCTGCTCAATCCTCTCTGTTAACAGTAAAAGCCAAGGCAGAGAAGTTCACATACTGGAGATAAATGCATGGCTGTGTGAATGATGTCAAAAACATTTAGGCTTCCTGGACCATGGGATAATTTTTCCGAAGGTTGCTGAGCTAGGATAGCATTCACCTATTAAAGAAAGGGCAAAGTGTCTTCTGCAGTGGACTTGCTAACCTACTGAAGAGGGATCTAAACTAGGTTTATTAGGGATAGGTGAACAAAACCCTCATATAAGTAAAACATTAAATACCTCTGTAGAAATGGGGAAAAAAAGAGCAACATCTGGAAAGATGTGTAAACTAATGCCCGCAGTATGGGAAATAAGATTCTGGATCTAGAGGTTAGAATGGAAGAGGATGACTTGGACTTAGTAGCGGTCACAGAGACATGGTTCACAAAGAACCATGATTGAGATAGGATTATACTGGACTATAACCTATTCAGGAATGGCATCACCTCTGTCCACCCCATCCCCTTTCATTGAACTTGAATGACCTCTGCAGACACCTAAGACCAGCTAAGGACTTTGTACTGTACAGTGTCACTGTCATTACCCGCCTATCCCCTATCCCTTTTCATTGAACAACTATAACATATGCAGACAGCCCAAGACCTAAATGAGTTTGTACTATTTAAACCCAGTACAGCTGCACTGCTGATCTAATGAAGACAGGATAACTCTCAGAAGTTTGTCGATGATACACTAAGTTAGTCCAATAAAAAGGAATTACCTACAACTTGTTTGTTGACCCTTATTTCTACAAAAACAAGTGGACTAACATGGCACCTATAATTCTCTGCTTTCAGACATGAATGCAAAAATCTGTAGAATGCTGAAAAAAGCCAGACATCCGACAATCCTAACTTCCTGAGTCCTGAGCACATTTGACCTAAATATTTGGGCCCTAGGCAGTTGTGACCAGCTGTTATTTTTAAACACCAGCCATTGTAGGTAAAAAAAAAATAATTCTGAATATCTTTTACTAAAGTGCAACAGGATTTTGCATGTACAGCACATTTAGCACTAAAATGAAAGCACATTAAGTGCAAGGCCTCCGTGGTAACTTTCAAGAGTGGACCAGCATGTTCCCAGCAGTTACCAAACAGACAGGTCACCTAATGCGTGACAGTGACATTCACAGTTAACATGGGCACACTTAACACCACCCATCAAGTGCACCCATGTTACTGCAGCATTGACAGCGCCTGATATATTCCCCTGCGCTAATGTGCTCAACATGCTGACTCTCTGCCCCATCATGCAATTTGCAGTCACAGTGGGCATGTTAACCCCACAGCGCACCTTAGTGAAAGGGGTCCTTAGTGGCAGTATCCGGATAGTTACTGTTGTTGATGTTAGGTGCCGTCGAATCCGAATAGCCAATCTGCAGACACTTAGCACAGCATTTTCCTGTCCTAAGTTATGCGAATACTTATCTAGATAACAGTGCTGAAAATCACCACTATCCAGGCAACTACCAGCCCTTCTCCAGCTCTGCCTACTGACTGCCCTGGCACTATTTGGCTAGTGCTGCAGTATTCAGAGGAAATATTCAATGGCATGAAATATTGGGCATATTATGATTTAACTGGAGTGGAGGAGTAGCCTAGTGGTTGGGTCAAGGTACTTCAGGCCGGAAGGTCGGGGGTTCAAATCCCACTAGAGGACAGCAACCTTGGGCCGGAAGGACTGGGGTTTCTAGTCCCACAGGTGCTCCTTGTGGTCTTGGGCAAGCCACTTAACCCTCCATAGCCCATGTTCCCTGTAAAATAGTTCTCTGTGTGCTGTGCTTTCCTATCTAATCAATGTGTTTATACCTCAAAAATTTCCTGTCATGACTTGACAATTTCCAATCTGTAATCAAAAACCGCTGCTGATCGCTGGAAGTAGCGGTATACAAATTTATACTAAATAAAATAAAAATAAATTAACTGGTTAGCAGTTCCTGCTAACTGGATAAATTCTGTTGAATATCAGACCCATAATTTATTGGGTGATGTTAAATAAAGTAACAATCCATCTGTTACTTCAGAGTGTCACAGATAGAGAATGCTGTGTGTCTTCTACTGCCCCTCCTGGATAGCCAATAGGGCTGGTAGTGCACCTGACTTCAATACCAGCAGGTCACTCAGGCCGAAACAGAGGCTTTTCACACTGCTTTGCGATTACGCACTTGAACTTTACTTCAAATAGCAAAAAAGAAAAGATACGGGAAAACAAATTAAGGCTGGCTTCTCTCAGCAGTTATGGCGACCCTCTGGATGGTTGACCTAAACTGTGTCCGGTCTTCAGTCAGGCGGCTCATTGTTGACAGAGTGGCACCCACAACTGCTGTTATTGTATCGATCCATCTCATTGCTGGCCATCCCCTTATGCGTTGACCGTCTACCTTGCCAAGCATGATGTCTTTCTCTAATGATCTCTCTGTTTGCATGATGTGTCCAAAGTATGAAAGTCAAAGTCTTGTCATCTGAGCTTCTAAGGAAAGCAGCATAAAACCAGCATTAGCTTAACACCAGTAAATAAAAAAAACACTGTCTCTAAGCGTTTGAAGTACTAAACTTTCCAGGGTAGGCTTGAGGGTTCCATACCCAGTATCAGCCTTTGCTTAGCCTCACCCAGCAAATATTGTTAATCCAAAATTAAATCTCAGCACTTAGAGGGACTTCTTTCCTCTAGGCTTATAGTTGGCAACCTCTTCTCAGAGTCCACAGTTTAAAACTGCTCTTAGCACAGTGTCCATAGAGACATATGCCTTCATAGCACAACCATACCTTGGAAGCGCTGCTGGCTTTCTCTAATGCCGGATGCAGCCATTTGTTCCAGTTCTGGTTTTCCATGTATCGATTGTCACACATGGCAAAGAAAACAGTTTGCCAACTCTTATTGAAATGAACCGGAATAAAACCACTAGCTTTGCTTCCTGGCAAGCAGCTCTCTTTATTTATTTATTTAAAATCTTTTATATACCGCGCTATTAGTTATCAGTGCGGTTTACATCTAACAAAGGATGCACAATTCAGTCAAGACTGTTTTGCACTTACATTGTAACAGGAGTTAAACTTGGAAAACAGGGTAACTGCTTACATTGTAAGAGGAGTTAAAACATGGAACAGAACGGGTAACTATATACATATATACATCTGGCATAGCATTTAGATCTTTGTCTCTCTATCAATATTGCAGTCGGCTTGGCTTTCTGGTGAGTTGGTTGCCTTAACCTCCTTGCACCACACATACAGGAAAACATACAGGTTCCTAAATGAACCACCAGCTTGGATTCAAGTAGGATTTCAACACATTGCCTTTTACCAAATCATGAAGATTCAACCCACTGTCTTAACCAGATGAACCTGGAATCCACCCTTATCTGCGGCTTCAGCACACCCTCCAGACTATGTACTGGAGTTTCCTACCACTTCCCAGGCTTAGCTTGTGCCTGCTTTATTCCTTTGGCTCTCCTTTTCACCCTGAGGTTCCAAGACCCTCCTTCTTCTTTAAGATATTCTCCTGACATATAAGGTGTGACAAAAAAGAAACGAGACTGTCCCATAAATGTTTTTTTACAAAATCTACAGAGACATTATGCATTGTCCCCTTCAAAGTAATCCCCCCCAGAGTTAATTCACTTCTGCCATGTACAGAAGCACGTGGTAAAGTACTCCTCCTTGAGGTGCCTCAGCTCCCTCGTCACAGTGGCCTTGATCTCTTCTACAGAGGCAAAATGAGTACCTTTGAGCACAGTCTTCAGCCTGAAGAAGAGCCAGAAGTCGCATGATGCGAGATCTGGGGAATAAGGAGGGTGGTCAAGAGATGTGATCTGTTTGTTGGCCAAGAACTGCCTCACACTGAGTGCAGTGTGTGTGGGCGCATTGTTGTGGTGGAGCAGCCACGACTTGTCTCTCCACAGAGCCCGCCTGTTGCACCAAACCCAGTCATGGAAGCAATTGAGGACCTGCTGGTAGAAGTGCTGGTTGACTGTCTGACCCTCAGGCACAAGCTCATGATGGACCACCCCCTTCTGGTCGAAGAATGCGATCAGCATGACCTTGATCCTTGATTTGGACATGCGTGCCTTCTTGGGTCTGGGTGACAGTTGAGTCTTCCACTGCAGGCTCTGTCTCTTGCTTTCAGGATCGTACTGGAAGACCCAAGTCCCGTCTCCTGTGATGACTCGGCCAATGAACTCTGGATCTTCTCTGATCTTCTCTAGCAAGTCTCGACAAACATTGACCCGGTGCTCCTTCTGGTCGTCCGATAAAAGCTTGGGCACCATCTTGGCACACACCTTCCGCATCCCCAGCTCCTGCACCAAGATGGTCCACACTGACTCCCTGTTCAGGCTGAGCTCCTCAGCTATCAATCTGCACCGTCAATCTGCGATCACTCCACACCAGCTGGTTCACTCTTTCAATGTTCTCAGCCGTCTTTGTCGTGGAAGGCCATCCTGACTTGGGGTCATCCTCCACCTCCTCGCAGCCAGTCTTGAAGCATTTGTGCCACTCAAAGACTCACGGCCTTGACATTGCATCTTCTCCATAAGCCTTTTGGAGAAGTTGAAGACACTCAGTTGGGCCCTTCTCCAACTTAACCAGAAATTTCAAGTTAATTCTTTGCTCCATATTTCTGCCACCTCCAGTTGCATGACAAAGCGATGGAGCAGTGTGCTACAAAAAAAATCTGAAAAAGAAAAAGAGTGAGATTGATGAAAAATATTACAGCAGAATAGTGGTGAGATGTTGCACAACAAAGTGACATAAGCGATTAGCCATTTGGCATTGAGTCATGGGGTGGCTGCCACAGTCTCGTTTCTTTTTCGTCACACCTCCTATGCCTTGGTGGCTTCGTGCTGCCACAGCTAGCAGGAATCTGGAGGTCTCCACTTGCTTCTTCCTGGAGCCTTCAAGACTGACTGCCATTAACAAATTTTATGGGGACTACCAGAGTCATACCCTCTCGGTTAGGCTTCTCCTTTCTAACTCTTGTAAAGTGGCTCAAAATAGATAGGGGCTTAAGGAGAATCTGGATTCTCTTAATTATTCTCCTATAACTGCTAGTAGCTAAGGCTCCCAGTTACCTGAGGGAGCTCCCCCTAGTGTCCAGAGGGTCAAAATGCCCTGATGTGTACCCTTACATATCACAAGAGACATTACATGGAAGAAAAAAAAATGAAGAAAATAAAAGAATTTCAGAGACTGAGAATCAAACCCACCAAGGGCTATGTTTACTAAACATTAGCTATCTGCTGCAGCACCCATGTTATTCCTAGCATGTGCTAATATTTAGTAAACATGGCCCTCTTTACTCCAAAATTATGTGACTCCTTGGCAGAATCTCAATTCTTCTGTGCCTTATAGCTTTGTAACAATACTCGTACTTTCACACCTATGGGTTCCTGAAATCCAATGTATACCGGCTTGGTACACTCCCCTCAGAAAGGTTAAGACTCCTCAGCACTCAGTATCTGACCGTACATTCCCTTCCTTAGCGCTCTCTCCCGTTAATACTAGGCTCTGCGAAGTTATTCAACACACAGGCAGAGTCTCTCTCTGGCAGTTACAAGATGATGGCGTGAGGGATCCGATGCGCTTTTACCATAAAAAAGACTTTCCTTCAGACATAGCACCTCTCTTTCCTTTTTCTCAGCCATGTTGCCTTGGTGAGGTCCACCCTCAACAGGATCTGAGGCATCTGTTCCTTAAGCCACAGCATGGTTCTTGGGAGGTAGGAACTGAAGTGACTGGGAACAACTCTTCTGTACTCTTGTCCTGGGTTTTAGCCAGCACCTTGGACCCCACTGACTAGAGAAGGCTCTGCACTCCCCTCCCCCCAGGCTAGCTTAGCAGAAAGGAGATGAGAAAGATTTTTCCCTTCTAAACACTCCCTTATATAACTTCTATGATAACACAGCTCCTCCTCCCGGCTTTCCTGATATGGAGCTACCTCGAAGAACCTTCAATAGTTATACTCCTACCACAACAATTCATATACCCAATCTACTCCGGACATAGTGCAGTTCACCAAATATTGCTTTAATATTAGGGCACCTAAGTGACCCTAGGTCCACACATATGATAATCTATTTCTCCAAATTTCAAACTGTTAAACAAAAAACTGTACGAAACTAAATGAAGTAACTTTACCTTCTGAAACAAATGCATACACTCAATTACTATATGGCCTTAATGTAAGACACTTGCCCGTTTCCTTGGAATAAAACATTACCCTAGAGTTAGACTATATGAGGTTGCCCTACAGAAAGTGAGATCTTGAAGAGCAATCCCCTTCTGCTCTTACAAAGAAATCTTCAGTTTCTATAGGGTTAATTTTGTAAAGCTTCTTCCACATGTAAACCCTGTTTATACAGATAAAGGCTTTTATAAAATTTTGCAACTGCGTACATGCTTAAAAAGTACCAATATGGAAAATGTATGCCTACTTTTCACAGACTGCATATAGGCGTTCTCAGGTGTATCGTTTGAGTGTAGTGCAGGCGGAGTTGTGATAGATATGAGTATTTTACATCACACCATCACCTTTCCAATTTCAGAGCAGGTATAAATATGCAACCAGAAGATCAAGGATTCAATTCCCACTGGCACTCCTTGTGACCTTGGGCAAGTCACTTTTCTTCTGAGGCAGTGCAGGGTAAAAGCCTGGCAATCTACTTCTGGTGACACATTGCCAAGAAAACCCAGAAGCAGCTGGGTCGCTAGGAGTCAGCACTGACTTGATGACACTAAAAAGTGCATACAAAATATGTGCATTGGCTTTTGTACTCTACAGGGGCTAGATCTGGGAATCTCTTTTATAAAGGCACATAGTCATCTATGTTGCCTTTATAAAATCAGGCTTAAAATAAGTGCCTTTTTGGACTTCTCACATAGGCATACGATTATAACATCAAGGCCTACACGTACTGTCAAGACTGTTGCTAAAGCAATCACAGCCTGCTCAATGGGAAAAATGAAGCTATCTTACTGCACATTACAGCCATGCCATAAATGCAGGCTACTTCAAAGATTTTATATTGCTATCCTCAGAGCCTATCACATTATATCGATGAAGCCATTTTAACCTGAGAAATTCTAAAAGAAGATTCATCACGTCTCTGCATCCACCTTGCAAAACTAACTGCAAAGCTGAAAACAGGATTTAGTGTACAGCGCAGCTATTGATTTTTTATAGCATTAAAAAAAAAAGGCATCACACAGCGAGTTATGGGTATTATATTGCTGTACAGAACTATCAGTTTAATGTTGTGCATTAGCATTTACTGAAGAACAGCAGATACAGTTGTGGTCATTATTGGCACCCTTGCATTTTAGGTATGTTTTGTATAATATCTTGAAAAATAATTGGAAATATTCTAACTATATGTCATCATAATATTTTAATAGTATGTTCAAAGGTATACAACAATAAAAAAAGATGTCTGTTCAACTTAGATAAACTAATTTCTGAGAAAAAAACAAAATATGACCTAGATTGGATTAATGGCACCTTTCACTAATATTTGGTTACACAAACCTTGGCAGTGATGACAGCCTCCAAACATTTCTTGTAACCATTGTAAACCATCTGTCTGCTGGTAGTTTCTCCCACTCTTCAACTGTGATTTGCTTCTTCTCATGAATATTTCCAGGATTCCTTTTACCAATGGCGGATTTCAGCTCTTTCCAAAGCTCCTCAATTGGCTTGACAGCAGGACTCATTGCTGGCCAGTTTAACACAGTTCATTTCTTCCTTTTTAACCATTCTTTTGTACTTTTAAATATATGTTTTGGGTCAATGTCCTGATGGAGGACCCATGACCTTCAACCCAGACCTAGCTTTCTGACACTAGGTAGCACATTTCACTCCAAAATACCTTGGTAGTCCTCTGACTTCATGATTTCTTTAATACGTTCCAGGCCTCCAATTCTTGAGGCAGCAAAACAGCCCCACAACATTATGGAACCTCCACCATATTTAACTGTAGGAAGGGTGTATTTTCTTCCTTATAAACTTCATTTTTTCACCTGTAAATGTATCGCTGGTCTGCATTGCCAAAAAGCTCAAGTTTGGCAGCTCAAGATTTTCTCAGAAGGATTATAGTTTCCACAAGGTGGGTTTGGGCAAAAATCAGACGTGCCTTTTTATGTCTGTCTTTGAGCAGTGGGGTCCTCCTTGGCCTTCACCGATGAAGTCCTTCTTTGTTTAGTGTGTGGTGTATGGTGTAGGTTGAAACCACCACTCCAGATTGCTCCAGGTCAGCCTTAAGCTCTTTGGATGTTGTACGTGCTGTTTTTCCAACAGTTCGTAGTAACCTTTGAAGAATTCTTGGATTAAATTTTCCTCTTCCTACCATGTCCTATGAGGTTCTTGACAGTTCCATGAGCAGAATTCTGAATAACATTGCAAACTGTAGACATGTATTCCAAGGTATTTGGAGATGGCTTTGTATCCCTTTGAAGTTTGATGTTTGCTGATAGTAGTTTTTCTGACAGTCTAAAGCAGCTCTCTTGTTTTCACCATTGTGAAAATGGAACAGGGAGTGATGTAGCCATTTTAAACATTAGAGACATCATTCATTGGTTGATTCAAGTCATGTGAGTACTGATTACAGATGCATCTGATTTTACTGCAATGGGAATGTGATTCTTCTGTTCAAACTGATTTGAATTGTTTATAAGAGTATCAATAATCATGTCCTGGCTATGTCCCAGTTTTTATACTATTTCCTACTATTTCTTTTCTTAATTGTCTTGTTTTATTTGATTCTTTTATATATCAAATATGTGGGCATCTATAGTCCAAAGCCATTTCACTTGTCACTTTTTTTTTGTTAGGAGATATTGGAAATTAAGGGCCCAATATTGCATGAGGTGTCAAAGCCGATAACTGGCTAGGAAAACTTGCTCAGTAAAGGGGCATGAATCGTGAAGTCAGACGGCACACACCCTGGCAGGCATGGAATATGTTCATATATTGGTCAACAGCAGCCGCGACTAAATCAGCATAATTGGGTAGCCAGCAGGTCCAGACATTCATCCTACCCATGCAACAGAGCCCACATGAATATAGGCCCATAACCCTTGCAAGGCGCAGAAAGATAAGCAAAAACCGCGTAGACCCGAGAAACCCTGTAAGATGGGATCGTGAAATGTTACATGGCTAGGGCAGTTAAAAATGGGCAACAATCCAATATTTCGCTGTACATGAGTAATACAGAACCCGTAATGGCACCCAGTAACTCAGTTATGCCGGTCAGATACTGCATGGGTTTGGCAGCGCGTACCCGTGTAGTGCCTCCCATACCATTACCGACCCTGCCACAAAGCCTCAACATTAGCCATGCTGAAGCTTTGGCCAAGCTGGTCCTATGTTCAGAGGGGGTGCTCTACCCCAGAGGGAACCAGTGGACAAACTTGCACCTCTCCACAGCCATCTGGCGGGGGATCCAGCTCCAGCTGCGGAGGTGAGTATCCAATGGGATATGTATGGCCAGGTAGGACAGTAGGGGGATGGGCAGAGCAGCAGACCATTGATAACATGCTGTCACAGGCCAAGGTGTGGGGCTGTGCATGCAAACAGTGAGGATGGTTCATGGCACATGCTGGCATCAGCACCATGTATCTAGTTCTGGACTCTGACAGTTTCTGTTCATCATAATGCAGGTCCCTGACATCCCAGGTTGCCTAACAGTATACAGCTGGAGAAATCACATAGGAGGATGCAAGAGTTCCTCCTGGTAGAGGATGTCTTGCCAATGCATGGGCCACAGGTTAATCACCACAGCAGGGGAACTGTAAAAGCTTTTGGTGCCTGTTTAAAGTGTTGCTTGATGTGGGGTATCACTTTAGTTGTTGTAGCTCTTATCCTGTGGTATGTGCTGCAAATGTCCAGCCTCCAGGCCATAGCATAGTCACTTCCTATCAACATTTGTTGAACAGTGATCACTCAGGAAGGAACAGATATGGATCCCCCAGCATGTCTACACTGAGGCCCCCATGTTCCCCACATATCACCACATCTTGAGAAGCTGTGAATTGTATGCAGCATCGGACAGATGACTCTGTGCAAAATTAACACACCTACAACTGAAAACCCTCACAAACCACATACTGTGGTGATTTTCTCCGAGAGTGGCATCACAAGAGGGAGGTACAGAAAGGGTGGGGACAATATAGGCATTACCAGGGGCCGAGAAAGAAGGGGAGGAGAGCTAGGGCAGCAGAGTGAGGGGGATGGTAGCATCTTGCATGCATGAGATGAGATGGGACAGAGCAGGGTGTGTGGTTGGAAATGCTGAGGAAGAGACAGAGTATAGAACTTGGAGGCATGTAGCAGCATGTATGGGCCTGGGGGTGTGTGTTAGGGGCAGTGAGAGGATAGGTGTCAAAGAAATATGGGCCCATGCGGTCCAGAGGGGAATCACAGGTATCCAAGGAAGCTGATGCAAGGACAAGGTGAGAGTAACACTGTACGGATACCCAGAGGACTGGCAAAGGCCAAGGATGACATGGGGATGCCAGTGCAAGCTACTAGGTAGTGTCCTTAACTCCCCAAATCAATTGCCATAAACTACTGGGATCCACACTGAACTGCAACATAAGGGCTGCAAGGGGCAAACATCTTCCCCACTGATACAGCACAGTTACTTACCTGTAACAGGTGATCTCTGGGAACAGCAGGAATAAGTCTTCACATATGGGTATCATCGGTACCGACGGAGCCTGTGCGGGAACGCTCCCCAGCGTCCAGTAAGAAAGCTTTTGGGAGCATCCCACAGTGCCTGCGCGCTGCCTTCCCACCTTTCCCAACCGCCTCTCTCCAGTTCGAGTTTTAAAGCTGAGACAAAGAGAGAGAGAGAGGAAAGGAAAGATAGATAGAGAGATACAACTCCTAGGGGAAGTGGGTGGGTTGTGAAGACTTATTCCTGCTGTTCCCAGAGATCACCTGTTACAGGTAAGTAAATGTGCTATCTCCAGGAACAAGCAGGAATGAGTCTTCACATATGGGGACTCCCTAGCTGCAGATGCCAGGGAGAGACCCCAAGGTTGTGTGCTCTTGCAGAGGGCTCCACTTCCCCCCATGGATCTCTGGCATCCGACCAGGGTAGGTGGGTAGGAGTTGATTAGGAATGGAACAGGTGTTTGAGGACAGCCTGACCAAACGAGGCATCCTGGCGGGAGTCCTTGTCCAAACAGTAATGGGCTGTGAAGGTATGAACCGAGGCCCAGGTGGCCGCTCGACAGATTTGGTCGATGGACACAGAGTTTAGATGAGCCATTGAGGCTGCCATGGCCCTCACATTGTGAGCTGTGACATGGCCCTCCAGAGAAATGTTCCTACTCTGGTAGGCGAAAGAAATACACTGAGCAATCCAGTTGGACAGTGTTCTCTTAGAGACTGGAAGTCCTAAATGAGAAGGATCAAAAGCAACAAAGAGTTGAGAAGACTTTCTATGGTGCTGTGTTCTTTGTAAGTAGAAAGCGAGAGCTCTGTTACAATCCAAGGTATGAAGATTCCTCTCTGCATTTGATGCATGAGGTCCTGGAAAAAAGACAGGTAAATATACCTCCTGGTTCAGATGAAAAGGCAAGACCACTTTAGACATAAAGGGGTATGTTTACTAAACTGGGCTAACGGTTAACCCGGGCTATCTGCAACTAGGTCCCATTGAATAATATGGGACCTAGTGGCAGATAGCCCGGGTTAACAGTTAGCCCGGTTTAGTAAACATACCCCAAAGTGTGGATTGGTCCTGAGCAATGTTCCCTCTAATTTTCTGTAGGCTGTGTGCGCATAAAATATCAGCTGTGTGCAGCTTTTGAAGGAAGATTAAATTTTTGTGCGCCAAATAACGACACTCAGAGTTATATACTTTAAAATTTGACTACACGTCAGAATACAGTATGTACACCACATTGATTTTAATCAAATTAAATGAAAATAGACGATTACTAAATGAAGCGGGAAATTTCTAGTAATTACAATCATAACTTTTAAATTTTAAGACGTCTGTGTTGTTTTATATCAGAATCAGAGCTGTAATTTTTTTGCGCTCTGTTGTAAAGTATGTGCGTTCGCTCGGCGAGGTTTGTGTGCGCGCACACGTGCACAGCTTAGAGGGAACAGTGGTCCTGAGGACTACCTTATCATGATGGAACCTTGTATAAGGTGGATTAGCCACCAAAGCTTGCAACTCACTGATGCGGCGTGCTGAGGTGACTGCAATGAGAAAAACAATTTTCCAAGAAAGAAATTTAAAGGAGGATTTGGCTAAAGGTTCAAAGGGTGGCTTCATAAGCTGGCCAAGAACCAGGTTTAAGTCCCATGCCACTGGAGGTGGTCTAATGGGAGGTTTAGTTAAAAGAAGGCCTCTCATGAATCTTGTTATAAGAGGGTGAGAGGAAATAGGCTGTCCATTGAGAGGCTTGAGGGACGCTGCAATAGCACTCAAATGGACTCTTACTGAATTCGTTTTCAGGCCTGCATGGGATAGATGCAGGAGATATTCTAGTAGAGAATTCAGAGGTATTGCAAGAGGGTTTAGACCCTTCTCTGAACACCAAATGGTAAATCTTTTCCATTTGAAAGCATAGGAACGCCTAGTAGAAGGCTTTCTAGAGGCATGAATAACATCTCTGACTTGCTGAGAGACATGAAAATCTTGAAGGTCTAGGCCCTCAGCAACCAAGCCCTGAGATGGAGCGAATGGGGGTTTGGGTGCCACAATGTTCCCCCTTCCTGGGACAGAAGGTCTGGTGCAGAGCCCAAGTCCAGGGAAGGAGCTTGAGAGAGATGCAGAAGTAGAGGGTACCACACTTGGCGTGGCCAATGTGGAGCTATGAGGATCATGGTCCCTCGATCTCTCTGAAGCTTGAATAGTGTTTTGGGAATTAGGGGAATTGGTGGAAAGGCATAAAGAAAGTCTTGACCCCAGTGAAGGAGGAAGGCATCCTTGGCCTGAACTCCCTGACACGGAATTATGGAACAGAACCGAGGAAGTTTGGCATTCCACGGACTTGCAAAGAGGTCTATGTCCGGGGTTCCCCAAATTCGAAAAATCCTGGCTAACTGGTCCATGTGGAGGGACCACTCGTGTGGGAGCAGAACTCGACTGAGTCTGTCCACCCAAGAGTTTTGAATGCCTGGAAGATATACTGCCAGAAGATGGATGTGATGCTCTCTGGCGAAGGCCCACAGTCGCAAAGCTTCGTTGCAAAGTGACAGAGAGCCAGTCCCGCCCTGCTTGTTTACATAGAACATGGCTACTTGGTTGTCCGTATGGATGAGGACTGTCCTGTAGCTGAGCAGGGAATGGAATACTCTGAGAGCTAAGAATATTGCTCTGAGTTCCAAGAGATTGATATGCAGAGAAGTCTCCTTTGGAGACCAGATGCCCTGGGTGGAGAGATCCTGCAGATGAGCTCCCCAACCCCAATGGAGAAGCATCTGTTGTCAGAGTTGCTTGGGGTAGCGACTGCTGAAAAGGGGACCCTAGCAACAGATTTGGAGGGGACTTCCACCACTGGAGAGACCAAAATAGGCGACTGGCGTTTGCTATGTTGTCTGACAGGCAACCTGATGCCTGAGTCCATTGGGTGGACAAAGTCCATTGAGCTGCCCTCATGTGAAGGCGAGCATATGGAACCACATGCACGGTGGATGCCATGTGGCCTAATAGTTGTAACATCTCTCGAGCAGTAAAATGGGACTTTAACTGTATCTGGGAGGCTAACTGCACCAAGCGTAGGCAACGGGCCTGAGGAAGATAGGCCCTTGCAGTTGTGGTATCCAGCAAGGCCCCTATAAACTCCAGGGACTGAGTAGGGGTGAGATGGGATTTTGGGATGTTACCAGTCCCAAATACTGAAGGATACGCATTGTGCAGGTTCGACAAATCTGGGCCTCTGACTGGGATGGAGCTCGAATGAGCCAGTCGTCCAGATATGGGAAAACGAATATTCCTAGAGTGCGCAGAAATGCAGCTACTACTGCCATGCATTTCGTGAACACCCTTGGTGCAGAGGCCAGACCGAAAGGAAGCACCCTGTATTGGCAGTGTTTCCCTTGAAAAAGGAACCGAAGTAACCTTCTGTGTGTTGGATGGATGAGGACATGGGTGTACGCATCCTTGAGATCTAGAGAACAAAGCCAATCCTGACTCTGAAGGTATGGCAGCAGAGTACCGAGAGAAATCATCTTGAATTTCTCTTTGAATAGAAACTTGTTCAAATCTCTGAGATCTAAAATGGGTCTGTAGCCCCCTGTTTTCTTTGGAATAAGAAAATAAGGGGAGTAGAACCCTGAGCCCTGTTGAAGAAGGGGTACTTCTTCTATTGCCCCTTGGGCGAAAAGGGTAGCAATCTCCTGACCCAGAAGGTTGAGGAGAGATGTTGGAGAATTGAAACTGGTTTTCACCATGGTGTGGGGAGGAAGGTTTAAGAAATGAAGCTTGTACCCTTCCTTTATAATGGAGAGGGTCCATTGCTCTGCTGTGATTTGCTCCCATCTGGGAGCAAAGTAAGCTAACCTTCCAGGAATGGTGAGGGGCTCTGGTTCTTCCAGAGCCAGAAAGGCTAGGTTCTCTAGTTGCAAGTCAAAGGCCTTGAGGAGGCCGAGGCTGCTGGGCCGTGGGAGGCCTGGCAGCCTTTGACTTGGCCTGTTTAGGTGGTTGCTGACGCTTTGCAGCAAAACGACCTGCAGAAGATGCCTGCTGACCATAAGCAGGATAATATCTTCCCTTTTTAGAAAAAGGTGTCTTTTTGAACAATCTTTTCTTAGCAGGAGCAGAGGTAGACTTTGAAAGTTGATCCAAAGCAGAGTTCTCAGCATCCATCTGAGTGGCCTTTGCTTTCCAATCCCTGCCAAAAAGGTTTTCACCTGTACAAGGAAGATGTCCCAATTCATCTTGGACCCAGAGTTCCAAATCAGATGCTTGTAACCAAGCAATTCTGCGTGCACCTATGGCAATAGCCGAGGCTCTACTTACACACTCAAAAGAGTCAAAGGCTGCACGGCTGGAAAATTTAGAAACATCTTGGGCATGTTTAAGCCAAGTGAGAAATTCCTGCCTTTTATCTTCTGAAATAAAAGGGGCTAAAGTCTGCAGATGATCTGTGACTTCTTTTAGAAACATCCCCATATAGAGACTATAGGAGTTGATTCTGGCAGCAAGCATATTAGCTTGGAAAACCCTTCTGCCAAAAGCATCAAGGGTTCTGCATTCACGTCCTGGAGGATTAGATGAGTGTCTCTTTGCACTCTTTATTTTCCTCATGGCAGACTCTACCACAATAGAGTGGTGAGGAAGCTGAGACTTATGAAAGCCAGGACAAGGAGGGACACAGTACATGGTGTCTAACCTACGAGAATGAGGAGAGGTAGTAAGAGGAGTCTCCCACATGCTCAACATGAGAACATAGAGAATCTCATGAATACGTAAGGTGGCTGCTTCTTTAGGAGCCTTAGGGTATTGCAAAATATCTAATTGCTTGGCTCTAGGCCCCGACTCAGGGGCCACTGTATTGGAGAGGCCCCTAGCCACTTCCCTAATGAAGTCTTGAAAAGACAAGTCTTCTGGAGGAGACATTCTTCGTTTTGGAGAATCAGACTCCCGAGGAAGAAGTACTGGTGCCTCGACAGAAGCCTCCGACTCATCAGAGTCTTCGGAGGAATCGAAGTATCGCCTGTCTGGATGCTCCTGTAAAGCCCGATATGCGTACCGAGTGGGATCGACATCGGGAGTAAGCGGTACCGGTTCGGTACCGATGGGCATCATAGGACAGGGTACCATTGCAGTCGACACCGAAGCCGATGTCGATGCAATCAGTACCGGCACCGGAAACGATGCCGGTGCCGGAGTCAGTACCGGCAACGGAGATTGTTGCGGTACCGAAGGCGTCGAAGCCTGCATAAACGCCGTTAGGGTGCGCTGCATGGACAGAATCTTCTGATCCATCGACGCCACCAGAGTCTGGATGTCGGTACTGGTGGAGGCCACCGGTACCCCAGAACACGGCAACAGGTGATCGGTCGAGGCCGAGCCATCGATGTCAACCTGTGACCCCATAGATAATGCTTTGGAAGCCGGAACTTCCCGCCAGGGTAATTTTGCCAGAGTTTTGTTTTTTTTTTTTTTGTAAGAAAGAAAAGAAAAGAAAAGACCGGCGGTACCGGTCTGACGTCGAAGAAGGCAGATGCGACACAGAAAAATAAAGGAAAAAATAAAGAATTCTTCTGCGGTGACAGGAACACGACCGGCTGGCTCCGCGGAAAAGAAGAACTGGAGAGAGGCGGTTGGGAAAGGCGGGAAGGCAGTGCGCAGGCACTGTGGGATGCTCCCAAAAGCTTTCTTACTGGACGCTGGGGAGCGTTCCCGCGCAGGCTCCGTCGGTACCGACGATACCCATATGTGAAGACTCATTCCTGCTTGTTACTGGAGATAGGAGCTGTACAAGGCAGAAAATATGGTACAAAGCTATAAATCACATGAAATAGGTCCAGGGAACCCAATGACGTTTTATTATAAAATTATATAAATATGCATATATGATGCTCTGTTGTATTAGACTCAGAGCTTTTCATTTTTTGTAATTAGTTGTGTTTATATTATTTTATTTCATGCTCTGTTTATGATATGTTCCTCTTTGTATCCTGTGTATACTGATATTTGTAGCTTCATGATTTATTACGTACTGGATGGTTAGGATGTTTCATTCAAAATTTACCAATAAATTCCCAGCAAAAATGAAAATTAATTTGAAGCAAATTTCACCCTTAATTTTAAAATCATTACAGCCATGGGCAACTGTCACCAATACTGACAGCATGGTCTGTCCTTCGTGGCTACTACACTTAGCAAGGCCAATGAGATGAGCCTCCGCCTTCAGCTGCTGCTGAGTGTGATCAGTCATGCAGTTTGTCTCCCTGTACCACCAGAATGGCAACTTTTAATTCACTGCTCCTGTACCTGTGATGTTCACTGCAGGGCATACGTGGCCATTCTGCCTCTAGAAAAGTTTAACACACTGATCTTCAGGTGCCATCTTTCTTAGCCACCCGAATTTGTTTCCCTTACTGCTGCCGACACCATCCTACTCTATTGGGACATCTTTTAAGGGGGCAGCATCAGGAAAAATAAACAAGGACAGGTTAGGAATGAAAAAGGGGGGCGGGTAAGAAAAGGATGAGACAGGATGAAAGATAGACAAAGAGAGGAGGGGAAGGAGACGGGAAGATGTTAAGGGCAAGAAGTAAGAGCATGGGGGTGAACAGAGGAAAATACTAGCAGAGAGTGGAAGGACAGAGGGATTATGCTAAACAGAGAGAAATATGCTGGGGGAGAGGGGAAGCGAAAGGGGAAATGCTAGGGAGAAAGGCAAAGGCAAAGGGTGGAAAGGGTTGAATGAATGATATTGGAAGACAAAAAAGTGGGCAATAAGGGGAGACACAATAGGGACAGAAGGAAAGAAGAGAGGGAGGAGCTACTGGGAGAAGAAATCATTAACATTTATATCTAGCCCCGTCAAAGATTTTGAAATGTTATGTGGCTCTTCTCATAAAATGCTTGGGACCTGTGTTCTCTAATTCTAACCTCCCCACCACACCTCACTTTTCTTTTGCCAAAGAGCTTAATATTTTGTTGTAATTGTTGTCCTGGCTTTTGTTCACTAAAATAAACTGAGATTTATCTTGCAAAATAACAAGTCACTGGATGCACTAATTTTCATCTTTTGTTCTTTTTATAATAAACATTGCATTTCTGAGAAAAACACATTAAAAACAGAAACACAGGGCCCTTAATCATTCTTTGTACTTTGCTTAGAACTCTTAGCAGATGGAATGAACAATAAATGTTTGTACTCTTTGATTCTGTTGTAATTGTATGTATATTTTTATGTTATCCGCCTAGGATGTAGTGTGGAATATACATTTTTTAAATAAATAAATATTAGGGATATGCGTTGGAAATTTTTTCTTTCATTTTGTTTTTCATATTATCTCTGAATTTTTGGTTTAGTTTGCTTCCTTTTGGGATGTGTTTTGTTTCAGGTATTCTTGAGGAGGTCAATTCTGATCGGGGCACGTCCAGGCCGTCCAAATCTGGACGACCTGGATATGCACCAGATTCTGCTTCAGCGGGAGTTACACATCCCCACGGGAGCAGAATCGGGGCATAGGGTCTGGACGTCCTGGACATGCCCCAATTCCGGTCTACCAGACGTCTACATTTTTCCCCTGCTAGCCCAGCCTGGCTCCTGCATGGAGCCGTGATGCCATAGTGTCCTGTTGCCATGGCACCAAGACGCCATGCAAGAACCCCGGTCATCCGCTCGCTGTGAAATCCTGTGTTCCCCTCTGCTGACCCCTGCTCAGGCCTTCCGAGGACAGAGTCAGGCTGCGGGGAAAGCATAGTTACTCACCTGTAACAGGTGATCTCCGGGAACAGCAGGAATTTAGTCTTCACATATGGGTATCGTCGGTACCGACGGAGCCTGCGTGGGAATACTCCCCAGAGTCCAATCAGAAAGCTTTTGGGAGCATCCCACAGCGCCTGCGTGCTGCCTTCCCCAACTGTCTCTCTCCAGTTGAGTTTTAAAGCTGAGACAAAGAGAGAGAGAGGGAAAGGAAAGAGAGAGAGATAGAGAGATACATCTCCTAGGGGAGGTAGGTGGGTTGTGAGGACTAAATTCCTGCTGTTCCCGGAGATATCGAGGTTACTTACCTGTAACGGGAGTTCTCCGTGGACAGCAGGATAAGTCATCCACACCAGGTGACGTCATCCGACGGCGCCGAAGACGGAAGTAATCTCTCTCTCTAGCCCAGAAGGCTTTTCCTTCTGGGCATGTGCCAGTTGGCCCTACCCCTGGGCCCGCCCCTAGCCAGCCACTGTGTTCCGAGCTGAGTCAGGAGCTAGGGGCGAAGGCCAGGGCCTGGGCAGGGTCCCTTGAAGGGGAGGCGGGAGGGAAGTGGGATGACTTATCCTGCTGTCCACGGAGAACTCCTGTTACAGGTAAGTAACCTCGATTTCTCCTAGGACAAGCAGGATGAAGTCATCCACACCAGGTGGCTCCCTAGCTGTACAGGCTGAGGTGGAGGGGCCCTGTCAGGCCGGAGTAGAGTGACCACGCAAGTGGGTATAATAAAAACAAGGATTTATTATGAGTGCAAATCATGGAACATGTGCAAAACAGGCAATAAATTGAATATGTGCGAGTGCAAATCATGGAACATGTGCAAAACAGGCAATAAACTGAATAGTGCATGTGCAAATCATGGAACATGTGTAAACAGGCAATAGACATTGAGAAACTGACATGTGCAACAGTATGTTCAACAAGTAACAGTACACTAACAAGCGTAACTTATTGGCAAGTGCAGACAGTGCAATTTCTAGGGCACACTGCATGTGACTGAGAGTCCAGTGTCCAGTTCATAGCTTTGCCTGGGCGCTGGCGGCCATTAGGACTGCCCGGCCGAACGAGCTCATCTGGGGGTCAAGGCAGTAGTGTTTCTGAAAAGTCTGGATGGAGGACCAGGTGGCGGCTTTGCAAATGTCCGTAACTGGAACAGCTCGTAGGTTTGCGATTGACGTTGCGAGTGCCCGCAGCTGGTGGGCGGTCGCTGGTGGAGAGGCTCCCGAGCCGGCCTGAGTCAGGCAGAAGGATATGCAAGATGAGATCCAGAGGGAGAGCGTGCGCTTGGTAACTGGTCGGCCAGGTTTGTTCTGGTCGTAGGATACAAAGAGTTGCATGCTCTGTCTTTGCGCAGCCGTCCGTAGGAGGTAAACTCGCAAGGCCCGGATGCAGTCCAGTTTGTGCAGCCGTTCTTCTTCAGAAGACTTATGGGGCTCCTGGTGGAAGGTGGGGAGCTCGATTGTCTGGTTGATGTGGAAGGCGGAGGCTACCTTCGGGACAAATTTGGGGTGTGTCCTGAGGGTGGCGCGGTCCTCGGTAAGCTGAGTGTACGGCGGGTGTGCTACCAGCGCTTGTAGCTTGCTGATCCGCCGGGCTGAAGTGATGGCCACCAGGAATAATGTCTTCCAGGAGACGAATTTTATGTCGGCCGATTGCATGGGCTCAAAAGGTAGTAGAGTGAGTTGGTGGAGGACCGCATTGAGGTCCCAGTGAGGCACCGGCTTCCTGATGGGTGGATGAAGGTTGGTAAGACCCTTCATGAAGCGAGCGACAATGGGCAGCTGTGTGATGGATCCTTCCCCCGTGCGATTGTGAAACACCGCGATGGCTGCCAGGTGGACCTGGATGGATTGCGTTTGCAGGCCTTTCTGGGACAAGGAAGTCAGGTATTGCAGGAGGGTCGGTACAGGGCACGAAAAGGGGTCGAGTTCCTGTGAGGAGCACCAGGAGGCGAAGCGCCGCCACTTGAGGCTGTAGGACTTCCTGGTCGCCGGCCGACGGGCTGCCAAGACCACCTGCTCCACCTCATGTGGTAGGCGGAAGGGGCATAGAGCTAGCCGTTCAGCCTCCAGGCAGTTAAGGCCAGGGTCTGAAGACTGGGGTGGAGGGTTTTCCTGTTGTCCTGGGATATCAGGTCCGGTATCAGGGGAAGGCGGATGGGGGGCCCACTGCTAGCCGGTGGAGGAGCGGGAACCACCCATGGCGAGGCCAGTACGGTGCGATCAGAATGGCGAGTTCTCTGTCCGAGATGATTCGCTGGATGGTCCTGGATACTAGTGGGATTGGAGGGAAGGCGTATACTAGAGACCATCCCCCCCCCCGATACGTCGAATGCATCCGCTGCGTGGCTCAGAGCAGAGGGGCGTTTGGAGCAAAAGGTCCTGCACTTCGTGTTCTCCTCTGTGGCAAAGAGGTCGGTTTCCGGGCGACCCCACTCCTGGAAGAGTGAGCGGGCCACTTGACTGTTGAGGGACCACTCGTGGGGAGTGAGCTGCCGGCTCAATTTGTCTGCCAGCTCGTTCTGCAGGCCTGGGAGATAGGAGGCCTGGAGAGAACAGTGATGTAGGGTTGCGAAGTTCCAGATCTGAATGGCTTCGTTGCACAGGGGTCTTGACCCCGTTCCACCTTGGTTCTTGATGTAGAACATGGCCACCTGGTTGTCCATTTGTAACAGCACAGTTTTGCCTGCAATTACGTTCTGGAAGGCTTCTAGCGCCCGTCTCATCGCCCTGAGCTCGAGGAGGTTTATATGGTACTGCTGTTCCTGCGACGACCAGGCTCCCTGCGTCTGGAGGTGAAGGCAGTGGGCTCCCCAGCCGATTGGGGATGCATCAGTGGTGATTGTGAGTTGATGGGTCGGTTGGGAGAGAGGTCTCCCACATGATAAGTTCTTTTCGTGGGTCCACCACTTCAGTGATGAGATCACTGCCCTGTCCATCGGGATGGGGGTCTCCAGGGACTGAGAATGCTGAGACCAGCGTGCCTGTAGGTGCCATTGGAGACAGCACATGTGCAGCTTCGCTAGGGGCACTGTCTGGGTGGCGGACGCCATGTGTCCCAGGAGGCAGAGGAGTACCCGCGCGGTGGGGAACTTTTCGTAGCGCAGTAGAATTGTTAGGTGTTTGATGGTTTTCACCCTCAGGGGTGGAAGGTAAGCCTTCGAGCGAACCGTGTCTATTAGTGCTCCTATGAATTCCCTCCACTGTGAGGGGTCGAGGTGTGACTTTGGGTAGTTGATCAGAAATCCGAGGGACGTCAGTAGGGAGATTGTCTTGTGGGTGGCGCGTTTGGCCTCCCTCTAGGAGGGGGCAGAGATGAGCCAGTTGTCCAGATAGGGGAAGACACATATCCCTTGTTTGCGGAGGTGTGCGGCCGCCACTGCCACGCACTTGGTGAAGATCCGCGGTGCTGGGGAGAGTCCGAATGGAAGGACTTTGTACTGGAAGTGCTTCCCTGCTGCCAGGAAGCGTAAGTACTGTCTGTGATGCTTGTGTATGGGAACGTGCGTATAAGCGTCCAGAAGATCCAGGGATGTGAGCCACTCGTCGGGTTGAATGAGGGGCAGGATGGTTCCGATGGAGTGCATCCTGAACGTTTCCTTGGCTATGAACAAGTTGAGCTTGCGGAGGTCGAGGATTGGTCGCATGCCGCCCGATTTCTTGGGGTTCAGGAAGTATCTGGAGTAGAAGCCCTTGTTGATCTCCGCTTCTGGCATGGGTTCTATTGCATTGGCGGCCAGGAGGGAAAGGATCTCTGTGTCTAAGGAGGATGATGGCTGCTCGCAGCTTGGGATCACCCGTTGTACAGGGGTCGAAAGGAATCTTATTCGGTATCCCTTGCCAATGATAGCATGGACCCATTTGTCTGAGGTAATGGATTTCCAAATGGATAGGAATCTGGCCAAGCGACCCCCTGTAGGGGGACTGGCCGTAGTCCTCCCGTCAAAAGGTCGGATTGGTCCTCCCCTCTGCCGGCTGAGATGATTTCTGTTGTCTCCTCTCGCGCTGACGGGGCTTTTGCTTGTAGGATGCGTGGGAGGGCTGCGACTGATGTTTATAGTGGGGCTGTTGCCATTTTCGGTAAGATCCGTATTGGCGTTTTGAAGAAGAAAACGCATATGTTTTTTGCTGGAAAGAGTTCTTGCGGACTGGTTGCTCGAGGCCTTCGTCCGCGAGGGTCTGTAGAGTCGTGCATTCTTCAGTGCATTGACGGTGTCGTTGACCTTCTCCCCGAATAGGGTATCCCCCGTGCATGGGGCATCAGCGATGCGCTCATGCGTGTCCTCTCGTAGACTGGACGCCTTGAGCCAGGCGAGTCGGTGGGCAGAGATGGAAGTGGCCGCAGTGCGTGCCGCTGCGTCAAAGCTGTCAAAGGCCGCCCGCACCTGGTGTTTCGTGCATTCCTGCAGGTCTAGGAGAGTGGTTGAGGTGGCAGCCTGCCACTCTTGGTTGGAGGAGACGGTCGCTCTGAGCTTCTCTACCAGGGTATCCTGGTATAGTGCTTGTTGAAGTTGGTGAGCGGAAACTCTTGCGCATAGCATAGACCCCTGGAAGGTCTTTCTTCCGATGTCGTCAAGGAGGCGTAACTCCTTGCCAGGTGGAAAATTGGATTGTGCTCGAGTGGACTTGGATCTTTTGAGGGCAGACTCAACGACTATGGATTGATGAGGCAGTTGAGACTTGTCAAAGCCCGGGGAGGATTGGACTTGATATTTGGTGTCCAGTTTCCGAGATAATGGTGCCCCTGAGGTGGGGTTCTGCCATAGGTTAATGAGGTTTTCCTTCAGCAGAGGATGTACAGGAAGGAGAGCCGCAGGGCGCGGGGTCTCCAGGAATTTCCGTGCAGCTTGAGTTTCTGGCCGTTGGTCCGCCAAGGGGGTGGTGCTGGAAAGACCCAGGGTGTCTGTGAGTTTGAGGAGGAACTTAGGGTATGTCAGATCCTCCGGGATGTTGTGGGCATCCATCGGAGGAGTAGAAAGTACTAAGTTCCCCGTGGAGGTAGAGGCTGTAGACTCTGTGTTGTTCTCCTCGCTGGCGTGGACCTGTTCGGCGTCCCGCATGGGGGAGGAGTGTTCTGCAGGGGTAGGATGGGCAGAAGCAGCAGCTGGGTCCTTTGGGGTTTGAGACCACTGCTCCAAGAGGTCTGATAGGAGTGAGATGATCTGCGCAGGCAGTTCCTGATTCGGGAGTCTGGGAACGCAGTTGAAGGCCTCCCGGGATTGGGGGGGTTCAGGTTGCTGGGTGGGGGAATCAGGTTGTGTCTCCAGAGGCAGAGGAGAGCCCACTGTGCTGTGATCCTGCATGGGGTAACAAGAAGAGGCATACCTGCTGCCTGAAGCATGGTCCAAGTCCTGATCGGTGCTGTCTCTGCTGCTCCAAGAGGTGGAGAGGCTCACCGAGCTGAATCTGTGCCTGCGATCCCTCTCTCTGCGCTGGTACTGTTTCTGGCATCGGTAAGGGCTGCTGGAGCGGCTTGAGGAGCGGTCACGCCGGTCCCGGTGTCTGTGGTCTCGGCGCGGCAGTGAGCGGCGCCTCCGCGCCGATCAGGAACGCCGGCGGTGAGCTCGTCGGCGCCGAGATCTGCTCCGCCTGTGGGAGTGGCTTTCCTGGCGCCGGCCAAAGGCGCCACGGGGGGCGGAGCTAAGGCCGACGACGACATCGTCCAAGATGGCCGCCGCCATGGGAGCCTCGTGTGTGGCTGAGGTCTCCAATTGTTCAGCGTGCTGTCCGGCCGTAGAAGGGTATCCGGGGTGGGAAGGGGACCCCGGATTCGAGCGGCTGTGGGAGGAGGCCTGGGCAGGCGCACCCGGGACCGCTGAAGTCACCGCTGGTGTAGAAAGCAGCCCGAGGGTCACCGTCGGGTGCTTCACAGGCGTGGATGCCCCAGTGGAAATCAGAGCGCTGGTAGAGACTCCTGAAGGCTCGGGGATAGCCACGTCAGGGAAAAGTTCACGGAGAGTGTTTTTCCTTGATTGATTGCTCTTGGAGACATATGGGAGCAGTGAGAGCAGTCTTCAATTCTGTGAGAGGTCCCGAGGCATCGAAGACATCTGTCGTGGAGGTCAGTGGTGTTTATCTTCCTGGAACAGCAAGGGCATTTTTTAAAACCCGGTTTTGGCTGTTTTCCAGGCATCTTGATAGTAGTCAGGAATGTGGAGAGAGAAAGGTCCATCTTGCTGGCAAGGCGGAAGAGGTAAAAGTGGCTGGCTAGGGGCGGGCCCAGGGGTAGGGCCAACTGGCACATGCACAGAAGGAAAAGCCTTCTGGGCTAGAGAGAGAGATTACTTCCGTCTTCGGCACCGTCGGATGACGTCACCTGGTGTGGGTGACTTCATCCTGCTTGTCCTAGGAGAACACCTGTTACAGGTGAGTAACTATGCTATCTCCAGGAACAAGCAGGAATCTAGTCATCACATATGGGGACTCCCTAGCTTTGGGTGCCAGGGAGAGACCCCAGAAGTTGTGTGTCCCTGAAAAGGGCTCCACTTCCCTCCATGGATCTCTGGCATCCTACCAGGGATGGTGGGCAGGAGTTGATTAGGTATGGAACAGGTGTTTGAGAACAGCTTGACCAAACAAGACATCCCAGCGGGAGTCCTTGTCCAAGCAGTAATGGGCTGTGAAGGTATTTTATTGTATTTATTTATTTATTTATTTGAAAACTTTTATATACCGCCACTTCCCAAGATCAGTGGTGGTTTACAGAGAACAGTGGTGAAAAAATATATGGAACATTATGCAACATTGCAACTATATACAAAAAACGGTATAGACAATAATAATTATTTACAGCTCATAACAGGAACCTTTGGCAAATTTAGGCAATGTAATTATTTACAAATTACAATAACAAGTTCTTAAATATTTACAAACTGCAAAATTTACAACTCATGTCATCAATCAGTTTTGGATAGTGTTAAAATGTGCGTGGGTAGTTTGGTAGATTTTATGAATGAGCTATGGGGGGTGGGAGGCCAGATCTGAAAATTGGTAGTAATGGGTGAATAAGTATATTTTTAGTTCCTTTCTGAATGTTTGGAGATCTTTTATCTCCCTTAATTGGTCAGGGAGGTTATTCCATTGAGTAGGTGCTACGTATGAGAAGGCGCTATTGCTTGTTATTTGCTTTGTCTTTCTTATTGTATCTGGTACTTGCACGGTATTGAGATTTCTCCTTCTTCTTAGTCTATTGTCTGAAGGTCTATGGATAAGGGTAGATAGATATGATGAACCGAGGCCCAAGTGGCTGCTCGACAGATGTCGTCAATAGACACAGAGTTCAGATGAGCCACTGAGACTGCCATGGCTCTCACATTGTGAGCTGTGACATGGCCCTCCAGAGAAAGTTTCTTACTCTGATAGGCGAAAGAAATACACTGAGCAATCCAGTTGGATAGTGTTCTCTTGGAGACTGGCAGTCCCAAATGAGAAGAGTCTAAAGCAACAAAGAGCTGAGAAGACTTTCTATGTTGCTGTGTCCTCTGTAGATAAAAAGCCAGAGCTCTTTTACAGTCCAGGGTATGAAGACTCCTCTCTGCACTTGATGCATGAGGTCCTGGAAAAAAGACAGGTAGGTAGACCTCCTGGTTGAGGTGAAAAGGCGAGACCACCTTAGGCATAAAGTGTGGATGAGTCCTTAGGACTACCTTGTCATGATGAAACCTTGTATAAGGTGGATTAGCTACTAGTGCTTGCAACTCACTAATGCAGTGTGCTGAGGTGATTGCAATGAGAAAGATAACCTTCCAAGAAAAAAATTTCAAGGAGGTGGTAGCTAAGGGTTTGAAAGGTGGCTTCATGAGCTGCCCAAGAACCAGATTCAAGTCCCATGCCACCGGAGGTGGTCTAATGGGAGGCTTAGTTAGAAGGAGGCCTCTCATGAATCTTGCTATAAGAGGATGAGAGGAAATAGGTTGTCCATTTAGAGGTTTAAGAGAAGCTGCAATAGCACTCAAATGGACTCTTACTGAATTTGTCTTAAGGCCTGCATAAGACAAATGGAGAAGATACTCCAGTAAAGATTGTAGAGGTATAGCAAGGGGGTTAAGACCTTTTTCTGAACACCAAACAGTGAACCTTTTCCACTTGAAAGCATAAGAACGTCTAGTGGAAGGTTTTCTAGAAGCATAAAGAACATCTTTCACCTGCTGAGAAAGATGAAGATCTTGGAGATCTAGGCCTTCAGCAACCAAGCCCTGAGATGCAGAGACTGGGGACTGGGATGCCATAACATTCCATCCTCCTGAGATAGGAGATCTGGAGCAGACCCTAACTCCAGGGAGGGAGCTTGAGAGAGATATAGAAGCAGAGGTTACCACACTTGCTGTGGCCAATGTGGTGCTATGAGAATCATGTGGCCTCTGTCTCTCTGAAGCTTGAAAAGGGTTTTCGGAATTAGGGGAATGGGTGGAAAGGCATACAGGAAGTCTTGACCCCAGTGAAGGAGGAAAGCATCCTTGGCCTGAGCTCCCTGAGCCGGAGTTCTGGAACAGAACCGGGGAAGTTTGGCATTCCACGGACTTGCAAAGAGGTCTATGTCTGGGGTTCCCCAAAGTTGAAAAATCTTGGCCACCTGGTCTGCATGGAGAGACCACTCGTGTGGAAGAAGAACTCGACTGAGTCTGTCTGCTCAAGAGTTTTGAAAGCCTGGAAGGTATACTGCCAGGAGATGGATGTGATGCTCTCTGGCGAGGGCCCACAGTCATAGAGCTTCGTTGCAATGCAACAGAGAGCCTGTTCCTCCCTGCTTGTTCACATAGAACATGGCTACTTGACTGTCCGTATGGATAAGGACTGTCTTGTTGCTGAGCAGGGTGTGGAACACTTGCAGAGCAAGGAAGATTGTTCTGAGCTCCAAGAGATTGATATGTAGACAACTCTCTTGTGGAGTCCAAGTGCCCTGGGTGGAGAGGTCTTGTAGATGAGCTCCCCAACCCATTGGAGAAGCATCTGTTGTAAGAGTTGCTTGTGGCAGGGGTTGCTGAAAACGGGACCCCAGCAACAGATTTTGAGTGGACTTCCACCATTGGAGAGACAAAATGAGACGACTTGTATTTGCTATTCTGTCTGACAGGCAACCTGATGCCTGGGTCCATTGGGTGGATAAAGTCCACTGAGCTGCCCTCATGTGAAGGCGAGCATATGGTACCACATGCACGGTGGATGCCATGTGGACTAGCAACTGCAACATTTCTCGAGCAGTTAAAAAGGGCTTTA
The DNA here is from genome assembly GCA_033557465.1 of Ichthyophis bannanicus. NCBI lineage: Eukaryota > Metazoa > Chordata > Amphibia > Gymnophiona > Ichthyophiidae > Ichthyophis > Ichthyophis bannanicus. The sequence goes on along the minus strand of CM066032.1, from coordinate 1,398,876,596 downwards.
GGGCTGCTTGAGAAGCTAACTGCACCAAGCGAAGGCAACGGGCTTGGGGAAGGTAGGCCCTTGACTTTGTGGTATCTAGCATGGCTCCTATGAACTCTAGAGATTGAGTAGGAGTTAGACTGGATTTTGGGATGTTTATAACCAGCCCTAAATACTGAAGGATGCGCATTGTGCAGGATAGAGAAGTCCTGGCCTCTGATTTTGTTGGAGCTCGAATGAGCCAGTCGTCCAAGTAAGGGAAGACGAATATTCCCAGAGTGCGTAGAAATGCTGCTACTACAGCCATGCATTTCATGAACACCCTTGGTGCAGAGGCCAGACCAAAAGGAAGCACCCTGTATTGGTAGTGCTTTCCTTGAAACAGGACCCGAAGGAACCTTCTGTGGGTTTGATGGATGAGAACATGGGTGTACGCATCCTTGAGATCTAGAGAAATCATTTTGAATTTCTCCTTGACCAGGAATTTGTTCAATTCTCTGAGATCTAAGATAGGTCTGTATCCCCCTGTTTTCTTTGGGATAAGAAAATAAGGGGAATAGAACCCTGTGCCCTGTTGAAGAAGAGACACTTCTTCTATTGCCCCTTGGGCAAGAAGGTTGGTAATCTCTTGACCTAACAGGTCGATGAGAGAAGTCGGAGAATTGAACTGCTTCACTATTGTGTGAGGGGGCATGCTTGAAAAATGAAGCTTGTACCCCTCTCTTATGATGGAGAGTGTCCAACGCTCTGCTGTTATTTGTCCCCATCTGGGAGCAAAATGGCATAACCTTCCTGGAATGGTGGATGGTTCTGGTCCTTCCAGAGCCAGAAAGGCTAAGTTCTCTAGCAGAAAGTCAAAGGCCCTGAGGAGGCTGAGGCTGAGGCTGCTGAGCCGGTTGAGGCCTAGCAGCCTTTGCTTTCTTCTGTTTGGGTGGCTGCTGACGTTTGGTTGAACACTGACCTGCAGAAGATGCCTGCTGACCATAAGCAGGATAAAATCTCTTCTTCTTAGAAAAAGGAGTTTTCTTGAACAACTTTTTCCTAACAGGATCAGCAGTAGACTTGGATAGTCTATCCAAAGTGGGATTTCAGCATCCATCTCATTGGCTTTTTCTTGCCAATCTTTACCAAACAGGTTCTTACCAGTACAAGGGATATTCCCCAATTTATCTTGTACCCAGAGCTCTAAATCAGATGCTTGGAGCCAAGCAATTCTATGTGCACCTATGGCAATAGCCGAGGTTCTGCTTATACATTCAAAGCAGTCGAAGGCTGTATGGTTGGAGAATTTAGAGACATCTTGGGCATGTTTGAGCCAAGTGAGAAACTCCTGCCTTTAGGAACATTCCCATGTAGAGACTATAGGAACTGATTCTTGCAGCAAGCATGGAAGCTTGAAAGACTCTACGTCCAAAAGCATCCAGAGTTCTGCATTCACGTCCTGGTGGATTAGAGGCATGTCTTTTTGCACTTCTAATCCTTCTCATAGCAGATTCCACCACAATGAAGTGGTGGGGAAGCTGAGTTTTATGGAAACCAAGACAAGGAGGGACACGATAAATGGTATCTAACCTACGAGAATGAGGAGAGGTGGTAAGTGGTGTTTCCCACATCCTCAGCATGAGATCATATAAAATCTCATGAATGGGTAGGGTAGCTGCCTCCTTAGAAGTTTTGGGATATTGTTAAATATCCAACTCCTTGGCCCTTGGCTCTGTCTCAGTGGTGACAGTGATGGACAGGCCCCAAGCCACCTCTCGGATGAAGTCTTGGAAAGACATGTCCTCTGGAGGAGACATCCTGCATTTAGGGGAGGAGGACTCCTGTGGAAGCATCATCGCTGCATCGACAGAACTTTCAGAATCCTCAGATTCTTCTGAGGAATCGAAGTATCGCCTGTCTGGATGCTCTTGCAGAGCCCGATACCCGTACCGAGCAAAATAGGTATCGGGAATAACCAGTACCGGGGAATCGGTACCGGCGGGCATCGAAGGACAGGGTACCGGCATAGCAGGCATCGACGCCGATGTCGATGCTATCGGTACCGGTTGCGATACCGATACCGATACCGGTACCGGTGGAGTTGTCTGTCGCGGTACCAAGGGCGTCGATGCCACAAGGAAAGCCGCTAGACTGCGTTCTATGGACAGAATTCTCTGGTCCATAGACGCTGCCAATGCCTGGAAATCGGTACCGGTGGAAACTGCCGGCACCCAGAGCATGGCACCAGGAGATCTGTCGAGGCCGAGCCATCGAGAACATCCTGGAACCCCGATGATGGTGCTTTGGAAGCCGAAGCCTCCCGCCGGGGTAATTTTGCCAGTGCAGAATCCTCGAGGGCAACGCCAGAGGCATCTCGATGCTTAGAAGGAGATCTACCCTTTGAGGACCGGCTAGACTTATGTTTAGTTACCTGAGATCCACGGGAAGAAGAAGCAGCCCTGGAAGACATCGATGCTACCGAAGCTGCATCCGAGGGAAACAGGGTACTGAGCTTAGCAGCTCGGTTCTGTCGACCCCTTTTAGACATCATAGCACAGGACACACAATCTGTGATGGAGTGGTCAGGACCTAAACATTTTTTATTTATTTTTTTTGAAAGGCTTCCAAAAAATACATAGCATCATAAACCACAAAGATCTTCAAAGAAGATGCAACAATAATAACATAACTTCAGATCAGAACAACATTGACAATATGCCTTCATTTTTGCAATTTTTAAAATAAGAAAACAGGGAACAGTAACCCCCCAACCTCCCTTTCTCCCCCCCCCCCCCGAAACCTCCCTAGCCCAGTACCCCCCTCCCACCCCACCTCCCAATCCCCCCCACTATGGCTTGCTAATGTTCAAGCACGGGAGTGTGGTGAGCAAAAGACACACTCAGGGGGCAAGCTCCCTTTAAAGTTTGAATGTTCCCTCCCTCTTAGCCAGCATAGTCACGCACCATATCGAGAGACAAAGGGCGCCCACACCAGCTCAAAGCGCGCCAGGCGCATCCTACTGACCGCTACCCCCCGTTCCATGGGGACCTAAACATTTTAAACACCATTCATGGGTGTCGGTGACGGAAATGGTACCGCCACATTTTGTGCACTTTTTAAAACCTGAAGCAGGTTTTTCCATATTAAAGGAATTTCTGGGCCCTAAGGCCCAAAAAGACAGGTGCACCTGAAGAAAGTAAAAGAATGGAAAAAATATTTTTTTTTAAAAGAAAAGAAATACTGGCGGTACCGGTAGAGCGTCGGGGAAGGCAGACGCGACCATAAAATGAAATAAAGAAATAAGGAAATTCTTCTGCGGTGACAGGAACACGACCTGCTGGCTCCGCGGAAAAAGAAGAACTGGAGAGAGACAGTTGGGAAAGGTGGGAAGGCAGCACGCAGGTGCTGTGGGATGCTTCCAAAGCTTTCTGATTGGACGCTGGGGAGCGTTCCCGCGCAGGCTCCGTCGGTACCGACGATACCCATATGTGATGACTAGATTCCTGCTTGTTCCTGGAGATCAAAGGATTTCCTGCCAGGCTCACGTCATCAGGGGGATCTGGATCCGCTGCCTGATGCCATCAGGGGGAAATAAGTCCCCCATCTAAATCCCCAAACCCAGATGTACAGGGCCGTCATCAGAACAGGCCCTGTATGTCCGGGGTAGGGGTCATTCCTCCGGCCCTCCATTGCTCCTCCTCCAGCCCGCCCCATCCTGCATTCCCAGCACATCTCCACTGTATGTGCGGGGAACTCAGGATAGGGAAACAGCCCCTGTCATTTAGTGGGGATGTACGTCCAACCAGGATGTACATCCCCGCTAAATGCGTGTCAGAATCTACCCCTTAGTAAAAATAGTGCACAGTAAGGGGCCTTTTTACTTGAGTATGTTCAGTGATTATTACAGGAATCAGTGGACGGTAACTGGCAGCGTGGGCCTCTGCTAACAGTTACTGTGTAGGGTTGCCAACTGGCTGGTTTTTACATGGCCTTGCTGGCTGCCGGCAGAGATCTAAGACTGGCCCTCAAAAAGCCAGTTTTTTCCTCTGGGGTCCTTGGCCCCCCCCCCCCCCCAGCACAGACTCACCTTCTCCTCTGCTGTCAATCCCTTCCTGCTACCTCCTTCCCCTTGCAGCCGCCGCTCCTGCTTCTTACAGAGCAGCAGCTGCAATAACACCAATTTAAAAACTAAATGAAACTGGTATGGAGCCTCTGGCCACCACTGCTGCAGTATCCCGCCCCCTGCAGCATCACTTCCTTTTGAGTGTGGGATGCTGCAGCAGGGGTTCCATTCCATAGGGCCAGAGGGTTCCGCACCAGTTTCATTTTGTTTTTAAATTAGTGTTATTACAACCGCTGCTCTGTAAGAAGCAGGAGCCTTGGCTGCCAGGGGAAGGGGGTAGCAGGAAGGGGCTGACATGGGGGGGAAGATGGAGGCAGGAAGGCAGCTGAAAGAGGGGGAAAGGAGGTGGCTGGAAGGCAGCTGAAAGGGGGGGAGAAGGTGGCTGGAAGGCAGCTGAAAGGGGGGGAGGAGGTGGCTGGAAGGCAGCAGAAAGGGGGGGAGGAGGTGGCTGGAAGGCAGCTGAAAGGGGGGGGGAAGGAGGTGGCTGGAAGACAGCTGAAAGAGAAGAGAAGGTGAGGGCTGGAAGGCAGCTGAAAGAGGGGGGAGGGAAAGAGGTAGCTGGAAGGGAGCTGACATGGGGAAGATGAGGGCTAGAAAGGAGTGACATGGGAGGAAGATGGGGACTGGCCGCTGGAAGGGAGCTGGCAGAGGGGTGAAGGAGGTGGCTGGAACCTAAGAGCTTGCCCTATATGCCTCAAGTTAGCTGCCATGCATAAATAATTGACTCTATTAAAGGAAGAAGTAGCTGCAATGAAACGCACCTCTTCTAGGATACAAACCAAACAAAGTCCACCACCACTCCCACAAAGACTCAAACATCCCAGGAACAAATGGATCACAGTGGGCTCTGGTAGATTGTGTCCTGTAACAGAGAAACACCCTGTACATCATGAGATATCACTGCATAATGTTTTTCTCTGCTTTGGTCAATGAGGATGCCCAATCCATGGAAACTGAAGGGCCCTTAAATGAGACAGTCAATGCCCAATCTCCTGATAAAGCACCAAATATGAAGAAAAACTCAAGGAACAGAAAACTACTACTACTTGGTGATTCCATCATCAGAGGGACCAACTTGGGATCACAGTTCAAAGGTCAGAAGTTAGTCAAATGCCTCCCAGGCTCTTCAGCTAGCAGGAATACAAACCAAATTGTTGATGTAATTAGCACCAGGAGATCAAAGGGTGATTGGCCCATTAAGCGGCGTGCTCCAGCCGGAGCTCTCATCACATGCCACCAGGAGATCAAAGGGCGATCGAACCTTTAGCGGCATGCTCCAGCGGGCACCCTGGTGTGGTCCATCCATCCTGCTCCTCCAATTCACTGCAGCCCCTGGATCTGAGTAAGCACGATCGCTCCTCCACCCATTGTCTGTTTAGAACTGCTGCCATTGCCTGCATTGAACCGCTGCCATTGCCTGCATTGAACCGTTATCCATTGCCTGCTTAGGACTGCTACCAGTGCCTGCGTAGAACTGTTATCCATTGCCTGCTTAAAACTGCTACCAATGCCTGCGTAGAACTGCTACCATTGCCCGCATAGAACTGCAACCATTGCCCGCATAGAACTGCAACCATTGCCCGCATAGAACTGCAACCATTGCCCGCATAGAACTGCTGCCATTGCCTGCATTGAACCGTTATCCATTGCCTGCTTAGAACTGCTACCAGTGCCTGCGTAGAACTGCTATCCATTGTTGCTTAGAACTGCTACCATTGCCCGCATAGAACTCTTATCCATTGTCTGCATTGAACTGTTATCCATTGCCTGCTTAGAACTGCTACCAGTGCCTGCGTAGAACTGCTATCCATTGTTGCTTAGAACTGCTACCATTGCCCGCATAGAACTGTTATACATTGTTGCTTAGAACTGCTACCCATTGCCTGCATAGAACTGTTATCCATTGTTGCTTAGAACTGCTACCCATTGTTGCTTGAACTGCTGCCATTGCCTGCTTAGAACTACTACCATTGCCCGCGTAGAACTGTTATCCATTGCCTGCGTAGAACTGCTATCATTGCGTGCGTAGAACTGCTGCCATTGCCTGCGTAGAACTGTTACATAGAAACATGATGACAGAAAAAGACCACAAGGCCCATCTAGTCTGTCCTTCCATAACAACTACAACAGTCCACTTTTTACCTTTAGAGATCCTCTGTGTTGGTCCCATGCTTTTTTGAATTCAGTTACTGTCCTCATCTCTACCACCTCCACTGGGAGACTATTCCACGGATCCACTACTCTTTCCGTAAATAAATATTTCCGCATATCACTCCTGAATCTATCTCCCTTCACCCTCATCCCATGTCCCCTCGTAGCAGAACTTGCTTTCAATTGAAAGAGGCTCTCTCCCTGAACATTTATGCCACGGAGGTATTTAAACATCTCAATCATATCACCTCTATCCCGCCTTTCCTCTAAGGTGTACATATTAAGATCCTTAAGTCTGTCCTCATATGCTTTATAATGAAGACCACTAATCATCTTAGTAGCAACCCTCTGCACCGACTCCATCCTGTTCACATCCTTTTGAAGGTGTGGTCTCCAGAATTGCACACCATACTCCAAATGAGGTCGCACCAAAGACTTATACAGAGGCATTATCACCTCCTTTTTTCTGCTAGCCATTCCTCTCCGTATGCACCCAAGCATCCTTCTAGCTTTTGCCGTCGCCTTTTCTACCTGTTTAGCTACTTTAAGATCATCGGACCATCAACCAGAAAGCCTGGTTAAGAAAGCCCTGGTTAAGAAAACTGTTATCCATTGTTGCTTAGAACTGCTACTATTGCCCGCATAGAACTGCTACCCATTGTTTGCTCAGACCTTGCTGCCCACTACCATGGCCCCACATCTCATTGTCATTCTCTTCCTCCCCAACTATCAACATCCTCCCTCCTCTTCCCCCTACCCTCCTCATTTCTCCCTCCACTCTGCCTCCTAGCCTAGCATCTGCTCTGGAGCCTCTCCACACTATTCCCCACATTCAACCTGCCCCCCTCTCCACCTTCCTCACTTCTCCCTCTGTTCTTCCCCCTAGCCTTGCACCTGCTCTTGAGCTTCTTCACATCATCCCCCACATTCAACCAACCCCCCTCTCTCTTAGGCAACCCTATCCTCGCTTCCGCCATACAATCTCCACTTTACCTCACTCTCTAATACATTCTCCTTCTCTCATCAGGTAACATCAACCCCAACCCTGGCCACCCTCCCCCGATTTCTCTTCCACACTAAAGAAAGTTCCTCACGTACCCTATCTAATCTCATCCGCATCCCGCTCCTTCCGCCCTCCCCCATTCATCCCACAGTCACTCAACCATTGATATCAACTCCAACCCTACCCCCAAATATAATCCCTCACATAACCTATTTGATACCATCAATTTATCCCTCACTTCCCCTCCCTCATGTCCTTCTTGGGGAGCACATACACCCAGACATACCCACCCACACCCTACTCCCGCTAAATCTCATTACTACCCTAGAAATAGACCTCCACGCTACCCTGATAAGAAATCTCCCTCTAAATCTCGGTACTACCCTACAAATAGACCCCCACGCTACTCTGATAAGGAATCCACACGTAACTTATCCAATCTTATCCATATCCCTCTCCTCCCCCTTCCGCTCTCCCGTTTACTTGCTCCCTATGGAACGCATGCTCAGTCATTTAAAAAACTACTTTTATTCACGATCTCTTCATCTCTAATGCTCTACACCTTCTTGCCATGACCGAGACCTGGCTCCCCCCAGATGACACCACATCCTTTGCCTCTCTCTGCTATGAGGGCTACCAATTCTCCCATACACCTTGATCTACTGGTTGCGGTGGTGGCGTTGGCCTCCTACTCTCCCCCTCCTGCCAATTCCAACCCCTCCTGCCACCCCAATCACACTCCCCCCTCTCCTTTGAAACCCACTCCATTCGCCTCCTCACACTACTTCCCCTCCGTGTAGCTGTTATTTATCGCCCACCCGACAACTCCAAATCAACCTTCCTCACCAACTTTGACTCCTGGCTTTCTGCCTTTATGGATCCATCCTCACCCACTCTTATTCTTGGTGATTTCAACATTCACGTCGACAACCCCTCCAACCCCCATGCCTCAAAGTTCCTCGCTCTTACCTCCTCGTTCGGCCGCCAAATCTGCTCCACTGCCCCCACACACCTACACAGCCACTGCCTTGACCTAATACTTCTCCAATTCCTCTCCCTCAAACCTCCGCAAATCAATCCTTCCCTCATCTGCCAATCACCTATTAACATTTACTCTTCAGCTCCCGCCATCCCAACCTCGTCCTGTCTCCTCCGACCTACTTAGAAGCCTTCATAATATTAATCCCCTGACTCTCTCCTCCACCATTTTTCCATCTCTTTCCTCTATTTTACACTCCGGGTCAGTCCACAAAGCATTATCCTCATACAATGCTACACTATCCTCAGCCCTTGACGCTCTTGTCCCTCCCACCTCACGTCCTGTAAAATGATCTACTCCCCAACCCTGGCTTTCACCCACAATCCGTTACCTATGCATCTGTGCCCATTCTGCCGAACGAGCCTGGTCCAAATCCCACTCCCTGGAAGACCTTCTACACTTCAAATTCATGCTTGGCTCCTTCCAGTCAGCCTTAGCACTTGCCAAACAATATTACTACTTCCATCTGACTAATTCCCTTGCCTCTGACCCTTCCTGTCTCTTTAACACCCTCAATTCTCTCCTCAAGGTCCCCGGCCCCCAGTCCCGCCCTCCCTCTCTGCCCAAACCCTAGCCGACTACTTCCATGATAAAATCCTCAAAAATACCCTCCAATTCCCTACCCCCTCATCTACCTCCCCTCCCCCCATTTCTCCTCCCCCATCCATACTCCCCCTGCTACCCTCTCCTCCTTCCCCCCGATCTCTGAAGAGGAAACCGCACTTCTTCTTTCCTCCTCCAAACCCACCACCTGTTCATCAGACCCTATCCCCACCCATCTCCTCTGCTCCATCTCCCTCACCATCGTCCCCTCCATCACTCATATTCTCAACCTTTCACTCTCCACTGCAACTGTCCCCGCTGACTTCAAACATGCTGTTGTCACACCCCTCCTCAAGAAACCCTCACTTGATCCCACATGCCCTTCTATCGACCCATCTCCCTCCTTCCCTTCATATCCAAACTATTAGAACGAGCAGTCCACCGTCGCTGCCTTGACTTCCTCACCTCCCAGGCCCTCCTGGACCCACTACAATCAGGCTTCCGTCCCCTACACTCCACTGAAACGGCACTCACAAGAGTCACCAATGACCTGTTCCTCGCTAAATCTAAGGGCCTCTATTCTATCCTCATCCTTCTTGACCTTTCTGCTGCCTTTGACACCATTGACCCCGTCCCCTATCGAAACTTGCGCTCCGCTAGCAAACTGCTTCTTTTCAATGCCTTTCACCCGCACCGCGAACTCCCGACTGCGCTCCTTTCACCTTGCTGCGCCACATGCCTGGAACAGCCTTCCTGCGTCTGTGTGCCAGGCACCCTCCCTGGCCCTCTTCAAATCCAGGTTGAAGACCCACCTCTTCACCGTTGCATTCAGATCCTGACTTCCATCCTCATCTTACCCTAACCCCCATTAACGTCTATGACCAAACTATAGACCAAGCTGTACCACACCGTACCTTCCGCAGAACTGACTAATGCTCTGTACTGTTCTAACTAGATTGTACGCCCCGACGAGCATGACTCTGACGGGCAGGGACTGTCTCTTGTATGTTAGCCACCTCTTGTAGGCTAGCTGTGCAGCGCTGCATGCGTGGCGCTTTATAAGTGCTAAATAGTAGTAGTAGTAGTAGTAGTAGTAGTGGTAGTAGTGAAAGTGAGCACTCCAAAATTGATGTTGTCATCCACTCGGGTACAATGAACTGGCTAGAAACAGTGCCACTACAGCTCAAAGGGACTTCCAAACTCTGGGAGAGAAACTGAAGCCCATTGTTAACACTGTAGCATTCTCAGTTCTACCTGTTCTTGGTAAGGGGGTAGAAAGGCTACATCGCATAAACAGCTTTAACACATGGCTCCAGACCTGGTGCAAAGAAGAAGGATTCAGATCTATAGGCGACTGGAGAAACAGATGGACAAACAAGAGACTATACTGTGCTGATGGACTACATCTCTCTGTTGCAGGGAAAATAATTCTAAGTGAAAAATTCAGGCAGTATGTGGATATGCTAAACTAGGGAAAGGGGGTGACAGATGGGGAAGGTCAAGTTCAGGACATCATTCCCTACAAAAGCAGAACAACATCAGAAACAGCCACACTTTTAAACCACACATCAAAAGCAAGTGGGAAGAAGTGGGCAGAACAAAATCAATGCAAAATATATGCAAGCCAGTTAAATGCTTGAAAGCAATAAGCACAAATGCTCGAAGCTTAGCTAACAAAGTTCCAGACCTGGAAGCCCTAATGGTGGAAATGGACTTGGACACTGTGGCCATTATAAAAACATGGTTTAATGAATCGCATGATTAGGATATAGCCATAACTGGCTATAATCTATTCAGAAGAGACAGAGAAAATGGAAAAGGGAGGAGGAGTAGCCTTGTACGTCAAAAGCAATATTAAAGCTACTGAAATGCAGGGGGCATGGGGAAAAGAAGAAGTGCTCTGGATTGTGTAGGAAAGAGGAGATGGCACTGTCATCTATACTGCTGTAGTCTACAGACCTCCAACTCAAATCGAAGAGATAGATAACAAATTGATTATAGATATTGCCAACATAGCCACAAAGGGGAAAGCGATCATACTGGGTGATTTTAATCTACCCGATGTGGATTGGCTTACTCCTTCTTTAATTTAATTTTAATTTTAATTTAATTAACAGATTTTTTATATACCGCTCCTTCCATTGATCAGATGCGGTTCACATAGAACAACAATAAACAGAGCAAGCTGTTTTTACATATAACAATTTGTAACTTGGGAATTACAGTTAACAATTAACAATTAGTGAACTATATACAAATGAACAGAATTAAACTATATACAGAGTTATTTGTTGTTCAAATGTCTTCAATGCATTGTTTTAGGGCTACAGTACTTCATTCCCTTGTTGAAAAAATGTATTGTCTGGAGTAAGTTTATCCTTTATCGAGCTGAGAGGTGCGAGGTGAGTTCGTTTCGGATCCATAGTGCATTGTAAATAAGTGTGTTTTAAGTTTTTTCCTAAACTCCATGATTTCTGGTAATTGTCTTAATTCTATTGGAATTGTGTTCCACAAGATAGGGGCTGCATGGGAGAAGGCTTTCTTGTTTGTGGATTTTTTGGCCCTAATGAATTCTTTTGATGTTGTTAATTTATTTAACTGGTCTCTTCTTTGGAGATTATGGGTGGGTTCTATTTTGATGAGGTTATTTATGGTCTGGGGTGCGGTTTTATTTATGGCTTTGTAGGTGGTTAAGAGAGTTTTGTATTCTATTCGGCTTTGAATCGGAAGCCAGTGTAAATATTCTAAAATCGGGGTTATATGTTGGAAAGGTGGGGCCTTTGTAATAGTCCTTGCTGCCGCGTTTTGTGCTAATTGAAGTTTTTTTAAGGCTTGCTTAGTTACACCAAGTAGGATTTGATTTGCAAAGTCGAAATGGGGGGTTATAATTACTTGTATGACTCGTTGGAAATCCTGTAAGTGCATTAGGGGGCGGAGTTGCTTTAGTATTTTCAGTTTAAAGTAAACTTTTTTTGCTATATTTCGTACATGTGTGTCCATGCTAAGGTGTTTGTCCAGTATTACGCCTAAGTAACGTATTTCAGATTTTAGTTTGATATCATTATTCTGCAATGATATATGTGAGGGTGGAATGAACGTTGTGCTTTTGGTTACTATTAGGGCTTCTGTTTTTGAGTGATTGATGTACAGGTTGTTTTAATTTAGCCAAGTGTTTATTTCCTTCTGCAAATCTGGAAAGAAGCAAAAAAATTGTGGATGCTTTCCAAGATGTGCTACTTAGACAAATGGTGATGGAGCCAACCAGGGAAAGCTCAACACTGTAGTTAGTGCTCACCAACGGTGATAGCGTGTCGAATGTCTGGGTGGGTGCCCCAGTGAGCAGCAGCGATCATCACACGGTGTGGTTTGAGATGAAAGCCAAGGTGCAGTCCAATCATAGCAAGCTAAAAGTCCTAAACTTCAAAAACACTGACTTTAGAAAAATGGCCAAGTACCTAAAGGAGGAGTTGGCAGGGTGGAAGGGGACAAGGGAAGTGAAATTGCAATGGGCTAAACTAAAGGTGGCAATAAAAGGGGCAACAGATAAATATGTAAGAAAAGTAAATAAAAACAAGAGGAGAAGGAAACCTACTTGGTTTTCCAAAGAAGTGGCTGCTCAAATAAAGACAAAAAAACACAGCTTTTGCAAAATTCAAAAGCTTGCAAACAGAGGAACACAGAAATGAATATAGGATCAAACTCAAAAAGACAAAAAGAGAAATAAGGAAAGCAAAATCAAAGGCAGAGGAAAAGATGGCTAAAGATGTGAAGTGAGGCAACAAAACTTTCTTGAGGTATATTCGGGAAAGGAAGAAGATCAAAGGTGGAATTGCAGGACTCAGAAGTGCTGGGAACGGACTCATGGAAAGTGACATTGAAAAAGCGAAATTGATAAACAAATACTTCTGCTCTGTTTTTTCTAAAGAAAATCCTGGAGAAGGACCACCTGTGACTCCCAAATATAAAAATGGGAATGAAGTAGATACCACACCATTCACAGAAGATGATGTGTTAGAACAACTTGCAAAACTGAAAGTGGACAAGGCCATGGAACCGGATGGGATACATCCCAGGGTACTGAAAGAGCTCAGAGAGGTTCTTGCAGGGCCGTTAAAGGATGTTTTTAACAGATCCTTGGAAACAGGAGAAGGTCCTCAGGACTGGAGAATGGCTGATGTGGTACCTCTACACAAAAGTGGTGATAGGGAAGAAGTGACAAACTACAGGCCCGTGAGCCTTACCTCGGTGGCGGGAAAAGTAATGGAGACGCTCCTGAAAGAGCGAATAGTGGACTTTCTCAAGAACGAGCACATTGCGAGATCCGAGGCAACATGATTTTACTGAAGAACGATCTTGCCAAACAAATCTGACTGAGTTCTTTGACTGGGTTACCAGAAAACTAGATCAGGGGCCTGCGATGGATGTCATCTACCTGGATTTCAGCCAAGCCTTTGATACTGTTCCTCAAAGGAGGCTTATCAATAAACTCTGTAGTTTGGGGATGGGTCCCAAGGTGGTAAACTGGATCAGAAATTGGTTGACTGACAGACGACAGAAGGTGATGGTAAATGGAGCTCACTCGGATGAAAGGAAGGTGATTAGCGGGGTGCCCCAGGGTTCAGTCCTGGGCCCAGCACTGTTCAATGTATTTGTCAGTGATATTGTTGAAAGACTGAATGGAAAAGTCTGTCTTTTTGCAGATGACACAAAAATTTGCAACAGTGGACTCCCCCAAGGGAGTGGTTAACATGAGGAAAGATCTACAAAAGCTGGAAGAGTGGTCTAATGCGTGGCAATTAAGATTTAATGCAAAGAAGTGCAGTGTCATGCACATGGGTAGCACAAATCCAAGGGAAATGTACGCGATAGGGGGCAAGAGGTTGGTGTGCACGGATCAGGAGAAAGACCTTGGTGTGATTTTTTCTGTAGATCTCAAGGTGGCAAAACAGTGCGACAAGGCGGTGGCAAAAGCCAGGAGGATGTTGGGCTGCATACAAAGAGGAATTACCAGCAGAAAGGAAGAGGTACTGATGCCACTGTGTAAGTCACTGGTGAGGCCTCACTTGGAATACTGTGTTCAGTTTTGGAGACTATATCTTGCAAAGGATGTAAAAAGACTGGAAACTGTTCAGAGGAAGGTGACCAAAATGATTTGGAGCCTGCGTCAGAAGCCTTATGAGAAGAGACTTGAAGACCTAAATATGTACACTTTGATATGATTCAGACCTTTAAATACTTAAAGAGAAATAATGAACAAACAAACCTCTTCCAAAGACGGGGAAGCTGTAAAACTAGAGGGCATAACATGAAGCTGCAAGGTGGTAAATTGAAAGGCAATGTCAGGAAATACTTTTTCACTGAAAGGGTGGTGGATGCTTGGAATGCCCTTCCGATGGAAGTGGTGGGAGCAAACAGTGACGGAATTCAAAATGGCATGGGACAGACACAGTGGATCCCTTTACAGCAACAGTATAAAATCAAAATAAACTGAACCATTTAATTTCTCAACAAATAGGGGTGTCCTACATGAAGCAGTGGGTTCATCCCAAACAAAGACATGGGGAGGGGTGGCCTGCACAGAGTGGCAGGTGCACCTACTCCTGTCATCTTACTGGCAGACTAGATGGACCATACCGGTCTTTATCTGCCATCATTTACTATGTTACTATGTTAGTATGTAAGCCCTGAAGCCAGCCCTTCACGAGAGGTTCGGGCGTCCTCGGAGTCACACGGCGGCGACTCCTTCGTTGCGGCCCCAGACCCTCCTAAAAAGAAGAAGGTAGTCCCGAAGGAGATGCCTGTGATCAAACCTGCAAGGTCCCTCGACATGACTCTGGTGACTTCGAGCAGCTCCCTCAAAGTCTCGAGACAAGAGTCCTCGGCCAGCAGAGACCATGCCAGGACCTGTGAACCTATAGTCCCCTCCTCAAGGACGTACTCTCCGGAGTGCTGGTGTCGGACCCGAGGCCTTTGGTGTCCACGCCGAGTGATGCACAGCCATTGGGCCTTGAGTCACACATGGCGGCCATGAAGCAGAGCCTCTCTTCCAATTTGGCCTTGCAGCAAGTGTTGATGTTGGGCCCCCCGGCATCATCGGCCCTGACACTGGACTCCCTGGCCTCGGGGAGCCTCCAGGTGTCGAACTTGACATTGAGTGCCATCGGCCTCAGGTAAGTCCTCGGCGTTGATTGAGATCTCGATCACACGCCTCAGGGTTCCAATCCTCTCCAGCGAGTTTCTGGGAGTCTTCTGGGGGGACATGGTTCCTCGGAGCTGCCCCCGGGGCTGACTCCGACACCCTTGTGCTCCAACTGGGGGATCGAGGACGAGGCCTCCCCGGAGACCTCCCGACACCAGAATGTCCCCTCCGAACCGTTTCCCCCGGAGCCTCAGCGCTACTCCCTACCTGAGGACGTGGCCTTTCATGACTTCGTTCGTGACATGGCCCGGGCTCTTTCGATACAGATGGAGTCGGAGGACGACCCGCACCCTGAGGAGCTCGAGATCCTGCAATACGAGTCCCCTCCCAAGGAGACTCTTACGGTGCCAGCTCCACCCATCCTCGAGAGATTGCTCCTCCGGATGTGGGAGTACCTGGCCTCGGTACCGGTGGTCAGTTGGCGCCTGGATACCATCCGGAAGGTCCCAGGTTCCATAAGCCACAGCTCTTCCAAAATTCAATGGTGGTTGAGTCCTCCATACAAAACCTGAATAGTCAAAAGACCTACTCTTCCCTTCCCCCCAGCAGGGAAGCCCAGGCCCTCGACGCCATGGGGCACAAGTGCTACCATGGTGCCAAGCTTGGGTGCCACATACAGGCATATGAATTGTACAATGGAATGTACCTTAAAGTGCCTGATACAGGAACTTTCAGGTTATCGGCGGGTCTCGCCAGGGAAGCTCTGCAGAGGTTCCAGTCCCTAGCAGCAGGCATCTGGGACTTTTCCAAATTCCTTTCTCGGGCTGCCTACAATGGGTTCAAGTCTGCAGCCAGAGTTGCAGCCGCCGGCATGGCTACAGACCTCGGACCTGGAGCAGTGGGGTAGAGGAAAAACTCCTGATGTCCGCTGCAATGGTAAGATCCTATTCGAGAAACCAATGTCTGATAAGGCTGTGGAGATTGAAGCCGAGAAAGTGACTCAGCAGAGGCTGTCCAAAAACACCTTGGCTCTCCCAAGGAAAAAATCATTGGGGAAAAAGCCCTTTCCCAAGCAAAAAGAGCTACTCCCAGGCTGGCCACTACCAACCTTACTCGGGGCAGCCTCATCAGGCCTCGCAGCCAAAAGGACAGGAACACGGACCTAGGAAACCCAAGGCTCCCAAGCCCTAGACACCAGCTCCCACCCAACCGGGGGGTAGCTTTTGATTCCCTGGGCTGGGCCTCCCCTCCCCCAGGAGGCCCACCTCAGCCCACAGGGGGGTCGGACTGGCCTCTTTCGTCCACAGATGGGCCAGCATCACCACAGACCAGTTTATCCTGTGGGTGGTGCAGGAGGGTTATTTCCTTCAGCTGCAGCAGAACCCTCCAGACTTCTTCCTAGGAGAGCCATCTCAGCCTCTCCTCCACCAGGCCTTGCTTGCCACAGAACTTGTAGGCTTGCTCAGGGACAGGGCGATGGAACCAGTACCCCATCACCTCTGGGGAAAGGGGGTCTACTTGAGGTATTTCCTCATCCCAAAAAAACCAGGGGGGGGGGGTCTTCGGCACATCCTGGACCTGCGCAACTTGAACAAGTTCCTGGTGAGGGAGAAGTTCAAGATGCTTTCCCTTGGGACACTGCTGTCCTACCTCCGCCAGGGAGACTGGCTCTGCTCCTGGGATCTCAAGGATGCTTACACCCACATCCTGATCCACCCCTCCCACAGGCATTACCTGAGATTCATGGTTGGGGGAAGCACTTCCAGTACAGGGTGCTGCCATTCAGCCTTGCCTCCTCTCATCTTCCCTTATCTGGACGACTGGCTCATCAGAGGCAGCACACCTCTTGAGGACAGGCGGGCCACAAGGCTCACTATCTGCACCCTGCAGCATTTGGGGTTCATCATCAACAACCCAAGTTCAGCCTCTTCCCAGCCCAGGACTTGGAATTCATAGGGGCCCAACTGGACACACTGCAGGTCAAGGCCTTCCTCCCTGTGGAGAGAGCCAACCGCCTGATGCAGCTAGCAAGGGATCTGCAGAGCTCCAGTTTGGTGCCAGCTTGCCTACTCCTCTGCCTGCTAGGCCACATGGACTCAACAGTTCATATTACGCCTCTGGCCCGCCTGCATATGTGGGCAGCCCAGTGGTGACTCTGTGCCCAGTGGATGCAGACAATGGGCAGACTGAGGGACAGAGTGACGATCACCCACCAGCTGGTGGCCTCTCTCACCTGGTGGCAGTCCCTACATCACCTCAGGGCAGGGATGCCCTTCCAGTCACCAACCCCTCAGAGGATCCTGATGACAGACGCCTCCCTTGTAGGTTGGGGTGCACGTTGCGAGGGCCAGTGCACCCAGGGCACCTGGTCCCCAGAGGAATCCCTCCTGCAAATCAGTCTCCTCGAGCTCAGGGCCATCTTCCTGGCTCTTCAGGCTTTCCACCATCTCTTGAGCGACCTCCCAGTCCTCATTCAGACAATCTGGTTACCATGTTCTATGTAAACAAGCAGGGGGGTATCGGCTCTTACTCCCTCTGTCAGGAGGCAGTGGCCCTTCACTCCTTTGCAGTGTGCAACCATATCCTTCTGAGGGCGGTGTACTTACCGGGCCAGGACAACTGCCTGGTGGGCAGCTTCAGCCGGGTCCTTCGGCCTCATGAGTAGCACCAGGACCCAAGAGTGACCCGGAGGCTTTTCCACCTCTGGGGTAGACCCAGGCTGGACCTGTTCACCTCCCTGGACAACTCACAACTCCCCAAATTCTGCTCTCCTCAGCCACATTACAGGAGGGTGGCGGTGGATGCCTTCCTTATACTCCTGGTCACAGGGCCTGCTTTATACATTCCCACCGACACTTCTGATAGCCAAGTACCTTTTTTCAAGATCCAGAGCGATGACACCTCAGAAATCCTGATTGAGCCCAGGTAGCCCTGGTTCCCCCTGCTGCTCTCCCTGTCAGTGGCAACCCCAGTACCACTGGGCCAGGGCCCAGACCTCCTGTCCCAGAAGGGGGGCTCTCTGCTACACCCCAACTTGGGGTCCCTAATGCTGGCAGTGTGGCAGCTGTAAGGGTAGCACTGGCCCCTTTCAACCTCTCAGGTGAGGTCGAGGAAATCCTCCTGGCCTCCCAAAAGCCATCCACCAGAAGGGCTTACGCCTTCAAGTGGAGGAGGTTCTCCGTCTGATGTGCAGAAAGGAATGAAAATCCGGTCTCCTGTCAGGTAGAGCTCGTGCTGCAGTACTTGCTGCACCTCTCTCACTTGGACTTGAAATCTAACTCTGTGAAGGTGCATCAGGCCAGCCCTTGGTCTCTAGATTCCTCAGGGGCCTCCTGCTATCCAAGCCCCCACTCCACAATGGAATGGGACCTCAATGTGGTACTCTCCCAGCTCACTAGGCCGCCGTTCGAGCCTTTGGCCAGCTGCCACCTGAGACACCTCCTGGAAGGTGGCCTTCTCGATGGCGTTGATGTCTGCTCACAGAGTAAGCGAGCTGCAGGCCCTGGTGGCAGACCCGCCCTATACCAGGTTCTATAAGAACAGGGTGGTGCTTCGCACACACCCCAAAATTCCTCCCAAAGGTGGTGTCCGCTTTTCAACTCAATCAGGCAGGCAGGCAGGGAGGAGGCCGTCTTGCATACCCTGGACTGCAAGAGGGCCCTGTCCTTTTATTTACAGAGAACCAAGGCCCATTGAAAAGCTCCTCAGCTTTTTATCTCCTATGACCCCAGCAGACTGGGGCTACCTGTGACCAAGCGAATGCTGTCCACCTGGGTGGCAGACTGTATTTCTCTCGCTTATGAGCAAGTTGGCCTCTCTCTGGAGTGCCAGATTGCTGCTCATCGCGTGAGGGCTACGGTCACATCTGTGGCCAACCTACAAGCAGTGCTGGTGCACGACATCTATAAGGCTGCCATGTGGTCTTCAGTCCATACATTCGCAGCCCACTACTGCCTTGAGAGTGAGTCCCAGAGGGACAGTGCCTTTGGCCAGGCAGTGATCAGAAGCATTCTCGATGTATCGGCAACTCTTGCCCTCTGACCCTTCAGTGTTCAGGCAACCGAAGTTATGATAATGCTGAGCACTGGGTCTGTAGAGTCTTTTGGTAAAGACTCACCTTTTACAACTCACGACCTCCCTTTGGTCGCTGCTGCTGCTGCTGCTGCTGTCATGATTTGGGCCCCGGCAGCCTGGAGCTAGGGAGTCCCATATGTGAGGACTGACTTCCTACTTGTTCCTGGAGAAAGCGTAGTTACTCACCTGTAACAGGTGTTCTCCAGGGACAGCAGGAATTAGTCCTCACAACCCTCCCTCCTCCCCTGGGAGTTGCCTCCTTTACATTTTTGTCCTTTGCCTAAGCTATGTCATCTGACTGAACAAGATGGCACCCTTGGGCAGGAAGGGGACCACACATGCATGGTAGCATTCCCAAAGGCTTTCTTTAAAAGCTGGGGAAATGCTCCGCACGGGCTCCATAGGTGCCGATGTCACCCATATGTGAGGACCGATTCCTGCTGTCCCTGGAGAACACCTATTACAGGTGAGTAACTACACTTTTTCCGTAAAGCACTGAACGCACTAGCATCCACACTGCAAGCAAACACAAATAATAATAATAATAATATGCACTGTCATTATAAGAGTCATCTTCTACCCCACGCTATAGTACAGAAACACAATCAATCTTTAAAAATAATTGTGTTTCTAAGTTTCCCATCCTGCTAGAGGTCTACCATTCCTGAACAGCAGATAAATGTACACGTCACCTCTCGAGGCTCTTATCCAAGCTCTCCCAACAATGCAACAGGACTCTATCCAGTACAGGCAATCCTCCATCAGGTGTCCTCAGGATGTTCTCACAAGTAAAGGACAGGTTAGGCATTGGGGTCTGGGAGGCCAGGCTAGGATGTGCTGTATGTTTAAATTCTGTGCTCCACCCTGAATCTAGGAACTTCAGTCCCCAGGTGAGGGAAATGGATGAGTACATTCTTAACTGCATTAGTCATGTCTCTCCAGTCCTCATCAGTAGTCTCCATCTTCTTTTCTTCTTCTTCCTCTGTCAGGGCATGGCACTGGATCACACAGCAAGTAGGTCTGCATTCCGCATAAAAGGAGAGCAAGGAGAGAATCTCTGGAGAGAGCAAATAAGGAATAAGGATAGGACTCATAATAGGATGAATCTAATTTCGATCACATTCACAAAATCAGCTATATACATATTGAAAGCTCTTCTTTCTATTTTTTCCAATTTCTATAAATGCAAGCAAAGCAATATTAACAAAAACGAAGCATTCCGTATACATATGATAGCAAACATTTGTTGCAATTCTGTTAAAGTCTGTCTTTAGGGCAGTGGAATATACAAAGGCCCTTACCAACAGGCAATCTGATTCAAGCCCTTGGACATATTAAGGCAAGGTATTCAAGCCTTGATAAGTTTCCACTGTGGACCACTGCAAGAAGAATGCATCAATCCATGTTGAGAAGTCTGAAATACTGGTGGTGAGGAGTACTTCATAACTCCTTTCCCATGAGGTTCTAGTGGTGACTTATACTGATATACCTTTGCAAGTCCAAATGGTGGCAAGATCACTGCATTTAAATTCCCTGGGAGTAATCTATAAATGGAAAGCTTTGACAATATTAAGCAAAGTGTGATAATAGTTCAAATAGTAGCTTCAGGATCATAAAGCCTTTTCATCTTCAGATAGTTGATTCTTCTTCCCAGCAGTTTTTCAAGACTCTGTAAATTTAGTTCATTCTCTGAAACTTGAGTCTAATTTCCCCAAGAGATTGCTAAATTATTCCCATAAGAACATAAGAGATGCTATACTGGGTCACATCAAGGCCCAACAGTGGCCAATTCAGATCACAAGTACCTGGCAGATTCCCAAAAGGCACACAGATTCCACAATGCTTTTCCAGAGGCAAGCAGTGGATATCTACTAGTACAATAACAGGAGGACAAAACAAGTTCTAATAGAGGAGCAAGCCTTACACATTCTCTCTCTCTCTCTCTAAATATATTTATTTTTTCTCTACTCATCCAGCAAAAAGTTCTTCGACATACAAGATACTGCTACCACCTTTAAATCATGGAGATAACAAAATTATCTATAGGTTCTCAGTAGAGTTATTACTGTAAGAAACCAGATTAACATAATAAAAACATTCCATTATGCTCTGTGCTAACAGTAACATGAAAACGGCCATAGAACAGAAATCACAATAATGAAATGATCGCCCAAGTTAGGAATTCAAGACCCATATTATAAGAATCTCTAAAAGGAGAAACAAATCTCATACTGTGGGAAATCTCTTTCCATTTTTACTCCCCTGAAACTAGTCAGGAAGTCTTCTAAAATAAAGAATGCAGATACTTTTTTGCCTGAAAAATAGACATTATATTCAAAACCTATATACAGAAAATAACTACCTTACAGGTCAATACTAGGTATATATTTATCCTCAGGATAATATACGTCTATAATCCTTGAACACTTAAACAAACAAAAAATTAATTTAGTGTCAAACTATTTCTCAGCAAGCAAATTTTATGGTGTAGCCACTTCTATAAGCTCCAAACAGGACAGATGAATTACTAGAGCAAGTTACAGGTTCACTAAATCTTAATCACAAAGACTCTGGCTATGCATTTACACATTGCTGATCGAAAAGGACTTATAGATTCTGAGACTTAGACAGATTCAACATTTATCTGTCACTGGTTTCCCCTCCGGGTTGTAAACTGCTATGATGTTGTACACCATTAGCGGTATAAAAACACAAAAGTGTTGGACTACCAGAGCAGTGACTACAAACACCAATATGATCCTTATCTGTCTCTTTCACATTAAACTACAATAGCGTAGTGGAATTCTGAGCATATATGGATAAGGTCTTAATTAGGAGGCAGAATCAATATCTATATACGGAACCCACATTTCCATTTGCAATGACTAAATATCAGCATATCAACCTGGAAGGGGCTGCACATCTCATAATCTCTAATCATCAAACCTTTTTGTTTTCCCACATACATCAACCCTTCTCAAAACTAAAGCTTCAAAAATGGTATAATTGTATCAGATAAAGAATTTAGTGGTATTCCCCTTTAAAACATTTTTGCAAAGCAAATCAGCTGCTGAAAGAGGGGGAGCAGGCCCTCCAGAGACAACTCAGGAACTATCATGCCAGAAGAGCAGAGACCAGAATCTGGAGACAAGGCACTTTGCTTGCCACAGGTCAAACAACATTTCCTGAAAGACGACTCACATGTGGCTAGGCTATGGCAGCCCAAAAGTATGAGTTAACTGCGCTTTTACTTTGGCATGCATTGACTGCACTTTTAATGCAATGCACATTACAGGCCCTAGGGTAGGAAAGTGCATTGGAGCCGCTTGGGTAGAATGTGCGTACAGACTGCGCGACTGCCAATAGTACTACTACTACTACTACTATTAAGCATTTATATAGTGCCAGGCACGCAGTGCTGTGCAGGCATACATAAAAGATACAGTCCCTACTCATCAGAGTCATACTCGTCCGAGCTTACAATCTAGTTGAGACAATACAGAGCATATTTATTTATTTATTTATTGTATTTCTATACCGCACTATTCCGCATCAGCGCGGTTTACAAGGAACAGGTTTGTACAATGTTGAACGTTCAGACATTGAACTTACATAAAACAGGGAGTTTAAACATGGGTAACAGGTGAACTTTATACACTATGTACAGAAAGGGGGTCATATCGTAGTTGAGTCTACAAATACAAGCCCTATGATGGGTGTCTAGGTGTAGTGGGATGATAATATTGGGAATTGTTTAAGCAGCACTGGGTTGAGGGACTGTTGGGTCGTGAGAAGCTGCCTAGGTGATGTTGTCAGAGTTACAGAAGTGTTGATGAAATAGATGGTGCTTGAGGGATTTTCGGAAATGGGGGAGGTTGTTTATGGACCGGATTTCCACTGGGAGAGAGTTCCAGCAGGAGGGGGCAAACAATGCAAAGGCACGCTTTCTCGTAGATTTGTTGCATTTTGTAATGGCTTTCGGAAGGAGGATGGTATTACAGGACGTGGCCCTTCTTAATCTGTTATCTGGGGTGGGTTGAACCAGGTCTGACAAAGTGGTCGATGTGATTCTGTTGACTGCTTTAAACGTCATGGTGAGGACCTTAAATGTGATCCTGTACTGTATGGGGAGCCAGTGTAGGCTCTTCAGAATGGGGGTAATATGGTCTCTCCGAGACGCTCCATTGAGAGTTCTAGCTGCGGTGTTCATCGCTAGCTGCAAGGGATTTATCGAGTTCTTTGGGAGACCAAGTAGGATGGAGTTGGCGTAGACGAAGTGGGGCATTATTATGGCCTGGAAGACTGTCCGGAAGTCATTTGGTTCTAGAGTGTTCTTCATGAGGCGAAGTGTCCGTATTTTATGGTAGATTGTCCTGACGGTATTATCTATATGGGCATGCATGTCCAGGCGCTGGTCAAGTGTTACACCTAAGTATCTGATCGTTGTCTTGGAGATGAGTTCTGCGTTATTCACCTTAATTGATGAGGGGGGAGTGAATGACTGGTTTCTTCCGATGAATAGGACTTCTGTCTTTTTTAGATTTATTCTGAGCATTTGGTTGTGTAGCCATTCAGTGACCGCGTTGAAGCAGGAAGAGAGCTGTTCAAGATTTGGATGGTCTGTGTCTATTGGAGTGAACATTAGGACATCGTCGGCATATACTAGGCAGTTAATGTTGAATGACCGGATAAGGCTGCAGATGGGCTGCATATAGATATTGAACAGAAGGGCTGATAGTGATGACCCTTGTGGGATGCCTTTTTCTAGCGGAAAAGGGTCTGATAATGAGGAGCCGGAGCAGACATGTTGCCATCTGTCACTCAGGTATGAGGCGCACCATGCTAAAGCGTTGCCACGGATGCCCTTCTCAGCAAGGCGGGATAGAAGTATCTTGTGGTCAACCGAGTCGAAGGCGGCTGCGATGTCCAGAAAGATGAGGGCGAAACCCTGTCTGATGTTGTCAAGCCCGATGGTAATTCGGTGCAAATTGACTATGACAATAGGAGAAAATGCTACTAATATGTGCAGAAAACGGTTGTCAGCAGCCTACCAAACTGCGTCCCACACAGACTGAAATGGGAGCTCCCAACAAGGACAAAGACAAGATCAAGCCTTGGTATTCATCCCCTGAGAGCCGCAGGCAGAGGATCCATGTCAGGCTCAGTTCTACTTCCATGACACTGCTTCACTGGCTTTTGCAGCACTGCATTTAAGGTGGCTGGCAGATAGATCCATCTGAGAGCCTTCTGCTATTTTTGGGAGAGAGCAAGGGGAGAACAGAGGAGGGGGGAGGAGGTGTCGAGGTTGTGTTATGCTGCTGCACTCTTTCAGATCCTTCCAAATCCTTTCAATTTTGTGGCTGCTTAACAGGTTCTTATCATAAGAGCGTGGAGCTGAACCAATTATCCCTCCTCCTATGGCTACCGAAAAGAACGCAGTCTAGTGGAGCTTCCCACGTCACGCTCAAGTGACAGAGTCACCCACAAGATGGTCATTCACAAGTGTTTAGTCAATCTTTTACTCTCAATCCTCAGATTTTCTTCAGAGAGGAGAAAACCCATCCATCTTCTGGAGATAAAGAAATACTGAGGAGATCTCTGGTGGCTGAGGCGACTAGAGGCATGGGAGTGATGTCATTGAAACCTGGGCTTTTTATTGGTTCTTTGTCTCCTCCAATCTGCTGGTAGGGGAACACAACCCATTTGTCTGAACTGGTCTAGCAGGATGATATGGAAAGTAGCTTTTATCAATAGGGAAAGACAGGATCAAAAACCATGCACGAGATGAAAGTCATACCACTCAGATCCTTTGCACCCGAATGCAGAGGGTTTAGCAAATGGCCTTCCCAAGCAGGATGGTAGAGAGCCCTTTTTGGCTTTGATCCAAGGAGACAAAGAGGACAAGACAAACATCAAACATTTACCCCTTAAATAAAGACTCACACCAACTTACATGAAAAGTTGGACTGGCATGCAAAGCTTCTATCCTGAACTCAACCAGCAGCCTGAGGGAGTCTCTCATATATTTTAGTTCTTACCTTGTTCTTCTAGGCTGCTTCAGTACTCAAGCGGGATCCTTCTTCAGCCCATCAGCGGTAGTGAGTTCAGGGGACAGCATTTACGTTGCCTGCGTTACTTCACCAAGTTGTGAAAATTTTAAATAAAGATGTACTCTTTGGATAATTAGAAAGAGCCGTTATTATATAAATTGTGCAATTGAGAGAGTTGATGGACGTTTAGGGATTCGAGCACAAACTACAAGTCTCCAACTCGTATTGATCAGGCACAGCTTTTATAAGCCAAAAAGCAGAACTTCACAAGATCGAGATTTAAGATTACAGCAGTACAGAAGCTGAGAAGGCAGAACTAAAAGGCGTCAAAAGCAGGTGCTACATCCTAATAATGTCTCAAGTCGATTTTTGAAATATATTGTTCCTATCTTTCTGGCTATCAACATCTCTGCCCTTATTCCTACTGGTCAGTTGGTACAGCTTTTGCCACTTTTCCTTGACCAAGCAAACTGTTATCTCTCTTGACCGATGTTTTGTGCTCCCTTTTCTTATCTTCAGAAAGGCCCATCATGGTCTAACGAGAAGGTCGCGGGGCCACGTACCTGCGTGCCGCTGATAACCCGGTGGGCGGCGTAGTGCGTGGACCCGGCCTCGTTCAGAGGAGGGGGGTCCAGGGAGGCGGGGGAGGGCATCTTTTGAATTCATTGGCTCCCGTAGGTTGTGGAGCGTGGGAGCCAATGAGGGAGGGCAGGAGGAGAGAGAGATGAAGACAGCCGGGAGCTTGCCGGCGAAGCGTCAGTCCGTTGGAGCAGTGCGAGAGGACTGGCGTCTTCGCGGAGCTCCGAGCTTTTGCGGCGGCGATTCGGGGCCTTGGGTCCAGTGCTCTACTTCGGCCTGTTGAAGGTGTGGTTGCCGGATTGCGGGCATGGTGCGGAGTGCAGCACGGGGCTTCCCTTTTCGGCTGCAGGGACCAGGCGAGTGGGCGTCAGGGCTAGGAGTGCGTCTTTTGCTGGTGGTGTGGGGGCAGCTCATCGAATAATTAAATTTTAATAAGCAAGGCAGGATTACGTTTTAGGAGGTAAGAGGAAGGGGGGGTTTTACAAAAAAAAAAAGAAAAAGAAAAACGGTAAAGTACAGCAAATCGAGGCCCCGGAGGGGGGAGGGTTTGGAGCCTTGAGCTGGGTTTTGGTTTGTTGTTGTGGTTGTCGGGGATGGTAGGGCAAGCCAGCGCGGGGGGGTAGGGGGGCAAGGGGTGGACGGGCAGCTGCTCGCTAAAGGCGAGCAATCCGGGGGGGAGGGGTGCATCGGGGCAAGAGGGGGCATTCGGGGTAAGGCAAAAGGGGCCCGTGGTGGGGGGTTGGCCAGGCCTGGGAGGCTCAGGAGGGGGGACCCAGAGTTGGTGCGGCTCCTGTCCCGGGGCAGGGGGGGGGCCTCAAGGGGGGAGGGGTTGAGTCAGGGTACAGGTGGGTTGCGTGGGGCGACTGGGTGTGGGGGGGCTGGTAGAGGGGGGAGAGTGGATGGGGGAATGGTGGGGGCCGGACTGACCCCGCTTGGGTCGGAGGGGTGTGCGGTCTGGCAGGAAACAGTGGTTGGGGGGTGTCCTTGGGGCTGGCAGATGGGACCTGGGGGGTTATATCCCGCGGCTTAGGAGCATTGGCGGGGATGGGGGCAGGGATCCTTCAGGGCCGAGTGGCTGGGGGTCTGGCAGCCACCGTGGGGCATGTCAGGTTCCCCTTCCGTCTTTTCCTCTTTGTCTTTGCAGGTGCCTGCGTGAGAGGTGAGGAGAGTGGAGCAGTGTGGAGTGGAGTGGAGACGGTTCAAGGTGACGGGATGGATGCCGAGGCGGCGTGAGGTGTTCAGGCTGCGGAGACAAGGGAGGAGCAAGAAGGGATGCAGCGTGCGGATGGCGGGCTGTTGACTCTGGATGGCCCCGCAGGGATTGCGCAGCTCCAAACAATGCCTGCTGGTGAGTTGCGAATGGGACAAGGGGACTGGGATCCCGAGAGGGAGGCCTCGGAAGGGGCGGGGGGTAAGGCGAAATAAAAGCGTCGTCATTCCCGGAAGTGTCGTCGTTGGCCGGGGTCCTCTACGTCGTCGTTGGATGATGTTTCGTCATCTTCTTCGAGTTCGGGGGCCAGGGATCGAGCAGCTGGCGTGGAGGGCGGGGCGGCGGCTGTGTCGGGCGGGGTGGCTGCTTCGCCCGCGTCTTTTTCGGAGTTATGGGAGGGTGTGCCACGAAAGCTGCGGCGGAAGATTCGGAAGGGGCGATATATTGATATTTTTAGGCTGCTTGAGGGTAGGCAGCGATCTGATGATAGTAAACGAAAAAGGCAGGAGGATGAGAAGGCTGGGAGGGTCTGGAAGGCATCGCGCAACGTCATTAATTGGACGAGAGCCTTCTTGAGGCTGGCTAGCGTATGGGGGCATCGTAACCCGGGGAAATATGGGAGGTTGCTGGCTTATGCAGACTCTATTTTGGAGGCAGCGGCGCAGACTCATGCTGGTTGGGCATAGCTCAACTACGATGAGAAGTTTCGGGAAAAAATGGCGGAGAATAGGTTTTTGTCTTGGGGAACCCAGGACATCAACTTATGGTTGACGCAGATGTCGGCTAGAGGGGGTGCAAGGGGGGAGGTGGCCAAAAAAGGGGTGGTGGGTCGACAGCGGGTGTGGGGCGGCCTCTTCGGGGGGGGGGGGAGGCGCTCCTGCATCGCAGAGAGCAAGCGGAGGAGGGGCCGGGGGTGTTTGTGGGCGCTTCAATTAGTCCTCGTGCCCCTTTCCGGATAGCAAGTTCTGACATAGTTGTTCGGTCTGCGGTGGTGGGCATTGGGCGGGCAAATGTGCCAACAAAGGGGCCCCGGGGGCCCCCTTGCCTGCTTCCAAGCAGTGGCGACTTGACGGGCCTGGCTTCCACGCCGATTCGACTTGAGGCACTCAGGCCGTGGTTGCGGCGTTACAAAAGGTGGGGAGATGGGCAGCTGTTAGAAGAGGGGTTTCGGGACGGGTTTCTCATACCGGTGGTGGGAAAAGGGGGTTCGGCGATTGCCCGAAACGCCGCGTCAGTGAGGCGTTTCGTGCACATTGTTAGGGACAAGATAGCCGCTGAGCTGGAATTGGGCAGGGTGGCCGGCCCTTTTCCTGTTCGGCCGTTCGCGTACTTTGTGGTTTCCCCGCTGGGCATTGTTCCGAAGAAAGAACCTGGTAAGTTCCGGCTGATTCATAACCTGTCCTTTCCAATAGGGGCGTCGGTTAATGATCGCATTCCACGGGATCTGTGTGTGGTGCGGTATGCGTCTTTTGATGAAGCGGTTGAGTTAGTGCGGGGCTGTGGGACAGGGTGTTTGATGGCTAAGGTGGATATTGAATCCGCATTTCGCTTGTTGCCAGTGCATCCCTCGTCATTCCATTTACTGGGTTTCAGTTTCGAGGGACATTATTATTTCGATAAGTGCATGCCGATGGGTTGCTCGGTATCCTGTTCATACTTTGAGAGGTTTCGTTCGTTCATGCACTGGGTCCTCGGGGAGATGGTGGGTTGTGCGAATGTGGTCCATTATTTGGACGATTTTTTGTTTGTCCGTAGGGCGCAGTCCGTGCAATGTCAGGAGCTATTGGACGGCTTTGTGGGCTTGGCTCAGGATTGGGGCGTCCCGTTAGCGATGGGTAAGACGGAGGGTCCCACGACGCGCCTTACATTTTTGGGGGTGGAGCTGGATTCGGTGGACATGGTAGCACGCTTGCCATCTGAGAAAGTGGCTCGGCTGCGAGTTTTGGTGGCAAATGTGATGGGGGCAGCTAAGGTAACACTGAGGGAGATGCAGGCTCTGATAGGCTCCTTGAATTTTGCGTGTCGGGTCATTCCGATGGGGCGGGTGTTTCTGCGCAGGTTGACGGTGGCTACATCGGGCGTACATAAACCGCATCATCGCATCAGGGTCTGCAGGTCTATGCGGGCCGACCTGGGGGTTTGGGATGAGTTCCAGAAGGGTTTTAATGGCATAGCGGTTTTGTGGGAGCAGGAAAGGTCTACCTTTGATATGCAGCTCTTTACTGACGCGGCGGGCGGTATGGGGCTGGGCGTGTATTTTGGGGGTTCTTGGTGTGCGGAGGCATGGCCGCTGGCATGGCGCGAGGTAGGGCTTACCAATAGCATAACCTTTTTAGAGTTATTTCCGGTATTGGTGGTATTGGAGTTGTGGCCAGACCGGCTGCGTAATCACCGGGTGCTGTGGTGGTGTGACAACGAAGCGGTGGTTAACGTAATTAATAGGTATGCACCGCGCTGTTTGAGGGTGGTGGCTTTAATGAGAGAGGTGGTGCTAGCTTGTTTGAAGTTGAATGTGGTGGTGAGGGCTCGTCATGTGCCGGGGTGTGCTAACCAGGTTGCTGATGCTCTTTCACGTTTTAAGTGGGACCTGTTCCGGAGATTGACACCAGAGGCGGACGCCGTGGGAATGCGGGTCCCGGAGCACTTATGGCTGCTTGGCCTGCAGGCATGCTGAATCTCTTGCGGAGTTCCGCTGCACCGGCGACCGGCGGGCTTATTGCAGAGGCTGTGACAGCATTGTGGAAGTTTTGGCGGCCCGGGGGGGCTGGCGGCAACGTCCTGTCGCGGACTACCTCAGGGGCTCGTGCATCACGGCAGCGAGGGCTACAGGAACAGTGCATTACACGGTTTGGGTGCACTTAGCGGGCTTTGCCATTTTCTTCAGAGCAGTGGGGTGGGATGTGTCCAGCTGGGGGTTCCTGGCATGCCGGTGGAGGCTGGGTTGGGAAAGGGGTAACCCTCAGCAGGGTGATTGGCGGCCGGTTGAGGCTGGGTTGGGACAGGGGTAACCCTCTGCAGGGTGATTGGCAGTGGCCGTTTATAGCGGTCCTGCGGATGACGCTGTGCCAGTTGGGCTTAGAGCGGAGCGACTTTGCGCCCTCTTCATTTAGGATTGGTGCAGCCACTAGTGCCGCAGAGGCGGGCCTGAATCTGCGGGAGATTCAACGGATAGGCAGATGGCTCTCTAAGGCATTCCAGGGGTACGTGCATTTAGGAGGGGATGCTTGGGGAATGGGTTTAACTGTGTATTTTCTTTTAGATGGGCACCGGAGGCTGTGTCGCTGCGGGATGATTGGCCATTCATCTGTGCATTGGGCGGGTCAGCAGGCAGCGGCGAGGCCTATCGGGGCAAACATCGGCCTTGATACTGCTGAGGTGACTGTGTCATGGCTGGGCGAGCGCGGTATTCAATGGATGCAGCTCTTGCCTTTGCTTCGGCACCCTCAGCACGTAAGGGGATCCCCAGAGTTGCTGTTGATACATCTCGGAGGCGACAAATTGGGGGGCTGGGACTGTTCAGCAGCTGATCAGAGCAGCAAAAGAGACTTGAGCCAAGTGTTGTTCATGTTTGACGATGTCGTCTTGTTATGGTCAGATATAATTCCGAGGCCTGCTTACTGGGGTCACCAGAGGTGGTCTCGGGGGTTGATTAATATCAATCAGCAGTTGGCTGATGGGTTTGGGAAAAGGGGGGTGGCAGATTTTGCATCCTGGGGTGGACGTGGATTGTGCTGGCTTGTATCGGCCAGACGGAGTACATTTCTTCCCGGTGGGGGTGGATCTACTCCTGAACGATTGGCAAGGGGCTTTGGGGTATATGTTGCAGTGCAGGGTGGCTGGTCGCAGCTTTGCTTTTGAGGGGGGGGGCTCAGGAACAGGTGTACCTGAGCCTGTGGCGGGATCCCGGAGGTGTCCGGGGTCCGGAGTTTTGGCAATACGCAGGGCGGGGGTGGGGTACCCCCGACCCGGAGAACCCCTCGGGGCTTTTGCTAATAATATGGCGAAGCCGGATGAGGGGGGGATGGATATTGCCTGGGGGACGGTTCCCGGAGGAAGCGGAGGGAACTCACTTTGCTACTCACACGGCTGGTGAGGGTTCGTCCGCTGCCGGAACCCGTATGATGACGGTTTGGTTGTTGACAGATTGTTGGATAATGTTTACGGTTAATGTTTATGGTTAATAAAGCTGTGACCAGTTGAATGCCAATAAGTGTCAGAGTGTGGTTCTTGGGAGGGGGTGTGGGGGGGGTCCTGGCCGGGGCTGGAGCGCCGAGTCCGCCTTACCCTGTTACAGACATGTTTCCTTTCCATTTAGCTCTTCCTCTCCTTCTAGCATGTGTTTATGCAAGCCTTGTGGTTACTTGAAGCTTCTAACAATAATCAGCATTTAACAATTTAATAGAGATAAAGCAAGCTTTTAACAATTTTATTCCTCACCCTGCAGTCTTTGCCTCAGTTGTCAAAGGAAAAGTACATGGGGACTTTTCTCTTAGAAAGCTGCTGCAGGTACAGCGAAGATATTGCCACCTACACCTGCTTTCTGTGTGGGTAGAATTCTGGTTGAAAAGTATGCTCATGGATCCGAGAATGCAAGTTATGTGCATGCTTTTCCTCACCCCAAAGAAACACCCCTGGGATTGCCTTAAATAGCTTTGAAAATTGTCCTTCACATGGGTGGAAGACACCGGACACATCCCTTTCCCTTCTACTGCTCTTTTTATGGCTTCTTGGGATTTCCAGTTGAGTTTTTGTCTGCATGTTTCCTTTTCTAGTTTGTGGTCCCTTATTTGTTTTTTAGCAAGGGTCTGTGTTATGTTTATATGTGTAATCCAAGTGACCTCTTTTGCTAGCGTGCGGTTTTGTAGGATCTGTAACAGTTCATCTTCCATTTTCCAGTCTGCATCTGTACTGGTGTTTTACAACACATTCTGATATTGGCAAAGCTGCCTTTTTGTAGGCTGGTAAAAAACACACTGTACTACTACTACTACTAAGCATTTGTATAGCACAACAAGACATACTCAGCGCTGCACAGACACATGTAAAAGACGGACCTTGTGCATCAGAGCTTACAATCTAGTCAAGACAGACAACACAGTAGCTGTAGACATGGGATACATTTAGGGGGAATGGTAAGGAAACACAAAGGAGATCAGATGCGTCAAGATCCAAACGTGGCAGCAAAGAGGTGAGTTTTCAGCCTGGATCTGAAAAGGGCCAGAGATTATGCCTGACGTACAGACTCAGGTAGTTTGTTCCAGGCATAAGGAGCAGCAAGGTGAAAGGAACAAAGTCTGGAGTTAGCAACAGAAGAGAAGGGCACAGATATAAACGATTTGCCAGAAGAGCGGAGTTCCTGAGGAGGGGTCTAGGGAGAGATAAGAGAGGAAAGGTAGTGAGGAGCTGCAGAGTGAATGCACTTATAGGTCAGCAGAAGAAGTTTGAATTGGATGTGGAAACAGATAGGGAGTCAATGAAGTGACTTGAGAAAAGGGGTAATACAAGCATGACGAGGCTGGCGGAAGATTAGCCGCGCAGCAGAGCATTGAACAGATTGAAGGGGAGAGAGTTGATTCAGAGGGAGACCAGCAAGGAGTAGGTTACAATAGTCTAGACGGGAGGTGGCTAAAGAGTGGATAAGTGTATTGGTAGTATGTTCAGAAAGGAATAGGTGGATTTTGTTGTTATAGAGAAAGAAATGGCAGGTTTTAACTATCAGTTGGATGTGTGTGGAGAAGGAGATGGAGGAATCAAAGACGACCCCAAGGTCGTGAGCTGAGGAAACAGATGAACTTGCTCTCCTTGTAATATCAAGATTAGTGCTCTGACAATTTCAACAGAAATAGAAGTTTATCTTTCAACAATGCATTGCTAAGATGACTTGCTCCAGAACGGTTTGTTCTCAATACAAAACCCTTCACATATAACAACAATGAATTATTTCAATTACAGTGAAAGCTGAAGGATTCAGCAATGAGTAAAGACAATATTTCACTTTTCAAAGCCAACATGAAACCCAAATATTTGTCCAGCATTTCTAATCAACCCTTAAAAATGTGCAAGTTATTATGCAGAAACACTGAGCTTCATTGCTGAGAAAGAAATTATTATTCAAAAGATAGTTTTATGGTGCTAATTAAACTAGGTGACAAAGTTCAATAAAAATACTACTACCATTAGCTCACTGAGGTGAAACCATTTATTTAGACTGAATCCATTGTCACTTTAAATTCACAAGGCATGTAACAAAACGTAAATTAAAACATCTGTATTATGCATAGCTTAAAAACTAGTAAAGTAAGTACTAATCTGGTGTAGCAGAGGTTAGCTAGGTGGCAGAGGAACAGGGAAAGGTGCCGCATAAATTTTATCAAAGGCATGGTAAAATATATATAACTACATTAAACAAATTCTCTTATATTGCTTTACAAATACAAAAACATCAAGGAAAATCCTCTAACATAACTAAAATTCCATAAAAATTATTTAAAAGTATTTATATTCAATCACAATTGGTGAATGAATCCTTTAAACAAGGACACATGCCAGACGCCCTCAAGACCACAATCATCCGACCAACTCTAAAAAAAGCACAACCTAGATCCCCTAGACCCCACCTCCTACAGGCCAGTAGCAAGCCTCCCGCTCACCGCAAAGATAATTGAGAAGATAGTCCAACGTCAGCTTCAAGAACACCAAGACATTAACAACATACTGGACCCGCAGCAACACGGATTCCGACCATTACACGGGGTCGAGACCCTAATGACCATGCTGATGAACACCCTTATCATAGGAACCCAAGAGAAACACTCCGGATACATCCTAATTTTTCTGGATATATCAGCGGCATTCGACACCATCTCCCATAACACCCTTATCCATAGACTCCAAACAATTGGGATCAAAGGTACTGTACTCCAATGGTTCAGGTCCTATCTAACCAACCGACAGCAACTGATCCGCACCAAAACCTCCACCTCATCCCCCTTCCAGCAACATCAAGGAGTACCACAAGGATCCACACTATCAGCCATGCTTTTCAACATCTACCTCCTTCCACTCTGCTCAGTCATACACACTCACAATGTCATCTTCCACATATACGCCGATGACATAATGCTCTACGCCCCAATTACAACCACGGACCCAACAAACGACCAGCTATCAACCTGCTTCACCGACGTATCCAACTGGCTACAAGAGAACAACTTATCCATTAACATAAAGAAGACCGAAGCCCTTATAGTGACAAAAGACTCAGACTTCAAACCACCCACTCACCTCACCATGGGAACCACGCAAATTCAAGTACAACCACACATAAGATATCTCGGCATTATCATTGACCAAGCCCTAACTCTTAAGCAACAAATCAACAAGACCACGAGAACTGTATTCCACAAGGCGAAAACGGTACAACGCCTCCGACCCCTCCTCGAACCACAAGACTTCAGGACAGTAATGCAAGCTCTAACACTCCCTCATCTGGACTACTGCAACATAATCTACCATGGCATACCTGCAACACAGACCAATCCCCTCCAAACTGCCCTAAATACCACGGTGAGAATAATTCACAATGCAAGGGAACGAGACCACATCACCCCAATTCTGAGGACCTTCATATTCTCCCCATCGAAGCAAGAATCAAGTACAAAACTCTTCTACTCACCCACAAAACCATCCACCAAACACAGGGCACCCCACTCCGCGCCCTACTGCCTCGCCCAACCCACAACAGAACAACCAGACAATCCTCCAACAGCTCCGTTGCCATCCCCCACAAAAGAACCAAAGCAACTCAACGGACCTGCAACAGAGCCTTTGAACTCTATGCCCCATCCCTCTGGAACTCTCTACCAAACCACATCAGGAACAACGGTGATCTCCCATCATTCAAAAAGCAGCTAAAAACCATCCTATTCCAAGAACATCTCTGAATAGGAACCCCCCCCCCCCCATTTCTCTCCAAGATCTCCAAACCAGTAACTATGCTATCTTGTCAGTCTCTATGTTCACCCCAAAAATCATCAATGTTTAACCCCCAGTGATGGCTCCCCCCCCCCCACATTTGATTCCCCCCCCCCCTGGTTATATGTCCCACCGCTTTGACCCGGTGAAAAGCGGGATATAAATACAGTTAAATAAATAAATAAATAAATAAGCTCTAGATGGTTCCAAACAACATAAGACACCAGACATTAACAAACACAATAATTATATTACAGAAAAAGGGGAAAGGAATCTCCATAAGCCATCAACATTCCAAAAAAAAAAAAAAAAAAAGGAAATCGGGGAGACCGCAGCTGCATATACATGAATGTTCTTCAATCAAGATTTATTGTGGAACCCAACTCGTCCACGTTTTGGCAAACATGCTGGCGGCAGGAATCTTTAAAAATATACAATAGGAGGACTTCTGGTGACGTCACGGAGCTAATGGCAGCATAGAAGCCTAGCTCCGTCCGAATCCCGAGATTAAGGTGAAAAAGCAGTACCCCCAGAAGAAAAAAGTGGAAGGCCAGAGGGCAAATATTATGGCGATGGCAGCGAAGAAAAAGCTGGCCAACTTCCAGTCCCCATATGTGCGGAAAGATGCCGGAGAGTCGGTCGGCTCCGGAGAGGAGGCCGATAATGGGAGTTCGGGGGAGGAGGAAATGGAGGACGGCGGAGACCTGCCACTAAAGAAATGGCTGAACGCCTTTAAAAGCGAGATGCAGAGCGAAATTAAAGCTATGCGGAAGGAGGTGAAAGAGACGCTGATGGCAATTCAAAAAGAAGTTGGGTGTCTGAGCCAGAGAGTGGAGGACCTCGAGAGCCATGTGGAGGCCTATGCGACGGAGGTGCGTGAGGTCACAGTGCAGCATGGCCAGCTACAGGAGCTGCACGCAGAGATGCAAGAAAAGTTGGAGGAGCTCGAGGATAGAGCGCGAAGGAATAACCTGCGCATACAAGGGGTGCCGGAGGAGGACGCCCATAAAGACTGTGTGGTAGTTGTGCAGAAGCTGTGCAGACATATTCTACACCTGGGGGAGGTTCCAGGCATAAAGGATATCTCGATTGCAGTGGAGAGGGCCCATAGGAGCCTGGGGCCCCGTAGAGAACGGCAAGCGTGAGATATAATTGCCTGCATGAGAAGCTTCCCCCTTAAGGAACAGATCTTAACGGTGGCCAGAAGGTTCGGGCGGATCGCCTGGGAAGAAGGAGAGGTGGAAGTTTTTAATGACCTCTCCAAAGGGACTCTTGAGAGACGGAGGGCAATGAAGGAGGTCACGACTTATTTGCGGGGGAAAGGACTCCGATATAGATGGCTATTCCCCTTCGGACTGTTGGTGTCGGCGAACGGGGTGACCAGACGGACTAAGACGGCAGAAGATGCTTGGAAAATGCTTCGGGAGCTGGGGTGTGAAGGCCTTCCAACGGCAGCGGGGACTGTTACCCAGAAGCCAGGAGGCTCTACACTGGGGAAACCACCCCTGAGTTCGCAGTGGCAGCAGGCAGGAGAAAAAGGAAAGTGGTTACAGCGGCTGTCTAGTGAGCGACAAGGAGTAACGCCTGCTCCAGCTACCTGAAGAGCGCGAGTGGAGAGTTTGGACTGGAAGTGAGAAGCGGGTGGCGGAGTGAGGCAACTCTCTTTACACCCGAGTGAGAGACTGGGGACCGGGAGGGGTATAAGGGAGATGCTGGGGGTGGGGGTTTGTATTGTGTGGGTGGGTGTGGCTATAACGGGGCCATCAATGGGGTGATTGGTATATATGGGGGTACGGGGAGCCGGGATAGGACAAGATGTCTGGAAGGGCAAAGTTGGGGACAGTGGGGGGGAGGGGGTTGGGGGGAAACAGGGGGGGGGGAGGGAGGTGGAGGGGTAGGAAAGGAGAGGGGGGATAGGACTGCTGACACACTTGGGGGATTGGAGTGGGGGGGAGAACATGACTAATGCTGCGTGTAGGTACTGTTAATGTTAAGGGCCTGAACTCCCCGACGAAACGCAGTATGTTGGCGAGGGAGGTGGGGAGGTCCCAATGGGATGTGGTGATGCTGCAAGAGACTCACTTGCGCAACCGAGATGTGGGGAGGCTGCAAAACCGGCACTACCCGGATCAGTATTATTCTTGTAGCAGGGGGGGGGGGGTGAAGAAGGGGGGGTGGCCACCTGGGTGAGGAATGGCAGTGGGATTCAGGTTGAGAGTAGTTTTAAAGATGAAGAAGGGCGGGTGGTGGGGATAAGAGGGAAATTGGGGGGAGAAGATGTGGTGCTGGTGGCGGTGTATGGCCCGAACGGGAGTCAGAAGGGTTTTTGGAGGGAGGTTGGACGGTTGATTGAAAGGGCAGGGGGGGGGAGGCTGGTGGTGGGGGGCGATTTTAACGTGGTTCTAGACCCAGGAGTGGATAGGGCACCCAAGGGGGATGGTGGGGAGAGTAGAAATAGGCAAGGTTTGAGACTGTTGATGAAACTTCAATTTGGTGGATGCGTGGAGAGCGCTCCACCTTAAGGAGAGGGCATTCACATTCTTCTCGCACCCTCATGGCAGCTGGAGTAGGATCGATATGATTCTGATGGATAAGGAATGGATGCTGGAGGTGGCAGAGGGAGATATCAAGGTGGTAGAATGGACGGATCACAGTGCAGTAGAGATACGCTGCCGTAGACAGGGGAAGAGTGGCACGGTGTTTTGGAGGTTGAATGAGAGCCTTCTTAAGGATGTGCAGATTGTGGAAGATGTCAAAAAAGTTATACAGGAATATTTGAGCTTTAATGATACAGGAGAGGTGGCAGAGATATCGGCTTGGGAGGGGCTGAAAACAGTGGTAAGAGGGCGGTTGGTGATGTGGAGGGCTAGGAGAAAGAAGGAGCGGGTGAGGAGGGAGGAGGAGTTGGAGGGAGCGTTGAGAGTAGCAGAGGCCTCCTTCCGGGAATCCGGGACATGGAACGATAGGGAAGCGATGGGGAAAGTGAGGGAAGAGCTCTACGCTTTGCAGATGGCGAAGGTAGAATTTGCATTACAGAGGGCCCGCCAGACGCTGTATGAGCATGGGGATAAGGCGGGAAGATTGCTAGCTCGGCGCCTAAAGCAGCAAAAAGGGGCAGCCGTAATTTATCAAATTAAGGGGAGGGGGGGTACCATGCACCGGGGGGGAGGAAGAAATCAGGGACCAATTTACAGAATTTTACAGGTTGCTGTATAAAGGGGAGGAGGGGGTTGGGGAGGAGGATATTATGGGGTACTTGGAGGGGGTGGACTTGCGCCGTCTCCCGCAGGAGGCCCAGGGGGACTTGGAAGCTCCGATCACCAGAATAGAATTGGAGAGGGTAGTTAAGGGGTTGGTGGGTGGGAAGGCCCCGGGATTAGATGGTCTGTCGGGACCGTTCTATAAAGTCTTTATGGAAGAAGTGGGGGATCTTTTAGTAAGGGTTTTTAATGGGATTTTATGTCCAGGGGGGGCACTATCTCGGGAAATGTTGACGGCCGGGATTACGATTCTATTGAAACCAGGGAAGGACCCCTCGAGTTGTAGTTCATACAGGCCTATTTCGCTCCTTAATGTGGATGTGAAGATCCTGGCTAAGATCCTAGCGGAGCGGTTGGCGAGGTGGATGCCGGGGATAGTTGGAGTGGACCAAGCGGGATTCATTATGGGGAGACAGGCGGGGGATAATATTAAGAGGGCGATTGAGGTGCTCTGGGAGGCCCGACAGGACCCTGGGGATTTTCTGGTGATGTCCATAGACGCAGAAAAGGCCTTTGACAGGGTGCATTGGGGGTTCCTGATGAAAGTGCTGGAGAAGGTGGGGTGTAGGTCTAACTTCCTGAGGTGGGTACAAAGCTTGTATGCAGGTCCCAGAGCACGAATTAAAATTAATGGCAGGTACTCGAGAGATTTTGAGCTGGGGCGCGGGACCCGTCAGGGATGCCCCCTATCACCGTTACTTTTTGCACTTGTAGTGGAGCCGTTTGCAGAAAAAATTCGAGCGAATGGTAAGATAACTGGTCTGGTGAGGGGGGATCAGCATCATAAAATTTCTTTGTATGCTGATGATATACTTCTGTATTTAAGTAACCCGGGGGAGACCCTCCCAGAGGTGATGGGCGAAGTGGGAAGATATGAGGCCGTCTCTGGCTTTAAAATGAACATAGATAAAACTGAAGTGCTGAAGATACGGCTGAGCCGTGGGAGGGAGGAGAATTTGAGGAGGCTGTTTCCCCTGAAGTGGGTCCGTCAGTCGATAGAATACCTAGGGGTGAGATTAACTGAGCGCTATGAGGAGTTGTTTCAGGCCAATTACCCGCGGATAATAGGGCAGATTTGTAAAGATTTAGAGGGCTGGATGAGCTTGGAAACCTCTTGGGTGGGCAGAATAGCGGTCTTGAAAATGAATATCGTTCCTCATTTGCTCTATTTGTTTCAAGTATTACCGGTGGAGGTCCCAGAGAATACTCTAAGGAATTTGCAAAGGAAACTGTTTAGCTATATTTGGAAAAGAAGGCCCCCACGCATCGCGAGAGCGGTGATGTATGCTGCCAAAGAGGAGGGAGGGTTGGGGGTTCCCAATATAAGGGATTACTACCGAGCGGCCCAATTGACACATGTGTTGGGTTGGAGGGATGGTGGGGAGGAGAAGCCATGGGTTAGCCTGGAGAAACTCCAAGTTAGGGGAGGGAGGCTGGATGCATGGGCGTGGGCGTCGAAGGGAATGAGGGGGGAGCTTGGGGATGGGACTCCCGCAATGCGACAGGCAGTAAAGATCTGGGATAAAGTGAGGGAGCCGGAGATCTCTGCTAGGGGCACAGGGTTCTTGGTGATGACCCCGTGGAGGGGGTGGCGTGCCTTCCGCCCTGGGTGGGAGGGAGGACGGTTCGATAATTGGCGGGAGAAGGGGCTGGAATGTAGTTTGCAACTTCTTGAGGAGGGGGAGCTCAGGAGCTTTGAGGAAGTGAGTAAGGATTTTGGGCTGGGGGAAGGGGATAGGTTTGCTTATGTCCAGGTGCGATCCTTCCTTTTAAAAGAGCTGAGGAAAGAAGGTTTAGGAAGGGAGGTGTCTAGCTTGGAGGCGGTGTGGTTTGGCAAGAGGGGTACACGGGGGTTGATTTCTGGCCTCTATAAAAGGGTTCGAGGAAAGGGAGCCGAGAAACATAGGTATATGGTTGAATGGGAAAGGGACCTGGGGCAGCCCCTGAGGGAAGAGGAGTGGAAAGGGATTTGGGATCAAATTAAGAGAGGTCCCAGTGCGAGCCGAATCAAAGAGAACTGCTACAAAGTGCTGATGAGGTGGTACTATACTCCGGACCGATTGAGTCGGATGTACCCTGGGGCTTCTTCTATGTGTTGGAGGGAGTGTGGGGAGAGGGGGACATTCTGGCATATATGGTGGGGTTGCAGCAAAGCTCAATCCTATTGGAGAATGGTGTTGGGGTGGATCAAGGAGAAGCTAGGGATGGAGGTGGATTTAGCTCCGGCTATCTGCTTACTGTCCTGGTGGGGGGAAGGAAGGGAAGAGCGCAGGGGTAAAATGGTACTGGCCTGTTTATGTGCTGCATGGGGGGGGGGGGGGGGGGGGGCGCGGGCATGGAAGCAAAAGGAGCTACCGGATTCAGAACAGTTTGAGACCAGACTGAAGGCAATTGTCCTTATGGAAAAGCTTACAGCTATCAGAAGGCAGAAGGGGGAGAGATTCAATAAGGTGTGGGGAAAGCTGTGTCATGTCCTGGAGTTGGGATAGAGTGGGGTTGGGGGTGGGGGGAAGGCTGGGGGGGGAGGGGGGAGTTTGACTTGGAGGGCATGGGTAAGGTTCTGGTGGTTTAGCTGGGAGGGGGGGAGGTATGGGGTCTGGTGGGATAAAATATGAAAGGGACATGTGGGAGACTTGTTGGATGTATTATTGGAACGTTTTGGTTATATGTTTTGGCTCTGTGTAATTGAAGTTATTAATAAAAAAACATTGAAAATAAAAATATACAATATAATAAATATAAATACATATATAAAAAGTACAAGATAAAACATTAAAATGACATTACGGAAAACCATAAAATACATATAGAAATTATAAGCAAATAATATGTACATGAATAAAACACTGTCAGTTACATAAACATAAAACAGTATGTGACCAATCTTGATGTTAAAAATGTGTATACCAGTAACTCAAGAGTGCATTTAAAAGTCACTAACGAAATGGACCTAAGTCTGCCAATAAACATAAAGAAAGGTTGCTAAACGAACATGTAGAAGGGAATTTTAGAAAGGACATCAAAGTGCAATCTGGGACATCTAAGTCAGAACATCAGAAAAAAAAAAGTAGGCAGGTCCAGGTGTAGACACGATTTCTGAAATGTGGATGTGCCCGACATGGAGGGTCTGCGTGGGTGTCTTCACTGATGTCACCAGAACATGGAGGCCTACTTTGGTTAAGACAAGGAATGGACTGAAATTACACAGCCTCCACAGAGAATGATAGATAAGGATCTCAACATGACAAGGCCTGCAACTCTGAGATAAGTCTTACCAAGCAGACCCGCAACCAAGAAGGTGGTCTTGAGGAATAAATCCTTAAGCGTAATCCTGAGAGAGTCAGTTGGACTATTACATGATAGAGGAGTAAAAGGGGCGCTAAGGGAGGACAAGGCCATAGCGGAGAGACTGAATGAATTCTTTGTTTCAGTCTTTACTGAAGATGAGGTAGGGAAGTCACCTATGACTAAAATGATATTTAAAGGTGATGCATTGGAAGAATTGAAAGTAGTATCGACAAACCAGGAGGATATATTACAACTATTTGATAAACAGTAGCAAATCACCTGGACCAGATGGTATACACCCGAGGATATTGAAAGAACTGAAATATGAGATTGCAGACCACCTATTAGTAATCTGTGAACTATCATTAAAATCATCTGTAGTACCCGAAGATTGGTGAATGGCCAATGTAATACCAATTTTTAAAAAGGGTTCCAGGGGTGATCCGGGAAACTACAGGCTGGTGAGCCTGACATCAGTATCAGACAAAATGGTACAGATCATTACAGCGACCCAAAATTACTTAACATGTAGATAGTCATGGTTTAATGGAAGAAAACCAACATGGCTTTAGATAAAAGAGATCTTGTCTTACTAATCTGTTATATTTTTTTTGAAGGTGTGAATAAACAGGTAGCAAAGGTGAGATGGTCAATATCATGTATCTGGATTTTCAGAAATCCTTTGACAAGATCCCTCATAAGAGACTCTTGGTGAAGTCATGGGATAGGAGGCAGAGGACTATTGTAGATCAGAAACGGATTAAAAGATAGAAAGCAGAGGGTACAGCTGAATGGCTAAGTTTCCCAATGAAGAAAAGTGAATAGTGAGGTACCCCAGGGATCTGTGCTGGGTCCGTTGCTTTTTAACATATTCATAAATGACCTGGAAATGGGAATAACGAGTGAGGTAGTCAAATTTGCGGATGACACAAAATTATTCAAACTTGTTAAAACACAAGAGGATTGTGAAAAATTGCAAGAGGACCTTAATAAATTGGAAGATTGGATGTTCAAATGGCAGATGAAATTTAATGTGGACGAATGCAAAGTTATGTACCTGGGAAAGAACAACCCAAACTATGGTTACACGATACGAGATTCCACATTAGGAACCACCACCCAGGAAAAAAGATTTAGGCATCATCGTGGATAACATGTTGAAACCATCCGCACAGTGTGCAGCGGTGGCCAAGAAGGCAAATAGAATGCTAGGAATCATAAAGAAAGGAATGGAGAATAAGAACAAAGGATTATAATGCCTCTGTATATAGAATGTTATTTTTCCCTCTCCAAAGGGATTATCAATAGTCCCCTCTAAGAGATTCTGCAGCTCACAGTTCAGAGCTGGGAGGCTGTGTCTCGGGGGAGAGGTTAAGAAGCCAACAGGTTGTAGGAGGGAGAGAGGCCTATAGAGCCAGAAGTCCTTCCAAGGCAAACCATGCAAAGGAGTTCTGAGGTAGGAATTTTAACTAGGGCTAGAGGAAGGGCTGGGAGGATCCGCTTATGGTCCCCAGCTCTGGTCAAGAATTAAGTGGATTTTGTTTTCCCTGAACTGCTGTCTGTTCTGGGTTTTGATTTGTGGAGGTTTAACAAGCTAGGGCAGAATAGAACCCACTTTTGTTTTCCCTGAACTGCTGTCTCACCTGCGTTTTAAAGAAAACGCCTTCCAACTGCATTCCATGCTTACCACAGGCTCAAATGAATAAGATACTAAAACCCAAAGAACTACGCTGAGATCCCATGAAGGAACAATTCACTTCAGGAGAGGGCACAAGTGTCTTACTCCCCAAAGGAATTGGGCCATATCTGTGTGAGAGGCCACCGAGCGTCCCACCCCCAGCCCCCTAAATCATGACAAGACCACCATCTGAACCCTCAAGGAACTAAGGAGAGGCCCCTCTCAAATCCATGCTGAAGGAAGGCAAGGCCGCTGCATTAGGCCTGACTTGCCACTCATGACACAAGTGCTCAAAAACGTACCAAGCACACAGGAAAAGAGCAGTCTGGGTCTCCTGAGTTCTGGGGGAATGCGAGCTCTGTGTACCAACAGTGTCAGAATAGTGCAGTTTCCTGATGGAGAGAGTACTTCTGAGGTGACCCCTGGACAGCAGTGTTTGTCTGTCTCGGGAGGTGAAATATCATTAAAAGATAGCTAGGATATTGTTTCTCGAACTGAGGCTTCCCTATCAGGGACTCTGCAGCAATTTTTTGAGTTTACTAAGGAATCAATTTCTAAGTTTATGCAACATGAACTTTGTAAATAGCTACCTTTTTTGTTTAATTCAACATCCGTTGATTGTACATAGTTCTCTAAAGTTTAATTGTTAAAGTTAAGATGTACATAATTCAAGTGATGTTTAATGTAAAAACAGATATGTTACACTGTTT
Source organism: Ichthyophis bannanicus (assembly GCA_033557465.1). NCBI lineage: Eukaryota > Metazoa > Chordata > Amphibia > Gymnophiona > Ichthyophiidae > Ichthyophis > Ichthyophis bannanicus. The sequence goes on along the minus strand of CM066032.1, from coordinate 1,398,832,814 downwards.
CTTTACCTGTTTTCTGTAAACCGCACCTGATCCTTGGAAGGTAGCGGTATATAAGCGACTGTTAAATAAATAAAATAAATAAATGATTCACAGTTAGTCTCTGTGGATTCCTGCCTTGGGAAGAGCGAGTATCCACAATTCAAGCTGTTATGTCATACTCTGTGAAAGACAGTTTGTTATTACATAGTCAGATGGAAATGGTAGAAAATGCTTCCACAGCAAAATATCGGTTGTCTAAATTTTCCTGTTACTCGATATTTGTCTCCTCTAATTCTATTTCAAAAGTATCTTAAAAAGGTTATCATAATGTTGCAGGTAAATAATTATTATTATTGACTAGAGGTATTAAAACTGGAAGGGAGGAGTGGCCTAGTGGTTGGGGCAAGGTACCACAGGCCGGAAGGTCAGTGGTTCAAATCCCACTAGAGGACAGCAACCTTGGGCCGGAAGGACTGGGGTTTCTAGTCCCACAGGTGCTCCTTGTGGTCTTGGGCAAGCCACTTAACCTTCCATTGCCCATGTTCCCTGTAAGTATTAGTGTATGTGTCTCATATCCCCTTGTGTTAAAATGTATCCCCCAACCGCTTTGACCCGGTGAAAAGCGGGATATAAATGCAGCTAAATAAAATAAATAAAAATAAAATAAAATAAGGAGTAGAAGGAATTGTTTAAAGTGGCAGAGGGTTGTTAAAATATTTTCAGTCCCATCAAAATGACCACAGCCTGGGCGATAGAGAATATTTTTGGTGCCCTCAGGTGCAACATTATATAACACAGAGATTAAGGGAAGAGCGAGCTTTTGTCAGAGAGCCTTTTGATAGTGCCGTAATGAAGAAATGTCTTCAAGTGAGAACAATATCATGGTTTTATGTAAACTTGATTAAAGGTTTTGAGAGAAGTGATCTTAAAGCCACAGTCCAAGAGTGGAAATGAGATGTACAAATGGATGTGGATGTTGCTGATTTTTATGAGATTGGTGAGAGAAAAATGGTGTATGGTGCAGCAAAAGTTGCATTTTAAATTTTTGTATAGACACTATGGGGGTCATTTTAAAAGTCTTAGCTGCGATTGACAGTGAAAAAGATAGAAAGGTCCTTTATTGAATGACCCCCCAAAAGGACCTTCATTACTTTCTCGCCCTTGTGTGTTCTGTGGTCATTCTGCGAGTTAATACGTGTGATTTTTGTGGACAGTGAAAAAGATGAACAGGCATGAAAAGGCATTGGAAAAGTGCCCATTTTGGTCATAAAACATCCAGAGGATGTAGAAAAGATGGCATTCCACCATCACCATTACTCTCCACAAGCATAATGATAGTAGCAGTCCTTGGCTTCCCTGGTTCTAGCCCACTACTCTGACCAATAAGCTATTGTTCCTAGATGTCCCTAGTCTTGAATACTATTCCAAGGATGTCCATTTAGATGCCCCGCAGATGTCCATATAGGACACGTCCATGTTTGTGAAATCATGCCTGAACGTGGATGTGCCTGCTTTTCATTTTCCCATATATTCTGGCTCAAACATTCCAGATTGCACTTGGACATCATTTGTAAAATGTGCCTTCATTGTCCAAAGTGGGTCCACAAAGGGAAGTGACCGATTCTGGGAAGTACCTCAAGTGTGCTGAGCCAGATGGTGCATACCTTCACAGGGCCCGATATTCAATGTCAGTAGCTAGCCATCGCTGCTGAACTTTAGACCTGGATATTCAATGCTGAGGCCATATCCAACAGCCCAGTTAGCTTCTGCAATGAAAGTTAGGCCAGCCTTTAAGGTGCCAAACTTTAATTGCTTAAGCATAACCTGGGCAGCAGCTGAATAGGCTGCTGCCCGATTATCACAAAGTGCTGCCTCTGGTCTGTCCCGGAATGCTGTGATGCTAGCCGGCTAGCATCAGGGAGTTCAGCAGCAGCACCCACGCATATTCTGCGGCACTAACTGTTACTGTGATTAATGCAGTTAGCGGTCTGCTAACCACGTTAATTGCTTTGAATATCGGGTCCACAGTGTTTAGGTGTGTCTGAGAGGGGGGGTTTCTTTCGGATTGGGTCTTTCGATCTTTATCCATTATGCTTCAAGTGCAGATGAGTCCTAGAGCAGAGGTTTGTTTGCTGGATCTTCATGGTAGTCTATCATGCGCTATTAGTTCAGAAAACATAACTGACTGTAAAACACTGCATTATGTAGATGGGAGCTGAGCTTTCTACATTTGAAATTTGGAGAACACAAGTGCATGCTTTGTTACAGATGGAGCATCCAATGGGAAGGACAGCGAGTCTGGGACAGAGAAAGCAATTCTTTACTATTTGGTACCCTTTTCTTATGATACTGACTCCAAATTATACAAGTGAAATTTTGAATACTGTTGTAATTCAAAGATAAAGCTATTTGGAGAGGGGTGGGGGAGGGCAGAGGGAGATGAGGAAAGGAGTTGAAAACTTTGTCTCAAGTTCATTTATTTATTCAAACTTTTTTTATACTGCCTTTCTACCATTCAAAGCGGTTTACAGAGAACCAACAAACTCACAGGGCATCATAGAGAACTCTGTTGTATAATGAAATGGAAATATAGCAAAATAGTAACTATTTACAAAGAAACTAAAGAATGTAATTGATCAACATTTATATATTGCACAGGTTCTTATTTGTGGCGACAGTGCTTAATCTAAAGGCTGCTAGGTAGTTTGTCCCTCTGGGACTGAAGTTGTGTCAAAATATCTTGGAAAAGATAGGTCTTTAACCTCTTCCGAAATTCACTCTGGTCTGAACATCCACTTAGGTCCGGGAGTAGAGAATTCCATAATGTGGGTGCAAATAGGGGGCGTGCACGATTACAAATGGATTACTTGCTCTTAATTCTCTGAAGTGGGATGGAGAGGAGGTTGAGGGTGCTATGTCTTCGGAGACTTTCATTCTTAGGTCCTGATAGCAAGGTCTGAAGGTAGGTAGCCGATTCCTTGTGTAAAACTTTAAATGTTATGATGAGTACCTTGTATCAGATTCTTGCCATGATGGGAAGCCAGTGAAGTTGCCTTAGTAGGGGGGTAATGTGAACCTGTCGAAGGCTCCGAAGATCATTCTTGCCCCAGTATTCTGGGCCATCTGTAGGGGGTGAAGGATGTGTTTAGGCAGACCATGATATATGATGTAACAATAGTCTAAGATAGGTGTGTTCATGGCCTGGCATATGGTTCGGAATAGGTCTGGGGTTAGTAGAGGGTGAAGATTCTTCAGGGTTCTTAATTTTTTTGTAGACAAAGGCGGTCGTTCTCTTTATATGTGCTTGAAGATTCAGTTGCTCATCTATTGTTATGCCAAGATATTTTGCTTCAATTTTCACTTTGATGACTACGTTGTCCAGTCTCAAAGACTGCGGTGGAGAGAAGGATAATTTACATCAATGAATAGGGCTTCCATCTTGTCTTGGTTGATAAAGAGGTTGTGAATTCTAAGCCAGTTTCTTACATATGTGAAGCACATGTGTAAGGTGTAAGCTGGTGAAGTCTGGAAATAAGGGGTTGAATGAGGTGAAGAACATGATTTCATCAGCATAAATCTGGTAGAAGATCTTTTGTGCTCTGAATATTTTACATATTGGCTGGATGAAAATATTGAATAGGAGGTCCAAGAGGCTTGAGCCCTGAGGTACTCCCATTCGCTGAGAGTGAATGGATGTGAAGTCTTCTGTCCAGTTTTTATTTGCTGTCTTCGGCCTTCTAGGTAGGAGCAAAACCAGCTAAATGGAGTGGGGGAGTGGCCTAGTGGTTGGGGCAAGGTACTTCAGGCCGGAAGGTCAGGGGTTCAAATCCCACTAGAGGACAGCAACCTTGGGCCGGAAGGACTGGGGTTTCTAGTCCCACAGGTGCTCCTTGTGGTCTTGGGCAAGCCACTTAACCCTCCATAGCCCATGTTCCCTGTAAAATAGTTATCTCCAAGTTATAATGCCCTGTTCAATGTAATTTCAGTTTGTTCAATGTAAACCGCACTGATGCAGAATAGCACGGTATATAAGAGAATGTAAATAAATAAATAAATAAATGTATTATCTCGGCGCCCAATATTGGAAAGTCTTTGCAGGAGTTGGGACTCAAAGGAGGAGGAGATATCTAGGAATATGAGGAACCATCCTTGAGAGATGTTTTGAGAGCTGGTCAGAACTGTGTTTTAGTAGAGATGTGATGAGCTGATATTGCCTGAACCCATGTTGGTAAGGGTCCAGAGGGGCATGATCAGAGAGAGAGAGTCTTCTAGATGAGTTAGGACTATTTTCTTTATTATCTTGGAAATACAAGGGATGCTAGAGATTGATCTATAAGTTGCGGTGTTTTTCTGCTGTACTGTTTTGCTGGTAATATAAAAGTGACCCTAAAGAAAAATCATAAGAAAAAGTATCCTTACCTTCCTTCTTATAGTTGAATTATGTGTGCTGACTGTTTTATGTTTGTGTGTCTGATTTGGGGAGTCTCAGTGGATCAGGAAAAAGAAAGGTTTACTTCTGGAGGGAAAGATGACAAGAAAATTTAAGTGTGATGAATCTCTTAAGTTAGAATGACCCAGGAGTAATGAGTAGGATGAAGTCCACAGAAAGGCTGGTCACTAGAGATAGCACCACCTGAGCCTGGCGATGGTCAGTGTGATCTTCCACCTGTAACACCTGCCTTCCCTGTGGGTTGAGTGCTCTGGTGCTGGTGGTCGCTAGGTCTTAGATGCATGAGAGCCAAGGTCTGGTGTGCAGTACAGGACACCGAGAAACTCCAGAGGAGGATGCTCCCCCTCCCCCAAACAAAGCACTTCAGATAGATCATAGGCAGTTATAGGATAGGCGAGTTGACAAACAGCTCAACATAGGCAGTCTACAGTCAACATAAAAACAGAAAAACTTGAATATCATTTTGTATTGCTCTTTTCATTTAAAAAGCAATACAGTACTCACATCTTTCCATATACCCTGGACACACCACCTGAAAAATTTTACTGTTTAGACATCAGTCACACTCCTTGGGATAGCAAATCTCACTCTTTGGGATGGGTCATCTCTGTGGTGCACTCATAACAGAAAGGGGACAATAATTGGAATGATTTATCTATTAATTATACCTTTTTTTCTCACCAGTACCAGCGCATTTTCCCCATCAACACAAAAAGGGAGACAACCTTCAGTATATAGGTCCCTCAGCAGGGCTGATTCAAGGTGTTGTGGCATCCTGTGTCAACCTTTGCTTATGTGGTATATACAGTGCAGATGGCAAGACTCTTTCTGCACGAATGGCCCCACATCGGAAGATACCTGTTCTCCAATCATTTTATTTTTCCAATTGGGTTGGTCTTGGTCTCTCTTTACCACTTTCTCTTATTTTCTCTTAAGTCTTTTTCCAGGATTTAATATCCATTTCCTGTGTCTTCCCGCTCTGTCTTCTTCCCTTCCACCACCACATCTATGTCTGACATTGATCTTTCATATTTTTTCCATTACTCTTATCTCCCAGGATTTAATAACTCCTTGCCTCCTCCAGTCTTCAGTCTCCCTATTTTCTTCCAGTACTACTCACCAGCTTTCCATTTCCTACATTTACTTTTCTAGTCCTCCCATTCCCCACCTGTCCCATTCCTGCTCCAGACTTCTAGTCACCCTTCACAAATGACTTTTACCCACTTTCTAGTCTTCCCTTTTCCACCCTTTGTGCTTATCCCCTCCCCCACCCCCGTTTCATCTTCAGTCTTTCATCCCTTCATCAGTTCCACTTCAGCTCTTTCCCTGTCACTCATCCCCCTATCCATCTCCAGCCCCTTTCCTACCCCTACCCGGATTCCATTTCTTCCACCTCTCACCTTCAAAGACCTGACCCTTTATCTCTTACCATCTCTGTAGACTTCTTGTACCTTTCAACTGCTCCAAATCACTCTCCAAACTCTCCAGGTCATTCAAACTCTTTTCCCAAGTTTTCTGCTCTCAGTCTCACAGCCCCCTACTCATACCCCTCAGCCAATAACCTAGTCCCCAATGTTCTCCCTAATCCCTGCTCAGTTTTTTAGTCCTCACTTTAGCACACTTAACCCGTAAGTACCCACGCTTCTATCCTACTCAGTCTCCAGGTCCTCCACTATAATCTCACCCAAGCCCTGAGTCACCACTCACACTTCCAATACCCAGCCAATCTTAGAATCTGTCTTCTTCTGGTTTCCAAAACAGCCCTAGAGTCTCCCTTTATGTCTGAGTCCCTGCTCTCCCACATCTCCATGCCCTTCGTATCCGCCCTCTTGCCTCTTTCTCCCCTTTCCTAAGAATCCATTGCCCCTTTTTCTCCACACCTATTTTTCTCTTTCCTGAGCATTTTCCCATGTGTATGTCCCTGCTTCTTCCCCTCACAGTATCTGTCTTCCACTCACTTCTCCCAGCATCAGCCTCCAGCCCCTAGCCCCTTTCTCCCTTTTCCTAGCCTCCAGTTCCCTTCTTCCAGTCCCCAGAATCAACCTCCAGCCTCCTTCTCCCAGTTCCTAGCCTCAGTGTCCAGTTCCCTTCTCCCAGCATCAATCGCCAGGCCTCCCTCTCCCAATACCCAGCATCACTCTCCAGTCTCCTTCTCCCATACCCCAGCTCCAGTATTAGTTTAGTGCCTCTTGGGCTAATTAAAGTCCATCACAGTGGCTCACAGTCAATATAATTCATGGATATCAATTCAATGCTCCAGCCTCAGCCCAGGCTCATACCTGCTGGAGCACCTCCATTGTGTGCGCAGCGACTGAAGCGTGCTGCTTCACTCCCGCTGCTGTGTTCTTGGTCTGCCATGGGCTGCACTGCCTGTTTGAAATGGGAGCAGAGACACTTCCTGTTTCTTGCAAGAAATGGAAAGTGCTTCTTTTTGCATCTCAGACCAGCCACACAGCTTGCAGATGACCAGAGCACAGCAGAATGAGTATAGCAGCAAGTTTTCATTGCTGTGAAGGGGTGGAGCCGATGAGGCAGGCTTTCAGCACACTTAAAACTTGGGCACCCTGAACCAATGCCTCTCTGGCTCACCCCTTAAGCCGGTCCTCTCCCTCAGACTAAATTCTCTAAAATGGGGAACTCATTTATCTATTATCTGCATGGCTATTTTAATTATTCATTGCAACTATGTATTCAAATGAAATTTGTAATATACTGGGTGCACTCACTGCTATAACAATGATTACGTAAGTCATGCCACTTAAAAAAGCAAATCCCCAGCTATTTAAACCTAAGTTAATATTTCTTATTAACGCTAAACTTAAAAATTGAAAGAAGGTACATACCTTACTTTTCTCTGACTGAAATTCTATTTGGATCTGAGTCAGCTTAGCACGGAGCTCTTCATTAGCGGCCTGGAAAGCCTCTATCTCCGTGTCAGATTTTTCACCCCGTCCTCTGCTTTTCTTCGACATGCTTCTCTTGAAAAGAACGGGCTACGCCACACTGAACCAGCAGGTAACTTTCCCCTTTCACTTGTCATTAACAAATCACGTATTTTTCAGTTCACCTTTGACCTTAACGAAACACTCGGCCATCATCACTTGCTTTCATACCCTAAAGAAATCAGAAGAAAGAAAGCCAGGCCTGTAAGAGGTACTCAGATACAAGATAACTTCTAAAGCTTTGACATAATAGGGGGGGGGGGGGGTATTTACACGATTTGCAGACCTGAAAACCATGTAAATGCCACTGAGCTGGATATTCAGTTATTGCCCCTGAATATCCACGGGTGCCGCCTCTAAACGAGTTAGCGTCGAGGGTATTCTGGGGTGGAGTGGAGGCTGCACCAATTGCTAACCGGGCAGTGGCGATATTGAGCCAGTACCTCATTAGCGATATGTGGCAAAAGCCAGGCGCAGGAAACCCTGGTCTAACTTTCACCACATATCACTAACCAGGCAGTGGTTCAAAATCATTGATGCCTGGTTAGCGAGAGGCAAATGTGACTAATCCAGATATGACCCCGGCATTGAATATCCAGGTTTAGATTTAAGCTCTGGCGGCTAACCACATTAGCAGCACTAGCCGCCGGAGCTGAATATCCCCCCCACCCTCCCCCCAATGTATTTTTAGATTATGTTTCTAGAGTTGCATTTTAGCAGCCAAATTGACAACTCGCCATTCCTTCTAAAGCTAAAAGACACACAGTTCTGCTGATATGAACCTCAACAAGCTGTGATTTTGTTTAGGATTCTTTTTGAAATTTACATAATACTGAAGAGTTTTAATTCAAAGACAAGGTACGTATGTGGATTTTTTAAAGATAAAATAAAAAAAGAAATAAACCCAGTTACATTAACAGCTTTTACTACATCCTCTGGCAACAAATTTCAGAGTTTGATGACACATTGAGGGGGAAAAAAATTTTCTCCTGTCTTAAATGTGCTACACTACAGCCTCATTTTGTGTTCCCTAGTCTTTCTACGTCTACCCTGTGTGGGCTATTTTTTTGAAAATTCTAGGCCCCATTTTGTATTAGGACATCTAGGTAGGAAATGCGGTATCCACGTCAAAATGTTCTGAACTCTCCATGTATTTTACAAAAGGCTCCGCTGAAGGTGGAACCTTTAGTAAAATACATGTAAAGGCACAGGAACATACATGTGTATTTGCCGACACATATAGAGGGCACATTGATCTCACAAAACTACATGGTGATAAAAGAGTGGCATCACTTGGAGCTTTGTACTTTTAAGCATTAGAAATTACACATGGAAGGGCAAGTTTTGCAACATAAATATCTAAGTGCCAGATTCCAAAAAAACAGGAGGAGAATTAAATAATTATTTGCATTTTTAAAATTTTGAGGTTCTTAGACATCATAGAGGTAAGGACAACTGCTCGCTCAGTCTGCTGGAAACCTCAGGGCCATAAGAACACATAACCAACATTTCTGCATGTTTCCAAGCAGATATAAATGCTGCTAGGGACATTTTTTTTTAATTACTACAACTATTATTGAACATTTATATAGCACTATAAGGTGTATGCAGCACTGTACAGATACATATAAAGATGGTCCCTGCCCATCAGAGCTTAGAATCTAGTTAAGACAGGCAATACAACAGCTGAGGACAAGAATGCATCTGGGGAAAGGGAAGAAGACACGTAGGAGACAAAATGGATGAGGATCCAAAGGCAGCCTCAAAGAGGAGAGCCTTTAGCAAGGATTTGAAAAGGGTCAGAGATGAAGACTCCGGTAGTTTGTTGCAGGAATAAGGAGCAGCAAGGTGAAGGGATCCGAGTCTGGAGTTGGCAGTGGAAGAAAAGGGGATAGAGAGAAGTGATCCACCAGAAGAGCGGAGTTCACGAGGAGGGGTGTAGGGAGAGATAAGAAAGGAACAGTAGAATGAATGCATGTATAGGTCAGAAGGAGAAGTTTAAACTGAAGATGGAAACAGAAGGGGAACCAATGAAGTGACTTGAGAAGAGGGGTTATATAAGCATATCGGGACAGGTGGAAGATTAGCCGTGCAGCTGAGTTTTCAACAGATTGAAGGGGAGAGAGATGATTCAGGGGGAGACCGGCAAGGAGGAGGTTGCAATAGTCACGACAAGAGGTGACTAAAGAGTGACTAAGTGTCTTAGCAGTGTGTCCAGAAAAGAAAGCGCAAATTTTGATTTTGCTGATGTTGTAGAAAAAGAAATGACAGGTGTTAGCTATCAGCTGGATGTGTGTGGAGAAGGAAAGGGAAGAGTCAATGACGACCCCAAGGTTTTGCGCTGAGGAAACAGTAAGTAGAAGAGTGTTATCTACAGTGATTGAGAAAGGAGGGAGGAGGGAAGTGAGTTTAGGGGGTAAAAAGAAGCTTGTTTTAATCATGTTCAATTTCAAATGACAGTGAGTCATCCAGGCAGAGATATCAGAAAGGCAGATAGAGATCTGGGCTTGGTTTGCCAGAAAGATATCAGGTGTAGAGAGATAGATCTGAGAGTCATCAGTGTAACAGTGTTACTGAAAGCCATGGAAAGAGACGAGCACATCAAGGGACTGGGTATGGGGGTTCTTGGCCTGTTCAAGACATGATTAGAACAGGCCCCCTTTGAATCTGCACTTCCCGAGGCTTTTCTTCTTTAAATCACTGCATTCTAATAATCAGCATGTATTCGCATATGCACTCTACACATGTGAATGCCAGGAATTTACATAGAGAATTGCCATGCAAGGCTTCTAAATTGACTTTCAATGTGGGTCATTTTAAATTGCTTAGATTTATTTATTTATTTTATTTTATACACATTTATATACCGCATCTTCCAAAGTTCAGTTGCGGTTTACAATGAACAAATAATTAACAAATCAAGTTTGTTTTACAGTGAACGTCATATTATAACATAACATATTTACAAGGAACATCATAATATAAATAAAATATACAGTCTAAACAGTGAGAAGTAATACAGAACAGAGTAAACTATATACAATTTTATATATGTATATGTATATATATACATGGAAGTAAAAGGACATAAGTTGTGAAATCATCATGAGTGTGTGTTGTCAGTGTGGGTTAAGGGTTTTTTGCTTGATGCAGATAGGTGCCTGTTTAACCTTTGTTGCGATTTGGATGTCTGAAAACATGCATGTGGATGTCCAAATCATGGAGACATCCCTGGAGCGATTTCAGAAACAGGGTTTTTAGATGTTTCTGCTATGGGGATGTCTAAATAGGAAGGGGATGTGACGGAGGCATGCCCTGGGTAGAGTTATGAACATAGATATCACTGATTGATCTTAGAACCCTCAGGGACATTTACGCCAGCATCCAAACTTAGACCAGACACGAATAGACATCGGAAAAGTGCTCATTTCATCACTAAAACCTCTGGAGTGTGTAGGAATGCTATGTTGTGTATGTTTGGGAAACTTGTTTGGGGTTTGCTCCCTCACTGCAGATTTCCTCCATATCGAACACATCCACATTTGTGAAATTGTGCTCAAACTTGGACGTACTTCCTGTGCTTCCTGGCTTGGATGCCCCAGACTGCATTTGGATGTCCTTTGTAAAACGTGCCTTTGTGTGTCATAAAAGTGTATGTGCACTTTGCATTTGATACTTGTAACTGGCCCTCCATAACTTTTGTAATTCTCCAAAAACAGAACCTCACGCACCAGCTCAAATCTTATTCATATCCCTCTGCTTTCCCCCTCTTCTCTCCCTTTCTCATGTGCCTTGTGGAACGCACACTCCATCTCAAACTTGCCTTTACTTATGATCTCTTTACCTCTAATGCTCTCCTTCTCCTTGCTCTAACCGAGACCTGGTTCCTCCCAGAGACTCAGCTTCAGTAGCTGCTCTCTGTCATGGCGGCTATCAATTCTCCCACTCGCCTCGACCCACTGGCCGTGGTGGTGGTGTTGGGCTTCTACTCTCTTTCTTGTCAATTTCAACCCCTCCTTCTGCCTCAGTCTCACTCCTTTCCCTCTTTGAAGTCCACTCCATCCAGATTTTTACTCCACTACCTCTCCGATTAGCTGTTATTTATTGACCCCCTGACAAGTCAACTTTCATCTTTCTCTCTGACTCGTGGCTTTCCTTCTTTCTGGATTCATCTTCCCCTTTCCTTATTCTTGAGAATTTTAACATTCGTGTTGATAACCCCTCTGAATCTTATGCTCTAAAGCTCCTCTCCCTTACCTTATTATTCAAGCTCCAGCTTTGCTCTACTGTCCCTACTCACCAGCAAGGTCACTGCCTCGATCTTGTATTCTTCTCTCATTGCTTACCCTCAAACTTCTGTACGAGTACCTCACTTCTTTCCTTATTGGACCATCTCCTGCTAAGCTTCACTCTTTATCACTCACTGCCTCAACCTTGCCCTGTCTCCTCCAACCTCTTTAGAAATCTTCATGTTATTGATCTGTTGGTTCTCTCCTACACTGTCTCATTATCTCTTTTCTCCACTATGTCATCTGAGTCTGTTGATGAGGCAGTAACATATGTTCTCCTATTTTATTGTTGCACCTGGGGGAAGTAAGATCATATTCAGATTCTACTGATGTATTTTGTAGACTGTATTTTTCTCGCTTCTTAAAACATATTTTTTCGAACAAAGTGCTCCAATTTGGACAAATTTTCTGCATGTGCCTCTGGGGCAATTCCTCCAAATCCATTTATTTTTGGGCAAACCATGACAGTCATAAACCTCATTCCTAAACTAGAGTATGTGGAATATGATCTCAGTCTCTCAACTTTACTGCTAATGCTCTTCTTAGTACTTGCACTGTGCCAAAGAGAGCTTCCTTCTGGAGTTCATAAGATGTAACATGTATGAGTAATTTATCAAAATGTGACTGAAAGTTCTTCTTTATCAGGCCTGTGGCTCCCAGTATGATGGGAAATATTTCAGTATCTTTCTGCCACATGTCCTTGGTCTCTAACTGCATTTCTTGGTACAACAGCGGAGCTGGCCAATCAACGGGAGACAAACTGCCTCAAACCGCCAACACTGGAGCGCGCCCGGGAGAAGGGTGAACAGCGGCAGCCATCAGAAGTCCTGATTTGGTGTCCCTCCTCAACAGCGGAACTGCCTCAAACCGCTGACACTGGAGCATGCCTGCACCTTGTGGGTTCGCGCCTGAGGGCCTCACCAGAGGGCCCTTTGGCATGGCCCTTAGGCGTAGGACTGTGCGGGACCAGGAAATGGCTATTATATGGTTGGTTCTGTTTACCGATATGTTTATTGTAGTTTAAATAATTTATGTAATGTGTTTTCACGTTGTCATGTTTTCCCTGTGTGATGTATTGTATTGCTTTATGACCGCTTTGATTGAAGGAAAAAGCGGGATACAAGACTTGTCAAATAGATAAATAAACAAACAAGAACTTCTGATTCGCCACACAATTCACAAAATAATCATTTGGAACAGACACCTCTACTATCAATGCCAGTCTGGTGTTTTTCTCCTTTACCACTATATCGGGTTTCCTCACATCCAGTTTCTTATCTGTTGGAATTGGAATGTCCCAAGTTATCATAACTTTTTCATTCTCCATAATTCCCTTAGAGTCATGATCCCAGTGCTTTTCTGATACAGTGATGTAGTGCTTACAACATTTCCAATGGATACGATATGCCACTTTGTTATGTCTTTCTGTATAGAATTTTTCTGCCATCAAATCTTCAAAGCCTGCTACAAGGCGAGTAACCATTTCCAGCTCTCTCTTACAGAATCTGCATGTCTGTTTTACCAGTTTTCTCTATGCTCGCTATGAACCATCTCGTCTGTAATCCACTGTCCTGGGCTGCAACTATCAATCCCTCATCCTTAGGTTTCATTTTGCCTCTCTGTCATCTTGCCTACTTGTGTGTCCTTGTTTGATTAACAAACGTCTCCTGGATTTATATTTCCCACTGTATTTATGAATTTGCCACTTCTTGTTCTTTGTTTGCTGATCTAATTCTTTAATAGAATTTTTTTCTCCTGTATTGCAAATTCTGTTGCCTCCTTCCCAGTATATATTGGTGAATTCTCATCCATTCTTTCTGTTCATCGGAATGCCTGTCCTAGTTTAATAATGGATATAGACTCTGGCCGTTTACGTTCATACTGCAACACTTTGTGCATTTGGTTCTGTTGATGCTATTAAGGTCTGGAGACCTATGATGGTCACTCTATATGAATAATCAATTGCTATGAGGCCCATTCATCCTTCAGCTCTGGGACGTACGGTCTTGGCATACGTTGATTCTTATAAAGCATCTCATAGGCACGGAGGAGTTTTCTTGTTCGTACATTTAGGTTCTCAAGATATTTCAGAGGCCAGTCTACAATTTCAATGCTGCTGGTGAGCATGGTTTTGGTAGTGTTTGAACATGAGTGTTGTGCACTGGTGGTTCCTGAGCCCTCTGGCTTGCAAGAGAGAAAGGAAACAGGGAAGGCATAGAAGCAGGACTGGCCCAAGGGTTTCTGCCACCCTAGGCAGAAACCCAGGCCTTTCCGCCCCCCCCCCCCACCCCCCGCTGATGCCGCTGTTTCCGTCTCAGGAAGGGGAAGCAGCGGCAGTATTTCCAAAACTGGTGGCTTTTTGCTGCCACTTTTGGAAATACTGCTGCTGCCTGGCTTCCTCCCCCTAACGGAATTGGCAGCAGCTGGGGGGGGGCAGCATGGCTGCCCATGTGTGCCACCACCGCTGCCCACCCAGGCTGGCCTACCTAGGTGGCCTAGCGGACAGGCCAGCCCTGCATAGGAGATGTCTTCTGCAGGGAATAACCTGTTCCTAGATTTGTATGAGGAGCAATGTACACACAGGTTTAGGTTCAATAAGGAAACTATGCTCCACCTCTGCCAATCAGGGGACTCAACTCCAGCCTTCTGCTCAGAGGGAAAATGACATGTCATTGCATTTGAAGGTCAAAGTCTTCACCTTCTTCACCATAGACAGCTTCCAGACCATTCGGGGGGGGAGGGGGGTTAACAATGGGCATAAACCAAACTAACCCGTCACCTCATTCTGCGTTGTTCAGTTTCTGAGCACTTTTCTCTGGACAGCCGATCAATATATTGCTTTCCCTGAGGAGAAGGAGTAGGTGCATCAAGCCATGACTACATTTTCTGCATTAACTCAGGATCCATGAAGTTTGGAGGCAATTGATTACATACACATTGCAATCAGGCAATCTGTGGGGAGCAAGGGCAGCTAATAGAGCCACTTCAAGGCCTTTCAGTCCTTCAAGATGCAGGTGGACTGCAGCATGACAAATCTCTTAACTATCACAATGCCAACATTCCAGCAGAGTCTGGCACAAATGAATGGTTTAAGAGTGTTTCTTAGAGCCCACAAGTTTCTTTAACTGTTCTGGGTCAAAGAAAGCATATCCAGTTCGCTCCATCTAAAATGACAGTACATTTGGCAGGAAATGTAAGAAGACTGTCACCTAGGTCTAAAACACAGTTTGAGCTCCAAGAACCCTCTGCAGCTTGCTTAAGTCATTCTAAAAAAAAAAAAACCTGGAAAAATCCTAACTTTTCTATTAAGGAATAAAAGAAATGAGGCAACCAAAACTAACCATAGTGTTTCCAGGTTTGGTCACACCACAGAACAATATAGCAGCACTATGGAGTGGAAGAGTAACATAGTGGTTAAGGCCGCAGCCTAGGATCAGAAATGCTAGGGTTCAAATCCCACCGCTATTCCTTGTGGCCTTGGATATGTCACTTAACCCTCCCCTGCCTCAGATACAAACTTAGATTGTAAGCCTTCCGGGAAAAGGGAAATATTTACAGTACCTGAATGTAACTTGCCTTGATCTACTACTGGAAAGACGTGGGCTATAAAAAAATATTTTCTTTTCTCTTCTTAATTTTTAGTTTGTCAATTTTCTCTATAACATCTTCCAGTTTCACTGAATCAAAGACATGATTATCTCTCCAACATCCTGCTCAGAAAAGACTAAAGCAAGGAATTCATTTAGTTTCTCTGCTATGGTGTCATTCTCCGAGTGCTTCTTTTACTCCTTGGTCATCTAATAGGTCAAATGATTCTCTCAGCCTTCTTACTTCTAATATGATTGAAAAAGATTTTATTATGAGATTTTTGCCTCTGTGGCAAGCTTTGCTTCACATTCTCTCAGCCTGCATTATTAATGCTTTATACCTAACTGGCTAATGCGATTATGCTCTTTTCATCACTTGGATCGGCTTTCCATTCACCCTTTAAGCATGGCAGCAGTCATTTGGTCTTACTTTGATCTTTTCTAATGCATGGAATACATCTAGTCTGGGCTTCCAAGATGGTATTTTAAATAGTGTCCAAGCCTCATGAAACACTTAACCTTTGCAACTACTACTTTTACATTTTTGTTTTTTTTTAACCTTTCTTGTGTTATCATAGTTTCCCTTTTTAAAATTAAGAAAGATAGTTTTCCTTAGTGTACTCCTTCCAGTCATGACAAAACTTGATTGCAATCTTGTCACTACTGCCAAACGACCCCACCACCAGTATTCCTTGCACTAGGTCTTGTGTTCAAGTAAGCACTAGATCTAAAGTAGTTCCCCATCTCATTGGTTCCAGGATCAACCACTGAATAAAGCAGCCATTTAAAGCATCTGGAAATTTTACCTCCTAACATGTCTTGATATGATTTATCCAATCAATATTGGGGTAATTAAAATCTCCCATTATTATTCTGTTAGCAAATTAGTTAGCTTTCCTAATTTGTTAGCTTTTGACTGTCTCTTCATCCAGTTCAGAAGGATAGTACTATACTTCCACTTCTATATTTTTCCCATAAAATATGGAATTTCTAACCATAAAGATTGCACTTTTCATTTTGTTTCCTGCAGGGCATGTATCCTATTTGACTCTATAATATCATATGCCAACCCCCACCACTTTGATCAACTCTATCATTTCAATATCATATTTTCTCTAGTATCACATTGTCCCATTGGTTATTCTTCTACCAGCTGACAAATACTGTACCTGTTATGTCAATTGTCAAAATGTTCATTTAGCACCACACATTCCAGCTCTCTAATATTTTTAAAACTTTAGCATTTGCATGTAATTTGAAATTATGAGTTTTTTTATCCGAACAACCTGCCTAACAGCTGATGAGGTAATTTGGAATCATTTTTCTCTATATTTTTTATTTAAATGCACCTGGTCTACTTCAGCCATTACCACAACCTCTCTATAAGGATATCGTCAATACCTTTTGAAAACACTATTCTTTATACCATGCACTCCTGGGTTACTGCCAGCTTTCCCTACGATCTATTTTAAAAACTGCTCTCTCTCTCTCAAATCTTTAAAAGTTAGTGCCATCAGCCTGGTTCCATCCTGGTTAAGATGGAGATCATCCTTTCAGAATAGGCTCTCCCTTCCCCAGAATGTTGCCGGCTCCTCCTCAGCACTCTCTAAAAGCTTATCTTGGTGACACATGGGATTTACTACCTTTGCATTATATAGGCAAATTAACAAGCCATACGCCTGCCTACCACCCAGCTATCTGCATTCCTCAAGATTGCATCGCCAACAATGATGGCCATACTAAGACTTCCCTCTTGAGCAGGCACCCCTGGAAACACATTTTTGTTGTAAGAAGATACCGCATCACGTGGAGACAGGTTCCAGCTCCAGAATCACAATCCATAACAAAGTGATGCTCTCATTCAAGGGCAGTACAGGGGCTGCCAGACTGGAGAGAGGACTATTTTACTATGTCCCTGAAGATCTCCTTTATGTTCTTTTGTCTACTTCAGCTACTCCAGACCAGAAACTCTAGATTCAAGAAATCGGACCCATTTTCTAAGAGCCAGGAACTCTTTTCACTGAGTTCACGTTAACAACTTCTCACCAACTGAGAGATAATCCAAAACTTGACACTTAGTGCAAAAGACTAAATAGCCTGCATCTCACTGCTAGAATGCTGTCTCTATCTTAATATTGTTAGGTTTAGTTATTTAAAGTTGCTAAGGAAGTATAAATGCTTAACCTAATAAAGTTCTTTAAGTTTGCTTGGTGCATTTTATCTTAGCTAGTCCTGAAAAGAAACTACAAATAATCGATCGATAAAGTCAGGGTTCCTTTCTGCTATGGACTTGTCCTCCCCTTTTACCCCTTGATCAAATGGTTCAATCAACTCCCTCACTTACCTCTTGCTTCAAATGTACCTGAATTTTTATTTTTTGGTTTTTATTTCTATACTTTTAGGGACATGTTTACTAAACTATTAGCTGCTAACACAGATTTTTTGCCTGCAGTAACTAATGCAGGCAAAAAGCAGATATCGCAGGCACTTTTTGGCTATTATTGCTTTCACATATTGAAGGGGTGGTGGGATGGGATCAGGGTGTGGAGTAAGCATTGTGATCATCAGCTGCCATCACGAGAAATTTTGTTGCACAATTGAAGACAAAATCTAGCCCCATCATGGCTGCAGATATCGCCACCTCAAGAGGTGGTGTTATCTGCCAGCAATCTTTGGTGACAGGCATTGAGGCCACTGTTGATTGGTAGCAGCTATCTACCCTTTAGCCAAGTGGCCCCCATGCTCTGATTGTCCCCCCTCCCCTAGATGCAACTATATTGTCGGTGCGGCAGATATACAGATCTGTGGCACAGACTATTTTAAAAAGTGCCTTACTCTCATTTCTGCACCAATCCCCATCTGGAAGTGCCTGGGGGGAGGGGAATTGATGCACCCACCTGGTTACCAGATATAACTCAGCTAGTCAGTTGGTTGCCCAGAGGTCTACCCCCACCATCTATTTCAAAATCAAAAAACCCAGCCCTGACTCACTTCTTCCCATCCTTCAAAACTATTTAACTCACCTAGCCAGTCAACCTAATGGAGGCGCTCCAGGCTCCCCAACCACTCCCAGCCATTACCTTAAGGCATGTCTTGACAAATTTCCTTTGGATTTAGGAGCCAGCCCAAAAACCTAGGAACAAGCAAATGAGACCCTTCCCATTGTCTTCACTCAGGTTGAGAAAAATCCCAGGTGCCAGAAAAAAGTGTCTAGTCGCCTTGGTGACCTGGCACCTGGGATTTGTCGAGCCCTGCCTTAAGGCAACCCCGGTGGTCCAGTGGTGACTGGGGGAAGGAGCGGTCCTTCCAACTCGTGCCCCCATCTTCCTCCAGGCCCAAAATGCTACAGACACACAGTGCTGCCCTCTAGTGTCCTGATGCTAGGAGGCAACACGGCAAGATCGCAGCCACATTTGTGATTACCAATAAGGAGGGCAGAAGCGGTTTTGATATTAGGAAAAAACTGAAGAGTTGGTGATAGGAAAAAATTTTAAAAACACATCTTAAAAAAGAAAAAAACACAACTCTACCACTGGCCAACATTCAATACGGATGGGAACCCAAAAGAAAAGAATTCAAGTTACAAAATAAAAACAGAGTAATATAATTTACTATAACCAGAGGCAGGTACTAGCTTCATCAAACTTGTTACCCTGTAAACCACCTAACACACAACATTAACTACTATAACTAGCTGCGGCTCTGCTTATTTCTTCCATTGCTAGCACAGTTAGTAGCAGAATGTCTAGAGTCCAAGAAAAACCTTAGCTACTCACGGTCAAAAAAGATGTAGCAATTCCCTTCATAAGAGATCAAATATTTACAAAGAAAATATAAGAAAAAAAATAGCACCCAAAGACAAAACCTCCAGAGGTATCTGCAAAAATAACATCTTTTTATTCCGAATATCTATATTTACATCTGGGAATACCCACACTTTATCATTTATTGTTATTCCTAAATATGCATCAAGGCATATGTGATTAGAAAAATAAATCATACATAAATATTATCTGCTGAAGATTCCAAAACTTGTGACAAATTAAGACTGTCCATAGATAGGCCATCCACGACCTACTAATAGGAGGGATAGCTTCCCTCGAGGCCTTTAAGATTTCAATTAAATCTCTTTTAAGCATTTCAGCAGGTGCTATGAAGTGGAGTTTTAAGAAAACTGAGGACTCTTTAATTGAAACATCTAGCAAAATTGCCCAGTTTTTCTCTCCCAGTATACCAAATATTAGCTTCTCCCACATTTTACAAGAACCCAAGTTGATGAGAAAATCCTCCTTTCTTCTCTGAATTACTCCTCATAATTATGCTACGATCCTAAAGATGAGACCTTATGTCCAACAAGGAAATATTAATTGAGGAAATACATTGATCACAACATTCTCCAGATTACCTCAAAAGTGAATGTGGCCAGTCTAATGGGGAATATTGCCACACTCAGAGGAATGACAGATTTACAAGAAGCTTACCCCCGGAGTTTTAAAAGTAGTTTGCAAAGCCCAATCAGAACTCATCTGGGGTAAATCCCCCTCTCTTTGGCTCTCCAGCACAGTAAAAGACCCTGCTTGAATAGCCTCCGAAATCAACACCATGGATCTCCCTGGGAGTAGAACATCCCTGGAGAATCCTAACACCGTACCACCCTTTCTAAGACCTAAGATCGATCCTTATATAGGTTACAAACACTGCAAGGATTACTGTCTACTGTAACACCTGAGCAAGCACGCCTAGACCCAGCTCATTGCTTGTGAATTACTTGCTACAGGAGGAACAGGGGAGAATATCCTCTGCTTGTCCACCATCAGCTGAGCTGAGGGGTGTCCTCATCTCATAGGTTGGCTTGCATGCCCGAGGAGCCATTTTATATATATCCCAGCATGTACACATTAGTGTGGATATTGCATAGATTTGTATATGCATACTTTTCACCAGTACACATGTACTTCAATGGGCAGAGATATGCCTATTTTTATAAACTGTGTAGCTCTTTCTGCATAGTTTATATAATACAGGTGCACATTTAGATGACCCAGTTTCCAGGCACTCATTACTCATTTATCAGATTAATCCAAATTAGTGATCTGTCTTTGTATCTCCTTAAAGACTGGATACTCTCAGGAAGAGATACCCAAAAATAAATCCACTAACTAATGTAGGCAAGGCAGTATCTTAAACAGAGGAAGAAACATGGCGGCTCCTCCTTTTTAATGCAAGCTATCGTGTCTCTAGATTAGGCTATTTCTGCACAATTCCCAGTCTATCATCAATTAAGTATACCCGAGTCTTTTTCCAGGTTATTCTTAGCAAATAATATCTCACTTCAAGTATACTGCACCTGCTTATTGTGCCCCCACATGCATTACCCTACCCTTCAGGAGTGGGAGATTCAGCTTCACCAGGGAACCATAGGGAGGTTCTGTAGCCATCAGCAGCATCATCAATTTAAAGCCGGCACTGGCCCACACCTCACTCACAGCAACATAATAATCTGTGTGTTGAAATTAAAGGCCACACTCCCTTCTTCTCTTACCTGTGACGTGCCATGCATTTAAAATCAGTATCAGGGCTACACAGGGTAATAGCTGCAGAAGTGTGAAGGATATCACATAGGGAAGTAGCAAATGGTGGCTGCACAAGTCTGAAGCATTGCTTCTAAACATGCTATGGGGTGTGGCTTCGGTCCATCTCCTGCTGTGAGGGGTAGAGCGAAGCCAAAAGCTTCAGTGTGCTCAGCAGTGCCTCACATTTATGTCGTTGTTGCTGCCCTGCATAGTCTGATGCTGATTTTAAATGCACAATATCCACTATCTAAGTTGAGCCCATTTATGTGTTTGTGTGTAGGACTTACAACCCCCGATATTATATAAATGAAGAGAGGACCAAAATCAGATCCAACGTTAATTTAAATTTTAATTGTGCAGTCTACTGTGCATTAAACCAGCACTGTAAAACAAAAAATATTTCAAAATGCCCTACATTCACCAAAACCTCATATTAAAGAAATCATATTGAATCCATTTTTTAAAAATATATTAAAGAACCAATGTCCGACATAGCAAGATGTTTTGTTGGGAAACTGCTTCAGGGACGATTACTAATTATCTAAAAGCCCACTGAAAATTTAATTTCAATGCTACTCGTTCTAATCATTGATTAGAACCGCCTTGACCCAGTGAAAGGAAGTATATAAATACAGCTAAATAAATAAATAATCTTTGGCTTAATGTGAAAAAATGCCACACCTCTCCCCCATCTTAAGGAACAGGTACAATGTCAGATGATCCAAAATAACCACTCACAAATATAGACAAAATGTTGTCAAAAACCATCCAAAAAAAATTAATGTCATTTATTTTGTCATTCTGGAAGATTCATATCTGGCCTGAGAAGCAGAAGGAAGATGTAGGTGATTGGCATGAAGTGACCAGAGAGCCCTAGGAGGAGTAGGAGGATGTGTGAAGCAAGATAGGGAGATCGGAGTGCAGTGCTTTGTGCCAGAATTACAAGTTTTAAATTGAATTCAATAGTGAATAGGAAGCCAGTGATTCACTAACAGAGGAGTAGTGTGATCATATTTTAAGGCTTGAGAGTCAGTGTAATAGAGGCGAGAGAAGACTATCGTTGTCAACCAAGTCAAAAGCTGATTAAAGATCCAAAGTAACCAGAAGAGAAATCACCATGAATGAAAGACTGGTGTACTTCACTAAGAAGAGAAGGGAGGACAGTTTTGGTGCTGTGACCAGAGCAAAAAACAGATTCCGGGGCTGCAGAGTGCCAGTCTTTTCATGATGGTTGATAAACTGTGAAAAGACGAATCTCAAGAATTTTTGATAAAAACGGGAGATTAGAGATGGGCCTATAACTGAAAGAAGTAGAAGTATATGAAGAGGGTTTTTTTGAGAAGGGAGAATGACTTAGAGCAGTCTTCCAGGGGGAAGGTACAGTACCTGCAGAGAGGCTATTGCAGGTACTTCAATGAGCCCTCAAAAGAAGAGCAAGAGTTGAGGAATCCATGAAGAGGGAATGGAGCTGCTAGGACAAGTAGTTTTACACATGGCACTAATGTGCTTAGGGAAGTTTAAAGAAACACTACATGGTGGGAATCCGCAACAGGGGAGGAGGGGGGAAAAGAGAATGCAGGAGAGGGTAAAAAAAGAACCAAGAGCGAAGATCAGCAACTCTTAATAAGAAGTGGGTGCACTGTTCAACAGATGGTGTGGCATTATATGTGTGAGACATTGAGGGATGTAACCGATAAGAGAGGACAGAATAGACTTTGGAAAGATTAGATAAGGGAGCAATAACATGATTGAAATGTCATCTTGGCTGAGGTGAGGGCAGAACGATAGTGGGGCATAGTGGGCATTAAAGATGGCTGAAGAGGCAGATGAATGGGACTTCCTCAATCGACACTCTGCCTGTCTCAACTGTGACCAAAGTAAGCACAAGCCAGAATGAAACTCTGGTTGATTACAGAACAAGGAATGAGATACGGAGGGAATTCCAGACAAGAGCTTGTACAACAACTGCAGGAGAATAAAAATCAAGGGGAAGAGTATCTGATGAGGGCAAGAGGGAAATAATTGCTAGAGTGACTTTTATGGGCCCAAAATTTTTAACATTTATGTAAATGAAAATGTAGAAGGGCTATCGGGTAAGGTTTGTTTGTTTATTTATTTATTTTTGGGGGGTTATATACTGCTTTGTCATGGTAATCAAAGCAGTTTACATATAACATTTTAACTACTGCACAAGACAGTTTACAATAAACAATGCAGAATAGTTTACAAGGAATTGTACAAACAACAACCAATCAAATTTCAAAAATATTTAACAATAGAGTAGTATTGAACTATTTACAGGAGAATTGAACATAAGTGGTTTGGGCAGTGATTTAGAGTTTATTTATTTATTTATTTAGACAGTTTTGTATACCACCTTATCCTTCAATCAAAGCGGTCACAGCACAATTGGGGGATACATTTAACACGCGGGGATATGAAACGCATACACTAATACAGGGAACATGGGCAATGGAGGGTTAAGTGGCTTGCCCAAGACCACAAGGAGCATCTGTGGGACTAGAAACCCCAGTCCTTCCGGCCCAAGGTTGCTGTCCTCTAGTGGGATTTGAACCCCCGACCTTCCAGCCTGAAGTACCTTGCCCCAACCACTAGGCTACTCCTCCCTTATAGAGTTGTGTGTGAAGAGCATGGATTGGAGTAGTCGGATATTCTGACTATGTTTAATATGGAGGTGGAATAGGTCTATGGTGGCTGCTCAAATTGGTAGTATTCCGCAAAGATAAATGTTTTGAGTTGTTTCCTAAAATGAATTAAATCTTTGATTTCTCTTACTGAATTTGGAAGACTATTCCATAGGGTAGGGGTGTAGAGGGAGAATGCTCTATTGGTTGTATATTGGTTTAGTTTTATTACCCTATTAGGGGTGGATAGTATGTTTTTTAGGATCTCTCTTTTTATTCGTGGGTGTTGTTGCATATTTACTAGTGTGTTGAGGTATGTTGATGCAAGGTTTGCCTCTTTACGGATGATACCACTCTTGTGTCTGACACGGCTCCTCCTCTAGTGCCACAGACCAAGCACTGTGGCCTAGAAGGCATTATGCCACTGCAATTCTCCTCAGTTGACCAGTCCGCCAGATAACTGTCGATAGGGTCCACCACCAGCAGCAACCCCCTGCGAGCTGCCCTAAGTCTCTGTTTGAACAACTTTTGTATTAAAAACAAATTTTTTTTAAACTGACCCAAAATTGACCAACAGCACCTAGTTCTCTCCCCCAACTACCTCTGATGGTCAAAATACTAAAACAAGGGCCCCCGCCCCCTTCAACCGGAGCCCTCTGGTACCTCCAAGGCTCTCCTGCGTTGCTCGGCCGTTTTCCCATGCACGCGCGCCACGGCCTGTATCTGAACAACGGCTCAAACTAAAAGGCACCGAAAACCCCCCGTTCTCACTCCTTCACACTGCGTGCTAACAAGCCCTCTTACCTTTGGCCCGCTTTGCCGCTGAGTACTTCGCCGTCGGTCCATCCGTCTCTCCCCACGCTCGGCCGTAATCGTGGCTTCAGCATCGGAGGAGAGACTGGATGCTTTTCTGGAGCCGCCGCTCAGCACTGTCCTTCCAGTCTGCCCTTTGTGCTTTTCAGCGCCGGCGGCTCCTTGGATCCCTGGCTCCTCACCCAAACAGGTGGGTTCAGGAGCCAGAGCACTGCTTCTAGTTGTGCTTTAAGGCCCCGCGGACACTGTCCATGAAGCAGAAGCAGGAAGAAGGAGGGGGGAGGAGAGAGAGAGGGGGGCGCACCTCAGGACTGCTAAGCCTCTCAGGCCAAAGCTAAACTATCCTTAGAATTAGTTAACTATACCTTAACTTCCAAATCAAATGTAATCCATTAGATAATTAATTAATTAGATTAACCCTTAATCTTAAATTTAAACACTATTCTGCTTAATTATCCCTCAAGTGAGCCCGGAACCTCTGGGCTCATACAACCTCCAGCTGCTTGGAGACTGAGATAACTGGAGCAAGGAGGCGGTCCCTCGGGTATTTATACCAGTGACATCAAAAGAGTGTCATTGCTCAGTCTCCAAGCTGCTGGAAGAGGTACACAACCCAGAGGTTCCGGGACTGGACTGGAGAGACAATAAGGAAAGCAGCATTTGATTCTTGGCCAATCACTAGGTAAAGAAAGATATTTTGACTGAACCATATCCCAAGATACCGGTTATATATATGATTCCAAAAATCCCACAAATCATTGACATAGCTCCCAGCTAGACCAATCGTGTCAGCCTGAGGATTTGTTCCTTGATACAAGTTTATGCCCCAAGTTATCTCAAATCGCTCCATATAGCCAGGATTCAATTTATATGTTGAATATCCTGGTTCAGCCTTCTAAAATATTTCAGTCCAATAGCCCCTGGACTCCCACAATGCTGCATGAAAGGCCACAAAATCCCATCCTTCTTGCAGAATTCCTTTTTCTCTGAAGATTTTCTAAGGAACACCCATCAGGGGTCAGGTATAAGTGACAACTATGCATTCCACTTCTCTTGTCTCTATTACATTTCCTCAGAGCATGGAGGCAATATGGCACTTTGAGCTGCTTCTTTTTCCTGTGCATTCCTTTTACTAACACTTAGCACGTGCTATCGACCACAGAGCCCTAGGAATAAAATGGGCCATGTAGCAAATATCATGTGCTAAGTGTTTCGTAAAAGAGACTTGGTGTCACAGTTTGAACAGTGCAGCAGTATAGTGCTCACCACAGTTCAAAGCTCTCATTTCAGCTCCAGGAAGCAGCATGGAGAACTGGAGCCCATCAACAGTAGTAGCCAGTGCTTGCAAAGCAGCTGGATGTTCCCATTTTAAATTAGACCTGGATATTCAATGCCAGGGTCATATCTGGTCACCATCATTGAATATCTGGTTTGCCCGGTAAACATTTTAGCTAATTAGTCAGCAACAATATTCAGCTGCTGGCTAGCTAGCTAAACTGGCTAAAGTTAGGCTAGCCTTATTTTCGCCTAATTTTAGCTGGTTGAAGTTAACTGGCCAGTGGCTGAATATTGCACTGCTCCCAAAACACCCCAATGCTACACGGTTTGCATCCGGACATGCAGTGAAGTTAGGAGGGAATATTCAGTGGCACAAAATTATTACCAAGATTAATGCTGGGTTCCAAATTAGGAGTCACCACCCAAGAAAAGAATCTTGGCCTCACTGGGGACATGATGTTGAAATTCTCAGCTTAGTGTGCTGCTGTGATCAAAACAGCACTTAAACGTTAGGTATTAGTAAAGAAAGAATCTGTACATTCATTAGCACGCCTCAAGAATTTTAGTGCATGTAAAATCGATTTAACATACAGTAACCTAGAAATTAATGCAAATTTAACTTTTTTTCACATGCACATATTAATTGTAACAAATGTAAAACATTATTTTATTAAAATGAATGTCTGAAACAAACCAAAAAAGTGTCCAAAACCAGAGATAAATTCGGAAAAAATTTGCAAAAAGAACCAACATTTTTTTTTTGCCTGCGAACCACCCTATGAAACAGAAAAAAATGTTGTGTCTGCACCAATCCATGCTGTGATCTTACCTTGAGCATAGTGTGTGGTTACACAGATTCCTGGAAGGCAGGTCAATAAACCCTTAACCAAGTAGACTAAGTTAAAACACAGCTTCTCCCACGGTATAAGTAATAAGGAATGGATCTACTCTGAAGTTCTGCCAGGTACTTTTGACATGGATTGGCCAAGGTTGGAAATAGGATGCTGCGCTTGATGGAGCTTTGATATAATCCAGGATGGCATTTTGCATGTTCTTTTCTAGCTCCTTACCCACATATAAATATTAAAGAAGGTAGGGGGCATATTCAAAGGCACTTATGTGGTTTGCAGACCTGCAAACTGAGAAAATGCCACCCAGCGAAATATTCAGTGGCACATACCCAGTTTGTGCCACTGAATATCCCCACATAGGCTGGTTAAATGCCCTGATGCTAACCACTTGGTGTTGAGTTGTTCCAGTGGCTGAGTAGGAGCAGCAACAAAAGTTAGCCAGTCAGTGGAGATATTCAGCTGCTAACCGGTAAACTAAAATGGCTAAAGTTAGGCAGAAAAAAGGAGGTCTTAACTTTAGCTGGTTCAGCTATCCAGCCAATTGCTGAATATCGCCGCTGACAAGACAGCTAAACCACTATCCGGTGAAAGTGGATATTCGGTGCCACTGGGCAGATCTGGCTCTGGCACTGGCACTGAATAGCCAGATATAAGTTAAAGCAGCAAAGACTAACTGTGCTAGCTGCCGCTGCAGAATATACCCTCCATAGGGAGTCATTCAGAGCAGCGCTTAGCAGGGACGTACGTCCGGTTTGGACATGCAGCCCTGCTAAACGCCTGTACTGGATTCCCTGTCCAAAGCTCCCCACACATACAGGGGAGATGTGCAGGGAGCTTTGGATGGAGGCAAGAGGGGATGGGCCCGAAGAGTGACACTGACCCTGACTGTACTGAATCGACTCCGGCTGTGCCTTGTATATCCAGGAGAGCAGAGTTAGACAGGAGACGTATTCCATCTTGGAGGTGGAATAAGGCCCCCTGACATTGCCAGACAGCCACGGTGGGGCCAACAGGACAGGTAGGCAGCACTATGGGGTTCCCCACAGCCCGATCCCAGCCTTGGCAGGTCCAATCGGGTCGAGCGGTGGGGAACTGGACAATTAACAGGCTTGCCGGCAATCAGGGCCAGGCTCTATGCAGGAGCTTCGTGTGTTTGTACGGGGAGGGGGCTGGACTACAGCGGGCCAGAATTGTGGCATGTCCTGCCCATTCAGTTCTGTTGCATCTAGCTCCCGTGGGTGCAGATTCGGGTGCACAACTGGCCCATCCAGATTTTGGACCTCTGGACAGGCCCCATGTGGAATTGACCTCACTGTTTAAGATTAATATGACAATCAACCTTTCAATGGGATTCTATTACAAACATAATTCATGTTTCCCAAATATAGTTTTATTGCTAACATTACAAAAATAACTCTCCACAAGATTGTATTTGCAGGACTTCAAACTCTTGAAATGATGCTGATTCCTATTAATTACTCCTATCCCCTTCAAGTGTAAAAACCTCTCCCTTTCTATGATGTCTTTTAGGATTTTCCATGGAAGTGATGTCATGCTAAATGTTTCTCAGTTGTCTGGTTCAAATGTAGATTCCTTTTAGAATATGACCATTACGTTTGTCCATCTATTTTGAGAAACCAGCCGCATTCAACTGATTTTTGAATTTTAATTTGCATACAGAAATTGAGGAAGCCAAGCAATAGCCTTCTTGTTAACCAAGTTCAAAATTATTAATCCTCATCTTACTTTGAAGAGAACATGCTCCTCTATAATGTACGAGATGGTCAGATCGTCTCACCTCAAGCGCACAATAGGTAGGCTCAGAGGTCTCAGCATTGGTCTTTGCCTATCTTGAACCTGTTTAATAGGGAACTATTTTCATCATGTTCATTCAAAGTCAGCACTTTGAGTAGGGTCTGGCACAAGCAGGGCTGGCCCCAGAGATGGTTCAGGGTGCTGGCACCCTAGGCAAACCTTAAGTCTTACATCCCCAGCTCTCAAAATCCATTGTTTAACTTTGAGTGTCCTGCTCTTTGTCGTGCGCCTCCCCACCCCCCACCCCGAAGCTACCACCCTAGATGACCACTTAGTTTGCCTGGTGATTAGCCCAGCCCTGGACATGCGGAACGTCTCTGTGAGTCTCATTCCCTGATTGAAAGAATATCTGTAGACTGAGCACCGCAAGGAAAGGCAGGCCATAGGTGACTTAAGCAGGTTATGATAGAGTGGAAGGATGGCCAGTAGTCATTGCTGAAATGTCAACTACAATGACTAAACCAGTAGTATTCACTGGTGGTCCCTGAGGGCCACAAACAGGCTATGTTCTCAGGATACCCCAAATAAATATGCAGAAGATCTATTTACATACAATGGAGGCAGTATGCAATTCATGAATATTTGTTGGGGATATCCCGAACACCTCAACTGTTTATGGCCTTCAGGGACTCAACGTGAATACCACTGGCTAAGCAGCTACTGCAGACATTTCTTGTATTTTCTTTGAATGGCTTTCATCTGGTACTGGTACCTTAATTATTTATTACCTCTGAATGATTCTAATGTCAGT
Source organism: Ichthyophis bannanicus (assembly GCA_033557465.1). Lineage (NCBI taxonomy): Eukaryota > Metazoa > Chordata > Amphibia > Gymnophiona > Ichthyophiidae > Ichthyophis > Ichthyophis bannanicus. The sequence continues at coordinate 1,398,803,841 of CM066032.1, read as the reverse complement.
TCAATAAAAAGATATTGTAATCCATAAAGGAAATAATAATTTGTTTTTGAAATGTGCATCATGAGGCACTTCAGATATGTAGGTAAAAGCACCCTCAGAGACGAGAGATAATTCAGCGTGTCATCCTGCTTCCAGAGTCTTCTCCAAGTTTTGAGAGAAGATACTACTGTTCTTAAAAGGACTTTTGTGAGCAGATGCATAAAATCATAAACTGCTAATGCTCAGTTACAACCTAGAAGCAATCAAGAGAGCATAAGGGACCGAAAACTAAATGGTAGAATCAAATCAATTAGGTTTATGTCGCTTGGCAAAACTAGCAGCAAAAATGGTCTGATTGCTAAAAATTAGTAAGATTAATGCATGTGTTCTATCCCAAACTATTTACAAAAGCAATTCGGCTGCAGTCGCTATGATACACTATCTGTCAGATTGTGAAATCTTTCTCCTCTGCTAATGATGGGCACCACAGAGCACCCATCACAGCTGAGCAGCCAATGACTAAGTTTCATGCTGAAGGTATTTTTCACAGTCTATGTTGAAGATGAAACTTCTGACAAGTGAGCGAAGGCAGGAGGCTGAAAAACAAATGCATCTGTACAACAGTGCCCAGGAAAAGGAAAAAAAGAACAAATGCTGGCCCTCCCAGCTGGGTTTGCTGCAAGAACAGGCCTCTCTCAGTATATGAGCCTTTCCAAGAGTAGTATAACGTGCCCTTTTTATTTTTGCTTGATTATTTTTAGAGTTAAAATTTCAGGAAGAGGCACTAGTGAACTAGCTGCTGAATGAATACATAAAGAGGGTGCGCCTGGATAGCCTAAAATAAAAAAGAAAAGAAAACCCACACATGCTGTGACATGGCAGCGTTTGTCGCATCCCTTTTAAAGGTACTGCATTACTGCTGCTCCTGTTGCTAACCGCAAAGATTACAAAGAAGCCCAAGCTTACCAATGGTGAAAGTGTTTCTGATGTTGTAGTGGGAGATCATTTTGCATCCAGTGATCACCAGATGGTGTGGTTCAGTATTAGGACTGGGGCTGTTAGAATCCATTCAAAGGTGAGGGTCTTAGACTTTAGGAAGACTAACTTTGCCAAGATGGGCCAATACCTCAGGGAGTCATTAGTGGGATGGGAACAGCTGGGGGATGTAGAAAAACAGTGGGCAAAACTGAAAGGGGATATTTTAAGGGCAACCAACCTTTTTGTTAAAATGGTAAATAAAGGTAAAAGGAAAAGGGAACCGCTATGGCTTTCGAAAAAAGTAGCTGAAAAAGTGAAGAAAAAGAGGGAGGCCTTCATGAAATACAAGAGATCACAGAGAGAGGAAGACAGGCATCTGTATTTGGGAAAACTTAGAGAAGCTAGCAAAGTAGTCAGGAAGGCAAAGATTCAAAAGGAGGAGGAAATAGCCAATGCAATAAAATGGGGGGATAAGACATTTTTCAGATATGTGAGAAGAGGAAGGGCAAAAGTGGTATTGTCAGACTCAAGGGTGCAGGGGAGGAAAATGTAGAAGCTGATAAGGATAAAGCGAAATTGCTTAACAAATATTTCTGTTCTGTGTTCACAGATGAAGAACCAGGAGCAGGACCTCAGAAAACATCCACAAACAGGAACAGAAGCGAGGGACATCTTGAACAATTTTCAGAAGACTGTGTTTGTGAGAAACTAGCTCAAGCTAAAGTAGACAAAGTGATGGGACTGGATGGAATACATCGTAGAATACTGAAGGAACTTGGGGACGTTCTAGCAACTCCACTGACTGACCTTTTCAATGCCTCGTTGGAGTCGGGAGTGGTGCCAAAGGACTGGAAAGAGGCTCATGTGGTGCCTTTACACAAAAGTGGAAGTAAGGATGTGGTTGAAAACTACAGGCCAGTTAGTTTAACTTTGGTGGTGAGTAAATTATTGGAAACGATACTGAAAGAGAAAATAGTGAGGTTTCTGGAGTCCAGCGGATTACAGGATCTGAGGCAGCATGGATTCACCAGAGGCAGGTCTTGTCAGACAAATCTGATTGATTTCTTTGACTGGGTGACTAGGGAGTTGGACCGAGGGAGAGCCCTAGATGCGGTATATTTAGATTTCAGTAAAGTCTTTGACACTGTTCCTAACAGGCGATTTATAAACAAACTGAGCACCCTAGGGATGGACCCTAAAGTTACTGCTTGGGTTAGAAATTGGTTGGGTGGGAGGCGACAAAGAGTACAGGTAAATGGAGCTCACTCTGAGGAGAAGGATGTTACCAGTGGTGTGCCCCAGGGATCTGTCCTTGGTCCGATTCTTTTTAACATCTTTGTTAGTGATATAGCGGAAGGGCTGTCGGGTAAGGTTTGCCTCTTTGCGGATGAAACCAGAATCTGCAACAGAGTAGACACCCAGGAAGGTGTAGATAACATGAGGAGGGATCCAGCTAAACTTCAAGAATGGTCTAGAATTTGGCAGCTGGGATTTAATGTTAAAAAATGTAAGGTCAGGCATTTGGGCTACAGCAATCCAAGGGAGCAATATAGTATAGGGGGTGAAGTACTTTTGTCCTCTAAAGAAGAGTGGGACCTAGGCGTGGTTGCGTCTGATGATCTTAAAGTAGCTAAACAGGTAGAAAAGGCGACGGCAAAAGCTAGAAGGATGCTTGGGTGCATACATAGTAAATGACGGCAGATAAAGACCAGTATGGTCCATCTAGTCTGCCCAGTACGATGCCAAGAGTAGGTACACCCGCCGCTCCTTGCAGGCCCCCCCCCCCCATGTCTTTGTCCAGGTGTGATACCGCCACTCCATGTAGGATACCCCTATTTGTTAAGGAATTAGATGGTTCAGATTATTTTCATATTTTCTTGTTGCTGTAAAGGGATACACTGTGTCTGTCCCATGCCCTTTTGAACTCCGTCACCGTATTTGCCCCCACCACTTCCATCGGGGGAGCATTCCAAGCATCCACCACCCTTTCAGTGAAAAAGTATTTCCTGACATTGCCTTTTAATTTACCACCTTGTAGCTTCATGTTATGCTTGTTGACAGACTGGTACCCATAGCTGCTGTTATTGTATCGATCCATCTCATTGCTAGCCTTCCTCTTGCATTGACCTATCTTGCCAAGCATGATGTCTTTCTCTAATGATCTCTCTCTTTGCATGATGCGTCCAAAGTATGAAAGTAGAAGTCTTCTCATATGAGCTTCTAAAGAAAGCTTAGGTTTGATCTCCTCTAGTACTGACTGGTTTGTTCTTTGGGCAGTCCATGGTATACACAGTATTTGCCATAATTCAAAGGCATCAATAAAAGTTGGCAAAGGAGCAACTCCAAGGGGAGGAGGGAGGGCTGTGAGGACTGATTCCTGCTGTCCCCGGAGAACACCTGTTACAGATGAGTAACTACACTTTCTCCAGGTACAAGCAGGAAGTCAGTCCTCACATATGGGATTCCCCAGCTACAGGTTACTGAAAGCCCACAGCAAAAATAGGGCTACCCTCATAGAGAGCCGCAAACAGCAGCAAATGAGTCTGTGTCCACAAATCACAAAAGGACCCCTGTGTCCGATGAAACCAGCACTCTGGTAGTCTAAACACAGAAGGGGGGAGGGTAGGAGTTGCCTAGACCCCGAAATGTTTACGGAGCACAGCCTGGCCAAAGGCACTGTCCCGTCGGGATTCTTTTTCCAGGCAGTAATGAGCTTCGAAGGTATTGACTGAAGACCAGGTAACGGCCTGGCAGATGTCCACCATTAGGACGGAGCGTAAGTTTGCCACCAAAGCTGCCATGGCCCTGACACGTTGTGCCATAACGCAGCCTTCAAGTGGGAGCCCTGCCTGCCTGGGGTCGTAGGAGATGAAAAGCTGAGCTTTGTGGTGGCCCTGAGTGCATTGGATATAGAAGGACAGAGCCCTCTTACAGTCCAAGGTGTGAAGGACCATCTCCGCCCGACTGGAGTGAGGTCTCGGAAAGAAGGTAGGGAGTACCACTTCCTGGTTGAGATGGAAGGGCGATTCTACCTTCAGCAGGAATTTGGGGGTGCGTGCAAAGCACCACTCTGTTCTTGTAGAACCTGGTATAGGGCGCCTCTGCCACTAGGGCTTGCAGCTTGTTAACTCTGCGAGCGGAGGCAAGCGTGTCCAGGAAAGCCACCTTCCAAGAGAGGTAGCAGAGGTGGCAGGTAGCTAGAGGTTCGAAGGGGGGGCGAGTGAGCTGCCCCAACACCACATTGAGGTCCCATTCAGTTGCCGGAGGGCAAACTGGGGGCTTTGATAAAAGCAGGCCCTGAAGAAAACAGGTCACCAATGGCTGGACCGAGAGGGGCGTACCATCCACTGGATGGTGGTGCACCACCAAGGCACTAAAGGGCACCAGGACGGAGGTAGACTTGAGCCCAAACTGAGAGAGGTGGAGAAGGTACTGTAAGACCAGAGCCACTGGGCAGGAGAAAGGGTCAGCCCCGTGACTGGCACACCAAACAGAGAACCTGCACCATTTGAGGGCATAAGCTTTCCTAGTAGAGGCCTTGCAAGAGACCAGCAGAATGTCCTCCACTTCAATCAGGAGGTTGAAGGGGGCCAGAGTCACCCTCTCAGCAGCCACGCTGTCAGCAACAGGGACCTCAGATTGGAGTGCAGGAGAGAGTCCTCCCTCCTGAGATAGGCATCCTGGGGCGGTCCACAAGGGGATGGGGATGTCCATCGTCAACTGTAAAAGCAACGGGAACCATGGTTGTCTGGGCCACTGAAGAGCTATCAGGATGAGAAGAGCCCTGTCGGAGGGTCCTGAACAAGGTCTTGGCAACCAGCGGGGTAGGAGGCAAGGCGTACATGAGGCCTCCTGACCATGAGACCAGGAATGTGTCTGCTGCCACCCTGGAAGGGTGGGCCTGCCGGGAGGAGAAGCGGGGCAACTGAAAGTTGTCTGGGCTGGCAAACAGGTCCATCACGGGTTCTTCCCAGAGCCGGAAAAGCTGACTGGCTACCCTGGGGTCCAGTTGTCACTTGTGCATCTGGAAAACTCTGCTGAGCCTATCAGCCAGCTGATTGTCCTGACCAGGCAGGTACACCACCCGCAGGGGAATACCCTGTTGGATTGCATACGAGCAGGGGGCTAGAGCCTCCTGACAAAGGTACGAGACCCCGTGCCCTCTTGTTTGTTCACATAGAACATTGCCATCTAGTTGTCTCTGGACCAGATCCAGCTGGTGGCACAGGTGGTGACGGAAGACCCTCAGGACTAGGTATATGGGTTGGAGTTCCAAGAGGTTGATCTGCTGGGTGCTCTCGTCTGGTGACAAGTTGCCCTGGGTGCGAAGATCTCCACAGTGGGCTCCCCAGCCGAGCAGGAAGGTGTCTGTGGTGAGGACCCTCGAGGGACTTGGGGCGTGAAAAGGCATGCATGCCTTGAGATGCTGGGGCGACTGCCACAAGACCAGGGAGTCCGCCAACTAGTGGGTCACAGAAACTCTGTCTCATAGGCAGCCTATGGCATGAGACCACTGGTCCTGGAGACACCACTGTGCCGCCCTCATCTGGAGGCGTGGGTCTGGGGTGACGTGGACCGTGGAAGCCATGTGCCCGAGGAGGCGCAGGAGAAGCCAGGCGGGCACCGAGGGATGGTACTGTATGTCCCAAGCTAGAGACATGAGACGATCGACTCAGTCTCTGGGCAAGAAAGCCTTTGAAGAGTGTCTATCTTTGCCCCCATGAACTCCAGACACTGTTGGGAGGAGGTGAGACTTTGGGTAGTTTATGACATAGCCCAAGTACTGCAGAACCTGATGGTGTATGCAGTGGCCTGCTGCACCTCTGAGGCTGTGCCTCCCTTTATGAGCCAGTCGTCCCCAGCCCCCATCTTTCCACCCTCCCAGTGTAGTCTTCCTTTATCTGCTCCTTACTTTAAATTGCCTTCTCTTTCCTGTCTGACTTACTGGCGTTTTGTTTCCTTTTCTTAGCAGTATCTCTTTACTTTAATAATTGTAAACCGCTCTGGTGCATTTTGTGGCAGCAGTATATTAAGCTCTAAATAAAGATAAAGATAAAGACTCTTGGGGCAGATGCTAGGCCGAAGGGGATCACCTTGTATTTAAAGTGCCTGCCCCCCCACTACAAACCGCAGATACTGTCTGTGGTCGGGGTGGAGGAGGATGTGGGTATAAGCATCCTTGAGGTCTAAGGAGCATAGCCAGTCTCCCTGCTGGAGGTATGGCAGCAATGTTCCAAGGGAGAGCATCTTGAACTTCTCCCTCACCAGAAATTTGTTGAGGTTGTGCAGGTCGAGAATGGGCCTTAGGCCCCCCATCCTCTTTGGCACGAGGAAGTATTTGGAGTAGAACCCTTTGCCCTTGAGGTGGTGGGGCACTGGTTCCACTGCTTTGTCCTAGAGAAGACCTGCCAACTCCTTCAGAAGGCAGTCCCGGTGGAGGGGAGACCTGAGGGGCTCTCCTGGGAAATAAGGGGGAGGTGTCTGAGTCAGGTGGAGGAGGTAACCCTCCCTGACTACCCTTAGTGCCCAGGAATCGGTGGTGATGGACACCCACCTCTGGGCATGGAGGGCCAGATATCCCCCTGCAGGTTGCTGATCTCCTTGGGGTAGAGAGGCTATGCTCAAGGAGTCAAACGCTCCCCCCTGGCTGGGCCAGAGCCGGTGCCTGGGGTTTTGGAGTCTTCTGCTTACATGGGCCATGCCCATGTCCCTTTGCCTGCTGACCCTGTTGGGGAGCTGGGGAGGCCTGATAAGCTGGGTAGTTTCTGTAAGCAGCTCCCTTCCTCAGGTAGAAGGGCTTTTTACCCGAGCCCTTCCATCGGGGAGGGGCAGCGGTCTTTTTAGAGAGCCTGGTCCTCGTCATGAATTCTGTCTCCCGCTCGACAGCCTTGTCGGTCATGGGTTTGCCAAAGAGGTTCTGTCCTTGGCAGGGGACATCGACCAATTTGTCCTGAACCCACTGCTCGAGGTCAGACAACTGTAGCCAAACTTGGCGGCATGTACTAATGGCAGCCAAAGCTACTCGAGCAGCCAACTCGAACTAGTGATAGACCACTCGAGACATGAATTTGGAGCATTCACGGACTTCTTTGGCCAGGTTCTTGAACCGTTGCAAAGGTTCCTCGGAGAGACCAGCCGAGAACCCGGCGATTTCTTCTCCAGGTCTCTCAGGTACATGCCCATGTACATACAGCTGGTAGACCTGGATGCGGCCGATGAGCACTGAACCCTGGTAGCACTTCCTGCCGAGGGCGTCCAGGGTGTGGGCTTCGCTGTTGGGGAGTGCTTCTTCTGAGTTTTCAGTCAACGCATGGCCAACTCCACCATCATGTAATTATGTGGCAGTTGTGACTTCTGGAAGCCCGGGCTCCGGCAGACTCGATACATCGAGTCGAGCCATTCTCAATCTCATTCTTGCCTCTGTCGCACATCTAATTTGCCAGACGTCAAAGGTTCCAGCCCACCCTATCTCCGGTGCAATATCCTGAATTAGAGCAACCCTACAGCTACCCGCACCCATACACGAAAGGCATTTCTACCACAAAATGGCTCGCACCTTCACAACAATAATTTGTGGATACCTCCTCTTAGAGCTGATTAGCAGCACTCTGGCTCTAACCAACACTCACGAACACATACCCATCCTGCACAGCAGTGGGAGGAGATGGTCAAGAAGCCCTCCACTCAAGGCACCAGATGATATGCTACCATCCTATCAGCACCTGCTTCACGTCGTAATCAAACACAACACATTTGCAAAAAAAGGTGTCATACAGCCCCCATATTTAAAGGCTGCCCTCATAAATGCGTGTTCAATACGCAAGAAATGGCCCATCATCACTGACCTGACAGCCAGACACAACCTGGACATGCTTCTGGTCACAGAGACATGGTTAACAAATGAAGACTCTGTACTCATTAACCACCTTCTACCTCCCAACTTTACAGTCCATAGCTGCCACAGAAGCAACAAAAGGGGAGGAGGAGTTCTCATACTCTCTAAAACAGACCTCAAGTTCCAACTCTTCAATAGCACCAACTCAGCAAACCTTGACATAGTAGTTATAACTAATAATCTCTGCTCCATCAATCTAATATACAGAGCCCCAACATCATCCTCTGACGACCTAGCCACGATAATTGAGCTAGCCTGCAATTCTCCACACTTGCACGCCCCAAACTGGATACTAGGAGAACTCAACCTGCCAACGCTACAAGACTCCCAAGCCTCTGCATTTCTAGAAGCACTCAAAGACCTAGGTTATCAGCAGTTAATCAACGAACCAACCCACACAAAAGGAAACATATTAGACTTGATCTTTGCCCCACTATCTACCTGCAACACTGCCAACTTCTCCTCACCAACCTACACCGAAGTACCGTGGTCTGAACATAAGTTAATCCTGTTCCAAATTCCTTTGGATAACAAGCCAATGAAACCCCCTGAGAGTAAGACAAACCCCACAAGACCGCCCTCACGAAGTTTCCAACCATTCAAAAAGGAATCCATCATAAACCACACACAACCCCTACTATGCTTGACAACAACTGACCCCGACAGACTGGTCTCCAACTGGAACGACAGTCTCAGTACTATCGCGCAACGTACAGTACACAACAAAAACCCAAGGAAAAGACCCACGGCATCCTGGTTCTCCAATGACCTGCGGACCTCGCTTCTCAAACTTAGGAAACTCGAAAGGCGATGGAGGCGCACACGCTCAACCGAAGATCTGGAAGCTTACAACCTACAACTCGCAACCCACCGATCCGCGATATCCGAGAAAATGAGAGAAGCTCACACTAACACGCTAATACGATCGCTAAATAAACCACACGACCTCTTTACCCTCGTCAAAAACCTAATGAAGGAACCAGGACCGGAGCAAACAACAGAGATTCTCGCCCAAGACTATGCAGACTTCCTTCAATCAAAATTACACCAAACCAGCCCGACCAATCTTACCAGCACCAAGGGACCAGCATGCATAGCGACGATGACAACCTTCACCACCCCCTCCACTAAGCAAATCGCAGACTTAATTTCTACAATCAACACGACCACGGCCCAGACCGATCCCTGTCCGGCTTTTTGGATAAAGGAACTAAGGACAGAGTTCAGCCCCTTCATAGCGAAACTCTTTCACACATCATTCTCTTCAGGCTTATTCCTCCTAAGTCTCAAACACACATCCATTAGACCTCTGCTAAAAAACTCCAAGCTCGACTCCCAGAAAGTCGAATCATACAGACCAATTGCCAGTATTCCACTGCTGGCCAAGATAATCGAAAAGGAGGTCCAAGGTCAGCTCCAGCATCACATCGACAATACTGCTCCTCTTGACCACTGCCAACATGGCTTTAGAGAGGCTCATGGTGTGGAGACACTACTTACCACCCTCTTTAACAACATACTTACCACAATTGATAACATCCAACGCGGCGTGGCACTTATATTCCTAGACATAGACGCAGCATTTGACTCAGTATGTCACCAAACCCTCCTGAAACGGCTCGAAGAGAAGGGCAACGGTGGCTTAGCACTAACTTGGTGCAAGTCATATCTAACCGATAGATGGCAGCATGTGCGAACCGAAACCTCTACATCCAAACCATTCCATCAGAAACAAGGTGTCCCGCAAGGATCCTCCCTTTCAGCACTAATGTTTAATATCTACATGCAGCCCGTCTGCGACATCGTTCGCTCATTCAACATTGAATGCATGATATATGCAGACGACGTCCTGCTCTACATGCCGTTCATGACTGACCAAATTGACCTCTCACCCCTTATGGAATGTTTCAGCGCAGTAGAAAGATGGCTCCAGAATCAGAACCTTCGCATACAACACAAAAAGACTGAAGTGCTGTTCATCACCAGAAACTCTAACTTTTCCCCAACAACCCACCTGAAAGTCGGCGAAATAGAGCTTCAAACCAAGCTCACAATCCGTTACCTGGGTGTTACTCAAGACCAGAGCCTTAACATGAAGACACACATTGGCAACATGGTCAAATCAACATATCACAAAATCAGGACGCTCAAACATCTACGTCCTCTTTTACAACCAGATGACTTCAGAACGATCTTCCAGGCTCTATCCATTCCACACCTGGACTATGCCAACGCGATCCTCCAAGGGCTCCCTAAATCTACCCTGAGCCCGCTCCAGCTTGCCATGAACACCGCAGCCAGAGTTCTGAATGGGGCCTCGAGGCGAGACCATATAACACCCATCCTCAAAAGTCTCCACTGGCTCCCTATCCACTGTAGGATCGTATTCAAAACATTACTGCTAACATTCAAGAACATAAATGGGCTCTCCCCCCCGTCACTCGCTTGTCTCACACACATAACCCCCCCCCCAATAGAGCCAGAAGAACTACAGCAATAAACACCTTGGCAATCCCCAAAACATTGACCCAATGTACACAGGCTACAACAAACAGGGCCTTCAGTATCAGTGCTCCCAGATACTGGAATGCCCTGCCTCCCAACATACGAGCAATCCCGGAACTAACTAAATTCAGAAGGGCATTGAAACACCACCTTTTCCTCGAATGTTACCCAAATGAAAGTGCACCATCCCGACCTTCCCGCAAATAAGCTCCATGTACACTGTAATCTTCCCTCAAAATGTTGTATAATATGTAAATACTACTATGTATCAAATATGTGTAAATAGTTAATTTTGACTATCCAAGTTGAGCTACCTGTTATCTGTATTTTTACGGTTAACCCCACCGTAAAACCTAATGTTCCATGTAAACCGCACTGATGTTGAAGAGCGCGGTATATAAGAGAAATAAATAAATTTGCTCACCACCGGCACCACATTCAGAGCATCAGCCATTCCAGGATGGGAGGAATGGGCACTATGAGCAATTCCCAAGGAGGGGCCTTGTACTGGAAGATTTCCAATTCATCCGCCCGAGGATCCTCCTCCGACTCCATCAGGAATGCCAGGGTCTTGGATATGTCCTTGACAAAATCAAGGAAGCTCATTATCCTCAGGCAGAGACCGCCATTGAGGTTCAGAGACAGGAGAGTCAGATGGGACGTCGTGGTGGCGATGGGTATTGGGGGACTCCTCATCCTTCGTCTCCCACTCGGAGTAGTCCATCGAGGACTCATAGGAGGGCTGCTCCACGGGCCTTAAGGCTCCCAATGCCCTATGGCTGGTGCCCGGCAGACTTGCCAGGGATGACTGCAGTCCTATCGAGCGGGACTCAGATAGCAACCTTGGCCGAGGATCGGCTCATCCTCTGGGAACGTCTTGGATGTCGAGGACCCGGTGGTCGAGGCGGATGAACCAGTCATGCGAGACAACAGTGCCCGCTGCTGATCCATGAAGGCAGACAAACTGCGCTCCAGGACTGCCATTTTGGACTCCAGACCAGAAGGCTCCGCAGCCTTTGGCACGGGCACCAAGGGACTCGGGCCCGACGCCGGCTCCCCCGAAGGGGAATCCTCGATGAGGAAAGTATCAGGGGACTGAGGCCAGGTCTGTGGTCAGATCCTTCTGGGGGACCTGCGCAGGCCGCTTCTTCTCTGATACCTCGAATGAAGTCGCAGGCTGTGGGACCAGGCCCAGGGAGCCCCCGGCCGTTCGGAACCATCCAAGGATGCCGCCTTCGAGAGTTTCTTCTTCTTCCTGGGTTCCCTCAATGGAGGCCCCTTTACTGAAGATCCACGATGAGGCTCGGGCTCGGAGGGTTCTGCCCGAGATGTCGGGGCCTCAGACGAGGCCCTGGCCTTCGGAGGCACTGGAGACTTGGGAAAAAACTTATCGTGCTGCTGCTTCTGGTGGCTCTTAAGGGTCTTACTGGACATCCTCTTGCAGAGACCGCAGGCTGCCTGGTCGTGATCTGGCCCCAGGCAGCGGAGACAGCAGCTGTGTGTGTTGGTCAAAGACATAATTTTGCAGCACTGATCACACTTCTTAAAGCCACTGGAAGCCATGGGGGACAAAAGTACTCCTGCGAGGTCGAAGACTCTCCGGGCTGCCAGTGGAAGAAAAAAGACGCAAAGATGCCTGGAAAAGAACGAAAAATCAACAAAAATGGACTGAACTCAACACCAAGGCAACGAGGTTGGCAGGCGGGAAGAGTACCAGTGCAATTAAGGAGGCGAGTATGAAACTCGGAGAGAAAAATCAACTTTTTCCGGGGACAAGCCAGACTAATGTCTGAAGGGCTCCATGGAAAAAAGGAGACTGAGCAAGATGGCACCCTTAGGTGGGAAGAGGACCATGCATGCGTGGTGGCATCTCCCTAAGGCTTTCTTTAAAAGCTGGGGGGATGCTTCCACGAGGGCTCCGTCGGTGCTGACATCACCCATATATGGGGGCTGACTTCCTGCTTGTTCTCGGAGAATGGTGGGGTAAATTTTCCAAATTTTGTCAACTATCATTCAGCTTTTTTAATCCACCAGGCTCAGGTCCTCCACAGATTCTTGTCAAGGCTCGGACAAGGGTATTAGGCAGTTTAGACAAAACTTCAGCCTTGCACCTCTTCACAATTAGCTTTTAGACCCCTAGTGCCCACTCCTCATGATTTTGATTATTAAACTCAATTGTGATCAATCATCTTAACGCCATCCTTCCTAGAACCATCCTATAAATATGCATATTTGGACATCCCACTTTTAAATATTTAATTTTATTTTGTAAATATATACATAACAAGAAAAGCAGTGGAAGAGTAGCCTAATGGTTAGAGCACTGGCTTGGTAACCAAGAGATCAGGGTCAATTTCCACTAGTGCACTCTGTGATCTTGGGCATGTCACTCAACCCTCCATTGCCTCGGAAGAAAGGCTGGCAATCTACTTCCGGTCAATGTCAAAAAAACTCAGGAGCTGCTGCATTACCAGGAGTCAGCATTCACTCGAAGGCACTAATACATAATGACAGTGGCTTCTAAAAGTCATTTATAAGAATAAATGAGCTATCTGCATATTGCCTATTCTGCCTGTATGTAAAAGGGCACATTTATGACTCAGTTTGTGTAGCTGCCAAGACCCACTGCTTTACTTTTAGTGTAGATGCTCTTAGCTGCTCCCCCCCCCCCCAAGAAGCTGCTTGTCCTAGGCAACTGCCTAGTTTGCCTAGTGGTTGGGCAAGCCCCGATTCTTATCCCAAGCTGGATCTGTCCAGAAGATGATCTAGTTCCCCACTAGAATTATGCGTTTTGACCACAATGAGCTCCTGCCAACAGATTAGTTCTAGTAAGGTCATGGAGGCCACAATTTTGGCCTATAGAAATTTAGAGAATTGTGTGAGAGACAAATGAGAGGATTACTTTTATTCCTCTTTGGTGTACTAAGAAAATCCAAATAAGAAATCATCCTATTGTGTAGAAGGATTGGGCAAGAGGAGATGGACACTTTTTTGTCTTTTCCCAGTTAAAAGATAAATTCTCTTTGCCAATACAGGCTCAATTGAAATACGCCACTGGGGCCTGGTGACTAATGAACCACTTTTCAAAGGACAAACCAAGTTTAAAACAATGGGGCCAAGCCATTGTTGAGTGTCTACATCAGATATCCTTGGCTTATTTTATATTGTGAGATGCCAAAGATAGTCTTCAACAGGTTTGGCAAAAAGAACCAAGATCGGCAACCTGCAGTCTGGACTGAAAATTTTATTGGGGGAAAAATTAATCAGGCTGTGTTTTCTGCTCCTTTTTATGGTCTTTGTATATTTATATGCATAGGGCTTCATTGACACTAATTCAAATCATTAGACTCTGCTGGAGAGTCAAATATCTGCTGGAAATGTACTTAAGCGGTGGAAACTCTGGAACATATGTTTTTTGCTTGCCCAGTAGTGAATAATTTTTGGTGGGCTGTGTGGTATGAAGTTTGTATTATATTACTAATTGCAGCTCCTGTATCGTATACTCTGATTATCTTGAGACTGCAGCAAGTTGATTGCTCTCTCTTTGGGAAGAAAGTAGTTTTGTCCATTTGGAAAAAAAATAATCACTACTGGTAAAGACTAATATCTGTGTCTAATAAATATGAGTTGATAAACTGCTCAGAAGAACATTCACAATTTTCAACGTATGGGAATCAGTGGAAAAATGGTTGGGAGACTAATGTATTTAATGTCTTTTTTTGCAATTCAGTTTGGCCATTGTTGGAAACAGGACACTGGGCTTGATGGACCTTTGGTCTGACCTAGCTTGGCAGTTCTTATGTGGTAAATACAGTACAAGACACTTGTTTGTCCTTGAAGCAAGCAGTCCTGTTGTACTCCATCTCTTTACTTTGTGCTCCTGGGGCAATAAAGCACAAGACTTGAAAATTTTGTACACAATATTATATAATTCTGCATTCTTGTTAGTAAGTTTTTATGAAGAATTCCTCCATCATAAGGCCTAACTCCTCTCCTAGACCTGAAATTCCCCCACCTTTTCCGTCTTCAACTCTCTCTCACTCCAACCAGTTTCCCCTTTCCTCCCAAGCACATGTACCCATCTCTCTTTCTCCCCAACACCCAGGCACATATCACAGTCAGCTTTTTTTCTTCCCTCACCTGCAGGGACACACTTTCACCTCAATATGTCTCCCCACCCCCACTGCAGATCCTCAAACTTGTTGTCCCCCCCTCCCCACACTTCCCGCTTACTCTAGAGACAACCTTTACTCCAGCAATGACCTCCTCCCCACAAAACCTTATGCAGCTTGCTTCCCTCTGTGTTCAGATTGCATAGCAAGGGGCCACTGTGGAGCAAACAGCTGCACAATGGGCCACTTTCTTCTCCTCTGCCGTCCTAGGCCCAACTGCTCATTTGAACCATGCAGGCCTCCATACACCTGTGCAGTTCAAATGAACAGTGGGGTCCAGGATAGTGAGGAGGATATGGCCTGATGTGCAGCGATTCACCACCTACTCTTGGTGTGCAATCTCTGCAGAGGAGAGGAGAAGAATCAGGAGTTGCTGATGTTGGTGCCCATGCTGAATGCTATGTAACAAGTGCAGAATTCTGTGCAGGCGGGGAATTCTGTGCAAATCCTGTGTTACACAGTTACACAAAACTCCCCCAGATGTAACTTTGCCACTTTATTTATACTGGATTGTTTGCTTATTTGTTTTAAGATGTACTTGTGACACCTTTTTCTGTTCTACGTTCTCTGTTATTGCATACATTTAATAAAATTATTGAACTTAAGAGAGATTCAGGCAGACCTAGGAACAGATAAAAGGACAGTGCAACAATCACTGTTGCCTAACTCATAAGACACAATTCATTTTTTTAGAAGGTTTAGTACCAGATTTTCTGCCCTCCATTTAACAAATAATCTGATTAAATCTGCACCCTCCACCCTGTCCTCCTATTTATGTTCAGATTTCTGTGGTACCTGCAGTTTTCCATGTTTTCTTGTGTTTCAGATAGGCCATCAAATCTTTCAAGGTATTCAGGTTTTTTGCTATAGAGCTCTAATTCCTAAACCCAAGAAGTCTGTTTCCTCTATGCGTTGTTGCCCTCCACTAAAGAGACCAATTGTGCTAACCTTTACAACTACAACTTCCAATTTGGACATTTTTCCATATCCATCATGATTTTGGTAGAGGTTGAGCTGGAGTCAGCCATTCCTTCTTATGGACAGGGCTTAAGTTTTTGACAAAAAGAAAGTGTTACTGTGGAGCGGAAGCAGGAGCAATACCTCATAGGAGAATAGAGGCTGGATTAGCAAACAGAGGACTTTTCTCTGCTCTGCTGTGCCCCAGGCTCACCCTCTCCCCTCTTCTTCTCTGCAGGCTGCCTGGAAGAGAGAAGCTGGAGCCCTGCTGCTCTGGAGTCTGAAAGAAGTGGTGGAACTATATTCTAGCAGGACCGTACTAAGCTAGAATTGCACCCTGTGTGACTAACTAACCTGGTGCCCCCCGACCCCCTCCATCCAGTCAGGTTCAATAACTCATTTGTTTGGCGCTTCCTGGAAGCTCAGTGATGATATAAGCGCCCCTTCTGTGCTTGTGCTCTGTGCAGCCATACCACTTGCACAGCCCTACGTTCCAGGACATTCCCCAGAGAAATTAAGTCCTGCCAATGAAGGCCAAGATCCCTAGCCTTACTTGATATTTATGCTGACAATCTTTCTATGCACTTTGCATCATAATTTTAGTTCTCTGCATAGCCCACATCACTGACAGTGACCCTTTAGCTATGTTTAGGAAAGATTTAAGCAGCAAAGATTTTGATTGAAGGATAAATTTGTTAATGTCCCCATCCTGCTTTGCAGCTTCCCTTGCTCCATATCACATGAAAGTGTTATTGTTAATTGCCGTCGAGTCAAAGTCAACTCATGGTAACCCTCTGGATAGTTGTCCTAAACTGTGCTCTGTATTCAGTCAGACGGCTCATTGTTAACAGAGTGGTACCCATAGTTGCTGTTATTGTATCGATCCATCTCATTGCTGGCCTTCCTCTTCTGCATTGGCCTTCTACCTTGCCAAGCATGTCGTCTTTCTCTAATGATCTCTCTCTTCGCATGATGTGTCCAAAGTATGAAAGTCGAAGTCTTGTCATCTGAGCTTCTAAAGAAAGCTTAGGTTTGATCTCCTCTAGTACTGACTGGTTTGTTCTTCAGGCAGTCCATGGTATACACAGTATTTGAATCCAGCAACATAACTCATAGGCATCAATTTTCTTACTGTATATCATTTTCACTGTCCAACTTTTGCATTCATATGACATTATTGAAAATACCATGGCTTTAACAAGTCGAATCTTTGTAGGTGACAGACATCTCTGCTCATTAAAACAAACATGCAACATTGTAAATAGCTCATATTTATTTATACCAATTGTCATCCAGATATATTGCTAAGCTACTATACTGTTCCAGTTCTATGTAAAACATTGTACCTTTGGTCATGTTAATATGTTGTTAAATGTAAACCACTTTGAATAGTACAAAGGCGGTAAAAAAATAAGTTTCAATGCCCCTCTGGGGTCAGGCGTGGTGAGAGGTACATGTGGTCCCTTTACACAAAAGCGGAAGTAAGAATGTGGTTGAAAACTACAGTCCGGTTAGTCTAACCTCTGTGGTGAGTAAATTATTGGAAATGCTGCTAAAAGAGAAAAAAATAGTGAGGTTTCTGGAGTCCAATGAATTACCGGATCTGAAGCAGCATGGATTCACCAGAGGCAGGTTTTGTCAGAGAAATCTGATGATTTCTTTGACAAGGTGACCAGGGGGTTGGACCAAGGGAGAGCCCTAGATGTGTTGTATCTAGATTTCAGTAAAGCCTTTGACACCGTTCTGCACAGGCAACTTATAAACAAACTGAGCACCCTAGGGATGGACCCTAAAGTTACTACTTGGGTTAGAAACTGGTTGAGTCGGAGGCAGCAAAGGATACAGGTAAATGGAGCTCACTCTGAAGAGGAGGAGATTACCAGTGGTGTGCTCCAGGGATCAGTCCTTGGTCTGATTCTTTTTAACATCTTTGTTAGTGATATAGTGGAAGGGCTGTCAGGTAAGGTTTGCCTCTTTGCAGATACCAAAAAATGCAATAGAGTCGACACCTAGGAAGGAGGGATCTAGCTAAGCTTGAAGAATGGTCTAGAACGTGGCAGCTGAGATTTAATGTTAAAAAATGCAAGGTCATGCATTTGGCCTGCAGCAATCCAAGGGATCGATATGGTATGGGGTGAAGTACTTTGGTCAACAAAAGAAGAGCGGGACCTAAGTCTGATTGTGTCTGATGATCTTAAAGTGGCTAAATAGGTAGAAAAGGCAAAGGCAAAAGCTGGAAAGATGCTTGGGTGCATAGGGAGAGAAATGGCCAGCAGAAGAAAGGAGGTAATAGTGCCTCTATATACTATAAGTCTTTGGTGCAACCTCATTTGGAGTATTGTGTGCAATTCTGGAGACTGCACCTTCAAAAGGATATAAACAGATTGGAGTCTATGCAGAGGGTTACTACTAAAATGATTAGTTGTCTTTGTTATAAAACAAATGAGGACAGACTTAAGGAGCTTAATATGTACACCTTAGAGGAAAGGAGGGATAGAGGTGATATGATTGATTGAAAGCAAGCTCTGCTACGAGGGAACTTAGGATAAAGGTGAAAGGGGATAGGCTCAGGAGTAATATACGGAAATATTTTTTACGGAAAGAGTGGTAGATGTGTGGAATAGTCTCCTAGTGGAGGTGATAGAGATGAGGACAGTATCTGAATTTAAAAAAAGCATGGGACAAACACAGAGGATCTCTAAAGGAAAAAAGGGGACTGTTATGGTTGAAATGGAAGGGCAGACTAGATAGGCCAGGTGGTCTTTTTCTGCCATCATGTTTCTATGTTTCTAAATAAATAAATAAGGTGTTTGAGATGAATAGATCGTTGGTCTTGCAGAATTCTAGCCATCTTTCTAAAAATTCATTTCTGTTGCTTAGTCCACATTTTCCAACCACTTTGACTTCTTCTTTGTTGCCAACTTTTGCATTCCAGTCACCCATGACTATCAGGATATCCTGTTTGCATGTTCTGTCAATTTCAGCTTGCACTTGTTCATAGAACGCATCAACGTTATCCTCTTCTGCAACTGTTATTGGGGCATATACTTTAATTAGAGTTGTGTTGATGGGCATTCCTTGTAGATGAATATAAATTAAGTGTTCACTGATTGCACTGTATTTCATTATGGCTCTTGCAATTTTCTTCTTAATTATAAATGCAACACCATTTATTCTTTGTCTTTCATTTCCAGCATAGTAGACCATGTTATCATTAGATACAAAGTGCCCGATGCCAGTCCATTTCAGTTCGCTGACACCCAACAGATCGAGTTATACACTTTCCATTTCATTCTTAACGACCTTCAACTTCCCTTGGTTCATGCTTCATACGTTCCATGTCCCAATATGTAAGAAATCTTTGCAGCTTCTGACTCTCATTTCATGTGCAGCTACATCAGCAGTCAGACATCTAAAGGGCTTTGATCCAACCACATCATAAATGGTTATGGTTTTATTTATTTGATATACTGCAAAAGTAACAAAACAATTTATGGTTTACAAAGTTAAAAATAACAATAAATAATAGAAAAAGAATGTCATTAAATGAAGGAAAAGAACACAATATATAATATAAAAATAACTAAACAAGGGAAAAAGGACCACTAAAAGGAAGAAGGCAAGTTAAAGACAGACTCGAACAAAAAAGTCTCAAGAAGTTTCTTAAAACTTTTATAATCTGTCTCAGCACGCAATGAAGTGGGTAAACAATTCCAGCGAGAAGGGGTGGCTACAAAAAATGCTGTTTTGCATATAGACTCGTATTTTATAATTGAGGGGGCAGGTATATACAACCAAAAGCTATGTACAGAGCTAAGTGCTCTAGCTGGAGTGTGTAGAGAAACGAAAGAAGCAAGATAATCTGGAGCTATATCAGGAATAATTTTATGCACAAAAGATAGAACACAAATTGAACACAAAAAGAGATGGGCAACCAATGATGCCTAATAAGCAAGAACGAAGCAGCGTCAAATTGATGAGCACGTGAAATGATGCGCACCGCCATATTTTGCAAAGTCTGTAGCCGCTTCAACTGCTATTGGGGTATACCCAGGTAAACTATATTACAATAGTCCAGGCATGTCCAACAGGTAGATTGCGATCTACCTGTAGATCGCGGAGGGGTCAGAGGTAGATCGCCAGCCCCACTTGGCTCCATCTCTCCAGCAGCTCGCCCCGTCACTAGGAGAGAGCTGGTGCCGGCAAGTCGTCTGCCGAGGGCTTGCCATTGCTGCTAATCCTTTGCCTGTCTTTTTTTCCTGCCTGCAGGAATCTTGCTTGCTGGTGTATTGGGGCGTTTGTTGTTTTCGTGCCAATAGTTTGTGGGTACCCCAGGGGGCCGCCGCCCACGCCCCACGACGCCACAGGCCTGGCGTCATACCTGGTCTCCTGCCTCTAGAATCACCCATTCCTGCCCCCTGGTGTTATATACCGGGTGATATCCATTCGCCCGGGCTTTACCTGAATACACTTACCGTATTAGTTGTGTCGTGTGCTGGTCGTTGGTCGCTTTATAGTTCGCTTTCATTAAACGTTTTCGGGCAGACACAATAAAATGTCAAGAATTTGGTGATTTTGGCGGGCTTTTCCAATTTTGTTCTAATTTGCCTATGCCTTCCCTTTGAATTGGTTCAAACCACTGTGACTTTGGCTTGCCTCTGCAATTTTATTTTGCCTAGCCTTTGCGTTGATTCTACACTGCAATTTTATTTTGCCTTGCCTTAGCGTTGATTCTACACTGTGTGCAGAATTTATTAAATCATGTGTGGTGGTATTTGAACTTGTTTGGCAGTATTTGATTTTATCTGGTTTGCTGGACAGTGTGAGTTTTTTTGATGATTGTTTGGTGGTATTTGATTATTGGTGCCAGTATGATGAATTCTTATTTTTACTTTTAGAACTGCATGTGCGGTTTTGGCATCTCCAGTCCTTGTATTGCACATCATCCAGAAGTCTTCAGCTCATGTTGATCTTTAATACTTTGGGACAGTGACCGTTTCGGACCAGATTCAGCCAGTGTTTATACTAACTTAGCAGATTTGGCCTTCTTACATCCGGCCACCCCAGTATAACGAAGATGAGTGTTCCAAAGAAGAGCAAAACCTACCACTTTCATGATGAATGGGAAATGGACTACTTCTTCATCATGGTGAAAGACAAGTGTTGTTGTCCAATTTGTAACACCCCAGTATCCTTGCCCAAAAAGGCTAATCTGTAATGTCATTATAAGGCTCTGCATAGCAATAAGTTTGATGCTGATTTTCCACCCAAAAGTGAAATTTGTAAACTGAAGCTCAAAGAACTTAAATCGAAATTGGCTACTCGGCAACTGTTGATGGCAAAGCCAAGGTCACATTCGGTCAAAGCAACCATAGAATCCTTCAAGGTCAACAACCTGATCGCAAAGAAATGCAAACCTTTCACTGAAGGGGAATTTGTAAAAGATTCTTTTCTTGAAGCAGTTGACAATCTTTTTGAAGGATATAAAAAAGAAAGATTGTAGCTGCTATTCAAGATGTACAATTGTCAAGAAACACCGTTGTGCGGCGAATAGAAAAGATGTGTGGAGACACAACTGAATAATTGTTGGAGGATGTTTCAATTTATGTTGCTTTCTCACTCCAACTGGATGAATCTACAGACATAAGAGACATAGCCCAGTTACTAGTCTTTATCCCGATGTTTTTTGAAGACTTCAGTGTTAAAGAAGAACTACTTGGAATGATTTCTTTAAAAGGGAGAACTACCGGTCGGGAAATATTCAGTTCTTTCCATTCTTTTGTGACAAAGTGTAATCTTCCATTGAATAGACTTGTTTCCATCACTACTGATGGAGCAAGAAAAATGACAGATGAGGCTAATGGTTTCATAGCCCTCTGTAGACAGCATGACAACTTCCCAGATTTCCTTTCTTACCACTGCATCATCCACCAGCAAGTTTTGGCAAGCAAGAGACTCAATACAAAGACTGTCATGGACATCACTTTCAAAATTGTAAATTCAGTTCATGGAAGATCACTTCAAAGACGGCTTTTCAATCTTACTCTTGATGAAGGGGCAGCGGAAATCATTTTGCACACAGATGTAAGGTGGCTAAGTAGGCACAAATTTCTGCAAAGATTTCGCGATTTGCTGAATGAAATAAGTTTTTTGAAGGAGAGGGAAGATGACCAAGCAGAGTTGGAAGATGAGGAGTGGTTATGTGATCTGGCATTTCTCGCTGACTTTACAGGCGAACTAAGTGATATGAACCTTGAACTACAAGGTAAAAACAAATGCATTGGTGAGATGATGAGTATAGTTTCATCCTACAAGAGCAAATTTGAGCTAATGATGACTGACCGTGCAAACAACACTTTTGATCATTTTCCTAATACGCAGGACCATCTGGGACAATATCCAAATTTTGTTTTTCAGAATGAGAAGTATGTGACAGAAATCTGTTCTGTTATCCAGGAATTCGAAAATAGATTCTGTGACTTTCACAAAATTGGAGCAGTTGTGGAGTACTTGTCATACCCATTCAAAGTAGATGTGGACATTAAAGAAACTGCAGCTGCTATCAGTAAAAATTACTCATTGAACAAGCCATCTCTTGAAAACGAAATATTAACCCTTAAAAATGACATTTTTCTCAAGATCCGTGCTGAGCATGAATCGTTTTGGAAGCTAGTGCCTAGAGACAATTTTCCCAACTTGAGAAGATGCAGTGAAGCTGTACACTCCTGTTTCGGTTCAACTTATTTGTGTGAATCTGCGTTTTCCCATCTGAAAATGACAAAGAGTACACAACGTTCCAACATGACAGATGAACATCTCCAGGATTCCCTAAGACTGGCCCTCACGCAATATTCACCCAACTTCAAAAAGCTAGTGGATGAAATGCAGGCTCAGACGTCTCACTAATGAGCAAGAGCGAAATATTAAAGATTGTGCAAGATAAGCCTGGATCAATACTTGACGTAAATTTAACACAAATTACTCAATAAAAGTTAAAGAAAGTTATTAACCCTTTCCAGGCCGAGCCCAAAACTCTTGGGATCCAAACTTCTGGCTAAATATTCCTATCAAATGGTATATAATACATGACCATAGCAAAAGGAAAATCACTGTTAGAACATATTGAATAAGACAGGTGCAATTTTCCTGAAATATGCAAAAATTAACCCGGCTGCAGAATGTGGATTAAAAATTTAAAGTAGGCCTTGAAAGGGTTAAGACAGTTAAAGAACGTTATTACTCAATAAAACTTTAAGAAAAAATGTACTTTCCATTTCCCCTCGCAGTTCTTACTGGATCTTCGTCTCTGTTTTGTTTTTGCTTAATTTGCTTAACAGCTGATCACATCCAAGTAAATGAGAGAAGGTTTATTAAAAATGGGGGAGGGGGAATCCTCCAACTTTATTGGGTTAAAATTTAATTTGAAACTAATTTGAAGCTTAATTTTCATGGTGGTAGATCTCTTTTGTCCGGTTAAAGTAGATCATGACCTGTTCGAAGTTGGACATGCCTGCAATAGTCTAACCTGGCTAATACTGTATGTACCAAAACCGTCATTTGTGCCGAAACATTCAGAAAAGGTTGAACTGCATGAAGGCGATGAAGAGCCAAGAAAAAAGATTTAATGATATGAGAAAGTTGAGGAGAAAATGATAATTCTGAATCCAAGTAAATACTCAAGTAATATAAAGAACAAAGAGGTAAAGGGAACCCTTCCAAAATAGGAGCTATGGCAGGAGGAGAGGAAGAACCTGATAACCAAA
Organism: Ichthyophis bannanicus; assembly: GCA_033557465.1. NCBI lineage: Eukaryota > Metazoa > Chordata > Amphibia > Gymnophiona > Ichthyophiidae > Ichthyophis > Ichthyophis bannanicus. The sequence goes on along the minus strand of CM066032.1, from coordinate 1,398,780,592 downwards.
TTGCAAAGGACTTGGATGTGTAAAGCTTCAGGGAGATCGACCTCAGCCAGACAGAAACTGAAACCAGACAAGAGTTGATATGTATAAGATCTGGTGAATTACCATCAGTTGCTTGCATAAGAAATAAATGCTGGCTTTGCTCTGAAAAGTCTTCAGCTCCTCCTCAGTAGCCAGTTGAGTGCCTTCCAGCCTGGGGATCTCATCTTCCAGCAGTATAGTGCAATTTGTTTTGTTGTGACTATCCATTGGGTTTTCTGGCAAAATATGGAAGTAGATTGAGGCCTTTCTTCCGCGCAGTTGGTTTGTTTTGGTCTGGCACCTCAGCTGAGACCTTTTCATCTGGCAGACTGAAGGACAAGAACTCAAATTCACCTGCCCATACTTCAATCAGCATACTGTCTCACTGAATTATGCTCAAAAACACAAACAAAAATATTCATAGAATCTGATGGAAGGAGAGGAAACACAAAATCATGAAGATGAAATCTTGCTTGCAAAAACATTCATAGTTTCCACCAGAAATATGAAATCCTAATAATAATAGAAAAAAGAACACATTTATGCTTGTGGAGGATAATTTTATAACCTGGCACCTATTTAACGTCTATTTTATAAGGCTACTTTTCTTTATAAAATACGACCCTAAATGGCCGAAACCACACCCTAATTTCATGCACAGACATTTACACTGCCTGTGTCTAGATTTTTCAAGTCTGTACATAAATTATAATATTTTGCAGTCTAAATGTATACTGTCCACAGTCCATCTATATGCATGCCCACATTAAAAGAGCACACAGTGTAAACAAGGAGTGTACATTTATGCTAGTCGGTATTCTATAAAAGATGATTTACATGCCTAAATGGCCACTTGCACACAAAAATGACTAAAATGCTGATATTCAGGCGTGTACCTGCTGCCTATATCATGATGCATCTAGTACTACTATCCCCTTCAGGTCTTTGTACAATATTCAGCAGTTTACCATTCGTAGTACCATGGTCTCACCACTGTAAGTCAGTGGTTCTCAACCCATTCGGTAACCTCTAGGCCAGTCAGGTTTTCTGGATATCCATAATAAATATGCATCAGATAGACCTACATACAATGGAGGGCGTGCCTATCAAATCTCTCATACAAATTAATTGTGGATATCCTGAAAACCCAACTAGCCTAGGGAGTACCGGAGGACTGCTGTAAATCAGCAATCAAGAACAAAATATTCCAAGATGTTGAGGGGAAGGGACAGAACTGGCCCAACCACTAGGCAAACTAGGTGGTCACCTAGGGCAGCTACTTCCACAGGGCAGCAAAGCAGAGCATTCAAAGCTAAATAATAGATTTTGACAGCGAGAGGGGGTGTAAAGCTTGAGGTGCGCCTAGGGCACCAACACCTTGAACCAATTCTAGGGCCGGCCTTGGGGAGGGATAGGAGTTTTATAGAGAGTCATCTGGCCACCTAAGAGAACATCATAGCCACCCCTAGCTTCACATGATACTGGAGTTCTCACAAGCATCCATTGGCATCTCTCGTTTCCTATAAGCCTGCAACATGGGTGCTATTTACCTGCCCAGTTTTACATATACCTTTATAGTGCCCTGTTCAGATATTACCATAGAACAGCCAGGGAGGGGGAAGCTGCCACAGTAGAAAACCTCACCCACCTTCACTGACAGTCGGGACAAGAGGGTTGTTTGCGGACTAATAGATACCAGGGAAGGACATTGCTCCACACCCCTTCCTTTAACTGTGTAGTACTGTGATAAGGAAGCTTATCATAGTTCAGGAAGGAGCTATAATAGAGGTGAATTGGCTCTGAACAAGCAACCTGTCTTTGCTGGTAGAAATAATAAAACAGAATGTTTTCATAAAAGACTACCAGTCCCAGAATGCACCAGGTTTCAAACACCCTATAGAAGAGCTGAAGTGGGGAAACGTGTGTTGAATCAGGAGAGCTATGAGGTAATCCCCAAGCACTCATCTCCAAGGGCAGGGCTTGATTCAGCACAGCTGAGCTGTGCTAGGGTGGAGTATCCCTCTAAACAGGTTAAAAGTAAAACCTATTCTACACAGAAGAAGCAGTTGCAGACCAGAGAGCTGGAGTTGGAGTTGATGAGGAATCCAGAGCTCAAGGACAGAGAGAGCAAGAATCAGCGTGGAAGAAAGAAGAGAAAAGCATCTTGGAGGTCTAAAGGAGTCCATGGCAGTACGTGTGTGGGGAGTCATTCCAGAGGGAAGCATACTCCATTGGACTGGAGGAAACCAGATGAGTGGGGTTACAGAGCCAGGAATCCCCGGACGGCACCTGTGAGGGAGACGGCTGCATTTGGAAGGGGCCCTAAGACCAGTGCAAGAAGGTATGTGAAGAGAGACCCAGTGTCCGGGGATCTTGATTGGAAGGCCGGACATAAAAACTGGACTACATACTGGCCAGGATATCTGGAGAGGAACACTAACAGCAATGGAAGCTCAGGTATGAACACTGATCTATGCTCTAGCTCTTCACTTGGAAGACAGCAGGGAAACAAGTATTGTCCTGAGAGTGCTCCATTAAGAAATTCCACTGAGCCAGTCTATGATATTGATTCTATGATAGTTGAAGAGGAAGGAGATATTTTAAATGAACAGTGTGATTACATGGATTGCTCTCTGTCTAGGCTGCTGTGGTAAAATACTTTCACAAATACAACAACCATCAAAAAGAAATATAACTTGTTCTTTTATCTACCCAGAAAAGTTTACAAGAAAGCTTTTGGGTAGGATTTGAGCCACGTATAGAAAGTAAACCAGCCAAGAGGTTTGCAGCTGGTTAATTGTTAGCAATTAAGCCTTGCATAATTGCATGTGAGCTCTGAAAGGACACTTCTGGGTGTGTGTGAAAATACAAGTTATCCTTGAAAAAGAACAGTTTTTGATTACTTTTTTTGGGTTTTGTTTTGTTTTTGGAGCACTGCTAAAAGGTATTAGCAGGAGCCCACAGAAAGACCTTTCTGTTCCCATCAAGGTCTTTATTGTTTGATTGATTGCTTAAGAAGTTCAGTTGCTGATCATGATTTGTTTTTCCTAAGTATAATACTGAAAGCAAGTATCCTTTTGTGCTACCAAGTAAATCTGTGTGGGAGAAATAACCCCATAAATAAAATATATTTTCTTTGCTTACACTCAAGCAAGCACAACTCATTTATTTGTGAACGGCTGATTCTGGTATGAATGGACTACATTTCCCACAATCCTTTGCAAGTCATACTAATATTTGCCTTTGCCAAGACTGTGGACATTCTCACCCAGCGCCCCCGTTTACAGTACACCTCATCACGCACAAAGTGCAAGATAAAATTTTATTCACAGAAACATTAGGAGCATTAAACATAAAACAGTAAACAAAAATAAGAATTATGGCATGTGCATATCAAACAGTGCAGTCAGAATCACTTGTAGCAGGACCCTATTATGGGCCCGCTATAATACAAATGTAAAACATTCTGGAGTCTCTGCTCCTGAGTAAGGCCCTGTATAGTATGATATAATGGGGATGACCTTCCGTCATACTCCAGACAGAAGCAGCTACCTACATTTTTGGTTGGAAGAATAAAGGGCTTGAAAAGCCAGCATCCAGGGTCTTCCTTCATAACAGTATGGGGCGCAAAGTTGTGGCTGGCTGTGCACACCACTTGGGACCCAGTACAATCTTGGTGCTGCCAGCTAAGTGATCCACCTGGCCTTGAATTCCAAGATACCAGTCCTCCCCCCCTCTCCTCCGCAAGCCAACTCAGCTTGGTCCAGAAGCTTGCTGGCCTAAGGCAGAAAGAGCACACAGACAAGTGAATGTCTATGGAAGAGTAACAGAGAATTTGGTGTACCGAGAGAAAGAAAACCTCCATTTTCCCCATGAGTCCAAAAAGTGCTCTTAGTTTGCTGTCTGGAACACCACCATGTATGTCTGTGAGACATTTTGTTGAACATTGCAAGCACCTACAGCCTTGAACAGGTATTTCTCTTCCCCCAATCAGAAAATCTACATGTTTTTCCATAGGAAAGGAGGGCATTGAAATTCTGTGATCTGAGGGACATCCCAACAAAGAGGGGAAGGCAAAGCCACATAGAGAAAACATGAGGAAGGATCTGGCAAAGCATGAGAAATAGTCTAAAGCCTAGCAGTTAATTTTAACACACAAAAAAAGAGAGGGTTATGAATTTGGGCTGCAAAACCCCTGGGAGCAGGATAGTTTAGAGGGCATGAAGCTCTCCTGTGAACAAACAGAAAATCAGTATCTGGGGGTGACATCTGTTTGGGCACCTTAAGATCACCAGATATTAAAGCAATGATAAAAGCCAGAGAGATTGTTAGATGAGTGAACTTGGGGATGTTCCAGCAGCACAACTGACTGACCTTTTCAATGCCTCATTGAAGTCGGGAGTGGTGCCAAAGGACTGGAGAGGGGCTCATGTGGTGCCTTTACACAAAAGTGGAAGTAAGGATGCGGTTGAAAACTACAGGCTGGTTAGTTTAACTTCGGTGGTGAGTAAATTATTGGAAATGCTGCTGAAAGAGAAAATAGTAAGGTTTCTGGAGTCCAGCGGATTACAGGATCTGAAGCAGCATGGATTCACCAGAGGCAGGTCTCATCAGACAAATCTGATCGATTTCTTTGACTGGGTGACCAGAGAGTTGGACCGAGGGGCAGCCCTAGATGTGGTGTATTTAGATTTTAGTAACGCCTTTGACACCGTTCCTCACAGGCGACTTATAAACAAACTGAGCAACCTAGGGATGGATCCTAAAGTTACTGATTGGGTTAGAAATTGGCTGAATGGGAGGCGACAAAGAGTAGAGGTAAATGGAGCTCACTCTGAGGAGAAGGACGCTACCAGTGGTGTGTCCCAGGGATCTGTCCTTGGTCCGATTCTTTTTAACATCTTTGTTAGTGATATAGCGGAAGGGCTGTCAGGTAAGGTTTGACTCTTTGTGGATGATACCAAAATCTGCAATAGAACAGACACCCAGGAAGGGGTAGATAACATGAGGAGGGATCTAGCTAAGCTTGAAGAATGGTTTAGAATTTGGCAGCTGGAATCTAATGTTAAAAAATGCAAGGTCATGCATTTGGGTTGCAGCAATCCAAGGGAGCAATATAGTATAGGGGGTGAAGTACTTTTGTCCACTAAAGAAGAGTGGGACCTAAGCGTAGTTGTGTCTGATCTTAAAGTAGCGAAACAGGTAGAAAAGGTGACAGCAAAAGCTAGAAGGATGTTTGGGTGCATATGGAGAGGAATGGCTAGCAGAAAAAAGGAGGTGATAGTGCCTCTGTATAAATCTTTGGTGTGACCTCATTTGGAGTATTGTGTGCAATTCTGGAGACTGCACCTTCAAAAGGATATAAACAGGATGGAGTCGGTACAGAGGATGGCTACTAAAATGGTTAGTGGTCTTCATTATAACGCATATGAGGACAGACTTAAGGATCTTAATATGTACACCTTAGAGGAAAAGCAGGATAGAGGTGATACGATTGAGACGTTTAAATACCTCCATGGCATAAATGCACAGGGGGAGAACCTCTTTCAATTGAAAGCAAGTTCTGCTACGAGGGGACATGGGATGAGGGTGAAAGGGGATAGATTCAGGAGTGATATGTGGAAATATTTCTTTACGGAAAGAGTGGTGGATCTGTGGAATAGTCTCCCAGTGGAGGTGGTAGAGATGAGGACAGTATCTGAATTCAAAACAGCATGGGACAAACACAGAGGATCTCTAAAGGAAAAAAGGGGACTGTTGTAATTGTTGATATGGAAGGAAAGACTAGATAGACCATGTGGTTTTTTTCTGTCATCATTTTTCTATGTTTCTATAAGAAGAGGAATGGCCAGCAGGAAAAGGTGGTGATAGTGACTTAACTAAGTCTCCGGTGAGGCCTCATTTAGGGCCCAGTGTACAATTCTGAAGAATGCACCTTCAAAGGAATATAAACCAGATGGAGGCTGTCCAGAGAGTGGCTATTATAATGTTGAAGTCTTATCATAAAGCATATGGTGACAGTCTCCCTGGAGAAGGGGTGGAAGACATGAGAGACATTTAAATACCTCCATGACAAACACAGTTTAAAAAAAGCTCTCAAATAAAAAGCCATAGGATGAAGGCGAAAGTGTTGTTACTCATCTGTAAAAGGTGTTCTCCGGGGACAGTAGGAATCAGTCCTCACATATGGGTGACGTTGATGTTGAAATAGCCTTGTGCTAAAGCTTCTCCCCAGCTTTCAAAGAAAGCCTTTGGGAAATACGCCCAAGGTTGCCATCTTGCCTCAGTCAAATGACATAGCAAAGAGACAAAAGTGATAAAGAAGCAACTCCACGGGGAGGAGGGAGGGTTGAGGATTGATTCCTGCTATTCTTGGAGAACACCGTTTACAGATGAGTAACTACGCTTTCTCTGGGAACCAGGGCTGGCCCGTCCATTCAGCAAGAATGTTTTTTGCACAGGGCCCCGCGTTTCAAGGGGCCCCGCGCAAAAAACATTCTTCATTAGCACAAGTAGAAAAAAAAAACAATTCCATCAGCCCCGGCGAGATTAACAGAGCTGAGAGAAGAAAGGGAAACTCTCGTGGCTCTGAAAGCCCACGCATTGGGAGGGACTCGAGAGCTGATGGTGAACGGAGGCTCTGCCGGGCAGGCGGGGCCCCGTGGCGGGACATTTGATTCTGCCGCTGCCACGGTGGCGGCAGCAGCAGCAGCAGCAGCAGCAGCCGGTTTGGTTTTTTTTAATCTATCAGGGCTGATGGGGGGAAGGGGGGTTAGGACTGGTAATGGGCTTTGGGGGGGGCTAAGACTGGTAATGGGCTTGGGGGGGGTTAGGACTGGTAATGGGCTTTGGGGGGGATAAGACTGGAAGTGTGTTGATGGGGGAGGGGGGTTAGGACTGGTAATGGGCTTTGGGAGGGTTAGGACTGGTAATGAGCTATGGGGGGCTAAGACGAAGTGGGTTGATGGGGGGAGAGGGGTTAGGACTGGAAATGGGCTGATGGGGGGGTTAGGACTGGAATGGGCTGTGGGGAGGCTAAGACTGGAAGTGGGCTGATGGGGGTTAGGACTGGTAATGGGCTATGGGGGGCTAAGACTGAAAATGGGGTTCTGGGGGGGCTTAGGACTGGAAGTGGGCTGATGGGGGGCTTAGGACTGGTAATGGGCTATGCGGGGGCTAGGATTGGTAATGGGCTGTGGGGGGTGGCTAGGACTGGAAATGGCCTGAGTGGAAGGAGGGCTTGAACTGCAAATAGCTGATGGGGAGGGAGCTAGGACTGGAAATGGGCTGAGTGAGGGGGGGCTAGGACAGGAAATGGGCTGATGGAGGGCTAGGATAGGACTGGAAATGGGCTGTTGGGGGGATTTGGATTAAATGGACTCATGGAGGGGCTAGAACTGGAAGTAGGCTCATGGGGGGCTTGGATTGGAAATGGGCTGACTGGAGGGGAGCTAGGATTTGACATGGGCTGATGGTGGGGCTAGGAAAGGACTAGAAATGGGCTGATGGGGGCTGGGATTGGAAATGAGCTGATGGAGGGACTCGGATGGGGGAGCTAGGACTGGAAATGGGCTGATGCGGGGACTAGAAGAATGCTGGGTGGGGCTGGAACTAGAAGGGAGCTGATATTGGGGGAGGATTAGAATGGGATAGAGCTTGGAGAGGGAAATGGAGAGGGAAAAATATTTTGTGTGGGAGGGAAGACAAATCTACAATTGGCCGGATATTGGGAGAGTAAGTGGGGATTGAGGATGGCGGGGTAAAATTTGAGTGGATGAAAAAGGAATGAGGAAAGAGCAAAAGGAGAAAGATTAGTATGTTAAAGCAGATGTAGAGAGAGAATGGAAAAAAACTAGAAGAGTGAAGAAAGGACAAATGGACAGCAGACGATGGAGAGTTAGCAGAAGACACAAAGAAACCAGAAGAAAGTGGCTGGAGCAATTGCAACTGAAAAAAATGCACAAAAGGTAGAAAAATATCTCTTTATTGAATTTATTAACTGAAATATGTCAGCTCTGGGAAATGTGCATCATTAACGTCTGTGCTTTGTTTAGTACAAGAGGAAATTAATTTATAGTTTTATTTCTACAGTGTTGTTGGGCTTTTGGGGTTCCCAGTTTAATTATTGTCTTCCTGTTTCTACATTGTGATTTCTTGTTTGGTGATGGTCTATGTTCTGCACGTGTAACTGAGCTGAGGTATTCTGTTTATGTAATTCCTATTTGACATTGCCACTTGTTCTCTTTCCCCAGTAGGTCATGTATTGTTCTCTGAAATGTATTGGTTTAATATTTGTAGTGTTGCCTTTTGATAGGTAGGGTCTTGTGCTTTGTGAGTCCTGGTAGTGCTGTTATGATATGATGGGCTTGCTATGGGTTCTAAATGAAACAAGGAAATCCCAATATCGCTAGTATTCAAAAGATGCAAAGTAAAAAGGAATACTGCTACTCCCCAACAACAATCATTACTTAATTTTTGTCTGGAATAAACCACAAGGTGAAGAGGAAACCCCTCTACATCTCACGTAGTACATGCCCCTTTTTTTAATTTTTCTTTGGTCTTTATCCGAAAACTTTACTCTTAAACTTAAAACAAGTCCACACTTATCTGCTCAATCACACGACATGCACGTTTCGAAGCGACAAGCTTCTGCTTCAAGTGTCCCCAATGAGAAAGTAGTGTGTCCGTCCATTCAAACCACCCAAAAAACGCAGAATCTTCGGCGGATGACGTCAGGGATATCAAATCACTGATAGGCCAATTATAGGACCGCCCATGCAAGGCAAAACCAATCACATAAAAGGGGGGCCCCACAGCACAGGGGAATCCCTAAAGTGAGTGGTTAGCGTTTAAAGGTCCAACCAATCGATGTCCCTATTTAATCCAGTGGGGGCAATGGACTGTAATGTAAAAATCCATCGCTGTTCCAATTTTCGCAATCGAGACATGCGATCTCCTCCCCTAGGGTCCATCGGTACATGATCAATCATTGGCGTAAATTGTTCGCAGCGTTATGTGGGGAGCACCACGCGTGTCATATGAGTTAGGTTGGGTGAACATGTGTCACGTTTACGCCAATCTATTTTGACAGCTCCAATGGTACAGCATTGCCTTGATTGTCATCACCAGTTTGAACATCTCCAATGGACAGTGATTGATCATGTATCGATGGACCCTAGGGGAGGAGATCGCATGTCTCGATTGCGAAAATTGGAACAGCGATGGATTTTTACATTACAGTCCATTGCCCCCACTGGATTAAATAGGGACATCGATTGGTTGGACCTTTAAATGCTAACCACTCACTTTAGGGATTCCCCTGTGCTGTGGGGCCCCCATTTTATGTGATTGGTTTTGCCTTGCATGGGTGGTCCTATAATTGGCCTATCAGTGATTTGATATTCCTGACGTCATCCGCCGAAGATTCGGTGTTTTTTGGGTGGTTTGAATGGACGGACACACTACTTTCTCATTGGGGACACTTGAAGCAGAAGCTTGTCACTTCGAAACGTGCACGTCGTGTGATTGAGCAGATAAGTGTGGACTTGTTTTAAGTTTAAGAGTAAAGTTTTCGGATAAAGACCAAAGAAAAATAAAAAAAAGGGGCATGTACTACGTGAGATGTGGAGGGGTTTCCTCTTCACCTTGTGGTTTATGCCCGACAAAAATTAAGTAATGATTGTTGTTGGGGAGTAGCAGTATTCCTTTTTACTTTATGGGTTCTAAATGGGCAGTGTTTGTAGTAGTTCCTAATGTGCCTGGCAGTTGTCACTGGATTATAGTAATGTAGAAATCTTTTAGTCTTTCTTTAACCATACACTCATTAAGAGGCATGTTTACTAAAAGTTAGTGTATGGTAGCATTATGCAAATATTTATGCAAATGAGGTCCCTTATGCAAATGAGGTCCCGCACCGAGTCTCCGCACATGGCCCCGCACCCCCCTTGGGCCGCGCCCCTGCTGGGAACAAGCAGGAAGTCAGTCCTCACATATGGGACTCCCTAGCTACAGGCTACCAAAAAACCTGTAGAAATGCCAGGGGTGAGTCATGAGTTAATTTACTGAGTTACGAGTTATTTGAAATTAATGTTACCTTAAAATGTTCAAAGTTATCTTCTTACTGATACATGTAACTGCTAACTGTGCAGAGTTTAACTATTAAATGCAAACTGCTGCTGATCAATGGAAGGAGCGGTATAAAAATGTGTTCAAATAAATAAATAAAATAAATAAATAAATGAGAGCAGCAATTGAGTCTTAAGCTAACAGACTCCCGAGAGACCCAAGTGCCCAGTGAGAACCAGCACTCCAGTAGCCTAAACACAGAAAGGGCGGAGGGCAGAACTTCCTCTCCAGGCAGTAATGAGCTGCAGAAGCATGGACCGAAGACCAGGAGGCAGACCGGCAGATGTTCTACAGAGGGATAGAATGCAGATTTGTCACAGATGCTGCCATGCCCCTGATGCTGTGCACCACGACCCGGCGCTCCAGTGGGATTCTAGTCTGCTCATAAGTGAGGGCAATGCAGTCTGCCACCCAAGTGGAGAGTGCTTGCTTGGTCGCTGCCTCCCCCTGCTGACTGGGGTCATAGGAGATGAAAAATTGAAAGGATTTGCAATGGCTCTGGGTATGCTGAAGGTAGAAGGATAGGGCCCTCTTACAGTCTAGGGTATGCTGTACAGTCTCCCACCAGCTGGCATGAGTCCATGGAAAGAAGGTGGGGGAGCACCACCTCCTGATTGAGGTGAAAGGGAGATACCACCTTAGGAAGAAATTTGGGGTGCTTACGGAGCACCACCCTGTTCTTATAGAACTATGTGCACAGCGGATCCGCCACTAACACCTGAAGCTCACTGACCCTGCGAGCAGACGTGAGTGCCATTAGGAAGGCTACTTTCCATGAGAGGTGCCACAGGTGGCAGGTAGCCAGGGGCTCGAACGGTGGCCCAGTGAGTTTAGATAGCACCACACTGAGGTCCCATTCTACTGCTGGAGGGCAGACAGGGGGGGCTTGGATAACAAGAGATCGCATAGGAAGCAGGTCACTAGGGGCTGGACAGAGAGGAGCTTGCCCTTGATAAGGTGGTGGTGCACAGCTAGAGCACTTGGGTGCACCCTGACCAAATTGGACTTCAATCCTGCCTGTGACAGGTAGAGCAAATATTGCTGTACAAGCTGCACCAAGCACAAGAACAGATTAATCTGCCATTCTGCACACTACACTGAGAATCTGCACCATTTGAAGGCAAAGACCATGTTGTAGAGAACTTACAGGAGGCCAGCAGGACCTCCTCTTCCTCCCCCAAGAGGTTGCAGGGGGCCAAGGCTACCCTTTCAGCAGCCAAGCCATTAGCAACAGGGACCCCAGGTTGGGGTGCAGAAAGGAGACCTCCTGCAAAACTAACCCCAGAGCACTCCCCAGAGGGACCGGGGCTGCCAATAACAAGTGGAGGAGCAGCGGAAACCACAATTGCCTAGGTCACCAGGGGGCAACTACTATCAGCGATGCCCTGTCATGCTGAGTCTTGAAAAGCATCTTAGTAATCAGCAACATGGGCAGGAAGGCATAGAGTAGGCCCTCTGTCCATGGGATAAGGAACACATCCGCTGCCACCCATGAGGGCTGCGATTGGCGGGAGCAGAAGCAGGGCAACTGAGTGTTGGTCAGACTCACAAAGAGCTCCATCAGCGGAATTCCCCAGAGCTGGAAGAGCCAAGAAGCCACTGGAGTCCAGCTGCCACCCGTGTGGTTGGAGGATCCTGCTCAGCCTTTCCACCAGGGCACTGTCCTGGTCCGGTAGATACACCACCTACAGGAGCATCCCACTGTGGAATGTAAAGGAGCAAAGAGACACTGCCTCCTGACAGAGGGGATAGGATCTTGTGCCCCCCTGCTTGTTCACTTAAAATATCACCACCTGATTGTCCATCTGGACCAGCACCGAATAGTACTGCAGGCGTTGGTGAAAGACTCCGGGAGCCAGGAATATCACCCAGAGCTCCAGCTATCTATATCTATCTATCTAACTATCTAGATAGATATAATGCACTTGAGGGAGGGAAATGTTGCCTGTTTGTTGTTTCTTGGTAGACTCTGCATGCACATCCCACTTGCAAAGGATAGACACAAGCCAGATGATGTGAGCTGGAGCTACTTCCAAAGAGATGAAGGAACAGAAGAAACGAAGAGACAAAGCACACAGGAGCAGGTGAACCATGGGGGGGGGGCGCGAGGAGAGAGAAAATGCTAATGGTGGTGGAGGAAGGGAAGGTAGATTGACTGGGAAGGAGGGAAGAGAGAGAAATCGGGAGGTGTGCTCTGAGGGAAGGGAAGAGAACAGAGGGGAAGGGAAGAGAACAGAGGGGAAGGGAGAGTGTCTCGAAGGGGAAGAAACAGTGAGAGCTAGCTTTGGGGGGTGGGGAGAAAGCAACAGAGATGGAGAGAGAAAGAAAATGTGAGAGGATGTGCATGTCCTGGGGGGGAGGGGGAAGGGGGAGAGAAAGAGTGTGTGCATTGGGTGGGTGGGTGGGGAGGGAAGCGAGATACAGTGCGGGAAGGGTCAACATCTATCATGAATACACTGATCGCCCCCCCAAGCTATAACAAAGAATACCCAACAGGCCCGTGCCAGAGCCTTCAAATTTTATGCCCCAACCACTTGGAACTCCCTCCCGCCAACATAAGAAACACCACAGACCTCCCAATTTTCCGCAAACTCCTCGACTCACCTCTTCATCCTCCACTTTGACTCCTCCCCTCCAAAACCCCAACAACTGAGCACCATTCCTAATCGGCCCCTAAAACCCAATATTACAAGAATATGTAGACAGCTCTCAAACACATACATAGTCAACATATCAAACACTACATGAATACATAGACAGATCATCAACCTGTACTTAGTTAATCCTCCCAACCAACCCACCCCTTCTTCACTGTACATAATTACCTGCTATAATATACATAGTGTGGCGGGCGCGCCTCCACTAGGCGGTCGCCTAGCGAAGACGGGCTCCCATCTTGTATCTTTTAGCTTTAAACGTGTAGTTGTGTATAAAAGCAGTCCAAGTGGTTTTAAAGCAACACAGGAATTTTTATTGATCTTTAACTTGGTGCAGTTTAGTAACAGTCCTTTGTAGAAGATTCCAAACTCAGAAACAGAAAAAAGGATATTTTCTCCCAAATAAAGTTCTTTACAAACAGAGTGTTTCAGTGGTATTATTTACAAGTAAATGTCTTTACTTCTTTCATTAGGAAATTTCTCATCTCAGAAACAACAGCTTTATTTGCAGTTAAAGCACACAACGGAACTCAGTAATTCTGTCGGCTCCCTTTAGCTGCTTCAGTTTAAAACACTTCTCAGCTGGTCAGCACAGAACTCAATTGCATCATCTCCTTCTCTTCAACAGACAGAGCTTTGCAAGTTTTAGACTAAGAGATTTCCTTTCTCTCTTTTCAAAGCTTTCAGCTATCATGAACCTGAGAACTGCTTCCTGAGATTCTTCCTAGTATTTTACTTCTTTCAATCAGCAGTAACACATAGAGCACATTCCATTTCAGAGCAAGTGGAATCAGGGTCCTCTTCCTTATAATCCACCTCCATTTCTTCCTCTGCACTGCCTGATTGTGGAACTTGAATACGTTCAGGTACTTTAAGGTTTATATGCTTTAACAGCTTAAACAGTTTCTCCCATTGAACTGCCTTTCTTTCTCTTGGTAAAACATTAACAGGCTTTGCTTGCTTGGCTTTATCTACAAAACCCTTCTTCCTGTTCTGCGTGCTAGCAGGTATAACTATCTCCTCAGTATCTGAGTCAGAGTTATAAGCATTAACTCTTTCCAACTTTCCTCTCCTACCTTGGAGCTTAACTGTGGGAGTTTCATAGCTGTGACATCTGTTGGAGGTAGCGTCCTCTGAGTCAGAGCTGCTCAGGGAATCACTGCAGGATTTTCTTCCAGCTTTCCTGGGCTTTCTCAGCCTGAAGATTTGTCTTTCTTCAGAAGAAGCTGAGCCTTCCTGTTCTAGCTTTCTTACAGCCGGCCTTTTGCCCTTCTCTCTCCTAGAAGGAAAGTACTTGGCCTGTCCTCCGGCCTTTCCTCAGCTGCTGCTTCTCAAGCTGTTCCCGTGGCTTCCAACACCTCCAAGGCTTCTAACAGTTCTACCGAGTCTATCACTTTCTGTTTGCTTAACCTTAAATGCTGGGCAGTGTGCCTCCCCCTCTGGCTCCACCCACAGGTGTCCCTTATCCTTACTTAAGGTTGCCATGGAGTCTGGGTGTGGCTTCAGCTTAGCTCTGCAAGTGTAGTTTCTTTCACTGCTTTTACTTTTGCACATGTGTTTAGGTGAGCCCATCCCCCTTAAAGAAGCAAAAGTTCCTTTTTCCTCTATTTCCCAGGGCTTTGCTACACTCCCCTTACCACAATAGTTACCTGTTATAATGGAAACCCCTTGTCACTGTACATAGTTACCTGTTATAATGTAAAAGTTGCTTGTATAATTTCCAGTTCACTGTGAACCATGGAAAGTGACCATTGCGAAAAGCAGCATATAAACTTAGCCAAATGAATGAAGAAATAAATAAACAAACATGTGCTTGGGAGGGTCAAATGTTTTGGGGGAGTCTCCTAGGTTTTTTTTCTATTTCCCTTCCAAAAGCCAAAATAAATCTGGGTGGACAGAACCCAGTTAGAACCAGCAAAGCAGGGCAGCACGCAGGGGGACACGGTTTATTTGAAACTGTTACACATGATTCTCTGTCAACACAGAAGGAAGAACGGCCCTTTGATTTGATCTGTTTATAGAGATGTTGGAACACATGGAAAATTCTACAAAATTCATTCCGAGGTCTCAGGAGCACAATCACTTAATGATATTATAATAAATAATTGTAATTTCTGCTCTTTCTACTCAACACATTACAGATTCAGGGAGTGCAATCTTTCATCACTTTCATCCCATTACCTCTCCCAGTAGCTCCCAAGCCATGATGAGAAAATGTGTCTGGCATTTTTGATCTAAATTGAAATGAAAAAAAAAAAATCACTGTAACCATGCAGCTGGGCTATTTATTTAGTTAGTTAAAAGCACTTATATATTGCAATTTTGATAACTCATTCAATGCCAATTATATAATATAATACATCAAAATAATATACTAAAATACAATAAATAACAGTGTTAAACTCTGCCAGAATTCTTCGCTAGCACATCAGTAGGACTTTCATCTAAAAGCCAATCAGAGGAAAAAAAAAATGAAAAGTGAATACTTGCAGTATTTATTTATTTATTTATTTACATTCTCTTATATACCGCGCTATTCTGCATCAGTGCGGTTTACATTGAACAAACTGAAATTACATTGAACAGGGCATTATAACTTGGAGATAACTATTTTACAGGGAACATGGGCTATGGAGGGTTAAGTGGCTTGCCCAAGACCACAAGGAGCACCTGTGGGACTAGAAACCCCAGTCCTTCCGGCCCAAGGTTGCTGTCCTCTAGTGGGATTTGAACCCCCGACCTTCCGGCCTGAAGTACCTTGCCCCAACCACTAGGCCACTCCTCCACTCCGACACAAAGGCGAGTTTTCTCCATTTTCACAATCAGGCATTTGGGCGTTTCATCTATGTGTGTTATAGGAAATGTCAGAAGGGTGCTCAAGTATGTTTGTCAGTAGCAGCGCCGGCCCAACCACTAGGCAAACTAGGCAGTCGCTTAGGGCAGCAAAAGCAGGGCATTCAAAACTAGAGAGATTGCAGACCTGCTATTAGTAAGTAATCTGTGAACTTTCATTAAAATCATCGGTAATACCTGAAGACTGGAGGATCGCCAATGTAACGCCAATTTTTAAAAAGGATTCCAGGGGTGATCCGGGAAATTACAGACCGGTGAGCCTGACGTCAGTACCAGTGAAGATGGTAGAAACCATCATAAAGAACAAAATTACACAGCATGTAGATAGTCATGGCCTAATGGGAGACAGCCAACATGGCTTTAGACAAGGAAGATCTTGTCTTACTAATCTGACATGTTTTTTTGAAGGTGTGAATAAACAGGTAGACAAAGGTGAGTCGGTTGATACGAGGTATAGTGTATCTGGACTTTCAGAAAGCCTTTGACAAGGTCCCTCATCAGAGACTTTTGGCAAAACTAAAAAGTCATGGGATTGGAGGCAGTGTACTATTGTGGATCGGGAACTGGTTAAAAGATAGAAAGCAGCACACTCCTTTCCTAATCTCACTTGGAATGACCTTCCTAAAAGGGACATATTTCTTCTGTAGGCATCTAAGCAGTCTATTCTAGATTATACTATTGCAAGTCTTTATAAGTGGGCTTCCCTAACTATTTAGTACATAAACTACAAATTCTTCAAAGACTGCACTTGCTAATACTCACTTTCCACATGAAACTTGAGCCTTAGTGCTAGTTTTTAAGAAGCTGCATAAGAACATAAGATATGCCATACTGGGTCAGACCAAGGTCCATCAGGCCCAGTATTCTGTTTCCAACAGTGGCCAATCTAGGTCATACGTACCTAGCAGTTTCCCCAAAAGACACAGGTTCCACAATGCTTGTATTGGGTCAAGCATTGATATCCTGGGTCCCTTTTTAATAATGCTTTATGTAACTTCCTCCAGGAACTTGTCCAAACCTTCCTTAAACCCAGCTACACTAACAGCCTTTACTGCATCCTCCTGTAACAAATTCCAGAGTTTGATTACATGTTGAGTGAAAAAATATTTTCTTTTATTTGTCATAAATAGTTTACCCTGTAGCTTCATTGCATGTCCCCTAGTCTTTCTATATTTTGATAACATAAACAATCGATCTACGTTTATCCATTCCACTCCGTTCATTAATTTATAGATCTCTATCATATTTCCCTCAGCAGTCTCTTTTCCAGGTTGAATAGCCCTAACCTTTTTAGCCTCCCTTCATAGGAGTAGCCTTCCATCACCTATACCATTTTGATGGATCTTCTCTCTAATAACGCTATATCCTTTTTAAGATATGGCGACCAGAATTGCACACAATATTCAAGGTGCGGTCACACCATGGAACGATACAGAGGCATTATAATATCCTTTATTTTATTTTCCATTCCTTTCCTTATGATACATAGCATTCTATTTGCTCTCTTGGCCACCGCTGCACACTGGGCGGAGGAGTTTAACATGTTATCCACGATGACACCTAAATCTTTTTCCTGGGTGGTGGTTTCCCAATGTGGAACCTTGCATCATGTAACCATAGTTTGGGTTGTTCTTTCCTAGGTGCAGAACTTTGCACTTGTCGACATTAAATTTCATTTGCCATTTGGATGTCCAGTCTTCCAATTTATCAAGATCCTCTTGCAATTTTCCACAATCCTCTTGGGTTTTAACAACTTTAAATAGTTTTGTGTCATCTGTAAATTTGATGGGAGGAGTGGCCTAGTGGTTGGAGCAAGTTACCTCAGGCCAGAAGGTCAGGGGTTCAAACCCCACTAGAGGACAGCAACCTTGGTCCAGAAGGACTGGGGCTTCTAGTCCCACAGGTGCTCCTTGTGGTCTTGGGCAAGCCACTTAACCTTCTATTGCCCATGTTCCCTGTAAAATAATTATCTCCAAGTTATAATGCCCTGTTCAATGTAATTTCAGTTTGTTCAATGTAAACCGCCTTGAAATCATGAAAGGTGGTATATAAGAAATGTTAAATAAACCTCACTCATTATTCCCTTTTCCAGGTCATTTATGAATATGTCAAAAAAGCAGCGGACCCAGCACAGATCCCTGGGGTACTCCACTATTCACCTTTTTCCATTGAGAAAATTGGCCATTAAGTCCTACCCTCTGCTTTCTGTCTTTTAACCAGTTCCTGATCCACAATAATGCATTGCCTCCTATCCCTTGACTTTTTAGTTTTGCCAAAAGTCTCTGATGAGGGACCTTGTCAAAGACTTTCTGAAAGTCCAGATACACTATAATAACTGACTCACCTTTGTCTACCTGTTTATTCACACCTTCAAAAAAACATAACAGATTAGTAAGACAATATCTTCCTTGTCTAAAACCATGTTGGCTGTCTCCCATTTGGCCATGACTATGTACATGCTGAGTAATTTTGTTCTTTATGATGGTTTGTACCATTTTTCCTGGTACTGATGTCAGGCTCACCGGTCTGTAGTTTCCCATAACACCCCTGGAACCCTTTTTAAAAATTGGCGTTACATTGGCGATCCTCCAATCTTCAGGTATTGCAGATGATTTTAATGATAGTTCAGAAATTACTAATAGCAGGTCTGCAATCTCATATTTCAGTTCTTTCAACACCCTTGGATGTATACCATCCGGTCCAGGTGATTTGCTACTCTTCAGTTTATCAAATAGTTGTAATACATCTTCCCGTTGTAGCAATATTTCTTTCAATTCTTCTGCAGTATCACCTTTAAAAACCACTTCAGTCATGGGTAACATCCCTACATCTTCCTCAGTAAAGGCTGAAGCAAAGAATTCATTCAGTTTCTCCGCTATAGCCTTGTCCCCTCTTACTGCCCCTTTTACCCCTCTATCATCTAATGGTCCAACTGACTCTCTCACAGATTTTTTGCTACGAATGTACTTGAAAAAGTCTTTATTTCGCGTTTTTGCTTCCGAATTCTCTCTTTGCCTACCTTATCAATGCCTTGCATTTAACTTGGCAGTGTTTGTGCTGTTTCCAGTTTTCGTCATTTGGCTCTATTTCCCATTTCCTGAAAGATGCTTTTTTGGCAACAACAGCCTCTCTGACCTCACCTTTAAACCATGCTGGCAATTTTTTGGACTTCCTTCCACTTTTCTTAAAACGTGGAATACAGCTGGTCTGGGCTTCCAAGGTAGTAATTTTAAACACCCAAGCTTGATGTAAGTCTTTAACCTTTGCAACTGCTCCTTTTAGTTTTTTCTTAATTATTTTCCTCATTTTATTATAGTCTTCCTTTCGAAAGTTAAAAGGTAGTACTTTGGATTTCCTTACCATCCCTCCTCCACTAATTAAATCAAACACGATCACGCTATGATCACTATTGCCAAGTGGCCCCAATACCCTTATCTCCTGCACCAGATCTGGTGTTCCACTAAGGACTAGGTCTGATATGGTTTCCCCTCTGGTTGGTTCATGAACCAGCTGCTCCAAGAAGCAGTCATTTATTTCATCTAGGAACTTTATCTCCCTAGCATGTCCTGACATGACACTGACCCAGTCGATACTGGGGTAATTGAAATCACTCATTATTATTACTGTGCTGTAACTTTTGTTAGCTTCTTTGATTTCTTTGAGCATTTCATCATCCATTTGTTCATTCTGGCCAGGCAGTCGATAGTACACCCCCCACTGCTATCGCCTTCCCCTTTTTACATGGAATTTCAATCCATAGAGATTCTACAGCAAATTATGTTTCCTGCAAAACTTTAATCCTTTCTGACTCAATGACCTCTCTAACATAGAGCGCAACCCCTCCACCAATTTGATCAGCTTTATCATTACAATATAGTTTGTACCCAGGTATCACAGTGTCCCACTGGTTGTCCTCCTTCCACCATGTCTCAGATTCCAATCATATCTAACCTCTCATTTAGTGCTATATATTCTAACTCTCCCATCTTATTTTTTAGACTTCTAGCATTTGCATACAAGCATTTTAGAGACTTTATTTTATTCATATTAATCTGGCTATTGGTAGGCATGGGTAATTTAGAATCTTTAAGCTCTGTCTGTGCCATACTCAAGGGCATTTGGGCTTGTTGGTAGTATCCTTCAAGATACATCCTTGGTATCCAGCCGAATGTTTACGAGTTTATTACCCATCACAAGCATTAAGATCTGTTTTGAAGGCTCCCCTCATTAAGTCTAGTTAAAATAGATGGTACTGTGAAGATAACCTTTTCTTATGTTAGTCTTCAACTGTGAGACTCGCTTCTATCCACCTCCATTTGCAGAATAATTTGCTATTATTCAGACATGAAATCAAAGCCTGCTATTTTTCAACACATTTTTGTGTAATTCTTCAGTTTTCTATCTGGTTAGATCCAGTTGGGTTTTGTGTTATGCTTTTTAATAGATGTTTTACTATTTTGTTTGATTGTGTTCTATTGATGATAAACTGATTTTATTTTATTGTTTAATTTTATAATACTTTTGTATTTTGTTTTGTTTTATTTTACTATTTTGAGGGCATAATAAAACTCTTCTAGCTGTAAAATCCTTTTTTGGATGCTTAAAATTATAAAATTATGCCAGGAGTTTTATGTATAAAAGTATATTGTGATGAGAAGGTGCATATTTTTATGTGTCCCACATATAGACATGTTCGAGGGCAGAGTTGCAAACTGCTCCTTTGTTTTAAAAAATACCAGCGTACATGAGTACTTTATGCACTAACATTTACACCTATTTCCAAGCAGGCCTAAGTGCCTATCGCTTCAATCTAGTCACAATGTCTCCTAGTTTACCCTTACCATTTTCTAAAGACACATGCGCCTATGTGTTTTTATAAAATAGGCTACAAATAGGTACCTACTTGTCCTCTCAACCAGTAATGCCTATGCATATATCACATAAAAAGCAGGTCCTATGTTTTCTGAACACTTTCTTCTGTGTGTATATGCTGGAGAAATTTTATAAAGCACCTACTGAAAATCTAAAATGCTCCTCTACATGCTTGAATTGCTTATAAACTTATTCCGAAAACCTTTGAATGCCAGCCAAAGAAAGAAGTGACAGGGAAAACTTGGTGGTTGAATCCTCGTGGCACTATGCCCAAAGAGGTCCGGGGTCACACAAGCAGATTATTAGTGCAGTAACACGAAGGTCCTGCCCACTATCACAATCATGACATCAACAATGAGGACCACTAGGTGAATTGATGTGAGAATCCTTTCAAGTAAAGCAAACCATGCGCGTACAACTAAAGAGAAGAAATAAATTGTCACAATTAGACCAGGTCAATTCTCCAAACACAGCAGTAGAACAAAGCCAGAAGCAAAATCATACAGGTCAAGGTCCACCATGCAAGGGCAAAGAGATGAAAGGTTATTAATGAGATGTCAAGGAAAACAGATAAGGAGCCAAGACTCGGAATGAATACGAAGTAGTAGCCTTAATGTGAAGTGAAAGCAGATTCCAGAGAACAGAAGCAAAACAGAGAAGACGGGATGGCACTCAGCATGACACACAGAGGACGTATTACCCAAGATATACACTAAGGATGAATGCTTACTAAAGTGCAGTAAGGGTTTTTCACTTACCAAGGAATAAGAGCAAAAATCAGCACATCAATGTTGAGAGAATGCCCAGCATGTCCTCTACCGTTACCACAGAGAAACGTCCTTCACTATATAGTAATGTCCTTCACAGTTAACGTGGGTGCCACTGAAGTGGCATTAAGTGCAATCACGCTAACTTCAACATTCACAATCAGCAAACATTAATTCCCCCAGTACTAACTGTGATGTACAGTGCACATCTGCTCTCCTTCCCTAATCCATTGCTGTTCCATGCTAAGCAATTAATGTGGGATTTTTAGCAGGCCATTACCTTGGTCCTGTGCTGTTAGTACACTTTAGTAAACATGCCCCTAACATACGTCACCCATGTAAAAATAAAATGCTTGGATTCCACACAAGCAGTCATCCTGTGCTTTTCAGGTAATAGCTGACCTATTCTCTGATTAAAATGATTTTTTATGCCACTTTTTTTTATTCAGTAAAAATGACTAGCTCAGCTCATGTTTTGTTTAACCTACTTATGACACCACCAGGTTGGCATCGGTGAACTTCTGACACCATTTTCCCGAGCAGTAACTGACAGGGCAAAAATAGCTACAAGACTGGACAAATTATATGAAATACACAAGAACAGTTCACATGTGCCAAAGCCCAAGCATCTCATTATCACTAAGGGATACTAAGGACTTGGTTCAGACACCTCCATATGTGTGTTTCCATGTGGAAACCAGCACCTTACAGCCAGCTGAACTTATCTCTGATTTTCACTGAAATGTTTGCTGAGGTAAGGAGCAAAATAATAGAGGTTAAAGGATGATTATTTTTGGTATACACCGATCCAATAAAAAATGAAGCATAACCTAAAATTACAGTGACGTGCCCTATCAAAGGGGTGTAGAAAGAGCTGAGAGAGGAGAGGTGATGAAGAGCTGTAGAATGAACGCACTTGTAGGTCAGTAAGAGAAGTCTGAACTGTAAGCAGAAAAGCATAGGGAACCAATGAACTGATTTAAGAATTGTTATATGAGTGTAGTGAAACTTCCAGAGGAGAAGCCATACTGCAGAATTTTGAAAAGACTGAAAAGGACAAAGATAGTATAGTGGGAGACCCATGAGGAAACGTTTGCAGCAGTCTAAGGAGGTGATGGGAGTATGGATAAGGGTTTGGGTAATATGTTCAAAAAGGAAGGGATTTTTATTTATTTAATTTATTTAACATTTTTTATATACCACCTTTCATGATATCAAGGCAGTTTATATTGAACAAACTGAAATTACATTGAACAGGGCATTATAACTTGGAGATAACTATTTTACAGGGAACATGGGCAATGGAGGGTTAAGTGGCTTGCCCAAGACCACAAGGAGCACCTGTGGGACTAGAAACCCCCAGTCCTTCCGGCCCAAGGTTGCTGTCCTCTAGTGGGATTTGAACCACCGACCTTCTGGCCTGAGGTACCTTGCCCCAACCACTAGGCCACTCCTCCACTCCACTCTGGGATGGCGATGGTATGGACAGAGAAATGACAAGTTTTAGCAGTGTACTCGATATGTGTAGAGAAAAAGAGAGGAGTCAAAGAAGACCCCAAGGTTATAAGGAGAATGCAAAGAAGAGAAGGGGAGGCACTTACAAGAATAAAATACTTTTAAAGTGAACTAAGATGACTAAATGAGAAGAAGAAAACTTGGAAGATGAAGAGCAGAGGACAGGGTAGAAGACAAAATGGCTAGTGAGGTGAAGACAATAAAAAATGTGTAGTATGGTCTTGAAATTTTTTCAAAACTTCATTTTTTTCAGAGGAAATATACCATCCATTTTCAACACAAAATAATTCCTCTCTAGAAATTGAAAAGTAACCACAATTGACAACAAACTCGCCCAAGATCCACCCCTATAACTAATACCAAAGCATCAATCTCACAGTCAATTAAAGCTAATCTTCACAATCAGTGTCTTGCAACCCTGTTAACTCCCTCCCCCCAGTATGTGCATGTTAGAGAAAGTTAACCCATCCCATTCCACCCCCCCTAAACATCAAAGCTATCCATCCATTATGGAATCCCAGCAGCTCATATCAAACTTTAGGTGGCACATACATAATGGTAAAACAGCATCCATACTTCCTGAAATTTCCCCATTTATTTATTTAAAGAGATTTTTATACCACCTTTGTGCCAAGGCAGTTTACATAGAACAACAACAAACTCATAGGAGTTGAAATTACATAGAACTCATGGGGATACAAACTTGGATTTAACAACTTGGGAGTGAACAGATTTCAGCAGTGTGTGAATGAGGCATGGTATATGTAGCTATGTGATGCCATTTGGTCTGAAGTGTTCAATGAATAGATGTGTTTTTAAGAGTTTCTTCAGATCTTGTATAGACAGTACAGATCTGATGTGTTCTAGTAGTGCGTTTCAGATTGTTGGGGCAAAAAGGGTGAAGGCTCTGGTTATGTGTTTGCTGAGAGCTTCTGGTCTTGAGAGGGGATATGACTAGCAGGTTCTTATTCACTGATTTTCTGGGTCTTGCTGAGGGTGTTCTTGTGATTAGATCTTCGAGGCATGAGGCTAAAGAGTTGTGAAGGATTTTGTAGATAGTGGTTGCGACTTTGTATTTTGACCTTTGTGTGACTGGTAACCAATGAAGGCTCTTGAGGGTCGGTATGATATGCTGTCATCTTGATGTTCTTGTTAAGAGTCTTGCAGCAGTGTTTAAAGCATTTGTCTTTTAAACAAACCTGAGTGGCCTAGTGGTTGGGGCAAGTTACCTCAAGCCAGAAGGTCGGGGGTTCAAATCCCACTAGAGGACAGCAACCTTGGGCAGAAGGACAGGGGTTTCTAGTCCCACAGGTGCTCCTTGTGGTCTTGGGCAAGCCACTTAACCCTCCATTGCCCATGTTCCCTATAAAATAGTTATCTCCAAGTTATAATGCCCTGTTCAATGTAATTTCACTTTGTTCAATGTAAACCGCCTTGATATCATGAAAGGCGGTATAAAAGAAATGTTAAATAAATAAATAAATCTCTTCAACTTTCAGAAACCATTCATTCTCTCCAACTTTCAGAAACCATTCATTCACCACCAGATCCCCATTTCTCTTCCATGTTCTTGCCACCAACCATTCTGGCAGCCAACAGTAACAGCTCCAACAAACTTCCACCAACCAATGACCATAGGCCCTTCCTCAATCCCGATGTTAACCCTAGGAAACAAATCCTACCCAAAATGTTTGATATTCTACCAGAAACTCCCTTCCAGAAGTTCTGAATTACCTAACAATCCCACCCCACCAAAGATGGAAAAAGGTCCCCTGCACCATAATCCCTCCAATATGCCCCTGATCCTTCTCCTCTCATTTTAAACAACTTATTTTTGGTTATGAGATGGATCAATACAATAGCAGCAGCTATGGATGCCACTCTATCAACAATGAGCCACCTGACTGTAGGCCAAACATAGTTTAGGACAGCTATCCAGAGGGTCTCCATGAGTTGATACAGACTCAATGACACAACCACCACCACCTACAGATAATTTTATATTGCGTCTGCCTAAAAAAGCAGAGACCGGGGGTCAAGAGGAAGGTGGTTGGTCTTTGGAGGGTTGCAGTCTTTCTGCATATTCCTCCCATCTTCCTTCAAGGTAACTCCCAACACCTGGCAAACAACTGGATGGAGCGTAGGTCATCAGAAGCAAAAGCATGAGTAGATCAGGTTGAACCTAGAAGTCACCTCTGAAGCCTCTGGTAGAAATCTCCAGATGGATGGCAACTTCTGTAGCACCTTCCCTTCTCTTCATGACATCTTTGGATAGGTCCAATCTGCAGTGGCAGAAGGGCCATGAGAGCCCCCTGCTGGCATTGGGGCTGATTGATGAATATTGCTGCCCACTAGCATTTCAGGGAAGATATGTTGAAGCACCAATAGTTTGCACCATTCAGCAGTGAACCACATTGCTAGCAGGAGAGCTCTCATGTTCCTTTTGCAAGTGAAAAGGGAGCTCTCTGAGATCATAAGTGAGAACTTCACCGAGGTAGTAGTGAGAAAGGATCATTGAGGTACAGATCATGAGAGGATCAAGAGGGATTCTTTTGTTTAATCAGGTGCCATCTTGGAGGGAAAGTAAAAATCATGGCAGCACTTTATTCATCAAATGAGTGCTGGTCTGCTAATCAAACCACCACTCAATCATGAGATAAGCCAGGGGTATCCAACTCCAGTCTTGGAGGGCCACAATCCAGGTTGGCCTTGGGATGTCCCCAATGAATATTCATGAGATATATTCTTGTGAATATTCATTAGGGTCATCCTAAAAAACAAACTGGATTGTGGCCCTCCAGGAATGAAGTTGGACACCTCTTACTACTACTACTACTACTACTACTACTACTAGAGAAGAAAATATAGTAGAATGAGTGGCATGGAGCCTAATTCAGGTAGGGGCATGTCCAGGCCATCCGGACAGCCCCAAGCAAGATAGGCCCATTTGGACCCGATTCTAGCCTGCAGGAACAAAACATTTCTGCAGTAACCAGAATCTGGCCCAAGGATGGCCCAGCATGCCCCTGCCGCCTGCAGGGATGTCCTCTGATTCCCACAGCCTCAGCCACCATTTTCCCCGCTGCCCAACCCACAGCTGGCCTGTCCCAACAATTCCCCACAGGTCCAGCAGGATGTTCAGGGCTGTGATCGGAATTGGCCCTGTATGTCCTGCCAAGCTGTCCCTCCCCTGCTCTGCTCTGATCCCGCCATCTAAAAATTCAGACTGTACTAGATTGAGATCAGGGAGATTAATACCTCAAGCATTGTTCCAGCATCTTTACATGCTCACAAAGCAGTTTTGAATGTCATCTGAGTTTATTGAAACTTTTCTAAATTTGCAGTATATAGTTGTGTTTATTTTGAGCACATAAACTGAGGACCAGGAGCTTCCCTGTCTGGTTTCCCCATTCAAAACCTTGCTGCTTAATTAGGTGCATCTCATTCACAGTCCCATCCAATAAACATTCCCTCAACCTCATTCATAGCAGTCCTAACTCCTTACCTAAGGCTTCAAAGGGGATCATATAAACTATTCCTTCTTCTATTCAATTTCCCTCAATAGTGCCTGTAGCCTCTTAGCCGCTTTCTTTTTAATGCTAGCCCACATAAGCAATCACCCCTGAACAGCACTTAAAACCGTCCCATAGAGTTGCTACCGATATCTCATCTGATATGCTTAATTCAAAATAGTCTTTTTTTTTTTTTATTAGATTTATTTAAATTTTCCAAAATCAAAAGAAATAACGAAGTAAACAACAATCAACCCTCAGCATCCCCCCCTACCCCCCCACCACCCATCCCCCCCACACCCGCCTCCCAAGGCTACAACATCTCGTACTCCAAGCCATTATACAAAGCAATACAAAGGTATAATCTAATAATCCTACAATGCAAGCACTCACAGGGTACAGGAGAATCAGTCCCCCGCAGAGCAGCGAGCTGCATTACAAAAGTACAAGAGGGATTGCCACTTTCCTCCATCGCTAATCAGGGATCGCACACCTTTCCATGGCATCCGTTCGTATTTACTATACAAACATACACAGTTCCACCAAACCTGCCACTGGAGATTCGACAACACTTTCCAGTTACGCAAACGGCAGAAAATGGCAATCCCTAAAAGAAAATCGAAAAGGAAGGAGTCATGTCGATCCCGCAAAGGGACCCCAGAGACAGAGCGAAAGACCAGGGTATCCCAAGACAAAGGGGCTCGAAAATCTAAAATTTCTTGAATTCGAGCCCAAACCTGGGACCAGTAGCTACGGAGATGGAAACACTCCAACACAGTATGTCGGAAAGTTCCCACTGCGACCTGGCAAAACCAACAATTTTGATTAGTTGAATTATCCCACTTACTAATTTTCTCCGGCGTAATAAAGGCTCTGTGGGCGAAGAAAAATAAAGTCTGTGTGACTGCGGCTGACTTGGATATGCGCGTTAGTTTGGCCCAGAAAACCTCCCAGTTCCGTGGAGACAAGACAACACTGGAGTCACTCTCCCATTTCTCCTGCGTCCTCCGGACACATGTGGGCAGTGTTCGTCCAAACTGTTTATACAACGCCGAGGCAATACCCCTGCCCGCCCATGCATGGTTGATTTGCATCCATGCCTCCCCCGGCTCCCCAGAAAGCCCAACCACTCCCAGAGCTTCCCCTATACAATGCTTCAGTTGCAACCATTGAAAGGCTAGCTGTCCTGGGATGTTGAACTCCAGTTGCAGATCAGAGAAGGCCTTCCACCGCCCATTACTGACAATTTGGCCTAGCGTCCATACCCCTCTGTTGTACCATTGGGCCCAAGCGAAGGGCTTATCGGCAATCTTAAAGAGGGGATTAAACCAAAGTGGGAGATCAAGAGAGAATCGATCCGATAGACTTCCTTGGGCGAATACCTCCTGAAAAGCTTTTTGCACTGCCACAAGGAGCAAGGATCCCCGACTAGCAAGAGGAAATAGCATATTAGGGGCCAGAGACAAGGGAAAAGGGGACGCCGTGTTCCTCTCCAAAGACAACCAAACAGGACTGAGAGAAGATACCTCCTCCATCCACCGACCCCCTTGTTTAATCAGAAAAGCATAATGATATCTCTTGAAATCGGGAAAACTCACGCCCCCTTCTCCCTTGGGTCTCTTCAGTTTGGAAAGCGCAATGCGCGGGGGTTTGCCGTTCCACAAGAAACCCACAAGTAGCCTTTCAATCTGCTTATATACCTGATTAGAAAATAGCATCGGCAACATTTCCAAAATGTAATTAATTTTGGGGGTGATAGTCATTTTAATTGTCTCTAAACGGCCCCACCATGACAGCAACAATGGAGACCATTTGGTAGTCAAATGCTTCACCATAGCCACAATCTTCTCTGCATTTAAACGGACCGTTTCCTCGAAGGGAAAACAATAGTGAACCCCTAAATATTTGACCGCTCCGGATTCCCACACGAACGGGTATGAGGCCATATGGGATTGAAAGACCCGGGAGTTCAAAGGGAAGGCGACAGACTTCGACCAGTTAATCTTATAACCCGACAGAGCTGCATAATCTCCAATCTGGGTGAGGATATGTGGGACCGAAGTCGGATGGGTAAACAGCAGCAAGTCATCAGCATAAGCTGACAATTTGATCTCCATATCAGCGATCCTAACGCCCTGAATCAATGAATTCTGACGAATTAAAAGAATTAAAGGTTCCAGGGCCAAATTGAACAACAGAGGCGAGAGAGGGCATCCCTGCCTCGTTCCTCGACCCAACTGAAATACCTGCGAGCAGGAGTTATTAACACATATACGGGCGGTGGGGCTAGTATACATCACTTTCAAGAGGCCAATAAATCTATCCCCGATCCCAAACCATCGTAAAGCATGAAAAAGGAATGACCATTCCAGACGATCGAAAGCCTTCTCGGCGTCAAGGTACAAACCCACCCCGGGTTCCTCTTGGGACTCAGACGCAACTAAGACATGGCACAAAAGCCGAGCATTATCCGCGGTCGAGCGACCAGCCAAAAAACCACATTGATCCGGGTGGATCAACAATGGGAGTACCGAAGAGAGGCGGTTCGCTAAAATGGTGGCATAAATCTTATAATCCGCATTTAGCAAGGAGATGGGACGATAATTCCCCACTTCTAACGGGTCCCTACCCGGTTTCTCTATTACAACAATATTCGCAGCCGCAAAGGAACCCGTTCGAGGGCACTCCTCTAATAGAGCATGATAATAGAGCAGCATAGCAGGTCCTAGCTCTTGGAGGAACACTTTATAAAACTCAGCCGGTAGGCCGTCGGGGCCCGCTGCTTTGCCTGTGTCTAGGGAGACAACTGCTTCGCCAATTTCCTTCAAAGAGATGGGTAGACCCAATAAGGGCAGCAGCTCAGGACTCAACTCCGGCCTCTGGACCTTAGACAGGAGCCGCTGAAAGGCCTCAGGAGAACAGGCCGTCTCAGAGGAGTATAACTGCTCATAGAAAACTCTAAACAACTCAAGGATGGCCGTGTCCTTAACCTCTACTACATCTCTATCAGTATCCCGAAGGGTGGCAACTCGCCCCATTTCTTTCCGGGCCTTTAAGCGGTTAGCTAAGAGCTTACCGGCCTTTTCCCCCTCCCAGTAATACATACCCTCCTGCGCCCGGATATGTTTAACCGCCTCTGAGGTAAGAATTTGGTTATATTGAAAGCGTAAACGCTGTAGGCGGAGCAACACACAAGGGTCCTCTCCCCTAGCTAGAATCCGCTCTCCTGCCTTGATTTGCAGATCCAACACATGCAAACGCTGTCTATGGGTTTTAGCCCGTCCAATACTGACGCTAGTAATAACTGCTCGCATGGAGGCTTTAAAGCCTTCCCATCTTGCCCATCCAGAAGACAAATGAGGGGGGTTAAGCTCAAAATAGTCCTTTATGGCCGTTTTCAGTTGCAACTGGAAATCAACATCTCCCAACCAGTTCCTATCAAACCCCCATCTTCCCGAGTCCACTACCGGTCGGATATCATCCAGAAAAAGAGACACAGCAGCATGGTCCGAGATATTTGAACTATGAATATCCGCATTTGCAATATGTGGGGCAAGGGATCGGGAGATCAGGAAGTAGTCAATTCGAGACAAGGTTTTATGAGGGAAGGAGTAGAAGGTGAATTCCTGCGTGACTGGGTGCAATAATCTCCACGCATCTACTAACCCTGACTCCCGTAACATGGATTGTAGGATATCCAGAGCCCTACCACCCCCATGGGTCCTGGGAGGTTTCCTGTCCAATAGCATGTCCAAGGCCAAGTTAAAATCCCCCCCAAGAATTATGGAGGTGGGAGACGCTGCGCAAACCAAGTCAGCCAGTGATTGAAAGAAGCCTGGGCAATCCCCGTTAGGGGCATACACATTAATAAGAGCCAGATCCAAGGCCCCCAGGCGTACAGAGACCTTAACCCATCTTCCCTCCTCATCTGATTGAGAGTGAGTCACCTGCAACTGAAGAGATTTCCGGGC
Source organism: Ichthyophis bannanicus (assembly GCA_033557465.1). Lineage (NCBI taxonomy): Eukaryota > Metazoa > Chordata > Amphibia > Gymnophiona > Ichthyophiidae > Ichthyophis > Ichthyophis bannanicus. Next base: position 1,398,750,302 of record CM066032.1, on the reverse strand, counting down.
TAGAATAGCCACCCCATTGTGTTTACCCTTCGCAGGTGAGAACGCCAACACCATAAAGGGGCTGATATTCAATTTCAGGGACTCGCGCTCAGACAGATGTGTCTCTTGTAAGAACAGGATATCACTGTTAACTTGCTTGGCATACAAGAAAATTTTCTTTCTCTTAATGGGATTATTTACCCCTTTGACATTCAAAGAATATATTCTCAGTGAGGCCATCTATTCAGGTGTAACAAACATAATGACATATCCTTAATGGCCACTCGCCCCACCTGAGACATGACTCCCCATTCAAACATATATTTAACCTTGGAGTATATAAACATCATCAATACTCTGACAGCACTAGACATAGCGTAACTGTACAGCCTTAGCATTACCAGTGCTAGCAGCACCCAGGAGGCCCTCGGGGGGGGGAGAGACTCAACGCCCTTCTCGGGTAAACCCAGACTAGGGGGGAAAGAACACACAGAGGGAAACAACTAAAGGAACGAAGAAAACTGTTGGCGCCAGCCAGTCCACTCTTCACACTTCACACATCCCCGCACACGCTCCCAACATGACACTCACAGAGGGGAGACTAACCCCCACAAACAAACCCCAAGCATCTGCTCAGCCACTCCGTGATAGCATCACGACCATCTAAGCCACCAGGCCCGTAACACAAGTCAGCTATTCATCAACTCAGCCTCTTTCTCTTCAATAAACAAGCCCAGGGCCTGCGGGTCATCAAACGTTTTTGTGACATTGTGTAGAGTGACCCTCATCCTTGCGGGTTGGAGCAGGCCAAAGCGCGCCTGCAGATGATTCAAGCGCAGCCGCAGTTCCAAAAAACGCTTCCTCCTAGCGACAGTGTTCTTGGCGAAGTCAGGGAAAAACATCAACTTGTGCCCCTCAAAGGTCACTGGGAAGCGAGCTCGCGCAGCGTCAAAAATCTTCACTGCATGCTGGTGCCTCAGCGTCTTAAAGATAATGGGGCGCGGCCTTTAGTTGGTAAGCGAGGCCTGTGCGGGAACACGATGAGCCCTCTCAATCTCCAATGGCACATCAAAGGAAAGATTCAATGTGGAGGCCATAAGCTCACGGATAAAGACAAACATGTCCTTTCCTTCAGCCCCTTCAGGGACTCCCACCACACGCACGTTGTTCCTCCGCGCCCTATTATTCATGTCTTCCAGCTCCCTTTGCAGCAGGTCTATTTGCCGCGAGTGTTTCTCTGTGATTTTCAGCCTCTCCTCCTGCACCACCAACCTGTTTTCCAGGAGATCTTGCCGTCCCATAAGGCTCCCAAACTGCTCTTTAAGCTGCACAATGTCATCTTGTACATTCTGGAGCGAGGTACTAGTAGCGGTCACAATGTCTTTCACCGCACGGATTTCTTGCAAAAGTTCCTGCATCGCATCCGGGTGATCTCGCCCCGCCGCCATTTTCTGCGGCGAGGGTGGCTCCGTTTTTGACCGCTTGTTCCCCGTAGCAGTCCCGGGCGTGAAATCTAAACGAACTGGCTTAGGGGTCGTCATCTCTGCTCCCACACCGTTGCTTTTGGGGGAGATTAAAATGACTGTGCTGGCGCCAACACCGGATTACAGCGGGGTCCCTCCGGAGCTAACGCTCTATGCGTCCATTCCTCTCACCTCTAGGCTCCGCCCCCCTCAAAATAGTCTTTAATATCTCTTTCCAACCCCTTAGGCACCTCCTGGTACTCTAAAATGAAATAATTTAATTGTGAAATTTTCAGAGTGACTGGAGTCGAGGCCTCCATAAGGTCAACCCATAATGGAGCATTATCTGACCATCCAATAGCCTCTATAGTTGCCCCACACACCTCCACAATAGATCCTTTATCTTTGAGTAAGAATTATGTGTGGGGGGGGAGCAGAATAAAGAGAGTAGGACCTTGTAGATGGATTCAGCAATCTCCAAACATTAATCAATCCAATCTTCTTTAACATTTCCCTGAAATACCTCCTGTAACTTGCAACCCCTTTCTGCTGTATTCCACGCTTTAAGAAAAGTGGAAGGAAGTCCAAAAAACTGCCAGCATGGTTTAAAGGTGAGGTCAGAGAGGCTGTTGCCAAAAAAGCATCTTTCAGGAAATGGAAAAAAGAGCCAAATGACGAAACCTGGAAACAGCACAAGCACTGGCAAGTCAAATGCAAGGCATTGATAAGGCAGGCAAAGAGAGAATTTGAGAAGAAGCTTGCTGCGGAAGCAAAAACGCGAAATAAAGACCTTTTCAAGTACATTCGTAGCAAAAAACCTGTGAGTCAGTCAGTTGGTCCATTAGATGATAATGGGGTTAAAGGAGCACTAAGAGGCGACAAGGCGATAGCGGAGAGACTGAATGAATTCTTTGCTTCGGTCTTTACTGAGGAAGATGTAGGGATGTTACCCATGACTGAAGTGGTCTTTAAAGGTGCAGAAGAATTGAAGGAAATATCGATACATCGGGAAGATGTCTTACAACTATTAGATAAACTGAAGAGTAGCAAATCACCTGGGCCGGATGGTATACATCCAAGGGTGTTGAAAGAACTGAAATATGAGATTGCAGAACTGCTATCAGTAATCTGTGAACTATCATTAAAATCATCTCTAATACCTAAAGATTGGAGGATCGCCAATGTAACACCAATTTTTAAAAAGGGTTCCAGGGGTGATCCGGGAAACTACAGACCGGTGAGCCTGACATCACTACTGGGAAAAATGGTAGAAACCATCATAAAGAATAAAATTACTCAGCATGTAGATAGTCACAACCTAATGGGAGACAGCCAACATGGCTTTAGACAAGGAAGATCTTGCCTTACTAATCTGTTATGTTTTTCTGAAGGAGTGAATAAACAGGAGGACAAAGGTGAGTCCGTTGATATTGTGTATCTGGACTTTCAGAAAGCCTTTGACAAGGTCCCTCATCAGAGACTTTTGGCAAAACTAAAGAGTCATGGGATAAGAGGCAGTGTACTATTGTGGATCAGGAACTGGTTAAAAGATAGAAAGCAGAGGGTAGGGCTAAATGGCCAATTTTCCCAATGGAGAAAGGTGAATAGTGGTGTACCCCAGGGATCTGTGCTGGGTCCGCTGCTTTTTGACATATTCATAAATGACCTGGAAAGTGGAATAACGAGTGAGGTTATCAAATTTGCAGATGACACAAAACTATTTAAAGTTGTTAAAACCCAAGAGGATTGTGAAAAATTGCAAGAGGATCTTGATAAATTGGAAGACTGGGCATCAAAATGGCAGATGAAATTTAATGTGGACAAGTGCAAGGTTATGCACCTAGGGAAGAACAACCCAAACTATGGTTACACGATGCAAGGTTCCACATTAGGAACCACCACCCAGGAAAAAGATTTAGGCGTCATTGTGGATACCATGTTAAAACCCTCGGCCCAGTGTGCAGCGGCGGCCAAGAGAGCAAATAGAATGCTAGGTATGATAAGGAAAGGAATGGAAAATAAAACAAAAGATATTATAATGCCTCTATATCGTTCCATGGTGAGACCGCACCTTGAATATTGTGTGCAGTTCTGGTCGCCGTATCTTAAAAAGGATATAGCGATTTTAGAAAAGGTACAGAGAAGAGCCACCAAAATGGTAAAGGGGATGGAAGGATACTCCTATGAAGAAAGGCTAAAAAGGTTAGGGCTCTTTAACCTGGAAAAGAGACGGCTGAGGGGAGATATGATAGAAGTCTATAAATTAATGAACGGAATGGAACGGGTAAACGTAGATCGATTGTTTACGTTATCAGAATATAGAAAGACTAGGGGACATGCAATGAAGCTACAGGGTAAACTATTTAAGACTAATAAAAGAAAATATTTTTTCACTCAACGTGTAATCAAACTCTGGAATTTGTTACAGGAGGATGTAGTAAAGGCTGTTAGTGTAGCTGAGTTTAAAAAAGGTTTGGACAAGTTCCTGGAGGAAAGGTCCATAAACCATTATTAAGAAGTGACCGAAGATATCAATGCTTGACCCAGTACAAGCATTGTGGAACTTGTGTCTCTTGGGGAAACTGCTAGGTACATATGACCTAGATTGGCCACTGCTGGAAACAGAATACTGGGCTTGATGGACCTTGGTCTGACCCATATCTTATGTTCTTATGGTATTATCTGACCCTGGATCCAATTAAGTTGAAATTGCTGCTCTTCACTCGTTTGCCATCATCCACACCCAACAACCTAGCCATTGGGTGCCTAAAAGATTTCCTGATCAGTGTTTGGGCCAAAAATATTAATGAAATTCCACATTTTCTCCTTCAAGCGTACTCATACTATTAAATAATGCCCTTGCAGGCCAATGTAAAGAACAACAGGGTTGAGATCATTTTGTGAACAAACTGGCAACCCCTCCCTTTTTCATTTTCTTTAAATTGGATGCAAGTATCAAGGGAAAATTTGTAAAGTTAAGGAATCTATCGTCTCGTCTCAAGAGATGCTTCTCTTGAATGAAAGGTAAAGTAATTCTTTATAGATCATTTAAATAGCGAATTAAGGCCCTTCACATTATATGTCATGATTTTGAGTTTAATACCCACTATTTCTCCCCACCATATGACTGTAAAAGCTAGAAATGTGATGCAGAGCATTTCTAAAGTATTTTGCCCCTTCAACCCTCTCAAAACCAGAGCCGAATTTCCCCTGCAGACATTTGTCCGCCCTTAAAAATCCCTCCCCAACCCCCTCCAATCAAGTTGGCAGCACTCTTCCTGGTGGAATGATCCCATCCCAGGCAGAGTTCCCCCACCTCGCCAACTGCCTACTTCTCACCCATTCACTAACACCTCCAGCAAACACTACAGGCACTTTAAATTAACTGCACACCTCATCATTCAAACCCAAGTACTTATATTAACCATCCCCAATCAATCAAGCCAGCATTAAGCATACTTCCCATCAAATTTCGAGACCTGCTGCAAGCATTAAATGCATATAGACCAAATTTCTTAAAGGAAAAATACTCCTAAAATATTGGGAGGGCATCTCTGGTAAGTTTAAGTCCATCTCAAAGAGGCTATGTGACGACTTTAGGAGCAAATTTCTCCAGACTCTGGCAACAGCTGCCTTTTCTTTCCACCTTATGTTACCATTTTACCAGTGACTAAGAAAATGTTATTGTGCAAATACTAGCATTTCCAGTTTGCCTCCAATTAGGATTAGTGTCCAAAGGATAAACAGCATTTGAATTTTCATTTTTATTCTCAGACTACAGTGTAGGGCCATCCCCACCACCAGGCAGGCTAGGCATCCACCTAGGGCATCAGAATTGGGAGGAGGGCTAGCTGTGTGGTGTGGTGGGATGCTGCTTCAGCTGATACAGCTGCAAGGACAGCAGCATAACAGTTTCAAAGCCACATTTAGTGCAACGATGGAATTTAAGCACATACGCAAGCTGGAGGCCTGATGTGCCTGGCCCCCTCCAACAGGAAGTTCATGTCAAAGAGGGTGAGACACAGCAGGCATTGAACAGGTACATGTGCTGAAGCCCTGCTTCTGCTTGTCAATTACACAGGTACACTACCAAAAAACTGCCTCCAGTTTTGCAACTGATTCCTATAGATTTTGGGATGCTGAATCCAGGAAAAATAGCCAAAATGTTTCATCACGTCACGTTTTCTTGCAAAATTAGATTTCTTACCCATATAAGGAATGTTCACATAATTTCTTTTTAGCCGACTGCAGTTTATTTTCTTGGCCCAAAATAGAGGTTGTAATGGTTAACTAACTAGAAACACTCCCTCATGATATTTTAGAGTGTTTTGTATTCATTTTATACATTAACAGGACAATTGGGAGGCGGGGGGCTAAATCCAGTACTCGCGCTGGCGCATGTTCTTTCCTGTTCGCCTCGCCTCGTTCGCTCGCTCAAACACGGTGGTTGCGACATGAACGTTCCTGTCAAATTTCAGTTTCTTGCAAGTTCATTATTACCTTTTGTTTGCTCAGTCGTAATCCAGCTTTATTCCGAAGTGGTTCACTACAGTTGTAGTTTGCAGTGCTGTGTATTTGTGATGGCTCACAGAGCCAGAGGTTGCGTCAACTCTCCGGACAGTTTTTGTTTTATTTGTGGGGAATATACCGTGAAAAAGCGGCAGAGGAACATTTCTGCATTTATTAAAAAAGTATATTTCGCCTATTTCGGTTTGAAGTTAGGCGATCAAGACAAACCGTGGGCTCCTCACAAAGTGTGCAAGACATGTGAGGAAGATCTACTCTTATGGATGAAAGGTAAAAAACAAGCATTTTGTTTCGGAATACCTATGATGTGGCGTGAACAAAGAGACCGCAGCAGTGACTGCTATTTTTGCTCTTGCATTGTGAAGGGATACAACTTAAAAAATAAGAACATAATAAGTTACCCCAACCTTCCCTCAGCAATTAGGCCTATGCCTCATAGCAACGAAGTACCTGTGCCTGAACCACCAAAATCTTTGGATCATATTTGTGTGGACGGTTCTGATCATGATGAGACTCATCAGATGGCTTTTCCCAATGAGTCCAGTACTTCCAAGTTTGAAACTGAACCAGATCCGAAACCTGAACTTTTCTCTCAAGCTGAATTGAATGATTTAGTCCGGGATTTAGGACTCCCAAAAGATGCAGCCCAACTGCTAGGTTCTCGGCTTAAACAGAAAAATCTATTGTCACCAGGAACAACTTTTTATTGGTACCGCAACCGCGAGACACAATTTTTGAAGTATTTCAGCAAAGAGGAAGATTTGGTATTTTGCAACGATATATATGGAGTGATGGAAAAGTTTAAACTCAAGTATGATCCTGCTGAATGGCGGCTGTTCATTGATTCGTCAAAAGACAGCATAAAAGGTGTTCTTCTTCATAATGGCAACACATTCGCTTCAGTTCCTATTGTTCACTCTGTTATTCTCCAAGAAAAATACGAGAATTTGGCCCTGATTCTTCAGAAGATTCGTTATGATGAGCATAAGTGGATGATTTGTGGAGACTTTAAAATTCTATCCATGCTATTAGGGCAGCAATCCGGTTTCACCAAATATCCCTGCTTCCTTTGCTTGTGGGATAGCCGGGCCCGCGACCTACACTGGGGGAAAAAGACTGGCCAATTCGGGAGTATTTGAGACGCGGTGAGAAAAATGTTCTTTATGAGAGCTTGGTACCTCGTGATAAAATTCTATTACCACCTCTCCACATTAAGTTGGGTCTCATTAAGCAATTCATCAAGTCCCTTCCAAAAGATGGTGAGTGCTTTCGGTACCTTTGCTCAAAGTTCCCCCGACTTTCTGAAGCAAAGCTAAAGGAAGGAGTGTTTGTTGGCCCTGATATAAGGAAACTCATTTCAGATGGAGCATTCGCTGAAACGATGTCTGAGAAGGAAAAAGAAGCCTGGGATTCCTTCAAGGATGTTGTTCTCAAATTCTTGGGGAACAGGCGGGATGAGAACTATAAGGATATTGTTGCCAGGATGCTCAATGCCTTCAAAGAACAAGGCTGTAACATGAGCCTGAAAGTCCATTTCTTGCACTCCCATGTGAACTACTTTCCCGAAAACTTGGGGGTGTACAGTGAAGAACAAGGTGAAAGATTTCACCAGGACATCAAGGACGCAGAGAGAAGGTACCAAGGAAGATGGAACACCACTATGATGGCTGATTTCTGCTGGTTGCTGCTGCGGGAAACCCCAGATGAAAAATACGCCAAGCAGCGCACCAAGAGAAGCATTCGGGGGAAGAAGAAACGGGCCCACCAGGAGATTGATTGACCCAAGAATGACTTTAAAATCTAAACTGTGTTGACAAATATCGTGTTTTTACTAAACTTTGAAATAAAAATTTGCTAGTTATTACCACAGTGTCGGATCTCATTTATTAGAATTTTATTTTCACACCATCGGGTGTTTGTCTTCATGTATTGCAATGGTGCGGTTTGCGTTTTCTATTCTTACATACATACCTGTACAACATTTTTTGCACATTTCTTTGCTTTGCTTTGCTTTGTGTCTAACCTCGCTCTTATATGCTCAATGTTTGTGCACATGTATGTGGCTGTTTTAAGTGCAGACAATTTTGCTACCATCACAGTGTGTTTTGTTGACATTACTCTATTCTTATGTGCTGCCTTGTTACAATTTTCTTTATTCTTATTTGAATAACTACTAAACAATTAGTATAAAGAATTCATCCAAGAAACTTTTATCTCGATCGCACTCAATCTGAAACGTTCACCTCAAACTGCTAACCCAATGTAGCAAAAAATCTGTACGTGATGGAGCAAATTGGTTACCAGATTTGGATTCAGCGCACCAAAAAACGTAAAAATCAATCGAAACATTAGAGGCAGTTTAAAAAAATTTTTTTTTAGTGTACCTGTGTTATCTTTACAGCCGTGGCAGTCGGATGGTCTGGCCAAGGTGCTGGGATGGCAGCAGCAGAAGGGAGCCAAAGAAGGGCCTGTTTGCCTCCCTTCTGCTGCTGCCATCCCTTTTGCCAGCAGGATCCAATATAAATCCATAGTGACTACCTTTAAGCTAATTAACAAAATTGCCCCCTCTCACCTCTCAACATTACTTCAAACTCCCCCTGCAAACAGAATGAGAAGGAGGAGGAACCTCAACTCTATTTTAGTCCCTAACTCAATACGAAAAACAAAACAGATAACAGTGCTTTTTCCTATATTGCTCCCGTCCAATGGAATAATCTCCCAGTGCATTTAAGGGAGATCAAGGACCTCCAAACATTCTGAAAGGAACTAAAATCATACTTGTTCGTTCAGCATTTTTATAATCTTGAACACTCCTCCGATCAAGCCCCACAACTACAATCCGAACATCCTACCTAGTATCACACTTTACACTCTCAGTCTTAACTTCACTTTCCACATAAAGTTTCTGTTCTACCTCATACCAATGTAGATGCCTCTATATAACTTTGAGATCCAGAGTTATGTGTTATAAGTTTGTAAATAGTTATTATGTTCTACTATGTAAATAATTACAACTATTTACAAAAAACAGCAGATCATTGTAATGTTCAAGATGTTCAATGTAATGGTTCTATTGTTCTATGTAAACTGCCCCTGATCTTTGTAAGGGGTGGTATATCAAAAGTTTCCAAATAAATAAAATAAAATGCTGGTCTGAGAGGAGCGAAGGGAAGAAGGGGAGATTTTGGACATGGAGGTGGAGAAGAAGAGATCCTGAATATGAGGAGAGGAAAGGAAGGTAAGGAAAGGAGAGATGCTGAATAAGGGAAGGGGAGTTGCTGGTTGCTAATAACACTGAGATAGATGATGCATTACCCACTGTGGTAAAATATAAGGTGAGACATAATAGGAGACCAAGCATTGTTACTCATCTGTAACAGATGATCTGCGGGAACAGCAGGAATCAGTCTTCACATTTGGGAATAGTCAGTACAGATGGAGCCTACGCAGGAACACGCCCTAGCATCTAATTGGAAAGCTTTTGGGAGCACTCCACTGCGCCTGTGCGTCTGCCTTCATACATCCTCTCCTCAGTTGAGTTTATAGCTGAGAGACAGAGGAAAAAAGTATATCCTACAACTCCTAGGGGAGGAGGGTGGGTTGTGAAGACTGATTCCTGTGTTTCCCAGAGATCACCAGTCACAGGTGAGTAACAAAGCTATCTCCAGGAACAAGAAGGAAAGCAGTCTTCACATATACGACTCACTTGCTCCCAGGCACCAGACTAAACAGACAACCACGAGGCTTGAGGATGAAGCCAGAGGGTATATACAGTAGTCCCATCAGACTCTATCACAGCTTGCAAGAGCATGGCTAGAGGAGTCTGGTGTTAGAAGAGTCCGGGATGAAGGACAGGAGTTGAGATTAAGTCCCAAAGAGATGCTGAAGGACTGTCTGGTGCCTGGCCAAAGACAGCATCCCAACAGGAGTACCTGTCTAGGCAGTAGAGAGCAGCAAATGTGTGAATTGAGGACCAGGTAGCTCCTTGACAGATCTCTTTGATAGAGACAGAACAAAGATTGGCAAAAGAGGTTGCTATGGCCTGCACATTGTGTGCAGTGACATGACCGTCAAGGGAGAGCCCTGCTTGAGTATAAGCAAAAGAAATGTAGTCTGCAATCCAGTTGGATAGGGTGAGTTTCAACATTGGACATCCAAGGTGACTTGGATCAAGGAGACAAATAATTGAGAGGATTTCCTGAAATTCTTGGTTCTGTCCAAGCAGAAAGCCAAAGTGTGTTTGCAATCTAGCATGTGTAGTGCTGCTTCAGCTCTGGAGGCATGGGGTCTGGGAAAGAAGACTGGGAACATCACAGACTGATTAATATGAAAAGCTGACACCACCTTCAGAAGGAAGGTGAACCATTGTCCGGAGAACCATTTTGTCATGGTGGAAGCGAGTGTACGGAGGATCCGACACTAAAGTCTGCAGCTCACTGATACGGCGAGCTGAGGTGAAGACAATGAGGAAGATGACCTTCCAGGAGAGGAATTTCAAGAAGTGGCAGCTAAAGGCTCAAAAAGAGCTTTAGAAGCTATGCTAGGACCACAGTGAGATCCCATGCCACCGGTGGAGGTCAGATGGGTGGATTGGACAGCAGAAGACCCTACATGAAGCGCTGCACCAAGGGGTGCAAGGAAATGGGTAGCCTGTCCACTGGCCTATGGTAGGCTGCGATGGCACTACGATGAACCCGGACAGAGTTAGTCTTAAGCCCAGCAGTGGATAAGTGGAGGAGATACTGAAAGAAAATCCACTCGGCAGGCAGAAGGGTCAATATGTTTTGGGGTACACCAGAGTGTGAACCACCGCCACTTGAAGACATAAGAACATCGCACAGGAGGGTTTCTTTCAATTGAAGGCAAGCTCTGAGGGGACATAGGATGAGAGTGAAAGGGGATAGACTCAAGAGTAATATGCGGAAATATTTCTTTGTGGAAAGAGTGGCAGATGCGTGGAATAGTCTCCCAGTGGAGGTGGTGGACATGAGGACAGTATCTGAATTCAAAAAAGCATAGGACAAATACAGAAGATCTCTAAAGGTAAAAAGGGGACTATTGTAGTTGATATGGAAGGGCAGACTAGATAGGCCATGTGGTCTTTTTCTGCCATCATGTTTCTATGTTTGGTAGACAGCTTGCGTGATGCAAGTAAAATGTCCTTGACCTGTTGAGGAAGGTTGAGGTCATCAAAAATTATGTTTTCAGCAGCCAAGCCATGAGACAGAGGGCCCATAGATTGGAATGGAGGAGCGGCCCATGTTCCTAAGAGAGGAGGTTTGGCGTGTGCCTCAAGCTGAGGGGTGGAGTCTGTCGTATACTAAGCAGTAGAGGAAACCATGGGTAGTGGGGCCAGTAAAGGGCTATTAGAATCATGGAGCCCCTATCGGCCTGCAACTTGAACAGGGTTTTGGGGTTTGGGGGGGGATGCATAAAGCAGATCCCTGCCCCAATAGAGAAGGAAGGCATCCATTGTCTGACTGCAAAGGGAGGAAGCCTTAAGCAGAACAGCAACAATCATGCATTCTCCTGTGTGGTGTACAGATCTATTCTGGGGGTCCCCCACAGATGGAGGTTCCAGGAGGCTGTCTCCTGATTAAGAGTCCACTTGTGTGGACATAGGATGTGGCTGAGCCTGTCCACCAGGAGGTTGAGTTTGCCGGGAGATACACCACCCTGAGATGGATGCAGTGTGCAATGGAAAAGAACGAGAGGTGAAGGGCTTCTTGGCAGAGGGGATAAGAGCCTGTTCCCCCCTGCTTGTTCACAAAAAACATGGCTACCTGGTTGTCTGTCTGAAAAAAAATTAGTTTGCCCTAAAGTTGGAGTTGAAAAACACAAAGGGCATTCATAAGAGCACGAAACTCAAGGAGACTGATCTGCATTTGAGATTCTTGTTGTGTCCACTGCCCTTGTATAGTGAAACTGTCCAGATGTGCATCCCATCTGAATTTGGAAGCATCCGTCATTAGGGTGCACTGAGGTGGAGGCATCTGAAAAGGTGACCCTTTGAGTAGGTTTTGAGGGGTGCACCACCACTGAAGGGAGTTGAACCAGAGGAGGTGTGATGCAAATCTTGTTGGAGAGACACCCAGTTGCTTGGGCCCATTGAGATGACAGTATCCATTGTGCCTGTTGCATGTGTAGCCAGGTATATGGGACAACATGGACCATGAAGGCCATGTGACCCAGAAGGCACAGCATCTGTTGAGCAGTGACCACTGTACTGCTTCTTATAGTGTGGGCCAGCTGGATAAGACAGACAGAGCGATCCTGTGGGAGGAAAGCTCGAGCCTGATGAGTGTCTAAAAGTGCTCCAATGAATTCAAGCTGCTGGGATGGCACCAGGTGGGATTTGGAGAAGTTTAGAATAAAACCCAGAATTTGGAGCACTATAATGGTGCAATGAACAGCTAGTTTTACTTCTTCTGGGGATTCTCCCCTTATTAGCCAATTGTCTAAGTAGGAGAAGACAAAGATCCCCAAAGTACGAAGGTAACCTTAGACCACCGCCATGCACTTTGTGAATACTCGGGGTGCAGATGCTAGCCCAAAGGGAAGCACCTGCTATTGGTAATGGGTTTGCTGAACCCGGAACCGCAGATAATGTCTGTGTAGAGGGTGGATCAGCAAATGAGTGTATGCCTCTTTGAGGTCTAGAGAACATAGCCCATCATTTCTCTGAAGGTAAGGCAGTAGTGTTCCGAGGGAAATCATCTTGAATTTTCCTCAAACAAGGTACTGGTTGAGATCTTGAAGACCTAGAATGGGTCTGTACCCTCCTGTCTTCTTGGAAATGAGGAAGTAAGGTGAGTAGAAGCCCTGTCCTCATGGGCAGGAGGAACTATCTTGACCACACCCAGAGTTAACAGGGTGGTCACTCCTACTAAAAGGAGATTGGCCTGTAAGGGGTTAGTCAGATAATCCCTCATGAAGGTGGTGGGGAGAAAGCTGTGGAAATGCAGCAGATAACTCCTTTGGACGATGCTGAGAATCCATTGTTCTGATGTGATGCCACCTGTGGGCATAAAACAACAAAGTCTGCCTGCTATGTGAAGGGGCCGGGAACCCTGCAGAGGCAGAGTGGCTAGGCTCTCTAGAAAGGAGTAAAAACCAGGTGCTGACTGTGTTGAAGCAGCTGGCTGTGTCTTAGTTGCCCTAACCTTGTTAGCCTGACGAGAGCCTTGTTGCCACTGATATTGCTGCTGGGATTGGTAACCAGCTTGAGATGGATAAGAAGGGTAATAATTCTTCTTTTGAGAAAAGAAAGACTTCTTGGCATTGGCCTTCTTTCTGGAGGGGTCAGAAGTATTTCTGGAGAGCCTCTTGAGGGTGAGATCATCCACCTCAAGCTCCCCAGCTTTCTCTCTCCAACCCTTTCCAAAGAGGTTTTCTCCAGAGCAGGGAATATATCCTGAACTCATTGCTTGAGGTCCGATGCCTGGAGCCAGGCCATCCTGTGAGCACAAATGCATTGCTGAGGCTCTGCTGGAAGACTCAAAGGCATCGACAGATGACCTTGTAAGGAACTTGGATGAATTCTGATTTTGCTTGACTAAGGCCAGGAATATATCTCGTTTGTCATCAGGAAGGAGAGGAGCAAAATTCTCAAAATCTCTGGAGATATCTTTGAGATACATGCCCCTGTAAAGCATGTTCAAAGTGATCCTGGACATGAGCATGCATGCTTGAAAACAGCAACGCCCAAAAGCATCGAGAGCTCTAGCATCTTTGCCTGGAAGCATGGAGGAATGAGTCTTCGAACTCTTGATGCAGCGCATGGCCGATTCCACTACCATGGAATGGTGTGTTAACTGAGGCTTTTGAAAACCAGGAGATAGCAGAAATCAATACATGGTATTGAGCCATTTGCTGATAGGCAAAACTGTTAATGGGGCCTCCCACATACATAGTATTAAATCCTCTAGGATTCGATGCAACGGTAACGTGGCTGCCTCCTTGGGTGCTGAAGGGTATTAGACGATTTCCCAATTCCTCTGCCCTCGGTTCCATCTCCAATGACAAAGTTATCTGGAGACCTGCAGCCATGTTCTTAATGACGTCCTAAAAGGACATGCCCTCTGGCGGAGATCGACATCACTCATGCGGAGAGGAATGGTCAGAAGGAATATCCCAGGTGGTCGTGGAATCCTCTGATGTGCCCTCTGAATTGGAAGAGAAAAAGTCTGATTCCGAAAGAAAATCAAAGTATCACCAATCCCATACCAATGACAATGCCGAAGCCCGATGTCCATGCCGATGCTCATGCAAAGCTGTATTTGTACCAGGAACCGAACAGACTATGCCGGTCAGCTCCAACGGTGGCATCAGAGGGAGAGGATCCCCCAAAATAGGCTTGAGGGGTGGCATGAGACCAGGAAGTACCAGCCTCAAGGTGAGAACCAGTGCCTGTGTCGCTGGAGCTGTCGATACCATTGGTACCGAGGCTGCCAGGAGTGCTGCCAAGCTCCACCTGATAGCAAGGATACACTGATGGAGGAAGGAGACCGATGCTTGGGTGGAATCACATACGGGGCTTTGAGTCACCATCCCCGAGCATGGTACCAGTAGCTCTCCAGAGTTCAAAGCTTTGGGAGCGTCCTGGAGCCCCTGTGGTGATTTGGAGGGTTGGTCCTTCCACTGGGGCTGTTTGGCAGGCTGGTCAGCATTGGATGCACCTTTCAGTGAATCTCGATGTAGGGACTGACTTACCTCAATGATTGGTATCGAACTTCGATGCCGATGCTTTAGTTTTAAACTTATGTTTGGACTTTGAAGAGACCCGAGAACCAAGAGAGGAGGCCGACGTCCTCAATGATACAGAAGCAATGGAAATAGAGTCCTGTTCTTTAGGTCTTGTTTAGTCATTTGTTGGCACAAAAGACATTCCTTGGGTAAATGGTCTGGGCCCAAACATTTTAAACACCAGTCATGTTATCAGTGACCGAGATAGTACCAGAGCATTTGGTACATTTCTTAAACCTACTGGAGTGTTTTTCCATCATGAGAAGAAAAATAGGCCAAGGTCTAAATTGGCGGTGAAACCAAAAATTAGAAAAGAAAAAAAGAAAAGAAAAATAAAACTTAGAAATAGAAAATGATGGGGCTGGTATCAGGTAAGGCAGAGCACAGATAAAAAAAACAAAAACAAAAAAGAACGCCTTTTGGCAGTGACAGGAAAAAAACAACCTGCTGGATCTGCAGAAAACGAAGAGCTGAGGAGAGGATGTGGGAAGGGGAAGGCAGACGCGTAGGCACAGTGAAGTGCTCTCAAAAGCTTTCCAATTGGACACTGGGGAGCGTTCCCAAGCGGGCTCCATATGTACCGATACCCATACGTGAAAACTGCATTTCTGCTTGTTCCTGGAGATTGTATGAAATATTTAGCTAAATTAGAATGACATTATTATTGGAACTTGTTGAACCAAGTACTGGTTAGCGTCACTGCTACTTCATAATGTCTATTGGAAAGGCATGAGCTAAATACTAATAATATAAATAACAAAAAATAAAATAATATTTCCTGGGATAAAGTCATTTGGTATTACTTTGATGTTTAGCATAATCATGGACATAGCAGCAGCATGCCTGAAAATATTTCAGCACAATAAAGTCTGCCTGTAAAAGGATTTATTTAAATTAGACAGTTTTCCTCTTCTCCCTTTTGAATAATGTTTTCTGTATATTCAGAAGGGTGAAGAAAAAAGCAATGCAAAATGCAATGTGTGCCTTCGAGTCAGTCCTGACTCCTGGCGACCCAGACGCTCCTGGGTTTTCTTGGCAGTGTCACCGGAAGTAGATTGCCAGGCCTTTCTTCTGAGGCAATGGAGGGTTAAGTGACTTGCCCAAGGCCACAAGGAGTGCTAGTGGGAATCGAACCCTGGTTGCTTGGTTACCAAGCCAGTGTTCTAACCACTAGGTTACTCCTCCACGAAAAAGCAACTAATAAAAAAATGAAATTTGTGGTGGAGAAGCAGCTGCTGAGGGCAGAAAAATAAAGGGAAAACTGCCTTTTTTTCCTTTCACCCAAAGAACTGCAGGCTCTGAAAGGGTTAACTCAGATACGAAAGAGAAAAGTTTCTCAAAGAGAACTGCAGACCAAAACACACCCCCTGTTCCCATGGAGATAGAGGGAGGAGAAGGGAGTGGTTTGGGGGCGGAGTCAGAAGGGATAGGACAGCCCCAAACATTTAGGAAGAAAAACTGCACTCATACAGCAGATTTTCCTGACGGAGGACAGGCTCAGAGCAAGCACCAAGGCAAGCACAGACACAGACACGAGGAGGAGAGAAGGGACTTTCCTCGGGAGGAGAGAAAGAGAGAGAAAATTCAGACACAGAGGACACAAGGGTTCCAGGAAGGAAGGACAAGAAGTCCAGGGGAATCCCTTGCACAGAAGCCGGTGAGAGCCAGGAGTAAAAGGCTGACAAGGCTTGTGGAAACCTCGGGAGAAGAGTCCTCAGAGGAGGAAATATTCTCAAAAGGGTCTTGGCTCAACTCTCTACCCAGTAAGGACGTTGTCAGCAGGAAACCCAGCACTACTAAGGTGAGCCCTTTACATCGGTTAAAAGGCTTATTAGAGGAAAGGGGTTTTCCCGGCCCTTCCCCCGCTAGCTCTCTCACGGTTAAGAGTGCCTGGGGAAAACTACTGAAGGCTCTGCAGACTGGGGAGGCTTCCCAAGAGCATACCCAGGAAAACAATGACCCAGTAGAATCAAGTGTGGAGGAAATGGAGGTAGGAGTCTCTGGAGAGTCAGATAGCATTTCAGATATGGAAATAAGCTGTGCTATGTGTGCAAGAGAAACATAAGAGGCCCAAAGAGGGTTTGAGTGAAGAAAAAAACCCCGCTGGGTGAAGTTAATGTATATTTCTGAGTTACCATGTATTAGGTAAAAGAACTGAGGAAGTTCCTTTTACCAGGACTTTTTAAGCCAGTACTTTTAGCCATGCTTTTTAAAAGTAGCTGTTTCATTTAATGCTGCTTGGGCCAGAGCTAGGCTGAAAGTTTGTATTACAACTGAGAAGGAATTACACTACATGTGAAAGCAGTTGATTGATTCAGGAACTGTGCTACACCTGCTGTGGAACAACGGAGGGTGGCACAGCGCCTCCTGAAGACCAAGTACAGAATATCATTGAAAGTAAAGTTTTACTTGAATGTCAGTTTAAAGGCTACAGCAAGCCAGGGACTGTATAAATGGCTTGAGTATTGTTATGTTTGGAGAAGTATCCTGAGTTTTGTTTTCCCTTATCTTCAATCAATTCATGTTAAAGAATTGACTTGGTTTTGGAATTCCTGATTTCTGAGAATAAAAGAAATTTTCCTGCGACCTTGCACTTGGCTATAATCCTTTCGGGGACACAACTACATGAGTTTAGGCAAGTTTTAACAAAGGTCAATCGTCACAACTCCTGCAGCCCTAGGCAACCGCCTGGCCACAAGGGGGCGTGACGACAAATTACAGAATGAACCAAAAAAAGGATTATAGAACAAGATGTTGGGAGTCAACCCTCCATTGCTCAGAAAAATCCAAGTTATCAATGTACCTGTTTAATGTATGTTTACCAAGTTTAAGTTACAATGTAAACTGCTTTGACTGAAATGATAAAGCGGTATAAAAAAAACTGTAAAATAAATAATAAACGCCAGCAGTCAGAGTTAATTCAATGTGTTCTATTCAATTAATGCTCATTTAATCACTATTTTAGCAAGAATATAAAAATTAGTCAATACACGAAATCTGAAAAATGTATATAGTAACTTAAAAATGCATACACTAAGCAATCCATGTGCAGTAAAAGTTTACAAGAATTTAAGCCAGGAATTGAAGGATTGGTATGATTCAAAAATGAGTCTTAAATGAACTAAATCAATTTCATTTCTTCCCATATAAAAAGCTTCATAAAATTACCTCATGCGTAACAGCACAAGGGGTACAATTAGGAGCATACTTGTATTCAGAAGTGGAATTTAAGTGAAGCATGTGCAGAGTTGTGATTTACATATGTATTTCTTAAAATATGTGCATGCTTTATATTCTAACATTTATGCCTGCTCCTAGGCAGACAAATGGCTGCAGCTTCAATCCAGCTGCTATTTTTGCAGGATTTGTGCTAGTATTTTAAGAAAAATACGTAAGTGCCTACATGGTCTTCACGCATAAGCTACTCATTATAAAATTAGTTATTATAAAGATACCATGTTGAAAATATAATGTTGTATCATAGGTTTGTATGCGCAAAAACGGTGTTAAAAGCAGCAAGGACAGCTTATGCTCCTAGCTGGATAGCCACTCTCCCCCGTCAATGGTACTCATGGGAAAGAATAGGTATGGTCTCTGACACAGAAGCAAAAGGAAAGAGCTTTCTGGAGATAGAACTAAAATATCTTTGGGCAGATATTAAGGATAGTCATAGGAACAAGGTTAGGAGGTAGTATGCAATACAATGTGTGTCTTGAAGGCAGTGCCGACTCCTAGCGACCCAGCAACTAATGGGGCTACCAAAACGATATGGGTCTGCATCAGGAATCTTAGGAATTGAAACTTAGAAATTTAAACATGTATAACTGTATCTTATTTAACAGTTTTTAAATACCGCTTTTCATATTATCAAAGCTGTTTACATTAAACTTCAAGAGTACATTGTACAGTGAACAATCAGATGAACCGTGTAACTATGTACAACAGAACTATGTAACAGAAGCAACTATACACAAGGGATTTCTTGGAGTGGGACATTATGTTCAGGTTCCAGGGCTAAAGCACTCCTGGAATAAAAGGGTCTTTCGTTTTTTCCAGAAGTCTGCCTATATTAGGGATTGAGCTCCATAATGTGGGTCCGTATATTGAAAAAGCTCTCTGGCATGTTGCTTGGGTATTCTGCTTGTGGGTTGGAATGAGGAATGAGGCTAAAGAGACAGTCTGTAGTCTGGTTATGCGTAGTCCTGTAGGTGAGCATAATTGTTTATTTATTTAGTTGTGCTTATATACTGCTTTTCATCAGGTCAAAGCGGTTTACAGATATATGCTAACAGGCACTTTTTTTTTTACTCCCTTGTCCCTGAAGGGCTCACAATCTCACAAGTGACTTGTATTTAATGTGGGCCTGTATGGGGAGCCAGTGTAGGTCCTTCAGAACAGGGGATGTGTTTTTGTGTCTTGGGGATCCTATTATCAGACATGCTGCAGCATTTTGTATTAGTTGCAGAGGTAGTAGGGTCTGCTTTGGTAAGCCTTGGAGGATGGAGTTTCAATAATCTAGCTGTGGGTTGATGATGGCCTAGCAGACTGTGCGGAAGTAATTCAGGTCTAGGAGTGGTGTGAGGTTATAGAGGCTTTTTAATTTGTAATATGCTGAGGATGTTACTCTTTTTATATGTGGTCTCATGTTTAGTTGTTGGTCTAAGGTATTTGATTTCCTATTTAACTGGGATGGTGTTATTATTTATTATAATAATTTTTGGGATGGAGAATGGGGATCAAGGGTTATGATCATCTCTGTTTTTTGTTTTGTTTTTTTAACAGTTGATGGAGAGGTTGTTCTTGTGTAAGGAATCGGACCCGAGCTGGGACAATGCTTCTGTAAGCTAGGCCTGTGAGCCAGGCCTAGATACAGACCACAGGCCTGCCTGAGACCCTTGACCACTGTTAGGCCAATAGAAGAATCAGGGGAAAAGAATGAATTGCTGACAGCTTGAGAAAATCCTGAGAGTGAAATGAAAGGTCACTAATCCAGTATGCTTTGCTAAAGAAACCAGATAACACAAAATGAAACAAGAAAAAGATATGAAGGGGAACCAGGGAGTAAGATCTGACTAGGCACTGGCCTTGGGAAGGTGGCATGATGTCTTCATGCTAACTTGAACCTTGGTGTAAGGAGCTGTGGCCAGGCCAAAAGATAGGGTCCAGAACTGTAAATGGTGGCCCAGGATGCTATGGACTTCGAGGTAATCCTATTCAAGTAATAAAGAGAATCAGCCACATACGCAGTACCAGACTCCAACCTCATAGCCTTCAGCAGTCTGAAAGCAAATAGAATGCCAGGAATCACCCTATTTTATCAAAGTCTCACTTTTGAAATTTAAATGCTATGATGATTTTATGCTTTATCTTTTGTTTTATTTGTACTCCACTGAAGGTTTATAAAAAGAAATTTTAAATATATAGAAAAATATTACAGTGGTCTACTACACTGATTCAACACCGAGTACTGGAAGGCCAGAATGAACGTAAAAGTGAGAAATATGGAATGTTCAAAGTCTTGGAGGAAACACAGGCATCCATGTGGCTGGGTTTATCTGCCAGGCTACAATGGTAGACTT
Source organism: Ichthyophis bannanicus (assembly GCA_033557465.1). Taxonomy (NCBI): domain Eukaryota; kingdom Metazoa; phylum Chordata; class Amphibia; order Gymnophiona; family Ichthyophiidae; genus Ichthyophis; species Ichthyophis bannanicus. The sequence continues at coordinate 1,398,730,009 of CM066032.1, read as the reverse complement.
GATATGCAGCTGGGTCTGGCACATGGGGCTATCTTAACTAAACGTTCTTGCGCAGGGGTTTGTGATAAGGAAGCTTATCATAGTTCAGGAAGGAGCTATAATAGAGGTGAATTGGCTCTGAACAAGCAACCTGTCTTTGCTGGTAGAAATAATAAAACAGAATGTTTTCATAAAAGACTACCAGTCCCAGAATGCACCAGGTTTCAAACAGCCACTAGAAGAGCTGAAGTGGGGAAACATGTGTTCAATCAGGAGAACTATGAGGTAATCCCCAATCCCTCATCTCCAAGAGCAAGGCTTGATTCAGCACAGCTGAGCTGTGCTAGGGTGGAGTATCCCTCTAAACAAGTTAAAAGTAAACCCTATTCTACACAGCGGCAGGAACAGAAGCAGACGGAGTTGGAGGTTTCTTTCTTTATTTTTTTATTTACATTCTCTTATATACCGCGCTATTCTGCATCAGTGCGGTTTACATTGAACAAACTGAAATTACATTGAACAGGGTATTATAACTTGGAGATAACTATTTTACAGGGAACATGGTTCTTTGGAGGGTTAAGTGGCTTGCCCAAGACCACAAGGAGCACCTGTGGGAATAGAAACCCCAGTCCTTCCGGCCCAAGGTTGCTGTCCTCTAGTGGGATTTGAACCCCCGACCTTCCGGCCTGAAGTACCTTGCCCAAACCACTGGGCTACTCCTCCACTCCAGTTGATGAGGAAGCCAGAGCTCAAGGACAGAGAGAGCAAGAAGCAGCGTGGAAGAAAGAAGAGACAAGCATCTTGGAGGTCTAAAGGAGTCCATAGCAGTACGTGTGCTGGGAGTCATTCCAGAGGCAAGCATACTCCATTGGACTGGGGAAAGCCAGAGGAGTGGGGTTACAGAGCCAGGAATCCCTGGACGGCACCTGTGAGGGAGACGGCTGCATTTGGAAGGGGTCCTAAGACCAGTGCAAGAAGGTATGTGAAGAGAGACCCAGTGTCCAAGGATCTTGATTGGAAGGCTGGACATAAAAACTGGACTACATACTGGCCAAGAGTTCTGGAGAGGAACCCTAACAGCAATGGAAGTTCAGGTATGAACACTGATCTATGCCCTAGCTCTTCACTTGGAAGACAGCAGGGAAACAAGTATTGTCCTGAGAGTGCTCCATTAAGAAATTCCCCTGAACCAGTCCATGATATTGATTCTATGATAGTTGAAGAAGAAGGAGATATTTTAAATGATCAGAGTGAATACATGGATTGCTCTCTATCTAGGCTTCTGTGGTAATATACTTTCACAAATACACCAACCATCAAAAAGAAATATATCCTGTTCTTTTATCTACCCAGAATAGTTTACAAGAAAGCTTTTGGGTAAGATTTGAGCCACGTATAGAAAGTAAACCAGCCAAGAGGTTTGCAGCTGGTTAATTGTTAGCAGTTAAGCCTTGCATAATTGCACGTGGGCTCTGAAAAGGACACTTCTGGGGGTGTGTGGAAATACAAGAAGTTATCCTTGAAAAAGAACAGTTTTTGATTACTTTTTGGGTTTTGGTTTTGTTTTTGGAGCACTGCTAAAAGGTATTAGCAGGAGCCCACAGAAAGGCCTTTCTGTTCCCATCAAGGTCTTTATTGTTTGATTTGATTGCTTAAGAAGTTCAGTTGTTGTTCCTGATTTGTTTTCCTAAGTATAATACTGAAAGCAAGTATCCTTTTGTGCTACCAAGTATATCTGTGTGGGAGAAATAACCCCATAAATAAAATATATTTTCTTTACTTAACACTCGAGCAAGCACAACTCACTTATTTGTGAACGGCTGATTCTGGTATGAATGGACTACATTTCCCACAATCCTTTGCAAGTCATACTAATATTTGCCTTTGCCAAGACTGTGGACATTCTCACCCAGCGCCCCCGTTTACAGGTTCTAAACCCAATTCTCGTGATATATGCAGCCAGACAGATTTTCAGGATAGCCACAATGAATGTGCATATGAGAGAGATTTGCATACACTGCCTTTGTTGTATGCAAATTTCTCTCATACATATTCATTGTATCTATCCTGAAAATCTGACTGCCTAGGTGTGTTCCTGAAAACTGGGGTGAGAACCTCTGTTCAAGAGGAAACAAAAATGCTCATGCAGCATATTGTGTCTGACAGGCTAGACAGAAGAATTAAGAGACCAGATGCATGGGCAACGATCATGCAATTTGTCAGTCTCCAAACAATCTGCACCAGGAACCAACCAGGGTCCTCTAGAATTACAAGCCAGGTCTACTCGTCTGTGTAAAGCTCTCTTCCAACAGTCTGGTGCTTCCCCTAGTTAGCTCAGGAACAAGTAATCAGACATCAGAGACTTTCTGTGGGAGGGAAGAAAAATCTACAATTGGCCGGGAATTGGGAGAGTAAGTGAGGATTGAGGATGGAAGGGAGAAATTTTGAGTTGATAAAAAAGGAATAAAGAAAGAAATGGAGGAAAGAGCAAAAGGGGAAAGATCAGTATGTTAAAGCAGATGTAGACTGAGAATGGAAAAAACTAGAAGAGAGAAGAAAAGACAAAATGGACAGTAGACTGGAGTACTTTCCTTTCCTACTTGGTTGCTCAGGGTGAGCCACTACACATTCAACAAACAAAAGGTTCTTCTCCTCCCCAATCCCTCTGTAAGGTAGTCCCTTTGGAGTGTGGCCATCCACCTCTTATTTGTCTTTCTCAGGAGGCAGGGTTTTCCCTGCTATCTACCACTGGTGCACTTATATGCAAATGAGGGTAAGTAGTGCTCCAGCCACAAGTCGCCATTCACCCAATAGGTGGCTCTATGGAGTCCACCTAGCTTATGTTTATCAATAGACCATTGCTGTCACAAATTCTGAGCCTAACACAGGGGTTTAATTTGCCAGCCCTCCACCACCCTCATAGCTTCCTTTCCAGCTACATCCACCTGCCAGTGGGTTCTGCTCGGTGGGTCTTAAGAAGCCTCCCTCTAGGTCTCCATTTCTTCTTCCTCTGGTGGTACTACAGGGGCATCTACAATGTCAATGTCCATATCCCAGGTGGTGTCCTTACACCCTAGTTCGGTCTCTTGTTGGGTTTCCTCTAGGTCTACTTCCATTTTGGAAGTAGCACTATCTAATTCCAGGGAAGGGTCCCATTCTTCAGCAAGTGCCCCCGGAAAAGGTTGTGGGAGAGGTTTCTAGTCCCGAGGATTCTACCTGGAAGTCAGCCAGAAAGTCTCTTTGGGCTATCGTTCCCTGATTCAGGGCCTATGTTGTCTATCCGGCTCCATAACATAAACTGTAATTTTACTAACTAGTTTCTGTTTTATGTATATTCTTCCCTATACCTCCCCACTACCTTTCCTTGCTTCTACCTACAACTGTATACCCTGTGTTGTAACCACTTTGATTGAAGGATAAGGTGGTATATATAAAACTGGTTAATTAATTCATTAATTAATTAAATAAATAAATAAAATAAAATAAATATTCCCCACCACCCCAGTCCTGTGATAGGACATACATCCTGTCACACTATTATTGCTGGCTACTTAGATTAAAGAATACAGTTAGGCAGGGGAATGATGGATACTGGAGGAACTAAGTAGGAATCTTGTTCCTCCGTCTATACAAAATGAAGAACAAAGGAGGGTGACAGAAAAAGACTGGCCTGAATGAGAATTGTTGCAGGCTGCTGAAATATAACTTTGTGTGGACAGAATAACTGGGCCGACTAGCTGGGCTAACTACGTTTTTGCTAGCATCATCTACCCTGTTACTATATCCGCAACTGTATACTTAATTACTGTCTATAGCACAAATCCGATCTTTAGCCAAATGATGGAAAAACATGCCTACAATCTTCTCGTGAATCCCGATTTCATTATGAGATGGTTTTCACTCTATGCTCCACACATGTCTTGAGGCTGCCTTGTTAGTCCATTTGCCTATAGAAATAATGGTCAACAAACAGGTTGTAGGCAATACTTTCTAACTGGAATAAATCTATATAGCTGTGACAAACAAACAATAGATATCATAAATACCTGCAGAAAACATAGTGGCAAACATGCTTTTTCCAAGTCTGCAAGCTCCAGGAGGCTTTTTCCTTCTGCCAGAATCCCCCCGAAATCTGCTGCTGGTTAGTAGGTGAGCACATTTTGTTTTTTATTTTTATTTATTTTATTTGGCAATGATTATATACCGCTTTTCACTGGGCCAAAGCTGTGTACATTCAGGTATGGTATATATTTCCCTTGTTCCCAAAGGGACCTGAGGCAACGGAGGGCTAAATGGCTTGCCCAAGGCCCCACGGAGCGGCTGTATTTTTTGTTATGTCCAAATATATTTGCATCAAAATATGCACTAATGTGAAATTGCACCACCAGAAGCCTACTAAGATATGCTCTGAGGCCATATTAACCTTTTTCCTGGCACTACCACAAAAACGCTATTAATTTCTTAACACTGTTCTTTTTCTTACTACATGTAATGACTGCAAGACGTAAGTATAGTGTCAATAGATTCAGAGTTTGTCTTTGTAGTTTTTTTATCTACGTTCCTATACAGGAACATTGCCAAGAAATTGTACGTTCATCCCATTCAAGAGAACATCCTACTAGAACGCAAAAATAACAGATAAATCAAGCAGATACTAGTGACTAATGCTACAGTATGCATGTCTGTCACTTGTGGTAGTCCACAAAGCAAGTTTTGCCCTTATCGGAGTGAAGCCGGACCTTGCAAACCCTGCACATGACCGTAGTGTTCTTCGAACACATGCAACAGCGCCCCTGTGTGCAGCTGATGCATTCATGAAGTAACTCCTGTGCCTGCCGGACATCTTTTGGCAAGTTGGCTACGTGATTTGAGCTGATTGAACGTTCTTGAATGGAAGTGCCCTTCAAGAGACACAAGGTGATGTCACGTCTGAATGTCAGATGATCCATGTCACTTCTATGAAGGTGACAGTGTATTTTCCAAGCAGCCATGACAGATACATTGAGGACGTTTGTGAATAGTGGCCACCGCCATTTCTTTCAACGCACAGATGGCCTGTAGCTTGCTAAGAGCCTGTTCATGAGATCCACTCCACCCATTCCTTCATTATAGTGCTTCACCACATAGGGTTGAGACACAGCAACATCAGATGTACCCTTGACTCGGCGACATGCGGTTTGAAGTGGGTCATGTGTGAGATTGTTGCTGGCAATGCAGACAACAGAATTGTCATGTCACTTTTCTACAGAGACTGACCCATCACATTGATAATCATAGTCTCCTCGTTGGCCACTCTTCTTTATGTTCTTTGTACTTCGATGTTCTTTGTGTGCTCCGCCAGTTCTCAGTTCCCGAATGGTTCCTGTAGCTGCAACATTTCTCTCTGTGAGTGACCTGATCAGTGTGTAACTTGTAAAAAAATTATCGAAGAACATGTGGTGACGAATTGCATCTGAATGCTTTTCAATAACATCAACCATATGGTTTATGACCCTGAAGCCCAGAGGTTCCATTGAATGCGTAGAACTTTCTAATCCGGTGTACAGCTTGTGATAAGGAAGCTTATCAAAGCTCAGGGAGTAATGACAAAAGAGGAGAATTTACTCTGATTAAGGGACCTGTGCTGGCAGGTTATAGAAATAAGACAGCTTGTTTCCCTAAAAGACTGCATGTTCCAGAATGCACCAGTATGCAGAAAGCCCCTAAGGGAGCTAGAGTGGAAAAGCAGGAGTCTAATCAGAGAAAGCATTATGTCATCCCTAATCAAACAGCCTCTAGGAGAGAGCTTAATCCACAACACCTGAAGAATGCAAGGGAGGAGTTGCAATCTAAGCCCTTTAAAACTAGAGGAGAATCTTCAGGAAGGCAAAAAGGGGCAGAGAACCAGACAGAGTCCAGGAAGAAGGAACAGAAGGAACAACCTGAACCTGAAGGAACAAGGACAAGGAAGCAGATGGTCCAAGAGAGGAGCTCAGAGAAGTACGTATGCCTGGAGAGATTCCTGGGGGAAACAACCTTCAGAGGACTGGAGAAAGCCAGAGGTCTGGAGATCCACAGCCAGGGACCCTCAAGCAGTACCTAGGAAGAGGTCTGTTGCAGCTAAGGAGAAAAGGAGCCCAAATACCTTTTGGAGGACGTCTGGAGAAAAGATCCTGAGGTCCAGAGATACCAACTGGAGGACAGGACACAGAAGTTCTATTGCATACTGGCCAGAATACCAGAAGAAGCAGCATGATGCTTGCCTGGATTCAGGTATGAACTGTGAACATTTCTCTAGTTTTGAGCAATGCAAACAGCAGGGAAACAGTTTCTCTCCATATAGAGGTCAGTTCATAAAACCCTCTGAGCCAAACAGTGAAAGTGAATCTATGCAATTTCAGGAGCAAGGTTTAATATCTGATGAAGAGAATGTTTATATGGACTGTTCTTTGAGTAGGTTGTTGTTTTAGGAAAACCCTAAAAATAAGAGTAAACATCAAAAGGAAACATTCTAAATACTGGCTTTCCATAAAGTTTTGTTGGAAAGAAAAAAGCTTTTGGGAAAGTTTGCACGTGTGTTGAAAACAAGCTACTGATTGCAGCTAATTGTCACCTGTTGGTAGAGCAGAGCACAGCACCAGCCGTGCACACGTGGGATTTAAAAGTTCTTTGCTGTGTGGAGAAAGAGAGCTATGTTTTTGTAAAAAGAAGTTTTCCTTTTTGGTTTTGTTTCACCTCAGCACTGCTAAGGAGTTGATTAGCAGTGGCTGTAAGAAAGCCTTTCTGTTCCATAAAGGACTTTGATACTTATTTACATAAACATTTTTCAGTTGCCTTGTTTATATTTCATAAACCCTGGAGAAGTTATCCTGGATGTGTTACCAAGTATATCTGTGTGTGGGATAATCACCCCATAAATAAACTCTAATTTTGCCTTACACTCGACCAACTACAAAGTTTCTTCATTTATTTAAAAGGCAAGCTTTGTATGAATGGACTTCAATAACCATAATCCTTTGCAAGACAGTTAATTTACATACTTGCCAAGATGATGGTACCTTCATAACAAGCACCCCCTTTTACAAGCTTAATGTTGTAAGGGTAGCTGTCGATGCCACACATACACCACCACTTAAAACCAAATCTAATCGGTCTTCCTCTTATAAACATTTTCATGCTGTGGTGGCCAAAGTACGGCGTCAGACTCGTCAATACTGAATTCATGGTGGAAAAACCCAAACTACACCAAATTTGCGTTGACGGCAGTAATAAGTGGAGCAACCTTAGCCGTCTTGTTGTCTGCTTTGAGTTCAGCATTGTTAGCCAAGTGAAAGCATTTTTTGATGGTCTGATATCTCTTGTTGCTCATGGCCTCATGGACAATAGGCACTCCTAGGTCTTGCTGACTGCTCCAGTAACCTGACTCCTGTGGCACAACGTGATAGCCAGACAACAACAGGATTCCCAGAAAGCGACAAATTTCATCCACTGTGACTTGAAACTGACTGTCATTCTTATCTAGGTTAGCGTAAAGGTTGCTTTGCGTTACAATTTCCGTCAGTATTTTGTCATCGAATATAAGGCTCCATATGGAAAATGGAGAAAGCGACAACAGAACAGGAAAACTATCAGGTAAATGACTTGGCACCAGCGATGAAATTACCTTAGTGAACTTTGTTGACTTTTTCCAATGAATTGCCTGTTTCTGCTTCAGATTCTTACACTTTTTTTGCTGGAAGGCTGCTTTCATCTTCACTACTAACACTCTCATCTTCGTCTGTCTCCTCTGCTATCACTTCCAGTTTGCCAGCAGTTTCAAAGGGGTCATCATTGTTCAAATTGTCAGGAACATCTTCGACATCACTGTCAGATGGAGAATCACCTGCAGACGGCAGCAACACAATGATGGTTGTCGGATGAGTTAAATGTTCCACAGTTGACATAGCATGAATTTTGCTACGTCTGGTGCCATAGAAGTTTCTTGTATCCATTGTTTATCAAAACTGAAGGAATTATCTGAAAACAATGCGCATTGGCAATTATTAGTCAACTTTTGGATAATCCTGGCAGTGTTCCTATATAGGAACATGAGACATATACATAAAATTTACCCCCCATCACAAATCAAATAAAATGTGAGTGCACCTGTGCAACACGACCGGGCACACCTCATACACAATGATCAGCATCAAAATGTAAAACCACCAAGTATCTCAAAATTATAACTGCTAAATTTGACTTACCCTCAAATTGTAAAAAATGTGAAAATTTAAGTGAAATTAAAACTGTTGTACAACTGAGACCATTTAATGTTTGCACCGCTGTTAAATATGATGTCACCACTTGTTCACATTCTGCAAAGAATATTTGTATTCGAAAATCGCGTACATAAAAAAATAGGTAACGTTTGTCATGTTCCCCATACAGGAACATTGCCGGGAAAAGGGTTGGTTTGCTGCTGTAGACAATGTTTAAATGAAGTGTAAGCTAAGCATACATTATGTGCAACACTACTTTAAAGAATTTGCAGAGGAATGTCACCTGCTGGGGATAAAATTACCATATTCAGTTACTCTCCTCTCATGCTGATTTAAATGTTCTGTTAAAAATAAATACAATTCAGTCTCCAGTTAGTTCTTTAAAATACACAAGGCAGCATTTTAGAAAAGACGTCTAGGAAGAAGCTGGAAAATCCAGGTCTAAACGTCCAAAATACCAGGGGAGTAGCAGCAGTGAAGGGAGGCACATGTAAGTGCCATCTGAAATTGTTCTGTCTCCGCCTGAAAGATGCACATCCCCACAGCCAGTTCAGGAGACAGGCACATGCATATAGCACTGCCAAATACATGCATGTTTGCAGCTCATTCTAGAATGTGAATGTCCTCAAAATGCACATTTGCAGACATGCCTGCTGAGGTATTTCAATCTGGGAGGTGTCTATGCTATGACACATGCATGCCTCAGCCTGCCATTAAAGAACTTCAGGTGCAGGGCACTAAAATGAAAACTCTGTTTCTAAAATATGCATGTTCCATTGACTCAGCGGAAACTACTGTGGTGGTAAGAGCACATTTCACTCTTCCTCTTGCAAGGGTTGCTGCCATGAAATGAGCACTTTTCAGCTACTTATTTGTAGTCAGCAGCCAGGGCCAGACGTGCATGTGACTTTCTGAGATCATACGGCGACATACTTCACAAGACCGCCCAGGCCAAACCTACACCACACCCTTTTGTGACATGAATGTGCTCACGCTGGGGACATGTACACACCTGGCTTTTTAAAATGGCTCTGGGGATCTCTTTATGATTTGGACAGCCACATGCCCATTTTCAGACATCCAAATCATGAATAGCGTTTCTGCAATGACCCCTATAGCTTCTCCCTAGCACTGTACTGTATGCAGGACCAGCTGAACCATTCAGGTGAGATTAGGCGGCCGCCTAGGGCAGCAGCCTCTGAGAGGTTAAAAAAAAAAAAAAAAAGCAGCTGCAGTCAAGGCAAAACAACTGCAACTGTAACAATAGATCCTGACAGCCAAACAAACTCAAAGGGCCATCAGCACATTATTTCACCTGCAGGAAGAATGGGTGCACACAGACACACAAAGCAAAGTGTGATGCCCAGTTATACGTTTTTACAGGATTATTGTGGGAGGGTGATGTTGGCATGGTTCTGATTATTGTGTTTAATTATCAAAATGGTCGGGTGAGGGGAGGTGAGGGCATAAGGCCCAAGGTTCGCCTAGCGCTCGCCCAGAGTATGTAGTTAATATATGTTGTAAACTGCCTGGTAGCCTTGAGAGGCAGGCTATAAATTGGCTAATTCAAAATAAATAAATAAGTAGATGAAAGCACACTACTCCCCTGCAGTCTCTTAGATTAAAGCTCTCTTTTCTAAATGTATTCTGCAGCGATGCTGGGACCCATATACAGTACCAATACTAAGTGCTCAATAAACGGACTACAGAAAGACACAAAAATGCAAACCCATTATGACTAACAAGTTAGCATAAAATGCTGTCATATTAGGTCAGAAGGCTACAAACAGATGAACTGTTCACCTTTCACTGCCGTCATAGTCTGTGTGCATGCAACATGATGGCTTCCCTAATGCCTGAGGCATTATGATCTAGCACTATTTTTGCAGCATCCTGGCAAAATTAAGTGCATATACCCCAAAATGGATATTTTATTACACAGGCAATAGAAAATAAAGTAAGATAAAAGTAGGATGCACTTATCAAGCGATAAAAGCTGTCTGCATGGATACCCAACAGCTTTCAGATAATGACTTTTCCTACTATGAGCTCAAGTCAGATCTGAACGGTTCAATTAGAGATAAAATAATCAACATATTTGTGTGCCAGGTCACTGAGCCATCCGGCCAAGCAAATCAAACCTCAGACAAAAAGACGTAGTACTTGCAGCTATACCGTAAGGGGAAAAAGATCCATCATGCAAAATCTTTACAACTAATCAGAAGTATGAACACAAGGCAGAAGCATCTTCATGCTGGTTAAACACTATGGGGGTCATTTTAGAAGCTCTATTTGTGAGATGGAAGTCTGAAAAAAGACATTTAGACGTGCAAATCAAAGAGACATCCCAGAATGCATTTTAGAAAGTTGGGTATGTAAACATGTCCCCGGCACAAGCATATCCATGTATCACGGAGATGTGGTCGAGGAGTGACCTATGCAGAACAAAGCAGATGCACGTCGCGGTGCATTTTAAGAACTGCACAAGCACATATGGCCCTGGTTGTTGAGGTGTCCATGCCTATACCTGCTCCTGATCATGAATAAGTTGCAAGAAAGTGCTCATTTCATGGCTGCAATGCTTCCAAGGGGAAGAGCAAAATGCACTTACACGGTCACAGTTCCTGTTTCATGGCCAAAGAAATCTGTATATAAATACAAACTTCAAAACCTGTTCCTGGCACACTGTCACACATCTGATAATCTGAAATGGCTGGTCGGGACATGCAAGTCTCATAACATAGTCGCCCCCTTCTGAAATACCCCAGCCGGCATGTCCAAGCACTCATTTCTGAGGTGATGCAATCTGGGAACATCCACATTTGTGAAATGCCTACACCTGTGCACGTACCGACCTTGCTATATGCGCAGGCCCATCACCAGAACTGGTTACTGGAACGTTCATTTTTCTGGGCAACAAGGGAGTGATTTCAAAAGGTACTTATACATGCCCCCCCCTTCACTGCTGCAAGATTTTTGGGCGTTGTGCTCTGGATGTTCCAGATTCTTCCTTGACATTCCTTCTAAAATCCTACTTCATTTAAATATCTCCACATTCCTTTAACACTCCAAGCTCCTCACACCCTTTAGGGGGTTATGTTTATACAGCCTGCATATATTACACTAAGGGGTATGTTTACTAAACTGCGGTAACGTTACATAATGCATGTTATGTAACGTTACTTAACGATCGTAGACGTTCCGCGGCGCAGTAAAACACCGCAGAAGATGGAGAGAGGGCGGAGAGAAGGGGTCATTGGGCAGGGAGAGGCTCCATTCAAACTAACGCGCTGATCTGAAGAGCTGAATCCTAATGCGACTGAAAACCTGCCGTTAAATGCACATTTGCAGGGGAGAGAAACCATTTTAGTGTCAGCAATGTACAGCATAGGCAGGGAAACCTACAAAAGGTGATAAGTGTGATACATGTGCACAGAACCAAAGGGCACATAAACATTGAAAATGACCTCAAACTGGAAAAAAAACATAGCCAAGCTGGCCAATAGTGATATTAATGGGAAACATCAAACACCCCCCCCCCCCCAGAAAGCTCCAAAAAAAAGATATTAATCGTGGAAGGGTCTATGCTCCGTCCCCATACAAAGTGAATGAGCCCACAGTGAAATAGCGCTGATCAGGGCTTCCCCTTGTTATTGGACAGGTGTCCTATGGCATGCACATGTCCCAACAACAGCAGGGTGGGCATGTCAGAACGGGCAACTGGACAGATGCTGGAAAAGGGGATACAGAGGGCCGCAGCCGGCACATGCTGTGGTGCAGCTGGGCCACAGTGCGGACTAGGGTGATGCCTAGGTGGCCCATACAAATGCTGAAACAGCAGAGCAGCCAGACAGCAACTGCTGAAGGCCCAACATGGGCACGACTGTGTTTCCCACAGTGTCACAGGGGATTGTACCCAGCAGCTACCCCCAAGGGCACGGAACATTGGCAGGCGGTGCTGGGGGAAAGCATGGACACTTATGCAGGCAACCCTACCCCAGAACCCGCACCATAGGCAGCCGCCTACCCGCACACTGGATGGCCTGAGACTGCGCTCCACCAGCAACACCAGCAGAAGGGCATGTCAGCATAGTGGCAGAGGGATACTGGTGGTGGAGGGGGCAGCGGCAGCTGCCCAGAGCAGACCGTGGCCTAGCCCTGTGTAGGTGGGTGCCATGCACTGCAACAGTGGAGGAGTGGAGGAGAGGCCTAGTGGTTGGGGCAAGGTACTTCAGGCTGGAAGGTCGGGGGTTCAAATCCCACTAGAGGACAGCAACCTTGGGCCGGAAGGACTGGGGTTTCTAGTCCCACATTTGCTCCTTGTGGTCTTGGGCAAGCCACTTAACCCTCCATAGCCCATGTTCCCTGTAAAATAGTTATCTCCAAGTTATAATGCCCTGTTCAATGTAATTTCAGTTTGTTCAATGTAAACCGCACTGATGCAGAATAGCGAGGTATATAAGAGAATATTTAAAAAAAAAAAAAACAGACAGGCCCTGTCTGACAAACAGTCATGGTATCACCAGGGAATGCACTGACTCTGTGACAACACGGTGGTGCAGTGCACAAAACCACTGTATTCAAAAGCAGAAGGTCACAGGTTCAAGTCCCAGCTGTGGTTCCTGCCAACCCAGTCCCCATATTTTACCCACTACTAAAACGTGCTAATACAGACAGAACCTTTATTGCAAATGACCTAAACATGCCCAAAACACCTACAGTTTACCCTACAGAGCACAGACACCATAAACATGCGAAGTACCTAGAGCAGAGTCTCCCAAATGCAGTCCTGGAGGGCCAAACACCATCCAGGTTCCATGCTGTCTCTAATAAAGATGCCTGTGCTGCATTTCTATGCACCGCCCCCATGGTATGCAGATGTATCTCATGCATATTCATGAGGGACAGCAAGAAAACCCGAACAGTGTTTGGCCCACCAGGACTGGAGTTGGGAACCTCTGCCCTAAAGCAGCTGCCAACAGGGGCAGACACACCCGCACCCACAGGCTCCATTATCTAATGCCTCCTGGAGCAGCAGGATGTTGGGCCCTGCGTGCATCTCCCAATACTAGCACTTGCATACCTTGGCAATGCCACCCTAAACCTTGGAATACTGTAAGCATCTATCAAACGGTTGCTATGATTACTGGCAGATAGCAATTCCAAAGTTAAGCACAATTTGCTGATTGAGCTGCATCATAGCAACCTTTCTGATGTCTGTGGAGTGTGCTACAGGTCTTGTGTCTGACAGTGTTTACCACCCTGGGGAGTGACCCCAACAGTATTGCGTACCATAGCCATGCCTGCACTGTGCCCAGGACTGGTGCGGTGGCCAGGGCTGCCAAACACCTCTATAGTTGCACAATGCTGGCATAGGTGTGGGGAGTGTGGGTCTGTCTATCCAGTGTGTGGTGGCTGCAAACACCCTCCACAGCCCACACTGCTAGCACTGTTGCCAGTATTGGCCTGCCAATGTGCATAATGAGGAGCAAGGTACCGTGGGAATAGCCAGGATAGGATGGCCTGGCCTGGATCCATCTGTACATAGCATAGGGCAATGGCTCGGACATTGTAGTGCCCGGCCACCACCTGCACGGACAGGGTGGCCACAGCATGTCCTGCTGGGAGGTCACTCTCGCCTTGACTGAGCAGTGACCACGGCATGCCTAGGTTCCCCCATAGTGCTATATAGTATTTCTCTCATGTGATATTTATGGGTCCCTTTTGGGGCCCAATCACTGACTTATCTGCTTGGTGTGTATGCTGACATCCCAGTTCTGGGTACACGCATCTCCTCCAGGACCATGCACTATGGACTAGCTAGCAGACTGTCTGCAGCTAGTATGTGTCTTGCTGGAACACCTTGCAGGGTGCAGCGGCTAGAGGCTTGCTGCTGTAGAATGTCAGATAGTGGTGGGGGGCAGCTGAGTATTTCCAGGCCTACTGTCTGTCTGTTATTGCTTTATGGATGTGTACAGCTCTGCATTGCCTGCCCTGTAGAGTGTCTGTCCCTCAGCAGGACTGGAGTTGATGGTTCCCCTCTACTGCTACATTGCAGGGAGGTAGAATGTGGATCTATTGGTGGGTGATCATGTTTCCCACCCTGAGCCCCAGAGGGTGGGTTGTGTGGTGGTACATAATCTGCCTATGGGTCCAAACACCCCCCCCCCTTCACCTACATCATGTAACCATGGCACCAACACAGGATATGCACTATTCTGGGTGCATCATAGCCCATAAGAGCTAGACATGACTGAGAAATACAGAAGGACACAGATGTATCCTAAGTGTGCCTGCAGGAACTACTATCACACACTGATGGGGACCTTCAGCATGGTGTATTTCAGCCATGAAAGGTGCTGTGGACCTAGTGCTGGGCGCCCCACCTCACCCTCAGGGTGAGCACAATACCTGCACAATGTGATGGTTTGTGGCTACTCTGTGCCAGTACCACACACGGTCAGTTCCCCCTACCAGGCCGAGGTGCTGTGGGGGTGCATACCCCATCTTGTGCCCATCTGTCGACTGCTGATTGGCATGTGCAGTGCATCATGGGTACGTGTGGGTTAACCCTATCCTGGTAACCACAGCAGACAGTTTGTGTGGTGACATGCAGTCCTTCTGCAGCCAGCCAAGGGTTTGCTAGCAGCTATAGAGCTGTAGCCCACTGGTTACTTCACTGCCTGTGAAGCCAGAGGTCATGGGTTCAAACCCATGGTGGGGTTATTTGATAGGGCTGTCTGAGGCATTGTCTATTTTTAATGTACATTAGTACTGCCAGCAAAAACACCCTCAGAGTACTGTAACCTTAAAGTGCCTCATAAGGCGCCCCATAAGTCACCTTATAGGGCGCCCTATCAAGCGCCTTATAAGGTGCCTTATAAGGTGTCCTATAGGGGACATTATAGGGTGCCTTGGCGGACAGTGCACTTTATAATGTGCCCTATGGAGTGCATTATGGGGTGCCTTATGCGGCACCTTAGGTTACACCACCGTGAGGGTGTGTTTGCTGGCAGCACTAATTAAAATAAAAGTAAAGTGCCTCAACAATCACTACTTAAACGTAAAGGGTGATGCCTCAGCCAGCCTTATGCATTAGGCACACTAGGGAATCAAACCCATGACCCCTGTACCATCAGTCAGTGTAGTAACCATTGTGCTACAGCTCTGTTTCTGTGTTTGCATGTCTGCGTGCCTTCTTAAGATTAACGCGCAGTAACGTGTCATGGCGCCATCATGTAATGCTCGTTAATTTATGGCGCCTTGTAACGAGCGTTATCGGTAACGATGTACCGCCCATGTCCTTATTTGGGTATTTCTGCCTCTACCGCGGATCCTAACACGAATGGAATTACTGCAGTTTAGTAAACATACCCCTAATTTTTAAAGACAAACTACTCGGGTAAATTTTCTTTTAAAATCAGCACGAAGAGGGTAATTTTATAACAGGGGCACCTAGGTTAAGCAAGCAGATAAAAAGATGATGCAACCCATGGAAAGAATGGGCATTTTCAAGATAACTGATCAAAGCCCTCCAAATGGCCATGAGACGAGTCCTACTGAAAATCCACCTTCGAGATGGAAGGCAGAATGACATTCTGTTTGAGATAAAAGGAAAACCAGACTTTTGGGAGAAGAGCAGCACAGTCTGCAAAGAGACAGAAGCAGTCAAGAAGACAAAGAAAAGCCCCCTGCAAGCCCAAGCCTGAAGCTCAGACACCACCTGATGGATGCCCTAGCCACCAGAAAAGAAACACCTTAAGCATCCAATCCTTGAGGAAGGCCTTATGAATAGTCTTAAGAGGGAAGCCCCATTCCATGCCGTCAATACCAGAAAGAAACTGGACATATAGGCAGACAGAACTGCTTCACTCTCATGAGGAAGTAGGAGACATTGAGTGCACTGTCAATGAAATCGCTTCGATATGATCCCAAAAGCATATCAGGACAGCCACCTGGACCTTGTAAGTTCAGGGTCATGCACTGATCCAGGCCAGACTGTAAGAAGGATCACTAGCAACAATGTCCACTTTCCTGAATTCCGTGGATCGAGAAAAATATCATCGCTCAAAAACTCTCCGGACTTTCACATAAGCTAAAGGCACAGCAGCCCTTTGGACCTTATACAGAGCAACCTTTGCCATAAAGTAACCTTTTTTGGAGAGCCTACACCTCCCAAGAGCCAAGCTGTAGGTGAGAAGGGACCATGATCTGCCATACCAGAGGACCCTGCTGCTAGATGCCCCTCTCTTGAGGGAGCAAAAGGGGGGGGGAAAAGAGTGGAAACAAATCACACACTACAGCCCGTGAGACCAGATTGAGGTCACTAGGAACACCAGGCCCAGATGAGCCCAAATCCTAAGCAGGCGCGAGGATTGCACTCCCACTTTCCCGGATCCTTGGAGTTCCAACTCGGGAAATCCCGCATGTTGTCTACAGCTGCAATGTGCACTGTGAGAAGGGCAATCAGATGTTCAACAACCCAATTTGGGTGTCACAAGCAAGGTTGATTTTGGTGATCCCTCTCTGGATTCTAATTATTTTCAATTGCCATAATAATTCTTTGATTAGTCAGCATATTCATAAAACTTGTCACATGGAAAGCTTCATATAATGTGCTGTTAGTGATATGATTGGTGAACTGAACTCTCCCCTTATGCTAGTAAGTTTCCAATGGATAGATTTTAACATTGTTCCTCTTTGTGAATGAAACAAATCTTCATAAAGCCTCCAAAATGAACATTTCACAAAGACCAAAAGCAGCAACATCAACAAGCCAGCAGTTTTGTTTCAGGAACTCAGTAGCATTGCTTTACCAGTCCTTCATTTTGCTCCACTCCCCACCCTGTTCAAACTGAGCAGTGCCACTAGTCTGGACCGCATGGCAGAAAGCAGAGTTAAAAATTTTCAACCTGTATATGAAATTCAGATAACACATTTTGCAGATCAACAAATGCATCTACTAAGTGTCCAACTGGTTTTAGTTTATTTTGTAAGATTTTGCCAATTTTTTATATTAAGACGTTTTCCCCATAGTATTCTCCACAAAATGTATAAGTTATTCACAGAGAGCGAATGCTATTTCCCAGCCAACCCCCATAGGTGAAAGGTAATCTTATAAGGGCACCTAGGTTAATGCACACATTTTAAAAGACCATATTTTGCACTTATTTTTACAAAGTAAAGCAAGCACATATTTTATTTTATAAAATGGGAGCGTGTTTGAAAATGCACATAAAATCTAGGTGCAAGCACTTAACACCAGCCTAAGACTCGAGTAATCGTTTGCATGTAACTAATGGGTGCAAGCCTGTATTTTGTGAAGTGTGCATGTATCAGCACACTCTGCACAAGCTCCACCCAAGTGACACTATCAGCCTTACATGCATACTTAAATCTCGCAGAAAAGAGACTGCCTAAACTATGCACATAAGGGCCCATTAATGCACATGAATCACTAAAACTGGACATTTGTACATGCTGGCGGCGTTTAACTTTCTGCGGCTCCTTATAAAATTACCTGTATAAAGTCAAGGAGGGGAGTGCATTCATGAACATACATTCAGTTAATCTGAGTGCCCTAGCATTACTGTGCATGCAAAAACCTGCATGCATGTACTGTATACCTATAAATGAATGCAATTGATTGTACACATTTTTCAATTCTTGCATGCATAGAATGTGCACTTAAAAAAAACAACCAGGTCAAATGAACATGAAAAAATGCCTGAAAATCAGGAAATTTTCATTTAAAATGAGCACAAACCAAACTTTCCTTTGGTCATGCACAATCCTACTATCAAATGCACAAAACTGGTTAAGAATATGGTTGCTAAACAGGGGGGGGGGGGAAGCTTTTAATCAGTCATTGTCTGTTGCACCCCTAATTCAACAAAACTGCTCTAGTACCAACTGTGATAGTGTGTAAAATTTCATAGAATCTTCTCCCAACAAATGTTGCACCAACTCTACTTACATAATCCAACTCTTTTGCTTTAACAGATACCTAAGCTCCATGAACAGAACAATGGCTGGGAAAAATCGTATCGCTAAAGCTGTTGCCCCTGTTACAGCTTCTGCCTCTGTCCAGACAGAGGTCCCAATGCCAGTTGAAGGACCAGTTCCATGTGCAGGGTGCCTGCATGCTGAAGCTCTGAGGAAACAAGTGGAGGAACTCAGAGAGAAAGTGGTGAGGCTGAGGAGCATTCAAGACAGTAAGAAGTACATTGATGAGATGCTTCTTGCAGCAACCAAGCTCTCCAGCAGAGGAGAAGATGGGTGCCAACAGAATGACGAACGCTGGACACAAGTCACTAGGGCCTGCAGAATCACCAATCCAACTTCTCCAGCCCTTGAATTGAAGAACCATTATGCAGCCCTGGAAGTGGAGGAGGTGAAAGCATCCCTGGAAAGGGAAGAACCAGAGCACAAGTACCCCAAAGCTGCAGAATCAGTGACCACAAGGAAGCGAAGGGTAGTGGTGGTTGGTGACTCTCTTCTGAGGGGTACTGAGGCGTCCATCTGCTGACCAGACATGATGTCCAGAGAGGTATGCTGTCTGCCTGGTGCCAAAATCCAAGATGTTATGGAGAGTTTTCCGAGACTCATCAAGCCCACTGACTATTACCCAATGTTGCTAATCCATGTCGGAACAAATGATACTGCCAGGTATCCCTCTGAGCATATCAAAGGTGACTTCATGACTCAGAGGGTGAAGCAGTTAGGTGCACAGGTGGTGTTCTCTTCAATCCTCCCTGTTGAGGGTAAAAGCCAAGGCAGAGAGGCTCGCATCCTGGAGATGAATGCATGGCTGGTGGATGGTGTCATGGAGAGCGTTTTGGTTTCCTGGACCATGGGATGCTGTTCCAAGGGTTGCAGAGCAGAGACGCTGTCCATCTGTCCAAGAAAGGTTGACGCGTTTTCAGTAGTAGACTGGCTAATCTACTTAAGAGGGCTTTCAACTAGATTCATTGGGGATGGGTGAAGAAAGCCCCCAGGTAAGTGATACATTAAATGCAAAATGCAATGTGTGCCTTCAAGTCAGTCCTGACTCCTGGCGACCCAGAAGCTCCTGGGTTTTCTTGGCAGTGTCACCGGAAGTAGATTGCCAGGCCTTTCTTCCGAGGCAATGGAGGGTTAAGTGACTTGCCCAAGGCCACTAGGAGTGCTAGTGGGAATCAAACCCTGGTTGCTTGGTTACCAAGCCAGTGTTCTAACCACTAGGCTACTCCTCCACTCCTGATACCTTTATGGAAATGGGTAACATATGGAAAGCAGTGTGTATAAATGCCCGAAGCATAGGAAATAAGACCCGTGATGTTGAAGCTTTGGTGGGAGTGGCCGACTTGGATTTAGTGGCAGTTACAGAAACATGGTTCACAGAAAACCATGACTGGGAAGTAACTATACCTGGCTATACTTTATTCAGAAAGGACAGGGTAGGAAGAAGGGGAGGAGGAGTGGCACTATGTAAAAAATACTATTAAAGCTTTGGAATTACAGAGCTTAAAAGGGAGTGAGGGGGCACTGTGGGTTAAACTAGAAAGAGGGAAAGAGAAATTTATTTGCATTGGCATGATATACAGACCTCCCTCACAAGATGAAGAGGTGGACAGTGTTAATTGAAGACATATGCAGCATTGCTAGGAAAGGGGAAGTGCTACTGATAGGGGATTTCAATATGCCAGATGTTGATTGGCACATTCCTGCTGCAGTATCATCTAGAAGTAAGGAGATCTTAAATTCTCTACAGGGAGAACTAGTCAGGCAATTGGTAACAGACCCCACATGTGAAGGGGCCATACTGGACTTGGTGCTTACCTATGGTGAAAGTGTTTCTGATGTTATAGTGGGAGATCATTTTGCATCCAGTGAACACCAGATGGTGTGGTTCAGTATTAAGACTAGGGCTGTTAGAATCCATTCAAAGGTGAGGGTCTTAGACTTTAGGAAGTCTAACTTTGTCAAGATGCGCCAATACCTCAGGGAGTCGTTAGCGGGATGGGAACAGCTGGGGGATGTAGAAAAACAGTGCACAAAACTGAAAGGGGATATTTTAAGGGCAACCAACCTTTTCATTTAAATGGTAAATAAAGGTAAAAGGAAAATGAGACCCATATGGCTTTCAAAAGAAGCAGCTGAAAAGGTGAAGAAAAAGAGGGAGGCCTTCATGAAATACAAGAGATCACAGAGAGAGGAAGACAGGCATCTACATTTGGAAAAACTTAGAGAACCTAGCAAAGTAGTCAGGAAAGCAAAGATTCAAAAAGAGGAGGAAATAGCCAATGCAATAAAATGGGGGGATAAGACATTTTTCAGATATGTTATTGAGAAGAGGAAGGGCAAAAGTGGTATTGTCAGACTCAAGGTAAAGGGGAGGAATATGTCAAAGCTGATGAGGATAAAGCGGAATTGCTTAACAAATATTTCTGTTCTGTGTTCACAGATGAAGAACCAGGAGCAGGACCTCAGAAAACACCCACAAAAAGGAACAGAAGCGAGGGACATCTTGAACAATTCTTATAAGATTGTGTTCGTGAGAAACTAGCTCAACTTAAAGTAGACAAAGCGATGGGACCGGATGGGATACACCCGAGAATACTGAGGGAACTTGGGGACGTTCTAGCAGCTCGACTGACTGACCTTTTCAATGTCTCGTTGGAGTCGGGAGTGGTGCCAAAGGACTGGAGAGAGGCTCATGTGGTGCCTTTACACAAAAGCGGAAGTAAGGATGTGGTTAAAAACTACAGGCAGGTTAGTTTAACTTCGGTGGTGAGTAAATTATTGGAAACGCTGCTGAAAGAAAATAGTGAGGTTTCTGGAGTCCAGCGGATTACAGGATCCGAGGCAGCATGGATTCACCAGAGGCAGGTCTTGTCAGACAAATCTGATTGATTTCTTTGACTGTGTGATGGACCGAGGGAGAGCCCTAGATGTGGTGTATTTAGATTTCAGTAAAGCCTTTGACACTGTTCCTCACAGGCGACTTATAGACAAACTGAGCACCCTAGGGATGGACCCTAAAGTTGCTGCTTCGTTTAGAAATTGGTTGGGTGGGAGGTAACAAAGAGTACAGGTAAATGGAGTTCACTCTGAGGAGAAGGATGTTACCAGTGGTGAGCCCCAGGGATCTGTCCTTGGTCCGATTCTTTTTAACATCTTTGTTAGTGATATAGTGGAAGGGCTGTTGGGGAAGGTTTGCCTCTTTGCGGATGATACCAAAATCTGCAATAGAGTAGATAACCCAGGAAGGTGTAGATGACATGAGGAGGGATCTAGTTAAGCTTAAAGAATGGTCTCGAATTTGGCAGCTGGGATTTAATGTTAAAAAATGTAAGGTCGTGCATTTGGGCTGCAGCAATCCAAGGGAGCAATATAGTATAGGGGGTGAAGTACTTTTGTCCACTAAAGAAGAGCGGGACCTAGGCGTGATTGTATCTGATGATCTTAAAGTAGATAAACAGGTTGAAAAGGCGATGGCAAAAGCTAGAAGGATGTTTGGGTGCATACGGAGAGGAATAGCTAGCAGAAAAAAGGGGGTGATAGTGCCTCTGTATAAGTCTTTGGTGCGACCTTATTTGGAGTATAGTGTGCAATTCTGGAGACCGCACCTTCAAAAGGATATAAACAGGATGGAGTCGGTACAGAGGGTGGCTACTAAAATGGTTAGTGGTCTTCATTATAAAGCAAATGAGGTCAGACTTAAGGATCTTAATATGTACACCTTAGAGGAAAGGCGGGATAGAGGTGATATGATTGAGATGTTTAAATACCTTTGTGGCATAAATGTACAGGGGGAGAGCCTCTTTGAATTGAAAGCAAGTTCTGCTATGAGGGGACATGGGATGAGGGTGAAGGGGGATAGATTCAGGAGTGATATGCGGAAATATTTCTTTACGGAAAGAGTGGTGGATCCGTGGAATAGTCTCCCAGTGGAGGTGGTAGAGATGAGAACAGTATCTGAATTCAAAGAAGCATGGGACAAACACAGAGGATCTCTAAAGGAAAAAAGGAGACTGCTGTAGTTGTTGATATGGAAGGACAGACTAGATAGACCATGTGGTCGTTTTCTGTCGTCATATTTCTATGTTTCTAACTTGAAAGACTCAACATTCAACTAGCTCTCTCTATATCCAGTCTTCAAACGTGATTATTATGATCAAAAGCTTAACCTGAGCAGCAGCTAACTAGGGGACTACAATCTTTACTGCATAAATTATTTAAATGCAATGACTGAACACCAACACAATCTTTAGCCATCTTTCTTTAGACAGGATTACAGGCTGTGGTCAGCATTTCAAAATGACTCCTCATGAACTCAGAGAAGCCTTGTGTGCTGAGAATTATCTCAGCTTGTGGTCAGAACTGATCTAGACGATCGATTAAAGTCATTTTATGCAGTTTGAAGCTGTTGATCATAGATTCAGGTATATTTACAAAATTAAGTAGCTAGTAGTGTATCAGGAAGTGGTGCAGAGGTTAATTGTGTTGCATCCTACAAGCTGTAGCAATTATTGCAGGCAGGCAGGTGAAATGAATAAGCTGTTACACAAGCACATACAGATTTCTTTTATTTTCTGGTTCCAAACAAGCTGACCTGTCTGAGAACGCAGTAAAGTAATCAAAATCATAAAGCAATACAGGTATGTAAATATTTCAGTTTATGCATCTTGTTGTACAGGATCCATGCACTTTTAACTGATGCAGAAAACAACACTCCAATGTTTCCCTTATAATATTCCTGTTTAAATATTAAGTAGCTAGCCAGCTGAAAGACAGGGACCTGGTTTCAGTTCCTGGCTCAGGTAAAGTTATCAGATTTTTGGCAGGCAAATCCGGGACATTTATCCAAAGTATAGGGGGTGGGGGGAGGGAGGAGGAAGAGACACCTTAGTTCCAAGTTTGAGCAACAGGGCATGAAAGAGGGAAGACTCCTCATTTTCTTGCTTCCCCAAACCCCCGCCCCCATCCATCCCTTCACAGCAACCATATCACTTCCAAGCAGACAAATCGACATAGAAACAGTGAAGCATTTTCCCCCGCACTGTGCAAAATGTAAAGATTATGACTAGAAAGTCTAAAAACTGAAGATAACATTTTTTTCCTACCCCCTCTATCCTCATTGCTGGAAGCAGGAACAGGAGGCTACCAAACTGATGGGAGTCAATGACACAGCTCTAAAATCAGAGACAATTTGTTAAAAATTGAAGATATCTGATACCCTTAGGCTCAGATCTTCTGCTCCCTGGGTCAGGGAGTGAATTATGGTTACTGCACAATGGAGACACCTAATGGCCAAATTCAGTGCTTAGGATTACAGAGGTCTGGAAGGGGCACTGGTGCATGGCCACCCGCCAAGGACTGTTGTTGTAATGACTAGACTAATGGAGCTGAGAGAGGGTATGAAACAGGAAAAAAACTGTAGTTGTGAATGAAGGCTCACTGCTGCAGATTCCAGCATTGATTCCGATAGAGCTGGAGGCCCCAAAGGAGAGGAAGAAAACTGCCAGGTCAAAAACAAAATCTGTAGATGCTGTAAACTTTATATAAAGTAAAGCTTTTTGCTAAAAAAAAAAATATATAAACATTAAAAAAATAGCAGCATGTAAAAATGGCAAGTAAGGAGTTAACGCTAGTGACAACCAGACGGAAATGGAACCACATAGTCACAGTTTCATAGTACTTCCTCTCTTCCTGTGCACCTTGAAAAATGAAAATACCATAGTAAAATAAAACATCTGTACCTGCAGCTGAATAGTGACAAATTCCCAATGCACTTTCACTGACTTTTGCACAGCTCAAGATAGATCAGTCACATAAGAACAGTTTGCAAGGGGAAGCTTTAAATCCAATGAACAGAAAACTAGTCGAAGTTGTCCGTGTCCTGTGTACAAGCTGTTTCTCTCTATACAGTACACTTCATAAACACAACAGCTTCCAACTTCCTTTGACTTGCAGTAAGAACAAATGTCTGGAAAAATTGCTGTTGCAAACTTCGCAGAACGATAACACAGTTTACCTTATCTCACTAAGCCCATTGCATTGCCTGAATGTATCCAGTCAGGGCAGCACTACAACTCTGCTTGGAAACTATAAAAGTTTTTTCTACTGTGCTTCTTTGTAAGTTTCAATGAAAACCACATGGCACATCTTCAATATGTTATTTAAACTGTTATTTCTAAAACAATCAAACAAGAGAGACTCAAAACACAAAGGGCCTGCTATTCAAAGGCATTTACACGGTTTACAGAGTTGTAAACCATGTAAATGCCCCTCAGCGGGATATTCATGTTAATGCCGCTGAATATCCCAGAATAATGCCGCTAACTGTTTAGCATCGGGGCATGTCGGGGGCTTTCCGGGGACAATACCCGAGGATAACCATTCAGCAGCGATATTCAGTTGCTGCCTGGTTATCTCTCTGCGGAAGAAGTCAAGCGCAGCAAAAGCTGTCCTTTCACCGCCGAAGCTGAATATCGCCGCAGCACGGTTAGCTTCTGCACCATGTATGACAGTGCGGCAAACCTGGATATTCAATGCCGGTGGCCTGATATGGCCCTGATTGAATATCCGGGGTTAAAGTTCAGCGGTGAATGAGGCGCATAGCTATCACAAATCAATATTGGGCCAAAAGGACTTTGGACCCTGAACGTCAGAACAGAATGGAAAACAACAAACAAAAGCAGAGACAAAGGGTATCAGTTTAACTGGGACAGACCGGAAAACTAGTCCTGGTCTGTAATCTCTGCTAATGTGCCTTGATATTCTTTTACTATGTTCTCAGTTTTCAATGTGGACAAAATAACAATAGGGTCAGGCGTTCAGGGAATTAAAAAGTTAATTTCTTGCCCGTTATATAGAAATACAAGTTAATTTTAAAAAAAGAATACAAGATGATACTTTTTTATTGGATTAATAATAAAATTTGTATAGCTTCCAGGCGTTAAAAGCCTCTTTTTCAGAAGAGGACAAAATCAGCAACAGTTGACAATACTGTAGACACGATTTTCGTAAGCCTTGATCAAACTGCTAAGGCATAGTATGAAAACGCTTGCACCTTGCATTACACTTTTCTCCTAATGTAGGCCACATCAAAACATATGCTAACGTCCGGATGTGTGACTGGGCTGTGATTTCATGGTGGTGATGAGGAGGACTACAATGGTGTTCACACAGAGAGAATTTAGGACCAGTTACCACAATGTGTACAGCTGGGAAATGTTCTGCATTTTACCTCCCTCTGACTTCTGATGTTACCATTGTTTTAGCTGCACTGAAAAACAGAATAGTTAAAGAATATGGTGACATTTTACTTACCAGATGATGTCCTTTCCTTGAGTACTGCTAGACCAGTCCAGACAAGTGCGTTGTGTCCTCCTACCAGCACACATGGAAACAGAGGAAACTTCCATAGGCTTCTTTCTGACATCATGCCATATAAGTCGGAACCACCAGAGGGAGCCTTCAGTAATATTTGTTTCAAAGCATATAGTAATGCAATGTGTGCCTTCGAGTCAGTCCTGACTCCTGGCGACCCAGAAGCTCCTGGGTTTTCTTGGCAGTGTCACCGGAAGTAGATTGCCAGGCCTTTCTTCCGAGGCAATGTAAGGAACCTCAAAACTCACCCAGCTTCAGTGAATGTAACCAGGTTCAACAGAATAACCACCATAATAACTATGTACAGGATCAGCTTCAATAGAAGGCTTGCCCGAAGGGTATGAGCCTGCGGAGCCAACCACAGAGAATAGCAGACCAAGCAGTTATCAGAGGTAGGTTCTGGACTAGTCTAGCAGGACTCATGAAAAAGACATATCCTCACATACCCAACAGATATCTCTAGAACATTAACAAAATTTGCCCCTTCCTTTCTGAACGCACTACTAAAAGACTTGTCCACTCTCTAATTACTTCCTGTCTCGACTATTGCAACCTCCTCCTTGCTAGTTTCCCCCCGAATCATCTCTCCCCCCTTCAATCTGTTGAAAACTCAGCTGTGTGTCTAATCTTTTGCCATCCTCGATTTCCTCATATAGCCCCTCTTCTCAAATCACTTCCCTGGCTTCCTTTCTGTTTCCATATCCAGTTCAAGCTTCTTCTTCTGACCTATAAGTGCACTACCTTTCCTCTCTCCTTTATCACTATACCCCTCCTCATGCACTACCTTTCCTCTCTCCTTTATCGCTATACCCCTCCTCATGCACTACCTTTCCTCGCTCCTTTATTGCTACACCCCTCCTCATGCACTACCTTTCCTCGCTCCTTTATCGCTACACCCCTCCTCATGCACTACCTTTCCTCGCTCCTTTATCGCTATACTACTCTTCATGCACTACCTTTCCTCTCTCCTTTATCGCTATACCCCTCTTCATGCACTACCTTTCCTCTCTCCTTTATCGCTATACCCCTCCTCATGCACTACCTTTCCTCTCTCCTTTATTGCTACACCCCTCCTCATGCACTACCTTTCCTCGCTCCTTTATCGCTATACCCTTCCTCATGCACTACCTTTCCTCGCTCCTTTATCGCTACACCCCTCCTCATGCACTACCTTTCCTCTCTCCTTTATCGCTATACCCCTCCTCATGCACTACCTTTCCTCTCTCCTTTATCGCTATACCCCTCCTCATGCACTACCTTTCCTCGCTCCTTTATCGCTATACCCTTCCTCATGCACTACCTTTCCTCTCTCCTTTATCGCTACACCCCTCCCTCATGAACTCCACTCTTCTACTGACTTGCTTCTCTCTTTGCCCTTTTCCTCCGCTGCCAACTCCAGACTTCGATACTTTCATCTTGCTGCTCCTTATGCCTGGAACAAGCTCTCTGAGTCTGTGCATCAGATTTTATCTCTGCCCCTTTTCAAGTCCATGCTGAAGACTCACCTCTTTGAAACTACTTTTGGATCCTGACCTTTATTCCTTATGTCTCCTCACCCTTCCCTTTTCCACTTATTCTTATCTTTTGTCTTGTCTGTCTTAATCAGATTGTAAGCTCTAATGAGCAGGGACATAGTAACATAGTAAATGACGGCAGATAAAGACCAGTATGGTCCATCTAGTCTGCCCAGTAAGATGGCCGGAGTAAGATGGCAGGAGTAGGTGCCACTCTGTGCAGGCCACCCCTCCCCATGTCTTTGTTTAGGGGTGAACCCACCGCTCCATGCACCATCTATATATATGTCTGTACAGTGTTGTGAACGCCTTGTACACTTTATAAATGTTTAATAGTAGTAATTACCTGGTAAGTAAAATATGTCACCTTCCATATTGCCCTGCTAGACCAGACCAGACAAGTGGAACGTACCAAAGCTATGCTACCACTAAGTGCAAAGAAGATACAGAAGCTTTCAAGACATGTGAGCCAAAGGCTGCATCTATCCGAGCATGGACATCCAAGTGGTAGTGCTCGACAAAAGTGGAAAGTGATGCCTACATTGCCACTTGACAAATGTCTGAGGAGGCTACCAAGCTATGCTCCCATGTCCAAGTATGCTTGTACCCAAGTGGAATGCACACATAAACCCTCCAGAACTGGCCGGTTCCGCAACAGATGAGCGGAGGCAATTGCCTCCTTGATCCAGCGCCCCAAAGTAAAACTTGGCAGCAATGCCATTTTTACGTGGTCCCACAAACACCACAAATAGATGGCCTGAACTGCAAAAGGAATTAGTAACCTTCAAGTACTGGAGAAGCACTCTCCAGACATCCAGCAGGTAAGTCTTTGTCCTTCCCTTGGCACGGCTCTTTAGAAAAGGAAGGCAAACAGACTATCTGGCAGAGACCACCTTGAACAAGAAGGAACAGGCCGAATGCACATAGCTTCCTCTGAGAATGATAGGTAAGGATCCCTACATGACAAGGCTTACAGTTCACTGAACAGATTGCAAATAGAAAGACAATCTTGAGGATCCGATCTTTAAGGGCTCAAAGAGCTCCAGCATCAAGACCTAGAGCACCAGGCAGAGATCCCATGGAGGAACAATTGAACACAGTGGAGGATGCAGATGTCGTACCCCCTGGAGAAAATGGGAAACATCTGGATGCAGGGCAATGGACCATGCCAACACTTGCCCCCTGAAGCAGGAAAAGGCTGCCATCTGAACCTTCAGAAAATTAAGAGAAAGGTCTCTGTCCAGACCCTCTTGAAGAAAGGCAAGCAAGGATGGCAAATCCGCTTTATCAGGTCTAGTCTGACACCAAGAGCACCAATTCTCAAAAAGACATGAGACACTTACATAGGTCAGGCTCTCTTAAACTTGAGGAGCATGGAGATCATGGCTCAAGAGCCAAGCCATAAGCAAGAAGCGAGCCGGATCATCCAGAACTGGTCCATGATGTAATAATGCCAGGGTGGGAGCAGTCACAGAGGAAGAATCCTATAGAAGCTTTATCAGGACTCCGAACCATGCCCTCCCCAGCGAATCCGGCACCACCCAGCTGAAAAACATGCATCCACCACCTTCTGCTGAAGGCTCCCCTCTGGTGGCTCCAGCTGATATGGCATGATGCTGTCATAAAGAAGCCTGTAGAAGTTTCCTCTGTCGTCACATCTGCTGGTAGGGGGGCATAACTCACTTGTCTGGACTAGTCTAGCAGGACAATACAGAAGAAGGCATATTACTAATAGTGATGGATAATGTTGGAGATCCTTGTCTCTCTTTTCTGTAGGAGAAGTTTGGACTGAATATGAAAATAGATCAGAAGCCAATGAACTGACTTAAGAGGGATTATATGAGCATAGCAAGACTGGCGAAGATTAGCCACGCAGATAAATTTTGAACAGATTGAAGGGGAGAGAGATGATTCAAAGGGAGACCAGCAAGAAGGAGGTTGCAATAGTCTAGGTGGGAGGTGACTAAAAAGTAGATGTGTTTTAGTAGTGTGTTCAGAAAGGAAAGAGCAAATTTTGCTGATGTTATAGAGAAAAATGACAGGCTTTAGCTATCAGTTGGATGTATGTGGAGAAGGAGAGGGGAGGTCAAGGATTACCCCAAGGTTGTTCAACCTTGCAAGCTGTGTTATTTTTCCATCCTGGGTACATTGCGCTGCTAACTTATGGCCCGATTCTTCTGAAAATCATCTTAAAAGGGCCAGAGGTTTTCTCATTTTATGTATTTTGCTCATGCCTTTTCAGTTGTAGTTCAAGGTGAGTGACATTCAAGTATATAGGACATACAATCTGCTCGTACCCAAGGCAATGGAGGGTTAAGTAATTTGCCGAAGGCCACAAGAAGCATTAGCGGCGCCCAACCCCGATCCACCCCCCCATCAGATCCCGCTTGAGACAATCCAATACCCCTTCCTCCTACCAAGAGGAACTTCGCCCCAGGAAACAGCCCCCCACCCTCAAAGAGACTTCCCCTACCCTAAACCTGGGCCTAGCAGGACTATCCCGGACATCTAGCAGGGAGCACAGGAGTCACTCTTGTCCCACCTCCAGCCCTAGCAGTAGTATAATGTTTAATTTATTAAAAAAGCACCTCACCTCACCTCCCCTGCCTGCCTATCAGCGGCCCAGAACATCGGCACTTAAACCGCCGCTTCCGAGGTGGGCCTGCGCCTGAGGGCCTCGCCAGAGGGCCCTTTGGCATGGCCCTTAGACGTAGGGCCGTGGCGTTTGATGCTGGGGGTTGATCTGAAGTCCTGGACTGGGCTGACTAGCTTCTATTGTATGGTAACTCGCTATTCCATGTTCCTCTCCTTCTCATATTCTCTTTGACTGTCTCTGTCCTCTATTCTGTCCTATCATATAAATGGCGTTCCTTTCCTTTTTATTTCCTTGAATGATATAGCATTGTAAACCGCTCTAATGCCTTTGGCCTGAGCGGTATATCAAATTCAAAATAAACAAACAAAACAAACAAACCTGTAGTAGATAGTCAAAATGATTAGGCAAGCTAAAATGCAAGCCTTTCCCTATACAAGCTGCATTACTAAAATTATAGTTATAAACCTTTGCATGTTGTGCTTCTCTAGTCTACTTGATTTCTATGTCCATAGTCAGAAAAACAGAAAGAAGATCTGAGATCCAATCAAATGCAAATCTCTTTCCAAGTTTAACAGTGAACATGAGCTTAGGGGTGCATGAAATGGTATCACATTCTCTGGAAAATGGAAACTAACCAATTTGGCAAAAGCAAGAAAAAATAGTCACCTGCCTAAAATCCTTAAATGATAAATGCATTTTTTGAAAGTCAAGTCAAGGTTATCTTTAATTTTTTTTATATTATATGCTTCACAGTTTTATCCAGACAGTTGAGTACACACTTTCTTCCATGGGCGAAGTGAATGAATAAATCTTGAGAAGAAGATATCCATAGGCCATTCCTGCAACTAACGGCCTCACTTAGTTATTGCTTAATATGCCATGCATCATCTGGTCAATTAAACCAGAACTGCTCCCAAGCACCCACAGTATGTTTCCAAAACCATGCCTGAAAAGAGAAACTCGTAGTCCCAGCCCTCTGACTGAGCCCTGGACCAGTTATTTTAAGTATGCTTTTAGAATCCCTTGCAAATCTCAGTTTCAGTCAGATATGCTGCCGATATGGTCTGCAGGTCTTCATCTCCCTTCTGACTTCTTACATCAGTTCGAGTCATGCTGTCTGCTCAAGACAGCAATTGGATTTTTCAGTCAACCTGTTAATCCTCAGCTATAGTGTACATAACCCAGGTCACTTCTCAACCCCGAACCAAAGCTCCCAGAAAGAAATGTGTCTGAAACTGACCCAGACAGTCCCTTTGCCATGACCCATATCCTCCTCAATCCCAAGTCAAAGCTCTTGGAGACAATTATGTCTCAAAATTACAGCCTGTCTGCGATGGAATTTACTGGATGGTGAGGATCCTCGATGACCGTGGTGGCTTTGCACATTGCTGAGCCTGCTCCTGTACAAGCTGCACAACCTATATGGCAGCTTAGAGTCACCCAGTGAGAGAATCCCAATGGAGCCTTAGGGGTCCTAAGATACTTTATCAGCTATACCCTCTCTCTACCTTTTGGGCTCCCTTGGATGGATGCTTGCACTGCAGTAGCTGCTGTGAGGAAAAGCAGGAAATATAGCTATAAAACACATCACCTATATGAAATAACCATGGCAAGACATATCTCCATTCACTCTCTCAAACCCCAGTATCTGAACCTTTCATCATTACATACCTCCACAGCACATACACATCCACTGTACAGCATGCTCGAATCTGTTCACCAACGGTCACAAAATGCCGTGCATGCACTCATTTAAATCCCCTGCTGAAACCTCATTTCCAGGATACTTGCTGCCCATGACAATCCAAATAAACGCGGCAGAAATATCGCCATTCAATCTAATTTTTCTCAATTTATTAGATTCCAGCACAATTGCTCCAATATACAAGATTTCATCTCCCAATCCTGATGCCTTAAAGGGGAATTTTTCGCTAGGGGATATCCCCAAGCAGTGGTTGATCGTGCTTATAAAAGGGCAAAACACAATAGCAGGGATTGTGGTTAAGGGTGCCAAAAGGGGTGAGAGTCTGAGTATGTGCATTTTGTGACTCAATATTCTCCCTTGAGTTATCGATTGCAAAGTATCATTCGAAGATGCTTTGGGGTGACGCAAGTGATCCCTGGCTTAAGAGGGAAGAAGCTTAGGTGTGTGTGGTCTAGGAACTGCCACTTGAAAAAGTTGTTGAGTACGGCTGAGTTAAAGTCCCCAGAGCAACCTTTGGATGGCTGGTGGGGCATCGGATATGTGGAGAGTGTTCATGAATATGCACTACAATGTAGGACAACATGTGATTCTAGTTATGTGGTGCATCTTATACGATGCCCATGCAGTATGGTATATGTGGGGAAAACAATTTGGTCGTTTAAATTGAGGATAGGTGAGCATAAGAGCCGGTTGCGTTATAGACTGTGGGAGGCCTCCATAGTCCAAAATTGTCTTAAGAAAGGCATATATTTTCAGACTTGAGATGCTTTGGCATTGATCAAGTTTCATATGGGAGTGGGAATTGGGATAGGGAGCAGTCTCTTCTAGTATGTGAGCAGAAATGGATCTTTCATTTAGGAACAGTTAATCCTGAGAGGCTGAATGCCCAGATTGATTGGAATGCGTGTTTTTGAAGGGTAAGTATGGTATGTGTTGTATTGGCTTTTGTGGTAGTTCGGGGGGATTTTTTGATATATGGTTTGGAATGGAAGAAGAGGCATGGGCTAATGGTGGTGAATGGTTGTTAGGGATGGTTGTTGGCCTGTGCATACAGAGAGTTGGAGAGGACTCAGACTGCGTTATGCAGCAAGTATCCCGGAAATGAGGTTTCAATAGGGGATCTAAAGGAGCGTAGGTGTGGCGTTTTCTGATTATTGGTAATAGATTTCAGGGTATGGTGAATAAGGGATGGGTGTATGCTATGGAGGTATGTAATGACTGATGGGCCCAGTTGCCAGAGTTTTGCGAGATTGAATGGAGATATTTCTGCTGCATTTATTTGGAATTTTGTGGGCAAGTATCCCGGAAAGGTTTCAGCAGGGGATTTAAATCAGCGCATGCGCAGCATTTTGTGACCATTGGTGAACAGATTCGAGCATGATGTACAATAGACGTGTATGTGCTGTGGAAGTATTTAATGATGAAAGGTCCAGATGCCGGGGTTTGAGAGAGTGAATGGAGATATGTCTTGCCATGGTTATTTCACATAGGTGATGTGTTTTCTAGTTGTATTTCCTGTTTTTCTTCACAGCATTTGAAATGCTGTGCACCCCCTGAAGAAGTGAGCGATGAAACACTCAGCTGGCAATGTGTGTGGCTTTGGGGAGCCCGATGAGTTAGAGGTGTGGAGAATTCAGCAGCACGAGAAGCCTTTTAAGGATGCATACTTTAAGGTTCAGCATGCTCTGAGGGATGGCAGGATGTGTGAAATAGAAGATTTGGAAGAAAGAATTTCTATAAATTTTGATTAAATAATGCAAGAAATAGGAGTTTTTTCAGGGCCATTGATGTACGGAGGATGAGCTTAGGCTTACATATTTCATACCTTTGTTTTGACCTCATTTGGTTCTGAGGCTCTTTTTCTCCTTTTACTGGAAATAGGTTCAGCCTGATGTGGAAGTCTGGACACTGGTAGAGTGATAATTTCTGGAATTGAGTTGCACTATGGGGGTGACAGAGCACACTGCCATTATGGTGGCAGGGAGTGCTCCACTCTTAAAGAGTCTCATGATGAGGATATACGTTGTGCTTAAGCATTATTTGGCAGCCTGTGCCTTAAGCTCTTAACCAGCATTGTATGCAGGTTTGGTGGCCTTATTGGTTTTGTATTGGATCCAGTAGCTACCAGACAGCACAGTGACAGAGAGTTTGGAGCCATGTATGTGGTAGATGCCCTCTATTTATTAATCAGGATTTCCTCCAGTCCATGACAGAAGCTGTTGGACATCCAGGAGTCTGGGTAAGGCCTATTCTTCTTATGGGTCTAAGTCCAAAATGGGACAGCTCTTTTGGAGCCCAAGATGAGATCTGGCAGGTCCCTACGGAGGTATGGCAGGTTGGGGGGGTGGCCTCCTGTTTCTCATGGAGTAGACCCATATCATGTCTGACCAGTGGGCCCCGAGGTCCTCCGTCAGTTACGTGCTTGAATTTGCAGGGCCTCTACTGAATGTCTTTGAGGAGCTTCTTTGTAAACGTTGAAGAGCATGGTCAATCTCTTACTTGTTATATGTACAGGCTGCATATGCCTAGTAGCTCCATACAAATGATAAGTAGTAGTAGTATTAGTACAGTTATGCTGACACGATTTTTATATACTGTGATAGAAAAAGAGAATGGTTCCACCGATTCATGATGGGACTATATAATGAAGTTAAAAATAAAAATATTGTATCGAGCTATTAAGAACAAGCTGTCTTTCTTGAAACAAGGCACAGTTCCACCGGCAACAAGAAAGGAAGGTCGCAATCTTCCCACATCTATCTTCTGCTAGAAAAGTGAGACAGACTTGCAAGAATGTTTGCAATATGAAAGCCAGTCAAATCCATCCTCACTCAGTTAAGTGTCAAGAGGACGCTTTACATCTGTGAGAAATCATTGATGATGTTCTCAAAGCTGAAGCTGAAAAAATGCCCAATAGATATTATAGTAGATGGGTCAACAATGGTTAGTAGCCTAAATCACAGACAACACGAACTACATTTGATTATGCAAAGTGTGTGCTTCCTCTTATGGTGAAGGCATGCTGTACCAAATACTAGAGATGTCATACTTGCAGCCCAGTTTGAAAGTACAAGACTAGATGTTCCCAAGGAAAAGGTCTCTGCAGAAGCCGCTTATGGGCAGATGGGATGAGAAGCCCATCTGATCCAGTTTCCAAAACACATACAAACATACATCATTTTAAAAGATTCTGGCAACATAAGTGAGTTTTCTCACTTATCAGACAAGATGGTACTTTTCAGAATTGAAAACAAACATTATTGTATGAAAAAGAGAAAACTACCAAGATATCTCCTTAGATAATTTGGTTCCTTACTCACACAAATAGACTAGGTACTTGCAGATATGTGCATGCTTTAAATGCAGGAGCACTGGGTTTCAAGGGTCTTTTGATCAAAGAAAATGACACAGAGATGGTAGTCATCGCCACATCAGGACTGCCTAATGGAAGGAGCTTAACCTTCAGATCATGTGCATTTCTTTCAGGAAAGGCACAAAGTACCTAGTGCATGAAACCACCGATTCCTTGTGACTGTGGAAAAATAAATGGACTACCCTTCTTCCACATGTGGCAACATATCATTTTGTGGCAAAGGGAAGACCCCAGTGTTGCATGTAAAGTGCGTTTACAAAACCAAATCAGTGACCAGTAATTACTGAAAACCAAGATCCCCACACCTTGGAGAGTTTCTGCTTATCACATAAGACAGATTGTTAAGGGCCCACCTGGGCAGGAGCATGGGTAGAGAGGCTAGGCTCAGGGCAGGATAGAGAAGTGAAGGAACCAGGCAGGATCAGGAACCAGTAGCAGCAGCGATGGCAAGGCTGAAGCAGGTCTGGACATGGATGAAAGGCTACAGAAGAAAGCGACATGGACCAGAAGCTGGAGAAAATGACAATAGTGAGATACTGTAGAAGATAGGATAGAGGAGCTGGATGGCAGTAAACACAGGTTAGGCCCACCAAGAACTGTTAAACCAGACAAGGGTGTGTCCGACAAGGTTTCCTTATATACAGTGGTTCACAAAATAAACCTCTGGCTGTCCAGTGAGCTGCTCTATGATATGGGGGAGGGCGCCCCCTTCTGCTGCATC
This sequence comes from Ichthyophis bannanicus, assembly GCA_033557465.1. NCBI lineage: Eukaryota > Metazoa > Chordata > Amphibia > Gymnophiona > Ichthyophiidae > Ichthyophis > Ichthyophis bannanicus. The sequence continues at coordinate 1,398,694,508 of CM066032.1, read as the reverse complement.
TGTTCTTATTACTAGAGCTTGAGCTCAGTCTTTGTAGACTCAGTGGCTCCAGATGCATGGCTGTGGCCCGTGTTCTCCAAAGTCACGGTTTCAATCCCTTATACACTTGGCAAAGATGTACTATAACCAGGGCTTAATTTCTGGAGGAATAGCTAGAACCCAGTTCCGCCACACCTTTTCAGACTCCAAAGCAGTAGGGAAGATCTGCCCCAGTCCCTCTCTTTCAAGAAGTCTGATATGAGGAGGAGGGAAAGGCGTGAGCCTCCCTCCAGCTGGTATAACAGGAAACAAACAGTCATTACACTCCCTAATTTAGTCTCTCTTCTCATTGCTCCCGCTCCCCTCCTCTTCTGCAGGGCTGCAGAGGGGAGGGGGTGATCCTGAAACAGGCATTGCAGAGCAAAGGAGAAACACACAACGGGCATGAATTAATCCAAGTTTGAAACTTGTGAGTAGTAGTGCCAGTCTTCAGGGCTTCAACCCTGGTCTTGATGACTGGCATTCCTTCTCACAAGTTTCAAACTTGTGCCAATTCAACCCTTTATTGTCTGTTATCCAGGGCTTAATTTCTGGAACAACCACTCAGCATGTCATTCCACCACCTTTTCTCCAGATCCCAAGGAAATGGAACAGAGCTCAGAATATATATTAATTCTAGCTCCCACACAGAAATCAAGCAGAGCCACCAGCCCCCTCATTTTCTGGAGGAAGCAGAGCAGAGCTGGAATTGTTAGAACTGCTTATCCTGAGATGGGAGCAGTCACATAGCCTTTATTTTTGCATGGTTCCCCTGCACAAGCGAGAAAGCTGTGAGGGGGAACAGATAGAATGAACACACAAGGAATGAATGCCTATTGAGCCCACTCTTTTCTCCACTGCTTACAGTGTCAGCTTCATGGCCTCTGATATTTATTAAGGGTATGCATTCGTTAATGCACATTTGCACATTAAAAAAAATTTAGTTCACATTAAATTGATTTAATGCATACTAAACAATGAATTAAAGACACACTTAGGTGGATTAAAGAACATTAAATCAATTTAGCATGCACTAAAAAATTCCTATTACAATGAATGTGTAAAACTAACAAAAAAAACCTCTCAAAATGGGAAAAATTTGTGAAAAAAATGAAAGCTAACCAAATTTTTCTTGCTTATACATGTCCCTCCTGCTCATCATGCTGGCTTCTCGAGCCTCATCACCTCATCCTTTGATCACAATGGTAGAGGGAGAGCCTGAGAAAAGGAATTGAAGAGAAGGAAAGGAAAATGAGGATCACTCCAGATGAATGGCACGCTAAAGCCAACTTTCAGTGATATCATCATTAGTATATCCACTGGTGCAGCACTGAGCGAAGCCAGTATGACACTTCCCAAGCAAAAATCAAGACTGAAAAACTCAAATGAATTCAGAAAAAATAGTCAGTTATCAATAGCTTTGAACAGAATGATTGGCTCTCTTACAATAATTGATTCTGTGTCAGACTTTGATATTGACAACCCAATCAAGAAGCAGAAAGGCTCCCAAACCTGTAGGAATAGTCTTCCAAGGTGTGCTCTGGATTGGTCTAGCAGGATTCAAGGAAAGAAAATTATCAGTTAAGTAAATTTTTACTTATTTAACATCTTGCTAGACCAATCCAGATGAGTGGGGAGTATGTAAGAAATGAAGGCCCAGGGTAGGAGGAAGACAATGCTCCGGACAGTACTGCCCTGTCAAAGATGTCAGTCGCAACTGTTCTCACAAACAGGCAGCATGTTATCAAGGTGCCCAGAGAAGAACAAGTAATCACCCAACAGATGTTCCAGCAACACTAAGGCGGAAACAGCCAAGGAAGAGGCTTGTGCCCTCAAAGGGTGAGAGCTGAACCCTTTTGGCAAGCATCTACTAAACAAAAACAGGCTGAATTAATGGTCTTCTCAAGCCACTGGGCAAATAGAAACATGCTGCTGCCTGTCCTGCCCTCGGATGACAGGAAACAACAGACACAACGAAGGGAGAAACAAGTAATCCAACTGAATGTCCTCCTCATGTCCAATCAAAGCAGCAAAGGGGGACAGGGGACATATCTTGAACAGGGAGAAAGAAGAAAATCATCCCCAAAGAGGGGGACTAGAAAAGGGGACTGCTACTTCTGGAGAGAGATCTGCAATTGTGAATATATACTTCTGGGAATTTTTCTGAAGGGACTTATTTGGATTAAAGCTGATTAATCTGTGAACCCGGTATATTTGTTAAATCAGTCAGGGCCTAGTAGCAGCAGTTTAAGTTTAAATTTAAAACACAGAAGAGAGCTTTCTGGTTAAATTTAGAACCTAGCAGAGAGCTTCTAGTTTAAATTTCATAATAAGTCAGAGCCTAGCAGCAGCAAGGAGCTTTAATTTAAATCAAATCAGAATATAACTTAGCATAAAAGGCAAAACAGGGTCAGTATTCTTTGAGCAACAAATAAAGTCTTCTAGAGACCTTTACAAAGAGGCCTTCTACCTAGGGGGCAAGAAACCTCTGAAACTTTTTCAACAGGTGTTAACGCCAGGTGGCAGGTCAAAAGGCCATTTTGAAAGACTCCTTCTATCCAAGCAAGGACTGTTCATCACCCAGGAAGTTGGTCACAGCTTACCTCAGCAGCACAGGCATAAATAGTTCAACCAGAGCTCTGTGATCCTCAGTCTTGAAAGACTAGAAAAAGGGACTGCTACTTCTGGAGAGAGATCTGCAATTTTGAGTATATACTTCTGGGAATTTTAATCGTAGCTTTATAGGTACTTACACATCTTAAAGTAAAGGAGGTGCTCTCAGGTGCAGCTCGTTATCCAAATCAGTCACACACTAAGGACCTGAGATTAATTAAGCTTCAGGTGAACAAGGTATATTAAACGTATTAGGTACAATTTTATTACTAAAAGTATCCATAGCAACCCTTAGTAAGTAACAAACTTAAAGATTTAAACACAAGCTTAAGCTTAAACTAAGATGCAAACAGCAGTCCAGCAGCAAGATGGGGGCTTTCCAGTCTATTGCATTGAGTGTCATATATGATTTTTTCCCAGTTGGCGAGAGGTCTTACGTGTGCACTAGGTGCAAGGAGCTCTTTGCTCTCAGGGAAAGAATCCGTTCTCTAGAGGCTAGAGTAGCAGACTTGGAAAACATAAGACAGACAGAGAGGTACATAGTCGAGACCTACAGGGATATAGTCCTGAAGTCCCACCTCCAGTCTGGCAGCATCCCTGTTGCCATGGAGGAGAGAGGTCACGTAACAGGAGAGCATCACCTTGTTGTGGCAGGAAGTGATCCTGTAACTAGGACTTGTCCTCCAGGTGATGTAAAACCCTCTCGCACTGAGAAAGTTTCCCCAGGGCCATGTGCCCATGAGGGAAGGGTTAGGACAGCCGTTATAGTTGGTGATGCGATCATTAGGCATGTAGATAGCTGGGTGGCTGGTGGATGTGAGGATCGCCTGGTAATATGCCTGCCTGGTGCAAAGGTAGCGGACCTCACACGCCACCTAGAAAAGGTCTTAAATAGTGCTGGGGAGGAGTCTGCTGTCTTGGTACATGTCTGTACCAATGACATAGGAAAATGTGGTAGGGAGGTTCTGGAGGCTAAATTTAGGCTTTTAGGTAGGAAGTTGAAATCCAGAACTTCCAGGGTAGCGTTCTCCAAAATGCTTCCTGTTCCAAGCACAGGACCCAAAAGGCAGGCAGAGTTCCAGAGTCTCAATGCGTGGATGAGACAATGGTGCAAGGATGAGGGGTTTTGGATTTGTTAGGAATTGGGGAACATTCTGGGGAAAGGAAGGGCTCTTCTGAAGGGGTGGGCTTCACCTTAACCGGGATGGAAACAGAGTGCTGGCATTAATCTTTAAAAAGGAGATAGAACACCTTTTAAACTAGATAATAGGGGAAAGCCGACAGTCGCACAAGAGTGCATGGTTCGGAAGAATGTATCCTTGAAGGATACTACCAAAAGCAGAGAGGTTCCAAAAAAGAGTAAAGTAGCCCAAATGCCCTCGAGTATGGAGCAGACAGAGCTTAAAGAACCCAAATTACCTATGCCTACCAATAGCCAAATTAATATGAATAAAATACAGTCTCTAAAATGCTTGCATGCAAATGCTAGAAGTCTAAAAAATAAGATGGGCGAGTTAGAATATATAGCACTAAATGAGAGGCTAGATATGATTGGAATCTCAGAGACATGGTGGAAGGAGGACAACCAGTGGGACACTGTGATACCTGGGTACAAACTATATCGTAATGATAGAGCTGATCAAATTGGTGGAAGAGTTGCGCTCTATGTTAGAGAGGGCATTGAGTCAGAAAGGATTAAAGTTTTGCAGGAAACAAAATTTGCTGTAGAATCTCTATGGATTGACATTCCATGTAAAAAGGGGAAGGGGAATGCAATGGCAGTGGGGGTGTACTATCGACCACATGGCCAGAATGAACAAATGGATGATGAAATGCTCAAAGAAATCAAGGAAGCTAACAAAAGTTACAGCACAGTAAGTAATGGGTGATTTCAATTACCCCGGTATCAAATGGCAGGACATGCTAGGGAGATAAAGTTCCTAGATGAAATAAAAGACTGCTTCTTGGAGCAGCTGGTTCATGAACCGACCAGAGGGAAGCCATATTGGACCTAGTCCTTAATGGAACACCAGATCTGGTGCAAGAGATAAGGGTGTTGGGGCCACTTGGCAATAGTGATTATAGCATGATCGCATTTGATTTAATTAGTGGAGGAGGGATGGTAAGGAAATCCATAGTACTACCTTTTAACTTTCAAAAAGGAGATTATGATAAAATGAGGATAATAGTTAAGAAAAAACTAAAAGGAGCAGTTGCAAAGGTTAAAGACTTACATCAAGCTTGGTTGTTGTTGAAAAATACTATCTTGGAAGCCCAGACCAACTATATTCTATGCTTTAAGAAAAGTGGAAGGAAGTCCCAAAAACTGCCAGCATGGTTTAAAGGTGAGATCAGAGAGGCTGTTGTTGCCAAAAAAGCATCTTTCAGGAAATGGAAAAAAAAAGAGCCAAACGACGAAACCTGGAAACAGCACAAGCACTGGCAAGTTAAATGCAAGGCATTGATAAGGCAGGCAAAGGGAGAATTTGAGAAGAAGCTTGATGCGGAAGAAAAAATGTGAAATAAAGACTTTTTCAAGTGCATTCATAGCAAAAAAACTGAGAGAGTCAATTAGTCCATTAGATGATAGAGGGGTTAAAGGGGCACTAAGAGGCGACAAGGCGACAGCAGAGAGACTGAATGAATTCTTTGCTTCGGTCTTTACTGAGGAAGATGTAGGGATGTTACCCATGACTGAAGTGGTATTTAAAGTTGCAGAAGAATTGAAGGAAATATCGACACATCGGGAAGATGTATTACAACTATTAGATAAATTGAAGAGTAGCAAATCACCTGGGCCGGATAATATACATCCAAGGATGTTGAAAGAACTGAAATGTGAGATTGCAGACCTGCTATTATTTATTTTATTTATTTATTTATTTATTATTTATTTATTTAACAAACATTTCTATACCGCGCTTTCCCATGGATCAAGTGTGGTTTACAATGAACAGTGGTTTACAAGGTATGATAAAATGCATACCTAGTCATATTACATGGAGCATTTGTGAACGTTTTACAAACAACATGGCAACTATATACATTCAGTACAAATTACATTCCAGGAGGTATACTTGGAGTATAATCTGAGCTTTTTACATTTTTACATTACAAAGGGAATGGAGAAACAACTATATACAGGGTGGAATGTTTGTTTGAGACAGTATTAGTTTAGTTTTAACATATAGGTTATTGTTTGTTAGCCTATGTCCCTTTGTGTGTCTAGGTTAATCTGTGTGATATAGTGTGTGGTAAATAAGTGTTTTTTAAATTTTTTACGGAATTCACTAATGTCGGTCAGCTGTCGGATGTCTTCAGGTAGTACATTCCAGAGGGTTGTGGCTGAGTGTGAGAAAGCCCTATTATTGGTAAGTTTTTTTAGCTTTTTATAAATTCTTTTGGTATATATTTTATTTGTGTTATTACTCCTCTGGCTGCGTTTAGGTATTTCCTTGGTGATTAAGGTACTGAGAGCCGATGGCGCAAGATTATTTATTAATTTGACGGTAGTTACTAGTATTTTGTAGTTTATTCTGCAGTAGATTGGTAGCCAATGGAGCTTAGCTAATATGGGTATAATATGTTCTATTGAGCGGACCTTCAGTATGATCCTGGCTGCTACATTTTGTGATAACTGAAGCCTTTTAAGATTTTGTTTAGAGATGCCTTGAAGGATTGTGTTTGCAAAGTCGAAGTGGGGTGTTATGATTGCTTGGATTATGGTTATGAAGTCTTGCAGGTGAATCAACAAGCATATTTGTTTCAGTGTCTTGAGTTTAAAGTGTATTTTTTTGTTGTGTTTTTAATGTGTGAATCCATACTAAGTCTCTCATCAAGTATCACTCCTACGTACTTTACTTCGTTTTTTGTTTTGATCTCATGGTTATGTAGAACAATAGAAGTTGGGGGGGGTGTAAGTTTGGTTTCTTGTCACATATAGGACATCTGTTTTTGCGAAGTTAATGTGTAGGTTGTGTTCCTTGAGCCATGTTGTCAGTTCATTGAAGCATTCTGTTATTAATTGCATTGGTGGGTTTGGGATCCTGAATGGGAGGTATATCATTATATCGTCTGCATAAATATGGTAGAGGATGCGGAACCGTTTCAAAATGTTACAGACTGGTTGAAGGTAAATATTAAAGAGAAGTGCTGAATGGGCGGATCCTTGTGGAAGGCCCTGTTCCTGCTTGAAAGTGTCTGAATTTTGATTGTTAATTCTAACTGTTTGGGCTCTGTTTAGATATGAGGTGAACCAGTTGTGTACCGTAGAGGTTAGCCCTATTTGTTGGAGTCTGCTTAACATTATTGTGTGGTTGACGCTGTCAAATGCAGCAGAGATGTTCAAAAATAGTAAGATGAACGCTTGTTTAGAGTCATCTATTCCTCTTGTCATTGTGTCGAATAGGACTGTTAGTAGCGTTTCTACCCCATGGAATGGGCAAAAACCATATTGCTCTTCGTTGAGGGGGGCCAATGTGTCAATGTAATCCTGAAGTTGGGTTTGGATTACTTCTTCGATTAGTTTGGCCATGAAGGGAATGCTCGATATGGGTCTGTATGAATTGGGAGATGATTTGTCTAGGTTGCTATTTTTGAGGATTGGTCGTATATGTACATGTTTAAGGGATGGTGGTAAGTACCCTTTTTCGAGGGATAGATTGATCATTGGTAGGATGAAAGGCGATAGTATTGGTAGGGTCTTTTTATCCAGTCTACTGGTCTAGGAAGGAAATTGTTGTGTTTATGTTAGAGATTATGGTCTTGAGTGTGTCCTTGGATATCTGTTGGAAATCCGACCAGTTATCAGTCAGGTCAGGGTTTGTTTCATTATGTGTTGTAGGGTTTGTTTCATTATGTGTTGTAGGGGGTGTTGCCTGCAGTTTTGTTTTGTTCATGTAGTAGTGAGCTAGTGTTTGTGGTGATATATCTATGATCATTTCATTTGTGTTGTATGTTTTGTTTGTTAAGTTTTGTACGATACTAAACAATTCTCTAGGCCGATTGATGGACTTAGCTAGTAAGTTGGAGTAGTAATCTGTGAACTATCATTAAAATCATCTGTAATACCTGAAGACTGGAAGATGGCGAACAAAAACACCAATTTTTAAAAGGGGTTCCAGGGGTGATCTGGGAAACTACAGACCAGTGAGCCTGAAGTCAGTACCATGAAAAATGGTAGAAACCATCATAAAGATCAAAATTGCTGAACATGTAGATAGTCATGACTTAATGAGAGACAGCCAGCATGGCTTTAGACAAGGAAGATCTTGTCTTACTAATCTGTTATGTTTTTTTGAAGGTGTAAATAAACAGGTAGACAAAGATGAGTCAGTTGATATAGTGTATTTGGACTTTCAGAAAGCCTTTGACAAGGTGCCTCATCGGAGACTTTTGGCAAAACTAAAGAGTCATGGGATAGGAGGCAGTGTACTATTGTGGATCAGGAACTGGTTAAAAAATAGAAAGCAGAGGGAAGGGCTAAATGGCCAATTTTCCCAATGGAGAAAGGTAAATAGTGGTATACCCCAGGGATCTGTGCTGGGTCCGCTGCTTTTTGACATATTCAAAAATGACCTGGAAAAGGGAATAACGAGTGAGGTTATCAAATTTTCAGATGACACAAAACTATTTAAAGTTGTTAAAACCCAAGAGGATTGTGGAAAATTGCAAGAGGATCTTGATAAATTGGAAGACTGGGCATCAAAATGGCAGATGAAATTTAATGTGGACAAGTGCAAAGTTATGCACCTAGGGAAGAACAACCCAAACTATGGTTACACGATGCAAGGTTCCACATTAGGAACCACCACCCAGGAAAAAGATTTAGGCGTCATTGTGGATAACATGTTAAAACTAGGTATCATAAGGAAAGGAATGAAAAATAAAACAAAGGATATTACAATGCCTCTATATCATTCCATGGTGAGACCGCACCTTGAATATTGTGTGCAATTCTGGTCGCCGTATCTTAAAAAGGATATAGCATTATCAGAAAAGCCACCAAAATGGTAAAGGGGATGGAAGGATACCCCTATGAAGGAAGGCTAAAAAGGTTAGGGCTCTTTAACCTGGAAAAGAGACAGCTGAGGGGAGATATGATAGAAGTCTATAAATTAATGAACCGAGTGGAACAAGTAAACGTAGATCAATTGTTTACATTATCAGAACATAGAAAGACTAGGGGACATGCAATGAAGCTACAGGGTAAACTATTTAAGACTAATAAAAGAAAATATTTTTCACTCAACATGTAATCAAACTCTGGAATTTGTTACCGGAGGATGTAGTAAAGGTTGTTAGTGTAGCTGGGTTTAAAAAAGGTTTGGACAAGTTCCTGGAGGAAAGGTCCATAAACCATTATTTAGAAGGGACCCAGGATATCAATGCTTGACCCAGTACAAGCATTGTGGAACCTGTGTCTTTTGGGGAAACTGCTAGGTACGTATGACCTAGATTGGCCACTGTTGGAAACAGGATACTGGGCTTGATGGACCTTGGTCTGACCCAGTATGGCATATCTTATAATCTTATGTTCTTATAAGAGGCAGAAACTGCCACGATGGCTAGAAGGTCCCCAACGGAACAAGGCCTACAGAATTGACATTTGTCTAGCAGATGTGAAAGCTGCCAAAATACTATGTGCAGGGATGGGTCTCAAGAGAGACCTATCAGTGATGTCAAGGGAAAACCTTCCATCACCTGCAACACCAGCAACAGAGAGTGCATCCTCCAATTGCACTAAGGATGGGTGAAACAACTTTGCCTGCCACACCTCTAACTAACCACTAGCAGTGTCAGGCTACCAATTAACTCAGAGAGAGTGATCCCGATCTGGCCCAGACTTACAGGGTCAAATGGTGACTTGGTAAACTAACCTCAAATACAGGGCCCCGAGAGGAAAGGTGGTATAGCAAGAACAGCGCAGGGCAAGGACCACAGCCCACACTTACATTAGCTATGTAAGTTGACTCAGATAAAAGGGGCTTACTGAGAAAAACATAATTGAAAGCATATTGGAATAAAAAGTGATATGAACTATAGAAAACATAGAATATAAAAAAATGGGTATATAAAACAAACAGCAGTATAGTGAACTGGAAATGTGAATCAAGGACAGGAAAAAACTAAAATGGTGCGAACATGGCCACAAAAAATGAATATTAAATAAAGCATGTAAACCGACATGTGGGATAAACATTGTGCACCGTGGGCAAAATACATTATTGCTAAAATCTCAAATCACAAATAATAAATACGGACCAGACAACAGGTGGTAAATCATAAATGCATGAAGACTAATATATGATAAAAACTGTGTGCACCATGAGTGAAAGGGAGTGCTAAACGTGTATATAAAACATACTGCTGAGACGAAAAACTGATTGTATGAAAAGTTATAAGAAAGGGGGGGCCAGAAAGACTACATATATAAAAACAGAACATTGTACTTACAAACAAAGCTGTTGAGGCGGGAAAATGCCACGCAGGTGCAGGAGGGAGAAAATAAACACACAGGGAGTACCCTCCCACACAAAACGTCATCAAGACTGACATCTCACACTGAAGCGGTAAAAGAAAGCTAAGACATAAAATAAATAATCAGTACAAAGATAAAAGAAGAAAAAATGTCTAAGACCGTGGCATTTGAAAATAAAAAGAAAAATAACAATAAAAGTAAAAACAAAAACAAAAAAGAAAAGTTATGATCGCAGCAGATTAGCGAATCGAAAATGAAAAGGCTGTCTGAACTTTCGTGAGCGGATAAAAACATACAATTGTAGAAACAGTTGTTAAAAAGCAAAAATAAAGAACAAGAACAGAAACATGGCCAATTATGAACATATCATCATGGTATGAAAGGGTGAATATGCCCTCAAATAAATAGTAGAGATATAAACCTATAAACTAAATAGGAAGGGGAGCTGTACCCGCTAGAGAAACGTATTCCAAAAAAAACAGCAAATGAAAGCCATGGCAGGAAACTTTAAAAAGACAAAAACAAGTCAAATAACAGACGAACAAGGATTAAAATAACAAATAATCATAGATTCATGTGTGTATAAAAGAATGATAATAAAATACAAATAAATAATAAAAAATGAAAAATAAAAATTTAAATTTAAATACATACTGACATTATTGTATAAATATAACATAGCAACACAGCTGTATGAAGACAAATGACATACAGAAAAACAGAAAATTCTATTTCTTTATTTAATCCACAGGGAATGACAGTATTGAGTTGAAAAATGAACGTGTGTTCCTCTTGAAGCAAAGAGCGACCTATATCTCCACCTCGATGAGAGGGGATAACTTTTTTAATGATAAAAAACTTAAGGTCTTTAAGACTATGATGAAATTGATTCCAATGTTCAACAAGAGGTGCTGTAGCTATCTTCCTTTTAATGCAACTCTTATGTTCCTGTATGCGAGTTTTAATTGCTCGAATAGTCTTACCAACATCTCGTCCCTGCTGTTTGTTTTATATACCCTTTTTTTTATATTCTATGTTTTCTATAGTTCATATCACTTTTTATTCCAATATGCTTTCAATTATGTTTTTCTCAGTAAGCCCCTTTTATCTGAGTCAACTTATATAGCTAATTATTTTTATAGCTTTTCACACATTTGGCTTTTTTTTCCCCTTTAGCAGTGTTTTTTGTTCTCGTTTCCAACACTTTATGCCCTATATATACACAAGCTTAACTTTTTTTTTTCTTTTTTATTTATGGTGCAGATTGTTTTTACTGCATGTCATTGGTCCTAACGCGCTTTAGTTTCATTTATTATTTACTACTTGTAGTCTGTCCCGCATTTACTTTTACCATCTGAGATTTTAGCGATTATGTATTTCACCTATTGTGCAGATCATTTTTTCCAAATGTCTAATTACAAATTTTTTGTGGCTACATTAGTACCACCTGAAGTTTTGTCTTGTCCTTGTTCCATACCTCCAGTTCATGATGCTGCTGTTTGTTTTAGATACCCGTTTTCACATTCTATTTCTCTCGTCTTCTATAGTTCATATTACTTTTTATTCTAATATGCTTTTAAATTATGTTTTTCTTAGTTAGTTCCTCTTTTTATCTGATTTGTTTTCTTCATTTTTCTTTCTTTATTTTGTGTGTTATGGACATAGCCTTTTATTTCTTAGCTATTAGGGTTTTCATTTATAGTTTTTGTATACTGATATGTCAATACATATAGTAGTTTGCTTTTTGTTTATTTACAGTGACTAGTGTTATGCACAGCCAATATGCTCATTTTCTTTTTTTTACCTTTTATAGATTGGGAAGTGTGGTTCTTTCCACCCCTCTTATACCTCTTATTGTCCCTTTCTGGTAATGTATTTGTATGTACTTTTATTTTTATTTTTATTTTTACTATTACATTATCCTTTGTTTGTAACTTTTTCAGATATTAATAATGTATTTTATGTATACCGTATAGTACTGCTACTTTGTTTATGTTTTATTTATTTATCTGTTTATCTTATATCGACTGAGAAGAGTGGTTTGTTCCACCTTTTTATATGTCTCTTATTGGCCATTTTGGTAATGTATTTTATTTATTTATTTATTTATTTTATTTATTTATTTAACAATTATTTCTATACCGCTCTTTCCCAAGTATCAAGTGCGGTTTACAATTAACAGTATGTTATATGGTATGGGTAGTATCATACCAAGTCATTTTACATAGAACAGGTGGAACTAGGTACAGGTAACAGTATAAAGTTTAAACAGTAAATTATTAAAACATTAAACTATTAGAACATATGTACATAGTAGATATTTACAAATTATATCATATATCACTTGTGGTTGTAAACATTAATTTAATCTTCAAGGCACGTAGTTATATATTGTTTGTAGTATGGTAGTTAACCTGTGTCTCTTTGTGTAGTCTGGTTAGTTTCTGCTCCTTTGTTGTAGTGTAAAGAGAATAAATGGGTTTTCAGTTTTTTTCTAAATTCCTTTATGTCTGACAGTAGGCGAATGTTGTCAGGAAGGTTATTCCAGAGGATAGGTGCTGAATGTGAGAAGGCTCTCATGTTGGTTTGTTTTCTAGCTTTTGAGTAGTCTTTTGGTACTGCTATAGTGTTTGTGTTTCTACTCCTTTGTGGTCTTTTATCTATTTCTACATTGATGAGTGTATTGAGTACAGATGGCGCTAAGTTATTTATTAGTTTAAATGTGGTTAGAAGAATCTTGTATTTTATTCTGCTGTGAATAGGTAGCCAATGGAGTTCAGCCAAAGTCGGTGTGATATGTTCAATTGAGCTTATATTCATTATTATCCTTGCTGCTATGTTCTGAGTTAGTTGTATCTTTTTAATATTTTGCTTTGTGATGCCATTAAGGATTAAATTTGCAAAATCAAAGTGTGGGGTTATGATAGCTTGAATTATGGTTATGAAGTCTTGTAAGTGAATTAAAGGTCTTAGTTGTCTCAAAGTCTTAAGTTTGTAGTGTATGTTTTTTGTTAGATATTTTATGTGTGAATCCATGTTAAGCTTATTGTCAAGTATCACACCTAGGTATTTTATTTCTTTTTTTATGTTGATCTCATGGTTATCAAGTGTGATGGTGCTTGGGGGTGTGTATGTTTGGTTTTTAGTAATATATAGTACATCAGTTTTTGAGAAGTTAATGTGTAAGTTCTGATCGCTGAGCCATATTGTTAGTTCTTTAAAACATTCTGTTATTTGTTGTAGTGGAGGGTGTGGGATTTTAAATGGGAGGTAGAACATTATATCGTCGGCGTAAATATGATAATGGACGCCATGACGTTTAAAGATGTTGCTGATTGGTTGTAGGTAAATGTTAAACAAAAGTGCTGATAAGGCGGATCCCTGTGGGAGGCCTTGTGTTTGGTTGAATGTGTTAGATGTTTGGTTAAGAATTCTTACTGTTTGGGTTCTGTTTGATAGGTAGGATTTGAACCAGTTATAGACAGTGGATGTAATTCCTATTTGTTGAAGTCTGTTGAGCATTGTTATATGATTTACGCTGTCAAATGCGGCAGAGATGTCGAGGAATACTAGGATGCAGGCTTGTTTTGTGTCATCAATTCCTCTTAATAGGGTGTCGTAAAGGACTGTTAGCAATGTTTCGACCCCATGGAATGGTCGGAAGCCATATTGGTGTTCGTCAAGGAGGTTCAATGTATCAATAAATTCCTGTAGTTGGGTTTGAACTATTTTTTCAATAAGTTTGGCCATGAAAGGAATGCTCGATATGGGTCTGTATGATTTTGGGGATAATTTGTCTAGTGTTTTATTTTTAAGTATTGGTCTTATTTGAACATGTTTGAGGGATGGTGGTAAATATCCTTCATCTAGTGATATGTTAACCATAGGGAGGATGAAGGGAGAGAGTATTGATAGTGTCTTTTTTATCCAATCAACTGGGCATGGGTCAAGATATGATGTAGTTGTATTGATGTTAGATATGGCAGTTTTGAGTGTGGTCTTTGAAATCGGGCTGAAGTTGGACCAGTTATCAGGGGTTGTGTGCTTCATTTCAGTGTGTGTTGTTGGGGGGTTATTTGTTTGTATTTTTGTTTTATTGATATAGTATTGAGCTAAGTCTTGTGGGGTGATATCTATGGATATTTCATCTGAATTGTATGTTTTGTTTGTTAGTTTCTGTATTATACAGAACAATTCTCTTGGTCGGTTAATTGAATTATTGAGTAATTTAGAGTAGTAGTTTCTCTTAGAATTGTCTATTGTTACTTTATATGTGTGTAGGGTATTTATGTATTTCTCATAAGTTGTTGGTGATTTGTTTTGCCTCCATTTCCTTTCTTCCATTCTTAGTTGTCTTTTAAGATTTTTAAGTGTCATGTTAAACCATGGGGCATCCTTTTTATCAATTATATTGTCATTTCTATTATGTTGAGACAGGTTAGGTTTTTTTTCTGCTGCCAGTGAGATAGTTTTGTTCCAGGTTTTGATAGTTTCTTCCAAATTTGTAGGAGTTAGGGTGAGGTGAGGAATTATTTGATCCAAGAATTCTTCTTCATTAAACTTTCTAAATCTCTTATTTTGTGGGGGTTGTGTTCGTTTAGTGTGATTGTTGTCAGGGATGGTGATATCAAATTTCGAAGGTAATGGTCTGACCAGGGGACTGGTATGTTTGAGAGTGATTTGGAGTTATATAGGTTGTGAAGTGAGTTTGGTAGGAATACCATGTCGAGTGTTATATTTTTATATTTTTATGTAGTAATAATATTTTATATTTTATTTTAAAAAAATATTTTATATTTTTATGTAGTAATAATATTTTTAATGTATTTTTTATTTTGATTTTTAATATGTTGTTTATGTCTAAATTTTAGACCCCTGAGGAAGGCTTCTGGCCGAAACTTTTTAATTGGGTCTCCAATAAAGATTTTTGTGAATTATCCCTGTGTGGACTGTGGTCCTTGCCCTCCGCTCTTCCTATTACTGTTCTCCTGCGGAAGGCACCCTTCTCTCCCTTGTTGGTATAGCAAGAACCACAACAAACATAAACCCCTCAAAGACCCTCTAGATCCCGGCATAAATACTGGAAGGTGGAAACATTAATGCTTAAGGACAGCTTTATTCAGACTGCATACGCCTTTGCAGGTCCAGACCATAAGCAAGAACAGAATGGGAACCTCCTCTATGTAAGGACCTCACTTCATAAGTCCTCACTCCTGAGGCAGCAATAGAAGATACAACATCAAGAGGCTGAGGGGACATATGCATCATGGTCTATGCTGCCAGTTTGGCACTATTAGAGCAACCAAGCTCAACACAAAAGATTGCTCACCCAGAACCACAGGAGAGAGGACATATGCCCGCTATTAGCAAGACCTTCCTATTACTAAGAGGTTCTGCACCTGGGCACTGTCCTTCTTAACAGCAGGTTGAACACCAGCAGATCACACGTCTGCATGATGAGGGAGCAAACATCCTAGGGCTTAACTCCCACTTATTGGGAACTGCCGCACATGACTTGAGCAATCTGCATGCTGCTAATTTTCACTATATGCGCCATTGTTAGACTCACCAGATGAGCCTCCTGTCAACAGCTGAATTCTGCCATCACTAAGAAGGCCACCCTGCCGGTGGACTTACCAAACTGGTGAGACCTTGACTAAAAACTGCCTGACCAGGAAGGCCTGAGGGAACCTTCCTAGAGCCAGGCTGATCTTCCTGGTCTCTAGCTTGTTGACCACAACCAGGAGACTTCCTGAGGGCCCAGCACTCCTGTAGAAGCTGACCCTTAAAGGCTAAGAGACTTGTCCCAGGTCACAAGGAGTAGCCGTGGATCAAAACCCTGATGTAACTGAATCTCAAGTTCTTACGCCAAGTACTAAGCTTTGGTAGAGCTTGAGATTGGACTCTCACCAAAGACAGTGCCCCCAGAGGCAACCCAACCATCAGAGGGTGAATCTGCAGCCACCATACCAAATTGATCAACTGGGAGCAGGGACCAGGACCAATAATAATCCTGCAGAGGGCGCTGTATGTCCTGGTTCAAAGCACTCATTCCAGGTTCAAAGTCATCAAAGGCAAGGAGTTGGGGGCCCTGAAAGCCAGAATCCTAAAGCCACAACAAAGCCCAAACAAAGATATTGGAATAAGAAACACATTGCCCAAATGTGTGCAGAGCAGGCAATCAGACACTCTAAGATTCTGGAGGGAACCGGACTGCTCTTAGGTGAGCAATCATTCATGTTTGTGTCTCCAGACACCAGATCATGCAGGGCGCATCCAGGACTGTCCCAAGAAGAGGATTGATTCAACCAATCAATAAGGAATGGGAGACTCTAGATTCCTTGTTTCCCATCAGTGCCATGGGCTCAGCTTTAACAGAGCCGTGGTTAAGGGAAACACTGTCCCCTTCACCGTGGCTCTGCAAAGCAGAGCCGGCGAAACCAGGGGAAACCAGCAGGCTCTCCGGGGGGGTTCTGCCGCTGCCAGAGCGGCAGCAGCAGCTGCTTCTTACGCCGGAGGTGGTTTTTTTGTTTTTTTTTTTGAAGGTCGAGTGAGGCGGTGACGGCGGTCTTTTTGGGGGCAATTTTGCCGCCTCCAAAAAGCTGCCGCCTGAGGCCACCGCCTCACTTGGCCTCATTATAGAGCCACCTATGAGCGTTGTTGCTCACCTGTAACAAGTGATCTCTGGGAACAGCATGAATCAGTCTTCACATGAGTATCATCAGTACAGATGGAACCTGTGCAGTAACGCGCCCCAGTGTCCAACTGGAAAGCTTTTAGGAGCAATCCACTGAGCCTGCACATCTGCCTTCCCAAGTCCTCTCCTCAGTTGAGGAAGGAGAGATAGAGGAAAAAGAGAATACCCTACAATTCCTAGGGGAGGAGGGTAGGTTGTGAAGACTGATTCCTGCAGTTCCCAGAAATCACCTGTTACAGTTGAGTAAGAATGCTATTTCCAGGAACAAACAGAAATGCAGTCTTCACATATGGGACTCACTAGCTTCCAGGTACCAGACTGGAGTTGGAAGCAGTGATCTCCCCGAGCTGAGAAGGTATGGATACAAAGCGGCCCCACTGGACTCAATCGCAGTTGGCAAGAGCATCGCCAGAGAAGTCTGGTGCCAGGAGAAGTCTGAGACAGAGGGTAGGAGTTGCAGTTAAGTCCCAAAAAGATGCTGGAGGACAACCTGGCCAAAGACAGCACCCCGACACGAGACCCTGTCTAGGCAGTAGTGTGCAGTGAAGGTATGAATAGAGGACCAGATAGCTGCTCAACAGATTTCATCAATGGAGAAGGAAAGAAGGTTGGGAACTGAGGTTATCATGGCTCACACGTTGCGAGCTATGATATGACCCTCAAGGGAGAGTCCTGCTTGAGTATAGGTAAAAGAAATGCAGTCCACAATCCAGTTGGATAAGGTGTGCGTCATAACTGGCAATCCAAGGTGACTTGGATCAAAAGAAATTAATAATTGAGAGATTTCCTGTGATTTTTGGTTCTGTCCAAGTAGAAAGCCAGTATGCACTTGTAATCTAAAGTGTGTAGTGCTGCTTCAGTCATAAAGGGCATGTGGTCTGGGGAAGAAGACCAGTAGTATCACCAATTGGCTGAGTCTGTTCGCAAGGAAATTTTGTTCACCCAGGAGATACATTGCCCTGAGATGGATACATTTTGCAATGGAGAAGAATCAGAGATGAAGGGCTTCCTGGCAGAGGGAATAGGAACCCATTCCCCCTGCTTGTTTACATAGAACATGGCCACCTGGTTGTCCATTCAGACTAAGACCTGTTTGCCCGAAAACTGGGGTTGAAAAACCCACATGGCATTCGTGAGAGCAGGTAGCTCCAGGAGGTTGATCTGCAACTGAGATACCTGTGGTGTCCACTGCCGCTGTGTGGTGAGACTGGCTAGATGTGTTCCCCACCCAAGTTTGGAAACATCCATTGTCAGGGTGAAATGAGGTGGAAGCATCTGAAAAAGTGACCCTTTGAGTAGGTTTTGAGGGGAGCATCACCACGAAGGGAGTTGACAAGGGGATGGGTGATGCAGATGTTGTCTGAGAGATGCACGGTTGCTTGAGTCCATTGAGACGACAGAGTCCATTGGGCTTGCTGCATGTGCAGGTGAGCATAGGGGATGACATGGACTATGGAGGCCATGTGCCCTAGAAGGCACAGAATTTCTCGAACTGTCACAGCACTGTGACCTCTTATGATATTGGCTAGCTCGATGAGGCAGGCAGAGCGATCCTAAGGAAGGAAAGCTGAAGCCAGACGAGTGTACAGAAGTTCTCCAATGAATTTGAGCTGCTGGGATGGGACCAGGTGTGATTTTTGGAAGTTTAGGACAAATCCCAGATCTTGGAGCACAGTAATGGTGCGATGAAGAGTGTTTTACCTCTTGTGGGGATTCTCCCTGATTAGCCAGTCATGTAAGTAGCCAAATATTTTGTGAACACTCGGGGTGCAGAAACTAACCCGAAGAGGAGCACCCAGTATTGGTAGTGGATTTGCTGGAACCGGAAACACAGATACTGTCTTATGTTGAAGATGGATCAGCAAACGTGTGTATGCCTCCTTGAGCTCTAGAGAACATAGCCAGACATTCCTCTGAAGGCATGGCAGAAGTGTACAGAGGAAATCATTTTGAATTTTTCTCAAACGAGGATTTGTTTAGGTTCCTTAGATCTAGAATGGGCCTAAACCCTTCTGTCTTCTTGGGGATAAGAAAGTAAAGAGAGCAGAAGCCCCTGCCTTCCTGGGTGAGTGGAACTCTTTCTATAGTCCCCAGAGCTAACAGGGTGGACACCTCAACTGACAGGAGATTTGTCTGGAAGATGTCTGCAGGATAATCCTGGCATTTTCTCCAAATGGGTTAATTTTGCAGATACTATGAGTGTCGTGAACCTCTCTTCTAAGCCAGGGTATGTGGAGTATGATCTCAGTCTCTGAAATTTACTGCTAATGCTCAGTGTAGTACTTGCATCGTGCCAAAGAGAGCTTCCTTCTGGAGTTCGTAAGATGTAACAAAGTTTGTCAAGATGCGCTTCGAAATTCTTCTTTATCAAGCCTGTTGCTCCCAGTACAATGGGGTAGATTACTGTATCTTTCTGCCACATTTTCTTTGTCTATGACTGCATTGCTAAATCCATATCCCATAAAGAGTTGATGAGAGCACTCATTGGATTAAGTGCCAAACAAAACAGAAGTGGTGACAGGGAATCTCCCTGAAATATTCCTTGCTGGATCTTAATGTTAGGAATGATGTGCCAATCATCTTCATATCTCAAGTGTGTGGCTTGCCACATTGTCATAGTGGATTTAACGTACTCTATCAAGTCGGTATTTATTTTATACATTTCAAGGCAATGTATTATTCAAGAGTGTGGGATGTTGTCAAAAGCTTTCTTATAATCAATCTATGCTATATTGAGATTCCTGCCTTTCTTAGCACTGGTCATGATGGCCTTATTCAACATTAACTGGTCTTTGGTTCCATATGCTCCCTCTCTTATTGCCATGATGTTATTGAGCTTGATGTGATGGTAGCTTCTGTCTGCATCTAGTACAGTGAACAGGTTATAGAGTTTTAGGTTATTGGTCTATAATTTTTAGGAATGTTACTCTGGTCTCTTTTTGGAAGGAGAAACATTCTTCCTGTAGTAAGCCATTGCGGTGTTAAGTCCGGCTGTTCGAACAATTGATTTTTGCAGTTCGCCAGATCTTGTTGGAGTGATGTTAACTGTTTGAGCCAAAAGTTGGTTACGCCATCTGGGCCAGGGCTCTTCCAGTTTGGAGCATGTTTTAACCTGCATTCCAGCTCTTTTGTTTTACTACAGGCCATTCCATAGGTTTAATGTTTGTTTGTTTGAAATGCATCTGAAATGTGTCTATAAAGTGTCCACGGCTAAGAATAGCAATCATGTTACAAGTTGATTTAGGATTGCTTGAATTGTTCATGAATAATTCTTTGATTTAATATAAAATGCAAAAGTGATTGTGATTCAAAAAGTTAAGTTTGGAAATAGATATATTTTGACTGCTATATTGCTGGAGGCTTTTTATGACCAATGAAGTTGAGGGGATGGCTGCAGTATGCCAAAGCTAGCTGGTGCATAGTTCTGTTGAGTTTAGACAACTGCCGCCATTGCGTTGGTGAAAGAATCCTGAGGTCTTTTTCCCCTCAGCATTTTTTTTTTGTTTTTCCATTTTTCATTTTCTAATGACAGATGGTTGTTTCTATCCAGAGGCTGTTATATGTGAGCTGAATGGTGTATGCAATCCAGTCTTTTTTTGGAAACTATCTACAATTTATTGTTGGAACATATAAATTTCAGGTCTTCTTCTGTTAATGCAGCATGCTTCAGCTTGATGTCTTGGATCCTCCTTAATATCTTTGCCTTAAATCTTTCTTTAATCCTTTTAGATAACCATCTATCAGGGATACCTCTGCACGCAATGATTATATTTTTCCTTTGATGCACTTTTTCCGAGGAGGAATTGTTATTGTTCTCTTTCTCTTCTGGCCCTGCATTTTAGTTGATAGTAATAATTTTAGCTGCACAATATTGTATTCGATTAACTTCAGTGATGTCAACAAAAGGTCCCTTTATACTGGATATGGCCTTGTTCATCAATTATCATATTTCTAACCTTAGGTGTTAAATTTAGCTTCAGTAATCTTTCCCTTGTGGAGGTGGTAGGGGGTCACGTTTTCAAAATGAAGCAGATAGACCCTTTGGACAATGTTGAGAGTCCACTGCTCTGATATGATGAGGTGCCACCTATGGGCACAGGAACAGAATCTGCCTGCTATGTGTAGCGGTGGGGGACCCTAAAGAGGCAGAATAGCTATGCTCTCTAGGATGCAGTCAAAAATTATGTGCTGGCTGTGGCTGTGCAGCTGGTTGTGCATTAGGCATCTTAGACTTTTTGGGCTGGTGAGGGCCCTGCGGTCACTGCTGTTGCTGCTGTGGTTGGTAAGCAGCTGCAGGTGGATAAGAAGGATAATATCTCTTTCTTCTTAGTCTTTACAAAGAGGCATTTGAGAGTGAGATCATCTGTCTCAGTCTCTCCAGCCTTCTCTCTCCAACCCTTTCCAAAAAGATTCTGTCCAGAACAGGGGATATTGGCCAATTTATCTTGAACCCACTGCTCATAGAAACATAGAAACATGACGACAGAAAAAGACCACAAGGCCCATCTAGTCTGTCCTTCCATAACAACAACTACAACAGTCCACTTTTTACCTTTAGAGATCCTCTGTGTTGGTCCCATGCTTTTTTGAATTCAGTTACTGTCCTCATCTCCACCACCTCCACTGGGAGACTATTCCACGGATCCACTACTCTTTCCGTAAAGAAATATTTCCGCATATCACTCCTGAATCTATCTCCCTTCACCCTCATCCAATGTCCCCTCGTAGCAGAACTTGCTTTCAATTGAAAGAGGCTCTCTCCCTGAACATTTATGCCACGGAGGTATTTAAACATCTCAATCATATCACCTCTATCCCGCCTTTCCTCTAAGGTGTACATATTAAGATCCTTAAGTCTGTCCTCATATGCTTTATAATGAAGCCCATTAATCATTTTAGTAGCAACCCTCTGCACCGACTCCGTCCTGTTCACATCCTTTTGAAGGTGCGGTCTCCAGAATTGCACACCATACTCCAAATGAGTTCGCACCAAAGACTTATAGAGGCATTTTCACCTCCTTTTTTCTGCTAGCCATTCCTCTCCGTATGCACCCAAGCATCCTTCTAGCTTTTGCTGATGCCTTTTCTACCTGTTTTGCTACTTTAAGATCATCAGACACAACCACGCCTAGGTCCCGCTCTTCTTTAGTGGACAAAAGTACTTCACCTCCTATACTGTATTGCTCCCTTGGATTGCTGCAGCCCAAATGCATGACCTTACATTTTTTAACATTAAATCCCAGCTGCCAAATTCTAGACCATTCTTCAAGCTTAGCTAGATCCCTCCTCATGTTATCTACACCTTTCTGGGTGTCTACTCTATTGCAGATTTTGGTATCATCCGCAAAGAGGCAAACCTTACCCGACAGCCCTTCCGCTATATCACTAACAAAGATGTTAAAAAGAATCGGACCAAGGACAGATCCCTGGGGCACACCACTGGTAACATCCTTCTCCTCAGAGTGAGCTCCATTTACTTGTGCTCTTTGTCGCCTCCCACCCAACCAATTTCTAACCCAAGCAGTAACTTTAGGGTCCATCCCTAGGGTGCTCAGTTTGTTTATAAGTCGCCTGTGAGGAACAGTGTCAAAGGCTTTACTGAAATCTAAATACACCACATCTAGAGCTCTCCCTCGGTCCAACTCCCTGGTCACCCAGTCAAAGAAATCAATCAGATTTGTCTGACAAGACCTGCCTCTGGTGAATCCATGCTGCCTCGGATCCTGTAATCCGCCGGACTCCAGAAACCTCACTATTTTCTCTTTCAGCAGCGTTTCCAATAATTTACTCACCACCGAAGTTAAACTAACCGGCCTGTAGTTTTCAACCACATCCTTACTTCCACTTTTGTGTAAAGGCACCACATGAGCCTCTCTCCAGTCCTTTGGCACCACTCCCGACTCCAACGAGGCATTGAAAAGGTCAGTCAGTGGAGTTGCTAGAATGTCCCCAAGTTCCCTCAGTATTCTAGGGTGTATCCCATCCGGTCCCATCGCTTTGTCTACTTTAAGTTGAGCTAGTTTCTCACGAACACAGTCTTTTGAAAATTGTTCAAGATGTCCCTCGCTTCTGTTCCTATTTGGGGGTGTTTTCTGAGGTCCTGCTCCTGGTTCTTCATCTGTGAACACAGAACAAAAATATTTGTTAAGCAATTCCGCTTTATCACGCTCAAAGTCAGATGCCTGTAGCCAGGTCATTCTGCGAGCACCGATGCAGACTGCTGAAGCTCTCCTGGATGACTCAAAGGCATCGAAAGGTGCTCTTGTAAGAAATTTAGATGTATTCTGATTTTGCCTGATTAAGGCCTGGAATGTATCATGCTTGTCATCAGGAAGAATAGGTGCAAGGTTCTCCAGATCCCTAAAGAGTTCCTTGAGATACCTGCCCATATTGACATGTAGGAAGTAATCCCAGAAGTGAGCATGCATGCCTGAAAACACCAATGGCAGAAGGCGTTGAGAGTTCTGGAGTCCTAAGTTTTAGAACTCTTGATGAGCCACATCGCCGATTCCACCACCATCAAGTGGTGTGGAAGTTGAGGCTTTTCTACATACAGTAGTATCGAGTCATTTGCTGATAGGAAGAACCGTTAGCGGGGCCTCCCACATATGTAGCATTAGATCCTGCAGAATACAATGCACCAGTAACATGGCTGCCTCTTTGGGCACCGAGCAGAACTGGAGGAATTCCTATTCCTCCGCCCACGGTAATCTGCAAGCCTGCTGCCATGTCCTGAATGAAATCTTGAAAAGACATGTCCTCTGGCGGGGAGAGATGCCACTCATGTGGATCGGAAAGGAGGTCCCGGATTACCCTGGAATCCTCCAATGAATCATTGGAATCGCTGGTCGAGGGACAAGGCCAATGCCTGGGTGAAATCCCACACAAGGCTCTGAGACACCATCCTAGCGCATGGAGCTAGTAGCTCTCTTAAGGTCGAGGCCTCAGGAGTGTTCTGGAACCCCTGTTATGCTTTGGAGGGTTGGTCCTCCCACCGGGGCTGTTTGTCAGGCCAGTTAGCATCAGATGCACCTTTCAGTGAATCTCTACGACGATAAAGGGCTTACCTCTCGGATCGGTATCAGATTTTGATGCCCATGACTTAGACTTAGACTTATGTTTGGACTTTGAGGAGACCTGAGAACCAACAGAGGAAGCCGAAGTGCTCGATGATGTGGAAGCCACTGAAATAGAGTCCAGCGCAAACAGAGAATCATACTGGCGCCCCGTTTCCAACCTCCCCTATCTCTCAAAGGTTCTCGAGAAAATTGTTTTTCACCAACTCAATGCTCACCTCGACTCCACCATTTCTCTACACCCCCAACAGTCAGGGTTTAGGCCCGGCCACAGCACTGAAACCATTCTTGTAGCACTCCTCAATGAAATACACTGCGCACACGAAAGGGGTGATTTTTCACTAGCTGTTTCTCTGGATCTCTCAGCGGCATTTGATGTCATCGATCATCACACTCTTCTCACTCGCCTTTCCGACCTCGGTATCCAGGGCACTGTTCATCAATGGTTTCGTTCCTTTCTCTCTTCCCGATCCTTTGCAGTTCACACTGGTTCCCTGTCCTCCACATCCTTTCCCCTTCCCTGCGGCATCCCACAAGGTTCTATCCTTGCCCCTCTTCTTTTTAACATGTTTCTTGCCCCTCTTGCTCTTCTCATACAACAGCATGGTCTTTCCGCTTACTTTTTTGCAGACGATATTCTCCTGATCCACCACACCCCTTCACTGGCTCCAGACCTCACTCTTCTCAATACCTGTCTAACCACCGTCTCCGATTGGTTCCTCAATAACTTCCTAGTGGTCAATCCTTCTAAATCTGCAGCTATATGGTTCACCTTCAGTGCTTCCCCACCCACTCTGCTGCCACACATGTCCGGTTCTCCTATTCCCTTGGTTTCTCACCTACGTTATATCTTGGTGTTACTCTCGATTCGTCCCTCTCTTTCCATCAACACATTTCTGGTGTGGTACATAGTTCTCTTTTTCATCTTCGCAGGATTAGGGCTGTCCGACCACTGCTTTCCGCTCCATCTCTTACCACTCTGGTGATTTCCTTAGTAATTACTCGACTTGATTATTGTAACTCCCTCCTCGCCGGCCTTCCCCACTATCAACTTCGCAGACTACAACTCATTCAAAACACCGTTGCCCGTCTTCTCACCTTCTCTTCATCCCGAGAACATATCACCCCCCATCTCCTTTCCCTTCACTGGCTCCCTATTAAAGTTCGCTACCATTACAAAATTCTCATTCTTACACACCGGGCCCACCACACAAGCACGCCCCAGTATCTCTCCGATCTCATTTACCTCCAACCCATACCTCGCCTTCTTCGTTCCTCCCACGGAAATCGCCTCTTTTTACCTTCCCCCACAAATGCACACCTTGAGTCAACCCGCCGCGCCGCCTTCTTCTTTGCAAGCCCCGCTCTCTGGAATTCTCTCCCGCACCCCCTCTGCACTGAAATGTCCTTTTCCCGATTCAAGACCCTCCTTAAAACCTATCTTTTCCACCAAGCCTTCAACCTCCCTGACCCCACTTAGGTCTCTCATGTCATCCATTAAGTTATCCCCATATCACCAGTCATGTTTCCCATACCTCCCATCAATTTACACAACCCTGATCTCCCCATTCCCCGTAACCCCTCGGACCCTTGGACGTCTCCTCTTTTAACCACCCAGCCCTTACCCACCCTCCCCTCCTTACCCCCCATTCCCCCACCCTCCCCATTTTTCTTCCCTGTTTGTATTGATATCTGTCCTGTCCTATCTTTCTATCTTTATCTCTTACTCCTTTCCTATAAATTTTTGGCGTTCCTCTCTCTCTTTATTTTCCAGCAGTCCATTGCATTTTACACCGCCTTAACGCTTTGGTACAGGGCGGTCTATCAAATACTTTGAATAAAGATAAAGATACTGTCTGGCTCTGTTCTTTAGGCCTCTTTCTGCCATTTGTTGACACAAAGGGCACTCAGTCAGGTAAATGGTCTGGACCAATGTTCCCTCTAAGCTGCGCTGGGTCCTCCGCCGGCATTCCTGCCGGGGGAGGGGGGGTGCAGGGCAATTGATGCTCTGCTCCCCCCCCCCCCAACAGCAGGAAAGCCGGCGGAGAACCTGGTGCGGCTTAAAGAGAACACTGGCTGCGGCGTGTGCTAATGTTCTCTTTAAGCCGTGCCGGGTTCTCTGCCGGCATTCCCACCAGTGGGGGGGAGGGGCAGAGCATCAATCACGCTGCACCCACCCATCCCACCCCCCCCCCCCGGCAGGAATGCCGGCGGAGGACCCAGCGCAACTTAGCGGGAACATTGGTCTGGACCCAAACATTTTAAACCCCCGTCATGTTTATCAGTGACTGATATTGTACCACAGCATTTGGTACATTTTTTTAAGCGGCTTATGTGGTTTTCCCATTATTTATTTATTTATTTATTTAACAAGTCTTGTATCCCGCTTTTTCCTTCAATCAAAGCGGTCACAAAACAATACAAATAAAATACAAAGTTATACAAAGGTAAGGATATAGGAAAGTGGGAAAACATCACACAGGGAAAACATGACAACATGAACTACGGTACATAAATTACATTACATTTAAACTACAATAGATATAGCGGTAAACAGAACCAACCATGAGGCAGTTCATCTCCTGCTGATTGGTCAACTCCGCTCTTGAGGAGGATACCAAATCAGGACTTTCAATGGTTGCAGCCATTCACCCCTCTCTTGCGATTGCAGTCATCTGCGAGGGATGCAAAGCGACCCCGCCACTGGTGCCCCGCCTAAGGGCCACACCAAAGGGCCCTTTGGCATGGCTCTTAGGCGCGGGCCTGCCAGGCATGGCCCCGCCTGCCGATTGCAGCATTTAAAGGCAGTCTGTGGCGCCCCAATAGGGCCTTGGTGGGGGGAGCGGGAGGGGCGAGCAGCTCCCGCTTCCACCCCCAACGTCTGATCGGCAGCATGTGGAGGTGAAGGAGAAGGCAGTTACTTGCCAATTGCAGCATTTAAAGGCAGTCTGTGGCACCCCGATTGGGCCTTGGTTGGGGGAGCGGGAGGGGCGAGCAGCTCCTGCTTCCACCCCCGACGTCCGGCTGAAGAAAAGTAGGCCATGGTCTAATTTGGTGGTAGAAACCACCAAAATTGAAAAAAAATGAAAAAGAAAAGAAACATATTTTTAAAAGAAAAGAAATATCGAGGCCAGAATCAGGGAAGGTACCAGCATCGACTGAAAGGCAGAGCACAGACCTAAACCAAAAAATGATGTTTTTTGATGGTGACAGGAAGAAAACATCCTGCTGGCTCATGGAAAATGAAGAACTAAGGAGAGGGCTTGGGAAGGCAGGAAGGCAAATGCGCAGGCATAGTGGATTGCTCCCAAAAGCTTTTCAATCAGATGCTGGGGAGTGTTTCCGTGTAGGCTCCATTGGTGCAGACAATACCCATATGTGAAGACTGCATTCCTGCTTGTTCCTGGAGATACTAGCTATCTGAAACATGGTCTCCCTCACTATAGATAAAAGTATGTGAGCCACATTTTAAACAAGCAATCCTGGGGATGGGTTTTGGCTGCGATTAGAAAACAGCATGTATAGATTGTATTTTCACATGTATGCTTGTTGTTTTCTGATGGTCTACCCACAAAAAAAGAAAATGTAAATGTCTGTAGGGAAGTTGTATCCCCAAATTTTAAAGTAGAAGTGTGCGCCTTGAAACTTATTACAAAGCCACAGGTGAAAAGCTCCTGTGTACTTTGCCCCAATGTGGACAGTATGAAAACTGCACCCTAACGGCCTGATGACACTGTCCAGAAGGAAAGTTAAATCATTCTTTAACAAATCCACCTAAGGACTCAAAAGCAATAACACACAGTCTCTGCTACCCCCTCAGTCCAGACCATGGTCAAAACGACAATAGAGGATTAACACAGAAAATGTGCTTACGCAATGGCTGCTAAAAAGAGATCTGGTTTGCAGGATATTCACTAGTACTCCTTGTGCCTTGGGCAAGTCACTTAACCCTCCATTTCTGGGTCGCCAGAAGTCAGCATTGACTTACCGGCACACATTGCATTGCACAATGAACATGAATGACATATAATTGCAAATCTGGTCTAATTAGTTGGTTACTTTACATATTCTGATACCTTGAAAAATATATCTGGTGGGGAGGGGGGTTGTCTCAAGAATTGGACTTGTAAGTGCCTGCATTAAGGAACTGTGAAGTAGGGAAGGGGCCATAGACAGATCCTATCAACGTACTGCTAGGGACAGGCTGAAAGCAGTGAAGTGGTATAGTGCAAAAATCATACATATCCAATACTTTTTCATCTATAAAAGGAATGTTTTATTATAACATATTTCACTACAATTTTGTTGTGTTTTTTATCACTCCTATATTTCTATGAGCTCTCAAGAGTAAAGCTAGTCTGTGCAAGGCAGAAATAATTGTAGTTTACAACCTAGCTTCTGTGCTGTTGGAAATGGCTTACCATGCTATCTTTCTCCTAATTTCCTAAAGCTGCAAGATTTATATATGAAAGTGCATTCTATTTAGAAACGGATTGTGCCTATGTGGCTTTCTACTGAAAAACTGTATTCTAGTTTACTTTGTCCAGTATGTGTAAGCTAGCATCCTTATATAAAAATGTAAACTGGGAGTTCCATGGGGGCGTTAACCTACTTTACCTAGATGTTACGAGTGTCACAGGTGGTTGAGTTATCTCAGGTAAGCCACCAATGGAAACTCATTTTACAGAGAAAATATTTTTTTATTTTTTCTCAATGCACTTTACAATTTCTTGAACCTTAGATTCAAATCAGAACTTATCAAAGGGGTGAGAACTCTCTCAGAAGGAACTACTTGAACCGGTTTAACTTTTGTAAAAATTTCTAACTTTGTTTTTTAAAAATCAATAGAGTCAATTTAAGTTTTATAAACAAACAATATTTATAAATGTAGCCATTTTTCTATGAACAAGTCTTACAATGCTTCTATTCAACAGTGGTACAACACCGTTTCTTTCAAAAAACAGGCAAGTTATAGTTAAACAGTTTAAAGCTTGAGATTCCTTTACTCCTTCGAAGAAAAGTTTAGTTCTGTTTTTTGTCTGTAACTTTGCAGATGAATGAGTATTATCATTCAGGTAAAGATATCTTTGTTTCAAAAAATTCAACTACTAGTGCACCAGTGTTTTGCCAAAAAAAAAAATAGTCACCGAGGTGTGTCAGTCACGTATCTCAAATCTTCTTTCCAGGTCTTGCTGGGTTTTTTTGATGGTTGGCATCTTAGGATCCCCTCTGTTCCAGCAATATCCAGCTGCAGTTAGTCTCTTTTGTAAATTTTTATAAAGATGGGTAGTAGGTATCCTATCTCCCTAGCTATGTGTGCAGTAACTAGAAACACATTCAATCCATCACTCTTTTAAATATACACTCTCTTTCTCATGGAAACAGTTAACTATGTTTCAGGATTAAATAAATCCTGTGAGCAGTACACTGTTTTAAAACAGCTCACTTTTAAGGTTTTTCTTTTCACTGCACTGGGAGTTTTATACCATTAGCCTTACATTTTATTCACTGCATGAAGGACGCCAATGTAATAGAAAGTCATACACTTAGGTTTTTAACCAAAACTGTGCCCAAAATTAAATTCACTCTAATAAATCAATTCAAATCCATATTCATCTTGGTATTAAAAGTGCTTGAATGAACTTCAGGACTCTCTCAGCCTGCTTCCAGTCACTAAGGAAAAAAAAAGTTCTCACATTTACTTTTAAGTTTTTTCTCCAGTTTTCATGCAAGCTCCTTGCACACTTCTCCTGTAAATAATTCTCAGTTACTTACAATTCTGATATCAAATCCTTTTCCAGCTCTTCCATACAGATACATTCTCTCTGGCATGTCTTACCCCATTAGTAATCTTCTTCCCAAAAACCTTCCAACTAAAGTTCCTACACGTGGATTCTATCCTCTCTGTAAAAGTGTTCTCACACCCAGCTCTGTCCAGAAACAGTTCTTTAGTACCTTCATTTCAACTCACACATCACTTCAGTACAATAAAGCCCCTAGAAGACCTTTGCAGACATAAGCGTAAATTTACAGGTCATTTTCTTTAAAGTTTGCTTAGTATCTGTTTTATTTATTTAAATAGATCATTCTTTTTATCTCCTTTTCTCTTATGAGCTCTCCCCATGCTTGCTACAGACCCAGCTGCTTCCTGTACCAGCCCTGCTTTGTGCATTAACTCCTTTAACATTGTATTGAAAGTGCAGTCTGCGGGGCGGAGCCCGATGTCCAGCGGGATGGTCGCATAACGCTGAGGCTCCCGAGAGGCCTACTCAGAATCCTGAATTAACACCGGACAAACTTGAATTTCTGCTCTGATCTTGCCGGGGCACATTGGTGAGATGGCGGGGACCAAACCCACGCGCCTGGAATTTGGATCTCCAGCGGCTTCTCACGGTAAACGCTCCAAAACTGAACCCCCGTCCCCGCAGAAGGGGCTGGCTTTGCGCGAGGGCCCCGAAATGCAGCAGGAAATCCTCGCAGAAATTAGAGGGGTTAAGGACCTCGTGCAGTCAAACGGTGAAGCACTTCGAGCGCTGAGGGAAGATCTTGGTGTACTGCAAGGCAGGCTAGAGGGGCTCTCTTCGCGTCAGGACAAAATGGAAAGTATATTAGACTCCCATGCGGTCCGGCTGTCCAAACTCGACAAAGTTGAACGTCAGGTGCGGGCCTTGCAGAAAGAAGTGGAAGATGGCAATAATAGAGCGCGCCGCAACAACCTACGACTCGTGGGCATACCGGAGGGAGCGGAATTGGGAGACATGAAGGAGTTTTTAAGTAAAATCCTCCCTTCCCTGCTCCAAATCACCTTTACCAAAGAATTGGAGATCGATCGCGCTCATCGTGTACCCACAAACATAACGCTCAACAGGAAGACCCCGCGGCCTATCATCTTTCGACTTTTGAGATATCAACATGTGGAACAAATTCTCAGTGCCTCCCGGGCAAAGGGCCATATGGAGTTTGAGAGCCACAAGGTCTCCTTCTATCCTGACTTGGCTAAACCCACGGTCGACCGCCGAAAGCGCTTTCTGGAATTTCGGCCGAGGCTTCAACAACTACAAGCACGCTATGGCCTGATGTACCCGGCCAAGCTCCGAGTCACGCTTCACAATCAGACAAGAACATTTGAGGACCCTGATCTACTAGCGGAGTTTTTGGACTCTAAAGAAGCCGACTTGATGCGCTGACTTCCAGAATATTCCTGCCAGTACTCTCACATCCGCTGTACCTGCCATATTGGATTCACCGCGGCTCAGCGAAGAGTCTGTCGAGGGCGGTTTGTTGCCTTATTTTGAAGATATCTGGGACCCGACTCCATCTACCCATAGTAGCCTCGACGAGTATCAGAGACAGTGTTTCTTATGGACTCTGGTGTTTCTTTTCTTTTATTATGTCTCTATCTTCCTCTCTAGGGCCTCCTCCCGCAGACATCTGGTCGCCATATTCATTGGGGGTTTTGCTTCTTCTCTAAGTTACTTTGGTACATACTTTTCAATATGGGTGTATTGGCCAGCATACTTGGTGCTTATGTCATTATTGTACAGATTCTGATTATGTTGTAAGTTTTCAAGCGCCCTTACATAAAATGTCTATTATCGATTGATGGCACCATGTAAGATTTTCTCATTGAACGTACAAGGAATCAATAATCCGATAAAACGGAGGAAACTCCTAAGCTATCTAAGTCATGAAGCTGCGGACCTGATTTTCCTCCAAGAAACACATTTCAATTCGAAGGAAACTCTCAACCTCAATATTAAACCTTACATGGTGGCCGCCTATTCCCCAGCCGTTTCTAGGAAATGTGGGGTTGCCATATTGGATAGGAAATCTCTGCATGCTACTATTGTTGCGACTTGCTCAGATACAGCGGGTAGATGGTCCAGAGTTCACCTCAAGATAGGTAACTTTAAAGTTACATGTATATGCCTTCATGCTCCTAATGTGGATGACCCTGCCCTTTTGCTATTATTGCTCAGGTTGCGCAGGCCTCTGTTAATACTTCATTGATATTGGGGGGGATTTCAATTTAGTTCTTGATCCCCAGATTGACAAATAGCCGCCTAGGACAAGTGGTCCCCCCAAGAGTCACATCGCGCTTACCTCTGTGATTCAAAGCTATTGTTCTAGTCGATCTATGGAGGTTACTACACCCCAATGAGCTTGACTTTACCTTCTTCTCTTCCCCTCACAAATCCCAGTTTCGCATAGATTTCTTTCTAATATCAACACTGTTAGTTCCTCAGGTGGACGCTGCAAAGATTCACTCCCAGCATATTTCAGATCATGCTGCTATTTCTTTTCAATACCACACTACTGCACTTCAAGGGAATCCGGGGGCCTGGTTCTTTGATAGAGCCCTATTAACTCAGCCAGAGTTCCGGTTAGAAATTCGAGCAGCCATACATGATTACTTCCAGACCCTGGTACTCCAGGGGGATCAGGATACCCCAACAGCTCTTCTCTGCAGCTCGTTGGGAAACCTTTTCTGATTTATACAGGGAATTTGCGTTACTAGCGAAACATTACTTTCAATTGATGCAGCTTCCATGCTGCCTCAAAAGTGCTCCAATCATGCCGCCCTCTGTCCCTACTAAGGATGGGCTATTAGAACTAATTCACTCTATTAGTAGTACACATGGGGTAGCCTCTAACTTTTATAAACTATTATGTCAGGGTACAGATACTGCCACTTGTAGAGTCCAACAAGCCTGGGATCGCTAACCGCAAACCACTTTAACCCCTGTGCATTGGAGCGTTTTCTGGAGCAAAATAGTGCGGGTTTCCCGATCTGCCTCAGTTACCCAAACTCAACTCTCGTCTTTTTTGCACATAGATGTTCTTATATTCCAGGAAAATAGCCAAATGGAACACAACTGCCAGGGGCCAGTGTAGGTCTTGCCATACTGATGTGGGAACCCTCGTTCATGTTCTTTATGAATGTCCTTAACTACAGGTTTACTGGGGGCGGGTCTGGGGTCGTATTTCATTTATCTTACACCTTCACGAGCCTCTTTCTTGGAAGACTGTGGGACTCCGCTCAGTGGCGGAGGTCCCCTCTCTTCCTAAGAAGGGTCGCTTTCTCCTGATTTCATGCTGGGTATTGCCATCTGTTTAATCACGAGGACTTGGAAGGATAGCTCTCGACTTACTGTCAATGAATAGTGGAACCTTGTCTGCTTATATAGTAAATATGAGCAGATATCTCGGAGAGCTATTTTCCATACCCAAATTCATTCTCGCTTGTCTAAATGGCAGATGCTCAATGATTATGTACAATCTGCTCATTGCTTCGACATGTCTGTTTAATGTACACTCATCATGTTTCAGATCGCCGTTAGGTTTTGTAACACAATAATGTCAGTACATGCCCGCTTCGAGAATGATTTAGTTTTCTAGAGAAGAAGCAGGGGGGAGGGGGGTGGTAGGGGTTTACTTTGGTGTATGTATCACATTCCATGTATGTATTTGTCTTTTAGTTGTATGTCTTCCTTTCCTTTGTTGTTGTAAAACGAAAATAAAGAATTTAAAAAAAGAAAGTGCAGTCTGATTCCCCATACATTCATATACACATATGAACACACAGAATCAGTAAATATTTATTTATTTGGCATGTTTCCTTATTTGACACTTCATTTGAACTAGCCAGCCTTTCATTTTAAATGTTTATTGCTTTAGCTGAGATTTTACTAACCCTTTTCATTTATTTTTAATGTGGCTGTCAGCAGGTATTTTTTACTTTTTTTCTTTTTCCATTACAAAAACATGAGCAGCAGCAAGAATAGAATACTTCTTAAACATCTGGTTGAGTCTCTCACCTCAGTGAGGCATTCTTCAGATATCTAGGGCTATAATTTATGACGACAACCTTGGATAGGAAAGTTTTGGGGGACTCACATGAGTAGCTGGCCTCTCACTAGAGGACCAGAGTAGCCCCAGAGATCCCACACAAAAGTGGTGGCTGTTGCTTTAAATAGGGAGAAAATATTTTAAAAAGGCAGCAGCCTGCTACACCTGATTGATATAAAGGGTCCAGATAGATAGGGGCAGACTGAGCTCAAGGCCTAAATTGGAGTGAAATAAAGTGCAAAGATGCAAACTGACCAGGGGACACAAGAGGGTTCTGTACTACATCACCTTTATTGGTGATCTCCACAAAGTATGTATATTTCATAAGAGTAAAAAAATCAAAAGCACAGTTAAAATACAAATAATTCAATTGAACTAGCCATTCAGGGATATTTTAGAAGCCTTTTTCACAATTTTCATGCATGAACTACGGCATTTATACGTGGGTGGCAATTTTAGATAGAACTAATAGAGGGAGGAGTGGCCTAGTGGTTGGGGCAAGGTACTACAGGCCGGAAGGTTGGTGGTTCAAATCCTACTAGAGGACAGCAACCTTGGGCCGGAAGGACTGGGGTTTCTAGTCCCACAGGTGCTCCTTGTGGTCTTGGGCAAGCCACTTAACCCTCCATTGCCCATGTTCCCTGTAAGTATTAGTGTATGTGTCTCATATCCCCTCATGTTAAATGTATCCCCCAACCGCTTTGACCCGGTGAAAAGCGGGATATAAATGCAGCTAAATAAATAAACTCATTTTACACATGGATGTCCATAGTATGCAGAAATTGCAAAGGGGCATGTTGGGGGATGGTTCGGGTAAGGCCAAGGCGGTTCAAAAATCTGCATGTGTATTCCTCATTTCATAAAGAGGATGAACATGTAGGACCAAGCATTTCTGTGTTGGGATTTACAGCTGCTCCCTGGCATATAAAGTTCTAATTTTGGCCAGTCCTTTACAGGAGGGATTAAGGGCATTATCATCTGCTGTTTATTTCACATTTCAAACTGAAAATAAAGCTTGTGGCATCTCTAATTAGTGCATTAATATGTATAGGTTTGCAAAAAGGCCCACATGAATGTGGAAGTGCCAGCACTTACTTGTAGAAGCTGCAGAGTTTCCTCTGTTGGCTTTTTCCACGTGTAGATTTGTAAAGTAGCTCCTTTACCTCTAGGTGTCAGAAAATGCATTTTCAGTCTTGAACATCCTTACATGTATTTTACAAAAAGGCTGCGTGTTTGACAGAGCCCTTTCTAAAACACTGGCAGAATTGCAACATCTAGACATCAACATCTCAATTCCAGTCTGCACATACTATTTAGAATTTGCCTTGTAGAAGTCAAAGCCCTTGGAACCTAATCCTTCCGCTGGTTCTCTTTTCCTTGTTTCCCCTCCTGGTAGGGTCTCAGGTGGGAACCTCTCAACCCTCTTCTCTCTGTTATGGTGCCCTTTTTTGTAAGATACATCCACACACTTTTGGACATATTTGTGGCACCTGAACTTGGCACTACCACCAGTCTAGAAGAGCTCTAGACAGTAAAAAGCCAAACTCTTTCAGCCCCTCTGTTTTACAAAGAGGTATACCTCCTAGGCAGAGGTATGAAAAGGTGAATATTTACTCTTCTCCAAGAGTTCAAGTACAGAATAGTTCACAAAAAAATAGTTAAATCATGCTCCTTGATTGGGAAGTGAGGGGTACAACAGGAGGTCAGGCCCCTCTCTTTTCAGGGCTGGGTCTTCCAACTTGGTGGCAGAAACCTCTCAAGGTTCTAAGCTTTCTTTCTCCTCCTAGGCAAATGTGCTGTGCTTCTCCAGGTCTAGATTTGGCAGGTTGATCTCTTTGACCCAAATCCATTTGGATCTTCATTTTTTCTTGCACCCTTAGGGGCTTGTTTACAAAGCCGCGGTAGCGATTCGCGATCGTTATCGGAGCCACGGCCCCATTGAAATCAATGGGGTCGCGGCTCCGATAACGATCGCGAACCGCTACTGCGGCTTTGTAAACAAGCCCCTCAGTTTAAGCCTTTAGCTTACTTCAGCTTATTTGGCTTATAGAACACCCACTCACAGAAAAATTACTTAGTTGGCCATCAAGGAGGCAGCACCCCAGGCTATGGATGACCCTCTTGTGGACTTTAATAGCCTCTCCTACTCCCCCTTATTTCTGAGAGAGAACTCTCATGCCCAGTGACTGATAGACCAGTCCATCCTCCATTACTTCATATTACAAGAAGAGCGCATTAGAAGCAAGGACTCCAGAAAGTTCCTCTCTGTGATATACAGAGGATGCACATTATGGGAATCATGCTAAACATGAATGGAAGGAGTAAGTTGTTTGTACATGGATTGTATCTTCATCGACACCAGGGAGTCAGTTACTTCCAGAACATTAGAATGCTTTTGCCGAATGCTATCTTGATCCTTTCCACCTTCCCACATTGCTGTCAGTAAAGTGTAGTCCAGAAAGGAATTTGAAGTACTATAGGATTGTCACCCTACAATACTTTAGATTTCTTCTTAGCCGCAATGTCTAATTTAGTTTGGTACAAAAGTTAATAATATTTATATATATATTTTAATCAGCATGCAGTCAGAACACAGTGTGGGAGAAAGACAGAACTGCTCTGCCAAAGAGTCCCACGTGTAACTTGTAGTGCTTCACAAAGATACTCAGGGATGACCAGGTAGTTGCTTTACAAATGTCTTCTGGAGATACCAAGTCAGACTCAACCCATAATGAGGCTTGAGCTCCAACTCCCTCCAGCATGCATTTTCTACAGCTGAACTAACAGCTTGGCATTGACCACCTTCAAATCCAGAATGGGACAGAATGAAACGCCTTTCTTTGGTACTGTGAAGTAAATGGAATACTGCCCTGACCTTGTTCTGTGGAGGACATAGGTACAAAAGCCTGAAAACGCAGGGGGTGCTGAAGAGTTTCCTTGATCACCACTCTCTTTGCTATGGAACCACAAAAAGACTCCAGAAAGGCATCCCACAGAGGCTCCGCAAACTCCAGTGTGTATCCCTTTTCAAAGACCTTGAGGACCCATTGATCTGATGTGATATGGGTTCATTCCAAGCAAAACAGCCAGAGATGTACCCCCTGATCCCGTCCCTCAGAAGGGAACAACTGATCTCATTCAAAGGGCTTATCAGCACATGAGGAGGCTCCTGCTTAGTCCCATGAGCAATGAGAGCAACAAAATGACTGACCCTTTTTCGGGTTTATACTCATAGGAAGAAGAGGCCATGCCAGAGCGCTATCAGAACTTGCAATGCCCTCATGCTCCATGTTGAGCCCTATGAGGGAAACCCCCGGGCCTATCTTCTGGGAGCCTCTGTGGGCAAGCTTCTCTCCAAGGTCCTTCACCAGCTATTCTAAGTCTTCCACAGTCTGTCCTTAAAAAGGGAAGCTTGCTCATCCATAGGTTTTTCACAGCATCATCAGACCAATTCCATAGCCAGAGCCACTGTCGGGCTACCATAGCCGCCATGGCCTTAGAGAAGATCCTAATCAAATTGTACAGGGCATCAGCCACAAACAATGCTCCAGACTCCAATCTCACAACCTTTGGGCTATCTGTCAATTTCTGGATCCAGCACAAGAGCGCTTAGGCTACCAGGCCCACAATGTGCCTCTTGAGTACCCAAGGCTGAAGCCAAAAACACATGCTTGAGGAGGGTCCCACCCTCCTGTTGTAAGTTTCCTTTGATGCAGCGCCACCTTCCACCAGACTGGTTGTGCGCTTCATCACTGCCATGACCAGGGCATCCACCTTAGGGACCCCAAAAAGCTGTTCCATCTCCCCTTGGGGCAGATAAAACTGAAATGAACCTTAGTGCCCCTCAGACACAGCTCCAGTGCCCTTCACTGAGTGCACATGAGTTTTCACAAGGGCTTGTGAAGAGGAAAAAAAATCCAAGGGCCACCACCATCCCTCTACCAGGGAAAACTCCCCCTCCTCTGCTAACTCACCCGCTGGAGACAAGAAATCCTACTCTTCTCCCCAGCATTCCTCCATAGAAAATAAGTCTGGGCTCCTGGAAGAACAGGCGCAAGTGAAGAACAGGAACACTTAACCCTCTTACAGCCAGAGGGGGAGACCTCAGGTGGCCCTACGTTCCCCATAGGGGAGGTAAGGACCTTGGACCTTTACAAGGTGGGCTTCCAGACAGCTACCAAACACTAAAAACAACCCATCAGCTGTTTCAAGAGCAGCTGTTTAAAGTCAGCTGAAAAAAGACCCTGGGGGCTCAAAGAACCCACGGGGGCTCAAAGAACCCACAGGGGCTCGTCAGCACAAGACTGTGGCTACCACAACATTCAACCCTTCAGCTGGGACCATGCAGTCCATACTACTACCAGTAATACTAATAATTTTTATAGCATTACATATACATATTCAGCATTGTACATATACTGTAGATGTAAGGAACAGTCCCTGCTCAGCAGAGCTTACAATTTAATCAAGACAAAATATATAGCAAAACTGGGGACTAGAGTATAGTAAGATACACATAAGCAGCTTCAAAGAGGTGGGTTTTTAGTCTGGATTTGAATAGGGCTAGAGAAGCAGCCTGACACACAGACACAGGTAGTCTGTTCGAGGCATATGGAGCAACAAGATGGAATGAATGAAGTCTGGAGTTGGCAGTGGCAAAGGGAACTCGGTACATGGTATTGAGGCACTTGCTAATAGGCGGAATAGTTAGTGGGGCCTCCCACATATGTAATATTAGATCCTGGAGGATCCGATGCACAGGTAACATGGCAGCCTCTTTGGGTGCCGAGGGGTACTGGAGGATTTCCATCTCATCTGCCCTCGGTTCTGTCTCAGAAGTCACGATAATCTGCAGACTTGCTGCCATGTCTCGGATGAAGTCTTGAAAAGACATGTCTTCTGGCAGGGACTGATGGTGCTCACGAGGAAGGGATTGATCGGAAGGAAAACCCTGGGTTCTCTTGAAGTCCTCTGAGGCATCATCAGAATCAGAGGAAGTAGAGTCCGATTCCGAGAGAACGTCAAAGTATCAAAGATCTCATGCCAATACAGAGGCCCAATGTTGATACCGATGTTCAGTCAGTGTGGCACTGGGAGCCTATGAGTACCACCGACATCAATCGATTCCAAAAGGAAGCATCAGAGGGAGAAAATCCCACGATGCTGGTTCGAGGACTGGCATCAGCCTCAGAGGTATCGGCCAGATGCCACTGCCTGCGCCACTGGAGCCATCAATATTGTTGGTACCGAGGCTGCCAGGTGTGCTGCCAAGCTCCTCTTGATAGCCATGATGCACTGGTCAGGGGAGGAGGCCAATGCCTGGGTGGATTCACCAACAGGGCTTTGATCCACCGTCCTAGAGAATAGAACCAGTAACTCTCCAGAGGTCGAGGCCTCTGGAACATCCTGGAGCCCCTGTGGGGCCTTGGAGGGCTGGTCCTCCCACCAGGGCGGTTTAACAGGCCTGTCTGCATCAGATGCACTTTTTGGTGAATCCTGATGATGAAGGGACTTATCGCAAGGATCAGTATCAGTTTTCGATGCTGATGAAGACTTAGACTTATGTTTGGACTTTGTGGAGACCCGAGAACCAAGAGAGGAAACAACTGAAATAGAGCCTGGGGCCAAACAGAGAACCATACTATCTGGGCTCTGTTCTTTAGGCCTCGTTTTATCATTTGTTGACACAAAGGACAATCAGTCGGTAAATGGTCTGGGCCCAAACATTTTAAAACACCAGTTATGTTTATCTGTGACCGATATTGTACCAAAGCACTTGGTACAAATTTTGAAGCCACTGATGTGTTTTTCCATCATGGTGGAACAGAGTAGGACAAGTCCCAATTTGGTGGTTGAAAGAACCAGAAAATGAAAAAATGAAAAATAAAAGAAAAAATATTTTGAAAAGAAAAGAAATATTGGGGCTGGCAGACACGGAAAGGCAGAGCGCAGATTTAAACCAAAAAATGTTGTTTTTCAGCAGTGAAAGGATGAAACCCTCCTGCTGTCTCCATGGAAAACAAAGAACTTGGGAAAGCGGAAAGGCAGATGCACAGGCGCAGTAGAGTGCTCCCAAAAGCTTTCCAATTGGACGCTAGGGAGTGTTCCCGCAAGGGCTCCGCTGGTACAGACGATACCCATATGTGAAGACTACATTCCTGCTTGTTCCTGGAGATGAGGGGTTATATGAGCATAGTGACTGTCAGAAGGTAAGTCCTGCAGCTGAGCTTTGAACAGATTTATTTTATTTAACAGGTCTTCTATACGGCCTTATCATTAACATTCAAAGCACTTTACAATGAACAGTTATAGCAACAAGCTTTTCATTGAACAGGGTTATTTAACTTAGATGGTTACATTGGGGAAAAACAAGCAATTGTCAGTTGCTAACTATATACAAAAACTCTAGCTGTGCTTCTTAGTCCATTTGCTGTTACTGTTAATCATCATCTGTTACTGTTAAACATCATCATCCGGGGTAGTTCCAAAGTATTCCAGGAACAGATTGGTTTTTATTGTCTTCCTAAAGTCCGTTAGGTCTTTGATCTCACATGTTGATGTGGGGAGATCATTCCACAGCTTGGGTGAAAATAGGGAGAAGGCTCTGTTGCAGGTGGATTGATTTGCTTTCCTCAAGTTTAGTGGGGTCTCTAGGATGTTGTTATCTGTTCCTCTCCTTGTTCTGGTAGGCGGTGTTTTCTTGATCAGTGGTTGGAAAGTTGTAGGTACGAGGATTGAAGGGGAGAGAGATGATTCAAAGGGAGACCAGCAAGAAGCAGGTTACAATAGTCAAGGCAGGAGGTGACTAGTGAGTGGATAAGGATCTTAGTAGTATGAGTAGAAAGGAAGAGATGAATTTTGCTGATGTTATAGAGAAAGAAGCAGCAGATTTTAGCTATCTGTTGGCTGTGCGCAGAGAAAGAGAGAGCGTAGAGTCAAAGATGATCCTAAGGTTGTGAGCTGAGGAAACAGGGAGGAGTGTAGTGTTAACCAAAGAAATAAAGAAGGGAGGAAGGGGGAAGTTGGTTTAGGGGGAAAGATAAGGAACTCAGTTTTGGCCATGTTCATTTTCAGATGGCAGTGAGACATCCAGGCAGCAATGTCAGATAAACAGACAGAGATCTGGGAATGGATTCCTGGAACGATTTCAGACGCAGAGGGGTAGATTTGAGAGTCGTTAGCATAAAGATGGTACTGAAAACCATTGGAGAAAATAAGTGCACCAAGGGAGTGAGTGTAGAGAAAGAAAAGTAGAGGAACCAAGACAGAGCTCTTAGGTACACCAACTGAAAGCAAGATGGCAGCAGAAGAGAATCCACCAGAACATACACTAAAAATGCAATGGGAGAAATTAGAAGAAAACTAAGACAGAACAGAGCTCATAAATCCAAGCAAGCACAGGGTATCGAGGAGAAGGTGGTGATCAACAGTGTCAAAGGCAGCAGAAAGGTCAAGAAGGATGAGAATAGAGTAGAGGCCTTTGAATTTGGCAAGGAACAAGTCCCTGGAGACTTTGGCAAGAGCTGTTGATGTGGAATAAGCCAGATTGCAGTAGGTCCCGAAGGTCTTAAGAGGAAAGAAAGTCAAATCAACAACGGCGAACTGCTTGTTGAAGTAGTTCTGAAGCAAAGGGGAGGAGCGAGATAGGTCGATAACTAGAAGGACAGGTAGGATCTAGTGAAGGCTTTTTGAAGTGAGGTGTTGCCACAGTATGATTGAAGGCCACAGGAACAGCTGCAGTGGAAAGTGACAGGTTAAGAATATGACAGATGGACGTGATTCTTATGACTCAGAAAAGTCACAACCCTCTAGTGCCTCAGGTACAAACTTATAAGTTAAGAAGGATGGGGATCGAGTAAAAGCCTTTGGATTTGATGAGGAACAAGTCCATCCAAGTTGGCCACCATTCACGCCAGTTTGAAAATTATAGGAGACTCAGCAAAAGCAGCAAAATTGGCACCGGGTCCCAACACTGCTGAAAAAATATGGCCTCAGGCTTCTCTATCGCACTCGAGACAAAAAGTCAGCTATGGAGTTCACCTGAAAGGAACCACAAGCAGCACACATCCATCTACCTGGCATGGCTTGCAAAGCACAAATGTGATAAAAGAAAAAAAATGCAAAGAAAATCTCTGTACACATACTAGCTTATCCAATCAGTGCAGAGGCGTTCATGGAGGTGTGATTTGGGAGAGCTTAGGGAATCATGGGAAATTCTGCAGTAACTGCCATATTAAACAATTAATGCAGAAAAGGCCATTTTGGAGTGGGGAATGGGCAGGGAGGTCATTCCCACAT
The DNA here is from genome assembly GCA_033557465.1 of Ichthyophis bannanicus. NCBI lineage: Eukaryota > Metazoa > Chordata > Amphibia > Gymnophiona > Ichthyophiidae > Ichthyophis > Ichthyophis bannanicus. The sequence continues at coordinate 1,398,652,477 of CM066032.1, read as the reverse complement.
GTTAATTGTTAATGTAGCAGATAAAGCCATCACCTCAAAAGGTGTAGCTAAGTGCCCATTATCAGCTATGCTATTACAGCACAATAGCGACTCTCTGCATTAATTACATGGTTGTCATCCTCAACGTTCTGGGAATTCCTCTAACAGTTAATGCAGAGGTTTATGGATTTGGGTTTAGCTCACGCCTTATTCGGTAGTAGCTGCAGTCACCAAATGTTAATTTTGGTTATTAGCACACAGTAACTTGAAAATCTTAGCAAATCATAATAAATAGGGGCTTAAATAATGATTTGCTTATTTTCATGCATATATGGCGGGTAGTGCAACATCCAAGCAACCATACAGTTCCTAGAGAGAAAAATGAACTGAGTCCAGTTTGCTATATACCCTTCACCGATATAAGAATTATCCAGAGTTCATGCGTATAAGCTTTACAGACCAGAGGTCCTTTCTTCAACTGTAACTTGATAAACAATAGACGTAAAAGTAGAAAAAAAGATTTCCCCAAATATTTCTAGATTTCCTTTCCCCTTCTCTTCTGCTATAATATATTTTCTCTCTCTTTTTTTGAGAAATATGAGATATCTAACTGTTGCAAACATACCTTGTTTTCAGAATCTTATTTTCATTCATACTGCAGTCAATCTCTTATTTGTGCTACATTTATAGGTTTCAAATACCAGTGTGACGACTGAAGGAGATCCACCACCAAATATGTACAGAACAGCCCAATTAACAACAGTGAGCACGGTTCAATAGAAGCTTTAGAAAATCAATTGCACGTTTCACCACAAAAAGAAAAAAAAGCTTTGAGCACAATTTAAAAAAAACAAAACAGTATGAATTAGTTGGATGATTCATTTGCCAATTATGTAAGCACGTGTTATTGCTACAACCATTGGCTTCCTCATTCTTACTAAAATGACAGAATCAAAAGCAAAAACTTACACGCTCAAACAGGGAGGTTTTCCTGTCTTTCAGGTAGGAAATCCACAGTGTATAAAGCCTGTCTACAAGCATAGGCCATAAATTTTCAATTCACAAGGACAGCACCATATTTTCTCTACATCAGCCCGACAAGCAGCTAGTATTGCCCCCCCCCCCCCCACACACACACACACACTTTATTATACGTTATATTGAGCTAGAGTGCACAAGGTAAAATAAAACCCAGTTCCCTGATCACAGTGGCAATGAAAATAAAATATAAGAGTGAATCTGCAGTAGGTACAACACCGATTGTTCAGAATTCTTAAAAATGCTAATATAGTCCCATTTCTTTTCATATTTTTAGGGTGGTTGCTTTAGCATGGCTTTTTTCTTCCAACAGAAGAATGAATGTATTGCTTATGATGTTTGGCAAACTATAGGGTTTATTACATTACAAAGCCTTATGCTGGATGGTAATTAAAAATACAATCTTCTTTCACGTAATACCGCTTATCGAACCAGACTCTTTTTTATACTTGCTAAAAAGCACCACTGTTCTACTATTACATAGGAAGCAATGCTCAGTGAGATATGATGGAAAAATCCTAAGCTGCTCTAGTCAGTTTATAACTAAACTAACCCCAAAAACCACTTAGTTCCCCCTACAGATAACCACATTCAAAAAAGGAAAACCTCATCCACACTGTTTTTGTTGGAACATACGTTTAAAAGGAGAGAAAAAATCTCACCTCTATCGTGCGTATTGTTCCGTTTTTCTCTTGTATTAGAAATTAGGGAATCACCCCTAATGAGGATCAAGGGACCACAATCCCAATACCAACTAGTATTGTATGATTTTAGAAAAAGTACTTAACTTGAGACAGCACTTCCAAAGGCGATTTTTCATAAACAACATACGCTGCTTACAAACTCCCCAAAAGGACTCGGTATAATGGAAAGTCCACTGTTGTTATGTTCCAAGCCTCTAGCTATCACGGCGCTCTTTCAGTTCCATTCAGCGCCATTTTTGGAACCAAAATCCACCGGTCCTGGCAAGTGGGTTACTGTACAGCCTTTGATGGAAACTGCTCTCAAGACAGTACCCGGTCAACCCGGTGGAGTTTTCCTTTTTTGAATGTGGCTAGTCAGTTTATAAGCAGAGATCACTACGCTGCTACACAAGTTCAGTTCAAGGTTTGACGCAAGACATTCTAACATTAAAAGTAGTAGTTACAGATGTTGAGACTATTTTTAAGTACCTCTCCAAGTGAAAAATTATATTTCAAAGAACTGTATGTCACTTTTCATGAACCAAATGTTAGATTTTTGAAAGATAAAGAGGAATTGATATTATGATTTTGCAAAATAATTTTCTTTTAAGATGACTGAGTTACTAAACATTGATTTACAGCACATGAAAGCACATCTTCCTTATAAATTGCATCATTCTTGTTGGTGTCCTACATTTGTCATATTAAATAATGTTTTTTCCCATTTAGGCATAATATGAGGTTTCTTTCAAGATTTTCTATTCTTTTTATGAATTTGCCTCTTCCTTTCTTTTTTCATCATTTTTATTTGGGGGATTTACACTACAACAATAAGTTTTATATAATTCAGCAGCTCTCCTCATTTCAATTAAATTCAATTCAATTCTACAACCATCCTGAGATATAGTCTTTTTCAGAAAGGATAAACAAGTAAAAATAAGAGGTGTATTATAATATGTTCAGGATAAAATAAAAACAATTCAGGTACAAAGTGAATGTGGAGAACAGTTTTTTCTCTAATGTACCCAGTTTTGTGAAACTTCCTTCTAGAAGCAGAAGACATTTTGAATTTAGCTCATGCCTTTTTCAAGAGTAGTTCAAGGTGAGTTATATTCCAGTACAGTAAATATTTTCCTGTCCCCAAAGGATTTACAATCTAAGTTTATGCATGAGGCAATGGAAGGGGCTATGTAACTTACCCAAGATCATAAGGCATGGCAGTGGGAAGTGAGCCCTGGCTTCTGTGGTTTTCAGCATGCTGCTCCAATCATTAGGCTGCTCTTCCACTTGCAACTCTGAAAGGACTATTACGGTTTAAGTGTAAAATCAAAATGTGGTTATTTGTACAAATTCAAGCCCCAAATGCATGTTTGGCTGCTGATGACATGGAACAGCTGGTGTGGGTGAGGATGGTGGGATGAAATGATGGTGACATACAACAAACATAACTAGGTCAGACCAAGGTTCATCAAGCCCAGTATCCTGTTTCCAACAGTAGCCAATCTAGATCACAAATACCTAGCAGTTTCCCCAGAAGACACAGGTTCCTCAATGTTTGCCCCAGGGCAAGCAATGGATTTCCCAGGTCCCCTTTAATAATGGTTTATGGACCTTTCCTCTAGGAACTTGTCCAAACCTTTTTTAAACCCAGCTACACTAACAGCTTTTACTATGTCCTCCGGTAACGAATTCCAAAGTTTGATTACACGTTGAGTGAAAAAATATTTTCTCTTATTAGTCTTAAATAGGTTACATGTTTTTGACAGTAGCTGATCCAGTTTCAGGTTCTAATAGGAGACAATTCCCTGATTACTCCCTACTCCAGGCAGTACACTTTGGGTTGGGTTCCCTAAAATTAGACTTAGTTCAAGCCTTTTCTCGGGAGTTCAAGGCAAGTTACATTTAGATACAGAAGGTATCTTCCTGTCCACAGAGGGATTACAATCTAAGTTTGTATCTAAGGCAATGGAGAGTTAAGTGACTTGCCCAAGATTACAAGGGGCAGAAATGGGATTTGAACCCTGGCTTTACTGGTTCTAACCCTCTGCTCTAATCACTAGGCTATTCCTCCACTTCACACAGTTGTGTTCCATGTCTACCTGACTTAATAGTTAAGAAATGCCATACCATGGTAGGTCAGAACAATGTCTCATGTCTCCAATAGAAGCCAATCCAGGTCACCTGGAAGCAACACGCAGATCCCAATCAGAAGATCCTCGTCTTGCCGCCCATTCCTAGATGCTAAAGATAGTAGTGTCTGTGCTTGCTTGAATAATAATTATTAATAGATCCGGACTCCAGAAATCTATCAACATTTTTAAACACAGCAGCACCACTAGCCTTGGATATATCCTCTGGCAATGAATTCCACAGCTTAATTGTTATTTTAATTTTTTTTTTAAATACTACTTGGATTACATGATGTGCTGATCGGGAGCAGACGTGTGCTGCTCTGGTCCAGACAACCCTCCCTTCTGATACCATCTTTGGTGGTATCCCGGTTCTTTAGCCTCACCGATTTGATGGGGATGACACCTGCTTCTGGACTGTCCAGTGAAATTGTGTGAATGGGAGCCATGAAGTCTGTACAGCGCGACAAAGAGAAGCCGGCAACTGTGGCTCATAAAATAGCAATGTCCCAGCCTCCCTGGGTTCTCCTTCCCAGGCAGCACTCGTGGACAAAGTGACCACAGCAGTTGTGAGTGTACTTGCAGGGCGCTTCGATGTGGTGACCAAGAAATTGGATTCAATGACATGCGCAGGTGAAGGCTTTGACGGGGGGCTAAAGGAGGCGGAGCGGAGCAGCACATCTCCCAGGCAGAGAGTGCTATGGTTGTGCCGCTCAAGAAATCCAGCTCCTGAAGACTAAAATAGTGAAGCACGCTGAAAAGCTAAATGACATTGAAAAAAGAAGCCGCCGCAATAATAGGGTGCGTCAATTTTGGAGATGTCAATTTTAAAAGGCACTAGTGAAAAAAATGGTACAATTTCATGTGGCAAATCAACAACTAGCTTTAAATTTTGTGTAATATGCGTTTACCTGCCTGTAATTTCTAGGAAATTATGCAAAAATACACAAATTACTGAAATATGTTTACGTGCTCCGATAATAGTTTTTATGCATTTGCATTGCATATTAATGCCTTTTGTGCCTCAATTATCAATTTGTCTTACTTATTTCTGTGTTGGGGTTTACATGGTCTCCTGGTTCAATATAAAAATAAATAGCTATTGGACACAAGGTCCCAGGCATCTCCTTTGCCATCAGCAACTGTTGAAAGAACAGTGTGAAGAGGTAAGGAAGATAGTCATGCCTACAGTGAGAAGGTCAGCATGGTATTGTTACAGCAAGTCTATTCGGCAAGCTATGTTGTGCAGTGAAGAGGAAAGCGTAGTTACTCACCTGTAACAGGTGATCTCCGGGAACAGCAGGAATTTAGTCCTCACATATTGGTATTGTCGGTACCGACGGAGCCTGCACGGGAACACTCCCCAGCGTCCAATAGGAACGCTTTTGGGAGCATCCCTCAGCACATGCACGCTGCCTTCCCACCTTTCCAACTGTCCCTCTTCAGTTAAGTTAGTAGCTGAGTGAAAGGATAGAGGGAGAGAGGAAAGAGGAAAGAGACAAAGAGAGAGAGAGAGAGAGACAACTCCTAGGGGAGGTAGGTGGGTTGTGAGGACTAAATTCCTGCTGTTCCCGGAGATCAACTGTTACAGGTGAGTAACTACGCTATATCCAGGAACAAGCAGGAATGTAGTCCTCACATATGGGGACTCCCTAGCTGAAAATGCCAGGGAGATAGCCCAGGAAGGTGCCACCCTAGAAGGTGGGAATCCTTCCTCCCATGGATCTCTGGCATTCCACCAGGGTTGGTGGGTAGGAGTTGATTTAGGTCTGAAAGAGATTTTGAAGAACAGCTTGGCCAAAGAAGGCATCCCGACGGGAGGCTTTATCTAGGCAGTAGTGGGCTGTGAAGATGTGTAACGAAGACCAGGTGGCTGCTCGACAAATGTCATCGATAGACACAGAGTGGAGATTAGCCATAGAAGCTGCCATGGCTCTCACATTATGAGCTGTGACATGGTCATGAAGAGGAAGACCCTTACTCTCATAAGCAAAGGATATGCATTGGGCAATCCATTTAGATAAAGTTCTTTTGGAGACTGGAAGTCCCAAATGACTAGGGTCAAAAGCTACAAAACATTGCGAGGACTTTCTATGTTGCTGTGTTATTTGTATGTAAAAGGCCAAGGCCCTTTTACAATCCAAAGTATAGAGGTTTCTTTCTGCATTAGAGGCGTGAGGCCTCGGAAAAAATACAGGAAGATAAATTGATTGGTTTAAATGAAAACGCAAAACCACCTTTGGCATAAAGTGTGGGTGAGTTCGAAGAACAACCTTATAATGATGAAATCTAGTATAAGGAGGATCAGCCACTAAAGCTTGCAATTCATTAATGCGATGGGCAGAGGTGATTGCAATTAGGAAGATGACCTTCCAAGTCAAAAACTTAAGGGCTGTAGTGGCCAAAGGTTCAAAAGGCGGCTTCATGAGCTGCCCGAGAACTAGATTTAGATCCCACGCCACCGGTGGTGGCTTGACGGGAGGTTTAGTTAATAAAAGGCCTCTCATAAATCTTGATAGGAGTGGATGAGAGGAAATTGGTTGTCCATTTAGAGGCTTATAAGAAGCTGCAATTGCACTAAGATGGACTCTTACCAAATTGGTCTTTAACCCAGAATTCGATAAGTATCGATTCTAGGCGTATGACCAGGGGGTTTAATCCCCTCTTGGAGCACCATATAGTAAAACGTTTCCACTTGAAGGCATAAGATCTTCTTGTGGAAAGTTTCCTAGAAGCCTGAAGGATATCTTTTACCTGCTGGGACAGGTTGAAATCCTGGAGATCTAAGCCTACAGCAACCAGGCCGTGAGGTGCAGGGACTGGGGATTCAGGTGCCATAGCATCCCGTTCTCCTGGGAAAGGAGATCTGGAGCATGCCCTAACTCCAGAGGTGCCGCTTGAGAGAGATGCAGAAGCAGGGAATACCACGTTTGGCGTGACCATCGTGATGCTATGAGAATCATGCGACCCTTGTCTCTCTGAAGCTTGAAGAGTGTTTTGGGGATGAGGGATGGGAAGGCATAAAGGAAGTCCTGACTCCAGTGAAGGAGGAAGGCATCCCTTGCCTGACAGTTGTGCGCCGGAATCCTGGAACAGAACCGTGGAAGTTTGGCATTCCGTGGACTTGGAAAGAGGTCTATGTCTGGAGTGCCCCAGAGATGAAATATCTTTGCCACCTGGTCTAGGTGGAGTGACCACTCGTGAGGTAGCAGTACTCGACTGAGTTTGTCTGCCCGAAGGTTTTGAATGCCTGGAAAATACACCACTAGAAGGTGAATTTGATGCTCTCTGACGAGGGCCCATAGTCGTAAAGCTTCGTTGCATAACGACAGAGAGCCTGTCCCGCCCTACTTGTTCACATAGAACATGGCTACCTGATTGTCCATCTGGACTAGGACTGTCTTGTAGCTGAGCTGGGCGTGGAACACTCGAAGAGCTAAATAAATTGCTCTTAATTCCAGGAGGTTTATGTGTAAACCAAAATCCTGTGGAGTCCAGGTGCCCTGGGTAGAGAGATGATTTAGGTGTGCTCCCCAACCCACCTGTGATGCATCTGTTGTTAGGGTGGCCTGAAAGAGGGGTTGATGGAAAGGAGACCCCACTGTCAGATTTTCTAGTGATTGCCACCATTGGAGGGACAAAATTAGTCGGTGAGAGATTGTTATTTTGTCCGACAAATGACCCGTGGCCTGTGTCCACTGTGAGGAGAGGGTCCACTGAGCTGCTTGCATGTGGAGGCGAGCATATGGGACAACATGAACTGTGGATGCCATGTGTCCCAGTAACTGCAGTAGTTCCCGAGCAGTGAGGGAGGATTTGCCTGCTGCTTGGGAAGCTAGCTGCATAACGCGAAGACACCGGGCTTGCGGAAGGAAAGCCCTTGCCTGTCTGGTATCCAGACAGGCTTCTATGAATTCTAGGCATTGGGAAGGAACTAGCTGAGACTTTGGGAAGTTTATTTCCAATCCCAAGTATTGGAGAATTTGCATTGTACGGGACAGTGCAGTGCTGCACTCTGCAACTGTGGAGGCTCGAATGAGCCAGTCGTCTAAGTAAAAGAAGACAAAAATCCCCAGGGTTCGTAGAAATGCTGCTACTATTGCCATGCATTTCGTGAACACCCTTGGTGCTGAAGCCAGACCAAAAGGAAGAACCCTGTACTGGAAATGTCTTCCCTTGAAAAGGAAACGTAAAGATTTCCTGTGATCTGGATGGATGAGAATGTGAGTGTATGCATCCTTTTAAGTCTAGAGAGCAAAGCCAGTCCTGGCTTTGAAGGTATGGCAGAAGAGTTCCTAGAGAAATCATTTTGAATTTCTCTTGAAACAGATATTTGTTCAATTCTCTCTGGACTAAGAAAATAGGGGGGGAGTAGAACCCTGTCCCCTGTTGAAAAATGGGTACTTCCTCTGTTGCCCCTTGGGCAAGAAGTGTGGAGACCTCGTGATCTAGCAGATTGTCTGCAGACGTTTGTGAATTGAATTGCTTTAGAATTGTAGGAGGGGGTATGCTGTGAAAATTTAGTTTGTACCCCTCTCCTACAACGGACAAAGTCCAATCTTCTGCTGTTATCTGATGCCATCTGTTGACAAAGTGGCATAACCTGCCTCGAATATTGGGGGGTTGGGGACCCCTCAGAGGCAGGAAGGCAAAGCTCTCTAGGAAGGAGTCATAGCCCTTGAGGGGGCTGAATCTGGAGAGCTGGTTGGGCTCTCAGGCCTTTTGGTTTCTTTTGCTGTCTGGTTTGTCCCTTTTGGGCAACCTGACCTGGAGTCTGGCTGTGCTGGGTATAGGAAGGATAAAACTTCCTCTTTTTGCTAAAAGAGGGTTTTTTATAAGGTTTCCTTTTGGCTGGAGTGGCTGTAGACTGACAATCTATCTAAGGTAGAATTGTCAGCATCTAACTCGTTAGCCTTTTCCTGCCAGTTCTTGCCGAATAGATTCTCCCCCGTGCAAGCAATGTTGCCTAACTTGTCCTGTAAAAATAACAGTTTACTCCATGCAAACATACATCAATGTCCAAAATACTCGGTGATATACTAGATTTTGAAACTATTAGCAATCCCAATTGATGTATGTTTGCATGGAGTAAACTGTTATTTTTATATGATCTTATCATACTCCACGAAGACCAAGCTTGATTTCTTGTAACTTGTCCTGTACCCAAGTCTCCAAGTCTGATGCCTGTAGCCAGGCAATCTGTCGTGCACCAATGGCAATAGCAGAAGTTCTGCTGATGCATTCGAAGCAGTCAAAGGCTGCACGATTGACAAACTTGGAGACATCTTGAGCATGCTTAACCAGAGCAAGAAAATCTTGTCTCTTATCATCTGGGAGAAATGGGCTCATAAGTTCCAAGTCTCCTGTGACCTCCTTAAGGAACATTCCCATATATAGGATATATGAGCTGATCCTAGCTGAAAGCATGGAAGCTTGAAAAGTTCGCGTCCAAAAGCATCCAGAGTCCTGCATTCACGACCTGGAGGATTGGATGCATGCCTCTTTGCACTTTTCATCCTACGCATGGCTGATTCCACTACCATTGAATGGTGTGGCAGCTGAGTTTTCTGAAATCCAGGACATGGTGGAACTCGATACATAGTATCAAGTCTCCTAGAGTGAGGAGAAGTAGTCAGAGGTGTTTCCCACATTTTGAGCATCAAGCTATGCAGACTTTCATGGATAGGCAGAGTAGCTGCCTCCTTAGGAGCATTAGGATACTGGAGGATTTCCAATTCCTTTGCTCTGGGTTCCTCTTCAGGAGCTACTGTGATTGAAAGACCTTTGGCCATATCACGGATGAAATCCTGAAATGACATGTCCTCTGGAGGTGACATTCTGCGTTTGAGAGAAGAGGGATCTTCTAGGAGAAACCCTCTAGTGCCAGCAGAATTGTCAGAGTCTTCGGAATCGGAGGAATCGAAGTATTCCTGACCCCGATGCTTTTACAAAGCACGATCGAAGTCGGTACTGAGGTCATCCGGTACCGCTTTATCCACTCCAGCCAGAGGTGGCATGGGAAGAGTTCCCACCAGGGCTGGTACCATTGGTACCAGCATTGTCGGTGTTGATACCGGTATCTGTACCGGCATCGGTGTCGATGTCGGCACCGGTGCCCGATGGGCCACCGGTACCGCAGCTGAAAGAAAAGCTGCGATACTGAGTTCAATAGCAAGAAACCTCTGGTCTATCGACGCTGCCGATGCCTGGGTGTCGGTACCGGTAAGAACGGCCGGAACCCCTGAGCATGGCACAGGTAGTTCTTGCGAGGTTCAGGCCTCGAGAACATCCTGAAGCCCCATCGATGCTTTGGAAGCCGAAGCCTCCTGCCGGGGCTGTTTTGCTGGTGTGGTTCCCTCAAGGGCAATGCCAATGGCCTCTCGATGCTTAGCAGGAGAGCTACCCTTTGAGGACCGGCTTTTGTGTTTAGTTACCTGAGATCCATGGGAGGAAGAAGAGGCCCTTGACGATCTCGATGCAATGGATCTGGTATCTGAAGAAAAGAGGGTACCAAGCTTTGCGGCCCGGTTCTGTCTTCCTCTTTTGGTCATCCCCATGCAGGAGAGACATTCAGTTGGAGAATGATCAGGTCCTAAACATTTTAGACACCAATCATGGGTGTCGGTAATGGAAATGGTACTGCTACACTTAGTACATTTTTGAAAACCACTAGTTGGTTTTTCCATGATTTAGGAAAAATGGGGCCTAATGCCCAAAATGGTGCCTAGCACCAAAAACTAAAGTTTCTGAAAAGAAACAGTCTAAGTTTAAAGTTTTGTTTTTTTTTTAATGAAAAGAAAAGAATCGGCGGTACTGGTAGGCGTCGTGTGATAGGCAAACGCAACCACAAGAAAGAATTTTAAAGACGGAATTTTCTGCGGTGACAGGGAATAGGTCCTGTTGGCTCCGCGGAAAACGAAGAACTGAAGAGGAACAGTTGGAAAGGCAGGAAGGCAGCACGCATATGCTGAGAGATGCTCCCAAAAGCGTTCCTATTGGACGCTGGGGAGCGTTCCCGCGCAGGCTCCGTCGGTACTGACGATACCCATATGTGAGGACTACATTCCTGCTTGTTCCTGGAGACAGAGGAGATGCAGTAGAGAAGATATTGAAGATCAGAGATGAAAGAGTTGAGAAGACTCAGCTTGGAGACAGCAGTATGAGACCCAGGAAAACATCACCCATCAACACTGAAGCAACTACACTCACTCTATTACTTGACTGGAGTTCCGGAGTCTCTGAGCCTCCTCTTACCTGTACTATGACATCAGCAGAGATCAAGGCATTTCTGAGCAAGTCCATGGTGGTTCCAGACTGGCCAACACACACCCAGTCCATAGAAAGGTGTGTAAAAATGACAACCTAGGCTGCAGGTTATGTTTACAATCAGGAGAGGAGGGAACATTATATTAGGGGTCAGATGGTCAGCAGGGAGCTCGTGAGCTGAAAAGCAGCAAACAAGATATGGATTCCTTGCTGGATTTTGTTAAACAACATAAAATTAACTGCAGAAATGACATTTTAAAGACAATTATGTGGTTACAGGTGTTGTTCAGACTATTTGTATGTTCAAATATTATTTTCCACATATTTCAATTGTGATTTAATGGAGGTAAGATTCACTTTAAGCAGTTTCTGAAGATAGCTTTCGATTCAGCACGCAAAACTGCACAATTTGGTCACTAGTAGTTTGGAAAGTTTGGAAAAATAAAAATCTACCCCTAAAATTGACAAGCCCTACCGCAATAATCTACAATTTGTGGGCATCTCAGAGTCTAGCAAGGACATTGAGTTCAGAGACTTTCCAGAGATGCTGCTTCTAATATTTTTCAAGACTACTCACAGCAGCTGAGCCAGTGACGGAGGGCTTAAGTCAGGGTATGCCAGCAGTTGGTGGCAGCAATAACTGCAGCTGCAAAAGCACCTGACAAAAAGAATACCATAACTCAAGAGGAGAAGCCTAATGGTTAGAGCACTGGCTTGGGAACCAAGAGACCAGGGTTCGATCCCCACTAGCACTCCTTGTGGCCTCAGAAAAATCCAAGTTATCAATGTCCCTGTTTAATGTACATTACCAAAGTTTAAGTTACAATGTAAACCGCTTTGATTGAAATGATAAAGCAGTATTAAAAAAAACCTGTTAAATAAATAAATAAAAATAAATAAACTCAGAGAAGAACAACGAGATCATGACACTGATATGCCAATAAAATAAGAGGCAAAAATAACCCTAAGGAAAATCAAAAGAAGCTGGAGGCGGAACAAGGCCCAAGATGTCTTGCAGCAGAGTACAGAACAAAGCAACAGGAACACAACAAATTAATCAACTGACACAAGAATACCACACAAAACTCATTCTGAAATCCACTAACAAACCCAGGGAGTTATTCAATATAGTCCAAACCCTCAGAGAAGAACCAGCTCCCATACGTGGTGACACAATACATCCAGAAGCCAGAGCAAACTTACCAATAATGAAATAAAAACCCCACATTGGAACAACTTGCCCAATAGGAGAAGAGACACCAAAATCACATCCATCAAGGACAAGGGCAAATTCAGCATACTTTCCGTTGAATAGGTAGCTCACACAATCTCCATGCTAAACACCAACACTGCACCATCTGACCCATGCCCAGTATCATGGATCAAATCAGCCAAGGAAGAGCTCAGCCAATTTATCCACAAAGTAGTACAATCATCCCTAACCCTACCTACAACTACTACTAAGCATTTGTATAGCACTATAAGACGTACGCAGCGCTGTAACCCAAGGCTATATGCCTACAATCCTCAAATAGGCAACCATCCCTCCAATCCTCAAGCATACCTCTTTAGACAAAGATGACCCAGCAGCGTATTGACCTATCTCAAGCCTACCCTTCCTTACCAAAATCATACAAAAAAACCCCAAAAAACAGTACAGCTACAGTTACAAGACCATGCAGACTCACATGCACCATTGGACCCCCACCAACACAGTTTCAAGCCAAACCACAGCGTAGAAACCCCATTTACATCGCTTTTTGACAGCTTAATCAGAGGCACTGACAACATAAAAATAGGCTCTCCTCTCATCTTCATTAGACATCTCGTCAGCCTTCAATACAGTATCCCACAGCATCCTCCTGCAATGGCTAAAGGACATTGACCTCCACCACATCACACTCAAGTGGTTTCACTCTTACCTAAGCAATAGACAATAGCAAGTTAAATGTGGTGCAACCAATTCCACTCCATTCCCCACCCTCCAGGGCATACCACAAGGGTCATCCTTATCTGCGCTGCTCTTCAACCTATATAAACTGGGCAGACTAGATGGACCATACTGGTCTTTATCTGCCATCATTTGTTATGTTATGTTATGTAACTAACTTAATATGATGCTCTGTAAAAACTCGAAAGTCTACCGTAACTTTTTTGACAAAGTGCAATAAACAACTCTATATTAAATTCTAAAAAGCCAAGGCCTCAGAATCCCGGGCTGCCACCGACTTAATGAAAAACCGTCGGATGGACTAATGCCACTATTGCATCAACGGCCTTCACTTGGCTTTTGAATTATTAATAGACTTGTTCATTATTTTTAATTGTAATTTATATTTAATCTTTAAACTGTTTCCCAAAAAGGACACTTATGTTTCACAGACACTGTTTCATAGACACTAAAACAATGAATCCAAAACCTTCATGGTGAACAACGATGGATCTACCGGCTGAGAACGGTAATCCCAAATGGGCTGAATGCTCGAATAGAATGGGAGGTCTGTTTATGACTTAACTCCGCCTCCTTGTTTGCGTTCATTTTGAGAGAATGATAATCCCTATTTAAGCAGTCCGCATGCGCGACGTTTTTTGACCGCTGTTGGAAGGAGAGTGTGTTAGTCACATGAAGCAGTGTTCGAGACGACTTACCAGTAAGGTTTTGGATTCATTGTTTTAGTGTCTATGAAACAGTCAATTTTAGAAAGTCCGTACTTAATGAACATTACTTATTTTAATTTTCTAGTGCTGCTTTACCGCTTCCCCTGAAGAAACCTTAATGGGTGAAACGCTATGAGTAGCGCACTTGGCACCGTCGGGAATTTATCAGCAGTTATATGGGAATCCATCTGAAGCTATATGCTCACCATTTAAAGCGGATCGCCTTAAAAGTTGTGAACTTGTCCTCTGAAGTAATGCATGGGAAAAAGATGGAAGTTACAAGTTCACCATTTTAAGTTAAGCACTACGTTTATACCAGCTATTATATTTACTGTTCCCAATTATTTGGCATTTCAAGAAGTAAATTGAAAGGAGTTGGATGAAGTTGAGAAGTTGAGAAGCTCATGGTTTGAAGTTTAAAGTCCAGCGCTATCCTTTCCTCAAGCTCACATAAATGTCCTTTTTGGGAAACAGTTTAAAGATTAAATATAAATTACAATTAAAAATAATGAACAAGTCTATTAATAATTCAAAAGCCAAGTGAAGGCCGTTGATGCAATAGTGGCATTAGTCCATCTGACGGTTTTTCATTAAGTCGGTGGCAGCCCGGGATTCTGAGGCCTTGGCTTTTTAGAATTTAATATAGAGTTGTTTATTGCACTTTGTCAAAAAAGTTACAGTAGACTTTCGAGTTCTTTTACAGAGCATCATATTAAGTTAGTTATGTTATCTCTGTTCTAAATAAGGACCAAAATTTGGGTTGTGAACTACATGTTATGTTATGTTATGTTACATACAGCCAATCTGCAAGGTCATCAGAAAACACAATATCCAATACACATTATATGCTGATGAGATCATGATTTACACCCCAATCAACCTAAATAATCTGAACTACTCAACAATGACAGGATGCCTAGAAGACATGACTGAGTGGCTCACCAACAACAACTTAAATATAAACTACAATAAGACCGAAGCCCTACCTATCACAAGGAACTTATTATTTACACCCCCACACTCAATCTAATTACTCAATATGAACATATCCATAAAGAAAGAAGAAAGATACTTGGGAGTCACACTGGACCGCAACCTGAACTTACAGTCCCACATCAACAAGACCTCCAGGAACACATATCAAAAGATGAGCATAATTAGGAGGCTGAAACCTCTCCTCAACCAAGATCACTTCCGTACAGTTTGCCAAGCTGTTATTACACCCATCTTAGACTACTGCACCCCCCTATACCATGGCCTCCCAAAACAGACTATCTGTCCCCTGCAGATGGCTCAGAACACCACTGCATGCATCATCAATGGCTTGGCAAGACATAACATATTACTCCACTGACCAGTTACACTGGTTTCCAGTTCATTCCCACACCAAGTTTAAAACGGTGCTGAACATTTTCAAAATCCTGCAGAATATATCCACAGACATCTTGAAAAACCTGATCAATAGAGATCCAGACAACGACCCAGAAGGCACAACAAGTCAAACCTTATCACCCCGGTGCTTTCACAAAGTCTAAACAGCCCACATCTGGGAGAGCATATTCCCTCACTGCACCAGCTCTATGGAACTCCCCCCACCAGATGATCTAAGAGCCATCATAGACAATAAGGACTTCCGGAAAAAATTGAAAACCTTTCTATACCCGGAACAGTTCAGTAGCATTATCTAGTGGGTAGTTTCCCCCCTCCCTCTCAATGTGTCCCTTGGCTGCACGATGTCCCAAGCCTCCCTTTTTAACCCCCCCCCCCCCCAACCTTCGTCACCTCATTGTACATATTGTGTATAGGTTATCTCGTATATGGGTTATTTGCTCAGAAATTCCCACATGTTTCTCCTTGCCTTTCGCCTTGTTACTAGGTAAATCACTTTGGTTGTAGTATAAGGCAACATAGAAAACCTGTTAAATAAATAAATACATAAAATCAAGTTTGTTGTGCAATACCTGGCCTGTCTGCACTTCTTTCTCAATGGGATTATGCAGGTAGTTGAGGATGCAGCCTTTGCGCAGAAATACATGCGGAGTTTAGTGTCGTTCAGTGCTGGAGTAGACTCCCATTGAAAGTTTGACTGTGGCCATTAGATTGATGCCAGACCTGTGTTCTGCGGGTGGACTTGGGCCCCCATGGCTGATGGTGGGAGTGTACCTGACTGCTGGAGGTCAAGGGGAGAGTGGCTGACCATTGGGAGGCCTGGGGAGAGTGTAAACTCTGCAAGGACAATTGTTGGACCCTGACATGCTGGGCCAGAGCCCTCTGATTCCTGGTTTGGGGAAGGGATCATTCCCAGCTACAGGGAATGATCCCCTCCCCCACAGCGGTGGCTGCTGGGGATTGTGGTTACTTGCTAGTGGCACCCTGGAGAGACCCTTTCTGGATGGTTCGGGGTGAGAGACCCAGGAGAAAGAGTTCCCCATTCCCCAAGGTTCATGCTGTGCCCATAATTATGTTGTGGGGCGTGATTGTAAGAGGGGGAGGGAGCAGGGTTGGTGGGAGTAGGGTTGGTGGGAGAAGGGGGAGGGGGGAGTGTATGACAAGACTGTGGAGGGTGGGTGTGTGGGTCTAGTGTTTGTATGCTGTGGGCTGGCTGCGAGGATTGGGGGTTGATGATACGGGAGTTGGGACATTTTGAATGGTGTTATGAATGTCGTGGGGTGTGTGGCTTTATGAATGTCGGGGGGTGTGAGGCCTAAGGCAGGGCGGGCTGTATGTATGAGTGTGGGGGGAGGGTGCTTGATGACACAGTGCATGATCCAAATGATATGGTGTGAGGACGTTGTTTTGGAGGGGGGTGGAAGCACAGGAAGGGAGGTGGGGGAGTGGTGGAGGAGAAGTAGGCGCACATGGAACTAGAAGTGGGTTGTTGGTCAGGCCTTCCCCTTGGCTATGGGGGACCCTAGGTTGGGGGGGCTCCCTCTATGAATGTGGATTGGATAGGATAGTTCATGGGCCCTGTGATTTGGGAAGTGGGCTTAGTGTCATATCTTGGAACATATGTGGGCTGGGCTCGCCAATTAAGCATCATAAGGCCTTGAGGGCGTTGGCTCACCAGTGGTGCGAGGTTGACCTCTTGCAGGAAACCCATCAGGATGTGGTGTAACATTTGAAGTTGTGGAGGGAGTGGATGGGACAGGATTAGGAAAAAGGGGTGGGGGGCTTTGTAATCCTGTTCAGCAAGACGATTAGCCTAGAGTGCACTAAAGTGATATCCAACCCGGCAGGCCACTATGTTATCCTGTGTGGTTCCTCCGGGGAGGGGGGGTCCAGTGGTGTTTTGTAACCTCTATGGTCTCAATACATTGGATTCAAAGTTCCTTGCTACAGTGGCATCTACCTTAAAACAGTTTCCGGACGACTATCTTATTGTGGGTGGGGATTGGAATGGTATTTTGGACCCCGTGATTGATACATCCCAGGGGGTGGGGGTTCATGCTGGTGTCACTCGCATTCTCCAGTGCTTTCAAGCTCGGCGGCATCTTACAGATGCATATAAGATACTGCATCCCACTCACCAGGATTATATGCACATCTCGTGGGCACATGGGATGAGTTCCAGGATTGATTATCTGCTTCCTTCAGGACCTTTGTTTGACCAGTTTGAGAGGGCTGCCATTGACCCTAGTGAAATCTCAGACCATGCAATGGTGTAGCTGGATCTTGTGTAGCGGGTCCAGAGCTCGGGGGTGAGGGTGTGGCATTCCCCCTGGAGCTCTACAGGGAAGAGCAGTTCACCATATATTTGCGGGATAAGTGGGCGGACTTTGCTTCACTGAATTCTCAGCATGTGGATGACCCAGAATTGTTTTGGGAGACGGCTAATGTGGTGCTGCTTGGGGACATCATTGCTTATGAAGCTAGGCATCATAAAATGTTGAGTCCCTGGGTACTGTAATGCAGCGAGGGCTGATGAAAGCCCAGAGAAAAAAGAAGCTGTTTTTCAGAGAAAAAAAAGATGTGCACAAGTTGCAATATTCACAGGAACCAGCTAGAGGGAGCAGGAGGGCATTCAGAGAGACTGAAGTTCCACGCCCAGCTGGTCACGAGGAACTGACAACCAGCTCCCAATCCTCAAAGGCAGGCGTGCTTTATAAGAGGTTGAAGTGGAAGCCTGATTTCTCCGGAGCTAGAGGATCACCAGGAGTGAGAGGTGACTCACCAGGAGCTGAGGAAGGACCTAAGGAGGGACCAGCTCAAGCTAGAGAGAGAGCTGTTTGCCCGAAGAGGCAAAAGCACTGCCCTAATTGCAAGCAGAAGCCAAAGGAGAATCAGCTGGGGAAACTAAGCCACGCTGAGCAGGAAAGCCAGGAGCTGGGCTTATGCAGAAGCAGGCGCTTACCAGGAGAATGGGTTCAAAGGCTGCAAGGTAAACCAAACTTTCAAAGAAAAGGATTTCATCAAGCTGTTGACTGTGAGAGGCAAGCAATTGAAGAAAGCCATTTACCTGCTTGTTGCTGCGATACAAGGTATGATAAATATATGCCTATGAAGAAAGCTATAAATGTTAAAGACTCTGGTAAAGCTGCTATAAAACCTCTAAGAAGAGAAAACACATTTAATCCTAATACAGCACGTGGCCGACGCCCTAGGCTAGGCCAAGGACATTGGCAAGTACTGCAAGAGATATACAAAACCCCTGGAGGTGTTTCCCAAGAAACTAGGGATACAGAGTCAGACATATCTGATTATGAGCCAATGCAAGTGGAACTGGCAGGAGAATTATCAGACCAGGAAATGGATTGTACTCTCTGTGTTTCTGGTAGCATAGCGTCTTTGCCAGACTTGTGAATTGCTTGAACTGCCAACCGAGCATTCTTTAATTGACTAAGCACTGCTATTCCTGTGAAATTCAACAGTTTTGCTTTAAACCTGAGTTTTCTTTCTTACCTGAATTAAGGACATTTACTTGAGTTGTAACCCAACAATTGGAACCACTGTGTAAAGGGAATAAAAGCCTTCTTTTTCCCACCACTCTGCTTTAATGGTTTCTTTAAAGATTGGAGCTAAAAACTACAAGGACCAAGTGCCTTTTGGCCCTTAAAAGACTCTCCTATCTGAATATTAAAATTTTTATGTCCCACCTGCCCTGGCGTCTATTGGCCACCAGGGAGGCGTGCCGACAGTACTTGGACTGGAGCACCAAGTGGCAGAGGATAGAAGAAGGTATGGATGGTCCTCGACATCCAGAAATAGGGCCCTTTTTCTTGAAACCCAGGCAGCATTGAATGAAGTACTGCATCAGCGGGCAACAAAGTCCCTGTTGTATTATAAAGTCCAACTGTATCAGTATGAAGACCGGAATGGAAAACCGCTGGCCAGTTGTTTGAAAGGGGCGCAGGACCCCAACCACATGGCTGGTCTGCGCTATCAGCATGGTATATTGTACTGGCGTAATGAGGACATCTAGGGTGTCTTCTGAGAGTTTTAATGGGATCCTGTATATGGGGAACAGAATCTCTCCCTCGCAAATTGCCTCATACTTGCAGGGGGTGAAATTGCTCCATATAACAGAGCAACAGGCAGCTCCATTGGGGGCCCCAGTATCAGTGGAAAAGGTGCAGAGGGTGCTGCAAGGTGCTGGGCCTGGTTGGGTACAGTGTGGAGTTTTATAAGATGCTGCCGGACCACTTGATACCACCTATGGTGGAGATAAATCAGCATCATATTACTCAGGGTCGGTTTGCCCGAGGGGGGGGGGGAGGGGGCAATCAAGCTTATATTACTTATTCAGAAACTGGGCAAGGATCCACCGAGTGCAGCTTCTTACAGACCCATTTCACTGATCAATTTATATCTGAAGGCCTTGGTTAAGGTCATGGCTGACTGGTTGGCTCTCTTGCTCCCCGACCTAGTGCATGAGTGCCAGGTGGGATTTGTTCAGGGGTAATATGTGGCTTCCCTGGAATGAGTTCATGAACAGCAGCAGCCTTCCCTGCGCATTAGTTTTGATGCGGAGAAGGCCTTTGACCGGGTCGAGTGGGATGGTATGCCTTCTGTATTTGCACTCAACAGCTGCGATACTGGTCAACGGGGATATATCAGAGGCCTTCGAGTTGCTGTGGGATACATGGCAGGTTTGTCCCCCTCTCGCTTGTCCTATCATTAGACCCCCTATTGTGGGGATTGATTCATAATGCTGAGGTGGGGGGCATGGTAGTGGGGAAGAGTGAGTTTAAGGTGGTAACAATTGCGGACAACCTGATGGTACTGTACATCTGGGATGTCCATGGCAGTTTCTAACTCTTCCCACCCCCCCGGAGGAATTTCGGCTGTATGAAGGGATAGTGAGTTTGAAATTGAATATGGATAAATCAGAGGCACTGAATGTCTTGGATGGGCTCTGCCTTGAGTGGGGCCAGGGGTTCCCTTGCTGTGGGTGGGGGAGGCTTTTACTTATTTGGGCATTCAGTTGCTTAGGGAGCCTTCCAGGTTAAATCAATGGTTCTCAACCCAGTCCTCTGGGACCCCTAGTCCAATCTGGTTTTCAGAGTATCCACAATTGATATGCATGAGATAGATCTGCATACAATGGAAGCTGTGCATGCAGATCTATCTCATGCATATTCATTGTGGATATCCTGAAAACCTGACTGGTATGGGGGTCCCAAAGGACTGGGTTGAGAACCATTGAGTTAAATTATAGTGCCTTGCTGGTGCATCTCAAGTCCAAGATATGAGATTGGGGTCTTTTACCTCTGTCCATGTTGGGTAGGGTTGCAGCATTTCATATGACCCTGTTTACAAAACCTTTGTATGTCCTACAGACTCTCACCATTCAGCAACTCTGCAAAGATATTGACATGATAGAGAGGTGTGTCAGTTTGTTTGGCAGGGAAGGCCAGCGTGAGTGGCCATGATGCACTTACAGGGGAAGGGACTGGAAAAAGGGGAGACTGGACTTCCAGACCTGTATCTTTATAATGTGGCAAGTCAGCTCCGGCACCAGCAGGACTGGTTGGGGTTCACATCGGTGTTCACGCCGAGAGGGTTTGAAGAGGACTTTGTTTCCCTGTCCAGTTTGCTTGTGGTGTTGCATGCAGACTCCTGGGACCTACTCCCTCATTTTCGACGCAGCATGCTGATTCGGCCATTCAGGGGTGTGGAGGTACCTGTGCACTAAATGGGGTTTTCCACTATGGTGTCAGATTTTATACAGATTTGCGGTGACAGTAGGTTCTCGCCAGGCATGAGGATCCAGCCCTTCCATATATGGGAGGGGGTGCCTTCAACCTGCTTTGGCATTCTATGCATTTGTTTCAGGGTCTACAGGAGGAGCTTGGGGTGGAGCATAGCAATTTCTATGCGTATCTACAATTCTGGTACTACGTTTGTTCACTGCTGTGCGGCTCCCTGGCGGAGAGTTCTGTAGATAGGGTGCAGCAGTTTTTCGAATTAGAAGACCGGGACTCGATGTCTATTTCACAGTACTACTAGAAATTGGGAGAGTGGGACCTGCCTGCCTCTACTCAGTACTGGAGGCACAATGAGCAGGGGACCTTTGGGCAGCAGTGGCAGCAGATGCTCTGGCACGTGCGATCACCCACATCCCAAGATTAGTAAAGGGGGTATGGTTAAAGGAATTACACTATAAGGCACTGTGCTGAGCTCATATCTCCAGTAAGAATTCTGTGCATTGGTTTGGCGAGTGAGGGCAATTGCCCCTGGTGTGCCTATCCTTTTAAAGAAGGCACCTACATTTTTGGTGTTGCTGGGGAGAGTATGTGGCAACACTGACCCCCAGAACGTGGAATGAGTTATTGACGCTATAGGGCCTGTGGGTGTGGTTGGCGAGCACAGTCCATGGGGTGGTGAGTGGAGGGAGTTATGTGAAGGGGGAAGGCCTAGTTGCTGAGGGGGAGAGGAGAAAGGGGGGAGTGTGTGTCCCATTTCCTGCATGTGGGAGGGGGTGGGTAGGATGGGGAAGGGAAGGGCCCCCTGTTAGAGTCCACGGGTTGACTGCTGAGGGGTACCCCGGGTTAGTTGACAGTTGCCTCTTGGGGGAGGGGGTCATGTGTTAATGAGAGTTGATATGCATTGATGGATGGTTGGTTGGTTGTTCTATGATTCCAGGCGCTGTATAAATCACTGCGCTGGGAGTCTGTTTGCTTGATGGTTGTTCTGATTGCTTGGTATTATTCGGGGATGGGGAGAGGGCAGGGGGAATTGGGAATAATGAATAATATTTACAGAGGCACTGACTGCACATTCATAATGTTGTGTAAGTGTTCCCACACGCTGGGAGTGGTTTGGGGTTGCTAATAAAACAGATTTGGGGAAAGAAAACCTACTTTCTCTAACTTGTTTTAAATGTACTACCTATTCAGTTTCATAGCATATCCCATAGTATTAGCATTGTTTGAATGGGTAAAACAACCATTTCCTATTTGTTTATTTTCCTCCACTCAAGACTTATAGCCTCTATTGTATCCCCTCTCAGTCATCTCTTCTGCAAGCTGAAGGGTTCCAGCCAGTGAAGCCTTTTTTTTCCAAAAGTGAACCAATCTATATATACTCTATCATTTTTATTTCTGCTACCTTTTTTGAGATGGATGACTAAATCTGATTTAATAATCAAAAATGTTGTCATGCCACTATGATATCCAGTTTTATTTCCTATTTCTTTGCAAATAATTCCTAACATTCTATTTGCTTTTTTTTTTTTAATTTCAACTGCTGATATCATTGAGCTGAGGATCTCAATGTATTGTCCACCACAATGTGTCCAAAGTCCTTTTCCTGCCATTAGATACCAGTTCTGCAATCTTGCAAGTTTCTCCTGCAATTCCTCACAATGTGTTCATGCTTTAACTACTCTGAATAACTAACTATGTCACCTAGAAATTTGATCATCACGCTCTTTACTCACTTTTCCAGATCATTAATGACTAATGATCCAAATACATATTTGAGTTCCTTCAAAACTCTGGTGTGAATACCATCTGGTCATAATGACTTGATACTACTTAGTTTTCCAATCTACCCAAGCACCTATTACAGTTTCACACTAATTTGCATCAGTTACTCAGAGTTATTTTCAAAAGATGGCTCCCCAACATCCTCTGCAGTGACAACCAAAGCAAAGAATTCATTTCATTTTTCTGCAGTGGTTGTACCCTCCTCCTTAACCATCCCTGTTTGTTTTACTTTTCAAAAGCTTCACTCCATTTAATTGCCTGTTGTGACATGCCCAATCATAAAATTCTTGAATAGTTCTAAAGTTCACTTTTGGTATCCTCATTATATGGTCATTGATGCAGTGGTCCGGCCTTGAAAAATGCTTCCCCGGTTAGTTAATACTTTTCTCTTCTCTGTGAAGTGTTATCATGATATGTACAAGATTTTTTTTTAAACTACTAAGGCACATCACCAGTTCACCATTCAAAATTTAAATGATCAAAAGCTTCAAAACAAACATAAAAAGAATTGATAGAGGCATGGGGTTTGCTCATCCATTAGCAAACATAATCCTGCTCCTTCTTTCTCAGTCCTCTCATTGTTCTTCTAGCACATCATACTCCCCCTTTTCTCCCTTCCCCTCCCACACTCTTATTTTACATCACGTAGTGGAATCTGTGATTTACCTGAATATTCATGCAACATCATCATTTGCATTAACCCATTCATTCTGTTTTGTCCTGATGAAACGAGCGGAGCTTTGGAAAGCTAGTCAGCAATTTTATTAAATCTGCCCAATAAAAAGGTTATTCCTATGATTTTATTGTTTATCTTTATTTCTATATATTAAAGTAGACTAAAATAGCAACCAAAACTGAAAAGTCCTGCATCTAGAGAGCAAAAATCTAAGAGCCAAATACCATTTTGGAGGGAAGAAGCAGCAGTCATATAAGAGAAAAGCATTTAGGAAAGTTAATAGCATATCTGGGTCTATAAACAGAAGCATCGCTAGTTTGAAAAGGGAAATCTCTCTCACCAAGTCTCCTGTGAGACCTCACATAGTACGGCAGACATTTCTGAAGACCATATTTACAAAACAGTACTGGCAGAAATTCAAAGGAGGGCCAGCAAAATAGTGCATGCGCTATACTCTAAACCATGCATAGAGAGATTTAGGAATTAAAGATGTAGGGACTCATATCGAGATGTGACAGTGACCGTGTTACTGTAAAAACGAATGCATACCGTCAGCACTAATATATGCACAGTTGGCAGCACTGAATATTCATATTGTGCACATGAGGGTCTGCTTTAGAAAAGACGTTGAGGTGTGACATTTACAATTCTGGCGGTACATGGAGCCTCTTCTAAAATACTGAATAGGGAGATGCAGGAGTGCATGTGTCTGTACCAATACATGGAGCCTTTTTACAAACCTACACAAGGGAAACCTCCATGGCGGCAATGCAGCATCTCCTGCGTGGAAGTGCCAGCACTTGCATATGCACCTTGCCCATTTTGCAAGCCTACAGGGTAAATGCTGCTAGTTAACTGCAGAGACTGCTTTTTTAATCTAATTTAAAGTTACAGAGAGAAATAAACTAGGGGGAATTCATCTAATTTAAATTTTTTCAAATTTTTCTTTACCAGATTTGATATCCTTCACATCCAAATATTGCATCAATGCTACTTTCAAACAGCTTTCTACATAAAACAAATTGAAAAATTCATGGTCTTTGTTATTTACTTATTTTTTTTTATTTATTATACTGTGCTCTTTAGAATCAGTGCGGTTTACATGTATACTAACAGGTACTTTTTATTCCCTTGTCCCTGAAGGGCTTACAATCTAAGTGTACCCGAGGCAATGGAGGGTTAAGTGGCTTTCCCAAGGCCACAAGGAGTGGCCATGGGACTAGAGACCCCAGTCCCTCCGGCCTGAGGTTGCTTGTCCCCATGTGGGAATTGAACCCCCGGCCTTCCGGCCTGAGGTAACCTGTCCCAACCACTGAGCCACTCCTCCCATATGAGGACAGACTTAAGGATCTTAATATGTCTACTTTAGAGGAAAAGCGGGATAGAGGAGATATGATAGAGATGTTTAAATACCTCCGTGGCATAAATGCACAGGAGGAGACTCTTTCAATTGAAAGCAAGCTCTGCTATGAGGGGACATGGCATGAGGGTGAAAGGGAAAACGCTCAGGAGTAATATGAGGAAATATTTCTTTACTGAAAGAGGGGTAGATGCGTGAAATACTCTCCCAGTGGAGGCGGTAGAGATGAGGACAGTATCTGAATTCAAAAAAGCATGGGGCAAACACAGAGGATCTCTAAAGGTAAAAACGGGACCATTGTAGTTGATAGGTAAGGGCAGACTTGATAGACCGCGTGTGGTCTTTTTCTGCCGTCATGTTTCTATAATCCTCTGCTCTCCAATTCCAGATTAAAAGCTAGTAGTCAACACCACAAAATAACTCGAGTCCCACATGCTTGCTCATAAAACATGTGGAAATCATAATTAGAAACCTTTTAATTTTATTTTTTAACACAGACCGAGTTTAGAAGAATGGGAGCAATAACCCCAGCTGATTTGAGGAACATTTCTTTAAAAGAACTTGCTCATAAACTTGCACGGATGTTAACGAGAAAAGTGAAGAAGTGAGAGTGACATAGTATACGGTGAGATTGAAACAGTTAAAGACATAAGGAAGGAGATTAGAGAGACATAAGAGGAACTAACAGGATGAAGACAAACTGATATACTGAACAATCTGTTGGCAATATAAGGAGGAACTAAGATCTATTTTTCTTTCTTGATTTAGCAGTCTTCAAATATGACAAGACTAGTCCTCAATATACTAAAGACTTTGAGAAAGACTCCAGATTTAAACTTAGAAATTCAGATTTATAAGCAAAAATATTTGTGGTATTTTGTTTTTAATCAGATTCAGATTAGCAAGAATTTTTCTTCACAGAAGAATTGTGTAAATGTAGCCTTGGGGCCTACAGGCAAAGTCTGGGATACTTTTCTTCCTGTAGATCTAAAGAAGTTGTCTTCAGTGCTTCGGACCCTAAACCCAACTACATCTTTCTTAGATCCCTGTTATACTAGACCAGAGGTTCCCAACTCCAGTCCTGGAGGGCCAAATACCATTCAGGTTTTCAGGCTGTCCCTAATAAATATGCATGAGATGCATTTGCATGCACTGCCCCCATTGTATTCAAATGTATCTCATGCATATTCATTAGGGACAGCCTGAAAACTTGAATGGTGTTTGGCCCTCCAGGACTGGAGTTGGGAACCTCTGTACTAGACTGATGAAAGGCGGCCAAGATATTAGAATGAAATCTTTGTTGAAGACGGTGAACTCTTCATTACATGAACATGATGTTACAGCATCACCTAAAACAGGCAATTGTTAAACCACTGTGAGAAAAAAAAACAGGCTTAACTCAAGCTGATTTTCAACATTTTCGGCCCTTATTGGGAAGATACTAAAAAGGTAGTTTTAGGGCCACTGTAAACTTTTTATGACTTAAATCAGTTACTGGTTGACAGAAGAGTAAGTTTTAGAACACATAGTACTGAAATACTGAAATTTAACACGGTTGATGATATATTATTTTACTACCTGGGATCCGGATCAGATGGCACTTATTCTCCTTTAAGTTCCACGTTCAATACCATAGGGTATCAGATTTTGCTTCAGAGCTTAGACTTATAGGAAAGTGTCTGCATTGGCTTGGGTCCTCTTGAGCAGATCAGTCATGTTCTAGCCAAGATGCCTGTTAAAACTGGACCTGGAAGAGCGTGCTGTTACTGCCTGCAAAGCTTGCTGTGTTCGGTGTTGCAGCAGCTGGCCGGGTGCACAGAGATAGAGAGGTTTCTTTGCTCGGGGCTGCCCTACCTCTGACATCATCTTGGGATGCCCCAGGAAACTTTAAAAGAACGCACAGCTGTTCATGTCCCGCAGTTGTGTGCCCGAAGGGGCGCATGACCAAAGGGGTATGCCCCTTTGGTGCTCCTTCGGGGCTTCAGGGCCCCACTTGCCACAGGAGATGCCCCATGGTGGGGGTAAGAGAAAAAAATCAGATAAATGCAGAAGTCCAATGAGATGGCATCATCTACATCTAAAGTGACAACAGGGCCTATAGACGAGCATGTGTGTATCCTGTCAGGAACTAAGATAACAGAGGTAAATTCATTGGATTCTCCCTTGACCGCATCTGGGCATCTTTGAGCCCCATAGTTCGAACTCCTCCTCCTAATCTTAGTCTGCTGCAGGCGGTAATGGGTGGGAGCTGCGAGGCTCCTTTAATGGGCTCCCACTACGGCTGGAGTATAAGCCTCTCCTGATGGCCTGTTGCAGATTTCTCCTGAGGGTTCTCTAGAGGGCATAAAGGTAGTTGAGTGCCCCGTGATCTCTACTAGTATTGTTGATGTTCCTGAAATTACGTTGTTGGACATCTGGAAGGCAGTATCGCAAAATAATTTGTTATTGCAGGGTTTTATTGAGCAGATCATAAAATTTCCTAAGCAGGTAGTTTGCAAAAGTCAAGTTGCTGATAAGAAATTGACTTTGACTACCCAATGAATGGAACGACTGGAGGAGCAAGTTGGCTCACTTCAGTCTGCTAGAACACTGGGTTTAAAGGATTCTTATATATATTATAGAAATGTATAGAAATGTTGAAAAATACTTTATGTGCAAAAAAGCTTAAATTGTTAAATTTTCCTATAACTCGCCTATTATCTCCTTTAATTTTATTTTATAAATATTGTACAGATGTACTTTTGTTTTCAGAGCCTGAGAAGACTGTGGTCTCTCATTTGTATTATCTTCCTGTTCACCCTGGGAACAACAGGGAAGCAGAAGCTGAGGAGACTTCTGAATTGGATTTGACAAATTTCTTGTAAACATCTGATGTGATTCCCTCTCATGCCACCCTTGTAGTAACCCTAGCCTCAGAGACGGACATTTTTTTTTAAAACGTATTTCCGCAAAAAGGAAATTCCTTTTTGCAAACAAAAGATAACCGTTTTTTCAGATGTATCTCATTACACCCAGTTGAGGAGAAAGTCCTTCCTGCAGCTGAAGCCTAAGTTTCTGGCTGCGGAGGGAACTTTCTTCCTCTGTTTTCCTTGTAAATGTCCGATTTCATTGAAAGGGTTAGATATGCTAATACTGACCCATTACAACTGGAGAACTTTTTATCCAGCAGATAAAGCCTGGTCTGTGCTAGATCTTTATCTTGGTTATTTCCTTTAAATGAATTTTATTAGGAGAAGTTTTGTTTGACTATTAATGTATTGGTCTCCGCATACAGTATGGTTAGCTCCCCGTACTGTGAACTAGGTTGCAGGATGTCATATAGTTTATTTTTCCTGAATATTTATGTTACTTATAGATATTTCTTTGAACCTGTTATGTCCTTCTGTTATTATTCTTGTATTAAAAGGCAAATTTGAAATTCAAAAAAAAAAAAAAAAAAAAAACTGGACCCGAAAGGGTTCCCAACTTCCCTATTGGTGGGTCTCATTAGACTTACATCAGTAACAATATGGTTATTCAGGAAAATCAAAATGCTAGCCTGCCCATCATGTTCGGAGTGAAAGCTGTGAAAGAGTACATTTGCTTCTGACTTTTTAAAATGCTTTGACTCTGGTAGGTACTTGTAGGTTTGTTTTAAGTGGTTACTGAAAACTGAAGGCCTCCTATCCAAGACTAGTTATGTGTTTGCCGGCAGGTGGTGAACTCCATAACTCATTTATGCATGCATTTTCAATGGTTATATAAGGGAGTGGGTAAACTACAGCATTTGAGCTAATCCTTGCCCACCAGCACTGAATTTTTGGCCTACTCCAAGCACACAATTTCCAGTTATTAATGGCCGATAAACCCGTGCCCCTTGGTCACTATGCCACCATCATCACTCAAGAGCCTGCAATGTCCACATTTAATCATGTACAGTAGAAATATTGACTTCCTTGAAGGTCAATCTTATGGGCACTGAGCGTCTGCAAGGAGCACTAATACACTCTGGCCTTGCCTCGCTTTTTTGTGGCAGCAGTAGCAACAGCAATGGCAGCACCACCAAGTGAGTCCAGGTTATTGGCCTGTAAATGCTTTCAGAGGAGGACAAGAAAAAGAATGCCCATGAGAGAAGGGTTAGGACAGCTGTAATAGTTGGTGATTCGATCATTAGGCATGTAGATAGCTGGGTGGCTGGTAGACGTGAGGATCGCTTGGTAACATACCTGCCTGGTGCAAAGGTAGCGGACCTCACGCGCAACCTAGATAAGGTCTTAGATAGTGCTGGGGAGGAGTCTGCTGTCTTGGTACATGTCGGTACCAATGACATAGGAAAATGTGGTAGGGAGGTTCTGGAGGCTAAATTTAGGCTTTTAGGTAGGAAGTTGACATCCAGAACTTCCAGGGTAGCGTTCTCCGAAATGCTGCCTGTTCCACGCACAGGACCAAAAAGGCAGGCAGAGCTCCGGAGTCTCAATGCGTGGATGAGACAATGGTGCAGAGATGAGGGTTTTCGATTTGTTAGGAACTGGGGAACATTCTGGAGAAAGGAGGGACTCTTCTGAAGGGATGGGCTTCATCTTAACCGGGATGGAACCAGGCTGCTGGCATTAACCTTTAAAAAGGAGATAGGGGAAAGCCGACAGTCACCCAAGAGTGCATGGTTCGGAAGAATACTAACAAAAGCAGAGAGGTTCCAAAAAAAGAATAAAGTAGCCCAAATGCCCTCGCGTATGGAGCAGACAGAGCTTAAAGATCCCAAATTACCCATGCCTACCAATAGCCAGATTAATATGAATAAAATACAGTCTCTAAAATGCTTGTATGCAAATGTTAGAAGTCTAAAAAATAAGATGGGAGAGTTACAATATATAGCACTAAATGAGAGGTTAGATATGATTGGAATATCAGACACATGGTGGAAGGAGGACAAACATTGGGACACTGTGATACCTGGGTACAAACTATATCGTAATGATAGAGCTGATCAAATTGGTGGAGGGGTTGCGCTCTATGCTAGAGAGGGCATTGAGTCAGAAGGGATTAAAGTTTTGAGGAAACAAACTTTGCTGTAGAATCTCTATGGATTGAAATTCCATGTAAAAAGGGGAAAGCGATGGCAGTGGGGGTGTACTATCGACCGCCTGAACAAATGGATGATGAAATGCTCAAAGAAATCAAAGAAGCTAACAAACGTTACAGCACAGTAATAATAATGGATGATTTCAATTACCCCGGTATCGACTGGGTCAGTGTCACGGCAGGACATGCTAGGGAGATAAAGTTCCTAGATGAAATAAATGACTGCTTCTTGGAGCAACTGGTTCATGAACAGACTAGAGGGGAAACCATATTAGACATAGTCCTTAGTGGAACACCAGATCTAGTGCAAGAGATAAGGGTGTGGGGGCCACTTGGCAATAGTGATCATAGCATGATCGCATTTGATTTAATTAGTGGAGGAGGGATTACTAAGGAAATCCACAGTACTATCTTTTAACTTTCGAAAGGGAGACTATGATAAAATGAGGAAAATAGTTAAGAAAAAACTAAAAGGAGGAGTTGCAAAGGTTAAAGACTTACATCAAGCTTGGGTGTTGTTGAAAAATGCTATCTTGGAAGCCCAGACCAGCTGTATTCCACGCTTTAAGAAAAGTGGAAGGAAGTCCAAAAAACTGCCAGCATGGTTTAAAGGTGAGGTCAGAGAGGCTGTTGTTGCCAAATAAGCATCTTTCAGGAAATGGAAAAAAGAGCCAAACGACAAAACCTGGAAACAGCACAAGCACTGGCAATTCAAATGCAAGGCATTGATAAGGCAGGCAAAGGGAGAATTTGAGAAGCAGCTTGCTGCGGAAGCAAAAATGCAAAATAAAGACTTTTTCAAGTACATTTGTAGCAAAAATCTGTGAGAGAGTCAGTTGGTCCATTAGATGAGAGAGGGGTTAAAGGGGCACTAAAAGGCGACAAGGCGATAGCAGAGAGACTGAATGAATTCTTTGCTTTGGTCTTTACTGAGGAAGATGTAGGGATGTTACCCATGACTGAAGTGGTATTTAAAGGTGTGGAAGAATTGAAGGAAATATCGATACACCAGGAAGATGTATTACAACTATTAGATAAACCGAAGCGTAGCAAATCATCTGGGCCGGATGGTATACATCCAAGGGTGTTGAAAGAACTGAAATATGAGATTGCAGACCTGCTATTAGTAATCTGTGAATTTTCATTAAAATCATCT
This sequence comes from Ichthyophis bannanicus, assembly GCA_033557465.1. Classification (NCBI taxonomy): domain Eukaryota; kingdom Metazoa; phylum Chordata; class Amphibia; order Gymnophiona; family Ichthyophiidae; genus Ichthyophis; species Ichthyophis bannanicus. Next base: position 1,398,621,544 of record CM066032.1, on the reverse strand, counting down.
GTAATACCTGAAGATTGGAGGATCGCTAATGTAACGCCAATTTTTAAAATGGGTTCCAGGGGTGATCTGGGAAACTACAGACCGGTGAGCCTGACATCAGTACCGGGAAGTATGGTAGAAACCATCATAAAGAACAAAATTACACAGCATGTAGATAGTCATGGCCTAATGGGAGACAGCCAACATGGCTTTAGACAAGGAAGATCTTGTCTTACTAATCTGTTAAGTTTTTTTTAAAGGTGTGAATAAACAAGTGGACAAAGGTGAGTCGGTTGATATAGTGTATCTGGACTTTCAGAAAGCCTTTGACAAGGTCCCTCATCAGAGACTTTCGGCAAAACTAAAGAGTCATGGGATAGGAGGAAGTGTACTATTGTGGATTAGGAACTGGTTAAAAGACAGAAAGCAGAGGGTAGGGCTAAATGGCCTATTTTCCTAATGGAGAAAGGTGAATAGTGGTGTACCCCAGGGATCTGTGCTGGGTCCGCTGCTTTTTGACATATTCTTAAATGACCTGGAAAAGGGAACAACGAGTGAGGTTATCAAATTTGCAGATGACACAAAACTATTTAAAGTTGTTAAAACCCAAGAGGGTTGTGGAAAATTGCAAGAGGATCTTGATAAATTGGAAGACTGGGCATCAAAATGGCAGATGAAATTTAATGTGGACAAGTGCAAAGTTATACACCTAGGGAAGAACAACCCAAACTATGGTTACACGATGCAAGGTTCCACATTAGAAACCACCACCCAGGAAAAAGATTTAGGCGTCATTGTGGATAACATATTAAAACCCTTGGCCCAGTGTGCAGCGGCGGCCAAGAGAGCAAATAGAATGCTAGGTATCATAAGGAAAGGAATGGAAAATAAAACAAAAGATATTATAATGCCTCTATATTATTCCATGGTGAGATCGCACCTTGAATATTGTGTGCAATTCTGGTCGCCGTATCTTAAAAAGGATATAGCGTTATTAGAAAAGGTTCAGAAAAGAGCCACCAAAATGGTAAAGGGGATGGAAGGATATTCCTATGAAGAAAGGCTAAAAAGGTTAGGGCTCTTTAACCTGGAAAAAGACAGCTAAGGGGAGATATGATAGAAGTCTATAAATTAATGAACGGAGTGGAACAGGTAAACGTAGATCGATTGTTTACCTTATCAGAATATAGAAACACTAGGGGACATGCAATGAAGCTACAGGTTAAACTATTTAAGACTAATAAGAGAAAACATTTTTTCACTCAACGTGTAATCAAACTCTGGAATTTGTTCCCGGAGGATGTAGTAAAGGCTGTTAGTGTAGCTGGTTTTAAAAAAGGTTTGGACAAGTTCCTGGAGGAAAGGTCCATAAACCATTATTAAGAAGGGACCCAGGATATCAATGTTTGACCCAGTACAAGCATTGTGGAACCTGTGTCTTTTGGGGAAACTGCTAGGTATTTATGACCTAGATTGGCCACTGTTGGAAACAAGATACTGGGCTTGATGGACCTTGGTCTGACCCTGTATGGCATATCTTATGTTCTTATAGTGAATGAGCTCGTAAGCAGGGGGAGAGGAGGAATAAATGCTGTAGAAGGGAAGGTGAGAAGTGTAGCTGGAGGTGCGGGTAGCACTGGTTGGATGTTGGAGGGTGGCTAATTTTTAGTTACTGTTGTATTATATTGATTTTTGTTTGTACGGTATCTCACCTTGAATTTGAAAAAGCAAGCAATTAAATTTAATAAGTATATAAATACATTTGGTAAATTCTAAGAGAAGGTAAGAGGAGGGAGTAAATGCTTTAAGGAATGGAAGTAGAAGGGAAGGAAGGAGGGTAGAGGTGAAAAAGAAGAGCAAAGCTGGAAAAGGATGTAAAAGGATGGAGTACTTATCATGCCCCTTTCTTTTGAAATTAGCAGTGTTTTTATCAAGGGTAAGAGACCAATGCTTAGCCTTAGACCTCCAGGCCTCCCCTCCAATACCTGGGACCTCTAACGGGGTACTGGGGACCACGCCAGCCCCACAACCTAGTCATGATTCCCAAAGCGATCCTAGCCAAAATGTTGCGCAGTCATGGCTTATATGGATAAAATTGAACCATTTAACTTGCTAAATGGCCAAATTTTATCCATGTAAATGGACAGCTATTGGGGAGGGGCAAAGGTATGACAAGCACTAATATGCAAGCAATATTCATCCACTAAAGGAATATGTTATATGCGTCTTTAAACAGAGTTACTGGTGCAGTTGTCAGTGCGATATGTATTCAGCTACTCTAGTTAAACAGAGCGCGTTGCTGAATATACGTACAACTAACAATAAGCTGAATACACTAGCTGGCCTGGCTGAATATCAAGCCCTAAAGTTTTAGGTATTGATGACTCAGACCATAGACTACTCTAGCCCAAGCTTGCTAATATGTACTAAGACTACAAAGCTAGGAATGATTAAGCTCTTTTGATAAATGTTGTCACGGAGACAAGATGAGAACATAAGAGGAAGACGAGCTAGGTTTCTGAAACAGATTGATACTATCTGTCCCTCCTTACTTCCCTTTTGGAGAGCTGACACCTAAGAATATGATAAAAAATAAATGCAAATTACAGTAATTCAGACAAGATGACTTCTAGCCATACACAGCAAGGAAATAATAAAATAAAAGGATGCAGATATGTCCTATTATGTCATTTTCTTCTTATATACCACTTTCTTTAAATGAAAGTTCAAACCAAGGAAGTTTAGAAAGTAGCTAAATACGCAAAAGCACAACCAATTCCAATAACTACATCAATAAAATAATCTAAAACTACATCACACCACAGCTTAAAAGATATTCCAAGAGAGAGAAAGAAGGTGAGGTTTAGAAAGTCTATGACAGAGTTCAATAATCATTGATGGGCTTTCAGCATGTAATATTTCAAAGAGTATATGCACAAACAACTAAAGCAATACTATACCTTTCTCAAGTTTGCAGAGACAGATGTATATATTATCTGGTTCCTCTCTGTAAAAATGATAGCTGCAGTAGTCCAACTATCAAGTATCCAAACAAGTACCGCGTCACTTCCACCCTTAGGTTTTAGTCCAATGGAAACTCCTCATCCACAAAGCTAATAAGGAACTTCTGAACAACGGTAGCAACGTCATCTGTTGAAAGAGAATGAAACTACATTTACTGCAAGTCAGCCAGTGTAATATATATAATGCAATGTTTCTCAAGCCATTCCTGGTGTATCCCTTAGCCAACCTGGTTTTCAGGATACCCACAATGAATATCCATGAGACAGATTTGCATGCAGATCTGTTTCATACATAATTTTTGTGGATATCCTAAAATCCAGACTGGGAAGCGGGTACACCAAGACTGGCATAAATAAGAAACACTGGAAGTAGTGGGAAAAGAGAATAGGCGTTGCTCCCTTCACCATCCTATATAAGTACACTTGGAATAGAGGAGTAGCCTAGTGGTGAAAGCAACAGCTTACTACCTGAGAGATCCGAGTTCAGTTCCCACTGGCACTCCCTGTGGCCTTGGGCAACTCACTTTACCCTCTACTGTCTCGGAAAAAAAGACCGACAATCTACTTCCAATCGCACCTTGTTAAGAAAACCCAGACACTGCTGGGTCACCAGGAGTCAGCAATGACTTGAAGATACTTAGAAAAAAAAAATGCAAGTACACTTAGGGGCATATTTACTAAATAGTGCCAATAGTGTGGGGTTTACTGCATGGAAAGTCTCATACCCCTTCCCCCAGAGTAACCATTATAACACATCAAAAATGCAGCTGCATGGGTGTAATTCGACGGTTTCATTTGGGGGGGATGGGACAAGGGGTGTAGAGGTATATTTGCATATTTAGTTGTTCATTTGCATATTTGCATCTATGCATATTCATTACCTTTTAAAAAAACATTCTATAGGAAGCCAGAATATCAAACAGCAAAGATTTTTTTATGTAAATATGGCAGCACCACAAGACGTTTCTCTCATTGCGTCCCCTTAAGCAGCAAGGGAAGGACAGTTCCCCTCTCCCTTATTTATTTTTTATTTATTTAGTAGTATTTAACCGATACCATTCCAGTAATAGTTCAAGGTGAGATACTGTACCTGATTACAGGTATTTCCCTGCCTCCAGAGAGTTTACAATCTAAGTTTATACCTGATGCCACTACTCTCTCCTTCCTCTCTTCCCCCACCAGGTAAATAGGAAGAGCTGCATAGAAGAAAGATTAAACGTGTAAATTATGAAAATTTGTATATTCCAATCCATAAGTCAAAAATGACAATTTTCTCTTTGTTGTCTGACCATTTTATTTTTCCAGTCGTGTTGGTTCTGTTCTCTAGTTTCCGCATCTTCTCCTAATTCCAGGGCTTCAAATCCATCTGACACCTCTCTCCCCTCCTGTCTTCTCCGCTTCTTCCTCTACATCCATCCTTGACATTGATCTTTTTCCTATCAGCTTTCTTCCATTTATTTTTCTCTCTTTCCATGGACTCAGATTTAACTACTCCTCTTCCATACCATCCAGTCCTCAATCTACTACCATTTTTCAACCCTAATACCTCCCAACTCTCCCATTCCTCATCTCTGTCTCCTTCTCCAGCCTCCTGTTCCTCGGTCTTTCATTAACTATCCCCTTTCTCTCTTCCCTGATGTGTCCAGCATATCTCCCCCTCTTTTCCCCCAATTGTCCAGATTCTCTCCCCTGTGTCCAGTATCTCCATCCCATCTCCCTATAGCTCTCTGTATCTAGCAGTTCTCGTCCATCTCACTATTTCCCTCTTCCCAGTCCACAGTAACTCCTGGTTCTTTTCCTGTCCCCTGCCATGTGGTCCTTGATTCCATCACAACCTTCCACCATCACAAAGTACAGGACTGCTTTCAGCAACTCCCCCTCCTCCCTCCCCTACCCACCGAACTGACCTCTTGTGGCCACTGCACCTCCTCAGCCTAGTGGTGGTGGTAGCGGTAGTGTCAGTGTCATGAACATCTGTGCTACCTGGCACATTATGAAATAATAAAACCTAATATAGCAGCACTAACTCCCATGACTCAAACAGCAACAGCCTTAAATATGAATAAACAGTACCATAATGCAGTATAACAACATTTTTACAGATCCCTATGCACTAGTGAAATACTTCATCTCAGTCACACATGTAGAGCATAGCCAGATCTTCACAAAATCAATGACCACAAATTTCAAATATGGAAGCAGTACAGAAATCCACTCTGTATGCAGCACAAAAATGCAATGCAATGTGTGCCTTCGAGTCAGTCCTGACTCCTGGTGACCCAGAAGCTCCTGGGTTTTCTTGGCAGTGTCACCGGAAGTAGATTGCCAGGCCTTTCTTCCGAGGCAGTGGGTATGCAGCACAGAACTGGAGAATTAGGAACAACCTTCCTCCTATATTTAGGAAATAAAAAAAAATAGAAGATGCACACATTCACAAAGTTAACATATTATGGATCTTTCACCCCATTATCCCCTAGGCCCACTCAATGCCACTATCATCCTCACATTAATCCTAGCTCTGTAATCATCCCATCATTTCTCCCAACTATTTCTTTTCAATCACTCTCACAAACTGTCCATTCCCTGCTCAGGAGCCCCCTACCAGGCACCCCCCTCCCCCCACACCATGTTTTCCCTTCCCAGTGCTCCTTCACTCCTCTACTCCATTCTCCCACTGCTACTTACTGACCAGCAGACCCTGGCCCCTTCTCATTTGTTCTACATGGCAGGCTCACCTCTGGATATTGTTCTTAATAGGCAGACTTCACCCTTTTAAGGAGCCTGCATCCTGAACAGTCTTGGGCTGCTATGTAGCAGCACAGTTCAATTTTTCCTTCCAACCTCTGGGAGCCACTGGCTTGAGTCTGCAGTCTTTTTCCTATATCAGGCCATTGGGAGCGCTGTGGGCAGCAGAGGAGGACCGCAGAAGCTGTGCTGTGCTGCAGTGTTGGATGCAAACACAAAGGTTTGCTCCTAGCATGCTAAAGGCCATAAAGGAGAGAGAAAGCACTGATCTGATAAGTGAAGGAGAGAGTAATTTGAAATGCTGTAGGTAGGAGCAAATAGCCCAGGACTGAGGCATCAGTACAGATGTTTGCTGCTCCTTCCTACAGCAGCAGAGGTCTTTCAAGAAGAGGATGTTTTGGGAAGGAATGGAGAAAAAGCAGGATGAAAATATATACAGCCATCTATAAGCTCATGATTAGCTACAAGAAAAGAGGCAGTAGTATAGTTTGCAGCAGCCTCTTAGCTGTGCTCAAGGTCTGGAAGTTACACAGGCTCAGACAGGGTGGCTCTATGACGAGGCTGAGTGAGGCAGTGGCCTCAGGCGGCAACTTTTCGGGGGCAGCAAAAAATGCCCCCAAAAAGACCACCTCACTTGGCCTTCAAAATCAAAACAACAAAAAAAAAACAGTTGGAGAAGCTGCTGCAGCGGCAGTGGCAGTGGCAGAATGAAGTGCCCCACAGCCCCCCCCCCCCTGCCTCCCCGGAAGAGCCCTGCCATTCTTTTCCCGGTGCCAGCTCAGCTTTGCAGAGCCACGAAGGGAGAGCATTTAAAAGAACAGGCATTTAACAGAGCCATGGGAAAGGGAAATGCTCTCCCTTCGTGGTTCGGCTAAACTGATCCGGAGCTGGGAAAAGAATGGCAAGGCTCTTCCAGGGAGGCGGGGGGCCGCGGGGCACTTCATTCTGCCACTGCCACAGCGGACGATTAATAAATAATCAAACAAAACAAGCCCCCAAAAAGTGATATCCAAATGATCTCTCCAAACGTAATAATATCACCAAACCCCTGTGAAACACACACAAATTTTTTTGTTGGATAATACCGGAAAGGGACATGGACTGAAAACCATGTTCTCCACACGGCGATATCCTATTTAATCATTGTAGTTTAAAAAACTCGAGAAATCATCTCAAAAGTAATATCTTGTTACTTAGCTGATTTGAAAGCTGGAGCACGACGTGCACGTTTCGGGTAGGACACCCTGTTTCAAGTGCTAACATATCATGTGCAATTCCTTGATGGGACGCTGTAAAACAGCTGTTTCTTAAGAGGACAGAACTTCTGTGAATGGCTATACTCTGCCTTCACTCAATCAGGCCACCAATTGGAACAAGAGGAAATTCCCACTAATCAGGGAACACCTCAACCAATCGGATGACATCATACAAAACTCATCCATTCAACTTCTTTGTTGAGCCCGGTGGGTTGGACAGTGTCCAAACGAAAGATCCATGACTGTTCCAATCGTTGAAGTTTATTAACTCTATCGCCTCCACGAGGGTCAGGGGGCACAAAATCAATAACAGTCCAACGTAGATCCTGGTAATGATGTTGAAAACGCTGACAGTGTTCCACCATAGGAGCTGTCTCTACATGTAGGCGTAATCGTGAAGCATGCTCTCCCATACGCACCTTGATAGCGCGTTTTGCACGGCCCACATAAACTAAGGGACAGGGACATTGAACTAAATAAACTACAAAAGTTGTGGTGCAATCAGTCTCCCATCTTCTCCGATAGGATCGACCAGACAAAGGATGGATCCAATATAGTCCCGTCAAGGACAACGCACAGTGTGTGCAGTTATGACAAATATCATGTCCCCTATGTTGAAATGATGGAGCCAAAGGTCTATCAATCGGTAAAGTAGTTTGAGCCACAAGATCACCTATTTTAACATACCAGAATCTGGTTCTACAAGATTTAATTCGATTAGAACAAGGTACTCTATCTTCATGGGTTAACCTAGATAAGGCAGGTTGGGCTACTTTACAAGGTCTGAAACATGATGCAACCCTTACTATTCGGCGGGCAGATAAAGGGGGAGCAATTGTGAAATTAGAAATTCAGGGTACGATAAAATCTTTGATGGAAGCAGCATATCGCTCAGGATGGCTGACACGAAAGGAATATCGTTTTCTAACACCAGCAAGTCCTAAAGTTCCGATATTATATCTAGTTCCTAAGATACATAAATCATTGGTTTCTCCTCCGAATAGACCTATAGTGTCTTGCAGGGCGTCATGTCTCAATTTTGCGATGTTTTTTTGAGTCAAGAGGCGAGACAAGTACGCTCTTTTTTGCGTGACACAGCTCATTTTCTTCAACTTTTGGCACAATCTGCATTCCCCACTTTGCCATTTTTGATGGTAACATTAGACGTTGCTGCCTTATATATGTCAATTTTCCTACCCATACAGCTGGTCACACTTTGGATCTTGTGATCTCGCGCCACTGTTCACCCTTCACACTCTCCTCTTTTGCCTCTCAGCTCCTCCCATGGTCTGATCACTTCTGTATTTCCTTTACCTTCTCTTGCCCTACCTCCCTTTCTTCTGTCCCCTCTGCTATACCCCCCACCCATTTGCGCCGTCACTATACTCCTGACTCACTTCACCAGTTTCCTCCTTCTGATCAGCTTTTTCCTGATAATTTCCATCTACTCTCGGTTGATCTCCAGGTTCAGTGTTGGAATACCACTCTCACCTCTGCTTTAGACAAGGTTGCTCCTTTTCACCCTACATCTGCCCAACACAGACGCTCCAATTCTCCTTGGTTTCATCCCGGACTCCGTCTTCATCGTTCTTACCTTCGGCGTTCTATTCGCTATTGGCGTAAGCACCCTTCCGCATCTTCTCTGTCACACTTCCGTTACTGTCATTCCCATTATCGTTCTCTGTTGCATGCAGCCAAATGCGATTATTTCTCTGAGCTTGTTTCCTCTTCGGCTAATTCTACCCGTCAACTTTACCGAGTTCTCCATTCTCTCTCTGCCACATCTTCATCCGTTAGCCCGGCACCTTCTCTTCCTCTACCCTCTTCTAGCCCCACTCCATCTGCCTTAGCCACTTACTTTTCTGATAAGGTTCTCAATATTCGTCAGCTTTTTCCTTCGTGTCCCTCCCCTCTTTCTCCCCCTCCCCCTCTTTCCCCAGTTCCGTCTGTTTCTTTGTCTCCATCTCCTACCCCCCCTCTCTCACACTGTTGGTCTGTTTTTTGTCCTATTACCCTCTCTGAGCTGTCCCATGCTCTTTCTACAGCTCAGAAAACCACTTGTCTCTCTGATCCTATCCCTTCACAATGGCTTTCTGAACCTTCTCTGGCTTTGCTTCCTTTAGTTCTTTCTCTTTTCAATACCTGTTTGTCTTCTGGATCTTTCCCCTCACCTTGGAAACATGCTTTGATCCGCCCTCTCCTGAAAAAACCCTCTCTAGATTCCTCCACCTTGTCTAATTGGCGTCCTGTCTCTAATCTTCCTTTTCTTTCTAAACTTCTTGAACGTTTGGTCTATTCTCAACTTTCTGCATATTTAGAGGATTCTTTGGTTCTTCACCCCCGTCAATCCGGTTTTCGTCCTGGGCATAGCACTGAATCTATTCTTATATCTTTTCTTAATGAGTTGCACGTCGCTCACGACAGGGGTTCCATTTCCATTGCTGTTGCACTTGATCTTTCTGCGGCTTTCGATGTTGTTGACCATCGCACTCTTCTTCTTCGTCTTAGCTCTATTGGTCTTTCTGCGTCAGTTCTCCATTGGTTTCATTCTTTTCTCTGTGACCGTTCTTTTTCCGTTCTTATTGGTTCCGATTCTTCTCCCCCCACGCCTCTTCACTGCGGTGTCCCCCAAGGTTCTGTCTTATCTCCCTTGCTGTTCAATATTTTTCTGGCCCCTCTTGCTCTGCTCATACAGCAGCACGGCATCTCGGCATACTTTTATGCCGATGATATTCTTCTCCTTTTTCACACCTGCTCACTCTCTCCAGATATTGGTCCTCTTGATGCTTGTCTTTCTACAGTTTCTGCCTGGTTTTCGGACAACTTTTTACACATTAACTTGGCTAAGACTTCGGCGATTTGGTTCACTGCAGGTGCCCCCATTCCCTCTTTGTCTCCTTCTCCTTCCTGCTGGGCCTATCCCCTTGGTCACCTCTCTGCGTTATCTTGGGGTTACGTTGGATCCTGCATTAACTTTCAGGGACCATATCTCTTCCGTGGTGCAACGTTCTTTTCACACTTTACGCCAACTTCGAGCAATTCGGCCTTTTCTATCCCCCTCTTCTATGACTACACTTCTTCTTGCTTTGGTGGTTTCCCGTTTGGACTATTGTAACGCATCTTTAGCCGGTCTTCCACTTACTCAGCTTCGTCGTCTTCAATTAGTACACCACACTGCCGCTCGTCTTCTGACTCACTCTCCTCGATCAGCGCACGTCACCCCTTTGCTTCTTCGTCTACATTGGTTACCTGTCCCTTTTCGCATTCAGTACAAAATCCTGATTTTCGTGCACCGGTCTTTGCACACAGGTATTCCACTCTATCTTTCTGATCTGGTCCATTTTTCCTGTCCTCCCAGAGTGCTTCGATCTCTCCATCTGAACCGTCTTTTCCTACCACCTCCTTCCCAGGCTCATCTCGAATCCACACGTTCTTCTGCCTTCTTTTTCCTTGGTCCCCGTCTTTGGAATTCATTGCCACTTTCGCTACGATTGGAATCCTCCTTCTCTGCTTTCAAAGCCTGTCTCAAGACCTACCTTTTCTGCACAGCTTTTGACCTTCCTTTCCCCCCTCCCTCTGCGACTGTATGACTGTTTGTTTGTGTTTTTTTATCTCTCCTTTACTTTTTCTATATTTTATCTCAGCACTGTCCTTTACTCTACTTGAATGGCGTTCCTTTCTGTTTCCTTCCCAGTAGCTCCGTTTTGTTTTTATTGTACACCGCTGTATGCCAATTTGGTTTAAGCGGTATATTAAATTTTAAATAAAGATAAAGATAAAGATATACCAACATCAATCAAGCGGAGGCATTGGAACTCCTTTCGACCAGATTTATCTATGCGCCGGTGCGCCTTCCTCGTTCATTTTTGATGGATCTGATCAAATTAGTTCTAACACGCAACTATTTTTTGGCATTGGGGCAGTATTATTATCAGATTTTTGGTATAGCGATGGGGGCATCAGTGGCGCCCTCCATTGCTACCCTGTACATGGCCGATTTTGAAGAATGTTATTTATATAAGTCACCTTATTTTCATCAGATCCCTTTTTGGAAACGTTACTTAGACAATATATTCTTTTTGTGGACAGGGTCCAACCTTGAGTTACAAGATTTTTTGACATGGCTGAACTCTATAAAAAACAATATATCCTTTACAGCTACATTCTCTGACCATCAGATTGATTTTTTGGATATAACGGTGTATAAGGAGTCAGAAGGATTTCGTACTTCTCTTTATTGAAAATCTGTACAGCGAAATAGTCTCCTTCAATATCAAAGTTTTCATCCACAACCTTTGAAAAGGGGCCTTCCGTATGGTCAATTTCTACGGATTCGACGCATCTGCTCAACTTTGGATGACTTTAAAACACATGCGGCGGAGCTGAGTCAATGATTACGGTCCCGGGGCTATCCCCATAAAGTTATTCGTCTAGCATACCGCAGGGCATTATACACACATCGTGAATGGTTGTTTCTTCAGCGAACTCCCTCTCCAGAATCATCATCGTTACAACCTATAGTTGGCATTTTGCCCTATATGTCATTTAGTACAGCGGTGGCGGCTATTCTACGTAAACACTGGTCAGTGTTGGAACTTCTTCCTTGTTTTCACCGATCATTCATGATAGCATTCTCAAGAGGAGCCAATCTAGGTGATCTTGTGGCTCAAACTACTTTACCGATTGATAGACCTTTGGCTACATCATTTCAACATAGGGGACATGATATTTGTCATAACTGCACACACTGTGCGTTGTCCTTGACGGGACTATATTGGATCCATCCTTTGTCTGGTCGATCCTATCGGAGAAGATGGGAGACTGATTGTACCACAACTTTTGTAGTTTATTTAGTTCAATGTCCCTGTCCCTTAGTTTATGTGGGCCGTACAAAACGCGCTATCAAGGTGCGTATGGGAGAGCATGCTTCACGATTACGCCTACATGTAGAGACAGCTCCTATGGTGGAACACTGTCAGCGTTTTCAACATCATTACCAGGATCTACGTTGGACTGTTATTGATTTTGTGCCCCCTGACCCTCGTGGAGGCGATAGAGTTAATAAACTTCAACGATTGAAACAGTCATGGATCTTTCATTTGGACACTGTCCAACCCACCGGGCTCAACAAAGAAGTTGAATGGATGAGTTTTGTATGATGTCATCCGATTGGTTGAGGTGTTCCCTGATTAGTGGGAATTTCCTCTTGTTCCAATTGGTGGCCTGATTGAGTGAAGGCAGAGTATAGCCATTCACAGAAGTTCTGTCCTCTTAAGAAACAGCTGTTTTACAGCGTCCCATCAAGGAATTGCACATGATATGTTAGCACTTGAAACAGGGTGTCCTACCCGAAACGTGCACGTCGTGCTCCAGCTTTCAAATCAGCTAAGTAACAAGATATTACTTTTGAGATGATTTCTCGAGTTTTTTTAAACTACAATGATTAAATAGGATATCGCCGTGTGGAGAACATGGTTTTCAGTCCATGTCCCTTTCCGGTATTATCCAACAAAAAAATTTGAGTGTGTTTCACAGGGGTTTGGTGATATTATTACGTTTGGAGACTGCCACAGCGGAAGCAGCTTCTCCAACTAGATTTTTTTTGTTGTTGTTTAAATTTCCCTTGAGAAGGTCTGCGGCTGGGCTGGTCTGGAATAGTAATGGACTGATGGGAGGAGGGCTAGTACTGGAAATGGGCTGATGGGGGGTTAGAACTGGAAATGGGCTGATGGGGGTTTAAGAATGGAAATAGGCTGATCGGGAGGGGGTTAGGCCTGGAAATGGGCTGATTGGGGGGCTAAGACATGAAATGGGCTGATTGGGAGGCTAGGACTGGAAATGGACTTATTTGGGGGGTTAGGACTGGTAATGAACTGATGGGGGGCTAGCACTGGAAATGAGCTAGGACAGGTAATGGGCTGATTGGGGAGGCTAGGACTGGAGTGGGCTGATAAGTGGGATGGAACTGGAAATGGGATGGGACTGGAAATGGGTTAATGGCGGAGAGAAGGGGAGTGTTGCTGGCCCTAGAAGAAAACTAGGGGCTAGGGCTACAAATGGGCTGATGCGGGGGGGATGGGAGAAGAGGACTGGAAGGGAGCGGATACTGAGAGTCTGCCAGGGGAAGGAGAGGGCAGGAAGGGAGCTGACATGGGGAAGGAGGGGGCTGGAAAGGAGCTGACACCTGGGATGTACTGAAGGGGAAGCGAGCTGACACTTGGGGATGGTAGTGGCTGGGTAATGGGGAGGAGTCTGGAAGGGAGCTGATATGTGTGAATGGCACTGGAAGGGGGATGGACAGAGGGTAGGGTGACTGGAAGGGAGCTGACTGGGAGGGGGGGTCACAGAGTTGACATGAGCCGATACCTGGGATGGTATTTGGATTAGAAGGGGCTGGGCAGTGGGGAAGGAGGGGAACTCGAAGGGAATGGACACCAGTAGCAGTTGTGGGAATGCAAGGCAGTTGACATTAGAAGGTACTGGGAGGGGAGAACTGGAAAGGGGGCTGATACTGAGGAGGGTTACTGGAACTGGAAATGGACTGATGGATGGAAGGGAAGAAAACAAAAGAAGATGGCAGATGGACTACAGACCACAGAAAGAGAGCTAAGAGAGGAAAGCAGAAGCCTCAGATCGGGACCAGCATGATCAGAGAATAAAATGGTCAGGCAACAAAGGTAGAAAAAATAATTTTATTTTATTTTAGTGATTGGACTTTGTGCTGTCTTTATATTTTACACAGTATGGGGGAACTACATTTCTTATTTATCTGATGTTGCATTGCATGTGGAGTCTGGCTTCTTGGGGTTTCAGTTTAAATTTTGTCTACATATTTTTATTTTTACTTTAGATTGTGGTTACTTATTCTGTACTTGATGAGGGTCTGTGTTCTGAGTGTGTGACTGAGGCCAGGTGTTCTGTTAACAGAGTTTGTACATAAAGATCTATACTGTGATGTTTTAGCTGGGCAATGAGCTGATCGGCCGGATCACGATCAGCTCTGGGCGATCGCCCCCACAAAACTGCTACAAATCCTTCCAAACAATTCCTCTCTATCACCGGTATTGATTCTCCCCTGACGGGGCTTCGACCCTCGGCCGCTGAAGCGATTCGCGGCCATCCTTACCTAACTGGCGAAGAAAGTTCAGCGAAACGGGGAATGTGCAGAGGCCATTCGGGCACTTCCCCCACCGCCATCGTCAGTTCTCCTTGTGCGGGATCCGGTGTTTGGAGGCACGAAAAGACCTGCAACCTTTCATACCTGAACGGAGAAGACCGTGGGCTACTTATCAAGTAAGCCGGGGGTACGATCGGGCATCCTTGCCACTGCCAGCCTCCGTTTCTATCAACACGCGGTGGCCTAGCTCCGGCGGGAGCAGGCCGGCGGCATCCTCCCACGATCCGGGCAGGCGACTTCTTTTGCTAAGAAGTGGGACGAGGTGCGCCCGGACAGTTCCCCGCCATTACTAGCAACGCCACGCTCACGGAGGGCTGAACTCTCAGGAGAGGGCCTCGGGCGGCGAGGAGATCTGCGGCCCCCCTGCCTGACAACAGCGAGCACTGGTGTCTAGGAGAAAGCGTGCCAAAGTGTGGTAGGACTTTCTTTTACTGCCCTATCTACTAGATTCCTCCTGGGGTATTGGGTCTGCAGCCCTGCGGCCATCCCTGCCTGGTTTGGGCAGACAACTCTTCTACAGCGACTTAACTTCCTTACAGCGGGGGTTTGCAACTGCACAGCTCTACCTCTGCTATTCCACGGGAGCAGTGCCCTGCGTGGGACGTGGTGCATATAACATTGCTGACCCGATGGCATCTAAAGCTCCGCGAAAAGAGAGACCCCGCCCTACAGAGGGAAAAACGGCAGAAGGCTCACCATCTAGCCCGAAACCGGGCACCCCGCCAGATTTCGTGGCCGAGGTTAGTGCCGCAGTGGTGCAGGCGCTCAGCACACGCTTCCAGGATTTGGTGGAGCAAATTCAATCGCTTGGACAACGTTTCACGACGGTGGAGGAGCGACTGGAGCAAGTGGAGACAAGGGTGTCCGATGTGGAAGACACGCAACACTCGGTGGTGGCCAAAGTGGCCGCTCTAGAGACTTTGGTGAAGCAGCAAGGGGATAAACTCGATGAACTGGAGAACCGAGGTAGGAGAAAAACCTGCGATTCATCGGTGTTCCTGAGAGTGTCGCTGATAGTGCCCTACTTGAATATTTACAATCATGGATTGGGAGCCTCCTGCCAAATCTGGGAGGAGAATCACTCAAAATAGAGCGGGTACACCGGCTGGGCCAAAGAAGAGAGCAGGCCAGGAAACCACGTGCAGTAATTGCCCGCTTTCTCGACTACAGACAGAAAGAGGAGGTGCTAAAAGCGGCAAGGGGCCGACGGCGGAATCAACAGGACACCGAGCCGATCTTAGTATTCCAGGACTATTCGATCCTTGTCAGTCAACAACGCAGGGCTTTTTCGGGGATCTGTACCCAGCTGTTTAACCGCGGCATTCGCTTCTCACTCCTCTACCCGGCTCGGCTGCGGGTCGATCACCAAGGCCACACTCGCATTCTAGCGACCCTGGAAGAGGCGGCTACCTTCCTGGACTCCCTGCCAGATCAATCGACTTCCTAACTGCTACATGACTGTCTGGGAGTGGGGTGTACCTCCCCATGTGTAGTAGGGAGAACTGGAGCCCCCGGGGGCCGACTGGCTCTTGACGGCCTCACCGCAGCTTCCACTATCATGGGAGAACTCTTGGTTTTGCCTTTCATGTAGTGTACTAGGCTGGGATACAGCGTTTCATTACCTTGGTAACATTTCTCATGCCAGGGGAGACATTGTATCCTTGTTATTTTGTTGCAATGGTTACTTTGTTATAATTGCTGCTGTTTTGTTGGCTCCCTGGTTATTTCCCTTATTGCAATGTCTCTGCCCCTGTGTTCCTGCTTGACCCTCCCCCCTCCCTCCCCTTCTTTATCCCTCTACAGGGGGGCTACGACTTGAGGCAAGGGGGGCAGTCGGGGGAGTAGAGAGGACCGGCCTCGATAAAGCAGAGATACAGGTATTCGACGAGGGGGGAGGGCGGGGGAGATGGGAGGTCATCTGGGGGGGGGGTGCAGAGACCTTATGAGAGTAGGCGAGTGGAGGGCGATAGCGACGGGAGTGGGAGCCCCGATACAGGGGTTCGCAGCAGAGACTTTGTGTCTCTTTTTTTTTTCTTTTTAATTTTCTTGTTAGGGAGGGTGAAGTGTTGGAGGGGCGAGCCCGCTGCCATAGGAAGTAGTCCAGGCTATGGCTGGATGGGAGACTTTGGAGGAGAGGGGAGAGGGGAGATGGGGGGGCGGGGGGGGAGGGATGGGAGGGGGGAGGAGGAGGGAGGGGCAGGGGGAGGGGAGGGGGTACACTCCATTGAATGTTATTAGATGGGATAATTGCCTACCTATAGACGGGGAGGGGTACCAGGCTGGGGGTATTCCTTCTGTGGTGGCACCTTGGCACTGCCCCGGCGCTTTGAAAATAATCACGTGGAATGTCTGTGGGCTGGGAAACCCTATCAAGAGGCATAAGGTATTGCAAGCACTTGCTCGACATAAGTGTGACATTGCGCTCCTTCAAGAGACCCACCAGACGGCCGTTGAACATAGCAAACTCTGTCGGAGCTGGGTGGGCCAAGTGTGGGGGTCCTCCACCCAGGGGCATAAGGGAGGAGTAGCGATTCTAATTCATAAACGCATACGATTCGTAGAGGAGACGGTCCTTGCTGATAATACTGGTAGATCCCTGTTGATTTACGGTCACTTAGACGGTAAACCGGTGATTCTGGGAAATCTCTATGGTCCCAATGTGGCTGACCCGGGTTTTTACAATGGCCTGGCATCAAGGGTGGAGCAGCTTCCGGAGTGTCCGGTGATTTTGGGCGGGGACTTTAATGGAGTCCTGGATGTGGATCTGGATACTTCTAGGAGAGGAGGCGGGCGGGAGAGGATAGCGCCCTCCCAGACGTTGTTGCGGTTCTGTCGGAGATTAGGTTTACTTGATCCTTGGCGGGTCCTGCACCCCTCCGAGAGGGACTATACCCATCAATCTCGAGCGCATGGTTCTAGTGCCCGTATTGACTACGTAATGATCTCGGGGATTTTGTTCACACACACCGAGGATGCACAGATTGGTCCTTCCGAAATATCAGACCACGCGATGGTGTGGCTTGCCTTACATTGGGGGCGGGACACACATCGGTCACGCCTGTGGAGATTCCCCCTAGAACTTTATTCAGATGGGCAATTTCGCCAGTTTATCCGCCAGAGATGGGCGGAATTTCTTGCCAATCACCAGGTTCATACAGATGACCCTGAATTAGTCTGGGAAACGGCAAAGGTGGTTCTTCGAGGGGACATCATCGGTTACGCCGCGAGAAGGCGCCGGTTGATGGCAGAACGTATAGTACTACTTGAGCGTCGAGTCACTACTCTACGGCGGAGATGTGCCCACACGCCAACGCTGTCCAATAAGAAGTTGCTATGGGAAGTCCAGACCGAGCTTAACGAGCTTTTACATCAGCGAGCAAAGAAATCGGTTTTGTTTATCGGTTCCGTTTGCACTGCTATGGTGACAAACCTGGCAAGTTGCTAGCACGATGTCTGCGGGCCCGACGGAGTCCTGCCCACGTAGCAGCATTGAAGGACGGCCAGGGACGTGTGCATAAAGAGAATAAAGAAATCGCAGAGATTTTTCGTACCTTATTTATTTATTTATTTATTTAATAATTCTTTTATACCGCGCTATTACAATCAGTGCGGTGTACAATGAACAAGAACATACTACAATGCATACAAGTAACATTGAGTTTTACATTAAACATTAAACAGGGAACTTCAACAATAGGACAACCGGGGGAACTATGTACAGATTAACTTAATGTACTATGTACAGATTAACTTAATGTTATATACAGTAATATGAAACTCGTTTGGATGTTGTAATGTGGTTCACTAATAGGACTAGAGAGAAGGTTGACCAGCTAGCCCTTTTCAGGTTGTATTGCGGAGCTAGTTTTGATAATGTCTAGGTTGACTTCTGGGTAGCATTTTGTAAACAAGTGGTATTTCAATGCCTTTCTAAATAGGATTAGGTTTTTGATAGCACGGATTTCGTGAGGTAGCGCATTCCAGTTTAGAGGTGCAAATAAGGAGAAGGCCCTGTTGGAGGTGGCCTTAGTGCACTTCGTTATTATTTTTGGGACTATTAAGGTGTTCATTGATGTGGTTCTCCTTTTTCTGTTTTCCAGGGTGACATGGATGAGCTTGCTGATTGGCGTAGGGGGGCAGTTATTTAGTGCCTTGAAAGTAAGGACTAAAGATTTATACTGGATTCTGGCATGTAATGGCAACCAATGCAGTTCTTTCATGATGGGTGTTATATGGTCAGATCTTGATGAGCCAGAAAGGACTCTGGCGGCTGTATTCATGGCTAGGCGGAGCGGGTTCAAAGTTGATTGAGGGAGGCCATGAAGGATGATGTTGGCAAAATCCAGGTGTGGGAGGATTAATGCCTGGAAGGTTGTTCGGAAGTCTGTGGGATCAAGTAGGGAGCGGAGGTGACGTAGCGATTTGATCTTGTAATATATAGTTTTTGTGATGTTCTTGACATGCGTTGTCATATCCAAGTGCTGATCCAATGTGATGCCGAGGTAACGGATGGTGGCTTTTGATTTCAACTCTATGTTGTTGACGAGTAGAGATGGAGGAGGTATGAACTTACGGTTCCTTGTGACAAAAGAACGTCAGTTTTGTTGTGGTTAATCCGAAGGTTTTGAGATAGTAACCATTCGGCTGCAGCTTCAAAACAGTTGATTATTGGGGAGAATACTGGGTGTTCAATTGTGAACGGCATATATAGGAGGATGTCGTCTGCGTATGCGAGACATTGTACATTAAAGGATCTGATCAAGTCACATATCGGCTGCATGTAGATATTAAACATTAGTGCCGATAGGGACGATCCTTGGGGTACTCCCTGTGATTGCAGGAATGGTTCTGAGGATTCGTGGCCTGTTTTTACTTGTTGCCACCTGTTAGATAAGTAGGATTTACACCACTCGAGTGCTGTGCTTTGAATCCCCTTATCTTTCAAGCGTTGTAGGAGTATGTCATGACTCACAGAGTCGAAAGCGGCGGAGATGTCCAGGAAAATGAGGACGAAACCCTGTTGTATGTTATTTATTCCTGATACCAGAACATTGAACAGGGTTGTAAGGACTGTGTCGACTCCATGCGCTTCCCTGAAGCCATGCTGAGATGGATCTAGTGGTGCTTCAGTGTCAATATGATGTTGGATTTGTTGTTGGGCAGCCTTCTCAATGATTTTTGCAAGCTGTGGGATGCTCGAAATAGGCCTGAAGGAATCAACTTTGGATGGGTCCAGTTTATTATTTTTCAGTAGGGGCTTGATGGAAGTGCGTTTTAGATTCTGCGGGAAGGAACCTGTTGAGAAGGACTGGTTCAGTATTTTGCTCAATATTTGACTGAGGTCGTGTCGCATGTCCTTGATCCAGCTGGCTGGACACGGGTCGTTAGGAGCTGTACTGGGATTGATTGACCTTCTTTCAAAGCTTATATAAATCCACGGCTGGTTCCCCGGAGGGGCTGCAGGACTATCTTGAGGACTTGGAGTTGCCTCAACTCACTTCAGCCCAGAGGGAGGTTCTAGATTTACCTATTACTGTGCAGGAAATACAATCCGCAATATCTGCAGCCCAGTGCTATAAATCGCCGGGGCCAGATGGATTCGGGGCTGAAGTTTATAAGATCCTAGGGGACGGGGTAAGCCCACTCCTGCGAGAGGTCTTTGTCACCAGGGCAGAGCAAGGGGCGTTCTGCTGGGGGCGTAATCACGCGTATATCACCCTGATCCCGAAGCCGGGTAAGGACCCGATGCAGGCAGCTTCATATCGACCCATCTCCCTACTAAACTTCGATCTTAAACTTTTGGCGAAAGTTCTAGCTGACCGCCTGGCGGGGGTATTAGGCTATTTAATTCATGACGCACAAGTGGGCTTTGTGAAAGGCCGCCACGCCGTACGAAACCTTCGGAAGATTCTGGCCTCCTTGGAGTGGGTTCATGCTCACAATATTTCGTCGTTGTTGATTAGCTTCGATGCAGAGAAGGCCTTTGATAGAGTGGACTGGCGTTATCTATGGAGGCTGCTACCGCGCTACGGCATTGGGGAGGATTTTTGTAACATGGTGCAAAGTTTGTACATTTCACCGACGGCGGGCATACTGTGCAATGGCCTCATCTCGGACGACTTTACGTTGGGAAGAGGTACAAGACAGGGCTGTCCTCTATCACCCTTGCTCTTTGTTCTTTCCTTGGACCCGCTGATTCGCACCGTCGTAACTTCGGAGGGGATACAGGGAGTGGGACTGCGGTCGCAAACTTTCCTTATCTCGGCCTTCGCCGATGACTTGTTAGTCTATTTGACGTGTCCGACCACTTCCTTACCATCGCTTTTAGACGAGTTCCAGCGGTTCGGAGCAATTGCAGGCTTGCGCATTAATAAAGATAAGTCTGAAGTAGTGGATGTCTTGGGGCATTTCCGCAGTTCTTGGAGGGGACCCTTCCCTTTGCGGTGGGCAGACAAAGAATTTATCTATCTGGGCATAACATTGACTGGTAATCCCCAGGATTTATACCGACGTAATCTAGACCGGATACTGCGGCAGTTGGCGGTGCAGTTAAGTGCATGGGGACCTCTCCCGTTGTCTCTGGCAGGGAGGATAGCGGCAGTACAAATGATAGTTCTACCCAGAATCTTGTACTGGTTGCAGACTCTGCCGGTCTGGTTGCTTCGACGGGACTTGTGTAAAATGGAGGCTTTGCTTAAGCGCTTTCTTTTTATTTATTTATTTAGACAGTTTTGTATACCGCCTTATCCTTCAATCAAAGCGGTCACAACACAATTGGGGGATACATTTAATACGCGGGGATATGAGACACATACACTAATACTTACAGGGAACATGGGTAATGGAGGGTTAAGTGGCTTGCCCAAGACCACAAGGAGCATCTGTGGGACTAGAAACCCCAGTCCTTCCGGCCCAAGGTTGCTGTCCTCTAGTGGGATTTGAACCCCCGACCTTCCGGCCTGAAGTACCTTGCCCCAACCACTAGGCTACTCCTCCCTTCTTTGGCGGGGGCAGCGGGCGCGGGTCGCATGGAATCGCCTGCTTGGAAAATGGCGAGAGGGCGGTATGGGCCTTCCCGACTTGAAGACTTACGCATTGGCTTGTCAAGCCAGACACCTGGGGGATTGGCTCGGGGGGACGGAAGTATATACGCCTAGGTCTTTAGAGGAGTGTTTGGTGGCCCCTGCGACTCTCCTGGCGTCTTTGCACGGCACATCCACGGATTTCACGGCTACTAGTCGGCAGAGTCCGTTAGTGGACTCGGCCCGACGCACATGGCAACTACTTAACAAATATTGGCAGGAAACGTGGAAGGTGTCTTGTTGGTTGCCGCTGCAGGGCAATGCCCACTTCACTCCAGGGTCCGAGACCGCGGTGTTTTGGGACTGGTGGATACGTGGCATCCGGTTGATAGGGCATTTGGTGGACCAAGCGGGAAACTGTAAATCATTCCGAACGCTCAGTCGGGAATACGATCTCCCCGACACGCATTGTTTTGCCTACATACAAATCTCCCACTATGTGGCCGCACTGCCACGCGCAGCGCTGCAGGCTGAACGCTCAGCCCATATTCTGGAATTTTTTCAGTTGGGAGAGGAGCGCCCGCCGTAGATTTCCAACTTGAAACGTAGTTTGGAGCGATATCGCTCCCTCCCTGATTATAGTGGAGTCGAAAGAGCTTGGGCGACTGAATTGGGGGTAGACGTACAGCCGGGATTGGTACTGACGGCATTGAAACGGATTAGCCGACTAGTACAAGGAGCGCGCTGGCGTGAGATCCAATTTAAGTGCGTGACTAGGGCTCATTTTTCGCCAAGGCGGGCATTGCGCAGTCGGCTGGACACGGATGGCTCCTGCCCACGCTGTTCGGGGCCCTTGGCTACTCTCCTACACATGTGGTGGGGTTGTCGGGGAATACGGGCATATTGGGCTCGGATATGCAGATTCCTTGGCATGCTGCTTCAGCGAAGGCTTCATTGGACGGGCCTATTTGTAGCACTTGATCAGTTGCCGACCCCTGGACCTGTGAAAGCTGGTGAGAGTTTGCTTGTGCGGAAGGCCTGTCTGGTGGGTAAAGGGCCGATTCTTCGATTATGGCGGGAACGCCAACTGCCCACTTTTAGTGAATGGCGGAATAACTTTCATCAATTAATGCTAACGGAGCGTTGGATGGCGCGGGGCAGTGCCAAGCGCTGGACAGTTTTTCTGTCGGTGTGGGAGCCATATATCCAGCAGTTAGGGCCCCACAGCCGTAATGCCACCCTCCAAGGGGGGAGTTGAATGATTGAGGACCTAAGAAGTGGGTAGGCGGTAGCTACTTTACAGTTCTTGATGATAATTGGTTTATGAAGTTGGTAATGGAGTGAGGGTGGGTTGGTGGGTGATGGGTGGGGGATGGGAGGAGGGGGGTTGGGATATAATGTAAAATGCCCACCTATTGTATTATCTTTCTGTTGGCACCCGGGGGGGTGAAGAGTAAACCCTCCCCGTGGTGCCGTCTGTTGATATGTGTCTGGATTTTATGGTGGACTTAAATAAAGTATTAAAAAAATAAAAAAAAAGATCTATACTGTACTGTAGTAATTTGACTTGTTCAGCTTTTCAAATAGATGTATGGATGTTCCAGGGCCCACTGTAGTATTTACAGTGACGCTTTTTTTGTATGGGCTCCTTATGTGAGTTTTGGAAGTTTGTGCCGATATGGTATGGTATGGTATGGTATGGTAGATTTGATTTTGTTGTACGGTTTTGTATTAGTTCACAATATGCCTGGTACTGGAGAATGTTTGTTGTTGTTGTTGTTGTTAGTGAGATAATCAGAATCAGATTTTTTTTTTTAAGATATTGAGTTCTGTGGGTGAATGTCCTGGTTCTGCTCTGCACCCACTGTGGATGCAAAATATATGTTGAAAAAGGAAAAACAAGAACCATAATGCAGTTTATAACAAAATAAAAATGAGTTATAATTTAGTTTTATAAACTGTGCTGTTGGTTCTCGCTCTCTTAGTTCCTTGGTGTGCAAACATCTTGCATTTCCTCCATATAATCTAATCAGTTTTTTGTTTTGGTTCAGTCCCTGACTGGGGTTCTGAAAAAGCTCTGCCCCCTCCACGTGGTGGGGGGAAGGGGGGCAGCATCTCATCCTTCGCCTCAGGCAGCAGATTGTCATGAGCCACCCCTGGGTTCAGATCAAAAGAAATCTGTGTGAAAGCCAGTTTTCTTCCCCCTCTGGCCGATCTTTCAACATACATTATTCACTCTCAGGAAGGTGAGTCCTCCTACTGAAACAGCTCTCCATGACTCATTGGTGATTGTCTTCCCACAAAGATCTTGCTCTCTTAAGCTGCTGTTGTTGTTTCTGTTAAGTGCTGTTGAGTCGGTGTCAGCTCATGGCGACCCTGTGAATAGTTGCCCTAAATTGTGTTCAGTCTTCAGTCAGGCGGCTCATTGTTGACAGACTGGTACCCATAGCTGCTGTTATTGTATTGATCTCTCTCATTGCTGGCCTTCCTCTTTTGCGTTGGCCTTCTATATTGTCAAGCATGATGTCTTTCTCTAATGATCTCTCTCTTTGCATGATGTGTCCAAAGTATGAAAGTCGAAGTCTTGTCATCTGAGCTTCTAAAGAAAGCTTAAGTTTGATCTCCTCTAGTACTGACTGCTTTGTTCTTCGGGCAGTCCATGGTATAAACAGTATTTGCTGCTAGCACCATAATTCAAAAGCATCAATTTTCTGTCTATCTTTTTCACTGTCCAGCTTTCACATGGCTTGAACAAGTCGAATCTTTGTATGGAGAGAGACTCTCTGCTCTTGAGAATCTTGTCTAGGTCTTTCATAGCCATTCTGCCAAGAGCAATGCGTCGTCGGATTTCTTGACTGCTTGTTGCTTCTTTACTGCTAGTTGATCCAACTAGGTTATAGTTGTCCACAATTTCAATTTCTTCTCCTTCAACAATGAACTTATTGATTCTGCCAGTTGTCATGATCCTTGTCTTCTTTACATTAAGGTGCAGGCCCATTTTAAGACTATGTTCCTTGACCATGAGAAGCAAATGTTTTAGATCATCTTCACTTTCAGCAAGTAATGTGGTATCATCAGCATAGCGAAGGTTGTTGATGAATCTTCCACCAATCTTCACACCTCTGTTTTCATACAATCCTGCTTCTCTGATGATTTATTCTGCATATAAATTAAACAGGTAGAAGGAAAGTATGCAGCCTTGTCGTACACCCTAGCATTTGCCAGTATTAGCCCCCTTTGAATCCCAGGACCCCATCCCCCAAATTAGCTTCCTTTCAGTCCCAACCCTCTTTCAATCTCATGTCCCCAGACTTGGTATCAGCCCATTTCCAGTCCCCTCACCCCAATATCAGTCCATTTCCAGTACCAGCCTCCCAGCCCCAGTATCATCTAATTTCCTTTACCAGCCCCCCATTCACAGTATCATCCATAGCCAGTATCAAATCATCCCTCCAGCCCCTGTATCAACCCATTTCTAGTCCCCCTCCCCAGCCCCAGTATCAGCCCATTTCCATTTCCAGTCCCCATTCCCAGTATCAAGCCAGTACCAGTATCAGCTCCCCTGGCCCCACTATCAGCCCATTTCTAGTACCAGTCCCCAGCCCCAGTATCAGCCCAATACCCCTGCCCCCGGCACTAGCCCATTTCTAGTTCCCCATCCCCAATATCAGCCATTGCCAGTCCCCTCAGCCCACTCCCCCAGGCCCAATTCCAGTATCAGCCGATTTCCAGCCCCATTGCCCAGTTCCTGCCCTCCCCCAAAGCCCCAGTAACAGCCCCCCCCCCCTCCCCTTCCTGCAGTAACACAGCCATGGGAGCATTTACTTTGGCTCCCACAGTTGTGTCGATATTTAATACAGCCACAGGTACAAAAGCCAATGCTCCCACGGCCGTGTTAATGCCACAGCTGGGGAGGCAAAGGGCAGGCTGGAAGCGAGCCAGTGAAGCAGGTTTCCGATGCCCTTACTGTGGGGTACACCCTGAGCCAGTGCCTCACTGCCTCACCTCTTAAGCTGGTCCTGGTGCACACATGAATGGGCTCAGATGTCTATATCTGCATTGTCTCTTTGTTTGTCTATGTTTAGCCTGTGTGTATCATTCTTTTTCTGTAATTTTATCTATTTTGTTTGTGTGTGTATCTCTATTGTGTGTGTTTGTATGTCTTTGTGGCTGGCATGTCTGTGTGTGCTTGTAAGTATGTGCATGTGTTTGTGCGTGCATGAATGCTTTCATGGGTGTGTGCACATTTATATGGTAGCTATTGGTTTTTTGACTCTCTGTGATCGTGCAAGGCCAGGAAAAGGGAGGGCTGTATGAAAGGTACAATTTCAGGCTTGATATTGTGAATCAATGTTACTTTGTTGCAACTGTTGGAACTTCTTTTCCCATAGTAATACATTGAGGCATTTTCTTTGGGGATTGGGGGGGGGGAGGCCAGACTTCATTTCTTTTCCATTTCCTACTATACGTATGCATGACGTTCACATAAACGGTACAAAAAATTGCCCTAACTCGCTTCTTCCCTTCCTGCGACTACAGCAGCATTCCATTGCTCTGCTCCTCCCCCCCCCCCCCTAGCCTTCCCACTGGCTGGACTCTTCCCACAGTTTCTGTAGCTAGAGCCGCCAACAATTTCATTTATTTATTTATTTATTTAACCAGCTTTGTATACCACTTTATCCTACAATCAAAGTGGTTAACAATACAACTGTGGAATTACATAAAACACAAGGGAAGGGGTGACAATTCATACAAATAGACAAAGATTAAATAGTTCTTTGCTCTATCTCATAGATCAGTGTAGTATGAGTTCTTTATGCCCCATAATCATAGATTTCTGTGTATAACAGAGCCTTGAGGGATTTGCGGAAATACTTAATATCAGTTATAGTTATTATTCCATTCTCCAGTGTCTTTCCATGGATTCTAGACAGTTCCATGGATTCTAGACAGTTTCTTTTGTTAGTTATAGTGAAAGCAGGAAGGGTAGGGTCATTCACATGTGTGGG
Source organism: Ichthyophis bannanicus (assembly GCA_033557465.1). Taxonomy (NCBI): domain Eukaryota; kingdom Metazoa; phylum Chordata; class Amphibia; order Gymnophiona; family Ichthyophiidae; genus Ichthyophis; species Ichthyophis bannanicus. The sequence goes on along the minus strand of CM066032.1, from coordinate 1,398,595,333 downwards.
GGAGGGGGAGGGATGGAGGAGGAGGATTAAAGAACTGCAGATGAGAGGTTTAAAACTCTGAAAAGTGTCTACATGCATTATTACCCCATGATTCTAGCGTCTGGCCATTAATGTAAAAAATAGCAAAATCTTGAAAAATGTCAGTTTTCAAGCCTAACCTCCCGAGTCATCACGTCTGACATGACCCTCCATAAATTTGAGCCCTAGGTATGTACCTAGTTTGCCAATGCCTTAATCTAGTCCTGCCAATTGCAACAAATAATAGTTGCCATTTCACATAGCAACTAATAAGAAAACTGTATCATTCAATCATTAGTTTTAACAGAAGAATTAACAACACAGAAACTGAACTATACATCTGAATAAAATGTAGCAGATCGCAGCTAGGGAATTATAGTATTTATAATTTCTGTGTGTGCATATGGTGTGAAAGTATATGTGCATATTGACAGTGTTCTGCATGTGTTGCATGGGGAAAGTTGGGGGTTGTTATTTATGGTGGGTCATTTCAGGGGATGGGGAAGTTTGGTTAGATGAGGAAGTTGTAAGACTATAATTCTGGGAACTGCAAGCAGTTTGCAGGGTGCTGTGGCAGTGGTGGAGGGATATTTTGGGGGTGGGATGAGTTTGCAGGGTGATGGGACTGTTGTAATGGGTATTTTTTGAGGATGAGGGGCAGGGGGCAGCAGAAAACCTTTTTCTTTGGGGGGCTTAAGTACCACACCAAGCTTCGCCTAACTCTGCCCCAAGTCTTGCCCTGGACGCACTTCCTATTCTGTCCTCCGGGATCTGATCTCCTGCGGGCAGACAGTAGGGTCTTTTGTAGTGACTGTGGCTTTTCTTCTGCCCATGGGGGATGGGATCCCCATAGGCAGCCTGCTGCCTACCATGCCATGATTTTTGATGGGACCAGGGCCCGTGTGGCCCACCCCTTTCCAACGCCTATCAGTGGGAGTATCCTGTAGGGTGATGGGGCAGTTTCAGGAGTGATGGATTTTGGGGATGAGGGAAGTTTGCAGAGGGGGGAAATTGCAGAAGTAGTTTTGGAGGTGAGGCAGTTTATGGTGTGGTGGAGCAGTTGTAAGGGGTAGTGTTTTGGGGTGGAACAATTTGAAGGCTGATAGAGCTGTTTGTAGGGTGCTATTTTTGCAGATGGGAGCAATTGCAACATTTTGGTGGAGCTCCAGGGGATATTTGGGTGAGGGAACAATTGAAGTGAATATTTTGTTTTGGGGGGGGGGTGCAGTTTGGGGCTTGGAGAGCGTTGAGAACAGGAGAGAGGCAACTGAAAGGAGCAATTCCCTAGCTGCTATATTTCACTGCATGTAAGCTTCTATGTTGCAGAGGTTAGAACTCCTCCCATAGAAATGCATTGGGCCATTTCCTCTGGGGGGAGGGCTTATTTCTCTGGAATCCCCAGTCTAATGTGGCCTATTTTCTTTTACCTATTTTTCCCCAAGAAGTTCTATAGATTTTCAGAGAGTTATTTTGCCTCCAAATAGAGACAAAGTAACACTTCTTGACCTCTTCTGTATAATTCTTTCCAACTTCGATCGGATTGGAAAGAACAACAATCACAGGAAAAGCATCAAGGGGCTCTGGGGCAGAAGAAAGGACTGGGAAGACTGAGTTGCTAGCTTGGATGGGCAGCGGGATAGAAACATAGGCAATGCCAACTGGGCCTATAGCAGCCTCTGCCACATGCTCTTTATCCTGACAAGGTTTAAACATTCTCTTAATGTTACTGATTAACATTCTGTAAATCAGCAGTAATCCAGTTTCCTGCAGATACCTTCCGACAGCCTTCCAATGAGAATTTTTCTAAGGAAGAAAAGCTTCTTTCTCCAGCTGTACAGTTACATCAGAAAGAAAGATGTGTGAGATCTCCAAAGCTCTTAAACAATTTTTGTTGGCTCTTTAAGCAAGTAACCCAAATCGTATACTTGATAGGGGTAATTGTATTATGCTACCCTGGATAGCTACTCCATAAATGAAAGTGCAGTTATACTGTACCCAATAATTGCTGCTTCTCAAATCCAGATTAGTCCAGACCAATTGGACATACCTTCTGAACAGTAGGCAGTGTTCCCTATACATACTAGTTCAACAGGGAAGCCATCAGTATTGCTGTTGTCACAGCTCCCCTGAAAACTCAAACACTAACTACCCAAAAACTCTTTTTATGCTGTTTCTTGCCAAGCAGTGTAGAGGGCCACAACTGTCTCCCTAATCTATCTGGCTATGAAGTCTTTGAAGCTGGTTCTCCCCTCGAAGCCCTCTAAAAAGTACAAAGAGCCTGTCTTCTGAAAAACTTGGATGATCTTCATATACTTACATATAGCTCGACCCACATCCAAGCAATTTAAAGAGTCATCTCTCACCATGGAGAAGGATGGTAGCTCGATGGATGGTTATAATGAAAGACAGATACCATCCTGGCCAGAAAAAAAGGCACTACATGCAGAAAGATCTTGTCCTGGAAATCTAAAGATAAGGCTCTGAACGAGCTAAGGCTTGTTCCCATATTAAGGTCTCCAGGGATAGATTAAGGTCCCAGACCAGTACCATTTTATACAGTGGCGGTCTGATGTGCTTTATATGCCATATTTATAGTCAGCCTTTGCCATGGACAGGCTCCAAAGCAGTTTTCATAAAAAGCATAAATACAAATATACTATAAAACAGAATAAAAATCTGAAAGAATTTTAAAATATGTTTGATACAAGTGGCAAGGAATTCCATAGATTTAGACCACCATACGTTCAAGATCACAGCTTAGTTGATACTAATTTCAGACCTGATAATCTGAGCAATGCCAGTTATGGTGATCAAAGATTTTGACTTGGAACGTATTCCTGAATTCAATTATGAAGCAGCAGCAAAGTCAAGTCATGTAACAATTTGCACATCAGAATTTTTTTAAAATTAATCCTGTATTTCATTGGACGCTAATATAAAAGGAACAGGACCCAAGTGAATATGCTCAGACTCCTTTGTAGAAAGAGGACAGAATCAAAGCCAACTTAAGTTACTTTTATACTTCAAAAAATACAGAGGGGTACCTACAAACCCTAAACAAAGGCACAGAGGCAAGTAACCTGCACAGAGCTTAGGTACAATCCTCACCATCTTACTGGGCAGACTAGATGGACTGTGCAGGGCTTTATTGGCCATCATTTGCTATGCTATGTGTGCCGCAGTATTCTGAACTAATTGTAATCTTTGTAGTTGTTTCTAGGGAAGATCCATATATAAGGAGTTACAATCAAATATAAAGAATTACAATGTTTCCTACTTTCCATTTCTGTGGCATATGTCTGGAAGCGTTATTGGTATTTCCATGAATAAAATGGTTGAAATCTAAACACGGTAACCCAACCTATTAAGAGTCCACGTTACCTATCATATACCAATTTAGTACATGCAGTAGGATGCATAATCAAATTCTGGAATTCCTTACTGGAAGATGTAGTAAAAGCTGCTAGTATAGCTGAGTTTTAAAAAGGTTTGGACAAGTTCCTGGAGGAAAAGTCCATAAACCATTAGGAAAGAGGACCAAAGAAATCCACTGCTTACCCCAGGATAAGCAAAGTGGAATCCGTGTGCCTTTTCAGGAACCTGACAGGTACTTGTGACCTGGATTGGCTACAGTTGGAAATAGGATACTGGACTTGAGGGACCTTGGTCTAACCTCCCTTATACTTCCCTCCACAGCCTTATTAGCAAAAATTGTATTTTACAATGAAAACGTATCACTGTGGGATAACTACATTCAACTGCCTTTCATTATGTATCTATCATAATAATTCAATAAAATAACTGTGGCATACTTCATTGTTTATATTTGTTTCACAATGATCTATTTTTTTGAACTGTTGAACAACATTCAGTCTATAATCTGGCCAACTTTCTTAAATCATCTACAGTAAAACTCTCGGTGCCTTTGTGTTTACTTCTCCCCCAGCGATATGTTCTGAACAAATGTAACTTTTGCTGGAAGCTTTCCGCTGTACATCATTTATATGGCCTTAGCACCCAGAACGTCCATTATTTAACAAGAATCTGACTCAATTCCATTTGCTCCACAGAACTTTGTGCCAATGACAGAGCAACAAAGAACTTTGGGCCCGATATTCAGCACTGGCAGCTAGGTCCAAGTATAGAACATCAAACCCGGATATTCAATGCCAAGGTCATATCCATCAAAGGCACGGAATATCTGGGGTCGCCACACAGCCTCTGCCACAAAAGCTAACTATCCATTATTTTCATCCATTATTTAAGATAAGCACAATCTCTAAACATATTTGAGAGAATATTAAGAGCAGTCAATATAGGGTTATAAATGCCTTAACCCATATATTTCTTTAAGAACCACTGTTACTGGTCATTGATGCAAACAGGCAAATTATCTTTAGGGTAACAGAAACCAAAAGATATTGCCGATCCAGTCTGAGACCATTTGGTTCTTTTTAAGCTGAAACTCGTTGTTGTAGTAGAGCTGCGGCTCGCAAAACGAGAACAATGGCAAATTAGACTAAACTCTTATTATTGTATGAGGGGCACTCACCTTACTTTTTGGACAACAAAACCCCTTGGTTGAATCAGACCTATAACATTGTGTTAATACAAAAGCTAACTAGGCAGTGGGTAAAGATAGGTGCGGCACAATATCGCCACTGACCAGTTAGTGATTGGTGCCATCCCTGAAATGCCCACAACACGCCCCAATGCTACACAGTTAGCATCAGGGTGTGTAGCGACGTTAATCAGGAATATTCAGCACCTACCCCACTCAGCGGCATTTACACAGCTTACAGGTCTGTAAACCATGTAAATGCCTTTGAATATGGCCCTTCAAGAATAACCCTTTGCTTTTTGTTTTCTAAATCTGAACATTACATCTTCCATAGCCAGTTTATTTCCAAGAATGATTTCAAGCATACTACATCTCCATGCATTCCCTAACAGATGAAATAGTTGCAAGGGGGGGGGGGGGGGAACCTGCTTACCAAGCAATTTGCTTTTCTGCAGTCAATTTTGTTGTTTTATTAAGGGGCTGAACTAGCTCAGCTCCACAAGGTGAGGCATGCTTTCAAAAAATAATTTAAAATTGGGGTCCCCACGAGACTTTTCCAGCACATTGCTGCTTATGTGAAAAATTTAGAGCAGGTAATTCATTTAAGGCGAACCTCTCAGCCAACACCACTTTAAGGCAGATATACCCCTGAAATGTGAACTCTTTAAAATACACAAACTCTTCAGTTAGGATGTTATTCTATTCGAGAGCCCAAGTAATATACATTCAAAGGAAACTGTTAATAAGTAGTTTTGGAATAACAAAGAATAAATCCCACTCTTAATTCCAGCACATCAGGTTCATTAAAATGTCCAATAATTAACACCTTTTTAGTAATAGCTCCCACAGTCTACAAATACATAACACAAATCTATGCATTAACATATAAAACTGAGTACATGTTCTGATTCTAATGATAATGTGCACTAGCTATTCTATGAACATTGTACAGAAGGGATCATCAGAAATACCTCTGTTATCACGGCCTCCAGGATCCAAGATCTCAGTGTTAAAATTAATTTTAAAGCTCAACCCCCAATAAAAACCCAAGCTGCCCTATTCCGAGCAACTGTACAATTTGTTTCATTCTGAAGGCCTATGTATAAGGCATTACAGTAATCTAATCTCCCACCCGTCAAATAAATGGATCACTGTAGCCAGACGATCCTTCTACAAATAAGGCTGCAAATCATGGATATTTCTCAAATGTAAAACGCAAATTAACCATACTATAGACATGAAGAGCTTATTACAAGTTATAAATAACTTCTTACAAGAGGGAACGGTCCCATAGATACGTTGCATCCTTGCAAGCAAGGGTTAGGATTTTTTCTCAGCTGGATAAGAACACTGCACAAGATGATTCTGTCAGGCCTTAATTCTGTCAAGTTTGGGGGGCATATAAATAGGTAAAGACCAAAAGATACTTTGCAAGATACAAATAATATTTGCATATTTTTCAGAATAAAAAATATTTGGGGTTCATCCAAGATGGCACCCTGCTCAGACGCGTATTGAGACACTATCCCTTTCTCTGCAGAATTTTCTCATTTTAATGTTTCCTTATGACTCCTAAAAGAAAGGGAAGAATGGCAAGCATTAAAAACAGCAGAAGCAGCCGGTCGCTAGTGGCCCTATCAATCAGCATGTGGTTCTTGCCGTGTTGCTTCCACTTGCGCAAGCCCATAGTTGAAGCATACTCCAGAGTTGCTGGGTGTGTTGCTCTGCTTAGGCAGACTGTCCCCTCCACTGCAGCCTGGTCATAGCCTGGATCACTCCTCCAGCATTTTGGTGTCCCCACAGTTGAGTGAGGCCACTGTGCCTGTTATATAGGCAAAGGAAGTTCTCTGCCGGGAGATCGGGGGTGCAGCTGGAGGGAAAGAGGAAGCTGACCCTTGCGAGTTGGGCGTTAGTACAGGCAGGGTTTCTCCAGCAATGGTTGTTTCTTGGAGGGCCTCAGCCACTCTCCCCAAGCCCTTGCTGGGTTTGGTCCTGGCTTGTGCAGGAGTATCATCGGCCAAGAAGATTGGACTGGAGGATATTTGGGGAGAGCTACAGAGGATTGAGGCATCAGTGACTACTAATATTTCTCAAGTCTCTGACTTTTCTCTACAAGTGGTGATTAAATTAGGAGAATATGACGATAGTCTTACAACTATGAACAGGCATATTGGGTCAGTGGAAACTTATTTGACTTTGATTCAAACAGCAGTGAGACGTTTTGTGAAAGAAAGTTTGGCACTACATTATGAGATGGAGATGCTTGAAACTGCAAATTGATCAAGAAATATTAATCTTTTAAACATCCCTAAAATTAGATTATTCTCAGCTACTGAGTTGTGGCGTATGTATCTTAAAGATGCTTTGAAGATTGCCAAACCGGAGGAGATACTACTAACCCACTTGTTTTATTTACCATCAAAGAAGAAGTTGGAGCCTGATGAGGAGGGGGGTATGGTGTCAGTGAACAGTTTGGACCTATCGGCTTTTCTGGCGTTCTCGATGGACAATATAACAAGATCTACACTTGTAGTGACTTTAAGGTCAGAGTCTGATAAATATAAATTATTTATATTTTCAAAGACATGATGTTTCTTTTTGTGGACAAAGAGTGAAAATGTTTCCAGAGGTTAGATATGATTGGTATCTCAGAGACCTGATGGAAGGAGGACAACCAGTGGGACACTGATATCTGTGTACAAATTATATCGCAATGACAGAGTAGATCAAATTAATGGAGGGGTTGCACTCTATGTTAGAGAGGGCACTGAGTCACACAGGATTAAAGTTTTGCAGGAACCAAAATGTATTGTAGAATCTCTATGGATTGAAATTCCATGTAAAAAAGGGAGGGAGGAGTGGTCTAGTGGTTAGGACAAGGTACTTCAGGCCAGAGGGCCGGGGGTTCAAGGCCCACCTGGGGACAGCAATCTCAGGCCGGAGGGTCTGGGATTTCTAGTCCTATAGGCACTCCTTGTGGTCTTGGGCAAGCCACTTAACCCTCCATTGCCCATGTTCCCTGTAAGTATTAGCGTATGTGTCTCATATCCCCTCGTGTTAAATGTATCCCCCAATTGACCGCTTTGACCCGGTGAAAAGCGGGATATAAATACAGCTAAATAAATAAATAAAAAAGGGAAGGCGAGGGCAGTGGGGGTATATTACCGACTGCCTGAGCAGAATGAGCAAATGGATGATGAAATGCTAAAAGAAATCAGAGAAGCTAACAAAAGAAATCAGAGAAGCTAGCAAAAGTAATAATAATGGGTGATTTCAATTACCCCGGTATCGACTGGGTCAGTGTCATGGCAGGACATGCTAGGGAGATAAAGTTTCTTTATGAAATAAATGGCTGCTTCTTGAAAAAGCTGGTTCATGAACCGATAAGAGGAAAAGCCATTTTGGACCTAGTCCTTAGTGCAGGGGTCTCAAACTCCAGTCCTGGAGGGCCGCAAACCAATCAGGTTTTCAGGGTATCCCTAATGAACATGCATGAGATATTTGCATGCACTGCCCCCATTGTATGCAAATATATCTTATGCATATTCATTAGGGATACCCTGAAAACCTGACTGGTTTGCGGCCCTCCAGGACTGGAGTTTGAGACCCCTGCCTTAGTGGAACACAAGATCTGGTAAAAGAGATAAGGGTGTTAGGGACACTTGGCAGTACTGATGATAGCAAGATCACGTTTGATTTCATAAATGGAGAAAGGATGGCAAGGAAATTCACACTACTACTTTTAACTTTCAAAAGGGAAACTATGATAAAATGAGGAAAATAGTTAAGAAAAAACTAAAAGGAGCAGCTGCAAAGGTTAAAGATTTACAACAAGCTTGAGTATTCTTTAGAAATACTGTCTTGGAAGCACAGACCAGATGTATTCCCATGCTTTAAGAAGTCTGGAAGGCCAAAAAACTGCCAGCATGGTTTAAAGGTGAGGTGAGAGAGGTTGTTGTAGTCAAAAAAGCATCTTTCAGGAAATGGAAAAAGGAGCCAAATGACAAAAACTGGAAACATCGCCACTCTGTTCTGGAATCCCTACCTGCTCCTATCCATCTCATCACTGACCTGTCAATTTTCCATACAGCAATTAAGACACATCTGTTCCAGCTTTCATTCGACCATGCACCATAGCTCACTATTGTTTTTTATACAATGCCCAGATCCCTTCAGCTTGTATATAGTTCACCGTTCTTAAAGGCATCTGTTATTGATCACTTTGTGAAGTTCTTGTTCACATATTTAACTTAATCTGTTATTGCATTAACATGTTTACTTATTCATTATAACTTGTTCCATGCAATTTAACCTGCTCCTAATAAGTTGTTCTTCTGTAACGCGCGCTGTTTATAAAAAGTACAGTATATAAAACCAAATAAATTAATAAATTGATAAGGCAGACAGAGAGAATTTCAAAAAAAGCTTGCTGTGGAAGCAAAAATGCATAATAAAAATTCTTGTGAGTACATTTGTAGCAAAAACCCATGAGAGAGTCAGTCGAAGCATTAGATGATAGAGGGATAAAGGGGGCATTAAGAGGGGACAAGGCCATAGCGGAAAGACTGAATGAATTCTTTGTTTCAGTCTTTACTGAAGAAGATGTAGGAATGTTACCCATGACTGAAATGGTATTTCAAGGTGATGCATCGGAAGAATTGAAAGAAATATTGATGAACCAGGAAGATGTATTTCAACTACTTGATACACTAAAGAATAGCAAATCACTTGGACTGGATGGCATACATCAGAGTGTGTTGAAAGAACTGAAATATGAGATTGCATGCCTAGTAATTTGTGAACTATCATTAAAATCATCTGTAATACTTGAAGATTGGCAAATGGCCAATGTAATACCAATTTTTAAAAAGGGTTCAAGGGTTGACCTTGGAAACTACAGACCGATGAGCCTGACATCAATACCAGGCAAAATGGTAGAAACCACTATAAAGAACAAAATTACTGAACATGTAGATAGTCATAGTTTAATGGGAGAAAGCCAATATGGCTTTAACCAAGAAAGTTCTTGTCTTACTCATCTCTGATATTTTTTTGAAGGTGTGAATAAACAGGTAGATCAAGGTGAGCCAGTCGATATAGTGTATCTCGATTTTCAGAAAGACTTTGATAAGGTCACTCATAAGAGACTTTTGCAAAATTAAAAAGTCATGTGATAGGAAGCAGTGTACTACTGTGGATCAGGAACTGATTAAAATACAGAAAGCAAAGGGTAGGGCTGAATGGCCAATTTCCCCAATGGAGAAAGGTAAATAATGGAGTACCCCAGGGATCTGTACCGAGTCCACTGCTTTTTAACATATTTGTAAATCACCTGAAAATGGGAATAACGAGTGAGGTAATCAAATTTGCAGATGACACAAAATTATTCAAAGTTGTGAAAACTCAAGAGGATTGTGAAAAATTGCAAGAAGACCTTGATAAACTGGAAAAATGGATATTCAAATGGCAGATGAAATTTAGTTTGGATAAGTTCAAAGTTATGCATCTAGGAAACAAGAACCCAAACTATGGTTACACAATACGAGGTTCCACTTTAGGAACCATCACCTAGGAAAAAGATTTAGGCGTCATCATGGATAACACATTGAAACCCTCTGCCCAGTGTGCAGCAGCAGTCAAGAAGGCAAATAGAATGCTAGGAATTTTAAGAAAAGGAATGGAGAATAAAACAAAGGATATTATATTGCCTCTGTTACGTTCCATGGTGTGACCATACCTAGCATACTGTGTGCAATTCTAGTCGCCATATCTTAAAGAGGATACAGTGGACTTAGAAAAGGTACAGAGAAGAGCCACCAAAATGGTAAAGGTGATGGAAGGATACTCCCTATGAGGAGAGGCTTAAAAGTTTAAGGCTGTTCAACCTGGAAAATAGACTGCTGAAGGGAGATATGATAGAGGTCTATAAATTAATGAATGGAGTGGAACAGTAAACGTAGATAGATTGTTTACGCCATCAAAAAACTAGGTGAAATGCAACAAAGCTACAGCGTAACCCGTTTAAGACTAGTAAGAGAAAATATTTTTCACTCAACGTGTAATCAAACTCTGGACTTCGTTACCGGAAGTTGTAGCAAAACCTTTAGTATAGCTATGCTTAAAAAACGTTTGGACAAGTTCCTGGAAGAAAGGTCCATAAACCATTATTAAAAAGAGGACCCAGGAAATCCACTGCTTGCCCCAATACAAGCTTTGTGGAACCTGTGAATCTTTTTGGGAAAGTGCTAGGTACCTGTGAGCTGGATTGGCCACCGTTGGAAACAGGATACTGGCCTTGATGAACCTTAGTCTAACCCAGTACGGCATATCTTATGTTCTTAATGCAGGCCAGGAGGAAACGTTTCCTCCTTTTGAAATCTAAGGTCCTGGCAGTGAGGGTGGAGGGGGGTGGAGGGGTATCTTTTTATTTAAGATTCCAATGCAAGCACCTAGTTAGATAGCAGAGTAATGCATATACTTTCTTTAAGCCATCTCAACTCAAAGCTTTTCTTTTTGTCAAAGTTTCTTCTTTAGAATAATGTTTTCTGGATATTAGCTGGTTGGAGATGAGGGCATATAAGTGTAGTTTGGAGGCGATTTTGTCTCGCTTCTTTTTTCTGTTATGATATAGTATGATATGGGGTTTCTTTGGATTCCTTTCTTGGGGACTATAGTGCCTGAGTTTATTATTATTGCATTGTCTGATGCTGCTTCTCTCCTTTACTTTATTTCTTTCCCTCAGTACACTTGTTTCTCGGATTCTTGAGAACTGTATATATTGAAATTGCTAAAATAAAATACAAGCATATATATATTTTGGCCACACAGTGGAACATCTCTGTAATAAAACATGCCTTGCATTTGCCCAGATCCCACCATCCCCCACACAGAAATTTTGTATGAGAAGTATGGGCCAGCTATACTAAAGGGTTTTTCATTTCTCCTTTTTACCTTCTAGCTTCTGTTCTCTTCACTTTCTTAAAGACCTCACTAAGATCTTGTCCCCTCACATTATTGGTCTCTTTTCTCTATCTCATTTCATTCCCCTTATGTCCATCTTTACCTTATTTACACTTCTCTTTGCTCCAGGTCATCGGATTCCATCTCTCTTCCTAGCTGCACCAGTGCATCTGAATGAGGTCACCAGCTGCTCCGGAAGACCAACTACTTAAAATCTACTGTTGACGCAGTACAAGGCTCATAGTCTCCTGTCTGAAGGGTTGTGACCAAAGGGGCATGCTAACTGAAGAATCAGAGGACTTGAGGACCCATTGACAGGCTGTGGTACCTCTTGCACTGAAGGTTTGATATGTCTGAGTATGGGCGTATGAAGCCCAAGAAAGGTAAGAGGAAGACAAGAATGAAAGAATTGAGGAGACTGAAGCGTAATCGCCCACAGTCCAGTGGATTCATTTGTATCTACTGGGTGTGTGGCTGGACAGAGAATGGAAGAGAATAAAGGAGGAACTTGTCCTTGCAGAAGTTTCTTTGAGCCCTATTATGCATGAGTTTGCTGTCCTTGCAACCTGCTGGAATACAAAGTGTGAATTACCCACAGCCTAGTGTGTTAAGTATGGAGAGGGCTAATCAAACTTTAGATAAAAATATTAGGGGGAATCAGAACCTTGCCTGTAAGGTGAACTCTGCTCCCACATCTATAACATTAGAAGATATAGAGGGAGCTCAGTTGATTGTTACATCTGTGTCTGCTATGGATACTAATTTGGTGCTATCTATAAAACCTGTTGTATTCCCAGTGTGAATGTTAAAGTAAGCGTGCTCCCTTTTACCCCATCAAGGGAAGTTACAAATTTAGAAATCTGGCATATGGTGGCTAAAATGGAATCCATGCTGATTAACTGCTTGACCCAGCTTTGTAAATTCTCTGGGGAGACAATGAGTAAGCTGTCAGAGCTGGAGAAATGCTTGGATCAATGCAGGAGAGTGGCTGAGATCCATGGGAAAAAAACCAAGACATTTGAAGAGCAATTTGCTGTCAGGGAATACATTGGAAGATTTAGAAAAATTTTGTAGAGCTAATTTGCATTTTTTTAATTTTCCATATTGTTCATTCATATCTGCTTATGAGATGCTGAAACAGCAGTTTATTGAAATTCTGTATTTGGATTCCACTTCTTTACCTAATGCCAGAGAGTGCTTAATATTTCTGGACCTCTTAAAAAGATTTCTGAAGGCCTCTTGAACTAGGTGGAAATGGGTAATTCAATAAGAATTTTGGGAGGGCATTTTCAGCGGCGATGGCAACTACGCTTAAAGCGGCCAGCCATCATCGCTTTCATTTAAACCCAGATATTCCATGCCTGGGCCCTATCTAGCCACTGGCATGGAATATCCTGGTTGTCAGCATAGCCTTTTAGCTATCCAGTCAGTGGTGATATTCAGTCACTAGACGGCTAGCTGAAACAGCTAAAGTTAGGCCAGCTTTCTTTAGGCCTAACTTTATCCCATTTTGTTAACCGAGCAACAGTTGAATATCACCAATGCTCGGTTACCTCTGGTGCCCCCCCCCCCCACTCCACCCCTGGAATGCCCTGACGTTAAGTGCTTAGCATCGGGGCATACAAACCAGGGGATGTTCGGGGACACTAAATGGCTTAGTGCCCCTAAATATCCTGTTGGTCACGGTTTAACTAAGGTTAAATGTGCCCCCACCTGGAAGCTTCTGAGGAGGAATCTACTCACTAGGGTACAGCAATGGCAACCTTTAGGAATTTGGTAGATAAAGCTAATTTTTAAAAAATGGAAAATACTTTAAGTATCTTTTTTTTTAGTGCCATCAAGTCAGTGCTGACACCTGGCGACGCAGCTACCCCTGGGTTTTCTTGGCAATATATATCACCGGAAGTAGATTGCCAGCCTTTTCTTTCAAGGCACTGGAGGGTAAAATAATTTGCCCAAGGTCACAAGGAGTGCCAGTGGGAATCGAACCCTTGATCTTCTGGCAGTTGCTCTAACCACTAGGCTAGTTCTCCACTCCTATTTAAACATCAATGTTCCAAAAGGAACAAATCAAGAAATTTTACATCCTAAAAGGAAATACATCTCACTTTAGAAATATAATCCAAACCATACAGCTGATGCAAATCAGCATCCGTCAAGCAGAGAGATAATTACCTCAAAAGAAACTAATTTAAGAAATCCAGATAATATAACATCCAAGTTTAAATCTATCATTACAATTACAGACCTAACCCCTTCCCAGTTACCCCAGCTACCCCCAGCCATGATCAAAAACACATTTTTCCAAATGAGTAGGATCCAGGAAAACAATTATTCCCTTGACATGAAATTAAACATTTACAAGGGAATCTAAGAAAACATTTTGCATTGGTGGCCACGGGACCAAAATCTGTTTTCAACGAGCCTGGGTAGCTTGAGAGACATCAGGAAAAATAGCAAAAACCTTTTACCATAAAAATGTACCTCTTTGAAAAATAACTCTTCAGGATAGAAATTTTATCCTTCTGCAAAGAAAAAGTAACCAGGAGCGTAGCACACAATTGAATAGCATCAGTAGAGTCCTCAAGGAACTCAGTTAAATTTGCAATAGATGGAGATATAGAAAATTTAAGCTACCCTCCTGCTCATTCACCTGCCAAACCTTAGGGGGAAGGTAGTACATAGAAGAAACAAGAATAAGCTCAGAGTTAGGTAACTGTACACCTCTTTTGAAATACTTTCTTAATAATACTTAATAATACTTCACACAACCAATTGCATATATGTTACCTTGCTTTTACGCTCCCAGTTTACCCCCCACCCCCTTAGGTTTGCTAGGAAAGTTATTCTGTAACGAGTTAAATAATGTTTATCTTGCAAGTTCTCTGTAAAAATTGAAGTTACAATGTAAACCGCCTTGATTATAAGATAAGGTGGTATAGAAAAATTATTAAATACAATACTTCAGGAGATAATAAGTGAGTGAACGGAAAATTCAAAAATCTAAGAATACTACTTCTGGAAACATTTTCCAATGCTTCAAGTTTGGCATATATAAGCAACTTACCCTTCAAAGAAGATGAACCCACGGACTGTAAAGCCAAAAGCTGCTGTCCCAACTAGGTCAGCTTCTGCTCAGTCTCACAGAAACGTGAGTCCACCTGTAGAAACCTATTCGCAGCTTGTTTAGTAAAATCACAGCGCTGAGATACAGTCCCCATTAACATCTTCTCAGGCCGAGTAACTACTTGCCAAATGTCTGCGGTGTTTTTCAAGTTATTTTGTTTGGACTTGGAGAATCGTGTTATGTTGTATCTGTGAGCTTCTGATCTTCCTCAGGGGTTCCGCAGCCACGAGAGAGGAAGATCCCCCGACAACAGGCTTAAACATGTTTTCAAATTTGATGACCGCTGGAGGCCCCCAAGGTTTTTTATTCTTTTTTCTGTGGTCCTTTAACTGAAAAAGGTGGGAAACCAGTGCTCTAGCAGATCCTCTTCCACCGCTACCCTGCTATATATGCAATGTTGCTGTCTCCTCCCTCTTTGCTCCTCAACCTCAATGACCTTTCTATCCCTCCTTTGCCCTCCCAGAGGAATGCAGGTTGAGGGGATTCCCACCTTAGGGAAAAGCAGACAGGCAGGCGGGGAAGGTACACAAACTCCCATGGTACAGTGCTTCTAGTCTTACTTCCAGCTGGGATTTAGTTTGATACTATTGCAACAGTCATGGAGTCAGTATTCATTCCATGGCAGTCAGCATCACTTAGATGCCTGAATGCCACAGGCAAAAATGAAACTGGATATTCAGCACCAGAGCCTATCTGGCACCTGTCACTGAAATCCAGTTTTGCCATCGACCGCACAACCACAAAGTTAGGACAGCCATTGACCTGTTCTGACTTTATGTGGTTTGCCACCCCAGCTCTGACCACAGACAACCCCAAACCAACCGGACATTTACAGGGCAGTCTGTGGTGATATTCAATGGCACTAAACCATGAGTTCCCAAACCTGCCTCCCAGCCAGTCGGGTTTTCAGGATATTCACAATGAATATGCAGGAGAAAGATCTGAATGCACTGCCTCCATTGTATGCAGATCTCTCATGCATATAAATTGTGGATATCCGGAAAACCCGACTGGCTAGGAGGCCCTAGGACAGGTTTGGGAACCCCTGCACTATAGTTTGTGCCGCTGAATTATCGAGCTGAGTGGGGTTTAGCTGGTTAGCAGATCCTGCTAACCGGCAAACCCTTTGGAATATCAACCCCTACAACGCATTCTTAATGTGGTATACCCAGCCACTTCCAAAAAAGGACACAGTGAGTTTGCTGTAAACAGAAATCCTAAATTTTATGCTGTACTAATCACACAGATTCTTTTCAGTGCTATTGGTGTGATGTATATTCTTTGCAGTAGCATTTCAACACGTCTCTGCATAAGTTAGAAACTAGTAAAAATAACACTATATTTACATACTGACAAACTTTGATATATGTGTCATGCTTAAGTCACTCTGGGTTGCATCAGAGTGCTAATAAATTCCAATTACACTGCTAAACATTTTTGGTGCTTTCATGTATTTGCCAATAAATGAATGCTTGAAAAATACAGGTAATAATATTTTCTGTATAATATAATGCTCTTGGTGGCAATAACGGTGGCATTAGAGAAAAGACTGTTTTCAAAGCAGGAGGCACTTTCGCTTGCTTAAAATTCAGATGAGCTCTAGGAAACAGAAATAAATCTGCAGTTGCTTTGAAAAGTACAAAAATGCATGTCCCATGAATCTTTTACATTGACATGCATTGTGTTGCAAAACAGTCTGAGAGCATTACCAGCTATCCATTATTATTCACTATGCATTCTCTTCTCTTCTACAGTCCTTCCTACATGCTAGATTTAGGATGTAGAGATTGTTAAATTTCTTGGCTTGCTTACACTGGCACGGCAAGTGTTCGCCATAGCCAATCCAGACTGATGGCTGTGCTTTCAGCAGGTAGGCTGACACTATCCAAGATAATCATCTAAAAGAACCACATTCCCTCTCAAGATCCCTGAAGGAGAGAAGAAGAATGCTCCCAATTCACCCACCTCTGGACATGAAAAACGTAGAGTCATGCAAAAATCCAAGGGAGTACAATACAGAGGGTTAAGTACTTCTGTCCACAAAAGAAAGGTGGGAACTGGGGTGATTGTTTTTAATGATCTTAAGGTGGCCAAACCGGCAGAAAAGAAGACGGCAAAAGCCAAAAGGATACTTGGGTGCATATGGAGAGTAATGGTCAGCAGGAAGGAGGAGGTGATAGTGCCTCTATGAGTCATTGGTGCAACCTCATTTGGAGTATTGTGTGCAGTTCTGGAGACCGCACCTTCAAAAGGATATAAACAGGTTGGAGTCTGTACCAGCTGTATTCCACGCTTTAAGAAAAGTGGAAGGAAGTCCAAAAAACTGCCAGCATGGTTTAAAGGTGAGGTCAGAGAGGCTGTTGCCAAAAAAAGCATCTTTTAGGAAATGGAAAAAAGAGCCAAACGACGAAACCTGGAAACAGCACAAGCACTGACAATTCAAATGCAAGGCATTGATAAGGCAGGCAAAGGGAGAATTTGAGAAGAAGCTTGCTGCGGAAGCCAAAACGCAAAATAAAGACTTTTTCAAGTACATTCGTAGCAAAAAACCTGTGAGAGAGTCAGTTGGTCCATTAGATGATAGAGGGGTTAAAGGGGCACTAAGAGGCGACAAGGCTATAGCGGAGAGATTGAATGAATTCTTTGCTTCGGTCTTTACTGAGGAAGATGTAGGGATGTTACCCATGACTGAAGTGGTATTTAAAGGTGCGGAAGAATTTAAGGAAATATCGATACATCGGGAAGATGTATTACAACTATTAGATAAACTGAAGAGTAGCAAATCACCTGGGCCAGATGGTATACATCCAAGGGTGTTGAAATAACTGAAATATGAGATTGCAGACCTGCTATTAGTAATCTATAAACTATCATTAAAATCATCTCTAATACCTGAAGATTGGAGGATCGCCAATGTAACGCCAATTTTTAAAAAGGGTTCCAGGGGTGATCCAGGAAACCACAGACTGGTGAGCCTGATGTCAGTACCGGAAAAAATGGTAGAAACCATCATAAAGAATAAAATTACTCAGCATGTAGATAGTCATGGCCTAATGGGAGATAGCCAACATGGCTTTAGACAAGGACGATCTTGTCTTACTAATCTGTTAAGTTTTTTTAAAGGTGTGAATAAACAAGTGGACAAAGGTGAGTCGGTTGATATAGTGTATCTGCACTTTCAGAAAGCCTTTGACAAGGTCCCTCATCAGAGACTTTTGACAAAACTAAAGAGTCATGGGATAGGAGGCAGTGTACTATTGTGGATCAGTAACTGGTTAAAAGATAGAAAGCAGAGGGTAGGGCTAAATGGCCAATTTTCCCAATGGAGAAAGGTGAATAGTGGTGTACCCCAGGGATCTGTGCTGGGTCTGCTGCTTTTTGACATATTCATAAATGACCTGGAAAGTGGAACGATGAGTGAGGTTATCAAATTTGCAGATGACACAAAACTATTTAAAGTTGTTAAAACCCAAGAGGATTGTGGAAAATTGCAAGAGGATCTTGATAAATTGGAAGACTGGGCATCAAAATGGCAGATGAAATTTAATCCTATGAAGAAAGGCTAAAAAGGTTAGGGCTCTTTAACATGGAAAAGAGACGGCTGAGGGGAGATATGATAGAAGTCTATAAATTGTTTACGTTATCAGAATATAGAAAGACTAGGGGACATGCAATGAAGCTACAGGGTAAACTATTTAAGAATAATAAAAGAAAATATTTTTTCACTCAACGTGTAATCAAACTCTGGAATTTGTTACCGGAGGATGTAGTAAAGGCTGTTAGTGTAGCTGGGTTTAAAAAAGGTTTGGACAAGTTCCTGGAGAAAAGGTCCATAAACCATTATTAAGAAGGGACCCAGGATATCAATGCTTGACCCAGTACAAGCATTGTGGAACCTGTGTCTTTTTTCTCTTGGCAATGACTTAGGGGAATGTTTACTAAATATCAATGTGTGTTAAGTGCCACTGCGCCAATAGAAATAAATGATTGGTCCTGCACTTAACGCACGTTAGCATTTGTGAATGTGCATTAACTTTTAGTAAAAATGTCTCTTAATGAATATCTGAATATCATTTGCACGGGCAGTGAGGATAAGGAAAGGCTACCAGATTTCTACATTACTATACTCTAGTGCCAACTGCCAGGCACATTAGGAAGTACTATAAACCCTGCTCATTTAGAACCCATAGCAAACCCACCATATTATAACACTACCAGGACTCACAAAGCAGCAAACCCTACCCATCAAAAGCAACACTGTACATATTAAACCAATGTACCTCAGAGAATACCAATACATCTCTTACTGGGGAAAGAGAATAAGTGGCGTTGTCAAATAGAAACTACATAAACAGAATATCTCAACTCAGTTACACATGCAGAACACAGACCGTCACCAAACAAAGAACAAAAGATCACAATTTAGGAATAGGAAGAAAATAATTAAACTGGGAACCCCAAAAGCCAAACTTGCAATGTACAACAACACTGGGGAAATAAAACTATAAATTAATTTTCTCTTGTACTAAACAAAACACAAAAACATTAGTGATGCACATTTCCCACAGCTGACATAGTCCAGTTAATAAATTCAAAATAAAGAAGTATTTTTCTACCTTTTGTTGTTTGAGCATTTTATTTTTCAGTTGCAATTGCTCCAGTCACTTTCTTCTGGTTTCTTCGTGTCTTCTGCTAACTCTCCATTGTCTGCTGTCAATTTGTCCTT
Organism: Ichthyophis bannanicus; assembly: GCA_033557465.1. Taxonomy (NCBI): domain Eukaryota; kingdom Metazoa; phylum Chordata; class Amphibia; order Gymnophiona; family Ichthyophiidae; genus Ichthyophis; species Ichthyophis bannanicus. Next base: position 1,398,575,941 of record CM066032.1, on the reverse strand, counting down.
TCTTCTAGTTTTTTTCTGTTCTCTCTCTACATATCCTTTAACATACTGATCTTTCCCCTTTTGCTCTTTCCTCCATTTCTTTCTTTATTCCTTTTTAATCCACTCAAATTTCACCCTTCCATCCTCAATCCCCACTTACACTCCCAATACCTGGCCAATTGAAGATTTTTCTTCCCTCCCACACAAAATACCCTTTTCCCCTCTCATCCTTACTCCCCCAAGCCCCATCCCCTTCTAGTCCTCCCACAAAATCAGTTCCCTTCTAGTTCCAGCCCAACCCAGCTCCCTTCTAGTGCTATTCTCCCATCCCCCAACATCAGCCCATTTCCAGTCCTATCCTAGCCCCCATAAGCCCATTTCCAGGCCAAGCCCCCCATCAGCCCATTCAAAGTCCTATCCTAGCCCCCCCCCCCCATCAGCCCATTCCCAGTCCTATCCAAGCTCCTCCCAATAAGTCAATTTCCTGTCCTAGCCCCCACCCAGCAGCCATTTTCAGTTCTATCCTAGTCCCTCCCCCATTTTCATTCCTATCCTAGTCCCCCCCATCAGCCCATTTCCAGTTCTAGCTCCACCATCAGCCCACTTCTAGTCCAACCCCATCATCAGCCCATTTCCAGTCCTATCCTTGTCCCTCCATCAGCTCACTTCCAGTCCAACACCCCCCCCCCCAATGGCCCATTTCCAATCCAAGACCCATCATCAGCTCTTTCCATCCTATCCTAGCCCCCCAATCAGCCCATTTCCAGTCCTAGCCTCCCCCGCTGAAGAGCCCCAAGCCTGTCTAACTGGCTTCAGAGACATGTGGGGAGGACGGAAGCCCCGGATCACCTCTGCACAGCTGCCAAAGAGAAGAACGACATTTTCCTTCTCTGTCGGCTGTGTTCTTGTTCAGACTGCCCGCGCACTGAATGCCGGGAAATAGGAAATGCTCTTTAACCTCTGGTGTGCCAGCAGGCTGCACAATAACACAGCTTCCGGAGTGAAGGAAAATGCCACTCCACTCCAGCAGCTGTGCAGAAGTGAGCCGGGGCTTTGGGCCTCCCCGGCTCCCTCTGAAGCCAGTCCCTGCAAATGGTCGGGAGCTGAATAGCATGTGCAGCATAAAGTTGATGTGGGGCTCCATGAAGAACAGGGTCCTGTGCAAACAGCATTCTCGGATATGCATCGGGCTGGCCCTGCATACAGAGGACAGCCACTAAAATAGTCAGTGGTCTTTCATCATAAAGCTTATGGGGGACAGACTTACAGATCTCAATATATATACTTTGGAAGGAAGGTGGGAGAGGGGAGTTATCATAGACACATTTAAATACTTCCCCATGGCATAAATGCACAAGAAGAGAGCCTCTTGCCATTGAAAGAAAGCTCTGCAACAATGGAGCAGGATGAAGGTGAAAGGGGATAAACTCAGGACTAATCTGAGGAAATATTTATTTACAAAAATAGTGGTGGATATGTAAAATAACCCCACTTTGGAGGTTATGCCACGCATGTGATTTCAAGAAAGCATCAGAGAAACAGGATTTCTAAGGGAAAAGAAAAGACTGTAGATCTTAGCAGATTATATAGTAAGGCAAACTAGATAGGCTGTATGGTCTTTCTGTGCCATCATTTTTCTGTTTCTATGAATGGGAGAAGTCTGATAAGAGGCTGGTAGGTTGAAAGGCTATGTCCAAGGCTCTCAGTCTCAAGAGGCAAAAGTAAACTGGTGCATAATTTCTAAGGAGAAATCTGAATTATGCTAAACAAGTCCAGACGAGCGAATTATGCTCCCTTACAAACAGGTGGAGGCAAATTTGAGCAACTTTCACTGTCATCCCTTAGTATATTATATATTTTCTGGTGCAGCACTGAGAGAAGCCAGTATGAAACTTCCCAAGCAATAAGCAAGACTGAAAAACTCAGGAAAGAAACTATGAATGTTAATAACCAATCATAAATTGGAAAAAAACATTGGTAACTATTTGGCTCTCTTTTCATTCTTGACTGGTTCAGGCTCAGATAGGGGTAATACAATCCAAAGGCAGCTGGGCATCCAAACCTGTCGGGAAAGTCTTCTAGGGCAGGTCCTGGACTAGTCTAGAAGGCTTCAAGGAAAGAAAATTATCTGATATGTAAATTTATCCTTTATCATCCTGCTAGAGTAGTCCAGTCCAGGCGACGTACCCAAATAGTCAGGACCCAGGGTGGAAAAAAAAGGCGATGCTGTGGACAGAACTACTTACCAAAGCGCCACCACTCCAGCCTCCAAATGCAACCTGTAGTGTTTCACAAAGGAGCTTAGAGATGACCGGGTAGCCTTCAAATATAAGACCCCTAGACAATAAGCTCCCAAGTCATTCAAGTTGGCATCTGTGGAAACTATCACCCTTTCCAGTGCTTCCAGGGGCTTCCTGATTTGCTGAAGAACATAAAGTCTCTGATCAAACTGCTGAAAACAGGGAGACCAGTGAAATAGAAGATATCTCTGGAGAGGGACAAATGTGCACCCTGGCCCAAGGATCTAGATCCAGGGCTGAAATCTGGGGAAGCTGACAGAGCACATCACCTCAATCCCTGCGACTTGAGTAACCTCTCCTGCATGGGGAACGCTTGACCCAGTATAGTGCTGAACTAAGCCCTGAGATAATCTAAGTCCTGGGAAGGAACCAGGCTGTTCTTGGAATAGGTGACCACCAACCCCAGCCTCTCTAGCCATTAGATTACCAGTGCTGTGTCACTCTTGGACTTATCCCGGGAGTCTTATCAAATCAGCTGATTTTCCAGGTATGAGTGAACCCGTTTTTTTTGAGTGTGTAGGAATACCGCCACCAGCACAATCGTGACCTTCAAGGTGGTACAAGGAGAAATGGCCAGGCCAAAGGGTAGAGCATGGGTCTCAAAATAGCAAATCAAAGGTGGATTTATTTTTTGAATACCTTGCACCTGCATGGTTTGAATGACAAGATAGATTGGACACTGTTTTTGTGATCATTTTTATTGGGACTGTTGTGCCTTTCCATGCCTTTTCATGTCTTTCAGTGATTTGACAGTTTTGGGGTATGTAGCTGTGGAGCTCGGCCTATTACACGTCTCTTATGTTAGTTTTTGATGGTCTTATGTTAGTTTTTGATGGTGTTTTGATAGACTGTGTAGGGAGTGATGTGTTTGGTGGGCTGTTGTCTGATTGGCTATGATGTTGTTATAAGTGATACGTCACACGCCGTTCTTTGATGGCGGGGTGCGGAGTTGTATAGCGGAGTTTTGTAGAGTATTAACTTTTACCCCTGATGAAGCCCTAATACGGCGAAACGAAAGCTTTTGTAGGGTTCCGCCATTAAGCTATCTAAGGCTCTTATATTTGTGAATTACCCCGCTTATTATAAGTCTTTGAAGATGTTTTTGGACTGTCTGCCATGATGTGCTGTGGCGAGGTGGCTCGGGATTCACGAGTTGATGTTGATGTGGAGCAGCTACTAGGAGAAAGATAAGTAACTGAGGCTCAGTTTGGGCGCATGTTACCTGGTCCTTATTGATTGTATTTTTTGCTATTTTAGGAGACTTATCGTCTGTTCCTGTGCTGCCTTGTGCAGTTATCATTAGATGCTGATGCTTTTGAATGTGTGAATGGAGTGAATGAGATTGTGAATGTGTAAAACAGCTGAGTGATTATTGTTTTGTTCCAGGTTAGGGTTGGTGTGTTATGAGGATGTTTTGGAGATTGAAATTGAGAATGAGATTTGGAGGAGGCTTTGACCTATGATGTGAGCGTCAGCTATTCCCTATAGCACAGTTACTTACCTGTAACAGGTGATCTCTGGGAACAGCAGGAATAAGTCTTCACATATGGGTACGTCGGAACCGACGGAGCCTGCGCGGGAACGCTCCCCAGCTTCCCAAAAAAGGAAAGCTTTTGGGAGCATCCCACAATGCCTGCGCGCTGCCTTCCCGCCTTTCCTAACCGCCTCTCCCCAGTTCGAGTTTTAAAGCTGAGACAAAGAGAAAGAGGAAAGGAAAGATAGATAGAGAGATACAACTCCTAGGGGAGGTGGGTGGGTTGTGAAGACTTATTCCTGCTGTTCCCAGAGATCACCTGTTACAGGTAAATAACTGTGCTATCTCCAGGAACAAGCAGGAATGAGTTTTCACATATGGGGACTCCCTAGCTAGAGATGCCTGGGAGATCCCCAAGGTTATGAGAGCCTGGGAAGGGCTCAACCTCCTCCTATGGATCTCAGGCATCCATTCTGGGAAGGAGGGCAGGAGATTATTAAGAATGGAACAGGTGTTTGAGAACAGCCTGACCAAACAAGGCATCCCGGCGGGAGTCCTTGTCCAAGCAGTAATGGGCTGTGAAGGTATGAACCGAGGCCCAGGTGGCCGCTCGACAGATCTGGTCGATGGACACAGAATTCAGATGAGCCATAGAGGTGGCCATGGCCCTCACATTATGAGCTGTGACATGGCTCTCCAGAGAAAGGTTCTTACTCTGGTAGGCGAAAGAAATTCACTGAGCAATCCAATTGGACAGTGTCCTCTTAGAGACTGGAAGTCCCAAATGAGAGGGATCAAAAGCAACAAAGAGTTAAGAACATAAGAACATAAGACATGCCATTCTGGGTCAGACCGAGGTCCATCAAGCCCAGTATCCTGTTTCCAACAGTGGCCAATCTAGGTCATACGTACCTAGCAATATCCCCAAAAGACACAGGTTCCACAATGCTTGTACTGGGTCAAGCATTGATATCCTGGGTCCCTTTTTAATAGTGGTTTATGGACCTTTCCTCCAGGAACTTGTCCAAACCTTTTTTAAACCCAGCTATACTGACAGCCCTTACTACATCCTCCGGTAACAGATTCCAGAGTTTGATTACACGTTGAGTGAAAAAATATTTTCTCTTATTTGTCTTAAATAGTTTACCCTGTAGCTTCATTACATGTCCCCTAGTCTTCCTATATTCTGATAGCGTAAACAATTGATCCACGTTTATCCGTTCCACTCCATTCATTAATTTATAGACCTCTATCATATCTCCTCTCAGCCGTCTCTTTTCCAGGTTAAAGAGCCCTAACCTTTTTAGCCTCTCTTCATAAGAGTAGCCTTCCATCCCCTTCACCAATTTGGTTGCTCTTCTCTGTACTTTTTCTAATAACGCTATGTCCTTTTTAAGATACGGTGACCAGAATTGCACACAATATTCAAGGTGCGGTCGTACCATGGAGCGATACAGAGGCATTATAATATCCTTTGTTTTATTCTCCATCCCTTTCCTTATGATACCTAGCATTCTATTTGCTTTCTTGGCTGCCACTGCACACTGGGCGGAGGGTTTTAACATGTTATCCACGATGACTCCTAAATCTTTTTCCTGGGTGGTGGTTTCTAATGTGGAGCCTTGCATCATGTAACTATAGTGTGGGTTGTTCTTTCCTAGGTGCATAACTTTGCACTTGTCCACATTAAATTTCATCTGCCATTTGGATGCCCAGTCTTCCAATTTATCCAGATCCTCCTGCAGTTTTCCACAATCCACTTGGGTTTTAACAACTTTAAACAGTTTTGTGTCATCTGCAAATTTGATAACCTCACTAGTTATTCCCTCTTCCAGGTCATTTATGAATATGTCAAAATGTAGCGGACCCAGTACAGATCCCTGGGGTACTCCACTATTCAACTTTTTCCATTGGGAATATTGGCCATTTAGCCCTACCCTCTGCTTTCTATCTTTTAACCAGTTCCTGATCCACAATAGTACCCTGCCTCCTATCCCATGACTTTTTAGCTTCGCCAAAAGTCTCTGATGGGGGACCTTGTCAAAAGCTTTCTGAAAGTCCAGATACACTATATCAACCGACTCACCTTTGTCTACCTGTTTATACACACCTTCAAAAAAACATATCAGATTAGTAAGACAAGATCTTCCTTGTCTAAAGCCATGTTGGCTGTCTCCCATTAGGCCATGACTATCTACATGCTGTGTAATTGTGTTCTTTATGATGGTTTCTACCATTTTCCCTGGTACTGACGTCAGGCTCACCGGTCTGTAATTTCCCGGGTCACCCCTGGAACCCTTTTTAAAAATTGGTGTTACGTTGGCGACCCTCCAATTTTAATGAAAGTTCACAGATTACCAATAGCAGGTCTGCAATCTCATATTTCAGTTCTTTCAACACTCTGGGATGTATACCATCCAGTCCAGGTGATTTGCTACTATTCAGTTTATCAAATAGTTGTAATATATCTTCCCGGTGTAGCGATATTTCTCTCAATTCCTCTGCAGTATCACCTTTAAATACCACTTCAGTCTTGGGTAACATCCCTACATCTTCCTCAGTAAAGACCGAAGCAAAGAATTCATTCAGTCTCTCTGCTATAGCCTTGTCTCCTCTTACTGCCCCTTTTACCCCTCTATCATCTAATGGTCCAATTGACTCTCTCACAGGCCTTTTGCTACGAATGTACTTGAAAAAGTCTTTATTTCGTGTTTTTGCTTCCGTAGCAAGTTTCTTCTCAAATTCCCGCTTTGCCTGCCTTATCAATGCTTTGCATTTAACTTGCCAGTGCTTGTGCCGTTTCCAGTTTTCATCATTTGGCTCTTTTTTCCATTTACTGAAGGTTGCTTTTTTGGCAGCAACAGCCTCTCTGACCTCACCTTTAAACCATGCTGGCAGTTTTTTGGACTTTCTTCCACTTTTCTTAATGCGTGGAATACAGCTGGTCTGGGCTTCGAGGATAGTATTTTTAAATAACAGCCAAGCTTGCTGTAAGTCTTTAACCTTTGGAACCGCTCCTTTTAGTTTTTTCCTAACTATATTCCTCATTCTATCATAGTCTCCCTTTCGAAAGTTAAAAGGTAGTACTGTGGATTCCTTTACTATCTGTCCTCCACTAATTAAATCAAACATGATCATACTATGATCACTATTGCCAAGTGGTCCCAACACCCTTATTTCTTGCACCAGATCTTGCATTCCACTAAGGACTAGGTCCAGTATGGCTTCCCCTCTGGTCGGTTCATGAACCAGCTGCTCCAAGAAGCAGTCATTTATTTCATCTAGAAACTTTATCTCTTTAGCTTGTCCTGCTGTGACACTGACCCAGTCGATACCGGGGTAATTGAAATCACCCATTATTACTACTCTGTTGTGACTTTTGTTAGCTTCCTTGATTTCTTTGAGCATTTCATCATCCATTTGTTCATTCTGGCCAGGCGGTCGATAGTATACTGCCATCACCTTCCCCTTCATAAATGGAATTTCAATCCATAGAGATTCTACAGCAAATTTTGTTCCCTGCAAAACTTTAATCCTTTCTGACTCAATGCCCTCTCTACCATAGAGCGCAACCCCTCCACCAATTTGATCAGCTCTATCATTACGATATAGTTTGTATCCAGGTATCACAGTGTCCCACTGGTTATCCTCCTTCCACCATGTCTCTGAGAGTGCAATCATATCTAACCTCTCATTTAGTGCTATATATTCTAACTCTCCCATCTTATTGTTTAGACTTCTAGCATTGGCATACAAGCATTTTAAAGACTGTATTTTATTAATATTAATCTGGCTATTGGTAGGCATGGGTAATTTGGAATCTTTATGCTCTGTCTGCTCCTTACTCAAGGGCATTTGGGCTACTATACCCCTTTTGGAACCTCACTGCTTTTGGTAGTATCCTTCAAGGATACCTTCGTCCGAACCATGCGCTCCTGGGTGACTGTCGGCTTTCCCCTATTTTCTAGTTTAAAAGCTTCTCTCTCTCTTTTTTAAAGGTTAATGCCAGTTGAGAGTTGAGAAGACTTTCTATGTTGCTGTGTCCTTTGTAAGTAAAAGGCAAGAGCTCTCTTACAATCCAGAGTATGAAGATTCCTCTCTGCACTTGATGCATGAGGACCTGGAAAAAAGACAGGTAAATACACCTCATGATTAAGATGAAAAGGTGAGACCACTTTAGGCATAAAGTGTGGATTGGTCCTAAGGACTACCTTATCATGATGGAACCTTGTATAAGGTGGATTAGCCACTAAGGCCTGCAGTTCACTGATGCGGCGAGCTGAGGTGACTGCAATGAGGAAAATAACCTTCCAGGAAAGAAATTTCAAGGAGGTGGTGGCTAAGGGTTCAAAAGGTGGCTTCATAAGCTGACCAAGAACCAGATTTAAGTCCCATGCCACCGGAGGAGGTCTAATGGGAGGTTTAGTTAAAGTTAGGCCTCTCATGAATCTTGCAATAAGAGGATGAGAGGAAATAGGATGTCCATTAATAGGCTTAAGGGATGCTGCAATAGCACTCAAATGGACCCTTACTGAATTTGTCTTAAGGCCTGCATTGGAGATGCAGGAGATATTCCAATAGAGAATTCAAAGGTAGTGCTAGAGGGTCAAGACCCTTCTTAGTACACCAAATGGAAAACCTTTTCCATTTAAAAGCACAGGAACGTCTAGTAGAAGGTTTTCTGGAAGCATGGAGGATATCCTTCACTTGCTGAGAAAGATTCCAACTTTGAAGGTCTAGGCCTTCAGTAACCAAGCTCTGAGATGAAGGGACTTGGGGTTTGGGTGCCACAAAGTCCCCTCTTCCTGGGACAGAAGGTCTGGAGCAGCTCCCAAGTCCAGGGAGGGAGCTTGAGAGAGATGCAGAAGTAGAGGGTACCACACTTGGCGTGGCCAGCGTGGAGCTATGAGGATCATAGATCCTTGAGCCCTCTGGAGCTTGAACAGAGTCTTGGGAATCAAGGGAATGGGTGGAAAGGCATACAGGAAGCCTTGACCCCAGTGAAGGAGGAAGGCATCCTTGGCCTGAACTCCCTGACACGGAATTCTGGAACAGAACCGGGGAAGTTTGGCATTCCATGGACTTGCAAAGAGGTCTATGTCCGGGGTTCCCCATTCTTGGAAGATTCTGAGTACCTGGTCCATGTGCAGGGACCATTCGTGTGGAAGCAGAACTCGACTGAGTCTGTCTGCCCAAGAGTTTTGGATTCCTGGGAGGTATACGGCCAGGAGATGGATTTGATGCTCTCTGGCGAAGGCCCACAATCTTAAAGCTTCGTTGCAAAGCGAAAGAGAGCCAGTTCCTCCTTGCTTGTTTATGTAAAACATGGCTACTTGATTGTCCGTATGAATGAGGACTGTCTTGTAGCTGAGGAGGGTATGAAAGACCTTGAGAGCTAGAAAAAATGCTCGAAGCTCCAAGTGGTTGATATGAAGAGAGGTCTCCTGTGGAGACCAAGTGCCCTGAGTGGAGAGGTCTTGTAGATGAGCTCCCCAACCTGTTTGGGAGGCATCTGTTGTGAGGGTTGCCTGGGGCAACAACTGTTGGAAGGGAGACCCTAGCAACAGATTTTGGGTGGACATCCACCATTGGAGAGACCAAAAGAGACGTTTGGAGGTTGCTATTTGGTCTGAGAGAGCTCCTGATGCCTGAGTCCACTGGGTGGACAAAGTCCATTGAGCTGCTCTCATGTGAAGGCGAGCATAGGGTACCACATGCACTGTGGATGCCATGTGGCCTAGCAGTTGTAGCATCTCCCGGGCAGTTAAGTGGTTCTTTGACTGAATCTGGGAGGCTAACTGCACTAGGCGTTGGCAACAGGCCTGAGGAAGATAGACCCTTGCAGTGGTAGTATCCAACCAGGCCCCTATGAACTCTAGGGACTGAGTAGGGGTGAGCTGGGACTTTGGGAGGTTTACCACAAGTCCCAGATACTGCAGAACGCGCCTTGTGCAGTCCAGGGAAGTCTGGGCCTCTGACTGAGATGGAGCTCGGATGAGTCAGTCGTCCAGGTATGGGAATACAAATATTCCCAGAGTGCGTAGAAATGCAGCTACTACTGCCATGCATTTGATGAACACTCTTGGAGCAGAGGCCAGACCGAAAGGAAGCACCCTGTATTGGTAATGCTTTCCTTGGAAAAGAAAACGGAGGAACTTTCTGTGAGATGGATGGATGAGTACATGTGTGTACGCCTCCTTGAGATCTAGAGAACAAAGCCAATCCTGACTCTGAAGGTATGGAAGGAGAGTGCCCAGAGAAAGCATCTTGAATTTCTCCCTGCATAGAAATTTGTTCAATTCCCTGAGATCTAATATGGGAATGTAGCTCCCTGTTTTCTTTGGGATGAGAAAATAGGGGGAGTAAAACCCTGACCCTTGTTGAAGAAGAGGTACTTCTTCTATTGCCCCTTGGGCAAGAAGGGTAGCCACCTCCTGACCTAGAAGGTCGAGAAGAGATGTTGGAGAATTGAAGTGTCTCACCATGGTGTGAGGAGGAAGGTTTGAGAAATGAAGTTTGTAGCCTTCCCTTATGACGGAGAGGGTCCACTGCTCTGCTGTAATTTGCTCCCATCTGGGAGCAAAATGAGCTAACCTTCCTGGAATGGTGAGAGGCTCTGGCTGTTTTAGAGCCAGAAAAGCTAAGTTCTCTAGCATCAAGTCAAAAACCCTGAGGAGGTTGGGTCTGCTGAGTTGCAGCAGCCCCTGTAGACTTAGGCCTGGCCTGTTTAGGTTGCTGACGCTTAGCAGCAAAGCGACCTGTAGATGATTGTTGGCCAGAAGCAGAAGGGAATCTGCCTTTTTTGAAAAAAGACTTCTTGAAAGGTTTTTTCTTGGCAGGAATGGAGGTTGACTTTGAAAGTCTATCCAGAGCAGAATTTTCTGCATCCATCTGAGTGGCTTTTATTTGCCATTCTTTGCCAAACAGGTTTTCACCTGTACAGGGAAGATTTCCTAAGCCATCCTGGACCCAAGATTCTAGATCAGAAGCCTGGAGCCAAGCAATTCTGCGAGCAGCTATGGCAATGGCCGAAGCTCTGCTGGCACCTTCAAAGGAGTCAAAAGCTGCACGGTTGGAAAACTTTGAAATATCTTGAGTATGCTTAAGCCAAATAAGGAATTCTTCCCTTTTATCCTCTGGAAGAAAAGGGAGGAAAGTGTGCAGTTTATCTGCAACTTCTTTCAGGAACATACCCATATAAAGACCATAGGAGTTGATTCTGGCAATGAGCATACTGGCTTGGAAGATTTTCCTACCAAAACCATCCAAGGTCCTGCATTCTCTTCCTGGAGGGGCAGAGGAGTGTCTTTTTGCACTCTTTATCCTTTTCATAGCTGACTGCACCACAATAGAATGGTGAGGAAGCTGTGTTTTATGAAAACCAGGACAAGGAGGGACACGGTACATAGTGTCCAATCTACGAGAATGAGGAGATAAAGTGAGAGGAGTCTCCCATAAGTCAATCATGTGCTCATAAAGAATCTCATGAATTGGCAAGGTGACTGCCTCCTTAGGAGCCTTAGAATAACCTAAAATATCCAATTTTTTAGCTCTAGGCTCTGATTCAGAGGTTACTGAAATAGAAAGTCCTTTAGCCACTTCTCTTATGAAGTCTTGAAAGGACAAGTCCTCTGGAGGAGACATTCTTCTTTTTGGAGAAGAAGGCTCTTCAGGAAGGGCTATGGATACTTCAGCAGACTCCTCCGATGTATCAGAATCTTCAGAGGAATCAAAGTACCGCCTGTCAGGGTGCTCTTCTAAAGCTCGATATGCGTATCGAGCGGTATCGACATCGGACGTCATCGGTACCGGTTCGGTACCGATGAGCATCCCTGGAGAGGGAACCGCTGCAATCGGCATCCTGGTCGATGTCGATGCAGTCGGTACCGGTACCGGCGCTGGTGCCGGTACCGGAGCTGATACCAACAACGGAGTTTGTTGTGGTATCAGCGGCGCCACAGCTTGAATAAAGGCCGTGATAGCCTGCTGCATGGATAGAACATTCTGATCCATCGACGCCATGATTGCCTGGAATTCGGTACCGGAAGGTTGCGCCGGTACCCCAGAGCATTCTAACAGGTGATCAGTCGAGGCCGTGCCATCGATGTCAACCTGTAACCCCATAGGTGGAGCTTTGGAAGCTGGAGCTTCCCGCCGGGGTTGTTTTGCCGGTGCAGGATCCTTGAGGGCAAGCCCGGAGGCATCTCGATGCTTGGAAGGAGATCTACCCTTCGAGAACCGGCTGGATTTATGTTTGGTTACCTGAGATCCATGGGAGGAAGAAGCAGCCCTGGAAGACGTCGATGCCACTGAAGCTGCATCAGAGGGTAACAGTACATGGAGCTTGGCTGCTCGGTTCTGTAAACCTCGTTTAGACATCAAAGAACAGGACGAACAATCCGAAATGGAGTGTTCAGGACCCAAACATTTAAGACACCATTCATGGGTGTCGGTAACAGAAATAGTACCGCTGCACTTAGTGCATTTTTTAAACCCGGAGGCTGGTTTTTCCATGAGGAAAAATTATTTGTGAGGCCTAAGGCCCAAAAGAAGAAAAACACACTAAATGAGGGAAAATATGTTTTGTTTTGTTTGTTTTTTTTAAGAAAAGAATGAAAAACCGGCGGTACCGGTCTGAAGTCGGGGGAGGCAGACGCGCGACCAAAGAAATAAAATAAAACAAAGAAGAAAGCTCCCTTCTTGGGTTCCATGAAGTAGATGGAACATACCCCTGACCCTTCTCTAAGGAGGGCACAAGTAGAAGGAGACTGTAACCAACAGCCTCACACATAATTACATGGCTCAGCAATCACAACCTCAATATAAATTACAAAAACACAGAAGCACTCAATTACATGCAACATGCTTTTCACCCCTCCAAGCACGATAAAACTACAAAATACAAGCATAATCAAAAAGGAGGTTAAGTACCTTGGAGACACCCTGGATCATAACCCGAATCTACAGTCACACATTAATATGCATATCACAAAATGAGGATCAGGAAACTGAAACCACTACTCAGCCAGACTGACTTCCGCATAGTAATTCAGGCTACCATAACACCGATCTTAGACTACTGCAACTCACTATATCAAGGCCTCCAGCTCAAACAATCCAACCTCTACAAATGGCCCAGAATACGGCTGCACATATCATTTCAGGCACAATGAAACATGAACACATTACGCCCATATTACAACAATTGCACTGGCTCCCAATTAAGAGTTGCATCAGGTACAATCCTGCATGAAAGTTCAGATGAGGCACTCCAAGACCTCATAAAAAGGGACCCTGAAAACCGGCCAAGAAGAACAAATACCAAGAACATGTTGATCACACCCAATGATTACCCCAAAACTAAGCAGTCAACAGCTAAGAGAAAAATCTCACTTAATGCACCAACACTACGGAACTCCCTCCCAGAAAGCCTTCAAGAATTACATGATACCAAAGACTTCAGAAAGAACTTAAAAAGCTTATTGTTCACATAATGCTATGGGAACATCACATAAGAAGGGATGATTAGCTATCACCACTGAAGTCGGACTCTAGTAAACCAACCTACTGCCTGTTCATACCTTCTCATGTTATTCCAAACGTACATAGTTATCCTGCATGCTGAAATATCATACACAACCCCCTTTAACACTTTGTTTTGTTTCAACCTGCACTCGTTTCACCTCACTTGATTTGTTCTATGTCAACCTAAAGTTTGAATGAAAACTGCTTTGACTTACGGAGAAGGCGGTATATAAAACCTGTTAAATAAATAACTGCAGGAGATGCTAAAGCTTTTTTTCGATCACTGCTCACTTGAGTGGGAAGCTGCATGGAGACTCCACAAAGGTGTCCCCATGAAGGTTCTGCAAATTCCAGCACATGACCCTGATTAAGGACCTGAAGGACCCATTGCTTGGGTCCACTCCAAGAGAAACATTCGAAGCTTTCACCAACTGGCTGTACCCTAAAAGGGACCCATGGATCTCATTGCAGGAGCTTACTGGCTCTGGAAGGTGTCATAGATGAGTCTCAAGATTACTGCAAGCTTTGAAAGGACTTGCCCTTCTTGGACTTAAACCCATAAGATCACTAGTTTTTACCCAGGCTCATAGTTGTCCGGTGATGTCGCCATGCTCCATGCAGAACCCAGTGAGAAGCAATCCTAGTACCCCTAGTCCTGTTTTCCAGGAGCCTTTGGGGCAAGGCTCACCAAGATCTTTCAGAAACTTCTCCAGTTTCTCCCCAAAAAGCAATTTGCCCTTAAAGGGGAGTTTTCTCAGACTTAACTTGGAGACAGCATCAGCTGACCAACTGCAAAGCCACTGCCTAGCCACTACCACAACCACCACAGACATGGAGAGTATCCTGATCACGTCACAGAGAGCATTAGCCACATACATGACCCCAGACTCTAACCGCACAGCCTCCAGGCTGCTGGACCCAGCATAAAAAGACTCAGGCCACCAAGCCTGTACATCGAAGCACTTGAACCTAAAGAAGAAGTCATAAGAGCATTCATAAGGAAGGCCCCTGGCCTTTACCGTCCTATCATGAGACTCCCTGAGTGCAGCGCTACCTTCCACCAGATGGTTGTGCACTTTGTCATCACTGTGACAAGGGCATCTACCCAAGGGAACCCAAAAAGCTGATCCACTTTTCCCTTGGACAGAGGGCACAGCAAAGAGAGGACCTTAGGGCCCTTAAGACCCAACTCTGTGGTCTTCCACTGGGAGACCAAAAGCAGCCACATGGGTCCAGTAAAGAAGCTGGAAGGATGCCAGATGTCCTCCAAAATAGAATCTAATTGCACAGCTTGCATGCAATTACCACCATAGCATCCTGAATCAGAAAAGAATCAGAATCTTTCCTGAGAAAAAGGTGAATCAGGGAAGGATCCTTGCCTTCTATCAAGAGCAGCTCACCTCAAACTCATCCTCTGGAGAAAAGCTGTCCTCATCTGCATCCCAAACAACCCCTGAAGGGGATAAGGCCGGACTACTGGAGGAATAGAGGGGCAAAATAGGGACGCTTGATCCTCCTACTATCAGAAGTAGAGGCACTTGAGGGTCCCAAATCTCCCCAAAGGAAAGCCTGGGCCTCAGACCCCTGTGTAGAGGGCTACCAAGTAGCTAGTAAGGGCTAAAAAACAGCCCATGAGCTGTTTCAGTAGCTGCTGATCAGATCCAGCTGCAAAGGGACCCTAGGACCCAGGGGCCTGAAAGGGACTACCAGCTAAGGGCCTCCTCACAACGTTCCCCCTCTCCAGAGACCATGTGGCCATCTAATATGCTGGCCTGTCCCACAGGCATAAAAACCATGGGAGAACTAGAGAAGGTATTAGAATCAGCATTGGTCCACAGATCCCCCCCCCCTTGGGGTGTCCCTTAATTGCTGAAAAAGGGGTGGTTAATGTGTTACCATCACACACAGCAAAAAGGAAAACTGGTCAACTGTTGGAGCGAAAATTTATTATCAAAAAAACACTTCACCTTACCAAAACTGATGTCAGAGTAAATCCACTTCTGGAGAGAAAAACAATACTTCTCAGCATACACACTCTCCGTAGCAAACCATCTGCTTATAGGGAGGTCTCAGAATTATCAGGCTATGGTATAAGGTACATAAATTGCATCAACCTTTAAAACCCAGTCGCCCTTTCACATCAATGACCTTCCCCATAGCGTATCAATACAATAAGAGCAATATAAAAAACGAAGCTGCAAACTTATCTTTCTGTACTGTTTTGAATTGTCACAAACGCCGACGCCCCCAAATCAAGTGCCCCACAGGCGTTTCACTCAACGTTTCATCAGGGGGTAAGATTGCTCCAACAAGCTACAAAAAAAACAAACCCATCATTAAAACCTTCTCCCAAAATACAACTGACCCAAATAGATAAAACCATGTGACACTTACCACCTCACAGTAACTACTTCTTCCCAAAAAGCAACTCTGACTCAAACATGGCTGGGCACCTTCAACAACGCCATGCATGCGACCAAGAGCTCCCCAGTTTAAAAAAAAAACGCCTAGGAAACCAACCAATCAGAAACCCTCAAAGCACCTGAATACATTCCCAAACCAAACCACTAATCCATATCCCCACTTAAAACCCACCAGAACCTAACACAGTTTTGAGTCTCAACCACAGACCCTCAGTATTTTCATAAACACAGCATCCAGTCAATTTGCATATTAAGCCCCTCCGGAATTACTGTACGTACATGAAAAATCCACCACTGTTCACAAAACAACAATTCTTGTTCTCTCGTTTTCCCTCCTCTACCAGCCCTTACGATATCCAGACAAAAACATCGAAGATCCATAAAAGTATGGCCAAAAGCCAAAACAGTGCTTCACTATGGGTGCCTCCTTAACTTTACAAACAATCCTGCTTTTGTGCTCTAATATACGCTTATGAAACTGCCGGTTGGTCTTCCCAATATATAATAACTGACAGGGGCACAGTATACCGTAAACCACAAACTCTGAATCACAGGACGTTGATTTCTTCAACTTAAACTCCTTCCCATGATATACAAAGCTTGTGGTATCCCAAGTTATCGCACAAATACCACAACTCCCACACCTCCGGTGTCCCCCCTGTCCCCCTTCTGATCTCACCAGAGGGCGCAACACCGAAGGACTCAACCACTCTTGTAAGTTCCGATGCCTCCGCCATACACACCTAACCTGTTTATCTTCTAATCCAGGAACCACTCGCAACACATTACCATGTTTCTTACAAATACGCTGGATGTGTGAACTAAAAGGGGAATAGCGAGTAACTAAGTTAACATATTCCGAATCAGATGGTTTGCTACGGAGAGTGTGTATGCTGAGAAGTAATGTTGTTTTTCTCTCCAGAAGTGGATGTACTCTGACATCAGTTTTGGTACGGTGGAGTGTTTTTTTGATAACCATCACACAACCATCAAGGGTACTGCAAGAGGCAGAGTTGAGGTCCTAATATTGTGACAAAGATTTGCGCAACACAAAGGAAAAAAGTTCCAAAAATCAAAGAAATCCACCACACTGCTCCTCAGACTTCTTGGAACGCTAACAAAATAACTACTTAATAAAAATTATGTTGAGGAAACCTCAGCATGGGGTGCAAAAAAGCAGCTATAATCAAATGCAGCATGCTACTCCTCTATGGAGGAATCCTTTGCCTTGTGCTACTGTCTGTGGAGGGAGGTGCTGCACCACCACATTTCCAGTCCAAAGAGCAGGCCAAGATGCAACTTTGCAGGGACACTGGGTGAAAGATAATTAATAATAATAATAAATAATAAATAAATAATTATTATTATTATTATTAATATATTATAAATTATTATTATAAATAAATAATAATAATAATAATAAATAAATAAATAAATAAAATAAATAAAAATAAATAAAGATAGAGTGGTGGACTGCCTTTCAATGGAAAAATAAGAAAATCCAAGACAACATAGCTAAACACAGGAGACATCTAGCTGCAAAGGGAAAGCAAGGCAGTGTACCAGGAAACAAAGTGGGCAGAATAGATGAACCTTATGGTAATTATTTGATATAATATTCTATTTTTCTATGTTTAAAAGCAAGTCGAGATATGCCTGCTTTAGGCATCACACAACGAGGCATTTAGCTGGGGAACTGAGTGAGTGGGGTGTGTGCATGTAAATGAATGTGTGGCTGCATATACTGTATATTAACTGGGTGGGTTGTATGTCAGAGGTCACTGGAGTGACCAGGAAGGGTTGTTCATGAGTGCAACGGGGTGCTTATGTATGTTTGCTAGGAGAAGGAGTAATCAGCTCTCCCACTCTCTTTCCTTTTCTTGCCAGCTCTGCATCCTCCCCCACCCACACCACTTTCCTCTTCTGACCTTTCTCCCCTCTCTCACGCTGCCCTTCTATTCCTTCTCACTCTCCATTTCTTTCACCTCATTTTCCTGATCCCTTCCTCTTAAGTCATGCCTGCCTGACTCAGACGTATTTTTTTTCTGGCAGAGGGGTGGAAATTGCCACCGATTCCTTTTATATCCACCTGCCATACCGCTCTTCTTGTACATCCAACAGCTTCTGCTCATATTGTTATTATTGTATGCACAGTTTTGTTTACACATGCACAAGGCTATGTGCATGGATGGATGGACAAACAGCCAGCCAGCCTGCCAGCCAGATGGACTGATCCTTGACAATAGGCAGTGTCACCTGACAACACACACACAAAAAACCCTCAACTTTTTTCTAACACTTCTTTTTAGAACTAGATATTTTATTTCTTAGAACATTTGCCCATTTTATTTAGAGGAACACTATCGTTAGCCTCTCAGATACTCCCAAATTATAAAGATTTTTTTAAATATATCATTGCTAAAACATCAAGGCAGAGCAGTCTTTTTGACAAGACCAATGTCCGTGAACATACATTTTTCATTTTTATTGCTGACGGATCACAATACCAGGCATTCTGATTTTAAAGCCATGGTATTAGTAACACTACTCAGTGGTGTGTATCAGATTATGACATTAATACTCAATTTCTTAGTACGTTCAAGCAGAAGGATTCTAAGGTAATACATTACATTATAAGCAGACAACATCTTATTGTTATACTCTACTGATGATTTGGTAATAGATTTGGCCCCTCTAAACAACTGTTTAATAACAATATCCTCCTGGTTATTTGAACACCCTCTTAAACTGAACCCTACTAAGTCGACAGGCACGGTAAGGACAGCCCTATAGTCTAAGGAAATTGTGTGCATTTATCTTTATGTCTTATTCCATTTGCCTCCCTCTCCTATACTGTCATGTCTACACTATGGAGTTCCTTTCACTTCTTTTCTTTTTAATAATTGTACATCACATAGACTGCTATGCAATGTTGTGGCATATCAAATAAAATATAACCATAACTAATAGAGGTCAGAAAGTAACTTTTTTAAAATGTAGTTTTTCATTAGAATATCAAAATGCACGGTGATGGGCAGTCAGAGCAAAGTGTTCTCTGAAGCAGAAATCCCACCGTTGCCTCTTGGGACTCAGGCAAGTCACTTAACGCCCCAGTGTCTCAAGTACAAACATATAGGTCTATCTACCAAGCTGTTAACTTGAGTTATATAATGTGTGCTAAATCCTATTAATATGTATTGAACAGTTAACACAGCTTGGTAAAAAGACCTACTGAATTGTAAGCCTTCTAAGAATGGGGAAATACCTACAGTATGTGAATTTAACTTGCTTCGAGCTACTACTGAAAAGCTGTGAGATAAATCCAAATAAATTATTATTAAGTGGGATGCTGGAACAGGCAAAAAACAGCAGTTCTTCAAATGGATCTGTTAGAAACTTGTATTTAGGAGGATTCAGGATCTCATTCATCTAGAACTGCAAACAAAAATCATCAACCAATGCTAGGCACAGAAATAGCACACCTGTGGATACGACAGCCGTGCAAAAAGAAAAAGATTGAGACACGGAATGGTATGGACTAGACCCCTTCAAAAAACAACCACAATTCAGGTTCTTCATCTTCAGGTATACAGACAGGCCTCAACGCTATACCTTTATCCAGGATTCTTGTCATACAATGCCTAATAACTGGAAGCAACAACTGTTAACTGGCAAAGCCAGTTACACAGACAAAGTCTTGCTGTCAACTAGTCAGGGGTCTTGCAGAAAATGAACCCAGCAAGCAGTGGCAATGTACACAATTATTTAGAGAGAGAACACGCAATTACACGCAAGGTCTGGTGAAAGGCTGAGTGCAAGAAAGGACAATAAACAGCTAACAAATAACACCATTTATATTTATCTTCAACAATTAGTTAGGAGATAGTGTGAGAGAAGCAGAATCTGAAAACCCCTCATTGCGCCAAGCTCTGCTGTAGTGAATGGCAAGCAATTTTGAAATCAGGTAGCTTGGCCTGAAGTCTCCACTCTATTGGAAGACAGTTGTAAACGACTGGGAAAAAAACCCACATGATATATCACTTCCAGCGACCATTCTTTTGCAAGGCAAAAAAAAAAGAGAAAGAAAACAATCTTTATACTTGTGTTAAGAAAAATATTTAAAACTCACAAAGAGACTGAAATTGCATTATCTTGTGTACTCTATTCCTCTGACCGCCTTCCAAAAACTATTAGGGAAAAAAATGTGTTCCTTTTTATTAGTCTGAGGTTACAAAGCCAAATGCCAAGGACCAGAGACAGGGGTTGCAAACAAAACAGCGAGTCTAATCAACACACTGTGCAGAAAGCATGCACAAAGCCACAACAGACTGAGAATACCTTCTTTGCTTCATTAACCCATCAATAATTAAACAAGATGCCACTGCATCCCAGCAGTTACTCACAGCTCTTTCTGTAGCATTTATCATTTTGTATAAACCTTCATGCAATCAAATATGGAACAATTTGCCAGATATTATTTCCCCATACACAAAAAAAAAAGACTAAATCCTTTATCTGCAAATCTTGCGGAAGGGAAGATGCTGCATTTTAGTGAATGAAATTATTGCAGAATTTGCCCAGGTAATATAAGAGTCTGCTTAAGGCTAGAGGATAACTTCTTCTGTAGAGCCTCTACCACTCATGCAGCAGAAATCATCTCTTTCTCCAGTGCGTTAGCACAATCTGCCCACTTTCCTCCCTCCAAGACAAAACATAAGATTCAACCGCATTAAATAAGGAAGCAAACTGGACAGACTAATGACGCCTGTCTTCATCTGCATTCATTATTATATAGTAAGCATTCATTTCCTGCATTGCAACAACATACTATACAACTGGCCCAAAAATAAAGATAGAAGCACAATCAGAACGTCTTGTGGCAAGCATCAACATTAATTAATACACCTATTCAAAAGATGTTCCTTGGCCAGAAGGGGTTTATAGTAGAAAAAATAAAATTAAAAAAAAAATATGCCTGATTTTCAAAGTACTTTTATATTTTTACAAAAATAAAAAGAGAGACTGACATTGAATTACTACTAGTGATGCCTCTATCATAGAGGACCAAAGGCTTTAACCACCACTCTTGGCTACATAGTAATGTTTGGGGATGATAGATGGAAGTGCCAGGACAGTGGTTGTGTCAGATACCTACAGTACCAGAGTGTAACTCACCTTGAACTACCAATGGAAAGGTGTGAGCTTAGCACTAATCAATAAATAATAGGTGCTGCTCATTTATTAAGGAGGCCCGTGATGTTGCAGTTACAATAACCACGGCATAGACAGGAACAGGAGGATTTCATACTGATGTCAATTGACACAGAAAAGGCTTTTGATAGGGTGCACTGGGGGTTTTTTAATGAAGGTGTTGGAGAAAGTGGGGTGTGGGCCTAATTTTGTGAAATGGGTGAAGGGATTATATATGGGACCTAGGGCGCGGATTAAAATTAACAGGAGATATTCTTGGGACTTCAAGTTGGGACGGGGGACGCTGCAGGGGTGCCCGCTGTCCCCGCTATTATTTGCTTTAGCAGTAGAGCCGCTGGCGGAATGTATGAGGGGGAATGACAATATAACTGGGTTAGTAAGGGAAGGGCAGAATCATACGCTGATGACATCCTCTTGTATTTAAGTAACCCTCAGGTATCCTTACCAGCAGTGATGGGGGAGGTGGGTAGGTATGGAGCAGTATCGGGGTTTAAAATGAATAACGACAAAACGGAAGTTATGAAGGTGCAGTTGGCAAGGGACACAGAAGAGGGTTTGAAGAAGGTATATCCGCTGAGGTGGGTTAGTAAGTCGCTAGGGTATCTGGGGATGCGACTTAGGGTCCGCTAAGAGGATTTGTATCAGGCAAACTACCCGCGGTTGCTTGGAACTATTAGTAAGGATCTAGAGGGGTGGATGCGGTTGGAGGTCTCATGGGTGGGCCGGATTGCAGCGGTTAAAATGAATGTGCTGCCGCGCCTGCTATATTTGTTTCAGGCCTTGCCGGTAGAAGTACCAGAAGGGGCAATGAGGGCACTGCAAAGGCGGGTATTTAGCAATATCTGGAAGAGGAAACCTCCAAGAATTGCTCGGGAAGTTTTGTACGCTGATAAGGGGGAAGGGGGCTTAGGGGTGCCTAATCTGAGGGATTATTATAGAGCTGCGCAGTTAACTCATGTGCTAGGGTGGGGGGGAGGGGAGGAGAAACCGTGGGTGAGCTTAGAGAAATTAAGGGTTAAGGGGGGGACATCTAGAGGCCTGGGTATGGGCCCCAAAAGGGGGGAGGGGGGAGTTGGGGGAGGGCTCTCCGGGGATGAGGCAGGTTTTGAAGATATGGGACAAGGTAAGAGAGCCTGAGATTGTAGGTAGGGGGACGGGGTTTTCAGTAATGACTCCATGGAGGGGGTGGAGAGCCTTTAAGCCGGGATGGAAGGGGAGTCGGTTTGAGGTTTGGAGGGGAAAGGGGCTGAAGTGTAGTCTGGAGCTTTTGGAAGAGGGGGAGTTTAAAAGTTTTGAGAAGCTACGGGAGGGAGTTTGCTCTGGGGGAGGGGGATCGGTATGCATACTTGCAAGTACGCTCATTCTTACAAAAGGAGCTGGGGAAGGTGGGGAGGGAGCGGGAGCTGTCGAGTTTGGAGGTGCTCTGGTATGGGAAGAGAGGGTCGAGGGGGTTGATTTCGAGTCTGTACAAAGGGGTTAAAGGGGAGGGGGGGAAGAAACATCGGTATATGGTTGAGTGGGAAAGGGACCTGGGGGCGTCAATGTCAGTGAAAGATTGGAAAAGAGTGTGGGACCAGATAAGGCGGGGGCCCAGCTCAAGTAGAATCAAAGAAAATAGCTATAAAGTGCTGATGCGCTGGTATTATATGCCAGAGAGAGTACACCGGATATTTCCGGGAATATCACCCCTATGCTGGCGGGACTGTGGGGAAAGGGGTACTTTCTGGCATATTTGGTGGAATTGTGAAAAGGCTCAGGGGTATTGGAAGAGGGTCCTGAGGTGGATACAGAGGAAATTAGGGGTGGAGGTGGGCTTGGCGCCAAATATATGTCTGTTATCCTGGTGGGGGGATGGTCAGGTGCAGCAGGGGGGTAGAATGGTGATGGCATGCCTTAGTGCGGCAAGGTGTGAGGTGGCACAGGCTTGGAAACATAAGGAGCTGCCGCCTATAGAGCACTATGAGAAGAGGCTTCGGGAGATGGTTCTTATGGAAAAGCTTACAGCAAGTCGTAAGCAAACGGGGGACAAGTTTGAGGTGGTGTGGGGGAAGCTGTGTCGGGTTCTGGGGGTGGGATAGAAGACAGGGGAGGGGTAGAAGGGGGAGGAGGGGGAAGGGGGAAGGGGGGAGGGAGGGGGATGGACGGGGAGAGGTGGCGGAGGGGCTGGATTGATTAGGGGGTATTAATGAAAAACCAACTGACTGGTGGGAGAGGGGGCTACCACAGTTGTTGTAGTATGGGGGAGAAAGGTATTATGTATGGGTGATCACGGGTTGGTGTGTTATAATGGCTTGGGGAAAAGGGGTGGTATGTTGGGTGTTAGGATATGCATTTGGGGCAGTGATTTAAGGTTTACTTTCGACATATGGGCTAGCATATGTATAAGGGGCTTGAACGGGTAGCCTCGTTGGATGTTAGATATTTTCTGGCTGGATGATGTATTGGGTTAATTTTCTGTATTGGGGGTTGTGTTGGAGTTCCTAATAAAAATTTAACAAATAAAAAAATAAAATAAAATAACCGCGGCATGCACAGAAGACTTGGGAAGTGACTTTCCCCCATCTATCCTGAGCATTTTGCCTTTTATTCACAATTCCCTGTGGTTTTTTTAAATGACTCGTTACACACAGCTGTGCTAATGAAAAATGTAATGCTCTTCAATGAGCACAAATCGAATTTGTGTACATTAATTTTTAGGTTAACAGACCTTTAATTGGTTTTGTGCATACTAATTTAAGGTGTGTGAACGAATGTGCATCCATACTGAAGGGGCAAGGAGCAGTCTATGGTGAACATAAGAACATAAGATATGCCATACTGGGTCAGACCAAGGTCCATCAAGCCCAGTATCCTGTTTCCAACAGTGGCCAATCTAGGTCATACGTACCTAGCAGTTTCCCCAAAAGACACAGGTTCCGCAATGCTTGTACTGGGGTCAAGCATTGATATCCTGGGTCCCTTCTTAATAATGGTTTATGGACCTTTCCTCCAGGAACTTGTCCAAACCTTTTTTAAACCCAGCTACACTAACAGCCTTTACTACATCCTCCGGTAACAAATTCCAGAGTTTGGTTACACGTTGAGTGAAGAAATATTTTCTTTTATTAGTTTTAAATAGTTTACCCTGTAGCTTCAGTGCATGTCCCCTAGTCTTTCTATATTCTGATAACGTAAACAATCGATCTACATTTACCCGTTCCACTCCGTTCATTAATTTATAGACTTCTATCATATCTCCCCTCAGCTGTCTCTTTTCCAGGTTAAAGATCCCTAACCTTTTTAGCCTTTCTTCATAGGAATATCCTTCCATCCCCTTTACCATTTTGGTGGCTCTTCTCTGAACCTTTTCTAATAACGCTATATCCTTTTTAAGATACGGCAACCAGAATTGCACACAATATTCAAGGTGCGGTCTCACCATGGAACGATATAGAGGCATTATAATATCTTTTGTTTTATTTTCCATTCCTTTCCTTATCATACCTAGCATTCTATTTGCTCTCTTGGCTGCCGCTGCACACTGGGCCGAGGGTTTTAACATGCTATCCACAATGACGCCTAAATCTTTTTCCTGGGTGGTGGTTCCTAATGTGGAACCTTGCATCGTGTAACCATAGTTTGGGTTGTTCTTTCCTAGGTGCATAACTTTGCACTTGTCCACATTAAATTTCATCTGCCATTTTGATGCCCAGTATTCCAATTTATCAAGATCCTCTTGCAATTTTCCACAATCCTCTTGGGTTTTAACAACTTTAAATAGTTTTGTGTCATCTGAAAATTTGATAACCTCACTCGTTATTCCACTTTCCAGGTCATTTACGAATATGTCAAAAAGCAGCGGACCCAGCACAGATCCCTGGGGTACACCACTATTCACCTTTCTCCATTGGGAAAATTGGCCATTTAGCCCAACCCTCTGTTTTCTATCTTTTAACCAGTTCTTGATCCACAGTAGTACACTGCCTCCTATCCCATGACTCTTTAGTTTTGCCAAAATTCTCTGATGAGGGACCTTGTCAAAGGCTTTCTGAAAGTCCAGATACACTATATCAACCGACTCACCTTTGTCCACCTGTTTATTCACACTTTCAAAAAGACACAATAGATTAGTAAGACAAGATCTTCCTTGTCTAAAGCCATGTTTTCTGTCTCCCATTAGGCCACGACTATTTACATGCTGAGTAATTTTATTCTTTATGATGGTTTCTACCATTTTTCCCGGCACTGACGTGAGGCTCACCGGTCTGTAGTTTCCCGGATCACCCCTGGAACCCTTTTTAAAAATTGGCATTACATTGGCGATCCTCCAATCTTCACGTATTACAGATGATTTTAATGAAAATTCACAGATTACTAATAGCAGGTCTGCAATCTCATATTTCAGTTCTTTCAACACCCTTGGATGTATACCATCCGGCCCAGGTGATTTGCTACTCTTCAGTTTATCTAATAGTTGTAATACATCTTCCCAATGTATCAATATTTCCTTCAATTCTTCCACACCTTTAAATACCACTTCAGTCATGGGTAACATCCCTACATCTTCCTCAGTAAAGACTGAAGCAAAGAATTCATTCAGTCTCTCCGCTATCGCCTTGTCGCCTCTTAGTGCCCCTTTAACTCCTTTATCATCTAATGGACCAACTGACTCTCTCACAGGATTTTTGCTACGAATGTACTTGAAAAAAATCTTTATTTCACATTTTTGCTTCTGCAGCAAGCTTCTTCTCAAATTCTCCCTTTGCCTGCTTTATCAATGCCTTGCATTTGACTTGCCAGTGCTTGTGCTTTTTCCAGGTTTCGTCGTTTGGCTCTTTTTTCCATTTCCTGAAAGATGCTTTTTTGGCAACAGCCTCTCTGACCTCCCCTTTAAACCAGGCTGGCAGTTTTTTGGACTTCCTTCCACTTTTCTTAAAGCATGGAATACAGCTGGTCTGGGCTGGTCAGATTGCTTTTGAGAAGCGGCTCTCTATAGTTAGCAGCTTCCTTTTAGAGCTCTCTGCAAGCAACATTGGCAAATAGATAGCCACATGAATAATTATTTCCAGAGATCAAGCGATATAATGTTTTATATATATATATATATATATATATATATATTTATTTATTTTATTTAACATTTCTTATATACTGCCTTTCATGATATCAAGGCGGTTTACATTGAACAAACTTAAATTACATTGAACAGGGCATTATAACTTGGAGATAACTATTTACAGGGAACATGGGCAATGGAGGGTTAAGTGGCTTGCCCAAGACCACAAGGCGCACCTGTGGGACTAGAAACCCCAGTCCTTCCAGCCCAAGGTTGCTGTCCTCTAGTGGGATTTGAACCCCTGACCTTCCAGCCTGAGGTAACTTGCGCCAACCACTAGGCCACTCCTCCAACCAACAAGTGTGTTTTTATATATATATCTATATATCTATATATCTATCTATCTATATATACATATATATACACACACACTTTTTTCTTTTTTTGACAGTTGATTCAATGATTTTGGCGGATGATCTGTTTTTCGATCCTAATTTCTGACACTTAATGACCTACAAAAGCCAAAACTAAAGTAACACACACAAAAAAACCTCATAAGTCAAAAGTCTAAGAAAGAGGGGCCAATCCGATAGCCCAGTAGAGGAGCTGCATGCTGCCACTTGGGCAACCTTAGTTTCAGTTCCAAGGAGCAAGTTCTGCTCCTTAGACCTACCACAGGCCAATGAAGGAGATCCAGTCATTGCACAATGGTGACAAGAGCCTCTGGAGAACAGGGAACCGGGGTGTAGGGGAACTGTTTTATTTGGTGGAGCACCACAATTGAACTGCTATTTATTTATATATACTGTACACATATAGTGGACGAGTGGCCTAGTGGTTGGGGCAAGGCACTTGGAATATTGTGTTCAGTTTTAGAGACCATATTGGAGTGGAGGAGTGGCCTAGTGGTTGGGGCAAGGTACTTCAGGCCAGAAGGTGAGAGGTTCAAATCCTACTAGAGGACAGCAACCTTGGGCCGGAAGGACTGGGGTTTCTAGTCCCACAGGTGCTCCTTGTGGTCTTGGGCAAGCCACTTAACCCTCCATAGCCCATGTTCCCTGTAAAATAGTTATCTCCAAGTTATAATGCCCTGTTCAATGTAATTTCAGCTTGTTCAATGTAAACCGCACTGATGCAGAATAGTGCGGTATATAAGAGAATGTAAATAAATAAATAAATATATATATAAGGTTAGGGATGATACTGTATTACAGGCATGTCCAACAGGTGGATTGTGATCTACCTGTAGATCGCAGAGGGGTCAAAGGTAGATCGCCAGCCCCACTTGGCTTCATCTCTCCAGCAGCTCACCCCCGTCGCTAAGAGAGAGCTCGTGCCAGCAGATTTTCTGTCAAGGGCTTGCCACTGGTGCTGATCCTTTGCCTCTATTTTTTTCCCTGCCTGCGGGAATCTTGCCTGCGGGTATATTGGTGCGCTTGTTGTTTTCGTGCCAAAAGTTGGTGGGTACCCCAGGGGGCCGCCACCCGCACCCCTCGATGAGACGCCACAGGTGTGGCTTCATACCTGGTCTCCTGCCTTTCAGAATCACTCATTCCTGCCTCCCCCCCAACACCCCTTAGAAGTGTGTTATATTCCGGGCGATATCCATTCGCGTGGGCTTTACCTGAATACACTTACTGTATTAGTTGTGTCATGTGCTGGTCGCTGGTTGCTTTATACTTCGCTTTCATTAAATGTTTTCGGGCAGACACAACAAAGTGTCAAGAATTTGGTGATTTTGGCGGGCTTTTACAATTTTGTTCTAACTTGCCTATGCCTTGCTTTCAAATTGGTTCAAACCACTGTGACTTTTGCTTGCCTCTGCAATTTTATTTTGCCTAGCCTTTGCATTGATTCTACACTGTGTGCAGAATTTATTAAATCGCATGTGGTGGTATTTGAACTTGTTTGGCGATATTTGATTTTATCTGTTTTGCTGGACAGGTGTTGTGTTTTTTTGATGATTGTTTGGTGGTATTTGATTATTGGTGCCAGTATGATGAATTCTTATTTTTACTTTTAGAACTGCATATGTGGTTTTGGCATCTCCAGTCCTTCTACTGCACATCATCCAGAGGTCTTCAGTTCCTGTTGATCTTTAATACTTTGGGACAGTGACAGTTTTGGACCAGACTCAGCCAGTGTTTCTACTAACTTAGCAGATTTGGCCTTCTTACATCCAGCCACCCCAGTATAATGAAGATGAGTGTTCCAAAGAAGAGCAAAACCTACCACTTTCATGATGAATGGGAAATGGACTACTCCTTCATCATGGTGAAAGACAAGTGTTGTTGTCTAATTTGTAACGCCCCAGTATCCTTGCCCAAAAAGGGTAATCTGGAACGTCATTATAAGGCTCTGCATAGCAATAAGTTTGATGCTGATTTTCCACCCAAAAGTGAAATTCGTAAACTGAAGCTCAAAGAACTTAAATTGAAATTGGCTACTCAGCAACAGTTGATGGCGAAGCCAAGGTCACATTCGGTCAATGCAACCATAGCATCCTTCAAGGTCAGCAACCTGATCGCAAAGAAATGCAACCTTTCACTGAAGGGGAATTTGTAAAAGATTATTTTCTTGAAGCAGCTGACAATCTTTTTGAAGAATTTAAAAATAAGAAAGAGATCATAGCTGCTATTCAAGATGAACAATTGCCAAGAAACACCGTTGTGCGGCGAATAGAAAAGATGTGTGGAGACACAACTGAACAATTGTTGGAGGATGTTTCAAATTGTGTTGCTTTCTCACTACAACTGGATGAATCTACAGACATAAGAGACATAGCCCAGTTACTAGTCTTTATCCATATGGTTACTGAAGACTTCACTGTTAAAGAAGAACTACTTGGAATGATTTCTTTAAAAGGGAGAACTACCGGTCAGGAAATTTTCAGTTCGTTCCATTCTTTTCTGACAAAGTGTAATCTTTCATTTCATAGACTTGTTTCCATCACTACTGATGGAGCAAGAGCAATGACAGGTGAGGTTAACGGTTTCATAGCCTTTCTTACCACTGCATCATTCACCAGCAAGTTTTGGCAAGTAAGAGATTCAATACAAAGACTGTCATGGACATCACTTTCAAAATTATAAATTCAGTTTGTGGAAGATCACTTCAAAGACAGCTTTTTAATCTTATTCTTGATGAAGGGGCTGCAGAAACATTTTGCACACAGATGTAAGTTGACTAAGTAGGCACAAATTTCTGCAAAGATTTTGTGATTTGCTGAATGAAATAAGAAGTTTTTTGCAGGAGAGGTGAGATGACCAAGCAGAGTTGGAAGATGAGGAGTGGTTATGTGATCTGGCATTTCTTGCTGACTTTACAGGCGAACTAAGTGATATGAACTCTGAACTACAAGGTAAAAACAAATGCATTGGTGAGATGATGAGTACAGTTTCATCCTACAAGAGCAAATTTGACCTAATGATGACTGACCTTGCAAACAACACTTTTGATCATTTTCCTAATACGCAGGACCATCTGGGACAATATCCAAATTTTGTTTTTCAGAACGAGAAGTATGTGACAGAAATCTGTTCTGTTATCCAGGATTTCAAAAATAGATTCTGTGACTTCCAAAAAAATCAGTTGTGGAGTACTTGTCAGACCCATTCAAAGTTGATGTGGACATTAAAGAAACTGAAGATGCTATCAGTAACAATTACTCATTGAACAAGCCATCTCTTGAAAACAAAATATTAACCCTTAAAAATGACATTTTTCTCAAGACCCATGCTGAGCAAGAATCATTTTGGAAGCTAGTGCCTGGAGACAAATTTCCCAACTTGAGAAGATGCAGTGAAGCTGTACACTCCTGTTTCGGTTCAACTTATTTGTGTGAATCTGCGTTTTCCCATCTGAAAATGACAAAGAATACACAACGTTCCAACATGACAGATGAACATCTCCAGGATTCCCTGAGACTGGCCCTCACACAATATTCAGCCAACTTCAAAAAGATGTGGATGAAATGCAGGCTCAGACGTCTCACTAATGAGCAAGAGCGAAATATTAAAGATTGTGCAAGATCAGCCTGGATCAATGCTCGACCTAAATTTAACACAAATTACTCAATAAAAGTTAAAGAAAGTTATTAAGACAATTAAAGAAAGTTATTACTCAATAAAACTTTAAGAAAAAATGTACTTTTCATTTCCCCACGCAATTCTTACTGGATCTTCATCTCTCTGTTTTGTTTTTGCTTAATTTGCTTAACAGCTGATCACATCCAAGTAAATGAGAGAAGGTTCATTAAAAATGGGGGAGGAAATCCTCCAACTTTATTGGGTTAAAATTTAATTTGAAACTAATTTGAAACTTAATTTTCATGGTGATAGATCACCGGCACTTTTGGCCGGAAAAGAAAGATCAAAACCTGTTCGAAGTTGGACATGCCTGCTGTATTACATTCCCCTGCTACCCTACTGCCAATTTCAATGCACACAGTATGGAATTTCTATATCATGTTCTTGTTAGTGGAATTCATCACTTTATAGAGAGGTGATGAGTCAATGCAAGGGGAAGTAGTTGTGACAGGAGGCAAAGAAACTGGTAGCACCAGCTTCCAGGCTGGTACATCATTATGTAACAGGGAAATTTCCCAACCCTTTCCAGCCATTTTGAGCCTTTCATTTCTAATGATCGAAAACAGATTTGCAGTGGTAATATTAAAGACTCAGAGGGCATGTGGAAATTTAAATGCACAACATCCCCGAGGACAAAGAAGATAGCAGTTAAGATAAATGAAAATAAAATTTCCTGTAGCTACTTTAAACCTCCACTATTCACCGACTCACCACACACCTGCTGCCCACTGCAGGCTACCCACATACCCAATACCTCCAGGTATCTAGATGCTCTCCACCAGAGTATCGTAGGAGCAGAGATGGAAATGGAGCATGAGTTACCTGAGTTGCAACTTCCATGTGGCCTTGCTGCGATAGGCTTCAAATGCATCTTGAAGCAGATGGTGGCAGCAATGGGGCTACAATGCACATTCTTTCCCTGCTGTATATGATCCACCTGTGCCCACAATGCACACAGCTTCAGCAGCCTTGGGACGAGCTCCAAGTCGGGGGAACACCACTACTGCTGGACAATGGTAGACTGCAAACAGTGAAAGAAAGGGGCCAGAGCCCCTGGGGCTAAGGTCTTGCCCAATATGAGGCCCTAGACATGTAGTATGCTGAGAGGTGAGAACTGAGAACTGAGGCCTGGTGCACAGAACTTACATATAACCTATGACAGCTGCAGAACATGCTTACTTTCTGGAAACCTTGCCCTCGCAGAACCTGCTCAATAAAAAGAAAGCTCAGAACTGGAAGTGGAGGCACAGGACTCAGAAGCAGAAAAACTGCTGGCTTTGCTCCCAGTTGAGAGGTCCAGGGAGGTAAGGCACTCCCCTTACTGAATGGATACAATGACCAATCTGATGATCTCCATTCAGAAATGGGGAACAGAGTGTGGCATTAACCACCTTCAGGTCCAGAATAAACCAGAAAGAACCTCCCATATTAGATACCATAAAGTAGATGAAACAACAATTCTGCTTTTGTAGAATAGCCTGCAACTGCAAAGAGGTGTGGAAGAGCTCTTCAGTCACAATCTGCTTGATCAGGGAGCCGCAGGGAGAGGCTACAAATGCACCCCATGTAAACCACTATGATACTCTGGAACAGCGGTCTATTACGTTTTAATAAACCATAAACCATGCCCAAAAAGCTCTGCAAACTCCAGCATGTAACCCTATCTCGATCTTGAGAACCCAATGGTCTGATGTAATTTGTGTCCACTCTGCGAGAAACAATCTGAGCCACCCCCCAACCAGCTACACCTTGTAAGGGGCCCGTCATATCTCATTGAGAGCAACCTGTCCTTGAAGGGAATCTTGTTCAATCACAACTTGGAGGCTGCATCATCAGACCAATTGTGAAGCCAAAGACACTGCCTAGCTACATCACTGATACCATGGACCTGAAGGAGATCCTAATCAAATCATAGAAGGTATTCGCCACATACACAGCATCAGACTCCAATCTAGAAGTCTCTGGGGCTGTCCAGCAGCTGCTGAATCCATCATACGAGCTCACTAGCCACTAGGACTGCACACAAGGTTGCCTGGGAACCAAGGTCAAAGTCATAAAGGCATTCTTAAGAAGGGGGGACTCTACTCTCTTATCATAAGACTCCTCGAGTGCAGTGTCACCTTCACTAGTCGTGTGCTTGGTCATGGCATTCACCAGAGGGAGCTCAAAGAGCTAATCCAGCTCACTCGGGGGTAGGAGATACACTTGAGAAAGGACCTTAGGGCCCCTAAGAACTAGCTCTGAATTCTCCCACTGAGAGACCAAGAGTTGCTGCTACATGGGCATGGGCATGGGCAAAGGAAAGAGGTCAGAAGGCATAGGTGTAGTTTGAGAGGGGTGGTAGCTGTCCCAAATGTTGCAGGCACTAATGGTGAGCTAGTATTCCTGCCCCCACTGTCAGTATAAGTTCCTTATCCTTTGCCCCTCCCCCCAAAATAAGAAAACAAACTACACTGATGCCAACAGGATACCTGATACCTTCCAAAATATGGTCTAACTATGGCGCTAGCACAGAGGCAGGCGCTTCAATGTCTAAGGCCACTATAGTGTCCTGAAAACATAGTTACTCACCTGTAACAGGTGATCTCTGGGAACAGCAAGAATTTAGTCTTCACATATGGGTAACGTCGGTACCGATGGAACCTGTGCGGGAACGCTCCCCCGCATCCAATAGGAAAGCTTTTGGGAGCATCCCACAGCGCCTGCGTGCTGCCTTCCCGCCTTTCCCAACTGTCCCTCTCCAGTTGAGTTTATAGCTGAGACAAAAGAGAGAGGGAAAGAGAGAAAGAGAGAGATACAACTCCTAGGGGAGGTGGGTGGGTTGTAAAGACTAAATTCCTGCTGTTCCTGGAGATCACCAGTTACAGGTGAGTAACTATGCTATCTCCAGGAACAAGCAGGAATGCAGTCTTCACATATGGGGACTCCCTAGCTGCAGATGCCAGGGAGATGGCCCCAGAAAGTTGTGTGCCCTTGTGAAAGGGCTCCACTTCCCCCCATGGATCTCTGGCATCCTACCAGGGATGGTGGGTAGGAGTTGATTAAGTCTGGAACAGATGTTGAAGAACAGCCTGACCAAACAAGACATCCCAGCGGGAGTCCTTGTCTAAGCAGTAATGGGCTGTGAAGGTATGTACCGAAGCCCAAGTAGCTGCTCGACAGATGTCGTCGATAGACACAGAGTGAAGATGAGCCACTGAGGCTGCCATGGCTCTCACATTGTGAGCTGTGACATGGCCTTCAAGAGGAAGGTTCTTACTCTCATAGGCAAAAGATATACACTGTGCAATCCAGCTGGACAGTGTTCTTTTGGAGACTGGAAGTCCCAAATGACTAGGATCAAAAGCAACAAAGAGCTGAGAGGATTTTCTATGTTGCTGTGTCCTTTGCAAGTAAAAGGCCAAAACTCTTTTACAGTCCAAAGTATGAAGGTTCCTTTCTGCATTTGAGGCGTGAGGCCTTGGAAAGAATACAGGAAGGTAAACCGCTTGGTTTAAATGAAAGGGCGAAACCACCTTTGGCATAAAGTGTGGATGAGTCCTAAGGACTATCTTATCACAATGGAACCTTGTATAAAGAGGATCAGCCACCAACGCTTGCAATTCACTGATGCGATGTGCTGATGTGATTGCAATGAGAAAGATAACCTTCCAGGAAAGGAATTTCAAAGGTGTAGTGGCTAATGGTTCAAAGAGCGGTTTCATGAGCTGCCCAAGTACAAGATTTAAGTCCCATGCCACCGGTGGTGGCTTAATGGGAGGCTTCGTTAAAAGAAGGCCTCTCATAAATCTTGCTATGAGAGGATGAGAGAAAATAGGTTGTCCATTGAGAGGCTTGAAAGAAGCTGCAATAGCACTCAAATGGACTCTCACTGAATTGGTCTTAAGCCCTGCATTTGACAAATGAAGGAGGTACTCCAGCAATGATTCCAGAGGTATCGCAAGAGGGTTAAGACCCTTCTGTGAGCACCATATGGTAAACCTTTTCCACTTAAATGCATAAGAGCATCTTGTGGAAGGTTTCCTGGAAGCATGAAGGATATCCTTTACCTGCTGGGAAAGGTTAAGACCGTGGAGTTCTGGCTTTCAGCAACCAGGCCCTGAGATGCAGAGACTGGGGATTGGGATGCCACAGCATCCCGTTCTCTTGAGAAAGAAGATCTGGAGCAGATCCTAACTCCTGAAGCGGAGCTTGAGAGAGATGTAGGAGCAGAGGGTACCACGGTTGCTGTGGCCAACATGGAGCTATGAGGATCATATGACCTCTGTCTCTCTGAAGCTTGAACAGGGTTTTGGGAATTAGGGGAATGGGTGGAAAGGCATACAGGAATTCCTGACCCCAATGAAGGAGGAAAGCATCCCTGGCCTGACAACCTCAAGCCGGAATTCTGGAACAGAACCGGGGAAGTTTGAAATTCAGCAGACTTGCAAAGAGGTCTATGTCCGGGGTTCCCAAATTTGAAAAATTATGGCCACCTGGTCTGCACGGAGAGACCATTCATGTGGAAGCAGAACTCGACTGAGTCTGTCTGTCCAAGAGTTTTGAATGCCTGGAAGATACACTGCAAGAAGATGAATCTGATGCTCTCTGGCGATGGCTCATAGTCGCAAAGCTTCGTTGCACAGCGACAGAGAGCCTGTTCCGCCCTGCTTGTTCAGATAGAACATGGCTACCTGATTTTCCGTTTGAACTAGGACTGTCTTGTAGCTGAGCTGGGTGTGAAATACTCGAAGAGCAAGGAAGATTGCTCTGAGCTCCAGGAGGTTGATATGAAGATAAGCCTCCTGTGGAGTCCAGGTACCCTGGGTAGAGAGGCCATGCAGGTGGGCTCCCCAACCCACCTGTGAAGCATCTGTTGTTAGAATGGCTTGGGGGTGTGGGTTGCTGAAAAGGAGACCCCACCAAAAGGTTTTTGGGTGACTGCCACCATAGGCCAATCTAGGTCATATGTACCTAGCAGTTTCCCCAAAAGACACAGGTTCCACAATGCTTGTACTAGGTCAAGCATTGATATCCTGGGTCCCTTTTTAATAACGGTTTATGGACCTTTCCTCCAGGAACTTGTGCAAACCTTTTTTAAACCCAGCTCCACTAACAGTCTTTACTACATCCTCCGGTAACAAATTCCAGAATTTGATTACACGTTGAGTGAAAAAATATTTTTTTTATTAATCTTAAATAGTTTACCCTGTAGCTTCATTGCATGTCCCCTAGTCTTTCCATATTCTGATAATTTAAACAATCGATCTACGTTTACCCGTTCCACTCCGTTCATTAATTTTATAGACTTCTATCATATCTCCCCTCAGCCGTCTCTTTTCCAGGTTAAAGAGCCCTAACCTTTTTAGCCCTTCTTCATAGGAGTATCCTTCCATCCCTTTTACCATTTTGGCGGCTCTTCTCTGAACCTTTTCTAATAACGCTATATCCTTTTTAAGATATGGCGACCAGAATTGCACACAATATTCAAGGTGCGGTCTCACCATGGAACGATATAGAGGCATTATAATATCTTTTGTTTTATTTTCCATTCCTTTCCTTATGATACCTAGCATTCTATTTACTCTCTTGGCCGCCGCTGCACACTGGGTCGAGGGTTTTAACATGTTATCCACAATGATGCCTAAATCTTTTTCCTGGGTGGTGGTTCCTAATGTGGAACCTTGCATCGTGTAACCATAGTTTGGGTTGTTCTTCCCTAGGTGCTTAACTTTGCACTTGTCCACATTAAATTTCATCTGCCATTTTGATGGCCAGTCTTCCAATTTATCAAGATCCTCTTGCAATTTTTCATAATCCTCTTGGGTTTTAACAACTTTAAATAGTTTTGTGTCATCTGATAACCTCACTCGTTATTCCCTTTTCCAGGTCATTTATGAATATGTCAAAAAGCAGCAGACCCAGCACAGATCCCTGGGGTACACTACTATTCACCTTTCTCCATTGGGAAAATTGGCCATTTAGCCCTACCCTCTGCTTTCTATCTTTTAACCAGTTCCTGATCCACAGTAGTACACTGCCTCCTATCCCATGACTCTTTAGTTTTGCCAAAAGTCTCTGATGTAAAAGGGGGAAGGCAATGGCAGTGGGGGTGCACTACTGTCCTCCTGGCCAGAATGAACCGATGGAGGATGAAATGCTAAAAGAAATCAGGGCAGTGAACAAAAGTTGCAACCCAGTAATAATGGGCGATTTCAATTACCTGGGTATCAATCGGTTCAATGTCACATCAGGACATGCTAGGGAGATAACGTTTCCAGATGAAATAAATGACAGCTTCATTTAGCAGCTGGTTCATAAGCCAATATGAGGGGAAACTGTTTTAGTCCTAGTCCTTAGTGATAACAGTGTTGAAGCTACTTGGCAATAGTGCTCATAACATGATCACATCTGATTTAATAATAGGAGGGAGGACAGCAAGGAAATCCACAGCACTAGCTTTTAACTTTCAGAAAGGAGACTGATATAATGAAGAAAATAGTTAAAAAAAAACTAAAAGAAGCAACTGTAAAGGTTAAAGTTTTACATCAAGCATGGGCAGTGGTTAAAAATATTATCTTGAAAGCCCAAAACAGATGCATTCCATACTTTAAGAAAGGCAGAATGCGGGGGCTCTGGCGAGCCCAAGCTAAAATGGCCACCTAAGTCCGAAGCTCCACGCCTCGTCCTCCTGCTACCATGTGTTTTGCGACTACCCCACCACTTAATGTGTCCCTGCAGGTTGAGACACGCTTACCTGTGCCACCAGACAGGGCTGAAGCCACCCCCCCCCCCCCCCCCAGGACAATTACATGCAGCATTTTTTTTTTATTTTTTTTTTATTTATTCATTTAGCAATGTTTATATTCCGCTTTTCACTGGGTCAAAGTGCTGTATATTCAGGTATGGTATATATTTCCCTTATCCCTGCTTTGAAGGGAGCAGGGCCTGACTGTCGCTGGGCTTGCATGCCTTTTCCTGCCCCGATCAGCATGCCTCTGACAAAACAGAGCTGAGGATGTGGACACCTTCCAGCCCATGAGTTTTGCAGTCTCTCCATCCCCCTCCCCACAGTACTTTCTGGTCCTGCTCTCTGTCACAGATGGCCTAGTGATGCTACTGTCAACGCCTTGTCACCTTACTGCTCTCCAATGAAGCAGAGAAAGGAAAGCTTGCAGAGCCAGAAAGACCACTCTCATTTCCAAACAATTGATGGACCATGTGCTCTCCTCTAGAGACCAGAATCCCTGTGTCACTTGTGACTCACAATACGCTACCCATCCTATGAGGATGGCATCCTCTGTCACCAATATTCAGTCCAGTGACTAGTGGCATTCCCACCACCAGGTGGTCCTGCCACAGATGGCAGAAAAGGCTCATTCTTGTGTCTCGTGGGCAGACCAGCTTTCTGGAAAGTGGATTGAGTTGAGATGACCAACGAGAGACTAACTCCAAGGCTGCTGCCTCAGACACTGCGGCTTGGGATTCAAGCTCTCTCATTGCCAAAGCTTGAATCCAGTGGATGGAAGTCCTGGTCAAATACACCCCACAGATGGAGACCTGAAGAGTCAGGGCACTAGTAACAAATGCTTGCTTTAAAAAGGTCTCCAGTTTGTGGTCCTGTAGATCTTTCAATGCTATACTGCCTTCTATAGGAATGGTAGTCTTTTTCTGGTCATCAGCGAGACCAGAGCATCTACCTTAGGTATCAAGTTCTTTCCTCCTGAGGAATAGAGTACATGTGACTCACAGTCCGACTCTCTCTGAGGCTGGCTTCAATCACCTCTCATTCTGCTTCAAGCATTTTCTTGATAACTCTGAGGACTTGAACCCCTGCAACAGAGGGTCCTCTAAAGGTTCCCCATCTATTCCAGGAGCCTGAATAATGTTGAGTGAATGTGCAATCGGTGCAGCCAGATCCTCCCTCTGAAATACTCTAACAATATTGGGATCCTGCCCCTGAGGGATCTCACTTTCATCCAGTTCAGGTGCCACTGTCTCCCCCCAGATATCCACTGGCTCCTCCAGAGGATCCTCCGAGTCTAGAGGCTGAGAAGACTCCTAGCCCATCCAAGAATCTTCCTCAAGCCATTTCATTTTGGCTTGAGGTACCTCTGCCTTCAAAGAGGTTTCTTGCAGGGTGTCACTCAACTTCTCTTCCAGGAGGCTTAGGCACTTGAGCTCCCATATTGCCCCCAAGCTTTATCTTCAATAAAAAAAAGGCTTTATGTCAAGCTAAAATAAACTCAGGAGAAAAACTAATCAGCCTGTCCAGAAACAGCAGAAATCTGATGTGTGCCCTAAGCAAATAGGCACACTTAAGAGCGATGTAAATTCCATTCTGCAATGATTGAGGGCATGAAATACTATAATATATAACTTAGGGGTATGTTTACTAAACCGTCTTAATGTTACCGGCATTAACTCCAGCGATAATGTGAAGAATGCCATAAAAGGAGTAGGTGTTCCGGTCTTAAGGTAGCATTTCAGGTTATCGCGCGATAGAGGGAGCCGTGGCACGTTAATGCACGTTAGCCTTAATTAGGCACACTGACCTGCAAACACAGCAACAGAGGTGTAGCACAATGGTTAATACATTGACTGATGAAACAGGGGTCATGAGTTCGATCCCCCAGTGGACTTAATGAGTAAGGCTGTCTGAGGCATTACCCTTTACTTTAAATCAGTGCTGTCTGAGGCATTTTCTTTTTTAATTTAAATTAGTGCTGCCAGCAAACACACCCTCACAGTGCCGTAACCTAAGGTGCCGCATAAGGCGCCCTATAAGGCACTCCAGAGGGCACATTATAAAGTGCACTGTCCACCAAGGCACCTTATAATGTTCCCTATAGGGCGCCTTATAAGGCACCTTATAGGGCGCTTTATAGGGCGCCTTATGAGGCACCCTAAGGTTACAGCACCGTTAGGGTGTTTTTGCTGGCAGCACTAATTTAAATTTAAAAAGGAAATGCCTCAGACAGCCCTATCAAATAACACCACTGTGGGATCAAACCCCATGACATCTGCCTCCACAGTCAGTGAAGTAACCAGTGGGATACATCTCTATAGCTACTAACAAACCCCTGGCTGGCTACAGAAGGACTGCAGGTCACCACACAAACTGTCTGCCGTGGTTACCAGGATAGGGAAACCCATCCGTACCCATGATGCACTGTACATGCAGATCAGCAGTCTACCGCTGATCACAAGATGGGGTATGCACCCCCACAGCACCTCGGCCTGGTAGAGAGAACTGACCGTGTGTGTTACTGGCACAGAGTAGCTACAGACCGTGACATTGTGCGGGTCCTGTGCTCACCCTGAGGGTGAGGTGGGGCGCCCAGCACCAGGTCCACAGCACCTGGCTTTGCTGAGATAGGCTATGCTGTAGGTTGCCATCAGTGCCAGTGTGTGATAGATGGTACTTGCAGACACACCCAGGATACACCTGTGTCCATCCGTATTTCCCAGTCACATCTAGCCCTTGTGGACTATGATGCACCCAGAATAGTGCATATCCTGGGTGCGTACCATGGTCACATGATTTAAGTGAAGGGGGGTGTTTGGACCCATAGGCGGATTATGTAGCACCACCCAACCCGCCCTCTGGGGCTCAGGGTGGGGGACAGGATCTCCCACCAACAGATCCACATTCTACATCCCTGAAATGGTGGCAGTAGTAGAGAGGACCATCAACCCCAGTCCTGCTGGGGAACAGACACCCTAGAGGGCAGTCAATACAGATCTGTACGCATCCATAAGGCAATAGCAGACAGACAGTAGGCCTGGAAATGCTCGGCTGCCCCCCACCACTATCTGACATTCTCCAGCAGCGAGCACAGTGAGTCTCCAGCCGCTGCACCCTGCAAGGTGTTCCAGCCATACACATACTAACTGCAGACAGTCTGCTAGCTAGTCCATAGTGCATGTTCATGGAGGAGATGTGTGCACCCAAAACTGGGATGTGAGCACACACACCCCAAGCAGATAAGTCACTGATTGGGCCCCAAAAAAGAGAACCCATAAATATCACTTGAGAGAAATACTATGTAGCACTATGGGGAAACCTAGCCATGCCATGGTCACTGCTCAGTCAGGGTGAGAGTGACCTCCCAGCAGGAATGCTGTGGCCACCCTGTCCGTGCAGGTGGTGGGCAGGCGCTACAATGTCCGAGCCATTGCCCTATGCCCTGTGCAGATGCATCCTGCCCAGTCCACCCTGTCCGGGCCATACCCACAGTACCTTGCTCCTCATTATGCACATTGGCAGGCTAATACTGGAAACAGTGCAAGCAGTGTGGGCTGAGTAAGGTGTAGGCAGCCACAACACACTGGATAGACAGACACACACTCCCACACCTATGCCAGCATTGTGCAAATATAGAGGCTTTTGGCAGCCCTGACCACAACACCAGTCCTGGGCACAGTGAAGGCATGGCTATGGTATGCAATACTGTTGGGGTCACTCCCCGGGGTCGTAAACACTGTCAGAAACCAAAACTGAAACACACTCTACAGATATCAGAAAGGTTGCTATGATGCAGCTTTATCAGCAAATTGTGATTAACTTAGGAATGGCTATCTGCCATTAATCATAGAAACCTTTTGATACATGTGTAACATATTCCCATTGCTAAGGTATGCAATGCCATTGCTAAGGTATGCAAGTGCTAGTATTAGGAGATGCTGCTGCGCGCAGGGCCCAACAGCCTGACTCTCCATGAGGCTTTGGACAGTGGAGCCTGTGGGTGTGGGTGTTTATGCTCCTGTTGTCCACTGCTCTAGGGCAGAGGTTCCCAACTCCGGTCCTGGTGGGCCAAACGCTGTTCGGGTTTTCATGCTGTCCCTAATGAATATGCATAAGATACATTTGCATACCATGGGAGCGGCGCATACAAATGCAGCACAGGCATATTTATTAGAGAGAGCATGAAACCTGAATGGTGTTTGGGCCTCCAGGACTGCAGTCGGGAAACTCTGCTCTAGGTATTGCAAATGTTTATGGTGTCTGTGCTCTGTAGGGTAGAATATAGGCATTTCAGGCATGTTTATATTATCTGCAATAAAGGTTCCATCTTTATTACCACAGTTTAGTACTGGGTAAAATATGGGGACTGGGTTGGCAGGAGCCACAGCAGGGACTTGAACTTGTGACCTTCTGCTCATGAACACACTGGCTGTGTGTACTGCACCACACTGTTGCCACAGGGACATTTCATTCCCTGGGGATACCATGACTGTTCATCAGACAGACCCTGTCTGTTGCAGTGCACGGCACCCACCTAAATGGGGCTAGGCCCTGGTCTGCTGTGGGCAGATGCCACTGCCCCCTCCACCACCAGCACCCCTCTGCCACCATGCTGCCATGCCATTATGCCGGTGGTGCGAAGTCCCAGGCCATCCAGTATGCCGGTAGGCAGCTGCCTATGGTGTGGATTCTCGGGTAGGGGTGTTTACATGGACATGCGCGCCCCCCCCCCCCCACACCACCTGCCAATGTTATGTGCCCTTGGGGGTACCTGCTGGATAATCTCCCCTGTGACACTGTGGGACACACA
Source organism: Ichthyophis bannanicus (assembly GCA_033557465.1). NCBI lineage: Eukaryota > Metazoa > Chordata > Amphibia > Gymnophiona > Ichthyophiidae > Ichthyophis > Ichthyophis bannanicus. The sequence continues at coordinate 1,398,534,369 of CM066032.1, read as the reverse complement.
CTCATGCCCATGTTGGACGTTCGTCAGTTGCTGTCTTGCTGCTTTACAGTTTAGCATAGTTATTCACCTGAAACAGGTGATCTCCGGGAACAGCAGGAATTTAGTCCTCACATATGGGTATCGTCGGTACCGACGGAGCCTGCGCAGGAACGCTCCCCAGCGTCCAATTAGAATGCTTTTGGGAGCATCCCTCAGAGCCTGCATGCTGCCTTCCCACCTTTCCCAACTGCCTCTCTCCAGTTGAGTTTTAGAGCTGGGACAAAGAGAGAGAGGGAAAGGAAAAGAGATAGACAGAGAGATACAACTCCTAGGGGAGGTGGGTGGGTTGTGAGGACTAAATTCCTGCTGTTCCCAGAGATCACCTGTTACAGGTGAGTAACTGCTATCTCCAGGAACAAGCAGGAATGTAGTCACCACATATGGGCACTCCCTAACTTTAGATGCCAGGGAGAGACCCCAGAAGTTGTGTGTCCCTGAAAAGGGCTCCACTTCCCCCCATGGATCTCTGGCATCCTACCAGGGATGGTGGGTAGGAGTTGATTAGGTATGGAACAGGTGTTGAAGAACAGCCTGACCAAACAAGGCATCCCGGCGGGAGTCCTTGTCCAAACAGTAATGAGCTGTGAAGGTATGAACCGAGGCCCAGGTGGCTGCTCGACAGATGTCATCGATAGACACAGAGTGCAGATGAGCCATTGAGGCTGCCATGGCTCTCACATTGTAAGCAGTGACATGGCCCTCCAGAGAAAGGTTCTTACTCTGATAGGCAAAGGAAATACACTGAGAAATCCAGTTAGAGTTTTCTTGGAGACTGGAAGTCACAAATGAGAAGGATCAAAAGCAACAAAGAGTTGAGAGGACTTTCTATGTTGCTGTGTTCTTTGTAAGTAAAAGGCCAAAGCTCTTTTACAATCCAAGGTATGAACATTCCTCTCTGCATTTGATGCATGAGGCCTTGGAAAAAACACAGGTAGGTAGACCGCTTGGTTCAGATGAAAAGGCGAGACCACCTTTGGCATAAAGTGTGGATGAGTCCTAAGGACTACCTTATCATGATGGAACCTTGTATAAGGTGGATTAGCTACTAGCACTTGGAACTCACTGATGCGACGTGCTGATGTGATTGCAATAAGAAAGATAACCTTCCAAGAAAGGAATTTTAAGAAAGTGGTAGCTAAAGGTTCGAAGGGTGGTTTCATGAGCTGCCCAAGAACCAGGTTTAAGTCCCATGCCACCGGTGGTGGCCTAATGGGAGGCTTAGTCAGAAGAAGGCCTCTCATAAATCTTGCTATAAGAGGATGAGAGGAAATAGGCTGTCCATTTAGAGGCTTAAAGGAAGCTGTAATAGCACTCAAATGGACTCTTACTGAGTTAGTCTTAAGTCCTGCATTGGATAAATGAAGGAGATATTCCAACAAGGATTCCAGAGGTATCGCAAGGGGGTTAAGACCCTTTTGCGAACACCATATGGTAAACCTTTTCCACTTGAAAGCATAAGAGCGTCTTGTGGAAGGTTTCCTGGAAGCAAAAAGAATATCTTTTATTTGCTGAGGGAGATTGAGATCATGGAGATCTAGGCCTTCAGCAACCAAGCCCTGAGATGCAGAGACTGGGGACTGGGATGCCATAACATTCCGGCCTCCTGAGATAGGAGATCTGGAGCAGACCCTAACTCCAGGGAGGGAGCTTGAGAGAGATGTAGAAGCAGAGGGTACCACACTTGCCGTGGCCAATGTGGAGCTATGAGAATCATATGGCCTCTGTCTCTCTGAAGCTTGAACAGGGTTTTGGGAATTAGGGGAATGGGTGGAAAGGCATACAGGAAGTCTTGACCCCAATAAAGGAGGAAATCACCCGTGGCCTGAGCCCCCTGAGCCGGAATTCTGGAACAGAACCGGGGAAGTTTGGCATTCCACGGACTTGCAAAGAGGTCTATGTCCGGGGTTCCCCAAATTTGAAAAATCTTGGACACCTGGTCTGCGTGCAGAGACCACTCGTGTGGAAGCAGAACTCGACTGAGTCTATCTGCCCAAGAGTTTTGTATGCCTGGAAGATACACTGCCAGGAGATGAATCTAATGCTCTCTAGCGAGGGCCCATAGTCACAAAGCTTCATTGCAAAGCGACAGAGAGCCTGTTCCCCCCTGCTTGTTCACATAGAACATGGCTACTTGATTGTCCATATGGATGAGGACTGTCTTGTAGCTGAGCAGGGAATGGAACACTCAAAGAGCAAGGAAGATTGCTCTGAGCTCCAGAAGATTGATATGTCGATGAGTCTCCTGTGGAGACTAGGTGCCTTGGGTGGAGAGGTCTTGCAGATGAGCTCCCCAACCCATTGGAGAAGTATCTGTTGTGAGAGTTGCTTGGGGTAGAGGTTGTTAGAAAGGGGACCCCAGCACAACAGGTTTTAAGTAGACTTCCACCACTGGAGGAACAAAATAAGGCGACTTGTGTTTGCTATATTGTCTGACAGGCATCCGGATGCCTGGGTCCATTGGGTGGATAAAGTCCACTGAGCTGCCCTCATATGGAGGCGAGCATAGGGAACCACATGCACCGTAGATGCCATGTGGCCTAGTAGTTGTAACATTTCTCGAGCAGTTAGATGAGACTTTAGCACTGCTTGAGAAGCTAACTGCACCATACGAAGGCAACGATCCTGGGGAAGATAGGCCCTTGCCCTTGTGGTATCCACCAAAACTCCAATGAACTCCAGAGACTGAGTAGGAGTTAGACTGAATTTTGGGATGTTTATTACCAGCCCTAAATACTGAATGATATGCATCGTGCAGGATAGAGAAGTCCTGGCCTCTGACTCTGTTGGTGCTCGAATGAGCCAATCGTCTAAGTAAGGGAAGACGAATATTCCTAGAGTGCAGAGAAATGCTGCTACTACAGCCATGCATTTCGTGAACACCCTTGGTGCTGAGGCCAGGCCAAAAGGAAGCACCCTGTATTGGTAGTGCTTTTGCTGAAAAAGGAACCGAAGGAACCTTCTGTGGGTTGGATGGATGAGGACATGAGTGTACGCATCCTTGAGATCTAGAGAACAAAGCCAATCCTGACTCTGAAGGTATGGCAGCAGAGATCCGAGAGAAATCATTTTGAATTTCTCCTTGACAAGGAATTTGTTCAATTCTCTGAGGTCTAGGATAGGCCTGTAACCCCGTTTTCTTTGGGATAAGAAAATAAGGGGAATAGAACCCTGTACCCTGCTGATGAATAGGTACTTCTTCTATTGCCCCTTGGGCAAGAAGGATAGCGACCTCCTGACCTAACAGGGTGATGAGAGAGGTCAGAGAATTGAACTGCTTTACTATTGTGTGAGGGGGCATGCTTGAAAAATGAAGCTTGTACCCCTCCTTTATGATGGAGAGTGTCCAATGCTCTGCTGTTATTTGCCCCCATCTGGGGGCAAAATGACATAACCTTCCTGGAATGGTGGAAGGCTCTGGTCCTTCGAGAGCCAGGAAGGCTAAGTTTTCTAGTTGAGAGTCAAAGGCCCTGTGAAGGCTGAGTCTGCTGGGCCGGCTGAGGCCTAGCAGTCTTTGCTTTCTTCGGTTTGGGTGGTTGCTGACCTTTCTTGGCAAGCTGACCTGCAGAACATCCCTGCTGAACATAAGCAAGATAAAATCTTTTCTTTTTAGAAAAGAATGTTCAAAAAACCAATTTCCTTCTAGCAGGATCAGCAGTGGACTTGGATAATCTATCCAAGGTGGAATTTTCAGCATCAATTTCGTTGGCCTTTTCCTGCCAATCTTTACCAAACAGGTTCTCACCAGTACAAGGGATATTTCCCAATCTGTCTTGTACCCAGAGCTCTAGATCAGATGCCTGGAACCAAGCAATTCTACGTGCACCTATGGCAATAGCCGAGGTTCTGCTTATGCACTCAAAGCAGTCAAAGGCTGCACGGTTGGAAAATTTAGAAACATCTTGGGCATGTTTGACCAAAGTGAGAAAGTCTTGCCTTTTATCCTCAGAAAGAAAAGGACTTAAAGCCTCTAAATCATCTGTGACCTCCTTCAGGAACATTCCCATGTAGAGACTATAGGAACTGATCCTGGCAGAAAGCATGGAAGCTTGGAAGACCCGACGTCCGAAGGCATCCAGGGTTCTGCACTCACGTCCTGGAGGATTAGAGGCATGTCTCTTTGCACTCTTGATCCTTCTCATAGCTGATTCCACTACAATAGAGTGGTGAGGAAGCCGAGTCTTATGAAATCCAGGACAAGGAGGGACTTGATACATAGTATCGCGTCTGCAAGAATGAGGAGAGGTGGTAAAAGGTGTCTCCCACATTCTTAACATGAGATCATATAAAATCTCATGAATGGGTAAGGTAGCTGCTTCCTTAGGAGTTTTGAGATATTGTAGAATTTCCAACTCCTTGGCCCTTGGCTCTGTTTCAGGGGCCACAGTAATGGACAGGCCCCGAGCCACCTCCCTGATAAAATCCTGGAAGGAAATATCCTCTGGAGGAGACATCCTGCGTTTAGGGGAGGAGGGCTCCTCTGGGAGAAGCATCGGTGCATCGACAGAACTGTCAGAATCCTCAGATTGTTCTGAGAACTCGAAGTACCGTCTGTCCGGATGCTCTTGAAGAGCCCGATACCCATACCGACCGAAGTCGGTACCGGGAGTAACCGGTATCGGGGTATCGGTACCGGAGGTCATCAGATGACTGGGTACCGGCAAAGCAGACACCGATGCCGATGTCGATGCTATCAGTACCGGTACCGATGCCGGGACCGGGGCCGGTACCGGTGGAATTCTCTGTCGCGGTTCCGAGGGTGTCGATGCCGCAAGGAAAGCCGCCAGACTGCACTCCATAGCCAGAACTCTCTGGTCTATCGATGTCGCCAATGCCTGGATGTCGGTACCGGAGGAGACCGTCGGTACCCCAGAGCATGGCAACAGTAGTTCTGCTGAGGTCGAGGTCTCGAGAACATCCTGGAACCCCGATAATGCTTTGGAAGCCGAAGCCTCCCACCGGGGTAATTTTGCCGGTGCAGAATCCTCGAGGGCAACGCCAGCGGCATCTCGATGCTTAGAAGGAGATCTACCCTTCGAGGACCAGCTGGACTTATGTTTAGTTACCTGAGATCCACGGGAGGAAGAAGCAGCCCTGGAAGATGTCGATGCCACCGAAGCTGCATCAGAGAGAAACAGGGTACTGAGCTTAGCAGCTCGGTTCTGCCGACCTCTTTTAGACATCATGGCGCAAGACATACAATCCGTGATGGAGTGGTCAGGACCTAAACATTATCTCCAGGAACAAGCAGGAATGAGTCTTCACATATGGGTACGTCGGTACCAACAGAGCCTGCGCGGGAACACTCCCCAGGGTCCAAAAAGAAAGCTTTTGGGAGTATCCCACGCACATGCACGCTGCCTTCCCTCCCATTTACTTCCCTCTCATCAGTTTTCCGTTTTCCGCGGAGCTGGCAGGACATATTCCTGTCACCGCAGAAAATTGTTCTTTTTATTCTTAGTTTTTTGTGGTCACGTCTGCCTTCCCCCGACGCCACCGGTACCGCCGGTGCTTTTCTTTCTTTTTTCTAAAGAATTTCCTCTTTTCTTCAGAAACTTTTCCCGTTTAGTGTCTGACGGTTGCTAGGCCACTGGGCCTCTATTTTTCCGTTATGGAACAGCCAGCCACTATCCTTAAGAAATGCTCCAAGTGTGGCAGTACATATATTTTTTCAGACACCCATACTTGGTGTCTTAAATGTTTGGGTGCTGACCACTGCTCACTGGAGTGTCTTTCCTGCTGGACCTCAAACAGAAGAAATCTTCAAAATCGAGCACAACTCGATACCCGGTTCACATCTCTCTCGATGTCACCAGCTGGAATATCTCCACAGGATCAGGTAGCCAAACAAAAGTCTGTAAAGACTAGCCAGTCCTCGAGTGGTAGATCTCCTTTCCAGCATTGAGATTGCTCCGGCATTGCCCTCGAGGACATCTTGGCAATAAAGCCCCAGCGGGAGTCTTCGGGCTCCAAAGCATTAACGGGGCTTCAGGTTGTTCCCGGGGTTCCTACCTCGGAGAACAAACCTGGGCCATGCTCGGTGGTTGTGGCCGCTTCGAGCGGTACCGACACCCTGGCATCGGCTATGGTGATGGATGAAATATTCCTCACCGATGAACGTAGTCTGGCGCTCTCGGTTACCTCGGTACCGCTGGAGTTGCTGCAGACCATTCCTCCAGTATCGGTATCGGCTTTGGTACCGGTATCGACATCGGTATCGGTGTCAGTACTGTCCATGCTGCCTTCGACAACTCGCTTCCTTCGATGCCGAGCCTGGGATCGATTTCTAGCATGGAGGATTCGGCACTGACTCGTCTCGGTATCGACTTCGGGTATTGAAGACATCTCTTTAAAGAAAATCCGATGCTTCATCCTTTCAAGTCCCCCGATCCCAATGACTGGGATTAATATATCGGTACCAAGGCTGAATTTTCCACAAATCTAGCCTTTACCCCTCATTTTAGAGGGTCCTCCTCAGGGGAGATCTCTTTTCAAGATTTTTTGCTTGATATGGCAAAGCTACTTGCCATTTCTATACCTGGTAAAGAGTCCTTGCCAGGGGATTCAGAGACCCTGCAATCCCCCTGGATTCCAAAGGAGGTCATCATGCTTCCTTTGCATCAGATCTTACAAGATCTCCTTTTAAAAATGTGGGAAACTCTAACGGTATCACCACATTCTAAGACACTTGACTCCATTTACAAGGTGCCACCTTCTCCAGGTTTTCAAAAGACTCAACTTCCTTATCATTCTATTGTAGAATCAGCAATGAGGCGTATTAAGAGTGGAAAAAAGCACTCTTCTTATCCGCCAGGTCGTGAGTCTAGAACTTTAGATGCCTTTGGACGTCGATGCTTCCAGGCATCCATGCTTTCAGCAAGAATTATCTCATATTTTCTATATGGGATTATCTCTTAAAGAGGTCACAAAGAGCTTAAAGCTTTTTAACCCTTCTTTTCAAGAGCATAAAAGAGCTGACTATTTCTTACTAGTCAATCATGCTCAAAATATCTCTAGGCTCCTTAATTGTGCTTCCCTGGACTGTTTTGAGTCTATTAGCAGAACTTCTGCTATAGCCATAGGAGCACTATGCATGGCCTGGCTCCAAGCTTCAGACTTGGACAGATGGGTACAAGAAAGGCTGGGGAATACTCCTTGTACTGGTGAAAATCTCTAACAAGGAGGCTTTATTTCAAGCTAATCAGTTAAACACTGATGATATTACTTTCAGAGGATTGTCAAAACTTTCCTCTGTCCCAGCTAATAAAAGATCTCCTAAAAAGCTTTATCCCCCTAGAGGAAAAAAGTTTTATCCATCTCCTACCCATTCTGCAGATGTTTCCAAAGATGGGCAACATCATACCAGGCTAAGAAAATCAAAACCTCAACAGGCTCAGCAAACCCAGCAGTCACAGGGTTTCTGATGTTTTACTCACTTTTTCTGTGTGAGGTTTAGAACCTTGGAGCCTACTTCTTTTCAACAGAAGCATCTAAAATTTATCTCATCCATGCTGAGATATCAGTCATACATTGACTTAATCCTCGACTCTGGGCGTGAATCTCTTGCTACAAGAGAAATCTATCCTTTTAGTTCCAAGAGCTATTAAGGACTATCATACCCTAGAGCAGGGGTCTCAAACACGCGACCCGCGGGCCGCATGCGGCCCGCGAGAGACCTTTGTGCAGCCCGCGATGCAGAGGCCAAAAAAAAAAACCCCCGGCTTCTGCTGCTGCTGCCGGGATTCCCCCAACTAAAGCTAACGTCCGCTAAACAGCAACATTTCCCCCCCCCCCCCCCGGGGCTTCACCGTTCCAGGTTGATGACAGTGTGTGGATCCTCTCCAGTGCCTGAGAGACCGGTCGGTGGCGATTTACGGGTGCGGGAGGAGGAAGAGCGTGCCCCCGAGGCAGGTGCTGCTTTCTGTCACCTGCTGACTGCAACTGTGAGCGCCAGCGGAAAAGCCGCGGATCCCCGCGGTTGGAGCCGCTTCGCTCCGCCTGCTGCTACTGTAAGCCTGCCTGAGCCGTGCAGCCCCAGCGATCTCAGGTGAGCACGGTCAAGAGCCTGCAGCCTGGCGAGTGAGCAGCGACCTGCACAGAAAGAAGGCCTGCGGGCCGGGTCGTTGGAGAGCGGATCGCAGGGGGTACTCGGGCCCACAGGGACGGCAGCTATATCCTGTTGACTCTCCTGGCTTCCAGCTTGGGAAAAAGCTACAACTAAATTTACTTGGGCTGATGGGGGGGAGGGGGTTAGGACTAGTAATGGGGGGGAGGGGGTTAGGACTAGTAATGGGGGGGGGGTTAGGACTGAAAATGGGGTGATAGGGGATAGTACTGAAAATGGGGTGATGGGGGTTAGGACTGGAGGTGGTCTGATTGGGGGGCTAAGACTGAAAATGGGGTTATGGGGGGGCTAAGAATGAAGATGGGGCGATGGAAGGGATAGGACTGGAAGTGGGCTGTTGGGGGGCTTAGGACTGATAATGGGCTATGGGGGGGGGCTAGAACTGGTAATGGACTGGGGGGGTGCTAGGACTGGAAATGGGCCAAGTAGAAGGGGGAGCTTGAACTGCAAATAGCTGATGGGGACAGGGTCTTGGAATGGAAATGGGCTGAGTGGAAGGGGGCTTGGAATGGAAATGGGCTGATGGGGAGGGGGCTTGGAAAGGAAATGGGCTGTGAGGGGAGGGAGCTAGGACTGGAAATGGGCTGATGATGCGGGGACTAGAAGGGAGCGGATGCTGGGTGGGGCAGGAGCTAGAAGGGAGTTGATGTTGGGGACGATTAGAATGGGATGGGGCTGGGAGAGTGAAATGGAGAGGGGAAATATATTTTGTGTGGGAGGGAAGAAAAATCTACAATTGGCCGGGTATTGGGAGAGTAAGTGGGGATTGAGGATGGAGGGGTAAAATTTGAGTGGATGAAATAGGAATGAGGAAAGAGCAAAAGGAGAATGATTATTATGTTAAAGCAGATGTAGAGAGAATGGAAAAAAACTAGGAAAGAAGAAAGGACAAATGGACAGCAGACAATGGAGCGTTAGCAGAAGACACGAAGAAACCAGAAGAAAGTGGCTGGAACAAAAAATGCACAAAAGGTAGAAAAATATCTCTTTATTTTGAATTTATTAACTGAAATATGTCAGCTCTTGGAAATGTGCATCTTTAACGTCTGCACTTTATTTAATACAAGAGGAAATCAATTTATAGTTTTATTTCTACAGTGTTGTACATTCTAAGTTTGGCTTTTGGGGTTCCCAGTTTAATTGTCTTCCTGTTTCTAAATTGTGATTCCTTGTTTGATGATGGTGTATGTTCTGCATGTTTACTAAAAGTTAGTGTATGGTAACATTATGCAAATATTTATGCAAATGATGCCCTTATGCAAATGATGCCCTTATGCAAATGAGGCCTGCGTCTTGTGCGGCCCCCGGGTTACTCTACAAGTCCTCATTTGGCCCTCAAAGCAATTTGAGTTTGAGACCCCTGCCCTAGAGACAACAGTTTTCTCCTTTTAAAACGAAAGGAGGTCTAACAACTAACAACAAGGTGAGCTATACCCTTCACCTTGACAATTTCCTGTATGAGGATATCTCATACTTTTAACTGCAAGGGAACCCTATCTCTTCAAAGACTTACCAAATTGTAAGTCTTCTCAACTCTGTATTACTTTCTATCCCTCTTAGTCCAGACATTCAGTCTCTAAGAGTACTACTAATCAACTGGAGGGCTTATTTTCTAAGCCACAGGATTTTCTTTTCTCCCCTTTGCGGTTCATCTTCTTCTTCGTGCATCTTTGAGCTAACCTTCTCAGATATTTTTTTAAGGCAGCTTTTCGGACAGAAATTGGGTATCACTACTCCAAATTATGTCTGTCGGTCCTCTCCAATCTATAGGACCAAACTTTTTATGCTGCCTTAATAACAGATAATTCCAAAAGAGGTCTAGAACCCATTTGGACTATTTATTGTTGCAGGCATCAGGCCTGTCTACTATTCTTAGCCATCTTCAATTCTCTTTGGCTCCAACAGAATAGATTAGGTTGCACACTGGCAATTCAACAGCCAGATCTAAGCAACCTACAACATTCTCTCTGCAATTATACAACAAAGCTCTGCAACTGTGGGCCTTTGCCAGAGAGCTTTAGAGCTACTCCTAGTAGGTAGCTTCCAGATGGTTAAGAAGGGCTTCAGCTGGTAGACTCTGCCAGTCATGCTCCTACATGACTGTTTTTCTCCTACTCTTACCATATTCCTTAAAATTTCCTTTTAAGAAAAAGTAACCAGGGTTTAGACCACGTGAAAGTGTAGAAAATTGCACAATTCCCTGGTTTGTTCCACATCTCGCTGGAACTTCCACAACAGGGATGCATTCTTTTCACTGCAGTTGGTCCTTATTCACTACTTTCCTTCTAATTTCCTATACTTCATGGTAGCTTATGATAAACAAGAGAACGCATGATACCCATATTGTCCTCATAGAGAGGCAAACATGGTATATTCCCTTATATTGCGTCTCTTTCTCCAGCTACTATTTGAAATTATAGAAGGATCCAGACTTGCTGTCTTAAGACTAAGGATCTCCTCTGCACTCATTCACGTACATCTCAAGACCTGGGTATTCAGGGGCTAGATCTTTTCAAGAAGTCTAGTCCTATCCCTGTAAGGGAAGAACATAATACCAGTTTCCACGAAACACTCTCTATATAGTTCTTCCATATTTAATCCGACAGAAATTCTCCATCAATATTCTCAAGTAGGTCTTAATCCTTCTTGTTACTAGATCAATCTCTATACAACATCTGACTTTGAAAGATTTGTTTACTATCCATATTAATGCTGCCCCAGCATACCATAAAACTCAATGGACAACCAATTTCTATGGTAAATTAGAAAATACCTTCTTTTTCCGTTGCCTTTTAGGTTACGTCACATCTGAAGCTCTACATGTAAGGTCAACATCATAAGTGACATCACTTACGAAAGACTTTACTGATCTTCAAGAAATTGGAGGCTCAACGCCTAGTACAAATGTCTGTCTTTCATTGGAATAAAGGGGGTCTTAAAGGCCTATCCCCTTTTTTCTGCACAGGGTATTTCTACCTTTTCATCCAAACCAGTCAGATTATCTCCATTCTTTCCTAGGACCTTATTCTGCTCCAAGGACAAGAAGTTCAATTTTTGCACTTTACAGAAGCTTTAGCTATTTCCTCCAAAGTCCAACCTCATTGAACTCCCCCAGTACTTTCTTCTGGGGTTAGTTCTGGCCATTAAGGCTTCTCATTTCCTGTACTGCAAAATTTATTTTTTTTCCTCTACTTCACATTGAGGGAATTTCTTTGCGGATAATGTACGGGCTCTCAAACACAGACCCATATTACCCTCAACAAGTATTTTTGCAATATTTTTGAGTGAAATCCACATTAGGAAATTGGGACTCAATATTTTTCTAATATTTATGATTTACACAAGGACTCCCCTCTGGATACCTTGTTCCACGGCACCTCTTTTCTCTTTTTCAGTTCAACTCCTACCCTCCATCCCTTGGGTGCCTGAAGTTTGAGGGATAAGCATTGCCCATTGTTTGATTTGCAACATGCTGGGGCCTCCTCCAGGCATCTTAGCTTGGGAGTCCCCATATGTGAAGACTCATTCCTGCTCGTTCCTGGAGATAGCACAGTTACTTACCTGTAACAGGTGATCTCTGGGAACAGCAGGAATAAGTCTTCACAACCCACCCACCTCCCCTAGGAGTTGTTCTTTTTCTCTCTCTCTAATTTGTCTACTTCCCTCCTTCGGTCTCAGCTACAAACCCAACTGATGAAAGGGAAGTAAATGGGTGGGAAGGCAGTGCGCATGCGTGTGGGATGCTCCCAAAAGCTTTCTTTTTGGACGCTGGGGAGCGTTCCCGCGCAGGCTCCATCGGTACCGACGTACCCACATGTGAAGACTTATTCCTGCTGTTCCCAGAGATGACCTGTTACAGGTAAGTAACTGTGCTTTAGACACCATTCATGGGTGTCGGTGACGGAAATGGTACCGCCACACTTGGTGCACTTCTTGAAACCTGAGGCAGGTTTCTCCATAATAAGAAAAAGGTTTTGGGCCTAAGGCCCAAAAAAAAAAAGCGTGCACCTGAAGAAAAAGAAAAACGGTTTCTTTTTTTTTTTTTTTTTTTTAAAGGCAGAAATAAGAGAGAATAACCGGCGGTACCGGTAGAGCGTCGAGGAAGGCAGACGCGACCATGAAAAAGAAAGAAATAAAAAAGAAGTCTTCTGCGGTGACAGGAACATGACCTGCTGGCTCCACGGAAAAAGAAGAACTGGAGAGAGGCAGTTGGGAAAGGCGGGAAGGCAGCACGCAGGTGCTGTGGGATGCTCCCAAAAGCATTCTAATTGGACACTGGGGAGCGTCCCGGCGCAGGCTCCGTTGGTACCGACGATACCCATATCTGATGACTACATTCCTGCTTGTTCCTGGAGATCAGCATTCCTATGTGCCACCTAGGCATTTGCCTAACATGCACTGTGCCCCAGCTGGACCACAGCATGTGCCACCTGCAGCTCTCTATATCCCATTTCCAGCATCTGTACAGTTGCCCTTTCCTACATGCCCACCCTGCTGTTACTGCACATGTGCACGCCATAACAAACCTGCCCAATACAGACGTGAATAAACCCTGATCAGCACTATTTCAATGTGGGATCATTCACTTTGTAGGGGGACAGAGAATAGACCCTTCCAAACATGAAACCTTATTTTTTGAGCTTTGTCAGTGGTGTTGCTTTATGTTTATCATTAATATCACTTTTGGCCAGCTTGGTTATTGGGATTTTAAATGTGGTTCAGGTCATTTTCTGTGTTTATTTGCCTTTTTGTTCCGTGCACATGTATCACTACTATCATGTTTTTGGATTTCCCTGGCTTTGCTGTACATTGCTGACTGAAATGGTTTCTCTATCCTGCAAATGTGCTTTAACTTGAGGGTTTTACTGGTGTTAGTGTTCAGACCCAGATTTCACAGCGTTAGTGTGCCTTAACACCGCTGCCACGTTATCGCACGATAACGATACGAGGGGGTGCTTTACATTCTACGATTTGGCTTTCAGTTTGGTTGCCTTCTTTTTTTGGGATAGACTAAGGGGTATGTTTGCTAAAGCGTCTTAACGTCGCAGCGGTGGTGTTATCGCGTGAACGTTATCGCGTGATAATACCACCGCTGCGAAGTTAAGACGCTTTAGTAAACATACCCCTTAGTCTATCCCAAAAAAAGGAGGCAACCAAACTCAAAGCCAGACCGTAGAATGTAAAGCACCCCCTCATATTGAATAGAAATCCAAGACATCCCCTAAAGCAACTGCATCAGGGAATAGCGCCCCCCCCCCCAATGTGATGCTGACCCGAAATCCGAACAGCCCAGGAAGATGTCAAAATCAGCCAGGAAAACCTGGGACTAGGTGAAGGAGCTCTTTACTTTCAGGGAACAAGTCCGATCTCTGGAGGCTAGAGTAGTAGACTTGGAGGACATAAGGAAGACAGATAGGTATATAGACGAAACCTACAGGGATGTAGTACTGAAGTCCCACCTCCAGTCTGGCAACCTTCTTGTTGCCATGGAGGAGAGAGGTCACGTGACAGGAGAGCATCACCCTAGTGTGGCAGGAAGTGATCCTGTAAAGAGGACATGTCCTTCAGGTGATATAAACCCTCTCGCACAGAGAAGGTTTCTCAAGGGCCATATGCCCATGAGGGGAGGGTTAGGATGGTCGTTATAGTTGGTGATGTGATCATTAGGCATATAGATAGCTGGGTGGCTGGTGGACATGAGGATCGCCAGTAACATGCCTGCCTGGAGTGAAGACAGCAGACCTCACGCGCGACCTAGACAAGGTGTTAGATAGCACTGGGGAGGAGTCTGCTGTCTTAGAACATATAAGATATGCCATACTGGGTCAGACCAAGGTCCATCAAGCCCAGTATCCTGTTTCCAACAGTGGCCAATCTAGGTCATACGTACCTAGCAGTTTCCCCAAAAGACACAGGGTTCCGCAATGCTTGTACTGGGTCAAGCACTGATATCCTGGGTCCCTTCTTAATAATGGTTTATGGACCTTTCCTCCAGGAACACTTATTAAAAGAGGACTGCTACACAGTACCCTGTCCTGTGCTGCTGAGGTAAGCTATATTCTTATTTGATTTAAATTATAGCTCTTTGCTGCTGCTAGGCTCTAACGTATTATGAAATTTAAACTACAAGCTCTCTGCTGGGTATGAAATGTAACCAGAAAGTTCTCTTCTGTGTTTTAAATTTAAATTGCTGCTACTAAGCCCTGACTGATTTAACAAAAAATAGTGGGTTCACAGATTAAATAGCTTTAATAGAAAGAATTCCTTTCAGAAAATTCCCAGAAGTATATACTCACAATTGCAGATCTCTCTCCAGAAGTAACAGTCCCCTTTTCTAGTCCTTCAAGACTGAGGATCACAGAGCTTTGGTTGAGCTATTTATGCCTGTGTTTTTCAGGTACATATTGGTACCAATGACATAGGAAAGTGTGGTAGGGAGGTTCTGGAGGCCTAATTTAAGCTTTTAGGTAAGCAATTGAAATCCAGAACTTCCAGGGTAGCATTCTCAGCGATGCTTCCTGTTCCACACACAAGACCTAAAAGAAAAGCAGAGTTCCAAAGTCTCGATGCGTGGATGAGACAATGGTGCAAAGAAGAGAGTTTTGGATTTGTTAGGAACTGGGGAACATTCTGGGGAAAGGAGGTGCTTTTCCGAAGGGATGAGCTCCATCTTAACAGGGATGGAAACAGGCTGCTGGCATTAACCTTTAAAAAGGAGAAAGTGTGGCTTTTAAAAGGGAAAATCGACAGTCGCCCAAGAGCTCATGGTTCAGAATGATGTATCCATGAAGGATACTAGCAAAAGATTGAAGTTAGGGTATATCGACAGAGAGGTTCCAATAAAGACTAAAGTAACCCAAATGCCCTTAAGTATAGAGCAGACAATGCTTAAAGATTCCAAACTATCCCTGCCTACCGATAACCAGATTAATATGAATACAATACAGCCTCTAAAATGCTTTTATGCAAATGCTAGAAGTCTAAAAAATTAGATGGGAGAGTTAGAATATATAGCATTAAATGAGAGGTTAGATATGATGATTGGTATCTCAGAGACCTGGTGGAAGGAGGACAACCAGTAGAACACTGTTATACTTGGGTACAAATTATATCACAATGATAAAGTAGATCAAATTGGTAGAGGGGTTGCGCTCTGTGTTAGAGAGGGCATTGAGTCACATAGGATTAAAGTGTTGTAGGAAACAAACTACATGGTATAATCTCTATGGATTGAAATGCCATGTAAAAAGGAAAAGGCAATGGTAGTGGGGGGGTGTACTACCGGCCACCTGGCCAGAATGAAAAAATGGATGATGAAATGCTCAAAGAATTTAGGGAAGCTAACAAAAGTTACAATATTGTAATCGGTGATTTCAATTACCCCGTATTGATTGTGTCAGTGTCACGGCAGGACATGCTAGGGAGATAAAGTTTCTAGATGAAATAAATGACTGCTTCTTGGAGCAGCTGGTTCATGAACCGAACAGAGGGGAAGACATTTTGGACTTAGTCCTTAGTGGTACACAAGATCTGGTGCAAGAGATAAAGATGTTTGGGCCACTTGGCAAAAGTGATCATAGCATGATCGCATTTGATTTCATAAATGTTGGAAGGACTGCAAGGAAATCCACAGTACTGCCTTTTAACTTTCAAAAGAGAGATTATGATAAAATGTGGAAAACAGTTAAGAAAAAACTAAAAGGAGCAGCTGCAAAGGTTAAAGGTTTACATCAAGTATGGGCATTATTTAATAATACTATCTTGGAAGCCCAAACCAGCTGTATGTCACACTTTAAGAAAGGTGGAAGGAAGCCCAAAAAACTGCCAGCATGGTTTAAAGGTGAGGTCAGAGAGGCTGTTGAAGCCAAAAAAGCATCTTTCAGGAAATGGAAAAAATTGAGCCAAATGATGAAAACTGGAAACAATATAAGTACTGGCAAGTTAAATGCAAGGCATTGATAAGGCAGACAAAGAGAGAATTTGAGAAGAAGCTTGCTGTCGAAGCAAAAATGCATAATAAAAGACTTTTTCAAGTACATCCATAGCAAAAAACCTGTGAGTGTCAGTTGGACTATAGATGACAGAGGGGAAACAGGGGCACTAAGAGAGGACATAGCAGAGAGACTGAATAATTCTTTGTTCGGTTCTTTACTGAAGAATATGTAAGGAAGTTACCCATGACTGAAACGGTATTTAAAGGTGATGCATTACAAGACTTGAAAGAAATATCAATAAATCGGGAAGATATATTACAACTATTTGATAAACAGTAGCAAATCATCTGGACCAGATATATACACCTGTGGATGTTGAAAGAACTGAAATATGAGATTGCAGACCTACTCTTAGTAATATGTGAACTATCATTAAAATCTTCTGTAGCACCTGAAGATTGGCGAATGGCCAATGTAGCACCAATTTTTAAAAAAGGTTCCAGTGGTTATCCAGGAAACTACTGTACAGGCCAGTAAGTCTGACATCAGTACCGGGCAAAATGGTAGAAACCATTATAAAGAACAAAATTTTTATCATGTAGTCATCGTTTAATGGGAGAAAGCCAACATGGCTTTAGCCAAGAAAGGTCTTGTCTTACTAATCGGTTATGTTTTTTTTGAAGGTGTGAATAAACAGGTAGACAAAGGTGAGCTGATCGATATAGTGTAACTAGATTTTCAGAAAGTCTCTGACAAGGTCCCTCATGAGAGATTCTTGGTGAAGTTAAAAAGTCATGGGATAGGAGGCAATGTACTACTGTGGATCAGGAACTGGTTAAAAAGATAGAAAGCAGAGGGTAGGGTTGAATGGCAAATTTTCCCAATGGAAAAGGTGAATAGTAGAATACCCAGAGTTCTGTGCTAGGTTTGGTGCTTAACATATTCGTAAATGACCTGGAAATGGGAATAACAAATGAAGTAGTCAAATTTGCACATGACACAAAATTATTCAAAGTTGTTAAAACCCAAGAGGTTTGTGAAAAATTGCAAGAGGACCTTGATAAATTTGAAGACTGGCCATTCAAATGGCAGATAAAATTTAATGTGGACAAGTGCAAAGTTATGCACCTAGGAAAGAAGAACCTGAACTAAGGTTACATAATGCAAGGTTCCACATTAGGGACCACCACCCAAGAAAAAGATTTAGGTGTCATCGTGTATAACACATTGAAACTCTCTGCCCAGTATGCAGCAGCAGCAGCCAGCAAAGCAAATAAAATGCTAGGAATCATAAGGAAAGGAATGGAGAATAAAACAAAGGATATTACAACGCATCTGTATCATTCCATGGTTTGACCACACCTTGAATACTGTGTGCAATTCTGGTCACTGTAACTTAAAAAGAATATAGTGGAAAAGTACATAGAAGAATCACCAAAATGGTAAAAGATTTGGAAGTATACCCCTATGAAGAGAGGCTTAAAAGGTTAGGGCTTTTCAATCTGGAAAAGAGACAGCTGAGGGGAGACATGATAGAGGTCTATAATTTAATGAATGGAGTGGAATGGGTAACCGTAGATTGATTCTTTACGCATCAAAAAGCAGAAAGACTATGGGACATGCAATGAAGCTATAGTGTAACACATATAAGACTAATAAGAGAAAACATTTTTTCACTCAACACGTAATCAAACTCTAGAATTCATTACCGGAGGATGTAGTAAAAGCTGTTAGTATAGCTGGGTTTAAAAAAAAAAGGCTTGGACAAGTTCCTAGAGGAAATGTCCATAAGCCATTATTAAAGAGAACCCAAGTAATCCAGTGCTTGCCGCAATACAAGCATTGTGGAACCGGTGTGCATTTTTGGGAACCTGCCAGGTACTTGTTACCTGGGATTGGCCACTGTTGGAAACAGAATACTGGGCTTAATGGACCTTGGTCTGACCCAGTATGGCATTTTTTAAGTTCTTAGTCCCGCAGCCCCAAGCCCTTCCAAGGGACTGATTTTTTTTTTTCTCCTTGGACTTAAAACAAACCACTCTGAGTAGCTGAACCAACAGAGCTTAAGCCCTCACAGACTGCTGACAGGGCGCTAGAGAGGGCTGCTCCCCCACAAGCAATCTGACACAGGCCGAATGGGGCCCCAGTTAAGGTTCGTGCTCAAAAAGATATTCTTGCATATTGATCGGCCTGCCTCCACCAGGCTGGGCTGGTCTGCCGCCTTCAGTCATTTAAATATTTAACTATTCAAGTATTTAATCATTTAACTATTGAAGTAATTAAAAAGGATCAAGCAGTGCAAGTACCCAGGAAGACTCGGCTGCGTTCCCGCCGTCAGATGGAGAAAAGGGTGCAAATGCCTTAGTGAACCACCAGAGCTGACGGTATCCCAAAACAGACCAGAAAACAAAACACACAACCAAAAAGGCCGAAGAAATAAAAAAGCAGGAATAAGAACAAAGCAAAGGGAGCAAAGGGTTATCAAGACGGCGGACTTTGTTCACCGCAACTCCGGTGGGAAGAAGCAGTGCCTAACAGCAGCCATATCCCCACTCAAGGGGACATCGGCAGAAATCTCCCATATATGAAATCATTTATTTTAGCATTCTTTTAGAATTTTTTTTCTCTGTTCTGCCTGCCGGCTGCTTTCCGCCTAAGCGGGTATAAGGTATGGAGAGAGCTGTAAGCCACCTTTAGATAAGCCATAATCATACAACTTGCCCCCAAAGTGTAATACTGCGACTCAGGAGGTAAAAAGGGATAGCTGCTGTGCCATTGGAGACTATGCAGTGACCCCGGACATTCAATGCTGGGGCCGGATAGGACCTCGACACTGAATATCCAGGTTTAATGTTCAGTGCTGGCGGCTGGCTGCTGTAATCACACTTGCTGCTGGCGCTGAATATCAAGCCCTATGATTTTATATGTATTTCCTAAAATAGGCAATACACTCAGTTTCAGACCCATGCACACCATGCCTGGAACACATGCAAGCTGCTAGACGCAAACAGGCAAATAGTCCATAGCATTCCTATACTGTGGTGATAAGTACTCACAATTTGTCCCTTTCCTAAAGAGTTTACAGTCTTAGTCAATGGGAGCTTACAGTCTTAGTCAGTCTCCCTGAGTCAATGGGAGATACTCCTTGTGACCTTGGGCAAGACCTATCAGTAGCAGAAGCAGGATATGAACCCTGGCTTTCAATCGATTGCTGTAATAATCACTGGGATGTTTCCTATTTCAGTCATAAATTGCATCCCAGTGATAGTGCAAAGAGGAAAGAGGAAGGTGGGATTGATATGTTCAGAAAATCAGAGTTAAGCCCAAGCCTTTGGACCTGACAAGAAAGAATTGACGAAGGTCATCTTAATGTCAAATGGCTTATCTTCTGGACTTATTTAAGTCCCCTTTTTAATGGGCAAATCATGAGGTCACTGACAGAGTAGTCTTGCCTTGAAAAGTATGTCCTCCCTTCCCATGCATCTGAGCTGAGTGTTGCCTTGGCCTTCTCTATAGTCTTTGATCTTGTATCTCTATAAAATCATTTTTTAAATCCTTGCATAATCTTCATATTTTCTGCAGTGAAAAATATTTACTGTATTAGAAGAGGAACATGATTAGGGTTCCTGTGTGTTAAATGGCTTTGCTATGCTGGTGATTGTGGGGTTCTGTGGAGGAGTAACCTAATAGAGCAGTGGGAAACTAGAGTTCAAATCCCACTGCAGCTCCTTGTGATCTTGGGCAAGTCACTTAACCATCTGTTGCCTCAGGTACAAACTTAGTGGCCCTTTTGCTAAAGTGCGCTAAGCAGTTAAAGTGCGTTTTCATGCATGGTAACTGCCAGCTCGAGCACACGGTAAATTATCACTAGAGTGATCTGCATGCTAACTGCCATTGGTGCTAATGCTGAATGGGTGGGGTAGGGGTGGAGAGGGGGCATGGTGAGCTCATTGCATTTAGAGTGCAGATCATATTGTGTGCTGTCATTGTTGCGATTAGTGCAGTTGCACCGATCATCATCTCAATAGGTAGTTGTAGGTGCCCCCGCGGTAATAGCGCTATGCATTATAATACTCATCCACGCATTAGCTCTTGGGAACATGCTGGTCACATTCCAACAGTTACCACAGAGACTTTGTACTTGACACGTTAGGTTTTGCAAGAAATACGCATTGGATACAAAACCTTATGCACTTTAGTATAAGAGCTCCTTAGACTGTAAGCACTGATGTAACTTGCTTGAGATACTGCAGATACAGGCGCTGGCATGGAATGTAGTGCAGTATATTGCAGGAGTTTGTGCCAGTGTCTTCCTTCTGGGAATCTTCAACCATCCAGAACAAACCTGCTCTTGGCTTATCTCTGAAGCTAAGCAGGGTTGGGCCTGACTGGTACTTGGATGGGTGACCACCCTGGAATACCTGGGGTTGTAATTCACTGTGTGGAAGAAAGGCCTGCCAATCTACTTCCAACTGCACTTTGCCAAGAAAACCCAATGGATGGGCCATCAGGAGTCAGCATTGGTTCGATTACATTGTTTGCAGTTGCATCTACCTTCCAAGCTTTTTACAAACTTCCTTTTTGCTCACTGTTGCTTCAGATCACATGGTATTTGAAATGTTCTCATAATTCTGTGGTGCGTTTGCAAAATATTTTTTTGTTATTTTTAATTTAATTGTAATCATTTATAAGGTGTGGAATATAAGATAGTTTTGTGAATATTTAATAGGATTTGTAATGTGTGAAATAAAAATGTTGCCCTTTGCAAAACCTTAGCTTTGCGGAGTTTTCCATGACTCAGAAATGTCCTAACAGATTTCACTGCTGCTGGCGGGTCTTCCTGCCTGTTCCTTGGAACTGTGATGACCATACACTTTATTAGATTTGCTCAGATGATGAGTAAGAGAAAATAAATCTTGCTTTCCCGCCTTCCCACCGGGACACAAAAAGATTTTAAATGGGCTGGAAAAAGAACAATTCAAGTGAAATGTATGTTTGTGTGTTGTGGAAAGCTTTAATGAATCCCATGTGTTTAGTGCACTAGCCCCGAGTCCTTCTGAAATCCCAGAGAAATGGGAAAAGCAGTAGTTGCTTATCGTCCCTCCAGTCCAGCCCAGTACGTATGGATTATCAGCCTCCACCAGCAGCTGGGAATTGAGCATGTCAGATTTCTGATGTCATAGTTCAAGAGCTCCCTCCATAGGCTCCAGAGATCAGTATCTGTATCTCAGTTAGGGTTGCCAACTTTTTCACCGAGAAAAACCCGACACCTGTGGCTCGCCATGCTCCACCCATTCTCCTCCCCCAGTCCCGCCCCTGCCCCGCCCCCAGCCCCACCCACAAAAATTACCGAGGATTCATTCACACCCCCCCTCAGTGCTGGTTCACTCACCCCCCCTCAGTGCTGGTTCACTCACTCGCCCCCCCCTCCCTGCTGGTTCACTCACTCACCCCCTCTCCTGCTGGTTCACTCACACCACCCCTCCCCTCCCCTCCCTGCTGGTTCACTTACCCACCCCCGTGTCACTCACTCACCCCCCCCCCTTGCTGGTTCACTCACACCATCACCCCCCCTCCCCTGCTGGTTCACTCACACCAACCCCCCTCGCCTGCTGGTTCACACCAACCCCCCTCCCCTGCTGATTCACTCACACCCCCCCCTCCACTGCTGATTCACTCACACCCCCCCCTCCACTGCTGGTTTACTCACACCACCCCCCCTTCCACTGCTGGTTCACTCACCCACCCCCCTGTCACTCACTCACCCCCTCCTGCTGGGTCACTCACACCAAACCCCCCTCCCTCCCTCCCTCTTGCTGGTTTAATCACACCATCACCCCCCACCCCCTTGCTGGTTCACTCACACCCCTGCCCTGCCCTGCCCAAGCCGCTGCTTCTGATTTGTACAGAGCAGCGGCTGCAATACACTTACTTTGAAAAGTAAAGAAACTGTGTGAGCAGCCCTCCGGTCATCGCAGAGCCCGAGGAAGTGATGTCATGGGGCGGGCTCCTCACAGGTTGTCTTTAGCTGCAATAAAGTTCATTTGAAAAGGAAAGACAACCTGTGAGGAACCCGCCCCATGACATCACTTCCTCGGGCTCTGCGATGACCGGAGGGCTTCTCCCACAGTTTCTTTACTTTTCAAAGTAAGTGTAGTGCAGCCGCTGCTCTGTACAAAGCAGAAGCAGCAGCTGCACTATTATGGGGAAACGCGTTCGCGTTCGCGCCACGGACTTCGGGAGGAAAGCCGGTTTTTTGCTCTGGCCGCTCCCGGATCTTGTGGCCAGAGCAAAAAAACCGGCTTTTCAACGGCCGGTTTGACATCTGTGCCGGCAGCCGGCCTGGCCATGGAAAAACCGGCCAGGCCGGCTGAAAACCGGCTGGTTGGCAACCCTAATCTCAGTTCCCAACAGCTAGGGAGAGCTTCCCTGTGGCAGAACTCCACTGGAAGGTTTTTTTTCTAGGGCCTATTTAAAAAATTTAAAAAAAAAAAACAGCAAACACACAAAAGCACAGAGAAAAGTTTTTTAAAGACTGAAGAGAATTCAAGAGCTGGTAAACTAGGTAATAGCCATGGTGGAGCTATTTACTAGTGAGGGCTGGAAACTACAGGGTCTGCCTGTTAAGCACAGGGACCCTTGGGTGGGTCAGATGCAACCCAGATGTTAAATACCTGGTAGTCCAGATCCCTTTCCTCCTCCAGCCGGACTGTCCAGCACTCCTCTGGGGTAGCTCTGCTGGCTTTCCCAATTTCCCACCTTTATTTCACTGGGCTGGTTGTTTTTGGTACTGTGCCTTTAAAAACAAAGTGAAACTAAACTAAAAGCCTGATGTTATCAGCAGTGCTTCAGAGACTGTTTTGCAATTTGTCTTCCATTGCAGAGCTTCAGGGGAGGTGAGTACTGCATTCCCTTCCCCCCCACCCCCACATAAGCTGATCATCATTTCTAAGTTCAAATACAGGACATTAAATCAAGCAAGGGGGGGGGGGAGGTCGGGGGTCAAAGTTAAGGAAAATAAAAAATATATTTATAACTACAATTTTAATTTTAACCCAAAATTTTTATCAGTAGGCTAGGTTTATAATTTTATTTACAAATGTGCCAATCAGGCCTACTTGTACTTCTCTACAAAGTGGATATTCTTCAAAATAGCAACACTTCCACTTCTGGGCAACTCAACTCAAAATTGTACTTTACAGTCATTACACATTTGAGAGTCTCTACATACAATTGGGTTTTTTCTGTAGACCACACTTTGTTCATGACTGAAAAGCACTTGGAGCACTGGAACCTGGCAAACATTAAAAAAGTTTACCAGTTTACATAAATTTTTATATGGTTCTTCATTACTTTTGAGATGTTCAAACAACTCCTTCCATTTTTCGGCAACTGTGGTGTCTGGGTTTTTTTCCATTCTTGAACCTTTTTCTTCAGAAACAAATGACTTATGGCAAAGGAACTCAAACATTTCAGTATCATTTATTACTGACTCTAGGCACAAGGGGCGGCCCAAGGGAAGTGCGGGGCCATGTGCGGAGACTCGGTGCGGAGCCTCATTTGCATAAATATTTGCATAACGTTACCATACACTAACTTTTAGTAAACATGCCACTTAATGAGTGTATGGATAAAGAAAGACTAAAAGATTTCTACATTACTATAATCCAGTGCCAACCGCCAGGCACATTAGGAACTACTACAAACGCTGCCCATTTAGAACCAATGAACTGTGTTGGTCAACTCACAGAGGGTTTTGACTGCACTTATGTTGGGTATATATCCCTCTATATAATATAAATATAAGCTTCGGTCCGATTTATTGTATTACATTGCTATTGTTTGAACATGTTCCAAACAGCCTTTTCTTTTGTTTTGCTTATTTTTCTTTTCTATACTCTTTTGTAATTAGAACCTATAGTCTCAGACTGGAATTAGCACTGCTCCGGGTGGTTCACCCATGAACTTTGTGCTCTTATAGCATCAACGACCATACATGTGGTTCTTAATTTTCAATACCAATTGTTGTAATTTACTTAATAATCAGACTTATCTTAATTTTTTATCCAGTTTCTTAAGTTGTGCTTTATAGAACAGAACTTGCAATGTCCCCAACGCCACCTTCCTAGTACCGTCTCCACGTTTCAGTTCTTCTTCAGGGGGTTTGCAATCTGAGATCAGCACTATCTATAAACGAGTGCAACAATGTTACAATGTGTTAATACTCCATCATGAAGATCACCGTTAAAAACTACTTAATAAACGGTATTCTTACCTTGACTGGACTTAGCAACTTATTATTAAAAGCTCTTGCGACCAGTAGCGTGTTATTAGAAGCTAACCAGCTTTCCCAAAAAACGCCACGCATTAGAGTTTGAATCGTACAGGGAGATTTAAATGGTTCCGTAGTGCTGACGTCAGATTTCCTGACGTCAATAATAGATGGTACTTCAGAGCTTAAGTCAAGAATGAAATCGGAATCACAGTTGGTTCATATACAGGCACCCCACTCGATCATACTATTAAGTCCCCCTGGGATGACTGATTGTAATGTGTATATCCATTTCTGTTCCCGTGTTAATAAGGTCTGTGCTCTGGATCTGCCGAATCTGCCAACCAGTACCCGATCCAATCCAAAACATAGCAGTTCTTCAAACTCATGGTGGTACTGTAGACAATGAGCTACTATTGGGGCTTCTTTGACTTTACATCTGATTCTGCTCCGATGTTCACCCATCCTGACTTTTAGTTGCCGTGTGGTTTGCCCCACATACACCAAACCACACGGACACCTAATGCCATATACTATGTAATCCGAATCACAAGAGGTCAGATGATTCAAAACGTATGTTTTTCCTTGATATACAAAATCATCAATGTCGTCAGTAATGCAGCAAATAGTGCAATGACCGCACTTCCTATGACCCCTAGTTGTTCCATCTTTCGGCTGCTGTACCTCCCTCAATTTCGCAGGACTCAACTTCTCTTTAAGGTTCTCTTGACGTGTCCAAACACAACGTATGTGTTTATTTTGTAAGCCGGGAAGTGTACTCAACACATTTTGATGTTTTTTTATTATATGTTTTATTGATCCACTCAATGGGGAATACCTGGTGATCAAATTAATATTCTCTTCATCAATTAAGGGAATTATGTTACCCCTGCAGGGTTGTAATAAAAGCCCTCTATTATTGTACAATGATCTCTTGTAGGCCGTTTTGACCACTGAAGTCGGATATCCTCTTAATTGAAAATTTTTTGTTACGTTTTTTGCTTGCATTTTGTAGTCTTCTAAACGTGAGCAATTTCTACGATATCTGATAAATTGCGACAAGGGCAGGCTATCTCGTAACTGTTTTGGATGTTTGCTGTTATAGTGAAGAATTGTATTTCTGTCCGTCGGTTTCTTATGGACTCTAGTTATCCAACTTTGTGGACTTTTATGGACCTCCACATCCAAAAAAACCACGCTCTGTTCATGGTAAGTGTGCGTGAATTGTATGTGGGGATCCACTCCATTTAACCATCTTATAAATTCTACCAACTCTGTAGCGGATCCATTTCACAATGCAAACACGTAATCTATAAAGCGTTTCCACAGTATTAGGTGGTGTTTATATGGCGAAGTTGTGAGCCATCGTTGTTCATAATCTTGCGTATATAAATTTGCCAGACAGAGCACATGTGGCCCCCATGGCTACCCCAGATGTTTGCTGATATATTATGCCTTCAAATTCAAGATTGTAAATTCGGCTAAATGGGATATGAATTCTATTTGTTCTAACGATAGATCACCCCGAGCTTGTAAGGAGGAGGTTATAATATCGTGTGCTGCCTGCTGAGGAATATTGGTGTAGAGGGCAGAGACATCTAATGTGACTAGAAGTATGTTTGCCTGGAAGGCCCATTCGGAATATTCCAATAGTATATTCAGAAAATGCGAAGTATCTTTGATGTATGAGGGGATATCTGCCATCAATGGTCTTAGAAAAGAATCTATATATATATTGAGAGTGGTTCCAAAACAGATCCTCTGGTGGAGACTATTAGTCTCCCTGGGGGGTTCTGTATATTCTTATGTATTTTGGGTACGAGGTACAGCCTGGCCATGGTGGGTGAAGATTCATTCAAAAATGTCCACTCTTTCTTCGTGATCAATTTCTTATCGAGTGCCTGAGAGGTGATGTTTTTTATCTGGCTTTGAAGGTCCACCGTGGGGTCCCTCTCTAAGATCTTGTATGTATCCACTTGCGATAGTTGGCGTTCAGCTTCCTCTAAATATTGCACTTTGTTCATCACTACTATAACACCTCCCTTGTCCGCTCGTCTTATTACTATGTTTGTTTGCATCTGTAATACAGACTATACAGACTCTTTAGTTATAAATATATCCACGATGCGTTTAAGTAAAGAGCATGAAAACGTTTTAAACAAAGGTATGTCATTCGTTCCAGAGATTCATCACGATGGTTTCCAGTTTCGAGTAGACATGGAGAGTTTACTGCGAAAGCTTCAATTAAAAATCTTCTTTGCAACTCAGGTTCCAACTGTAGATCGTGAATATACCCAGGTAGGCACCCATAGGACTCCCTTGCCAATTAAGTCTACTTGGACGCCTCCCGGGCCAACACATCCAACTTTAAACTTGTTTAAAGAATTAGTGTTAGTAGATGTGGCAAAATTGGAAAAAGAACGGAAATTAACTCATAAAACCCTCACATTAGCGGAACAAAGAGCCTTGAAAGAATTACAGATGCAAAAACTTTTAAATTAAGAGGATATAAAACGGCCTACAAGAGAGCATTGTACAATAGAGGGCTCTTATTACAATACCGCAGGGGTAACATAATTCCCTTAATTGATGAAGAGAATATTAATTTGATCACCAGGTATTCCCCATTGAGTGGATCAATAAAACATATAATAAAAAAACATAAAAATGTGTTGAGTACACTTCCCGGCTTAAAAAATAAACACATACGTTGTGTTTGGACACGTCAACAGAACCTTAAAGAGAAGTTGAGTCCTGCGAAATTGAGGGAGGTACAGCAGCCGAAAGATGGAACAACTAGAGGTCATAGGAAGTGTGGTCATTGCACTATTTGCTGCATTACTGACGACATTGATGATTTCGTATATCAAGGAAAAACATACGTTTTGAATCATCTGACCTCTTGTGATTTGGATTACATAGTATATGGCATTAGGTGTCCGTGTGGTTTGGTGTATGTGGGGCAAACCACACGGCAACTAAAAGTCAGGATGGGTGAACATCAGAACAGAATCAGATGTAAAGTCAAAGAAGCCCCAATAGTAGCTCATTGTCTACAGTACCACCATGAGTTTGAAGAACTGCGATGTTTTGGATTGGATCGGGTACTGGTTGGCAGATTCGGCAGATCCAGAGCACAGACCTTATTAACACGGGAACAGAAATGGATATACACATTGCAATCAGTCATCCCAGGGGGACTTAATAGTATGATCGAGTGGGGTGCCTGTATATGACCCAACTGTGATTCCGATTTCATTCTTGACGTAAGCTCTGAAGTACCATCTATTATTGATGTCAGGAAATCTGACGTCAGCACTACGGAACCATTTAAATCTCCCTGTACGATTCAAACTCGCATGCGCGGCGTTTTTTGGGAAAGCTGGTTAGCTTCTAATAACACGCTACTGGTCGCAAGAGCTTTTAATAATAAGTTGCTAAGTCCAGTCAAGGTAAGAATACCTTTTATTAAGTAGTTTTTAACGGTGATCTTCATGATGGAGTCTTAACACATTGTAACATTGTTGCACTCGTTTATAGATAGTGCTGATCTCAGATTGCAAACCCCCTGAAGAAGAACTGAAATGTGGAGACGGTACCAGGAAGGTGGCATTGGGGACATTGCAAGTTCTGTTCTATAAAGCACGACTTAAGAAACTGGATAAAAAATTAAGATAAGTCTGATTATTAAGTAAATTACAACAATTGGTATTGAAAAGTAAGAACCACATGTATGGTCGTTGATGCTATAAGAGCACAAAGTTCATGGGTGAACCATCTGGAGCACTGCTAATTCCAGTCTGAGACCATAGGTTCTAATTACAAAAGAGTATAGAACAGAAAAATAAGCAAAACAAAAGAAAAGGCTGTTTGGAACATGTTCAAACAATAGCAATGTAATACAATAAATCGGACCGAAGCTTATATTTATATAGAGGGATATATACCCAACATAAGTGCATTTAGAACCAATAGCAAACCCGCCATATCATAACACTACCAGGACTCACAAAGCACCATACTCTACCTATCAAAAGGCAACACTGCAAATATAAAACTAATACATTTCAGAGAATAAGAATACATGACCTACTGGGGATAGAGAACAAGTGGCAATGTCAAATAGGAATTACATAAACTGGGAACCCCAAAAGCCAAACTTGGAATGTACAACACCACCGTACAAATAAAACTATAAATTAATTTCCTCTTGTACTAAACAAAGCACAGACGTTAATGATAGATTTCCCAGAGCTGACATACTCCAGTTAATAAATTCAAAATAAAGAGATATTTTTCTACTTTTTGTGCATTTTTTTTCAGTTGCAATTGCTCCAGCCACTTTCTTCTGGTTTCTTCGTGTCTTCTGCTAACTCTCCATCGTCTGCTGTCCATTTGTCCTTTCTTCTCTCTTCTAGGTTCTTTTTTCCATTCTCTCTCTACTTCTGCTTTAATATACTAATCTTTCTCCTTTTGCTCTTTCCTCATTCCTATTTCATCCACTCAAATTTTACCCCTCCATCCTCATTCCCCACTTACTCTCCCAATACCCAGCCAATTGTAGATTTGTCTTCCCTCCCACATAAAATATTTGCCCCTCTCCATTTCACTCTCCCAGCTCCATCCCATTCTAATCCTCCCCCAACATCAGCTCCCTTCTAGTTCCAGGCCCACCCAGCATCCGCTCCCTTCTAGCCTCCCATCAGCCCATTTCCAATCCTATCCTAGCCACACCATCAACTATTTCCAGTCCTAGCTCCCCCATCCATTTCCAGTCCTATCCGAGTCCCTCCATCAGCTCATTTCGAATCCCAGCCCCCCTATCAGCCCATTTCTAGTCCCTACCATCAGCCCATGTCAAATCCTAGCTCCCCTCCACTCAGCCCATTTCCAATCCAAGACCCCCATGAGCCTTCTTCCAGTTCTAGCCCCTCCATGAATCCATTTCATTCCAAGCCCCACCACAGCCCATTTCCAATCTTAGCATCCAACAGCCCATTTCCAGTCCTATCCTAACCACTCCATCAGCCCATTTCCTGTCCTAGCTCCCCCCCCCCCACTCAGCCCATTTCTAGTCCTAGCTCCCTCCCCTCACAGCCCATTTACATTCCAGGCCCCCCTCCCCATCAGCTATTTGCAATTCAAGCCCCCTTCCACGCATCACATTTCCATTCCAAGCCCCCCCTTCCACTCAGCCCATTTCCATTCCAAGCCCCCCCTTTCCACTCAGCCCATTTCCATTCCAAGCCCCCTCCCCATCAGCTATTTGCAGTTCAAGCCCCCCTTCCACTCAGCCCATTTCCATTCCAAGCCCCCCCCTCCCCATCAGCTATTTGCAGTTCAAGCCCCCCCTTCCACTCAGCCCATTTCCAGTCCTAGCAATCCCCCAGCCCATTACCAGTCCTAGCCCCATAGCCCATTACCAGCCCTAAGCCCCCCATAGCCCATTACCAATCCTAAGCCCCCATCAGCCCACTTCCAGTCCTAACCCCCCATCACCTCATTTTCAGTCTTAGCCCCATCAGCCCACCTCCAGCCCTAACCCTCCCATAGCCCATTACTAGTCCTAACTCCGCCATCAGCCCACTTCCAGTTCTAGCCCCCCCATAGCCCATTACCAGTCCTAACCCCCCCATAGCCCATTACCAGTCCTAACCCCCCTCCCCATCAGCCCATATATTTTAAAAAAAAACTGGCTGCTGCTGCTGCCACCTTGGCAGCAGCAGAATCAAGCATCCCGCGGGGGCCCCCCTGCCCGACAGAGCCCTCCCGGCATCAGCTCTCAAAGTGCGGGCTTTTCAGAGCCGCGAAGGGAGAGTTTCCCTTTCTCGCGGCTCTCTTAAGCCCGCTGGGGCTGATGGGAAACAGGAAGTGAAACGCGGGGCCCTGTGCAAACAACATTCTTGCTCAATGGATGGGCTGGCCCTGCTAGGCCGGGTCTTGTAGACAAAACATATTCTAAAGACGACTCTAGCTCACAACACTCCAGTTGTTTTTGAAGAAGAGTCCACGGTTGTTTCTCAATTTCCTGGAAGTGTGTGGTTCACTGATTCAAGTAATCAATGTAAGTGGTGTAGAAAGATGACACAGATTGCTTGAAATCTGTTTCATCAATGCTGTCCTCTTCTTCAAGGTCTTTTATCTTCTTTCTGATTGTCAGAGGCAAAAAATACTTCATTATTCTTAGTTACTAACTTGTTTCTAAGATCAATGATTACTCCAGCCACCTCTATCATTGAGAGTTTTTGAGACTCAACTTTCAAGTCGCTTTTTGGAAAATCACTGCCTGACTGTGCAGAAAGTACAGCCAAAACCTCTGCTGATTCATTCTCAAAAACATTTTTGATGATAATTGGGTATTTTTCCTGGCCGAGAAAATATGATTTCACTGTATGTTACTGTATCCAAGGAGCTTTTGATACTCACTCGCAAAGTCACATATCTACTTAAGTTCTTCAAGTCCCACTGTATAAATGTGAAAATGTCTGAATATCTTGTCAACAATAACTTCAAAGTCAAATAGCAGGCATTTGGCAGCAGATACAATTGTAAGCAATGTGGGCAAAATCTTTTTGCAGCTTGTAAAAAATACTGTTACTACTCCTCCTAGCAGCCCCACCAAAATTGCAATTAGTATTGTCAGCACACAGTGCCAAAACTTTGGATCTTAGCCTATTGGACGCAACTGTATCAAGATTGCACTGAGGTTTCGCCTTTAACTTCATGGACATCAAGAACTTTTACCTGAATCCCTCTCTGAGGAAGAAAGTACCTTATTAAAACAACAGGGCACACTTTAATGCTTCCATGGTTTGAGCAATCACAAAAAAAACTGTTTAAAAAAACTTGTCACAGAAAGGTCTCTCTTGAGGGAATCAATAGAGTCAGGTTTGAAAACATTACAAATGATTGCTTCTGTTTTGGTTCATGCACAAGAGTACTATTCATCAAAACACTTTTGCAACAACTATGAAGTACAGTCTGATGACTGAAAAGAATGGTTGAGGACAACACAGTGATAAGCCCATGTATCCTCAGCTGTGGCCAGTGACTGAGTTTTCTCATCAAAAGTTTTACTTTTAAAAAAAGAAGTCACAGTTCTACTTGAAGCAGCACTTACTCTGCGCTCTCTTGTGTTTGTCCTTAGGTAATGAACAACGTCACACTTTCCTGTATGTGCGATTGAAAGGGAAGACCGGCATTTGTTACAAAACACTTTGCTATCATCAGAATGTTTCTTAATGAATGGGTATTCATTTTGTAGTTGGTCATTAAAACCACACTTTCTTTTTGGCATTTTAAAATGAAAATGAAGTCTAAAGATGAAATAGAAATGTACACCCCAGGATAAGAGCCTACACAGATGACAGAACCAATGAAATCAGCTGACCACTGACCATGATACTGATGTTAGCCCCAGGATCATAGTCACCAGTTCTGTGGGTGCTTGAGCACCCCAATATTTTCTCCTGTAGGCCTGTATATCTGTAGCAAAAAATACACCATACATCAGAGCTGCAGGACAAAGGAGAAAGGAAGGTTTCTGTATCCTAGCTACTGCTCCCACCTCCCCCTGCTCCCTATTGGCTGGCTTTGTCTGCTGCAGCCTATTGGCTGGCTTTGTCTGACTGATGGTTGCCTGGGCCTTGGGGACGAAGCAGAGCCAGATTTGTCAGATGTGCTGAGGACTCAGGAGTTTAGAATTGCCAATAATCTAAATTATTTTAGGATTCTACAACTCTGTACAAAGTAGCAGTCAGAATGATGTCTAAATTGTCTTTTAAAAAAAAAAAAAAAAAAAGGAGTTCAGCTCTACAGCTCGCCAGTGCTCCCCTCTCACTGTGCAGAGTAAGTGGTAGGTTCCAGCCAATGGAAAGGCTGCACTAGTTGCAGCAAGGGTGGGCTGATTTTTTACACAGGGTCTGGGAGAAAGTCAGTGGAATAGTGGGTTCTTTGGTAGGGGCAAGTGGGGTTGCTGAGAAAGGGCAGAAATGTAAGATGAATTGGGTAGAGTGTGAGAAGGCTATTGCAGGCTGAGGAAGAAAACTGGTAGCAAAAGCAAAAACTGGGGGCACTGAAATAGAGGAGTGCAGAAGCACCACAGCACCAGTATACAGTCAGAAACAGAATCTTATCCGAAATGTGCATGTGTGTACCTGATTTGGGGGGTGGGGCATGGATAAATGCATGTGCATGTATATGTGACTGACGTACAACAGAACACATGCATGTGTATATGTTTCTGTGTCTCTGATGGAAATAGTCTCATATAAATAGTGTTTCCCTTTGAAAATTTCAGCTGGAGTGGAGAGGTCCGCTGGTACAAATGTGGAGGAGTATAGGAGTGGGACACGTATTCGAAAATAGGGGATCCTGACTGAAGTATACGATTCCAGGGACAAATCCTTAAAATACGGGACTATTGGTCACTTTACCCCCAAATGTTACAGGTTCCCTCCTGCTGTGCTGCATGTGTGGGGAGCTGCAGTTTGATCTTGGAAGGATTTTTGCAGGCATTGTGTTAGGCAGGAAAAGTCTGCAGCACTAGCTTTAAAAATCAGGGACATGGATTCTGCATCAGAAGTTTCCGGACAGGGCTCCTCTCTGAGGCTCCAGCGGTTTTAGCGGGAACAGCAGCCGTTTCCCCTCCAGGGCAATTGTACCTCAGGAAACAAAGAGTTCAACAAACTCAACGAAGAACACCTCATAAACACCATCTCATCACACATAGACCTTGATAACACTGACCTCGTTGAGCTAACAAAAAAGTGGAATGCAAGCATTCAAAATGCATCTAACCCAACATCAAAACACTCAGCTACTTCACGTAAGCACAACTCGAAACCCTGGTACACAGAAACTCTAATAAAATCAAAGAGGGAACTCCGTAAAACAGAGAGAAAGTGGAGACAAATTAAATCCACCGAGCTCAAAGCCAAATACATGACCCTTCTTGCAAAATACAAAAATGACGTAAACAACGCCAAGAAGGTGCACCACACCAACCTCCTAAACAAGGCGATAAACCGTCCACGAGAACTTTTTGAATTAATCAAATCATTAACCAAAACAGACCAGAACGACAGCCCCAACAACTCCATCAACGCCCACGCATTGGCATCCCATTACGCAACCAAACTGACGGCCCCTAGTCCCTCACCCCCCATAGGCCCAACCTCACAAACTCCTCTAAACAACTGTGAAACCATCATAACACAAAAACAGCTATGGAATCACTTCCATAAAATCGGTACCCAACAAATTGCAACCATTATCACAAGCATAAACAGCACCACCTTCCCACTATATCCCTGCCCTGCAACCTGGATCAAGGCGGTTAAACACATAACATCATACATCTCACACATAGTCAACCAATCTCTACAAGGAATCATGCCCTCAGAACTAAAAAAAATCAGTTATAAGACCTATTCTAAAAAACAATACACTCAACAGGGAAGACCCAGCCTCCTACCGCCCCATATCAAGTATTTCATTTCTAGCGAAGATCATTGAAAAGGCGGTCCTTCTACAACTCCAAGACCACCTGATCGACAATGCTCCTCTAGATGACCAGCAATATGGCTTCAGACAACATCATGGAGTAGAAACACTTTTACTAGTTCTACTTAACAACCTCCTTAAAGGCCTTGAAAACAAAAAGAAAATGTATATACTTGTATTCATTGACATCTCAGCTGCCTTTGATACAGTTAACCATGGAACCCTCATAGACAGGATAAAATCAATAGGAATATCAGGTTCTCCACTAAAATGGTTCTCATCATACATCTCAAACCGAACGCAACAGGTTCAATTCAACGGCGAAATAGCGGAATCATTCTCCCAAACACAAGGTATCCCCCAAGGCTCCGCACTCTCAGCACTCCTATTCAACATATACATGCAACCACTTTGCAAAATTTTTACACGGCACAAAATCAAATACCACATCTATGCCGATGACATTATGCTATACTCACAACTCGACTCTCAAAACCCAGACTACAACCCACTTGAGACTTGCATAGGGGAGATGCAAGACTGGTTAAAACAAAGCAGCATGTCAATTAACCACAAGAAAACCGAGGTGATGTATATCTCCAAAGCACCGAATTTTGTCCCACCCTCTTCAATAACACTATGCAACAACACATACCAAACAAAAAATGAAATAAAGTATCTGGGAGTCACATTCGACTGCGACCTAAAAATGGAGACACACCTCCGAAAGACCAATAGAGCAGTTTTCCACAAACTGTGAGTTCTTCATCCCATTCGAAACATCATTGACCCCCAGGACTTCAGAACCGTGGCTCAAGCACTCATCATGCCACACTTTGACTACTGCAACGTCATCCTTCAAGGTCTACCTAAGAAATCTCTGAACATACTGCAAATGGCACAAAATGTAACTGCCAGGGTCATTATGAAGAAAAACATAAGTGACCACATCACACCAGTACTAATTCAATTACACTGGCTACCCACAGCAGCTCGTACAAAATACAAAATTTTGACAACTACTTTCAAACTCATCCACAACTTAGCACCATCCTTCCTCACCACCCTAGTCGGTTTACAACCTTCTACCAGAAACAGACGAACCAACTACGCTAACATCCTCCACACACCACCTGACTTTAGATCTACCAAAGCCAGCACCAGCAACAGGGCTTTTTCATATGTAGCACCAACACTATGGAACCAACTCCCACCAGAGCTACGAGCTAGCAGTGATCTGACAGACTTTAGAAAAAAGCTCGGACTTCCGGTGGCATGGTGAGCTGAGTAGACGTGTTCGTCTCGGCTCTGGAGCCCGCACCCTCCCCCCTGCCGAAAATTTGAGTTAATCTACTTATCTTTGTGATATTGTGGGGGCATCGCTTTACGGAGCCTTGGAGGATCTCTCAGCTTCCCTCTTTGCCTGACCTCTGGTGCATGGCCACGAAAATCCCCCGCAGAACTCGGGCACGAGGTGGGGAAGACAAGATGGCCGAAGGTGGACAGGAGCCCCTGAGACAGCTTGAAGCCCCAGCGCTGGTAGCAGAAGTGTCGCGGGCGGTGGTGGGCGCCCTGGAGGAAAGATTGGGGGGCCTGTCCACACAGATGCAGGAGGTAGTACAAGCTGTAGCTGAATTCAACAAACGGGTTGAGCATGCTGAAACTCGCATCAGCTCCCTGGAGGATCGGCATGTGCAAGACCTTGCCAGGATCTGCAACTTGGAGGCGACGTTGACACAATGCCAGGAAAAATTGGAGGATCTCGAAAACCGAAGTCGCCGCAATAACCTGCGGTTTATTGGAGTGGAGGAATCCATAGCGGACCGGGACCTGCGACACCACCTGGAACATTGGATTACAACTACCCTATCTCTGCCGGAGGATATCGGACCGATAACACTGGAGCGCACCCACAGGCTGGGGCCCCCACGGGCGGGTGATCGTCGGCCTCGGGCAGTGATAGCCCGGTTCCTAAACTCCACACAAAAGGATGAGGTGTTGAGGGCCTCCAGACAGCTGCAGCGAACGGGCACCTCCTCGGACCCGATACTGCTTTTCCAGAAAAAAGCTCAAAACACACATATTCCAAAACCATTTCAATCTGATCTAATCCCACGTATGCAACACAGGAAGCCTATCTTGTATGAATGTAATATGTAAAGGCTTATATGTACATATGTAAATGACTTCCCCTATAACTAAGAAACGTTAATTCTGTGTGATCTGTAAATGATGTACATATGTAAATGACTTCCCCTATAACTAAGAAACGTTTATTCTGTGTGATCTGTAAATGACTTCCCCATAACTAAGAATTGTTAACTCTGTGTGATCTGCTTCTATAACCAATCTGTATGCATACAAAATTGTACCTGCCTTGATTCGGCAGTTTCTCAATATAATCCTACCCGCTTCTGATCGCTGGAAGGAGCGGGATACAAATACTTGCTAAATAAATAAATAAAATAAACGGCACAAAAAGAAAAACATCAGATGGTGGTTACTTACCTGTAACAGGTGATCTCTGGGAACAGCAGGAATTAGTCCTCACATATGGGTACGTCGGTACCGACGGAGCCTGCGCGGGAACGCTCCCCAGCTTCCCAAAAAGGAAAGCTTTTGGGAGCATCCCACATGCGCGCTGCCTTCCCGCCTTTCCTAACCAACTCTCCTCAGTTCGAGTTTAAAGCTGAGACAATAGAGAGAGAGAGGAAAGGAAAGAGAGAGAGAGATAAAACTTCTAGGGGAGGTGGGAGGGTTGTGAGGACTAATTCCTGCTGTTCCCAGAGATCACCTGTTACAGGTAAGTAACTGTGCTATCTCCAGGAACAAGCAGAAATGAGTCCTCACATATGGGGACTCCCTAGCTAAGATGCCTGGGAGATCCCCAAGGGAAATGAGACCCTGAAGGGTTCCTAGTCTTCCTATGGATCTCAGGCATCCATTCAGGGAAGGAGGGCAGGAGTTGTTCAAGAATGGAACAGGTGTCTGAGGACAGCCTGACCAAACAAGGCATCCCGACGGGAGTCCTTGTCCAAACAGTAATGGGCTGTGAAGGTATGAACAGAGGCCCAGGTGGCTGCTCGACAGATCTGATCGATGGACACAGAATGAAGATGAGCCATAGAGGTGGCCATGGCCCTCACACTGTGAGCTGTGACATGGCCTTCCAGAGAAAGGTTCTTACTCTGGTAAGCAAAAGAAATACACTAAGCAATCCAATTGGACAGTGTTCTTTTGGAGACTGGAAGTCCTAAATGTGAAGGATCAAAAGCAACAAAAAGCTGGGAAGACTTTCTATGTTGCTGTGTCCTGTGCAAGTAAAAAGCAAGGGCTCTTTTACAATCTAGAGTATGAAGGTTCCTCTCTGCACTGGATGCATGAGGAGCTGGAAAAAAGACAGGTAAATATACCCCTTGATTAAGATGAAAAGGTGAGACCACTTTAGGCATAAAGTGAGGATTTGTCCTAAGGACTACCTTATCATGATGGAACCTTGTATAAGGTGGGTTAGCCACTAAGGCCTGCAGTTCACTGATGCGGCGAGCAGAAGTGATTGCAATAAGGAAAATAACCTTCCAGGAAAGAAATTTCAAGGAGGTAGTGGCTAAGGGTTCAAAGGGTGGCTTCATAAGCTGACCAAGAACCAAGTTTAAGTCCCATGCCACCGGGGGAGGTCGAATGGGAGGTTTTGTTAAAGTTAGGCCTCTCATGAATCTTGCAATAAGAGAATGAGAGGAAATAGGTTGTCCATTGAGAGGTTTAAGTGATGCTGCAATAGCACTCAAATGGACCCTTACTGAATTCGTTTTAAGGCCTGCATTGGAGAGATGCAGGAGATATTCTAATAGAGAAGTCAGGGGAAGTGCCAGAGGGTCAAGACCCTTTTGAGCACACCAAATGGAAAATCTTTTCCACTTAAAAGCATAGGAACGCCTAGTGGAAGGTTTTCTGGAAGTATGGAGGATATCCTTCACTTGCTGAGAAAGATTGAAGTCTTGAAGGTCTAGGCCTTCAGTAACCAAGCTCTGAGGTGAAGGGACTTGGGGTTTGGGTGCCACAAAATCCCCTCCTCCTGAGACAGAAGGTCTGGAGCAGCTCCCAAGTCCAGGGAGGGGGCTTGGGAGAGATGCAGAAGTAGAGGGTACCACACTTGGCGTGGCCAGCGTGGAGCTATGAGGATCATGGATCCTTGATCCCTCTGAAGTTTGTACAGAGTCTTGGGAATCAAAGGAATGGGTGGAAAGGCGTACAGGAAGTCCTGACCCCAATGAAGGAGGAAGGCATCCTTGGCCAGAGCGCCCCTGACACGCAATTCTGGAACAGAACCGGGGAAGTTTGGCATTCCACAGACTTGCAAAGAGGTCTATGTCCGGGGTTCCCCATTCCTGGAAGATTCTGAGTACCTGATCCATGTACAGGGACCATTCATGTGGAAACAGAACTCGACTGCGTCTGTCAGCCCAAGAGTTTTGGATTCCTGGGAGGTATACTGCCAGGAGATGGATTTGATGCTCTCTGGCGAAGGCCCATAATCTTAGAGCTTCGTTGCAAAGCGACAGAGAGCCAGTTCCTCCTTGCTTGTTTATGTAAAACATGGCTACTTGATTGTCCGTATGAATGAGGACTGTCTTGTAGCTGAGGCGGGTATGAAAGACCTTGAGAGCTAGGAACACTGCTCGAAGTTCCAAGTGGTTGATATGAAGAGAGGTCTCCTGTGGGGACCAAGTGCCTTGGGTGGAGAGGTCTTGTAGATGAGCTCCCCAACCTGTTTGGGAGGCATCTGTTGTGAGGGTTGCTTGGGATAGTACATGTTGGAAGGGGGACCCCAGCAACAGATTTTGAGTGGACATCCACCATTGGAAAGACCAAAAGAGACGTTTGGAGGTTGCTATTTGGTCTGAGAGAGCTCCTGATGCTTGAGTCCACTGTGTGGACAAAGTCCATTGAGATGCTCTCATGTGTAGGCGAGCATAGGGCACCACATGCACTGTGGAAGCCATGTGGCCTAGTAGTTGTAGCATCTCCCGGGCAGTTAAGTAGCTCTTTGACTGAATCTGGGAGGCTAACGGCACTAGACGTTGGCAACGAGCCTGAGGAAGGTAGGCTCTTGCAGTAGTGGTGTCCAACCAGGCCCCTATGAATTCTAGGGACTGAGTAGGGGTGAGCTGAGACTTTGGGAGGTTTACCACAAGTCCCAGATACTGCAG
This sequence comes from Ichthyophis bannanicus, assembly GCA_033557465.1. Classification (NCBI taxonomy): domain Eukaryota; kingdom Metazoa; phylum Chordata; class Amphibia; order Gymnophiona; family Ichthyophiidae; genus Ichthyophis; species Ichthyophis bannanicus. The sequence continues at coordinate 1,398,495,288 of CM066032.1, read as the reverse complement.
AATGCGCCTGGTGCGGTCCAGGGAAATTTGGGCTTCTGACTGAGATGGAGCTCGGATGAGCCAGTCGTCCAGGTATGGGAAGACAAATATTCCCAGAGTGCGTAGAAATGCAGCCACTATTGCCATGCATTTGGTGAACACTCTTGGAGCAGAGGCTAGACCGAAAGGAAGCACTCTGTATTGGTAATGTTTTCCCTGGAACAGAAAACGTAGGAATTTTCTGTGGGATGGATGGATGAGTATATGAGTGTACGCATCCTTGAGATCTAGAGAACAAAGCCAATCCTGACTCTGCAGGTATGGAAGGAGAGTGCCTAAAGAAAGCATCTTGAACTTCTCTTTGCATAGGAATTTGTTCAATTCTCTGAGATCTAGAATGGGTCTGTATCCGCCTGTTTTCTTTGGAATGAGAAAATAGGGGGAGTAAAACCCTGACCCCCTGTTGAAGAAGCGGAACTGCTTCTATGGCCCTCTGGACCAGAAGGGTAGTCACCTCCTGATCCAGAAGGTCGAGGGATGTGGGAGAATTGAAGTGTCTCACCATGGTGTAGGGAGGAAGGTCTGAGAAATGAAGTTTGTAGCCCTCTCTTATGATGGAGAGGGTCCACTGCTCTGATGTGATTTGCTCCCATCTGGGAGCAAAATGAGCTAACCTTCCTGGAATGGTGAGAGGCTCTGGTTGTTGTAGAGCCAGAAAGGTTAAGTTCTCTAGTATCAAGTCAAAAACCCTGAGGGGGTAGGGACTGCTGGGTTGTAGCAGCCCCTGCAGGTTTAGGCCTGGCCTGTTTAGGTTGCTGACGCTTAGTAGCAAAGCGACCTGTAGAAGACTGTTGACCAGAAGTGGAAGGAAATCTGCCCTTTTTGTAAAAAGACTTCTTGAAAGATTTTTTCTTGGCCGGAGTGGAGGTAGACTTAGAAAGTCTATCCAGAGCAGCATTTTCTGCATCCATTTGAGTGGCTTTAATTTGCCACTCTTTGCCAAATAGATTTTCACCTGTACAGGGCAGATTTCCTAAACCATCTTGAACCCAGGGTTCTAGATCAGAAGCCTGGAGCCAAGCAATTCTACGAGCAGCTATAGCAATGCCTGAGGCTCTGCTGGCACCTTCAAAAGAATCAAAGGCTGCCCTGTTGGAAAACTTTGAAATGTCTTGAGTATGCTTAAGCAAAAGAAGGAACTCATCCCTTTTATCCTCTGGAAGAAAAGGGAGAAAGTTGTGCAGCTTTTGTGCAACTTCCTTCAGAAACATACCCATATAAAGGCTATATGAATTGATTCTGGCAATAAGCGTGCTGGCTTGGAAGATTTTCCTACCAAAAGCATCCAAGGTCCTGCATTCTCTTACTGGAGGAGTAGAAGAGTGTCTTTTGGTACTCTTTATCCTTTTCATAGCTGACTGCACCACAATGGAGTGGTGAGGAAGCTGAGTTTTTTGAAATCCAGGAGGAGGGGTGACACGGTACATAGTGTCCAATCTACGAGAATGTGGAGAAAGGGTGAGAGGAGTCTCCCATAAGTCAATCATATGTTCTTGAAGAATTTCATGAATTGGCAAGGTGACTGCCTCTCTGGGAACCTTAGAGTATCCCAAAATATCTAATTTTTTTGCTCTAGGTTCTTTTTCAGAGGTTACTGAAATAGAGAGTCCTTTAGCCACTTCTATTATGAAGTCTTGAAAGGACAAATCCTCTGGAGGAGACAGACATTCTCCTTTTTGGAGAAGAGGGCTCCTCAGGAAGGGTGATGGATACTTCATGAGACTCATCCGATGAATCAGAATCATCAGAGGAATCGAAGTATCATCTGTTCGATTCCAAAGATCAATAGGCGTATCGATCGGTACCGACATCGGGCGTCCCCGGTACCAGATCGGTACCGAGAAAGAGCCCAGGACAGGGAGCCGGAATCAGTATCCTGGCCGATGTCGATGCAGTCAGTACCGGTATCGATGTTGGCGCCGGTACCGACAACGGAGCTTGTTGCGGTACCGTCAGCGTCGCAGCCTTAATGAAAGCCATTATAGCTTGCTGCATGGATTGAACAGTGTGATCCATGGACGCCACGACTGCCTGGATGTCGGTACCGGGAGATTGTGCCGGTACCCCAGAGCAGTCTAACAGGTGATCGGTCGAGGCCGTGCCATCGATGTCAACCTGTAACCCCATAGGAGGAGCTTTGGAAGCCGGAGCTTCCCGCCGGGGTTGTTTGGCTGGGGCAGGATCCTCAAGGGCAAGCCCGGAGGTATCTCGATGCTTAGAGGGAGATTTGCCCTTCGAGGACCTGCTAAAAGTATGTTTGGTTACCTGAGACCCATCAGGAGAGGAAGACCTGGAAGATGTCGATGCCACCACCGGTGCATCCGTGGGAAACAGCACATGGAGCTTGGCTGCCCGGTTCTGTAACCCTCGTTTAGACATTAGAGAACAGGACTGGCAATCCGGGATGGAGTGTTCAGGCCCCAAACATTTCAGACACCATTCATGGGTATCTGTGACAGAAATTGTACCGCTACACTTTTTGAACCCAGAGGCTGGTTTTTCCATGAGGGAAAAATTTCTTGTGGGCCTGGAGGCCTAAGAAGAAAAATACACCAAGTGAGGAAAATATATATATATATATTTTTTTTTTTTTAGAAAGAAAAGAAAAGACCGGCGTCACCGGTCCGGCGTCGGGGAAGGCAGACACGCGACCAAAGCAATAAATTAAAATAAAGAACTTCTTCAGCAGTGACAGGAACACGACCTGCTGGCTCCGCGGAAAAGAAGAACTGAGGAGAGTTGGTTAGGAAAGGCGGGAAGGCAGCGCGCATGCGCTGTGGGATGCTCCCAAAAGCTTTCCTTCCTGGGAAGCTGGGGAGCGTTCCCGCGCAGGCTCCGTCGGTACCGACGTATCCATATGTTAGGACTCATTCCTGCTTGTTCCTGGATCTTTGTGGTATATACCTGTGTAGCAGCATTGGATTGGAAGGCTAATAAGGAAGGTGTGTTTTTTGTTGGCTATGGCCGATAGCAAGCCCCTGCGTAGGGTAAAGATAGGCTAGCTTTTGCTGCACCTCTCTTTACTCGCAGGTTGCCAACTGGGCAACGGCTCAATATCGCTGCTACCCAGTTAGCAATTGGCACCACCTCCCCTCCACCCAGGAATGTCCCCAACACACCTCGCGGTTAGCGGTGTGCATCAGGGCATACAGCGGCATTAATTGGAGATATTCAGTGGCACTAACGATGTTAATGCCGCTGAATATCCCTATAAGCAGCCTTTACGCCATTTACCGATCTGTAAACTGTGTAAATGCCTTTAAATATTGGGCCATTTATAGTTGCTCTGAAGCAGGACATGGGGTTGTAAGGAATGATTGAGGGGGAGGGGGGTTACTGTGCTATCTTCTCTGGCATTAAAAAACACTGCAAAAATGCAAAACTAAGCTTTCATGTATTCTACTAGACTGACATGGAAACACACTAGCCCAGCAAAGGGCATAAAATAACAAATTCATCATTTTCACTGCACTTTGTCAACAAAGGGAGTTCAAAAGTACCAACATGGTTGAATTTTGCCATTTCCTTTAAAGATGTTTCCATTATTTCCAGAAGTATTATTTATAAATTTTTCTATGGTAAAAAGCTTAATATTTTCTATTTGTGCTTGCACTATAGTTTTTCTCATGTCTCTGCATTCACAACAGTTTTTACAGGATGCCTATGTACTGCCTACAGAAACAAAGCAAAACTACAATGGCCATTAATTATCACCTACTGTAAAAATAAACTGCAAATGAAACAAAGTCCAAGTTCATGTTAAGTTAAATATTAATAAGCAAAGAAGATGGACTAAAGATATATTACTGATCAATGTACAGGAACAAAAAAATAAAAGAAAGAACAGGGAGGTACCAGTGTTCTTATAACTTGACAGGACAATTTTCAAAGGAAATCTGGCCGGATCACTGAAAAGCTACCCACACAAGAGCGCATGACTGAAAGCGTGTGCATGCTTTCAATAGAGCATACTTTTATCCAGAATAAAAAGAAGGATTTCCAAGTGCATGATTAAACTTTGCACGTAGGGCTGAATTTTCAAATTTAAGCACACTTGTACTCAATTCCTCCACCCACAACCATACCAGGTGCTAAGTCTTAGGATACTTCAATACCCACGTACTTCTATAGTTTTCAATAGCCATGAACAGGAAGCTGCAATTTTTCTGATACAGGTGGTCAGAAGGTAGGCTGATGGCAAATGCATTCTCTCCCTTCTGAAGTACTGAGGTCTCCTGAAGTGTAAGAAAGAATATATGATGCACAAAAGAAACCCTACTCAAACACACACACATTATATATATATATATATATACCACTTTTCAAGCTTCGCAAGCACTTAACAATATACGTAGCCAAAATCTGTAAAGGAGCATGAAGAACGATCAGAATGGAGCCATTAAAGAAAACAAACTGCTGATCATGTGATGATATATACGCTGTCCCTTATCAGTCATCAGTTCTTAAAGTTCATACTTAACTTCTTTTTATTAATATATCTCACAGAAAACTTTTTTATATATTTTTTGTGTTTTATATTTTATATCGTGTTAAAAACTCTGCTTGTTCACTTTCAAAATGATATCAGTGGACTTTGTGTTTCCACCACTAAAGTAATCACTACAATCACTCTATTGCTTATGCGCTGCAAGTACTGCAACTCATAAAATAGTCCACATTAATATCTTCTCAAAAAAACGTGGTTGCGAAGCATACTTAACTGGCAGTTTTAAAGAAGGCAATGTCTCCATTGAAAGTGAGCAAGCACAGTTTTTAACAAAATATAACACACAAAAGGGGCAACGAATACATGATCAGCAGTTTGCTTTCCTTAAAGGTCCCATTCTGATGGCACTTCATACTCCTTTACATATTTTGGCTGCATATGTGTTAAGTGCTTGTGAAGCTTGAAAAATGGTCTTTATATATGTATACAAAAAACTATGTTTTGAGTAAAGGGTTTCTTTCGTGCACCAAATAGACTCTCGTGTCCTTCTGTGCATGGGTTGGGAGTAGCCATGTTTATATTGCTGTATTTTGTATGTATCTTAGGCTGTTATATTTATACTGATCTGTATGCTATGTTATGAGACCCATTGTAACACGTGTTGGGTATAAGCAATTGCAGAAAGGCGTAAGTAAGCTGAAGTTTGATTAATTTTCAAAGAAAAAACACTCTTGCACCTAAGTGGGAACTGAAAACTGCCCAAATGCAAGAGCCAATGCACAGCTCTGCAACAATTAAATTACTGTACTATATACAACTAAAAATGGACCATGGTGTTCCAGTTAAGAGCATAAAACATAAAATATGCCATACTGGGTCAGACCAAAGGTTAATCAAGCCCAGTATCCCGTTTCCCCACAGTGGCCAATTCAGATCACAAGTACATGTCAGGTTCCCAAAAGGTAGACAAATTCTATGCCACTTAGGCCACTTCAATAATGGTTTATGGATTATTCCTCTTTTAAACCCAGTTACACTAAAGGCTCTCACTATGTCCTCCGACAATGAATTCCAGAGTTTTAAAGCACAATCAAGGTAAGATTTACATTAAATAAAATTTACTAATTTTGAAAATGCAAATGCAATGTGTGCCTTCGAGTCAGTCCTGACTCCTGGTGACCCAGAAGCTCCTGGGTTTTCTTGGCAGTGTCACCGGAAGTAGATAGACCACCACAATATATGTCTCAAACCAATGAAACACTTCCATGCTAATACATTATCCACACACACAAATATATGAGCAGCACATATTATTGCCCTATGGAGATGCATATCAAACGTTTAAGTGAGAAGAGGATTTGTACCTCAAAATTATAAATATTAAGCCCCAGTAACATCATTACCATATAACTCCATGTCTATATGGAGAGACAGCCAGTATTGCAATGGGTAGAGTCAGGGGACTGGCTCAGCCTCCCCCTACCAAAAGAGATATACCCTTAATATAATAAGGGAAGGAAAAATAACTAGATCTAATTTATTCTTGTTCCTGTTATCAGTGCAGTTTCCACAAAGAATGATTTAATTTTTGCCCTAAACAGTTACTCACCTATAGTAGGTGTCCTCCATGGACAGCAGGAATAAGTCCTCACATATAGGTAACATCACCAATAGAGCCCTGCGCAGGAATGCTCCACAGCCTCTATTGGAAGCTTTTGGGAGACTCCACTGTGTATGAGTGCCTGCCTTCCCACCTGCTGCGGTGCCATCTTCCCCAGTATGATATAAAAGCTGTAGTAGAAGACAACTCAGGGAGATGGGGGAGGTGGGAGGGTTGTGAGGACTTATTCCTGCTGACCATGGAGAACACTTGCTACAGGTAACTACGCTTTCTCCGTGAACAAGCAGGAAGTAAGTCCTCACATATGGGACTCCCAAGCTACATGCTACCAAAATCCAAGGAGGCAAAATGACCAACAGGGGCAACAAAACAAGAACTGGAGAAACATGTAGTAGCAGAAGTAGTCCCCTAGAGAGAACTCACCAATTCGAAATCCACATCATACAACTCCATAGATCAGTGCTATTACTTTATAAAGGGTCTCTATTTGGTAGCCTGGATAGACAGAAGGGCCCTGGTGGAAAGCAGTTGAACATAGTCCCCAAACAGATGCTGAAGTACAGACTGGCTGAAGCTGCTGTCGCATCAGGAATCTCCTTCCAGACAATAATGTGATGTGAATGTGTGAATCGAAGACCAAATAGCAGTCCTGCAGATCTCTTTCATGGAGACTGAGCATTTGGCCATTGATGGAGCCATGGCTCTGACATTGTGAGCAGTTATAGGACTATCAAGGCTCAGGCCAGCTTGGGCATAAGTGAAATAGATACAGTCTGCTAGTCAAATTGACAAAATGTGTTTGGAAACGGCAGCCCCGAGTCTGCTGGGGTCAAAAGAGACAAACAGCTGGGTGGACCTTCAGTGGGTCCACGTCTGCTCAAGGTAAAAGGCCAAGGCTCGCTTGCAGTCCAGCACTGCCACCTCCCCCCAGGGGTTTGAGGACTGGAAAAAAAAGATGACCAATTCTACCAATAGGTTAAGATGGAAAGTGGAAACCGCCTCTGGGAGGAACCTCAAATGAGTGCATAAGACCACACTATTATAGTGGAATATGATATAAGGCAGATGAGCCTCCAGGGCCTGGAGTTCACTGACATGGCATGCTGAGGTAACTGCAACTATAAACAAGACCTTCCAGGTCAGGAACTTCAGGGGACAGGAAGCAAGCAGCTCAAAGGGTACAGACATGAGCTGTACCAAAACCACATTGAGGTCCCAAGCCACTTTCAGGGCCTGAAAGGAGGCTTAGAGAGGAGACGATCACATATAAAGCAAGCCACCAGAGGTTGAGCCGAGATGGACTTTCCCTCAGGGTCACAATGGTAGGCCCCAATCGTGTTCAGGTGAACCCTGACTAAACTGGATTTAAGACCCGACTCCGAGAGGTGCATGAGGAACTTCAGCAACCTGTCAACAGAGCAAGAGAAGCGATCTAGAGCCTGGTCAGTGCACCAGACAGCGAAACTTTTCCACTTTAAGGTATAAGACCTCCTTGCCGAAGCTCTCCTGGAGGAAACGCCCTCAGGCAGATTGAGTTCAGACAGGACTATTTGCTCAACATCCATGCCGTGAGGACCAAGGACCGGATTTTGGGGTAGAGCATACTCCCATCCTCCTGAAAGATAAGGTCCAGAGCCGAGCCCAACCCCAGAGGCTCCCGATGAGCGAACTGCAGCAGCAGGGGAAACCATGGCTGTCTGGGCCAATATGATGCAATGAGAATCATTGAGCCCTTGTCGGCTTGAGGTTTCCATAGGGTCTTTGCTATAAGTGGAATGGTGGGATATGCATAGAGCAGGCACACTCCTCAGTGCAGAAAGGTGGCATCCAGCGTGAGCCGGTCTCTCAAGATGAGCCTGGAGAAGAAATGATCCACTTGGGCATTGTTCGGAGTGGCAAATGGATCTATCAAGTGGGTACCCAAAAACTGAAAGATCCAGGCCACGACTTTCCTGTTCCAAGTCCACTCGTGTAGCTGGAGGATGCGGTTCAGCTGATCTGCCGGCAAGTCGAGTTCCCCTGGCAGATAAGTCACTCTCAACTCCGTACCATGAGCGATGGCAAATTTTCACAAACGGACCACCTCCCAGCACAGGAGATACAACCAAGTGCCCCACTCTTTGCTGATGTACTACATCACCACCTGACTGTCGGTCTGTATCAGGACAATCTGGTTGGAAAGGTGGTCCCAGAATGCCCTGAGGGCATTCGCTATGGCACAGAGCTCCAGAAGGTTTATCTGGTGGAGGCTCCCTTACTTGGACCACACGTCTTGCATGCGAAGACCATCCAGATGTGTGCCCCAGCCCAGCTTGGACATGTCTATCATCATCGGCCTCTAGGAAGGCGACACCTGGAAGGGGAGGTCTCTGAGCAGGTTCTGAGAATCCAGTCACTAGTGTAGGGACTGGACCAGAGACACAGAGACAGCCAGGCCATCAGCTCCTGCAAACGGTCCAGTAGAAGAAAGGCCCGAGCTTGAGTGGTGTCAAGGAGGGCCCTCACAAACTCCAGTTGCTGGTAGGGCTGGAGGTGGGACTTAAGGTAGTTGATCATGAACTCCAACAGCTCGAGCACCTGAGTGATCAGCTGAATTGACTGATGATCTCCATCCAGAGTGAAGCTCTGTATAAACCAGTCATCCAAGTAGGGGTAGACGAACACCCCCAAGGTCCGGAGATAAGTGCCCACTACAGCAAGGCACTTTGTGAAGACCCAGGGCACCAAGGCCAGACTGAAGGGACGGACTAGAAACCCCAGTCCTTCCAGCCCAAGGTTGCTGTCCTCCGGTGGTTCAAATCCCACTAGAGGACAGCAGTGGCCTCTAGTGGGATTTGAACCACCGGAGGACAGCAAACTTGGGCCGGAAGGACTGGGGTTTCTAGTGGAGTGGAGGAGTGGCCTAGTGGTTGGGGCAAGGTACTTCAGGCCGGAAGGTCGGAGGTTCAAATCCCACTAGAGGACAGCAACCTTGGGCCGGAAGGACTGGGGTTTCTAGTCCCACAGGTGCTCCTTGTGGTCTTGGGCAAGCCACTTAACCCTCTATAGCCCATGTTCCCTGTAAAATAGTTATCTCCAAGTTATAATGCCCTGTTCAATGTAATTTCAGTTTGTTCAATGTAAACCTCACTGATGCAGAATAGCGCGGTATATAAGAGAATGTATGTAAGTAAAGAAATGTAAGTAAGTAAGGACAGCAACCTTGGGCCAGAAGGACTGGGGTTTCTAGTCCCACAGGTGCTCCTTGTGGTCTTGGGCAAGTCACTTAACCCTCCATTGCCCATGTTCCCTGTAAGTATTAGTGTATGTGTCTCAAATCCTCTCGTGTTAAATGTATCCCCCAACCGCTTTGACCCGGTGAAAAGCGGGATATAAATGCAGCTAAATAAATAAAATAAAATAAATAAAAGCACTCAGTACTGGAAATGTTGGCCCCCCCCAGGATAAAATCTGAAATATTTCCTGCGAGCAGGGCAGATGAGAATGCATGTATGTATACGCATCCTTCAGATCCAGGCAGCATAGCCAATCATTAATCTGAAGGTAAGGGAGCAGAATCCCCAGCAAGACACCTTAAACGTTTCTCATACCAGGAAGGTGTTGAGGTCTCGGAGATACAAGATGAGCCGAAACTCTCCGTCTTCTTGGGGGCCAGGAAGTACCTGGAGTAGAATCCCTACCCAACCTGAGCTGGAGGTACAGGCTCTATAGAAAGATCGGCCAGAAGAGCAGAGATCTCTCCTTGCAGCAGGCTGAGGTTCAGAGGGTCCATGGGATACTCCCTCGGGGAGGGGGGGGGAGGCGGCAAGTAGACGAGGTGCAGTCCAAAGTGATGTGGGCAAAGTTGATGAGCCCCCCCCCCCCCCCAACCAGGAATCTGTCAAAACCTTGCCCCATGGCTTGGGCTGCGGGGTGGACTGGGCCTTCCAAGGCTTCTCTCATCACTGTTGGCGAGAGGTCTATGTCTTTTGCTGTAATCTTTGAGGACTTGGAAACAACCTGTGCTGATTCTGGTAGTAAGATTTCTTTGGCCTGTAGTACCTCTTGCAGGAAGAATCGGAAGTCTTCCTCAAAAGCCGGGTCAGGGTGATGTGCTGCTTCTCTATGTACCAGCCTTGGCCTCCACCTGCTCCCTGAAGAGGTTCTCCCCTCTGCATGGCACACCTGTCAGTTTGTTCTGGACAGATTGCACCAAGTCTGAAGACTATAGCCAGGCGAGCCCCCATGCCCACTGCCGCTGCCCTGCAGATTGACCCAAGGCATCATAAGTTGGATGGACCATGCACTTGGAGCAATCTATGCTGTGGCACACCAGGACAGGATGGGCATCCAGCCGCTCTGGAGGCATGAAAGAGACCAGCTCAGCAAGGACTAGCATGCTCATGCTCATGTGCGGATTGTATGACAGGATCCTGGCCACCAACATGGAACTCTGGAAGCACTGTCAGCCAAAGAAATCCAGGATCCAGGCCTCCATACTCGGGGGTGTTAAGGAGTGAGGATTACTGCTCTTGATTCTTTTTAGGGCAGACTCCACCACCGGAGGGGGTTTTCCCACATCCTCATCTACAGCTTCTGCAAGATTCAGTGCACCGGCAGCGACACCACCTCTTTCGAGGCTGAGGGATACTGGAGGATCTCCAGCTCCTCCGCCCTGGGCTCATCCTCCATCTCGGGCTCATCTTCCACCTCCAAGGAAAAAGGGATGGCCTTGACCATATCCCTGATGAAGTTCTGGAAGTACATCTCAGGAGAAAACGTCTGATATTCATGTGGTAGAGAGGGGTCTGACATAAGTTCAGAAGACCTGCTGTCCAGCACGACCTCTGATTCCACATTGGTCACCCAGCCGTCTGAGTCAGATTCCAAGAGAAAGTTGAAGTATCATTGGGACACCTCCCAGTGCTCCCTCTGAATGCACAGTGAGTGGGAGCATTGACAGGATTGATGCAGCATCGAGTGGTTCCTGGGTTTCACTGGGACATCTGACCCCAACACACTTGATAGTGAAACAGCCATGGGAACAGGCATTGACTGCAACTGATATCCCGACATTGCTGCCTTCTCAGGCAACGCGTGGGTCTTGTGTATCAGTTACATGATGTGCGGTGACTATGCCATAGACACCGCAGGCCCAGCCTGTTGCTGTGTCAGTAGCGCTGCCATGTGGGCCTCAAGGGCCTAGAGGAGCTCCTTGAGAACTGCCATTTCTGAAGGCTTTGGGGCCGGAACAACTTCAGCTACCGTCTCTAGCATCCCCTTGAGGGAAATCGGGCCCATGAACATCGGGGGATGTGTGGCACTCCTCCAGCACCATGAGAGCCAATTCTCCCACCAGTGCATCTTAGTAGGCCATTCCCAGCCATCGTTCCCAGCATCATGTCGGAAAGGGCTCTGATGCAGATGTGCATGGGCTTTAGCCCTGTGCTCAGGCAGGCCTCCTTTCAACACTGATGAGGTTAGTGCTTTCCTCAGTTCGATGCACAGGTCGATGGACAGCCACTGCTCCAGGCCATCATGAGTGAGCTCAAGCACCCCTTGATGTCCATGTCTTGTCGTGCCATAGTATGGCCATCAGGACTGATGCCGGAGCCAACAATGTAGACTCAGAGCGCTGCCCAAACAGGGAATCTCACTTCTTTTCCCGACCTTTCAGATCTCTTCTCGTCATCTGCAGGTACAGATTACAAGAGGAGAACTGATGACTGGGGACCAAGCACTGAAGGCATCAGTTGTGCTTGTCTGTGACAAAGATGGTTTGGGCAAATTTGGTGCCCTTTTTAAAGCCACTAGCCAGCTTTTGAGACATGACCAAGAAAACGGCCATGGCAAGGTCGAAAGCCTCAATGGTGCTAGCCGTGGGAATAAAAAAAAAAAAAAGGAGAAACTCGAGAAAGGTATCAAATCGAGAGGAAGCATCAAAACTGGGCAAAACAGATAGCAGGACCGACGCTACCAACAGCAGGTGAAAAGTTCAAGCAAAAAAAAAAACCGAAAGGGAAAAAAAGAAAAACACGTTTACTGAGGTGGTGCAAACACGTCTTAGGGGCTCTGTGGAAAATGAAGACTGGGGAAAATTGTGCCATGGCTGGGAGGAAGGCAGGTGCACGTGCGTGGTGTAGCCTCCCAAAAGCTTCTAATAGAAGCTGGGGAGCGTTCCCGTGCGGGGTCCCGTCAGTGACATCACCCATATATGAGGGCTTACTTCTTCCTTGTCCATGGAGAACAATATGCTGGAAACATTGATTAGATATTTGAGTAAATTATAAGCACAGCTAGACAAATCCCAGGTGCCAGATCACTATGGTGACTAGAAATTTGCACCAATCTCCCAAAGGCAGAACAGGAGGTGAAGGCGATTGCAGCTTCAAGGCAGCTGGGGATCTCATCCCCCCTCTCCCCCCCCCCCCCAGCGTAGAAGACAAGAAGAGAGACACGATCACTGCTAAGGCCTCTTCTGTCTGCCTGTGGGAAACCAATCTCCCAAAAGCAGAACCAGAAGGGAAAGTTATCGCAGCTTTGAGGCTGCTGGCCGCCCATGGGGATCCCATCCTCTGTGGGCAAAAAGCAAGAAAAGAACCGTGATTGCTACTAAGGCCCCTTCTGTCTGCCTGCAGGAGATCATATCCCTGTGGGCAGAACAGGAGGGGAAGGCAGAACAGGAAGGTAACAGGCTGCCCTCACGGATACCATTCCCCATGCAGAGGACAGCAGTGAACAGGCCTAGAGAAAGGAAAAAAAAAAAAAAGGTGTGACGGGGGCGGGGAAGAGGCAGCAAATATTTAAAGGGGTAGTAGTCCTAGCTCACTATCAACAGAATCAATATTTTTCTGCGCAACTTAAAGATATAAGGCTATGGTGCCATGTTGTACAGAACTAGTATGAGGTGGATCTGGTTCACACTGCAATATACCGTCACATTGTGGGGGCACTGTGCTCACCCTGAGGGTGAGGTGGGGTGCCCAGCACCAGGTCCGCAGCACCTGGCTTGGCTGAGATAGGCTATGCTGCAGGTTCCCATCAGTGCCAGTGTGTGATAGGTGTATCCTAGGTGTGTCTGCAAGAACTACCTGTGTCCATCTGTATTTCCCAGTCACGTCTAGCCCTTGTGAACTATGATGCACCCAGAATAGTGTATATCCTGTGTGGGTGCCATAGTCACATGATGTAAGTGAAGAGGGTTGTTTGGACCCATAGGCGGATTATGTAGCACCACCCAACCCGTCCTCTGGGGCTCAGGGTGGGGAACAGGATCTCCCACCAACAGATCCACATTCTACATCCCTGAAATGGTGGCAGTAGAGGAGACCATCCACCCCAGTCCTGCTGGGGAACAGACACCCTACAGGGCAGTCAATGCAGATCTGTACACATCCATAAGGCAATGGCAGACAGACAGTAGGCCTGGAAATGCTCAGCTGCCCCCCACCACTATCTGACATTCTCCAGCAGCGAGCCCAGTGAGTCTCCAGCCGCTGCACCCTGCAAGGTGTTCCAGCCATACACATACTAACTGCAGACAGTCTGCTAGCTAGTCCATAGTGCATGCTCCTGGAGGAGATGTGTGCACCCAAAACTGAGATGTGAGTACACCCACCAAGCAGATAAGTCAGTGATTGGGCCCCAGAAAAGAGAACCCATAAATATCACTTGAAAGAAATACTAAATAACACTATGGGGGAACCTAGCCATGCCGTGGTCACTGCTCAGTCAGGGTGAGAGTGACCTCCCAGCAGGACATGCTGTGGCCACCCTGTCCGTGCAGGTGGTGGCCGGGCACAACAATGTCAAAGCCATTGCCCTATGCCCTGTGCAGATGCATCCTGCCGAGGCCGCTCTATCCGGGCCATACCCACGGTACCTTGCTCCTCATTATGCACATTGGCAGGCTAAGACTGAAAACAGTGCAAGCAGTGTCGGCTGAGTAAGGTGTAGGCAGCCACAACACACTGGATAGACAAACACACACTCCCACACCTATGCCAGCATTGTGCATATATAGAGGCCTCTGGCAGCCCTGGCCACCACACCAGTCCTGGGCACAGTGCAGGCATGGCTATGGTACGCAATACTGTTGGGGTCACTCCCCGGGGTGGTAAACACTCTCAGAAACCAAAACTGAAACACACTCCACAGATATCAGAAAGGTTGCTATGATGCAGCTCTATCAGCAAATTGTGATTAACTTTGGAATTGCTATCTGCCATTAATCATAGCAACCTTTTGATATATGTGTAACGTATTCCCAGGTTTAGGGCGGCATTGCTAAGGTGTGCAAGTGCCAGTATTGGGAGATGCTGCTGCACGCAGGGCCCAACAGCCTGACTCTCCATGAGGCTTTGGATAGTGGAGCCTGTGGGTGTGGGTGTTTATGCCCCTGTTGGCCGCTGCTCTAGGGCAGAGGTTCCCAACTCCGGTCCTGGTGTGCCAAACACTGTTCAGGTTTTCATGCTGTCCCTAATGAATATGCATGAGATACATTTGCATACCATGGGGGCGGCGCATACTAATGCAACAACAGGCATATTTATTAGGGACAGCATGAAACCTGAATGGTGTTTGGCCCTCCAGGACTGCAGTTGGGAAACTCTGCTCTAGGGATTGCACATGTTTATGGTGTCTGTGCTCTGTAGGGTAAAATATAGGCATTTCAGGCATGTTTATTTTATCTGCAATAAAGGTTCCGTCTTCATTACCACAGTTTAGTACTGGGTAAAATTTGGGGAAAGTGTTTGCAGGAGCCACAGCTGGGACTTGAACTTGTGACCTTCTGCTCCTGAACACACTGGCTATGTGTACTGCACCACACTGTTGCCACAGGGACAGCTCATTCCCTGGGGATAGCATGACTGTTCGTCAGACAGATCCTGTCTGTTTCAGTGCATGGCACCCACCTAAACGGGGTTAGGCCGTGGTCTGCTGTGGGCAGATGCCACTGCCCCCTCCACCAGCAGCACCCCTCCGCCACCATGCTGCCATGCCATTATGCCGGTGGTGCTGGTGGTGCGCAGTCCCAGGCCATCCAGTATGCTGTTAGGCATCTGCCTATGGTGTGGGTTCTCAGGTAGGGGTGCCTACATGGACATGCATGATTCCCCCCCCACCCCCTGCACTGCCTGCCAATGTTATGTGCCCTTGGGGGTACCTGCTGGGTAATCTCCCCTGTGACACTGTGGGAGACACACACTCATACCCATGTTGGACCCTCATCAGTTGCTGTCTGGCTGCTCTACAGTTTCAGCATTCCTATGTGCCACCTAGGCATCTGCCTAGTCTGCACTGTGCCCCAGCTGCACCACAGCATGTGCCGCCTGCAGCCCTCTGTATCCCATTTCCAGCATCTGTACAGTTGCCCTTTCCTACTTGCCCACCCTGCTGTTGCGGCACATGTGCACGCCATAACAAACCTGCCCAATATAAGGGGAAAACCTCCATATGACTCTCTTTTTCCCTTTATTTAAAGATGTCATATGTTAATATTTGTTGTACAATAGAGCGCTGTCTACGGAAGATGTTCTTTGACTAACGTTTTAATGTTGACGTCATGCCGTGTTACGTTTGTACGTGCCGTATGACACTTTAAAAATGGGGCATTAGAATGTGCCACATTCTTTGAGGTGTTTAGCACTACAAGCTGTCGCATCTACAGGTACTTTTATTTAAAAAGAGTTACTTTTCTGGCTCATTTTTTTAGATTTGTCTTGGCACAAGCCTTAATTGCTTTATTATCCAATATTTACTTTGCACTACCTGATATACCCCTTTTTTTATGGATTTTTACAGATGCTTACTGTTTTGAATGCCCTTGAGCAAAGTTGTAGAACTGTGGCGTCCACACAATTTTAATCAAAAATTAGTTAGCTGTGTTTTTAGTGCATTTATAATTTACCGCTACCGGCGTCACCCATTTATCGGTAATAGTGAATTCTAAATGTAGCCATAGGCATACATACATAACTTTCTTTCACATACAAATTTGCTAAGGGTACATTGTTTTTTACTCAAACTGTTTAATCCATTTTAGTTCTCTTTTTAACCACGTTAAGAATTTAGATCGCAGGTTATAACTTTTTTGGCGCCTATTTTTTAGCCATATGACAATCATATGTATATTTTTATAATGTATTACTTAGTATCATTTGACTGGTATTAGTAAGTTCTCTTATATATTTTTTAGTTATGTTTTTATGTGTTCAAATTTTGTTATGCACTGCCTCACTACAAATTTTGTTGTTTGTATACATATATAAAATATTATGGCCTCCCAACTATTTATCGCATCCATATTAACATCAATTGCTTTGTACAAATTAGTTTTTTTTGTCTACTTATGTCAGTTATATTATTTGTTTAAATATATTTTTATGTGCTGCATGGTACATCCTCACTTATTGTTTATTGAGATTTTTCTGTATTTTCCTGGTCCTATTGCTCGTTGGTTTTGGATTTCCCTTTATTACTAGTTTCATTTTTTAATATCTCTTTGATGCTAATTATGTTCATAATTTTTAGTTCAATTATCATAGGATTGATTCAGGTCTACGAAACTGTTCTCTTCTGTGCGCTTCATCATTTTAATGATATCTAGAAGCGTAAGTATTTTTATAAAATGATGTATCCTGGGATTACATTATTCTCCCTTGTATATTTAATTAGTCCTATGTTTGTCTTTCTTGTTTTTATCTTTCTAATTTTAATTTTTACTCGTGTTTATTTAATATATGGTTTATTATATTTTGTTAAACAAATGCATTTGTATTTTTAATGTTCTAATTTTCTCATGTTGCTTTTATCTGTATGCACTTTATATATTTGGCCAAGTTGATGTTTTTATTTATTTATTATTGTTTGCAGTTCTCAGCCCCCTGATGAAGGCATTGCCGAAATGCATTGGGGTATTTCATTATTAATAAAGTGCATGTGACCACCATACCTCTTGCCCTTTGTGTCTCTGAGGTCCTTGCAAGTAGGTGCTCTCTTCTTTTTGGCTTATCCTCTTCGGGTTTGCTCCATTGTTCTGCATTTCACAACGTATGGTTGATATGTCACCGTTTCTTCTAACTGTGGTTAGATTATTTACATATATATTTGGTCATAATCCAGGTTTGTAAAATAATAATTTACAACGGCAGACGGGACATGAAACGCTTACCTGCATGCCATAAATACGTTCCACATCGGAAATGTTTCCTTCTTCGAATTATTTGACAGCATACTTTTAAAGCTCCCGCACATGAACGGTTCCTGTTCTTATTTCCACCCCGGCCTTTCCATTTTTTACGGTTTGATTTTAACATATGAGTTTCTATATGAGTTTATACATGTCTCCTAGTCTTTTTAGCACATCCATGTGGTTTTAGTAAATGTTGTGGGGGACCCTAGCCCAGGCCGCGGCCTATAGGCGTAGGACTGCCCTTGTTAGTCTTTAAATAAAGATTGTGTTATCCTCATCCAGAGCCAGGGCTTCTGGGACTTGTAGTTGTGTTACTTGTTCAAAAACAGAAGTATGGAAACCGAAGGGGTTTTTTTCAAAGGCATACAGGAATTTATTTCTTCCTTTTTTTTTTTCCCAAACACACTAAGGCTTAACAGAAGGCAACAGGATTCTTCTCCAAACAATATTCCTCAGGAAATTCCATGAAACCAAAGACTGAAACTGCTTTAGAAGGCTCTCTTAACACATGCACCTGTCTCTCAATATATATAACAAACAAATACATCCCTTTTTCTCTTCCAAACAAAAGTAAATGTCTTCTCTGCATTAAACAGGGTTCTCAGCCTTCCTGGCTAGAGTAACTCTCCCTGTTTCCTTAATGCTTTGGGTTTTTCAAGTTACAGGGCTTTCTTTCTCCAGAAGCTTTTATTCAGCTCTCTGACACCATGAACAGTCCATTAATGAA
Organism: Ichthyophis bannanicus; assembly: GCA_033557465.1. Taxonomy (NCBI): domain Eukaryota; kingdom Metazoa; phylum Chordata; class Amphibia; order Gymnophiona; family Ichthyophiidae; genus Ichthyophis; species Ichthyophis bannanicus. Next base: position 1,398,477,281 of record CM066032.1, on the reverse strand, counting down.
TATTCAGATATAGAAAAAGGTTCAGAACAATCTACCTGCATTTCCTCTGAATCTCCTGCCAGTACGTCTGACTCTAAAGCTCCATGCACTGCTTCTGGCTCGATACACTCCAAAAGCGCCTGAACTTTTCTCCACTGAGGCTTTCCACTATGAGCAAGGTTTTCCTCTGGAAGGTGAAGATTCTTTTTCTGAATTAAATGCCACAGTGCCTTTAACTGTTTCAGGTCACTGTTAGCTGTACTTTTGTTCACCCACCTTCTGGGAGCTTGAACCCTTAGAGCTGGTCCACGAACTGTAGAAACTGCACTCTGCTGCTGGCCAGTAATTCTCCCAGCCAGCTGCTGGCTTCAGAACTACTGATACTTTTCCTGCAAGCCTGACTTTCCCTTGGGGTGTTGCCTTCACCTCTGAAGTCCCCATGGAAGTCTCCACTGGTCTCCTCCCCGGTGAACTCTCTGGGTCTTTCTTGGGTGCTTCTCTCCCCAGCAGTCTCTGTGGTCAACTCCAACTCCCCGGTCAATTTCCCAATCGAATTCCTGGTTAAACTCTCTGGTGAACTCCCTTTCCTTCCTGTTCCTCTGGGTTTATAAAGCTGTTTTTTTTCCTATCATGCACTGCCCCCTGCTCAGGTGTTTTTCATTCGTTTCCAAGCCTGCCCTTAGGTTAGCAGAGCTTGGGTGTGCCCTGCCTTCAGCAACTGCATGTTTTTTCTCTTTTCCTGCGCTCTGCAAGCTATGGATTCGCTGCCTGTCTCTTTCCTTAAAAGTAGATTTTTGATTTTCCTCTATTTCCATGGGCTCAGCCATATTCTCCTCATCACAATGTACATGTTTTTTAGTTATTTATTGGTATATGTTTTTGTTTTACTACATGTTTGATTATATATTTTTTAGCGTTTTAAGATGGATGATGTTTTTATTAATTTTTTAATTTTTTTTTTATTCATTATCTTCTATTTATCACCTTCTGTACTGCTTTTTTATAAATTCCCACATATGTTTATCACAATATGCTTCCTGTTTTTCGTCGCATGATATCATTTTATATGCATTGTCGAATTATATCAGCCAAAATTCGGAGGCTTTCCTGGATCACCCCGTAATACACGTCTTAGCTGCATTTCATACGATACAAGTTTTATGAACATTATCCTATGATTGGTCTTCTTCTAGAACATTCAACCTTATATTTTTTAGCCTATTGCTACAGTTCTTTATCCTACCTTATTAAGGTTAGCATACCTTCCCTGCCTTTGCTCCCTAACTTTCATGAAACCCCTTCTTTTTTAACTATTTTATTATATGTTCTCCATGCTTCTCTCTTCTCCCCCTTTGCTGGTAGTATTTTTCATTCACATATGTATTATTTTTTTCTTTTTAGCTTAGAGTCCTTAACTGCATAAGGCCTTTTTCAAGACCCCAATTTGCATATGGTGCAACACGTAAGTACCCTCTCTGCAATACGTCTTGTCTTTATAGTATTGATTGTGTTATTCTTTTAATTATATATTTGGCTGTTCTTTATTTACAAGATAGAAAGCAGAAGGTAGGGCTAAATGGCCAATTTTTCCAATGGAAAAAGGTGAATAGTGGAGTACCCCAGGGATCTGTACTGGGTCCGCTACTTTTTGACATATTCATAAATGACCTGGAAGAGGGAATAACGAGTGAGGTTATCAAATTTGCAGATGACACAAAACTGTTTAAAGTTGTTAAAACCCAAGAGGACTGTAGAAAACTGCAGGAGGATCTGAATAAATTGGAAGACTGAGCATCCAAATGGCAGATGAAATTTAATGTGGACAAGTGCAAAGTTATGCACCTAGGAAAGAACAACACACACTATGGTTACACGATGCAAGGTTCCACATTGGGAACCATCACCCAGGAAAAAGATTTAGGAGTTATTGTGGATAACATGTTAAAACCCTCCGCCCAGTGTGCAGCGGCGGCCAAGAAAGCAAATAGAATGCTAGGTATCATAAGGAAAGGAATGGAAAATAAAACAAAGGATATTATAATGCCTCTGTATCGTTCTATGGTACGACCGCACCTTGAATATTGTGTGCAATTCTGGTCACCGTATCTTAAAAAGGATATAGCGTTATTAGAAAAGGTACAGAGAAGAGCCACCAAAATGGTAAAGGGGATGGAAGGATACTCCTATGAAGAGAGGCTACAAAGGTTAGGGCTCTTCAACCTGGAAAAGAGACGGCTGAGGGGAGATATGATAGAGGTCTATAAATTAATGAATGGAGTGGAACGGGTAAACGTAGATCGATTGTTTACGCTATCAGAATATAGAAAGACTAGGGGACATGTAATGAAGCTACAGGGTAAACTATTTAAGACAAATAAGAGAAAATATTTTTTCACTCAACATGTAATCAAACTCTGGAATTTGTTACCGGAGGATGTAGTAAGAGCTGTTAGTGTAGCTGGGTTTAAAAAAGGTTTGGACAAGTTACTGGAGGAAAGGTCCATAAACCATTATTAAAAAGGGACCCAGGATATCAATGCTTGATATCAAGCATTGTGGAACCTGTGTCTTTTGGGGATACTGCTAGGTATGTATGACCTAGATTGGCCACTGTTGGAAACAGTATACTGGGCTTGATGGACCTTAGTCTGACCCAGTATGGCATATCTTATGTTTATTGTTTTTATAGTTTTTTTAATATTGATGTTCTGATCCATTTTAGTTCCTTATTGTTTGTAATGGTTTACATTTTATGACATACACTTTTTTTTATGTTTGTTTTTGTATTTTTAAATATGTTTTAGTGTTATTTCTCATTGATTTATTGTTATTTTTAGATGCGTACCCCCTGATGAAGGCCTGATGCCGAAACGCGTTGGGGTTCTTAATAATAAAGTTAGCACCTGTGACCTTTATTAGCCTTTGCCTGTTATGTTTTCCTGCTGCTCTGCTGCGAGGGCTTTGCTCTCTTTGTATTTCTACAGGTGTTCTTTAGGGACAGCAGGAATCAGCTCTTGCATATGAGTGACATTGGCACCGACAGAGCCCACATGGAGCATTACCCCAGCTTTCACAGAAAGCCTTTAGGAATGCTACCAAGCATGCATGGTCCCCTTCCCACCCAAGGGTGCCATCTTGCTCAGTCAGATGACATAGCAAAAAGGACTTAATGTAGGGAGGCAACTCCAAGTGGAGAAGGAAGAGTTGTCGAGAACACTTTTACATGTGAGTAACTACGCTTTCTCCAGGAACAAGCAGGAAGTCAGACCTCACATATGGGACGCCCTAGCTCCAGGCTGCTGAAGACCGAACCACGACAGCACTATTGGTGACCCATCAGATAGCCATAAGTTACAGAAGATGAGTCCCGACAGAGAGACTCTGCAAGACTCATGCGTTCAGCAACATCACCACTCTGGTAGCCTAAACACAGAAGTGTTGGAGGGTAGGAGTTGCCTACATCCCGAAAATATTACAGAGTACTGCCTGGACTCAATCTCCATGCAGTAATGAGCTACAACATACTAATATAGTAACATAGTATATGACGGCAGATAAAGACCAGTATAGTCCATCTAATCTGCCCAGCAAGGCAGCAAGAGTAGGTGCACCTGCTGCTCTGTGCAGGTCACCCCTCCCCATGCCTTTGTTTAGGGGTGTACCCACCGCTCCATGTAGGTCACCCCTATTTGTTCAGATATAAGAGATAGTTATGTTTATTTTGATTGTATCCTGTTGCTATAATGAATGGAAGATCATGTGGCAGCCCTGCAGATTTCCATCACTGGCACTGAGCGGAGATTGACCACCAACATGGCCATAGCCCGCACATGATGTGCAGTGATCCAGTGCTCAAAGGAGAGGCCCGCTCGCTCATAGGTGAGGGCAATGCAGTCTGCCACCCAAGTGGACAGAGTTCGCTTCATAACCAGGAGCCCCAGTCTATTGGGGTCATATGACACAAAGAGCTGGGGAGCTTTGCGATCAGCCTGGGTCCACTGCAGGTAGAAGGACAGGGCCTGCTTACAGTCTAGCATATGAAATATTAGTTCCTCTCTGCCGATGTGGGGTCGTGGGAAAAAGGTGGGAAGGACCATCTCCTGGTTGAGGTGCAAAGGAGATACCACCTTGGGGAGGAATTTAGGGTGTGTGTGGAGCACCACCCTGTTTTTAGAGAACCTTGTATATGGCAGATGCGCCACCAAGGCTTGGAGTTTGCTCACTCTCCAAGTGGATGTGATGGCCACTAGAAAAACACACTTTCCAGGATAGGTATCGCAAATGGCAGGAGGCCAGGGATTCGAATAGCGGTCTGGTGACTTGGGAGAGCACCACATTAAGGTCCCACTCCACTGCAGGAGGGCGGAGAGGGGGCTTCAATAGCAGGGAGCCCCGGAGGAACCTGGAGACCAGGGGCTGGTTTGAGAGGGATTTCCCCTCTATAGTGTGATGAGTGGTTACGGTACTCAGGTGTACCCTCAGCGAATTAGACTTCAGGCCGGCATGTGAGAGGTGCAGTAAGTACTGTAATACTAGTTGCACACGGCAGGAGAAAGGGTTCTCTGCTCTTTCTGCACACCAGAAGGAGAATCTTCTCCATTTAAAAGTGTATGCTTGTCTGGTGGAAGGTTTTAGGAAGGCCAGCAGGTTTCTCCTCAACTTCCCTTGGGAGACTGAAAGGAGCCAATGCTATCCTTTCAGCTCCCACACCATCAATGCTAGTGACCCCTGAATGGGGTGCAGAAGGGAGCCCTCCTCCTGGGACAGGAGATTTGTATCCTGCCCCAGTGGGACTACGAGTGCCACCGACAAGGAGAGCAGCAGAGGGAACCAGGGTTGCCGGGCTCATCTGGGGGGCAATCGGAATCACTGATGTCTGCTCTCTCTGGGTCCACTAGAGGAGTCAGTGGGAAGGCATATAGAAGGCCCTCAGACCACGGGATCAGGAAGGCATCCGCTGCCACTCTCCCCGGGTGCAGCTGGCATAAACAGAAGTGAGGCAGCTGCGTGTTGTGCAGGGAGGTGATTAGGTCCAGCATGAGCCTGCCCCAGAGGCGGGAGAGTCTTTGCGCCATCCTAGGGTTCAGACGCCATTCATGTGGGTGTAGGACTCTGCCGAGTTAGTCCGCTAAGCAATTGTCCTGACCTGGAAGGCATACTGCCCATAGGAGCATTCCAAGGCATAATGCGAAGGAGAGGAGAGCCACCGCCTCCTGGCAGAGGGAGTACGAACCCGTGCCCCCCTGCTTGTTTACATAAAACATGGTGACCTGGTTGTCCATCTGGATCAGCACAGGACGGCTGCACAGGTGGCGGCGGAATACTCGCAAGGCTAGGAAGATGGCTCCGAGTTCCAGGAGGTTGATCTGTAAGAGTAACTCCTCCTGTGACCAGCTGCCTTGAGTGCAGAGGTCTATACAGTGTGCCCCCCAACCCAGGAGGGAGGCATCGGTGGTCAGGACCTCCTGTGGCTTAGGTGCTTGGAATAGCATCCCTGCTTGGAGGTAGCGTAGGGACTGCCACCAGTTGAGGGAGTCCAATAGTTGGTGGGTGACCCTGACCCTGTCCCACAACTTACCCATGGCCTGGGTCAACTGGGAGCAGAGGCACCACTGGACTGCCCACATGTGCAAGCAGGCTAGGGGGTGTGACATGGACCGTTGAGGCCATATGGCCTAGTAGGCGGAGGAGGTGGCGAGCCGGTACTGGCCGGTACCTCTACACCTCTCCCGCCAGCTGCATGAGGCAATGTGCCCTTTCCTTTGGGAGGAAGGCCTTAACCTGCAACGTGTCCAGCTGGGCACCTATGAACTCCAGGTTTTGGACTGGAGAAAGGTGGGATATGGCGTAGTTGATGATGAACCTTAGGTGTTGCAAGAGGCAGATTGTTTGCCCTGTGGCCTGGCTAACCTCAGGGGCCGTGCTGCCTTTGATGAGCCAGTTGTCCATATAAAGGAAGATAAAGGTCCTTTGTAGGTGCACATAGGCAGCTACAACCGCCAGGCACTTTGTAAAGACTCTTGGTGAGGAGGCCAGGCTGAACAGAAGTACCCTTTACTGGTAGTGTTCTACTCCCACCATGAACCTTAAGTACTGTCTGTGGGAGGGGGAGTGGATCAAGATGTGGGTATATGCATCATTTAGGTCTAAAGGAGCACAGCCAATCTCCCTGTGGAGATAGGGCAGCAGAGTTCCAAAGGAGAGTATCTTGATCTTATCCCTCACCAGAAACATGTTCCGGTTTCGCAGGTCTAGTATAGGCCTGAGGCCCCAAGTTTTTTCTGGGACAAGAAAATACCTGGAGTAGAAACCCTTTCCCCACATATGCCTGTGAGCTCTGAGAGGAGCAAGGTCTGGTGAAGGAGAGGCCACACCAGCTCTCCTGGGAAAAACCCTGGGGGTGTTTGCTGGAACCTGAGGAGACTGCCCTCCTTTACCACTTGTAGGACCCACTGGTCAATGGTGACCCCGGTTCACCTGTGGGCAAAGAGCGCCAGGTGGTCCCTGTGGGCTAGGGAGGGACTCCCAGGGGAGAGGAGGTCCTGCCTGGGGAGTCAAAAGCTTCCCCCCAGACTGGGTGGTTGCTGGTGGCCGAGGCTTCTGAGCCTTTGGCTTCCTCTGCCCATGGCCCTGGTTCATGGGCTGGGGGCCCTGTTGCTGTTGCCCCAAGAAGGGTTAGTAATGGTCCTGGTGAAAGGACCCCTTTTTCCTCGAGAAAGGTGGTCTTTTTTCTGATAGCTTCTTCCAGCGAAGGGTCATGGTCTTCCTTGAGAGCCTCTGCTTGGTCACGACCTCAGCCTCTATCTCAGCCACCTTGTCGGCCATGGGCTTGCCAAACAAGTTTTCCCCAGTGCAAGGAATGTCGAGCAATTTCTTTTGCACCCATCGCTCGAGGTTGGAGATCCACAACCAGGCCTGGTGCCGGGCCCTGATGCCCGCTGCTGCTACCCGGGCTGCTGATTCAAAGCTGTCATAGGCAGCACAGGATAGGAATTTTAACAGTCCCGGATTCCGGCTGTCAAGACTTGGGAACCTCTGGAGGGGTTCCCCAGCGAGGCCTGAGAGAAGCCAGCCAGTTTTTGGATGAAGCCCTTTAGGTACATGCCTATGTACAACTTATAGACCTGCATCCGACAACCAGCATGGATCCCTGGAAGCACATACACCCGAGGGCATCGAGGGCTTGGGCTTCCCTATCCGGGGGAACAGAAGAATAATTCCTCTAGCTTTTAAGCTTTTGCATAGATGACTCTACATCCATGGAGTTATGCGTAAGTTAGGACTTTTGAAAACCCGGGACCTTCTTGAGGCAGTAGGTAGCATCGAGGTGTCGGCTGACTACCGTCACCAAGGCTGAGTCTCCCACATCCGTAGGAGCAGTTGCTCAAGGATGGGCTGTACCGGCATCATAAGAGAGTCTCCTTTGGCAGGGACTCATTCTGGGGTATCTCCAGTTCTTCAGTATGCGGGCCTCCTCTGATTCGGTAGGAACTGAGAGGGTCCAGGCCATGTCCCGGACGAAGTAGTGGAAGGCCATGTCCTCGGGAGGGGAACAGCGCCGGGGCTCAGGGGGGATATAGCTCCGAAGGGATGTCTCTGTGTCAAGAGGTCTTGGGGGGGCCTCAACTTTGGTTTCCCAGTCAGAGTCTGAGGACGTCGAGGACTCTGAGGCTCAGGACTCCCGTGCTTGAGGCCAGCCCTGAGAAACTGGAATTCCCCGATGGATCTCGGGTCAGACTTCCAGAAATTGGCTGGGGAGGACTAGACACCCGAGGATCAGTGCAGAGGGCTCGCCCAAGGCCAGTGGTGCTTGGGGCCTGGCTAGATGCCCAGGGACTCCCCCACAGTCCAAGCAGGGAGCCCCCCTCGGTTGTTGGGCCAGATGATGCAGACAAACCAGACATCATTTCCTGCTGCAAGGCCAGGATGGCAGAGATATTCTGCTCCAGGGCTACTATTCTGAATTCAATGCCAGAAGGCTCCACAGCTGTCGGCATGGGCACCAAGGGCCGAGGGCCAGACACCGGCGCTCTTGCACGTGCATCCTCGACAAGGACCATGGCCTCGAGGAGCCTCACATGGTTGCTGCCAGCCGAGGATTCCTTCTTAGAGACCTTAAGATCACAAGGATTTTTTCTTTTTCTTCCTGGGGTCCGGGATCTTTACGGTGGAGCCTCTGCCGTGGGACTTTGAAGATGCCCACGCCTCGCGGGAGGTGCTTGGCTTGGGGCTCAGCATCAGGGAAGCTGGGGCCGAGTTGGACCGTGGGAACATCCTCTTCTGCAACTCTGATCTTTTCTTGTTGTTTTTCGGAGTCATGGCCTGGCACAGGTGGTACTGTCATCAAGAAGCAGTCATGGATGTCTGTAACAGACATGGTTTGACGACAGCAAACCCACTGGGAGACATGGTGGGAGACACAAAGAAGGGGGTCAACGACCCCCAGGCGACAAAAGGGCATGAATGCTGGTCGAGGCAAGCCTCGTCAAAAAAGAAGAGAAGAGCCGAGTGATGGCACCAGCTCGAGGCAGGAAGAGAAACCAGTACAAAAGCCGGGGAAAAACACAGCTTTTAAGAATAATTATTAGAGGATTTTTCTGGGGAAAGAAAACAAGCATCCATTGGGCTTTGCGGGAAAAAAGGAGACTGAGCAAGATGGCACACTTGGGCGGGAAGGGGACCACACAAGCGTGGTAGCATTCCCAAAGGCTTTCTGTTAAAGCTGGGGAAATACTCCACATGGGCTCTGTCGGCACCATCACCCATATGTGAGGACTGACTTCCTGCTTGTTCCTGGAGAATATATAACGTCCAGTGTGGATGGCTAATATGTATGATTAATCAATCTGAGTAAAGCTGCAAAGAATGAGCACTCTTAGAAGCCTATATAAAACTGCTACTGGGGTGGAAGGAACTTTGGCAAACAGTGATTAGACAGCATTCACTTGAGCACTAAAGTCACTTAACTGGGGTAGACTGTAAGAAAACAAAAAACTCTGCCTCAAAACCATTTATAAGACAGTCAGAGAATGGGGCAAGTTGGTGAAAAGTGTGTCGGGAAAGGACCTCAATCAATCAAGTTAGTACTTTTAAATTAAGATTAATCACTCATTTTATAAAAAAGTTAATTGCTTGTCTCCCCAAACAGCTTCTGAAAGCTAGAGAGGCTAGGTCTAAATTTGCACCTAGATTTACTAAGTGCTCTTTTCACATCTAGAAACCATAAAGTTAATCAAACCATATAATATATAATTAGGGCTTCTAATCTTTTAGTAAAGGTTAACATGCGTTAATTTCATTAACATGCGTTAAGTGCATCTATAAAAATAAAAGGGCTATGGGCACTTAATGCACGTTAATGAAATTAAAAGGGCCCCTAGCTGTTTATCATTTGGAAAATTATAGTTTAGAGGCAATTGGGTCCTTTCACAGTATAGCAAATAGGAATTTATCAGTGTATTTATGTCATGAAAAAAAAATATTTGTGAATTTTTAGGTGGATTCAATTCAATGATAAGACAATTTCTAGCACCAGCTCTTTTCTCCATGCCCCAGAACCAGCACCGGTTCCCCCCTTCTAGAAGTCTCAGCTCCAGGCACAGGCACCAGTTCCCCCTTCTCCAAGGCCCATCCCTAGCACAAGCTTCCCCCTTCTGTGACCAAACATCAACCCCCCTTTAGGCTCCAGCATTACTTCCAGCCCCACTTTCTCCAAACCATATTAGTACCAGCATAAGCTCCCTCTTCTCCATGTCCCAGCACCAGCACCACATCCCTGGCCTCAATATTAGCCATTCCTTGTACCACTTCCAGCCCCTCCTCCTATCTTTCAGCAGAGCAGTGGGAGGCTTGTGCCCTGCTCTTGCTGCTCTGTGCTATGCTTCCCCAGTACACTGGAGGATTTGAAATGCAAAAACAGTGCCCGTTCTTACATTTTTAAACCCTAAAATGGTCAGGACCATACCAAGGACTGTGCAAGTGCTGATGTAATCACTAGGTTTCTAGGAAGCCCAATAACAGTGAGTTCCTGTGTGCAGCTGGGTGGGGAGAAGGGCCACCAGGTTCGCAAATTGTACAGGGGGCATATCTATCTTGGTACAGTACTGGCTGTGGTACCTAAAAAGTAGCAGCAAAGAGCAGTGGAAGCAAAAGAAAATCCCCCGCCACTCAGATAGCCTCTAGTTGCCACAGCCGTAGCCTGGCCCAATAAGGTCCTCCTGCCACAACATCAGCTGCCAGAAGACATCAGATCCTCATGGGGGCAGCGATTTCCAGGGTTTTCCAGTTATAACCGGAAAGCCTCGTTTCCCGATCGAGGGCAATGGGTTATCAGAGTTTTCTGGTTGTATCTCAAAAGCAGAAACCCTGTATATAAATATACAATTCTAGATCCCATACAGTATGATGGTCCTTAATCATTTAAATCATTTATTAGCTTCTCCTTTAGATCTGAATTAGTATGAGCAGGTTTTTACTTTCTTTTAATATAGCATATTTAACAGGGGTTTTGTTTACTTAGTAATATTTATCTCACATCTTTTCAGAAGCAGATCAAGGCGAGTTACAATCAGGTACTGTAGGCACTTCCCTGTCCCCAGAGAGCTTGCAATCTAATATTTTCATCCCAATGTAATGCCTCTACCAAGTCTTTGGCGTGCGTCAGAAAAACAGCATAGCAGAGACATAAAATCTCACCATCATGAATGAAAACACACACATCTTTCAATTTTATTTTGGCATGATTACAACCAAGCAATAAGACAGAATAAAAGTAATAAGACAAAATAAAAGGGGAAGTAAGGATGTGGTTGAAAACTACAGGCCGATTAGTTTAACTTCGGTGGTGAGTAAATTATTGGAAACGCTGCTGAAAGAGAAAATAGTGAGGTTTCTGGAGTCTGGCAGATTACAGGATCCGAGGCAGCATGGATTCACCAGAGGCAGGTCTTGTCAGACAAATCTGATTGATTTCTTTGACTGGGTGACCAGGGAGTTGGACCGAGGGAGAGCTCTAGATGTGGTGTATTTAGATTTCAGTAAAGCCTTTGACACTGTTCCTCACAGGCGACTTATAAACAAACTGAGCATCCTAGGGATGGACCCTAAAGTTACTGCTTGGGTTAGAAATTGGTTGGGTGGGAGGCGACAAAGAGTACAAGTAAATGGAGCTCACTCTGAGAAGAAGGATGTTACCAGTGGTGTGCCCCAGGGATCTGTCCTTGGTCCGATTCTTTTTAACATCTTTGTTAGTGATATAGCGGAAGGGCTGTCGGGTAAGGTTTGCCTCTTTGCGGATGATACCAAAATCTGCAATAGAGTAGACACCCAGGAAGGTGTAGATAACATGAGGAGGGATCTAGCTAAGCTTGAAGAATGGTCTAGAATTTGGCAGCTGGGATTTAATGTTAAAAAATGTAAGGTCATGCATTTGGGCTGCAGCAATCCAAGGGAGCAATACAGTATAGGAGGTGAAGTACTTTTGTCCACTAAAGAAGAGCGGGACCTAGGCGTGGTTCTGTCTAATGATCTTAAAGTAGCTAAACAGGTAGAAAAGGCGACAGCAAAAGCTAGAAGGATGCTTGGGTGCATACGGAGAGGAATGGCTAGCAGAAAAAAGGAGGTGATAATGCCTCTGTATAAGTCTTTGGTGCGACCTTATTTGGAGTATGGTGTGCAATTCTGGAGACCGCACCTTCAAAAGGATGTGAACAGGATGGAGTCGGTGCAGAGGGTTGCTACTAAAATGATTAATGGGCTTCATTATAAAGCATATAAGGACAGACTTAAGGATCTTAATATGTACACCTTAGAGGAAAGGCGGGATAGAGGTGATATGATTGAGATGTTTAAATACCTCAGTGGCATAAATGTTCAGGGAGAGAGCCTCTTTCAATTGAAAGCAAGTTCTGCTACGAGGGGACGGGATGAGGGTGAAGGGAGATAGATTCAGGAGTGATATGCGGAAATATTTCTTTACAGAAAGAGTAGTGGATCCGTGGAATAGTCTCCCAGTGGAGGTGGTAGAGATGAGGACAGTAACTGAATTCAAAAAAGCATGGGACCAACACAGAAGATCTCTAAAGGTAAAAAGTGGACTGTTGTAGTTGTTGTTATGGAAGGACAGACTAGATAGGACATGTGGTCTTTTTCTGTCATCATGTTTCTATGTTTCTATGTTAAAATATAATATTCCAGAGATTATATTCAATTTAACATGGCAAACATGCTAGACCTGTCCCGAGTATTCAGTATTTCAGTGAAATGCAGATATAGCATAGGATGCAGCAAACACTCAAAGGGCTGATGAACTGAAGTGTTCTTCCCATTTTGTCTCTTTGGGAAAAAACGCTTAGTGCATCTGGTCCTCAATGCATCTAGCAGCAAAGCATTTAAGCACTGGTTCGCAACCCAGATCTCAGGGACCACTTGGCCATTCTGGCTTTCAGAATATCCAAATATGCACAAGATAGATTTTCATACCAATGGAGGCAATTCATGCAAATCTCTTGTACGTATTCATTGTAGATACCTTAAAACAAGAGGCTGAGTTGGGAAATAATGCATCATGGCACTCCAAGGAGTATGCGTTCTTTATATCCCCTGCCCCCTTGCAAATGTCACTGTATGAAAGGATTTAAATAATCAGCAGCAGTTATTTCCTCTGACTTATCACAATTACATGAAAAGTTACTAAAGCAAAAAATTGACTTGCATAAAAAAGATTAAAGTACTAACATTCCCCTAATATCTCTTTTCATATCATGCACTTTCAAGCTGGTCACTGAGGCACTGTAAAATACGCAGAAAGAGCACCCCTCGTTCTGAATGGAATATGACAACAGCTAAAGCAATAGCTATTTTCTAATTAAGCCATCCTAAGTTCAAATAGAGGTTGCATGCCACCAAAAAAAACCCTGATGGTTTGCTGCCAATGCTGGCAGCACCTGAATGCTTTCCTTTTTACTGGCCATAAAAAAGGAAAAAAGACAAACCAAATCAACCCCACTAATTTATTACAGAGGAGAACAATAGACATTGCAGGAGAAAAAAAATGTCTGATTACTAGTTACAGTCTTTTGGGCACTGTATTATCACATTAAGCTGTCCATCAGCTGAGAAATCACTACATCCAACCTGACAGTAATTTGCAACATCGCAGAAAAAACTGCAGGGTGGCTCCTCTCAAAGTTATTTAGCTTTCTTCTGCTAGACGTGTCTTTCATTTTCTCAAGAAATGACTATTTTTTTATGTGCTAGTGCAAGATAAATTCATGGCTTTTACTATATTGTTTTTAGAGACTTGTTTTTAGTTTACATTACCTGGCCACTGACTGCTAGCGGTCTGTAAGCACAGCAATGGTTAAACCAAAACTTGTCAAACTCATTCCACCCCCTCACCCCCCCTCATCAGTCCAAAAATAGCTAAGACAAAGGAAAGATTTGATCCTGACAGATGTCTACAAATGGGATACTAGTGCCCTCCATGGAAATAGTTCAAATTTAATATATCATATACCGCCCTACGCAGTCGTATCAAGGTGGCTTACACTTACAAGAGTCACTACTTAAAAACAGGAAGTAAAAGCGGAGAAAGTAGACTGCTGACAAACCTGCTCCATAAACCCTGGGGTGCTTGAGCCATTTAGGGGGTAATGTTATAAGGAGACATCTAGTTTTAGAAGGCAAGTACACACGTCAATGGCCTCTTATAAATATTGTACTAGCCAGCATAAAGGTATGTGCATTAATTGCATGGAACCAACTTTCACGATGGGTATATACATTGGCAGAATCTGGGCGGAGTGTGGATGGAACACATATGTAGGCACATAAAGCATAAAATAATATAATTTAAGCATGTTCTTTAAAAATCAAGGCGCAGGCATTTACAGCAGATCAAGGGCTTGTGTGAATGTCTGCGCCTTAACATAAGGCACATTTTCTACCATTTATGCTAATATTTTATAAAGTACGGTAGGCCCCTACTTTTCTTTATAAAATAGCACCTAACCAGGCACCTACTTTCATGCTTAAAGTAAGCACCACCTTATAAAATGACCTCATACAGGCCATCAAAAGCTAGAGTGAAAAAAGACGGAGATGGAGTTCCATAGAGAAGATGCTAGAAAGCAGAACGGTGGGTACTTTCTAAGCAGGTAAATGCTGGTGAAGGAAGTGATAGGAGATGACTATGCTGAGAACAGAGTAATCAGACTAGAGTAAAAGGGATCAGTGTCTCCAAAAGAGAAGATGGTGAGCTACATATGGGAGCCCGGTAAGAAAGTAAAGACTTGAATTTAATTCTGTAAGTAGCAAGCAACCAGTACTTTTGAACAAGTAGAGGTGTGATGTGATCATATTTTTATGCTTTAAATAGTAGCTTGACGAGATAGAGCAGCTTTTAAACTACTCCAAGTTTATGCTCCTGTTACAATGTACTGTCCAAGTTTAAACTCCTGTTACAATGTAAGCACAGAACAGTTTTCTGACTGTGCACCCTTGTTGTATGTAAACCGCACTGATAACAAATAGCGCGGTATATAAAAGCTGTTAAATAAATAAATAAATAAATAGATATTAGGGGAAAGCCGACAGTCGCCCAAGAGCGGATGGTTCGGAAGAATGTATCCTTGAAGGATACTACCAAAAGCAGAGAGGTTCCACAAAAGAGTAAAGTAGCCCAAATGCCCTCAAGTATGGAGCAGACAGAGCTTAAAGATCCCAATTTACCCATGTCTAACAATAGCCAAATTAACATGAATAAAATACATTCTCTAAAATGCTTGTATGCAAATGCTAGAAGTCTAAAGAATAAGATGCTAGAGTTAGAATATATAGCACTAATTGAAAGGTTAGATATAATTGGAATATCAGAGACATGGTGGAAGGAGGACAACCAGTGGGACACTGTGATACCTGGGTACAAACTATATCGTAATGATAGAGCTGATCAAATTGGTGGAAGGGTTGCGCTCTATGTTAGAGAGGGCATTGACTCAGAAAGGATTAAAGTTTTGCAGGAAACAAAATCTGCTGTAGAATCTATATGGATTGAAATTCCATATAAAAGGGGGAAGGCAATGGCAGTGGGGGTGTACTATCGAGCACCTGGCCAGAATGACCAAATGGATGATGAAATGCTCAAAGAAATCAAGGAAGCTAACAAAAGTTACAGCGCAGTAATAATAATGGGTGATTTCAATTACCCCGGTATCGACTGGGTCAGTGTCACGTCAGGACATGCTAGGGAGATAAAGTTCCTAGATGAAATAAATGACTGCTTCTTGGAGCAGCTGGTTCATGAACCGACCAGAGGGGAAGCCATATTAGACCTAGTCCTTAGTGGAACACCAGATCTAGTGCAAGAGATAAGGGTGTAGGGGCCACTTGGCAATAGTGATCATAGCATGATCGCCTTTGATTTAATTAGTGGAGGAGGAATAGTAAGGAAATCCACAGTACTACCTTTTAACTTTCGAAAGGGAGACTATGATAAAATGAGGAAAACAGTTAAGAAAAAACTAAAAGGAGCAGTTGCAAAGGTTAAAGACGTACATCAAGCTTGGGTGTTGTTGAAAAATACTATCTTGGAAGCCCAGACCAGCTGTATTCCACACTTTAAGAAAAGTGGAAGGAAGTCCAAAAAACTGCCAGCATGGTTTAAAGGTGAGGTCAGAGAGGCTGTTGTTGCCAAAAAAGCATCTTTCAGGAAATGGAAAAAAAGAGCCAAATGATGAAACCTGGAAACAGCACAAGCACTGGCAAGTCAAATGCAAGGCATTGATAAGGCAGGCAAAGAGAGAATTTGAGAAGAAGCTTGCTGCGGAAGCAAAAACGCGAAATAAAGACCTTTTCAAGTACATTCATAGCAAAAAACCTGTGAGAGAGTCATTTGGTCCATTAGATGATAAAGGGGTTAAAGGAGCACTAAGAGGCAACAAGGCGATAGCGGAGAGACTGAATGAATTCTTTGCTTCGGTCTTTACTGAGGAAGATGTAGGGATGTTACCCATGACTGAAGTGGTATTTAAAGGTGCGGAAGAATTGAAGGAAATATCAATACATCGGGAAGATGTCTTACAACTATTAGATAAACTGAAGAGTAGTAAATCACCTGGGCCGGATGGTATACATCCAAGGGTGTTGAAAGAACTGAAATATGAGATTGCAGACCTGCTATCAGTAATCTGTGAACTATCATCAAAATCATCTCTAATACCTGAAGATTGGAGGATTGCCAATGTAACACCAATTTTTAAAAAGGGTTCCAGGGGTGATCCAGGAAAGTACAGACCGGTGAGCCTGACGTCAGTACCGGGAAAAATGGTAGAAACCATCATAAAGAATAAAATTACTCAGCATGTAGATAGTCACAACCTAATGGGAGACAGCGAACATGGCTTTAGACAAGGAAGATCTTGTCTTACTAATCTGTTATGCTTTTTGAAGGAGTGAATAAACAGGTGGACAAAGGTGAGTCGGTTGATACTGTGTATCTGGACTTTCAGAAAGCCTTTGACAAGGTCCCTCATCAGAGACTTTTGGCAAAACTAAAGAGTCATGGGATAGGAGGCAGTGTACTATTGTGGATCAGGAACTGGTTAAAAGATAGAAAGCAGAGGGTAGGGCTAAATGGCCAATTTTCCCAATGGAGAAAGGTGAATAGTGGTGTACTCCAGGGATCTGTGCTGGGTCCGCTGCTTTTTGACATATTCATAAATGACCTGGAAAGTGGAATAATGAGTGAGGTTATCAAATTTGCAGATGACACAAAACTATTTAAAGTTGTTAAAACCCAAGAGGATTGTGAAAAATTGCAAGAGGATCTTGATAAATTGGAAGACTGGGCATCAAAATGGCAGATGAAATTTAATGTGGACAAGTGCAAGGTTATGCACCTAGGGAAGAACAACCCAAACTATGGTTACACGATGCAAGCTTCCACATTAGGAACTACCACCCAGGAAAAAGATTTAGGCGTCATTGTGGATACCATGTTAAAACCCTCGGCCCAGTGTGCAGCGGCGGCCAAGAGAGCAAATAGAATGCTAGGTATGATAAGGAAAGGAATGGAAAATAAAACAAGAGATATTATAATGCCTCTATATCGTTCCATGGTGAGACCGCACCTTGAATATTGTGTGCAATTCTGGTCGCCGTATCTTAAAAAGGATATAGCGATTTTAGAAAAGGTACAGAGAAGAGCCACCAAAATGGTAAAGGGGATGGAAGGATACTTCTATGAAGAAAGGCTAAAAAGGTTAGGGCTCTTTAACCTGGAAAAGAGATGGCTGAGGGGAGATATGATAGAAGTCTATAAATTAATGAACGGAGTGGAACGGGTAAACGTAGATCGATTGTTTACCTTATCAGAATATAGAAAGACTAGGGAACATGCAATGAAGCTACAGGGTAAACTATTTAAGACTATTAAAAGAAAATATTTTTTTCACTCAACGTGTAATCAAGCTCTGGAATTTGTTACCAGAGGATGTAGTAAAGGCTGTTAGTGTAGCTGGGTTTAAAAAAGGTTTGGACAAGTTCCTGGAGGAAAGGTCCATAAACCATTATTAAGAAGTGACCGAAGATATCAATGCTTGACCCAGTACAAGCATTGTGGAACGTGTGTCTCTTAGGGAAACTGCTAGGTACATATGACCTAGATTGGCCACTGTTGGAAACAGAATACTGGGCTTGATGGACCTTGGTGTGACCCAGTATGGCATATCTTATGTTCTTATGTTCTTATGTAAGAAAGCTCTGGACCACTATATAACGAATTACAATAATGCAACTTTGCACTTGGGCATGAATAAGAGTATGATTAACATAATTATTCAAAGAAAAACAAAACAACAAATAAACACCCTAATCAACAAAAATAGGACCTAGCAGCAGATGAAATTTCATGCTCAAAAAAGGAGTTGAAAATCAGAAGTATCCTAGAACAGGGATAGGATCAACAAGGGTAACTGGATGCCCAGATAGTAATCAATAGGAACATAACAAATGCCATACTGGGTAAGGCCAAGGTCCATCAAGCCCTGTATCCTGTTTCCAACAGTGGCCAATCCAGGTCACAAGTACCTGTCAGGTTCCCAGAAGATACAGATTCTACGATGCTTGTTCCAGGAGTAAGCAGTGGATTCCCATGGTCCTCTTTAATAATAGGGTTTATGGACTTTCCCGCCAGGAACTTGTCCAAACCTTTTTTAAACCCAGCTGCACTAACAGCTTTTACCATATCCTCCAGTAACGAATTCCAGAGTTTGATTACACGTTGAGTGAAAAAAAAATATTTTCTCTTATTAGTCTTAAATGGGTTATATTGTAGCTTCATTGTGTGTTCCCTAGTCTTTCTACTTTTTGAAGGGGTAAACAACCGATCTAAGTTTACACATTCCATTCCATTCTTTTATTTATAGACCTCCATCATATCTCCCCTCCGTCATCTTTTTTCCAAGTTGAAGAACCCTAACCTTCTTCATAGGGGGTATAATTCCATTCCCTTTACCATTTTGGTGGCTCTTCACTGTACTTTCTAAATTTTGCTATATCCTTTTTACGAGAGGACGACCAGAATTGCACACAATATTCAAGGTGCAATCGCACCATGGAGCAGGTCAATATAAACCACTGGCAAAATAACCATTGCTAATACTTAACGGTTGACCCAGGGTTGCATGTGGGCTTAAGAGTAAGTTAAACAGAGGTGGAGTGAGCATGGAGCCCTGGGGTACCTCATAGATGACAAAATGTTTAATAGAGAACTCGAAGTTGATCAATACCTGAAAAGATCTGTTGGCAAGATAGAGGGGAATCATTCAAAGACTATTCCGGAGATACTCGTTTTAGAAAGACAAATAATCAAGATACAGTGGTCAACTAAATCAAAGGCAGAGAAACATCTAACAAGACCAATATAGCTCTTTTCCCCAAATTTAAGACTTTCCAAATGTCGCTCAGCAAAGCTTGAGGGTAGTTTTGATGCTATGATGTTCTCTGAATCCTGACTCGATGGTACACAGCAACAACAAATAAAATTAGTAACATAAAGTACAGTTTTCTCAAGTACTTTAGAGAAGAAAGGATTCTGGTTAACAACTAGATGGAGGAGAAATCTCTGGACATTGTTCCTTCAGTACTGATTTCACAATTCCTTTATCTAAACTATTATTGAACAATAATAGAAATGTTATAATGCAGATATAGACCTAAGTTTTTAACAAGCTTGGAGGGCACAAGATAAAAGATTGAGGTGGTTGGATTTGAAGAAACCAAATTTTTGTTTTTTTTGAACTAGCAGGTTTGAAAATGAGTTAAAGTGATTCCAAATACCAGTCAGAGAATATAGGCATAAGAACGAGAAATGGTCAGTACTGATGGTACAGCTAAACTAATAAAATCTCTATGTATCTCGTTGACTTTGAGAAAAACCTGACAAACTCTCTAGCTAGTGGAATGGTAGTATCTAGAGGTTTTTCTTCTGTAAAAGATGCTAATTTTGCAAAGATATTAAAAAGTTTCTTCACTGGATTAGCACTGACAGGTAATGGCTATCTTTTATTTATTTATTTATTTATTTCGCTTATATACCGCGCTCTTCAGTATCAGTGCGGTTTACATGGAACATAGAGGTATTTTACGATGGGGGATAACACCGTAATTACATATAACAGGTAGCTCAACTTGGATAACAGTATTAACTATTTACATTTGTAAGGATAACAGAAAGATATTTACACATATATACAATACATTGAGGGTGGTTACATGTGATCGTGTAGCTTTGTTGTGAGTGGGGGAGTTGGTGTACCTTCCTCTGGGTAGCATTTGAGTTAGAGATAGTGCTTCAATGCTCTCCTGAATTTAGTTAGGTCCGGGATTGCTTGTATATTGGGTGGTACAGCGTTCCAGCATCTGGGTGCACAGAGACTGAAAGCCCTGTTTATGGTTGTTTATGTACAATGGGTCATTGCTTTGGGGGATTACCAAGGTGTTTATTGCAGTAAGTCGCCTGGCTCTATTTGGGGGGGTAATGTGCGTGAGGTCAGAGAGAGAGGAGGGGGCAAGCCCGCTGATGGTCTTGAATGTTAGTAGCAAAATCTTGAAGGTATTCTACTGTGGATTGGGAGCCAGTGGAGACTTTTGAGGATGGGTGTTATATGGTCTCTCCTTGAGACACTATTTAGAACTCTGGCTGCAGCGTTCATGGCAAGTTGGAGCAGGCTCAGGGTGGATTGTGGAAGCCCTTGAAGGATTGCGTTGGCGTAGTCAAGATGCGGGATGGTTAGTGCCTGAAAGATTGATCTGAAATCGTCCGGTTGTAGTAGGGGGCGTAGATGTTTGAGTGTCTTGATCTTATGGTATGTTGATTTTAACATGTTGCCAATGTGTGTCTTCATATCTAGTCTTTGATCTAGTGTGATACCCAGGTAGCGTATTGAGGGTTTAGTTCGCAGTTCAATCTCTCCGATTTTTAGGCAGGCTGGAGATGAAAAATTGGGGTTTCTGGATATGAACAGCACTTCCATCTTTCTGTGTTGTATTTGGAGATTCTGGTTTAGAAGCCATTTTTCTACTGTGCTAAACCAGTTAGTGCTGTGAGGTTAAATCTGGTCGATCTGGAATGGCATGTAAATGAGAACGTCGTCAGCATAAATCATGCATTCGACGTTGAATGATCGAATGAGGTCGCAAATCGGCTGCATATAGATGTTGAACATTAAGGCTGAAAGGGCGGAATCTTGCGGCACGCCTTGTTTCTGGTGGAACGGTTCGGAGGTGGACTCCTCCATCTGCACATGTTGCCATCTATCGGATAGGTATGACTTACACCAGGTTAGTGCTAGGTCGCAGATGCCCTTCTCTTTGAGTCGCCTCAGGAGGGTTTCGTGGCATACTGAGTCAAACGCTGCAGCTATATCCAGGAATATAAGGGCATATATTATATATTAATATATTTTGTTTGTAGGTGGCCAGTCTCTCTTTACACCTTCCCAAATTTTCAGTGGTTCTCATCTTCCTCCACACTCGCTCAGTTTGATGAACCTGTTTAAGTCGTCGCCCATTATGATACCAAGGAAAGTTATTCCTGGATGAATGAATCTGTGAATGTATTGGGGAGGGAGGCTGTATCATCTACGCATTCTGGAGTACAGAACTCCAAGTAGTTGCTTGTCTATCAATTGGCATTGAACCGAAGTCCACTAGGAGAGCAGAACATTTTGTTGCCATTTTCATGTTAATGCTTGACAAAGTTCTGAATTGCCTACCAAACCAACTGGAAGAAATTTTACCATGGAAAACTGAAAAGGAGAAAGTAAGTAAAGTGTAGTCAGATCAGGGGAATTGGTATGGATTGCAAAAAATTCACTTGGAGGAATTAAGATTGGGGTATGGGGGGAGGGGTGAAGAATATTAAATCCAAATACTCCCACCTATGTGGTTAGGGAGTTCACATGCTGGGTGAATTCCAAGTTTTCTATATGAATTTTATATTCACTATCCCTTTATCACAGTGATCATTAAAGTCACAGAGGACAAGTAAATTAGATAACTGGTTAGAAACATCAGCTAAAGTAGAAAAGACCTCATCCCAGGTTCCAGATGAAAAAGAAAGAAGGGCTTTATATCAAGGCAATGTGAAACATATGGGATTTCTTAACTTGTGCTAACATTTCATAGTAGTGAGTAACAATGGAAATCAACCTTAGAAAGAGAAATCCCTGATAACGTATTGATCTCAACTTTTCCTCCCCCACACAGAGTAAGGTTCTGTGCAAAGAAATCGAAACCTGAGGGTACAATTTGGTTTTGATAAGTCAACTCTCTATCTTGTAACCATCTTGCAATAGAAAGATGGTGTTATGGAGGAAAAAACCTACAAGGCAACCAAACAGCATCAACAGTATCCCTTGCTCTATTGAATAAGTATGTATAGTAGATAGTCCCTCCAAACATTATGGCAGTCATTTTAGAAGTCCTATTCGTGAAGTGGACATCTGAAAATAGACATAAACATACAAATCATGAAGACATCCCAAGAGCCATTTTAGAAGCCTGGTATGGAGACATTTCTGGCACGAGAACGTCTATTTTGCACAGGGCCATGGCGGAAGTGTGTTCAGGGACGTTCCATAAAAGCAGGGTTTAATTTGTGTCGAAAAGATACGTGTTTATACCAATACTGAAGAAAGGTGATCTGACTGACTGTGAAAATTATTGCACAATCACTCTAATCCCACATGCCAGCAAGATTCTACTCAAGATCGTTCAGCAGAGATTACAGCCATACCTGGAATGAGAACTGCATGAAATGTTCAGGAAAGGGCGAGGAATAAGAGACATCATCGCAGATGTGAGATGGATTTTTTAAAAGACTAAAGAATACCAAAAGGAAATCTATATCTGTTTTACAGATTACAGCAAGACTTTTGACTGTGTCAACCATGAGAAACTCTGGGCCACATTAAGAAGCATGGGTATACACCTAGCTTTACCCGTGGGGGATATCCAGGTAGCAGTGCAATATCTCCGTTACCTGGTTAGGCTCTGCAGCGATTTCCTCTGTGCGGCAAACCCGGATATTCAATGCCGTCACCATGGCACTGAATATCTGGGGTTAGGGTTTAGAGGGCACAGCTATGCACCATAGCGGCGCATAACCTGTTAAACTGATTATCAGGCCCAACATCTCTTTACACTAATATTCCACAGATGGAGGCCCTTCGTATATTTGAGGATGCCCGTCTAGAGAGAAAAGAACATAAGGGGTCCCACTGGGTTCCTCAGGCAGTTGGCTGAATTGACCCTTACCAAGAATTACTTCCGTTTCTGCAACCTTATTTACCAACAAATTAAAGGAGTAGCAATGGGCTTGGCAATGACTCTGGGTATCGCAAATTTACATGTAGACAATTTTGAGGCTAAATTCCTTCTAGACAGCCATTTGAAAAAAAAAAACAACATTAAATCATGGAAGAGATACATTAATATTGATGACATGTTAATGATTTGGGGAGGCGATGGCATTCTCTTGAAGGAATTTTTTGTATGGGATGTTAAATTTGCATGTTCAGGTATCCGCTAGTACAGTGTTGTGCAAACGTTTATCCCATATGACCCCATTTTAACAACTGAAAATTCACGTGACCCCGCTCTGATGATTCTCTGCTTGGGGCAGTATAGAAAAATTTTATAAACAAACATAAATATGATAATGAAATCAAGACAGCAGGCCTCCAGCCTCTTTCTCCTCCTTCCACTCATCTCAAGCAGGAAAGTAGCAGTGACAGTATTGGCAACTTCAGCTGCAGTCAGCGAAGTGTCCCTGGTGTCAGTGTGCAGTGTGTGCTTACAGACCCCAGTACTCAGCATAAGTTTCCAGTCTAACAAGAAGCTTATGCAGAAGGAGGCAAGGACCAATGAATGCTCACAGGCCACATGCTGACTGGGGACTGCCACTACTTGGCATAGGTCACAGTGAAAGTCCAGAGAGAAGGGGAAATGGCCATGTTTCTGTGACCCCCCATCCACTGATGTGACACTATTTAGAGTCCAAACCCCAGGTTTGAAAACCACTGCTCTAGTATGACAGAAATAGCCTACTTGGATATTATGATAAAGAAAGGACTCACTGGTTCCATCATGACCTGTACAGAAAACCCACTGACCACAATAAATTATTGCATTATGAGAGTTTTCACAATCAATCTCCGGATCAGTTCTTTAAAGAGAATTTTTCTGCACCAATTTTGAGTCACACGCATATGACGTGTAGGTTTTCTGAAAGACGATACCCAATGAAATGTACTGAATATGCATATAACAGGGACAGGAAGAAATCTGTACAGAATGCAGCAGAGAGCTTTATGTCCCCTGACCTCCTCAAATTTGTCCAAGAATATACAGTAGCCAAGCTTATAAGGGAGGAATGGCACATTTTGAGAACCATTCTCATTTTTTCTGCCAACTCAGTGAACTGGCTCAAAAGACAAATGCAAACCTAGCTGACCTTTTGGTGCCATCCGTCCTGACAGTTAAACGTATTCCACCAATACTTTTACCATGTATTGATATGTGACCATGTATTAGTAAAAACATTTTTAAAAAGTTATTTTACACATTCAAAGACATAAAATAAATAACTTTCCAAAAGACTTTTCCATTGCAAGACAGAGCATATTATTTATACAGTATGATTATTTGCCCGTGATCTTATCTATGTTGGAAAGACAAAACACAGTATTCATACTAGGATAACAGAACACAGAAGCTGACTGAAAAGAAAGTTGGAAGACAAACCATTGGTCTTACATTTCATAGAAAATACACCACAAGATATCTGATCTAAAATTCTTTGTAATCAAGGTAGTAAAACACCATTGGAGAGGAGGAGTGCAGTAGTGTGGCGGGCGGTCGGAAGGGGGTTTTCTTTAAAACATGGAACAGGCAGCAATTCAAGGAAAACAAAATCAGCTTTATTCTGTCCCAGCTTAAGCCTCCACAAAGCTGGTCTCCTGGCCCTTCCTCCAGGCCTAGCTAAAGTTCCTACCTCAGAACTCCTTTGCATGGCTTGCCTTGGAAGGACTGTGGCTCCAAGGGCCTCTCTCCCTCTTGCAGCCTGCTGGATTCTTTATCTCTCAATGTGAGCCACACCCTCCCAGCCCTGAACTCTGGGCTGCAGATTCTCTTAAAGGGGACTGTTGATAATACCTTTGGAGAGGGACAGCTAACATTCTATAGACCCCTTCACAAATCCTCCCCCTCAGCTCAACCATGCCCCATTGAGCGTCTACTGCTCCAGAGACCCCACCCGGGAAAGGAAGTCCGTGTTCAGGTGAGCCAACCAGCCCTATGGCAGACTCAAAACTGGTAGTGTTGGAGACTCAAAAACCACTGCATAATACGGACATTGGATTCCTTAACTTAAGCCAGTCACTTGAGGAGTTGGTGGTCCGTTACCAGCATAAACCAATGATCGAGCTGGTACTATTTGAAGGTCTCAAGTGCCCACTTGACAGAAAGGGCTTCCTTCCCGATCACCACAAAATGCTGCTCCTGAGGAAGCTGATGAATGCTATGGGATGTTCCACACCCCTGACTTCCTGGGCCAGAACAGCTCCTAGGCCCTGAGACCTCAATTTGCACAATAAATGGTAGAGAGAAATTAGGGCTAATCAGAATGGATTCACAGCACACGGCCTTCTCGAGATGCTAGAAGACCAGGTCCAGGTCTGGTGACCACTAAATCCATTCAAAGTTCTCTTCCAGAGGAGAGTGATTAACAGCTCTGCCACTACTGCAAAATTTGGCTATTACTACCAGTTCATCTCTATCAATCTAAGCAAGATACAAACTTCTTTCTTGCTTCGATTTCAGGGTGGGACCTGGTCAATGGCATCCAACGTCTGTAGTTGAGGTCGTATCTGCCTATTCACGATTAAATATTTATTTTATTTAGCAATGCTTATACACTGCTTTTCACTGGGTCAAAGCAGTGTACATTCAGGTATGTTATATATTTCCCTTGTCCCCAAAGTGCTCACAATCTACGTTATGTACCTGAGGCAACGGAGGGTTAAGTGGCTTGCCCAAGGCCACAAGGAGTGCCTGTGGGGACTAGAACCCCCTGTCCCTCCGGCCTGAGGTTGCTGTCCTCCATCGGGAATCGAAGCCCTGGCCCTCCAGCCCAAGGCAACTTCTCCCCCAGGTAATGAACATCCCAACCTCCCAGAAAACATTTCTTGGGATAGGACATCGATCAGGCCTTCCATAGACTCGTCTAAATGGCTTATAATTGGGTTAGATGGGGAGTTCAGTCTCTGCTGTAGACGACGATGTCGTCAAGATATGCAACCACATACTTCTTGTGCGGTCTCAGTAGGCAGTTGACTAGGTGTTGAAACATGGACGATGTGGCTTGCACATTTTTTGAGAAAGGTGAAAGGAGTACATGCTGCAAAATACATATCCGTGCTGAATAGTAAAGTTAAAATACACATGAATGTTTCTGGCACAACTATATTTCAGCAGGACTTGGCACCGTGCCACACTGCAAAAACAGTCAAAAAAATGGTTCGTGGACAATAAGATCGAACTGCTACCAAGTTGGCCATCAAACTCTCCGGATCTCAATGTAATTTAAAACTGTTGGAATCTTATGAAGAAAAAGGTGCACACCATCCAACTTCAGAAGCAGATTTAAAGGACATACTCAAGCATGTATGGGTCAACGAAATCACTCCGGCATACTGTAAAACGCTAGTTAACGGTATGCCTACAAGAATCCAGGCTGTGCTGAAAAATCATGGACACCCTATCAAATATTGACACATATATTGTTTCCTGAATAAAACTTTGAAAATGACATATATATCTTTGGTTCTTAAAGCTTTTGACCATGAAAGTGACAATAACAAGTACTTTTCTAATAAAATTCTGATATTTTGGACTCTGCCTTAATTTTTTAATTTCAATCTCATTTTGATATGTTAATTAACCCGGTATCATAGGGCTTATACATGTGATTTAATCCATCAATTTGGTTTGAGTTTCTCTTACAGTTGGTGGAAGTATTGAGACACAAATTCATTTGTGGGCCACAATTGGGCACCTGTATGTTCACATCAATAGTTTACTGTAAGTTTTTTTCTTCTTTCTATTGCAGGCAGGCGGTATATAAAATGCCTTAAATAAATTTGTATTTATGTGCACGGCTTTTTGTATATACAGTATTCAGAGTTTTTTTTCTGACTTAGGTCTTTGCATGTTCCTTTTATCAACTATTTATTTATAATCCTCATTTTTATGTCTGTCTAGCAATATAATTTTTATGGGGAGTTTCATTCAGTGTCATTACTGTCCTATATTATGATCTCAAATGGTCCCCCCACCTTTTCCCCCCATATGATTTTGAGAGGTAGTTTCCTTTCTTGTGATTACTACTTAATTTTGGTTACATGTCTTGATTGTATTTTAAGAGTTATTTCTGTGGTAACATTATCTTCAAATGGGCTTCTTCCTATATGTTCTATGTTCCTATATCAGATGATCCTCCTTTGAACATTTTGTTCCTATTATCCCTTACAATTTTACACATTTTACTCTCCTTCATACTACCCTTTTCTTTCGAAAGGGAGACTATGATAAAATGAGGAAAACAGTTAAGAAAAAACTAAAAGGAGCAGTTGCAAAGGTTAAAGACGTACATCAGGCTTGGCTGTTGTTGAAAAATACTATCTTGGAAGCCCAGACCAGCTGTATTCCACGCTTTAAGAAAAGTGGAAGGAAGTCCAAAAAACTGCCAGCATTTTTTAAAGGTGAGGTCAGAGAGGCTGTTGCCAAAAAAGCATCTTTCAGGAAATGGAAAAAAGAGCCAAACGACGAAACCTGGAAACAGCACAAGCACTGGCAAGTCAAATGCAAGGCATTGATAAGGCAGGCAAAGGGAGAATTTGAGAAGAAGTTTGCTGCGGAAGCAAAAATGCGAAGCAAAGACCTTTTCAAGTACATTCGTAGCAAAAAACCTGTGAGTCAGTTGGTCCATTAGATGATAAAGGGGTTAAAGGAGCACTAAGAGGCGACAAGGCGATAGCGGAGAGACAGAATGAATTTTTTGCTTCAGTCTTTACTGAGGAAGATGTAGGGATGTTACCCATAACTGAAGTGGTATTTAAAGGTGCGGAAGAATTGAAGGAAATATCGATACATCGGGAAGAATTGAAGGAAATATCGATACATCGGGAACTATTAGATAAACTGAAGAGTAGCAAATCACCTGGGCCGGATGGTATACATCCAAAGGTGTTGAAAGAACTGAAATACGAGATTGCAGACCTGCTATTAGCAATCTGTGAACTATCATTAAAATCATCTCTAATACCTGAAGATTGGAGGATCGCCAATGTAACACCAATTTTTAAAAAAGGTTCCAGGGGTGATCCGGGAAACTACAGACCGGTGAGCCTGACATCAGTACCGGGAAAAATGGTAGAAACCATCATAAAGAATAAAATTACTCAGCATGTCATGATAGTCATGACCTAATGGGAGACAGTCAACATGGCTTTAAACAAGGAAGATCTTGTCTTACTAATCTGTTATGTTTTTTTGAAGGAGTGAATAATCAGGTGGACAATGGTGAGTCAGTTGATATTGTGTATCTGGACTTTCAGAAAGCCTTTGACAAGGTCCCAAATGAGAGACTTTTGGCAAAACTAAAGAGTCATGGGATAGGAGGTAGTGTACTATTGTGGATCAGGAACTGGTTAAAAGATAGAAAGCAGAGGGTTGGGTTAAATGGCCAATTTTCCCAATGGAGAAAGGTGAATAGTGGTGTACCCCAGGGATCTGTGCTGGGTCCGCTGCTTTTTGACATATTCATAAATGACCTGGAAAGTGGAACAACAAGTGAGGTTATCAAATTTGCAGATGACACAAAACTATTTAAAGTTGTTAAAACCCAAGAGGATTGTGGAAAATTGCAAGAGGATCTTGATAAATTGGAAGACTGGGCATCAAAATGGCAGATGAAATTTAATGTGGACAAGTGCAAGGTTATGCACCTAAGGAAGAACAACCCAAACTATGGTTACACGATGCAAGGTTCCACATTAGGAACCACCACCCAGGAAAAAGATTTAGGCGTCATTGTGGATACCATGTTAAAACTCTGGGCCCAGTGTGCAGCGGCAGCCAAGAGAGCAAATAGAATGCTAGGTATGATAAGGAAAGGAATGGAAAATAAAACAAAAGATATTATAATGCCTCTATATCGTTCCATGGTGAGACCGCACCTTGAATATTGTGTGCAATTCTGGTCGCCGTATCTTAAAAAGGATATAGCGATTTTAGAAAAGGTACAGAGAAGAGCCACCAAAATGGTAAAGGGATGGAAGGATACTCCTATGAAGAAAGGCTAAAAAGGTTAGGGCTCTTTAACCTGGAAAAGAGACGGCTGAGGGGAGATATGATAGAAGTCTATAAATTAATGAACGGAGTGGAACGGGTAAACGTAGATCGATTGTTTACCTTATCAGAATATAGAAAGACTAGGGGACATGCAATGAAGTACAGGGTAAACTATTTAAGACTAATAAAAGAAAATATTTTTTCACTCAACGTGTAATCAAACTCTGGAATTTGTTACCAGAGGATGTAGTAAAGGCTGTTAATGTAGCTGGGTTTAAAAAAGGTTTGGACAAGTTCCTGGAGGAAAGGTCTATAAACCATTAAGAAGGGACCCAGGATATCAATGCTTGAACCAATACAAGCATTGTGGAACCTGTGTCCCTTGGGGAAACTGCTAGGTACATATGACCTAGATTGGCCACTGTTGGAAACAGAATACTGGGCTTGATGGACCTTGGTCTGACCCAGTATGGCATATCTTATGTTCTTATGTTCATACTGTATATCTTGGTACACTTTATATTTTATGCTTTTATGCCTCCCATTCTTTATAAACTAATTACTTATGGGTTTTAAGATTTATGGATTTTAAATGTTTTATTTGTTTGAACCATTTTTATTTTTTATATATATTTTTTACATTATATTTGACAATTTTGTTTTTATGTTTGAGGTTCATACCCCTGCAAAGGCACATGCCGAAACCCAATCATGCAGGGTTGAATAAATAAGGTTCATCTACCATCCACCTCACTCCTGGTACTGTATCACAATTTCTTTGCGGGTGTGGGTGCTCTATTTTGGACAATATTCAGCCACTATTCAGGTAAATTATATGTTTAGTTTAGGCCTAGCGGCAGATAGTTTGTTCACCAATGCTGTAAACAAAAGTATGCAAACACTTCTGACCCTGGCCCCACGCATAGTTGCACATTTTTTTTTTTGTGTACTAATTAAGTCCTGCATAAAAGTATATGTCTGCACCCAATTTCAGAACTGGCATGCAGTGGTAACATGTATGTCTATACCTGCTCCAGGGTACAAAAAAAATGTCAGAAAAGCTTTGGTTTTGCCACCATAGTACAGCAGAAGGTACTCTGATATTCCAATTACTTTTCTCAACTGTAAAGTAAACTGAAGGGAAACAAGGACAATTGTTTGATGGTTGGCATGCCAAAGCAAGTCTCCCCTTGCAAAATAGCAAGCAGAGATGTGCATTTACCACAGTACAGACAGCCCAGTCCCGAAATATCGTAGCAGGGTTGTCTATGGGGCTGTTTCCACAGATGTCCATGTCAAGCACATACTCGTTTCTGAAACAGCCTTTGAATTTGCATGTTGCTGAATTCTTTCAGGCATTTTTGGATGTCCCAGATTGCACCAAGACATTATTTCTAAAATGTGCCTTTAAAATTCTTCTGCTTGTTCTGCCTCACTCCCCATCGTTTCTTTTTTCTCTCTCAAAAGTTTAGGGAATTGAACTGTTACATTGTGGAGGAAGAGAGGGGCTTGTGAGCTACTCTGTGTTTCTCCTACTTGCTGCTGTTCCTGGTTCCCTGTGCAGGCAGTCAGTGTGCAACCGTGACTGACGAGGACCCTCCTCCCCTGCTCTATAAATTCCCTGAGGCCTGGCTGGTGAGTGGGAATTGAACTGTTACATCGTGGAGGAAGAGAGGGGCTTGTGAACGTCTCTGTGTTGCAGGCAGCGAGTGGGCAACTGTGATTGAGGTGGACCCTCTCCCCACTCTATATTTCCTGAGGCCTTCAGCCGCGGGATACAGCCTGCGATTCGTGTACCCAAGGGGGTGTGGGCTGGACACATCCCTTTGGCACCCTTCGGCGTACCGATGGCTTGGTGGATGTTAGTGACTATCAGTGAGATGGGGAAATGGAAAAACAAAGGAGGAGGGGTAAAAATGGACCTTGAGATATCTTTGGTAGGTAAACTTGTTGGTCCACTAGATAAACATTTAGTTTCTTTGCAGAGTGGTCAGCCCTCCCCCGATGTAGCTTCTTTAAGCTCCTGGGCTCCGACACCACCACCTCACCCTCTGCCTGTATTGTCATCAATGTTATTGGGAATTGGCTCCCCTGGGGAGGTAGCTGGAGACACTCAGATTTTAATTCCAAAGCCTGTTAATTTTAATAGAGTCTCCTGTGGTTGTGACGGCCCCCTTGAATGGGGAAGTCACACAAAGATTTGTGGGG
Source organism: Ichthyophis bannanicus (assembly GCA_033557465.1). Taxonomy (NCBI): domain Eukaryota; kingdom Metazoa; phylum Chordata; class Amphibia; order Gymnophiona; family Ichthyophiidae; genus Ichthyophis; species Ichthyophis bannanicus. The sequence continues at coordinate 1,398,446,180 of CM066032.1, read as the reverse complement.
TGTGATTAGTGCTATTGATGTTAAACTTTCTTCTACTGTAGTTTCATTATGTACTTTACTCAGGGTGCTATGGAAAAAGATGTCTGAAGTGGATGCTAGGTTGTCTAAGGTGCAATATTCGGTGGTCCAAGTGGAAGCTCAGATGCAGGCGGTTTCCACTGCGCAGGTGGCTTCGATTAAGGATTCATTGATGGTTCATGCTCGAATTGAGGCATTGGTACATGCCTCTCAAGTCTGTTATCTGCACTTTTTAAACTTTCCAGTTACGCATTTATTAGCACCATAAATTCTTCTTACTAAATATTTTACTGAGATCTTGAAGTTGCCTCAATCTGTGGATATTGTTCAATTATATTATGTACCCTCTAAAGTTTGGGTGGCTTCATTGGATGAAGGAAGTCTGATTCCCTTCGTCCGACTGTAAGCCAGAATCTTACAGAATTTTTGGAGGACTCTTATGATACGATCACACTTATGATTTAAGTATAAGGATTTTTGTGGTCAGAAAATAAACGTATTTCCTGATGTGACTAGATCAGCTCAAGCACATCGGAAACAGTTTCTTGCTTTGAGGCAGAGTTCTTTCCCTGGGTGCGACGTTTATTTATGATTTCCTTGTAAATGTTTTATTACTTTACAAGGACAGTCCTATGTTTTCCTTGATATTTCTCATTTAGAAAAGTTCTTGAATAATAGGCAGAGGTAGAGTTGGGCTGTGTTGGTTGGAAGTATAGAAATCCTCCTAAATATGCTGCATTTTTTGTGCCTAATTGTCTTTTATTTATGTGGGTTATTTTTGATGGTATAAATTCCCCAAGATGTGGGCTTGAACATTTCTTCATTTGATTTGATGTAATGTGATAGTTTTCTACTTAAGTGGATTGTATGATGTTTTTCCTTTTGAAAGTGGAAATGTATAATTTGCAAATTCTAGAAAATAAAGAAAAAAAGTTTATTTCATCCCTTTTTTATTCAGTTGAATTAAGGTGTGAAGTCAAACATTATTAATGGAATATTAATATACATTCTTTAGACATTCCCAGACTTTCCTATTTTTCATTCCAAGCCTCAGACAAAAATTTTCTTTTCCTAGAAATGTTTTTGTTATTTCTCCACACTCTTATTTATTGTCTTAAATCCAAAGAAAATTAGTCAAGTCTTGGATTAAGATACGGCCCAAACATTTAAGAGTCAGCAGCTGAGATCTTCCCCCAACACATTAGCTCCAACAGCATTGTATATGTGTGTCTCTCTTTCTCTTTTGCTTACAGCGTAGTTACTCACCTGTAACAGGTGATCTCCGGGAACAGCAGGAATTTAGTCTTCACATATGGGTATTGTCGGTACCGACGGAGCCTACGCGGGAATGCTCCCCAGCGTCCAATAGGAACGCTTTTGGGAGCATCCCTCAGCACATGCGCGCTGCCTTCCCGCCTTTCCAACTGTCCCTCTTCAGTTAAGTTTGTAGCTGAGTGAAAGGATAGAGGGAGAGAGGAAAGAGACAAAAGATAGACAACTCCTAGGGGAGGTGGGTGGGTTGTGAAGACTAAATTCCTGCTGTTCCCGGAGATCACCTGCTACAGGTGAGTAACTACGCTATCTCCAGGAACAAGCAGGAATGTAGTCTTCACATATGGGGACTCCCTAGCTGAAGATGCCAGGGAGACAGCCCCAGGAAGGCGCCACCCTAGAAGGTGGGAATCCTTCCTTCCATGGATCTCTGGCATTCCACCAGGGTTGGTGGGTAGGAGTTGATTTAGGTCTGAAAGAGATTTTGAAGAACAGCTTGGCCAAAGGCGGCATCCCGACGGGAGGCTTTATCCAGGCAGTAGTGGGCTGTGAAGGTGTGTACCGAAGCCCAGGTGGCTGCTCGACAAATGTCATCGATAGACACAAAGTGGAGATTAGCCATAGAAGCTGCCATGGCTCTCACATTATGAGCTGCGACGTGGTCCTGAAGAGGAAGACCCTTACTCTCATAAGCAAAGGATATGCATTGGGCAATCCATTTAGATAAAGTTCTTTTGGAGACTGGAAGTCCTAAATGACTAGGGTCAAAAGCTATAAAAAGTTGCGAGGACTTTCTATGTTGCTGTGTTCTTTGTATGTAAAGGCTTTTTCAATCCAAAGTATGAAGGCTACTTTCTGCATTAGAGGCGTGAGGCCTCGGAAAAAATACAGGAAGATAAATTGATTGATTTAAATGAAAAGGCGAAACCACCTTTGGCATAAAGTGTGCGTGAGTTCTAAGAACAACCTTATCATGATGAAACCTAGTATAAGGAGGATCAGCCACTAAAGCTTGCAGTTCACTAATGTGACAGGCAGAGGTGATTGCAGGTCAAAAACATAAGGGCTGTAGTGGCCAAAGGTTCAAAAGGTGGCTTCATGAGCTGCCCGAGAACAAGATTTAGATCCCATCCCACCGGTGGTGGCTTGATGGGAGGTTTGGTTAATAAAAGGCCTCTCATAAATCTTGATATGAGTAGATGAGAGGAAATTGTCTATTCAGAGGCTTATAAGAAGCTACAATTGCACTAAGATGGACTCTTACTGAATTGGTCTTTAGACCAGAATTCGATAAGTGAAGGAGATACTCTAGTATCGATTCTAAGGGTATAACAAAGGGGTTAATCCCTTCTTGGAGCACCATATAGTAAAATGTTTCCACTTGAAGGCATAAGATCTTCTTGTGGAAAGTTTCCTAGAAGCCTGAAGGATATCTTTTACCTGTTCGGACAGGTTGAGATCCTGGAGGTCTAAGCCTTCAGCAACCAGGCCATGAGGTGCAGGGACTGGGGATTCGGCTGCCATAGCGTCCCATTCTCCTGGGAAAGGAGATCTGGAGCATGCCCTAACTCCAGAGGTGCTGCTTGAGAGAAGAAGCAGGGGATACCAAGTTTGACATGGCCATCGTGGTGCTATGAGGATCATGCGACCCCTGTCTCTCTGCAGCTTGAAGAGTATTTTGGGGATGAGGGGAATGGGTGGGAAGGCATAAAGGAAGTCCTGACCCCTAGTGAAGGAGGAAGGCATCCCTTGCCTGACAATTGTGAGCCGGAATCCTGGAACAGTACCGGGAAAGTTTGGCATTCAATGGACTTGCAAAGAGGTCTATATCTGGAGTGCCCCAGAGATAAAATATCTTTGCCACCTGATCTAGGTGGAGGAACCACTCGTGAGGCAATAGTACTCGACTGAGTTTGTCTGTCCAAAGGTTTTGAATGCCTGGAACATATACCACTAGAAGGTGAATTTGATACTCTCTGGCGAGGGCACACAGTCGCAAAGCTTCGTTACATAATGACAGAGAGCCTGTTCTGCCCTGCTTGTTCACATAGAACATGGCTACTTGATTGTCCATCTGGACTAGGACTGTCTTGTAGCTGATCTGGGCGTGGAATACTCGAAGAGCTAAATAGATTGCTCTTAATTCTAGGAGGTTTATGTGTAAACCGGCCTCCTATGGAGTCCAGGTTCCCTGGGTAGAGAGATGATTCAGGTGTGCTCCCCAACCCACCTGTGATGCATCTGTTGTTAGGGTGGCCTGAAAAGAGGGTTGATAAAAAGGAGACCCCATTGTGACTGCCACCATTGGAGGGACAAAATTAGTCGTTGAGAGTTTATTATTTTGTCCACTGTGTAGATACGGCCAACTGAGCTGCTCTCATGTGGAGGCGAGCATATGGGACTACATGTACTGTGGAAGCCATATGTCCTAGTAACTGTAGTAGCTCTCGAGCAGTGAGGGAGGATTTGCCTACTGCTTGAGAAGCTAGTTGTATTATGCGAAGACACTGGGCCTGTGGAAGGAAAGCCTTTGCTTGTCTGGTCTCTAGACAGGCTCCTATGAATTCCAGGCATTGGGAAGGAACAAGTTGGGATTTTGGGAAGTTTATTACCAATCCCAAGTATTGGAGAATTCGCATTGTACTGGACAGTGCAGTGCTGGCCTCTGCAACTGTAGGGGCTCAAATGAGCCAGTCTAAGTAAGGGAAGACAAATATCCCTAGGGTTCGTAGAAATGTGGCTACTACTGCCATTCATTTCGTGAATACCCTTGGTGCTGAAGCCAAATCAAAAGGAAGAACCCTGTACTGGAAATGTCTTCCCCTGAAAAGGAATCGTAAGAATTCCCTGTGATCTGGATGGATGAGAATGTGAGTGCATGCATCCTTTAAGTCTAGAGAGCAAAGCCAATCCTGGCTTTAAAGGTATGGCAGAAGAGTTCCTAGAGAAATCATTTTGAACTTCTCTCGAAATAGGTATTTGTTCAATTCTGAGGTCCAAAATGGGTCTGTGTCCCCCTGTTTTCTTTGGAATAAGAAAATAGGGGGAGCAGAACCCTGCACCCCGTTTAAGAATGGGCACTTCCTCTATTGCCCCTTGGGCAAGAAGTGTGGAGACCTCGTGATCTAACAGATTTTCTGTGGAGGTTTGAGAAATGAATTGCTTTAGAATTGTAGGAGGGGGCATGCTGTGAAAATGAAGCTTGTAGCCTTCTCCTACAATGGACAAAGTCCAATCTTCTGCTGTTATCTGATGCCATCTGTTGGCAAAGTGGCATAACCTGCCCAGGATATTGGGGGGGTTGGGGACCCCTCAGAGGCAGGAAAGCAAAGCTCTCTAGGAGGGAGTCAAAGCCCTTGAGGGGGCTGAACCTGGAGAGCTGGTTGGGCTCTCGGGCCTTTTGGCTTCTTTTGCTGTCTAGTTTGCCCTTTTGGGCAACCTGACCCTGAGTCTGACTCTGCTGGGTATAGGAAGGATAAAATTTCCTCTTTGCTGAAAGAGGATTTTTTATGAGGCTTCTTTTTGGCTGGAGTGGCTGTAGATTTTTACAATCTATCTAGAATAGTACTGTCAGCATCTAACTCATTATCTTTTTCCTGCCAGTTCTTGCCGAAGAGATTTTCCCCCGTGCAAGGAATGTTGCCTAATTTGTCCTGTACCCAAGTCTGATGCCTGCAGCCAGGCAATCCATCGTGCATCAATGGCAATAGCAGAGGTTCTGCTGATGCATTCAAAGCAGTTAAAGGCTGCATGATTTACAAACTTGGAGACATCTTGAGCATGCTTAATTAGAGCAAGAAAGTCTTGTCTCTTGTCATCTGGGAGAAATGGGCTCATAAGTTCCAAGTCTCCTGTGACTTCCTTAAGGAACATTCCCATATATAGAATATATGAACTGATCCTAGCTGAAAGCATGGAAGCTTGAAAAGTGCGGCGCCCAAAAGCATCCAGAGTCCTGCATTCACGACCTGGAGGATTGGATGCATGCCTCTTTGCACTTTTCATCCTACGCATGGCTGACTCCAATGGTGTGGCAGCTGAGTTTTCTGAAATCCAGGACATGGCGGAACTCGATACATAGTATCAAGTCTCCTAGAGTGTGAAGTAGTCAGAGGTGTCTCCCACATTCTGAGCATCAAGTTATGCAGAATTTCATGGATAGGCAGAGTGGCTGCCTCCTTAGGAGCTTTAGGATATTGGAGAATTTCCAACTCCTTTGTTCTGGGTTCCTCTTCAGGAGCTACTGTGATTGAAAGACCTTTGGCCATATCATGGATAAAATCCTGAAATGATATGTCCTCTGGAGGTGACATTCTGCACTGGGGAGAAGAGGGATCTTCTGGAAGAAACCCTCTAGTGCCAGCAGAATTGTCAGAGTCTTCGGAATCGGAGGAATCAAAGTATTCCTGACCCCGATGCTCCTGCAAAGCACGGTCCCGGTACCGATCGAAGTCGGTACCGAGCTGACCCGATACCGATCTGTCAATTCCAGCCAGAGATGGCATGGAACAGTTCCCACCAGGGCCGGTACCAGTATCGTCAGTGTCTGTACCGGTGTCGGACCACCGGTACCACAGCTGAAAAAAAGAGCTGCGATGCTGCGCTCGATAGCGAGGAACCTCTGGTCTATCAACGCTGCCAATGCCTGGGTGTCAGTACCGGTAAAAGCAGCCAGAATCCCTGAGCATGGCACAGGTAGTTCTTGCAAGGTTGAGGCCTCGAGAACATCCTGAAGCCCCATCGATGCTTTGGAAGCCGAAACCTCCCGCCGGGGCTGTTGTGCCGGTGTGGTTCCCTCAAGGGCAATGCCAATGGCCTCTCGATGCTTAGCAGAAGAGCTACCCTTTGAGGACTGGCTTTTATGTTTAGTTACCTGAGATCCATGGGAGGAAGAAGAGGCTGACGACGATGTCGATGCAATGGATCTGGCATCTGAAGAAAAAGAGGGTACCGAGCTTTGCAGCCCGGTTCTGCCTTCCACTTTTAGTCATCCCCATACAGGAGAGAAATTCAGTTGGGGAATGTTCAGGTCCTAAACATTTAAGTCACCAATCATGGGTGTCAGTGACGGAGATGGTACCGCCACACTTAGTACATTTTTTTAAAACCACTAGTTGGCTTTTCCATGTTTTAGGAATATGGGGGGCCTAGTGCTCAAAATGGCGCCTGGCACCAAAGAGAAAAGTTTCTGAAGATAAACAGTCTAAAGTCTAAGTTATTATTATTATTTTTTTTTTTTTTAAGAAAGAAAAGAACCGGCGGTACCGGTAAGCGGTGCGGTAGGCAAACACGACCACAAGAAAAGAAATTTAAAGACGGAATATTCTGCGGTGACAGGGAATAGATCCTGTCGGCTCCGCGGAAAACGAAGAACTGAAGAGGGACAGTTGGAAAGGCGGGAAGGCAGCGCGCATGTGCTGAGGGATGCTCCCAAAAGCGTTCCTATTGGACGCTGGGGAGCGTTCCCACGCAGGCTCCGTCGGTACCGATGATACCCATATGTGAAGACTACATTCCTGCTTGTTCCTGGAGATCTTGTTGTCAGAGCTTAATATCTAGACAAAAGAAGAAGTGGATTGTAGAACCGAGGAGGGTTGGCTGGGGGCAGAAGTATCAAGAGAAGAGAGGCTGGATTAGGGAAACTATTCTCTGCTTCAGACTCACCCCCTTCCCTCTGGTAGCTGTAAGGGAAAGACTAGAGCAGAACAACTCTGCTGTTCTGGAGTCTAAAGAGAAGTAGTGAAACTGCATTCCAGCCCTGCTTGTTCTCACCCAGTCTCTCTCTCTCTCTCTGTCCTCCACCCAGATTCTCTCTTATCCACCATCTCCCTCGTCCTCCAGTTGGCCACACTCCCTCCAGCTAGCACGCTCAATCTAGCTAGCCCTCACTGCCAAAGAAGTTTGTCAATCCCCCAGCCTCCTTCCTCATGTAGCCAACTACATTCCCTCCATCTAACCCTCACCACCTAGAAAACCAAACCCCCATCCTCCCCATATAACCAATTAAATCTCCCCCAAGCTAACCATCACCCTCTAGGAAGCCAGTCAGTCATCACCCAACCCCAGTCCTTACTCCACATCCCGCTACTGTGTGTAGCCGGTTCTATAAATTTCACTCAGGCAGACACACAAGCAGACAGCCAGGCAAGCAACCCCTCCCCCTCTAGCGCTGAAAACAGGACTGGCGCAACCATTAGGCAAACTAGGCAGTCACCTGGGTGGTAGCCTCTGTAGTGAGCTTTTGTCAAGTTTGAGCCGTGCAATGCAGGAACTGCAGTGCAAGTCCCAGGGTCTCGAATTTCGGGATACCAGCGCAAGAGGTTTTTCACCATGATAAGGTGTTGCGCTGGGGCCTTTTCCCCTGCTTGGGCTGATCGACATTGAGGGAGAGCAGGGCTGGTAAGCTCCTCCCCTGCTCTCCGACGACCAGGCCAAATTGGCTGAGGAAAGGCTGCCGACCCAGGAACTTTAAAACCCAAGCGTGCCTAGGCACACCCGCGCCAAAGGGCCCTTTGGCGAGGCCCTTAGGTGAGGCACTCAGGTGAGGCACTCAGGGCAAGAAAAAAGCATTGCAATTAGAATTCTCCCTCTGACCAGACCACCTCTAAAAGCACGAAGATTAATCACCTAATTTGTCAAGTCCTCTACTCTACCGACTTCACTCTAAACACATACTCCAGTCTTGCATTCTCCCAGGGTATATACTATAAAAAACTTGTTAAATAAATAAAATAAATAAGTAAGGTAAATCTGTACCTGCTACTTTAAAGGCGAATAACGTTTCCAGTCTCTTCTAATCTCTATTGGAGATACAGCATTTGGACTCATTACCTTCCTCCTAATCAGGCGAGTACCGCACACATTCTTACTGTATTTTTACTCAAACTACCAAACCTTTGTTCTTATTACTTGCTTATTGAACTCACCGTAATTGAACACATTTAAATCTGCATTATGAATGGTTTGTTGTCTTGGTTCTATGTAATCCACTATTGCCTCTGAATTGAATACCCTGTAGCACAATTGCCAATCCTACCACTCATATACTGTCTGCAAGGAATTTACTTCAGTTTTCATCCTGTATAGAGGTCACATAAAAATTAACAGCTCTGTTTTACAGATGACCTTATCTTAATATATAAATTATTTGAAACCATACCTACTCACGTTGGTTTTACCAACCGAACACATACTACTCCCTACCACATTAAACCTACTAACTGACCCCTACTTCCTATCGACCAATTGTTGACTGAATTTAATCTGCTTCATCAGTTACCATCTTATCATAATACTACTACCAATTATATTTCATAAACGGTTCCCTATCGGATCTAACCAGGCATACATAAGTAACCATCTTATCTCATTACTTCTACCATTTACGGCTCACACCCAGCCGCCCCCTGACCAGATCTAACCCGGCACAGATAAGAGGCCAATTCACTCCTCCACGCTGCTGCTCTTTGTTCACAAAAGCCCAGCCCCTAATCGGACCCAAGCAGTGTTATGGAAGTAACCACTACCCCTCTTATTTCAAATTAACTAAATATTCTCTGCTCTGAATGACCCTCGATGCCCTCTTAACTATTATGTCATGATTATCACATTGGCCACATGCAGAGCATCCCTCCGCACTTAAACTCTTATCTCTTTCACAGCCTCACCTCGGCTAAGCTGACTAAACTGTCCCTCGCTACCCATTACAGGCACTAGCACAGAGTGTATAACTAAATACTTCAACTACCAGATCCCCCCTCGTCCTCTTCCACTTAACATTCAGTAAAACCATTGATTCTGCTTAGCATTCATTACCCAGATGTTCCAACAGGAATATACTACACTACTGTATATTGATCTAAAAAATCCACCATGGGCAAGAAGATAACATTCTGAATAAACTACCCCATCTACTTGCTAATGTGTTTCATAATTATCACCCATGCCCTCAACCCAACACAATATCAATACATCCCTACCATCTGTTTACCTTTCAGACGCCTCTCTACTTATTCCCATCCTAGATATATATACGCCACCAAACCAAACTCAGACTTATTAATATCCAACTTAAAGCAAAACCGCTACCATCCACAAACATAACCTCACCACAACATTAATACCTAAAATGTTACCTTATTGACGCAAGATCAGTAAGAAATAAAATACCTCTCTTTCAAGATCTATTAACTGATAACTCCCCCGACCTTATCTGTATAACTGAGACATGGCTCTCAGACTCGAACCCAGTCTTAATTAACCAACTGAAGTCCCCGGGCTACAATATTTTTCTCTCCCACAGACCCACAAAAAGAGGAGGGGGGAGTCCTACTAATTATAAAAGAAGAACTAAAAGCTTCATTAATAACCTTCAAAAACAGACAATATAAATATACTCACAATAAAAACTAAATCCCTCTTCTTCTGCCTAGTATATAGACCCCCTAATTCAAATCCTAACAACCTAGAAATAATAGCACAGATATTATGCTCCTCCACCACCAAACATCCTCTAATTCTACTAGGTGATCTCCACTTAGCATCACTACCTCCTAACTATGTAGCAGCATTTCTTCATAAATGACATGGACTTCCATCAAATCACTGACTCCTGAACACACATCAAAGGGAACACACTTGACTTAGTGTTCCAATCCAATGTAATATTTAGTGATTACAACTCCTCTACACTAGAAGTACAACCTGTTCCCTGGTCAGATCACCATCTCATAAAAATTCAGCTTCCCTTTCATGAATCTACCCACTCTACCCCAACATACACACCTCCACAAAAAAAATTCAAGAAATTCGACAAAGATAACTTTCTGAAGCAGACCATCCCACACTTATCTCCAGATCCAGCAAATTTAAATGAGGCAATGTTATCCTGGAATAACATCATAGCTAATGCAGCAGTACTACACACATCGCTCCTTCCTACCACAAAAAAGCAAAGGCCAGCATGGTTCAGGCCAGAACTTAAACAGCTAAAAATCGAACTGCGCAAACCTGAGAGCAAATGGCGCCATACTAAATCCACAGATCTTCAGTCACAATATATAGCTAAACTTAACCACTATAGACAAACCATAAACTGCACAAAGAACACTATTCCTCCATCTTATTGAAATCTCTAAACCGCCCAAGAGAGCTTTTCAAAATTGTAAAATCACTAACCAACAGCACTGCAAACAAAGATACAAATAACCCTGGCATTGATCCCCAATTACTTGCCACTTTCTACAAAGAAAAACTAAAACATCGAAGATCTACTTACTCACAGATAATCTTAACAGACCAAACTCTTCATGGTCAACTTTTTCCCCCACCTCAAAAGACACCCTTGAGAATTTCATTTCTAAAATAAACACAGCCATGTCATACCTTGGCCCCTGTCCAGTTAGCTGGATAAAAGCAACAAAAACCAAACTTTCCCCCCTCATCCTCCCAATTGTTAACCTCTTTCTCCAACACGGTTACATTCCCCCTCCCCTGAAACACACACTAATATGTCCCATTCTAAAAAATTATATGCTGATAAAAACCCCACATCATACAGACCCATCTCCAACCTCCCTTTTATGGCCAAACTAATTGAAAGAAATAGTACATGTCCAGCTCCAAGATCATATTGATACATTTGCACCTCTGGATGAACAACAATATGGCTTTCGCCCTCATCACTATGTAGAGACCCTCCTCACTATTTTATTTGACCAGCTTATTCATGGCATAGACAACACCAAACAGGTTTTCGTTCTAATATTTCTTGGCATCACTTCAGCATTTGACAGTATAAACCACCACATTATGCTCTCTAGGCTAAAACAAATAGGCATTAAAGATACAGTACATCAGTGGCTCAACTCATACCTATCAAGCAGAACCCAACAGGGTTAGAAAGGGACAACAGATATCTCCGCCCTACAACTAAGAACAAGGCCTGCCACAAGGCTCTGCCCTATCTGCCCTCTTATTTAACATTTACCTTCAACCCATCTTCAAAAAATTCCAAATAAACTATTTACTCGGATGATATTATGTTTTACCTCCCATTCAATATCTTAAAACCTTCCATTAAAAAAAAAATCACAGATTGCTTCTCAGAAGTAACTGAATGGCTTTCATCCCAGCACCTCAAGATCAATTCAGCAAAACCGAAGCAATTTATATAACAAGGAACCAAAGTTTCACCCCTCCACCCTCCATCATAATTCAAGATGCAAACATCTCCGTCAAAACAGAAGTAAAATACCTTGGTGCTATCCTAGATCACACACTCAACATGACTTCAAACGAGGAGGATATACTATAAACTTAAGATGTTAAGGCAACTCCGTCCACTCCTGCACTATCATGATTTCAAATCAGTCATTAATGCAATTATCACACCCCATTTTGATTGTTGCAACACCATCCTACAAGGTCTGCCTAAACAAGTCTTAAGACAACTTCAGATTGCACAACACATTGCAGCCAGGATGATGTCAAGTGCCAGCTTATTAGAGCACATCACCCCAATTATATACAACCTACACTGGCTCCCAATCCAGAGCCGCATACAGTATAAAATATTGGTAACTATATTCAAACTTACCAAAGACATTTCTCCACTCTCATTACCAAGGAAAATAACATATGCACCCAATGAGACTGCAACAAAAATAAACTTATGAAACCACCAGAATTCAGGAAATCAAGAAAATTAACAAATAGAGCATTTTCCTATTTCTCCTCTACCCTTTGGAATAGCCTTCCAGACAACATAAGAACCATAAACGACCTTACCATATTCCGAAAAAAAATCAAAACTCATCTGTTTATTCAACACTTCGGGATCCAAAATGAAGACGACAGTAACAACCACCCCCACCCTAACACCCTAGCCTAGTGGTTGGGGCAAGGTACTTCAGGCCGGAAGGTCGGGGGTTCAAATCCCACTAGAGGACAGCAACCTTGGGCCGGAAGGACTGGGGTTTCTAGTCCCACAGATGCTCCTTGTGGTCTTGGGCAAGCCACTTAACCCTCCATTGCCCATGTTCCCTGTAAATATTAGTGTATGTGTCTCATATCCCCGCGTGTTAAATGTATCCCCCAATTGTATTGTGACCGCTTTGATTGAAGGATAAGGCGGTATACAAAACTGTCTAAATAAATAAATAAATAAATAAATACTGGGGCTGGTTAACGATCGGAAACCGCTACTGCGGCTTTGTAATCGGAGCCGCAGCCCCATTGAAATCAATGGGGCCGCGGCTCCAATAACGAGTGGAAACCACTAACGCGGCTTTGTAAACAAGCCCCATACATAATTCCTGTACAACATACCCTCCCCTAAAACTGACACTCCATGAGCACCTCAACTCTAGAACCTACCAGAAACACACAAAGCAACACATCTATTATCACCAAATATGTATATAGTTCAACTACTATTTGTATTGACTCCTCTTGTCAATGCTAATGTATATAGTTAATGGTTCCATGTAATTGAACGAGTACTGTTTTCTGTACAATTCAAATGTTCTTCTTTGTAAACCGCATTTGATCTTCTGGAAAATGCAGTATAAAGATTTCTAATAAATAAAATAAAATAAAGGTGCCTGGAATTTGTCAAGCTGTCTTACTCCATTCCCTGAACTAGTAAGTCTGCAATACTATGCTTCATTATCAGGACCCTGACTTAAAAACAAATGCTGAATGAATTCTCACAATTATTTCAGACTTAGATATATTAAAAAATAGAGGATCAAGTACTGTATTTATATGAAATCTTTCATAATGAAACACATTAATAAAATCTGTCTTCCATCTCTACATGTTGTACTTTATTGCTAATATATTAAAATAAGCAATAAAACAATATGCATGTAATGGACTCCCTGTCTTTCTCTGTTCAGCCCAAGTAGCTGATGGATGAGCAAATCCTTTCTGCAGCAGCACAGACTTCCATCTAATGGTCAAACACGGTGCTCGTGTTTATGTTTGCTCTTTTTGTTTTATTTTTTCAACAACTTGTTTAACACTGGCACTTTTTTAGTGCTGTCAAGTCAGTACTGACTGCTGGCAACCCAGTTGCCTCTGGATTTTCTTGGCTATGTATCACCGTAAGTAGATTGCCAGGCCTTTTCTTCCGAGGCAATGGATAATAAAGTGACTTGCCAAGGTCACAAGGGGTGCCAGTGGGAATTGAACCTTTGATCTTCTGGGTACTAGGCAGTTGCTCTAACCACTAGGCTACTCCTCCACTGAACACTGCCATACGACATAGAATTATGAATGAACTAGAAGCACAAAATGCAATACCAACTAGACCAACCTATCCCACCAATATATAGCCCTCCCACCACCACCAGCAGCAATCTCCAACCCGTATGTTTGCTCTTTTTTAAATGTTTTTAATTTTGTCTTCAAAGTCATGCCTTGTAGGTTTTCTCTGTATCAATCTCTTTGGTGTGCTGTTCTAGTGGAGTGCTCCATAACTGATTCTGAACCTGCTTTCTCTTTGATTTCTTCCACCTTCTCTTAGTTTTGGTTTCACTATGACCTATATAGAGAAATGTAACTCTTACTTCTCCACAAATACTGACAGACATTCTCACCGACATTTTCTTTTACTCTCAATGTCACACTGTGGCTAAATCGACTTCTTTGGGCTACCTGTATTGATATAGGTGTTGCCATTTTCTGAAATTTCCTTGCCTGCTTCCATCCCAAATCCTACTTCAAGCCCATCAAGCAAAAAACTGCTTAACCCAACCTTTCTTGCTCACACATGTTCTGAAATAAACAGAGGCAATATGGCTGAGCAGGCAACATCATTTTCAAATGCATTGAGCTACAAACTGTACAGATGATTCACCGATTAGGTAGTCTTGCACATTTTTTATTTAAGGTATTTTGATAATGACTAGCAGAGACTTCCGTTAATTTAATTATGATTCATTATTTTCACAGTCATTGACACAGTTACAAAAACTAGAAATATTAATTGTAAATTCAAAATGTGTTTATAGCAAATCAAACAAAGAATTACAAATATTTTAAATTTTCTTTTTTTGTTCACTAATTCATCTATATTGGTGTTTGGGGGTGTTTACTTGGGCAGTTTGCTCCTGTTCCTTTGAGCTTCCATTCAACTGGAAGGAGTGCTGGGATCCTGGCACCATGACCCTTCGTGTATGGTGTCCCCCATGGTGCTCTGGCTACCTGTAGCTAGAAAAGCAGAAGCTGTGCCGAATTAAATCCAAAGGCAAGGTGTGGCTTCTCTGGATTGGACATTCCAAACCCCCTTTTAGCTCATGAAAAAGATGTTAAATAGTTTGTAAAAAGCAGATGTTACAAACGAGGAACATTCTGAAGTCCATGCTCTTAAGAAAAGCCTCACTATAAGATGATGTAATGAGAAGGGCCTCCCTGTTGGACACAGTGGGGGTTATTTTAGAAACTCTATTTGTGCTTTGGATGTCTGAAAAAGGGCATACAGATGGACAAAGAATGGAAATGTTTCCTGAGGCATTTTAGAAGCTGAGTTGGTGGACAGCCCCAGCGAGAGGACATCCAAGTCTGAACAGGGGCATGGTAGAAGCATGAGGACGTCCAAATTCTTGGGAATACCCTGGCCATCCGATCTCAGAAATGCCCTGGACATCCTGAGTCATCACTAAGGTTATACCTGCTCCAGGCATGTATAAGACATCTGAAAAATGATTGTTTTATCAGGTAAATATCTGGAGGGGGTGGAGAAGGAGCTACATTAATACCCCCCATATTTTACAATACGACAACCAACACTGATGAGGAATGGGAGCTCACATTTTTGTTATGCTACTGGACATCTCCTTATAGTAGCTTGCATGAGATGAGCATCCGCGCCACATGCTATGTGCCCACTGGCATGGATGTCCACATCAGGAACATCCATGTTACTAAAATTGGCTGGAGACAGATGTCCTTGGTGTTTTTCTGCACGTTCCACCCTAGACAGACATCCTGGATTTTACTTGTGAAGTGGCATTTTAGAACAAACATCCATCAGAGGAGATTCCTTGCACATTTTGGAGAGAAGCATAAAGGGTCTAGCAAGCCAACATCTAGGGTCTCCTTTCATTCACAGGAGTCCAGGGTACTAGGAGTCTGCCTGTGCTCAAGCACAACACAGGTAGGGTGCTGCATCTAATGCGACCAACTCAATCACTTCAACACAGATAGCAGTCACCCATAAACTCGCTAGGTGTACACAGACAAAAGTGGTCTGTGTGGAAGTACAGAAGTGGTTAGGGCAGCAGTCTAGAGCCAGAAAGACCAAGTTTCAAATCCCATTGGCACTCCCCTTGTGGCGGCCTTGGATGAGCCACTTAACCCTCTATTGTCTTTTGGGGAGAGAGAAATACATTCTGTACCTAAACGTAACTTACCTTGACCTCCTGGAAAGCATGAGCTAAATATGGTAATAAGTAAAGGAATTGGTGTACCATGAAAAAGAGATAGCCCTTGAGAGAATTGAGACTTAACTCAAGGTTGTAAGATGAACCAGACACCTCTGTTCTACTTCTGAGAACTCAGGCATTGTGTGGAGAGGAACCTGACTTCCCAGTCAGAGAGTAACTGAAGATAAAATTATTAACTGTATTCTTACACTTGCACTCGTGGGGAGGAAAGTTAAGTTGTTCCCATGAAACATTTTTCTGCCTTTGAAGTATACCTCTCTTTGTAAGAGAACCTACAGAAGAGGTTTTTGGTATTTTGGCATCCAGCAGCATTAATAAACTACTGGCATCTTGAATTAAGTGCCAACAGTATCTGAAGGAGAAGCCACAGTTTTTCAGCAGAGAAACTGCAAAGTAGATGGTGAAGAGAAAGGTATCCCCCAGAAGCCACTTAAAAAAAAAAAAAAAAAAGAGAAGAACCGAAGAAGAGTGGGAAGGGGAGCTCCAAGTCCAAGGGTTTTGAATAACCACCTGACTTTACCTTTTGGAACAGTCACTTATACATTTGTCTTTTTTGTTTTGCCATAGAGAGGACTATAGATACTTAATTTTGGGAGATCACCAAATAAAGGTGTTTTTACTTAGAAATACTACTTTTGTTCCTTTGCCTTTTTGCTTCTGCTATGTTGTTTACTCCAGTTTAGGCCTTGGGCTTTGCTCCCCCTATCACCACGATTCTTTAATTTTACTTCTAGTGCACTGTTCTGCTGGCTATTTATATTTTCCCTCTCTCTAAATCAACAGGCACTCATATTCAGGGCCGACCTATCCACTAGGTGGACTAGGCTGCCGCCTAGGGTGGAAGACCCTGGTAGGCATCACAGCAGCTTTGTGCTGCCACTTTGGTATCCTGGGAGGCCATGCATTCTGGCACCAACATGCACGCACATGGCCTGCTGCCTCTGACCTCCCCCCTTCCCCCTCAGATGCAGCTTCCTGTCAGAAGGGGGCAGGAGCGGAAGGTCATGCATGTGCGTGTGGGCATCAAAACTCATGGCCTGCCATGGCACTGAAGTAGCTTTTAAATTGCGTTGTGCCTGTGCCACTGACACTCAGTCTCCCCTCAAGATGAGAAGAGGAATCGGCAGTGGTGGGTGGGCAGGGCGGCACGAGGAGAGGGGCGGCACGGCTGGGGCTTCTGCCTGGAGCAGCAGAAACCCTTGGGCTGGTCCTGCCCATATACAATTACTCCTGCTGGAATTCTGTTCACAATAATTCAAAATTTTGTACTTTTCTGTGATACTTAATTTAAAATACAATACAGAAGATAACACTCAAAAACAATATGCTTTGCTATTTTGACCAACATGGCATGCAGAATTTTGCATAATTCAGACCTTTTGACACAGAAGTTTTAATTTTGTTTCCAGGATTCCAAAAAGAGATTTTTAATTTCTGTAGGGCCTCTGGGACAACCTTTTCCTGACAATTACACATACTGTACAGTATCTAGGGAAGACTTGCTCCTAAGATAAGCCCAGTCTCTATCCTGGGCCTGTAAACCTTTCTGGATGGCATCTCCTCTTCCTCTGCTGCTCATGACTCATCACCTACATGGAGAGAACTCAATGTGGGAGCATAAATTACTTAACCACCAGATACTACTGACAGACACCACCATCACCACCACGCTACACCACATGCTTGCACTACCCAGTTAATAGCAGATGCAGAAGCCTATGCAGAGAGGATGATGTCTGTACATGCTGCCTACTAAAAATAACACGCATCCTCAATGCCCAAAACAGCCTTTAAGGCAGATTTTTAGACAGTATGTGGAGGAGAATTCACACATCCATATCAGGACTGGAAAATTGCCATAGTGTTTTACAAAGGCTCTGCCCTGCCAAATATAGTCTCTTGTAAAACTGGTCCAGGATTGCACATGCGTGGTTCTCCTTGTACTGCAAGAGCAGCAATTTTAGAAAGCTACATGTGCGGGTAAAACGTTTTAAAATATCTTCACATGTGCAATAAGTAGCCTTCTACAGTTTGCTGCTGGCTCAGGCTGCCTGTGCAAACTGGAAGCAGCACATTCCTCCCTCTACAAATATCAATCCCTCAACCTATTAATGGTTAAAACTTCAGATCTGCTCCTGACCCCTCAATAGACAACTCCCCCAGACACATCTATTCCCCCTACATATCCAAAGCATACAATCTCTCCCCACCCACACATGCATCACCCTCCCACCCTCCAATGCTCCCTCCTGGACTTACTGGGAGTCACTGGTGTCCAGTGGAGTAGAAAGGATTCTCAAACGCTCCTGCTTGATTGGCTGCAGGTGTCAAAATGGTGCCCAAGACACCAGACAAAATGCTGTTATTTGACAGCCTAACCCCTAGCAGTAACACCACAAGATTACTACTAAGGGTCACTGGGGTCTCAGGCACCATTTTGACCACAGCCAGCAGGAGGTGGTGGGGATTGTTCCTGCTCCACTAGACACCAAGAACTCCTGGTAAGACTGTAAAGGAAGCCTTTTGTGCTGAGGGGTGGGAGGTCAGGAGTGGCTACAAAAAAGTTTTAAAAATAGGAAGAGGGATAGAAGTTGCAGGGGATGGGGGAGGGGGGAGAGGACAGACCTCATCATTGACAGCTGCCCTTATGTGTGCCTAGGGGCAGTTGCAAATGCCAATATCTAATTTTTTTTTCGTTACGGTGTGGAGGAGTAGCCTAGTGGTTAGAGCACTAGCTTGGTAACCAAGAGACCAGGGTTTGACTCCCATTAGCACTCCTTGTCGCCTTGGGCAAGTCACTTAACCCTCTATAGCCTTGGAAGAAAGGCCTGGCAATCTACTTCCAGTCACACTGCCAACCCAGGGGCTGCTGGATTGGCAGGAGTCGGCATTGACTCAGACACACACATTTAATTTTTGATTTTTTTTTTTTAGATATGAATTCCATATATGAAATGGGGAATCCCAGTGTATAGTGTAGGCACACCCAAACCACACCTCCAGAATTTTCAAACATGGTAAGCATCCCCATATTTAAAAAGCGCCTTTTCTAAAATGGCATTTCCACATGTATTCCAATCTACAGGTGTAAATGCTGCCCCTTATTGCGAGTGCATGGACTTGGCTACTATACTAAAGTACGTTCAGGCCTGAAAATAAATATTGGCTGGACTGAGGGTAAACACACAACCTTATCCCTGAACTAACCAATTAGGCTTTTGACATCTGCTCACATTAAAAGGAGCATGGTTAGCCGATTAAAGCAAAAACTCACAGATTTAGGCCCCACCCTTGAAAGTTTGTTCAGTTTCTCTAGTTGATAGAGGAAATACTTAGAGCAATTCAAATCTACAGATGTAGCTCAGGTGAACTGCAAACTTATCATAACATTTTCACACAAGTTATACCATTTTGGACCACTGTTTCTGTGAGGAAAATTAACTTTCATTTTTATTGTGCAAAATTTGATGATATGTATGATCAGTTTTATTAGATTCTTTGATTGTACCACTAAATCTGATGAATAGCCAAAGCTTAACACACCCTATTAAATGTGACTTAATCCCTCATGCAACTCCCCCTATATAATAGTGGCTTCTCTAAATTAAACAAATGATCCCCCTCAGTCAACTGCCATACTAACTAGCATTATTCAAATAGTCTATCTATCATTAGACTACATTAGGGGGAAATTTAGCATCGACTATTATAGAGAATAAACAGTACATTACATTTTAGCAGATTCTTAGAAACACGCCAGTAGAAAATGCATTCATCTTAAAAAAACACTAAGCTTAGTCCAGTAGCAGAGATGTAACACCTTAATGATCTCAGTTATAATTATCTATCTGCCCAGCACAGCAGACTCAGCCCTTCATCCTTACAAAATAGATCAAATACCAGTTATGATAAGAAAACGTGTGGAATATATTTGCTTATTGATTAAAGACTAAAAAAATAGTTTGCTTGGGTTTTTTAAGTGCCATCAAGTCAATGCTGACTCCTGGCGACCCAGCAGCCCCTGGGTTTTCTTGGCAAGGTGTGACCAGAAATAGATTGCCAGGCCTTTTCTCCAAGGCAAATGGAGAGTAAAGTGACTTGCCCAAGGTCACAAGGAGAGCCAGTGGGAAACGAATCCTATCTCTTAGGTACAAGGATGGTGCTCTTGTACTCGTGCTCCAATAAACATGCTGTAACCTTAAAAGGCATTGCGACCATTAGAGTACCAAACATTTCTATTGTACTATAAGGTTGTAATCAAGATAAACTAAATAAAATTAGAAGTGGATCTTATAATATAAACATACAACCAATAAAAACTAAATAAAAACCAAATGAAACAGGGATGTGACAGCCAAATGTATTATATAATAAATACCTCTGTATTGGACAGTGAAGACCCAGCAACTTATGGCCTTTATAGGAAATTGTACTTGTATAACTAAAATGAATAACAAATAAATAAATAAATAGGTAAAGCACTGTGCCTATTAACTGGCTGTCACATCCCTGTTTCATTTGTTTTTTTAGTTTTTATTTAGTTTTTATTGGTTGTATGTTTATATTATAAGATCCATTGATTACGATTTGATTTTAATTATTTATATTTGTGTTAATTATATATTTTTTATCCTTCTTATCTGTTGTGTATTATATATTTTTTAATTATTTATTTTATTTATGTTAATACACATATGCATGGTTTATATATTATAATATAGCGATCTGTTCTATCACGTTAGACACTTATTAAAATACATGATTAAAATAATGTATTTTAATAAGTGTCTGTTTTTTATGTTTTAGTACCTGCCTGTTCAACCCCTGACGAAGGTTTGCGAAACACAAGAAAAAAGTATACAATAAAGAACTATACAAATCAACGGCCCTGCAGGGTCCACAATTACTTATCTTTCAGACTGTGTCATCCAGCTTTCCAATTCCGCAGTAACTCCGGCTTGATGATTCAATCTTCATATAAGATCAAAAAGACCTTACAAATTAAACACAGCGGGGAGTCCAGTAACCAATAGTAATTCAATACTCTGACTTCTTAACCCAACCCTACAAAAGCTTTTGTTTCGCCACAACGTGGCTTCTTCAGGGGTTAGACAACACCATACACCACAGAGTCGTCATGTGCTCAATCTTCCATCTCCACCGCCATCTAAAAAGACGGCGTGTGACGCACCAATTTATATGAACCAACAACCAATCAACAACTGCAACTAACTATGACATCACCATACATACGACAAACAACAAATACTCAAGTTTTAGGTGATTTCCTGTTGTTCCAGCAGAGCTCCGTGTAGTTCTGTGTAATTGAATATATAAAGATGCTTATGTGTGTATGTGGTTGAGTGCGTTGAATTGAGGTTTAGGTGTTAGCAAGTGTTTTTCCCAAGAGTAATTTTTGGTGGTGTTTTGGATTTGTTTTTCAGTAATATGCTGGCACTTTAGGTGAGTGTGTGGAAGGCTTATTGACCTGTGATGTGAGCGTCCGCTGCTCCCTATAGTGATTTTTTCACTAAATGTAGGGTAAGAGCAATCCTGAGGTCATTTTGCCTGGAAAGATTGATGAATAAGTTGAATTTGAAGGTTAGTTGTTAGTGTTTGTGGAGGTTGTTGGTTTAAGAGCAAATATGGGTTGGAGTTAGTTTTACACATACCATGACAGCCACGAACCTCATTCCTAAGACAGGGTATATGGAATATGATTTCAAATCTCTCAGATTTACTGCTAATGCTTGGCAAAGCAGTTCTCTTTGGTACGATGCACATCTAAACACAATTTATCAAGGTGTTCTGTTAACCAAGCCTGCAGCACTCAACATGATATATTTCTTATCTTATCTTTCTGCCATATTTTCTTGGTCTCTTTACTGCATTTCTTGGTACTTGAGGATCTTCTCCGTCTATGCGATTTACAGAATAATCACTTGGAATTGGCACTTCTATAATCCGTGCCATTCTGGAATTTTTCTCCTTTACTGCTAGTATGTCCGGTTTCTTTGCATGCAAGTTTTTTGTCAGTCAAAATGGAGCATCACAGGTGATCATAACCTCTTCATTCTCCATAATTCTCTTAGGGTCATGATCCTAGTGCTGTTCTTATACAGCGATGTTATAGTATTTACAGAGTTTCCAGTGAATGAGATGTGCTACTTTATTGTGCTTTCCTATTCAGAAATTTTGTGCCATCCGAACTTTACAGCCAGCTACAAGACAAACTACTGCTTCCAGCTCTTTCTTACAGAATCTACATATATCCGTTTTGCCAGTTTTTTCTATGCTTGCTATAGACATCTCATCTGTAACCTATCATCTTGGGCTGGAACTATTAATCTCTCATCTTTCGTTGTCAGTTCACCTCTCCTTAAGCATTCATGTGTCCGGTTTTGATTGCAAATGGTTCCTAGAGCAACATTTTGTATTTACCATTTGTTTTGACTCGTTTGCTGATATAATTCTTTGAAGAGTCTTTTTTTCTCTTGTTTTGCAAATTCTGTTGTTTCCTTCCCTATGTGTGCTGGTGGATTCTTACTCATTCCTTCTAGTAATTGAATCGCTTGTCTGAGTTTAATGATGGAGACAGATTCTGAATGTTTATTTTCATATTTCAGCTTTTTTTTGCATATTTGGATTGGACAACATTGTTTAGTAGGCCCGGAGGCCTATGATAGAAATTGATTATATAGAAAGAGTTACTGTGAAGACCAATCCTCCTTTGGCTCTAGGAATATACAGTCTTAGCATACATGGGTTCTTATAAATTACCTCATGGGCATACAGGAGTTTTCTTGTTTGAACATCCAGTTTTTCAAGATCTTTAAGAGGCCAATCTACAGTCCCAAACCTGTATGAGAGTATAGGACTTGCCAGAAGATTACTGGCATGCTTCTTATTCCGTGATGTTAAAATACTTCAATTTTAATCTCTGGTAATACTCTATACTGAACTTCTCTCAGTAACATTTGCTCAACTGATGCTCCATTCTGTATCCTACAGTAGATATTTATATACACCTTCCTGTTCAAGTCACAGTCCTCAGCCAGGAAGCTCTTTTCTGTTTTGCTCAATTTTCTTTTAAGGAAGTTTGCCTTATCACATTTGTCAAGATCAAAAGTTATCTTGATGTCATCTGAGCAGCTTTAGCTCTGTAACTACATATTTGTAGAATCTAGTTCTCTTAAATAATCTTTTAAGGTATAGCTGTTCTCTCAAGATTTTGGGTGCTAACTCGAGTATTATTTTTGACTGAAGCAATAGACTCTGGGTCACTTACACCACTATGGGGGTCATTCCGAATCACATTTAGTGGGGATATACACGCCGGGTTGGATGTATATCCCCGTTAAATGCTAGGGTACCAATTCCAGACAAGGAGCACCTCAGGGTGGGAGGGGGTGAGCTGGAGGAGGAGCAAGGGCAGGGATTAGGCGGGACACTGACCCTAGATGTACAGGGCCGATTCTGGTGTCTGGACCCAGGACACAGGTAAGCAGGGCAGAGGGTTCCCTGCAGCCCGATCCCAGCCTCAGAAGGCCCCATCGGGGGTCAGGCAGTGGGGAACAGGACAATTGTTACAGTGCAGGCAATCAAGCTCCGGCATGGTGCCATGTCACCGCAGCGCCATGTAGGAGCCCAGACTGCACTAGCCGGGCAAGATCCAAGACATCCAGCAGGCTGGAATTGGGGCACGTCTTACCCATCCAGGACAGCTGCACGAGATTCTGATCCCATGGGGACATATAGCCCCCGCAGGATCAGAATCGGATGCAGATCAGGTCCATCCAAATTTTGGATGTCTGGATGGGCCCCGATTGGAATTGGCCTCTATATGTATACTGTTTAGTCTCTGACCATGGGCACAGCAAAGCACTCTTAACCATCCCCACCACATCCTATCAACAAAACTGGATTCCATACACACAGAACATAATAAAAGATGTGCCATACTAGGTCAGAACAAAGGTCCATGAAGCCCAGAACCTTGCTTCCAACAGGAGGTAGTAGCCCTTTCCACTTCTCCCTTTTCCTCTGGGCCTTACCCTTCCAGGACTTCCCTAGCTCCCCGACCACCTCCAGAGTTGTTAAGGGAAACATCTTTCCAAGGGTTGCCTCTGGTTTACCCTCTTTAGTGTGGTAATGTGTCTGAATAGAAACTAAGACTAACTTGGGGTCCACCATTCCTGCCATTCCATGCCAATCCCACGCTAGGGAAAAGGTAACGATGGCAATAGGCAACAGTTGGTCTGTCCCATCCCAGGCGACCCTTACTTCCAAAAGGATGCCGCCTTCCTTACATCTGCATGGACACAGCACACCTGTACTGGTCCCTTATATTTGCTTGGCCCCTTCCAATACGTAGACGTTGAACCACGGCACCTGATATCAAGGATTGGTTGCTACCTGTATCTATCAGTGCCTCTATATCCATTCCCCCAATCCAAACACCCTTCCTTTAAGGCACCTGGCTTCTGGTAAACCCCCATGACTTGGCCTAATCGCATCCCCAAAAAGGAGCAGTCCATTTTGAGACATTCCCGTTTGAAATGCTCTTCCTTCCCACAAGAGAAGCATTTGAGGGCTCCTCTGGTTCCCCGTTTTGGCCAGCATTCTGGGATACTCCAACCCCTGTTAAATGACCCCTTCTCCTTATGCCCCAGTTTCAGTTTTTCCTGGGATTTCCTGGGACCTGTTTAGGATATCTTTCCTCAGCGCCAAAGTATCTTTCAGCTAATACAAAGGCCTCATTAAAAATCCCCAGGTCTTGTCAGGAAACCCAGGCTTTTGCTGTGGATGGAAGCATATTCTTGTTTGGTATCTGATTCAGGCTCCAGCTAACATGTGGCCAGGTCAGTCAATTTATAGGCAATGGACCTTGGGCGATCACCCTTTTGGAACACCTGAGCCCGGAATAGTTTGCTATAGATCTCAGAGCTCAATCCCCATCTATCTTGGATGTTTTTTTCATTTCAGCATAGTCCAGAGTTTTTACATTGTCCAAGGCCTGATAGGCAGTCTGCACCTTCCCCATTAGATAGGATGCAAGACGAATAGCCCATTGTTCTGCTGGCCACCCCACTAATAAATCCACCCATTCAAAAGTCACCAAATAAGCAGCAGGGTCATCATCTGGTCCCATCTTAGTTAACGAGAGTCTCTTAGCTCCCCTCAGATGGTATCACATTCAGACTCATTCCCACCTCCGTAATGGTGGTAGTCCCTTGCTGCTGTAGTCCCATGGTAAGTTTCTGCAATTTGTGGGTCTGAGCTTCCAGTATCTGGTACAGAGGTGTCTAGAGCTGGGGCCTGCTGTTCCAAGATCCTTCCAATGCATAAGTCAAAAGTTTCCTGCTGGGCCTTCTGCTGCTCAGTCATCCAGACTGTCTTAACTGACTCTCCCTATATGCACCCCATACCCTTTACCTTCTGCACAGGTGAGTCTTTGCTCCACAGGTCTGTTCATGGATCCAAGCCATCGTGCCTCTACACTCAGTCATCCTCCAGCCACTGGCAGTTTCACGATCCTACTACTGCCACCATATGCCTATCACCACAATGCTCCTCTGGCCTAAAATGGGTATCCCCAAATCATCTCCTGCCACTGCAATGTCTCTGTGCAACTGTTTTGTCACCAGGAAGTACTCTCCCGGCCTCTACCACTCCATTCCAGTCCACTTTATATCTCCAGGAGAGACTGGGGAATTCTCTCTAGAAACCTCCAAGGTCTGAGAGTCTATGTGGGATAGTCCTTGTATGCTCAGGGTGAACGAGATAAATTAACAGTTATATTTCTCAATACAGTTCAAAAGAGTTCCATTGCTTTTCTCTTTGGAACCAAAGTCTGTATCTTCTTAGCGTCTTCAGTGTGCGAGGAAAACCCTCTTATAGCAATCCATTAGTTATATGTAAATAAGGTTGTCCCTCTTCACTGCCATGCTTCACCAATAGGTGGCTCTCACTTGATCCCATTAAACACAGTCTCCATAGTCTAATAGTTCCAAATCTCTCCAGATAATTGACTCAGGCCTCCAGTTGAATGGTCAGCCTGCCACCTCCCACATAGCGGTCAAAGCCACTTCCACCACTTGACAGGTCCCATCTGGTGTTGGCCATGGAGACATCCATGGCCTCGGACATTGAGCGTTCCCCAGGATGTGGCCTTCTCATTCCCACTCCATCTCAGTAGTCCTCTGGAGGGAGGTCCATTTCTATGTCATGGTCAGAGGCAGAGGTTCCCTTCCCTACTGCCGGTTCCAAGGGTCTTATTTTTGGTTTCTCCACTACCCCCTTTGCTTTGGTTCCATGGGGGATATCCCTCTTCCTCAGGCATCGGAAACCCTCCCGCCAATGTCAGGACCCTGGGTTTGGGGACGAGTTTGGGAACCTGTGTGTGGTCTTCTTCTCCAACCCTGCAGCTTTAGGGTTTTCCCTGTGACAGGACAAATATCCTGTCAGAGAGGGGTTGGAGGGAAGGATGCAAGGTGCTGCCAAAAGTTGCATTTCCCTTCCCCCCAGAACACACATATGTATCCCACCCACACACTACGCATTCACATATCCCATCACCACATTGCACACACACATACTCTGACACCTTTGCACCACACAAACAGAGGCTCCATAGCTCCATGGTGCACACACCCCCCACCCATACAAAAGCACCCACCACATCACACTGAGAGACAAGCGCACCACCATTGCACCAAACACACACACACACACTTACTTAATATTGAAGCTATAACTGTTATCTTCTGTATTTCTGTCTAAAGATGTCATGCAGTATAGGAACTCTGATAGTGGTCTCAAGACATGAGAACATGAGACCACCACAAGAGACAATTGAGGAGATGTGAGGAGGTCAAAAGCACTGGCTTCTAAGATTTTGGCCTGGCTCCTAAATCCATACAAAATGCATCAAGGTCTGCTCTAAGCTACCTCTTCTCCAAGCTGAAGAACTCTAACCTGTTTAACCATGTTCAGCCCCCTACAATATTCAATTACTGCTATAAACCAGACTTTATCCAGTTACCACCTCCCACTTTCATCCCATATCCTCTGTCCTCACTTTTCACAAGCATTCCAAACCATGCCACCACAGACTCATAGGCAGCTACCCTAGCTCCCTCGTACCCATTCATCCTTCCCTTTTACCACACCAATCCACATGCATAACTGCACCTGCCCACATCCGCTCGTTCTCCCACTAAACCGTGTTCACTGAACTATCTATTAAGGTGTCCTATCCTGTCAGATGTCTCAGTCTCAACTATTCCCTTTTCCATCAACCCAAAGCACACTGCCACAAAACTGGTTTGGGCACGAAAGCTTCCATGCTTTCGGTCGTTCACCCTGTATCCAACGACATTGTGGTTGGTAATGGCCTGACATAGACAAACAGTTGTGTGTGCAAGGCAATCCCCTTCCCTCTCATCATTTCTACTAGCACACCCCTAACCATCAGCAGCCTCTCTTCCACTCATCATGCTGCAGTAGCACTGAAGTACTCCAAAAAAAATGCCTGCGCAGGCTGGGTTCACTCACTGGCAGTCCCACTTCTACAACATCATTGCTGGTCCACGGATGAAGCTACATTCTAAGAGTGACATTGTTGCATTTTCAGGACGAACTATATTATGCGAGAAAGGGAAATATTTGCAGTCACATCTCAAACGATGCAGCTTGTAAATTATCAATTGTAGCAAGTTCAGATATAAAAGCTAAGAAAATATTTGTCCTTTATGACTCATACTTTAACCTTGAAAACAGTTTCTTAAAAATTGTCCCGATTCACAGCCTGTTACAAGAACGGTGGTGTCAATCTTCTAAAGATAAAATTCATGAACTGAACTAGCTATCCAATGTGTCTAGTTTGGGTTGTAAAAAGCTGCAGAGTTCACGGTTATCTCTTGATTAGATATTTGAGTTTCATCTTGTTCAGGAGACAGAATGAGGTTGCTGTATCATACAATGTTTACAAAATGAGTTCGCAGATTGACTAAGAGGCAGTTTTCAATTATGGAAAAAATTGTATATACACACACACAAAGTATCTCCTGCTCCCATCCAAATACACACAGAATAATTAACATAAAAAACCTGTCAGAGCCTGAACTCCAATATTCTAATTTCAAAGGTCCACTTCAAACTGATTTTGAAGCCCCTATATTTTACTACTGTCAGGACTAAAAAAATAAAATTAAATTAAAATAAAAAAATCTTTGTTTTGGAAGTGGTGCAAAATAAGACATTTGCATTTAACTATAGTCATTGCAAGATAGAACTCTAAATTTTAAACACATACACACAGACAAGTTACATTAGGTATTTAATCTACTATGGAGCTTGTCCTCAAAACATATACACCAAGGCTGAATACCACGAAAGGAAATGCTACATCTCCATGCTATTTTAATAGCACCCTTTCCATAAGAGTTAAAGAATTATGAAATCACTGTGTGCACATCTATAGGTGCCCATCTAATAATGTATTTTTGGTGTTCTATTTAAACCAAATGCTCAGTATATGTCAGGAGAACATAAGGACTCTGCCAGAAGATTTCTCCCAGATCCATGTACATGTGTGAGCTGTAATGCGTGCTCCCTGGAAAACAAACTCCTTTAGGACCTCGTGTACAAAAGTATGAAGTGACTTTGCAAAAGTGCACCCTGTATGAAAAATAGCAGCAAAACCCCAGAAATACGCAAAACTGACAAATTTCAGGTCTTTTGTGCTATATATTCTTTTATGAACAAAGTGCACTTTTGCAAAGCTACTTCATGAAAGTACAAATCATAATAGCAAACTTTCACAGGAAGTCCACTCCATGCAACAGTTCATTTCAAATTTCCCAAAAAATGAACTGCTACAATTCAAAATTCACACTAATTAATGCCATAGCTGGGAATGCACAAGACATTTCAACTTCTTTTGGAATCTGTCCTAGAAGCCAAATTGGCTTTCGAAGCACTGCCCAGCAAGTTTAAGGAAACCAAGGTTATCCCTCCAACATCTAAGCTGTGTGGGCTCAGGATTCCATTTTTGGGTGCAACAGAATTTCTTGACCCTGCATAATCAGTGTTGGCACAATACCTAGACTCATGGGAGACTCAGAATTCTAGAACCACCACCATGCCTGCCTCAGTCAATAAGGCACTATGGGGCATATTTATTAAATCCCTCGCTAGTAATACGGATTTGGGCCACATTACTAGCATGGGAGTGGCAGTGGGACAGCCATCCTTCTGAATTTAGTGCAGCTCACAGCATTAAAACTGCTATGGGTAGCAACTACCACTACCCATTGTGGTGGTAGTTGCTTCCTGCAAAGCAACAACAGTGTGGACTTTCAAGGATGACTTAGGCTAGTGGTGCCGCAGTGCGAAGACCTGCACTCCTCCCAGAAGCGCGCTACCTGGATAATAGTTTTTTTAGCATAGGGCCCTGCCCTACTTTGTAGCATGGTGCCAAAAACGCACACTAATCCCACACTACCTGGGTAGCACACTTTAGTAAACTGTCATGGAACCCCGGTCTTTCGCGTTTTAGGAGAATTTTCCCTATGAGGGGTATCAGGATACATATACAGATCTTCTCCCCAATTAAGGAGGAAAGTATCCAATGTTAGGTTGCCGTGTCTCCTTATCCTGAAGCAGAACCTAAAGCAGATCGTTCCTGTTCTAGGGTGTAGGGAGCAGATCTATCGAGGGATTGCTCCACTCAAAAAATTCTGTGCTATTCTCACGTCCAGAGACTATTCATGTGGTTGCAGTACATGGCTCAACACTGTCAATATAACCAAAAAAAGCTCCCTGCGCGAAAAGGCCTGTAGCTCGGACACCCATCTGGCAGACACAATAGCCACCAGAAAAACTTGAGGCAATGGAGAGTTAAGTGACTTGCCCAAGCTCACAAGGACTGGCAAAGGGATTTTAACCAGACTTCCCCAGTTCTCAATCCACTGCTCGAACTACTAGTGTCGAATAATTTCAAAGTAGCACAACAATACAATATAGTAGTGGCCAAAGCCAGAGGGATGCACAGAGAGTGTAACAAGCAGAAAAAAAAACCCCAATGATAATGCCCCGGTACAGGTCATTGGTGAAGCCTCCCTGGAATAAAGTATTCCATTTTTGGAAGGGGGTGGGGGACAGAGTGAGAGACAGAACAAATTTTGTATCTTGGACTCTTATGCTTTTACTACTACTATTATGTATTACTCATTATTTATTAATGCTACTTATTTATATAATTCTATTTATCCTTTTGGTTTTACTCATCAGTTCCTTGGTTTTCCATTTATGCCCTTTTTTATATATGGTTTCATATAGGTTTAATAAGTTACAGAGTACAATAGTGTTTTTAAAACAAGTTTTGTAAAATATGCATTTATTTCTTATCAGATGTTTTGTTAGTTTTTTTTTTTAATAAAGGGTACTTTTGCATAAAAGTTTCTATATATAAAAATCTACCGATATATAAGATTTTTTTACAAAGTATACAGCCATTCAAGTATTATTTAAGAGTTTTAGCATCAGTATAGTAAGGTATTGTTAAAATATCCGTCTTCGGACTTCCGGTATGGCTCTGAGCTGATCGGCTGCACGTGGATCAGCTCCGGGACCTCATCCCGTTAATTTGCAAATCACGATTTTACAGGCAAGCTATCTCCTACCGATTGGGTTGAGAAGTAGCGGAGAGAGTGGCAGGATTGCAACTGTGTCGGCTACGACTGGTGTGAGTCACTTGATGGCGGCAAAAGCTCCGAGGAAAGAACGTGCTCGGGGCCCTGATCCCAAAATGGCTGACGGGGCGCCGAAAAGCCCCCCATCTGACGGCGAGTGCAATTTGGTGGCGGAGGTGAGCGCGGCTGTAGTCAAGGCGCTCGATGCGCGCTTCTGTGACCTCGGCGGCCAATTGAGTGTGATGACCCAACAACTCACAGAATTTACGGGTCGCCTGGAGAAGGCGGAGGAGAGAATCTCCGGCGTGGAAGATGCTCACCATTCCCTGGACGCCCGGTTAAAGGCCCTCGAGGCCCTGACAAAAACGCAAGCTGACAAACTGGAAGACCTGGAGAACAGGGGCAGAAGGAAAAACTTGCGTTTCGTTGGTATTCCGGAGTCGGTGGTAGACTCTGCTCTCCCCAAATACCTCGTACAATGGATGGAGCAGCTTGGGACCGGGGACTTAGAGCTGCCAATTCGTCTTGAACGGGTGCACCGCTTGGGTCCACGGCGGGAGGAGGCGCCGAGACCAAGAGTGGTGATTGCGCGGTTTCTCGATTACCGGCAAAAGGAGATGGTGCTGCGGGCGGCCAGGGCCCAGCGCCGGCGAGGGGACAGCGGATTGAAGATCCTAGTCTTTCAAGACTATTCCCAGCTGGTAAGCCAGCAGCGCAGGGCTTTCTCACCGATCTGCGCTCAGTTGGCTAACAGAGCTCTTCGTTTCACCTTACTATATCCAGCCAAGCTCCGGGTGGAGTATCAAGGCCGTATGAAATTTCTGGGGACCCCAGATGCTGCTCGTGCGTGGCTGGCGCAGCTGGGGGAGCTTTCGGAGACGGCGCCCGGACTGACAAGCGAGAAGCAAGCCTCGTGAAGGGACCTGTGTTGGTGCATTGTTGCTTGCTAGCAGATGTCCTGCTCTTTCTGGGACGGGCGGGAGTGCCTGGAGGCCCTATGCTCTGGACGATTCACCTTCTCTTTTGGTTTATGCAACTGTATAATTGGGTGGGTGGTTGGGGTTTATTTGTGTATATTTATTTGTGTATAGATATATATAAGTAGATAGCCATCCCTGTGTATGTGTCTAGCCCCCTGGTGAACTAGGGTTGTTTTTATTTACTGTACAGCCGGAGCTGGGATCGGGCTTGGACCAGGTGCATGTCTGGCGAATGCTTCACTTCCCTCTCTTTTTCTCTTTCTTCCTCTTCGCTGCCTCGGTCATGTCTCTCGCCTCTCCTCTCGGTCTTGATTGAGGGTGGAGGACTTCACACTTTTTCTCTTTTCCTCTTCCTTGGGGGAAGGGGGGGATGGGTTGGAGGGTCGGGGTCGAGGAGCGGTGAGGGGGGGGGGGAAGAAAAAAAAGGGGGGGGAAGGGTAGGAGAGGGCGGGAGGGCGGTTGCGGGTTGGGGGATATTTTATTTTCTCTTATTTATTTTATTTTTACCTTCGTAATTATATTTTAATTTTACTTCGGCAGTGGTTCCCCGAGGCAACTCTAACCGTCCTATATGTATCTCTTTAGTTCTATTTTTAATTTTCTTTCTATTCTGGGTTTCCTTGCTACCTCCACGGTGGGGCCCTTGGGGGTCCATAATACTCAGTATGCCCCTTCTCCCCGGGTATGAGGACGGAGTGGAATGCTTCTTGCTCCGGGCGTGCGGCGCAGCCGTTAGGCTGTTTGAAGACTGGTGGGGAGGACATGCTCCACAAGAGCGTGTACATGCTTGACTGATTGGCTGGGGGATTGCCCAGGTGACCCCATCCGGGGACTGAGCACTGGATGTCGCCTTGGGACTGTTCTCATTATTGCCACTGCTAAAGTGTCCCTGGACAAGTCATCGCTAGCTTTTGCACCCTGCGGCCCAATGGGAGCCGGACCTGGCCCTGTTTCTCTGTGGGGGTTCCTTGCTTCCGCAGAACGCTGGTAACTCCAATCAGATACCCAGGTGGAGGGGCACGGGTTCACGGGCAGTAGTCCTCCTTTGGGGTGTTCTCTGTGCTGGGCCTCCTTCGTTGCCTTCAGTTCCTCTCCGGGGACGGATGCGTGTGGAAGCGAAGCGGATGGGACGGGAGGGGGGCTGTGAGTTTGAAAGTGGAGGTGCGTGGGCTGCCGGGGGTCCTCTCTCTGCTCTTAGTCTTCCTGAGGCGGATAGGTCCTCTGAGCCCTTGGGACGTTGGTGGACCGATTTCGCTCTATAGTGAGCCCCGGGGTGGGGGGGGGGCCTAGCGAGGACGGCATTGTCGGCCAGTATGTTTATCCCTCCCTCACTCTGTCCTCGTTGCTCGCCAATACTGTCTTTACAGCAGCGGCTCAGTGAGGGCCAGATTTAGGGGGCTCGTAGGAGATGGGGCCTGTGGCAGTTTGCTGTGGTGCTTTAGGGCCGGGCATATCATCGGAGGTGGGAGCCTAGTGGGGGATAGGGGGGGAAGCTTAGGATTGCTAAGGGGTGGGCCCGCTGGCCATAGGAAGTCACCGGCCTCTGGGAGGAGGGCAGGGATTGTCTGAGTGGCTGGGGGAGGTTGGGGGTTTTGGGGGCTTTGACGGGGGGGGGGGGGTAGCATTACACAGTTGGGTTTCTCTAAGGGAAGGGGTGGGGTTGGTAGATTATTGTTCTGGGTATGTGTGTGGTGGGGATGGTTTGTCTGTGGGGTGAGTGTGTGTGCACAAAGGTGGTTGTGGCAGAGGTGGTCGCACTCTTGGATTGTGTGGTTGTTAGGGATGGGGGGGACCCTAGGCTGGGGGGGTCTCTGCCAAATAGTTGGGCAGATTAACCTTTCTTGGAGGCAAACATGGCAAGAGGACAATGGGTAGCGATCTTCGTTACGCGACATGGAATGTTTGTGGCTTAGGATCTCCAGTTAAGCGTTACAAGGTGCTGCAACATCTGCAACGCCAGCATGCTCACGTGATACTGTTGCAAGAAACGCATCAATCGGAGGCGGAACATGCGAAGCTACGCAGGGGCTTTATTTCACATGTTTATGGGGCCCCAGCTGTGGGGCGGAAGAGAGGCGTGGCCATCTTATTTACTAAATATGTTACGTGGAGTGAGGACCGTGTGGTCGCGGACTCGGAAGGTCGATATGTCTGTGTTTGGGGAACGCTTAATGGAGTGAAGGTGGCCATTTGCTCGGTGTATGGGCCTAATGTCTACGAAGCTGGCTTCTATCGGGCCATGGCTCATATTTTGGAGGATACCAGCGGGTATCAGGTGATCATGGGAGGGGATCTTAACGAGGTGCTGGACCCTGTTTTTGACCGCTCTGGTAGAGGGGGGACTGGTGGTACACGGGCTCGCAGGCACTGGTGGGGAATGTGCGAGGCATACCAGTTGCTAGATATTTGGCGGATTCTTCACCCAGGGGAGCGGGATTATACCCATATGTCCCGGGCCCATGGGACATGGTCTCGCCTGGATTATTTCTTGATATCGGAGGTTATGTTTGAGAGAGTGACATCTTCGGTTATTGGATCTTCTGTTCTCTCGGACCATGCGATGGTGGTGTTTGAGCTCCGTAACCCGGGCCCTCGTGGCACTCGGCTTTGGAGATATCCGTTGGATCTGTGTGGGGACGTTCAATTTGAGGCGCATATCCGGAAGTCTTGGGCGGATTATGTGGCTATCAACGACTCGCCTGGGACGTCTCCTGCTCTTCTCTGGGAAGCAGGTAAAGCGGTAATGCGCGGGGAAATCATTAGCTACCACTGCTTGAAACGTAAGAGGTTGAATCAACAGATTTTGTCTTTGGAGAGGGACTTGGCCGGGGCTCGGAGGAGGGCAGCTGCTTCTAATTCGGCCGTGCAACATCGTAGGCTGCGTGCACTCCAGGTGGAACTGGAAACGCTCCTTCATAGGCGTGCACAGAAATCGTTACTGTATTATCGCTTTAAGTTATATCAGCATGGCAATAGGGCTGGACGATTAATGTCGGCCCTGGTGCGACCTGAGGCGGGTGCCAGGCATATTGGGGCCATTCGGCATTCCGATGGGACCATCAAGCGGGATAAACAGGCGATTGAGGATGCTTTTGCGGACTTCTACCGGCATCTTTATGAGAACCAAGGGGATAGGGAGGAGGAGGGTAGCGCTTTCCTAGGCGGCTGCACGTTACCACGACTCACAGCAGCACAGCTTCAGCTTCTCAATGGGCCTATCTCGGGGAGGGAAGTGCAAGAAGGTATTAAGCACTTAAAAAACGGGAAGGCTCCGGGAGTCGATGGGTTTCGAGGGGAATTTTACAAGCTTCTGGGTTTAGCTGTGGTGGCCCCTTTGGTGGGCTATTACAAGGATCTGGTGCAGCGGGGGCGGTTTCCCTATGAAGCGAATAAAGCACTTGTCACTGTTCTGCCTAAGCCGGGGAGGGATCCCCTTCTTCCGGCCTCATATCGGCCAATATCCCTCCTCAATGTCGATATTAAACTTCTAGCCAAAATTATGGCAGATCGGTTGGCCTCTTTGCTGCCAACCCTGATACACGCCAATCAGGTGGGCTTTGTGAGGGGCCGCCAGGTGTCTCATAACTTGCAGCGGATCCTGCTGTCCTTCTGTACGGAGCACGTTAAAACTCACGGCTCTTTGCTTATCAGCTTTGATGCTGAGAAAGCCTTTGACAGGGTTCAGTGGAGTTTTATGTACCAAGTTCTCGAAGTGATGGGGTTTGAGGGTTTTTTTGTGAATGTGGTCCGCCTGTTGTACGCTGCTCCCTTGGGTGCTCTCGTGATCAATGGCGCCGTGACGGCGGATTTTGCTATCCAGAAGGGGACGAGGCAGGGCTGCCCGCTTTCCCCACTTCTTTTCGTTCTTACCCTGGAACCACTTTTGCACAGGATCCGTGAGGCTACGCAATTTTGTGGGGTCCCAATAGGACGGGCGGAATTCCGAGTGGCGGCATTTGCGGACGATCTATTAGTGCATTTAGGAGACCCGCAGAATGGGTTGCCCCCCCTCTTGAATCTCATACGA
This sequence comes from Ichthyophis bannanicus, assembly GCA_033557465.1. Lineage (NCBI taxonomy): Eukaryota > Metazoa > Chordata > Amphibia > Gymnophiona > Ichthyophiidae > Ichthyophis > Ichthyophis bannanicus. Next base: position 1,398,410,737 of record CM066032.1, on the reverse strand, counting down.
GACTATGGGTTGGTTTCGGGTTTTAAACTTAATCTGGACAAATCGGAGGCGATGTTATTGGGGGCCGCGGTGGGACGGGCTTGGCAGGGCGACTTCCCCTTGCGGTGGGCAGACGGATGTTTTAAGTATCTGGGGGTCTACTTGCCGGCGGATCTCGGCGACCTTTATCGTTTGAATGTCACCCGCGTGCTAGCTTCCATATCGTCTTCGGTGGGTAAATGGCGAGATCTGCCGCTTTCCTTGGGAGGGCGCGTGGCGCTGTGCAAAATGTCTCTCTTCCCTAAACTTCTTTACTTGCTTCAGACCCTTCCGCTGTTTCTCAACCGCTCTGATATTCGGCGGATAGAGCGGGAGTTTAATAAGTTGCTCTGGCGCGGGGGTCGATCTCGGGTGCGTTTGAGCGTCCTCAGCCAGCCCCGCGAACTTGGGGGCTTAGGGTTCCCTGATGTGCGGAAATACAATGTCGCTTGTCTACTCCGGTTGGCTCGGGATTGGTTATGGGATTTAGATGCTTACTCTCCGACCGATCTGTATGCAGACATGTTCTCTCCGTTGCACTTGCGGTATCTCCTCCATGCTAAATCAATTGTGGGAGGGGGGGGATTTCCCTCTTCTTCGGCGAGTGCTCTTAGACCCGGTACGTAGAGCCTGGCGGTCCTTCTGCTCCGGTCGGGGATTGCTGGCGACTCACACTCCCTATCTTCCTATTCGAGGGAATGCGGATTTCCAGCCCGGCTTGGGGAGATCGCCTTTTTTGAAATGGGGGAGGCTGGGGATCGTTAACTTAGAACACGTGTTGAACCCGGATGGGACGATGGTTGATTTTCCTACTCTGTGTCGGCAGTATCCTTTAGACCACACAGATCTCTTTCGGTATGCCCAACTGCGGAGTTATGTCCGCTCGGTCCCCGTGGCAACCATGAGCGGTGAGGTGAGTACGACGGTTGAGCTGGCGCTAATGGGCGGGGCGGAGGGCATGCGTGTGTCTTGGCTGCATCGGATGCTATGGGAGGGGGTTACCCCTCTCGGCTTGGCACCCCTGGCGGCCGCCTGGACTGCGGATTTGGGAGAGGTGTTGAGCGAGGACGAGATTCAGCGGGGGCTGGCCGCCATCCCCTCGATTAGTATCCTCGTTTCCCACCGGGACACACAGTATAAGATTTTGCGGCGGTTATATTTTGCTCCTCTACGGGCGTGGCGGGCGGGGGTGGGGCCTGCCACTGTTGCCCCAGGTGCGCGGAGCCGCGGGCCACCTTGGGGCATATGTTCTGGCTATGTCGATTTGCTCAGAGGTTTTGGGGGAGGGTGCAGGCCTACTTGACTGCTTGTTTACAACAGCCTGTGCCATGGAGTGCTAAGAGTGTGGTGTTGGACGTGTGGGAGCCAGAGGGGGCGACTGCTTGGGGGGCAGCGAAGTGGCGCTGGATACGGTTGGTACTGGTGGTAGCTCGTGCAACTGTACTGCAGCAGTGGTTGGACGCCCGGGGCCCAACGTATGGACTTTGGCGAATTCAGCTTCACAGGATCATGCTCATGGAGCATGCCTGGGCTCGGGGGACCGAGAGGCGGTGGCAGCGGTTCCTGGAGGGATGGGGACCTCACTTGCATACAATGCCTTGGAGAGCTCGCAGTAGGATTCTGAGGAGGCCTTGAGGGCCGGCCAGAATGAGCATGCTATCCATCTCGACCCACATCTGCTTTTGCATGGTTGGAGTGAATGGTTGAATGCTTGGTAACCCCTCTGCTTGGGTGGGTGGGGGAATAGGGGGGGGTGGGGAGCTAGGGGGAGGGTTGGAGGGGGGTGGGGGGGTGGGGGGGTGGGAGGGAAGGCGGCCGCTTGTCTCCTTTTGGGTACCTGTGGACGGGTTTGGGAGCAGAGTTCACCCCAAACCTGGTATTATCCCTTTTTGGGTCACCTTCTTTCTTCTCTCTTTTCGCATCAGGTACTTCTTCTTACTGGGGGGTTGTTGGGGGGCATAAGGGGACTGGGGGGGGAAGGGATTATGGGGTGGCATTTGCGGCGGTCTGTTTAAAAGGGGGGGGCCTAAGCGGAGTTGGGCTGACATAAATTGTGTTTATGTATGCACGTCTGTATCATAGGAACGTATCCTGAGGCCCTCACACTGTTCCCAGCTACCCCCTCCGTGTGTGGGGGGGTTGGCTGTACTGTACTGTATAGACCTCTCGTCGTTGTTGTTGTTGATGTTGTTGTTGTATTGGGTTATTTTTTGGAATAAAAACAGATTAACACTAAAATATCCGTCTTCAATAATAAATTAGATGTTGCAGTAATTAAAGTCTTATTTACAGAATAACTATGAAAATAAAGTTTGTTACAGTTCTTGGTCGTTCCATACAACATTAGCGCAACCTGACAAGATGCTTTTTTAACATAGTTGAGTTATGAGCATTGTTAATGTATTTTCATCATGTAGAATCTTTTTGTGTACAAAGTTTTTAAAAGGATTTTTGCCAATTTTTAGAATGATTTTTACCGGTCTAGAATATTTGATATATGCAGCTGTTAACTGTAACGGAACTTATGTTTTGCGGACCATGATTCTACAAGATGCACACATTGAACTAGCTATTTGTTAGGAGCCTACTTTGTGAAAAAGCATGGGTGGTGAGGCTCCTTGAGCTTAGTCTTTGTAGCCCTGGAGCTCCAGCCACACAGCTATGGCCTCTGGTCCCCAAGGTCATGGGTTGAATCCCTGGTACATCTAACATTTATGATACACTCTCTGTTTACACAGCTTTAAGAAATTGGATGTACCCTAGGTTTGGCTTTATGAATGGAGTTAAAATTGTCTGATAGATGATCGATGCAGTATGACTGATAGACCAAAGAAGAGATTTTGCCTTAATGAACAGTGTTAAGATTTTATGACTAATATCTTAACTATTTTCTTATTTCAACCAATATTTTAATGTAAATTACTTTTTCTATACAAGGAAAGGCAGTATAACAAATGTTTTAATAAATGCTAAATGCACAAAATGAAGTTTAAAGTGGCGGCCATTTTTTGGGAGAGTGGGTTATTTAAAATGTCTAAACCAAATAAATATTGGTTGAAAGTTTGGACCATCTTGATTGGCAAAGGCTTGTGTGACAATGTGCTGTATTGTTGATTCAGTGACGGGCTTATGTACTGATTGCAACCTTGAAAACTAAATAAATAAATAAAAACATGGCTGCCGCTTAACTGCTTGGTTTTATGTGAACCTTTGGTCCAGCAACACAAGCACATGCTGTTAAGTAATTCCTGTAATTTCTTTTATTTTTTGATCCAATAGCGTGGAATTTAAAGTAAGAATACAGTGATTTTGACCGAGTGTAGCAATTGTCATCTTATGTTTTGCATGGAGTTTTCTTAATGACCTCTTGAAGGATATATATGAAGGGTTCATGATCACGTTTTAAGAGAAACTCCTTTGAGTATTTTCAGAGAGATCAGTGGATGTACTGTGATTCAAAAAAAGTTCAACAATGTTGCCTGTTCCCCCTTAAGGTAGAATGACAACATAAAATGTATTTGTCAGAACAGTGCAAAGGTTAATTAATTAATTTTATTTAACAGGTTTTTTTATACCGCTCTATCCTTCAATCAGTAACTTATGCAGACGACAAGGGAGATAATTATAATGTTGACTGCTACATTAAACATAGTCGATGATATAGTAACATATTTGTGAAGCTCATAAAACTTGTATAAAGGGAAACTATATACAATGCATAGGACAGACATGGGAGAATGATAACTGAGCTTAGATTAGTCAAGAATGTAGTGTGTTACATTAGTCTTTACAGTAGTCTGCTGGTGTGGTGTGAGGTTCATTGTTTATGTATGGTTTATGTGATGTGACCAAAGTGTTCAGTGTAGAGGTATGTCTCGAGCTTTTTGTGGAAGTCCTTGATATGCATGGTCGACCTAATGTCTTCCGGTAGGGAGTTCCATAACGTTGGGGTGGAAAGGGAAGTGCTCTAGCAGAGGTAGTCTGGTTGGATTTCTTGTATTCAGGAGGGGTGATGATCATATTTTTTATTGTTTGTTCTCCTGGGGCGGGTGCTGGTATCTCAACTAAACAGTTACTGTACGATATTTGCAGAGGATTTGTGCATGATCTTGAAGATTAGTAATATTGTTTTGTACTTGGCCCAGGAGTGCATTGGGAGCCAGTGTAATTGGTTAATGTGGGGGCAATGTGATCTTGTCTGGCTTACCAGTAAGTATACTGACGGCTATATTTTGTGCCAACTGTAAGAGGTGAATGGAGCATTTGGATAAACCCTGGCATATCGAATTGCAGTAATCCAAAGTCGGTGTGACAATTGCTTGAAACACAGTGTGAAAATGTTCTTTGCTGAGTAGCAGTTTTAAATTTATGAGAAGTTTCATCTTGTGGTAGGCATTTGCAGTGATTTTCTTTATTTGAGGCTGTAGCATGAGGTTTTGGTATAAGAGGATGTGTAAAGTTATGCATATACAATCTGTAGAACTGCATGTACTTTATAAAGTGTAGGAAACGTGTGGAGGAGTAGGGTAGTGGTTAGAGCAACAGCCTCATACTCGAGAGCAGGGAAGTCACTTTACACTCCAGTGTCTCGGAGGGTAAAGAGACTTGCCCAGACACTTATTATGGCTATTTTGAGGTTAGATTATGCATTTATGACCCAATTCTTACAATGCATGTTTAAAAATATATAAATGCTAACTATATAATACATTGTCATTCAATATAATTCATTCTATAAAGAAACGTTTTACACCTAATCTCCTCTGTTTTCAGATTTGGGACAGTAGTTTTATCAAGAAAGGAAGGTTAAACTGCATGGTAGTACTTTGACTAACCTACTACCTATAGTGTTTACAAAATGGTTAAAGCAGCATAAAACCAATGCTCTCTCTCATACTCCGAAGACAATCTTTACTCAGTTTGATATATACCCATGGAAAGCTTTCAATCTTCATACTTTTTTTGTTTTTGTGCCATCAACTCAGTGCTGACTCCTGGTGACCCAGCAGCCCCTGGGTTTTCTTGGCAAGGTATGACCAGAAGAAAATTACCAGGTCTTTTATTCCGAGGCACTGGATGGTAAAGTGACTTGCCCAAGGTCACAAGGAGTGTCATTAGGAATCAAACCCTGGTCTCGAGTATGAGGCTGTTGCTCTAACCATTAGGCTACTCCTCCACACTTTTCCCACACTTTATAAAGTGCATGCAATTGTACAGATTGTATATGCATAACTTTACACCAGCTCCCAAACTGATGTAAACATGCCTGGAACTACCCGAATCAGTACATCAGGCTCCATCTCTGACCCTATTCAAATACAGACTAAAAACACACCTCTTCAAGGCTGCTTTTGGACCCCGATCCCCTTATTCTCTTGCTTACAACCTATGCGTATCTTTATCATTTCCCTAAACCTGCCCTAGTCCCTAGCTGTGTTGTCTGTAAGCTCTATAGCGCAGGGACTGTGTCTTGCATGAATATGTATAGCACTCTATACAAATGATAAGCAGTAGCAGTAAATCTCCACAGTTTCAATCGAGCTGCAATTTCAGCCACTTAAACCTTAGTGTTTCAGAAAGGCACATGGATTAGAAATAGGAACCTTCTCACCCTCTCAACCTAGGCTATGTGTTATAAAATTTATAACTTAAAGTAGGCACCCTTATAAAATTACCCCCAAAAGAGCTAAAATACACATCTACTTTGGCCATCACATCACGGTTCTGATTCTGATAGAAAACAACACAGACGTTCTTAAAATTGAAAAGTTGTTGTGTATTTATGGTTTTCACAAGTTCCACAATTTTTTCTAGTGCAATCAATGTGGTGTACATAGTGTATTCTGACGTGTAGTCAAATTTTAAAGTATATAACTCCGAGTGTCGTTATGCGGCGCACAAAAATTTAACCTTCCTTCAAAAGCTGCACAGCTGATATTTTATGCGCACACAGCCTACAGAAAATTAGAGGGAACATTGCATCACATGCATATGTGAAATGATGAGAATATTGGCCACTTATAGAACGCTACCAGCGTAAGCGTGTGCATGTTCGCATGCTGGTGCGTATGTTGCCGGTAGGCATGCACAAGGGAGGCTTTGGACGGCTCACAAGTATATGTGTAGATTATAAAATACCACAAATCTACTTATGTACTGGAAACTCCTAGGCGCAGGCATGTCATCGGCACTAAGGGTGCTGTAAACTCCTTTGCCTGTAGTATAGGTGCTTGCTACCCCTTAGGTGCCCATGGCACCTTATTAAGAAAATGGTCCTCCACGTGTCTATTATGCTTTTGCCTCATCTCTTCATTTACTCCAGTTTAGGCCCTTAAGCTGGTCTCCGCCTGATCACCAGAGCCCTTTATTTTAACTGTTCTGCTGCCTTTCCCTTTTTCCCCTTTTAAGTAGCAGGCGCCCTTAAACTTTCTGCTTGAGAAAAAATAGACTTTATATTTTCCTAAAGATGATCCCATCAGTAACCTTCCGTGAATCATTTGACAGCTCATTCCAAATACCAGCACACTTTCTGCATCTTCTCTAGCCCGATACCAAGTGGCTCACGCTAGTCGGCGAGTGTCCCTTGACTCAGCACCTGCATCATTATACCTGCCAGATGCCCCTCCCCCACCCTTTGCCTGCAGCTACAGTGTCTTTAGCTTCTGCTTTCTTCCAATAAACCCGAGACCCTATTCTGCAGCCATTTGGCACCCTGAACAGTCCAGCACCGAGGGACCATGACTCCCCAGAACTCCCTCCCCTCAGTATATCACTGAGGATACATCTAACTATCAGTATATCCATTTACTGTCATTGTCATCACTCCAAACACCATTCCAGTGACAAACCAGCCACCTCCTGCAGTACAAATCCTTTAAAACTGACAAAACTCAGGCTTGCTACTGGACGTAAAGGAGAGTTAACAGGTTCCTTTCTATAGTCTGGGAGGAGGGGGGGAGCATGTACTTTAAGGTCCTGCTGGAGGGAACCTGGGAAATGCAACTTCATGTTCTTCTCAAATAATTCACAGCAAATACAAGATGATTGTTCGCAAAACAGCACTTTATTTTAATCAATGTTTTGAAAAAAAAATGTCTACAAAAACATTTACAGTCTGTTTAGAATCCATTCAAATGATCTACTGGCTGGCTGAATTTATTGTCGCTGACCTCATTACTAGTGTCATCCAACAGTGCCAGAATGACCTTTGGTAATGCTTCTCTCCAAATAATTACATGGCAGCTTCTTTCTAATACTCCAGTCCAATTAGTTCAAGGAAAGGGATAACTGCTATCTGGCCATCCAACATGGGCCTGAACATTGCTCCTCCTCCCTCCCCCGACAAAGCAGGACTACTGGATGTTCCTGCCAAAGATCCAAGGTCTCTTCAGCAGAGGCACTCACACTGCTACTCTCACACTACAAGACAGGTAAAAGCTATAAATACCCTTTTTTTGCTCTGACAGGTAAGGGAGTTTGAATGTTTCTTACCTGTACTCTGTAGATAAATGGCTTCACATCCTGAAGCCACCTCCCACTCCTACCAGCCACTCTCTCTCTCTTCCTCACAACTCTATTGACACATCTCATTGGCACAACCACCCAGCAATGCACCAGGTGGTACTATCCCAACCCTCTGCTACGGTATGGAATTAAGCAAGTTATTCTAGTATGGCTTTGCACTGAACGAAAATGTTTACTTATTGATATTATTTCCCTTCAAAGAAGTATGCACTCACCTAGTAGCCTTTTAACCAATGTACATTTTTGAGAACTAGCAGGTTTCCGGAGTAAAGCAAAATCTGTTTTGAGAAAATGGCAAATTTTAACATTCTTGCTCTCTTGATAGGGTAGCTTTCAAAAGCTTGAACAGGCTCTGCACCTACTGAATATTAACAAAAGAAGCTTCAAGGAGGAGCTAGCAGCTAATTATGTGGGCATACAGGAGACTAGCTTCTGCCATTAGATGATTAGGGCAGAGTCCTAGGAAAAGAACGGGTCAAGATTATCTGCTGCCAAATACTACAGAGGAATCATTCATAGCCTCTGCCCAGGGCACTCACTGCAGAGGTGCTGGAAGGCCTTTTCCTTTGAGGGGGCCCAAGTAGCGTAGAGGAGTAGCCTAATGATTAGAGCACTGGCTTGGACCCAAGAGACCAGGGTTCAATTTCCACTAGCATCCTTGCGACCTTAGGCAAGTTACTTAGCCTTCCATTGATAACATGGATTCTTCTGAGCCAATGTCCCTGTTTAATGTACATTACCAAGTTTAAGTTACAATGTAAATTGCTTTGACTAAAATGATAAAGCGGTATAAACAACCTGATAAATAAATAAATGTGGTTCTCTCCTTCTGCTTGTGGGGGACGAGATACCCATGGGCAACCTACTGCCTGTGATCATGGCAAAGACCCTTCCTCTTCCAGTCGCAGGGATCCAATCTCCTGTGGGCAGACAGGAAGAGTCTTTGCCATGATCGCGGCTTCTCTTCTTCTACCCGTGGGGGATAGGATCCCCACAGGCAGCCTGATGCCTGCCACACCGTGATTTCTGGTGGGGCCAAACCCTGTGAGACCCACCTTTTTCCAACGCCTATGCCTCACTTTAGAAACTGGCACCTCAGTCAAAGGCTGCTTTCCATCTCTCCCCTTCCCGTCTCTTCCCTTTCAGGTTTGCATGCTTGCAGATAGACTCAAGGGAGGTGTGGCATCCCCTGGCTTGGCACTCTGGGCAGGCAGTCTTCTTGCCTACCCCTTGCTATGGCCCCACCCTAAGAAGGGAAGGCAATCCATCACAAAAAATGGCATACAGTGGCACGACCCCCAGGAGAGGACTGTTACTGCACTGAGACACAATATAAATAGGGGCAAAATCCCCAGGTAATTGTTAATTAAGGCTCATACTGTTAGACCCCAACCTATTTCAGACTGAGCTGAAGCACCCCAAGACAAAACTAACAGGACTCCTCACCCCCCCCCCCCCAAAAAAAAAAAGTCAGGTAGGTCAACTGGCACTCCTAGCCAGGTGTCTTAAATCTTCATTAGGGTGCTACAGGAGGCAACCTGCAACCTGTGTCAGAAGTCAGGAGGAAAAAAAAAAGGCATAAACCACAGAAAACTTGGAAGCTCCCAACAGCGAATGGCAGACTGAAGAAAAGGAAATATTTTGGAGTTTTACTGCCCAAGAAAACAGCAGCTAAGAAGGTGAAACCAAAGAAACTGCAGTCTGTCACCTCAATACAATAAGCGATGCATTAGAATGTTGCATTAAGCTTCAGTGCACAGTATCTTAATGCGCACACTTAAAATGTTACTTCTGATACATACAAATTACAGTACCGTTATAAAGTGTGTTGTATTGGAAAAGCAGTGCACACTACTGCAGTAATATAGCTACATCGCGATCAAAACCTCTCCTTTCCTGTCAGTGCATGGAGCAGGAATTGCCCAGTGACTGAAAGGGAGACATTTGAAAAAGAAATAACAGGCCTGTCAGATTCCTCCCTCCCCCCCCCCCATATACACACAAAAATGCCCCAGTGGCCTAGTGAACCTTGCAACTCCCGACCCATCCCACAAATATGTCCAGTTGGCCCAGTGCACACCAGACTTCCCCGATGCCCATCCCCCAGGACTCCCCTCCCCCCACCAGGGCTATCGGCCCCAGAGTAACCCTGGCCCGCACTGCCTTATTTGTCAGATTCATGATCTCTTGCAGTGAGCCCAATGCACGGGGGGGGGGGGGGGGGGGGGGGGGTGCATTAGGGCTCAGGCACCACCATTTTGTAAGATGGAGGTAGTTGAGGACAGATACTACTGGACATTTCAAACAAATTAAACAGAATCGGTGCAGGGGGTTGTACCGGCCTTGATGGCTTTCTGGTCTAGGGTCTCCTTGTGCTGGGTGCCCAGCCCATGGGTAGGGGGGGAAGAGGGAGTGTCAAGAGGGGTGGTCAGGGTTCAACCTTTGGGTCATGTAAAGTAAAATGCCACGCTTCATCTCGAGCAACCTTTTCACTGCTGCGATGCTGCATCTTTACTCCACCCCTGAGCTGGCAGATGAAGATTCAGCACTAGAAAAGTAACAAAACTGAGCTGAAATTTAGCTTTGGCTTTTGCATCAGGGGCTACCTGCTGTTCAGTGATTTGCAAGCATCTTGTATGCGTACTGCACTCCCTTTAGTGCAGTGGTTTTATAGCCTATTTCCCCACGCTAAATATTCTTACTGCAGCGGGAGTAAGATCAGCATGGGAAAATAGGGAGCAAGTTGCCAAGCTTCAGGGTAGCTGAGTTTGCTACCTCAGGACCCAAGTGCAGAAGGCTTGGTTTCGGGTGCTGTGTGTACAACTGTTCAGCCACAGACGACTTTAGCAACCTTCAGAAAAAAAAGCTGAAAAAACACCTTTCTTGGATGCTTCGCTGATCCAACATAGCTGATCTCATCTAATGAGCCACTGAACCATCTAGCCACAATCCACCCCCTCTTCCATGCCAAATGTTGAAACCTATGCAAAAATGTATTTATCCTAGTTGAACAGTTCTTATATTCTTGTCTTACCTCATTAGTTATGATAATGTTATAATGTTCCATGCAAAGCCTTGTTGGCCATGTTATCATGTAAACCGCTTAGACTTGTAGATTTAGAGGTATATAAAAAAAAGCTAAATAAATAAAGTGTGTGTGAACTGTGTCTACAATACCAATAGCTAGGCTCTGAAGAGATGATACAGTAAATGGATGTAAAGGAACAGGTAAGCAAGCAGAAGCTAAAAGGTAAAGCCTGCCTGTAAAAGCTCTGTCTGAACACAGCACAGGTACATTTATTTGGGAGTTGCACATTATGCTGTTTAGTAAAGGTGACTGCATATTGTGATACCACTACCTCCTCCATAGACAGCTCTCCGCAACTCTCAAATTTCAGGCAGTAATCTTCAATATATTTTCACTAACCACCCGACAGCAAACCGTTCCCATTCAAGTATTATACATTTCTTATATTACTCTATAACTATTCTAATATCGAGAATATATCTTCTACACAGCATCCCTAGTATATACCACAAACAAAGTTCGCTCTCCTCCCCCAAACTACAACCAGCTCAAATCTCATAATATAATATAAAGGGAGTTAAAAGTGAATCAATATATCATCTCTAGGGCCAAATATGAGGCAGCGGCTAACACGATTGCAGCGCCTAGCCATCGCTGCTGCAGAGTTAACCCGGATATTCAATGGCAATATTCAGCCACAGCCCAGTTAGATTTGTCAGCAAACGTTAGGACAGCTGAATATTGCCGATGACCAGTTATCCGCAGTTACTGCCCCTGGAACGCTCCTGACATGCCCTGATGCCAAGTGGTTAGCATTGGGGGCATATAGTGGCATTACTCGTGGATATTCAGTGGCGCTAACCATGTTAGTATCACTGAATATCCCGCTTAGACACATTTACACGGTTTACAGGTCTGTAAACCATGTAAATGCCTTGCAATATCGGGCCCATAGTTTATACATCACTAAAAAGGTCACAGGGTGACATCAGCAAGAGAGATCAATGATGCAGCAAACGTAATAGCATATACATCAGAAAGCTTCAATCTCCCTCCCCCTCCTTTCACAAGGGGTAAGGATGACTAAGAACCAAGGACTCGATGCAGAAACCCTGCACTAGAGCCCACCGCTAAAGCTCTAGAGCAGGGTTTCCTAAAGAGAAATTTTACATACCTGATCATTTCTTTTCCTTGAATCCTACTAGACCAATTCAGATGTATGGGTTATGCTTCTTTACCAGCAACTAGAGGCAAACTTGAGCTATTTTCAATAGCGTCATCACTTGGTATATCTACTAGTGCAGCACAAAGAAGCCAAATATTCGTCTGCCTCTGGCAAGTGGCAAAGTGTTAGGCCTATCTGCACTTCTGCAGCAGTCCAAACTTCTTTGGCCCAGACTATGGTCTATTAGCCTGTGGGGCAAAGACCTGTAGGCCCAACATTGCTTGGAACTTGGGTACATTCCTGTCTCCTAGAGCCGATAGCTTATCTTGTGTCCAGCATCGATATCTATGGATTCCTAGGGCTTGGTGGGCTGGAGAACAAACAGGAGGCAGGGGTGGCTCAAAGCAATCTGTTGCCTGAGGTAAGGGATGAAATGGTGCTCTCTTCCCCCCCCTCCCCCCCATAGTGTGGGGGGGGTGACTCTCTCAAACCTCCAGTCAGGGACTGAACCAAACCAAAAAGCTGATTAGATAATATGGAGGAAATGCAAGATGTCTGCACACCAAGGAACTAAAAGAATGAGCGAGAACACCGCATAGTTTATAAAACTAAAATTATAACTCATTTTTACTTTTTGCTATAAACTGCATTATAGTTCTTACTTTTTCTTTTTGAACATATCTTTTGCATCCACAGAACACCTTCCTTAAACAGTGGGTGCAGAGCAGAACTAAGACATTTACCCATAGAACTCAATATCTTAAGAAAAAAATCTGATTCTGATCATCTCACTTTCTCCAGTACTGGGCATAGTGCTGAGGATCTATAGGGCAAATCTCCCATACTATACCATACCATATCAGCACCAACTTCCAAAACTCACATAAGGAACCCATCCAAAAAAAGCATTATTGTAAATACTGCAGTGGGCCCTGGAAAATCCAACACTTATCTGAAAAGCTGAACAATTCAGTTTACTACAGTACAGATTCCTACATACAAACTCCATGTTAACACAACACCTAGTCTTAGTCACACACTCAGAACACATACCTTCACCAAGTACAGAGTAACTGACCATAAACTAAAAACAAATATATGTAGATAACAAGTAAATTGCAACCCCAAAAAGTCAGATTCTGCACACAAATGCAATACCAGAGAAATAGAAAGAGGTGCATTTCCAAGTACTGTATAAAATATAAAAATAGCACCAAGTGTGATCATTAAACTGAAAATAAAATTCTCTTTTACTCTGTTGTCTGACCATTTTATTCTCCGATCATGCTGGTCCCAATCTGAGGTTTCTGCTTTCCTCTAAGTACCCCCCACCACCTACTTCCCCCCAGGGACAGCATGAGGATGATTCAGGGCCATATGTGTAGATTCATTGCAGCATCATTTGCATAAAATTAGTATACTTTGTTTAAAAAGAATTTGCCACCAAACTCAAATCCTAGGTGGCTTCCAAATACATATAATACACACACACACACACATATATCTATATATCGATATATCGATATATATACACACACACACACACACATATATATATACATACATACAATTTAGTAAAGTAAAACTGAAGATTAGCAAATCACCTGGACCGGATGGTATACATCCAAAGGTGTTGAAAGAACTGAAATATGAGATTGCAGACCTGCTATTAGTAATCTATCAACTATCATTAAAATCATCTGAAAACTGAAGGATGGCCAATGTAACGCCAAATTTCAAAAAAGGGATCTAGGAAACCACAGACCAGTGAGCCTGACGTCAATACTGGGAAAAATGGCAGAAACCATCATAAAGAACAAAATTACTGAACATGTAGATAGTCATGGCTTAATGGGAGACAGACAACATAGTTTTAGACAAGAAAGGTCTTGTCTTACTAATCTGTTATGTTTTTTTGAAGGTGTGAATAAACAGGTAGACAAAGGCGAGTCAGTTGATATAGTGTATCTCGACTTTCAGAAAGCCTTTGACAAAGTCACTCATCAGAGACTTTTGGCAAAACTAAAAAGTTATGGGATAGGAGGCAGTGCACTATTGTGGATCAGGAACTGGTTAAAAGATAGAAAGTAGAGGGTAGGGCTAAATGGACAATTTTCCCAATGGAGAAAGTTGAATAGTGGAGCACCCCTGGGATCTGTGCTGGATTCGTTACTTTTAACATATTCATAAATGACCTGGAAAAGGGAATAACGAGAGAGGTTATCAAATTTTCAGATGACACAAAGCTATTTAAAGTTGTTAAAACCCATGAGGATTGTGGAAAATTGCAAGAGGATCTTGATAAATTGGAAGACTGGGCATCCAAATGGCAGAAGAAATTTAATGTGGACAAGTGCAAAAAGTTATGCACCTAGGAAAGAACCACCAAAACTATGGTTACACGATGCAAGGTTCCACATTAGGAACCACCACCACCCAGGAAAGCAAAGTTACTTACCAGTAACAGGTGATCTCTGGGAACAGCAGGAATAAGTCTTCACATATGGGTTTCATCGGTACCGACGGAGCCTGCGTGGGAACGCTCCCCAGCGTCCAATCAGAAAGCCTTTGGGAGCATCCCACAGCGCCTGTGTGCTGCCTTCCCGCCTTTCCCAACTGTCTCTCCTCAGATGAGTTTTAAAGCTGAGACAAAAGAGAGAGAGGGAGAGAGGGAAAGGAAAGATAGATGCAACTCCTAGGGGAGGTGGGTGGGTTGTGAAGACTTATTCCTGCTGTTCCCAGAGATCACCTGTTACAGGTAAGTAACTGTGCTATCTCCAGGAAGAAGCAGGAATGAGTCTTCACATATGGGGACTCCCTAGCTTTAGATGCCAGGGAGAGACCCCAGAGGTTGTGTGTCCCTGGGACAGGGCTGCACTTCCCCCCATGGATCTCTGGCATCCCATCAGGGATGGTGGGTAGGAGTTGATTAAGTATGGAATAGGTGTTTGAGAACAGCCTGACCAAACAAGGCATCCCGGTGGGAGTCCTTGTCCAAGCAGTAATGGGCTGTGAAGGTATGAACCGAGGCCCAAGTGGCTGCTCGACAGATGTCGTCAATAGACACAGAGTTCAGATGAGCCATTGAGGCTGCCATGGCTCACATTGTGAGCTGTGACATGGCCCTCCAGAGAAAGGTTCTTACTCTGATAGGCGAAAGAAATACACTGGGCAATCCAGTTGGATAGTGTTCTCTTGGAGATTGGTAGTCCCAAATGAGAAGGATCAAAGGCAACAAAGAGCTGAGAGGACTTTCTATGTTGCTGTGTCCTCTGTAAGTAAAATGCCAGAGCTCTTTTACAGTCCAGGGTATGAAGATTTCTCTCTGCACTTGATGCATGAGGTCCTGGAAAAAAGACAGGTAGGTAGACCTCCTGGTTGAGGTGAAAGGGCGAGACCACCTTAGGCATAAAGTGTGGATGAGTCCTAAGGACTACCTTGTCATGATGAAACCTTGTATAAGGTGGATTAGCTACGAGTGCTTGCAATTCACTAATACGATGTGCTGATGTGATTGCAATGAGAAAGATAACTTTCCAAGAAAGGTATTTCAAGGAGGTGGTAGCTAAAGGTTCAAAAGGCGGCTTCATAATCTGAGCAAGAACCAGGTTCAAGTCCCATGCCACCAGAGGTGGTCTAATGGTAGGCTTTGTTAAAAGGAGGCCTCTCATGAACCTGGCTACAAGAGGATGAGAGGAAGTAGGTTGTCCATTTAGAGGCTTAAGGGAAGCTGCAATAGCACTCAAATGGACCCTTACTGAATTTGTTTTAAGGCCTGCATTAGACAGATGGAGGAGATACTCCAGCAAAGATTCCAGTGGTATGGCAAGGGGGTTAAGACCCTTCTCAGATCACCAGATAGTAAACGTCTTCCACTTGAAAGCATAAGAACGTCTAGTGGAAGGTTTTCTGGAAGCATAAAGAACATCTTTCACCTGTTGAGAAAGATGAAGATCTTGGAGATCTAGGCCTTCAGCAACCAAGCCCTGAGATGCAGAGACTGGGGATTGGGATGCCATAACTTTCCGTCCTCTTGAGATAGATCTGGAGCAGAACTTAACTCCAGGGAGGGAGCTTGAGAGAGATGTAGAAGCAGAGGGTACCACACTTGCCGTGGCCAATGTGGAGCTATGAGAATCATGTGGCCTCTGTCTCTCTGAAGCTCGAACAGGGTTTTGGGAATTAGAGAAATGGGTGGAAAGGCATACAGGAAAGTCTTGACCCCAGTGAAGGAGGAAAGCATCCCTTGCCTGAGCTCCCTGAGCCGGAGTTCTGGAACAGAACCGGGGAAGTTTGGCATTCCATGGACTTGCAAAGAGGTCTATGTCCGGGGTTCCCCAAATCTGAAAAATCCTGGCCACCTGGTCCACATGTAAGGACCACTCGTGTGGAAGCAGAACTCGACTGAACCTGTCTGCCCAAGAGGTTTGAACGCCTGGAAGATAAACTGCCAGAAGAAGAATCTGATGCTCTCTGGCGAGGGCCCACAGTCGCAAAGCTTCATTGCAAAGCAACAGAGAGCCAGTTCCGCCCTGCTTGTTCACATAGAACATGGCTACCTGATTGTCCGTGTGGATAAGGACTGTCTTGCAGCTGAGCAGGGTGTGGAACACCCGCAGAGCAAGGAAGATTGCTCTGAGTTCCAAGAGATTGATATGTAGACAACTCTCCTGTGGGGACAAGATGCCCTGGGTGGAGAGGTCTTGCAGATGAGCTCCCCACCCCATTGGAGAAGCATCTGTTGTGAGAGCTGCTTGGGGTAGAGACTGCTGAAAGGGGGACCCCAGCAACAGGTTTTGAGGGGACTTCCACCACTGGAGGGACAAAATGAGGCAACTTGTGTTTGCTATTTTGTCTGACAGGCAGTCTAATGCCTGGGTCCATTGGGTGGATAAAGTCCACTGAGCTGCCCTCATGTGAAAGGGAGCATATGGTACCACATGCACGGTGGATGCCATGTGGCCTAGTAACTGTAACATCTCTCAAGCAGTTAAGTGGGGCTTCAACTCTGCTTGAGAAGCTAACTGCACCAAGCGAAGGCAACGGGCCGGGGGGAGATAGGCCCTTGCCCTTGTGGTATCCAGGATAGCCCCTATAAACTCCAGGGACTGAGTAGGGGTTAAATTGGATTTTGGGATGTTTATTATCAGGCCTAAATACTGAAGGATACGCATTGTGCAGGCTAGAGAACTCTTGGCCTCTGATTGAGTGGGAGCTCGAATGAGCCAGTCGTCCAAATAAGGGAATACGAATATTCCCAGAGTGCGCAGAAATGCAGCTACCACTGCCATGCATTTTGTGAACACCCTTGGTGCAGAGGCCAGACCAAAAGGGAGCACTCTGTATTGATACTGCTTCTCTTGAAAAAGGAACCGAAGGAACCTTCTGTGAGTTGGATGGATGAGAACATGGGTGTACGCATCCTTGAGATCTAGAGAACAAAGCCAATCCTGACTCTGAAGGTATGGCAGCAGAGTTCTCAGAGAAATCATTTTGAATTTTTCCTTGACTAGGAATCTGTTCAATTCTCTGAGATCTAAGATGGGTCTGTAGCCCCCTGTTTTCTTTGGAATAAGAAAAAAGGGGGATTAGAAACCTGTGCCCTGTTGTTGAAGAGGCACTTCCTCTATTGCCCCCTGGGCGAGAAGGGTGGCAATCTCCTGCCCCAACAGGTTGAGGAGGGAGGTTGGAGAATTGAACTGGTGCACTCTTGTGTGAGGGGGCAAGCTTGAAAAATGGTTTGTACCTCTCTTTTATGATGGAGAGTGTCCAATGCTCTGCTGTAATTTGTCCCCACCTGGGAGCAAAATGACATAACCTACCTGGAATGGTGGAGGGTTCTGGTCCTTCCAGAGCCAGGAAGGCTAAGTTCTCTAGCGGAAAGTCAAAGGCCCTGAGGGGGCTGAGGTTGCTGGGCTGGAGGAGGCCTAGCAGCCTTTGCTTTGTTCTGTTTGGATGATTGCTGACGTTTGGTAGGGAACTGAGCTGCAGAAGATGCCCGCTGACCATAAGCAGGATAAAATCTTCCTTTTTTTAGAAAAAGGTGCTTTCTTGAACAACCTCTTCTTCACAAGAGCAGCTGTAGACTTGGATAGTCTATCCAAAGCAGAATTTTCAGCATCCATCTGACTGGCCTTTGCTTGCCAATCTTTACCAAACAGGTTTTCACCTGTACAAGGGATATTTCCCAATTCATCTTGTATCCAGATCTCCAAATCAAATGCTTGAAGCCAAGCAATTCTATGTGCACCTATGGCAATAGCTGAGGCTCTGCTTACACATTCAAAGGAGTCGAAAGCTGCACAGTTGGAGAATTTGTAGATATCTTGGGCATGTTTGAGTCAAGTGAGAAAGTCCTGTCTTTTATCTTCAGAAATGAAAGGACTTAAGGTCTGCAAATGATCAGTGACTTCTTTTAGGAACATTCCCATGTAAAGACTATAGGAATTAATTCTCGCAGCAAGCATGGAAGCTTGGAAGACTCTACGTCCAAAAGCATCCAGGGTTCTACATTCACGTCCTGAAGGATTAGAGGCATGTCTTTTGGCACTTCTAATCTTTCTCATAGCAGACTCAATCACAATAGAGTGTGAGGAAGCTGAGTTTTATGGAAACCAGGACAAGGAGGGACACGATACATGGTATCTAACCTGCGAGAATGAGGTGGTGGTAAGAGGTGCTTCCCACATCCTCAACATGAGATCATACAAAATCTCATGAACAGGCAAGGTAGCTGCCTCCTTAGGAGTTTTAGGATATTGTAAAATATCTAACTCTTTGGTTCTGGGTTCTGTCTCAGGGGCCACCGTGATGGATAGGCCCCGAGCCACCTCCCTGATGAAGTCTTGAAAAGACAAGTCCTCTGGAGGAGACATCCTTCGTTTAGGAGAGGACTCCTCCTGTGGAAGAAGCATCACTGCATCGACAGACTCTTCAGAATCCTCAGAGTCTTCAGAGGAATCGAAGTATCGTCTGTCCCGATGCTCTTGCAAAGCCCGATACCCATACCGACCGGGATCGGTATCAGGAATAACCGGTACCGGGGTATCGGTACCGGAGGGCTTCAGAGGACAGCATACCGGCATAGCGGACACCGAAGCCCATGTCGATCCCACCGGACCCGGGATAGGTACCAATGGCGGTGCTAGAGCCGGTACCGGTGAAGTAGTCTGTTGCGGTACCAGGGGCGTCGATGCCACAAGGAAAGCCGCCAGACTGCGTTCATTGGACAGAATCCTCTGATCCATCGACGCCGCCAATGCCTGGAAGTCGGTACCGGGTGAAGCCACCCGTACCCCAGAGCATGGCACCAGGTGATCTGTCGAGGCCACGCCATCGAGATCATCCTGGAACCCCGATGATGCCTTAGAGGCCGAAGCCTCCCGCTGGGGTAATTTTGCCGGTGCAGAATCCTCGAGGGCAACGCCAGAGGCATCTCAATGCTTAGAAGGAGATCTACCCTTCGAGGACCGGCTGGATTTATGTTTAGTTACCTGAGATCCATTTGAGGAAGCAGCAGCCCTGGAAGACGTCGATGCCACCGAAGCCGCATCAGAGGGAAACAGGGTACTGAGCTTGGCAGCTCGGTTCTGCCGACCTCTTTTAGACATAGAACAGGACATACAATCTGTGATGGAATGGTCAGGACCTAAACATTTTAGACACCAGTCGTGGGTGTCGGTGACGGAAACGGTACCGCCACACTTTGTGCACTTCTTAAACCCTGAGGCAGGCTTTTCCATGTTAAGGAAAAAACGTTTTGAGCCTAAGGCCCAAAACGCAAGTGCACTTGAAGAAAAAGAAAAAGGAAAAGTCTTTTTTTTTTTTTTTTTTTTAAAAAGAAGAAAAGAAAGACTGGCGGTACCGGTAGAGCGTCGAAGAAGGCAGACGCGACACAAAAGAAATAAAGAAAAATAAAGAAATTCTTCTGCGGTGACAGGAACACGACCTGCTGGCTCCGCGGAAAAAGAAGAACTGAGGAGAGACAGTTCGGAAAGGCGGGAAGGCAGCACGCAGGCGCTGTGGGATGCTCCCAAAGGCTTTCTGATTGGATGCTGGGGAGCGTTCCCACGCAGGCTCCATCGGTACCGATGAAACCCATATGTGAAGACTCATTCCTGCTTGTTCCTGGAGATAAAGATTTAGGTGTCATCGTAGATAACGTTAAAACTTTTCGCCCAGTGTGCAGCGGCAGTCAAGAGAACAAATAGAATACTAAGTATCATAAGGACAGTATGGAAAATAAAACAAAGGATATTATAATGCTTCTCTATCATTCCATGGTGCGACCGCACCTTGGATATTGTGTGCAATTCTGGTTGCCGTATCTTAAAAAGGATATAACAATATTAGAAAAGGTACAGAGAAGAGCCACCAAAATGGTAAAGGGGATGGAAGAATACTCCTATGAAGAGAGGTTAAAAAGATTAGGGCTCTTCAACCTGGAATGAGGGGAGATATGATAGAGGTCTATAAATTAATGAATGGAGTGGAACGGGTAAACGTAAATTGATTGTTTACGTCATCAGAATTCAGAAAGACTACAGGACATGCAATGAAGCTACAGGGTAACCTATTTAAGACTAATAAGAAAAAATATTTTTTCACTCAACGTGTAATCAAACTCTTGAATTTGTTACTGGAGGATGTAGTAAAAGCTGTTAGTGTAGCTGGGTTTACAAAAGGTTTGGACAAGTTCCTGGAGGAAAGGTCCATAAACCATTATTAAAAGGGACACGGGATATCACTGCTTGACCCAATACAAGCACTGAGGAACCTGTGTCTTTTGGGGAAACTGTTAGGTACTTATGACCTTGATTGACCACGGTTGGTAACAGGATACTGGTCTTGATGGACCTTGATCTGACCCAGTATGGCATCTCTTATGTTCTCAGATGTTATAATAAACATAATAAAACATTACATTTGATTAAGAAAAAAAAAACACTTACACAGCCCCTCCCCCCCCCCAAGCGAACCATCATAAGTATCTGCATATCAGATTTATTTTGCTATGACTGGATTATTGATGAGGAGGGAAGATATAAAATGAGATAAACTAATACTGGTAGCCATGAATTCAAATGCTGGATTGGATTGTGTTATAGAAACATAGAAATATGACAACAGAAAAAGACCACATGGCCTATCTAGTCTGTCCTTCCATATCAACTAAAGAAATATTTCCGCACATCACTCCTGAATCTATCTCCTTCACCCTCATCCCATGTCCCCTCGTAGCAGAACTTGCTTTCAATTGAAAGAGGCTCTCTCCCTGAACATTTATGCCACGGAGGTATTTAAACATCTCAATCATATCACCTCTATCCCGCCTTTCCTCTATGGCTGGAAAAGTCTGGAACTCAGCAGGCTACTAAACAAAATTAAACTGAGACATTCCCTTAAATTTGAAATTTCCTTGAATTTGAACTGACAAAAATATTTTAAAAATTCAGTCTGGCAGCATAAAGAACGCAAAACTGCAAATCTCAAACACAATACATATTCCAGACCCCCACCCCCCCAACCAACACCCAAAGCTGACCTCACCAAGAACCCAGAGTACAGGGTCTATAGAACAAATCTACCATCCGTTACAGCACTAACTTCCAAAACTCAACATGAAGATTACCCAGAAAAGAGCAGCACCATAAATATTGCAGCGGGCCCTAGAACATCCATATTCCTATTCAGAAAACGGAACAAGCTGGATTATTTCAGCTCCCTACATAGAAACTCCATGCTAACAGAACATGTAGCCTCAGTCACACATATGCAGAACAGAGATATACAAACTAAAAACAGACATACGTAGTCAAAAAAATGCTTTTATCCATTACTATTAGGTTTACAGGATTTCTTTCCCAAAATTATACTTTACTGCAGAGTGAGGCAAAAGACAGAATTCTTACAGAAAGGCATCTGCATTGTCAGCAGAAACTAACATAATGGCTCAGCGCAAGTAGCATGAGTGCAACTAAGGCCACCTCAGTGGGTGGCCTTAGTTGCACCAGCAGTTGTTTTGCCACGCTGAAATGCGGTAACTGCAGGGGGATATAACTGCCTCTGTGCAATTAGCCTTAGGCCCTGCGTAGTCAAACTCTGGAATTAGTTACCAGAGGATGTAGCAAAAGCTATTAGTGTAGCTCAGTTTAAGAAAGGTTTGGACAAGTTCCTGGAGGAAAGGTCCATAAACTATTATCAAAGAGGATCCAAGAAATCCATGGCTTACCCCGGGACGAGCAGTATGGAACATGTGTGCCTTTTTGGGAACCTGCCAGGTACTTGTGACCTCCAATGGCCACTGTTGGAAACAGGATACTGGGTTTGATGGACCTTAGTCTGACCCAGTATGACATTTCTTTTGTTTTTATGTTCATATATGTTACCAGTGCAGAGCCTAGGAAACATGCTGCTAA
The DNA here is from genome assembly GCA_033557465.1 of Ichthyophis bannanicus. Classification (NCBI taxonomy): domain Eukaryota; kingdom Metazoa; phylum Chordata; class Amphibia; order Gymnophiona; family Ichthyophiidae; genus Ichthyophis; species Ichthyophis bannanicus. The sequence goes on along the minus strand of CM066032.1, from coordinate 1,398,388,584 downwards.
ATATACCCAACAAGATGGACTCAACAGCACTCATGCAGTATCTTCCACTTCCACAAAAACAAGAGCCACTAGGCGCCCAAAAACAGCACTTCCCACCCTCTGAAAAACAAGAGGGACTTTGTGACCCCAACACAACACCTCCCAATCCAAGATAAACCCAAGAAGGGCTTGGCAACCCCAACATAAAACTCTTGAAACCGTGCACTGGACCAGCATGGTGTTAACGTAAATATATATTCCATAAAAAGCAAAGGAAATACAAATGCAAGATGCTCGCACACTAAGGAACAAAAGAAAAAATGAGAACCACAGCACAGTTTATAAGATCATATTATAATTCATTTTATTCTGTTATAAACTGCATTATGGTTCTCAATTTTTCTTTTTGAATATAGGAGGGTGGCCCAAAAGAAAGTGAGAACATCTCGTAAATTAAAAGCTTAAATAGTTTACTTATTTACCTTTTTTAGCTATATAACGTCTTTATTTCGACAATTTCTGGTCGCCATTTTGTTTTTTAATTTGTCAATCGTTTACATCTGTCTTTTTGAATTTTTAAATAACTTATATGCTACAAGATGTTCTGACTTTTTTTGGGCCACCCTGTATATTCTGCATCCACAGAAACCTCTCCCTTGACAATGGGTGTAGAGCAGAAGTAAGACATTCACCCACAGAACTCAATATATTAAAATAAATATATCTGATTCTGGTCATCTCACTAAAGAACAAGAGCAGGGGGTGGTCTGGACTCACATGAGGATTATGTAGCACCACCTACCAAACCGCCCTCTCTGGGTCAAAGTGGTGGACAGGATCTGCCCCCAACAGACCCACACTCTACATCTTTGCAATGGTGGCAGTAGAGGAACATGATGAAAGGCTGTGGGACCAGCAACCCCAGTTCTGCTGGCAAAAGGGTGCCGTCAAGGCAGTTGATGCAGATCTGTACTTGTCACAAGGGCACTGGCAGTAGGCCTGGAAAAGGGTCAGCTGCCCCCCATCACGATCTGACATTCACCAGCAGAGGGCACAGTCAGTCTGCACCCACTGCACCCTGCAAGGTGTTCCAGCCATGCACATGCGAACTGCAGACAGTCTGCTAACCAGTCCATAGTGCATGTTCCCAGAAGAACTCTGTGCACCCAGAAGTGGGATGTAAGCAGAGACACCAAGCAGGTATCTCAGTGATTGGGCCCCAAAACAGGGAACACACATATATCACTTGAGAGAAACACTGTATAGCACTATGTGGGAACCTAGACATGCCATGGTTACTGCTCAGTCAGAGTGAGAGTGACCTCCCAGCATGACATGCTGTGGCCACCCTGTCCATGCAGGTGGTGGTCGGGCACCAGTCTGCCCTGTCCAGCCATACCCACAATACCTTGCCCCTCATTATGCACATTGGCAGGCTGACACTGGTAACAGTGTAAGCATTGCGGGCCCAGTGAGGGGTAGGCAGCCACAAAACAATGGATAGACATACACACACTCCCACTCCTATTTCAGCATTGGGCAAAGATAGGGGTGGTAGGCAGCCTTGCCCGCCACACTAGTCCTGAGCACAGTGGGCATTGCTAAGGTATGCAGGTGCTAGTAGTAGTGTTTTGATGGTAACTGCTGCTCTGTGCCGGGCCCAACAGCCTGACTCTCCATGAGGTATTGGATAGTGGAGCCTGTGGGTGTGGGTGTTTGTGCCCCTGTTGGCTGATGCTCTAGGGAATGCACATGTTTCTGTTCTGTGTGCTATGTAGGGTAAAATGTGGGGACATGGTCTGCAGGAGCCACAGCTGGGACATGAACCTGTGACCTTCTGCCCCAGGACACACTGGCTGTGTGTACTGCACCATACTGTTGCCACAGAGGCAGGTCAGTCCCTGAGGATACCATGACTGTTCAGACCTTGTCTGTTGCACTGCATGCCACCCACCTGAACAGGGCTTGGCCTTAGTCTGCTGTGGGCAGATGCCACTGCCCCCTCCACCACGATGACATGCCCATATGCTGGTAATGCTGATGGTGCGCAGTCCCAGCCCATACAGTGTGCAGGTAGGCAGCTGCCTAGAGTGTGGGGTCTGGGGTAGGGGTGCCTACATAGACATCCACACTTCCCCCCAGCACTGCCTGCCAATGTTATGTGCCTGCCATTACGGGGGAAGACGGCTCGAGGGTGTGAGGTTGGTGATCTAGCCAATATTGTCTAGGGTGGACCTGGCAAATGTAGGTAGATTGTGTTATGCCAGCAGACTGTGGACAGGCTAGAGCATGCAACTCTGGTTCGATGTACCCGGTTTGGCCTACTGGGTGTAGAAAGGTGCAGACAACGTGTGGTCAGACCCTGCAATGCCTTCCTAGGGGCTGCAGTAAAGGGTGTTCATTTCACTGGGTGTCCAAACTGTTTGGGACGCATCCTGGGGGCGGTCTGCAGACTCTTGTTGGGGCAGTCCCCAGATGTACACTGATGCCCTATTACAGGCATAGTGGTACCTGTGTGACCTATGGGGTACCTGCTGGGTATTGTCCCCTGGATGGGACACTGTGGAACACAGTCTACCGGGCTTGTTTGACCTTGGTCAGCTGCTCACATGCTGCTTTCCATTTCCTGTGTTCCTATGTGCCACCTAGGCGACTGCCTGGTCCGCACTCTGCCCCAGATGCCCCCACTGCATGTCCCGCCAGCGGCCCCCTATGACCCATTTGCAGCATCACCATAGTGCCCTTTCATACCTGGCCACTATGCTGTTGCTACAACTGGAGCACTATCATCACTGTTTTTGGGCTCCCTGCCTGTGCTGTACAGTGCCGACACTGAAATGGTTTCTCACTCTTGCTAGGGACCAACCAAATTCACGGGAAAAAATGCGCTATTTCATGGGAGGTCTTTTAAATTCAACATATTTCACGGAAAATTCACAGGCCTTTATTTCAACGTTTTATGTGAACCTTAACTAGCAGTTATAGTGTCTATTTCAAGTAATTGCTGTCAACTGTCAGAACGGAGGACAAAAACCACGGCCAACACAAGGAATATCCAAAAGGAACTTTATTGAAGAAGACACAAACAACAAATACTCAGGCATTCACAGTTTTGAGTTTTTTGCAATAATCACTTGATTTGTCAAATTGCTCATCAACAGTCTCTGGCGCTGCAGTGCACTGACAGTCGTGTACTGGCTCACACTCCTTTCAGCATCAACACTGTTTGTGGGCACAGATAAGTATCATAGCGCCAACCAGCTCAACAGCGGGAATCTGCCAGTGCTTGCAAACCACAATGATGTGACAGACGTTTCTGCAGGAACATCTACAGCCACTGCTTTGTAAGCTGCAAATTCAGTCAAGAGATGACGGTCATCCATTCCAGGTATGTTCTGTATCAACTCATCACATTGCAAAAGCAAGACCTGAGTAAAGTCAAACACTCTGACCGACTTCAAGAAGTTCAGCCCTGGCTGGGAGAATCGTTGACGACCTGTAGGTTTGTAGTATTGACTAAGCTTGTCAGCGGTATCTTCAAAGGCCTTTTTGTACTTGGCGACAATGGCAATACTTGCTTCATATTCTGACCAAGCCAGAACGTCTATCACTTTGTTGTATGCCAGATGTATGCGAACATCGGTGGACTCAACCCATGTGAGCAAGTGTGCATAACAGTTTTAAACCAGCTGTTCCACCTGGCAACTACTGGGATAGGAGGCAGCGGCACTTCTGTTTCAGTTTTCACAGCCAAGAACTCCTTGTATCTGCGCTTCCTAGCAGAGCAGTAACTAAAAATGGACTTGAACAATGCCACCAGACAATCGACATTTTTGAAGTTTTTTCACCAGGTCTCGCCAACCAGGCTAACAATGTGCGTGTTGCATGTACAGTGAACAGCGTTCGGTAGCACTGCTGTTATTTTCTCAAATGCTTTGGACATGTATGACGCATTATCAGTTTATTTATTTTTATTTATTTATTTAGACAGTTTTGTATACCGCCTTATCCTTCAATCAAAGCGGTCACAACACAATTGGGGGATACATTTAACACGCGGGGATATGAGACACATACACTAATACTTACAGGGAACATGGGCAATGGAGGGTTAAGTGGCTTGCCCAAGACCACAAGGAGCATCTGTGGGACTAGAAACCCCAGTCCTTCCGGCCCAAGGTTGCTGTCCTCTAGTGGGATTTGAACCCCCGACCTTCCGGCCTGAAGTACCGTGCCCCAACCACTAGGCTACTCCTCCTCCTTACGAAAGCACTAACGTTATTGTAAGAAATTCCCATGTTAGCCACACAGGCAAGTACAGCTTGGATAACAGTAACTGCATTTACCTTTTCAAGATAAATGACGTCAGCTAAATAAGCAGTCGGACGAGCTGCAGACGCTTTAACTTCAGTAACAAACAAAATATGCAAACAAAACCTGTCCTGAGAATCGCTGGCTTCACCAGTAACAATCACAACAGATGGCGCAGCTGACAAAAGTTCCTTCAATTGTTGTTTGTGGTTGGAAAAAAACTTTGTTGGAAGTCTGTTCGCAGGTGTTGTGAAGCAGGCAACAGCCCGAGGTTCAGGATATGGTTTTGTAGGTAGGAGCGCAAGGTGGGATGATCTAGTTTTTCCAAAGGAATGTTAGCTTCAGTAAATGCTTCAACCAATTTAAAATACAGCCATATTGCGCGCGTCCCTCGCTTCCGTGCTACGTGAAAACATTTCCGTAACCGTCGCCTGCTTTTTTGCCTTTCTATCCAGTGCTTCTTCTGCTGCTTTTCTTTTGGAAGCATGAACTGACGATTCCAAGTGCCTGTCAATACTTCCTTTCCTGGTGTGATCAACAGTAACGTTACAGTACGAACAAAATAATTTTCCAGAATCGGCATGTAAAGTTCCCTTTGGATACTGCTTAGCTCGTTCTGCACAAGAGACATGCTCAGCTTTCTTCATTATCGACATCATTGATGCACTTTGACATAATTCAATTTTTAATTCAGACTAAACGCTCCCAAATTGAAGCACTCTGCCTTCAAATTATGGTGGTGGCAAAGAACACTGTGTATACTCTGGACTGCCTGAATCAGGCTGTAAGTAAACGCTTCCAATTGAAGCACCCTGCGCAGTTCTTTTTATCGGGGCCCAGAAATGATGTTGGAAGGGCTGCCACACACAGGTCAGCAGCTCAATTGGTGGTAGAAGAGATTGAAGCACCCTGCGCAGTTCTTTTTATCGGGGCCAAGAGATGATGTCAGAAGGGCTGCTCCTGAACCGACTCTCTCACCCCTCCGCGGGAATCAGGCTGTAAGTAAACCCTCCCAAATTGAAGCACCATGTGCAGTTCTTTTATCGGGACCCAGAGCTGACGTCAGAAGGGCTGCAACACACAGGTCAGCAGCTCCCGAAGCGGCTCTCTCGCCCCTTCGCGGGAATTTCACATTTTTTCACGGAAGTTGGCCAAATTCAGGGAAAATGCCACGGCCGTGAAATCATGAATTAGGTTGGTCCCTAACTCTTGCAAATGTACATCTAACGCCAGGTTTTCACTGGCAGTATTGTCCTGACGTTAATGTTGCAGCGTTAGTGTAGCAGGAGCCTCTCCATGCCCACTCCCCGCCCATTGACTCCTTCTTTCCGCCTTCTTTCCATCCTCTGGGACAGTTACCGCTGTTGGTAACATTACCATGCATTAACGTTACATTGTGCAACGTTAACGTGCTAACGTTACCAAGGTAACATTACCGCAGTTTAGTAAACAAATATACCCCTAAGTACAGAATAAGTGATCGCAACCCAAAGTAAAAAAAAAATATGTAGACAAAAATTAAACCGAAACCCCAAGAAGCCAGACGCCGCATGAAGTGCAACACCAGATAAATAAGAGATTCAGTTTCCGATTAAGATAGCGTGAAGTCCAATCACTAAATTGAAAATAAAAAAAAATTTCTACTTTTGTTGTCTGACCATTTTATTCTCTCATCATGCTGGTCCCGATCTGAGGATTCTGTTTTCCTGTCTTCTCTTAGACTATAGACCATAGAAAGAAAGAGAGCTATCTGCCATTTCTTGTCTCTTCTTTTGTTTTCTTCACTTTCTTTCATCAGCCTATTTCCAGTCTCAGTAAACCTCCCCAGTGTCAGTTCCCTTTCCAGTCCTCCCCTCCCAGAACCTTCCAATGTTAACCCCCTTGCATTCCCAGCACCACCACTGGTGTACATTCCCTTCTAATCCCCCTCCTTCCCCACTGTCCAACCCCTTCTAGTCCAAATACTATCCCAGGTATCAGCTCCCTTCCATTCCCAGCGCTGCCACCCACCCGTGTCAGCACCTTTCCAGTTACCCTATCCTCTGTCCATCCCCCCTCTTTCCAATGCCATCTCCACGAGTCAGCTCCCTTCCATTCCCAGTGCCCCCTCCCTTCCAGCCTCCTCCCCATTATCCAGTCACCTACCAGTCCCATCCCCAAGTGTCAGCTCCCTCCAGTCCCACCCCCAGGTGTCACCACCCTTCCAGTCCTCCTACAGTACCATCCTCAGGTATCAGCTCCTTTCCAGCCCCCTCTTTCCCCCATGTCACTTCCCTTCCAGCCATCTCTTTCCCCCCCCTGTCAGCTCTCTTCCTGCCACTCTCCTTCCCCCTGTGTCATCTCCATTCCTGCCCCCTTCTTTCTCTGGCAGCCATGGCTCCTATGTCCCTCAGTGGCTGCAAAAGCAGTAATAATTTAAAATGAATCTGGGGCGGAGTCTTCCGGCCCTATGGAAGTCCTGCTGCTGCGTCCTGCTCTAACGTAACTTCCTTTTGGGGGCAGGACACACCAGCAGAGGTTCCATAGGGCCAGAAGGCTCCTCACCGGTTTTGTTTTCATTTTAAATTATTACCGCTATCGCAGCCACAGCTCTGTAAGATGCAGATGCGGCTGGAGCAGCGGCAGCAGTTTGTCCACCTTTTTTAAAATCAAACCACTGTCAAAAGGGATACTAAAAATTATTACTCCATCAAAATAAATCCCTAATTAACAATCACCTTTAATTGGGTGTGAGTTATTTACAACTAGTGATGTTAGATGCTGAAGTTTAGTCAAACGAGCCAGTGTTGGACGATTGAAGGATAAGCCCCTGAAGAAGCCCTTTCTTGGGCTGGTAGGCACTATGGATAGTGAACCTCTGAATAGAGCAGATAAGTGTAGTAATATTGCTGAGCTTGGAAGCACCATTGTTGATGACTACCCTGTGATTCTGTTCTGTTACAAGGCATCGGAGTCATGTAGGCTGGGTGCCTTAGTGAAAAACCAATTGAGCATTTTGGCTTAATATAGTTAATTTTGAAAAAAATAAATTATAGATAGATACAGATTTTTCTAAAATTAGAATTAAAAATTTAAAATGAAAAAAATGTGATATGAAGGGAGCTTTTTATGACTGGTGATGTGTGATAACAATTCCCCTATGGTGATTCAGTTTGCCACATAGCGGGAGTAATCGGCAATACTGAGGTCTTTTTCTCCCTTATTTGTTGATTGCTTCAGGGATTTGTTGAGTTTACTGGTAATAAGATATTCTTTATCTTCTTTCAAACCACGGGTTAAGAGAAAGAAAGAGAGTAAGACTGATTAAGAGTTCTTTTGAATTTAGATGATTGTTAATTAGGGATTTATTTTGAATGAGGATTAGTTTTGAGCATGCCATAACAATCATGAACCATACTTCTAAGTCAGGGTATGTGGTGTATGATGTCTAGTCTCTCAAATTCACTGCTAATGTTCAGCGTAGTACTTGCATCGTGCCAAAGAGAGCTTCCTTCTGGAGTTCATAACATATAACATGTATGGGTAGTTTGACAAGATGTGCATGGAAAATCTTCTTTATCAAGCCTGTGGCTCCCAATATGGTAGGAAATATTTCTGTATCTTTCAGTCACATTTTCTTGGTATCTGACTGCATTTCTTGGTACTTCAGGATCTTCTTCCTCTCCATGCGATTCACAGAATAATCATTTGGAACAGACACCTCTTATCAATGCCATTCTGGTGTTTTTCTCCTTTACCACTATGTCAGATTTTCTCATATAAAGTTTCTTATAAGTCAGAATGGGATTGTCCCAGGTGATCATAACCTCTTCATTCTCTAATTCTTTTAGGGTCATGATACGCGTGCTTTTCAAGCACAGTGATGTAGTGTTTACAGAGTTTCCAATGTATGAGGCGTGCTACTTTGTTGTGCCTTTTTTTATACAAGTTTTCCGCCATCAGAACTTCAGTCAGATATGAGGCGAGTCACTGCTTCTTTCTTACAGAATCAACATATGTTGGTTTTGCCAGTTTTTTTTTTCAATGCTCGCTGTAAACCATCTCATCCATAATCAGCTATCATGGGCTGCAACTATCAACCTCTCACCCTTCACCACTCCTTAACCATTCATGTATTCATTCTTGATCAAAGGGTTCCTGGAGTAACATTTTGTATTTCCCACTGTATTCCTGCATTTGCCATTTGTTTTTCCTCATTTGCTGATCTAATTTTGGAACCTTTTTTTCTCTTGTTTTGCAAATTCTGTTTCTTTTCTTGTGTGTACTTGTGGATTCTCACTCATTCCTTCTAGTCATCGGAACGCTTGTCCAAGTTTGACAATGGAGAGAGATTCTGGATGTATACTTTCATAATTCAGCACTTTGTGTGTATTTGGATCAGATGATGCTGTTAGGTAGGCCTGGAGCTCTGTAGGTGAAATCAGTCTCTATGAGGCCTAGCCCTCCATCTCTAGGAATGTAGAGTCTTGTCAAACTGATTCTTGTAAAATTACTTCATGGCCATGAAGGAGTTTTCTTGTTCAAACATTCAGTTTTTCAAGATCTTTAAGAGGCCAGTCTACAATCCCAAATCTGTATGAAAAGTACAGGAATTGGCAGCTGATTGATGGCTTATATCTTATTCTGTTATGTTAAGGTCCTTTTTCAATAATGATTTGAATCTTCTATAGTATTCTTTACTGGTCTTTTCTCTCAGTAATTTCTGTTCATGTTGTTCCTTCCTCTACTCCAAGATATTTATAATTACACCTTCCTATTCAAGTTCCTTGAAGTCACAGCCCTCACCTAGGGAGATGTTTTCCATTTTGCTCAATTTTCCTCTAAAAACAAAAGTTGCCTTAGCACATTTGTCTAGGTCAAAAGTCATTCTGATGTCATCAGTAAAGCTTTTCACTACACGGAGTTGTTCTGCTAATTGCTGATCACTGGTTCTATAGAGCTTCAGGTCATCTACAAATAGTAAATGGGATATTACTTCTGGGTTGTTACCTTCTTTAGGATTCAGGCTAAATCTGTATCCCAAAGAGTTGAAGAGACTACTCATTGGATTAAGTGCTATACAAAACAGAAGTGGTGACAGGGAATCTCCCTGAAATATTCCTTGCTGGATCTTGATATTAGGAATGATGTACTGACTATCTTCACACTTCAAAAATAGGGTGGTTTGCCACAATGTCATGGTGAACTTAATGTACTCGATCAAACCAGGATTTATCTTATATATCTCAAGGCATTTTATTATCCAGGAGTATGGAATGCTGTCAGAATCTCTCTAATCAATCCATGCTATATACTGAGATTCCTACTTTTAATTTTTAACCTTTAAAAGTCAAGCAAGACCTTATGTACCACTGAGGCACAAAAGACCTTATAAGGATCATCCTGTTTGCCAAGTATGAATACTGGAACAATGAGATGCTCCTAAACAAAAAAAATCATGCAGAGTCATTCTTGGGACCTCAAATCCACCCAGCAACAAATGAGGACCTCCACCTGTAGGACCTCAAACTCTGAAATGCTTCTAACTGGGCAGAAGGACACTCAGAAACCAACCTCAGAAATAAATCTAGCAGAATTGTGTGCTGCAGAGACCCCAAGAAAGGTCCCACCAAGACAAACATGCTGAGGCAATAGTGGTAGAAACAGGAGTGTGTCTCACTGCCACTGAAACTCCAAAACACCCATTGTCTAATGGCAGTAAAACTACCTCTTGCTTGACATTTGAAGAACATCACCACCTATCCCCTGGGAGAAACTGGGGTCAGACCACCCCAAGACCTCCCTACATAAGGGTCAAATTGAAGAAAACATGAAGGTCCACCTTGTAAATAACCACGGTTACTATTCTCACACACTTTTCCCATTTTGACCATGTTTCTCCACTCTTGGCTCACCTACACTGTCCATTATAGGATTCAATATAAGGTTCTCATTGTAACTCATAAGGCTATACATACCTCCAACTCCCCGCTACCTGGCCAACTTCATCCACTTTTGCCACCCCTCCCCCCCCCCCAGGCTTTTGCGTTCTAGTCATACCCACCATCTAGCCCTTCCCTCAGTTTCTCAGGCTCACTTGGAGCGTACTTGCCATGCTGCTTTCTTTTTCCTAGCCCCCACACTATGGGATTCCCTCCCCCTCTCTCTCCGCTTAGAACTTTATCTCAACAGATTCAAGACAGCCTTGAAAACACACTTCTTTCAACTGGCTTTTAATATTCCCTCTCATACATTGGCCTTTGGGTATCTGATTTCCAATTTTGTTCCTGGTTATAACTGGGCTGCCCAGCCCTTATTTGTGTCAGTTTCTCTTTGCTCCTTTCTCCCCTGTCCTTTGCTGTTCCTTTCTTTTATTTAATGGCGTTCCTTTTCTTTTTCTGTCTTTGCAGCGATTTTATTTTATTGTAAACCGCTTTATGCTCTGGCTCTATCAGTATATCAAGAACAGACACAAATAAACAAATAAAAATAAATAAAATGTCACCTGCCCATTTGAACAAGAAAAGTGAGCACCGATTGCACCCTCAGCAGTATGGCTACCTGACTACTGAAGCACTACACACTAACTTAGCCTTTCCCAGGAGTCTACTGCATAGGAGGAACCTCAGCCATTTGAATCAAGGGCCCTGACCAAACCGATCAGACCTAGTAGTTGCTGGGGAGTGGGGGTGGGGGGGGTTCCCATCAGTAGCCTGAGAAGGGGAGCTTATCATAGCTAGTCTGGGTCCTGATCCATTATCCTGTGCAGAACAAAACAACCAAGTGGCCATGGGGGCAATCCTGGAGCAACCCCTTTCAAAATCCCAGTAGTCTTAGCACTTCAATGCCAATTGTGCCAGACCCTTTTTATGATCTTCAATCTGGAAGGCCCCTCAAATCCTGATTCTTCAGCTTAAAAATGAGAGACCGAACAGCTTTTCTCCTAGTGCTCCCATACTGAACAGAACACTCAGTATCTCAGCTTGAATCTCAAGCTATCTTCTTGAGGAAGGTCACCTACCCACCCCAGCTTTGGAGCAGACTGATATTACTTTAGATAAACTGCCCACCAAGAAAAGAAAAATGATGTTCGTGAACTGGGTGTCCACCTGCTTGATGATGGAGCCACTGTGGTAGCCATGACAAGCCACAAGTGGACAACTGCTCCAAGTGGGAGGAAACCCTCCAAGACCTGTCTAATGGTAACTAGCTGCAGATTTGGATGAACCAGGAGGTTTATAGGGAGACTTCTGACCCTGCAGCCACAGTGGCTGGTAGGGGGCCCTGCTCATTACCAGCCTCGATTCTGAGTGAGCTGAAAGCCCAAAGGAATAGGAGTGTGACAATAGGCACTGCATCACTGATTACTATCATATTAGCATTAGAGGGTCTCCGGAATATACAGGGAATTTCTAAAAGAAAGTGAGCACATGGAAATGCTGGGAGTTTTATAAACTTAGCAACTTTTTTTTATACTGCTGTATCTACTAGTCACAGCAGTTTACATAGAACAGGAATGTTAAATACAACATAGGTACAATATATAAAACTTAACATAATTATGTACGAGGAGCTGGGTGGGAGTTGTAGTCCTTGGGAGTCCTGAATGGAAAGGAAGTGAGCTAATATTGCAGAAAAGCAGTCTGGGTGGTGAAGTAAGAAAGCAGAATACAGGAGAATGCAATTAAGAACCTGGAGCCAATTAGCAGTCTGCTAATGAAGGGAAGAAAACCTCAGATCGTTTACAGTGAGACTGGAAGTGCCCAGGAGAGGCAAAATTGCAAAGCTACAGGACCTTTCAGAGATTATGAACAGAGGCAGGAATGTTTGAGGCTTAGTTGTCAGACCCTCAAATAAGAGAGGAATCTGAAATCTGTTAAAGATTTTGGGATTAAGAAATTTCTACAATGTGTTTGCTGTGTGAAGGGTCCTGATTAGAAACCATAGTAAAATCTCAACTCCTTTCAGTCCTTTGAAGAACTGCTTAGTGATGGATGCGGCATCTTTAAGGCTGAAAATGTCACTCCCTCAAACACGTTTGCCACCGTACTCCACAATTGCAGCTTGCAGTGCTTCTCAGACTCCTCTGTTCCTTAGATCAATTAAGAGCTTTGGTAGGTTGTTACTACTACGGCGCTCGTAGCGTAGGGCATAGGGCATTAGCCACATCATGTTCTGGTAAGCAGGGGAGAGTGGTCATTCTGGCAGGCCAGCTCCTGCTCCACCTCAGACAATGTCATCAAATAATGCTCGCTGACCAGTTGCGAGAGATCCCCCACCACCATCATACGCTTTGAGACTGTCCCCAACATTTTCTTGAACTGTGGATAGTTTTCAACAAAGGCCTTCATGTCTGTAATAGACTCAAACTTCTGCTGCTCCTTGGCATGTACTTAGTACTTTAAATATCTGAGAAGGCAGTCTGTGCTAGGGCAACAGACAGGAAAACCGGGAAAAGTAAACTACAGTGTCATTAGAAACACAAAGTTAGCTAGAGGGTTGTATTTGGGCTGGGAGCATTACTGACCAAAAGCCCAGGGGAAATAGGCTCCTGATTACAGTTGAGGCTACAATCTAACCAGAGCTCCACAGATCAAACAAACAATAAGGATTTGAGGGTTTCTTTGTTTGTTTTATTATATTACATTGCTAGCTCTCTGACTGGGAGCTCTTAAAAGGGTTTTGTGTATAGTTTTTAAAGCAAGGTTACTTCCATTTTTGCTGTTTTAGGGGAACTTTCCTTGAGCACAGTAGGTTGCTGAACTCTGTAACCTCCTCAGGTTCAGAAACTGCTAACACCTAATCAGGTGTTAGTTCCCTCCCTACCCACCCCGACTCCCACCCACCCCTAGAGAGCAGTCTTGCTTTATAGGGCACCTCCCCCTTTAACGAATCACAGTGAATTGGACCAGCATACTTTGAATATAATTAAAGAGATTTAACTGCTTTTTCTCTGAAAGGACAGCTGCAAAACCGGCTGGTACTTGGTAGATCTCTCTTTTGCTTTAACAGATACCTAAGCTGCACGAACAGAACAATGGCTGGGAAAAATCGTATTGCTAAAGCTGTTGCCCCCGTTACAGCTTCTGCCTCGGTCCAGACAGAGGTCCTAATGCCAGTTGAAGAACCGGTTCCATGTGCAGGGTGCCTGCATGCTGAAGCTCTGAGGAAACAAGTGGAGGAACTCAGAGAGGAGGTGGCGAGGCTGAGGAGCATTCAAGACAGTGAGAAGTACATTGATGAGATGCTTCTTGCAGCAACCAGGCTCTCCAGCACAGGAGAAGATGGGTGCAAACAGAATGTCGATGGTTGGACAAAAGTCACCAGAGCCTGCAAAATCACCAATCCAACTTCTCCTGCCCTTGAATTGAAGAACCATTATGCAGTCCTGGAAGTGGAGGAGGTGAAAGCATCCCTGGAAAGGGAAGAACCAGAGTTCAAGTACCCCATAGTTGCGGAATCAGTGACCAGAAGGAAACGAAGGGTAGTGGTGGTTGGAGACTCTCTTCTGAGGGGTACTGAGGCGTCCATCTGCCGACCAGACTTGATGTCCAGAGAGGTATGCTGTCTGCCTGGTGCCAAGATCCAAGATGTTACGGAGAGTTTGCCAAGACTCATCAAGCCCACTGACTATTACCCAATGTTGCTAATCCATGTTGGAACAAATGATACTGCCAGGTATACCTCGGAACGTATCAAAAGTGACTTCATGGCTCTGGGACAGAGGGTGAAGCAGCTAGGTGCACAGGTGGTGTTCTCTTCAATCCTCCCTGTTGAGGGTAAAGGCCAAGGCAGAGAGGCTCGCATCCTGAAGATGAATGCATGGCTGCGTGGATGGTGTCTTCGAGAGCGTTTTGGTTTCCTAGACCATGGGATGCTGTTCCAAGGGTTGCAGAGCAGAGATGGCATCCATCTGTCCAAGAAAGGTCAACGCATCTTTGGTAGAAGACTGGCTAATCTACTGAAGAGGACTTTAAACTAGATTCGTTGGGGATGGGTGAAGAAAGCAAGCCCCCAGGTAGGTGATACATTAAATACCTTTATGGAAATGGGTAACAGGGGTAACATATGGAAAGCAGTGTGTATTAATGCCCGTAGCATGGGAAATAAGATCCATGAAGTTGAAGCTTTGGTGGGAGTGGCTGACTTGGATTTAGTGGCAGTTACAGAAACATGGTTCACAGAAAACCATGACTGGGATGTAACTATACCTGGCTATACTTTATTCAGAAAGGACAGGGTAGGAAGAAGGGGAGGAGGAGTGGCACTATATGTAAAAACTACTATTAAAGCTTTGGAATTACAGAGCTTAAAAGGGAGAGAGGAGGCATTGTGGGTTAAACTAGAAAGAGGGAAAGAGAAATCTATTTGCATTGGTGTGATATATAGACCTCCCTCACAAGAGGAAGAGGTGGACAGAGAGTTAATTGAAGACATACGCAGAATTGCTAGGAAAGGGGAAGTGCTACTGCTAGGAGATTTCAATATGCCAGATGTTGATTGGCACATTCCTGCTGCAGTATCATCTAGAAGTAAGGAGATCCTGGATTCTCTACAGGGAGAACTATTCAGGCAAATATTAACAGACCCCACACGTGAAGGGGCCATACTGGACTTGGTGCTTACCTATGGTGAAAGTGTTTCTGATGTTGTAGTGGGAGATCATTTTGCATCCAGTGATCACCAGATGGTGTGGTTCAGTATTAGGACTAGGGCTTTTAGAATCCATTCCAAGGTGAAGATCTTAGACTTTAGGAAGATTAACTTTGCGAAGATGGGCCAATACCTCAGGGAGTCGTTAGTGGGATGGGAACAGCTGGGGGATGTAGAAAAACAGTGGGCAAAACTGAAAGGGGGTATTTTAAAGGCAACCAACCTTTTTGTTAAAATGGTAAATAAAGGCAAAAGGAACAGGAGACCGCTATGGTTTTCGAAGGAAGTAGCTGAAAAAGTGAAGAAAAAGAGGGAGGCCTTCATGAAATACAAGAGATCACAGAGAGAGGAAGACAGACATCTGTATTTGGAAAAACTTAGAGAAGCTAGCAAAGTAGTCAAGAAGGCAAAGATTCAAAAGGAGGAGGAAATAGCCAATGCAATAAAATGGGGGGATAAGACATTTTTCAGATATATTAGTGAGAAGAGGAAGGGCAAAAGTGGTATTGTCAGACTGAAGGGTGCAGGGGGGGGGAATATGTAGAAGCTGATAAGGATAAAGCGGAATTGCTTAACAAATATTTTTGTTCTGTGTTCACAGATGAAGAACCAGGAGCAGGACCTCAGAAAACACCCACAAATAAGAACAGAAGTGAGGGACATCTTGAACAATTTTCAGAAGACTGTGTTCGTGAGAAACTAGCTCAACTTAAAGTAGACAAAGCGATGGGACCGGATGGGATACACCCTAGAATACTGAGGGAACTTGGGGACGTTCTAGCAACTCCACCGACTGATCTTTTCAATGCCTCGTTGGAGTTGGGAGTGGTGCCAAAGGACTGGAGAGAGGCTCATGTGGTGCCTTTACACAAAAGCGGAAGTAAGGATGTGGTTGAAAACTACAGGCCGGTTAGTTTAACTTCAGTGGTGAGTAAATTATTGGAAACGCTGCTGAAAGAGAAAATAGTGAGGTTTCTGGAGTCTGGTGGATTACAGGATCCGAGGCAGCATGGATTCACCAGAGGCAGGTCTTGTCAGACAAATCTGATTGATTTCTTTGACTGGGTGACCAGGGAGTTGGACCGAGGGAGAGCTCTAGATGTGGTGTATTTAGATTTCAGTAAAGCCTTTGACACTGTTCCTCACAGGCGACTTATAAACAAACTGAGCACCCTAGGGATGGACCCTAAAGTTACTGCTTGGGTTAGAAATTGGTTGGGTGGGAGGCGACAAAGAGTACAAGTAAATGGAGCTCACTCTGAGGAGAAGGATTTTACTAGTGGTGTGCCCCAGGGATCTGTCCTTGGTCCGATTCTTTTTAACATCTTTGTTAGTGATATAGCGGAAGGGCTGTCGGGTAAGGTTTGCCTCTTTGCGGATGATACCAAAATCTGCAATAGAGTAGACACCCAGGAAGGTGTAGATAACATGAGGAGGGATCTAGCTAAGCTTGAAGAATGGTCTAGAATTTGGCAGCTGGGATTTAATGTTAAAAAATGTAAGGTCATGCATTTGGGCTGCAGCAATCCAAGGGAGCAATACAGTATAGGAGGTGAAGTACTTTTGTCCACTAAAGAAGAGCGGGACCTAGGCGTGGTTGTGTCTGATGATCTTAAAGTAGCTAAACAGGTAGAAAAGGCAACGGCAAAAGCTAGAAGGATGCTTGGGTGCATACGGAGAGGAATGGCTAGCAGAAAAAAGGAGATGATAATGCCTCTGTATAAGTCTTTGGTGCGACCTCATTTGGAGTATGGTGTGCAATTCTGGAGACCGCACCTTCAAAAGGATGTGAATAGGATGGAGTCGGTGCAGAGGGTTGCTACTAAAATGATTAATGGGCTTCATTATAAAGCATATGAGGACAGACTTAAGGATCTTAATATGTACACCTTAGAGGAAAGGCAGGATAGAGGTGATATGATTGAGATGTTTAAATACCTCCGTGGCATAAATGTTCAGGGAGAGAGCCTCTTTCAATTGAAAGCAAGTTCTGCTACGAGGGGACATGAGATAAGGGTGAAGGGAGATAGATTCAGGAGTGATATGCGGAAATATTTCTTTACGGAAAGAGTAGTGAATCCGTGGAATAGTCTTCCCAGTGGAGGTGGTAGAGATGAGGACAGTAACTGAATTCAAAAAAGCATGGGACCAACACAGAGGATCTCTAAAGGTAAAAAGTGGACTGTTGTAGTTGTTGTTATGGAAGGACAGACTAGATAGAAACATGATGACAGAAAAAGACCACATGGCCTATGTTATGTAGAGGTAAACAAGCCAGCTGTAAATTTACTTAAAGCCCATAAGCTGTAGTGTGGACCATGGATAGACAAAACAGCTGGGTTTAGAGAAATGTTATTGTTTGTAATTGTATTTTGGATTAAAGTTGTGTTAGATGTTCAAGTTGCTAAATTAGAAGCCCAAGGAGAAGCATCCACTTAAATATGTGAATATAAACATGTAAAATGTTAGACCAGTGTCCTGCCTCATGTATGAAAAGGGAAGTTATAAAGCATATGAGGACAGACTTAAGGATCTTAATATGTACACCTTAGAGGAAAGGCGGGATAGAGGTGATATGATTGAGATGTTTAAATACCTCCGTGGCATAAATGTTCAGGGGGAGAGCCTCTTTCAATTGAAAGCAAGTTCTACTACGAGGGGACACGGGATGAGGGTGAAAGGGGATAGATTCAGGAGCGATTTGCAGAAATATTTCTTTACGGAAAGTGGTGGATCCGTGGAATAGTCTCCCAGTGGAGGTAGTAGAGATGAGGACAGTAACTGAATTTAAAAAAGCATGGGACAGACACAGGGGATCTCTAAAGGAAAAAAAGGGGGACTGCTGTAGTTGCTGATATGGAAGGACAGACTAGATAGGCCAAGTAGTCTTTTCCTGTCATCATGTTTCTATGTTATTGCCAAGTTCTTGACCCAGAGAGCTAAGCTAAGCTTAGACAGACTAGTCCATGACAAGAAGAAAAAAAAATATTAATACTGATTTAACTAGAATAAATCTGTCTATTAAAAAGGTATGCTTTTAATTAGATTTATATAATATAAATATATTTTTTAAAAAACAGAAAAAAATATGTCCACTTCCTAGAACACAAATATGTATCTCATATCTAAGATGCCACAGTGCACTATATTTCTTTACAGATGAAAGTCTAAAGAAATGAATCTACCTTGCAGTTTGTTACAGGCAAATAATCTAGGAAATGAATAAATAATAACACCATGTTCTTCTGCAGAGAAACTGTCAAGCTCTGCTCAAACTGGCATCAAATATCATGCTGCAATGCCTATAAATAGTCTAGCAAAATTACATTTAAAAATCATCATGTTAAACATAACTCACAGACGTTTTCAGGTCCAGATCACATTTATTTCTAATCATTCTGACTGACCAACTCTTGACCTCTCACGCTCAAAGATCACTCTTCTTTTCCATTCTACTAGAGCTTTCAAAAGCCTTTGACTGTGGATGAGGCAATTCCTCCCTCTAAGCTAAGGGTCCCCAAAAATTTCAGAAACTAAAAAGGACATGTCAAATCACCAAAAGGGCTGGTGGGGAGTCCTTTCATAGTTTTCTGATTTTGTGGGTATTATTCTTTGGCTGGTGGCACTTGGGAACTCTACTAATTCTGCCTGTTTTTGCCACTGTTTATAGTTTATTCCTTTTTGATTTACTGCTCTTTGTGGGGCATAGAGAACTGTTGCACATTTAAAGAAAAAAATATAATGGTCAAATTCTACCACAGGCATGAAATGTTTGGTGGCCCAGAAAAACGTGCATCACAAGCTTCAGTTTGAGGACTCAGGCTCTAAGCTATCACTTCTTAATGTCAGACACATATTCTTCAGCTGTTATTTCCAACCATTCTTTCCCTAGCTGTTGTGGTCTACCAAGGTTCTCCCCTTGATTCTCTAGTTTTCTGTACTGACCTCATTGTGTTGCCTCACCTTTTTTCTCAAAAAGGATATGAATTCTCTTATACCAAATGATACCCAGATCTCTCTCTTTCTCTGCCTCTTTTACTCTCTTTGTTGTGACCTACTCAATGTACTTAGTTCTTTGAATCAGGGGCAACTCTATAATGAGGCGAAGTGAGGTGGTTGTTTCAGGTGGCAAAATGCCCCCAAAACAGACACCTTACTCCACCTTCAAAAGTTTAAAAAAAAAAAAGCGCATAAGTTGTTGCTGCTGCTGCAGAGTCCGCTTCTCGGTAGCAGCAGACTCACCCTCTCCTTTCCCTGGCAGCTGCGACTCCTGCCTATTAGAGAACCACGGCTGTGCTAGCAATCTGCAGTTTAAATAAAAAGTCAAACTGGTGTGGAGCCTTCCCGCCTCTGTGAAGGAACCCGTGCAGCTGCGTCCCACCCCCAAAAGGAAGTTACTGTAATTTCCTTTGGGTCGGGATGCAGCTGCATGGGTTCCTTCACAGAGGCGGGAAGGCTCCGCACCAGTATTTAAGCTGCAGATCACTAGCTGACATCAGGAGAAGGTGGGGTCTGCAATAGGGTTGACAAGGGGGGGGGGGAGGAGAGGGCTGAAAGGGAAACAGAAATGAGGGGAAGATGGGGTCTGCAACAGGGCTGTCACGGGGGGGGAGGAGGGGGCTGGAAAGGAACTGATACCTGGGGATGGTACTGGAGGGGGACTGGAAGGGTGATGACACTAGGGAAGGGAGTAGAGGGATGGAAGGGAGCTGACACTTGGGGATGGGACTGGTGGGTGGCTGGATAACAGGGGTGGGGGCTGGAAGGGAGCGGGCACTGGCAATGGAATGGTATTTGTACTAGAAGGGGCTGGACAGTGGGAAAAGGAAGGGGACTGGAAGGGAATGGACACCAGTAGCAGTCCTGGGAATGCAAGGGGGTTAAATTGGAAGATACTGGGAGGGGAGGACTGGAAAAGGGGGTTGATACTGGGGAGGGTTACTAGGACTTCAAATTGTTTTCTTCCCTTCCTTCCATCAGCCTAAACGAAGAGACAAGAAATGGCAAATGGACTATACACCACAGAAAGAGCTAAGAGAAGAGAGGAAAGCAGAAGCCTCAGATCAGGACCCACATGATCAGAGAATAAAATGGTCGGACAACAAAGGTAGAAAAAATAATTTTATTTTCAAATTTAATGACTAGACTTTGCATGATCTTTATGGGGAACTGCATCTCTTATTTATCTGATGCTGCATTGCATGCAGAGTCTGGCTTCTTGGTGAATCAGTTTAATTTTGTCTACATATTTTTATTTTAACTTTAGGTTGTAGTCACTTATTCTGTACTTGGTGAGGGTCTGTGTTCTGAGTATGTGACCGAGGCCATGTGTTCTGTTAACATGGAGTTTGTACATAGGGATCTATACTATACTGTAGTAATTTGACTTGTTCAACTTTTCAAATAGGTGCATGGATGTTCTAGGGATTACAGCAGTATTTATAGTGCGTCGTTTTTCTGGGTAGGCCCCTTATGTGAGTTTTGGATGTTTATCCTGGTATGGTATAGTAGATTTGGCCTTGTAAATCTTCGGTGACTTTTGTAGGGTTTTATATTAGTTCCCAATATGTCTGTTACTGGAGAATATTTGTTAGATGACCAGAAACTGATGGGGTTTTTTTTAATATATTGTGGGTGAATGTCCTGCTCTGCACCCATTGTTGAGGGAAAGGTTTCTGTGGATGCAGAATATATATTCAAAAAGAAAAAGAACCATAACACAGTTTATAACAAAATAAAATGAGTTATAATTTGGTACTATAAACTGTGCCGCATTTCTCCTTGGTGTGCGAGCATCTTGCATTTCCTTTGTCTTTTTGCAGAATATATATTTACATTAACACCAGTGTGCAGTTTCAGGAGTTATGTTGGGGTTGCTAAGCCCTTCTTGGTCACAAAGTCTCTCTTGTTTTTCAGAGGGTGGGAAGTGTTGGGTTGGGACGCCAAGTTGCTCCTGTTTTTGTGGAACTGGGAGGTGCTGCATGGGTGCTGTTAAGCCCATCTTGTTTGGCATATTTAGCAGCATGTTTCCTAAGCTCTGCACCATACTGGGTCAGACTAAGGTCCCTCAAACCCACTATCCTGTTTCCAACAGTGGCCAATCCAGGTCACAAGTACCTGACAGAGTCCCAAAAAGGCACAGAGGTTCTGCAGTGCTCGTCCCAGGGCAAGCAGTGGATTTCCCAGGTCCTCTTTAATAATAGTTTATGGACCTTTCCTCCAGGAACTTGTCCAAACCTTTTTTAAACCCAAAACACTAACAGCTTTTGCTACATCCTCTAATTCCAGGGTTTGATTACATGGGGCCATAGGCTAACTGCAGGGAAGCAGTTACATCCCCCTGCAGTTACTGCATTTCAGTGTGGCAAAACAGCTGCAGGTACAACTAAGACCACACACTGAGGTGGCATTATTTGCACTCATGTCACTTGCGCTGAGCCATTATGTTAGTTTCTGCTGACAATGCAGATGTCTGTGTGCGAGAATTCTTTCATTCACTCGCCTCACTCTGTAGTAAAGTATAATTTGGGGAAAGAAATCCTGCAAACCTAAAGAGTAATGGGTAAAAGCATTTTTTGACTATGTCTGTTTTTCATTTTTATTGATAGATCTTCACCAAGTAGGGAATATATCTCTGTTCTGCATGTGTAACTGAAGCTACATGTTCTGTTAGCATGGAGTTTCTATGAAGGAGATGTAATAATTATCCGGCTTGTCCAGTTTTTCTGAATAGAAATATGGATGTTCTAGGGCCCACTGCAATATTTGAGGTACTGCCCTTTTTGGGTATGTTCCGTGTTGTGTGAGTTTTGGAAATTAGTGCTGTTACGGAATAGTAGATTTGTTCTATGGGTCCTGTACTCTGGGTTTTTGGTAAGGTCAACTTTGGGTGTTGGATTGGGGGGGGGGGGGTACTGGAATATGTATTGTCTTTGAGATTTGCATTTTTGTGTTCTTTATGCTGCCAGACTGAAATTTAAAATATTTTGTCAGGTCAGATTAAAGGAAATTTCAAATTTTTAAGGGAATCTCTTAGTTTAATTTTGTTTAGTAGCTTGATAGCTTCACTGCTGCTGAGTTCCAGACTTTTCCAGCTCTAGCACAATCCAATCCAGCATTTGAATTCATGGCTACTAGTATTAGTTTATCTCATTTTATATCTTCCCTCCTCATCAATAATTTGGTCATAGCAAAATAAATCTGATGTGCAGATACTTATGATTTGATTGAGGGGGAGGGATTGTGTAAGTGGCTTTTTGTTAATCAAATGTAATGTTTTGTTTTATTATGTTTGTTTCATTATAACATCTGATTTACTAAATTGTATATATGTTTGGAAGCCACCTAGGATTTTAGATTGTTTAAAATTTATATGCCACCAAAGTATACTAAATTTATGCAAATGATGCTGCAATGAATCTCCACACGTGGCCCTGCATCATCCTCATGCTACCCCTGGGGGGGGGGAAGTAGGTGGGGGGGTTACTGGGAGGTGGAGGAAAGCAGAAAACTCAGATTGTGACCAGCATGATCAGAGAATAAAATGGTCAGACAAAGTAGAAGAGAATTTTATTTTCAATTTAATGATCGCTCTTAGTGCTATTTTTATATTTTATACAGTACATGGAAATGCACCTCTTTCTATTTCTCTGATATTGCACTTGAGTGCAGAATCTGACTTTTTGGGATTGCAGTTATCTCTATATATTTGTTGTTAGGTTATGGTCACTTATTCTGTACTTGGCGAGGGTCTGTGTTCCGAGTTTGTGGCCAAGGCCAGGTGTTCTGTTAACATGGAGTTTGTATGTAGGGATCTGTACTGTAGTAATCTGAATTGTTCAGCTGTTCAAATAGATGTTTGGAAGTTCCAGGGCCCGCTGCAGTATTTAGTTATGCTTTTTTTGAGTAGGCTCCTTATGTGAGTTTTGGAAGCTGAACTGGTATGGTAGGTTTTCTCTACAGATCCTCAGTGACTTTTTTGTAGGGTTTTGTATTAGTTCACAATATGCCTGGTACTGGAGAATGTTTGTTGTTAGTGAGATGGTCGGAATCAGATTTTTTTTTTTTTTAAGATATTGAGTTCTGTGGGTGAAAGTCCCAGTTCTGCTCTGCACCCATTGTTGACTTGAGGGGGTTCTGTGGATGCAAAATATATGTTCAAAAAGAAAATAAGCAAGAACTATAATGCGGTTTAACAACAAAATAAAAATAAGTTATAATTTGGTGTTATAAACAGTGCTGTGGGGTTCTCGCTCTCTCTTTTAGTTCCTTGGTGTGCAAACATCTTGCATTTCCTCCACATTATCTAATTGGCTTTTTAGTTTGTTTCAGTCCCTGACTGGAGTTTTGAGAAAGATCCCCACCCCCCTCCCCCCCCCCCGCTTCGGGGGAGGGGAGTGTCATCTCATCCCTCGCCTCAGGCAGCAGATTGCCTTGAACCACCCCTGCTTTGAATGCTGAAAATGTGTTTTTTCTCACCAAGAACACCATCCCCTTCCATTCCAATTAACTCTACATCTTTAACTAACTATGCGGGTTTATCTTGGTTTCACTTTTAATCTTTATCTTGTATTCCTCATATATCAAAATTCTGCACATTTCTTAGTCACCAGCTGCGTCAGAGTCACAAATTACTACTTTAATGCCATGTTCTCCCTGTTAATCTTCCCCATTCTCACCTCTTTCCCTTTCAAGTATTCCAAACTTCAGTTTCCATTTTTTTATTTTTATTAATACATTTTTCACCTGCCAGTTTCCTCCTACTCTTTTGGCCTTCAAGTTCAATCAGAACTATCCTATATATTGGACTTGGCAGTGAATGTACATAGCACTCAACTACTTAGAGTTTATCTTTATTTTTTAATCCCTGCATTGTTTTTTATAAATCTACCCTCTTTCCAGTAGCTCAGTTTTTGTAGTGAAGTTCATTGACCAAGGACCACGGCACAGACCACAGTTCCCTTCAGAGTCCAGCACAGATATGCCAGCCAGTAGGAGTCGCCACCTAACAATGGCCTCGACTCATTTCCCCACCTTGCTCAGCCCTGGAAAAAGAAGACCTGACCCAGGAACTGAACCCAGATCCTGCACAGAGCAGCATGCACTATTACCACTATGTCAATGCCTGACTTTTAAAAACTTCCTTATTACACTCATGCCTCACCTCCAAACTCACTTCCTTCCACTGGCTCACTGTACATCTGCAGTGCTATGTCAGCATTACTACCCTCACATTCAAGTGTTTAGAGGGGTTTTCAACCCAGTCCTCTGGGAACCCCAGGCCAGTCAGGTTTTCAGGATATCCTAAATGAATATACATGAGATAGATCTGCATTCAATGGAAGCAGTGCATGCAAATCTCTCATGCATAATCATTGAGGATATTCTGAAGACCTGACTGGCCTGGGGGTCCCAGAGGACTGGGTTGAGAACCACTGGTTTAGGCAGACGGTGTCAATCCCAGTTACTTACCTCTGTGCTTAAAATTATACCATTCTTCTTGTTTCTCAAACCACACATGAAGGAACAAACATCCTCCATCCCATTGCCATTCGCTCTTCCCTCTCTACCGATTGTGTAAGAAACCCATTGATCATTTCCAGGTTTTAATATCCCTCCCACCAGAGGCCCCAATGAGCTGCAGAGGGGCCTTATCGCCTCATGTTTTCTACAGGCTATACATGTCTCTGTGCATCTCTCTGACTTTGGCCACCACCTTGTCAAATTGTTTTGCTTCTTTGAGAACGTCAAGCACCATCACTCCAGTGTTAGCCTCCCCTTCATATTACATAGCTCCTTTGGATTTTTGTACTTCAAATGCATCACTCTGCCTTTTTTCACATTAAAGCTTAGCTGCCAAGCATTACATCATGCTTGTAGATCACTTCTTATTTTGCCTACAATGTCCATTCTGCTACAGAGCTTTGTGTTATCCACAAAGACAGACAAACTTTTCCTTTTAACTCACTCACAAAGATATTGAACAGAATCAATCTCAAGGCCAATCCCTAGAGCCCTCTACTATTTGCCTTTTTTTCCTCCAAACTTAATTCCATTTCCCACGAATATTTGTCATCTTTTCAGTCAATTTGAAATCCAGGTCAGCACCTTGGAACCAGCCCTCAGGCGGAGCACTTTATTTATAAGCCTCTTATAAAAAAAAAAGAGTTTCAAAAGCATTGCGGAAATAAAAGTAGATCGCATCCAGTGTGTACCCTTGGATCTAGCCCTCTAGTCACCTAATCATATTAGAGTAGCATGATCTGCATTTGGTAAAACCACGTGTCCTCCGATATCAGAACTCGCTGGATTGTAGATCTTGAATTTATCTATTCTTTTAGCAGCGTCTCCATTACTTTCTCCACCCCTGAAGTAAGGAAACTACAGACAGGTAATCCTATCTCTTCCTTATACCAAATATGAAGAAAGACCATAGCTGCTCTCCAATCCTGCAGAACCTTTCCCATGTCCAAGAGACTGTTAAGCACATTTATTTTGTCATTTTGAGATATCACTAACGGAACTGCATTGCAGTGGTGCACAGAAATAAAATTGCTCTAAAACTGTAATAGCAAGACATACACTAAAATCAGCCAATTAAAAATTATTTGTCACAGAATCAGTTAAATAGAGTCTGAATCATAATTGCACTTAGAAAGGGCGTGATATTGCACATCAATTAATGACCCGAGACATTAGGAAATGGCAGCCATGGAGGAGGACCCACCAGAACACTGCCTGCTAGATGGGAGTAGTCAAAGAACCTTTTATCTCAGAAGATAATTCAAGAGGCTCTGTTCACTTTCAGTTTTGCATCTTGTTCATAAACATCTGTGAATGGTGCATCTAACCCATATCCATATGTACCTTTGCTATCTATTTGTGGTCTTTCTCCAGGGTCTTCTTACTGGAATCCTGACAAGTACTTGTTTAGCATTTCTGCCTTTTCTAATCATGCTCCACAAATTAGTCCTCTGCCCCTTTCAGTCTTAAAATTCCATTTCTGGTCTTCCATCTCTCCCCAATATACAATGTTAAGAAAAAAAAAAAAGTTTGCAAACCCCCTAGGACAGTCTGTATTTTAACACAATTTATCCTCAAAACCCTTAAAGAGTTAAAGATAGCCCCACTGAATAAATCAAAATATATCCTATTTGTCAGAGTTAATATTTATTCAAAACAAAACAATTCAAGAATAAGAATTCTTGTTTTAAAAAAATGTGTGAATCCTTCATTCATTTCTGAATAAGAAATTCAACTAAATGTTTCCTTAGCATTGTTCAGTCTCCCACATCACTCTTAAGGAATTTGGCCCCCTATACAAAACAATTCAGAAGAGCTACATAAAAGCATAGTTGAATACTCATTTCTGGAAAGGGTTACAAGACCATTTCTACATATTTAGGGAACTGGTCACAATGAATGGTCTTCAAATGGAAAAGTCATAGATTACAGTGGCCCAGGAATGGTCATTGGCCCAGGAATGGTCATTGGTCCAAGATTCCTCCAAGAGCAAAATGGAAAATTGACTGTCAAGTCCCAAAGAATCCCAAACTAACATCTAAATATTTGCAGCCTCTCTTGCTGTGGTTAACGTGTGGGTTTATGCATCAATCACTGCAAAAAAACCTGGAAGGGAATGGTGATCATGGGGAGACAACTAAGAAACCAGTGTCCTCTGAAAAGATCATCAATGCCTAGCACAGGTTCACCAAAAAGCATCTAAAGGATCTGCAAGACTTCTGGAATAACTGTTCTCTGGACAGACGAGTCAAAAATTGAATTTTTCAGTCACAACAAATGTTTTGTCTGTTTTTTGCTAAACATTTCATTCCCAATTAAATTTTCAGAGGGGCAGCCATGTCAGTCTGTGGTAGCCAGCTTATTAAAGTATGGGCTTTGGAGGACAAGAGTCCACTTTGTCAGATGCAAGAATAACCTCATCCCAACTGCCAAGCATAATGGTAGCAGTATCATGATATGGGGCTATTTTGCTGCATCAGGGCCAGGATGGTTTGCCATCGTTGATAAAACCTTGAAATCTCCCTTAACTCAGAAAATTCTCAAAGAGAAATGTTAGGCCATTTTTCCATGAGTTGAGGTTGAGCGCAGAGTAGTCATGCAGCAAGATGGCAACCCTAAACATTCAAGTAAGCCTACAGAATGGCTTAAGATGAGATTTCATGTTCTCGTTTGCCCAAGTCCAAGTCATAATCCTTCCCAACCCTTCCTTGTCCCCCACCTTCTCTCTGTAAATATGTAAAAAGTTAACTGCTGAATTTGTCGTTATGATCAAGAAGTTATTGTCCTCTATAAAACAGCTGTGTCAACACTGTTACCTTATGTTCTATGTAAACCATCTTGAATCGTAGAAAGACAGTATATAAAAAGCAATAAACAAACAAACTAAACCTTATTGAAGTCTTGTGCGAAGAACTGAAGCAAGCTCGACGCTGAAGGGTTTCTTTGGATGAACAAGCTCAGACAATTCCGTATGGGCCAGAATTTCTTAACAACGATGTGAGAGGCCAATCAATTACAGGAAATGTTTAGTTTGAGTTCATGCTTCTCAAGAAAGTGGCACCAGTTACTAAACAAAGGATTCACATTCAACAGTAAATATCCTTGGGTGAGGAAATATCTGTTTTTGAATAATCAAAATAAATACTTTGTCTGATTTATTCATTCAATGTTCTTGCTCTCTCTCACTTAGCAGTTTATAATCTATTTTGAGTATAAATTGTGCAAAAATGCAAACAGTCCTAAAGGAATTCAGACTTCTCAACACTGTACCTGGGGGGGGAACCCTTGTCACCCTACTTTACTTCTGTAGCAAACATTTCTTCCATCTATTCCTTTGCCATCTCCATTTTTTTTAATCTTTCAATTTCATCTGATATTTTTTCTGCGCTCCTCTTTTTTGTGATTTTCGGTACTTTGTGAACACTACTCCTTTTGCCTTAATATTTCAGCCACTTGAAGAATATTGGTTTCCTTTTCTTCTTGATTTTATTTATATTCTTTCTATAGAAAAGCAATAGGTAAAACAAAGGGGATATCTTAAGGGCAAACAAACATTAATTTATTAGGAAAGTAGCTGAAATGGTGAAGAAAAAAAATAGAGGGCGGCCTTCATAAAATACAAGAGATCACAGAAAAAAATAATACAAGCATCAATATTTGCAAAAACGCTAAGAGAAACTAGGAAAGTATTCAGGAAAGCAAATGGAATTAAAAATAGCCAATGCAGTAAAATGTAGGAACAAAACTTTTTTCAGATACACTAGTGAGAGAAGGAAGTGCAAAAGTGATATTGTCAAACTGAAGGGTGAAAGGGAAGAATATGGATTCTACAAACATTTATCTAAACAGAGCCCCATGTAAGGCATCCATGATCATGCTACTTCTTACAGACATTGTATGGGATATTGCAAGCCACAGCTGGCACGTTGTTAATCTCCCAGCAAAAGCACCTTCCATTTCATTCCCAGCTTTCAGATCTCTCTGGCTTTCCCTCTGTCTAAGTCAAATGTCTGTAGAACACACCTGTGTAGACCTAAGTGCCACCTTCTCTTTCTAAGAAAGTCCACAGCATCTCCTCCTTTCCCCATTTCAGTCACTTGGATAGTGTTTTTGACATAAAAAGCAACTCCTCCCCCTACTTGGTCCTCTCCAACCTTCCTAAATAGATCATAGCCTAGAACAGCCATGTTCCATTTATGGGCTCAATAAACCATGTCGCTATAAACCAGCCACAATATCTAAAGCCTGCCTCTACTATTAGGGCTTGCAGATCTAGAACACTGTCATGGTTTCCCCTTCTGCTTTGTTGCTGATAAATGAACTACAAAGAGCAACATCCCAAGAACTCTAACCACTTCTCTGTGCTGCCCCCCATCCTTGTCCTTCTGTCATATTTAGGATCCTTTTACCTGCCACAAGAATGAATCTTAAAGCCAAAAGTGAGACCAGGAGAGGAAATGTTTTCCAAAGCATATGTAGCTGGAGAGTGGAGCATGCCAAAAGTGAACACACAAAGAAGGATGTTTGGACCTCATTAGAACTGTTAAGTACTGAAGGATTTAGAAGTTGATTACTTCTGAAAGAAAGTAAGATAGCAATATGCATCACACAAAGTCAGCAGGGTGGATAAAAAAAAAAAGGTTTGAGACTGGTTTGGTGTTATAATTAAAGGTAAATGGCAAGGCAAAAGTAGCAAGAGTGCACTTTACATGGTATTAGATTAAGAGGACAACATTTAGAATCAAGAGCGCATATTAACTAAAATAAAAGGGGGGGGGGACAGCACCTTTTTAGCAAAGAACATACTAGTTTAGGGTCAAGATTTAATAAGGTCCAACAAAAGAATTCTAAAGTTAAAATGAATAAGATGTGTATTACATAGGGCTCAATAAGAAAGGTATAGGCCATCATTACAGTATAGCCTTTTAATTTTACATATGTCGTTCCAGCCACCATCTGAAGTCTTCTTGCTTGCCATCAGGTTTGGAGCTCCATACTGAAATTGGCTGAAAGACAGAGTGAAGAAGGGAAAGGCTTTCTACAAAGTACAATTTCTGACAATACTAGTCTTTGCCATAGGCTTAAGCATGCAGTATCCACTCTCACATATGACTTCCATCATCACACCCCACATCCCCCAAGACATCCCGCACATGCTATTACATTTATAGCTCAGTGTACTCTCCATGTGAGAGGAGGAGCAGCCTAGTTGTTAGCGCACTGGCTTGGTAACCAACAAACCAAGGTTCAATTCCCACCAGTGCTCCTTGTGGCCTTGGGCAAGTCACTTAACTCTCCACTGCCTCAGAAGAAAGGTCTGGCAATCTACTTCTGGTCACACTGCCAAGAAAAACCAGGAGCTGCTGGGTTGTCAGGAGTCAGCACAGACTTGCAGGCACACATTGCATTTGTACCCTGCATAAAATTGGTATAGCACAAAAGAATGACTGGGCTCTGGTTTTACAAAGTCTAGATTTTGAAACTACCGTATATTCATTCTGTGAAACAAACGATCTCAATTGATGCACTGACAAATAGATAATTCATTGGTTAAATATAGACCTAATTTTATTGTCTTGAAAAACAATACACAGGATTCTAAATATGGCTCTAAATGAAAGCAGCAGTCAATGGGAGATCTTACAGAACTGGAGATACAGAAGCGCCAAGTACCTCCTGAAATCAAAAATGTGCTGCAGCATTTTGCATCATTTGCAAACGGAGGCGAACCAACATAAAGAGAGAGCTGTAGCAGTACTCGCAGACATACAACCCAGCTCATACAGACACAACCCAACCCTACTACACACTTCCCCCAAACCCACACCACCCATTCAAAGACAGCCCATTTATACCACCCCAAACAGACAGACACCCTTCACTCATCCACATACCCTACCCATAAAGACCCCTCACACCCACTGGCATTTAGTGTACACACATAGCTACATATTATTAACCCATTTTATCTCATCATTTTTAATAGACATTTCTCCTAGTTACCTTTTTTCATTAAGCTTACATAATAAGCTACTTGCTATATACTAATTTAGGGTGATTAACTTGGCTGCTCACTGCACTGCGTCATCAAAAACATTGGAAAACCCATGTCCAATCCATCATTTCTTTCAAGTAACATGCATCAGTCTGAGCTGATTAATAAGACATCTGCCTTCAGTGTTGAATTTCAAATACTCTGTACCTTTGGAAAAACTCAAGGTAAAAGCCACAACAAGGTCAAAAAGGACAAAATTACATTTACAGGTAGCCTCAGGTCAGAGAAGGAGGTGGTAGGTACAGATACCTCATGTGCAAATGAAAATTAAGATGTTCATCAGAATGTGACTGTGGCTAATGGTAGCAGATCATTCATAGAAGATTTAGGTGGTTATTTTAGAAGCCTTACATTGCCATTTAACATGTAAGTGGCCAGATTTTCCATGCGGAAATGGCTTTGACATGCAAATGGTGATTTTAGAAAGGGCTAGATGTAAGCACGGATGTCCATAATACATAGAAAAACTGCAAGTGGCGTGTTGGGGGCATGGCCTGGGCAGGTCAAAAATCTGTACATGTATTTCTCGTTTCATATAGGGAATGCATGTGTATATCCAAAATTGTCCATACTGGGATTTACAGCTACTCGCAGCATGTACAGGATTTTAAAGAGTACTCGTTTCAGCCAGCCCTTTACAGAAAAGATTAACAGAAACACCACGAAAGGGCAAATAATCACGTGTAATAATAGACCCAGTCCAAAACGTGATTATTGTGGAAAAGACAGAGTATAAATTTTATTTAGTTGACCTATCACCAACCCGACACAGGCCGTGTTTCGTTACCCTTCATCGGCCTGTGTCGAAAAGATTAAGGCCATTATTTTCAGTTTGGAGTGGGACAGAATTCCCCGTTGTTTAAGGAGGATAAAGAAAGAGGCCTTATATTCAGAAGTTATGAAATATCAATCTCCTCATTTAAGTGCCAGCATTACTCTTGTAAGTTGGAGTTTGCCACATTGGCAAACGACTCCTCCAGCTCCATGTATCAGCCAATACACAGCACTCCTGCGCTATTTTACTAAAGGCCCCATGTCTAGCCCAGCCTTTTCTAAAATACTGCTAGAAGAATTGTGTACGCTGTGACCTTGACATCTCATTTTCGACCTCCACATAATATATAAAATGTGCCTTTTAATAATGCAGTGCTATATTCATAAACACAGAAGCACTATTGAGGGAGGTACAGTACATTCAGCTATCCCTGGACCAATCAGTTGGCATCAATGCTGCAATGACATCTTCTGCTCCTTCCGTTCCGACCTGAAGAAGTGGGTATTTGCTAAACTTAGCCAAGATGTGTACTGAGCTAGTCCAATAATAAAAAGATATCACCTTAGGTATATGTGAGGGGGGAGGGGATATTCAAAGTCATTTGCAAGGTTTGCAAACCTGAAAAACCATGTAAATGCTGCTCACCGGGATACTCAGTGGTACTAACCCAGTTAGTGTCACTGAATAGCCCCCGCTTGGGCCCCTAATGCCTCAAAGCTAACTGCTTCGCATCAGGGTGTTCTGGGGGAGGGGGGCACTGCAGGTTAACTGGGCAGTGACAATATTTAGCCACTGCCCAGTTAAACTGCTAAATTTAGGGTTCTAGGGTTTTGCAATCCAGCCAGCAACTGAATATCGCCACTGACCGGATTGCAAAAATCACAAACCAGGCAACCCAGATATTCAATGCTGGAGCCCGGATATGGCTACAGCATTGAATATCT
This sequence comes from Ichthyophis bannanicus, assembly GCA_033557465.1. Taxonomy (NCBI): domain Eukaryota; kingdom Metazoa; phylum Chordata; class Amphibia; order Gymnophiona; family Ichthyophiidae; genus Ichthyophis; species Ichthyophis bannanicus. The sequence continues at coordinate 1,398,356,366 of CM066032.1, read as the reverse complement.
GGGCCAAATTAAAGTAGCGATGGCCAGCCACTCTAAACGTACTGGTCACCGCTGCTGAAAATCCCCCTGTAATGTTTTGGGATTCTGTATGTTTGTTAAATTATATACCTGAACGTCTTAAGCGTGAAATTATAGTCATCTTTCTATTGATACATGAGTCATCTATAAAACATAAAAGGGGAAAAGAAAGCTTTTTCTTTTCACTTGAAACAAACGTTGTCCCATTGCATTTTGGCATCCCTCTGTGTTTAATGCCCTAATCAAAGCACAGCTATCAACCGCAGTGTACTATCTGCTTGTAATGGAATAGGAGTTAACTTTAAAAGAACAGAGTGCTCAGTCAGCTTGCTCCTGATGACCTGGTGCCATCTGATACCCCCACCAGAGTATGAATTATTTCCACATTACACAATATTCCTCCTGCATCTGTTCAACCTCAGACACATTCAGTATCTGAATGCATCAGGCAACTCCTACAACTAACCTACCCAGCACGCAGAAATGACTTTGACCCCAGGTTGAGCTCCTGTGGAGTATATTTGACTCCTAAACTAACAGCTTAGAAAACATCATTAGTTACTGGAAACAAATACACAGAGCACTAAGCAGTAAACCTCCATAATCTTTTTTTTTATGCAATTTCAACAAATAACAAGCATAAAACACTTGCAAGGAAAAAACAGTGAGCAAGCTGAAAAACAATTTACATAGTAATACCGCAAATAAAAAAGGAAAGGAAATATAATATGTATATAGCTCCCCACTGACAAGCCCAAACACTATGGAGGAAGGAGACAGAAAAATATAGTTATTACATATAGCAAAGGCAAAATGGATCTCGGGATACAGCATATAACTTCCAGAACATGCACATCCACAGAGTGGTTGCGAGTTGATAAATGAAAGAAGTTGGGACGGCTCATAAAAAATATGGACTATTGGACTGATATTTTATCAGACATTTGCAAGAAATTTTCAAAAAAATTACAGCTGGCCTGAGCAATAGAAACTCCCTATGACGATGCTGTGACTCTCTTGACAAGTTTGGATATATATAGATTTTGAGGCCCTTAAAGACACATTCTGTTTTTTAAAGTACATCCTGAGCATTCCTTCCTTGTCCGAGACCAAAGTAAAAGTCACCAGTAAAGTACATGATGACACTCCCTACTGATCAGAATCTTCTAAGATTGCCGAGAAGTCCATAGATCGACCACCCACAGTCTTTTTCCCAGTTGGCAAATAGTAAATGGCTGGTGAAATTCCACAAGCATCCCCAATATTTCACGAAAGTATAACAAATATATCCCTCAGGGAAGTCAAGTCAATGGGTTCCTAGGAAAGTTCACCAGTCTCAAATTCAAAGTTTGAGAAACATTCTCCAGTATTTCCAATTGAAATTTGAACACTTAAAACTTTCAAAATTCCATCTTCACAAGGCTCCATTACCTCCACTCTTTTCGCCAAAGTGAACACTCAGCCTGAACAGTATCCAAGCTTGGATCGTTTCTAGAAATGACAACAATGTTATTTTGCACTGGTTGTTGCAAATCCTTAACTTGTGGGACTAGAGCTGCCCCGAGAGGACATGGCTTCACAGATAAACACTAGGGGAAATTTAACTGGTCTTGGCAAAGAGAAGCCAGAGGTGGGTAAAGGCTTTACTGATGCCCCACCACCTGTAGAGACAACATCCCCATGTGATGACTTGTCCAGGATCCCAGAGCCAACTCCTGTGACTCCTACATTCTGGCTCGTATCTCCAGTTGGCTGAGAAACTTCCAAAGGGGAAACGACATCCTCTGCGCTAAGAGCAAATAACTGCCCGCCATCCAGGATCTTCTCCCCAGTATACTTTGGTTTTGGGCTGAGCCCCAGCATCTCTGCCACCAGCACTGCTGGTAGAGCCAGAGGTAACTGATCCTCCAGGGATAAAGACAGTATATCACTGAAACTAGACATCATGTCCTCCGGCCTCAGCATCGAAATAGCCGGCCCTCCGGTGGCTTCCTGCTGCATGTCCACTTGGTGAAAGATGGAATCCAAAGTAGCTTAAAGAAAAGCAGCAGATGGGGAACCAACAAGTACCGCAATGGCAGGTTTAGGAGCCACCTTTCCCTTATGCTTTCCCTTCTTGAAGAAGAAAAAAAATGCCAAATGAACTACCAAAGATCTACCATACTTCCAAGGCTCCACTCCACACGAAAACCTGCATAAAAAAACTCTTCAAAATTGTCAAATCCATGACCAAACCTCCCCAAAATGATTGGAATGAAAGTAACATTAAACCTTAAACCCTAGCCAACCACTTTGCAGCCAAACTGAAATCCAAAAACCTTACCCCTTTTCCCCCCATACAAAGGAACAAACTAACCTCAATAAATGCCGTTCCTTTCACTTCATCAAGGAAAAACAACTCCTTGAAACAATTACAAAGATTAACACCACTACAACCCACCAAGACCCCTGCCCTGTTGCCTGGATAAAAGCAACAAAAACAGAATTAGCACTACATCTAACATAATCAACCAATCACTCCACCTTGGATCTATACCAACAGAACTCAAACGTTCTGCCATCCGCCCCATACTTAAAAACAGGACCCTAAACAAAGAAGACCCTAACTTGTACAGACCAATTGCCAGCATACCTTTTTTTTTATATATATAATTTTCGACAGAAAACAGTTCAATTACAACTCCAAGATTTCATTAAACCTTAATGCACCACTTGACGAACATCAATATGGATTCTGCTCCTTTCATGGTGTTGAAGCATTAATGCTGGTATTGCTTGACACCCTCATCCATGGTATGGACAATGTGAACAAGGCATTCATACTTGTATTCATAGACAAAGTCTGCCTTTGACAATGTGGACCATAATGTTCTTCTACCAAGGCTAGCTCAGTTAGGAATAGTTGCCATTGCCCTCCAATAGTTCAGATCCTACTTATCTGACTGCACACAATATGTAAAAATTGGACATGAATCATCTACACCCTTTCTCCAGGAACAAGGAATCCCACAGGGATCTGCACTCTCTGCCCCCCTTTTTAACTTCTATTTTCAACCAATCTGCACAATTTTCAAGAAATACAAAATTGGATATCACCTTTACGCAGATACCACCTTGTTATACTCCCAGATAGATGTAAATAACCCTACATAATCACAATATAACAGCATGCATACAGGAATTAGAAGAATGGCTAAATATAAACAACCTCAAAATTAACTTCAATAAAACAGAAGTACTATTTCATCACCAGAAACCAAAATGTTTCACCCCACCCAAACAATCCACATACTCAACACCACCATCCCAGTCAAAAAAGAGATTAAATATCTTGGCATCATCTTAGACAAATCCCTTAATATGGCAGCACATATAAAACAAACTGCCAGAACCATATTCTTCAAATTGAGAACTGTACAACACCTCAGACCCCTCCTTCCCCCCCCCCCCCCCCACGATTTCACAACAGTAGTTCAAGCACCAATTACACCCCACTTGGACTACTGTAACAGCCTTCTACACAGATTACCCAAAAAGAATATAAACAAACAGTCTCTAGATGGCTCAAAATGTCACTGCCCGAATCATAACCAAGGCACATCTAACAGATCATATCACTCCCATCTTACACAATCTCCATTGGCTTCCAATAGCAAGTCTTATAAAATATAAAACACTAGTCACCACATTCAGGCTACTCAATAATATTGCTCCCTCCTATCTTGCATCTCTCATAAACATCCAAACAGACCCCAGAAACAAAAGAAAAAGCAAGCAGAACCTCTATATAATGTTCCAACTTCCATCTGCAAAACCAAACAAATAAACAGAGCATTCACCTGCACAACCCATATATATTATGGAACTCACTACAAGACCCTCTATGATCAATCAAGGACCTACAAACATTTAGGAAGGAATTAAAGACCGTCCTCTTTATTGAACACTACAACAGCCACAATGTCAGCAGCACGCAGACAGCTCCCCTCCCCAGTCCGTTCCCCTTCCTCAATAGCAAACCCTACAGGGAAGATATGCATCATTTCCAAGACGGATCTGTAACGATGTATATAAGCTACCAGTATTTATGTAGTTTAACAGTGTAATAGCTACACCAAGAACTATTTACATTGTAACCAAAGATTTAATACCTGTTCGGTGTAACTTGTTGCTTCATGTAAACTGTCCCCTGATCTCTGGAAGGGGCGGTAAAGAAAAACTGTACAAATAAAATAAATAAAAATCCGTACTCACAAAAGCAAGAAAGGAGGACAGCCACCAGTTGCATTACATTTATTTCTTCACTTTTTCTTTTATGACAAAAATGGGAACAATAAACTGGTTAGAGCTATAGGACTCAATATTTAAAGGGATTAACATGATTAGCAGACCTGCTAACCACATTTATCCCCTTGGCAGGGATATTCAGTTGAACGAACAGTTAGCCACTGAATACCCGCAGGTACCACCACTGCATTCTAGGAGCGGCACCCGGTGATAACCAAGCAATGGTGATATTCAGCCGTGGCCTGCTTACCACAACTTGGCAAAAGTCAGGCACGTTGAAAGCTGGCCTAATTTTCGCCACTGAAGCTAACCAGGCACTAGCTGGAATATCACTGCTGCTCGATTAGTTTATGGTTCCAGCATTGACTATCCAGTCTCAGGTTCAGCGGCGCCACTGAATTGGGCCCATGATTACTGAGGTGCGTTACCACATACGCATGTCTATTTTACCGTTGAGATGCTTCATTAGTAACTAGGTCCCACTGCATAAAATGGGATATGTGGTAAAATTATTTTCAGCAACATTGACTCACCTTAGTAATTATGGCCTCCCAGTGTTTTACGTACATCATAAAACTGTTGCTCACCTAGCACAATAATACATAACACTTTAAGGACCAACAATATACTGCCCCCCCCCCAACAGTAACAAAATACCTCCCTCACAGTTGTACATAAAAGTTTAAAAATGTAAACTGATGTTATAATTATACTAAGCTGTGTTCTACGTAAAGTTAAAATTTCCCTGTTCCATCGAAACCGCTTTGATTTCCTGATTAAGCGGTAAAGAAAAACAGTAAAACAAATAAATAAATACCCCCTGGATGATTAGAAGGACAAAAAACACAACGTAAAGCAATTGAGCTAATGGATAGAATCTAAGAATGAACCTAATTTCTATTTCTATAGTGGCAAGATCCCAGTATTTCATCATCATAGGAGCTTCAGACACTCAGGTAATTGAATACTACCTTAGTAGGGCAGTTTTCAAAGCTATCTACCAAGATAAATTGGCCATCTGAAAATTACCCACTCTTTTCCTTGTTTAAAAAACGTGTGCAAGGATCAACAACTCAAGCACTTTTATCAGAGGAAAAAACGTAGGCCAGGTTATGTTGCAGGAAGCACCAGTGCACATAGCTCTGCATTTAAAAAAAAACAAAACCTGTGCCCGTTGTTTCAGCAGCAACAACTACCCGCAGCAAAAGTGCAGGCTAATTTCTGCAGGGACTCTCTCCTGGGCAAATTTTTAAAGCTAAAGCACACTCTTATTTTCCCTTTTGAAAACTGTCGCAAAGTCTAGGGGCGAAAGTACCCATTGACTTTGCACCTATGCAGATAATGATGAAAAGACCATCCCACATATACATTCAAAAGAAAAAAAAAAACATTATCAGCAATTTAGTGGATAAGTAGAGATGCAGTGATGTCACAATTTGGTCGCACGACATAAAGTCAGCAACCTGATCCCCAGCAGACCACTCATCATCCTGAGTTTCCATCTTATCATACATACAGGAATGTGGTCAACTGTCACACAGCCCAATGCATAAATGAGCTCTCCCCTACGGCTTCCAGATCATATATGCTATGTTTACTAGCTATTTTTTTTAAACAGCATTAAGTTAAGTTTCAAGATGTTTTCTTCCTTTTTATATCAGCCCAATTGAGGAAAAGATGCAGTGCAAGCTGTTAAGGATGAAGAGTGGGCTAAAAACCCATGGTATCGCTATGGCAACCTGCTACAGCAGCACCAATATCAACAGTGCTGTTAATGGGTCACCACAGCAACCTGCAGGCTCTTTACGTCACATTTCTACCCGCTTTTTAAATGGCCAGCACAATCATCTAATGTCACAATCACAGAAAATAAAATTTGATTTTAATATCATTGTTGCTTTGTGCAGAAAACAAATTGGGAAGCTTTGTTCCGACATCAAAAAAGATTCCTTCACCAGATACGTCCGCTTCGTATAATGAGCAGAATTTTCATTTGAAACCTGACCAAGTCCTGCACAATATGCAGACATTTAAATGCCAAATTTCAGGCCAGTCCAGTGGCGACGAGGGTGGTCCCCATTTCAATTCCCAAGTCAGATGGGTATTGTGCATAGGAACCATTGATAGCTCCTTGAATGGGGGGAGGGGGAAGAGAGAGACCTGGTCATTACTTAAGGTTGACATGCAAGGGCCATGAGTGGAGAAATTTTAGATACCTGATCATTTTTTTCCTTGAATCCTGCTAGACCAGTCCTGATCTATAGGTTATGCTCCCCAGCCAGCAGGTGGAAGCAGACTTGAGCAACTTTTAGCACTGAGAAGCTAGTATGACACTTCCCAAGCATGAAGAAAGACTGAAAAACTCAAACAAATAAAATGTTAGTAACCAACAACCCAAATTTGGCATAATTAACTTGAACAAGTATTTGGCTTTCTTACAACAATGAATTTTGCATCAGAACATACCGACAATGCACTCAAACCGCAGCCAGACTCCGAAACCTGCAGAAAGTCTTCCAGAGCAGGTCCTGGACTGGTTTAGCAGGATTCAAGGAAAACGTTATCAGGTATGCAAAATTTCTCCTTCTTTCTCATTCTGCTACAGTGGTGTGCAAAAATCTGGAATCACTTGTAAATTTGACGTTTTTTTCAATTTCGTGACCTTATATCTTAATTTATTTTTCCTCCCAGTGGCTTTTTCTGTGTATCTCATGATAAGTGATAGATTTGGCTATTAGGGCCAACTTTTAGTATTGGTTTGGCCCTTATTTTCTGAGTTTGTTCCCCATAGTTGTCCTGTTGATAGATTTTCTGTGAAAATCTCGTAATGTACATCGTTGGCCAACGATATATTATTGTAAGTATGCTTTAAAATATTATGGATGCACGCCAGGTTTCCTTCAAATTATTGTATGTGGCCTTGAAAAAGGTCGTTTTTATGTGTCAGTGATGGCTCAGTATTTGATGGGCCACCCTTTGTTCTTGATCACCTGACTGCACCCTTGTCGGCATTGAATGAACCAGTCTGACAAGGTGATCGTTGGTGACAACGCAGTTCCAAGTTGCAATGAGTGACTCAATCAGCTCACACTTTGATGTTGGATGCCTCTTAGATATTTCCAAGGCCACCTTGTGCCACAGGTTCTCGATTAGATTCAGATTTGGAAACTGGGCAGGCCAGTCCACTGACTTGGTGTTGTTCCGCTGCTTCCAGCTGATCACCTGTATGGAGCAATGACAGGGTGCATTGTCATCTTGGAACAGGAATTGGCCAGGAAACAGCTGGTGTGCTGATGGCACCATGCACTTTTGCAGTATGGTGATGTACTTGGCCCCGTTGACCATTGCATCAACGATGTGAAGACGTCCAACGCCACTGGCTGCCATGCAGCTCCAGACCTTGACCTTCAAAAGGATGCTTCACAGTGAGGTTGAGACACTCAGGCTTGAATTCCTTTCCAGGAAATCTCCTCACATTGGTAACCAGGCCCACACCTAACAGGCAGAAGGTGCTTTCATCGCTGAATAGCACCTTTTCCCACATTTCAGTCAACCAAGTTGAGTGCTTTCTCGCCCACACGATCCGGTTGCGCCTTTGTATGTCAGTCATCAGTGGCTTATTCCGTGCTTTGCAGCCCCGGAGACCAAACTGCAGGCACCGGCGACGAACTGTTGATGAGCTGACACTGACCTCACTCTTGTCTGATCACTCTCGAAGTAGCTGAGGAGAGGTCAACTTGCGATTAGTCAGTGAAATGTATCGTAGTGCGCGGTCCTGGCGTGATGTTGATGCACGTGGACAACCTGAATGAGGCTTGTCCACCACTGAACCAGTTTCTTTCTTCTGTACAATCTTAACAGCGCTCTGACTGCAGCCAACTTTCCTGGCTGACGGCTTGAAAATCCTCCTCGCTCACAAAGGACACACAAACACGCTCCTCCAATGTCAGGGTTTGAGTCATCTTCAAGGTCGATCCAGAAAGCGTATGAAATTCAAAAATTCCACACATTTTTGTAGCTGCACTGTTGGCTAGATATCTGCATTGTGATTGGTTTAGTGAAACCAGCCTCATGATTGGTCAGAAATAATGTGTGCATATTGGATAATCTTGATCTAGTTTTGACACAGGATCCACATAAATCGCAGTTGCTATCTCCCATTGTCTGTAAAGTATTTAAATTGGAAGAAAGGAATGCAAAAAAGTCAACTCTAATAGCCAAATGTATCCCTTTTAACATGGTAGAAAGATGAATATGCTGGGCTAACGCAAATTTTTTTTTTTTTTTTTTTTTTAAAGAGTTAGAAAGTATGAAAAACGCAAAAAACTCACAAGTGATTCCAGACTTTTGCACACCACTGTAGATCAATCTGGAAAATTATTCAAAGTTGTTAAAACACAAGAGGATCATGAAAAATTGCAAGAGGACATTGAAAAAACTAGGAGACTGAGCATTCAAATAGCAGATGAAATTTAATGTGGGCAAGTACAAAGTTATGCACTATGGTTACACAATACAAGGTTCCACATTAGGAATCACCAAGCAGGAAAAGGATCTGGGCATCATCATGGATAACATGTTGAAACCCTCTGCCCCGAGTGCAGCCACAGCCAAGAAAGCAAATAGAATGCTAGGAATCATAAGAAAAGGAATGGAGAAAAGAAAAAAGGATATTATAATACCTCTGTATTGCTCCATCGTGCGACTGTGCCTTGAATATTGTGTGCATTTCTGGATGCCATATCTTAAAAAGGATATAGCTGCATTAGAAAAGGTACAGAGAAGCGCCATCAAAATGGTAAAGGGAATAGAAGAATATCCCTATGAGGAAAGGTTTAAAAGGTTAGGGCTCTTCAACTTCGAAAAGAGATGGCTGAGAGGAGAGATGGTAGAGGTCTATAAAGTCATGAATGGCATGCAACAGGTAAATGTAGATCATTTTTTACTCCTTCAAAAAGAAGGACTAGGGCACACACTGAAGCTACAACGTAGCACATTTAAGACTAATCGGAGAATATATATTTTTGTCACTCAGCACATAATCAAATTCTGATATTCATTATCAGAGAATATAGTAAAAGCTGTTAGTATAGCTAGATTTAAAAAGAGGTTTGGACAAGTTCCTGGAGAAGTTCATAAACCATTATTAAAGAGGATCCACGGCTTATCACGGGACAAACATTATGGAACCAGTGTACCTTTTTTGGGAACCCTTGGGAGCCCGTATGGCATATTTTATATTCATATGTTCTAACTGCCCTGCCAATGGCGTCATCTGGTCTAGCTCCTACATGCAACCTGTGGTACTTCAACAAGGTGCTCAGAGACCAGAGTCACCTCACATATGTCCTCTGGAGATACCAATATAGAGCTCACCTACTAGGGCAGTGTTTCCCAACCCAGTCCTACGGGGCACACCGGCCAGTCAGGTTTTCGGGATATCCCTAATGACTATGCATGAGATATATATGCATTAGAGATATCCTGCCAACCTGACTGGTTTGTGGCCCTCCAGGGCTGGATTTGGAGACCCCTGCCTTACACCTCTGTCATTTAAGATTGTGAGTGGGCAAGGTGCAGATGTCCTAGACATCTAAAGGGTATATAGAATGTGACACATTCCTCCTCGATTCTCACCACCACCAAAATATTGTCTATTAGACAACTTTTTGGTGGTGGTGAGAATCGAGGAGGCATGTGTCACATTCTATATACCCTTTCAATGTCTAGGACATCTGCACCTTGCCCACTCACAATCTTAAATGACAGAGGTGTAAGGCAGGGGTCTCCAAATCCAGCCCTGGAGGGCCACAAACCAGTCAGGTTGGCAGGATCTCTCTAATGCATATATATCTCATGCATAGTCATTAGGGATATCCCGAAAACCTGACTGGCCGGTGTGCCCCGTAGGACTGGGTTGGGAAACACTGTACTAGGGGACAGGTTTCCTTCAGGGTGGAGTTCGACTCCCTCTGGCACACGTTTGCCATCCAAAAGGTATGCTGAAAAAATGGCCTTCTTCCAGCAGATAAATGAGGACTTGGCCACTGCCTATCCTTTTCCTGGGCTGCTGAAGATGACAAGAGATTATCCAACCAATGAAAAGAATAGTAATCTCTAGGTATCTGGCCAATCCCCTCCATACATTTATTGAATTCAGAGAAGAGTCTGTCTGAAGATCCTCTTCCTCCTCCGAGGAGGGGGGCAGGATGGCAGTCTTGTTAAGGTGAAGGGGTAGACAACACCTTTGGAAGAAAGGATGACATAGTCTGCAAGGAGAAAGAAGCAGTCAAGAAGATCAGAAAAGGCTCCCTACTGGACAAGGCCTGTAGTTCAGATTCCCATCTTGCGGGCACAAAAGATACCAGGAAAACACCTTAAGGGTCAAATCTTTGAGAGAGGCCTTATAAATAGGCTCAAAAGAGCATGCCAGGAGTGTCACCTGAACCTAAGGATTCACCCCTAATCCAGACCAGACTGCAAGCAAGATAAATGTCCATCTTCCTAGCCTCCAGGGCCCGAGAAGAACACCAACTTTTGAAAACCCTTCAGACCCACTCAGAGGTTAAGGAAGTAGAGGCTTTTCAGGCCTTGAGAAGGGTGTCCACTACCTCACCAGAACAGGCAATGCCTCTCAAGAGCCAAGCTGTAAGCAAGAAGGTAATGAGATCATCCATCCCTAGGGGCCGTTGCTGCAGAAGGCATCTCTCCTGAGAAGCAAAAAGAGAAGACCCTGCCAAAGGCCCAAGAGATCTTCATACCATGGCCTCCACAGCCAAACTAAGGCCACTAGAATCACCAAGCCCAGGTGAGAATGAATTCTATGCAGAAAGTGGCTCACCAGGGGCCACAGGGAGAAGAATGTCAGGAGTAACCACTCACCTGCAGGTCCTTCCTGTGGCTGAAATATCTGTCCACTTTGGCACTCTGAGTGACCATCAAATCAAAAACTGGAAGGTCCCATCTTATACTATGAGTATGAAAGCATGAGGGCTGAACTCCCACTCACTGGGAACCACAGTGTTCCAACTCCTAGTTTGGCTTGCACCTTGGCAATTCCTAGTATGTGAGCTGTTGACAGAGCATCCTACATCAAGGAACACAGTGCTGTCACCTCAAGAGCCAGATTTCTGTCCTCTTCTGGCAGGCAAGGCACTCTCCAGAGCCAAATGGATTGCTCTGACCTCCACGTGGTTGATCGGCTAGAAGGCCTCTTGAGGAGACCAAACTGACCTAGACAACAATCACCTCTCACAGGTTTTTTGCTGCAAACGGACTTGAAAAAAATTTTACTCTGCATTTTTGCTTCCATGGCAAGCTTTTTTTTTTCAAGTTCTCTCTTTGCCTGCCTTATCAATGACTTGCATCTAACTTGCCAGTGCTTTTGTTTCCCCATTTTCATCATTTGGCTCTTTTTTCCATTTCGTGAAAGATGCGTTTGTGGCTACAACAGCATCTCTGACCTCATCTTTAAACCATCCTGGCAATTTTTTGGCCTTCTACCCATCTTAAAGCATGGAATACATGTGGTCTGGGCTTCCAAGATATTTAAAAATACTAACGCCCAAACTTGATGTAAATCTTTAACCTTTGCAGCTGCTCCTTTTAGTTTTTTCTTAACTATTTTCCTCATTTTATCATAGTCTCCCTTTTGAAGGTTAAAGAGTATTGTAGATTTTCTTGCCATTCTCCCTCCTATGATCACTATTGTCAAATGGCCCCAATACTCTTATCTCTTGCAACAGATCCTGTGTTCCACCAAGGACTAGGTGTAAAATAGCTTCCCCTCTTGTTGGTTCATGAACCAGCTGCTCCAAGAAGCAGTCATTTATTTCATCGAGAAACTATCTCCAAAACATGTCCTGCTGTGACAATGACCCAGTCGATACCTGATGCTCTCTATGCAGGAAGAGGGCCTGGTCACCATCAGATCCAGTAAAGGCTGGAAGAAGCCACCCATCTTGGGCACCACAAAATAAATGGTTTGTATTGTGTATGTTTTTTGTTACCCACCTCGGTGTTTGTATGGGCTACAAATCTTTCTAAATAAATAATGCCCATGGGATAGGTGGAATAGCATGCAACTGCAAGAGGTATGTAGAGTTTCCTTAACCACCACCTGCCTGAATGGGAAGCCGCAGGAAGCGACCAGAAAGATGTCCCAAAGAGGCTCTGCAAACACCAGTGTGTAGCTCTGACTTTGGTCTCGAGGACCCATTGGTCTGATATGATCTGGGTCCATTTACAGAAACAGCTGGGAGCTATCCCCAACCTGCTGTACCCAGAAGAGACCTACTGTATCTCATTGTTGGACTTTACCGACTCTAGAAGGGACCACAGTTGAGTCTCAAGACTACCAAGAGCTCTGAAAGGGCTTGCTCTGCTTTGGCTGGGACTTGTAGAAGGTATAGCCCCCCCCCCCCCCAAACCTAAAAGTGAGGCAAATGCCACTTGCACAGTTCTCACTTCAGTGCATGCTCCATCCAAACCCTTCCCCTGAGTATGCCTACTGTGTAAGTACGCAACGCCACATACTTTTAGGCACAACCTAATTTTATAAGAGGCCTTTTCGTCATGTAAATCAATGCTTTCTGCACACAAGTCTTCTAGAATTACTCTCCACGGGCTTATGAGGCTTTTTTGTATATAAAAATCGGTATTTATGCACAAAAAAACCTAGCCAGAATGTGAAGTTCTTATGCAAATGTATATGTAAATTGTTTTTTTTTTTAATTAAGTGTTCATACAATATTCCCTGTACCTCAATAATTATGGTGTCAGAATTAATGTGGAGGCAAGCAAGAAAGGCAGAATGCTTTTAGACAGAAGGCACACAGGCAACAGTCACAGCTTTGTGCGCGTTCTGGAGTCTTTGCTGCTACCATGGTTAGAAGCAAGGAACTAAATGAGAAAGAGAGAAGAAATGTCCCACTGCAAGACACAAAAAGAAAGGAATCTGTGTGGGATGCTAAGTCCCAGGATATTTCTGCTTGGGTTTCCGGAGGAAATAATCCATAGGTACATAATAAAGCTGGACAGCATTCAAGCTGAATATAAAATTACAGAAGACCTTCATTCTCTGGCAGCAGTGGCAAGACTGCTTTGGGCTTCCAAGAAGACACTACAGTATCCTGCATGGACATAACCTAAACTTCAGTAAGCACAGGGATGCCAGATGTTTTGGATGATGGCTTTTCTAGTTTTGGTAACTGGGTGGATTAATAGAAAAAACCAGATAAGACATGAAGAGGGAGGACCTGAGTGTTGAATATAATGTTGCTCTTGTTAAATCAATCAGAGGAGGACAGATGCCAGCTTAGTAGGTGGAGGAAGAGAATGGTGCTAAAATACGAGCTTTTACTATATTTTAACCATAATTTGGGGTGGGGCTTTTATCTTTATTCATTCATTTGATTAACCGCCCAAGCAGAAGCATCAGGGTGGTGTACAATAAAACAAGTAGGCCATAATAGATAAGAAAAGAACGCCAACTTGTTGACAGGAAAGTAAAGTAAAGTAAAGTAGAGGACACAAGGTCAGTAAAGAAAAAAGGAAGCAGATCATGAAGTATGGGTGGTCTGATTCAGAGTTGAGGGGAGGTCAAAGGCAAGGCCAAAAAGGTGGGTCTTCAGCATTGCCTTAAACCTCAGGAAGGACTGCTTGGCATGGAGGAGGGCTGGGAGGGAGTTCCACAGTGCTGGTCCAAGAAAGAAAAATGCAGAGAGATGTGCGAGTTCCAAACGTGCATGAGCTAGGGATGGAAGGGACAGGTGGTCGTTATGTATGGAACGTAAAGCACGGGGAGGGATATGCATATGAAGGAAATCAGCAAGGTATTGAGGCAGACCTGTGTGGATAACCCTGTGTACAGTGATAAGTATTTTGTATTGAAGTCAGAACCTAAGGGGGAGTCAGTGTAAGTGAATGAGAAGGGGAGTCACATGGTCTGTATGTGAGGAGCAAGTAAAGGAGATGAGCAGCTGTGTTTTGGAGTAGCTGCAATTGTAAAGCTGATACTGGGGCAAGCCAGTAATCAAGGCGGGACAGTAATCGAGGCAGGACAGAAATAGAGACACTACTTCTAGTTTTAATAGATTAAAGCAGATGACATCCAAAAGGGCTTTTTCACTCTTAGCGCCAGATTTGTGGAATTCTCTCTCTGAAGACTTAAGAGCACAGAATGACATTAAGGACTTTTGTAAGTCCCTCAAAACTCATCTGTTTATAGAAACTTATGGACAAACAATTTGATTTTAACTAACATTATATGACATAGTATAAATTGTTCCTCTTTATTGTATGGCATTGTAATGTACTGTATTGTATTTCTGTCTTCCCTTACTCACAATTTGTATTCATATATAAACCCTGTGTTGTCTTGTCAACCACTTTGATTGAAGAATAAGGTGGTATACAAATAAAAGAACGTACTGCCCGTAGCTGTTGAAGGGTGATAAACGAACGACGCACAAGTGAAACGATATGGTGATGGAAAGAGAGGGAGGAATCTCAAGAGTCACGCCCAAGTATTTAATGGATGAGGTAAGGGGGATGTGGCGGCCAAGTAAGGTGGGGGCTAATGAGGGACAGGGGTGCCGAAGGTGAACCATATAGCGGCTGATTTCCCTGATTGAACAAAATGAGTTTCCTTATAATTGGACATAAATTCATTTTTAGGGATAGTAAATAATGTGGACAAAAATATGAACATGGCCCTCTGCTTTGTCCCAAGGTGGGTAATCTATATTAAAGTTTAGCACCTACAAAGTTGCCTATTATGGCGAAAGATGATAGTGGTTAAGGCCATTGCTTTAACATATTCTGGGCATGCTTGAGACCGATATGATGGGCAGTGGCAGAAAACTGGTTCAAATTTCAGATGAAAGACAATGGGAGGTGGAGCCTTGGTGTTGAATATTTGACCCAATATTCCCATAATGGAAGAATCTCAGCTACACAAAATGAATGAGCCAATCTGCTCTTTTTTCTACCATCATTTACTATTTTACTATGTTTCCACGTCTCATGATCCATCAACCTTTGAGCTCACTATATATTCTAACCTTTTGGTCTTTTCAACCAATTGTGGATGCAGGAGGTGTAACGTCTAAACCTACATTTTTCAAGTGTTTCAGTAACTACTACATGCCCTGACAAGATAAACCAGGAAATTCATCTTTGCTAATGAGAAGATAAAATGCTGGGATATTAAAAGAGGCTTCAGCAACATACCTGGACTACGTTATATGAATGTATTCATGCCACCTCATGAAAGCAGCACATATGTACCATGATCGGAAGTACTATGTTTGATGTATACATGAGAATTCTTAATGCGGTCGACAATTCCCAAGGTCCTACCACTCTTCTAGCCTAACTCACCCTGCACTATTCCTGCAGTGTAAATATGGAAACAGATGCTGCTGAGTGAACATTAATGTTTTCACTACTATAGGTATATCTATAGCTTGGCAATGAAATTCCATAGCCACCATAGTATGCTACACAGAGATATGCTGCCATAAGAATGCGTAACTTCAATACCTTTGCACACAACTGGGTATTGGGCTATAGACAAAATATCAGGGCTCTTGTTCCTAGCCACTGAGCCCTGCTTTGAGACAGTCCGTATGCACCATCCAGCTTCTTCCTCCTACTAATGATCTAAACTACAAGACCATCTTTAGACCTCTAACATGTCATCTGTATATCTTTATACAATACTAGGTGAAAACCAGCAGAATTCACAGATAACGTCTCAGGCATTTACACAGCTTGGGAGCTAGTGTAAACATACACACATGCAACCTATGTGACCATGTTTGTTGGTTAAAGATCACTCATAAGGGCAATCTCTCCAAATGGGTTAGTTTTGCACATACCATGACAATCATGTACCTCATTCCAAGGTATGTGGAATACGATTTCAGTCTCTCAAATTTACTGCTAATGCTTGGCATAGTACCTGCATCATGCCAAACAGCGCCTCCTTCTGGAGTTAGTAAAATGCAACATGTATGGGTAATTTATCAAAGTGTGAAGGTGATCTGAAAATATTTGCTTCTTAAGATCAAAGGAACATAGTCTTAAAATGGGCCTGCACCTTAACGTGAAGAAGGCAAAGATCCCGACAACTGGTAAAATCAGTAAGTTCATTGTTGATGGATAAGAAATAGAAATAGTGAACAGCTTTAACCTACTTGGATCAAAAAGTGACACGCAGTCAAGAAATCCAGTGACGCATTGTTCTTGGCAGAATGGCTCTAAAGGACCTAGACAAGATTCTCAAGAGCAGAAATGTCTCTCTCCATACAAAGATTTGACTTGTCCAAGCCATTGTATTTTCAATAACGTCATATGAATGCGAAAGTTGGCCAGTGAAAAAGATAAGAAAAAAAATTTAGGCCTTTGAATAATGGTGCTGGCGAAGAATACTGTCCATTCATGGACTGCCCGAAGAACAAACCATTCAGAGAAGATCAAACCTAAGCTTTCTTTAGAAGATCACATGACAAGACTGACTTTCATACTTTGGACATATCATGCAAAGAGATAGAGAAAGATATACTTGGCAAGGTTGAAGGTCAGCACAAAAAAAGGAAGGCCAGCAATTAGATGGGTCGATACAATAACAGCAGCTATGGATGCCACTTTATTATCAACAATGAGCTATATGACCAAAGACCACAGTTTAGGACAACTATCCAGAGGTTCACCATGAGTCAACAGCACTTAAGAAGCTTGGAAATTCTTCTTAAGCCTGTGGGACATATGATGGGAAATAACTCGGTATCTTTCTGCTACATTTTCTTGGTCTCTGACTATATGCATTTCCTGGTACTTTAAGATCTACTTCCTCTATCACTCATACTTTGTGACTCCACCCATGCTCTATCCGAACTCTACCCCAGAATGCACCTACACTTGCACTGCATAGAACTACATGCCTTCTTGTTACTGCGTGAACTCGTATGCATGTAACCCCCCCTAGAGTAATTTATAAAAGCCCTTTTACACACAGAAAATGTTTATAAAACATTATCCCCCACATGTGCAACCATTGTTAGGATTGTCTAATCATGAGGCCTATCTACTGTGTATATTCTTTGCCCCTGTCAAACGGCAGTTTTACCTCCAAATCCAATCCACTGCATAATTTGCATCATGTACCACTTGTAAAGTAACACTCCACTGATGTGTTCTATTTATCCTTCATTTGGCAATGAAAAAGCAGCTGATTTAGTCGACTCTTCATTTTTGTTCACTGTGTATTAGAGGTTATATCAAATATAAGCTTCAGTGTCCATTCATCAACACAGGTAAGGCACTAACCATATAGTATAGCTTTTCACACATGGACTTAACTGTGCTATAAAGGAGTTTAAATGTCATAAGAAATATGGCACCATCTTATTTATGTGAACTACTTCCTCACAGAACTAGTGAATGGAGAGAGAAAGGCAGAGGCTTCCTTTCTGTGAGCACATAAGAAAAATAGTCCCCCAGACCAGAGCTGCACTTGCTGTCCTTTTTAGCCCTACATCAGGGCAACAAAAAGTCTGGTTCAGATCCTGGTTTGTGTTATGCACAACATTATAGATAAGCTATAGTACATAAAATATAGCAAGCTACAACAATCTCTGAAATGTTTCCAAGTAAATCTCATAGCAAATCCCTGGATTATCAAGATATATAAACTGACTTTACAATAGTCTAAGACGTTGGTCTTCACAGGCCACCAACAGGCCAGGTCTTCATAATATTCCTAATGAATGCGCATGAGATTTGCATACAGGGGAGGTGGTGGTCATGCAAATCTCTCTCATGCATATTCATTATGACTATCTTGAAAGGCTGAAAGTGAAGGCCACATGTCGTCTGCTCTAAGACATCTTACGTAGACGTGTGATGCACTTTGCCTCATCTCTGCAATGCTTCCTAAGATAATCAACAGGGATCAGACATTACACACCTGGCTGCCGTATCTAAAGTAGTATAATAGCGCAATAAATAACAGCAGATAAATACCAATCCATCCAGTTTGCCCAGTTGAGATCTGTGCATTTACATAGATGTGCATATAAGATTCCCAAACCAATGGCAACTCCCTCCTTGACCACATCTTCCACACAGGCTCTCAAGTTTTCACACACCTGCCCCAGGCCTGCCCAAATTCTAAACAGTGATGACCTGCCCACACTTTCTTGGAACACTGCTCCACTCTGTGTGAATTACCCTCTGATGTGCTTTATTTCCATCCTCTTGACACTACAAACCTCTGTGTTTATCCCATTATTTTGTTTTTGTCTCCACCACTTTCTCTAGAAGGGTGTTCCAGGCATCAGGACCATAACAAGCTAGAAATGTGCCCTGTGTAACTAACCTGGTGCGCCCCACCCGTCCACCCAGCCATGTGCAGTAACTCACCCTTTCTGAGCTTCCTAGAAGCCCAGTGATAATATCAGAGCCCCCTTCTGTGCTTGTGACCTGTGCAAATGCACTACTTGCACAACCCTTGGTACAGCCCTGCCAGTCATCCACGCTTTCCATGACAAAATATTCTATTGGATCTCTCCTGACACAGAAGGACTTTCTTGTCGAACACTTCAACTGACAGAAACCACCACTACCAAGGGTAACAAGGGAGACACCGTCATCTACATGACAGTGTGGATGGGAGAAAGTCAGACGGCAAGATGTATGACATAAGGTTTATTTCTATTGCCTTCCAGCATAACAACTTACACTTCCATGACACGCTCCAGACCCACAGTTTAAACACCATGAGAGCATTCCTGCTCTTCTGACAGTTATCATCAGAGGAAGGTGATCCTGAGGCATGCAAGGTAAGATGACGCCATTATCCAAATATGATATGT
This sequence comes from Ichthyophis bannanicus, assembly GCA_033557465.1. Classification (NCBI taxonomy): domain Eukaryota; kingdom Metazoa; phylum Chordata; class Amphibia; order Gymnophiona; family Ichthyophiidae; genus Ichthyophis; species Ichthyophis bannanicus. The sequence continues at coordinate 1,398,337,182 of CM066032.1, read as the reverse complement.
ACTGTTTAAGTGTATACTGATGGTTGCGTGAGATCTCATTTATATGCTTTCAATATTACTACCTTCAAATATAATAATGAACTGTAACTGCATATTAGTAACATCAGTGTAACACCTTAGCCAATTTGTGACAATGTTATGCCCACAGTGAAGTCTCTGTCTCATCTTGCAAGTTAAAGGCAGACCTGAAGCAACAAGAGAATGTATTTTGCCAAATGTTTCAAGGATTGTCATTGTGAAAAGTCAAAATCTAAACCCTACTGCAACTTCTCACTCTTCTACTATAACCTATAGCCCACTCCCAGTACATGTATGTATGGCATTACATCCTGTTTCTCATCTATGTCTTAGGCTTCTCTTGGGTCATGCTGGGAAAACCCATGACCTCTTCCCATTCTAGAATCCCAAACAGTTTCTCCTTCATGGAGGGGTGAAGGTCAGTGCTGCTGCTGCCCTTCTCTCATCCATGCAATGTGTGTTTAATGACTGGCCTTGTACAGCCTCTACATCTTTTCTTGAAGTTACCCTCCTGCATACTTTGACACTGCTGACCCAGGGAGGATTGTCTGCCCAGATTTTATTCCTCAATGTTGTGGATTACTTAACCGACCCTTAGCCAAAAAGAATCTAACATTTTCTCTACAAGCACCTCATTTGCTGGCTTGTTAAATCATATTTCTAGTTTGTGCCTTTGCCCGAGTTCCTCCACAGTAACAGAGTTGTCACAAGCATTGTAAGGCTGCTTAGCTCTACTTTGTAGACATCACCTTATTCTGTCTCCCCTCCACTTCTCACCCCCTTACACCCACCCACTCATAATGCATGCTGTCAATTTATCCTGGACAAAAAGATACATCATCACATTAAATAACAGTCATATGAAGAGCACCACATTTCACACCAATCTTAGATGGGGGGAGGGAGGGGAACACCTCACTCACTAATAGTTTTTCTTGTCAGCAAAACTCTGCATCCCCCCAATCCCGTGAATTCAGTCTGCACGGTTCTTTCTTAAAGTTCAAGAGAGTGGGCTTTTCTTCAGCTACTTAACATTTACCACGTTAAGTTTTGCATATTTAATATAAGGAATACCCCTCCCCCTACAATTAAAAAAAAGCCATTTAAAGTGCATTTAGTCAGTAAGAAATAATAATTGATCAAAAGTGATCACCCTTTAAAGAGCAAACTCCATCAATTTTTTTTTTTTGCTATTAAGGGTGATGAATACCACATTTTACAGCTCCGAGCTTTGCCATCGGAAAGGCCTCCTAATATAACTTAGCCGCTAACATTAAATCGTACATCAGCCGATATTTCGTGAGACAAAAGGCGATTTCCACTACTGTTTGGTTGCACAGTTAGCCAAAAAAAACCCACTGCGGTTATTCTTCGCCCAAAGCCACCAGCATGATGAAGGTCCAGATCCCCTTCCAGCCCATCTGCTGTCAGAACTAGTCCATGTGGCCTCGGGTGCAAGCCCAAACGGGGAGAAGGGGGGGAGCCGGATTTCGGCAGCCCCGATACAGCTTTATGCGGCACACTGCAGGCAGGGTAAAGGCCCCCCCGACCCGTCCGGCGAATCTACAGGGACCAGCCCAGGCCCCACGTCGGTGCTGCTGCGGCTGCTCGGCCGCACCCCAGGAACCGCGCAAGGTGCTAACACCCGCACGCCAGTTTGCGGACTTTGCTAGAGGCTGTCACTAGCTAATCGCTGCTATCTGCCCCCAAATACCGTGATGCAGAATGCAGCCGAAGCTCGAATTCGGAGCAGACACCTTCGATTTTGAGTAGCAGCCTCCGCAGCAAGGAGGAGATCCCCCCGATTAGATCCCGAAGTGAGATACTAGCCCTGGGTATCCAGCACAAGAAAATGTCATGCAATGCCTCCCTCCTCTGCACTCCAGCGGCTCCGAGTTCACCAGGTTCAGCACCGCCAATCTGCTGCCTCATGCTCGGAGCCGCAAGCGAGGAAGACGACAAAACGACCAGAAAACAAAACTAACAGCAAAGTGTCAACCCCGTTCCCAATCCGCTCGTTGGCCCCATTGACTGAAAGGGCTCCAGCGGCATCCACCCAAAGCAAATGCATCGAGAAAATTCCCCTCACTAGCCGAACGCTCCGGCGCGCGCCTCTGCAATGAGAAAAAGCGCCGCGCGCCCTTACCAGGAAGGATGGCAGCGAGGAGGCAAAGTTGCTCGGGCAGCCTCAGCAGCACCGTGTGCACCTTGCCGGGCTCCCGGTCCCGCCCATTCTCTGCTCGCCCGAGCCGCCTTGCTGGAAGCGGCCGGCCCGGGGGAATTCCGGAGCAGCGCCGTGGCTCTGCCGCTACTGCTGCTCGAGGAGCCTCTTTACGTTATCCTACGTGCGGCTAGCTAGGGCGAAGCACAGGCTGAGACTATGCGGACGCCAACTGGCGCGCAAACTGCGCCACTTAATCACACAACTACACCTTCCTACGCCTGCGAAACAGAAGCAAAGTGTGCTTAGAGACGCCGGTTTGCAACGTCCACTGCCGGGTGCCGTGGCTTAGCTGGTTAAAGCGCCTGTCTAGTAAACAGGAGATCCTGGGTTCGAATCCTAGCGGTGCCTCCACTTATGTTGTGCCCAGAATAGTTTTGGAAAAAGAATGGTTTCGTTAGTGAGTAGAGTAATGAACTGAGAAGGAAGAATTCAATTGGGCACTTCTTATGACTTTGGATAAATCTGTTTAGGGCCACTGTAAAATGTTTCAGGCAAATTAACCAGTTCAGGCAAATATTTGCTCACAGCACTGGTTTATTCAGTTGGATTGGCAAGACTCATTTATCCAATATAGACCACATAGAAGGGAGGGGGCGGGAGAACAGTTTCACCTGTCAAGATGAATCAGACATAACAGCCCATAACCTAATAAACTCAAGCCAAGATGTTATTAAATTTTGCCCAAAAATTGGCTTTTGTATCCTGTTTTGTGTGAAAATTTGCTTATGAATAATTATTTAGCTTATTGGCACTTTTTCATAATTGCCTCTGCAGATTCAAATTTAGGTAGCCAAAATATTGAACAGCATGCTTAAACATTTGCAAATCCAATTAGGTATGCTACTTGCTGTTTTTCTACATATAATTGTAATTGCAAAACCATCTGCTCTTTAGTACATATTCTCAAGCAGCCTCTTTCTCCTCTTGCCTCTGTTAACTTTCTAAGATTTGTAAGGAATAAGTTTATTCTATTTTAATTCTAAAAGAGCATCATTTGAAAAGGCAAGTTTAAAAAATCCAAACTTTATTGTTATGTTTATTACTAGTTATTTCTTAAAAACTAGGCTTTTTAAAACACTCAGAGGCTGATGCCGAAACCCTGTTGAGGCCTGCGATAAAGCTCAATGCAACGTTTCCTAACGCAAATCTTCTTTCTTCTTCTCTTCTACCAGCAAAATTGGCATTCCTTTCCATGCTTCTAATTTTAGTTGGGGTTTTTATCAATGTAAACTGAATTGATGGCATTACTGCAATTGTGGTGTATCAAATAAAAGCAATCGTAACCTTAACCATAAGCAAACAACATGCAAATAAGTTGTGTGTAAGAAGTCTGCACTTAAAAAGGAGAGAAAGCCAGGTGCATGCACATACGGATCTGCAACTATATCACACGTACAAAAATATATAAGTGGCTGATGCAGTAACGTTAGTGCCTATCATGAGGTCTACACATATTTTTCATGCGTTACCGTCGCACCAAATTGCAGAGAAGAGATTACATAGTATCATAGTGAATGATGGCAGATAAAGACCAGCATGATCTATCTAGTCTGCCCAGCATTGTAGAGTTGTACCTGTTACTCCAGGCAGCTTATCCCTCTCTCTTTAGAAATGATTTACAATTGCTTTGATTCCATTCTCTTGCTATGTAGTGATCCTGTGTATCTGTCCCATGCCATTTTGAATCCTGCCACTGGTTTTGTTCCCACCACACGAGCGTTACCTGCACACAAGTAGCTGCGCAGATAGTAGCGTGGTATCTATTAAAATCACATTATAATGAGCTGTGCATATTCAAATGACATGATAATTAGGTCATTTCTATTTCACCGGGGTGCACAGAAGTGCACAGAAGACTGGAAGGCTGAGCGCAGACTTCAGTAGCACTGTGGATCGGAGCTACAGTAAAAGTTCAGCGCGTGCACCTGAAAACATTTCTGTTTTCTCCTACAACTTACCCGCTGCTGGATTTGCTGTTTGTGCAGGTTGGAGCTGAATATGAAAAAGAAAATGGGGAAAACAACAGAGGAAACAGACAACACAACAGAGGCTGGGACATGTGGCAGAAGAAAGGAGGATGAGGAGACGGAGGCTCCGCCCATCATCATGAGACCTAGCAGGCAGGCAAGACCATACATATTTTAGCAAGGGCAGCATGGGATGGACTACCAGAGAGGCATGTTATGCACAAGAGCTGATGTAATGTAGATCAAGTCATAGCTCATGGACATGCCATACTAGGGCTGGTGAAGCTGCTCACATTGTGTAAGGGACTATATATAGTACCTTGAACAGCAGGCAGAGTGGCAGGAAATGAGGGTGGAATTTTTTAATATTGCTGGTATGCTAAATATGATGGGTGCAGGAGATTGTACCCATGTAGCCTTCATGCCCACCATCAGACAGTGGAATGGCATGCTGCAACAAGAACAACTTCTTTAATATTCAGATGGTATGTGATGCACACATGAAGAGCCTATGTTCCCGAGCAGCTGCCATGATTCACACATCTGGCTGAATTTGGTATTTGGATGCAATTTTGCAAAGGAAAAGTATGGTGGTGAAGATTGGCTCCTAGGTAACTGTCGCACATGTTTATTGCAACTTGTGGTGAGGAGGGAGAATAAATTGATGTTGGAAAAAAGACATGGGTTTCTATGCAGGGAGGGTGTGGGCCTGCATATATCAACATATACATATAATATTAACTGTATGTTTCTGTTTCATGGATAAGAGATGCTGGATATGGCTGCAAGTCATAGCTGCGGACTCCTCTGCTCACACCACACACACCTGCAGAGAGGCAGCATAGCGAGGCACACATTGCCACAAGATTAATCATAAAGAGGGGTATCAAAAAGTGGTTTCCATTGTTTGGATCATTCTGGAGGGGCATTTCAGTATGCACCTGAACAGGTTGGGGACATTGTTGTGGGGCTTCACAACATTGCTTTAAATCATGGTGTGCTGAATGAGACTGATCCTGATCTCCCACCTGACTTCCTGCTACTGTACCAGATGCTGTTAGGGGGAATGAGCTCTGAAGAAGAGTTATACAAGATTACTTTACATGTACATATGACTGGTGACAATGAGGCTAGGCAGTTCGGAGCTGGAGTTTTACACACCTGATCAAAAGTGCTTTGCGCTGAAGGGCCACAATCCAGCCTGGTTTTCAGGATGTCCCTAATGAATATGCATGAGATATGTTTGCACTCACTTCCCATTGTATTCAGACATATCATATGCATATTCATTAGGTACATCCTGAAAACCAGGCTGATTTGTGGTCTTTCAGGACTGGAGTTTAACAACCATGATTTAAATAGCACTCCCTAGTGAGGTTAAGACATGCATTATGCAGAGATTACTGTATTCATGGGGTTAGAACATAGGGATATCTTATGACATCACTAATATTGACTGGCATTTTCTTTTATTTCTACATGTAGATGCAAACATTTACGATTTTCATTTCCTGACATGTTAATCTTTGATTAACTGGCTATGTTCCCTGTTGCGTCTTTTCCCTACTGCCTTTTAATGACTTACTTATTGCAGCCTGTGATAAGGAAGCTTATCATAGCTCAGGTAGGAGCTATAGAAAAGATGATGTGACTCTGAACAAGCAACCTGTCAGTTCTGGTAGAAGCAAGAAAACAGAGTTTTCACATAAAAGACTACCAGTCCCAGAATGCACCAGGTTTCCAGCAGCCATGAGAGGAGCTGAAGTGAGGAAATGTGTGTGCAATCAAGAGAGCTATGAGGTAATCCCTAAGCACTCATCTCAAAGGGCAGGGCCTGATTCAAGACAGCTGCACTGTGTTAGGGAGCAGCACACATTAGAACAGGATAAGAATAGAGCTTATTCTTCAGATAACAGCTACAGAGGGAGGAAGAGATACAGAGACAGCAACGGCTACAAGCACCAGTATCACCTGGAGAAACAGAAGCCAAGCCAAGCAGATAGAGAGAGAAGGAAACTCTGGAAGGAAGAGAAGAAAGGCCATTGGAAGGTCTGGGAGATTCCAAGGCAGTACTCATACTGGGAGGTATTCCAAAAGCCAGCAGAGTCCATTGGACTGGATTCAGCCAGAGGAATGGATTGGCAGAGATAGGAATCACCAGTGGCTACCTGGAAGAGAGAAGACTGCATGTGGAAGGGACTTTCAGACCAAGGCCAGAAGGTATGTGAGAGAAGATCCAGCGTCCAGGGATCAAGATTGGAAGGCTGGACATCAGAATTGGATTACATATTGGCCAGGCTATACAGAGAGGAATAATGATAGCAGGAGAGGCTCAGGTATGAACACTGATCCAGACCCTATCTATAATAGAGAATGGCAGCAAGGGAATAAGCATTCTCATGATAGTGCCTTAATAAAAGACTCATCTGTGCCAATGTATGATATTGACCCTATGATTGTTGATGCAGGGGGAAATACAGCAGATGAAACTATTTACATGGACTGTTCTTTATCTAAATGCTATTGCTAGCTGTCTATGAGCAAACACATCAGCCATCACAAAGAAACCTAACTTTGTTCTTTATTTCCACTGCAAACAGCTCTTAAAGCAGGATTTGGGCTCACACAGTAGCAGCCAGCCAGCTAAAGGCTTTCAGCTGGTCCATTGATAGTAATTAGGGCTGCACCTGATTGTGTGTGTGAGCAAGGGAGAATCACTGCTGAGATCGGCGTGGAAAATAAGCAGAAGTTAACCTAACCAGCAAAGTTTATTCTTTACTTTGTGCCTTTTGTATTTGGTAATTATTTGCTAAGAAAACATTAGCTAATTGCCAGACAAGCTGAAGGTTGTTTTCTGGTTTACTTTGTGACTTTTTGTTATCCATTTTAAACACTGCAAGCAAGTAACCTCATTTATAGTGCTATCAAGCATACATGTGCTGGGTGAATTAAACCCCATCAATAAAAGAAGTATTTTATTGATCTTACCACTTGGTTTCACAACTCAAATTATTGTCATCAGCTGTGTTTGGGAGTGAATGAACTACAATACCCACAATACCTTGCAAGAATCATATGAATATATGCATCGTCAAGATTGTGTAAGTTCTCACCCTAGGCAGCCGTCTGACAAGCCTTACCTTATTCTAACCTAGGTCCTTGGTGGTGTTTTGCTGTGCAGTTGGTTGGTCCCCTATTTATACTATGCTTGTCTTGTGTTGTTATCCCTCTTTAACTTTAGAGCTTGCAGACCACTTAGAACAACAAAAGATTGGTAATATATCAAATAAAGAAATGTAAATGTACTACTGCACAGCCCAAAGCCTGCAAAAAAAATGCAAATAGGGCTTTGCACACAAAAGCCCTAAAACATCAGTTTCCATGCATTTTTGCATGAGATGTCTATCCACCATTTTTTTTGCAGTTTGGAACATGAGTCTTTAAGGGCCTGATTTACTAAGTCAATCCCTTTTTTTATTGGTTCAGCCTACAGAAAGATTCCAGTTTTCTCCCAGACCAACACAGCTTCTAGAACTCTTCATTGTGAAGTATCATTTTGAGACATTCTTAATTGTCCATTTGGCAACAGAAATCTCAGTGATTCCATTTTTGGGCTGATTCAGGTTTTCCGCTCCCTAGGTCAGATAGGGATGGGGATGCTATGGGACCAGAGGGGAATCAGCAATTATGCAATGGTGGTACCTAGTGGTTGGATTTGGGGCTTGAACTCACAGGACTGCAGAAGGAGTCCTGGTACATGGTCACTAGCTGAGGAAACGAGTGGACTTAAAAAAGAGTTGTGAGTGTTATAGAAAATTCCCTGAGTAGTTGTTAATGAAGGCTCATGACAGCAGATCCCATATTCCAAGTCATCGAGTTCCAGGAGGGAGTTTTTGGACCAGCACTAAATTTCTGATAATGCCAAACTTATGGGACCTGCAACATCAATTTCAATGGGTGGAATCAAGGACTACAAATACAACACAACTTTGAAATATAAGTTCAAAACCAGGACTGGCCAAAAAGTCTCCCGCCTGGAACTGGGCAACTTGGCAGCTCTGAAAATATTCAGTTTCTGATCTTCTGTGGGAAGAGTTTGATCAGCATAGATTTTCCTTATTGGCAGACACACAGCCTCAGTGTATGTGAAAATCTGTAACTATAATGAGCTGGATAAATGCAAAACATTACTGTGTTAGTAATTACCACCATTTCTGGCTAACATTGGATTTTATTAGTATGCGCAATTCTCTAAACACACTGGGCCAGATATTCAGCGCAATTAATTGCACTAACCAGGATATTCAGTGTCTCTAAAGTGGTTAGTAGGAAACAAAGGAGCTGGTACACACGCTGGTGGTCAACAGGACTTTATTAAACCACAACGTGTTTCAGCCATTTAGGCCTCCCTCAAGTGGAACAAGCATCAAAGAATCATTAAAAACAAAAAGAAGAACATAAATATATAAATAAATAAACATATGTATATCAACATTAAAATCATATACAGTTATAAATGCATAAAAAATAAATAGTTAAAACATATCATTCATGCATTAAGAATGTATCAACTAAAATATATAAACACTTTCTCCTTCTTCTGTTCTGGATGTCCAATAATGTGGCTGGCTTTTATATGAATGTGATAGCTATAATAGTTTCTTCCCTCCTCTGTGTCCTCCTCATCCCGTTTCAGAAATTCTGATGGTTTTATTTATTCATGAATGAGCCTTTCATTTATAGATTTTTTCAGGTTTGTATCAATTATGCATGTTTTCCTTCCTTTCCATGTTATTCAAAGTTTGTTAGCCTTTTAAGCATTTCTTACATATGATTTTTATTATGTGCTTATATATTTTAGTAGATACATTCTTAATGCATGAATGATATGTTTTAACTATTTATTTATTTATGCATTTTTAACTGTTTATGACTTTAATGTTGATACACATATATTTATTTATTTATGTTCTTCTTTTTGTTTTTAATGATTCATTGAGGCTTGTTCCCCCTAAGGAAGAGCTAGACAGCTGAAACGCATTGGGGTTTAATAAAGTCCTGTTGTCCGCCAGCGTGTGTACCAGCTCCTTTTTTTCCTACTACTGTGCTGCAGGTACTTGTTGCTCTCTTTTTGTCTCTTCGTGATCCGGTGAGCCACGTTCTCCCCCTGGAAGGAGGTCCTGAGTTTTAATGGGAATGACTTACAAAGAATGCTCCCAGAGGACCCCTTCTTTGCCCAGGATGAAATCCTTTGTGGGACAGAAGAAGAATGGGGGACGACAGTGCGGTTAACTGAGAAACTTATTAGAGAAGAAATGCATACCTCATCTTTATTAGAAAATTGCAAACACAAAATTATACCCAGAGGACTGCGAATGAACAAAGCACCAGGCATGTACAATGATGACACTGAATTTTTGGCAAATTAGACCAAAATTTTAAACGTTCTTTAGATATTATGATCTTGTTGATTAACATCACAACGTAAGGCCTTACATTCAGAGATTGATTCAAAACTTGCTGCATTAAAAGAGGCTGATGCACGATTTGAGGTTTCGAAGAATGATTATGATAGAAATGTTTTAGAATATAAGAGAGTTGTGAAAAAAAGGAAGTTGAAAGGACTACAGAACGGGAAATGTATATTCCTGGACACAAAAAACAGTTGCATCCAGGAGTGAGTCTAAGAAACGCCAACCTGATTATAAAACTGAAATTTTAACAAAACTAAATTGCAATGTTACTCAACAGAAGCCAGTCCAGAACATGACAGGAAAAGAAGTTGTAGTAATTATGATAAACAGCCAGAATCCTCTGAGCCACTTTTCTCCTCAGTCCCCCCACCCCCCACTGAATCAGCAACAACAACGGAAGGCATAGGGACCCTCTCGATCAGAATACCCACAGAGAGGCAGGGGGAGGGGGAGGCATGACAGACATTGCAATTGGGAGAAGTAGAAGGGATTTAAAATTTTTCTAGTCATGTACTTGCACTAGAAGAAATTAAGACCCTAAAGAAAGGTTTATCTTTTGTACCCACTAGGAAATACAATCCATTTAATACACAAATAGAACTGATCAAGTTCTTTTGTAAATTACAGATCAGGGATTTTTTTGACAGTTTTGTATACCACCTTATCCTTCAATCAAGGTGGTCACAACACAATTGGGGGATATGAGACATGTACACTTATACTTAAAGGGAACATGGGTAATGGAGAGTTAAGTGGTTTGCCCAAGACCACAAGGTGCAACTGTGGGACTAGAAGCCCCAGTCCTTTCAGCCCAAGGTTGCTGTTCTCTAGTGGGATTTGAACCCCCAACCTTCTGGCCTGAGGTAATGTGCCCCAGCCATTAGGCCACTCCTTCCTCTAGTAGCCAGACACTATTCCTGATATGTCTGTAATTAGGAAACCTTCTACTTGGGTACCTCCCACTACAAATAATGTAATGATAGAGGCCTTCCAGAAGGTTGTGTCACACATAGTAGAGGATCAATATAAATTAAGTCCTTGGGTCAGTAAATATGAAATCCAGAAACCAAAACTAAACCCACAAAGTGAAACCCCTATTTAAACATAATTTTTGTCAGAAGAGACTGGAGGAGACTGGAATTGACGTCCAGTCACACCAGACAGCCTTTTCTATTTTTCTTTTTTTGTATAAATGCTAAAACATATTTTACTTAGCTCATAACCATAGTCCAGTGAAGCTTCAATACATCAAGCGTTTCTCTCAAACAGCGGTCGGATAATTTATACACGACGTACGTTTCGGGCCATCGAGCCCTGTTTCAAGTGTTTGCTCTCTTCCAAAAAGCACCGCTATGAAAAATTTCTTCCTGCCGGAAGTTGCACCGGATAATTAAAGGGGAAAGGTCGTGTTCATTGGCCAACAATCACTGTCATTCAATAGGGAGGTCCAATCAACCAAACGGGAGACCCCATTGTCATCGGGGAATCCCTTGGTGTCATGGATTGCATCAGAGCAAGCTGAACCATTCTACTTCTTTGTTTAGCCCCATGGGTTGGACTGCCTGCAGTTCAAATATCAGCTGTTGTTCGCGCCGTTGTAAGGCTAAAAGCCTATTGGCCCCCCCCCCCCCCCCCCCGAGGATTTGGTGGAATAAAGTCCAACACCGTCCAAACAAAATCAGTATTAAATTGATGTTGACAAGCTTCACAATGTTCTACTAAAGGGGCAGAGAGAAAACTTTTTGACGAATGCGAGAGGCATGCTCGCTAAGGCGAGTTTTGATTGGCCAAGAAGTTCTACCTATATAAATTAAAGGGCATGAACACTGTAAGGCATAGACCACAAATGCCGGTTCAGCGGAATAGCCTTCTTATGTACCAAAGTTGTCATCCGGAACCTATGCGGAAGAACCTCCCATATGGCCAATTTCTTAGGTTGAGAAGAATCTGCTCCACCACATCTGATTTCAAATTTCAGGCATTGGATCTTATTCATAGATTATCCCTACGAGGATATCCTGAGAATGTGGTTAAGTCAGCTTATAAACGAGCCTTGTATACTCACCGTGATTGGCTTCTGGATGAAAGTCACCGAACAAAACCCTCTGAAAATCAAGAGTCCGATTGTATAGTGGGAATATTACCATTTACCAGCTTGAGCTCCTCTATCGTGGCAGTGCTTCGAAAACATTGGGATGTTTTGAGATTGCATAATTGTTTTCAAAAACCTTTACGAATAGCGTTTTCTAGAGGCAGCAATTTACAGGATCGTTTAGTTCATTCCACCACCCCCTTAGATCGTCCTCAGGTTTCTGATCCTGATCTTAGGGGTCACACCACATGTTCACACTGTGTGTATTGCGAATTAGCATTGACTGGAACACAATGGGTACACCCTAATACTGGGCAAATTTTACAACGCCGATGGTTGACGTCATGCGATTCAGCATTTGTGGTCTATGCCTTACAGTGTTCATGCCCTTTAATTTATATAGGTAGAACTTCTCGGCCAATCAAAACTCGCCTTAGCGAGCATGCCTCTCGCATTCGTCAAAAAGTTCTCTCTGCCCCTTTAGTAGAACATTGTGAAGCTTGTCAACATCAATTTAATACTGATTTTGTTTGGACGGTGTTGGACTTTATTCCACCAAATCCTCGGGGGGGCAATCGGCTTTTAGCCTTACAACGGCGCGAACAACAGCTGATATTTGAACTGCAGGCAGTCCAACCCATGGGGCTAAACAAAGAAGTAGAATGGTTCAGCTTGCTCTGATGCAATCCATGACACCAAGGGATTCCCCGATGACAATGGGGTCTCCCGTTTGGTTGATTGGACCTCCCTATTGAATGACAGTGATTGTTGGCCAATGAACACGACCTTTCCCCTTTAATTATCCGGTGCAACTTCCAGCAGGAAGAAATTTTTCATAGCGGTGCTTTTTGGAAGAGAGCAAACACTTGAAACAGGGCTCGATGGCCCGAAACGTACGTCGTGTATAAATTATCCGACCGCTGTTTGAGAGAAACGCTTGATGTATTGAAGCTTCACTGGACTATGGTTATGAGCTAAGTAAAATATGTTTTAGCCTTTATACAAAAAAAGAAAAATTGAAAAGGCTGTCTGGTGTGACTGGACGTCAATTCCAGTCTCCTCCAGTCTCTTCTGACACATAGTAGAGGAGCTTTATAAGAAGAACATTTCTCAAACGTTTTTTTAATTTGACGCATGCTGAAAAAGTTGCATTGTCAAATTAGAAGAATAACTATGATATCATCATAAAACCAGCAGATAAGGGGGGGAGCCTTGGTTATTCAGGAACACAATGTATATGTTGAAGAGATCTTACGTCAGGTAAAAGATACCTTTTATGTTAGATTGCACAATGATCCTACCCCTGCCCTCAAGAGTAAACTGGACACACTTCTTATCTGGGCCAGCAGGCCAGCAACCTAACAAAAAAGAATGTGAATTTTTAACTGTGTCACATCCAGTCATGTCTACTATCTATGTTCTCCCAAAAGTGCACAAATCTTTAGAATGTCCACCCGGTCGGCCAATCATTTCAGCCATTGGCTCATTATTTTAGCCTGTTTCAAAATTTCTAGAAGTATTTTTAAGACCTTTTTGTACAACAGGCACCATCCTATGTGCAAGATTCTTCACATATGCTTCAGCTTTTGGGAGAATACAATAGTCCCCAGGAGGGTATCATATCACTTACATTGGATATTAAGTCCCTCTATACTAACATCCCACAAGATGCGGCTCTGGGTATTTTAGAGGATGCACTTATTACTCGCACTAGACCAATACGTACTCCCACATTTTTTTGGATTCAACTGGATACTTTGCCATGACTCAAAATTTCTTCTGCTTCCAGGAACTTTATTATAAACAGATAATAGAAGTCGCTATGGGGTCCTCCATGGCACCCGATGTTGCCAATCTATATGTGGCACATTTTGAAAGGAAATTTTTGACCTCACACCCTTTTCAGGACCATGTATGCATGTGGAAGTGTTATATTGACGACATTTTTTTAATCTGGAAGGGCACGCAGGACGACCTTTTAAATGTTCTTATCTGGCTCAACTCTCTTGATATAAATTTACAATTTGAATATGCATATAGTTCTGAACAGATTGCATATTTAGATATATTGTTCAAGAATACATGCGAGGGGTTTGTTATTTCCCTCTATAGAAAACCGACAGATCAAAATTTGTTTTTACACTTTTGTAGCTTTCACAACCGGGCTCTAAAAGAGAACTTACCAGTAAGTCAATTTTTAAGAATTAGAAGACTTTGTACCACTAATGAGGAAAATGAATTACATGCACGAGATATAAAGAAACGGTTTAGGGATCATGGATATCCCATTGGATGCACTGAGAAGGCTTCACTAGAGCCAGTCTGTCAGAAAGATCCTCTCTGCTTCAGGGCCGGTCTCAATGAAATGAGGATCACATTGTCTGCACCTCAACCTTCTCTGACATTTCAAGGGATATTGTTCGCATTATGAAGGAAGAGTGGCACCTTTTGGAGTCAGTTCCGTCCTTGAAGAATAAGTGGTTTACTGTCGCATATAAAAGGAACCCGAATCTTACTGATATGTTGGTGCCCTCAGCTCTCAAAAGACCATGCATTGTCCCCAAGGCATGAGACCGTTTCAGGTGTGGACACTGGGCAGTTTGTGAAAATTTTCATCACTAAAGAGGTTTTCGTCCATCCCATCCCATGCAAGGTCTTCCTGTAGGACTTTTCGAATTCTGACTTACAACAAGTGATTTATTTGTATGTCCGTGTAACATTTGTTATATTGGAAAAATGAAGAGATGCATAAAAACTAGGATCGGTGAACATAAAAGCTGTTTAAAAAGGAAGGTTATGTATTAAACCCCTGGTAGAGCATTGGGTTCAGAAGAATCATAAAGTCTCCGATCTGCGCTTCGTAGTGCTTAGGTTTTTTCTGCATGCTTCAAAATATGTCCACCACTCTGGGTGTACTATAACTATTTATTCTCATCATTTTTAAATGTAACCAATTTCTACATTACTCCGATAGTTTTTCTTGGGTTTTTAAGTCCTCCTTTTAGATATTTATTGTTTTATTGTTTCGCTTGGTTTTCCCCTCTCCCTCCTCCCCCTTCCCCTCCTCCCTTCTCTCCCCTTCTCCCCTCCCCCTTTCTCCTTCCCCTTCTTCTCCCTCCCCTTCCTCTTCCTTTCCATCCCCTCCTCCTCCCTTCCCCATCTCTTGTTCCTCTCCCTCCTTCCCCTCCTCCTTCCTTCCCCATCTCTTGTTCCTCTCCCTCCCTCCCCTCCTCTACCCTCACACCTTTCCCTTCCTCCTCACCCCTTCCCCCTCCCACTCTTCTTTCTCCCCTTCCCTTCCTTCCTTCCCTCCCCTTCCCCCTCCTATCCCTCCCCCTTTCCCTCTCTTCTTCCCACCCCCTCCCCCCTTTTCCTTCCTTTCCCTCCCCTTCCCACTCCCTCCCTTCCCCCCTCCATTAGCCTTTCTTTCCTCCATCCCTCCCCCCTTTCCCCGTTATATTCTTTTTAACCCATATGGTACAGTTTTTAGAGTCACAAAGGTTTTATTTCAGTTTTGGTACATGAATGGGGTTTTTTTATTCAGGTATTTATTTATTCATTTATTTAATCTTAATAACCGGATTAAGTTATTTTCAATAGTTTTTATTTATGTACTCTTGTTTTTCAAGGCTGATATGAACCCTGTGCACTCCTCAGTTATGGTTTTACCTTTGTCACGGGGCCTTTTTATATGCTTTCATCTTCATCTGAAGGTTCCCTGTGTGGCTGGTGAAAATGTCCGTTCGGAGGTATTTTTACAGCACTTGCGGTGCCCTCCAATCTTAGTATTTTTCAATTGCCCTCCGTTTTTTTTAGTTTTTGAGTTTTGATTTCATTGGACAGTATTATGATTACCATTTCCTTCACCCCCAGGCATGCTGTAACATCCCCTTCCCTTTTCGTGCAATCTAAATTTTGAGCAGTATGGTTTTGTTCTTTATGTTTCATTCTGCATAGACACGCACAAAAGTATTTTATGATTTTATAACAGCACCACGATGTTCACGATGGTCCCTCCTGGTTTCAAATGAAGGATGATATGTTGCTTTCACAGTGTATTGTGTAGGTCCAAATGTGCATTTGGCTTATCTATTTTGTTTCCTTGACACTAAACATTTATCAATCAATCTTGAGGTAATTACACCTTTTGTCAACAAAATTATACTGTCACACATATTTTGTTTGTATATCCATCCGGAAGCACTAATGATCAATATTAGATCGGAGTTTTAAAACAATATATTATACTTGTTCAGTACCTTCCCTGTCTCCAACCAAGGATGATACACATGTAGCCTGTTTAGGCGTAGTTATGGCTTTTTTTAGATATTTTTAGATGCTTTTTAAATCTCATTTATTTCAGTAATAAAAGGTGCTGATCCTCAGCATAATAGCTTATCATTAAACATACCATGTTTTTTATTAAAATTCTGTGCCTTTGATGGTGACCCCTGACCTCTGGGTTTGGCGTGAGCTCAGCTCAGCGTTTTAAAGCTTTGCTGGCTGAGCATGTATTCTTGACTCAAACCACTACGTGTTTGCACTTCCAATCTGTCAGGCAAGGCTCCCGGTTTTATAATTTTCTACACATCTTGTGGGAAATTCTCTTGTATGTGGCATCTTATATTTTGTTCCTTTTTACTTGATAGATACTTTGATGTTTTAATGTGGATGGTTGGCTATAGTCTTTGTATAAACGATTGTTAACATACAGATAATTACCGTTCCACTTTCTCCTTCTTCTGTTCTGGATGTCCAATAATGTGGCTGGCTTTTTATATGAATGTGATAGCTATAATAGTTTCTTCCCTCCTCTGTGTCCTCCTCATCCCGTTTCAGAAATTCTCCTGAAGGTTTTATTTATTCATGAATGAGCCTTTCATAGATAGTTTTTTTTTCATGTTTGTATCAGTTATAGATGTTTTCCTTCCTTTCCATGTTATGCAACATTTTTTACCCTCTTAAGCATTTTTTAAATGTGATTTTTATTATGTGCTTATATATTTTAGTTGATAAATTCTTAATGCATGAATGATGTTTTAACTATTTATTTATGCATTTATAAATGTTTATGATTTTAATGTTGATACGCATATGTTTGTTTGTTTATTTATATATTTATGCTCTTCTTTTTGTTTTTAATGATTCTTTGAGGCTTGTTCCCCCTGAAGAAGGCCTAGATGGCTGAAACGCATCGGGGTTTAATAAAGTCCTGTTGACCGCCAGCGTGTGTACCAGCTCTTTTGTTTCCTAGTACTGTGTTGCAGGTACCTGTGGCTCTGTTTTTGTCTCTAACGCAGTTAATGCCACTGAATGTCCATGGGTACTGCCGCTGCATGCCCTAATGCTAGCCAGCTCGCATTGGGGTGTTCCAGGGGCATAGTGGGAGTGGCACCCAGTGATAACCAGGCAGCAGCAATATAGAGCCACTGCCTGGCTATTACTACATGGGTGATAAATAGGCACATTAAAGATTGTCCTAACTTTCGCTACGGAAGCTAAGGGGGTCATTCTGAAATGAGAATAAGCCTCCTGGACATATGGCGTAGACATTTTCCTAGCAAAAACATCTACGACTGTATTCTGAAAGCATCGCAGCCCTGTGCTTACATGGCATCTGTGCAGGGATCTTGGAACATGGGCGGGAAGGGGTGGAATGGGAGCCTGGTCAGCCGCAGAGATATATTAACCATATTCAGGAATGGCCTGTGTACATTCTCGGTGTTACCCGTGGACATATTATTTATACTTGTGGAAACGTGGGATAAGGGTAGGAGACTCTTTTTAGCTCTGCACTTCAATGCATCCCATAAGGATGAATGGCTATGACAATTATGTGGTAAACTGGTGTGCCTGCAGTCCGGAGGACTACAATATACTGTCTTAACGAACAGAATGCCGAGGTAAGGGAAGGTAATGTAACAGCAATAAACACACCAACAGATATAGTTTCATAAGCAATAGTGTTTATTCTAGCTATGCTGACACTTCCTCTGTTCGGATATTAGGTTTACTGATATTTGGATAATATAGGGCTCATTCCATCCTGGACATCCAGCCTCTTTGTATGTCCAGTCTGAGCTGGACGTACAGAGATACTCATGATTCTGATCCCACGGGGCACGTCTAGCCCCGCAGGATCAGAATTGTGAACAGGCCTGTATGTGCAGGCCAGGACTGTGGCTCAGCCCAGCCTGCATGTACAAGCCTGATCCCGGCTAATTCAGTTAGGGCTCTACAATGGAGCTATGGCACCATGGCGTCTGGTTGCCATAGCACCACGGCTCCATGGTAAAGCCGCGATCCCGCCCACCACTGCCCACTGAGACTCCGCCCCCGAGCCACCCCCTTCTAACCTCCCTGTACAAGTGGCGGGGAAGTTAGACGCAGGTGGGAAAGGCACGAATAGCCCCTATGTGGTTGAGTATAGGAGGGAATAATGATTGGATGAGAAATGCTGATCATATTTGTAGTCCTAGGACACCATACCATGATCTAATACCAGCTGTTGTTTGTAGGTGCTGGGCATCTGTTTGTCAGAGGTATGTTTTGTGTGGATACGAGGTATGTGGTTTGAGGGTGGCATGGGAGGCTCTGTTGTGCTCAGCTGTAATTCTGGTGGGACATGACAGTTTGGCCAGTACCTGGACTGAATGGCTGACTACAGCATTACCAGCTGCCATTGTGAACAGGCAGGAATACTCTGCACATGGTCTGGCACTTTTGTAGAGACAGCTGCTGGTGCTCTTGGGCACTTACTAGTGCTGTGTGCACTGTTTCATGCAGTCATTCTGAGGGTCCCATTTTAGTGACAAGGGTATGCTGCTACATTACGCTGTATGGCTCCTCCTCAGATTACCTCTGGTTCATACATAGCATTGTACAGACTATTGTCAGAGCTGATCAGTGCAAGAGTAAATAAGGAGTTCCCTTACTGCCATGCATGTTGTGCTGCAAGGTGTGTCAGGAAACCATGTCACTTCCTATTTGTTTACTTGTTTTTGTAAGGTCTTTGCACTACGTCCACTTTGCTGTGTTGTAGGCATGCAACAGAGGTGTATATATGGTCTGCAGCACCACTGTAACATCAGCATTCACATGTAGTTTTCAGGTGCACAATGCTATCAGTAAGTGGAGCGATTGGGGTTGCGCGTTTTAACAGTGGAGGTGTGGCTGCAAGGAGATGGGAATGACTGGCTATGTCTATTTTTTCAGAATACAGTGAACACGTGTACATCTATGTCCCCGATTCCAGAATAGCGGGTTCCACTTCCAGAACTGGGTATAAGTCATCCCCATCTAAGATTTGTATGTCCCCGTGGACCGGACATACATGTTCTGGAATCGCGCTCTATATGTATATACACTATAGGCTAAGGACTGGATGTATACATACAGCTTGGTGAACTGCTAGTTTACACCCATTTTCAAGTTGAGATTCAAAGGAGGGTTTTTATTTATCACTTATTGTCACCTTTATGTTTCTCTTCTTACATAAGGCATATGGGAGGGGGGAGGGGGAGGATAGTCAAAGGCAGTTTGCAGACCTACAAATCACCTAAATGATGTTAAGGGCCACTGAATATCCCCAGTTTTGGCCTCTAAGGAGCCTGATACTAGTGTACAAGTAGCAGCCAAGAATAATATTCAGCCACTAGCACAATGATTTTTTTTTTCAATTTATTTAGTAGTAGATCAAGACAAGTTACAATGAAGTACTAGGTATTTCCCTGTCAGGCTTACAATCTACCTGGGGCAATGGAGGATTATGTGACTTGCCTAAGGTATACTAGGAGAATCAGTGGGCTTCAAACCCTGATCTTTCACATCACGGGTTGCTGCCCTAACCATTAGGCTATTCCAGTCCTTTCCAAAGTGCAATCTGGCCAACCTGAATATGTAGAGCTGGTAGCAAGATATGGCCCCTGCATTTAATATCTGGGTGCAAGTTTCAGCAGCAATGGATAGCCGCTGTAATCGCATTAACCGCCACTGCTAAATATTCCTCCCATAGATTTTTGAAGAGATCCCCAGGATCCCCTTCAGGTTCTGTGTTTATATAGTAAAAACAGAAACCTCAGCAGTGGGGGAGGAGAGAAATCGTATTCGTATACAAAGTTTCAACTGTCTACCTGGTCTCGAATTAAAACACATGTAAGTAGCAAATACTGACATTGTATTACAGAGAATAAATAATGGTCTCCCATTTAGATAAATGATTTATCTGCGCATCCATCTGTGTAACTCTCAAAATGGCAAAGACACTAATTAATTAGCAAACACAGTGAGAATAAATCCTGCATTATTTACTACTTTTTTTACAAATTTATTTTCAATAAAGAAGAAAGCAACTTTAAAGCATTATGAATAAATAGATGGGATTCATTTCAAAGACTTTGCCGCCTGTTGCCTGGGGTAAAAATAGTGTTAACCTACATTTGCATCACATGTTAATCAGTTATGTGCAGATAAATTCATTTTTAGTCTCCTGCAACTACAAACATCTACCTTTTAAAAGGCAGGGTAGGGTTCTGAAGGCACGTGTTTGTCATTCATATGTACCTTACTGACTTGGCGGATACTTTTTAAAAACAAATGAGCTCGATGTTCAGCGATAGCAGCTAGCTATTCTGTCACTGCCAAACCTAAGACTCAGATATTCAATGCCGGGGCTATATCAAGCCAACGGCATTGAATATCCAGGTCAGCTGGATAGAATTTAATCTATGCGGGCAGCGGCAATATTCAGCTGCTACCCAGTTAGCTTTGGCACCGAAAATTAGGACAGCCTTTAATGCTCCTAACTTTCACTGCCGAGGAATAACTGGGCAGCAGCTGAATACTGTTGCTGCCCAGTTAAGCTTGTGTGGCACCCCTGATCCACCCTCGGAATACCCCAGTGCTAGCCGGATAGCATCAGGGTACCCAGTGGTGGCACCCGCAAATATTGAACGGCACTAATTAGATTAGTGCTGCTGAATATCCCGGTTAGTGCCATTAATGCTTTATTGGGTCTGCTAACTGTGTTAATCACGCTGAATACCGGACCTTATGTCACTAATGCAGCTAACTCTATATTTCGTCTGTACTTCACCTGAATGTACCTATGCACCACAATCAGATTGTAAACCCCAGTGTTCACAGGTACTTATGTTTGAAAATCGCCTTATTCTGTGTGGGATTACCGGCACATATAGAACTTTGCATTCAAGCCCTTTAGTGAAAATTGTGGGCCTGATGTTAAAAAACAACTGGGGGGGGGGAGGGGATTGATTTTCAGTGGCATCTGTTATATGGATGTGCCACTGAATGTTTGGTCTGACCACCTTGGCACTATCTCGATAGCAGCAGGGCAGTCCAGAGGCGGAACTAGAGAGATTATCCCTATGGCAGCGATATTCAGTACCACTATATGGATACCTACACAGATTGTTTAGGTCAGCAAAAAGCTAAACTAAATGGCTATCCAGATATTTATCCATATAGTGACCACCACTCATCATACCATCTGGCTATTCAGCATCACCCACCATCCAGACACTGGCACTGAATGGCTGGATTTTATTTAGCCACAATGACAGTCATTTTCAAAAATGCTGATCCTCCAGGCTAAATATTGACACATGAGCTCCTAAATTTAGTAGCCTAACTTGGACTCCTAAATTTATGCCCTATTTTCAGCCTGAAGTTTCAGCTGAAAATTCATCTTAATTTAGTAGCTTAAGAGTTATGGGGGGGGCATATTCAATGATGGTGACTAAGCTAGTTAAAAGCACCTAGCCACCACCATTTTATTTAAAATCAGATCAGTGACGGAAAATATCCCAATTCTACCACTGAATATCTGGGCTTTCTGGCTAGCGGTCTCACTTTCCGGTTAGCGGCAATATTCAGCCACTAACCAGTTAGCAAAAGTTAGGACAAGTGATCAACGAGCCCACCCACACAAAAGGAAACAAGTTAGACCTGATTTTCGCACCGCAGTCAGCCACAAGACAGAACATTTCACTGGACATCTCCCTTATGCCAGTCCCATGGTCTGACCATAGTCTAATAAAATTCCGGCTGCCCAACCAGCAAGCTTATGCAAGACTCCGGTCTACCGCTGACACCTGCCCAAAAGCAAAATTCCGTCACTTCAACAAGGAAGAGATACTTAACAAAACCTTACCCCTGTTCAACACCTCAGAGACCAATCTCGAGGAAATGCTCTCCACTTGGAACAACAGTCTAAACTCCATTGCTAACCGACCAACTAACAACACAACACCAAGAAAAAGAAAGACCACCCCATGGTACTCTCCTGAGCTACGAACATCCCTCCGACACCTAAGGAAACTTGAAAGAAGATGGCGTCGCTCACGTACCACTGGTGACCTGGACATCTACACCTCACACCTGAGGAAACACCGCGCGGAGGTAGCTGAGACAATGAGACGCTACCATGCAGAGATACTACAGCGCTCTCTAAACAAACCAAAGGATCTATTTAACCTAGTAAGGACCCTTACAAAGGAACCTTCCCCCTCACAATGAAGCATGCCAGAGCCACAAGAATACGCAGACTACTTACAGTCAAAGTTAATTCAGACTGACAAAATGGCATCACCCAACCCTGCGAAAGGCCCATTGCACCCATCACCACTATCCACCTTCTCAACACCTTCAGCGAAGAACATCGAAGACACCATCAACGCAATTAACACCACCACAGCACCAAACGATCTCTGCCCGGCGTTCTGTATAAAGGCACTGCGCAAGGAATTTAGCCCTTTCTTAACCAAACTCATCAATCTCTCCTTTGCTATGGGAGCATTCCCACAAAGCTTAAAACAAACATCCATTAGACCACTCCTAAAAAACTGCAAATTCGACACCCAGAAAGTGGAATCATACAGGCCAATCTCGAGCATCCCACTATTGTCCAAAATAATCAAGAAACTCGTCCAACAGCAAATCCAGAACCATATTGACACCACTGCACCCTTAGACCCATGCCAACATGGTTTCAGAGAGGTGCACGGCATGGAGACACTCCTGACTATCCTCTTCAACACTCTAACCACCGGCATAGACAACGCCAAAAGAGGATACGCCCTAATCTTCTTGGATATCGCTGCAGCCTTCAACTCCGTCGACCACGAATTGCTCTTGGCGCGCCTAGCAGAGAAAGGGATCCAAGACATGGCCTTGAGATGGTGCAAATCTTATCTCTCAGATCGATGGCAACAGGTGAGGACAGGGCCTACGACCTCCAAATCATTCCAGCAGAAACAAGGAGTCCCACAGGGATCCTCGCTATCAGCCCTGTTTTTCAACATATATATGCAGCCTATCTGCGCACTCGCCCACTCCTTCGGTATCTCATGCCTTATATATGCCGATGATGTGTTACTCTACATGCCATACATGACCAACCAGCTGGATTTCTCACCATTAACCGACTGCTTCGACGCCATAACTGACTGGCTTCAAACCCAAAACCTCAGGATAAATTTCAAGAAAACATAGTCTCTATTCATCACCAGGGACCAGTCTTTTGTTCCGCCACCAACACTAAAAGTAAGAGGTACTGAGCTCCAAAGCAAGTCCACAATCCGCTACTTGGGTGTAACACTCGATCAACAGTTGGATATGAAGGCCCATATAAACAACACTGTCAAGGCGGTATACTTCAAGATCCGGACAATCCGCCACTTACGTCCCCTTCTGGAACCAGATGACTTCAGGACAATCTACCAGGCCTTAGTCATCCCCTACTTCGACTTCGCCAACGTCATCCTACAGGGTCTACCGAAAAACACGCTGCTCCCACTTCAGCTGGCTATGAATGCAGCAGCCAGAATACTACATGGTGCCATTATGAGGGATCACATAACACCCATCTTGAAGCACCTACACTGGCTACCAGTCTACTGTAGAATCACCTTCAAGATTCTATTACTGACCTTCAAAGCCATCAACAGACTCACTTCCTCATCCATCTCAGACCTCATTCTCCACACCCTCCTAAATAGAGCTAGAAGATCGACCACAGCAAATACCCTATGTATCCCTAGCAAGATTACAAAATGCTTGCAAGCAACAAGAAAGAGGGCCTTCATGTTCTATGCCCCCTCGTATTGGAATGCCCTCCCACCCGACATCTGGGCAATCACGGATATTACTCAGTTCAGGAAGGTACTAAAACACCACCTCTTCCTGCAGCATTATGGCTCCACACAACAACCACATAACAGCACCCACCAAGACACGCACACCAAATTTCCTACTATACAAGCACCCTGAGTGCCATGATAGTACTACCAGACCCTAGCTCGAACATGTATATAGTGTCACCAGTAGCCACCCCACAGCCTAGGCATATAGGGTTAAGCTGCCTGGGATCCCTTATTCAGACAGCATGGCAGGGCTTTGAGCATGCACTGCCTCATGGGAGTTGTAGTACCACTTTTACTATCCAAATAAGGAGCAGTTGTGAACGAATGGTTTCAGGCAAAAATGACAGGATTTTATTTCCCCTCCGGGCGGATTCAAAACAAAGGAAATTCAGGACAAATAGCCATACATCTCTGGCAGGAAAAACAATACAAGAACCAAAAATATCTTCTTACTTCAGCATGTGCATTTGCTTCACAGCACTCAAAGTTAAACAAACACTTCTCAGACCAAAAATGTTTGTGCTTTCTCTCTCTGCTGATTCATACAGCTCTCTGAACAGCCTGGCTTTAGCACAATGAAATTATATCATCGGTAATAGACAGTGTACAATCCATTTGTTCTTCTACTATATTTTCTACAACCGGTTCTGTCTCCATTGCTTCATATTGGCTATCAGCTGGGTAAGTTTGAAACTTGTTACACAGCGTTTCTAAGCACACACCCAGTTTCTCTTCTCGAGGCTTCTCCTTACAGCACTCTAACAGATACGGTTGAGAATTACCATATATACTGGATTTAGTAGGAAGAGAGTCCCCCTCTTCTGGGTTAGCATAAGATAAATTCTTAAAAGCAGTTTTATCTCTGAGCCAATTACTCAGCCTACCTTTTGGCTTTCGTACAGGAGAACGTCTCAGTACTGCAGGGTCAGCTAAGGTTCCAAACCTTGGAGTTTGAGTGCTCCCAAAGTAGCCTTCCCGGTATTCTTTCCCTTTGGCTGCCTTTCAGACACGGCACCAAACCTGGGCTGTTTCTACCTAGCTTCTTGGCACTGGTTCTCCAATTGTTTCTCTTGCTGGTTTCCCTCTCAGACTTATACCTCAGAGAGTCCTCTCCCAACTTCAGCTCCTCTCACTCCAATACAGCTCCTTCTCTGCTTCAAATTCTCGTTTCTGTTCTGAATCTGGCTCTGGCCCTTGCTCCGGCTCTGGCCCTGATTCTGGCTCTGACTCCGACTCCAACTCCGGCTCTCTCTCCCGCTCTCTCTCCCGCTCTGGCTCCGACTTTCTCTCTAATGAGCATTTCTTATATCCCTGCTTTCTAGGATTTAACTTAGCCCTTCCCCCGACCAGGTGTTGGACCCATGATCCAAACGATCAGAGGGACCTTCTACATCACAATAGTTACTAGAATTGTAAAGCACCGTAGCCCAAAGCTTGTATATAGTTCCCCCAGTTAATCCAAGTTGAATACCCTGTTATCTGTAAGTCCATTACGGGCGTTACCCATGTCGGGACAAAGCTACTGTTATCTGTAAACCGAGCTGATTTTGAAGAGTGCGGTATAGAAAAGACTTTAAATAAAATAAAATAAATAAATAAATTTGACCTAACTCTAGCTGATTTAGCTATCCATGGCTGAATAGAGCTGTTAACCAGATAGCCCCCACTCCACCCACAGACTGTCCTAGTTTTAACTGGGTATTTTTTTGGCAGTCTGTGGAGAGTTTCAGTGGCATTAACCAGTTAGGACCACAGGCTGACCACATTTTTTTCACTCTCCAGTACAAAAGGATATTCAACTCAGTCTGCAAGGCTATAAGGTTTTCTTTCCCCTTCACTAAGGATGGACCCCTCCAAACGATGGTGGGCTAGCCTAGCCTATCTTTACAAATATATTACTTGCTTGTCAATCTCTCACCTACATTTAATAACATAGGCCAAGATCTCTCTCCATTGGATAGCCTTGGCAGTCTTCCAACAGAGAATGGGATTCTCCTGGTGTTCATAGTTGTGAGCAGCAAAATAATTAATTTATCTTGCAGGAATTTCGAAAACCCATAATCCCCCATACAAGCATATAGGAAATAATCAGTTTCCCAGATTTCTATGCCTGCCTTTCCAGACCAGATCTCCCATCATTGGGGCATGGTCAGAGATATCTGTGTATCCAATGCAGATGTCTCGAATTTGAGACAGCATCATCATGGGCACCAAAAAGTAATCCAGCCATGAAAAGGACCCATGGGCCTGGGAGACGTGTAAAATCTTTTTCCTGGGTGTGAAGGACTCTTCACACATCAACCAAAGTCATAAGTTCACACAAACGATAGAGCCCCCTAGTTAATCTAATAGGGTTCTCCTGTCACAGGAAGTCAATAACACAGGTAAGATCCCCAACCAACAGCAATTTCTCAAATTATGCCCTAGCTCCACAAATAAAGCCCTGGTCAGGGGTATTGGGGCCTTACACATTACACAGTGTCATCCCTCATCAGCCCCAGCGGTGAAGACTGGTATTGTTGGGCTTTCTGAGAGTGGTAGTTGTGCCTTACTTATATAGATCACACAGAAAACTTCCAAAGATAACAGAAATTAACAGCCCATTTTGGCTTATAACAAAAGATAAATGAACAACAAAAACAGCTTCCTTCAGCTTATAACTTTGAACAAAACAAAATAACAGCCTAACTGTCTGCTTGGCTGGAGAGAGAGTAAGCTGCAGCCTTGCAACTCATACACTGGAGTTAAGGTCACACAATCACGTTTACCTCAGTGAGAATTCTGGCTCTGTTACAGTGAGAGAACACTCCATCAATTCTGGATTTTCTAATACTTCTGAGTTTTCATACTCCATTAATTCCTGTTCATTAACTTCTCCATTATCAGCTTCAGACGTGGGGTAAAAGTATGGCAGACTTGCCTCGTCCCCTAGGAAGTTTCTTTTCCCTTCTGAAGCACTGCCTCTCTGGGAAGTATCGTATAACCCTGAGCTGTGCCTTCCAGAGCTCTGCCCCCGCTGGTGTCTTAATAGATAGCTCAGGTCCTTGTTTGACCTGCTAGCTGGGTAATTACGGCAGGCTCCTTGCCGGGTCTGCACTAGCTTCCTAGACTCAGCTGGGCTAGATTGGAAAGCTTGTAACGGCGTTTCCCTAGAAGCTGGGAGCTCACGGTGATAAGGGAAATCTTCAACTTTTCTGGGTGAGTGAAACCCTCTTCTCTTAGTATTTTTATAACCAGGAGAAAAGCTATTGTCAGCCTCTAAATATCTGGGCTTTATGTGGCTATTTCTATGCTTCCAGGGCTCCTCCCTCTCAGATAGCAAATAGCCCTTGTATTTACTCCTTGCCCCTGTACCTGCTGTTGCAGTCTTCTTATATTTCTCTCGTCCTCCAAGCACAAACACACTGTCAGGGTGTTGCTTTCTCACCGAGCCACACAGGTCTCTGGATTCTTTCCAACTTTCACACCGGCTCCCTTGTTGCCTCACTGACTCACTCTCACTGTCTTCATCTCTGTCACACCAGCTCCAGGCTTTCCATGGCTTCAACCGTATCTGCTGTTGCCTTTCAGCTTGTGACCTCTGTTGCCTCAACTCCTCTCTCAAGGATTCCCTATCTCTAATTGTTTGGGAGTCTATTTTATCTGCGTGTCTCCTGACTCCACCTTCACTCAGCTGCACTCTATTGGGCAAAACAAATTCCCTTGCTTTGCTCTCTGGGTGTGTCTTTCTGGGCTCTGTGCACGTGTGCCTAGGTTGTCCCTGGCAACCAAACATTCCTCTGTTTACCTTGTCACTTTTACTGTGATCATTCACACTGATCTGCACTTTCTCGGGTTGCCTTAGGTCTACCCTGTGACAACAGTTATGCTCTCACCATGCCTTTGGCATTCCACAATAAGAAACCTGCCATCTGGTCTGCTACTTTCTTGGTCTAGTCAAAGCACAGTCTTATTAAACCAGGATGGCCACAGCAGCTTTCCTGTAACCTGAAGAGGCCCCACCCATCGATGTTGTAAAGTGTCATGCTCCGTAGCATTCATATATGCCTCTTCTAACATAGCAATGTCAACCTTCATATTAGACAGAGCTTTTAAAATTGTGTGTCATTTTATTGGAGACCCTAAACCACAGACATTCCATGTTTTGCAGCATAAATTAGAATCACCATTCTACAATTAGGCAAAGCCATAGCTTAATTCTGAATTCCATGTCTACCTCCATACGGAAGACTCAAACTCATCCAATGCACCCTAATAAAACACTAACACTATAACCCTAATCACACTTGAGCCCCAATCCCACCTTGCCAACCATGCACTCCTTCCCCATCCAGTAGTCACCCAATGTGTGTTCATAATAACATAGTATAACGATATATAAAGACCACTATGGTTCATCTAGTTTGCCCAGTAAGGTGGCTAGAGTAGTCGTACCTGCCGTTCCATGCAGGTCATCCCTCTCTATGCCCTTGTTTAGGGTTATACCAAACACCCCATGCAGGGCACCCCCTTTTATGTCTTTCTTTAGGCTTGTACCTGCCATTTCATGCAGTCATCCCCCTCTATTTGTTGAAGTATAAGAGATATTTAAGTTTCTTTTGATTTTATCCTCTTGTTATAAAGAGATCTACTGTGTCTGTCCCATGCCATTTTGAATTCTGTCACTGTATTTGCCCCCACCACCTCCATCGGGAGAACATTCCAAGCATCCACCACCCTTACATTAAAAAAGTACTTCCTGGCATTGCTTTTAAGTTTACCTCTTTGCAGCTTTATTTTCTACCCTCTAATTTTACAGCTTCCCCTTCTTTGAAAAAGGTTTGTTTGTTCATTAATACATACCCTTTAAGTATTTAAATGTCTATATCATATCTCCCCTGTCCTTCCTCTCTTCTAGGGTAATACAAATTTAGGTCTTCAAGGCTTTTCTCATATGTCTTCTAGCACAGGCTCCAAATCATTTTGATCGCTTTCCTCTGAACTGTCTTTTTATATTTTTTTGTGAGATAGGGTCTCCATTAACCCTCCATTGCCTCGGAAGAAAGGCCTGGCAATCTACCTCTGGTCACACTGCCAAGAAAACCCAGGAGCCTCTGGGTCGCCAGGAGTCAGGACTGACTCAAAGGCACACATTGCATTTTGCAGGGTCTCCAAAACTGAACATAATGCTGTAAGTGAGGCCTCATCAACAACTTGTACAGGGGTATTAATATGTCCTCCTTTCTGCTGGTTATTCCTCTCTGTATGAAACCCATCTTCCTTATGGCTTTGGCTACCACCTTGTCACATTGTTAGCTGCCTTGAGATCCTCAGACACTATCACTCCGAGGTCCTTCTTCTGGTCCATGCACACCAACCTCTCGATCCCTATCGCATACAATTTTTTGGGATTTCTGCATCCCAAGTGCATGACTCTGTACTTCTTTGCATTAAATCTTAACTACCAAGTATTAGACCATTCTTCCAGTTTTTGTAGATCTTTCCTCATATTGTCCACTCACTCAGAAGAGTCCACCCTGTTGCAAATTTTCATGTCATCTGCAAAAAGGTAGACTTTTCCCAGCAATATCACTCACAAATACATTGAAATGTATTGGTCCCAAGACCATCTCTGGGGCACGCCACTACTCACCCTCTTTTCTTCTAAGTTCCGTTTGCCACCACCTTCTGTCGTCTGTCAGTCAACCAATTTCTGGTCCAGTTCACCACCTTGGGACCCATCCTCAGGTTGCTCAGTTTATTGATAAGCCTCCTATGAGGAACAGTATCAAAGGCTTTTCTGAAATCTAGGTAGATCACAACATCACATGCCCTTGATCTTGTTCTCTGGTCACTCAGTCAAAGAACTCATTCAAATTGTTGACATGATCATCTTTTGGTAAAACCATGTTGCCTTCGTACTGTTTCAACAAACACAGTCTGCATCATCTTCACACTTATGGCTACTCACATCCAGTTAGAAGTCCCACTCAATCTCATTCCCTACTTTCCTTTGTGCCATACCTACTCTGCGTCAACCTACACACACATTCCCTGCCCTTCCAATTCATCCCCAATTACCAACACAAACATGCTTCCAACCAAGAAAACCAACAAAGTATATTAGCCAAAACAATCACAAGAAAGGATAAGCAGACAATACAATCCCAATCAAAGACAGCCAGTCCATGCTCCAGCATGATTTTCATCCAGGCCACCAAAAAACACCCAGCTGCCCAGCAGTCTATTGCAAATCTTGAAACCAAGCTGAGGCTTCCAGGATACCAATTCTCCCAAAAGCAATTCGAGGAGGGCACAAATAGCCATCTCCTGCAGTAATACCACTCCAGCATATCCAATTTATCACTAATGAGGCAATGGTGAAAAATAAGGTTACTGAACCACTCTGTTCTGTGATTCATGCTCTTTATCACAATTTAGCCAAAGTGCTGAATCAGAGAAACATCAATCAAGCCCTTATATCACAAGTCACTCCAAAGCTGACACAGATAGTAAGCACTACCAGTGTTAAGAGCAACTACTGTACTTACTGTAGCAGATAGCCAGTCAGTGCACCTCTAGTTGTTCAGGTACTCCAAGAACTTGGAGGGAGGAGGAGGGAGGAGTGGCCTAATGGTTGGGGTACACCACCCCAGGCCAGCAAGGCCAGGGGTTCAAATCCCACCAGAGGACAGCAATCTTGGGCCAGAAGGACTGGGGTTTCCAGCCCCACAGGTGCTTTTTCTGGTCTTGGGCAAGCCACCTAACCCCCCATCACCCACATTCCCCATAAAGCAGTTATCTCCAAGTTACAATGCCCTGTCCAATGTAATTTCAGTTTGTTCAATGTAAACCACCTTGATATCATGAAAGGCAGTATATAAGAAATGTTAAATAAATAAACTTACAGACTTCTTGCTGTCTGTAACATTTCAGGCAGGCCTGTGATGATGACTCATGCAGGCGGGAGCAAATTGGTGTGAAGGTTGTCATGCTGCCGCCCCAGAGGCCAAGGTTGGTATGGGCAGGTCAGATGGACATGAGAGTTTTTTATATATTTTGAATTTGGTCCTTCTGTAAGAGGTCTTGGTAATGTTCCCAGGACCTACCGGGGCCAAAGTTCAAGAGAACACACTAGCCAGAATGTAGGGAAAATAAGGCTTTATTTCCCTTTAAGCACAATGGTTCAAGTTATGGGAGACTACTTCAACCAACTGAAAGAAACCTTGCTTCAGGCAACAAAAAGAAAATATATTCACACTTGCTTTGTTTAACTGTTGCTTCACAGTACTTGGCATAAACAAACTTTACAGGCATTCGCTACTGTTCACTGTTTTATGTTTCATGCACAGACCTTAGGCTACCTGCCTGACAGTAGCTACAGTCCATCGGGGTTTCAGGTGGGTCTTCGTGGAATTCCACCTGCATGGGCTGAGTATCAGACAGCTGTGAATCAGTGTCAGTAAACTCTTGAGGAGTGTACTGAGGTTTCTCATATAACACATTTACTAGCTTCCAATGTTCAGCATTCAAGTCAGGGCCGCGCCCATGTGAGTGTTTGTTATGGCAGTTACTTCCCCTTGCAGGCTGCCTTATGTTATACAGTCTTTTTACCAAGGGCTTGTGCCCTGTTTCACCAACAGTTTGATAGGGAGGATATACTCCAGTATCTTGTGTTTCCTGTCTTCTTAACTTATATTGCTTATCAGAATAAAAAGGTATTTTACCTTGTTTAGTTGAGTCCCACGGCCTGGTCCTGCTGTAGTTCAGCCTGTCTTGAGCAGTAGGCTTTTCACACTCCAGCTGGCCTTCATGCAGAGTCACCACTCTCTCACATTCACACCTTTTACCATTTGAATAAGGAATATTACCATTTGCAGCAAAGACTTCATCCTTGCTCAGATAATGCTTACTGTGTCTTGCATTTACTGCTGCCGGTTCTTCACACCAAACTCTGGGGTTTATTTCTCCCCTTGTGCCTTTCTTTCCAGTACCTCTCAACCAAGGACTCCTGGAACTCTGTGGCCTCGGATTCACTATGCCCTCCTGCCAGGAACTCCTTCCTCTCTGGTGCTCTGGACCCTCCTTATGGTGCTCTCCTTCTTGGTTCCTTTCCAGAAGCTCTCTGTGGTGTGACTCTCCGTGGTCTGCTTTTCCTTGATAAGCCTCTTCTTGATAGGCCTCCTTTTGGTAGGCCTCCCCTTGGTCTCTCTCTCCCTGGTCTCCCTCTAACATGTCCTAGCTCCTCCTTTTCAAGTTCCCAGCCTTTCTTCAGGGGAACTCCCCCTTTTCTCCATTGGCTGTTAGGTTGCATTACCTCATCAGCTCTGAGGTGCAGTTCTCTGGGCCTTGGAAGGTCACTCCTGCTCCCTCTATTGGGCTCCTCATAATATTGCAGCTGATGATAAAATCTTTTTTCAGGATTTAAAACCCTTTTTTCTTCATGAATAGGCTCTGCGGTACCACAAGGTCTAGCATTATGTGGTCATGCAGTTAGAATAATCTTGGAAAATCAATATACGCTTGCCCACCACTCTCAGAATTTCTTCTTTGTGCAAAACCTTCAGGAATCGCACCACCCTCAGCTTCCAGTCTCAGCCCCACACAATGGGTTCTTTCTATAATAAGGCCACTTACCCAGTCATCAGGCTTCAGCTCAAGTGGAAGCCAAGTTTCCAGTAATCCTTGTAATTCGGCCTCCGCATTGGACTCTGGAAGGCTGACAAAGTGGAGAATGTTGCAGCGCAAATGGTTTTCCTGTTCATCAAGCTATTCCTCGCACTTAACCTCGTGCTTTTTTAAGTGTACTGAATTCCATTGACAGGCCCTGAGGTGAGTTCTCGACAACAGTGACACGATGCTTGATCCGCATAATATAAGTCTCTCTAAAGAAGTGTCCACATAATCAGTATTAGCTGATCTCTAAGGACTTGTCCTCTAATGTGCATATTACTGTTCTGGTGACTTACATGACCAGGGGCTTTGTATCAGAGACTGGAAAGCATGGCTTAACCAAGCTGTCCACCATTTTAGAATCCAGCAGGCACCCCTTCTCTCAATCTCTTTTCAAAGTTTTCACCACCATAGATGCACCAAAGGCATTGTACAGCATTGAGGGTAAGTCACTGATGGTTAAACAGTTCCAAAAGTGCAGCTGGGGTCAGCTTAGCTCAAAGAATGCTGGCATGTAGACCGTAGGCTCCAGAATTCAAGGATTTTACATCCAATTCAGCTCACCACACCATATGACCACTATCCCCTCTCCAGTGCCGGCACTGGCAAGCTGGGTAAGCATGGCAGGAGGACGCCGGCAGTGGGGTGGGGGGGGGGGTGCCATCGCTAGCCACCTGCCACCCACCGCTTCAAAAAAGAAACCAGTCACGGGAACATTTCTCTGTTCCCACGGCTCTACTAACTTTTAAACTGCTGGGTCGCGGAGTTTCTAAAGGCAAAAATAAGCATTTTCTGTTTCTTACTCTGTGATCCAGCAGTTTAAAAGTTAGCAGAGCTGTGGCAAAAGAGAAATGGTCCCGTGGCTGCTGTCTTTTTTGAAGGACGAACTGGAGCAGACACGGTGGGGCTGAAAGGGAGTAGACATGGGAACAGACAAGGGAACAGACACTGGGGAGCTGGAAGGGAGCAGACACTTGGGGATGTGTCTGGAAGGTGGCTGGGTAATAGGAGGGGGGTTGGAAGAGAACTGACAGGGGGGGAGGTGGGGGCTAGAAGGGAGCTCACATGGGGACTGGAAGGGAGTGGAAAAAAGAGGAAGGAGGAGGCAGGGGGAAGATGGGGGCTTGAAGGGAGCTGACACCTGGGGATGATACTGGAAGGCAGATGGACAGAGAGGGTGACTGGAAGGGAACTGACATGGGAGGGGGCACTGGGACTGGAAGTTCTCTGATACCTGGGATGGTATTTGAACTAGAAGGGACTGGATGATGGAGAAGGAGGGGGACTAAAAGGGAATAGACACCAATGGCGGTTCTGGGAATGCAAGGGATTGACACTGGAAGGTACTGGGAGGGGAGGCTGTAAAGGGGGCTGATACTGGGGAGAGTTACTGGGACTGGAAAAAGGCTGATGGAAGAAAATGAAGAAAGCAAAAGGAGAGACAAGAAATGGCAGATGGACTATAGACCACAGAAGAAGAGCTAAGAGAAGGCAAAGGAAAACAGAAACCTCAGATCGGGACTAACATAATCAAAAAATCATAAAAGTTGGAAAATAGTTTTATTTTCAATTTAGTGATTGTACTTTGCGCTATCTTTATATTTCAGACATTATGGGGAATTGCATCTCTTATCTGGTGTGGCACTGAATACGGAGTCTGGCTTCTTGGGGTTTCATTTTAATTTTTCTCTATATATTGTCGCGAGCCTCTGGGTGCACCTACCGGTGAGCTTTGGTATTGCACTAGAACCCTGTGTAACTGGCCTCCTGGTAGTTGTAGCTATTGCCAGATTACACAAAAATAGTTGTGGACAACCGAATAAGGTAAATAGGGCTTTATTTCCCTTCCCAAATAGGATATTCAAATATTTACAGCAACACAAACAAAAACCCTTCTTGGGTGAAACAGAAAGCAAAACTTGAATACAAAAATAGCTTTCTTTCAGCAACAGAAAAAGGTACTTTAACATAGGCTTGTAGCTACTGTGAATAAGGCCTGGCTTTGCCTTGGCAGGCTGCTTATTCCTTTTTATCTGAGAGATATTATATCATCTGCTACAGAAAGACTACAGTCCATTTCTATAATATCTTCATTCATAGGTAAGTCACCTTGCATTGGCTCCACATCAGGAATCAATCCCTCTGCACTCTCCCTCTGTGTGGGCTCAGCAAACAGCCCGTCCTGGCTGTGACGTCGTTCTCCTTTGCTAGAGGAAAACTGTTGGTAATTACCACAATCTCTCTTGCTGTGATAATAGGAGCCTCCCCTCTGCTGACCTCTGTGAAACAGGTTGAGGAATTGCTCTGCCCCACTATTAGGTGGAATTGGCCCTGCTCTGAGCTCTGCTTTAGGTAGGAACTGAGAACCAGCTGGAACTCCTGACGGCAGCCCTCGAGAAACTCTAGGTCTCACGTACCTTGCAGAGTGTGTCCCTTCTTCAGGTAAAAAGCCTTTACTTTGCTTATAAAAAGGGTACAGGAATATCTCTGCTCCCCTTCTTGCACTGGGATTAAACTTCCTGGCTTGTACCTTTTCTTTCTTATCTCTGCTCCACGCTGGGCTGTTACATTTACTTTCCTTAGCTGTGTCACGCTGTCTGTACCTTTCATTCAAGCACTCTTCAGACTCACACAGACGTCC
The DNA here is from genome assembly GCA_033557465.1 of Ichthyophis bannanicus. Lineage (NCBI taxonomy): Eukaryota > Metazoa > Chordata > Amphibia > Gymnophiona > Ichthyophiidae > Ichthyophis > Ichthyophis bannanicus. Next base: position 1,398,301,953 of record CM066032.1, on the reverse strand, counting down.
ATTCAAGCTTCCAATGGGGTACTCTGACACGCTCTCTCCACAGCTCCTCTCGTCCTCCTCCTGTAACCAGTTCCTTCTCTGGGTTTCTCTCCAGTTCCTATCTTGGCTCCTGGTTTGGCTCTTAAGCTGTACCTTCCCGGTCCTGTGCTTAAGCTCTTCAGCCTTGGTCTGCTTAACTGTTTGTGAGCTAGGTTTATTTAGGTAATTCCTAGCTGCACCACTCCCTAGCTGATTAGAGTCAGGTGAAAATCCCCTGGCTTTTCTATTGGCTGAGGGTGTCTCCCAAGCTCGTGACCTCACTTGCTTACGTTGCCCCTGGCAACTTTCCACCATGTGCTTTCTCAGCACGTCATTATTTCCCTGAGCTGCACTATCTTCTGTCTCCATAGGGGTCACTAATGAGTCAGCACTGTGACAATATTTTTATTTTTACTTTAGGTTGTGGTCACTTATTCTGTACTTGGTGAGGGCCTGTGTTCTAAGTGTGTGACCAAGGTCAGGTGTTCTGTTAACATGGAGTTTGTACATAGGGATCTATACTGTAATAATTTGACTTGTACAGATTTTCAAATAGGTGTACGGAGGTTTTGGGGCCCATTGCAGTATTTGTTGTTGTTGCTGGTTAAGTGCCATCAACTCATGGTGACCCTCTGGATAGTTGTCCTAACTTGTGTTCAGTCTGCAATTTGGCAGCTCATTGTTGACAGACTGCTAGCCGTAATTGCTGTTATTGTATCGATCCATCTCATTGCTGGCCTTCCTCTTTTGCGTTGACCTTCTATCTTGCCAAGCATGATGTCCTTCTCTAATGATCTCTCTATTTGCATGATGTGTCCAAAGTATGAAAGTCAAAGTCTTGTCATTTGAGCTTCTAAAGAAAGCTTAGGTTTTATCTTCTCTAGTACTGACTGGTTTGTTCTTCGGGCAGTCCATGGTATATGCAGTATTCGCCGCCAGCACCATAGTTCAAAGTCATCAATTTTCTTCCTGTCTATCTTTTTCACTGTCCAGCTTTTGCATCCATATGATGTTATTGAAAATACCATGGGTTGAATAGTCAAATCTTTGTATGGAGAGAGGTATTTCTGCTCTTGAGAATCTTGTCTAGGTCTTTCATAGCCATTCTGCTAAGAGCAATGCGTCATTGGATTTCTTGACTGCTTGTTGCTTCTTTATTGAAAGTTGATCCAAGTAGGTTAAAGTTGTCCACGATTTCTGCTTTTTTCTGGGTAGGCTTCTTATTTTATGAGTTTTGGGGGTGTATGCTGATATGGTATGGTAGATTTGACTTTGTAGATTTTCGGTGACTTTTGCAGTGTTTTATATTAGTTCACAATATGCCTGGCACTGGAGAATATTTATGTTGTTGTTAGTGAGATGACCAGAATCAGATTTTATTTTGTATTTTTTTTTTACTATCAAGCCTGTTTGTATGATGCTAAGTATATACTGCTACGTATTTTTATTTTGGTTATGCATTTGCTCTCTTGCTGCAATTTGTTTTACAACACTGGATTTTAAGGAGAAATACTAATATCACTTGAAAACAGTTCACAAAGTGGTTTTGGGAAAAAGGGGTAGGATACATCCAACATTAATAATAATGAGGGAGGGGTGGTGATTTATAGGTTGCAGGGGGGCGCTAGAAACCTTTGTACTGGCCCTGCCCTTCTCCCACCGAACAAGAGCATTTTAAATCATTTGTTACTGCAGTTATGCTCTACTTGGACTACAGCAATTCAATTTTTCTGGGTTTACCTTTGTGGCAAATTTCCATTTTACAATTAGTACAGAATACCATGCTAGATTGACCTTCAGAGGTTCCAGATGGGACAGTGCTTCTCAGTACCTGGAACAACTACATTGGTTGCCAATATCAGCTAGGTTCCAGTAAAGACAAATATCAACAGTTTAAAAAATGGTTTGTCACAAGTCTGTATGTCTGATCTGGTGCACTATTATATTTAGAATAGCATTACCTGCTCCTTGTGAATTATGACATATGAGTATAATGATCTATAACAGGTGCTGTCCAAACCTTTTGAATAATGTAACTTTATCTTTATGTTCTTTGTCAAACCTGATGCAATTCAAGAAGTCCTTGAAAAACTGGTTCTTTCAAAACAATTTTAACTAATTTCTAGTGTTCTAGTTTTGCTAAATTACGACAGGCCCAGGCAATGGCACCCGGTAGCACTCCTGTCCACTGCCTTTTTGTTCTGTGTCAAAAAATGTTCACAGAGATGCATAATGGTAAACAGGCAGGGAAGCCCGAGGTCTATATGCTTGTTAAGTCACTCCATTTGGTGGCTTTTTATGCATAGTGATGTCAAGAATTATGTTTCCGCCTGTCTGGTCTATGCTCCAGGGACAAGGGAAAGAGGACAACCTGCACAGCTATCCAACAGAGTCCACCAAGAATGGAAAAAAACACGACCACACCAGCAATCATTGGAAACGCACAATTTTATTCAAAAGGCCCTTATATTCAAAAGACCCAACTTGGCCAAGTTTTGCCTATAAAGCCTGCATCAGGGGTTAGCATCAAATATGACAACTTTGTATATTGAGCTGAGTTTCTACAATTGGGTTACGTACACTGTATCTTCTGAATTGGAAAGACAAGTGGAAGAGACTATATGCTGACCCCTGATGCAGGCTTTATAGCCAAAACTTGGCCAAGTCAGGTCTTTTGAATAAAATTGTGTGCTTCCAGCGATTGCTGGTGTTGCCATGCTTGCTCAGTCTAGACTTCTCATTCTCAACCAGTGGAGATACTACAACATCTGCCTGTACCACATCTGTATGGATTTTACTGTGAACCTGTTCCCATCCAGTACCTGATGGTTCTGATGTAAATCCCACACATGAGGATTCATCAAATTCTTCATCTGCCAAAACCAGCTGCACACACTTCTCAACAGGGAATGTTCTGTGTCTTCCTCTGCAGTCGTGCCATTGCTCGCCCTATACGTCTCCTGCTTTCCTTTCTTGTCTTAAAATAGTAACAGGGTAACATAGTGAATGACAGCAGATAAAGACCAGTATGGCTCATGTAGTCTGCCCAGTAAGGTGGCTAAAGTTGTAGAATTGCACCTGCTGATCTGGGCAGGTTACTCTCTTCTGTGCCTTTAAGGTTGTACTTGCCACTCCAAGCAGGTTACCCCTCTTTATTTATGAAGTTATTTACATTTTCTTTGATTCCATGCTCTTGCAAAGTAGTAATCCTGTGTGTCTGTCCCATGTCTTTTTGAATTCTCTCATTATTTTTGCTCACAGCACCTCCATCGGGCGTGCATTCTAGGCATCCACCACCCTTTCCGTGAAAGTGTTTCCTGATGTTGCTTTTAAATTTACCCCCTTGCAGCTTCATGTTATGCCCTGTAGTTCTACAGCTTTCCCATCTTTGAAAAATGATTTTTTGTTCATTAATACCTTTTAAGTATTTAAATGTATGTATCATATCCCTTCTGCCTCTCCTCTCCTCTAGGCAGGGTTGGTGCAAGGACTGGAGGTGCCCTATGTGGGCCCTCCATCCTGCCGCCGCCCCCCCCCCCCCCACACACTTGCCCACCACATCTATTGCTGCCACTGTCGCCCCTCTCCAGGGCCAGGAGCATTGGCAATGGCCCTGAAACTATGATGCATCACTTCACCACTGTTTCCAGGGTTGTGTTGTGGTTTCACTCTTGCCCAGTCTGCCACTTCCGCCCTCCTCCGAAGCAGACTTCTGGATGGGGGCTGAAGTAGCAGATTGGGCAAGAGTGAAAATGTGATGCAGTCCCATAGACAGTTGGAAAATGACGTGTTGCAGTTTCAGGGTCACTACTGCTGTTGCTGGCCCCAGAGAGATCCAGCAATGGTGACATTGGGCACCCCTGGATGGACATGCTTTAGAATGCCTAGTTCGCTTAATGGTATCGCCGGCCCTGCCTCTTACAGAATACATATTTAGGTCTTCAAGTCGTTTCTCGTACGTCTTCTGGTGCAGGCCCCATATCATCGTGGTCATCTTCCTCTGAAACATTTCAAGTTTTTTTATATCCTTTTATATTCTTGTACAACCATTTCCACGCCTATCCTTCCCAAGCATCATGATGTCATCAGACTAGATTGTAAGCTTTATTCAACAGGGACTGTGACTCTTTTATGTTTCTTTACAGCGGTAGCACTTTGGAAATTGTATGCAGTCATAGTGTAACCTCTACTAAGATTTCTCAAATATTTAGGTTTTGGTCTAGCAGTTCCCCTTCAGCCACTAGTGCTTTCCTGATCAGCTGGGAAAAGACTTTCAGAAGACTGCAAGATGGAATCCTTTCTGGAAGTTAGATTAGTTTTGTTTGTTAAGATAGATACACTAAACTGCCACTCAACTCTCTCTGTAGCAAATACACTGGTGCACTTTCCTGCCTACACCAAGCAGCTGACAATGCTGACAAACTTGGAAAGCAAGCACACCTTTCTTTGCTTTTAATTGAGATGTTTATCATTCACTAGCCCTGTCTCCCAGTGTTCCTCCTTGTCACTGTACTGATACTGAAAGTAAACAGTCTTTCACTCCAACACCCAGCAATCCTCACAAGCTTGGAAAGAGAGCACACTTTTATCTGCTTATAACAGAAGTCTTTGTGCTATGTGCTCTCTGGATATTTGTTTCATTTTAGGCACATTTCATTAATGTGATAGCAGCTTTTAGAGAGGCCCCATATGTCTTTGTCTGTATATATTTGTGTGACCTTGCATCAACAGATCTATGCATAAAGAAAGGCAGAAGGAGGTGCTGAAAATTGAATGGGGTAGCGGAGAAGTCAAGCCCCACTAGCTGTAGATTAGTAGCAAAGATAAAGACAGACTGCAACCAGGAAACCAAATTCCAGCAGCAGCAGGAGCCACAGCTTGTGATGAGGATGAGGCCTGACTGCCACTGGGGACCCAACTCCTGGTGTCATAAGGAGAAAGGAGCCAGAGCCTGTAGCTAGGAGGAGGCCTGACTGCCTCCTGGGAGCTTATTGACAGTGGTAAAGGAAGACAATGGTGGGCCCAAGTGTAGCAGCAGATAAGCATGCAATAAATAAATCCAGGAGTCTTTTCAAGGATCCAAGCCAGTTTAATGTGCACATGGCTCAAGCAATAAGCAATTTCAAAATGGCTGAGCAATGGCTGTTAGTAAAACAACAACTTTTATAGCTTTCTTGTCCATTCTTAAGCATAGGCAAACTTTTCATTGGTCCCAGTACCCCTCTCACCCATCTATTGGTCCCGGTACTGATATGGCTACCCAATCGGGACTCTGGTCTGGGCTCAGCACCTGGTTGCCCCCCTTCTAGTCCCAATTACAATGGTCAGTGTCTCTAACTTGTTACATCTCTCCTCCAAGGTCGCTTAGCTTGTTAAAACATATGGGAAGCAGGGCACTGTAACCTTGCTTTTTGCAGAGTTAATTAATTCCATAGAAGCTGTGCTCTCTTATCAGTACCAATTAGAGCTGTGTTCTGTCTTTTATAAGTTTCGTTTCTGCTTAGCTATGTTCAGTTAAACTGAGTTAAGTTTCAATTCTATGGTGTCATCATTCAGGGGGGGTTTTCATTCCTCTGGGCCTAACTACAGGCTTCAGTTACAGGTCAAGCTGCTCAGGCCTGTCTGCTTAGTTCAATTAGCATGGATCATAGGCCGTCGCCTACCACATTCCCCCCCTTTGATTATTCTCACCCGCATGTTAATAAGGTGTGAGAATCAAATCACATAATACTAGGTAAAGGTATCACTCTGTGGTATAGGGTAGTAAGTTCACATAGCTAATATCTTTGTAGCTGCCTTATGCTCTACAGTGTTATTAATAACTGAAGTTATCATTCGCAAGCAAAGTAGCAAGAAACAAGGGAGCAACAAGCAGATAGTCAAAGTCCATAGTTTGGCAAGAGTGGGAAAAAGAACTAAAGGATTAGAAGGTTCGGTTGCATCTTTGTTGTGCTGTCGTAAAGCTTCTGATTTAGACAGACCAGCTGTCCATCCTTCGTAGTAGATTGTGGTCCAGTCCGAACAAAACACAAACTGTCAACAATGGGGTGGGCCAATACCCACTCACTAGTAGTATTATGTAAATCAGTCTGATTGTATAGGATAGAATAGTTCAGTTCTTGCGTCTCCCAGGGCCACTGATCTCCCATCTTAGTTCCTCCACAATAGAAACAGTCAGAAGTGTGGAGACTAGATGCTATTGCTCCAGCAAGTTCAAGAAACAAGTTCTGGTGGTGGTATGAGGAATTGCAACGGTGGCTTGCATAGCCTTGTAGAAAGTCAAGATCTAGAACAACTTTTGGATTGGAGAGTATACCAATGCAAGTATAGGGAGAATGATAAATCAAGGTCTGAGTGACCTTCGGTCCAGTTCATGTTGTACTTATACAGGCTGCCCAGGGAGATAAGGCAAAAGTCATTTCAAAGCACTTCAAGGCTGCTGCCAAAATAAAGCAATAATAATAATTCATAATGGGCATAGTCTCTGGAAAATTGGTGGAACTGTCGACTTCCACAACAGATAACAGATGTAGGGTTGATTGTAGATCCTCAAGCTTCTGCCGTACGTAGACCTACCAACTTTTTGGCAGGAGTAGGGCTGTAGATTCCAAAGTATCACTGTCCTCTGGGATGTCTCAATTTCTTAAAATATCATAGCATAGTCTCTTAGGCTATTATTGCTTCCTTAGAGCAGTTCACTCTTTAGGAGATCAAAACAGTCTTTTCAGAGTATTTAAACACAGTCTCTTAGAAGATTCAATTTCTTAACACAACACAGTCTCTTTCTGATGATTGCAGGTTTTTTCAGATGCGAGGCTTACCTTCAGATAAACAAACAGTCTTGAAATAGTGCAGTTTCTGAGGGACCAATAAGTCTTAGGTCCGTGGTTGTTGTTGTAGGGTGAGGTGCAATGGAGTCTCAGGATGCTATACAGTAGTCCAGTGATCAGGTTCAAGAGCAGCTGCTGGCTTCCCTTGATTATGATGGATCCAAGGTTCAAATTCTGCGACTTTTACTGCAGTTGGAGTTGTTGACAGGATGACGACATAGGGTCCCCTCCAATGCAGGGCTAACAGTATCTTTCTCCACTCTTTGATCCACACCGAGACTCCAGGCTTGAAAGGATGCTGGGGTGCAGGCAAATTGATGAGTAATCGATTTTGTACTCAGGTATGAAGACTCCTGCAAAACAGAACTTAAAACCAATAGTTCATGTCTAATAATTTCAGATCCTATCTGTCTCATATCTCCTTTTATTTCCTATACAATAGGCAGGGGTTGCCCATACAGAATCTCAAAAAGGGAAACTCCTAAAGACTTAGCAGGGGCTAAGTATATCCTAAGAAGGGCTATGGGAAGAACCTGGGGCCACTTCAGGTAAACCTCTTGGCAAAGTTTAGACAACTGAGATTTCAGGGTTCTATTCATACATTCTACTTTTCCTAAATTCTGAGATCTATAGGCAGTATGTATCTATTAATATCAATATCTTGGGGCTATACTTAATGGACTTGCTTCCTAAGGTTATCCACCCTCATTCTTTGTACAGGGCCCCATATGCATGCAAGGTTGTAAAGGTATACTTGAAATCTGGGTACACATTTAGACAGGGCTCTTTTCCTATTGTTAGTGCTCTAGTGAGGACTATCAGTTCAGCTTTCTGTGGTGAAGTTTCTGGGGCCAGGGCTGAGGACTCAACTACCAAATCAGGGGTCACCACTGCATATCTAGCACAACAATGTCCATTGATGATGAAACTGCCTTCAGCCACAAAGAAAGTCTGTTCAGGGTTCTCCAGAGGGACATCAGTCAAATCCAGGTGGCTTGAGAATACAGTGTCCATAATTTCTAAACAGTCATGATCAGGGGATCAAGACTAACTGATAACATAGCAGGATTGAAAGCTTGACTGACCCTTCAGTTGTATCTGGGGTTTTCACACAACATCAACATTCATAGATTTGTTAGCTAGTAATTTCCTTTGTGTTAGAACAGAGTGTGGTACAGTAACTTGAAGATTCTATCTCAAAGTGATTTTTCTTTTAGTTTTTGCTTACTAGGAAGGCTATAGCTGTAACAGCTTCTCAAATAAGGTCCAAGAGATTGAGTCAACACTCCCAGAACATTTCCTTGCGACTCATGAACATAGAGACTGCAAGGTTTTCTGGACATCGGGTAGACCCAGAACTGGTGATAACATCAGAGCGGTTTTCAAAGATCAAAAGACTGCATTCCTATTCAAGTCCCCATTCCTTTGGTAGCTTGATACAATGTGATACAATGGTTTTGCTAGCAGCGCAAAATTGGGGATCCATATACAACAGTACCCTGTGGCACCCAAGAAGGCTCTCACTTGCCTCCTGGTGGTTGGAGTAGGAATACTGCATACAGCTGCTTTGCGTTCTGGTAAGGGTTCCAGGCGTCGAATTCCGCTGGACAACTGGAATCCTAGGTATTTAACTTGTTTGACATAATTATGCTTTGGCTCTTGAGACTTTGTATCCAGCCTCATTAAAAAGGTGCAAGAGTTCACTGGTGGCTGGTGGACATTCACTTTCTGAGTTGGTGGTTATGAGCAAGTTGTCCACATATTGAAGTAGAATTTTTTCTTTTTTTTTTTTCTGGAGTTTCTGGATAACTTGTCAAATCTTTTGCTGAGTGAGGCGAGTTCTTGAATTCTTGAGGTAATCTTGTCCAGATGAGTTGGCCCCGCCTCCTTGTAGTGGGGTCTTGGGCTAAGCGTATGCAGAAAAAAACATCTTTTTAAGTCCAGAATGATGAAATGTATAGCTTCAGCAGAGATCAGTTCCAAGAGAATATAAGGATTTTGGTACCACTGGTTGTATAGTTTCAGCTGCATCATTCATTCTTCTTAGATCCTGCACTGGGCGGTAATCACCTGTCCCAGGCTTCTTGACTGGCTTGAGGGTGACAATGGCAGGGGCTATGTTCTTCGCTAGGCCAGGTGGATTATCTTCTGCCCATCCTCCAGGTGGGGCTATGAGGTTGGTAAGTGTACAGCTTGTTGCTTTGGATGCAGGTGAATAGAACCGCCATTCTTCTTCTTGGGGACAGTTTGAGTTTCATTTTTTTTCTTCCTTCAACAGAGGATATCTGTGCTTGAAGCTTTGCAAGCAGATCTCGGCTCCAAAAATGGAATAGGGCATTCAGGCATATACAGGAACTGGTACATTATTATTATTTTTTTTTTTCTAGTTCACACATGTGGTTCTGCAGAAAAGGCTTTGCGAGAAAAACACAGGGGCTACTGGCTTTAGTATTCTGCTCCTGTATCCCCCATAAAAGTCCATATATTGGTCCCCTATTTTTCAGACTGACTCCTGGGGACCCAGGGAAACTGGAGAGTCCGGTCTGGCCTAGTCTTCATCCATGCTGTAGCCCTCTCAGGCTGCCACTCACGCTATAGCTGCTCCACTCTCGTGCTGAAACACTGTGCTTGGTTTTATTCTGTCTATGACTTTGCAATCAAGTACTCCCCTCCTGGGGAGGAGTCAAGATACGGGCATTCACTTCTCTAATGTCCTTCTTTTTCTATAATGGGCGCACTCACACCCAGTTTTCACATCCGCTGCTCCTTCGATTAGGAAAACCTCCACATCATCCAACTAAAATATCTGTTCTCTTTTTCCATCTTATAATTTTTTACATTCTCTGTCCTTCTTCAACATCCACACACTTTCAAATCAACTCTTCCAGTAACTATCATGCCCGCAAATCCATCCAGTTCTTTGCAATTTCCGTTCATTAGTTCAATCAAGTCCTAAAACTTCTCAGTGTATAATGCAGTTTTTTTCAGTTCTAAACAAGTCTGGTCAGCTGACTTTCACTTCTAGTCCGGAGGGGGTGGACATTCCCCTGTTGCAGAGGTGGCTAGCAAACTACTTGGGACTCTGTAGTGGCCCCCCCCCCCCCCCTCTCCTGGATTCTGTTTCTCCTAGCAATGCTCTATCCAGGAGGTTGATTTTTTTTTTTTTTTAAGGATCCACTTCTCTGCTGTGGGCACATTAGTTCACGCCCACGGGGGGGGGGGGGGGGGGGGTTGACATCATCGGTGGACTGAGCTCCATCCCCCCCTTAAGCACTCTGAACAGAACTACTTACAGAGAGAGAGAGAGAGACGAGACAGGATATCTAGAAATTCTGGGGCAAAATCCTGATTGGGACAGAGACATTTCATAATCTTCAGTAAATCCCTTACTGAAATTCTTGATCATACTTGAAAAGACACTTATTATTTCTGTAAACATAGGGCAGGCAGGAAACACTTAGATTGAGCACATACATCCATTATGCTTCTTATAGAGAGAACTATAGCTATCTGTCAGCATGTCTCTGCAAAAGAAATTATTTTTTAGTTCAGGAAGCAAATATTTAAAAGACATTCCGGATATTTTTCATAAAATACAGTACACCTTTCCTTTTTTTTTTTTAAATACAGAAAAACAAATTAATTTATCTTAAAAGCCAATATTGTAAAGGTCAGTGTAGCTAACTGATTTGTTCATTAGTAACCAGCACAGAGGGGAAGCATGCATTCAAATGACTTATACTCATTCATAAAATGATAAACTTTGTTTTTAAAACTTTTGGTTAAACAGAGCTAGTGAAACCAGAGGAAAAAACTAATTATAAATTCATCACGCTTCGATTAAATGAAGAGACTTTTCAAATCGGGAGTCCCTTTTCATTCCTAGGAGAAATCTCCTGCAGTCTCCAGCAGTCTCTTCAGAACCTTTTTTTTTTTTTTTTCAGGCTATGTGGAAGCCACACCCCTCGACTCGCTGGGGCTTAACTGTGCTCAGGAAAAAAAAAGGATTTCTCATTCCCACACACAGAGAGATGCCAGAAAAAACAATTTAAATCAGTGTCAAGTCGTGATCTAATAATTACTTTGTAGGTCAGAGGAAAATATCATTTCCTATTTGAATCATAAAACACAGGGCAAAGCTAAGCCCACAAATATATTATACCTATCTGACCGGAATAACTAATCTTACCCTACACACTATAACTGAACTAAACCCGTCACCTCCTGGATAGTTCTGCAAAGTAACAGCAATATAACAGGCTCAATTGACTTAGAAATGCAGACAGAGCAGAGAATATAACTAAAAACTGTTTGCGGAGCTCTGATGATTAATACAACCTTCAAAACTAAAATTCTGACTAAATATTCTTATTGAATGGTACACAATACATGACCACAGCAGGAGGAACATTACTATCAGAACAAAGTGAATAAAAACAGGTAGAAACAGGTATAATTGTCCTGATTAGTCCAGCAGCAGATCGTTGAAAAACATGCCTGCACAGGGTTAAACAGCACCAAACATTCTCCTGCACAGACACGCCCCTTGTCAGCTTTTTTCACTGTGCAGTAGGATAAACGAACTGGGTGAGACCAGCTTCTTGATTTTACAATGACTAGCCCAAATGTTTGCGTCTGTTTCCTTTTCTTAATACTATTTCTTAATCGGTAAACTGTCACAAATTACTCAACAGAATAATCTCACATTTATAACAGAAGGGAAACTCGTGGTTTCAACAGATAACAAAAATCAAATACACAGGACGGACAATACACCAAACGCTTCATCCGTTTCGCGACCTAGACGCAGTCACCCGACTAGGAACTGCGCTAGTCCAGAGTCCACTCTCGCTTGGTCCGTGCTGCCAGACCTCTCATTCACACTTCATTCACACAATCATGCTAGCAACGTATCTCAGAATGCATTCCTTTCTATCTATTCTGACTAGTCTTTTTCCCAATTACAAAAAGGATGAGGGTTTCACCCGGCGAATTCCCATGCGGGGTTACTCGGCCCTTCCTTGAGAGCTCTCTTACCAATTCCCAATATCTCGAGATTACAAATTCCAAGTTCCACTGGCAGTACTGCTCTTTCTATTTCTGTCTAGACATACCAAAAACCCAGTCCTGTCTGCTCTGACCAGGCTGAATCATGATTCTCTATAACAGCTGTACCTAGCGAATACTCATGCAAGGATTTTCAAACAAAGACTTAAGTCTTACCAAAGTTTGCAAACTGCAGTTCTAACTCATCTGTCTAGACAGGTTTTCAAAACTATACTTACCAGATCTGGTTCCCAAGCTTCTGAGTTGGATCCTGGACTCCCCCGGGTCGGAAGTGTTGGCCAGCTGGACTCAGTGCCTGCCGAGGCCAGGCAGAACTCCCTCCGATACAAGAGGATCGGTGGGCCCAGGGAAATTCCCCTGCGTCGGATTGGCATGGTTCCAACTGGACCAAACCTCAAGGCGAATTACGTGGATTTATTCACTTGAACACTATCCACCACTCGCACTTCCAGGCCAACGCACCAAGAATGTAGCAGCAGATAAGCATGCAATAAATAAATCCAGGAGTCTTTTCAAGGATCCAAGCCAGTTTAATGTGCACATGGCTCAAGCAATAAGCAATTTCAAAATGGCTGAGCAATGGCTGTTAGTAAAACAACAACTTTTATAGCTTTCTTGTCCATTCTTAAGCATAGGCAAACTTTTCATTGGTCCCAGTACCCCTCTCACCCATCTATTGGTCCCGGTACTGATATGGCTACCCAATCGGGACTCTGGTCTGGGCTCAGCACCTGGTTGCCCCCCTTCTAGTCCCAATTACAATGGTCAGTGTCTCTAACTTGTTACATCTCTCCTCCAAGGTCGCTTAGCTTGTTAAAACATATGGGAAGCAGGGCACTGTAACCTTGCTTTTTGCAGAGTTAATTAATTCCATAGAAGCTGTGCTCTCTTATCAGTACCAATTAGAGCTGTGTTCTGTCTTTTATAAGTTTCGTTTCTGCTTAGCTATGTTCAGTTAAACTGAGTTAAGTTTCAATTCTATGGTGTCATCATTCAGGGGGGGTTTTCATTCCTCTGGGCCTAACTACAGGCTTCAGTTACAGGTCAAGCTGCTCAGGCCTGTCTGCTTAGTTCAATTAGCATGGATCATAGGCCGTCGCCTACCACACAAGCATCAGGTAATGAAAAATGGAGGGAAGGGGTGATAAAAAAGGATAGAGGGGTCTGGAAGGGTGATCTAAGAAACTGAAGAGTAGAAAGGTGGGGGAGGGATGGAGGGTGAATGTCAAGATTGAGAGTGCAAGGGGAAGGAGAGGGTTGAAGGGAAGCACTGCACACACACACACGTACACACACACAGCCTTGGCAGAACTGAGCATATAACATCAATACTGAAGCAGTTACATTGGCTTCCTATACTAGACCAAGTAAGATATAAGATCTTACTGACCATCTTCAAAGTTTCCAGCAACGTATCCTCGGCCTACCTTATTATATAGAACACCAAACAACAAAACAAGGAGAAGTAATGCCCAAAACACATTCACCATCCCTACTGAAAAGCACCCAAACAGCTTCAAACCAAGCCTTCTCACTCTATGCACTGAGAACGTGGCGTTCACTCCCTGTTGACATATGAACTATCACTGACTTGACAGAATTCCACAAGAAACTGAAGACCTATACAACATCTTCTTGGAGTACTTTGGCAGAGAGAGTTAAATCAGACTACTCCATGACCTGTACACATCATTATATAGCAAACTTTCTCACTGCTGTTGATCTGTTTCCTCAACCTTACTCTATTACAAACACTGTGTAAGAACTTAGAAATCTACTGTGTTTTCCCTGCTCCTGATTCTATATAAGAAGTTAGAAGTTCACTTTAAATTATGCTCTGTGTAAAAGTATATAGTTAAATTATCTTTATCTTTATTATGTCATTTTTTATACCGCACCTTTACGACAGAGCGGTTTACAATAATTAAAACACAGGAGGGTCGCAAATGCCAAAGAGTGGAAAAGAACTACAAACTCTGATAGGAAAGAAGAAAGAATCAATCATTCAGAAAACTATGGAAGGAGGTAAAAGACAGAGAGGGTAAGCGAGAAGGAAGGGGGCCAGGGGACAGGAGTGGGGAGGCCAAAAGCAGCATGGAAGAGGTGTGTCTTAAGGAGGGACTTAAATTTGGAGAAAGAAGGTTCTAGATGGAGGTCAGTTGGGTGAGAGTTCCACAGAGAGGGGGCCAGGAAGAAGAAGGCAGAATAGTGGGTAGATTCAAGGTGAGCACAGGAGGGAGATGGGAGTTGTAGGCGGTTGATATGGACTCAGTGCAGACAATGAGAGGGGGTGTGGAAATGAAGAAGGTCAGATAGGTATTCATGAGTGTGTAAATAGATGGCTTTATGGACCATAGTGAGTAGCTTGAATTAAATACAGTGTTTGATGGAAAGTCAATGAAGGTTAATAAGCAGTGGGGTGATATAGTTATAGCGAGTGGCATGAGATATGATCCAGGCGGCGGTATTTTGGATTAGTTGGAGGTGGCAGAGCTGGAACTGGGAGAGACCTGCAAGGACAGAATTACAGTAGTCAAGACGTGATATAACTAAGGATAGAAGAAGAGTGATAAGGGAAGAGGTATTCAGAAAGGGACATATAGCTGTGATTTGCCTGAGGGAAAGAAAGGAGGGACGAACGAGCAACAAGATATGTTCGTGAAAAGAGTCCAAGGTGATGCCAAGGTAGCAGAGGGAGGTGTCCAATGATACTGGGAAGCCAGATACAGAAGGAGCCAGGGAGGGGCAGGAGCCACCAAAGAAGAACCAAATCGCAGATGTCTTCAGGAAATTAAGATAGAGAAAATTAGAGGCAAACCATTCAGAAACGCGTGAAAGACATGGGTTCAGTGGGGAGAGGTCAGGTGTCACAGGGTGAGTGTGATGCAGTATGATGACATTGTCAGCATAATAGTGTGCCAACAGACCAGATTATTGAATCAGTAAGGTGAGAGGGACCAGAAAGACATTAAAGAGTAGGGGGGGCCAGCATGGAACCCTGAGGGACATCACAAGGGAGGGGAACAGATTCTAAGAAGGAGATGCCCAAGATGACAGAGAAAGAATGTAAGGACAGGAAGGAATGAGACCAAAGCAGAACATTCCCTGAAATGCCAGCACCATGAATACAGAGAAGTATAGAGTGATCAACCAGGTCAAAAGTGGACGAAAGATCAAGGGACACAGCAAGTGAGATGTCATCCCGGTTGTGAGAAGTGTGAAGCTCATTCAAGAAGGACAGAATAGACTCGGTACTATGTCCAGGCCTAAAGCCGGACTTTCGGGGGTGAAGATAATGGATGGATTCAAGGTGCTAAGAGAACTGTGAGAAGACAAATTGCTCAAGAATTTTTGAAAGGAAAGGAAGATTGGAAACAGGGTAATAATGTGCTGAATCAGTGGGCTCAAGGATAGGTTTCTTAAGAAGTGGGCAAACTAAAGCATGTTTCTAGGGGGTGGGGAAGGAACTAGAGATGAGGCTAGTGTTGAGTATGGTAAGAATTAAAGGAAGAAGGGTGAGAGAGGGTTCCAGGAGCCAAGCAGAAGGGATAGGGTCGGTATGGCAAGTAGTTTTGTGGGCAGAGGAAAGTGATATCCGGAGCTCGGCTTCCATAATTGAGGAGAAAGTAGACCAAGTGTGGGCAAGGGAGGGTTGGGGAGGGAATGGGGGAGAATGGAGGAGGGAGGGGGCAATTTGGGTAAGAGGAGCAAAGAGACTGAACCTTGGTTATAAAGAAGGAGGCAAGTAGAGATGGACTGGGGAGGGAAAACTTGGGTGTGACAGAGGAGGAAGATTGGGTGGCAGAGAGGGATCTGAGGACCAGGAACAGCTGACTGGAAGAGTTAGCCAAAGTAGAAATAAGCTGGGAGTAGTAATAGAGTTATTAGAAAAGGTACAGAGAAGAGCCACCAAAATGGTAAAGGGAATGGAAGGATACCCCTATGAAGAGAGGCTAAAAAGGTAGGGCTTTTCAACCTGGAAAAGAGAAGACTGAGGGGAGATATGGTAGAGGTCTATAAATTAATGAATGGAATGGAATGGGTAAATGTAGATTGAGTGTTTATGCCATCAAAATATAAAAAGACTAGGGGACATGCAATGAAGCTACAATGTAACTGTAACCTATTTAAGACTAATAAGAGAAAATATTTTTTCACTCAATGTGTAAATCAAACACTGGAATTCGTTACTGGAGGATTTAGTAAAAGCTGTTAGTATAGCTGGGTTTAAAAAAGGTTTGGGCAAGTTCCTGGAGGAGAGGTCCATAAACCGTTATTAACGGGAACCCAGGAAATCCACTGCTTGCCCCAGTATAAGCATTGTGGAACGTGTCTTTTGGGGAAACTGGTACTTGTGACCTCGATTGGCCACTGTTGGAAACAGGATACTGGGCTTGATGGACATTGGTCTGACCCAGTATGGCATATCTTATGTTCTTATGATTGTTTAGCCATGTGGATGAGAGTATGGTAGTGTTGATGACAGGAGTGGAAATATTGTAAAGCATCATGGGTGTGGTGTTTGCACCAGAAGCATTCTAAACGGTGCAGATAGGCATGGGGTAAGAGAAGGCTGGGGTGATACCAAGGATGTCTTGAGGGGTGGCAAGGTGGATGAGGATGGATCGGGGCCAGATGATCAAGAGTGGTGAACAGGCAAGAATTCCATGTGGAGACTTGGTCATCCAGAATAAGGGTGGAGAAGTCCGAGGGCAGTAATTCATTGGATGGAAATTGGGCCAAAGTGGAGGCGGTGATATGACAAGAGATCTGGGAGGGGACAGAGGTAGAGGAAGAAGGAGTGGCAGAAAGGAACGGAGAGGATTGTAGTGAAAACAGAATGCCGAGGTGATCAGGGCCGGATTTACCTTGAGTGAGGCCCTATGCCAACAAAAATTGTGGGCCCCCAGCAGGGGCGGCCCAAGGGGGGTGTGGGCCTCATTTGCATAAGGGGCCTCATTTGCATAAATATTTGCATAATGTTACCATATACTAACTTTTAGTAAACGTGTCTCTTAATGAGTGTATGGATAAAGAAAGACTAAAAGATTTCTACATTACTATAATCCAGTGCCAACTGCCAGACACATTAGGAACTACTACAAACACTGCCCATTTAGAACCCATAGCAAACCCGCCGTATCCTAACAGCACTACCAGGACTCACAAAGCACCATACTCTACCAATCAAAAGGCAACACTGCAAATATTAAACCAATACATTTCAGAGAACAACAATACATGACCTACTGGGGAAAGAGAACAAGTGGCAATGTCAAATAGGAATTATATAAACAGAACACCTCAGCTCAGTTACACATGCAGAACATAGACCATCACCAAACAAGTAATCACATTTTAGAAACAGGAAGACAATAATTAAACTGGGAATCCCAAAAGCCAAACTTGGAATGTACAACACTGTAGAAATAAAACTATACATTAATTTGCTCTTGTACTAAACAAAGCGCAGACGTTAATGATGCACATTTACCAGAGCTGACATATTCCAATTAATAAATTCAAAATAAAGAGATATTTTTCTACCTTTTGTGCATTTTTTTCAGCTGCAATTGCTCCAGCCACTTTCTTCTGGTTTCTTCATGTCTTCTGCTAACTCTCCATCGTCTGCTGTCCATTTGTCCTTTCTTCTGTCTTCTAGTTTTTTTCCATTCTCTCTCTACATCTGCTTTAACATACTAATCTTTCTCCTTTTGCTCTTTCCTCATTCCTATTTCATCCACTCAAATTTTACCCCTCCATCCTCAATCCCCACTTACTCTCCCAATACCCGGCCAATTGTAGATTTTTTTATCCCTCCCACACAAAATATTTTTCCCTTCTCCATTTTACTCTTCCAGCCCCATCCCATTCTAATCCTCCCCCAACATCAGCTCCCTTCTAGTTCCAGCTTCACCCAGCATCCATTCCCTTCTAGTCCCTGCATCAGCCCATTTCCAGTCCTAGCCACCCATCAGCCCATTTCCAGTCCTAGCAACCCCCCAACCCAATACCAGTCCTAACCCCCCATCACCCCATTTTCAGTTTAAGCCCCCCCTATAACCCATTACCAGTCCTAACCCCCCATCAGCCCACTTCCAGTCCTAACCCCATCAACCCATTTCCAGTCAGCCCCCCATAACCCATTGCCAGTCCTAACCCCCCCATCAGCCCATCAGCCCACAGCCCATTACCAGTCCTAACCCCATCAGCCCACCTCCAGTCTTAACCCCCCAGCCCATTTCCAGTCCTAGCCCCCCCATAGCCCATTACCAGACAGCCCCCATCAGCCCACAGCCCATTACCAGTCTAAACCCCCCAAAACCCATTACCAGTTCTAAACCCCCCCAACAGCCCATTATCAGTCCTAACCCCATCAGCCCACCTCCAGTCTTAACCCCCCCAGCCCATTTCCAGTCCTAGCCCCCCCCCCATAGCCCATTACCAGACAGCCCCCATCAGCCCACAGCCCATTACCAGTCTTAACCCCCCCAAAGCCCATTACCAGTTCTAACCCCCCCCCAACAGCCCACAGCCCATTACCAGTCCTAACCTCATCAGCCCACCTCCAGCCTTAATCCCCCCAACCCATTTCCAGTCCCAGTCCCAGCCCCCCCAATAGCCCATTACCAGTCCTACCCCCCGGCATAAAGTAAAATTTAATTTAAAAAAAAAAACCTGCTGTCTGCCGCCGCGGGGCCCCCTCTGCTGCCGCGGCAGCATGGACTGACCCGCGGGGGCCCCCTCTGTAAGCTCGGTCCCTCCCTCCGTGCCTCCGTGTCTCCCTCCGTGCAGGCTGTGAGAGACGCGAAGGCAGAAATTTCCCATCAGCCCCTGCGGGCTTAACAGAGACGCGAAGGCAGAAGATTGGTTTCCCAGAGGAGGTTGGGAATGGACAAGGAGAAAGTAAGTAGGTGGGGAGGAATGCAGGCAAAGGAGCAGCAATTCAGGATAATGGAGAGAAGAAGTGTGAACCAGAGTCAGAGGCAATGTTGAACAGAAAAAGGCAGCAACCCCCCCACCTGAGCAGCCGATAGGAAGTAGAAAGAGCAGAGTAACCAGGAGGAAGACAACAGGCAAGGAGAGGGTCCTCACCTTCTCTCAGCCAGGTCTCAGTTACAAAGAGCATATCTAGGGAGTTTTGAATGATCAGATCATGCACCAGAAGAGTTTTGGCATGGAGGGAACAACAGTTCACCAGGGCCAAGCACAACAGTAACTGAGAAGAAGGAGCAGGAGGGAGACAAGGGGAAAGGGACAAAGACAAAAGACAACAAGGTTCTGAGGGACCCGAGAAAGTTGGCCCAATGGCCAGGGTACTGAGACTGCGGGATGGATGGCCCAGTGCACAAGAATCGCAGCCACAGCAAGGAGACAGCAGAGAGTAGTGATCATGACAGGGAGACAGACACAGTGGAGGCATTTACTCAGGACAGGGCGAAGCGCCTGTGCTGCTGGAGTTGTCCCAAGGAGCTCGCCCAAGGAGCATGTCCTGCTCCCTGGGCATGCTCCTTTGGTGCAGACAACAGCTGAAGATTTGTTTAAGTACGTGCAGAGATTACGGTGAGAATCACGGTTACCCTATGTTCTATGTAAAAGCATATAGTTAGTTATGCTGTAAACCGCTTTGACTTTCAGATAAAGCGGTATATAAAAATAAATGAATAAACACACACAGAGTTCCATCCGATGCACATGTACTTACATACACAGTGCCCCTGACGCACATGCGTGTGCACCCACACAGTGCACCCCTGACATGCAGACACATATACAGTGCCCCCAATGCAAGCACGCACACATATACACAGTGACTCTGACTCATGCCCACACACACCTTGCCCACCAGTGTACGCACACACATAAGCAGTGCCCCCAACAGCACACACACAGTGCGCCCCAATGCACATGCATGCACAAACACACACAAACACACACACACACACACACACAGATACACAGTGCCCCTGATACATGCTTGTGAGCACACACACACAGTCCCAGACTGATACACACACACACACAAACCCTGGCATATTGCAAACATGCAAATATCTCACCACAACACAACCCTCCACTGACACACACCCTGCTCCAACACTTACACACTTATCGCACGCACACACACACACACACACACACATTTTAGCATGCAACTCTCACATTTCCACAGTTAAACAGCTAAACGTTCTTTGTGGCAATAAATATGGTCATCATACCATTGATTAACATATATATGCATCTCACATACCTCACATACCCCTACTACACCCAGCCATTCTCTTACACACACATCTACTGCTACCCTGGAAGAGATGCTTTACCATGGCTGTTTTAACAGAGTCTCCTACACAAACATGCCCAAGTCTATGAATGGATGAAAGGGGAAATGAGTCATTATGTCACACTGTAAGTGTACTGTTTCAACTTGTTTATTTTAACTTCGACAGTCTTTTTGCAGAAGCGCTGCAACAAACTTCTACAGGATATTCTCTCTCCCTGAAAGTCTCCAAGAAAATGTTTCTCTGCCTTGATGCTGTGTTCTGTCTTTCAGCCCAGCTGTGACATCATTACCCATTGGATTTGGATAAGTCAGACAGGAATAGGCTTGTTTGGCTGCTTGTTAAAGGATCTGAATGTGATTGGTTGAAGTACCTTGTGCTTCGTGCTTTTCCATCAATCCCTCCATGTGCCTATTAGGAAAACAAATGGGACAAATGGTGGTTTGTGCAAAGTCATGGTCTTGTGTATTCAATTTGGCAGCAGCTGTTCATTACATTTTGCATTATTGCAAAAACAAATCACATTCCTAGTAAAGTGAGCATAAAGGGTTTGTGTGGGGAAGATTTAGCAGCAGTGGCTAGCCATCGCTGCTGAAGCCAAGACCCAGATATTTGGCATTGAATATTTGGGTCAACCGGATAGCAAAGAAGCTAAACGGGTAGCATAAATATTCAGCCTCTACACAGTTAGCTTCACTGGCAAAAGTAAGATCACCCTTTTAGATGCCTAACTTTTGCTGCTTTGTGATAAGCAGACAGAGGCTCAACATTGTCACCTCTCAATACACCCCTATGCTAGCTAGTTAGCATCGGGGTGTGCGGCGGCGGCACCTATGTTAGTGCCACTGAATATCCAGGTCAGCGTGATTAACGTGGTTAGCAGGTCTGCTAAGCGTTTTAATCACTTTGAATATCCTCCTGTGTCTTTAACATGAAGGGCCTGGCATTCAAAGGGATTCATATGGTTAGCAGATCTGCTATCTAGGTTAATCCACCTAGCTGGGATATTCAGCGAATATCTGCAGGTGCCATTGCTGCATTTGGCGAGAACCAGGCAATGGCGATATTGGGCCACTGCCATTTATCGCTAAGCGGCGAAAGTCAGGTGCAGTAAAGGCTGGGCTAACTTTTGCCACTAAAGCTAACCAGGCAGTGGCTGAATATTGCCGCTGCCCGATTAGCTTCAAGGCAATCCATGCAACCCGGACATTCAATGCAAAGGCCTGGATATGGCCCTGACGTTGCATATCCGGGTTTAAGGTTCAGCAGTGGTGGCTAGCCACTTTACAGCACTAGCCACTGCCACATATTGGACCCAAAATAAATAGTGACATCTAGTGGGTATAAATGCTGAGACTCAGTGATTTAGAGGCCGTTTGCTCTCATCTTTCCAAGTTATTTTTTCAATGCAAGGAGTAAATCCAAAATTCTACTTCTAAATCACTGTCTTTTTTTTATTTCTGAAGAGACCATGGGAAAATTATGGACCCTGTAGAGGAACAAAGAGCTTACTTCATGGATATCTCATCATGTATTTCCATTCTAATGTAAGTGCGTGAGCTGCAGTTACTGATGTACTATGCTGGACTCTGTGTTAAGGATTTTGTGCTTCTGCTATAAATGACCTCATTACTGTCTGTGTTTGCACTTCTGCTGTGGAAGCCAGAGGTTACTTTTGCTGGAAACAGGGTGGTGTGTGGCAGGTCCCAGAAATTGACCAGAAAAAGGGGTTGTCTTAAGTTATTTGAATAGTTATCCGCATAGGCGTAGTTTTCCTGCATTGGCAAGTGGGGACAAGGGGTACGGAGCTTAGAGTAGTGGCAGAGGGAAACTTTCTTCCTCTCTCCTCAGATGGGTATTGATCAGCTTTCTCTCTGCCTCTCCCCCGCCCCGACACATATGCTCTTTTTATGCTGTTTTTGACATATGCACCAATAGAGGAGGCAGGGGATATTCAGCACCTGCAGCTAGGACTGAAAAAGCAGCTAGCTCTCATCACTGAACTCTGAACCCAGATATTCAATGCTAGGGCCACATCTGGCCACCAGCATTGAATATCCGGGTTGGCTGGATAGTACATTAGCTAACCAGCCAGCGGCTGAGTATTTATTGCCACTAGGCAGTTAGTTAAAGTAGCTAAAGTTAGGCAGGCCTATCAAGTACCTAACTTTGGCCACTGCGGGCCACTGAATATCACCTCTAGCTGGTTATCCCTGGATTCCAACCCCCCCCCCCCCCCCGACCCAGGATCATCAGCTAGTGTCAGGGCTCTTAGGGGGCCAAAACTGGGGATATTCAGTGGCACTTTTAGCACTTTTTAAATTTATTTTGTTTGTTGAATAAAGACTTTCTGAAACTCCAGATACACTATATCAACTGACTCACCTTTGTCTACCTGTTTATTCACACCTTCAAAAAAAACATAACAGATTAGAAAGACAAGACCTTCCTTGGCTAAAGCCATGTTGGCTGTCTCCCATTAAGCCATGACTATCTACATGTTCAGTAATTTTGTTCTTTATGATGGCTTCCACCATTTTTCCTGGTACTAACACCAGGCTCACTGGTCTGTAGTTTCCCGGATCACCCCTGGAACCCTTTTTAAAAATTTGTGTTACATTGGCCATCCTCCAATCTTCAGCTATTACAGATGATTTTAATGATAGTTCACAGATTACTAATAGTAGGTCTGCAATCTCATATTTCAGTTCTTTCAACACCCTTGGATGTATACCATCCGGTCCAGGTGATTTGCTACTCTTCAGTTTATCAAATAATTGTAATACATCTTCCCGGTGTATCGATATTTCTTTCAGTTCTTCTGCAGCATCTCCTTTAAATACCATTTCAGTCATGGGTAACATTCCTACATCTTCCTCAGTAAAGACTGAAGCAAAGAATTCATTCAGTCTCTCCGCTATGGCCTTGTCCCCTCTTAGTGCCCCTTTTACCCCTCTATCATCTATTCTCTCACAGGTTTTTTGCTATGAATGTACTTGAAAAAGTCTTTATTATGTGTTTTTGCTTCCACAGCAAGCTTCTTCTCAAATTCTCTCTTTGCCTGCCTTATCAATGCCTTGCATCTAACTTGCCAGTGCTTGTGTTCTTTCCAGTTTTCGTCATTTTGCTCGTTTTTCCATTTCCTGAAAGCTGCTTTTTTGGCAACAACAGCCTCTCTGACCTTTCCTTTAAACCATGCTGGCAGTTTTTTGGACTTCCTTCCATTTTTCTTAAAGCGTGGAATACAGCTGGTCTGGGCTTCCGAGATAGTATTTTTAAACAACACCCAAGCTTGATGTAAATCTTTGAACTTTACAATTGTTCCTTTTAGTTTTTCTTAACTGTTTTCCTCATTTTATCATAGTCTCCCTTTTGAAAGTTAAAAGGTAGTACTGTGAATTTCCTTAGCATCCTTCCTTCATTTATTAAATCAAATGCGATCATGCTATGATCACTATTGCCAAGTAGCCCCAACACCCTTATCTCTTGCACCAGATCTTGTATTCCACTAAGGACTAGGTCCAAAATGGCTTCCTCTCTGGTTGGTTCAAGAACCAGCTGCTCCAAGAAGCAGTAATTTATTTCTTCTAGAAACTTTGGGGCTTGTTTACAAATCAATGGAGCCGTGGCTCCGTTAACAATCGGCTTTGTAAACAAGCCCCTTTATCTCCCTAGCATGTCCTGCCGTGACACTGACCCAGTCGATACCAGGGTAATTGAAATCACCCATTATTATTACTGTGTTGTAACTTTTATTAGCTTCCCTGAGTTCTTTGAGCATTTCATCATCCATTTGTACATTCTGGCAAGGCGGCCGATAGTACACCCCCACTACCATCACCTTCCCCTTTCCCTTTTTACATGGAATTTCAATCCATAGAGATTGTACAGTGAATTTTGTTTCCTGCAAAACTTTAATCCTTTGTGACTCAATGCCCTCTCTAATATAGAGCGCAACCCCTCCACCAATTTGATCTTCTCTGTCATTACGATATAGTTTGTACCCAGGTATCAGAGTGTCCCACTGGTTGTCCTCCTTCCACCATGTCTCTGAGATACCAATTATTTCTAATCTCTCATTCAGTCAGGTATATTCTAAATCTCCCATCTTATTTTTTAGACTTCCAGCATTTGCATTCAAGCATTTTAGAGACTGTATTTTATTCATATTAATCTGGCTATCAGTAGGCAGGGGTAATTTGGAATCTTTAAGCTCTGTCTGCTCTGTAGGGCATTTGGGCTACTATTGGAACCTCTCTACTGATATGCTCTATCTTCAATCTTTTGCTAGTATCCTTCAAAGATACATTGTTCCGAACCATGTGCTCTTTGGCGACTGTTGGCTTTCCCCTATTATCTAGTTTAAAAGCTGCCCTTCTCCCTTCCTCTGGTCTCCTTGCCTCTCCAACTATCTAACTTAAAAATTACATATAGCATGGGATTCAGCCCTTCTTGGCCACAGTTGCGGCCTGGCACAATCCTCTACCAGCAGGCACTCCCGTTCTTCATGGCAGCCTGCAGGACTTTCCTCTATTATTGGAAGCAGAGATTTGTTTGCACAAGAGTAAACAAGCCTATGCATACAGACAGACAATAAGACAGATGGGGCCTTCCTATAGGCTCTATCACTTTGGCAAAACATGCTTAAAAATCAACTCCATATCCCAGTTTGCAAATTAACATCCATCCTCCTCTTTACTCTTAGGGAATTTCTCTTCATTTTGAGCATATCTTCCCTCCCTGAGCTCCTGAATAACTGGTGTCTCGGCGAGGACTTGGACTCTTTCTGGATCTTTGCTCCTTGAATATTTCTCAAGGAAACCCTTGGCTTTTGTTCTCAGGGAGACACTCACCTTTAGCAGTGCTATAATGGGGCTTTTAAGTGTCCTTTTTACATTTACGCCCTTAGGGCCAGTGCAATCCATTGTGTAAGTGGTGCACTTGCACAGGGTGGTGACTCCAAGAGGATGCTTATGATACTGGAGTTGGGCAGAGAAGATTGTGTAGCACCAACACTGGCCGCACTGATGGAAAAATCATGTGGTCCCAGTGGCAGAAAGATTGCATAACACCAACACCAGCTTAATCTCTTCTCCGAATCAGCTGCATGCATGTATTTATTTATTTATTTATTGAAAATCCTATATCACGGTTTACAATTAACAAGAGTTTGAATAGTACAAAATAAAATAAAATTGACTTCCAGTGCATGGACCATTGAACTGCACAGTGGAAGTGAATGTATTAAAGCAACACCAGCTGCTGTTGCTGCTGACTGGAGCAGGAGGAATTAAAGGATGGTGCCAAACAATTTTTTTTTTGCTACCAAGGAGAGTAAAGGGGGGGGGGGAGAGGGGAGATGCTAGACTGGGAGGGGGCAGAGCGAATCCTTTTGCCATGGAAAGAGAGAGAGTGGAAGTGCAGGGCCGGTGCGATCCACTGTACAAGCAGTGCACTTGCACAAGGCGACTGCTCCAAGGAGGTTGTGAGGACTCAACAAACCCCCAGTGGCAGAAAGTATGTGGCCTCTGCCCTGATGGCAGAAAACTTGCATAGCCTCAGCCAAAGCCCCAGCCTCGGGGGCAGAAAGACCATGTCACCTCGGCCTCAGTGGTAGAAGGATTGTGCAGCTCCAAACACACAGAAAGGTCACACAACACCATCCACAGTTTAATCTCTCCTCCTCCTCCAAGTCATTTAAGATAAGAACATAAGATATGTCATACTGGTTCAGACCAAGGGTCCATGAAGCCCGTTCCAGGTCTCACGTACCTGCCAGGTTCCCAAAGGTATACACATTTTCCCAGTGCTTCTTTTCTTGGATGGGTTCCCAAATGTATATACATTCCATTCTGCTTGTCCCAGGGATAAGCAGTGGATTTCCCCAGTCCTCTTTAATAATGGTTTATAGACTTTTCCTCCAGGAACTTGTCCAAACCTGTTTTGAATCTCGCTACACTAACAACTTTTACTACATCCTCCGGTAATGAATTCCAGAGTTTGATTACGCTCTGGGTGACAAAATATTTCTCCACTTAGTCTTAAATGTGCCACATTGTAGCTTCATTGCATCTCCCCTAGTCTTTTTACTTTTTGAAGGAGTAAACAACCAATCTACATTTACCCATTACACTCCATTCACTATTTTATAGACCTCTATCATATCACCCCTCAGCCATCTCTTTTCCAAGTTGAAGAGACCTAATCTTTTAAGCCTTTCCTCATAGGGGATCCTTCCATCCCTTTTTCCAATTTGGTGGCTCTTTTCTGTACCTTTTCTAGTTCTGCTATATCCTTTTTAAGATATGGCGACCATAATTGCACACAATATTCAAGGTGCAGTCGCACATGGAACAATACAGAGGCATTATAATATCTTTGGTTTTATTCTTTATTCCTTTCTTTATGATTCCTAGCATTGTATTTGTTTTCTTGGCTACCACTGCACACTGAGCAGAGGGTTTCAATGTATTATCCACGATGACGCCCTGGACTCCCCTGTCTCTTCCAGAGATCACGCTTGTCTCTTTCCTGCATGATTTATCTCTCTCGCAACATGTCCCTTTCCCCACCCACCTTGCTGGCCACACATTAGATTTACTTTTAACCTCTTCCTCTCTTCCTCTCATCCTCCATGACCTCTGTTCACGTCCACTGCCTTGGTCGGATCATTTTTGTCTCTCTGCCTCCTGTGCCTTTCCTAGGGCAGTCTCCCCCCCTCCTCTGTTCCCTAAGTCTCCTCCCCCCCGTTACTCACGTTTCTTAACCCCGCTCACTATTCAGCAATTCCCTCCTGCCACTCAACTTTTGCCTACTAACTTTACTTCCCTCTCCCCCAACTCTCAGGCCTCTCTTTGGTCCTCTACCCTCTCTGCCACTCTCGACCACCTTGCCCCTCTACGTCCTTGTCCACCACGTCGCCACCCTGTGCATCCCTGGTACCACAGTGGTCTGCGCCTCCTTCGCACACACCTCCGCAGGGCAGAGCGGTTGTGGCGTAAGGCCCACTCCCCAACCTCTCTTGCTTCCTTCAAGGCCCACTCATCACACTATCGATCGCAAGTTCATCTGGTTAAATGTTCTTACTTTTCCGACGCCATCGCTAGGGCCCCGAATCAGACTCGACACCTTTACGCCACACTTAAGTCTCTTTCCTCTCTCCATTCCACAACTCCTGCGACCACAATTCAGCCGTCTCCTCCTCCCTCTCTTCTGGCATCCTTCTTCAATGATAAAATTTCAACTCTGCGAGCCTCCTTGCCTCATTGCCCTGCTCCCATTCATTCACCTCCTCCTGCTGCGTCTCCTCCTCCCACCTTCCACCTCTCTCACACCTGGGCCTCTTCTCCCTACCTACTGCCTCTGAATTGCATCACCTCATCTCCTCCTCTAGGAAAACTTCCTGTTCTCTCGATCCCATCCCTTCCTCTTGGTTACTAACTCCCTCCCTCTCACTTCTTCCCTATATCCTCTCTATTTTTCATTCTAGTCTTTCCACCGGGACCTTTCCCCGTCCCTGGAAACACGCCCTAATCTGACCCATCCTAAAGAACCCTTCCTTGGATCCTCTGGTTCCTGCCCATTACCACCCAGTTTCTAACCTTCCCTTTCTTTCCAAACTTCTAGAAAAACTGGTCTTTGCACAGCTCACTCACCATCTCGACTCCATTCATTTCCTTCATCCCCGACAGTCAGGATTTCGCACCGGTCACAGTGTTGAAACTATCTTACTCGCTTTCACCAATGCACTGCATGTTGCCCATGAACACGGAGATATCTCGGTGGCAGTAGCACTTGATTTATCTGCAGCGTTCGACTTAGTGGACCACTCCCTTCTTCTTCTTCGCCTTCGGGAAGCGGGTCTTTGTAGTGTTGTTCACCGTTGGTTTCATTCCTTTCTTTCCTC
The DNA here is from genome assembly GCA_033557465.1 of Ichthyophis bannanicus. Taxonomy (NCBI): domain Eukaryota; kingdom Metazoa; phylum Chordata; class Amphibia; order Gymnophiona; family Ichthyophiidae; genus Ichthyophis; species Ichthyophis bannanicus. The sequence goes on along the minus strand of CM066032.1, from coordinate 1,398,273,850 downwards.
CCGGTTTTGCACCGTCCTCTCTTCCTCCCCTTCAACCCCCTCCTCTGATCCATTCCCACTTACCTGTGGTGTCCCCCAGGGTTCAGTATTGGCACCCCTGATCTTTAACCTTTTCCTGGCCCCCCTCGCTCTGTTAATTCAGCAATCGGGACTATCAGCATTCTTTTATGCCGATGACATAGTCCTCCTTCACCACACCTCCCCTTCCTGCCCAGATCTTTCCCCACTAAATTCTTGCCTCACTACGGTAGCCTCCTGGTTGACACAAAACTGCCTTCATCTTAACCTCACTAAAACTATTGCAATTTGGTTTTCTTATGGCAATCCACCCCCTTCATTAGCACCTTCTTTTTCTGGCACCCCTAGTCTCCACCTTTCGGTATCTTGGAGTGCACTTCGACTCAGACCTCTCCTTCCAAGCCCTTGTTTCTCACCTTACTAAAACTTCCTTCTTTTTCCTCCGCCAAATTCAAGCAATACGCCCCTTCCTCTCCCCATCGGCCCTCACTACCTTACTGCTGTCATTGGTCATGTCACGGGTGGACTTCTCCAATTCAGTTCTCATAGGCCTTTCCAAATCCCAACTAGCCCGTCTCCAGAGGATCCAAAACACCGCAGCCCGTCTTCTTACTCACTCCTCTCCCCGGGATCATATAACACCTCTACTCCTCCACCTCCACTGGTTACCTGTCCCTTTCCGCACCCAGTATAAACTGCTCTCTCTAGTGCACAACATCCTCCATACAAATACTCCACAATACCTAGCCGATCTCATTTCCTTCCACACCCTCAGGCACACACCCCGCTCTTTTCACCTCAATCGCCTCACCCTTCCTACACCCTCCCTTGCCCATCTGCAATTTACACGATCTTCCGCTTTCTTTTTCATCGGACCTGCCCTGTGGAATTCTCTCCCCTCATCCCTTCGCCTGGAGTCCAATCACAGCACTTTTAAAAAAGACTTGAAAACTCACCTCTTCTCCACAGCCTTCGGCCTTCCCTCCCCCTTGTGTGACATGCCTTAAGTTCTATCTCCTTCCTGTGTGTATCCTCTCCTTGTTTTGTCTTGTCTCCTTTCTCTCTCCTTTCTCAAAACCGTTGTAAACTTCCTTTCCATTTCTCTGGCCCTGAGCCTGTTCTTTAGTTTGTATATTGTACACCGCTTTGCTTGTCCCAGAAAGGCGGTTTATCAAATAAAATTACCATAACCATAACCATAAATCTTTTTCCTGGATTATGGTTCCTAAGGTGGAACCTTGCATTGTGTAACCGCAGTTTGGGTTGTTCTTTCCTAGGTGCATAACTTTGTACTTGTCCACATTAAATTGTGTATGCCATTTGGATGTCCAATCTCCCAATTTTTCAAGGTCCTCTTGCAATTTTTCACAATCCTCTTGCATTTTAACAATTTTGAATAATTGTGTGTCATCTGCAAATTTGATCACCTCACTTGTTATTCCCATTTCCAGATCATTTATAAATATGCTAAAAAGCCCAAATTGAGAAAAGTGGCCATTTAGCACTACTTTTTGTTTTTCATATTTTAACCAGGTTCTAATCCATAATAGAACACTGCCTCCTATCCCATGACTTTTTAATTTCCACAAATGTTTCATGAGGGATCTTGTCAAAGATGTTCTGAAAATCCAGATACATGTGGAGCCCGATTCTGAAAGGGGCACGTCCGGACCCCATGCATGTCCCCAGATAGCACGTGCATGCAGAGATGCTATTCTACAACCCCGCAGAGACACGAACAGGGTGTTTTTGAATTGGCATGTAGCCGTGGCTGGCAAAGCACATCCAACTGGTGGCCTATCGGGCCACCGTGTGCCACGGCACGTGTAGGCCTTGCACATACTGCCCAGCCACTCCATGCACCTGTAACCCCGAAAAGGTCCCCAACCCCATGATCTGCAGCCCATGTGTACCTGGATCCAGGAAGAAGGCCCCCCCCAACATAATGCACACATCAACATGGCTACTAAGCAGCCCAACTTCAGTGAGACAGAGATGAGGCTGTTGGTGACCATGTTCATTGAGCAGGAGGAGATCCTCCTCCCCATGTGGCAGAGGCGCCCAGCCCACACAGCAGCAAGCAGAGACTGGGAACATATCAGGACTACCCTCGCCCAGTAAAGCAGAGGCTGGAAACATATCAGGACTACCCTCGCCCTGTAAGTACAGCAAAACAGAGACAGATAAACCTGGAAGAAGAGAGAAGTGGCAGGCTAGAGCAGCACCCAAGTTGGCACAGAGACAGACGTGGAGAGGAAGGGCAGGGGATGTAAAGATCTGGCACAGGCAGAAAGCTGGCAGGCTGCACAGTGACAGGACAGCACAGCACAGACAGAGCAGCCCCACAGCACTGGCCCAGGAGACAAGGGAGAACAGGATCCATGCAGGCCTACAGTGAAGGCACATGAGGACACAGAGACTGATGGAAGGGACATGTATAGCAGAGAGCAGTCCAGAATGTCAACCACATCCCAAAGTCACACAGATGCCCCCTGAGGAGGCAAAATAAAAGAACCCTCTACATGCTCCTAGGTGGGAGGCAAACCCAGGACCCCGAGTACTGTGGTTCAGGGCCAGAACCATCAGGCTACAGCTATCAGTGATCACAGAAGTTAGGAATAGAGAGAGCATGACATGTCAGAGGGGAGGGCCAGTGTGAATGGTAGAGGTGCAAAATGAAGCAGTCCACATGGGAGGCAAACACAGGACCCCGGGCACTGTGAATTAGGGCCATAACCATCAGGCTACAGCTGTGAGTGCTCGCAGGCATAAGGAATAGAGAGAGCATGGAAAGTCAGAGTGGAGGGCCAGTGTGAATGGTAGAGGTGCAAAATGAAGCCATCCACGTCAGAGGCAAACCCAAGACCCCTGGCTCAGGGCCAGAACCATCAGGCTATAACTGTCAGTGCTCACAAGCCCTCAGAGATGAGGGAACATGGCACTGTGCATGTACACCAAATGCAATGACCAGCTGCCATTCCCCCCTCCCCGGCATGGCATGACAAGGTGATGTGCCACTGAGAGCAGATGGTCACATGGCACATGATGGTCACATGCAGAGTACAAGCAGAACCACCCCATAGAGTAGGCAGGTCTGTGCCCTGGCACAGGTGAATGATGAGATGTATCTCTACCCCACAGATGTTTCTAGATTCTGCATGACATGGAGTCCAACCATGTTTGGTACCGTGCAATCCACCGCACACGCCTGTATGATAATGTGTATTCAGCAGCAGCTGCATAAGGAGAGGGTGAGTAGCCATGCAGATACGCTGTCTGAACAGCAGGCTGACAGGCCCTCCAATACTGAGGTGGGTCAAGACATGTAAGAGTGGCATGGACACCACAGAAACAGCATGCCCCCACCCCAGGGTCCCACAGCACATAGTCCCGGCATCCACTGCCCCACCCCCTGCAGAGATGGGATGTGCTGGAACACCCTGTGTGTGTGGCTGGCCCCCCAGCAACCACAGTCGTGAAGCTAACCATGACCTCTGTCCCCCACCGTGGTAGCACAGCAGGAGGAGGACTCCCCACCCCCCATCCCCATATGGCTCCACACCTGACACTATGGAGGACGATGGTGCAGATACACCCCCAAACCCAGCGGGGGCAGCAGCAGTGCACAACAAAGCCCCATCCTCCTGTCTAGCTCAACACCATCTGCAGATGATGAGGGGCCAGCAGGGGAGGCAGAATTCTCCCCCTCCACCTCCCCTGAAGGGGTTAGAGCAGAGGGCAGAGGAGCCTATGTCTCACAGCATACCAGAGGGATATTGCACAGCAGGGCGGTGGTCAGGTCCCACAGGTGCCATGTGCAGAAGGCCTTGAGACAAGGTCTGGACCCTCATTCTCCAGCCCCTGGTGGAGGGTGCATGTAGCATGGCAGGGCGAGCAGCTGGGGATCCCATGGAGTGTACTGGGTGAGGCTGTAGTTACCCAGAGTGAGGGACCAGGCAGGGGTGGGGAGGGTGTTGTGCATGCAGGAGGGTGAGTGGTTGGAGGGTAGTGGTGAGGGTGAGGGGTCTGTGCATGCAGGGGGAGCATGTGGGGTGTGTGAGTAGCAGAAGGGGGGCAGTGAAGGGGAGGACTCAGAGTGCATGCGGGGGAAGTGGGTGGGGATGTCTGAGTGGCAGGGGAGGGAGCAAGTGTGTGTTGATGGAGGGGAGGCAGAGTGTGGGTGCGGATGAGGGTGGGTGGGGAGAGTGAATGTGTGATCCGAGTGGGGATGTGGAGAGGGATGTACCATTGCAGTTGGAAGCGGATACAGATGGGCAGTAGGGGGCTCATGTTATGGAAGCAGGGTATGCCATGAGACAATGGTGGTGCAGGGTGATGTCAGTGATGAGGGTGGCAATGCTGCAGAGGTGCCATTGTCCATGTCCATGTGGGAGTGGCATGCCCATATTGGTGGGCCACATAGTCCACCTCAATCTGAGGAGGCCCAGAAGGCAGTCAGAGGTCCTGAGGACATGCCAGACCTAGCCCATCTGGAGTGCATGCTGTCATGCAGCCTTGCATGGCTGCACAGACCCAATCACACCTCTCATGCCATGTGGAGGGTCTCAGGGGAGAGGTGCAGAGCCTAAGGGGTGAGCTCAGGGGCCTGCACCTGCTGCTGAAGGCCCATCTACAGCCCCACAACCACCCCCCATTTGCACAGCAGGCAGCCCTGCAGATCACTGAGCAGCATGGTCAGCACTGGTACAGCAGTAGCACTGAGCAGCATGGTCAGCACTGGTGGCAGCTGGTGCAGTGACAGCCACCAGGGTGAACTGGCCATCAACGTTCATGGTCATGTAGGTGTGCAGAGGGTAAGGCTGGGTGCTGGCCAGCACACCTGTTGATCAGTGTGTATGGGCACTGTTCGCCCATATTCTCTGTCTGTCCCATGCATGTTAGCTGAGAAAATAAAGTGTTATGCAGTTAAATGTGTGTGCCTATGTGTCCATTGGCCAAAGTGACCCTGGCCACCATTGGACCTGGACATGTGTGTTGTGCCACAGGGGGTATGTTGTGCTGCATGCCAATGCATGTCTGAGGCATATAGGCAGGTAGACTGGCCACCACAGATGCAGGTGATGGTGCAAACACCCAGAAGGATGGGAAGGGCCATGTGGGTGGGGTGGAGTGACATGAACATGTGGCAGCAGCACAGCCAGTGGCCCATGGGGATGGTGCTGGTCAGGGCGGATGGAAGGGGCCATGCTGGGGGTACCATGTGTATGTGGCACACCATGCAACTGTCCTGTGCCCCCATAGTAGCCCACAGGTGTGCACCACCTGCAGCAGGCAAGGTGCAGGTGTCAGACAGCTAAGGGAGAGGTGGACCATGCAATGTGTGTGCCCCGGGTGCATCAGCCATGTGCAGAATGCCATGGATGCCCATGTCCAGACATGGGGGCACCCATGCAGACCAAGACTGGTGACTGCCCCCGAACACATGTCATGCCATACATGGGATCAGGAGGGGTACATGATGTGTCTGGGCAGTCACCGCACACCTATCATAGGTCAGCAAAAATAGTGGTGGGGCAGGTCCTGAGCTAGAGTATAGGCATAAGGGAAGGGAAAGGACGGGAAAGAGAAGGATAGGGAGAGGACAAGACAGCCATGACAGACATGGTAGGCATCAAGTGGAGCAAGTATGGGGGTATGGTAATCATGATGGGGTATTAGGCAGATTGAAGGCTAGGTGAAAAAGATGTGTTTTTAAGGCGGCCTTGAACCTAACAAAGGAAGATTCAGAATGGAGTGTGAGTGGAAGAGAATTTCAAAGAGAAGGGCCCTGGAAAAAGAAAGCAGAGCAGTGGGTACGTTCAAGGTGAGCCTGGGAGGACCAGACTGATTGTTTGACCCGATCCCCATTTGTAAGGAAGGAGCTGACAAGCCTTCTTCATGGACAACCTTATCAAAAGTTGTTGCGTGATGCTGAAAATGTCCAGGAAGATACAGTGCAACAGGTTTTCCATTTGTCTGTGAACCATCAGGTCAGCTATTCTTGTACAGTAATGCATATGAAAGAAAGAAAAACTAAAGCTCAAACACCATACCAATGGCAAAGTCAGACAAGGGAACAATGTCAAGGAGCACTGAGTTCTCAACTAACTTGGAAAGAAGGTGCAAGAGTCCAAGCAGTATCTGACATTCATCAGGAGATGGTGGGGAGTGTGATAATGAAGTAAGTCTGCAAGATATTGAGGCGTGGAAGTATGGATGGTCTTATGGGCAAAAATGAGCAACTTTAGCATTTCTCAAGGATATAGACTTGTTCTGAAGATTGATTATCTTCAGTGGGCCGATCTGTTGCCCCATTGTGGAGTCAACACTCTTCCCACCAAACCATTTCTAGGTGCTGCCCTGGACAAGGTGAGTTTAGCTATGATAGTACAGCCAACTGAAATGAGAGTCAGTTTGGAAAGCCTTCCCCAAGCCACGTGCTCTCTCCGCGATTCCAGAATAGCACATCTCATCAATTTAACCACACCCACCTTTTTCAGCACTTCTTCACCCCTCCGTGTTAAATTGGAGAGCAGATCCAAAATTGCCTCAGCATCAGACCTTTCTGGATTTCACACCTTTTCCCAATATTCTCCTGCCTTCTTGAGCTCTCTCAATATGTATTTGATGACACTAGTTCCAATAATCATACCATCATCTTGCCCAGTGTATGGAACCAGGGAGGGGTCGATTCCGTTGGCCAGGCAGATTTTGCCCCTCCTCCTCTATGCAAGAGGGAAACAAAACCTTGCAAACTAGCACATATAGAGGGAGGGCCTACCACCTCCTCCCAATAAACCACACCTCGTGCAGATTATACTCATACCTGGCACAATATTCTCACAGATTTTTCTTACAAAAAAATCCTTAATTTCTTTCTCATATCATAGAAGCAAGCATATAGGAAGCATAACAAAACTAGCTAAATACACCCTCTTCTTACAAGTGTACAGCTATAAAGTAATTAAGAGATTTCCTGTCCATATACAGATCCTAGCACAGTGAAGGAGAAGGATATATGGTGCCTAGCTACACTCAAAGATAAACTAAGAAAACTTTCACACAGACAGATGCACACAGCACAAAGAATCAGAATCATACCCACTCACTCATTAGCATACATGCAGTGGAAATTTACAAACCACCTTCTTCAGAAAATGGGGTGTAAATTCCTGATCTTTAAAAGTTCTGTCCCATTATATAGTTTTTCTTTTCCAATTAGTCCCTTTAATCAGTCCCTTTGCTTTCAATTCCAGGCATCTGGATTCTGTCTTCCATGCCTTCCTTTGTCCTGTCATATCTGCACTCCCATTCCTGCTGACCTGTTGACCCTTATGGCTTTGTATATAACCTTTTGCTCAGGACTTTGTCAGATTTCTTCCCTATTATCTGACCCTTTTCCCAATTATTCAATTTTTCACCTGATTTGTCTTTCCATCCCTTATTTTCAATAAATATATCTGATATCTTCTGGAAGTTTCCATGTAGACCCATGCCAAACTGGCATAACCATGCTGATGATGCCTTCTCTCTCCTGTGCTCTGTAAATAAGTGTGTTTTTTCTTACATCTGATGTGACCTATTACCTCTAGCATCTCATGGAGCACATGCCAACAATTTGGACACATTTTAGATGTTCTCTGTGTTATTTTTATTTAACCAGTTTTCTATACTGCCTTATCCTTCAATCAAAGCAGTTTACATTATGTAGTCACTTTGAACAGTGTGATGGGGCCCGTGGGTAGAGCCCTCTAACCCTATGTAGGCGGTTGCCTAGGGTCAGTAAAATAAGTATTCTGCTCTTGCTATGAAATAACAGAGTCTCTCAGAGCAAAAAGTGAATAAGGAAAATAAGATGGGTTTTATTCCCCGTCCCGCTCGGACCATCACCAAGATCAAAAAACTCCAGATACAAGCAATAAACAAAAATGGTAACAGCAACTTCTGTTTCTTTGTTAAATTCACAAAGTTCCTTTTGTTACTTAATTAAGCAGAATGGTTGCACTTGTAACAAATGCTACAGTCCATGGGCATGGGGTCTGGAAGGCAGCTGTTGTCTTCCCACAGCATACCCTCTCCGGCACTCCCCAAGCTTTCAGTATCACACTCTTCCTGTGTGGTATATTCAGGCATGTCCCCTTGTGATAAATCACTACAGCTTTCAGTAAAGGTTCCTCTCTCCCCAGGTTTATACCTGTCTGGCATGAAGTAGATTCTCTCTGGGTTTTCCTCCCAAAGTAAAGGTTCTGAATATCTTTTCTTCCTGCCTCTATTCTCAGGACCACGCCCTTGGCATGCATATGTTTCAAACCTTTCTTTATAAGAACAGGGATGCCTCCTTTTATCCTTAGGGATTGTCTTGGCTCTTGGCTTGCAATGTCCCTTCTCTCTAGCCTCCCAGGCTGGCTGTGCAGTAGCAAAGTTAGTATCAGCTTTACAGCTATTTCTTAATGTGCAAGTATGTTTGGAATTCCCATCCCCCAACACTCTCCTTCTGAACTGACCTGTGCTTATTGCTGGCACATACCGGTCTCCTGTATGATAGGACAGACCTGGCTTCTCTTGAGGTCTGTCTCGAGTGGCATACCTTCTCCCAGCACAGCTTGCCTCAAACCTTTTCTCCCGAGTGCTGTAGCTATCTTCACTTCCTGGTTCTCCGATAGCAACCTTTTCTCCCAGCACTCCTCTGGGGTTTCTGCTCAGCTGTCTGTAGCCACACCTCCTGCTGCTTTCTCTTGCTACGTCATCTGCTCTGGGCCCACCTGCTATTCCACCTCCTGTGCTACTCTTAGCACTCCCTCGTATTGGTGAATGTAGGTGTGTCCATTTCTGTCCTCCCGGGCTTGAGCTCTCACTCTGGCTTTTGCCCTCCTCCTTTCTCCACTGACTGGAACCCTGCCTTATGTGATCCCCAGCCCTGCACGTGACGTGGGGATTTGCAATCAGGTGTTCCTGACAAGCTTTCTGCTTGGCACGTAGTAACAGTTTTCCCTGCTCAACTGTTTCACTATGCCTCGTGTCTCTTTGCATAGCTGAATCTAAGGTAAGCTCTTCTTTTATCTGCACTTCCATGGGCTGTGTATCCCCTGCTGCACCACAACAGGTACTGGATACATTCCCTTGTTCCTAAAGGGCTCACAATCTACATTATGTACCTGAGGCAATGGAGGGTTAAGTGGCTTGCCCAAGGCCAGCCTATAGGACTAGAAACCCCAGTCCCTTTGGCCTGAGATTGCTGTCCCCAGGTGGGATTTGAACCCCCAGCTCTCTGGCCTGAGGTACCATGTCCTAACCACTAGGCCACTCCACCTTCCCTTCTGGCTCTCACACCAAGTAAACCAAAGTGGGTACAAAAGCCTGTATACTTCACGCTCTAGGTCATATGTTGCTTTTGGATGTGTTTGATGACCTCCACAGCCCACTATGACATCATTAGTCTAGTAGGCGTCACTTTTGGTCACAGTTCCTGTCTACAGCAGCATCTGCTCAGCTGCCTTCCTCATAATACATGTCACAGATCCAGCATAGCTCTCAAAGACACCTGTTCTCAGAGTGTCACCTTTGTATATAATAAGCTGGCACTTCTTCTTAATTTCTGTGTTTACTGGAAAACAGCCTTATCTGGTTCTGGTAACATCTCTCTACAGGAGTTGTAAATGAACTGCAAACCATCATTGTCCACATCAGGGATTTCTTCAGTTCTGCCCACACTATTCCCCATACCCATGTAAGCATATTAGTTTCCCTACTGATTTTAACTTTATGGGCATGGCGGGTGGGGGAGACTCCTTAAATTAAGTACCTGGGCAGTATCTACATTCATGCCCTGTCTGGCAACACCCATAACATAATTGATCCCTCTTGTACTATGACAGAGCTTTGATGCACCAAACAGGACCCAGGCCCATTGATCCTCCTTTACCATTGCAATTCCTTGTTTGGTTCCTTCTAGGCACACATATTCCCTTGTCCTCACTTAGAAGCACTGAGTATTTTCCCCAGCATGTCTAAAATCTTTGCAAACTTGTCTAAATCTGGATTGGTTGTCTCACTTGTCTGTGCCCCCCATCCCATCCCACCCTGTTTCTTTTGCTGCTTTGCTGAGCTCACTTTTACAACCTTAGGGTCAGTAATCTCAAAGTCAACACTGCCCCCTATTTTCAAGCAAAGGGCTTTCTGTTCTCTTTGAAAAGCATTAAGTATCTCCTGGACCTCTTCAATTATCCATCTTTCTAGGCCTCTACAATTGTCCGTCTTTCTAGGGCCTGCACCTAAATGACCTTGCAAGCTCCTGATCAGGGCAATTTCGTACAAACATTATTGTGACTTTATGTCTGGGGTCATTGAGTCAACCAGTCCAAAAATGTGGGCAGGAGACCCTTACACGGAAAACCTTTTATTGATCTTTACCAGAGGTGGCCAAACCCAACACAGGCCGTGTTTCGTGTGATACTTTGTCAGGGTTTTTTTGAGGCACACTATAAAATCATAAAAACATCATAAAGAACATAAAATCATAAATAATTAAAAACAACAAAGTAAAATATGAATATTAAAACATCATAAATAACAAAACAACATATATAATCAATCAATAAGAGGAAGCAATAAAAGTGTTCATGAAAAATAAATTAAAAAATGTAATCAATGCCTACATTAAATGAAACATATACATAAAAAATATGTGAAAAGATTAACATTCATAGTTTAAAAATGTGCAATAGTGAAAACATTAAAAACTTAAATAAAAATTATTTCAAAACGGGGAATTTAATGAGATGAGGGAATAAAATAAACAGGAACAAGGTAAAAAGGGCTATAATCAAGCAGGAGTGAATCAGAGGTGTTACCTTGGAACTTGAGTGAAACAAACCATCCGCCGTGGTAGGGGATCCACGGTTAGGCTATAAAACCATTTATCTATCACGGAGTAAAAATCTCACCATGCGCTGTTTGAAAAAGAAGAAGGGTAAAACGATGTGGCCCATATTGTGTCATCACGCAACCACATTAATTTCATAAGTGAGGCAAAAGAGTGATTGAAACCATCTAAAAAATGTGCTTTGCCGAGTGATGTCACTATGTCTATGAAGCCTTTATGAAAGTATTACTACTATGCGATTCTTCACAACATACAATGTTTGAGAAATAATGAAAATATGTATATATAAAAACCATCCAGTTAATTAAAGACGGAAAAGTAAATCATGAACCCAAAATGCTGTAATTATACTCACTGCGTCTTTTTTGTGAACTGTCAAATTCAAAACTATGGGACTTAAAACCCCGAAAGGTCTAAACTTGTAAACCGATCGTGTAAACCATCAATAGATCTGAAACAATTATGGAAAAGGTACCAAATGAGAATATTGGTCAACAAAAAACACGAAACAAAAGGAATTTTAAATATAAAAGAGGAAATCTTTGAATATGTGTATCTTCAAACGTGGAGGACGCAGCATAGAAGAACACAATGAATAGCAGTGAAGATGCCAACGCATGCGCTATTAAATAATAAAGCCGGAGGCGGGAAAGGCTTCCTGCCACTGGCGAAAAAACCTAGTTAAAAAAACGAGAAACAAAATTACACTGTTTAACCATATAGACACCTTGTGAGTAAAAAATTGTGTTGTACAATATAAACCAATGGACATGCAGCCACGTTAGATGAAAACCGGCCAACCATTGAAGGAAGACATAAACCCGTACATATTAAACCATCGTATGCATGCAACTTTTTGATGAAGGAGAGTTCTCAACCCTATAAGTTTTTAATGTTTTCACTATTGCACATTTTTTAACTACGAATGTTAATCTTTTCACATATTTTTTATGTATATTGTCGCGGGCCCTCTTGGTGCACCTACCGGTGAGCTTTGGTATTGCACTAGACCCCGGTGTAACTGGCCTCCTGGTAGTTGTAGCTGCTGCCAGATTACACCAAAAATAGTTGTGGACAACCGAATAAGGTAAATAGGGTTTTATTTCCCTTCCCAAATAGGATATTCAAATATTTACAGCAACACAAACAAAAACCCTTCTTGGGTGAAACAGAAAGCAAAAATGGAACACAAAATAGCTTTCTTTCAGCAACAGAAAAAGTACTTTAACATAGGCTGATAGCCACTAGGAATAAGGCCTTGCTTTGCCTTGGCAGGCTGCTTATTCCTTTTTATCTGAGAGATATTATATCATCTGCTACAGAAAGACTACAGTCCATTTCTATAATATCTTCAGTTATAGGTAAATCACATTGCATTGGCTCCACATCAGGAATCAATCCCTCTGCACTCTCCCTCTGTGTGGGCTCAGCAAACAGCCTGTCCTGGCTGTGACGTCGTTCTCCCTTGCTAGAGGAAAACTGTGGGTGTTTACCAAAATCACTCTTGTTGTGGTAATAGGAGCCTCCCCTCTGCTGACCTCTGTGAAGCAGGTTGAGGAATTGCTCTGCCCCACTATTAGGTGGAATTGGCCCTGCCCTGAGCTCTGCTTTAGGTAGGAACTGATAACCAGCTGGAACTCCTGACGGCAGCCCTTGGGAAACTCTAGGTCTCACGTACCTTGCAGAATGTGTCCCTTCTTCAGGTAAAAAGCCTTTACTTTGCTTATAAAAAGGGTACAGGAATATCTCTGCTTCCCTCCTTGCACTGGAATTAAACTTCCTGGCTTGTACCTTTTCTTTCTTATCTCTGCTCCACGCTGGGCTGTTACATTTACTTTCCTTAGCTGTGTCACGCTGTCTGTACCTTTCATTCAAGCATTCTTCAGACTCACTCAGACGTCCACTCAAGCTTCCAATGGGGTACTCTGACACGCTCTTTCCACAGCTCCTCTCGTCCTCCTCCTGTAACCAGTTCCTTCTCTGGGTTTCTCTCCAGTTCCTATCTTGGCTCCTGGTTTGTGCCTTTGTCCTGCACTTGAACCTGCTCTCCTCGGGCTTGGTCTTTGTCTTGCCCTGCTTAACTGTTTGTGAGCTAGGTTTATTTAGGTAATTCCTAGCTGCACCACTCCCTAGCTGATTAGAGTCAGGTGAAAATCCCCTGGCTTCCCTATTGGCTGAGGGTGTCTTCCAAGCTCGTGACCTCACTTGCTTACGTTGCCCCTGGCAACTTTCCACCATGTGCTTTCTCAGCACGTCATTATTTCCCTGAGCTGCACTATCTTCTGTCTCCATAGGGGTCACTAATGAGTCAGCACTGTGACAATATGTTTCATTTAATGTAGGCATTGATTACAATTTTTTATTTATTTTTCATGAACACTTTTATTGCTTCCTCTTATTGATTGATTATATATGTTTTTTTTATTTATGATGTTTTACTATTCATATTTTACTTTGTTATTTATGATTTTATGTTATTTATGAAGTTTTTATGATTTTATAGTGTGCCTCATAAAACCCCTGACAAAGTATCACATAAAACACGGCCTGTGTTGGGTTTGGCCACCTCTGATAAAGATCAATAAAAGGTTTTCCGTGTAAGGGTCTCCTGCCCACATTTTTGGACTGGTTGTTTCTGCTTACCTGTGTGGCAGTGTGCTGTTTTTTGCTTTGGGGTCATTGAGTCTCCTTCCCCGCTGTTGTAAATACTCATAACAAGATCCACTGCCTTATTTAACCTTATCCTGTAATTAAATACACCCTCTTTCATCTTAGGTAAAGGTTGGTAAAAAAAAAATGCAAAGGGAGTAATTGATGATAGGACTTCTCCAAAATGTTGTTTGAGTACATCATATATGTGCTCAGGATCACATAGATCTTTCTGACTGTTTCTGATACCAGTCTGAACCACATTTTTTGCTCTTCCCAAAAGTTTTTATAGAATCGCAGTGCTTTGATCTTGCAATTAGAATCCCCTTGAGGAAAATATGCATCCTTTCCTCCGAGTCATAAAAAGTACAATTGTCTGTGCCATGGCCTCTCTACTCGGGAGGTTATCTCACATCTGCCTTAATACATAGAAGGGGGCTGACTGGTGTTTACCTGGGAGTTTTGTTCCCCTCCCCCACCACTCCATTACCAGAATTTAAATGAGAAATTCTAAGGTCACCTATCTGCTCCTCTAATTGTGGGAAAACACCCATTAGTGATTCTGCAGAACCACAGAAACTGGAGCAGAGGATGCTAGATTTTTCTACAAACTCTCAGTAATGGCTGCTTCCTCTGAAAATGAAACTGGAGCCTTTTTAAAAGTATACATTGTTTTTGCAAGCTCATGTGCCTCTACCTCCCCCCACCTTACTATCAAAAAGCCTTCCTCCAGCTTGCATGTCTGAAGAGGCACCAGCAGCTTCTCACATCATGTTGCGTCTCAGAGCTCTCAGGTTCGCAGCTAGGAAATGCCTCCTCCCTCCCCTGACCTCTACCAGCAGGCTTCATAACTGCTAGTTCACTAGTCACAATTATACTCTTTTACAGAATCTTGCCTGCTTAAACACCCCCCCCCCCCCCATAAATTAACTAGCTGCCAACCCATTTACTATACACAGCACTGCAAATATGTAACAACTTTTGGGACTTTAGTTCTGTAATAGCAGCTCACTGCTAACTGGGACAAATTGGCTACGGCCTGATCCTCCTCAGCAAATGGGGCTCCTGCCTGAGGATCCGAGTTGGTCACAGTACCACATGTAGTATCTCTTTTGTGCAATACTTCCAGCTATTCTCTACACATGCTCAAACCCCAAGCCAGATTCAGTTATGTCAGCAGGATTTTATTAGCTGGTTCTGGTCAGAAATCAGGAAAAACCTCCTAGTGCATAACATTAAATTCTCTTTACAGAAAACATATTAAGTGATCATATATGGGGTCATCCACGCTATTCGGCCCTCTCTGCTGTTCCCAACTAACCTCCTCATATGAACAAGTTGTTTGTATGCGGAGGCTAGACGAAAGCGGGAAAGGGGTGGTGCAGAGGCGAAGTTAGGGCAGATAGTAGGCAGTCCACAGCATTGGACGTACAGGGCCGATTCTGATGTTGGCCCTGTACGTCCAGGCCGGCAGACTGAACGGGTAACTTATTCCACCTCTGAGGTGGAATATGTTCCCTAGATGGCAGGGGACGGCAGGCCCAGGCAGCGGAAGAGGTAGGAGGTGATGCAGGGGATTCCCCGCAGCCCAATCCTGGTCTTGGGAGGCCAGATCGGGGGTTGGGCTGCAGGGAATGAAAGGACAGGTTGGTGGACGGGGATAGCGTCTCCTGAATGGAGCCATGAACTGGACGCCATGTAGGGTTGCCAACTGGCCGGTTTTTCCACGGCCAGGCCGGCTGCCGGCGCAGAGGCAAAACCGGCCCTTTAAAAGCTGGTTTTTTTGCTCTGGCCGCAAGATCGGGAGCGGCCTGAGCAAAAAAAACGGCTTTTCTCCGCTTCAGAGGGAGCCGGGGAAGCCCGCGCGAGGTCCCGGCTCCCTCTGAACAGCCACCAGCGTGAAGAGCCTTTACCTTCACGCTGGTGGCTGTTCCTGTGAAGCCACAAATGCTGGGAAAGGTTAAAGGTTGCCCTTTAACCTTTCCCAGCATTCGTGGCTTCACAGGAACAGACGCCAGCGTGAAGGAAAAGGCTCTTCACGCTGGTGGCTGTTCAGAAGGAGCCGGGGCCTCGCGCGGGCTTCCCCGGCTCCCTCTGAAGCCTCAGACAGCCGCGATGCTGGTCGGGGGGGGGGCAAGGACTGCATGGGCTGTGATGGGGGGGACCTGGACTGGAAAAGGGCTAAGGGGGAGGGGACTTGGACTGGAAAAGGGCTAAAGGGGGGGACTTGGACTGGAAAAGGGCTAAGGGGGAGGACTTGGACTGGAAAAGGGCTAAGGGGGGGGGGGACTTGGACTGGAAAAGGGCTAAAGGGGGGGACTTGGACTGGAAAAGGGCTAAGGGGGGGGACTTGGACTGGAAAAGGGCTAAGGGGGGGGACTTGGACTGGAAATAGGCTGTGATGGGGGGGGGGACCTGGACTGTAAAAGGGTTATGGGGGGGGGGACATGGACTGGAAATGGGTTGTGATGGGGGTGGAGGGGACCTGGACCAGAAAAGGGCTATGGGGGGGGGGGGAAACTTGGACTGGAAATAGGCTGTGAGGGGGGGGGGACCTGGACTGTAAAAGGGTGAGGGGGGGGGGGACATGGACTGGAAATGGGTTGTGATGGGGGTGGAGGGGACCTGGACTGGAAAAGGGCTATGGGGGGGGGGGAACTTGGACTGGAAATAGGCTGTGATGGGGGGGGGACCTGGACTGTAAAAGGGTTATGGTGGGGGTACAAGGACTGCAAATTGGATGTCATGGGGGTGGAGGGGACCTGGACTGGAAATGGGCTATGGTGGAGGAAGGGGGATCTTGGACTGGAAATAGGCTGTGATTAGGGGGGCTAGGACTGCAAATGGGCTGTGATGGTGCGGGGGAACTCGGACTGCAAATGGGATGTGATGGTGGGGGGGCCTAGGACTGCAAATAGGCTGTGATGGGGGACTTGGACTGGAAATGGGCTGTGATTGGGGGGGGGAGCTAGGACTGGAAATGGCCTGTGATGGGAGGGCTAGCACTGGAAATGGGCTGATGAAGAGCTGGAATAGGACTGGAAATGGGCTGATGTGGGGCATGGGAGAATGGGACTAGAAGGGAGTGGATGCTGGGTGGGTCTAGAACTATAAGGGAATTGATTTGGGGGGAGGACTAGAATGGATGGGGAATGAGAATGGAGAGGGGAAAAAATATTTTGTGTGGAAGAAAAGTCTATGATGGGCTGGGTATTGGGAGAGTAAGAGTGGCTTGAGAATGGAAGGGTGAAATTTAAACGGATGATAAAGGAATAAGGAAAGAATTGGGGGAAAGAGCAAAAGGGAAACAATCAGTATGTTAAAGCAGAAATAGAGAGAGAATGGAAAACATCTGAAAGAGAAGAAAGGACAAATGGATAGCTCGCAGAAGACACGAAGAAACCAGAAGAAAGTGACTGGAGCAATTGCAACTGAAAAATAAAACGCCCAAACAGAAGGTAGAAAAATACTTTTTATTTTGAATTTATTAACTGGAATATGTCTGGTCTGGGAAGTGTGTATTGCTAACATCTTTGCGTTTTTGTTTAGTGCAAGAGGAAATTACTTTATAGTTTTATTTCTCCAGTGTTGTACATTTCATGTTTGGATTTTGGGGTTCCCAGTTTAATTATTATCTGACCAAGGAAGTTAGCCTACACGTATCCTCGGTAATTTTTGTGGGTGGGGCTGTGGGCGGGGCAGGGGTGGGACTAGGGGCGGAGAATGGGTGGAGCATGGCGAGCCACAGGTGTCGGGTTTTTCTCGGTGAAAAAGTTGGCAACCCTAACGCCATGGCACCTCGGTTCCATTCAGGATTCTTGACAGAGTTAGCCATGTAGAGGCCTATACATGCAGGTTGACCGGAATCAGTTCCTAGCCTGCATGTACAGACCTAGACGCGATTCTGATCCCGTGGGGCTAGACGTGCCATGTGGGATCAGAATCCCTTCTATCTCTGTGTGTCTGGTTCCACAGCAGGCCAGGATGTCCAAAATGGAATAGGCCCATAGTGTTTTTTTTCCTTCAACACAGAGGATAGCACAAAGAAGAAAGCAATACCGTAATGCATTTCTCTTACAAACAAAGCCAATATACTCCTGTGTCCTTCAACCCCCAATCCAACACAAACAGGTTTAGACAGGATGAAAGAAAAGAACTTCATTCCTAGCAGTGGCAAAAATTCTAGTGGGGGGATTCCCCCCCCCCCCCCCACACACACACACTAGAAAAGCAAAATTTTGCTGAGAGCCCCCCTATTTTGGCCCCTCCATGATAACTCACCCCCCTCTTGTGGTGATCACGGTGGGGACGGCATGACACCTCCACAGCAAACCCCCCAGTGACCCCCCCCTACAGTGACCCCCAACCCGTGAACCTCTCTCAAGCTCTGATGTTGGTGACCCCTGTGCAGCAAAGTTACTTTAATCTGTTATTGCGTTACTTTAATCTGTTTCTTTAATCAGTCTGCTTTTTGTTTTAATTTGTTTTATCAATTTAATATATATATTCTGTTGCTTGTCATTTAGGCACTGAACATATGGAATTGTAAACCGCTATGAAACCTATTTTTGTGTAAATTGTGATATACCAAGTTACTTTTAAATAAATAACCTGTAGTAATCCATTTACAGTATTTGTTTTTCATGGAGAGAGTCCACTGGACTCCCCTCATCCTCCTCACCAAACTGAACTGAATGGGCACTCCCCCCTCCCATCAATAGGGCAACGGCACTTCTTAAGGGGGCAGTTTCTCCAGATGGGTTAGTTTTGCACATATGACAGTAACGAGCCTGGATTAGGACTGAGGAGGATTAGGAGTTTTACCTGTGTGTCTCCTCTGCGGGCTTCAGTCTGGTGTCTGGGTGCATGGAGCCCTGCCATCTCTCATGACCTGCTAGCCTCGTATATTCAGATGTGAGATTGAATACAACAGAATAAACACTCACAGGTTTAAAAAAATGCTGCTCCTTTTGCCAACTACTAGGCAAATCAGGTGGCTGCTTAGGGCAGCAGCTTCTGGGGGTGTGGGGGGGAGGGGGCAGCAAAGAGCAACAACCGTCAAAGCTAAGCAATGGGTCCTGGCAGTTACACAAACTCAATGATCAGTGGGTGCTGTTGCCTGCAGGAAGAAAGGGTGATATGTAAATAGTCCATTTCGGCTTATTGAGATTTCCCTCTTTATTTACAAAGCAATGTTTAATATTTAAAAGTGTGGTGTCCAAATATGCATTTTTATAGGATTGTTCAGTGAGAGATGGTGTTGAGATGATTAAAATTGAAATTGATAATCAAAATCTTTTGGGGGGGTGCTAGGAGTCTAAAAGCAAATAGCGAGGGGGGTGCAAGACTGAAGTTTCACCAAGAGTGTCACTGGCCCTGCATGCAAAATTTGGTTTGTGTGCCCCAGGGACTGAACAAACTGAAAAAGATTGAGAAGCACTGAACTAGACTGTGAAAAAGGCAAAGGATAGTAACAGAAGACAGTTCATACAAAGCTACAGTATTTCCTAAGAGTGATAGGGCACTACCAATGGCTTCTATGATTGTAAATGTGTCTTTAACATTGTATAAGCTTTTTTGCATACCATGTGAAGTTGCTAACTTGTATTTATTGCTAACATAATTAAAGTTTCCTTGTATGCTGCAGTCAGCAATCCCTAAGGAATTATTGAGAGCAAAAAGTTGCTTCTGCTTTTAGGTGCTATTTGGGAAATTGTGACTTAAAGCCTCCAAAGGGGGGGGGGAAGGGGGGGAGAGGGAGGGAGATTGAGGACTGAATTGGTAAATTCCTGTGTGCTAGTATACTGAAAAACCATAAGACTTTCAATGCCTTTACATTTGTTCACTCCTTACCTCCCCAACTTTCACCCATCCCAAGCACATTCTTTGCTTTATAGACTATCCCCAATAAGAAAACAAGAGGGAATTTTTTTCACAAGATATAATTAGAACATCCTCTTGCCTCCTCAGTTTTCATGTCAAAAAGTGGAGCAGAGTGCTGTGTTGAGCCTGAGGGGGGGAGATCTTGTTGAGTCCTAGTGCCTGCAAACTGCTGAGAGGACCCGGTAAAAGAAGAAGCTACGAAACACGACTTCATTTCTTAGAGGACGTCAGGCTTACACATTGCTCCTACCATCATCAGACCTCCTCTGGGAGAGGAAGCTTCCATAAGGTTTAGCAGATGTCCCTGATTTTCGGGGATTTTCCCTTATTTTAGAACTGTGTCCCTGACTCAAACTTGTTTGGCAGCCTTCTATCCCCGATTCCAGCAATGAGAAGTGAAAGGGTAGAAGAAATATTTATTTTCAGTTTAGTGATTGGAATATGTAAGTTCTTAGAATTTACATCCAAGATCTTTTATATTTTAAACGAATCACTGTTTCTATTTCTCTGACTTCTGTGCTTGGAAATGATATTGTTGCTGTCATGGGATGGATGGAGAGGAGCAAGGTTATGACTCTTCTTCCCTCGTCCACACCTTTGTTGCTGAAACCTAGAACTAAGGTGTCCTTCCTCCCTCCCCTCCCGCTTCAGATAACAAGTGTCCCAGATTTTCCTGCTAAACAGCTGGTAACCTTAGGCTTCCATGATGTTGGCAAGTGCTCCGGAGGTGACTTGGGTCACATAGGAGAAAGAAGCTCAGCTCTGCAACCTCAGTCGAAGATGTTACAACAACGTGTACCAATGGCAGGCACCTGAATCAAAGGAGATGACTGTGCTGAATCAATCTGGACTGTGTGGTCTCGCTTGAGGATTCTATTTCTAGTGTGACTGATATTTCTAATGAGACTTTGATGAAAGCGGGGCTACGGTGGTAATGTGCCAGCGGGAGTCCCTAGGCCCACCAGCGAAAAGAGTGAAGCTATGGCTGAGAAATGCTAGAAATGTCACTCATAAAGCACAATACCATTTGTTGTTCATAAGTACAACTTGAGTTTGAATAACGATTTTGGGAATTTATATTCTCCTGACCTCCCCCATGCTTCCCTCTTCTTCCTGTGTCCCCATCCCCCTTTCCATTCTGCCTGGGTCCGAGGTTGTTAAGCTCTTCCTGGCTTATGACTAGGTAAGATGTACTAACTTGCTTTCCCTTTGCTTGAGCATAGGGAACACTAGGAATCAGCGGTGTAAATTCCGCACAAGCAGCCCCTGCAATGTGGGGGGAGGGGGGACAGGAAGGGGGCCCACATGGTAGTGCAGCAAACTTACTTTAATCTGTTTGCCGTGTTGTCTTTGTCCCAGGCTCAGAGGTGTTACTCCCGGGCCAGAGGAACACCTTCGGACCTGGGACACAGGCAGTGTTCCAACATTAGAATGAGTTCACAATTGGATGGGGAGTAGGATAGCACCACAGTAGTTCCAAGTAACAAATAACTTATGACCATACAAGGCAGCTGCAAATTTTAATAACCTTCCATGACAGATTTATACATTTAAATATATTCTGCATATGATTTTTGACAGAGCAATGTCTTTAAAGCTTTCTCAAACTTGGATCTGAGTTCTGAATGAATACCCTGTGGCAGGGAATTCCATAATGTGGGAGCTGTAACTATGAAGGAACTAGGCCTAGTGAATTCTAATTGGAATTGACCAAAGAGGTAGGACTGTGAATAAATTGGCTTGTTAGGAACATAATTGTATTTGGCTGATAAGGGATCAAAAAATGGAAAAAAATAATGGGGATAAGTCAAAATGTTATACTTAATCCTATTTACTACTGGAAGTCAATACTGTTCCAGTGCAAGGGAAGTAACTTGATCTGATCTTTTAGCATTGTAAATTAATTTTACAGCCATATTTTGTACTAATTGGAGCCAGGCAGAGAAGAAGGACCAGGTCACACTGGGAGGAAACTTAAAAAGCCTGTATTGAGGACCCTAGCCTTTATTAATGCATAAGGCAGGATAACCTCAGGCCGCAAACCTTTTTGCCATATATAAAGACTGTTTAAAATGCAGTTCAGTTTGGTTGAAATTCCTTTTCTAGACATTCTTATTAAGAAGTCTACATACGGCTTTGTTACTATTATCTTCTGTAAACCTACTGATCGTAATAAACTCCTTAGGTTCGACAGCTTCCATAGCAGCAACTTGAAGAGAATCTACCTACCTCTCAATTCTACGCATACTCTGCACAGATGACACGGAATATAATAAACAGTCTTTAGATATGGCAAAAAGGTTTGCTGCACGAGGTTATCCTGCCTTATGCATTAATAAAGGCTAGGGTCCTCAATAAAGGCTTTTTAAGTTTCCTCCCAGTGTGGCCTGGTCCTTCTTCTCAGCCTGGTTCTTGGACTGAACCCATCTGCGGAGAACACACTCTCTTTCTCTCCTACTAATTGGAGCCGCCTAATAGAGTATAATAGTGTGGTAGGCGAAGGCCTATGCTCCATGCTAATTGAACTAAACAGACAGGCCTAAGCAGCTTGACCTGTAAATGAAGCCTGTAGTTAGGCCCAGAGGAATGAAAACCCCCCTGAATGATGACACCGTAGAATTGAAACTTAACTGAACACAATTTAGTATAGTTAAGCAGAATCGAAATTTAGAAAATATAGAAAAACAAGTCTAATTGGTACTGATAAGAGAGCACAGCTTCTATGGAATTAATTAACTTGCTGTAAGAAAAGTTACAGTGCCCTGCTTTCCCACATGTTCTAACTAGCTAAATGACCTTGGAGGAGGAAAGTATCTAAGTTGGTGAACTGACCATTGTAATTGGGACTAGAAGGGGGGTAAGCAGGTGCTGAGCCCAGACCAGAGTCCTAATTGGACAACTACGTAATGTTACCGGGACCAATAGATGGGTGAGAGGGGTTACTGGGACCAATGAAAAGTTTGCCTATGTCTAGAATGGAGAAGAACGGTACAAAAGTTGTTGTTTTGCTAGAAACCATTGCTCAGCCATTTTGAATTTGATTCTGCTTGAGACTTGTGCACAAATAAATGATTTGGACCTTCTGAACAGACTCCTGGTATCATTGGATTGTCTGCATTCTGCTGCTACATATTCTTGGTGCGTTGGAGCCAGGAAGGTGTGGTTAGTAGGGGGTATATGAGCCAATATACCACGACTTTCCGCCTCTATAGGCTTGGTCCTGCCGTGATCGTGCCTTCCCGACGTGGGCTAGGCTCCCAGGTGCCACCGGTCCTGTTGCATCAGAGGGAGCTGGCCAAGGCCTCGGAGGGTGCCGGACCCAGTTGGAACCAACACCTCGAACCCGAGTGAGGGGAGTCCGAGGTCCAACTCATGCGCTTGCTTGGGAACTTTGAGGACCGGATCCGGTGAGTATAGTTTTGATTTGGTATGTCTAGACAGATGAGTCAGAATTGACTGCTGTTTGAATTTTGGAACTTGGAACTTGGAAAAGAGAGCTTGATCACCTCTCAAGACGGTCCGACTAACCTTGCATGAGTATGCGCGAGGTGAAACTACCGTCTTTTTGTTGAAACCTTGCATGAGTATGTGCAAGGGGACCCTGCATGAGTATGCGCAAGGTCTTTTGATTTTGGAATTTGATATAGCCTAGTCAGCAGAGACAGGACTGGGCTGTTTTTTGGGATACGTTGAATGCTAGCATGTTTGTCGTTCTGTGTGTCTTTGTTTTTTGTTGAAACCACGAGTTTCCCTTCTAGTATAATGTAAGATTATATTCTGTTGGGTAATTTATGACAATTTACCGCTTGACTCACTGAAAAATCAAGAACATGTCTCATTCAGTCAGCTTTTCCTACAGTACAGTGTGAGGCTGACAAGGGGCGTGTCTGTGCAGAGGTGCCTTTTAACCCTATGAAGGCATGTTTTCAGCGTTCTGCTGCTGGGCTAATTGGAGCTTATTTTAGGGCAATTATTCACTGTGTTTTAATGGTGATGTTCCTTCTACTATGGTCAGGTATTATACACCATTCGATAGGAATATTTAGTCAGAATTTTAGTTTTGAAGGTCGAATTAACCTCATCGGAGCTCCATAAACTGCTTTTAGTTATATTCTCTGCTCTGTCTGTATTTTTTTACGTCAACTGCTCCTGTTATATTATTGTTACCTTTCAGAAATGATAGAGAAACTAAGCAAACTGTTTTTGGTTTTTTTTTTACTTTGACCTACAGAGTAATTATTAGATCACGACTTGACACTGATTTAAATGATTCTTGCTAGCATGTCTCTGTGCGTCTGTGAAACTAAGTTGTTTCATTTCATTTCCAGTGAGCAAAGGGGTGTGGCTCTCACACAGCTTGCTAGAAGGAAAAAAAAAATGACTTCCGATTGAAAAGTCTCTTGCTTGTTTAAAATAAAGGATTCATTCAATCAAAGTGTGATGTTATTACTTTGCAGCTGTGATAACTACAGTGACTCAGGAGTTCTTTTGTTTTTTGAAGTATATCTGTCGTTCCAAAAGACTAACTGACACGGACAAGAGAGAGCAAATAAAGTGTTTTTCCTTTGACCCTCAAAAATAGAGGTTAAGAACCTTGGGGGACGGTGCGGCATTCTGGGTTGGAAGTGTACCAGATTGCAACCTGAGAATGAATGGTTTAAATTCTGAGTGAATAAGAAAATTGGGTTAGGATTTTATCTTTGAAATCTGTACTAGTGACTAATGACGACCTTTACAATTCAGGATAAATTCATCTGTTTTTCTGTATTTGAACTTTGTGTGTCTGTGTCCAGAGGAAAAGGGGTACTTTGTTTTTTTTAGAGTCTTTTAAAAATTTCAAGACGTTATTTCCTGATTTACTGTGGCA
This sequence comes from Ichthyophis bannanicus, assembly GCA_033557465.1. Lineage (NCBI taxonomy): Eukaryota > Metazoa > Chordata > Amphibia > Gymnophiona > Ichthyophiidae > Ichthyophis > Ichthyophis bannanicus. The sequence goes on along the minus strand of CM066032.1, from coordinate 1,398,249,551 downwards.
AGCACCTGATAGAAGACATATTTATTGTTAAAAGAAAAAGGGTGTATATGCATTCTAGATATCCACCAACGCTATGGAAAAGTATCTATTTCATGTCTCTTGAATATCTGCTTTTTGAACTGTAAGATTTAATGAAAATAAAAAAAATAATAATATTTTCTTTTGCAGAGACATGCAGACTACGGCTGGCAGTTAGTTTCCATGCTAAGTAATTTCATTCCAGTCATACGTAACAGATAGCTATAGTTCTCTCTATAAGAATAGATGTTATAACATGTTGCAAAATAATAGTTTTATATTTTAAGAACTGTATCTAAATTATATGTCTGTGCTTAATCTAAGCTTATGTTTTCTGCCTGCCCTATGTTTGCGGTAATAAGGGTTTTTTAATAAGTTTCTTTTCAAGTATGATCAAGAATTTTAGTAAGGGATTTACTGAAGACTATGGTAATAAAATGTCTCTGTCCCAATTAGGAATGCTATGTGAAAGGGAGTGGCTTCTGCTAGTTGCTCCATATTTCCTTAGTTCACCATATTTTGCCCCAGAATCTCTAGATATCCCGTCCCGTCAGTTTCTCTCTCTGTAAGTAGCTCCCCAAGAAGCCCCAGCTCCGTTCAGAGTGCTTAAGGGGGGGATGGGGCCCAGTCCACCGATGATGTCACCCCCCCCCCCCCCGGTAGGCGTGAACTAATGTGCCCACAGCAGAGAAGTTTAAAAAAAAACAAAAAACCCTCCCGGATAGAGCGTTGCTAGGAGAAACAGTGTGGGCAGGGGGAACTCCTCCCTGCAGATTCCCAAGTAGTTTGCCAGCCAGTCAGCTGACCAGACTTGTTTAGGTGCCTTTCCCTCTGCCACTGATTTATTGAACTGAAAGCTTTAGGATTTAATTGAACAAATGAACAGTGTTATTCAGACAGTATTATTCAGCCTCACTATATACCCCATGCAATCCAGCAGCCCAGGAGAATTTGCGTTTTTGTCAGTCAGTCCCAGAGAGATAAAACAGAAATTACAGAAACTGGATGGATTTGCGGGCATGATAGTTAATGAAAGTTGATCAGAAAGAATGTGAATTGTTAAATGTGATAGAGAAAGTAAGTGTAAAGATGGAGAAGAGAACAGATCTTCTTGCTGATACTTTAGTTGAATGATGTGGAGGAGGTTATCCTGATCGAAGGAGCAGAGGAAGTAAAAACTGGGTGCGAGTCAGTGCGCCCATTGCAGAGGAGGACATTAGAGAAGTGAATGCCCGTATCTTGACTCCACCCCCAGGGGGGAGGAGGGAGTACTTGATTGCAGAGTCATAGAAAAATTAAACCGAGCACAGTGTTCTAGCAAGAAAAGAAAGCAGCTATAAAGTAAGTGGCAGCCGGAGAGGGCTACAGCATGAATGAAGACTAGGCCAGACCAGACTCTTAAGTTTCCCTGGGTCCCCAGGAGCCTATGGTCAGTTTGAAAATAGGGGACCAATATATAGACTTTATAGGGGGTACAGGAGCAGAATACTAAAGCCAGTAGCCCCTGTGTTTTTCTCGATGCATCACCATTATCAGAGCTACTGGGGCTAAGGCCACAAAGCCTTTTCTGCAGAACCGCATGTGTGAACAAGGGGGACAGAAAATAATGCACCAGTTCCTGTATATGCCTGAGTGCCCTATTCCACTTTTTGGAGCCGAGATCTGCTTGCAAAGCTTCAGGCACAGATATCCTTTGCTGGAGAGAGAGAAATGCAAATGACTGTGAACCCAGAGCCTGCTGGATTGATGGTGCTGACTGTTCCCCGAGAAGAGAAGTGGCGGTTCTATAACACACCTCCAGTCAAGTCAACAAGTTCCTGTATACCCGCCAACCCTATAGCCCCACCTGGAGTATGGGCAGAAGATAATGCACCTGGCCTAGCGAAGAACATAGCCCCTGTCATCGTCATCCTCAAGCCAGAAGCGGAACTAGTGCATGTGGAGCAGTATCCTCTTCCCTGACCAGCCATTGCAGGAATCCACTGCCATTTAATGAAACTGCTGAAGTATGGACTTTTCAAAGGAATGTCAGTCACCTTGGAACACTCCCCTTCTTCCTGTTAAGAAGTCTGGGACAGGTGATTACCGCCCAGTGCAGGATCTAAGAAAGAATGCATGATGCAGCTGGAACTATACATCCAGTTGTGCCAAATCCTTACACACTCTTAGGACTGATCTCTGCTGAAGCTACACACATTTCACCATTCTGGATTTAAAAAATGTTTTTCTGCATACGCTTAGCCCATGACCCCACTACAGGAAGGCGGGGCCAACGCACCTGGACAAGATTACCTCAAGGATTCAAGAACTCGCCTCACTCAGCAAAAGATTTGACAAGTTATCCAGTAATTCCAGGAGAAAGAATTCTACTTCAATATGTGGACAACTTGCTTATAACCACCAACTCAGAAAGTGAATGTCTACAAGCCACCAGTGAACTCTTGCACCTTTTTAATGAGGCTGGATACAAAGTCTCAAGAGCTAAGGTGCCATTATGTCAAACAAGTTAAATACCTAGGATTCCCGTTGTCCAATGGAATTCGACGCCTGGGACCCTTACCAGAACGCAAAGCAGCTGTATGCAGTATTCCTACTCCAACCACCAGGAGGCAAGTGAGAGCCTTCTTGGGTGCCACAAAGTATATTGTATATGGATCCCCAATTTTGCGCTGCTAGCAAAACCGTTGTATCAAGCTATCAAAGGAATGGAAAAGTCTCCATTGGAATGGTGACTTGAACAGGATGCAGCCTTTTGATCTTTGAAAAAACACTCTGATGTTGTCACCAATTCTGGGCCTACCAGATGTCCAGAAAACCTTTCAGTCTCTATGTTCATGAGTCACAAGGAAATGTTCTAGGAGTGTTGACTCAATCTCTTGGACCTTATTTGAGAAGCTGTTACAGCTACAGCCTTCCTAGTGAGCAAAAACTAACAAAAAAATCCCTTTGAGACAGAATCTTCAAGTTACTGTACCACACTCTGTTCTAACCAATATGAAATACAAAGGAAACTACTAGCTAACAAATCTATGAATGTTGAAGTATTAGAGTATGTTGCGTGAAAACCCTCAGATACAACTGAAGGTCAGTCAAGCTTTCAATCCTGCTATGTTGTTATCAGTTGGTCTTGATCCCCTGATCATGACTGTTTAGAAATTATGGACACTGTATTCTCAAGCCGCCTGGATTTGACTGATGTTCCTCTGGAGAACCCTGAACAGACTTTCTTTGTGGCTGAAGGCAGTTTCATCATCAATAGACATTGTTGTGCTGCTGACCCCTGATTTGGTAGTTGAGTCCTCGGCCCTGGCCCCAGAAACTTGACCACAAAAAGCTGAACTGATAGCCCTCACTAGAGCACTAACAATAGGAAAAGGGCTCTGTCTAAATGTGTACCCAGATTCCAAGTATGCCCTTACAACCTTGCATGCACATGGGACCCTGTACAAATAATGAGGGTGGATAACCTTAGGAAGCAAGTCCATTAAGTATGGCTCCAAGATATTGACATTATCAGGTGCATACTACCTACAGCTTTCAAAACTTTAGGAAAAGTAGAATGTATGAATAGAACCTTGAAATCTCAGTTGTCCAAACTTTGCCAAGAGGTTTACCTGAAGTGGCCCCAGGTTCTTCCTATAGCCCTTCTTAGGATATACTTAGCCCCTGCTAAGTCTTTAGGAGTTCCCCTTTTTGAGATTCTGAGAATCTGTAGCCTATTTATAGGGAATAAAAGGAGATGTGAGACAGATAGGATCTGAAATTATTAGGCATGAACTATTGGTTTTAAGTTCTGTTTTGCAGAGTCTTCATACCTGGGTGCAAAATCGATCACCCATCAATTTGCCTGAACCCCTGCATCCTTTCAAGCCTGGAGTCTCAGTGTGGATCAAAGAGTGGAGAAGGATACCGTTAGCCCTGCATTGGAAGGGACCCTATGTTGTCATCCTGTCAACTCCCACTGCAGTAAAAGTCGCAGAATTCGAACCTTGGATCCATTATAGTCAAGTAAAGCCAGCAACTGCTTTTGAACCTGATCACTGGACTACTGTACAGCATCCTGAGACTCCATTGCGCCTCACCCTATGACAACAACCACGGACCTAAGACTTATTGGTCCCTCAGAAACTGCACTATTTCAAGACTATCTGTTTATCTGAAGGTAAGCCTCGCATCTGGAGAAAGCTGCAGAAATAGACTGTGTTGTGTTAAGAAATTGAGTCTTCTAAGAAACTGTGTTCAAATACTCTGATCTCCTCAAGGCAATAATAGCCTGAGAGACTGTACTATGATATTTTAAGAACCTGAGACATCCAAGAGGACAGTGATACTTTGGGATCTACAGCCCTACTCCTGCCACAAAGCTGGTAGGTCTACGTACAGCAGAAGCTTGAGGATCTACAATCAACTCTACATTTGTTATCTATTGTGGATGCCAACAGTTCCACCAATTTTCCAGAGACTATGCCCATTATGAATTCTTATTATTGCTTTATTCTGGCAGCAGCCTTGGGGTGCTTTGAAATGACTTTTGCTTTACCACCCTGTGCAGCCTGTATAAGTACCACGCGAACTGGGCTGAAGGTTCTTCATGCCTCCCAGAACTTGTTTCTTGAACTTACCGAAGCAGTAGCATCTAGTCTCCACATTTATGACTGTTTCTCTTTGTAGAGGAACCAAGATGGGAGATCAGTGGCCTTGGGAGGCTCAAGAACTGAATTATTCCATCCCCTATGATCAGACTGATTTACATAATACTACTAGTGAGTGGGTATTGGCCCACCCCATTGTTGACAGTTTGTGTTTTGTTCGCACCGGACCACAATTTGCTATGAAGATTGGACAGCTGGACTGTCTAAATCAGACGTTTTACAACAGCACAACAAAGAAGACATCTTGGTGGTCCGGCATAAATGCTCCTGAACCTTCTAATCCTTTAGTTATTTTTCCCACTCTTGCCAAACTATGGACTTTGACTATCTGCTTGTTGCTCCCTTGTTTCTTGTCATTTTGCTTGCGGATGCTAACTTCAGTTATTAATAACACTGTAGAGCGTAAGGCAGCTACAAAGCTACCAGCTATGTGAAACTACTACCCTATACCACAGAGTGATATCTTTACCTAGTGTTATGTGATTTGATTCTCACCCTTTCTCACTTGCGGGTGAGAATAATCAAAGGGTGGAATGTGGTAGGCGAAGGCCTATGCTCCATGCTAATTGAACTAAACAGACAGGCCTAAGCAGCTTGACCTGTAAATGAAGCCTGTAGTTAGGCCCAGAGGAATGAAAACCCCCCTGAATGATGACACCGTAGAATTGAAACTTAACTGAACACAATTTAGTATAGCTAAGCAGAATCGAAACTTAGAAAATATAGAAAAACAAGTCTAATTGGTACTGATAAGAGAGCACAGCTTCTATGGAATTAATTAACTTGCTGTAAGAAAAGTTACAGTGCCCTGCTTTCCCACATGTTCTAACTAGCTAAATGACCTTGGAGGAGGAAAGTATCTAAGTTGGTGAACTGACCATTGTAATTGGGACTAGAAGGGGGGTAAGCAGGTGCTGAGCCCAGACCAGAGTCCTAATTGGACAACTACGTAATGTTACCGGGACCAATAGATGGGTGAGAGGGGTTACTGGGACCAATGAAAAGTTTGCCTATGTCTAGAATGGAGAAGAACGGTATAAAAGTTGTTGTTTTGCTAGAAACCATTGCTCAGCCATTTTGAATTTGATTCTGCTTGAGACTTGTGCACAAATAAATGATTTGGACCTTCTGAACAGACTCCTGGTATCATTGGATTGTCTGCATTCTGCTGCTACAATAGGACACAAAAGTAAGGCATTACAATAATCCAATCTATACCTCAAAATACATTCTTCAGTTTTGCTACTATAAAATACTGTATTTTTCAGTTCAATAAAAAAAAGTCTCAGGGTTGGTGGGAATGCCCAGCCTACAAGACAACTAATTATGCACCAGAGAAAAATCAGATTAGCTAACACAATCAAACCATTTCCAACATGTAAGTTCTGTGTAGGAGAAAGGGACTGGAGCTGAGAGAGTAGCGACTTTAGTCTGATCTGGTGTGTGTGAGCCAGTCAATCATATTCCTCTCCTGCTGTCTTGAAATGATAGGAGCGTAGGGGCGGATTAAGAGAAATACTAGCTCTTTTTGTTCTATTAACCAGCTAATGGGCTTTAGTAAAAGGGTCCCTTAATATGACCACCCATCCCAAGCAAAGCCATTTTTCCAAATTAAGTTTTAATAAATGAATCCGCTTCCATTTTTCAATTTTCTTAAAGCAGTCATCAATTAATACATAAGTATCTCCCAATGATGACTGTCTCAGGATTATGAGAATATCATCAGCATAGATATAATATAACAAACCTAATTCTTTCAAAGTTCCCAAGAAACAAAGTAAATGTTAAACATTATTGGTGAATGTGGGGAGTCCTGAGGAACCCCATACTTGTAATGAATACTTATCTATTTGGAAGTCCATTTTAACCCTCTAATGGTGGTATTTAAAAAAAAAAGATGTAAACCACTCCATTTATACCAATCTTCTTCATTTCAATCAAAAGTAAATCATAATCTATAGTATCAAATGCGGACACTAAATCTAATTGCATTACAAATTCCTCGCCCCATTTACCCACAATTTTCCTCAGTTCAGAAATCAATGACAATAGTAGTGTTTCTGTGCTGTATTAACTTATGAATCTGGATTGAATGGGATCCAAGACGTTATGCTGACTTAGATACTCCTGCAATTGTAATGCTTATACAAGCTTTGCTAAAAGAGGAATACTCCCGTGATCTAACGGACAGAACTACCTATTATTTATAAATATAAATTGTAAATTGTATATATTGTATAAATTGTATAAATTGTATATATTGTTATTGTATATAGTTCCCCCTATTAGCCAAGTTGAATTTCCTGTTCACATGTAAACACAAAGTACTATTGGAAATGTGTGTGTTCATTGTTTATTGTAAACCGCGCTGATGCTGAATAGCGCGGTATAAAAGAGACTATAAATAAATAAATATATGTATACTATTTTTTGTCGGATCATCTGTTATGAGGATGCACAAACATACTCTTGCAACAGACCCTCCTTTTTAGACACAAACCGTTGTGTTTCAAACCGAATATCCTCATAGCCCTTTATCAAGCTCCGTACACCCAACTTCCTGTTCCAATGTAGACGCCATGACATCATCCAGGGTTCGATGGTAATCATAAAGGGTGAATTTAATGATGACAAATGACATCAACTCCTAAAAACATTAATTCAATGTCCACCACTCCACCTCAGTGTTTAATCCTGTCGAGGCTGTAGCGTGAAGCATATATATACACCTTTGCTCCTTGTAGCGTAACTGATTTTGATGGTCTCCCCCGCGCTTCAATGGGGGACCGTATCAAGTATTAGCCACTTCAACTGGTCGAAGGTGTGTGCATGCTGCATACAGTGCTGTACCATTGGAGCCGCCACTACCTTGGTATGTATACGAGATCTATGTTCCTGTAAGCGTTTCTTAATCATCCTAGTTGTCATACCCACATAAACCTTCGCACAAGGACACAATATTAAATAAACTACATAAGTTGAGGTACAATCAGTAGCATGACGTAGAAAAAATGTCCTATGTGACTGCGGGTCTGTGCCTTCTATCATAGTAGAACAAAAATCACAGAAGCCACATGCATGATGGCCACCCTCTAATGGTGAAACAGTAGACCTGGGACAGGTGTTAATTATGCGATCAGCAATATTAGAGCTACGTTGATAGGCTAACATTAATGGTAACTGGAAATACTTATGCAACATTACAACATGCCAATGAGTTTTAAGAATCTTAGTAATAACCATAGTATTTGGCATATAAGGAAGTACTCCAACAAAACGTGCTGTTGACACCTCATGTTGACGTCCAAAATCATCCCACCACTGAGGGTGGTGATGAAGTGCTCACTTATATGCTGAATTAATTAAATTAATCAACAGAAAACCCCTCCAAATTCAATGGCACAATAATCCAAAATCAAAACATAAAGTCATTGAAAATTCCAGCCAGTAGCTGTCACTGGCACTATATTCAACAGCATAAACTCAATTTTTTGTCGCGGACTAACGACCTGAGAGGGAGGAAAACACCTTTCCTCTCGATGCCGAAAGAGCCCTTTTTATTCAAGCGGGCCACAGCGTACCCAATTTTTAATTTTTGAATAATATTTTTTCGAAAAAACCATCACTTATCTTAAAAATTAATTAAATTGACAGGGTATCCCCGTGCTCGTAATCGGGATTTTAAATCAGCTGCATGTTTTTTATATTCCACTAATGTGGAACATAGACGTCAAATTCGCAAGAATTGCCCTATGGGTAATGCTCTACACAATGACTTAGGATAACTTGTGAATTGCAACAAGGTGTTGCGTTGCACTGGTTTTCTGTAGAGAGTTGACAAAATCTGTCGTCCATCTTTATATAATAGCATGTCCAGAAATTCTGTCTGTGAATAATGGTATTTAGCTTGTGATAAGGAAGCTTATCATAGCTCAGGAAGGAGCTATAGGAAAGGTGAAGTGACTCTGAACAAGCAACCTGTCAGTTCTGGTAGAAATAAGAAAACAGAATTTTCCCATAAAAGACTACCAGTCCCAGAATGCACCAGGTTTCCAGCATCCATTAGAGGAGCTGAAGTGGGGAAATGTGTGTTCAATCAGGAGGGCTATGAGGTAATCCCTAAGCACTCATCTCAAAGGGCAGGGCCTGATTCAGCACAGCTGCGATGTGTTAGGGAGAAGCACTCATCTAAGCAGAATAAAGGTAGAGTTTATTCTACAGAGAATTATCCTCATTATCCTGAGAATCAGCTTGAGCTTGATCATCAGTTTCATCTGAAGGATCATCAGAAGCAGAAGCCAAACCGGATGGACAGAGAGGGAAAGAAACCCTTTGGAAGAAGGAAGAGAAAAGCCTTTGAGAGGTCTAGAAGAGTCCAGAGCAGTACGCATACTGGGAGGCATTTCAAGGGCCAGCATACACAGGGCCGGATTTACCTTGAGTGAGGCCCTACGCCAACAAAAATTGTGGGCCCCCAGCAGGGGCGGCCCAAGGGGGGTGCGGACCTCATTTGCATAAGGGGCCTCATTTGCATAAATATTTGCATAATGTTACCATATACTAACTTTTAGTAAACGTGCCTCTTAATGAGTGTATGGATAAAGAAAGACTAAAAGATTTCTACATTACTATAATCCAGTGCCAACTGCCAGACACATTAGGAACTACTACAAACACTGCCCATAGTAAACCCGCCGTATCCTAACAGCACTACCAGGACTCACAAAGCACCATACTCTACCAATCAAAAGGCAACACTGCAAATATTAAACCAATACATTTCAGAGAACAACAATACATGACCTACTGGGGAAAGAGAACAAGTGGCAATGTCAAATAGGAATTATATAAACAGAACACCTCAGCTCAGTTACACATGCAGAACATAGACCATCACCAAACAAGTAATCACAATTTAGAAATAGGAAGACAATAATTAAACTGGGAATCCCAAAAGCCAAACTTGGAATGTACAACACTGTAGAAATAAAACTATACATTAATTTGCTCTTGTACTAAACAAAGCACAGATGTTAATGATGCACATTTACCAGAGCTGACATATTCCAATTAATAAATTCAAAATAAAGAGATATTTTTCTACCTTTTGTGCATTTTTTTCAGCTGCAATTGCTCCAGCCACTTTCTTCTGGTTTCGTCGTGTCTTCTGCTAACTCTCCATCGTCTGCTGTCCATTTGTCCTTTCTTCTCTCTTCTAGATTTTTTTCCATTCTCTCTCTACATCTGCTTTAACATACTAATCTTTCTCCTTTTGCTCTTTCCTCATTCCTATTTCATCCACTCAAATTTTACCCCTCCATCCTCAATCCCCACTTACTCTCCCAATACCCGGCCAATTGTAGATTTTTTATCCCTCCCACACAAAATATTTTTCCCCTTCTCCATTTTACTCTTCCAGCCCCATCCCATTCTAATCCTCCCCCAACATCAGCTCCCTTCTAGTTCCAGCCTCACCCAGCATCCATTCCCTTCTAGTCCCTGCATCAGCCCATTTCCAGTCCTAGCCATCCATCAGCCCATTTCCAGTCCTAGCAACCCCCCAACCCAATACCAGTCCTAGCCCCCCCATCACCCCACTTACAGTCCTTAACCCCCCATCACCCCATTTTCAGTCCTTAACCCCCCATCACCCCATTTTCAGTTTAAGCCCCCCCTATAACCCATTACCAGTCCTAACCCCCCATCAGCCCACTTCCAGTCCTAACCCCATCAACCCATTTCCAGTCAGCCCCCCATAGCCCATTGCCAGTCCTACCCCCCCATCAGCCCACAGCCCATTACCAGTCCTAACCCCATCATCCCACCTCCAGTTTTAACCCCCCAGCCCATTTCCAGTCCTAGCCCCCCATAGCCCATTACCAGACAACCCCCATCAGCCCACAGCCCATTACCAGTCTTAACCCCCCCAAAGCCCATTACCAGTTCTAACCCCCCCCCAACAGCCCATTACCAGTCCTAACCCCATCAGCCCACCTCCAGTCTTAACCCCCCAGCCCATTTTCAGTCCTATCCCCCCCCATAGCCCATTACCAGCCAGCCCTCATCAGCCCACAGCCCATTACCAGTCTTAACCCCCCCAAAGCCCATTGCCAGTTCTAAGCCCCCCAAACAGCCCACAGTCCATTACCAGTCCTAACCCCATCAGCCCACCTCTAGCCTTAACCCCCCCAGCCCAGCCCAGCCCAGCCCATTTCCAGCCCCAGCCCCCCAATAGCCCATTACCAGCCCTACCCCCCCCAGTCCATTTCCAGCCCCAGCCCCCCCAATAGCCCATTACCAGTCCTACCCCCCCCCCATAGCCCATTACCAGTCCTACCCCCCCATAGCCCATTACCAGTCCTACCCCCCCCCCATATCCCATTACCAGTCCTTCCCCTCCCCCCGGCCTAAAGTAAAATTTAATTTAAAAAAAAACCTGGTGGCTGCCGCCGCGGGGCCCCCTCTGCTGCCGCGGGGGCCCCGTCTACAAGCTGGTCGGGTCGGGTCGGGTCGGCTCTCTCGCCCTCCCTCCCTCCCTCGCTGCAGGCTGCGAGAGACGCGAAGGGAGAGCGTCTCCTCGCGTCTGTGTTACGCCCGCAGGGGCTGATGGGAAATCCCATCAGCCCCTGCGGGCTTAACACAGACGCGAGGAGACGCTCTATCTTCGCGTCTCTCGCAGCCTGCAGCGAGGGAGGGAGGGAGAGAGACCCGACCCGACCCGACCGGACCGGACCGGACCGGACCCGACCAGCTTGTAGACGGGGCCCCCGCGGCAGCAGAGGGGGCCCCGCGGCGGCAGCCACCAGGTTTTTTTTTTAAATTGAGTTTAAAAAAAAAAAACTGGTTCTTTTTTTGTGGGCCCCTGCCGGCTGTGGGCCCTACGCCATGGCGTACACGTAAATCCGGCCCTGATGCATACACCATTGGACTGGAGAAAGCCAGAGGAATGGTGCTGCAGAGCTAGGAATCTCCAGACGCTACCTGTGAGGGAGACGGCTGCACGTGGAAGGGACCCTAAGACCCGTGCCAGAAGGTATGTGAAGAGAGATCCAGTGTCCAGGGATCTGGATTGGAAGGCTGGACATAAGAACTGGACTACATACTGGCCAGGCTATATAGAGAGGAACTCTAACAGCAATGGAAGCTCAGGCATGAACACTGATCTATGCCCTAGCTATAACCTTGAAAGACAGCAGGGAAACAAGTATTCTCCTGAAAGTGCTCCATTGAGAGATTCATCTATGCCAATCCATGATATTGAACCCATGCTTGTTGAAGAAGGGGGAATGATTGCAGATGAAGAATGTGTTTATATGGACTGCTCTCTGTCTAAACTCCTTTGGTGATTTTCTGTTACAAAGTACAGCAACCATCACAAAGAAATACAAACTTGTTCTTTAATCTACTCAGAAAAGCTCCTGAAGCAGGATTTGACCCACACAGTAGAAAGCAAGCCAGCTAAGGGGTTTCAGCTGGATAACTGCTAGCAATTGAGCCTTACCTAATTGCTTGTGAGCTAGGAGAGAATCACTTCTGAATCTATGTGGGAAGTTATCAGAAGTTAACCTGAAAAGAACAGTTTTTTCTTTCTTTGTGGCTTTTCGTTTGTTGTTTGATATATGCTAAGAAAACATTAGCTAATGCCTGACAAGTTTGAATGTTGTTTTCCTGATTTTGACTTTGTTTTTCCAAGTTAAACACTGGAAGCAAGTAACCTGATTTATGTGCTACCAAGCATATCTGTGTTGGGAGAAATAACCCCATAAATAAATATCTTATTGGCTTTACCCAAAAGCACAACTAATTATTGTGAGCAGCTGTGTCTGGTGTGAATGAACTGCATTGCCCACAATACCTTGCAAATCATATAGATATATGCACTTGCCAAGACTGTGAAGATTCTCACCCAGGCAGCTGTCTGACAAGCTTCAAACTGGTTATAATCATGCAAGGTGTTCAACCATAACAAAAATTGCTGCAATTCATCAGCAGGACCAGTCCAAATGAAAAATACATCGCCTAAAAAACGCTTCCAAAAAGAAATGTACTGAAACCTAGGTGAAACATAAAGGTAAGTGTTTTCAAAATGAGACATGTACAAGGCTGCTACCAAAGGTGCAACAGTAGCACCCATTGCTACTCCAAACCTTTGATGATAATATTTCTGATCGTACATGAAAGAATAGTTTCTATCCAAAAACCAGGATAAAAGTTGTAATACAAAATCTTTTGGTAATCTGGGGGGGAGAGAAATGGGTAATGCCGCCAAAATAGTATATGCCTCATGTTGGTGAATATTTGTATATAATGCTGCAACATCTAGTGTTACCAGAATATGATGATCCAACACTGGTACCCCTTGAAGTAAAGACAAAAAATGAAAAGAATCACAAATATACGACTTGATATGTACTGTCAATGGATGAAAAAATCGGTCACAAAATATAAATAATGGTTCAAGCACTGAGGCCCGACACGAAACGATCAGCTGCCCCGGAGGGTCAACCAATGATTTGTGGACCTTAGGAACCATATAAAGAACTGGAGTTTTAGGGTATTTTGGATTCAAAAAGTCACACTCCTTAGTAGTAATCCATGCTCATTGCAATGCTAACGTGGTATAAGCTTTAATTTCGGACTGTAATTCAGGCCCTGGGTCATTGCCCACCACTTGATAATACTTGGGATTGCTCAGATGGACCAGAACTGTAGCATGATATTTGGTCGTATCCTGAATGACAACTGCCCCACCCTTATCAGCCCTACGAATTGTAAAATGAGTTGCGTCCCATAAATCCCTCAACGCCCTATGAGACCGACTAGTAATATTAGAGAACGAACTCGGGAGAGAAGACTCTTCTAGATGACCAAGATCCCTTAACACCAAATTCTGAAATGTTGTTAATGAGGCATCATTACTAACTGGAGGTGACCAAGTAGATGGATTATGGCAAATAGAATCATCAATCTTAGACGCCACTTTGTCCTGAAAAAATAGGGCCGTATGTAATTTTCTGAAAAATCGATGTAGTGCCACTCTCATTTTAAACGCATCATAACAAGGAGACGGCACATATGACAAGCCCAATGTTAAAACATGGGATTGCTCCTCCATTAAGGGGGTCCCGGACAGGTTGATGACTGTTGTTTTGTTGTCTCCTGATGGATAACGATATGGCCAGCGATATCGTGACCGGTCCCTCTGAAAATCCTGTGATGTAGATTGGTGACCGCCCCTCGATGGAGTCCCCCGATGTTCAGTAGAGGAATCTGAACTGCGATCTTCTGAGGAGGTATCAAATGTGACTCTTTAAAGGCTGATACCTGATCAGGACCCTGTTGGCGCCAAGTATAGACTTGATCTTTGGTATAGTCGTCGGTTCGGGCCGAAATTTCTTATATTTTGGATTACACACTGTTTCCAAAAATTGTTGCATCTGTGTCCCAAGATCATCGTATTGCCTCTTAAAAATTTCCTCTGCTATTTCCCCCTTCAACTCGTGTTCTAATTGTTTCACCTGTTCAGCCAACCAAAGTTCCTCTTCCATCAATCGTTCTACTAATAAGGCTATTAAATATAATCCACATTTATTAAGAATGCTATTCCAAGTTGTGTAAAACATTTTGTCTTCAATAAACATATGTGGAGGTTTCAGAACACGAAGACCTCTCGGGATCATTTTTTGTTTCAAGTATTGTGTCATTGTAGCAGCGTGCATCTCTACTCTAATACTTCGTTTTTTCAAATTCCGTAATGTCGTCCAAGATCTGGCTACAGGCACCTCTGGTGCCATAGTAGAATCCAATAAGGACGGATGTTCCAAAAGTTTTTTAATTGCTGCCTCCGAAAAGGCGAACATTGCAGTTGAAGTGGCTAATACTTGATACGGTCCCCCCATTGAAGCGAGGGGGAGACTGTCAAAGTCAGTTGCGCTACAAGGAGCAAAGGTGGATATATATGCTTCACTCTACAGCCCCGACAGGATTAAACACTGAGGTGAAGTGGTGGACATTGAATTAATGTTTTTAGGAGTTGATGTCATTTGTCATCATTAAATTCACTCTTTATGATTACCATCGAACCCTGGATGACATCATGGCGTCTACATCGGAACAGGAAGTTGGGTGTACAGAGCTTGATAAAGGGCCATGAGGATATTTGGTTTGAAACACAACAGTTTGTGTCTAAAAAGGAGGGTCTGTTGCAAGAGTATGTTTGTGCATCCTCATAACAGACGATCCGACAAAAAATAGTATACATATATTTATAAATAATAGGTAGTTCTGTCCATTAGATCACGGGAGTGTAACGTTGGCAATTTAGTGATTAATTGATGTGTACCTTCTTTAATGACATATTATGGTGGGCACAGTACGTGGGTTTCTGAATTTATAGATAAAAGAGGAATACTAGCAACAGGATAAAAATATGCGCAAGTATTCCAATCTTGTGAAGATTTTGGGATAGGTGTTGATGTTATTATCCCCAATGCAGGAGGAAAGTATCCATCCTTAAGGGATAAAAAAGAAGATAATTAATATAAGCCAGCAACTGCCGAAGATTTAAATTGTAAAGTGAGATATAGGTCAAGATCACATAGACCCTGACTAAACTTAATAACCAGCTTAAGCAAAACTTCTGAAGAGACAGAATGAAATTGATTCCAAATTTGGTCTACATGTACTCCCAAGAGATCTTTTCCCTCATAAAGAGAACTCTTCTGTATAATAACCTCTTTTATTGAGAATTTAATTTTATTTTTCAACTTTATTTTTGTAAAAATCTGCAAGGCTTCGGGCTCTAGGACTTTTCCTCACAGGGCCTTGATTTTTAATAAAAAAGACTATTTATAACCTTAAACAAATTTCTCATTTCATTTCCTGCACTTTGTATCTTTTTAGAATACAAATTGTTAGGCTTCCTTTATACCTTTTTTTATAAATCTTCACTTTTTCCCTCCAGCTAACCCCGTCTTCCTCCAAACCAGATTTTAACCATGATCTTTGTAGAACTCGGCAAACTCTTTTTAACTGACTTAACTCCTCATTTTACCAAAGAGAGAATTTAAAACATCCTGTACACCATCGAAATGACATGATTTCATCAACAGTCCTATTTAATCGAGAATTCCAATCCTTAACCATAATATCAATGGATTCATAGGAAAGATCCAAATAAATCCTGAGTGGCTGTAATAAAAAGATCAATATCAAACTTCTTCCTAACCCAAGGACCAGTATATTCATGTCTTAATCTGGCTTCTATTCCTGATATCCTTAAATTAAAATTAATCAAAAAATGATGGGCCCGATTTTTGAAGGCTTTTACACGGGTAACTTCCCTAGTTACCCATGTAAAGGCCTTATCCGGGATTTTCGAAGTGCACCTACACGGATAGTGCCCTTTGAAAATCCTGGATATGTCCTTAATGTGCCCAGAAGCTATCTGCATAGCATCAGGGCGTGTTGGGGGCGTTCCGGGGTGGAGCGGAGGAGGGCCATGGCGCTACCCAATTTTTGGTGCTACACCTTAAAGATAGGCGTGGGAAAACCTTGCCTATCTTTAAGGCTCTGGGGCTAACCATGTTGCATAAAAAATCAGTGTTACACGGTAGCGCCATGGCTCTCCTCCTTTCCACCCCATTATGCCCCCAACAGGGGTAGCTTCTGTGGCTACCCGGCTGTCCGGTGACACCAGTATTTTCAGTTCTGGGGCCTTATATGACCCTCGAATGGAAAATCCGGGTTAGGCGGGAGGTGGTTGGGCTATGCGCCGATGCGATGCATAGCACCACTCAACTGAAATTTGGGCCCAATCAGACCTATTTAAAGGAGATGTGGAATAAATTAAACTACATTCTCCCCATCCAAATTACTAGTAAAAATTACAGTATATCCAAAGCATGATTTTTAACATGTGGAGGGAGTAACTTACTAAAATTAATCCAAATTAATCCCAGAATCAATTTTTTCCCTAAAGCCCTATTCTGATGGGCTAGAAAAATTCAAAATGCACATTAAAATCGCCGAAAACTATCACCTTCTTAAACTCCAAAGAATGCTGCATTCAGCTATGGATATGGTGCCATAAGTTACCCAAAAAGAGGTCTTCCTTTTGGCCTCTTGACTTCATCAGGAGTAGGACCTTTTAAACCTCAAGGCATACATATTAGTCACAGACTCTTCAATAGGACGATAAAACATCAAGAGGTACGTTTATTAAAGAGTGCTGCCAGGGTAGCATGGGGGGTAACATGTGATTTGGGCACTGCGCCAAAAGGTAGCGTGCATCACGGCAGGGAATGGATGGGAGACGGGTGTTCCCAGTACCCTGCAGCTAGCATGAGTGTTAGTGGTCTGCACTAACTACACTTCATGCAACTAATGCCATCAAAATAGGTGATGTTAGTTGCCCCTGTGGCGGACACTAATTACAAGGAGAAACATGTACACACACCCCTGCAGGTAGTGAGGACCCACATGTGCATTATCGGCGCAGGGCTTAGTAACCTTGCTCCCTAAAGTAAAGGGCCCAATATTCAGTGCCAGCAGCTAGGAAAATTACAGTGGCTAGCCACCGGCACTGAAGACTTAACCCGAATATTCAGTGCCAAGACCCTATCTGGCCCTGGCATTGAATATCCGGGGTCGCTGCATAGCCTCTGATGCTGCAGAAGCTAACAAGGGAGCAGCGATATTGAGCTGCTATCAGTGGGTAAAGATAGGTCAATTTTTGCTGTGCCCATCTTTACCCATTGGTTGCTAAATGGGCAGTGGTGCAATATCGCCGCTGCCCAGTTAGCAACTGGTGCCACTTCCGCTGCGTCCCGGAACGCCCCCAACACGCCCTCATGCTAAGCAGCATCAGGATGCATAGTGGCATTAATCAGGGTTATTCAGCGGCACTGACTGTGTTAATGCCGCTGAATATCCCACTTAGGGGCATTTACATGGTTTATAGCTCTGTAAACCCTATAAATGCCTTGGAATATCGGGCCCAAAAAACACAATTTAATTTCTGCTTTTTACGCATTAATGGATCATTATTTTTAGTTTTAGATAACACCATTTCAAATTAAAATATCACAGAAGGTTTCTATTTACCCTAATCATATGCTGCTCTTATTCTTCAAATCTTTCGCTGTCTTTAAATCTTCTAAGGGTGCTAAAAAAAATTTCCTTTACAATTTATCCAAATAACTTGCATTCAACTTCATCTTCCAGATAACTTAAAATGGTGGTGGCTTGAATAAATGCAAAAAGCTGTAAAACAGTCAGTCAATCACAACTCAAAGTGCAAATCTCAACCAAACTGATACAGTCATTTTTTGCTGGATCTCTCCAGTTATTCACAAGGCTTTCTGAAATAAATGATACCAGGGTCTCAGTAGTCTAGCCAAGAATTCATACAAAACAGGTTGAAGCCATTTGGGAGTTAAAGGCCGCATTTCTGCACTGATGAGGCTCTCTTGGGTGTGGATGACAAGGTTGTCAGTTCTCATCAGGCTACTAGCATTAGTGGCCTTGCAGATATGGATTTTCAGGGGAAGCTGAAAAATGTGTCTCCTGCATATTGAAAAAGAGCCAGGCCAGTTCAACTAAACAACTATTGAAAATCAATTTATCTAAATATTGAAAGACATGCAACATGAATCACAATTTCTTGTCCAACAGAAGCATAAATGTAGGGACACCATAAATGATGGCCTTGGGCTTTTCTGTTGATTGATCTAATATAGATTACTGAGCAATCAAACGTTTGTATTCTGCCTGGGGTCTACTGTCTGAGTCCATGTCAATGCACAGTCATTTGTCTTACAGATTGGGGCATCTAAGCAAAGCAATCAAAATGGAAACTAGAGGATTCACTGAATGTTTTTTATAATTATGATAAAGAGGGATTCATGTGTTGTATGGGATTCAGATGTTTTCTGCAGGTGAGGGATTTAGGTGTTAAGGGATGAGGTTAAGAGGGGTTCAGAGAATGTGCAGGGAGGAGGATTTAAGTGTTGTATGCCAAGAATGAATAAAGATTCAGGTATTTGGGTGAAGTCTTCAGGTAATGAATGGGAAAAGCAAGGATAAGGGGGGGGGGGGGTGTTGCCCAAAAGTAGCTACTGCAGCAAGGAAGGTAGTAAATATGTCATTGAGTCCATCTGTTCATTTTCTGGCAGGGACACAGTTTCATGGATGTTTTCTAAGGGCAAGAGGGCTGAGTTAAAGGACTCCATGGTACATACAGAAGTAGCAACTAGTTACTGATCCTTAAAAAGGGAGAATCCAGCCATTCAGCACCGGGTCATTTTCACTGTGGTTTGTAAAACAGGCATTTAAATGGTACTGTAGATCCCACGTACGTCCAAAATCAGCCCAACCATTAAACAAGACTAGGTGGTTGCCTGGGCAGCGCCTTCTGAAGGGCAGCCAAGAGCAGCAGCAGTAGTCAAAGCAAAATAATAGATCTTGACAGCCACACACATTGAAAGAGCCAGCAGCACATTCTTTTTCCTATAGGGAGAGCGTTGTTAATATTTAAAAATGTGGAGGGAAATTTTAGAAGGGACGTCCAAGTGCATTCTGAGACATCTAAGCCAACACGTCTGAAAAAAATGC
This sequence comes from Ichthyophis bannanicus, assembly GCA_033557465.1. Taxonomy (NCBI): domain Eukaryota; kingdom Metazoa; phylum Chordata; class Amphibia; order Gymnophiona; family Ichthyophiidae; genus Ichthyophis; species Ichthyophis bannanicus. Next base: position 1,398,230,268 of record CM066032.1, on the reverse strand, counting down.
AGGCATGTCCAGGTGCAGATATGATTTCACAGACGTGGACATGCCCGATACGGATGTTTGCAGGGGCATCTATAGAGAGATCCCCAGAACTGTATATAAAAATGTCCGATATTCAAAGGCATTTATCCGGTTTACAGACCTGTATGGGAAATTCAATGGCTCTAACACGCTGAATATCCACTACTGATGTCTCTACACGCCCAAACGCTATCTGCTTAACATTGGGAGGTGTCATGGGCATTCCAGGGCATGTCGTGGGCAACGACAGTCGCTAACTGGGTAGCAGCAATATTGCACTGCCTCCCAGTTAGCGACACATGGATAAAGCTAAGTGCAGCAAAAACTGGCCTAACTTTACCTGTAGGAGCTAACCTGTAGTGGCTCAATATTGCTGTTGCCCGGTTAGCTTCTGCAGCAGTGGAGGCTGTGTGGTAACCCCGGATGTTCAATGCTGGGGCTGGATATGACCCCAGCATTGAATATCCGGATTTAAGGTTCAGTGCCGATGGCTAGGTGTTGTACTTGTGCCTAGCTGCCAGAGCTGAATATTGGGCCCTAGATGTCTATGAATAGCCTAATGGTTAGAGTAGTGGGCTAGGAACAGGATAGCCAGGATTCATATCCCACTGCTGCTGTCAGTGACATTATGCTGAGCACTGGGGATGGAGAGCTGTCTCCTCTACACCCTCTGGATGTTTTTCAGCCAAAACAAGTGTGGTTTGTGCCTGGAGCAAGGTCTAAACTTAGACACATGATTGGACATCCATGATATTTCTGAAATCGGGGAGGGGTGCAATGTCCAGGTTCCTGAGAACACCACAGCCATGCCTCCATCAGGCCCTTCTTTAGATTTGGATGTCCCCAGATCCTGCTTCTAAAATGGCTCTAGATATGTCTCTGTGTTTTGCACATCTACTGTATATGCCAATTTTCGGATGTCGAAAGCATGACTAGTTCCAAAATAACCCCCATGATGTCCAATTATCAAACATAACAGAAACATAGAAAATTATGGCAGATAAACACCATACGGCACTGGTGTAAATTGCACCCAAGCAGACCCCGCAATGCAGGGGGGCCCCGGGCAGAAAGGGGACCCACACAGCAGTGGTGGTAGCAGCACAGTAAACTTACCTTATCATGTTTGCTGTGCTGCTCCGCTCATAGAAGTTTTCCATGGGGAATGTGGGCCCAGTTGCTGTTCCACGCCAGGCCACAGTCTTGCGAGACTTTGACCCGGCAGAGAAGAGTTGCTGGGCACACATTCCTCATGGGGAACCTGCAAGGGTGGAGCAGTGGAGCAAACATGATAAAGTAAGTTTGCTGCACTGCTGGGGGGCCCACCACACAAAGTGAGAGCCTGCGCCACAATGGGGCACCCCATTCTCACAATGCGTGACAATGGGGAGCTCTTATTGTAACTTACACCACTGCCTTACAGCCTATCCAGTCTAGTCATTCATAAGAACTATTAAGTTCCATAATCCCTGTAAGGCTGGTGGAGTCCCCGGTTCAGGTTGCATCAGAGGATAAGGGCCATGAGAGAAGGGGTGAGTGAGGGAGCAGAGCCTAGGGGAAGGGGAAGGGGCAGGGTTAGGAGGAAGGAAAGGAGCAGGGCATAAGGGAAGGTGATGAGCTAGGAGAAGAGGGGAGGAGCATTAGGGAAAGGGCAGGGTTAGAGCAGAAAAAGAAGAGATGATGTGTGCATTAAGGGAGAAGGGAAGGGAGTGAAAGGACAGAGAGTGAATGAATTGGTGGAAAGAAAAGAGGGCAGTGAAGTATAATAAATGGGAACAGTGCAAGAGGATGGAAGGAACAAGGAATGGATGCAGAAGGACAAGGGGTAGTGCACACACACTAATACACAAGCACACACAGCCCCAACACATGCATATTCACAGCTCCCCACCACACGCAAGTAATCCCCAATGCTCTCGCAGCCCCTGATACTTCCTATGAGACACACATATTAACCCCCACATTCCTTATGCTGCATATGGGGGAAACACACCATTGTTTCAAACTGCAAGCGTATACTTTTTAGTCTGCTTACCCTATTTGCATTTTTGCTTGCCTTACTACTTTACCAGCTTCCCTTAGGTTCTCCAAATGTTTCTTCCTCTTTCTGTGATCTCTTATAGTTTATGAAGGCTAACTTCTGTTTCCTTACCTTTTTAACTACTCCTTGTGAAAATCATAGCGGCCTCCTTTTCCTCTTACTTTTATTTACTTTCCTTACATAAAGACTTGTTGCTTTAAAATCTCTTCTTTTCAGTTATGCATTTTTACAAGATTGTATGAAAGGTGGTGTTATGATGATCATGATTGTTGGGTTTCAATATCAAAATCTTGGGGGAGGGAGGGGAGGTGGAGCATAAGGCTGAAGGTTCATCTAGGGTAACCATTACCTTTGCACCAGCCCTGCATGTGTCTTTAGGTTGCTATAGTCCTAGACAGAATGGTCTATCCCTAGTATACTCCTTCAGCATCTACACAAAGGTCTGATCCAGCTTTCACTATCCATCCTGGATGTGGGACCAGAATTCTGGAAGACGTCAAGCTTGTGGCATAAGAGCAGATGCTGCTCAGCTCTCGGAAACTTGAGTTTTCTTTTCACTCTTGGGGTGAGGGTTTTCATTTTTTGGGGGGTGAGGGTGGGGAGGGGTGATTTCTCTTAATGGATTTGATATACACATACCATAACAAAAATGAACCTAACTCATATGCCAGGATATGTTGCTATGATCACAAGTTCTCAAATTTACTACTAGTGCTCTTGTCACTGGAGTGGACAGGTAGCCTAGTGGTTAGCACATTGGCTTGGTAACCAAGCAACCAGGGTTTAATTCCCACTAGCACGCCTTGTGGCCTTGGAAAAGTCACTTAACCCTCTGTTGCCTTGGAAGAAAGGCCCAGCAATCTACTTCCAGTCACACTGCCAAGAAAACCCAGGAGCGTCTGGGTCACCAGGAGTCAGCACTGACTTGAAGGCACACATTGCATTGCATTTTTGCTCATGTCACTACTTGCATTATTTATTTGGCTCTTTTTTATACCACTTTTTACTGGGGCAAAGCAGTGTACATTAAAACTTAATTACACATTGTTTACATAGAACTATAACTTGTACATTAACTCTTTAACATGAACTACAATATTCTACATTAACTCTTTAACATGAACATGTGATCTTAACTTATTTACAGAAGCTTCTTTAAGGATGTTGGAGCAAGGTTGTTCGAAGTGTGTGGACTTCTCTGAGGAAAGGGGTTAGGTGGTAGGTCCAAAGTGCTCCCTGAATAGGTAGGTTTTCAGGAGTTTACAGAATGTGAGAAAGTCTTTGGTGTTTCTTATTCTGTGGGTTAGAGTTCCATATGGTAGGAGCCTAGAGATCGACAGATCTTGCAAATGCTTGTTGTGTGCTTCTTGTTCTTTTAGAGGGGGGTGCTAGGATGTTCTTGGTGGATTGTCCTCTGGGTCTGGTAGACTGAGGTGTTTTGATGAGGGTTTGTAGGTGTAGGGCTGATTGGTTATTGAGTGTTTTGAAGATCATTAGGAGGATTTTGTACTGGATTCTGCACTGTAGAGGGAGCCAGTGAAGTTGTTTCAGGACAGGCATGATATGATCGTACCTTGATGCTCCTTGAATGATATGGGTGGTTGTGTGAAGAGCTGTTTGTAAGGGTTGAGTGGGGTAGTCCGTGGTAGATGGAGTTGCAGTAGTAGATGTGGGGAATGATTAGTGTTTGTAGAGCTGAGTGGAAGTTGGTTGGGTCAAGTAATGGACGGAGCTGTTGTAGGATTTGGGTCTTGTAGTAAATTGCTTTTGTTGTGTTTTTTTGTCTGTGATTTCAAGGTTAGGTGATGGTCTAGGGTGATTCCCAGGTATTTTATTTCTAACTGGTCTTGGATTTCAGTATGGTTTAGGGTAATGGTGGTGATGGTGGGGGGGGGGAGGGGTGAGGGTGAATGTGTCGTCCTTGGTGATGAATAATGATTCCATTTTTTGGGGGGGTTATGGATAAGTGGTTCAATGCCAGCCAGTGGATACATCTGTGAAGCAACGTTGCAGACCAGTGAAAGAAGGTTTGATGTAAACCTTAAACCTTTGCAGCTGCTCCTTTTAAAATTTTCTTAACCATTTTCCTCATTTTATTACAGTCTCCCTTTTGAAAGTTAAATGCCAGTGCCATAGATTTCATTGCTGTCCTCTCTTCATTTATTAAAAATCAAATGTGATCATGTTATTATTGCCAAGTGGCCCCAACACTAAGAACATAAGAAATGCCATACTGGTTCAGACCAAGGTCCAACAGTGGCCAATCCAGGTCACAAGTACTTGGCAGATTCCCCAAAAGGTACAAAAGTTCCACAATGCTTGTCCTGTGGTAAGCAGTGGATTTCCTGGGTTCTCTTATAATGGTAGACCTTTCCTCCACAAACTTGTCCAAACCTGTTTTAAACCGAACTACACTAAGAGCTTTTACTATATTCTCCAGTAACAAATTCCAGAGTTTGATTACACGTTGAGTGAAAAAATATTTTTTCTTATTAGTCTTAATGGGTTACATTGTAGTTTTATTGCATGTCCTCTAGTCTTTCTACTTGTTGATGGCATAAACAACTGATCTACATTTCTCCGCTCTACTCCATTTGTTAATTTATAGACCTCTATCATATTTCCTCTCAGCCACCTCCTTTCCAAGTTGAAGAGCCCTAACTTTTTAAGCCTTTCCTCATAGGGGTATCCTTCCATCCCCTTAACCATTTTTGTGGCTCTTCTCTGTACCTTTTCTAATTCTGCTATATCCTTTTTAAGATACGGCAACCAGAATTGTACACAATATTCAAGGTGCAGTCACACCATGGAATGATACAGAGGCAATAATATCCCTGGTTTTATCCTCCATTCCTTTCCTTATGATTCCTAGCATTCTATTTGCTTTCTTGGCTGCTGCTGCATACTGGGCGGAGGGTTTCAATGTGTTATCCACGATGATGCCTAAATCTTTTTCCTGGGTGGTGGTTCCTAATGTGGAACCTTGCATCAGGCAATCGTAGTTTGGGTTGTTTTTTCCTAGGTGCATAACTTTGCACTTGTCCATATTCAATTTCATTTGCCATTTTGACATCCAGTCTTCTCATTAATCAATATATTTTTACAATTTTTCACAATCCTCTTGTGTTTTAACAACTCTGAAAAATTTTGTGTCATCTGCAAATTTGATTACCTCACTCGTTATTCCCATTTCCAAGTCATTTGTGAATATGTTAAAAGCAGTGGGCCCAACACAGATCCCTGGAGTACTCCACTATTTACCTTTCTCCATTGAGAAAATTGGCCATTTAGCCCTACACTTTGCTTTCTATCCTTTAACCAGTTCCTGATCCACAGTAGTACTCTGCCTCCTATCCCATGACTTTTTAATTTTACGAATAGTCTCTCGTGAGAGACCTTGTCAAAGGCTTTCTGAAATTTCAGGTACACTATATCAATCGGCTCAACATTGTCTAGCTATTTATTCACACAAAATATATGATAGATTGGTAAAACAAGTTCTTTCTTGGCTAAATTCATGTTGACTTTCTCCTATTAAACCATGGCTATCTACATGGTTAGATATTTTTTTCTTTATAATGGTTTCCACCAATTTTGCCTGGTACTAACATCAGGCTCTACGGTCTGTAGTTTCTCGGATCATCCCTTAAACCCTTTTTAAAAACTGCCGTTACATTGGTCATTCTCCAATCTTCAGATGATTTTAATGATAGCTCACAGATTACTATTAGTAGGTCTATAATCTCATATTTCAATTCTTTCAGTACCCTTGAATGTATACATCTGGTGCAGGTGATTTTCTATTTATCAAATAGTTGTAATACATATTTCCATTTTATCGAAATTAGTTTCAATTCTTCTGATACTTAACCTTTAAATACCATTTCGGGCATGGGTAACTTCCCTACATCATCTTCTGTAAAGACCAAAGCAAAGAATTCATTCAGTCTCTCTGCTATGGCCTTATCCTCCCTTAGCGCCCCTTTTACACCTCTCTTATCTAAGATGCAACTGATTCTCGTAGGTTTTTTTGATACAAATGTATTTGAAAAAGTTTTTATTATGCATTTTTACTTCCACAACAAATCTCTTTGCCTGCCTTATCAATGCCTTGCCTCTAACTTGCCAGTACTTATGTTGTTTCCAGTTTTTGTAATTTGGCTCCTTTTTCCAATGGAGGGCCAGGGGTTTAAGGCCTTGCTGTCCCACCTGGGGACAGCAATCTCAGGCTGGAGGGACTGGGGTTTCTAGTCCTATAGGCACTCCTTGTAATCTTGGACAAGCCACGTAACCCTCCTTTGCCTCAGGTACACATAGATTGTGAGCCCTTTGTAGACAAGGGAATGTATCCAGTACCTGCTTGTAGTGATTACATAATGTAAACTGCTTTGATTGAAGGATAAGGCAGTATAGAAAACTGGTTAAATAAATAAATTTCCTGAAAGATGGTTTTCTGGCTACAACGACTTTACCTTTAAACCATGCTGGCAGTTTTTTGGCCTTCCTCCCACCTTTCTTAAAGTGTGGAATATATGTGGTCTGGTCTTCCAAGACAGTATTTTTAAACACCCATGCTTGATGTAAGCCTTTAACCTTTGCAGTTGCTCCTTTTAGTTTTTTCTTTACTATTTTCCTCATTTTATCATAGTGTCCCTATTACCTCTTGGACAAGATCCTGTGTTCCACTAAGAACCAGGTCTAAAATAGCTTCCCCTTGTGTTGTTTCCTGAATCAGCTGTTCCATGAAGCAGTCAACTTCTCATCTAGAAGCTTTATCTCCCCAGCATGTCCTGATGTGACATTGACTCAGTTGATATTGGGGTAAATGAAATCATCAATTACTGTTGTAAATTTTGTTAGCTTCCCCAATTTCTGTTAGCCTTTGGTCATCCATTTGCTCATTCTGGCCAGGCAGATGGTAGTAAATCCTCACTGTCATTCCCTTCTCCTTTTTACATGGTATTCCTATCCATAGAGATTCTACAGTGTATTTTTTTCCTGTAAAGGTTTTCTCCTGTTTGACTCAATACATTCTTTGGTATACACACTGGTACTACTGGTCATTCAATCTACCTTGTGAAGTTCAATCATCCTTCTATAGCATTCTTTTTAAACAATGCTTTAACAGCTGATCTCAGATAAACATTTGCACCACACTCCAGTTTCTTCGAAACTCCTGTTGTGTGCTTGTTTACATCAATGATCTGCTGTGTTCCAAATTTCAAAATAACGGAGTACTTAGCTTCTAAATGTGTTGGTCTCTGCAACTTTTCTTGATGTGTAAATTTCGGAAGCCAAACCGCGCTGGTACTCGTATTTCTTCGTCTAGGCGCCTCGCGTTTTTCTATGACAAGTTCCTCAGGGGACTTTGAGAATGAATCCCTAAATCTAAAGGAACAAACAATCCCAATGATGGAACTTCTTAGGACAATTCATCCAAGCATACATATTTACTGTCTAAAGGAACTGGTGAATGCCTTTAAATACCTTTAAAGCATTGCTGCCCACGTTTCTCCAGACTCCTCAACATCCTCTCTTTTTGTCGTGTTTAAGATTGTGGAAAACACCGCGCATGCGGGTTACACCTACCTCAATCACACTTAAGCCCCCTAGCTATCGAAATCCCTCTTCTGATTGGACTGTTGTCAGCTGATTTAGACACATGCTGACCAATCTATCTCCAAGTTTAAACCACCGGGTTGTACCGTAGCAAGAGTGTATATCCACCATTGCTCTCTATATAGCAACACCTATTCCCATGATTTTCCCTGAGCTGCTTTAGTCACCTCCTCTATGCACCATCAATGAAGCTGATCAAAGCTATGGCCATGAGTGAGGCAATGCTGTACTATTGGAGCTTCTGCTCGTGAGCACCACAAACGACTCTGATGTTCCTTCATCCTTGTTCTAAATATACGAATGGTTTTTCCTAGTATATAAGCTCACACGGACACCTGATGGCATAGACAACGTGTGTGGAATCACAAGTTGTGGTGTGTTTTAATCGATATTTTACTCCCTTGTGGACAAAGGCAGATCCCTCGATGGTAACAGCGCAAACCGCATTTGCTATGTCCTCTCTCCCTACTTCCGTCTTCAGATGGTTTCACTGCCCTTAATTTCGCTGGACTGAGGTATTCTTTCAAATTCCTACTTCTTCTCCATACACAATGTACTGTTCGATTCTGCATACCTGGTACAGTTCGTAGCACACTGCTATATTTTTTAATGATCTTCTGTATACTGGAACTTAAAGGGGAGTAATTAGTAATTAAATTAACACTGTCATCCTTCTGCCCTCTCCCTTTCTCCCGTGGTGTCAATAACAGCTGCCTATTATTGTATAGTGCTCTCTGGTAAGCTTGATGTACCTCATTGTGGGGATAACCCCGTTCAATAAAATCAATTTTCAGCTGTTTTGATAGGGTTTTAAACTCCTCTATATCCGAACAGTTACGTCGGTATCGAAGAAACTGAGACAGGGAAAGACTCTCCTTCAGACGGGGGGGGGGGGGGGGGGTGCACAAAAAAAATTTAGGAAGGTATTACGATATATTGACTTCCGATACACTGAAGTACCCCATTGATTCTCTTCTCTAATGATTTTTATGTCAAGATAAGTTATTTCTTGTTGATGGAACTCACACGTAAACTTAATGTGGGCATCACATTGGTTTAACCACTGTAGAAAAAATTGGAGATCTGACTCAGTTCCTTGCCACAGCATAAAAATATCATCTATATATGTGTGCCAAGCCTTAATGTTGATGGTGTATGGAGATTGCGGCAACCATATTTTTTCAAAAGCCCCCATGTACAAGTTAGCCACTGAAGGGGCACACGTGGCTCCCATGGCTACCCCAGATGTCTGATGGTATATGGCACCCTCAAATATAAAGAAATTGTTGTAAAGGGCCAACTCTGTCAACCGCTGTAGGAACTCCAATAATTCTTGTGACAGATCCCCCCCCGACTGACCAAAGCTTGATATACAACCGCACAGGCTGCTCCTTGGGGTATGCTAGTGTACAATGATTGCACATCCATTGTTACTAGGATCACCTCTTGCGATGACGCCCATGGTGCCAAATCCCTTAAGATAGTTAAAAAATGCATGGTGTCTCGTACATAAGACGGGATATCTATTAAAAGGGGTCTTAAGTAAGAGTCCAAGTATGTTGACAGTGGTTCCAATAAACTGCCCTTTGTGGACACTATTGGATGGCCCGGAGGTCTAGTCAGACTCTTATGGATTTTTGGAACTGTGTAGAACCTGGCCACTTGGGGAGTGGGAACATTCAAATACTGGTATTCTTTTTTAGAGATCAATTTTTTCATCAATGCTTCTGAAGTTATATTTTTAATTACTATTTGTAATTCCTCGCTAGGGTCTGTGGATAAAATCTTGTATGTTGCTGTATCACTAAGCTGTTTACCAGCCTCCTCTAAATAGAGAGCATGATTCTGTACCACTATCACCCCTCCTTTGTCTGCACGTCGTATCACGAGGTCTGTTCTCAATTGAAGTTCCCGTAAGGTGGCTCGCTGCTCATGTGATAAACGGGTGTTTTTGTGATGATGGTGGTCCACTAATCGTTCTAGATCCTGCACCACCAGATCTCTAAATATTTGAATTGCTGAATGAATGGGTCCCGGAGGAGTCCATTTCGATTTCAGAGTTAATTGAATTCTCCTTCCAGCTGATGTATCCTGGGGTGCTACTTCAGTGATAGCAGTTGCAAAACAATTCTTTAAGTGTAATTTGCGAATTAGGCTCTCAAAATCAATTCAAAATTGGAAGAAATCAAATTCAATATAGGGGACAAAAGACAGTCCTCTATTCAAAAGACTTACTACCTCATCTGTTAGTGGCTCTTTTGTAATGTTAACCACTAAACTCGGAGACCTTATTTCCTCCGATTTTTCTGTCTCACCCGTTCTTGAGTTGTACTGTCCCCTCCTTCCTTTTTTCTCCTGGTATGGCCATCCCTTGCCTCCTCTAAAAACATTTCCTTGGAAGTCCTACTGGAGTCTGAGCTGTTTCCTTCTTCTGTTGTGTCCTCAAAATAAACTTGCTTCTTGTTTTTCGATGGTTTACGGTTCTTATTCATCCAAGGATAGACATATCCGGTGGTGCAATCTGTGCCATCACGCTTTAGTTTCTTAGTTTTCTTGGACATGACTTCCCGTCTTAACGTTTCTACTTGCTTATTCAATGCCTCTTGATGAATCCCAAATTGTTCTTCTGATTCGTTAGATTTTAAGGCTGTCAAATGAGTTGCTATTTCCTCGGACAAACTATCCATTTGCCCTTTAGCTGAGTCTATAATCAAGACCATAAGGTCTAATGAACATTTGTTGAGGATTCTATTCCACTGGTCGAGAAACTTAGAATCCATTGAAGGCACCCGCGGTTCCTTGTAAATTTTTAAACCTCTCGAGATTTGTTGTCGACTTATGTATTCTACAAGGGATGACCTGTGGAGCTCTATTCGGGTCTTCTTTTTTTGCAGCTGCAACACTGTGTCCCATTTAGACTCTATATTGTCTCCCATGGCATCTGATTGCTGCTGGGTAAATGGTGTCTTTTCCTTAGACAATGTCGTAATGTAGTCTTGGGGGAAACTGAATGTCTCCAGAGACCAGACTCCTTCCCTGACAGCAAAGAGCTCTTTGCGCCTTCTACACACATAAGACATCTTACCAACTGGGAGATAATCAACATGTGACACTCAGTGCAAGACCTAATAGCCCCCATATACCTGCCAGACTGCTGTCTGCATCTTGGTGTAACCAGATGAATACATTTAAAAAAAAAAGCCAAATATCTGGGGTGGCGGGGGGGTTTTGTTGTTTGTTTTTCCCTCCAGGATCGGAGATTGCTCTGGGGCTCTGTGTGCAGACCAGTGGTTTTGTTTCTTCTCCCCATGGATGTGGGGAAGTAAAGAGGCAACAGCTATGATATATTAAAAAAAAGAGAGGGCAGCACAGGCATGAGTCTCCAATAGGATGTGGAATCACGACGTGCTCTGAGGGCCAGCCTGTGTGGGTAGAGGCAGGAGGGAAGTGGTGCCGGCTGAAATTTGGGCAGCTGTGGTGTTCATGGCTGCCTCTGATTTCAGTCGGGGCTGTGTTAGAGGTGTCAGAGTGGGCTGAGAAGGCTGTGGCTCTCCCATGAGGAAGTGGGGAACCTGGAAGGAGGCATAATTGGGTCAGGAGGCTCAAGTGAATTAGTGAGGTAGGGGGCCTTGGAAAAGGGTGTTTGATCCTGTGATGAGCCCAGGTTTCATGGAAGGTGTGAGTGAGGAGCCATGAGAGAGGAGCTATGCCGTGCCTCCTGGGTGGGCTTTGAGCCTGCCGGAGGGCAGTGAAGAGGTTTGGAGCTGGTCTTAAAGGGGACATAACGCTTTAAAATGGCTCAAAAATGAATGGAAAATAAAAAGTAATAAAATAAAGTTTTTAAGTGTGAAGCAAGTTGGGACAAGAGCTAGGAGGCTCTGCCAAAGCACTATTTTAATTTTTAAAGGTTATATCACTGTGATTCACAGCATTTTGAGTGAAGGAAGTCTGAAGGGGCGTGACTTAGGGGCAAAAATAGTTGAATTATAAAAATTAAAATTTTGCAGATTTGATGGCACTGGATGAATAAGCAGGTGTTGAGAAGTCCTATAAAACATTTTTTTAAAATTTTTAAAGCTTAAATCGCTGTTTTACAATTTAAAAAAAGGGGCCGTTGCTACTGCCAAAATCAGCCCGATATTAAAAATAAAAGCTTTAAACTTTTTAAATTTGAAAAGTGGCTTTGGGAATTTCTTGAGGATCAGGGAGCTTCAATTGAGTGGTTTTGGAGATTTTTAGCCCTGGGGAGAGGTAAAAATTGTGGCAATTTGCTAATATCCACAAATAACCATTTTAAAAGTTAAAAAATGTACCAAACGTATGGCAGAGTTGTGGATATTTGTAATGATATATGTGTATAAAAATGTTTTTACAACTTAAACATGTTTATTAATAGTTTGAAAAAAAGTCCCAGATATTAGAGGTTGGAGCAGGAATCCCAACAGCAATATTATTGAAGTTTGGCTCAGCTGTTCTCCACACAGTAATGATGCAGTTTGACAACAATCTCTACTGACAAAGAGAGCAAGGAGATGACAGCTGGAAAACCTTTGGCTCTGATAGAAAGGTAGTATACGATTTTTTGTGAAAATGAAAGCTTTTAGGGTTAAAAGAGAGTAGAGTTAGGACTCTTTGGTGACATCAGTTTAAGTAAGGATGCTTTTAGAATGTAGTTTAGAATAGAAGTAAGGTGAGCAGAAACTGGCAGTTGGAGAATGATTGATGAAGTGAGCGGATGCGCATGTCTGTTTGCCTGAGATTAAGAGCTGGTTTGGTTGTTTGAGTGTTTGAGTGAAGAGTGAGAGTTTAAATGGAAGGGACTATCTGTGAAGCTTTTTGAGTGCATTTGTGGGGGTGTGAGAGAAAGGGTGTTTGTGAAACTTGTCAGACGGCTGCCTGGGTGAGAATGTTCACAGTCTTGGCAAGTGCATATATCAATATGATTTGCAAGGGATTGTGGGCAATGCAGTCCATTCACACCAAACACAGCTGCTCACAATAATTAGTTGTGCTTGAGGGTAAAGCCAATAAGATATTTATTTATGGGGTTATTTCTCCCAACACAGATATGCTTGGTAGCACATAAATCAGGTTACTTGCTTTCAGTGTTAAACTTGGAAAAACAAAATCAGGAAAAACAACATTTGAACTTGTCAGACAATCAAAGCAAAAGAATAAGACCTGGTTGGTAACAAACTGGTCTTTTCTGTAGGCTTTAGCTAATATTTTCTTAGCAGTGTATCAAACAACAAACAAAATCCACAAAGAAGAGAAAAACTGTTCTTTTCAGGTTAACTTCTTATATCTTCCCACATAGATTCAGACGTGATTCCCTCAGAGCTCACAAGCAATTAGGTAAGGCTCAATTGCTAGCAGTTACCCAGCTGAAACCCCTTAGCTGGCTTGCTTTCTACTGCGTGGCTCGAAATCCTACTCAGGAGCTTTTCTGAGTAGATTAAAGAACAAGTTTGTATTTCTTTGTGATGGTTGCTGTACTTTGTAACAGAAAATTACCAAAGGAGTTTAGACAGAGAGCAGTCCATGTAAACACAGCCTTCATCTGCAATCTCTCCCTCTTCTTCAACAATCATAGGTTCAATATCATGGATTGGCACAGATGAATTTCTCAATGGAGCACTTTTAGGAGAATACTTGTTTCCCTGCTGTCTTTCAAGGTTATAGCTAGGGCATAGATCAGTGTTCATACCTGAGCTTCCATTGCTGTTAGAGTTCCTCTCTATATAGCCTGGCCAGTATGTAGTCCAGTTCTTATGTCCAGCCTTCCAATCCAGATCCCTGGACACTGGGTCTCTCTTCACATACCTTCTGGCACGGGTCTTAGGGTCCCTTCCAAGTGCAGCCGTCTCCCTCACAGGTACCGTCTGGAGATTCCTAGCTCTGCAGTACCATTCCTCTGGCTTTCCCCAGTCCAATGGTGTATGCTGGCCCTTGGAATGCCTTCCAGTATACGTACTGCTATGAACTCCTGTAGACCTCCCAAAGGCTTTTCTCTTCTTTCTTCCAAAGGGTTTCTTGCCCTCTCTGTCTGTCCGGTTTGGCTTCTGCTTCTGATGATCCTCCAGATGAAACTGAGGATATCCAAGCTGATCATGAAGATGATGAGGATGATTCTCTGTAGAATAAACTCTACCTTTATTCTGCTTAGATGAGTGCTCCCCCCTAACACAGCGCAGCTGTGCTGAATCAGGCCCTACCCTTTGAGATGAGTGCTTAGGGATTACCTCATAGCCCTCCTGATTGAACACACGTTTCCCCACTTCAGCTCCTCTAATGGCTGTTGGAAACCTGGTGCATTCTGGGACTGGTAGTCTTTTATGGGAAAATTCTGTTTTCTTCTTTCTACCAGAACTGACAGGTTGCTTGTTCAGAGTCACTTCACCTTTCCTATAGCTCCTTCCTTAGCTATGATAAGCTTCCTTATCACAAACTTGAGTGAAAGGTAGGATAGTCATAGGAAAGAGAAGGCTGATTAGTGGGTTTAGTCAGTGAAGGGTACAGTGAACCTGGAAGGTAAAGGTTTGATGTAGGAAGTGGAGATTAAGGACAGTTAAGGTGAGGAATAGGTTAGTGACTCATTTGGAGGAGAATAAGGGTGTTTTTAAGTTAGGAAACTCTAAGGTGAAAATAAAAGTTGGGAGAAGTGAGTTTGGAATACTGTGGAATCTGAGAGGTGATGTGAGAGCAAAAAGTAAGTGATTTACAAGTTGTTTGGAATACAAATTGGAGTGAGAGTGTTTTGTGAGAAAAAATTGTGAATGTTCATATGAAGTGTTGTGTTATTAAGAAAACTCAGAAGAAAGGAAGCAAGCTTGCTGCAGTGCCAAGTTTTACAATTGATGTAAGTTTTTTTAGTATGTTCTAATAAGAAAAAAATGTTAGAATTAGGGTTAGGTTAATGTCAGTAAGGGTCAGTTTCAGTATTATATCTATTTTTGAAGAGCCAAAGACATCCTGAAAGAGAAGAACTGTGACGTCCCAAAGACTTCAAGCAAGCATTTCGTGGGTGGGAGAGAGAGAGAGAGAGAGAGAAAGGGAAAATTCTACAATTGGGCTCCACCGATAGAGGATAAGTACTGTTAAACATGTGCACACACATATTTGAGCTCATATATCCTCAAAGACTGTGTTCCAGAGATACAATACTTACCTGTTCTTGAGATTTGTAAAAAAAAAAAGAGTCAGAAACTTGAAACGTTATTTTATATGTTTATTATTTGTAATTTAATTGAACATTGTATTTTTTAAGACACTGTCAGAGTCAGGAGGTATCTGTATTTGATTCATCATACTTACCAAGGGATACTTACCTGGGAATCCTGGTATCTCACACCATCTGAGGTTCTCCTTTAGAATAATTTAGATTTTCTGTGTTCCCCTTGTCGGTATTCCAGCTAGAACTTAGTATTCTAGTACCCCCCCACACACACACACCCCGAGTAGGTTTGGTAGTAGAAACATCGCCTGGCAACCATGAGATACTCCTACCAAGGGGAAGCTCTATTCTATCTTGCCCTGGGGTGGGCCAGGAGGTTACATTGGTTTTAATTATTTGTTTAGCTATTTGAAGTTGTTCAGTTATTTAAAGTGGCTAAGGGAATAGGGATACTTGAACCAATACAAATATACCTAATACATTTAAAGAGACTCTGTTTAGTGTCCACGCAGGTAGACACTGATGTTCCTGGCCGAGCACTTCTGCCTGTGGGCAGACACTGGGGAGCCCTTCTGCCCATGTGCTCTAAACTCCAGGCGCCAGGTCTGATTTTTTGGTCACCATGGCGACCTGGCACCTGGGGTATGTCAAGCCCTCCCCTAACTGACTTAATAAAACACAGAATTTTAAAATAGGTACAGATTTTATCAGCTTATATTCCCTTTTCCCCAAGATTTAGAGCATTTCCCAGCAGATAAATACTTAGAAGTGTAGATTTGATCCACACAGTAGCAACTGCTTTCTCTGCAGTCTGAGAGAAAAAAAAGTCAAGGCAATGGTGGTGAACTGCACATTCGAGTAGTTTAGAAGCAAAGGGGAAAAAGAAGGAGATGGGCCGATAATAGAGACTGAGACCGACAGGGTCTAGTGAACGTTGTTTTGAGGAGATGTGTAACCAGAGCATGTCTGAAGACTACAGGAACAGTTATAGTGAGAAGCAATAGGCTGAGGATATGACAAATGGAAGGGATGACAGCAGAAGAGATAAGAGTTTAGCAGACAGGTGGGAACAGGATCAGAGCAGCAGGTAGTGAGTTTGGAGGAGGAGAGAAAATATGTGGATTCCTCCTCAGTGATTTTAGAAAAGGAAAAAAGGGTATCAGTTATACTCTTAAGATTGACCACATCTTCCAGCAGTAAATTCCATCATGATTTACTAATGCTTATAATGGTAGATATGGGCAAGGGAGGGGGCAATTTCAAAATTCTTTGATCACTAATATCTCCTTAGAAAGAAAAAGCAAAGCCACCATGATCCCTTTGGTTTAATAGTCACTTCATTTATATAAAATTAAAGTTTTTGACTCTTTAGTAATTTTCTTTATTTTGCACAACTCAGAGCCCAATTAGGAGTGATTCCCTCCAGCTGCTGATAGCCCAGCCTCTTTTGGACTCTTGAGTCTGTAAAAGAAAATGCCCTGAAAAGTTTAAACCCTACCTAAAATGTTTTAATAACTTAGTTTATGGTATGAACGCCATCCGGATTAAAGGGAAAAAGAAAGGAGGGATGGGGTAGAGCATAAGGAATGGGAGAAGTACAGGGAGAGAGGAGACAAGAGGAGGAGGAACTAGAAAAGTGCATGGGGCACAGGGAAGGTAGGGAGAGAGAACAAGCAGGGAGAGGGGAAGGGAGGGAGGAGTAAAAAGGATAGCAGGGAAAGTATATATAGTGCAAGGCTGGATGGCAGGGGAAGGAGGAGAGGGAAAATGCACTGATGGGTGGCAGGGAAGGAGGAAATTTTGCAAAGAGTAGGAGATGGAAATAGTGCAAGAGGGTGACAGGGAAAATGTATCCCCACCACATATTCTCTCCCTAACATGCTTATATCCCACATGTTCACACCCCCCAACATATTCATCCCTCCCACATACTCACAGTCCTTAACATACCCAGGGCTGGCCCAAGGGTTTATGCTGCTCTAGGCAGGAGCCCCTCCTTGCTACCCTCCCCTCCCCCCATGTACCAAGCTGCACCACCTTCCCCCCTGTCTATGCTGAGCCACACCACCTCCGCTGATTCTGATGACAGGGTCAGGGGGTGGCTCAGCGGCAATGGCAGGCCATGTGCTTCAACACACATGGTCTGCCACTTCTGACCCCTCTGACACAACTTTGGGGTGTCAGAAGTGGCAGCCCATGTGTGCCGAAGCACATGGCCTACTGTGGGCTGCAGCCGCTGGGCCGAGCCAACCTTGCCACTGGAATCAGTAGCAGCAGTGGTGGGGGGCAGCAGCATGGCATAGCTCAGCATGGGATGGAGGAGAAGGGGGCAGCAGGCCATGTATGACGTGCCACCCATGGAGGTCTGCCACCCTAGGCAGCTGCCTAGTTGATGGGTCGGCCCTGAGTATCCCCATCCCCATACATGCACTTCACCCCACATATACACTTGCACACCCCCACTACAAACACACATATCACCCCATGTCTTGACTTTCACACATCCCTACAGATAATTTTCTAAAGTCACTCCATGCAGATAAATGTACACATCTTGGCACTGATACACACAGACTTCACATACACCATCAACCACAACTCACCACCCCCCCCCCCCCCATACCCACTATCTCTACCAACCCTCACATCCCCTGCTACCTTGCTGAGAGACACCTTCCTTGCTTGTTTCAACCAAGTCCTCTGCACAGAGAAGCCTAAGTCTGTGACTGAAAGAAAGGGGAAATATGCCATTATGTCACACTGCAAGTGCATGCTTTTCAACTTGTTAATTACATTGTCATTTTACAATCATTGATTAATTTTTTGCCTCTGCATCCACTGTGCTCTATCATAATTTGCAAAAAAGCAGAGAAAGAACCAGTGAAGGCACAGAGGCAGTAGCATTAACTGTTCAAGTGCTTAAGCTGCAGGAAAACTGAAGCAGGGACAGGTGTAGCATTACCAGAAGTCCAGAGAAAAGACAACTGGAGCAGGAAGCTAGCAGCACATGAATCAAGGAGCAGACTGCAGTGACTCAAAGTACTCTAGACAGGATTTACTGCTGCATGTGCTTCCTTTCTTGTTTCTTTTATGACTTTATCAGCCTTTTGAAGGACCAGGTGTCTGATTGGATCTTTGCAACAAGTAGTGCACTAATTGGCTCACTCTTTTTCCAAAGCTTGCTTGACCCAATATTACAGGGGTGGGAGGAGGAGGAGGATCACCTTCTGTATCAGTGTTGGCTCTGATCAGTACCATACCTAGTCCTGTGTGAACGGTGCAGCCCCACAGAGCGCAAAGGCTTAAGGGGTGTATTTCAGCTGCCTGCTGTTGCCCTGCCGCTGCTGAGAGAAGAAAAAGTGGCAGTAGCAGGGCAACAGCAAGCAGCTGAAATGTGCCCCTTAAGCCTTTTTGTGGCACTTTAAGCAGGTCTGGTCCCTCCCTCCTCTGACGCAATGTCAGGAGGAACAGATCTGCTTAAAGTGCCGGCGACTTGCACATTGGGCGCGCTTCCCCTCTCCCACCTCCATCCAATCACTCTCTGCTCTTGTTCTGCTGCTGGTGCTGCTGTGGAGAAAACAGAGGGCGGCAGCAGCAAGGTAAGAGCAGGCAGCGGCTGGATGGGGGGAGGGGGGGTTGTGCGCAACCGATGTGCAAGATGCACAGAGCACGATTCTGGCTTGGTATGGCCCTGGTTCTGATAAGCTGACTTACTGTTGCCACCCCCAGAATCATGCCACCCTAGGTGGGTGTCTAGTCTGTTAGTGCTAGGTCTTTTTAATTAAGCCAGGGGAATTTTTGTATCTTTCTGCCAGTTTTCTTCAGCTCTGATTACATTTCTTGATACCTGATCTGTCACACCTCCATATGTTGTATAATATTATCACATGGTACTGGACACATCTATTAATAATGCTGTTCTTCTGTTTTACGCCTTTACTGCAATGACTAGTTCTCTAGCACTGTGCTTTTATTGATTAGAACAGCAATGTCCCATGTGATCACAACTTTTTAATTCTTTACAGTTCTAGCAGGCATGTGATCCTAGCTTTTTTCTGATACAGTGATGTTAATGTTTTCGGTTTCCAGTGGATGAGCAGTGCAACCCAATTGCGCATTTTCGTATTCAGGCTTTCAGACATCCTGTGTAAGAGGTATTTCTATACTAAATGTTGGCAGTTGTTCTCTAGGAAACCCCTAAAGGGGGGAAAATGGCACCTGAAATGAAAACTAAGGAAACTATAGAAATACAAATATTTTTTGCATCCATGAGTAGCTGCAGTAAACTACTTAGTGGAATTCTTACCTGAATCTGGTTGGAATCTAGCGATCCCAGAAATGATGCTTTTGTTTAATGAAACTATGAGTTCTGGAAGAAGGCTAGTCCTTGGACTCTTTCAGAACCACCTTTCTGAGCGGAAATACTTGCTACTTAGTAGCAGCTGTGTTGTGTTGATTCTGCTGCAGTAGAAAACCTTTGCCAATTGCCTTCTCTGGGGACTGACTTCCCAATAATCTCCCATGGGATTAAGGGGTATGTTTAATAAACTGCAGTAATGTCACTCGTGTTAGGTTCTGTGGTAAAGGTACAGATGCCCATATAAAGGCATGGGTGGTACATTGTTACAGCAAGCCATATCAGCTAACACATGTTACAAGGCTCCTTAGACTAATGTGTGTTACAAGGTGCCTTTTTTTTTTAGTGCCATCAAGTCAATGTTGACTCATAGTGACCCAGCTACCTCTGGGTTTTCTTGGCAATGTATCACTGGAAGTAGATTGCCAGCCTTTTCTTCTGAGACAATGGAGGGTAAAGTGACTTGCCCAAAGTCACAAGGAGTGCCAGTGGGAATTGAACCCTTGATCTTCTGGGTACTAGGCAGTTGCTCTAACCACTAGGCTGCTCCTCCACTCATAAGGCACCTTATAAGGTGCCTTGTAAGATGCCTTATAAGGTGCCTTGTAAGGTGCCACCCTATAGGGCTCCTTATGCTAAGCGCTGTATTAGGCACCCCTGGACAAGGCACTGTAGAAGGCACCCTGGGCTATGGAACCATAGGTTAAGGTGGCCTTACAAGGTTACGGTGCCCTAGGTTAGTGTGCCCTAAGGGCTGCAAGGTGCCACAGGATGACATACATGACCTGTGAGGAACAGAGACAGATGTAGCCCTAACACTAGATAGAACACTCAGGAAAGGCAATGAACAGGTGAGTGAAGGAGGGAGAGCTGGGAGCCACTGGACCCGCCATATCTGCGGGCATCCCATGTGGCTGCCAGTACCGATGACAAACATGGTGGGGCAACTGTACCACAGCACAGGGTGTTGGCAATGTAAAGTACTGGAAAGACAGTTGGTGGCAGACGATGGGAATACATGTCCCCCAGTGGAGGCAGAGGTGTAGGATAGTTACATTGATGGGTGGACAGAGGAGTGGTGGTGCCATGCAGATCACACACATTTGAGGCAAGCACGATGAGGTACAATGCAGGAAAGGGTAGCATGCAGGACATGGGTTGGCAGCCTGCACAGACAGACAGGACACAGCTGACAGACGCAGATAGACGGACTGAGGGAATATTGGCAGTTGTGGCGAGGGTATTATGGGCTGGCAGAACAGATCTGCAAAAATATGACTGTTACAGGCATGCGCACTATTTGAGTAAGACAGGCATGAGAGGAGGGAACAATGAGGAATTGAACCCATTAACACTGCCGAGAATGGCATCGTATTAACCCTTAGGCTATACCGCCATGGTGTATGTCACAGCAATGGCTGGGTATAGAAGGACTGCAGGTCACCGCACAAACTGTTTGCTCTGACTGCCAGGATAGGGTAACCCCACCAGTACCCATGATGCAATGCACATGCTGAATAGCTGTCTACAGCTGATCACCAAATGGGGTCTGCACATCTCTGGTACCTCAGCTTGGAAAGTCGAACTGACAGTGTGTGATACTGGCACAGTGTAGCTACATAAGAACATAAGAACATAAGATATGCCATACTGAGTCAGACCAAGGTCCATCAAGCCCAGTATTCTGTTTCCAACAGTGGCCAATCTAGGTCATATGTACCTAGCAGTTTCCCCAAGGGACACAGGTTCCACAATGCTTGTATTGGTTCAAGCATTGATATCCTGGGTCCCTTCTTAATAATGGTTTATGGACCTTATGTGAGGATGCATCCTGGCCAATCTGCCCTGTCCGGGCATACCCACAACACCTTGCTCCTCATTATGCACATTTTCAGGCTAACGCTGGTAACAGTGAGACATCTTGGGCCCAGAGAGGGGTGGGCAGCCACAGAACAATGGATAGACATACACACACACACACTCCTATTTCAGCATTGTGCAAAGATAGGGGTGGTTGGCAACCCTGCCCGCCACACTGGTTCTGATCACAGTGCCGATATTGCTAAACTGTGCAGGAGATAGTAGTAGTCCTCTTGTGATAACTGCAGCTCAATGCTGGGGTCAACAGCCTGACTCTCCATGCATCTTTGGATTGTGGAGCCTGTGTGAGTGGGTGTTTGTACCCCTGTTCGCCGCTGCTTTGGGCTTTGCACATGTTGCTGTTGTATCTGCATTGTATTCTTGTGTAATATAGTTAACATGTTATCCAAGTTGAGCTCCCTGTTATCTGTAATTACGGTGTAACCCCCACCGTAAAATCTCATTGATGTTCCATGTAAACCGCACTGATTTCGAATAGCGCGGTATATAAGAGTATTAAATAAATTGTAGGGTAAAGTATAGGGACATGCTCTGCAGGAACCACACCCGGGACTTGAACCTGTGACCCTCTGCTATTGGACACACTGGCTGGGTATACTGCACCACACATGCATGGTAGTCCCTGGGGCTACCTGTACTTTTCCTCAGCCAGACCTTTAATGTTGCACTGCACACCACGTACTGGTACAGGGCATGGCCTAGGTCCACTGCAGGCAGGTGCCACTGCCCCCTCCAGCACGGTCACACCCCCCCCTGCCATGCTGACATGACCATATGCTGTCAGTGCTGGTAGTGCGCAGTCCCAGGCCATCCATTGTGTGGGTAGGTGGTCGCCTAGGGAGCGGGGTCTGGGGCAGGGGGCATACATAAGCATCCTCACATCCCCCCCCCCATCACCGCCTACCAATGGTATGTCCCTTCCGCTTGGGGGAGGGTTGGCTGGGGGGATGTTGGGTCAGTGCCCTGGTGACTGTTAGCTCGGGTGGACCAGGTAGATGTAGGTGGATTGTGTTTGGACTTTGTCAGCTGCTGTCATGCTGATTTCCGGTTTCTATGTTCCTATGTGCCACCTAGACACCCGCCTAGTCCACCCTGTGCCCCAGCTGCCCCGCTACATGTCCCGCCTGCAGCCCCCTATGCCCCACTTGCACCATCGTCATAGTGGCCTTTCATACTTGGGCACTATGCTGTTGCTGGAAATGGAGCACTACTATCACGTTTCTTGGGCTCCCTGTCTATGCTGTACATTGCTAACACTAAAATGGTTTCTCTCTCCTACAAATGTGCATCTAATGGCAGGTTTTCATTCGCGGTAGGATTCAGCCCTTCAGTTCAGCGCGTTAGTGTGCAGGGAGCCTCTCCCCACCCACTCCCCGCCCATTGACCCCTTCTCTCCACCCTCTCTCCACCCTCTGCAGTGTTTACTGCGGCCGAGAACGTTAATGCTCGTTAGGTAACATTAACGCACG
This sequence comes from Ichthyophis bannanicus, assembly GCA_033557465.1. NCBI lineage: Eukaryota > Metazoa > Chordata > Amphibia > Gymnophiona > Ichthyophiidae > Ichthyophis > Ichthyophis bannanicus. Next base: position 1,398,207,709 of record CM066032.1, on the reverse strand, counting down.
TTAAACGTTACATACCGTGCATTAACGTTACCTAACGAGCGTTAACGTTACCTAACACGCAGTCTGTAACGTTACCGCAATTTAGTAAACATACCCCTAAGTTGCCAAATAGATCTTCATTTCCTTGGAATCTCTTTGGACCCCATGTACCATGGAATGAAACCTGGTTCTGAAAAGATGTAGTTTTACCAGAAAGCACTCTCTGTGGTGTTTGTTGCTTCCCTACTGAATAAACTAGACCACTGCTGGAATTACCCCTCTTCTATCCTGGATAAATTGTGTCAGGAAGGGGAAGTGCAGTGCAGTTACAAGATTTTCATCCCTGGGATACAGTTGTCAGATCAAAAGAAAGTAAAACTTAATGAGAAACCAGTAGGTAGTGACTTCAGATGACAATGTGAAACCCAAGAGGGACACAAAACTCCTGCACAAATCAAACCAAAAATATAACTGAAATCTATAAGGATTTTTAAATGTTTAAAGATAACCATAAAAACATACCACTTAATGAGGGACACCTGAACTCAACAGTGTTTATATGAAGGAAATGTGAGCTTACAAAAGCATGTTGCAAACTCTGTTGAGACTCCCAGCAGTAGTGTCATACTTCCAGGATGTGATAGTGTTTTAGAGCGATGATCGAGAAACTGTACATAGCTATGGCAGTACATTAAGTGCCCACACCCATATATAGTCCTCCGTGATCTAAGCTGATACAATGGGCATGAAATGGACACAGGAAATCAGACTGAGACCACCGATTTTGCAGAAGGCCAAACAAACTGCATATGGTAAGAACATTAATTCGCAACCTCCCCGTGTCAGTATCCGTAGGCCAACATAAACCATCAAGTGGAAAAGATGCTGCGGATTTTACTGCAGCCGACTACCCCAGACGTCCTGGCAGAGCAGGTGACACTGAGCTGTGGGAGCATCAAGCTTTTACTGCATGCTACAAAGGGCAACACTTACTGGATGGCATATAAAAAGGAATTACCATGCAGAACCAATAATAAACCTGTCAAAGTTTGAAAAGAAGAGTAATTTGGATGTTCCCTTCTTGCCATAAATGAAAAAGCAGATAGCTATTATCTAATTACTGTAGAGTACTTGATCTTTGGTGGAAAAGAGCTCAGCTGCGGTGCCATGCTTAATGCAGTATAAAAGAAAAGCCCAGTATTGTTGTGCTCTAGCGGCCTCTTCCTATTGCCCTCATCCCTCCCAGCCTTTCAAAAAAATCATAAGAAAAGCTTCAAGTTCTGCAAATCTGTCAAAATGTGTTCCCCTATGGAGGAACATTCACAGATAGAAAATGTGACCAAAATTATTCATCCTAGATTAAAAATGGAACTGGAGGGGTGCTGCGCCTCTCAGCAGATGTGTATAAGAGTGTGTGGGTTGTACTATAAGCAGGCAGAAGCAGAGCCAGTCCTGGCTCTCTCATTGTATGCAGGGACTTCAAGTTTTAGTTTCCTATGAAACAAACTATGTCGCTGAATACAATGAATGGAAACTAAGACTGATTCAGCCTCCTCTTCAACATATGGGGGAGGGTAATTTTATAACAGGATGTCTAGAAAAAGTCTCAAATGTGCCTATATTATAAAAGCATAAACCATGAAAACGAGGTGATGGAGCATACGTTGGCTGTATTTTCTAGAGGCATCATAGATGCCTGTGTGTCTTTATGGCTCCTAGTTTACAAATGCTCCTAGCCAAAATTACAACTGCTCTGAATCAGCTGCAACTTTGTGTATATTCTGTGTGGGTGCACATGTATTTTATAAAGACCATGAGCTCACCCTGGCTTCACCCAAACTATGCTTCTGGGAATACCTACATGCCGATAAGGTAGAAGTATGTATGCCCTTGTTGACACACATCTGTATATGCACATGGTTACACGATGCAAGGTTCCACATTAGGAACCACCACCCAGGAAAAAGATTTAGGCGTCATTGTGGATAACATGTTAAAACCCTCGGCCCAGTGTGCAGCGGCGGCCAAGAGAGCAAATAGAATGCTAGGTATGATAAGGAAAGGAATGGAAAATAAAATATGTGCAATTCTGGTCGCCGTATCTTAAAAAGGATATAGCATTATTAGAAAAAGTTCAGAGAAGAGCCACCAAAATGATAAAGTGGATGGAAGGATACTCCTATGAAGAAAGGCTAAAAAGGTTAGGGCTCTTTAACCTGGAAAAGAGGCGGCTGAGGGGAGATATGATAAAAGTCTATAAATTAATGAACGGAATGGAACGGGTAAACGTAGATCGATTGTTTATGTTATCAGAATATAGAAAGACTAGGGGACATGCAATGAAGCTACAGGGTAAACTATTTAAGACTAATAAAAGAAAATATTTTTCACTTAACGTATAATCAAACTCTGGAATTTGTTACCGGAGGATGTAGTAAAGGCTGTTAGTGTAGCTGGGTTTAAAAAAGGTTTGGACAAGTTTCTGGAGGAAAGGTCCATAAACCATTATTAAGAAGGGACCCAGGATATCAATGCTTGACCCAGTACAAGCATTGCAGAACCTGTGTCTTTTGGGGAAACTGTTAGGTACGTATGACCTAGATTGGCCACTGTTGGAAACAGGATACTGGGCTTGATGGACCTTAGTCTGACCCAGTATGGCATATCTTATGTTCTTATGGATGCACCTTTCTTGCCCTAAATGAAAAAAAGCAGAGAACCATTTTCTAATTGCTATATAGTAATTGATCTTAGGCAGAAAATAGCTCAGCTGTACCACTACCCTTGATGCAGGTAGCTGATGTATCAGCATGCTTTCTTTTCCCAGGCCCTAACCCCTTTCATTATTTGCATTGTTTATCTATATGAAATATCCCAGAAATGAAGGAAGCTCCCACTGCATAGTTCTAAGGGTCTCTTTAAGAGCCCAGATGCCTCGAATTCTCCTCATGTCACCTGATGGGTGTGCATATTAAGAGGAATCTCCTTCCTTTTCCCCCCACAGTCCCATATCTCTACAGGGTCACTTGAAGTCGCAAAAATAGAAATTGCCATCCCTCAATGGAGTCCTGGTGGTTCTTCTGCAAAATGCCTATCTTCCATCCCAAAGGTTACTGCAGTGTTTGAGGCCATAATGAACAGATGAATGATGAAATCTAATGGGTCAATGACACATCAGGACATGCTAGGGAGATAAAGCTTCTAGATGAAATAAATGACTGATTCAGCAACTGACACAAGGGGAAACTATTTTACAACTTCTCCTTAGTGGAATGCAGGATCTAATGTAAGAGATACATTTGATTTAATAAATGGAGGAAGGACAGCAAGGAAATCCACTGCGTTAGCATTTAACTTTCAAAAAGAAGACTATGATATAATGAGGGAAATGATTAAGAAAAAAATAAAAAACAGCAACTGCAAAGGTTTAGAGTTTACATTAGACTGTGCGTTATTTAGAAATACTAAATTGGAAATCCTAAACTAGCTGTATTCCACGTTTTAAAAAAGGTGGAAGGAAGGCCAAATAAGTACCATCATGGTTTAAAGGTGATGTGAAAGAAACTGTTATAGCTAAAAGAAGCATCTTTAATAAAATAGAAAAAAAGAACCAAATGACAAAAACAGGAACTACAAGCACTGGCAAGTTAAATGCAAGATATTGATAAGGCAGGCAAAGAGAGAATTTGAAGAGAAGCTTGCTATAGAAGCAAAAATTCAAAATAAAAATGTTTTAAGTGCATTCGTAGCACACCTCAGAGTCAGTTGGACCATTAGATAATAGAGGGCATAGGCAGCAGAAAGGGGTGGGCCACAGAGACCATGGCTTGGAGATTGGGAACATGGCTGGAGATTGATTTGTTTGGCCCCCTCCAACCAAAAAAGATGTTCCACTGCCCCTGATAGAGGAGTAAAAGGGGCATGAAGAGAGGACAAGGCTATTGCAGAGAGATTTAATGAATTCTTTGCTTCAGTCTTTACTGAAGATGATATAGGAAAGGCACCCATGCCAGAAATGATATTTAAAGGTGATGTATTGGAAGAATTGAAGCAAGTCTCGATAAACCAAGAAGATATAATATAAACTATCAAATCACCTGGGCCAGATGGTATACATACCAGGGTGCTGAAAGAACTCAAAATGAAATTGCAGACCTACTACTAATAACTTAACTATCATTAAAATAGTCTATAGTACCAGAAGATTGGAGAGTGGCCAACATAATGTCCATTTTTATAAAGGGGTTCCAGGGTTGATCCAGGAAACTACAGACCAGCGACTCTGATGTTAGTGCCAGGCAAAATGATAGAAACCATTATAAAGAACAAAATTGCTGAACACATGAAGAGTCATGGTTTAATGGGTCAAAGCCAACATAGATTTAGCCAAGGAAAGTATTGCCTCAGTAATCTGCTATATTTTTTGAAGGTGTGAATAAACAGATAGATAAAGGTGAGCCAGTTGACATATTGTATCTGGATTTTCAGAAAGCCTTTGACAACGTCCCTCATGAGTGATTCTTGAGAAAATTAAAAAGTCATAGGATAGGAGACAGGGTACTATTGTGGAATGAGAACTAGTTAAAGGATAAAAAAAGCAGAGTAGGGCTGAATGGCCAATTTTCTCAATGGAGAAAGGTGAATAGTGAAGTACCCCTGGGGTCTGTGTTGAGTCAGTTACTTTTTAACTTGTTCATAAATGACCTGGAAATGGAAACAAGTGAAGTGATCAAAGTTGCAGATGATACAAAATTATTTAAAATTGCTAAATCACAACAGGATTGTGAAAAATTGCAAGAGGACCTTGAGAAATTGGGAGACTGTGTCCAAATGGCAGATGAAATTGAATGTGGACAAGTGCAAAGTTATGCACTAAGAGAACAACCCAAATTACAGTTCTACACAATGCAAGGTTCCACATTAGTAATCACCAAAAAAGTAAACATCAAACCTATGGGATGGCCTGCAGTAACAACAAAAGAGCTAGAAAGGAGGTTAAAACGAGCCCCAAACTGGAAGAGCTCTGGCCCAGACAGAGTAACCAACTTTTGGTTCAAACAGTTAGCATCACTCCACCAAGACCTGGTAAACTGCAAAAATCAATTGTTCAAGCAGTTAGACTAAACACCACAATGGCTTTCTACAGGAAGAACATTTCTCCTTCCAAAGAGGGACCCAAGTAATATTCCCAATAATTACAGACCAATAACGTTTTACTACAATCTATAAACTGTTCTTTGTAATAGATGCAGACAAAATATATGGCCATATTGAGTCCAATAATATCATGGCAATAGAGCAAAAGAGCAATAAGAAGGGAGTATATGGAACCAAAGACCAGTTAATGATAAATAAGGCCGTCATAGCCAGGGCTAAGAAAAACAGAAATTTCAGTATTATAGCATGGATTGATTAAAAGAAGGCTTTTGACAGCATCCCACACTTTTGGATAATAAATTGCCTTGATATGTATAAAATAAACCCCGGTTTGATAGAGTACATTAGGTTCACCATGACAATGTGGCAAACCACACTCTTTTTGAGATATGAAGATGGTCAGTACATCACTCCTAACATTAAGATCCAGCGGAGAATATTTCTGGGAGATTCCCTATCACCACTTCTGTTTTATGTGGCACTTAATCCAATGAGTCCTCTGATCAACTCTTTGGGATATGGATTTAGCATGAATCCTAACAAAGGTAACAACCCAGAAGCAACATCCCATTTGCTATTTGTAGATGATCTGATGTTCTACAGTTCCAATGACCAACAATTAGCAGAGCAACTCCATGTGGTGGAAAAGCTTTTCTGATGGACATCAGGATGGCTTTTGGCCTTGACAAATTTATTTATTTAACTCTCAGGGGAACAGTTACATTCAGTGGTGGGTAGAGGAGGAGAACAGGAAGGCATATAAGTATCTTGGAGTAGAGAAAGGAATGACACTCAAGCAGTCATTATGAGAGAGAAGATCAGTAAAGAATACTACAAGACATTAAAAACATTATTGAAAAGTGCTTTTACATCACAGAATAAGCTACAAGCCATCAATTAGCTGGCAATTCCTGTATTCTCATACAGCTGTGGGATTGTGGACTGGCCTCTTAAAGATCTTGAAAAACTAGATGTGCGAACAAGAAATCTCTTCTATGCCCATGAAGTAATTTACAAGAATTAGTGTATGCCAAGACTGTACATTCCTAGAGCTGAAGGAGGGTCAGGCCTCATAGAGATTGATTATACCTATAGAGCTACAATCATAGGTCTCCAGGCCTACCTGATAGCATCATTGGATCAAAATATACAAAAAGTGCTGAAATATGAAAGTAAACATCCAGAATCTGTCTCCATTATCAAACTTGGATAAGCGTTCCAACAACTAGAAGGAATGAGTAACAATTCACAAACACACACAGGAAAGGAAGCAACAGAATTTGCAGATAAGAGAAAAAAAAACTCTTCAAAGAATTAAAATAGCAAACAAGGAAAAACAAGTGGCAAATGCACAAATACAGTGGAAAATATAAAGTGTTATGCCAGGAACCCTTTGTCAATCAATGGTTAAGGAGAGGTGAACTGAAACCGAAAGATGAGAGATTAATAGTTGCAGCCCAGGACAGCGGATTATGAATGAGATGGTTTACAGAGAGCACTGAAGAAAACTGGCAAAACAGACATATGTCAATTCTATAAGAAAGACTTGAAACAGTGACTCACCTCATAGCTGTGGAGTTCTGATGGCAGAAAATTTCTATACTTCTGTTCTTAAGAACCAAAAAAATCCCTTGGATCTTCAGTTTCATCGTCCGATCCCGAATTGATCTAGTCTTGCAAAATTGATAGAAGAAGTTGTATTTCACCAGCTTTCGGATCATGTGGAACACACTCAATCGCTCCACGCCCAACAATCAGGTTTTCACCCATTCCATAGCACCGAGACAACAGTAACTGCTGTTTTGAATGAGGTCTATAGAACCCTAGACCAGGGTAAGGTTATTATTGCGTTCTCATTAGACATGACCGCAGCATTTAATCTTATTGATCATAATTTACTCCTTGCATGACTTTATGACATTGGGGTTTGAGGGACAGCTTTTTTGTGGTTGTCTTCTTTTCTTCAAAACAGAACCATTCAGGTTCAGGTACAAAGTGATATTTCATCATAATGTAAACTACCATGTGGAGTTCCCCAGGGGTCTTCTCTCTCACCTTTATTATTTAATATTTTTCTTACACCTTTATTTACTTTGATTCAGTCTGGTGGTATATTGCCTTATGCTTATGCTGATGATTTATTTCTTATGCAAAGAAAAAATACCAAACTTATAAAGAACCCTTTCTACTCCTTATACAATTTTTTGTCGGAGCAAGCTGTAACAAGGCAATACGATATTAGATCATGTTCCCCGAACCCTAGGGAGGGCGATCTTATTGCCTTGTTACAGAGACGTGAACAACAGCTGATTTTTGAGTATAACACTGTCTACCCGTTGGGATTAAACAAGGAAATTGAATGGTTGAGCTTGCTCTGACGCCATTGATGACGTTTTGGGGTTCCCGATGTTAGTGGGGTCTCCCATGTGTCTGATTGGTGCTCCGGTTGATTGACAGTTTGTGTTAGCCAACTGAGTTATACCATCCTTTACTTATGGCGTTTAATGAAGACCGGATGAATATAGCGGTTTATGCTAGAGATAATAGTGACACTTGAAACAGGGCGTTTGGTCCGAAACATGCACGTCGTGTGTGAAATGCTGGTTGACAATACCACCGAGTTGTTCAGTAGAACTAAAGACCTACGTAAATAGATAAGTAGTTGAATTTTATTTTTCAAATTGATTAAAAGGGATCAGGCTGTCTGGTGTGGCTGGATTTCAATTCTTGCCGCCTCCAGCTTGCTCCGACAAAAAATTGTATAAGGAGTAGAAAGGGTTCTTTATAAGTTTGGTATTTTTTCTTTGTATGTTATTACTACCGAACGAGGGTTTCATTGATAGTAGTTATTTCTTATGCAAGCAACTGATGGGAATTCATCGGATCTTACACCTATCAACTCTTGTTTGGTCTCGGTTTCCGTCTGGCTGAGGTTGAACTCCCTAAATTTTAACCCTTCCAAATCCTTTGCAATTTAGTTATCAGGTTCATCCTCTCCTCATTGCATAGCTCCTATTTTGGAAGGGTTCACGTTACCTCTTTGTTCTTTATGTTACTTGGGTATTTATTTGGATTCAGAATTGTTGTTTTCACCTCAACTTTCTCATATCTTTAAATCTATTTTCTTGGCTCTTTGACACTTTTGTGCAATTCAACCTTTTCTGAATGCTTCAGCACAAATGACGGTCTTCATATATACAGTATTAGCCAGGACAGACTATTGTAATATAGTCTACCTGGGTATTCCTCAAATACCAGATGAAGTGGCTACAGACTTTGCAAAATACGGCGGTGCGCATCATTTCATGTGCCCGTCAATTTGATGTTGCTTCATCCTCGCTCATGAGGCATTATTGATTGCCTGTCTCTTTTCATGTTCAATTTAAGGTTCTCTCTTTTGTACATAAAATTATTCATGATGTAGCTCCAGATTATCTTGCTTCTTTGGTTTCTCTACATGCTCCAACTAGAGATCTTCATTCTATGCATGGCTTTCGTTTTATATACCTTCACCCTCAATTATTAAATATGAGTCTACATGCAAGTCAGTGTTTTTTGTAGCCACTACTTCACTCTGGAATTGTTTACCCACTTCAGTGTGTACTGAGACAAATTATAAAAGTTTTAAGAAACTTCTTAAGACTTTTTTTTTGAGTCTGCCTTTAACTTGCATCTTCCTTTTAGTGGTCCTTTTTTCTCACAGGGTATTGATATCAGGCAGCTCCATCCTCCCTCCCCTTTTTTTCCTTTTTCCATTCTTATTTTACTTTTTTGTCCTTCTCCCCTTCCCCTTTTTGTTTTGTTCCCTTTGTATAATGCAGTTTTTAATTGTTTAATTATTTTTATATTCCATATTGTATGCTTTTCTTTCACTTAATGGCACTCATTTTCTTTTATTTATTGTTATTTTTAACTTCATAAACCGAATAGATTGTTTTGTCACTGTTGCAGTATATCAAATAAAACAAAATCAGAACCATACAGAAAGGCACAACAAAGTAGCACACCTCATCCATTGGAAACTCTGTAAACACTACACCATCAATGTCTCTGAAAAGCACTGGGATCATGATCCTATGGGAATTACAGAGAATGAAGAGATTATTATCACTGGAACATTCCCATTCCAACAGACAAGAAACTGGATGTGAGGAAACCTGACAGTGGTAAAGGAGAAAAACACCAGAACACATTGATAATAGAGGTGTTGGTTCTGTGAATCACATGGAGAGGCAGAAGATCCTGAAGTACCAAGAAATGCAGTCAGAGACCAAGAAAATGTGGCAGAAAGATACAGAAATATTTCCCATTGTACTGGGAGCCACAGGCTTGATAAAGAAGAATTTCCAAGCACATCTTGACAAATTACCCATACCGGTTACATCTTATGAACTTCAGAAGGAAGCTCTCTGGCACAATGCAAGTACCATTCTGTGCACTGTTGTTGTTGTTGTTGTTGTTAAGTGCCATCAAGTCGGAGTCGACTCATGGCGACCCTCTGGATAGCTATCCTAAATTGTGTTCGTTCTTCAGTCAGGCGGCTCATTGTTGACAGACTGGTACCCTTAGCCGCTGTTATTGTATCGATCCATCTCATTGCTGGCCTTCCTCTTTTGCGTTGACCTTCTATCTTGCCAAGCATGATGTCTTTCTCTAATGATCTCTCTCTCCGCATGATGTGTCCAAAGTATGAAAGTCGAAGTCTTGTCATCTGAGCTTCTAAAGAAAGCTTAGGTTTGATCTCCACTAGTACAGACTGGTTTGTTCTTCGGGCAGTCCATGGTATACACAGTATTCGCTGCCAGCACCATAATTCAAAGGCATCAATTTTCTTCCTGTCTATCTTTTTCACTGTCCAGCTTTCACATCTATATGATGTTATTGAAAATACCATGGCTTGAACGAGTCGAATCTTTGTATGGAGAGAGACATCTCTGCTCTTCAGAATCTTATCTAGGTCTTTCATAGCCATTCTGCCAAGAGCAATGCGTCGTCTGATTTCTTGACTGCTTGTTGCTTCTTTATTGATAGTTGATCCAAGTAGGTTAAAGTTATTCACGATTTCAATTTCTTCTCCTTCGACGATGAACCTGTTGATTATGCCAGTTGTCATGATCTTTGTCTTCTTTACATTAAGGTGCAGGCCCATTTTGAGACTATGTTCTTTGATTGTGAGAAGCAAATGTTTCAGATCATCTTCACTTTCCGCCAGTAATGTGGTATCATAGCGAAGGTTGTTGATGAGTCTTCCACCAATCTTCACACCTCTGTTGTCTTCATACAATCCTGCTTCTCTGATGATTTGTTCTGCATATAAATTAAACAGGTAGGGGGAAAGTATGCAGCCTTGTCTTACACCTTTGCTTATTTTAAACCATTCTTTTTCTCCTTGTTCCGTTCAAACTGTTGCTTCTTGATCAATGTACAGATTGTGCAAGAGAACGATCAGGTGTTCTGGTATACCCATGCTTCTTAATGTGGTCCAGAGTTTCTCATGGTTTACACAGTCAAAAGCTTTGCTATAGTCGATAAAGCACAAATAGATATCCTTTTGGTATTCTTTAGTCTTTTCAAGGATCCATCTCACATCCGCAATGATGTCTCTCGTTCCTCGCCCTTTTCTGAACCCTGCTTGCACTTCAGGTAGTTCTTGTTCCAGGTATGATTGTAGTCTCTTTTGAATAATCTTCAGTAGAATCTTGCTGGCATGTGGGATCAGAGCGATTGTGCGATAATTTCCACAGTCAGTTGGATCACCTTTCTTTAGTATTGGTATAAACACAGATCTTTTCCAGTCAGTTGGCCATGATGCTGTCTTCCATATTTCTTGGCAGAGCCTTGTAAGTACGGTAACAGTTGCATCAGATTTCTGTAATACTTCTATGGGAATGCAATCAATGCCTGTTGCTTTGTTCTTTGATAAGGCTTTCAATGCTGCTTCAACTTCTTCTTTCATCACCAATGGTTCCAGATCATAAGGTACAGGTTGAAACGGCTGTTGGTCCACTTGATCTTTATCATATAAAAACTCTGTATATTCCTTCCATCTTTTCTTGATCTTCTCAGCATCATTCAACATAGAACCTTGAGCATCTTGTAACATTCCAATTCGAGGCTGGAACTATTTCTTTAACTCTCGTAGCTTTAGGAAAGCCAATCTTGTTCTTCCTCTAATAGTTTCTGCTTCTATTTCCTTGCATGCGTCATTGTAGTACTTTTTCTTGTCCTGTCTTGCTGCACGTTGGAAATCTCTGTTGAGTTCTGTGATTGTCTTTCTTTCTCCTCTGGCTTTAGCTTCTCTGTGTTTCTGGGCAATTTTCAGAGTTTCTTCCGTCATCCATTTTGGCCATTTTTTCTTTTTTACCTTTTGTAGAGACTTCTCGCTTTCTTCCAACACAACCTTCTTGATGTCATTCCATAACTCTTCTGGAACTCTATCATTTGTATCTAAAGCATCAAATCAATTTTGCAGGCAGTCTTTAAATTCCAGTGGTATATTCTCAAGGTCATATTTTGCTGCATTCATGAGTGGTTTGCTCTTTTTCAGCTTTAGCTTGAGTTTGCATACTAGTAGTTGATGATCTGTACCACAGTCAGCTCCAGGTTTTGTCTTTGTTGATGTTATAGAGCTTTTCCATCGTTGACTTCCACAGATGTAGTCAATTTGATTTTTATATAATCCATTGGGTGAAGTCCATGTGTACAGTCGCCGCTTGTGTTGCTGGAAGAAGGTGTTCGAGATGAATAGATCGTTGATCTTGCAGAATTCTATCAATCTTTCTCCAGCTTCATTTCTGTTGCCAAGTCCATATTTTCCAACTACTTTGTCTTCTTCTTTGTTGCCAACTTTGCGTTCCAATCACCCATGACTATCAGGATATCCTGTTTGCATGTTCTGTCAATTTCAGCTTGTACTTGTTCATAGAACTCTTCAATTTCATTCTCTTCTGCAGCTGTTGTTGGGGCATATACTTGAATTATAGTTGTGTTGATAGGCATTCCTCGTAGACGAATAGAGATTAAGCGTTCGCTGACTGCATTGTATTTCATTGCAAATTTCTTCTTTATTATAAATGCAACACCATTTCTTCTTTGTCTTTCATTTCCAGCATAGTAGACCATGTGATCTTCTGATGCAAAGTGCCCGATGCCAGTCCATTTCAGTTCATTGACACCCAACAGATCAAGTTGTACACGTTCCATTTCATTCTTGACCACCTCCAACTTCCCTTGGTTCATGCTTCGTACGTTCCATGTTCCAATGTGTAAGACATCTTTACAGCTTTTGACTCTCATTTCATGCGCAGCTACATCAGCAGTCAGACGTCCCGAGGGCTTTGATCCAACCACATCATAAATGCTGGCTTTACTCTGAAAAGTCTTCAGCTCTTCCCCAGTAGCTAGTTGAGTGCCTTCCAACCTGGGGGTCTCATCTTCCAGCACTACAGCACAATTTGTTTTGTTGTAACTGTCCATTGGATTTTCATGGCAAGATACAGAAGTAGATTGCCGGGCCTTTCTTCCGCGCAGTTTAAGTTTGGTGTTGTTGCCGTTGTCACAGAAATGTGATCCTCCGCCGTCAACACTATCCCATTTTGCTGCTGCCCAGATGGGTGGTTTGTCTTGGTCTGGCATCTCAGCTGAGACCTGTCCATCTTGGGAGACCCTGCCAGTAGTTAAACTACTGATAGTTTAGCTCTCAGCATCACTGATGCACACAAGCCCTCACAGCACGACAAGCTGCAAACCAAGTGAGGGACCATTCTGTGCACTACAGATAAATTTGAGAGACTAAAACAGGGCTGGTGCTAGGGTCTCTAGCACTCCCCTACAACTTACACCTCCCTCATTACTATTAATGGTAGGCTGCACCTCCCCTTTCCCAAAACTAGAGAGTCCTGTCCTTCTGCTCTGTCTCTCCCATGTCCCTGTTCTTTATCCCCCTTTCCTTATCTCTCTTTCTTGGCCCAGTAAGCTGCTGAGGTTGGGGCTGCAGTTCTGTCCACTTATGGGTGCCTATGGTGACCTGCCTGGTTTAAACATTTTCAGTTTGAACCATGCAGGCCCTGTGGTTGAAAACACATTCGAACCACGCAAGGCTCCATAGCTGCAGAGTCTTGGGGTTCAGACAGTGCAGATTTCAATCATGAGGCTCAGCACTAACTGCAATGAGATGAAGGCAGAAGGTGCCCATGCCTGGATGGAACTGCAGCCCCAGCCCCATCAGCTTATATGTAAAGGGGCAGCATCACTGGCAGAAGCAACTCAATAAACTGTAGAAAGACGATGGGGAGAAAAATCACAGAACTGTGTAAGGTAATTAGAGAGTCCAGTTACACTTTTTAACTGGACACTGTACAAAAAGCTTTAAAACCAAGCTGTCTGGTTAAAAACCAGCCAGATGATGAAATAGGTAAAGCCCAGATCCTCTGGATCCCCTGGATCAAGGGAATACCACTTTAAATCTCATCCCCTGAAGATCTGACTTTTATCTACTTGACAACGGGGATTTCAACATGCCCCTGTGCTAGCATGCAGTGCTGGTCATGTTCCTATGCTAGAGGTGAAATACTTAAATTAGATCCGGTGGTATAAATAAATATTTCTTGCAATTATTCCCGAGTCTGTCCTCTTTCACTTTCTTCCTGTGATCCTTTGTTGCAGCCCCTCCTGTGTATTTAAATATCTCTATAATATCTTTCAGACACCCATACACTCTCTTCCTCTTGAGACACATGCACACACATGCACTCTGTCGCTCTTCACACACACAGAGCACCCACCCACACCTGATGTTGTGCCATTGCCTGCTGCACATATCCTCATTCAGTCAGTCAGTGCTCCCCCCCCCCCACAAAACCAACCAGCTCTGCCTATCACAATATAAAGTTATTTTCCTCATTCTGCAGAAGCCCCCTCACACTTCCCCCAACCCCACAGGACACTCACTGTTAGTTCCACTGATTTTCTCCCAAGTCAGCCCAACGCCTATTGCAGGTTACAGTCCATGAACTCCCCTCTGGCTCACCCAGAGTGAAGCACAGAAGTTGCAAATAAGTTTTAAACTCACGGTTTGAGCTTCCAGTTCACTCAGACAGCCTGTGGGTGAGGCGGCTCAGCCGTGCTGCTGGAAACACTGCTGATTCTGCTCCCAGGGCAACAGGAAGTATACCTCAGAGAGGGCGGAACCAGCAGAGACTGCAGCAGTGTGGTTGAGTGCGAGGCTCTGCTGCAGTTTACTTTAATTTTAACGCTGACTGCCCAGAAGGTTTGCGGGAAGGGAGGTGTGCAGCTGCTGAAGTCTGTCAGGGGAGAGACCATGAGGCAGCAAGGCAGAAGAACTCCAAAGGTGCGGGGTCACTGGTTGACCAGGGCCATGTGCAGGCAACATGCCCAAACATGCCTAGGGCTGGCCCTACTCCCACCGACACGTGCAGCACAACCTCCCTCCTCTTTTCGGCCTGCGAGAGCAGCCTGTTCAAGAGGAGAGGAAAAGTCGCTATTGCTTCCAGCAGTGTTGTTGTGTGCCTGCGAGACAGGCAGCTCCCACAGGTACACGCACCACTGATTTCCTCTTTGGTCTGCCAGCACACAATACTCCTGCAGCTTTGGTGGCCCTCCTGCCATGCTTACCTGGTTTACCGGGTAGCGCTGGCCCTAGACAGCGATCATACTCCACATACCCTGGCTTAGAAGTGAGGTTTATGACTGTCATGGTTTGTGCAAAAATAACCCATTTGGAGAAACTGTCCCGAGTAATAAACCACTCAGTCCAAGAAACGTGGAAAGCAGAGGTAGGATAACTTTTATTGAATAAACATTAAGCCACTGGCCCGACACAGGCCGTGTTTTGTTCTGCCTTCATCAGGGGCTAAAGATGGCTTAACTACAACACATAAACCACTCATGAAAATCGCGAATAGGCTAGCTGCCAAATTGGAAAGATAAAAATATATTCTACCTGCATTATCCAAATAACAATATAACATATGTTATTCCTTATTACTCGTCCGCAGCCTATTCACGATTTTCATGAATGGTTTAGTAAACAATAATAAAAATAATGAATTGTATGTCTACAGATTATTAGATATATTCAAAATCTCATACAATGTTACTCAAATGCGGGCATTGATTACGTTTTAACATTAAGGCAATATTTATATAGATATGTATATAGGGTTTATTATGATGCACATGCAGATTTTTAAAAAAAACCTCTTGAGCGTTATCAGTCTCATTATATTTATATAGTTCTGGGTGTTTGTTCTACTGATTCCTTCTACTGATATATCTTCCATTTTATTTATTTATTTATTTATTTTATACCCTTGTTTTGAAAATGTTGAATGTCTAATACTAAGGGTTTCCATACTGAGTGTGAATATACATACTGTCAGACGGGTGCCTGGGTGAGAATGTTCACAGTCTTGGCAAAGGCATATATTAATATGATTTGCAAGGGATTGTGGGAAATGTAGTCCATTCACACCAGACACAGCCGTTCACAATAATTAGTTGTGCTTGAGTGTAAAGCCAATAAGATATTTATTTATGGGGTTATTTCTCCCAACACAGATATGCTTGGTAGCACATAAAACAGGATACTTGCTTTCAGTGTTAAACTTAAAAACAAAATCAGGAAAACAACAGCTGAACTTGTCAGGCAATCAAATCAAAAGAATAAAGACCATGAGGGTAACAGAATGGTCTTTTCTGTAGGCTCTAGCTAATATTTTCTTAGCAGTGCATCAAACAACAAGCAAAACCCACAAAGTAGGGAAAAACTGTTCTTTTCAGGTTAACTTCTTATATCTTCACACATAGATTCAGAAGTGATTCCCTCAGAGCTCACAAGCAATTAGGTATGGCTCAATTGCTAGCAGTTATCCAGCTGAAACCCCTTAGCTGGCTTGCTTTCTACTGCGTGGCTCAAATCCTACTCAGGAGCTTTTCTGAGTAGATTAAAGAACAAGTTTGTATTTTCTTTGTGATGGTTGTTGTACTTTGTAACAGTAAATTACCAAAGGAGTTTAGACAGAGAGCAATCCATGTATTCACAGCCTGTATCTATAACCCCTCCCCCTTCTTCAACAATCATGGGTTCAATATCATGGATTGGCACAGAGGAATTTCTCAATGGAGCACTCTCAGGAGAATACTTGTTTCCCTGCTGTCTTTCAAGGGTATAGCTAGGGCATAGATCAGTGTTCATACCTGAGCTTCCATTGCTGTTAGAGTTCCTCTCTAAATAGCCTGGCCAGTATGTAGTCCAGTTCTTATGTCCAGCCTTCCAATCCAGATCCCTGGACACTGGATCTCTCTTCACATACCTTCTGGCACGGGTCCTAGGGTCCCTTCCAAGTGCAGCCGTCTCCCTCACAGGTACCGTCTGGAGATTCCTAGCTCTGCAGCACCATTCCTCTGGCTTCCCCCAGTCCAATGGTGTAAGCTTGCCTTTGGAATGCCTTCCAGTATACGTACTGCTATGGACTCCTTTAGACCTCCCAAAGGCTTTTCTCTTCTTTCTTCCAAAGGGTTTCTTGCCCTCTCTGTCCGTTCGCTCTGGCTTCTGCTTCTGATGATCCTCCAGATGATGAAGCTGTCCAAGATGAGGATCTCCAAGATGAAACTGAGGATAATTCTCTGTAGAATAAACTCTACCTTTATTCTGCTTTGATGAGTGCTCCACCCTAGCACAGTGCAGCTGTGCTGAATCAGGCCCTGCCCTTTGAGATGAGTGCTTGGGGATTACCTCATAGCCCTCCTGATTGAACACACGTTTCCCCACTTCAGCTCCTCTAATGGCTGTTGGAAACCTGGTGCATTCTGGGACTGGTAGTTTTTTATGGGAAAATTCTGTTTTCTTATTTCTACCAGAACTGACAGGTTGCTTGTTCAGAGTCACTTCACCTTTACTATAGCTCCTTCCTGAGCTATGATAAGCTTCCTTATCACATAACTCATCTTTTTCCTCTTCTCTCATTAATATAGAAGGTATTGAGTATGCGAAAGAATATCGAGGTAGATTTTAATGTTATTTTACAGAATAGTTTTTAAACATCCCAGTCATGTGACAAGTTCTTTTTGAGATGAAAGCATTTGAAGGTTTATCTGTAGGTCAGATATATATTTTTTTATTTGTATGTTTTAATGTTTCGACTTATATTGCTGTGGTTCATTCTCATTTCACACTATGTTTGTATGTGTATGTTTTTTATTGGTTATAACAAGGGATATAGCATAATAGTTCATGTTATAGGCTTCTTATCATTCATGGCTTTTAATTTTTACTTTTGTATGATGTCTTTATATTTATATTTGTTTTTATATGTTTTAGTTAAGCCATCTTTAGCCCCTGATGAAGGCAGAATAAAACACGGCCTGTGTCGGGCCAGTGGCTTAATGTTTATTCAATAAAAGTTATCCTTCCTCTGCTTTCCACATTTCTTGGACTGGGTCATTTGTTTGCACCTGGAATTGTGCTCTTTTGTTGGTGGACGTAGTCAATCAGCATGTTTTCCCTCTGGAAGGACGTGCTCAGCTTCGGAGATGATGCATTGGACAAATTTATATCACAAGAAGCTTTGATTTCCAATATAGAAGACGAAACAGATGTAACGATCAATCAATTGGAAGACGTACGTCTGAAACAGAAACAAGTAAAAGAAGAGTTACATGCTGTATATCTCCTTGAGTGTTGTAGGTCTAAAATTATACCTCGAGGCCTAAGAATGAATAAGGCACCAGGTTTATATTTAGATGAAAACGGTTTTGTAAAGTGCTGGAACGCCATTTTAAACAAATGTTCATTAGATTTAATGATTTTATTAACCAGCATAGCTAATAAAAAGTCTGAAATATATAAAGCTGAAATAGATGAAAAACTTGTGGCATTAAAAGAATGCAATAAGAAATTCAATGTAATATATAAGGATTTTGAACGGAATAACTTGTCTTTTAAGAAAGAGATAAAGAATAAGAAGATGGATAAATTCAAGAGAGATGAAGAGGATTATATGTATGGGTATGTATATCCATGGTGCAAGAAAGTGGATGGTGACCGCTTATGGTTTAATAAAAGATCAACCATGTTTGACCATAAAGAATATGATAGGGATGGTCTACGTGTAGATATCCCTTGTGAACAGAAGAAGAAACGTGCTAAAAGTGAATCAGTGGAATCGGTTGACGCTTCGGCGTCACTTTTTTCAGCCCAGAATGATTGATCTATACCAACAGAAGAATATAAGAAAAATGGAAAGGGTAAAGATAAACATTTTTTAAATATGGATTCTCTTTGGAAAGGTGGAGGTCGGGATTCATCACGAACACAACCCCCACAGAAGGACATGCAATGGGACAAGGAACACAACCGAGAAAAGACAGTTGGGCAATAAAACCAATACAGGGGTCGCGGACGGGGTCGAGGCCGAGGGAGAGGACACAGAGGATCCGAGAGATCCACAGAGAGGAGATACCAAGGCTAGACGTGGTTAGTAATGTGATCAATATAGCAAAATAAAATCTCACCCCTGATGAAGAATCACTTTTAAACAAAGGTTTATCCTTTGTGCCAGTTAAAAGATATGATCCCTTTGAAACCTGAATTGACTTGTACAAATTTTTTCGTAAAATTCGAATACGACAATTTTTTGTCAATCATGATTCGTCTGGTAATGATCAATCTGTAATTAGGAGAAAGTCATGTTGGATTCCTCCTCCGAATACTGATCCCTTAATTGAGGCTTTTGAAAGAGTGGTTGTAAAAGAGATTGATCAAATAAATACAAAGGGTAGGCCACCATATGATAATCTTACTATTAAAGAGAAAGAGGCGATAAAATCTTTACAGAAAAATAACGACATTATCATAAAGCCGGCAGATAAAGGGGGTGCTATTGTCATTTTAGATAAAGAGTTTTATAGCAATGAGATTCAAAGACAATTAAGAGATGCCACATTTTATTCTCGATTGCATGATGATCCTACTCCTTCTTTGAAAAGATCTATTCACAATTTAGTTTTAATTGCTTTTGAATTTGGACATCTTACGGATAAAGAAAAAGCATTTCTTATAGTAGACTTTCCGGTCATTCCTACTATTTACATTAATCCCAAAACTCACAAATTTTTAGAAAATCCACCTGGACGACCTATCGCAGTGATGGCTAACCTTTTTGAGCCCGAGTGCCCAAACTGCCGCACAAAACCAAAGAATTTCCTCAAAGTGCCAGCACGTCAATTAAAGCCTCATTTGCATAAGGTGCCTCATTTGCATAAATATTTGCATAATGTTACCATACACTAACTTTTAGTAAACATGCCTCTTAATGAGTATATGGATAAAGAAAGACTAAAAGGTTTCTACATTACTATAATCCAGTACCAACCGCCAGGCACATTAGGAACTACTACAAACGCTGCCCATTTAGAACCCATAGCAAACCCGCCGTATCCTAACAGCACTACCAGGACTCACAAAGCACCATACCCTAACTATCAAAAGGCAACACTGCAAATATTAAACCAATACATTTCAGAGAACAACAATACATGACCTACTGGGGAAAGAACAAGTGGCAATGTCAAATAGGAATTATATAAACAGAATACCTCAGCTCAGTTACACATGCAGAACAGACCATCACCAAACAAGGAATCACAATTTAGAAACAGGAAGACAATAATTAAACTGGGAACCCCAAAAGCCAAACTTGGAATATACAACAACACTGTAGAAATAAAACTATAAATTAATTTCCTCTTGTACTAAACAAAGCGCAAAAATTAATGATGCACATTTCCCAGAGCTGACATATTCCAGTTAATAAATTCAAAATAAAGAGATATTTTTCTACCTTTTGTGCATTTTTTTTCAGTTGCAATTGTTCCAGCCACTTTCTTCTGGTTTCTTCGTGTCTTCTGCTAACTCTCCATCTGCTGTCCATTTGTCCTTTCTTCTGTCTTCTTGTTTTTTTTTTCCATTCTCTCTCTACATCTGCTTTAACATACTAATCTTTCTCCTTTTGCTCTTTCCTCATTCCTATTTCATCTACTCAAAATTTACCCCTCCATCCTCAATCCCCACTTATTCTCCCAATACCCGGCCAATTGTAGATTTTTTATCCCTCCCACACAAAATATTTTTCCCCTCTCCATTTTACTCTCCCAGCCCCATCCCATTCTAATCCTCCCCCAACACCAGCTCCCTTCTAGTTCCAGCCTCACCCAGCATCCATTCCCTTCTAGTCCCTGCATCAGCCCATTTCCAGTCCTAGCAGCCCCCCAACCCATTTCCAGTCCTAGAAACCCCCCAACCCAATACCAGTCCTAGCCCCCCCTCATCAACCCACTTCCAGTCCTAACCCCCCATCACCCCATTTTCAGTTTAAGCCCCCCCTATAACCCATTACCAGTCCTAACCCCCATCAGCCCACTTCCAGTCCTAACCCCCCCATCAGCCCACTTCCAGTCCTAACCCCCATCAACCCATTTCCAGTCAGCCCCCCATAGCCCATTGCCAGTCCTAACCCCCCCATCAGCCCACAGTCCATTACCAGTCCTAACCCCATCAGCCCACCTCAAGTCCTAACCCCTCCCCATCAGCCCATTTCCTGTCCTAGCCCCCCCATAGTCCATTATCAGTCCTAACCCCCCATAGCCCATTACCAGACAGCCCCCATCAGCCAACAGCCCATTACCAGTCTTAACCCCCCCATAGCCCATTGCCAGTCCTAACCCCCCCATCAGCCCACAGCCCATTACCAGTCCTAACCCCATCAGCCCACCTCAAGTCCTAACCCCTCCCCATCAGCCCATTTCTTGTCCCAGCCCCCCCATAGCCCATTATCAGTCCTAAACCCCCCCATAGCCCATTACCAGTCCTAACCCCATCAGACCACCTCCAGTGTTAACCCCCCATCAGCCCATTTCCAGTCCTAACCCCACCCAAAAGCCCACCTCAAGTCCTAACCCCTCCCCATCAGCCCATTTCCTGTCCTAGCCCCCCATAGCCCATTACCAGTCCTAACCCCACCCAACAGCCCACCTCAAGTCCTAACCCCTCCCCATCAGCCCATTTCCTGTCCTAGCCCCCCATAGCCCATTACCAGTCCTAACCCCACCCAACAGCCCACCTCAAGTCCTAACCCCTCCCCATCAGCCCATTTCCTGTCCTAGCCCCCCATAGCCCATTACCAGTCCTAACCCCACCCAACAGCCCACCTCAAGTCCTAACCCCTCCCCATCAGCCCATTTCCTGTCCTAGCCCCCCATAGCCCATTACCAGTCCTAAGCCCCCATCAACCCACTTCCAGTCCTAATCCCATCAGCCCATATAGACTTAGCTATCCCATCAGCCCATATAGACTTAGCTCCCCCATAGCCCATAGCCCCCCATAGCCCATCACCACTCCTAACCTCCCCCAGCCCATCACCACTCCTAACCCCCCCCTCAGCCCATTTCCTGTCCTAGCCCCCCATAGCCCATTACCAGTCCTAAGCCCCCATCAACCCACTTCCAGTCCTAATCCCATCAGCCCATATAGACTTAGCTATCCCATCAGCCCATATAGACTTAGCTCCCCCATAGCCCATAACCCCCCATAGCCCATCACCACTCCTAACCTCCCCCAGCCCATCACCACTCCTAACCCCCCCATCAGCCCATTTCCTGTCCTAGCCCCCCATAGCCCAGTACCAGTCCTAGCCCCCCCCAACAGCCCACAGCCATTACCACTCCTAACCCCCCCAGCCCATCACCAGTCCTAACCCCCCAACAGCCCACAGCCATTACCACTCCTAACCCCCCCCAGCCCATTACCACTCCTAACCCCCCCAGCCCATCACCACTCCTAACCCCCCATCAGCCCATTTCCTGTCCTAGCCCCCCCACCCCATCACCAGTCCTAACCCCCCAACAGCCCACCGCCATTACCACTCCAAACCCCCCCCCCCCCAGCGAAATTTTTTTTACAAAGAAAGCTGTCGCTGCCGGTGCCGGGGCCGCCGCGGCAGAATCGAGTGTGCCACGGGGCCCCCCCGCCCAGCAGAGCCTGCCCTCCGTCCCCGGTATCACCTCTCTCAGCTGCCTCCAGTCACACGCGCCGGCTTTCAGAGCGCGAGGGAAGTTTCTCCCTCGCTGCTCTGTTAAGCCCGCGGGGGCTGATGGGAACTTCCCATCAGCCCCCGCGGGCATAACAGAGCAGCGAGGAAGAAACTCCACTCGCGCTCTGAAAGCAGGCGCGTTTGACTAGAGGCAGCTGAGAGAAGGTGATACCGGGGACGGAGGGCAGGATTTGCTGGGCGGGGGGGCCCCGCGGCACACTCGATTCTGCCGCGGCGGCACCGGCCCCGGCAGCGGCAGCTTTTTATTTTTATTTTTTTAATGCCGCATATTTTGATTGCGGACCTTCCCGCGTGCCAGCTGCAAGGCCTTCGCGTGCCACAGCTGGCACGCGTGCCATAGGTTCGCCATCGCTGACCTATCGTGTCAGCCATTGGATCCCTCTTGGAGCCCATTTTCATAACTTATGGATGTCTTATTACATCCTTATGTTCAAGAAATGTGGTCATACGTTCGGGACTCATCCCATGTTATCCATATTCTTGCGTCCATACAAGATTTCAATCCAGATTTACTCCTAGTTACATTAGATATAGAATCACTATATACGAACATTCCACAGATGGAGGCTTTAAAAATAGTTGAAGAATATCTATGCAACAGAAAGACACATCAGCGTATTCCCACAGCATTTTTGATAGATTTGGCACGTGTGACCCTTTGCGAAAATTATTTTTGTTTCCGAGATTTGTTTTACAAACAGGTGAAGGGAGTAGCCATGGGCTCGTCGATGGCCCCAGTAACCAGGGTATCCCAGAGGCCCTCCTCGCCCTCCACACCCCACCTCTTTCCCGGAACCCTTCCTTTTACTCATTCCAGCATACAAAACACCCAGACACCATATCATGGTATAACTTTGGTCGCAGCTTTATTTAACACATATAACGACCGGCCCAACATGGCCCCAAAATATCCAACATCCCAACATAACCCTCCCCCACCCCCATCACCGGACAATGCCCCCACCCACCATATTATTAGCAAGGCGGAGCATCATCCTCCCCCAAACCCCGCCGCCTGCCTTGCCATGTTAGTAGCAAAGGCCGGCCCCCACACCACTATACTGGGCCGAGACCCCCAACCGGGATGTCTCTCCCCACCTCGGGGAGCCATTCGCTCCCCCTAATGCACCTAAATCAGTTAAAGCCCCAACATCTCGGCGAGCGCTGGCTCTCTAAACCCCCCAGCTGCAACAACCCTACAACCCCAAACCAAAGAGGGAGGGTGGGCGGGAAACACGTCCGCCATGATCGAGGAGCTGTGCCGAAAATAACATGCCACACGGCTCCTCGCCGCTCCTAGCCCCACCCCCTCAACGCGTAAGCCAATGAAATCGCTCCATGCTTCCGTCGTGGAGCGATTTCAACTGACGCCGCTCCTCAACTCCTCACCCCCCCCCCGACCCTCACCATGTGCAGAGGGCTGAGGCCGGGCCCGGGCACCAGGTTACTGACGGCCGCGGGACCCAGCCCGGCAGCCTCGAGCATTATCCAGGGTATCCCGGAGGCCCTCCTCGCCCTCCATACCCCAACTCTTTCAAGGAACTCTTCCTTTTACTCATTCCAGCATACAAAACGCCCAGACACCATATCATGGTATAACTTTGGTCGCAGCTTTAACACATAACGACCAGCCCAACATGGGCCCAACATATCCAACATCCCAACATAACCCCCCCCCCCACCCCCATCACCAGACAATGCCCTCACCCGCCATATTATTAGCAAGGCGGAGCATCATCCTCCCCCAAACTCCGCCACCTTCCTTGCCATGTTAGTAGCAAAGGCCGGCCCCCACACCCCTATACCGGGCCGAGACCCCCAACTGGGATGTCTCGCCCCACACCGGGGAGCCCTTCGCTCCCCCATTGCGCCTAAATCAGTTAAAGCCCCGCCGCCTCGGTGAGCACTGGCTCTCTACCCCGCCACCGGCACGAGGTAGTTTACCTATCCTCCCACCGCCCCACCCCACATAAAGCTGCGACTAACCCACCCCTCCAGCGCCTCCTGCCAATCATTTAATAATAGATCCTGACCCACAGGAGACAGGTGAACCCCATCCATACGGTACAGCCCGGCACACTTCACATCCGCCCAGGGGTGCTGCACCTGCCAGCCGCCAGCCTGCTGCAGCCAACGCCCAATCTGCCGGTTGACATTTACCAGGCCCCGCAACCAACGCCGTTGAGACTGACAGGCCGGCCTCGGGATAATGTCCGACCAGACAATCGCCACCCCTGGCCAATCCTCCTGCAGCCCTCGAATGTCCCGCTGCACAGCCCTAATGAGCTGTTTACAAGTCCAATTGGTGAGGTCGTTGCCGCCCAAATGTAGCAACACTCCCACTGGTCGCTGCCGCTGGTCCGCCTGTCATCGCACCCACAAAAGAAGCTGCCACCAATGCATGCCTCGCTCCCCCATCCAAAGCAACTGAATGTTGCAGGTTACCAGGCCCAAGTGCACTCCTAGAGGGCGCAACAATGCTCTCCGCTCTGCCCAGTACACAAAGGAGTGCCCTACAATCCACCATTCGCCAGCTGGGCCACCACCTGCACATCCTCTCCGTGGGTATAAACCCAGCTGCGACCCTGCAACACGAACACATCATTAATACCCCCCCCCCACACCCCTCCCTGCGCCCGCCTCGCACTCCCTAGGGGTACCATTCACAACTTCTCAAATCGGACATAACCCGCATATGCCCCACACCGCCATCTACCAATCCTTTGAATCACCTCCCCTTCAAGCCCAGCTGCCACCACACTCGTTGCCGCCCCAATCCTGAAGGAATGTGATGCAAACTGCCTCTCCTCACAACTCAACTGCCGTAAAGCCAAGCGCAGAACCGCAGTGAATTGAAACTGCATGACAGGTTTCCCATCCTCATGGTGAAAAAAAATAGCCTGCAACCTTCGGCCGCCGGCACAAATATTATTTATTTATTTATTTACAGTCTCTTATATACCGCGCTATTTAGTATCAGTGTGGTTTACATTGAACATAGAAGTTTACACATTTCATTGAGTGATCTGTGTTTACAATAAACAGGTATTAAAACTTGGATAACTTGGGGTAACTATTTACATATATTCAACATGGTAGGCTTTACATCATTAGGTTTAAGGTTTAAGGTTTAATTATTTGATAAAAACCGCCTTTCAAAACAATCAAGGCGGTGTACAATAATAAAATACATAAAAGGTCATAAAATACATAAATCACACGATGCATATAGACAATACATAATACATAAAAACTGTGGCCAATAGTAAAATACATAAAAAGGTCATAAAATACATAAATCACAGAATGCATATAAACAATACATAATACATAAAAACTGTGGCCAAGGCCAGAAAAGAAAAAAAGAAATGTACATATTTTATAAAGGACAGAAGAGCGAGAGCAGGGGAACACAGGACAGGAGACAAAAGGCAAATAGATACAGTAGAAAAAGACTCACACAAATGGGGAGGGAACATTAAAGGCATTAAAGTCTTAGTCATGGGTGTTTTGCAGGTACAGTTTACTTAAAACTTCCCTGGCTAGATAGTGGATGGGCTGTTATCGCACTGTCTAGCGGATAGTACAGGAGGAAGAGATGATGCTTCAAAGCCTTCCTAAACTGGGCTAGGTCTGGGATTGCTCGGATGCGGGGCGGTAAGGTGTTCCAGCATCTGGGTGCACAAAATTTAAAGGCCCTGCTAGCTGTTGACTGGGTGCATTGGGTTATTGATTTCGGTACTGTCAGTGTATTGACTGCTATCGATCTTCTGGACCTATTGGAGGATATAGTCAGGGTCAGCTCTGCTAGGGATGAGGATGAGAGCCCATTGATGGCTTTGAATGTCAGCAGTAAAATTTTGTACGTGAGTCTGCCATGTATCGGGAGCCAGTGGAGATGCTTCAGGATGGGCGTCACATGATCTTTCCTGGATGCTCCATGTAGGACTCTTGCTGCTGCATTCATCGCAAGTTGCAGCGGGTTCAGGGTGGCTTGAGGGAGTCCATGCAGGATTGAGTTTGCGTAATCGAAATGTGGTATGATCAGTGCCTGATAAATTGTCCTGAAGTCGTCCGGTTCCATCAAGGATCGTAGGTGTCTGAGGGATCGGATCTTATGATACACTGCTCTCACAATGTTGCCTATGTGCACCTTCATGTCCAGGCGCTGGTCTAAAGTGACTCCGAAATACCTGATCGTGGGTTTGGTCTGGAGATTTGCATCCTTGACTATTAGAAAGAGCGACGTGGAGAAATTTTGGTTCCTTGTAATGAATAGGACCTCTGTTTTCTTGTGTTGAATCCTGAGGTTTTGGGTTAGGAGCCAGTTGGATATTGCATTATATCAGTTCGTCAGTGGCGAGAGGTCTGGGTTCTCAGTTGAAAAAGGCATGTAGAGCAGGACGTTGTCTGCATATATCAGGCAGTTAACACTGAAAGACCGGATAAGGTCACAGATCGGCTGCATGTATATGTTGAACATCAGGGCAGAGAGGGAGGATCCCTGTGGGACACCCTGCTTCTGGTGGAAAGGATCTGATGATGTAGCCCCTGATTGTACGTGCTGCCATCTGTCAGAAAGGTAGGACTTGCACCAATCCAGCACTTTGTCGGTGATTCCCTTCTCCTTGAGACACTCCAGCAGAAGCTCATGGCTTACCGAGTCAAACGCAGCTGCAATGTCGATGAAGATGAGGACAAACCCTTGACGGATGTTGTCAATTCCAGATATTATGCTATTGAAGAGGGTGGTGAGGAGTGTTTCAACTCTGTGAGCCTCTCTAAAACCGTGTTGGCATGGGTCAAGTGGCGTGGAGGCTTCTATGTGTTCTTGAATTTGCCTTTGAACTTCCTTCTCAATTATTTTTGCCAGTAGAGGTATACTCGATATCGGTCTGTAAGAGTCAACCTTCTGGGGGTCAAGCTTGCTGTTTTTTAGCAAAGGTCTTATGGCTGTGTGTTTGAGGGATTGTGGGAATGTACCCGTTGCAAAGGATTGGCCCATGAGTCCGGCTATAACAGGGCTAAAGTCGGACCGTAGCTCTTTAATCCAGAACGCAGGGCAGGGATCAGTTTGAGCAGTTGTTGTGTTGATCGCAGCAATAGTGTCTTCGATTTGCTGTTTGGGTGGTGTGGAAAAGATGGTGAGCGGTGTTCGATAGTTTTGCTCGAGAGAGACTTCGGGTGCTGGGGTATTGCTAGTCTGAACTAGCTTGGATTGCAGGTAGTCAGCAAAATCTTGAGGGTGGATCTCGATAGTTTGTTCCGAAACTGGTTCCTTTGTTATGTTCTTGACGAGAGTGAACAGGTCGTGTGGTTTGTTCAGTGATCTTTTTAGAGTGGCTGTGTGGAATCGTCTCATGTTCTCTGTTATTGCTTCGCGATGTGTTGCCAGGTGGGAGTTATATGCTCTTTGATCATCTGCCAAGTGCGAACGGCGCCAGTGTCTTTCCAGCTTCCTTAAGAGGGTGAGTGAAGACTTCAGCTCAGCGGAGTACCAGGTTGCGGAGGTTCGCTTCCCAGGAGGCTTGTTAGATGGTGGGCGTAGTGCAATTGAACTGAGGGTTTTATTCCAGTCGGAAACCAGATCCTCAGGATTGTGTGTTGTTGAGGTGCGTAATGGGTGTATTGTGTTCAGAATCAGGTCCTTGTTGAAGGCCTGGAATCTTCGTGGTGGTGCCTTGGTGCTACAACTCATTCTTCTGGTTTCCTTCTGAGCACAGCTGGGTGAGGGTATTTGAAATATGATCAGCTTGTGGTCAGACCAGGGAACTGCGATAATGGACAACTCCAGGATAGTGGGTGAGTTGAGGGTTGCCTGTGGAGCGAATACCAGGTCCAACGTGCCTCCTTTTACATGGGTGGGTTCCTTGATCAGTTGCGTATATCCTAAATCCTTAAGGGCTTCGAGAAAAGCTGATGCGTGAGAATCTTGCAGTGAAGGCAAATTGAAATCTCCTAGAATCCAGCTTGGTGTGCGTGGGTTATTGGTATTGGAGGCGAGGTTGATTATTGTTGAGAGGACGTCCGGGTCTGCTGATGTGGCCCTGTATAGGAGGTTGATAGAACAGTGCTTGTTTGCTATCGTGATTGTATCTAGGAGAGAAAACAATATGAAAACAAATTCCACACCGGGCAGGAACACAACCCTGGAATCGCTTTCAGCAACACCCACCCGCCTGTCCCCTGCTGGTCAGTCTTAGAGTGCTTAAGAAAAATCTGCACTAACATCTCCTTAAGGACCACGTGCTGAACTTCCAAACCACCCAAAGCCCCTCACTTTTTTGACCTTGGAACCAACTCACTGACCCGAAAAGCCCTGAAAAATGCATTAACGAACAGGGCACAAAACAACACCGTCTCAAACTCCGACACCCTCGGCAATACACCCCATATCCACGTGAGTAACTCATGAGATACTGGGCGACGCCAATCCCGCACTTGGGGCCGTTCTTTCGCCCACCCCGCCAACAGCCGCTTCACCACAAAAGACGCGCTAGGACTACCACAGCCCGCAGCCTTGCTGAAAAAGGAGAACCCCACCAACACCGCCCGCACCGTCGACCTCGACCAGCCTTGCTCTTTTGCCCAAATTATGAACAAACCCACCAACTGGTCACCTATTCTCCCCCCTCTCCAACCCCTCTCCCATAGAAAATCCCACACCTTGACATATCCGCGCATGTACGACGACCACGTACCTTGAGCCACTGAGGCCCGTAACAACACCATCACTCCCGAGTCCCAATCTGCCAAAGGTGCTCTGGCACCACTGCCGCTGCTTCGTCCGCCCCCAGGGCCAACGCCCGGAACTGCGCCCACTGAAAACAGGACAAAGCATCAGCAATTGAATTTTGCAAACCTGGCACATGACACGCCCTGGCCGTGACATTGAGACACAGACAAGCTAGCACAAATACCCTCTTTAGCACCCCCACCCTCGGACACCTGAGTGAGTGTCTATTAATAACCTGCACTACCGCTGCATTGTCACACCAAAACACGACCCTCCTATTCCTCAGCCTCTCAAGCCACACCCAAAATGCCACCACAATGGGGAACAACTCCAGAAATGCTACATTACGCATCAACCTGCACTCTGACCAGGATGGCGGCCAAGCCTCGGCACACCATGAACCCTGACAGTATAAGCCAAACCCAGAACTGCCCACCGCATCAGAAAATAACTGCAAGTCTACACGCGACAACTCCGAAGATTGCACCACAGAGCAGCCATTAAACTCCGACAGGAACACATCCCAGACCCGCAGGTCCTCCCGCATCCCTGACGATACGCGAATGCGATGATACGGGCATCGCACCCCTGCCATTGCCAGCGACAGACGCCATGCAAACGGCCTCCCCATTGTGATAATTCGGCATGCAAAATTAAGGTGACCCACTAGCAACTGCAGGTCCTTAAGCGTTACTATTGAGGCAGACCCCACAGCCGCCACCAACACCTTCAGCCGCTCCACCTTATCCACCGGTAACCAGACCACCAATCCGACCGAGTCTATCTCAGTTCCCAAAAAGGAAAGACACGTCACTGGCCCTACCGTCTTTTCTACTGCTAATGGAATCCCGAATTCAGGGGCCATCTCCTGGAAAGACCTCAGCAAAGTCGCACATACTGCGACCTGCGCTGGACCAACGAACCAAAAATCGTCCAAGTAATGAACAACAGATTGGCACCCTGACCACTGTACCAGAACCCACTGCAAGAAGGAACTAAAGGCCTCAAAATAGGCACAGGAGATCGCACAACCCATCGGCAAACACTTATCGAAATAAAAATGGGAGTCAAACTTAAATCCCAGCAATGGAAATGCCAACAGGTGAACTGGCAACAGCCTAAATGCCGATTCGATGTCCACCTTCGCCATCGGAGCACCTTCTCCACACTGCGGCACCAGCTCCACTGCAGCATCAAACAATGCATACCGCACAAAGCACAACTCTCGCGGAATATAGTCATTCACAGAGCCCCCCCGGAGGAAAGGACAAGTTGTGTATCAACCTAAAACGCCCTTGCTCTTTTTTAGGGATGACCCCCAAAGGTGAAACGATAAAAGGCGAAAATGGAGGGTTGTCAAAGGGGCGAGCTACTCTGCCCAAAGCACATTCGGTCGCGATCTTCTCACGAGCCACCTCCCCCATGAGAAGCACAGAGCTTGAATTGCTGGCCACCACATCAGACACTTTACCCTGAAACGGAATACGGAATCCCTCTGAAAAACCCAACCACAACATCCTCCACGCTTTGCCGTTCCTACTCCCACCATAACACACTAACCACGACCGTAACGCCTGGATTTTGATAGGGGTAGGCGCCAACTCCCACCTTCATTTGCCCCCAACTGCTGTCCCGGACACTCTCTTCCGACTACACTTCGTGGCCGGGTGACGCCCTCCACAGAGCGAGCAGGCATGCCGGAACTTACAGTCCGGGAAGGGACAGGAAGATTTGTTAAATCACCAGCAGAGGTCCCCCCCCCGGCCCACCTTTTGGCGACCCTGGTACAGCACCCGCCGCACGAAAGGACCAAAAGCCCGTTGCCGATGCTTGCCCTACTGTCCTAGCCTGACCATCTGCCCCGCCGGCATTACCTTTTTTGGCGGACATTTGCGTAAGCCATAAATTAATATCTTTCATCCCCCACAACAACTGAGTATTTTCCTCCATCATATCATGAAATTCTTCGTCATAGTTGAGCCACGACCAACCTTCATGTGCCTGCGATGCTACCAATATGGAATCCGCATATGCCAACAACGCCCCATACTGACCCGGGTCAACATGCCCACATACACTTGCTAGTCTTAAAAAGGCCTAAGTCCAATTTAAGGTATTGTGGGAAACCTTCCGCACCCTCCCAGCCTTCTCATCCTCTTTGCGCTTCTTCCTACTCTCCCCCAAGCGCTTTCACCCTTCCAATAGCCGGAAAACATCAATGTTTCTCCGCTTCTGAATCTGCCACCTCAATTTGCGCGGGACGCTCTCCCACAATTCTGCACAACTAACCACTGAAGATGCCGCCCTATCTCCCTTCACCCCTGCCGCTGCCGAGCCAGCTGAAGAACTCTGAGGAAGAAGAGGACGATGATGACGAACTACCCCGACAGCGACGACCGTGCTTTCTCTTTGCCTTGGCCTTGCGTCCGACCGTAACCGCCTCCCCTCCCGATGCCACCTCTCCACCTAGGCTACCCGTAGCCCCAACACACTCACCTTCCGCAGTTGTGCCCGTGACTCGCTCGCCTGACTCTGGCCCCGCCAACACCAGACTGGCCTGTTCCGTGATCTGCGACATCGCAGTCCGACTGCTATCCACTCCCCCGGTTGTTGCAACTCCCCTCACTGTGACCTGCATAGGGAGAGAAGTACCAACACCAACAGCACTCATCCCATACCCCCCAGCCCCCCAATCCGGTCCACCCCCTTGATGCCATGCAGAAGTGCCTAAACCTCCAGCTGCCCAACTAGCCCCCCCCCCCCAAGCTGGCGGTGACCCCCCACCTGGAAACCCTGCTCCATACCAATCCCCCCAGCCGTACCCCCAGGGCCCCACTCCCATAGGCTGACCCGCTACATTTGCCAAAATCCTTAGCCCGCCTCCCGACGCATACTGCATAAATGGCCCACCCTGATGCCAAGGAATATAAGTGCCTGATCCAGCCATACTGATTGGGACCCCCACTGGGCTTGACCCTGCTTCCTGTGAACCCCCCAACCTACCCCCCCCCCTTCCATCCATTTCCCCCATGCTACCCACCTGCCCAAGCGCATCCGCCATGTCTGGCATGCTCCCCTCAACCCCACCCCCCAATAGAGACCCCTGACCTCCCTGCCCCAGGCGTAGGGCCTCTGAAACAGCATCCCCGACTACCTCTAAACCTGAAGACCCACTTCCGGTCCCCGACATACCCCTCCTACCCCCCCAACCACTTGGCCTTGCCACCCCTATTGCCCACCGAGCTGCCTGCCCGCTTGCCCTGACCCCCCTGGTGACCCGGCCCCCCTGAGACCAGCCTACCCTCCCCCCGGACCGTGAACCTGAGCCCCCACACCGCTCTCGCCCACTTTGCCCCTTCCCTGATCTACCATGTCCCCAATATCACCCAAATCCCGCCAGAAAGAAAGAGAAGTCTTCCTTTCAGGGTTTTTTTTCTTTTGTAAACCCCCGACCTTCCCCAGGCCCCGCTAGCCTTCCCCCCCCCCCACTACCTCCCCTGGCTTCGCAGCTACATGCTCCTCACTCTCCCCCCCTCCCCCCCGGTGCCGACATTCACACGGTCTCACCGCGGAGCCCTTGACTGCCCACTCTGCTGATCCAATGCCGCCGTCCCACACTACCCGCTGCCACCGGAATCCCAATGCAGGCCTCACACTGCCGCTGAAACACGTCTGCCGCGATCAAGGAGCCGTGACGAAAAGAACGCGCCACGTGGCTCCTCGCCGCTCCTAGCCCCGCCCCCTCAATGCATAAGCCAATGAAATCACTCCACGCTTCTGTCGTGAAGCGATTTCAACTGACGCCGCTTCACCCCCCCCCCCCGACCCTCACCACGTGCAGAGGGCCGAGGCTGGGCCCGGGCACCAGGTTACTGACGGCCGCGGGACCCGGCCCAGCGGCCTCGAGCATATATCGCAAATTTACATATTTTTAAGTTTGAAGATAATTACATAAAAAACAGCCCGTTCAAAGCCAATATAAAACTATGGATACGATATATAGATGATGTCTTTGTATTGTGGGATGGATCAATAGATCGTTTAACAGAATTTAATAAATGGATTAATACATGTGATGATAACCTGCATTTTCAAGTCACCTTTGATGAATATCAAATTCCATATTTAGATTTACTCATCAAAAAAACTGAAGAGAAGTTGACCACCACACTCTATAGGAAACCCACGGACAGAAATCAATTGCTTCATTTTAATAGTTTTCATAATTTTACATTTAAGCAAAACCTACCAGTGGGCCAGTTTTTAAGAGCCCGTAGGGTATGTACTTCTGATCAAGAATTTAAACAGCAGGCAGTTATTATGAAAGATAGGTTTAGAGTCAGACACTATCTGCAGTATTATATTAATAAGGCATAAAAGAAAGCTCCGGAGAGTTTTCGGCAACAATTATTACAACAACAGAAAAAAGATAGTGATGTTGGTTTAGTGTGCCCCCTTTTGTATTCTCATCATTCTTGTC
Organism: Ichthyophis bannanicus; assembly: GCA_033557465.1. Taxonomy (NCBI): domain Eukaryota; kingdom Metazoa; phylum Chordata; class Amphibia; order Gymnophiona; family Ichthyophiidae; genus Ichthyophis; species Ichthyophis bannanicus. The sequence goes on along the minus strand of CM066032.1, from coordinate 1,398,174,227 downwards.
GTATAGCACAAATTATAAAAAAACATTGGTATTTAATACAAGCCCTTCCAGGTTTTCAAGATTTGAAACTTACAGTGGCTCATAAGCGCAATGTAAATTTGAGCAACATGCTAGTACCATCGGCGTTTACTGAACGTAGGTTTCTATCTAAATATAAGGGACATTTTCAGTGTGGTCATTGCTCAGTATGTATTCATGCTTTAACAATTAGGAATCAATATATTCATCCGATAAGCAAACGTATTTTTCATATAGATGATTTTTCTAATTGTCTCACTAGTCATGTTATTTATGTAATACAATGCCCCTGCAAGAAATCCTATGTTGGCATGACTACCCGCCCAATCCGCAATAGAATTATAGAACATAGGAGTTGCATTAAAGGGGGGGGTGGTGGACAAGCCTTTGGTCAATCACTGGCAAGAGCAAACACATAAAGTGTCTGATTTGAACTTTTTCGTGATCAGAAAAGTAAAATTAAACTGGAGAGGGGGGGATGTGGACAAAACTATCCGGCGTCTGGAAGAACGATACATTTTTGCTTTAAATAGCTTACATCCCAATGGATTGAATATGGATAGTGATCTGTCTTTTTTCCTTTAGCTAATTGGCTATAGAAATTGAATAGTGTGATCATTGAAATCACAGGGTGATAACAGAATTCTACTTAGTTAGTTTGCTTTTAAATAAGAGATTGGGAGGCTCTTTATATAATGGTTATTAAGGCATATTCTTGGCCCCTGTGAGTTTTTTTTACTTAACAAACTATTGGCTTTGAAGAGGATGCCTTTCCTTAGCTGGGGCAACAAAGCTTCCCAACATTCTTAGGCTCTTCGCTCTCTTCTGTTACATGAGCACAACGTACTCGGTCATAAGCGCAGTGTTCCCTAATGCCAGTCTTTAAACCAGGTAGGTAAACCAGACAACACTGTTCCACAAACAAGCAGCCCTTCTACCTTCTGTACTTTCTTCTGGAGTTCACTTTGCCATGCTACAGACCTTCATGGCTTCTTCTGGAAGGTGCACCCTTACTGGCTCTATAGGCTCTGGCTGCTCCATCTCCACAGGTTTCGTGTCAGAGGATGGTTTGTCCAGCAGCATCTCCTCTGTCTCTCCACTCCCCCAGCCAGTCTTCAACTGGCTTCCCTGGGGAATTTACAACTACCCTTTTCCTGGAAAAGCTGCCCACCCTACTCTCAGGGCTCCACTCAGAGGCCCCCACCTATCCCAGCATTCTCCCTGGGACGCTCTCCTCTCTCTAGGGACTTAGGGAAATGTAGTCTACTCCTCTGTGGCCTGTGTGTTTTAAAAAAGCCAGTAGTATTCTAGCCCAGGATTTCCTTCCCTTCTCACACAATACAAAATTCACATAAAATATAACAACAAAGTAAAAGCAAAAATTTAAAATATTAAAACTGCAGTTTACACCGCTGACATTATATCCCTAAAAGCTTTTTCAAATACTTCCTAAAGCACAGTCAGCTTCTCAACAGATAATAAGTTCCAGAGAAGGGATGCTGCATAAGAAAACCCCCCACTAATTTCAAACTTTGATCAGTTGCTTTACAGAAGGCACAACAAGCAAGTTTGCCACATGCGAAGAAAGGGACATGTCAGCTGATATTTTGGGAGAGAAGCACCCAAATGTGCTGGTCCCTAACCATTAAGAGATTTAAAAACAATCACCAAATGAACCCAAAAGTCTATGGCTAACCAATGCAATAGCATCAATAAAGGAGACACGTGTTGAAGCCTGTAAATCCCAAAAAGCGCCCTTACAACTGCATTCTTGGCAAGCTGTAATGCTCATGGGTATTTTTTGGGCAAATCTAAATACAACGCATTACAGTAATCAAGAGATAGAAGATGAGCATTTAGAGCACTAAACATAGATTGTCCTGTGATAGCAGAGGTTTTAAATGTTACAATTAGGCAAGCTTATAAAAATCAGATTTTAAGACACCCTTCAAATATGTTTGCATCGAAAAAGAAGAGTCCAAGATAACACCAAGATAAGGAATTTCAGTTTTAAAAGAAACAGAAATACCCCCAACACAAATACTGCCCTTCCTAATAGTGGATGATAGTACATCTCTTTACCAAAAGAAATATCAAAACATCATCTGCATAAATCCTATATTCCAACTGCAACTCTATGAACATCTCTCATAATGGCCAAAGATAAAGATTATATAAAAAATCAGAAAGGGACAACTCCTGAGGGGTGCCCCTTTCCAAAAGCATCCATTCAGACAATAATTGATTAATAAAGTACCCAGTGGAACCAATCAACCAAATATGAGGCAAAACAATCCAATACATAAGAACATAATATATGTCATACTAGGTCAGACCACAGTCCATTAAGCCCAGTATCCTGTTTCCAACAGTGGCCAATCCAGGTCACAAGTACCTGATAGATTCCCAAAAAAACACACAGGTTCCACAATGCTTGTACTGGGGCAAACAGTGGATTTCCCGGGTCCTCTTTAATAATGGTTTATGGACCTTTCCTCCAGGAACTTGTCCAAACCTTTTTTTAAATCCAGCTACACTAACAGCTTTTACTACATCCTCCGATAACAAATTCCAGAGTTTGATTACTGGTCCTAAATGGGTTACATTGTAGCTTCATTGCATGTCCTCTAGTCTTTCTACTTTTTGATGGAGTAAACAACCGATCTACATTTACCTGTTCTACTCCATTCAATAATATATAGATCTCTATCATATCTCCCCTCAGCTGTCTCTTTTCCAAGTTGAAGAGACAATACACTTTCACCCACTTTAAAGGTACACAATCTCTTCATGTGATATGTTGTCAAAAGCAACCAAAATTTCAAAAAACAACAATAAAAAGGTTTCTGTTCCATGTTCTGGATGAAACCCATATTAATGAACATCCAAAAGATCATACTTGAGCAGTAAAATCCTGCAGTCGTTTTAGGACTACACACTCAATCATCTTTCCCACTACAGGAAATATAATTAGTCACATCCAAAAACATTACCTGCATGATTCTTCACCACAGGATGTATCAAAGCCTGCTTCAATACACTTGGCATAACTTTAAATTGAGTTTTCAGATGTCCTGAATGAACCTACTCTTGACTGATCTTGTGGAGGGTTGGGCTTGGCTAATACTTGGATGGGTGACCACCTTGGAATACCAGGGGCTATGAATGCACTGAATACAAGAAAGACTTAGCAATCTACTTCCAAATGCATCTTGCCAAGAAACCCCAGAGGCTGGGTTGCCACGATTTAGCATTATCTCAATGGCACACATCGCATTACGTCATACTGCAAAGAAGAATTAATAACTTGCACTAAATTGGGAACAATTCAAAGCAAATGTGGCACCAGATAAATTAGCCAGTACACTAAGTAGATGTTCTTCACTCACACACTCAAACTGCATCCAGACAGGAGATGAAGAAAAGCAGAATAACTTCATATGCTAGCACTGGCAAGGGTTACATCCAAGCTGGGATCTGAAAAAGCCAAATTCATATCATCACACACCTGTTGAACTTTATGAAAAAAATGAATCTGCTGATTCTTGAGCACCCAGCCCTCTTATCCAATCGCTCTTGTTGGGCATGCTGGCTAACCTACTCTCCATATTGAATAGATGAGCAGATGATGGCAAACTTGGAGTATTGCTGCTTACTATAGTAATAGTTTACTTCTGCTACTGCCAGCAAATATTCATAGCATTCACATATTCCAGTTTATCACCATCTGCTCTCATGTTTCTCCACAAATGTTCATACCATCTAACTTTTCTTTTAAGGGTACGTACAAGGGAGGGCTGCTAAGTCTCAGGCCTTGTAACAAGACAGAAAGCTATGGGTACCCTTCAGTTCTGGAGGTCCAAATGATCTCTCTGAAGTTTTGTTTTATTACTTCAGAGAGATCATTCAGACCTCCGGAACTGAAGGGTGCTCGTAGCTTTCTGTTTTGTTACAAGGCCAGAGACTTAGCAGCCCCCCCCCCCCGCATATACCATGGGTGCTGATACGAAAAGCGCCTATCAGGCAATTCATGAACCACTGTGACACCATTCAACACATCGGTAACAAGCATATTCCATTCAGCAATCCTCATCTAAGCATCTGGAGGCCAGACTTTGTTCTCAACAAGCTGGCCCTATAGGTTGCCCAAACAGACCATGAAGTCAGTTTTCTTCCTTGCTGTCTTTCTTCTATTCTTTTCTACAACCAACTCATGCAGGCTTAATTAGAACTCAATAAAATGGTGAACAGACCACTACATAGGGTAATTTTTTAAGGAAGACAGCACTGTTTTGATACCAAAGACTCAGACCAAAAAGGATCTAATAAATGCCCTTGAGAATGAGTAGCCCAACCCTAATGTTTCGGTAATATCCAAAAATAATTCCACCTGAACAGATGATGGACATCTAACTGTAAACTAAAGTCCCCATGAAAAAGAAACACATTCATATTATTAACCAAAGAGATAAATCATTCCAAAATATCCAATATGACCTTTACTGAAGCATCAGGGGGGCAGTACACTACACAGATATCAGACAACTATTCAGTAAAGGCAATTCACAAGCTGGATCAGTGCTTCCCAAACCTGTCCTGGGGGCTTCCCAGCCAGTCGTGTTTTCAAGATATCCACTATAAATATTTATGAGAGAGATTTGCATACACTGCCTCCACTGCCTGCATATCTACCTCTTGCATATTCTTTGTGGATACCCTGAAAACCCAACAGGCTAGGGAGTCTCCAGGACAGGTTTGAGAACCACTGAGCTGGATCAATCCAACCATTAACTTTGTTAAACTTAAAGAGATCTTTATAAACTCCTTACACACTCACCTTTACTGCTAACATGAGGTTGGTGTAAATATGAATATTAAGGACATAACTGATTCAGTATCACAATGTCAGATTCAGTGAACCAGGTTTCCATGATGCATAAAATATCCAATTGATACTCTCTCTAATAACATCATAAATAACCTGCATTTTATTTTTAACAGATTGCACATTTATCAAAGCAATTTCTAAATCAGGAGTAATGGCCCTAATCTATGACGTGTCCCTAAGGCCAATGCAAACATTGATAAGAACTTCCGGATGAGCTAATTTATATGAGCTACTTAATGGATACAAGATAGAATAATGGTCTCTCTTATTCACTACTAGAATGATCCCATTTCTATTGCAACACATATTAATGATAAAATACACAAAAGAGTAATCTAAAGCAAACTGCAACACAGGAAGGGGAGTGGTCTGTCCCTTTTGCACGCCCCTTTGGTGCTACACCTCAGGCATTCAACATCACTTTGAACGGGGGGGGCGGAGCCTGATGTCCAGCGGGTTAGACGCTTTGCGCTGAAGCTCCCGAGGGGCCTACTCAGAATCCTGACTTAATACCTACATTAACTTGATATTTTGCTCCGAACTTACCGGGGTGCCTCGGGGGAGATGGCGGCCCATAAACCAGCGCGCTTAGACTTCGGATCTCCATCTTCTTCACACGGAAAACGTTCCAAGACAGAGCTGCCTTCCCCACAAAAGATGGTGCCATTTCGGGATAACCCCGAAATGCAACAGGAGATCTTGGAGGAAATACGTGGTGTGAAGGAACTGGTGCAGTCTAACGGAGAAGCGCTCCGAGCCATGAGAGAAGATTTTGGTGTGCTTCAGGATCGTTTTGAAGGTCTTTCATTACGGCAGGACAATATGGCGGGGGTCCTCGACTCGCACGTGGTGCGCTTGGTGAAACTGGATGAGGCTGAGCGTCAGATACAGAATCTACAAAAAGAGTTAGAGGATAGCAATAATCGAGCCCGTCGCAACAATGTCAGGCTCATTGGTGTACCGGAGGGCGCGGAAGCAGGAGATATGAGAGAATTCCTGGTCAAAACTCTTCCCTCCTTGCTGAAGATTACTTTTCACAGAGATCTGGAAATTGACCGAGCACACCGTGTTCCTACCAGCATGGCGCTCAATCGGACGACCCCCCGGCCCATCATTTTTCGTCTACTGAGATATCAGCAAGTTGAGCAAATTCTAAATGCTGCCCGGGCGAATCGTCATTTGGAGTTTGAAAATCATAAAGTCTCCTTCTTCCCTGACCTGGCTAAGCCCACAGCTGACCGTCGGAAGAGACTCCTTGCTTTTCGACCTCGACTTCAACAGTTACAGGCTCGCTTCGGCATCTTATATCCAGCGAAGCTTAGAGTGACTCTCCATAACCAAACTCGTACCTTCGAAGATCCTGATCTGCTAGCAACATTTCTAGCTTCTAAAGAAGCAGACCAGATGCGCTAACCCAACAGCTTGGATGGAATCCGCTGGAACTGTCCGCCATTTTGAATGGCCCGATGCGGTGATTGCTGCCTGAAACGGAGACTGCCTGGACTTTCTTTCTCTTTATATATACCTTATTGGTCTCCTTTCTTTCCACGATGAGATCCTTGGTTAGTTTCGGAGCCTTCGGAGCCTGTATAGCATTGTAGGATTTATGTATCAATTCAGGCCTTCTCTGGGGTTTCTCCCCGCAGACATCAGGCCGCCAGTGATTTCTGGGGTTTTGCTTCTTCTCTAGGCACTCCGGTGCTTATTTTGTTATAAGGGGCGCTTCATGGTTTTCCTTAGTTTAATTCCTATCATGTTGTTTCTGCAGTCATTTACTGGTACTATGAGCGACATTGTGTACCTCTGTGCGCTATTATGTTTCTTTTTCAGATTGTTTAACTTTTTGGCATTGCTTTATGTACGTTATCACTACTGATTGTAAAAGGCATCAATAGTCCATTCCAAGGAGGGACAATCCCTAGCTCTCTTAATCATGATTATTCTGAGTTAGTGTTTTCTCAGGAGACCCATTTACTGGGCATAGCTATTTTCTATCTCCTTTATTACGAAATACTGGAAATTGGCTCCCATCTGAACCTCAATGATTGGTGGAATTATGTCCATTTTACTGTAATTATGAGCAACTACCTCGTCTGTCAATCTCTTCCACTCAAGCCCTTCACTGCTTGTATAAAAGGAAGGTGTTCCATGATTATGTTCTAACTGCTAACTGCTCTCATTTGGCTGTTTACTTTGTATACATTTCTGCCACAGGATCAGCCTGTATCATCAATACCATTTCTGCTTGTTTGCTGTACAATAACTGTTGTGTGTAAGCGCTTATGTGATGACTCTTATTAGTTTAGAGAAGAAGCATAGGGGTGGGGGGTACTTGGGGTTGTTTTCTTATTGTATGTGTGTATTTGTATCTTTTGGTGTGTTGTTACTTTTGTTTGTTGTAAAATGAAAATAAACGTCTTAAAAAAAAAAAAAACATCACTTTGAACAGCCAGACATATAAATCTACCCCCTCCTCTTTTCCAAATATCCTGTCCTTCCATAGATTATATTTGGATATTTTCATGTCCCAGTCTTGATTATCATATTTCAGTAAGTGTAACTACATAAGTGTCTTCTTCCACTATTTTGGCTTTTAAGTCAGCAACTTCTCTGGTCCAAAAGGGCTCATTTCGAAAGGGCAGCCATCAAGCTCATCAGAAACCCAATTAAATAATCAGAATTTACACTCTAAATGAGTTTTTCCTTATCAGTATGCTAGTGCATGCTGGTGTACCTTCAGAGTTCATTGAGCGTGCCACAGAAAGGTTACTACTGCCTGATGTTCAGTTCCAGATCAGGATCTGGGCTCTGCTCTCAGCATCCAGCAGCAACAATGAACACTAGAGTTGGCTCTTAAAATGTACAGGAACTCCTTTTTGAGTATATATGTGGTGATGAAGGCCTCTCCCTCATAGCAAAGGTCTGAGCCGCAGAGTGCAGAATTAATGGGCAGCAGGTGGCGCACAGCATCCAGGCCCTACTTTGTGCAACACACACACTGTAGTTAACACCTTCTCTTAAGTCCTTCCAGGTTCCTCTGTGCTTCACTGGCCCTTCTTTTGACCATACGAGTCATCACCATGTCTGCACGGCCTGCTCTGTGGACACTGGTGTACCAGACAATATTTTTGTCAATGTAAGTGTGCCTTGGCTTCAAACGGTTGGGAAACACTGCTTTAGACCACAATTGTTATGCAGCGATCTCAAGCTAGATGCTGAGTGTTCAGCTACAACTGTGTTAAATTGGAGAGCATTCATATTTAAATGTAATCTTTTAGTTTCAAATGCCCGCAAATATGCCAATCATTTTGAAACCTGCATTGCATTTAATGGCAAGCTATTTTTCATTTCTCTCCTTTCTCTAAGGTAAGACTATTCTTTTAAGGCTTTGTAACATTACTACAACTATTTAATATGTATAAAATGGGGGATTGTCACATTTTCTCATTTTTGGCTCTGCTTATTTGCATGTCTTTCTTTCTCAGCAGTGAATTCCAAGCTCAGTTTTCAGAGGTGTGAGATTTTTTTCCTCAGATATGCAAGAAAGCATAGATTATCTTTTCATCCTCTTCCCTTTCAGAAGATAAGCGTTCAGACTATGAAGCAAGCTTGGGGAGAAAACAGAAGAGCGAGGCATCCATACGTAATTGCAATATATAGGTGAGGTCAGGCACAAATAGTATACACATAATGGATGGACATAGTAAAAGAAGGTATGTCTTGGGTACCACAAGATTACAGCCCAAACTTTAGAGGCTTAACTAAAACAAAACCTGGAGGACAATGTACTACTAACCTCCGGGTAATATCTCAGCAGCTCCACAAACCAATTGCCAACCCCTAGTAAAAATCTACGGTGACAAAGTCCCTGCTCTTCTGCTCTGTAAACTGCCAGTTCTACTGCCATCTAGACCTCCAATCCCATTTCTCCCCTCCCTCAGCAGACCTCCAACATCTGATCCCCTTCCTACCAGTGGACCACATTTTAGGAGGTTAAGAACCATTTATATGTTTAAATCAGGCTATTTGTATAAGTAACCATTTTTAGAAAGGTGCAGTCTACCGTATATGTCTATGTGTAAGCATGTGTGAGATTTAGAGGAGGTACTGTACTGTAGGTTCTGGGTACGATTTGGGCAGACCATCAAAGTATTTATTTAAAAGTCTTACATTCTTCCAATTCAACAAATAGCACTCGTGGTGGATCATATAGCCAAAACTGACAATAGTAAAAGACAAACAATGAACCATAAACATGAGCAGTCTTAAAGAATGGTGCTAAAGGCTTAGCTAAAACGAATGTATTCATCCTCCAGCAAAAAGCAAAATAATCTCCAACCGAACTGCAGCCAGAGGTAAATTCCACATTCCTGGTCTGGCAATAGAAAAGACAGAATTTCTAGTAGAAGACAAGCTTCTTTTACACAGGAAGAAGGCCACTATTAGAGAACCACAGGTTTCTAGAATTTCTTAAAGGTTCCTTAAATACTCAAATACATTCCCCTTGGTAACTTTAAAAATGTCAGTATCATTTTAAACTATATTTGCCAGATAGTAGAAAATCAATATAATCAACTCAAACGTGGACTGCCAGTATTAGTACCCTAGCAGCCAAATTCCGGCTCAGTTGTAGGGCCGGCCCCAGAGTTGGTTCAAAGTGGTGGCACCCTAGCAAACCATAAGCCTCAAGCTTTCCCTAGCTGTCAGATGCTATTGTTTAGCTTTGAATGCCCTACTCTTTGCTGCCCCATTAAAGAAGCTTCCACCAAGTTTGCCTGGTGGTTGGGCCAGCCCTGATCAGAGACCCAGTATACCACAACAGTACTCTAATCTCAGGTGGAGAGCACCAAGGGCTGTTGAATTGTGTGGAAATGATCAGAAGTAAGAAAATATTTCAGGCACTTTTACAACAGTGTTAACTTACTGCTTTAATGATAAATTTGAAGCAAAAATCATGCCTAAATTCCTCACCTTAGCAACAAGGGGATCCTTGTTTTCATATACCTGAAGCTTGTTTCATGACACAAGTCCTTGTAGATCCTCCATTTTCTTTAAACTAAATGCTAATTTATTGTTCCCCATCCACCACTGCACAGCTTCTAAGCAACACAGCACTTCTCTGTAGGAGACATCCTGAGACAATTTATTTAACATTTCTTATATACTGCCTTTCATGATATCAAGGTGGTTTACATTGAACAGGGCATTATAACTTGGAGATAACTATTTTACAGGGAACATGGGTGATGGAGGGTTAGGTGGTTTGCCCAAGACCACAAGGAGCACCTGTGGGACTAGAAACCCCAGTCCTTCTGGCCCAAGATTACTGTCCTCTAGTGGGATTTGAACCCCTGACCTTCTAGCCTGAGGTAACTTGCCCCAACCACTAGGCCACTCCTCCCTCTGAAAGAGGCAGTGGCAATACACATTAACATAATAAATGATGGCAGAAAAAGACCAGCATAGTCCATCTACAGTAATCTGCCCAGTAAGGTGACTAGAGCTCTACCCGCCACTCTGTACAGGTTGCCCCCTCTACGCCTTTGTTTAGAGTTGTACCCACCTCTCTGTGCAAGTTGCTCTCCTGTATGTTTTGAAATGTGAAAGTTATTTCAGTTTGCTTTGATTCCATCCTCTTGCCATATAGCGATCCTCTGTGTCTGTCCCAGGCCTTTTTGGATTCCATCACTGTTTTTACTCCCACCTCTTCCATCAGAAAGGAATTCCAGGCATCCACTACTCTTTCCCTGAAAATGTTCTCTGGAATTTGTTACCGGAGGATGTAGTAAAAGCTGTTAGTGTAGCTGAGTTTAAAAAAGGTTTGGACAAGTTCCTGGAGTTAAGGTCTAGAAACCATTATTAAGAAGGGACCCAGGATATCAATGCTTGACCCAGTACAAGCATTGCGGAACCTGTGTCTTTTGGGGAAACTGCTAGGTACGTATGACCTAGATTGGCCACTGTTGGAAACAGGATACTGGGTTTGATGGACCTTGGTCTGACCCAATATGGCATATCTTATGTTCTTATGTTCGACAGCTTCCCCATCATTGAAAAGGTTTTGTTCATTAATACCCTTTGTGATGGGGTCTATTGAATGTTACCCATCTCTCTCCAAAGGGATAATCAACAGTCCCGTTTAAGAAAGTCTGCAGTCCAGAGTTCAGGGTTGGGAGGGCGTGGCTCAGAGGGAGAGGTTAAGAACCCAGCAGGCTGCAGGAGGGGAGAGACAAGCCATGCAAAGGAGTTCTGAGATAGGAACTTTAGCTGGGGCTGGAGGAAGGACTGGGAGAACCAGCTTTTGGAGTTTTAACAAGCTGATACAGAATTAAAGCTGATTTTGTTTTCCCTGAACTTCTGTGTGTTCTGGCTTTTGCTTTATGGAGGTTTAACAAGCTGGGACAGAATAAAAACTGATTTTGTTTTCCCTGAACTGCTGTCTGGCCTGTGTTTTAAGAAACCCCTTCCCATCGCATGCCATGCTTACCACATTTAAATCTCTATATCATATCTCTCCTCAAAGGTATACATGTTTAGGTCTGCAAGTTTCTTCTCATATGGCTTCTGGCACAGGCCCTGTATCATTTTGGTCACTTTCCTCTGAACTGTTTCAAGTCTTTATCAGGTATAAACTTAGATTGTAAGCCCTCCAGGTTCAGGGAAATGCCCAGGGAAATGCATACTGTACCTGAATGAAACTCACCTTGAACTACTACTGGAAAGGCATGAGCTAAGTACTAATAAATAAAAAATAAATCAATCCTTTGCGAAGTATTGTACATAATACTCCAAGTGAGGTCTCACCAAAGACTTGTACAGGGTCCTTAATACCTCCTTCCATCTGCTGGTTAGGGCTCTCTGTATGCAGCCTAGCATCCTTCTGGCTTTGGACACCGTCCTGTCACATTGTTTTGCCACCTTTAGATCTTCAGATACTATCACCCTAAGGTCTCTCTTCTGGTCTGTACACATTAGCCTCTCACGCCTTATTACATACAGCTCCTTTGGATTTCTGCATCCCAGCTGCATTCATTTGCACTTCTTTGCATTGTAAAGCAATGCGGAAAACTCTTACATATCAGAGGAATCTGAAGACTGTAACTCACAGAACAAAGGGAAAAGTCACAACAGTGAGGGTTACATCTCCCTACATTCTTAGGGGCAAGAAGGGCTCCAATAGGGAATTATGGGGTAGGAGGGGCCTTGTGAAAGTCCTGAAAGAAGGGAGGGTGTGGCTTCCACTCAACAGTCTGACAGATAGACAGGTGTGGTTATTAAAAGGGCCATTACAGATGGAAGTAGACACTGCTCAATAGCGGGCCTAAACTAAACAGAGAGAGTGGCAAAAGGGATAATGACCACATTATTCCCATATTCAGCACTGCTGAACATAAGTATTAATTTAAAATCCACTGCTGCCATTTAAATTAAGCTTCTTGCTCCCATTCCTGAAATCAGGCCTCATGTTATCACACAAAAAGATCATGTCAGTTTGGCTGCGAGGTCTAAAAGGGAAAGTATTGGATCACATCTGTCCAAAGCCAGAGAGCAGAGACAGGATCCTCAAAAGAGGTCAGTAATTCCAAAAAGGACAAAACTCTGGAGTTCTGCTAGACTTTGCTAAAATCTAAGGGAGGAGTCAAGGAAGAAAGTTGTGTTCTCCAAGCACATGAAATAAACCACTGATTTCTTCAACAACAAAGTTATTATTTATTGATCTAGGTTACTTCTTTGACCCAGGAGTGTCTAAGTGCCCTATCAAGCAGTAGATATTTTGGATACAGATCATTTGAGGGTACCATGTGCCCTTGCATCAATACAGAATTATAAAAACCTAGAAATTACTAGGTGGATTCCCTGTTTGGAAGTCCAAGGAAGGAACGAGATGGGTTCCAGAGGTCTTTGATGGAAAGTGTCTTTTTATTTTCTCTTTCTGCCAAACTGACAGTAGGGGGGCAGAGCTTCACTGGCAGTGGAAGAGGGGGGTGGTGGTCTAGGTCCATTCCAAAGTAACCGCCTTGATTGTAAGAAAAAGCGGTATAGAAATACAGTTAAATAAATAAATTAATTAATTAAGAGGGAATTTTTGGGTCAGGACCTATGCAAAGGTATTAGGCGCTCAAGGCAAATGTTCAGCTTTGCCCACCTTGTTCCCTAGCTCTCTCCCCCAAAGATTTTAGCAATTTATCTAAAGAATCATGCTCACCCCTATATCACCCTTCCCAGGGCAATCCTATCTAAAAGGGAGGAACAGCCTAATGGTTAGGGCAAAGGCATTAGACAAAAATCTAAGGAGCCAGGAAGGAGATGATCTTACCCATAACTGAGACTCACAGAGCGTGCGTGGGGCAAACTCATTTATTCTGGAGATTTAGAGGAGAGAGAGAGAAAGATTCCAAGATGGGAACAGAAGATTCAAGAGAGATGCTTTATGAAGGAGGATTGCACCAAAGTCCTGAGATTCCCATTGACGTAAAAGACCATTTTCTTTCTTTATTTGTTGTCCCTACTTAGCAAACTGAGTTAACAGATGAACTTGCAATTTTAAGTTATGATCATCCGGTAAAGTAAGCCACCAAAGATGAAGTGGGTCTGTGGAGCAAGAGGTGAGCCTCAGAAGGATGGTGGAGTAAGACTTTCAGCTCCAATGTAGGGCCTTGAAAAAGTCAGTTTTCCCTCCGAACCCTCGGGACCCAAAACAAATAAATCTCTCTGAAGCCTCAGAAACTGTCCCCAAACAGGGATTCATCTGGGGTCCCAATAGATCTATCAGGACTGGCCTGTCCATTGTGTGAGAATGTTGTTTGCACACGGCCCTGCACTTTAGGGCGACTCGTGCAAACTTCATTTGCACACAATAGACGGCTTCAGAGGTGAGCCAGGGAAGCCCATGCGAGGCCCCGGCTCACCTCTGCACAGCTGCCAATGTGAAGAGTAGTGTTTTCCCTCATGCTGGTGACTGTATTACTGTGAAGCATGCGAGTACCGGGAAATGCCCTTTAACCTTTCCCGGCACTCAGTGCACTTCACAGTAATGCAATCGCCAGCATGAGGGAAAACACCACTCTTCACACTGGCAACTGTGCAGAGGAGAGCCGGGGCCTCACAAAGGCTTCCCTAGCTCCCTCTGCAGCAGCCTAGACAGCTGTAGGGCTCTTGGGGGGGGTCTAGGATAGGACAGGAAATGGCCGATGGGGTCTAGGATTGAAAATGGGCAGATGAGGGACTAGAAATGAGCTGATGGGGGGCTTGGACTGGAAATGGGCTGATGGGGTCTAGGATTGGAAATGGGCTGATGGGGGGGGCTTGGACTGGAAATGGGCTGATGGGAGGCTGGACTAGGACTGAAAATGGCTTATGGGGGGCTAGGACTGGAAATGGGCTGATGGGGGCTAGAATAAGACTGGAAATGGGCTGACGGGGGGTGCTAGGACTGGAAATGGGCTGATGTGGGGGGATGGGAGAATGGGACTAGAAGGGAGTGGATGCTGAGTGGGGCTGGAACTAGAAGGGAGCTGATGTTGGGGGAGGACTAGAAGGGATGGGGCTTGGGGAGTGAGGATGGAGAGGGGAAAAGATATTTTTGTGGGAGGAAAGAAAAATCAGCGATTGGCCGAGTATTGGGAGAGTAAGGGGTATGTTTACTAAACCGTCTTAACGTTGCAGCGGTGGTATTATTGCGCGATAAGTGACGTTATCGCGTGCTAACATCACTTATCGCGCGAATACGCGGCGGCAGCGTTAAGGCACACTAACACTGTGAAATCCGGGTCTGAAGGGTGGAGTAAGGCTTCCCAGAGGGCGAAGAGAAGGGGTCAATGGGCGGATAGTGGGAGGGGAGAGGCTCCAGGTACACTGACGCTGTGAAATCCGGGTCTGAACACTAATGCCAGTGAAACCCTCACGTTAGAGGCACATTTGCAGGAAAGAGAAACAATTTCAGTCAGCAATGTGCAGCAAAGGCAGGGAAACCCAGAAAAGTGATAGTTGTGGTACATGTGCAGGGACCAAAAAGGCAAATAAACATATAAAACCACATTTGAAATCCGAATAACCAAGCTGGCCAAAAGTGATATTAATGTTAAACTTAAAGCAACACCACTGACAAAGCACAAAAAATAAGATATCATGTTTGGAAGGGTCTATTCTCTGTCCCCCTACAAAGTGAATGATCTCACATTGAAATAGTGCTGATCAGGGTTTTTTCTCATTTATATTGGGCAGGTTTGTTATGGCATGCACATGTGCATTAACAGCAGAGTGGGCACGTAGGAAAGGGCAACTGTACTGATACTGTAAATGTGATATAGAGGGCTGCAGGTGGCACATGCTGTGGTCCAGCTGGGGCACAGTGAGGCCTAGGCAGATGCCTAGGTGGCACATAGGAATGCCGAAACTGTAAAGCAGCAAGACAGCAACTGACGAGGGTCCAACATGGGCATGAGTGTGTGTCCCACAGTGTCACAGGGGATATTACCCAGCAGGTACCCCCAAGGGCACATAACATTGACAGGTGGTGCCGGGAGGGAAGCGCGCATGTCCATGGAGGCACCCCAACCCGAGAACCCACACCATAGGCAGCTGCCTACCGGCACACTGGATGGCCTGGGACTGCGCACCACCAGCACCACCAGCATAAGGGCATGTCAGCATGGTGGCGGAGGGGTGCTGGTGGTGGAGTGGGTAGTGGCATCTGCCCACAGCAGACCAAGGCCAAGCCCTGTTAGGTGGGTGCCATGCAGTGCAACAGACAAGGTCTGTCTAACGAATACTAATGGTAGCCACAGGGAATGCTCTGCCTCTGTGACAACAGTTTGGTGCAGTACACACAGCCAGTGTGTTGAGGGTCACAAGGTCACAGGTTCAAGCTCCTGTAAAAAATGTCCCTATATTTTATCCAGTACTAAACCGTGGTAATAAAAACGGAATCTTTATTGCTGATTAAATAAACAATCTATAAATGCCTATATTTTACCCTACAGGGCACAGACACCATAAACATGTGCAATCCCTAGAGCAGAGTTTCCTAAATGCAGTCCTGGAGGGCCAAACACCATTCAGGTGTCATGCTGTCTGTAATAGATATGCCTGTGCTGCAAATGTATGCCACGCCCCCATTGTCTGCAAATGTATCTCATGCATATTCCTCAGGGATAGCATGAAAAACCTAACCGTGTTTGGCCCACCAGGACCGGAGTTGGGGAACTCAGCCCTAGAGCAGTGGCCAACAGGGGCATAAACACCCACACCCACAGGCTCCACTATCCAAAGCCTCATGGAGAATCAGGCTGTTAGGCCCTGCGTGGAGCAGCATCTCCCAATACATTCCCACTTGCATACCTTAGCAATGCCGCCCTAAACCTGGGAACACATTACACATATATCAAAAGGTTGCTATAATTAATGGCAGATAACAAATCATAAGTTAAACACATTTTGTTCACAAAGCTGCATCATAGCAACCTTTCTGATGTCTGTGGAGTGTTTCAGTTTTGGTTTCTGACAGTGTTTACCACCCCGGGGAGTGACCCCAACAGTATTGCGTACCATAGCCATGCCTGCACTGTGCCCAAGACTGGTGTGGTGGCTAGGGCTGCCAAAAACCTCTATATTTGCACAATGCTGGCATCGGTGTGGGAGTGTGTGTCTGTCTATCCAGTGTGTTGTGGCTGCCTACACATTACTGAGCCCACACTGCTTGCACTGTCTCCAGTGTAAGCCTGCCAATGTGCATAATGAGAAGCAAGGTACTGTGGGTATGGGCCGGACAGGGCGGCCTGGGCAGGATGCATCTGCACAGGGCATAGGGCAATGGCTGGGACATTGTAGTGCCCGACCACCACCTGCACGGACAGGGTGGCCACAGCGTGTCATGCTGGAAGGTCACTCTCACCCTGACTGAGCAGTGACCACGGCATGGCTAGGTTCCCCTATAGTACCATATAGCATTTCTCTCAAGTGATATTTATGGGTTTCCTTTTTTGGGGCCCAATCACTGACATAGCTCCATGGTGTGTGCGCCAGATCCCATACCAGGGTGCACAGTGTTCCTTTTGGAACATGCACTATGTATGTGCCAGCAGACTGTCTGTAGCTAGCATGTGTATGGCTGCAACACCCTGGAGGATGCAGCAGGTTTACACTGACTGCTCTCTGCTGTTGAATGTCAGAATGTAGTGGGGGCAGCTTAGCTGACCAGTTGCACTGCCAGTGGTCCAGTTCCATGTTCAGATCTGCATCAACTCTCTGTTCCTTAGTTGGCTGGGGGTTGCTGATCCCACAGTCTGTCATCATTTAGCTCAACTGGCCCTATTGAAAACAATTATAGTGTGTGTCTCTTGTTTCCAGATCATGTACCCTACCCTGACCCACAGAGGGTGAGCTTGCTCCATAAATCATCCTCATGTGAGTCCAGACACACCCCTGCTCCAAAAACAGGTGTCCATGGCAACCGCACTCAATATGCATTATGTTGCAAGCATCATGGTCCACACAGGCTATGCATCAATGGCATATAAGAAATGTACATAAGAAAACTTCCAAGGCTGTCTGCAAAGAATACCCCCATACACTGGCAGTGATGGTGAACTGCAGCAAAACTTACTGCAAACATCCCAGGTACTGTGGACTTGGTGCTGTCCCTACAACTTTACTCTCAGGGTGATCACAGAACACACACAATGGCATGGTCAGTAGGCACACTGTAACAGTAACACGCATGCTTGGTCCCCCTACCCAGTTGATGTGCTGCAGAGTTGCAAACCCCTATCTGGTGAGCAGATGTAGACTGCTGATCTGCATGTGAATTGCATCATGGGTACCCTTGCTGCTAACCTATCCTGGTAGCCACACCAGACAGTGTGTCTGGTGACCTGCAGTGGTTGAGTAGCTAGCCATAGTTTAATTACAACCAATATTGTTGCAGGACAATGGTGACTATACTGACCTCAGTGGGAGAGGTCATGGGTTCAATACCCCAGTGGGCCTGTATATAGATGTATCTGGATGGATAGGATATGGTGTATTATCATCACATCAGAGTGTGTTACCACATGACAATTGTCAGACGGCTGCCTAGGGTGAGAACTTACACAATCTTGACGATGCATATATTCATATGATTCTTGCAAGGTATTGTGGGTATTGTAGTTCATTCACTCCCAAACACAGCTGATGACAATAATTTGAGTTGTGAAACCAAGTGGTAAGATCAATAAAATACTTCTTTTATTGATGGGGTTTAATTCACCCAGCACATGTATGCTTGATAGCACTATAAATGAGGTTACTTGCTCGCAGTGTTTAAAAATGGATAACAAAAAGTCACAAAGTAAACCAGAAAACAACCTTCAGCTTGTCAGGCAATTAGCTAATGTTTTCTTAGCAAATAATTACCAAATACAAAGGCACAACGAAAAGAATAAACTTTGCTGGTTAGGTTAACTTCTGCTTATTTTCCACGCTGATCTCAGCAGTGATTCTCCCTTGCTCACACACACAATCAGGTGCAGCCCTAATTACTATCCATGGACCAGCTGAAAGCCTTTAGCTGGCTGGCTGCTACTGTGTGAGCCCAAATCCTGCTTTAAGAGCTGTTTGCAGTGGAAATAAAGAACAAAGTTAGGTTTCTTTGTGATGCCTGATGTGTTTGCTCATAGAAAACTAGCAATAGCATTTAGATAAAGAACAGTCCATGTAAATAGTTTCATCTGCTGTATTTCCCCCTGCATCAACAATCATAGGGTCAATATCATACATTGGCACAGATGAGTCTTTCATTAAGGCACTATCATGAGAATGCTTATTCCCTTGCTGCCATTCTCTATTATAGATAGGGTCTGGATCAGTGTTCATACCTGAGCCTCTCCTGCTATCATTATTCCTCTCTGTATAGCCTGGCCAATATGTAATCCAATTCTGATGTCCAGCCTTCCAATCTTGATCCCTGGACACTGGATCTTCTCTCACATACCTTCTGGCCTTGGTCTGAAAGTCCCTTCCACATGCAGTCTTCTCTCTTCCAGGTAGCCACTGGTGATTCCTATCTCTGCCACTCCATTCCTCTGGCTGAATCCAGTCCAATGGACTCTGCTGGCCTTTGGAATACCTCCCTGTATGAGTACTGCCTTGGAATCTCCCAGACCTTCCAATGGCCTTTCTTCTCTTCATTCCAGAGAGTTTCCTTCTCTCTCTATCTGCTTGGCTTGGCTTCTGTTTCTCCAGGTGATACTGGTGCTTGTAGCCGTTGCTGAAGCTCTCCCCTCTGTATCTCTTCCTGAAGCTGTTCTTGAAACTGTTGCTGAAAACTGTTTCCTGAAGAATAATCTCTATTCTTATTCTTTCCTAATGTGTGCTGCTCCCTAACACAGCGCAGCTGTGTTGAATCAAGCCCTGCCCTTTGAGATGAGTGCTTAGGGATTACCTCATAGCTCTCTTGATTGCACACACATTCTCTCACTTCAGCCCCTCTCATGGCTGCTGGAAAGCTGGTGCATTCTGGGACTGGTAGTCTTTTATGTGAAAACTCTGTTTTCTCAATTCTACCAGAACTGACAGGTTGCTTGTTCAGAGTCACATCATCTTTTCTATAGCTCCTACCTGAGCTATGATAAGCTTCCTTATCACATACCCCCCTGCTTAAGTTATTACGGACTGGTTTTACTGGTGAAACTTCTTCTCTACAGTCCGTAATACAGGAAAGTGCATCCGCATTCTTGTGTAACTTCCCGGCACGATGTTCAACCTGAAAATCAAACGCCTGTAAGGCCATGTACCAGCGTGTCAACCTGGCATTGTGGTTCTTCATTTGCTGCAACCACTTAAGTGGGGCATGGTCCGTGACCAACTGGAACTTTCTCCCTGTAAGGTAAAACCTTAACGCCTCCACTGACCACTTGATAGCCAAACACTCTTTTTCTATCGTGGAATACTTTTGTTCAGCCAGTGACAACTTCCTGCTCAGGTACATCACAGGATGCTCCTCTCCATCATGGCACTGGGATAGGACTGCTCCTAGCCCTACATCCGATGCATCGGTTTGAACCAGAAAGGGTTTCTTGAAGTCTACTCCTTTCAGTACCGGTCCTGTACACAATTTTTCTTTTAATACTGAAAACGCTTTTTCAGCTTCTGGTGTCCACTTTATCTGGTTTGGACAATTCTTTCGCAGCATATCCGTGAAAATGGCACTTTTCTCTGCGAATTGCGGTATAAACCGGCGGTAGTATCCAATAAGTCCTAAGAAACTTCTTAGTTGTTTCTTGGTTGTTGGAGGAGGAAAATTCCTGATGCTATCTATTTTGCTTAATAGAGGTTTAATTTTTCCTCTTCCCACTAGGTGGCCTAGGTATTTTACCTCCCTATTTGCAAAGGCACACTTCTTCGGGTTTAAAGTGATTCCCGCTTGCTTCATAGAGCACAAGACTGCCCTGATCCTCTTCAAATGCTCCGCCCAGGTGTTACTATGGATTATGACATCATCCATGTATGCAAAAGCATAACTTTGGTGGGGTTGAAGTACCTGATCCACTAACCTTTGGCAGGTAGCCGCTGCTCCATACAGTCCGAAAGGCATCCTCTTGAACTGGAAAAGGCCAACGGGGGTGCTGAACGCAGTTTTCGGCTTCGACTCCCTGGTGAGCGGGATTTGCCAATATCCTTTTGTCATATCAAGGGTGGTTAAGTATTGAGCCTGTCCCAGCTGGTCTAGCAGCTCCTCAATTCTTGGCATTGGATATGCATCAAAAACTGATATGGCGTTTACCTGCCGGAAGTCAATACAAAATCTTAAGGATCCATCAGGCTTCGGCACCAGGACTATGGGGCTATTCCAGGGACTCTTTGACTCCTCTATTACCCCCATGTCCAACATCTCCTGGACTTGTGCCACTACCTCCTGTCTTTTGGCTTCAGGCAAGCGGTATGGCCTTTGACGAACCAATTTCCCAGGTGGAGTTATTATTTCATGGGCCACCAAATGGGTCTCCCCAGGTATGGGTGTCAACACATCTGGGAATTCCTTAAGCAACTTCCTAATTTCTTCCTGTTGTACCATTGTCAGGTCCTCACCTATTTGGGGCTCTGATTTTTCTTTACAATCAGATACCTGGGGTCCCAAATCTTCCTCTTCACTCACCTCCCTCTCTCGGGCACAGGTGGCAGCTAAGCTTTTAACCCCTTTGACATCAGTAGAACCAAAGCCTTTGGCTCCACGTTCAGAATTCTCTAGGGATGTGACCTCCTCCACAGGTGGAAAACCCAGCCTCTCACAAATCAATTGGGCAATTTTGTCTCCTGTCTTCACATGATACTCATTCTGTCCAAAGTTAAACAACAGAACTTTAATATTGCCCCTGTAATCGGGATCAATTACTCCCGCACCCACATCGATGAAATATTTAAGGGCTAATCCGGACCTTGGGGCTACTCTCCCATAACATCCAATTGGTATTTCCACTTGGAGACCGGTGTCAACCAGGGCTCTCCCTTGGCTAGGTACAATCACATTTTCTATGCTGCACAGGTCAAACCCAGCAGACTGAGGGGTTGCCCGCCTAGGAGCTTGGGCCTTCTCAGAGACCTTATGGTACTTTAGGACGAATATCTGCTTTGGGGTAGCTTGGTCTTCTGGACGCTTAACCATCTTTTTAGCTGGGGTCTGAGGACTTCCAAATAAAGGCCCGGGAGCTACTACCATTAAACCTTCTCCCTCCTTTTTTCCTAGTCCTTCCACTAGACCCTGCTTAAATCTTGGCCAGTCTCTTCCTAGAACCAAATCAAAGGGTAGCCTAGGCACCACTGCTAATAGGACTTCCTCTTGTTTCCCTAGGCACTTAACCTTTAGCCTATAGGTGGGATATGATGATGCAGCACCATGAATGCATCTGATGTGAACTTGGCTTTCAGGGGTTCTAGGCACAAATCTTTCTTGGGCCTCTATCCTCTTCCAAAGCCTTTTTGACATCATACTCTGGTCTGCCCCAGAGTCTAATAATGCATTTGTGGTAATTCCTTGCACATCAACCATCAAAAGAAATCCTTCCTTGGGCTGTTTTAAATCCAGACCCATTAAACTAGTGTGTGTCTGGCATCTCTTCTCTAAGTGTCCCACTTTTCCACACTTGAAACATTTCTTTCTATTCCACTGTGTCATCTGGTTTGATACAGTACATTCATTTTCAGAAACATTCTTAATTATTCCTTTTTCTGATACAGCACATCTAGCCTCAGCATCCATCTTTAGAGGGCCACCCATTCTATGGCAAGCCTGCGTGGCTTCCAAGAATCTCTCTGCTAGCATGGTTGCCTCTCCAAGATTTTGGCAATTTTGCTGTATAAGAAAAACATTCAAATCTTTAGGTACCCCAAGCATAAATTGTTCCAGCATTATAATATCTAATAACATTTCTACTGTCTTTTGCTCAGGCTCCAACCATTTTACAGCTAAACTTCTGATTCTCTGACTCAGAGCCCTGGGTGTCTCACCCACTTTCAATGTAACAGCTCTAAACATTCGCCTATACTCTGAAATAGACAACCCTAGGCGATCTCTAATAGCTGCCTTTACATCCTTATAAATCAAAGCCTGGGCTGCTGGCATTGCTCTGTAAGCTGCCAGTGCCTCACCAGTTAATGAGGCTGCCAGCCTTACTGCCCACTGGGTCTCTGGCCATGCTAAAGCCTGTGCCACTCTTTCAAAAGACTCTAGAAAATCATCAACATTATCTTCTGGAGTTAATTTCCCAAAATTAAATGCCCCAATCCCTTGATTGAGTCCCACAGTGTCCACATGTGGTGTACCAGTACTAACTGCTGGTCTTGCACCTGTTCCACTTTGGCTCTGCAGCTGAACTAGAGCTTGCACCAGATCAAGCACTGGTTTCTGCTGTTCCATTAAGGCCTTCATAGCAGTGTCCTGGGCCTGCTGTGATAGCTCCTGCTGCTTGCAAAATTGGGCTGCCATCCACTGAGCCATCTCCCTCGGATCCATCTTGACCCCTGCAAGAAAAGAGAAAAAAAAAAAAAAACAAAGAGCAGCACCTTCCAACCAGGTGTGGGTTTTTTTTTTTTCAACTTTTTTTTTTTTTTTTTTTTCAATTACCCCCTGTGCTTACACACATCCACCACTAGACATGCCCAGGTACATATTACCTTGTCTCAGTGATGAATCCAGCTTTGCACAGGGTCTTTTCCTCTGGGACAGCTTCCTGGAACAACCACTTTTCCTCCAAAGTGCAGACGAGGGAAAAAATCTTCTTACAGCTTTAAACTTGACTTTTATTTGTAATCCACAACAAGTAAATCCTCTTGGTGCAAGAGCAATCCTGCCAGCTACGCCATTTGTCAGACGGCTGCCTAGGGTGAGAACTTACACAATCTTGACGATGCATATATTCATATGATTCTTGCAAGGTATTGTGGGTATTGTAGTTCATTCACTCCCAAACACAGCTGATGACAATAATTTGAGTTGTGAAACCAAGTGGTAAGATCAATAAAATACTTCTTTTATTGATGGGGTTTAATTCACCCAGCACATGTATGCTTGATAGCACTATAAATGAGGTTACTTGCTTGCAGTGTTTAAAAATGGATAACAAAAAGTCACAAAGTAAACCAGAAAACAACCTTCAGCTTGTCAGGCAATTAGCTAATGTTTTCTTAGCAAATAATTACCAAATACAAAGGCACAACGAAAAGAATAAACTTTGCTGGTTAGGTTAACTTCTGCTTATTTTCCACGCTGATCTCAGCAGTGATTCTCCCTTGCTCACACACACAATCAGGTGCAGCCCTAATTACTATCCATGGACCAGCTGAAAGCCTTTAGCTGGCTGGCTGCTACTGTGTGAGCCCAAATCCTGCTTTAAGAGCTGTTTGCAGTGGAAATAAAGAACAAAGTTAGGTTTCTTTGTGATGGCTGATGTGTTTGCTCATAGAAAACTAGCAATAGCATTTAGATAAAGAACAGTCCATGTAAATAGTTTCATCTGCTGTATTTCCCCCTGCATCAACAATCATAGGGTCAATATCATACATTGGCACAGATGAGTCTTTCATTAAGGCACTATCATGAGAATGCTTATGCCCTTGCTGCCATTCTCTATTATAGATAGGGTCTGGATCAGTGTTCATACCTGAGCCTCTCCTGCTATCATTATTCCTCTCTGTATAGCCTGGCCAATATGTAATCCAATTCTGATGTCCAGCCTTCCAATCTTGATCCCTGGACACTGGATCTTCTCTCACATACCTTCTGGCCTTGGTCTGAAAGTCCCTTCCACATGCAGTCTTCTCTCTTCCAGGTAGCCACTGGTGATTCCTATCTCTGCCACTCCATTCCTCTGGCTGAATCCAGTCCAATGGACTCTGCTGGCCTTTGGAATACCTCCCAGTATGAGTACTGCCTTGGAATCTCCCAGACCTTCCAATGGCCTTTCTTCTCTTCCTTCCAGAGAGTTTCCTTCTCTCTCTATCTGCTTGGCTTGGCTTCTGTTTCTCCAGGTGATACTGGTGCTTGTAGCTGTTGCTGAAGCTCTCCCCTCTGTATCTCTTCCTGAAGCTGTTCTTGAAACTGTTGCTGAAAACTGTTTCCTGAAGAATAATCTCTATTCTTATTCTTTCCTAATGTGTGCTGCTCCCTAACACAGCGCAGCTGTGTTGAATCAAGCCCTGCCCTTTGAGATGAGTGCTTAGGGATTACCTCATAGCTCTCTTGATTGCACACACATTCTCTCACTTCAGCCCCTCTCATGGCTGCTGGAAAGCTGGTGCATTCTGGGACTGGTAGTCTTTTATGTGAAAACTCTGTTTTCTCAATTCTACCAGAACTGACAGGTTGCTTGTTCAGAGTCACATCATCTTTTCTATAGCTCCTACCTGAGCTATGATAAGCTTCCTTATCACACAATATGTTCAAAAGTGTGGCCAGTTGCATGCAGTGGTTATGTTGGAAGAGTGGCATGGGCTGCAGGTTGCTAGATCAGCTGGTGAGCTGTATACAAAGTGCATCCATCAGTATAACTGTCAGAGGATACGGCTGTATATGCATGTAGCAGTCTGACATAGATCTGAAATCCGTGTGCACATCCCAAAACACCCTCAGCTCAGCTGGCCAAACCAAGGTGCCCTGTAAAGTGCCCTAGCTGTGTCCGTACACTAGCCTGGTAAGCAGAGTAGAAAGTGTATGTAGATGACCTGGTGTAGCTGTGTAGCCAGCCATTGCTATGTGAAAAGGTGTAGCACACCAGTTAATACAATGCCCTCACAGCCAGTGGTGATGGCTTCAAGACCCCAGTGTGCCAACACCACTGTTCCCTCTAAGCTGTGCGCGTGTGCGCATGCACACACCTCGCCGAGCAAGCACACATACTTTACAACAGAGCGCACAAAAATTACGGTTCTGATTCTAATAGAAAATAACACAGATGTCTTAAAATTAAAAATTTGTGATTGTAATTACTAGAAATGTTTCCCTTCATTTAGTAATCTATTTTCATTTAATTTGATTAAAATCAATGTGGTGTACATACTGTATTCTGATGTGTAGTCAAATTTTAAAGTATATAACTCCGAGTGTTGTTATGTGGCGCACAAAAATTTAACCTTCCTTCCAAAGTTGCACAGCTGATATTTTATGCGCACACAGCCTACAGAAAATTAGAGGGAACATTGGCCAACACCAAGATAAATGCATAATAAGCAAATTGTGGTAAGAAACATCAGACACATCACTGCAATGTGTGTCTGCAGCATAAATCTTTATATATATTGACGGCACCGCCGTTCGCTATGTACCGGCCGTGGCACGGGCACATAGCGCACCTTAATGGTGCACGGTGGCGCATGTTGAGGCGTGCTAGCGCACATGCACGCATATGCGACATGCGTGCATGCATGACCAAGCCATTGGTGAAAATGGTGACTCAACCGAGAAAGCCTGCTTTCACCTGCAGGGAGCTGCGCCACCTTGCAGGGCTGATCTGCACTAGGCAGAAGAAGCTATTCCCTGGCTCCTCCAAGTGGCAGGACCTCGGGCGCGTAAGGAGGACCTGGGACCACGTCACGAGGCGGTATAATCGTATTGCTGACTACCCACGTGAGGTAAGTGTATGGGGACAGGTCAGTCTATCCATATACATATCCAGTGTTGATTGTAGCTGTGTATGCTGCTGTGTGTAGGCATTCTATCTCATATATGTTTTTTAGTTAAACTCACATGATATACTGCCTATTTATCACATCAAAGCGGTTTGCCCTATCCCCAGGAGGCTAAGGACCTGATCACAGAGGTCCAGTTGTCAGCCTGGTGTTATGGCAGCTGCTGCTGTTGATGTGATAAAATCCACCCTAACACAAGGAGCACCTAGATCTGCCTAAAGAGGTCTGGTAAACAGCATGCTGATATGGTAGGTTCTGCAGTTGCAGGGTCACACATCTGCCCTACCCCTAGAGGTCCTGAGACCTGATCAAAATGGTTTGTCAATCACCATGGCGATATGGTTGTGTGTGCATTTGCAGGTTAAAACATCTGCCCTACCCCCAGGAGGCCTGAGACCTGATCAAAGTGGTCTGTCAGTCACCCTGGTGATATGGTTGTGTGCATTTGCAGGTTAAAACATCTGCCCTACCCCCAGGAGTCCTGAGACCTGTTCAAAATGGTCTGTCAGTCACCCTGGTGGTATGGTTTATGTTGCTGTTGATGTTTTATAATCCACTCTACCCCCAGGAGTCCTGAGACCTGATCAAAGTGGTCTGTCAGTCACCCTGATGGTATGATTTATGTTGCTATTGATGTGTTATAATCCATCCTACCCCCAGGAGTCCTGAGACCTGATCAAAGTGGTCTGTCAGTCACCCTGGTGATATGGTTGCATGTGCATTTGCAGGTTAAAACATCTGCCCTACCCCCAGGAGTCCTGAGACTTGATCAAAGTGGTCTGTCAGTCACCCTGGTGATATGGCTGTGTGTGCATTTGCAGGTTAAAACATCTGCCCTACCACCAGGAGTCCTGAGACCTGCTGAAAGTGGTCTGTCAGTCACCCTGGTGGTATGGTTTATTTTGCTGTTGATGTGTTATAATCCACCCTACCCCCAGGAGTCCTGAGACCTGATCAAAGTGGTCTGTCAGTCACCCTGGTGATATGGTTGTGTGTGCATTTGCAGGTTAAAACATCTGCCCTACCCCCAGGAGTCCTGAGACCTGATCAAAGTGGTCTGTCAGTCACCCTGGTGGTATAGTTTATGTTGCTGTTGATGTGTTATAATCCACCCTACCCCCAGGAGTCCTGAGACCTGATCAAAGTGGTCTGTCAGTCACCCTGGTGATATGGTTGTGTGTGCATTTGCAGGTTAAAACATCTGCCCTACTCCCAGGAGGCCTGAGACCTGCTCAAAGTGGTCTGTCAGTCACCCTGGTGGTATGGTTTATGTTGCTGTTGATGTGTTATAATCCACCCTACCACCAGGGATCCTGAGACCTGATCAAAGTGGTCTTTCAGCCACCCTGGTGGTATGGTTTATGTTGCTGTTGATATGTCATAATCCACCCTACCCCCAGGAGTCCTGAGACCTGATCAAAGTGATCAGTCAGCCACCTTGGTGGTATGGTTTATGTTGCTGATGAAGTGTGGTAAGACACCCTACCCCTAGGAGTCCTGAGACCTGATTGCAAAGGTGGGTATGACATCCAGAGATTGTGGTAGGTTATGCAGGGTCAGTTCACACATTTGCCCTATTCCCAGGAGGCCCAGAGCTCATTACACACGTCTGTTATGGATCCTGATGGTATGGTAGGTGCAGCTGTGGATTTGCTCCAAACCACCCCACCCCAGGAGCACTGAGACCTGAGTACAAAGGTCGGTAATACATCCAGATATCATTGAAGTGTACGCAGTTTCAGGTCACACATGTGCCCACTACCCAAGAGTCCCGTACCTAATCGCAGAGGAACATTATAGATGCTGGTGTAAGGGTACTTGCACCTGTTGGGGTTTCACAGCTCTGCCATAACCCCAGACAGGATCACAGATGTTAATAGGCCAGCTAGGTGTGGTGGGCCATGCTCCTGTTGTAGTCAGCCACAACTGCCCTAATCACAGGAGGCCTTAGTCATGACCATAGAGGTATAGTAGAAAACCAAGTGTCATGGTATTGGCACCTGGCTATGTGCACAGGGCCACCCACCTTCCGCTCTATGTCAGAACACATCACCCATGCGTTGTAGGGTATCATGGAGCCATGGTGGGTGTGTCGGATGATGTGTGTAGGTCAGGCAAACACACATGTGTTTGCCAGACCACACAGGGAGTTAGGGAAGACCTCCCCTGCACACCAGCATGGCCAAGCCACACGTGGCATGGTGCTGCCATGTCATGCAAGGAGAGTGTAGGAACAGGGTATGGGGTGTCTGGGGGGTTACGCACAGTACACATAGGTGGCACCTCACACATGGCCAGACCCACAGCCACACATGCAGGTGGCACTGGCAACAGTTAGTAGAGGACACACTGGCCAGAGGAGCAGGAGCAGCACAATGCTGCTCACAGAGATGTGTGATATGTGTTGGGCACCCACCAGAGATATATGGTCATTAATGCTCCCACCCATTGCTTTCCCTCCCAGGTAGAGGATCTACAGAAAAAGTGTCAGGAGTTGCAGATGCACTGGCCAGAGGTCCTTGCCTGCCTCCAAAGGGGGGCGATAGAATGAAGTGGAGGTGAGTGTTGTGGCCTCTGCAGCTTAGTACAGAATGTCACAGTGGCCCACCAGCCTGTGGGAGCCCAAACTATGTACATGTGGTATGCGACTCACATGATAGTGTGCTAATGACTGTCATCCCCCACAGAGGATGCTTCTGCTGGCGAGGGCCTCTCCACATCGGGGCACCGCAGAACACGCCCCACAGCGCAACACCTGACAGAGGAGGAGGAGGACGAGGAGGGGCCAGAGGATGAGGATGAAGAGGACACCATGGAGGGGGCGGAACGTGGAGCGGTGCCGGAGGGAGGGGAGGGGGAGCCATATGTGGCAGGGGGTGAGGATGGCGAGGGGGAGATTGAGGAGGTTAAGGAGGAGGAGGGGGAGGAGAGCGTGGAGGGGGCAAAAGAGAGGTTGGGTGGGAGGGGTCAGGGGTGGAGGAGGAGGGCGTGGAGGGGGGAGAGCGTCTCATTGGGTGCCATGGGACACAGGACAGCACAGGGCACTGTGGCCAGCTGCCACATGTCTGCGGTGATGGTGTCCGCCTGGGCCCAGAATTTGTATATAGTTGCCCCAGTTAATCCAAGTTGAATAACCCTGTTTTCTGTAAGTCCAGTACGGGCGTTACCTGTGTCTGAACAAATCTGCTGTTATCTGTAAACCGAGCTGATTTTGAAGAGCGCGGTATAGAAAAGACTCCAAATAAATAAATAAAATTGCGACAGACAGGCCCCACGCTCATGCCACCACCCAAACCCCGGCCACCTGGCGTGGATGTGGTGGCACGTGTGTGCAGTACCTGTATGTGGCAGTGGGTGACTTTCTGCAACAACAGCGGACCCAGGACCGCACATTCGGTGGCTGGCAGGCGCCATTCAGTGGTTGGCTGCCGAGATGCACATGCAGTATGCAGCTGCTATGCGTGGTGCATCTCGGCAGCCATCCCCTGATGGGCATCCCTGGAGCACATAAGGGGCACAGGGGCGCACACACACGTGCCCTGTGCTGTCCTGTCTACCGGCACAGAACATGGGTTGGTGTAAAGGTATGTTTAATACAGTTACAGATGTGTATGGCACCTTCCCCTCCAATCAAGGAGGTCACCTCACAGTGGACGTGGAGGATTTCCTTTTAAAATAGGGTACGTGTAAATATTTAGACAGTACAATCACGGATCAACTAATCCTTACAAAGGTCATGTTACTGAAATAAAAATAGTCATTTCCTATCAATGTTCATATGCTGAACACGAATATGACAGTGAAATTGCAAGGTTGGCTTTAGTGTTTTTGTAATCCACAAGAATTAATGTTTACATCATGAAATGCATGTCAATAGTACATATGATAGGCCTTCAGTTAATACCTGTAAAAAACCAAGTCATAGACTATGTCTTAGATCCTCACACCTGTCTCTTGTACAGCTGTTCTGGAGCTTCTCTGGGGAGTGTCCAGCAGTAGTCAGCCAGCATTGTAGTGGACCATTTTCCCTGGTATTTGTGCTCCATCGTCACGATATCCTGGTGAAAACATTGGCCCTGTTCATCACTAACCATACCACAGTTGTCAGGAAAGAATTCGGGGTGGGGATCAAGGAAATGGACCTTCAGAGACATATTGCAGCCAAGTTTCTGATACTGCATCAGCATGTCGTCTACTAGTTCCTTGTAGTTTTCTGCCCTGACATTCCCGAGAAAGTTTGTTGACACTAGGCAAAAAGCATTCCATGCTTGTTTCGCATCACCCTGCAGCAACTTGTTGAACCAGTCATCTTTGAAGAGCTCTCAAATCTGAGGACCCACAAAACCCCCTCTTTATTCTTTGCTTCGCTGAGTCGCGGGAACCTTTCATGCAGGTATCGGAAAGCTGGCGAAGTGCGGTCCATGGCCTTCACAAAGTTTTTCATAAGACTTAGGTTGATGTGAAGGGGTGGTAGCAGGATTTTGTGAACCTCAACCAGAGCTGGGTGCTGGATATTCCTCTCTCGAACTATTACATCTTGTCTGTGATTCCATTCCTTCCGCAAGTAGCGCCAAGCCCTTGCTCGGCTATCCCACGCACATATGGCACACATTATTTTATTTATCCCTGCTGCAGTCCCATGAAAAGGGCAACTACCTTCAAGTCACCTTAGAGGTGCCAGCTGTACTTGTTATAGTTAATGGAAGTCAGTAGATGCTTTAAGTTATCGTATGTCTCTTTCATGTGGACGACATGTGCTACTGGAATAGATGGAAGACGGTTTCATTGTTCAAAAGCACAGCCTTCAGACTCAGTTCCGAAGAATCTATAAATAGTCTACAGTCTTGTGGGTCATGAGTGACTTTTAAGGCATTCATGAGGCTTTCAATGTCGGAACAGAATCCCAGATTACATTCCTTTCCGACTGCGTATAGTACACTGCTGACGTTAGATGGCTTCAGCAGCCGTCTGACAGTAGTATTGCATTACAGCAGAAAATGATGCAATCAACTCTGGATGATGTGTGCATGCTGGTATTATGCAATGTGATGCAATATTACATCATTCACGGCATATTTGGGATGTTGTTGATGCCTTACTGGATAAATTTACACGGTGAAACGTCTCAAATGAGCTACATGCAATATCTTCAGAATGACAGCCAATACAATTCCTTTAATGTTATAATCGTGTTCAGCTCACCAAGATACTACAGATTAGGGCCTTTTTAAGGCAGTAACAATTTCAATGTTGACCAGTGTTATTTACCATTGTGTAGACACTACAATGGAGGTAACATGTAACATAAAGGTATTTTGGAAAGTTGTATAATAGATATGTGTGTGTGGATGTGATGGGTGTGTGTTCTGTTGGCGGAGGTAGTAATGTTAATGTTTGTGTAGAGGATGTTGCCTGACTGCTCCTATGTTACTACAATTAACAATGTCCTGGGGTCTCTGAGGATGCGTGTGAGGCCATCCAACGCCCTCAATCTCAGTGGTACATCTCTATATATGTACAAATGTTTATATGTAAATAAAAAAGTTTGTACGTGCTGCACAATGGTCACGTGTCTCCCCCACAGACTGAGTGTGTACGTGAGAATGGGACATGTGTATAGATCCCTATGTGTATGCATGGTAGACATAAGTAACCTACATGGACCGTCTCCACACACAGGTGTGGGGGCTGCCCATGTGCATAGGCATCTGTGTCCCATGGTGTCCCTGTGATGTGCCAATGTGGAGCGTGTCCCAAAAGCTATGGTCACATGCATGCTGTGTGCGATGTGTGGGCACCATATCTGATGCACCATGCCTGTGGGGCAATAGGGGAAAAGGCTAGCAGCAGGTTTGTGGCATGGAGGGTAAGATGGAATGCTGTACCCAGGAGCTGCACAGGGGGATAGCTGTTGAGGGCGACACAGGCCAATGCATGTCACGAGGATGAGCGGTGGGGGACTACAAGCGCTAGTGAACAGTGATCAACTGACTGAAGCAAGCCACCTTTGTCTGCCTGTGCCGCATGCAAGCCTATGTGGGAAGACAGCCACGTAGGCCCTGGTGTGGGCATGGAGAATGGTCACACATGTTTGTCCAATGATGGAGAGTACATGGGGTGGGAGAGGGTGACAGATCCCTACAACAGATATGTACCACCGTGAACATATTCCTGGGCAACGGGAGAGGTTGGGTATACCCCCATGCATAGGTAGGGGGTGACCACATGTCACAGTCCATGGCACACAGGGCATGGTATGACCTATGCACGATGATAGGTGGCAGTACAGACACCCCACCCCTGAGGGGCATGAGTAGGCACATGTGGGCAGGGAGACAACATGAGGTGCAGGGTACGTAGGGGACCACAATGCCACACATTGGAAACAAACACATAGGTTGTAATAGTTTGTGATGGTTTTATTTGGAATGTTCACATCCTCCGTAGCTGGCCACGGCGACCACGGCCCAACCCACCCCCAGTTGCAGAACTGCTGGTGCAGCCTCTGGTGCTGGTGCTGGCTGCTGTATACGGGCTGCTATGGCTTCCTGGGCATCCGCAATACGGAGGAGCGCACCTACTATTGTGTCTGCTGTGGCCCGCAGCTGGTGGACCTCTTGGTGAATGGCCAACAGAGCCTTATGAGTGCCTGTGGGTGGGACACAAGGTGATACGTGAGATACATGTTTCAACCCCCACCGTGACACATGCACATGTCAGGTATATCCCACCAGATCAGTCTGCAGAACAATCATGCATGCAACAACTAGCAACGCATGACCATGTTTAGATCTGTGTGTCCCATGAGCTATTCCCATGCCTGGAAGGGGTCTTGATGAGGGGTCATGTGAATCACAGATCTCACACATGGCACAGTGTCGCAGTTCAATCTGTCAATGCTTGATCTGTACACTGGTCATCTGAGATAGGTCAGATGACATGAGGGGTCATGGCACACACATACATATATCTGGGGGGACCTCTTTTCTATAACGCTGGCGCACAATAAAGATTATGCTGACAAACTATGCTACAGAACAATACCCATGGGGAGGTGTCAGTCAAGTAAGGTGTCTGGGTGACCTGGGATAGTTTTTTTCTGCTGTGGGCTTCCTTGGGGTATATGGCCGTAAACAGTGTGCGTGTGTCTGAGCCCTTCACACATGCTGACACATGACAAGCCATGCTACAGGAGGGTGGAACGCACATGGCACAGAACATCCCCCCACATAAGAAGTGATCTGGTATGTTGCCAACATATTGTGGTGCACATGCAATCTCCCTGTGGATGTTATGTCAATCCCCATGGGGATTGTTGTGTATGCTGTTACCCACCTTCGGCATCATGCCATGCTGAAGCACTGTGGGCCCGCTGCTCCGCCAAGATTGTAGCCATGCTTGTGGGAGAGGTGGCTGATGTCCCTGGTGCCTGCACGGGGTGGTGGTTCCCCTTCATCTCAGCACCCTCTAGAGCCTGTGAGTGGCTGCCAGTGGCCCCCACTGTAGCGGTGACATCCGGGGGTGTGTCCTCTGCCTCGGCCAGCACATTGGTTCCTGTTGTGCCTTCGCTATTGCTGGTGGTGTCCCCGGACATTGTGGCCTCTGGGCCCTCCCCATCCTGAGGCCCTGCCACATCCTCCCCCTCATGTGCCTCCATGGTCCTGTAGTCACCTGGGTTGTGGAAAAGAGTACACAGCACAGATAAGTTTGCACAGTGCACCTATGTACATCTGTGTATTGCATCCACCCCACAATCAATGTGTTGTCCGCCTGTGCCTGCTGTTGTTGTGCCTACAATAGGGACAGCACAGGTGCCTACAGTGTGCTGTGCCTGGCAGGGGGTGGGGGTGTAGCAGGCTCATTCCCTGGTGTAGCTGTGACACATGGGATGCGGTGTGTGGGGGATGGTGTGTTGAGTGCTGTGCCCCCTATCTGCAGTATCAGATATGGACTGTCCACCTGACCTTGTCTGTGGCCTCATCAATACATGTGGCCGTGGCACATGTGGGAGTCCTGAGTGGGATTGTGTGCCGTCATTGTGTGTGTGAGCGATGTGCTTGCATTGCCCTGAGTGGCATGCACGTTAGGAGTTGCAGGATGTGTCCATGTCAGCCAGACATGTGTAGGGGCCCTCCACTTTGCAAGACACTGTGCGGTGTGGGTGGACAGCTATCCCATACTCCATGGGTGTGGTGGGGTGTCTGGGGGGATGGGTGGAGCACGGCTGGGTATGGGGTTGCACAGTGTGCAGGGGTATAGGAATGCGTGTATGGCACTGCGGGACGTGTATATGGGCTGATCCCAGGTGTTGTGGGGGTTGTGCGATGTGCATTTTGTATGGGTATGGTGAAGTACCGTCCAAGGTCTGATAAGGGTGGGTGGGGTATCCCCACTTTATGTTGGCCCCGACAGAGTGTTAAGTGTGTGACGTATGTTATGTTTCTGTTGCCGTTTCTTTGTGTCTATGTCATCAACCCCGTGTGTTAGGCCCTTCCCTGTCAGTGGTCTGGGATATGTCCCTGGATAGGTAGGTGCATACAGACGTCATATGTGTTTTGGTGGGGTGTGTGGGTACCCACAGGCCACTGTGTTCTGGGCTAGTTGTATGTCCCTCTTGTATGTCTCCCCCTTTCTCAATGTGTTCGGGGACTGGCTGAAGATGTATGATGACTGGCTGTGACCTATATGCCAGATACTATATTAGCAAGTAGACCTCAGGGGGACAGACAACGCAGGCAGGTAATGAGGTACACACTCCAAATGGAGTGGGCACAGAACTTAATTAAATGTAAGCCCTCATAAGCCATATGTGAGGGTGGAACGCTAGACCATTCTGGGTATGGTTACTCCAGTGGTAGAGGCATCTGACCTCAGTTAGTCCCCCAACCACCCATCCTTAGGAGAAGGGGTACTTAAAAGGACAGACCAGCCCTGTAATCACATGAACTTACCAATATGAAAGGTCCCAAGGGTCCAGCAGCACAGCCAGACTTCACAGCACTAGAGAGCAACAATGTAGAGGTGATACCAGGATTTTATCTGCATACTGTCAAATGATATCCCAATGTGGCTCGTTACTATTACAGTGCTGCTCAGGTATGCTGTGCTTCTCGTTGATTACAGTGGGATATCATTAGCCACTCCTCAGATAGGTCCTTTACATCACTGTAACATTGATGATATATTGTGCTGTAAATTGTTGCTATGCAGCTTAACCCTGTGGGCTTTGCTTGTCTGTTGTCTGGACCATGGATGTATGCAGTGTTGAATCAGATATGGGTCTTGTCTGCCACGCCCCCTGCTTCACCATTGCTTTGCGCACCTTGGATATGCTCAGGACTGTGTCTATCATGCACACAGGTCCAGGTACCTGTCACACACACCCTGTACCTTGTTACCCTGCACCCACTCCCTAACCTTGAGGGTTAAGGAGGGATGTGCCTTTTGTAGTTGTGGGGGCCAATGAAAGTCGGAAACAAGAAATTTATTTTTATAAGGATTTTATTTTCCCCGCTCCTTGGTGGACAGGAACAGGTGAGAGGATAACCAAATCAGGAACAAAGAAAAATCCAGGCTTTCAATACTGTGCTTTAAACTATTCTTCACCGTGGAGGCACATTACATCATGTGTCCTTTCTATCTTGTATTCAGAAATAATCAGGTAAGAAATAATACTGCTCATCTGTTGAAACCAGATTACATTCCAGCTTATTTTAGTGCTTCATAAGCTCTTCATTTCAGTTGCTTAAACACTACTCATTTCATAAGCTTTTGCACTCAGGTATTTGGACAGCATAACAATCAGAATAAAGTACCAGATATGACCATTCAAGCTTGGCTCTTGTCAGCTCTGCCTACCAGCCCAATTGAGCAGTCCATTGGCTGATTAATGTCTATCATAGGCACCGGAGCAGATAAGGGAATTCCTGTCTCAGGACTATTTCCTGCTTGAACGGAGTTCTGTTCAGAAACAGCTCTTTTGTTTAGGAACTGTTTAAACTCGTTGAGAAGCAGTTCTGCCTGTCTTCTAGCTGGACTACCGGGAGGATATTCTCCTTGCTTAGGCAGGTAATTATTTACTTCAGGAGAGCAAATAATGCTGTCTCTGTTTAAACACTCTATGCCCGTGGTGGAGTTACCCCTCCCCCACTTATCTCTGTTTGTAAGTGTTGGATCAACACGTTCCTCTGCACGAGCTCTGCTCTTAAAGAATGCTTCAAAGGTAGGACCTTCTGAATTACCGTGGCCTAATTCTCCTGTGAACAGTTCAGCTGAATTCTTTACGTCAGCTTGCTTGTTAAAAGCTTGCACTGTTTGTTGAGAAAAGCTAGGCTTATTGTGCCACATGTGCTTGGGCGTGCTCTGTACATGTGCTGCATATCTACTACTACTACTCCTACTACTACTACTAAGCATTTTATTGGGCACTACCAAGCGCACGCATCACTGTGAAAGTGAGCACACAAAAAAGACAATCCCTTCTCAGTGGAGCTCATAATCTAAATTTTCTGCAGGTGAACCCTTCTAAGTCCCATGCTATTTGGTTCACGTTTGGGGGTCCCTCCCCTTCTTGTGCCCCTTCTTTTCCTTCACAATCCATTTCTCTTGTCTCTTCACTACGTTATTTAGGTGTCATACTTGATTCTTCCCTTTCCTTCAAGGACCATATTTCTTCCATTATTCAACGCTCTTTCTTCTCACTTAGACAACTCCGTTCTATCCGCCCCTTCCTGTCCCCTTCTGCCTTAGCCACTCTCCTCCTCTCCCTTGTGATGTCCCGTCTTGATTATTGTAATGTCGTCCTTGTTGGTCTGCCTCAATCCCAATTGTCTCGTCTCCAACGTGTCCAAAATTCAGCTGTTCGTCTTCTTGCCCATGCCTCTCGTTTTGACCATGTTACCCCGCTTCTTCTTCGTTATCACTGGCTGCCTATCTCTTTCCGTGCCCAATACAAAATTCTCATTCTCACGCACAGGGCTGCTCACACTGGCACTCCCCTCTATCTCGCTGACCAAATACACTTTCGTCTTCCCCCTCGCTTGCTTCGGGCCATACACTCTAACCGACTTGCCCTTCCCTCACCTACCCAGGCTCATCTTGTTTCCACTCGTACTTCTGCCTTCTACTTTCTAGCCCCCAGCCTTTGGAATTCACTCCCCCCCTCACTCCGTGCAGAGGAGTCCTACCCAAAATTCAAATCACAACTCAAAACCTATCTCTTCAGTCTAGCATTCGACCTGCCATTCCCATCTCCCTCCCCCCCCCCTCTGTTATCCCCTCCCTCCTGCCCTCTTGATGTCTATTCACCTGTTCAATTAATACACTGTGGTTTGTCCTTTCTTTGCCTTTCCTTTCCTCCTCTTTCCTATTTGTTTACTGGCGTTCCTTTTCTCCTTCTCAGCCATTTTAAACGGTTTTAGAATACTGTTTTTAAGTTTGTTTTAAACTTGTATTGTAAACCGCCCAGGTACTACTAAGTGTTGGGCGGTATATAAAGTCTGAATAAACGTAAACGTAAACGTAAATAGACATAGCACTAACAGGTGTGGCAAGAGGTTTGGAGCAGGAGCAAGGGGTCAGGAACAGGGGAGACAGGACAAAGGAAGGTGGTAGGAACACTTGTGAGAGGCAGACAGAAACGTGCAATTTAAAAGGGGTGGAATGGGGAACAGCACACTCATGAGCCAAAGGCAGAGGCAAAGATATGAGCTATGAACCCAAGTGTGAGGAGGGGCAAGGCAGATGCCTGATGCCTAGATAAAGGGCGTTTATTCCAAGCGTAAGGAGCAGCAAGGTGTAAGGTGCATACCTACCTGCCTGTGGATGGGCGGTGTCCAGCGCTTCTGGCAGTCCACACAGGTAGATGGGCCCAAGACGGTCTGCTAGCTCCTGCTCCAGGGGTATGAGAGTTGGGGCAAAGGGGCCACCCCCACCGGTGCCCATGGCATGTTGCCTCTCAGCCACCATGTGTGCACGCACACCACGCTTAATGTCATTAAATCTCTTTCTCAGGCTGTCCAGGTCCCTGGTTTGTCCCCCTACCTGGGCTACGGCCTCCTGCACCTCCTCCCACACATGTGTACGTGTTGCCACAGTTGCCACAGTGGTGCTGTTGCTCAGCCGGCCATAGAGCACCTCATACCGCTCCAATACACTGGCCAGCAGGATGTGGTTTTCTTGCTGACTGAATCTCACAGCCCTCCTCCGTTCCTCAGCTGGCACCGGTATATGCCTTCGTTTGGCACTGGGTGGCCCCTGGGTGGGCTGGGACACACTCGATGGACCTGCAGCCACCGCCAAATGCCCAACACTCCCTGCCGTCTCTCTGTCCTGCTGAACAGGTGCCCCCCTCCCCTCCTGCCATGTCCTGCTGCTCCTTCTCCCTGCACCCTGTGCCCGTTCCCTCCCTGTCACACATCCCTGCTCCTTGGCTCCTCTGCTACACCGCACTCCTGCTCCTCGCCCCACCTCCTCTCCCTGCTGCCTGCTCCTCAACTCTGCTGATGTCTCTCTAGACTGTTCTTCGCCTCCCCTCCTCTCTCTCTCGCCTGCTTTGCCACACACCTCTCCACAACAAACCTGCCTCTGACACTCTCCACCACCACTCACGACCCAACCACTCTCCACGACCCACCTGCCTCCAACACTCTCCTCACTTCACCAACCTTCTCTCCCTCACCTACACAAACCCCTCAACGGGAACCAGGTGTGTAGGTGTATTTATAGGTTATTTTACGTTGCACGCGTTGCGCATGTGCTACAGTACAAGCGTGT
This sequence comes from Ichthyophis bannanicus, assembly GCA_033557465.1. Classification (NCBI taxonomy): domain Eukaryota; kingdom Metazoa; phylum Chordata; class Amphibia; order Gymnophiona; family Ichthyophiidae; genus Ichthyophis; species Ichthyophis bannanicus. Next base: position 1,398,135,388 of record CM066032.1, on the reverse strand, counting down.
CTTGTGCATGTGTAGCGCATGTGCCGTGGCGCGAGAGCATCTGGTGCATGTGTTGCGCATGCGCCACAAAGATACGGAAATTGCACGCGCGGAACCCCATGTTACACATGCGCTGTGTGTGACCACGAGGCTTGGCGCATGCGCATAATATTGTGCAGCACATGCACATGTGTAACATAGTGTCCTGTGTGCACAACTTCCGCATATCCGCACGCATGTGCAATGCACGCAGCAGACGCTCTTGTGCTGCGGCGCATGCGCAACACGCGCAACGTAAAATAACCTATAAATACACCTACACACCTGGTTCACGTTGAGGGGTTTGTGTAGGCAAGGGAGAGAAGGAGTGCATTATTAGTGAAGCGAGGAGAGTGTCGGAGGCAGATGTGTCATGGAGAGTAGCTTGGTTTGTGAGTGGTGGTGGGGTAGTGTGGCTGGGTTGGTGTGTGGTGAGGGAGGTATGTGGCTATATTGGTGAGCTGAGTGTCTGTGTTAGAGTGAGTTAGAGGAGTTGGAGGGGCGGAGTTTATGGCAGGCTTTGTGGTTGCTGCATGTGTAGTGGGAGATGAGCAGAGGCTGCGGTTGCCTGATGGGGGAGATGGTGTCCATGGGGCTGAGGCACAGGGCATGGGTTTAGTCCGGCTGCAACACAGACCTGCAGCTGTGGGGGCAGGCCAGGCAGGGGCTGTGCCGGCATGGCGCAGGAGGTGTGCAGAGTTGCAGCCTTGCCTCTACAGGCCCAGGGCCCAGCTCCAGGGCATGCATGAGGACCAGTTCATCTCCCTCTACCGCCTGAGCACAGGGGCTATTAGGGAGCCCTATGAGGATCTAAGACCTGACCTCGAGACCCTGATTGGTCGGTAACATGCCATACCGGGTTTGGTCAAGCTCCTTGGTGCCCTACATTTCTTTGCCTCTGGCTGTTTCCAGTCATCTGTGGCCGCAGTGGGTGGCATGAGCTGCCCGACCTTCTCACGCTGTCTCCACCAGGTACTGCGTGCCATGATCAGCCGGGTCAGGAATTACATCGCAATTTCCAACACTAGGCAACAGTGGGGGACCCTGAACCAGGCCTTTGAGGCGTTTGCCGGGATACCACACACGATGGGAGCTATTGATTGCACACATGTTGCCCTGGTCCCGCCCAGAGACAGGGAGGTAGTGTTCCGCAACCGCAAACACTACCATTCCCTGAATGTACAGGTTGTATGTGATTCAAATATGCATATTCTGAATGTGGTCCCTAGGTTTGCAGGGTCCACCCATGGCTCCTATATCCTGCATTACTCGGCACTATTCAGACAATTTGAGGCAGGACAGTATGAGGACTGTATACTGCTGGGTGTGTATTTCTAATCTTTGACATGCAAATGGTGATCCTGTGACTAACCATATGTGCACATGTCTGTCTTTGAGGTGTATCCCTAGTTATGTCTGTGTCTCATCTGTCTGGGTGTGATCTACCTTGCTACGGTGCTGTGTGATGATGGTAGCATGCATGCTAGCATTTGTGTCGTGTTTACAGATTATGTTGATTGCAATCCGTACACCTACCCCTTGTTTTGTGTGTCATAACTTCACACGCTGATGCATATTTGTGGTGTTCCATCATGTGCTGTCAGGATGCTTTGTGTATTTGGTTTGCACTTGGGTGCACTTGATCCATTTGGGTGGACATCAGCTCTTGCTTTAACGTTCCACATTTCTTTCTGCAGGTGATGCAGGATATGGGTGTCGCCCCTGGTTGCTGACCCCTGTGCGTCAACCTCGGACACGTGCAGAGAGGAGTTACAATGAGGCCCATGCCTCCAGCCGCTCCATCATAGAGTGCACCTTTGGTGTTTTAAAGAGTCGCTTCAGGTGTCTCGATAGGACAGGCGGGGCCTTACAATACAAACCACAAACCGTGGCAGAGATAATTATAGCCTGTTGCATCCTGCATAACATTGCTCTCAGGCACCATATCCCTGTCCAAATTAATGAGGATCTGGAGGATGATCCGACGTGCTCTCTTGTACGTGCCCGTGGTGACACATGTGAGGGCACAGCAGTCAGGCGGCAGATGATTGAGGTGCTCTTCTCATGTAAGAACTGCATATTGTGGCGGTCGCGCCCCTACCAGGCGGTCGCCTAGTAGGGACGGGAAGCCATCTTGAATTCCTCTTTACCAAGGATTGTAGTTGTGTATAGAGATAAATGAACCAAGTGGTTGTTTCAAAGCACACAGGAATTTTATTAGCTTCCGTGGCAAGCGGATAACAAATCTTTAAAGCAGTTGTACACTCAAGTCAAAGAAAATAAAGGATAATCTTCTCCTATTAAAGCAAAGCTTACAACCAGTGTTGTAGTAGAATTATTTACACAGGCTTTCTTTTCTTTTCCCTTTATGATGCTTCTCAATTCCGCAATCATAAAGCACATGTATTTACAATTCCTAGCTTCTCACGGCTCTCAGGCTTTCATTACTTAGCCACAATACACATATCACAGTCCATCTCAGAACAAGCTGAAGTCAGGTCACTTTCTTTACCTTCTACCTCCATGCTTTCTGCTGAGCTGTATCTTGGCAAAGTTTGAAAATGCTCAGGCACTTTATGCTTAATGTTCTTTAACAGGTTAAACAGCCTATTCCACTGAATGGCCCCTTCTCCTCTAGGTAGGACTTCAACGGGCTTCTCCTGTTCAGTTTCTCCTGAAAACCCCTTCTTCCTAATCCGGGTTTCCTCAGGCCTAAACCTCTCTTCAGAGTCAGAGCAAGAAACACAGGGTTTTGGCTGTACTGCTTTCTTTCTCCTACCTTGGAGTCTTGTTGCAGCACCTTCCTGGCTGAGGCTTCTGTGGCTTGTGACTCTCTCTGCCTCTGAGCTAGACAGGGAATCAGGGTCAGACCTCCACTTCCCTTCCTCGGGCTTCTGCTGCCTGCAGACAGACCCTTCATCAGAGGAGTCTAAGCACTCTTGCCTTAGCCTTCTCAAAACCAACCTTTTCTCTCTCTCCCTCTTGCCAGTCTGTTTGGTCCTCTGCCTGGAACCTTCTCTGTAGCTTCCTTGGCTGCAGTGCTGGCTGCTCTTGTCTCTGCTGCTGCTCTCTTTGTGGCTGCTTCTCTCTTGACTGCTTCTTGCTTGGCTGCCTTTTTCTTGGCTGCTTCTCCCTTGACTGCTTCTCCCTTGACTGCTTCTCTCTTGACTGCTTCTCTCCATTTTGTTTGTTTTCTCAAACTTAAACATTGAGCAGGGCACCTCCCTCTCTGACTCCACCCACTTGTACCTCCTACTCTTACCTGGGGTTGTCATGGAGTCTGGGAGTGGCTTAAACCTAGCTCTACCCTCTTGGTTTCTCTCAGGGATTTTGCTGTGATGTATGTGTTCTAGTGCACCCATCCCCCGAAAAGAAGAAAAAGTTCTTCTTTCTCTTTTATTTCCATGCTGAGCTGCACTCTCCTTACCACAATATGTTACCGCATACATTTGTTTAGATATGTGTGTACTACTACTACTACTAGTAAACATTTGTATCCCAATGGCAGTAAAATGCAGCACTGCATTGACATGTAACAGACACTGCCTGGCCATCCCAGCTTACAATCTAGTCATGACTGAAATGCTGAAGATGTGAGCAGGGCACAACAGCGGGTGGTGGTGGATTATGTGTGTCGGGAGTAGTAGGCTTGTGGGAGGTGTTAAGCTGTCATACCTGATTTGTGGCTGATTGGGATAGGGGCTGCTGAACAGCCACAGGTAATTAGTTTGAGGCTTTGGGTGCAGCAAGGTGAAAGGTGTGTAGTATGGGGTAAACAGTAGGACAGCAGACCATAGATGGGACCAGTTGCCTAGATGTATGTGTTTCACAGTTTTTAATTTGAGCTGATTGATTGGTTGGTATGCTCTGATGAGCAGGGACTGTGTGTTATTTGTTTCTGTATAGCGCTACATGTGATATGTAGCACTATAAACATGCTGAGTAGTAGTTGGATTACTGGTATTTGAGATCAGTAGGGGAAGTTACTGCAACACCACAATGTGCCTGCATGTATAGGTCAGCATGTAACCTTGACATGGATGCGGAGACGGATAGGGAACCTGTGAGGTGTCCTGACAGGGGGAGTATTAGTGCCATTATGTATGTGGCTGTAGAAAATCCATGCAGTGCAGTGTTGCATATTTTCAGGCAGACAGAGATGATTCAAGGCCAGTTCAGCAAGGTGTAGGTTACAGTAGGCAAGCCAGGAGCTGATTAGGGGGGGGGAGGGATTTGGGTTTTAGTTGTATTTTCAGGGAGGACTGGGGAGATATAGCTGATGACAACTAGACATAAACCACAAGCCTCAACTACAAGCTGGGTATGTGTGTAGAGGAGGAGAGTGCAGTCCAAAAGAACACCTACATTGCAGACCTTAGAGAGAGGATGTTTTGGCCACACACACAAAGACGCTCTGATGGGAGGGGAGGGTTTAGGTGCACATATAGGATATCCATGCTTTGCAATTAACAATTTCACACAGTGGAATGACATGCAGCCATAATGTCAGGTGGCAACTGGACATCGGGGTGTGGTTTGACAGACATAACTCAGGCGTGGAGAGATATATTTGCAACTCATCAGCACACAGCTGTTAATGTAAGTGAAGATATGAGATATACACACCAAGAAAATGTATATGGACAGAGGAGAAGGATGGAGCCCCTGCATATTTCCCTGTGTAACAGGAACTGACAGCGGTGTAGCAGATGACATTGAGACACCAGATCACACACTGAAGGGGCATTGGGAGCGATATGGGGGACACAGGATAGTACTGCATGCTTAGAGTCAAGCAGGGACATGGTAGGAAGGAGATAATTGTGTTCCACATTTTTTACAGCAACAGAGAGGTGAGGAAGGGGACAGACAGAGTACGGACCCTTGTTGTTTGCCACACACACTTCAGTGATAACTTTAACATAAAACAAATCTGTACAGTGTGATGGGGAACAATCAGTCTGTTAAGGATCTTGGGGGGTCTGCGAGTTGAGGACGTGAAGGTGCAGTGTGTGTTGCACAGCTCCAACATGACATATGTATGTTTCTCTTGTGTTTCTCAATCCACAGGACATACTTGGTGACCCTCCTGGTGCTGTGGTGCATTGGCAGGTGACTGTATGTCATCCAACATGCAGTAGTCTGGGGTAGGTGGACCTACAGCTACTTTGTCTGTGACGACAGTCAGGGGGAGCACATGTCTGCAGTGATCTGTCATAATGTACATATGTTGTTGTTCACCTCTTTTCCCTGCACCCCCATACCCCACATGTTGCTCTTGGCACACATATCCACATGTGTTCCTGGCCAGTTTGTCTTCTCCAACACTGTCTCTGGGACATGTCCAACAGAGCTGCGTGTGTGTGCAGGTCCTAGGTGATTGGGTGGTGGAATGCACGTACACTCTTCCCTAACATTTCAGCATCAGCCAACAGCAGGGTATCATTGCATTTAACAGGTCTTTATCTCCACTAATCTCCAATTGTGCACATACAGGCCATATGCTACTGCTGGCACGCTCACCTTAGCAAACTGTGTGGGTGTGTGGTTTTGGGTTGGCTGTGTGATGATTCAGCGTGCAGGCATTTTGCATTATCATGTGGTGTGAGGGGTCTGTGCACCTGGGGAGCGGTGGTGACTGTGCTATCTCTACCTTACTGCTCTACCTGGTGGACATTGTGAACATGTGTTGTGTGTTGTGAGCTGACCTATCTCTTGTGTGCTGACAGACCACTGCGCGACAGCATTTGTGTATCACAGATATCGCCATAATGTGGACATGCATCAACAGTGGCTGGACATGGGGACATGGTAACTCTACACATTTCGATGACATCTTCTCCCTTCACTGTGACATGTCATGGCCTTGGAGAGCCTCAGGGGATCCCAAACATACACTTGCTACAAACACACGGTAGGTTGCACCTTTGGTCTTTTGTGAATTACATCAGCCTTTACATGTTAATGATGTACTGTTTGTCTCATAGACATTTTCTATTGGGTCTCTGTACACGAACGCTGATGCGCATGGGGTGGAGCTGTGAAATGCCTGTGTAACATGGGCATGGACATGACCATATCCATGTGACACCCTCGTCTGTGGTTCCAATTCACAATATCCCCAACATGCAGTGTGTTCTGTGTTGTGATCATGGTATATTTGCCTGTGTGACGTTTCCTTAGTACATATTGATGTTTTACTCTCTGCAATTTGGGCTGATGTTACAAGCAGCATACCACTACATTGTTTATCCTCTTCTGACACAGGGCAGTGAACACACAAAGCACATCTACTACAGTGCATCCGGCGTCACCATCACCCACCTGTTGGAGGACACAACAACACCATGGAACTATCCCTGGGAAATGGTGCCATAGGATGTTTGACCTCTGCGAGTAGGATACATGCCTAGGATGGACAGTATTATTGTTGGACTGCTACTTTGGGCATGACAGGTCTGTCCAACACACCGTTGCTACTGTGCTCTGGCTGGGTGTCGTGTTCATTGCAGGAGACACACATGACCTTTCCAGTACTGTGACATATTGGGATGTTACACTTGACTATGCATGCCCAGGGTTTCAAGGACAGTCGTAACATGACTTGTTGGATTGCAGACACCCTTTGCACTTTGGACACTGTGTACTGGTCCCCACGTTTGCAGCAGGGACTGACATTGTCACTGTATGTTGTACATCCTTCTGACATTGTGTTGTTGTGTTTTGCCCATGTGTGGTACATGGAACGCAGGATACTCCCATCTGTTTGTTTCAACATGAGCATACAGCCATGCGTGTGGCACAGGGGGAGCAATGAAGAGGTCCTCTTGTCCATGTCCACCTAGCCGCCACTTGGACATGACACAGTATTTGCCAATACACCACTTTACTGCACACCAACATCTTGGATTGCTGTTTGCATTCACCAAGGGTGTTACAGTGCATGTGTGGCATCACTGAATCATGTTTCAACGTACACGGTGCATGTGCATGTGACTGACTATGTTGGTGCAACACAGCAGGTTGCAATATGGCTTCTGTGTGGGTTACTGTAATATGTTTGACCTTTCTTTCCATCTCTATATACAGGTTATTGTGTCTGTTTACTGTACAGACGTGACGCTCTGCATTGATTTACAAACCTAGCATTGCATGTCTGTACAGTCCTATTTATCCCCTGAGGCAATGTTCCCTCTAATTTTCTGTAGGCTATGGGCGTATAAAATATCAGCTGTGCAGCTTTTGAAGGAAGGTTAAATTTTTGTGCGCCACATAATGACATTCGGAGTTATATACTTCAAAATTTGACTACACGTCAGAATACAGTATGTACACCACATTGATTGCACTAGAGAATATTGTAGAACTTGTGAAAACCCCATAAATACACAAGAACTTTTAAATTTTAAGACGTCTGTGTTGTTTTCTATCAGAATTAGAACCGTAATTTTTGTGCGCTCTGTTGTAAAGTATGTGCACTCGCTCGGCGAGGTGTGTGCGCGCGCACACGCGCACAACTTAGAGGGAACAGTGCCCTGAGGTAATGACACTCACATTGCCCCATTATATTTGGAGTGTGGCAGTGTGAGTGTACATTTTCTTCCTTCAATTGTGCATTCCATGTACCGTGATATATGTGTAAGGACACTGTATCCACACCAACTAGTGCAGGGGGACCTTCTGCATAGTGTTATTTCTGCATGTTTCTGAAGATGGTTTCATTTGAAGTCTCTGTGTTCATGTGCCTTTGCTACCTGTTAGCATATCCTCATTGTGCATTTGACGATTGTTTAGGGTTACATTGTTGCAACTTTGATTCCTATATCAGGCATTATGTGACAGCTGTAACATAAATTTCGATATGTGTGTTTACACTTTCTTACTTTTAACAACATATGCTGTTCCATTTGTGTGCCTCCTGTGTTGGCAGACAGATATGTTTTAAGGAACAGATCATGATTGATGTGTGTTGGGCCCTCATCATGCACCGCCTACTGTCTACATGCACACATATGTAACTAACACATTTGGGGCATGCAGGGGTGTGGGCCTAATGCATACTGCACACCATGCACCTGATGTACATTATTTCTCCTGCCCATCATCTGTAGACGGATCAGTGACTTTTCTGTAACATGTGGGTTGCTGCCCTGCAAAATGTGTTTTCCGATTTTCACCTGGGATCCACTCACCTTGATATTATGATAGGCGGTATCTACACTATCTGCGATGAATAACCAAAATAAAAATATGTGTTTAATGTACATTTGTCTCTGCTGCTGCTTGATCACACTGACACTTGTATTTAGTGATTTCCTGGTCATGTACATGGCCCACCTGTGCTCACATCCTTGTACGGTGCCAGCTGTCTATCTGCCAGCCGTTTGCCACATCACTGGGTGTTACAGATTCCCATACATACTTTCCCTTTAAGGTACTATTATTGCATTGTGCTCATTGTGGTTGTTTGGGATAGTGGTTACAGACATGTGTTATAACACCATAGGTTGCAAGTTTGATCCCCACATGGGGTTTACTTTTATTTTTCTGTTGTGCTAACCTGACCATTAGGTACCTGCAGGTTTATCACCTATGCACACACCCTTCCATCTCTTCACTGCACACCAAAGTGTGACCTCTGTGCTGCCTGTCCATCACATATTAGCTGTTACATATGTCTCTTTCTTTATAGCATTTACATGGCAGTCTGCTTGGGGGATTGGCATTGCTGTGGTTCAGCTGGTCTGTGGCACACCTGTTTGCAGGTTCAATTCTCTCCTGTTCTGTTCCATATTTTGCCCTGCTCCACAGATCATCCCCTGCCGCCCTTTGGGTTTAGGTTCTTTCCTCTTTTGCATGCTGTATTGTGACGCTGCAGCAGTACCTGAAGCCATGGAAATAAATATTGACCCGGTGGCAAGACCTGGTATTGCAGGAAGAGGCAGTAAAATTCCTTCCCAGCACAGATCACAAGGGAACAATCAGTCAGATCAGCCTAACCCGGGGGAAGGGAGGAGCGAGGTCACTGATTGGGCACACCCTGCTAGGAGGTGGGCTTCCCAGGACAGACGTACCCTGTATAACAGGAGGAAGGAAAATGAAGTAGGAGGCAGAGAAGGAGGCAGAGAAAGAGGCAGAGAAAGAGGCAGAGAAGGAGGCAGAGAAAGAGGCAGAGAAGGAAGGAGGAGAAATAGAGACCGAGAGAGCAGCAAAGACAGAGAAAGCCAGAAGGCAGCTGGAAAAGCAACAGAGGCGTATGGGGAGAAGAGTTGGAATGAAAATCCCAAGGAGAGAAAGAACCAGAGGACAAGCTGGTTAGAGAAACAGAACTGGTTGAGAAGCCAGCCAAAGGAACCACAGAGAGGAGCATTTACCAAACCAGGATACAGATACCAGAGAGGCTCAGTGCAGCAGGAAACCTTCCAGGACTCAGAGGAGGGCGTGGCACAGAGAGACCCAGGTGGGAAGCCTAACGGTTTGGAACCAGAAGCTCAGCCGTGGAAATACTGGCAACCGGTTGAAGAATCTCCCTGCATTCCTCATCAAGGTACTTTTAACTGCAATAAGAGTTTTTATGACAAGCCAAACTGTGTTATTGGTAGTTTTGAAACCCAGGGAAAGCCTAGGATCTATCCAGACAGTTGGCTACAGCCAGAACCTCCAGCAATTAAACCTTGTGTCTCTCTTAAAACTCCTGAAGAAAGCAGTAAAGAAGCTAGCCTTAGAAATACTGCAGATATCTTTACCAGAGATATTTACCAGAGGATTGTAGAAGCATCCAAAGGGGAATTGCCAAAGGAAAACCCTCTGCCTGCCTATGATGTAAGATTTCCAGCACTTGCTGATAGAGACAAGTGGGGGAGGGGTAATTACAGCACCGTGCCTAAAGAGAGTGTGTGTAACGGTAGAATAGCTGTGAATGAAGCAAAGCCTCCCAGTCTCTGTATACCACAAGGAGAAGCAGTTTCCTCACCTGTTCCTCACAGCCAGCAAGCTCAAGTATTATTAAGAGGGCTTCAGGCTTTCTTAGAAAAGCATCTTGTTCCTGAGCAGACAGTGTCAAGCCCAGACCCCCAAGCAACGCTGTTAAATCCTTTGCCTATATTAGACCAGCCCATGGACTGCTCGACCTGCCTCATAGACAAGGTTTAAAGGGAAGCAAGAGCTTGTGTAGTGATCTGCTACAAGAAGTGCTATAGTACATGTTTGGAGTGCATGAACCCAAGAGCTTATGGGGATAAGAAAATAAGCTGATTGTTTTCACTCAATTGTACTGCATGAACTTTATAATTTCCTGTTTGTAGCTGGATAAAATATAAGACCCACATGCCAGGAATGTGGCTGTCTTGAATATAAGTTTAAGTTGGACATTATTGAAGAAGCAGTCTCTTTTCAACTTTCTGTTTGGCTATAAAATATTACCCTTCAAAACCTGTACAAATTCCTATCTTTGGAGCGGGAGAAATAAACCCTAATAAAGAAATAAATTTTCTCTATTCGTGCCTTGCCTGTTCACTCGGTCACCCACAACTACAAGATGACCTCCAGGCTAGCCCTACCTTAAACCCTCAAGGTCAAGGTACGGGCACTAGGGGCCCTACAGTATCCACTGCATAACATTTCATTGTGTGTGTGCATGTAGTTATAATGTGGCTCTGGTCCCAATTATAGACTGTAATCTGATCTGTACACACCAGATCTGCATGTGCATTTCATCATGGTTGCTGTTGGAGGTTTGCCTATCCTGGCAGACAGCAGGCTTCTTGTGTGATGTCCTGCAGTATTCTTGTATGCAGCCTTTACTAATGACCTCACGTTGGTGGTGTGGCCTACCGGTTTGTGCATTGACATTTGTGCTAATGGTCATAGGTTTGATTCCTCTCTGTTCTCTTTTATTTGTATGCATGTCCTGCACAGCTACTTTTCATTCCTGTGACAGTCATATCTGTGCAGATCTGTGCTGTTAGCACATTGTACCCTTATCACAGTTGCCAACCATCCTTCTGTCCATCTATGTGTGTCTGCCAGCTGTGTGCCGTCCTACCCTGATGTGCATGCTGCTACCCCACGTCCTGCACTGCTACACATTTCTGCATTGCAGCTCTCCCTGGATGCCTCTCCTGTGTGTGCTCTGCATGGCACTGCTACTCCTCTGTCCTCCTGTCATTACACCTATCCTGCCACCTCTACCTCCTCTGCTGGACACGTCTTCCCATCCTCTGCCAGACACTGTCATTGTTGCATGGTACATTACCATCACCCTGTGCATCGCTACAGCTGCCCCCGATATGTTTGTCTATTTTTCCAGCTGCCACATGGGCTGGACGCAGATTTGTCTGGTCCATCAGCTCAGATCTACTTCCTTCCATTGTCTTTCCTTGTTACTCTGTGCAGTGTTAGGGTTACATCTGTGTTTGGCCCATACCTTTCTTGCTTTTCAACTTGGGGGACCTTACTGCCCTTGGCCAACATTTTTTGAGTCACCTATACATCCTTGGGGCATCTTAAGCCACACCTTAGATTCAGCAAGCTTATGGGGTGCCTACTATTGTGCCTTGGGAGTTGACAACCTTTCGACATGGCCTCTGGGGCACATTATAACCTGCCTTGGCTGACATGGTGGTTTAGGATGTGCCTTATGGTGCGCCCTAAAAGGTGCATTAGTTTATGGCACTGGGGTGCGGGTATTTTTAGCTGGCAGCACATGTTGTTGGACTGTTTCTAGCAGGAAACGGAATTGCCTCAGACAGCCTTACTCATTAAGCCCACTGGGAGGATTGAACTCATGACCCCTGTTTTATCAGTCATTGTATTAACCAGTGTGCTACACCTCTATTGCTGTGACTGCAGGTCAGCACGCGAAGTTAAGTTTAATGCGCGGTAACGTGTGCGGCTCCCTCTATCGCGCGATAATGGACATGGCGCACTTTATCGCGCGATAACCCACGATTGCTACCTTAAGATCAGAACACCCACTCCTTATATGGCATCCTTCATATTATCGCTGCAACTAACGCCGGGAACATTAAAACGGTTTAGTAAACATACCCCTAAATGTGGATTGAGGATGGAAGCATGAAATTTGAGTAGATGAAAAAGAAATAAAGAAAGAAATGGAGGAAAGAGCAAAAGGTGAAAGATCAATATGTTAAAGGAGATGTAGAGAGAGAATAGGGAAAGAAGAGAGAAGAAAGGACAAATGGACAGCAGACAATGGAGAGTTAGCCGAAGACACGAAGAAGCCAGAAGAAAGTGACTGGAGCAATTGCAACTGAAAAATAAAATGCCCCAACAACAAAAGGTAGAAAAATACCTTTTTATTTTGAATTTATTAACTGGAATATGTCAGCTCTGGGAAATGTGTATTGCTAACGTCTTTGCATTTTTGTTTAGTACAATAGGAAATTAATTTATAGTTTTATTTCTCCAGTGTTGTTGTATGTTCCAACTTTGGCCTTTGGGATTCCCAGTTTAATTATTGTCTTTTGTGATGTAGCAAGCCCTTCTGGCCCAGCAGAGAAGCTAGGAAACCAGGTAGAGAATGCAGGGTTGAGGGGTAAACAAAGACACATGGCTACTAGTTGCCGGGGAAACAAAACACAAGAGAAGGAAACACGCCCCTGCTATCAATATAGCCAGGAGTCACGGGGGAAGTTTGAACACCTGCTAGGGGGCGGGACTAGGCCCTACCCAGAAGGGCAGTCTCATAAGGAGGCTCCAGCAGGCAGAAAGAGAGAAGAGAGAGAGGAAAGCAGATGCCCAGGCAGGAGGTGGGCAGAGTTTTCAGCCGACGGGAGGTCCGAGGCTTCGGTGGATAATTATAGGAGAAGCAGACCAGAACAGCTGAAGCACTCACAGCCTTACAAGCAGCCCAAAAAGCAGTTGGGAACTGTTTCCCCCCGGTTTAACAGGGAACTAACCGGTACATGGGAACTTCAGAGGAAGGCCTCAAAAGCCAGGTCCCCAGGTAAGCCTAAGGGCTGGGATTACCGGAATCCGTGTGGAGGTAACAGCCTGGAAAATTGGGGCTATGATAATGGCTTTAGGCCCTATTTAAACCCGGTGTGCATTGACGGGCTCAGGGTTGGAAGACAGGGCGCAGCCCTGGAAGGCCTGGGCCAAACTAATGCTAATTCAGAGGTGGAATTGATGGATACAGAACCACCTTGCATAAATTATCCTACAGAGGAGATGGACTGTACAACAATTTCTTCTGAACAAATTATATCTTTGCTTTAAACTTTGTGGTGAAAAGAATACATGCTGGCTGTGAAGGAACAGAGCTGTATTAACCATGTGCTGAAGCTCTAACTGCTGGAAAGAGAAAACTGTTTATTTTTGCTGAAGAAAGCTACATTTACTTTGTCCTTTTTCTGCAAGGAGCAGTTAATTTGTGTTCATCTTTTGTCCTTGTAAAAGTCCAACCCCGGGAGGGGAAATAAATCCCTTTGCTTATAAACACTTCAAGTCACACTACTCTTCTTTTAAAACTGATGGTAAAAACTACACTTCCCAACAAGCACTGCTCCAGGAAGTGAAAGGCCCTTGGTTTAAAGAAGGACTTAACCTCCTTAACCCCTACCTACGGGTACTGGCAAGGGGAGGCACGACAATGGCGTAGTAGTTCGGATTTTACTTGGATTTAAAGAACACCTGGAGGGACGAGAGTCCAGCAGCAAGGAACAGCTGATAACCAGGAGGAAACCGGTGTTCGGCTGACTACCGGTCAGACAAAGAAAACTACTTTCTCAGTGTTTGACTCTACACTGAGCCCAGGTAAAAGGGGCTAGGCATAAGTGTAGAGGGATAAAGAGAGAAGTAGTGTACAGCCATAGTGCACAGCAGTAGTGCACAAGTGTGTGGACTGCACTTGGGTTTTGCTTGTGTCTTTTCAGGTACAGGAGCAGCTGCCATGGATCCCCAAGAGATGTTACGCTGGATGTCTCTCCAGTGGGATAAACAGCTAGAACTGACCCGCAGAGTCCAGGATCAAGCCATGGCTACTATCATGGAGCAACAAAAGCCAATGAAAGAACTGATGGAACTGTTGGTAAAGAAACAACAGGAGCCAGCAAGAGACTTGCCCGAATATACCCATGGGGTAGGACTGTTGGGGGGGAATGTCTTTAAGCTGGGACAGTTGTCTTCAACAGATAACATAGATGAGTATGTGGACGCCTTTGAGCGCCTGGCAGAGGCTATGAAGCAATGGGCTCTCAGATTCAGGAAGGAGCTAAAAACTCACCTATTTCGATGTCATTACAATCAGCTATGACCATCAACTGAGAGAGTATTCAAAACTGCTATATGTATAATTATGTAAATATGTATATATAGATGTAAGAATGTATAAGTCACCCCCTAAGACGCTAACCATGTGTGCTGTGACCCCAGTTATTTGTACATACCACCCCCCCCCCCAGTCTTGATTGACAATCCCCGAACATGAATCAAACCGCTGCTGATCGCTGGAAGTAGCGGTATATAAATGTGCAGTAAATAAATAAATAAATAAATAAATGTCCCTATCTGGGGAAGCCTTATTAGCCTACAAATCAATGCCTGTTGCATTAACAAACAACTATGAGGCTATTAAAGATGTGGTGAGGGATAGGCTTGGCTTAACACCTTCATTCTATAGACGCCAATTCAGGAAGGCCGGGTTGAGGCCTGGAGAAACTCCAAAAGGGCTGTACTATAGAATGAAAGGGTTGGCATGGAAATGGATGAAACCAGAGCATAGAACAGTGGAGTCCATAATGGATGAAATAATATTGGAGCAATATTTAGAAGCAATACCAATGGAAATTAAAACCTTCCTTATGCTGCAGGATTGCAAAACTGCAGAGGAAGCAGCATGTATGACGGAGCGGTATTTTGAAGCTGAGTTTAGCAAAGCTCCAAAATCTAGTGCTCCAGGTGCAGCAATGGCTGGTACTAAAAGTAAGAATGTACCGTATAAAGTGTATGATGAAAATGTTTCTATGTCCAGCATGAAGGGAAAATGTTTTAAATGTGGGGGCATAGGGCATTTTAAAAGGGAATGTGATGCACGCAGAGTATTGGTAGCTGGTATTGGAAGAAAAGGTCAATCAGGATTTTTGCTCCCAGTACAAGTGGAGGGTATAGAGGCCCAGGCACTGCTTGACTCTGGTGCTGACCAGAGCATGGTTTCCCAACGGCTCTGGGAGACCATACAAGCCCAGTCAGCACCAGGTCAAGCCGTGGGAAGGGTTAAAATAAGATGCATACATGGGGCATCTTATCATTACCCCTTATATGAAATAGGAATAAGTGGGCTGGGAACAAATGGGAAGATGTTGATGGCAGTAGTCCCCCGCCTTCCACAGAGCGTTGTATTGGGTAAAGATTGGCCACCTTTTAGACAGGGGCTCGAGGAAGGTCTTACCACTGAGCAGAACATAATATCCAACCCCTGTGAAGCTCCCTTGGGGGGAGGAGAGGGGGAGTCCCAAGATCTACCTAGATTGGAGGCCATTGCGACTAAAGTCCCCGCCCCTCTGTTCGGAAGACCGGAGAAAAGTAGCCCACAATACCCAGCTAAGGAAAAGAGTTTAACTCCAGAAAAACCAAAGTTCCTATTGCAATATTGTAAAGTGTCAGTTCAGGCCAGGGGTCCCCAGCGGGCGTCGGAAGCGGCCGCAGGATACGACCTGTTTAGTGTAGAAGACAGGGTGGTACCCAGGGGAGGGAAGGCCCTAATAAGTACCGGGGTGAAGGTCCAAATTCCGCCCGGATGCTATGGAAGGATAGCACCCAGGTCAGGCCTAGCCGCCAAGTATTTTATAGACATAGGAGCTGGGGTAATTGACCCCGATTTTCGAGGCGAGGTAAAAGTGCTCATGTTCAATTTTGGTCAGGAAGAGTTCCAGGTGAAGGCAGGTGACAGGGTAGCACAAATGATCTGCGAACGCGTAGGTTTCCCGGAAGTGGTAGAAGTGGCCTCATTAACTCCCACGGGGAGAGGAGAGGGAGGATTTGGGTCTACCGGAGTGGGAGATTTAAAAGGGCTGACAGCTGTCGCCGAAGAACAGAAGGAGGACGATTTTGGTCCTCAGCCCGCCGATTGTAGGGAAACTCCAGGGCCACGTATAGGGGACGGGTTATCCGAGCAACAGCAACAGGAACTTAGAAAGGTATTGGATAAGTTCTCCGATGTCCTTACGACATTGCCAGGGGAAACCAGAATTGTTGCCCATGAAATTATTACAGAACCGGGGAAAATAATTAGGCAACGCCCCTATAGGTTACCAGAGGCCCGGAAAAAAGAAATGGTAGAGCAGGTAAGGGACATGCTTCGAATGGGCATCATCGAAGAATCCAGAAGCCCCTGGTCCAGCCCTATTGTGTTAGTGCCCAAACCAGATGGAAGTCTACGCTTCTGTATTGATTTCAGACAAATAAATAATATCTCTGACTTTGATGCGTACCCCATGCCCCGAATTGAGGATCTCTTAGACAAACTGGGCCAGGCGAAGTATTTGACCACATTAGACCTAACGAAAGGTTATTGGCAAATACCACTCACCCAGGCCTCTAAACCTAAGACAGCCTTTTCTACACCGATAGGGTTGTTCCAATTCAGGCGTATGCCTTTTGGGCTTCACGGGGCGGCGGCCACCTGTCAAAGACTGGTGGATCACATCTTACGGCCCCACCACGAATACGCCTGGGCATATATGGATGACATTGTCATCCATAGCACCACATGGGCCCAGCATTTGCCCAGGGTAGAGGCAGTATTAAATACATTAAGGAAAGCGGGGCTCACAGTGAACCCCGGGAAGTGTCTCTTCGCAGGCAAGAAAGTAAAATACTTAGGCCACATGGTGGGAGGAGGGGTGGTAGAGCCCTTAGCTAGTAAGGTGGAAAGCGTGAAGAACTTTCCACGCCCACTGAACAAAAGACAAATGCGGGGATTCCTGGGCCTGGTGGGATACTACCGCCGGTTTATTCCCAGATTTGCGGAGGAAGGAAAGTGCCTTGCTTTCAGACATGCTCAGGAAAAAATGCCCCGAACAACCTCAAGTGGACACCGGAGGCGGAGAAAGTGTTCATAACGCTGAAAGACAGGTTATGTACAGCCCCAGTCCTTAGAGGAGTTAACTTTAATATGCCATTTTTGGTACAAACTGATGCTTCTGAAACGGGATTAGGAGCCGTCATGTCCCAGATATTTGAGGGTATGGAACATCCGGTGACTTACTTAAGTCGGAAATTGTCCAGAGTGGAACAGAAGTATTCCACCGTAGAACGCGAGTGTCTCGCAATTAAATGGGCGATAGAGTCCTTGCGGTTCTATTTGACAGGCCGGAAATTTTATTTGATTACTGACCATGCGCCCTTAAAATGGTTGCATCAAATGAGAAACACTAACGCCAGGTTAACCCGATGGCACCTAGCGTTACAGGCTTATGATTTTGTGGTGCAACACCGAGCGGGTAGACTGCACAGTAATGCCGACGCCCTTTCGCGGATTACATGCTGTCCGTCACAGGCTCCGGCAGCAAGTAATATTCTAAGTGGGGGGATATGTGATGTAGCAAGCCCTTCTGGCCCAGCAGAGAAGCTAGGAAACCAGGTAGAGAATGCAGGGTTGAGGGGTAAACAAAGACACATGGCTACTAGTTGCCGGGGAAACAAAACACAAGAGAAGGAAACACGCCCCTGCTATCAATATAGCCAGGAGTCACGGGGGAAGTTTGAACACCTGCTAGGGGGCGGGACTAGGCCCTACCCAGAAGGGCAGTCTCATAAGGAGGCTCCAGCAGGCAGAAAGAGAGAAGAGAGAGAGGAAAGCAGATGCCCAGGCAGGAGGTGGGCAGAGTTTTCAGCCGACGGGAGGTCAGAGGCTTCGGTGGATAATTATAGGAGAAGCAGACCAGAACAGCTGAAGCACTCACAGCCTTACAAGCAGCCCAAAAAGCAGTTGGGAACTGTTTCCCCCGGTTTAACAGGGAACCAACCGGTACATGGGAACTTCAGAGGAAGGCCTCAAAAGCCAGGTCCCCAGGTAAGCCTAAGGGCTGGGATTACCGGAATCCGTGTGGAGGTAACAGCCTGGAAAATTGGGGCTATGATAATGGCTTTAGGCCCTATTTAAACCCGGTGTGCATTGACGGGCTCAGGGTTGGAAGACAGGGCGCAGCCCTGGAAGGCCTGGGCCAAACTAATGCTAATTCAGAGGTGGAATTGATGGATACAGAACCACCTTGCATAAATTATCCTACAGAGGAGATGGACTGTACAACAATTTCTTCTGAACAAATTATATCTTTGCTTTAAACTTTGTGGTGAAAAGAATACATGCTGGCTGTGAAGGAACAGAGCTGTATTAACCATGTGCTGAAGCTCTAACTGCTGGAAAGAGAAAACTGTTTATTTTTGCTGAAGAAAGCTACATTTACTTTGTCCTTTTTCTGCAAGGAGCAGTTAATTTGTGTTCATCTTTTGTCCTTGTAAAAGTCCAACCCCGGGAGGGGAAATAAATCCCTTTGCTTATAAAACACTTCGAGTCACACTACTCTTCTTTTAAAACTGATGGTAAAAACTACACTTCCCAACAAGCACTGCTCCAGGAAGTGAAAGGCCCTTGGTTTAAAGAAGGACTTAACCTCCTTAACCGCTACCTACGGGTACTGGCAAGGGGAGGCACGACACTTTCTATTTCTAAATTGTGATCCCTTGTTCTTTGTTTGGTGATGGTCTATATTCTGCATGTAGAGATGTTGGGATGGCTAAAACAAAACAATATGTCGATTAATCACAAGAAAACAGAAGTAATGTTTATATCCAGTAAACATGACTTCGAACCACCTCCAACAATAACATTGTGCAACAATACTTACAACACTAAAAATGAAATTAAATATCTAGGAGTCACAATCGATAGCAAACTAAAGATGGAAAAACACCTCAGCAACACCAACAAAGCCATCTTTCACAAGCTTCGAGTACTACGACCCCTGCGGAATATACTTGATCCATGTGATTTCCGGTCGGTTGCACAAGCGCTCATCATGCCTCACCTAGACTACTGTTAACGCCATCATACAGGGTCTACCAAAGAAAACGACCAATATATTACAATTGGCACAACACGTAGCGGCCAGGATCATCATGAAATCCAGTGTCACGGAACATATCACACCTGTATTGATGGAACTGCACTGGCTACCAGTCATTGCCAGGATTCAATACAAAACATTGGTAACTACATTCAAACTAATACACAACTTAGCCCCCTCATTCCTATCCACCCTTATCTCCACGCAACAAACCACCAGAAGCAGGAGACCCATCAATTCAGACACACTAATAGTTCCAAACGACATCAGACATGTAAAAGTCAGTACCAGCCGCAGAGCGTTCTCTTTCTCCGCCCCCACTTTATGGAACCGCCTACCACATGAGCTGAGAGCAATTCCAGGCTTAGTTCACTTCAGGAAGAAATTGAAAACGCATCTGTTCAATTGTCACTACGACCAGATGTAAATCCAAGAAGATAAAAGATGAAGTGAGTAGCTGTATGTAAAAATGTAAATAGACGAAGGACAATCTCTTTTGTAAATGTATGTTGGTACATTAAGGTCTATATTTTAGACCCTATTATGTGTGCTGTGTATTACCCCTATTCTCTCTATCTATGCCCCAAATTTTCTGTCTTGATTTGTGACAAATCCCAAAATTATAATCAAACCGCTTCTGATCGCTGGAAGTAGCGGTATATAAATGTTTACTAAATAAATAAATAAATAAATAACCGAGCTTAGGTATTCTGTTTATGTAGTTTCTATTTAACAGTGCCACTTGTTCTCTTTCCCCAGTAGATGTATTAGTATTCTATGAGATGTATTGGTTTAATATTTGCAGTGTTGCCTTTTTTCATAAGTAGGGTATGGTGCTTTGTGAGTCCTGGTAGTGCTGTTAGGATACGGCAGGTTTGCTATGGGTTCTAAATGCCAAATATAAATCTTGATTCCATACATAGCACCATGTGGAACTACTACTCCATCACTGGATACACTCACGTGCTCCCAGAGTTCCAAAGACTAATATATGTGCCACCAATAAATTTTTTGTCGGATCGCTCACCTTGAAAGGGAAGTATCCCATTCTCGGAGTGAGCCCTCCATTTTAATCAATTTAAAGCATGCCACCCATGGGCTATTTAAAAACCGACTCCACGACACAAGTCGCCGTCAGTATCCACATATAAAGTCGATAAAAGTGGATACTGACGGCGACTTGTGTCGTGGAGTCGGTTTTTAAATAGCCCATGGGTGGCATGCTTTAAATTGATTAAAATGGAGGGCTCACTCCGAGAATGGGATACTTCCCTTTCAAGGTGAGCGATCCGACAAAAAATTTATTGGTGGCACATATATTAGTCTTTGGAACTCTGGGAGCACGTGAGTGTATCCAGTGATGGAGTAGTAGTTCCACATGGTGCTATGTATGGAATCAAGATTTATATTTGGGATTTGATGTGTTGATTCCTGGGGGTGTATATATTTGGATTATTATATGGGTTCTAAATGGGCAGTGTTTGTAGTAGTTCCTAATATGTCTGGCAGTTGGCACTGGAGTATAGTAATGTAGAAATCTATTAGTCTTTCTTTATCAAGACACTCATTAAGAGGCATGTTTATTAAAGGTTAATGCACATTAACATTATGCAAATATTTATGCAAATGATGTCCCTTATGCAAATGAGGCCCCGCAATGAGTCTTCACATATGGCCCTGCAAGCCCCCTTGGCCGGCCCCTAACATCTATTAAAGAAGAAATAACTAATGCAAACCGAATATACAATTAATGACACTGGGGGCAGACTCTAACAGGCATTACTTTTGTGATTCTACCTTGTGTTAAACTACCTATTTTGCCTGATTTACAAACTTAGGGACATGTTTACTAAAATGCAGTAAGGTTTTGCACTTATTGTGTAAAAATTAAACTGCAGTAAATGCAAAGCCTCCACTGTAAATGCAGTGGGTGTGCACAGCATCTGCTCTACATTTATCGCACACTTACCACATGGGCTCAAGTTCCCTTCCTCAACCAGTAGTGTAGGAGCAACTGTGCTACCTGCCAAAGCAGGGAACCTGGGCCTGGGCCAAAAAAAGTCCTAAAAAAGCAAGTAGCTGTGGCCACCATGAAATGGCACCTCCAATCTGACCTTCCCCTCCCCAGCACAGACTCCCCCGCTCTGATCCCTCCATGCTTCCCCGCACCCTTCAGCACTTCCCAGGAAAGCACATCCAGACCCTTAAGGCAACCCCTCAGGATTCCCCCTCCAAAGAAATGATTTCCCTCCAAAGGGCCTAGCCTCAATCCTCCCCTCCCTCCCATGTTATGTTCAGAGGATCCCTGGTGACCCATTGGTCTTTGGGGCAGGAGTGGTCCCCCTCCACTCCTGCCCTGGCGACCATGGATTCAAAAGGTGGTGGCAGTAACCCCTGGTGGTATCCTCGCGGTCAGGACCGTACCAAACCCTGTGCAAGCGGTGCGGCCGCACAGGGCGCAAATACTTAAAGGGCGCATTTCAGCTCTCTGCTGTTGCCTGCCGCCGCCACTTTTTCGGCAGCAGGCAGCAGCAGAGAGACTAAATGCGCCCCTTAAGTCTTCGTGCTGGCACACTAAGCAGGTCTGGTTTCTCCGGGAGGGACCAGACCTGCTTAGCGTGCCGGCGACTTGCAGATCGGGTGCACGCCCCCCCCCCTCCCACACCCCCATAAAGTGTCTAAATGGAGGTGCGGGAGGGGGGTGCGCGCCCGATGTGCAAGTCACACTGGGCGCATTTCAGTCTCAGTACGGCCCTGCTCACAGTACTACCAATAGGGATTACTGCTAAGAATGATTGCGGCCATTTTGGAACCTGCAGCAGCTGGGGCAGGAGCAAAGGGGAGCCACTCCTGCCCTGAAGACCACTGGACTACCAGGGATCGCCTAGATAAGACTTGGGGTATGGGGAGAGCGTTGGAGTAGGCTCTTCCATGGAGGATGGTTGTTTGAGGGTGCGGATTCCTGAAGTGGGGGTTGCCTTGAGTGTCTGGATTTGCTTTCCGGGGAGGAGTGCCTGTGGGATGGTGGGGGCACTGACACACCTCTGCCTGGTGTGCATGGGCAGAGGCTGTGCTACGAGACTGTTGGTGGCTGAGCTAGCCGTGGTCTTGACAGCTATCATGTGGTACCATCCCACATGCTATCTATCATCAGCAGCCATAGTCACTCTTTCCCCAAACTGCCCTGGTCTCACTCAAGCCTGTGCTAAGCACTTAGTATGGATCTTTACCGCAGCAGTGTTTTAATCATATGGTAGCCCTTAGTGTGGGCCCACGCTAATGGATAGTGTGTGGTCAAACCCATCCTATGTGCTTAACACACTCTAGGAATCCTGCCCCCTAATGATATCCAGAGCATGGCCTAACTCTAAAAATACTAGTTTCACTATTTCCCTCAGACTAACTGGTCCAAAAAAAACAGGGTCATGTAGCATGGAGGGAAATCCTCTATCCCTAACCAAGCCTCTCTCGCTTCCTCTCCCCGATCTCCCTCTTCCCAACATCCTTTTCCCACTCCACCCATGGAGTGGAGGAGTAGCCTAATGGTCAAGAACATTGGTTTGGCAAACCCAGAGACCAAGGTTTGATTCCCACTAGCACTCCTTGTGGCCTTGGGCAAGTCACTTGACCCTCCATTGCCTCAGAAAAATCCAAGTTATCAATGTCCATGCTTAATGTACAAGGGTTGCTCAGAAAGTAATGCCCCACATGTTTTTTCTCAGTCCAGAATGAAGATAGAGGTGTGAAATTGAAAGGGTAGTAACATGGAACTTCAAAAGACACATGTGTGTAATTTTACAGTCGTTTGACAAATAGTGAGGCAGTAGTGATCCTTCAAATGGCGTCTGTGAGTGACACATGGTAGAAACAATGAGCTGTAATTGAATTCTTGGTGGAGGAGAAAGAAAGTGTGAGAAACATTCACAAACGGCTGTGTGCTGTGTATGGAAGTTCTGCGGTAGATAGGAGCACCGTTGGACGATGGGTGAAGAGAGTAAAGGCTTCAGGAAGTGGTAAAATGGAACTGGAAGATCGGCCGCGGTCTGGGCGTCCTGCCTCAGCCACCAGTCCAGACAAGTTGCAGCGCGCTGATGACATTATTTGTGCAGATTGGCGCATCACGAGTCGAGAATTGTCCGTACAGCTTTCCGTCAGTAGAGGTAGTGCAATGGCAATTATTGACTCTTTGGGATATTCAGGGGCGGCCCAAGGGGGGTGGGGGGCCATGTGCAGAGACTCGGTGCGGGGCCTCATTTGCATAAGGGACCTTATTTGCATAAATATTTGCATAATGTTACCATACACTAACTTTTAGCAAACATGCCTCTTAATGAGTGTATGGATAAAGAAAGACTAAAAGATTTCTACATTACTATAATCCAGTGACAACTGCCAGGCACATTAGGAACTACTACAAACACTGCCCATTTAGAACCCATAGCAAACCCGCCGTATCATAACAGCACTATCAGGACTCACAAAGCACAAGACCCTACCTATCAAAAGGCAACACTACAAATATTAAACCAATACATTTCAGAGAACAACAATACATGACCTACTGGGGAAAGAGAACAAGTGGCAATGTCAAATTAGAATTACATAAACAGAATACCTCAGCTCAGTTACACGTGCAGAACATAGACCGTCACCAAACAAGAAATCACAATGTAGAAACAGGAAGACAATAATTAAACTGGGAACCCCAAAAGCCCAACAACACTGTAGAAATAAAACTATAAATTAATTTCCTCTTGTACTAAACAAAGCGCAGACGTTAATGATGCACATTTCCCAGAGCTGGCATATTTCAGTTAATAAATTTACTTTGTTTACCCGCTGTCTTGTGTTTCCCCAGCCATTGCCCTTCCAGCTTGGGCCAACAGTCTCCTGTACTCCTGAGGGGTCCTCCCCTTCCGGTTTCCCCGCGGCCGCGTGAACGCGGCCGCGTCCAGCAAGGTACACTGCCTTGCTCTATAAAGCACCAGCGCCTGCGGTGCTTGTCGCTGCGGCGCGCGACAGGGGCGCGCACCGAAGGAGCGCACCTAAGGAGCACGACGTGCTCCTTAGGTGCGCTCCTTGGGGCCTCCGGCAGCGAGGGCCCCCTTTTTGCTCATCAGTTGGATTGGTCTACTCTTTGTCCTCCTTTACACTCCATTATCTGGTGAGTTATATCCTTTACCTACATCCCTCCTGTCAGCACTTGGGCCTATTTCTAGCCTAGCCCCTTCAGTGGTGCCTTTCCCGTACATTCCCTCGTCTTATCTCCCTTTTCGTCCTATGGCCCCTATTCCTGCATTCTGGGGCAGGGGGCCTGCTAAACCCCTCAGTCAACGTTCCCGTTGCAGCACCAACCTACGTTTATGCCCCCTTTCATCGTCTTCCTCCCCCCTTGCCTCTGTCCTCCCTAGTCCCTCCCAGACTTCCTTTTCTATTGGCCTCCTTAACTGTAGGTCTCTTCGGAATAAATCCCTTTTTCTTCAATATCTTGTTCTCAGATCTTCTCCTGGAGTCACCCTCCTCACGGAGACTTGGCTCCGTGATGGTGAGGATGCTCTCCTCGCACGCTGTCTCCCCCCTGGTTTCTCTGCAGCCTCCGTCCCCCGCCATGGGCGGTCCGGTGGCGGCGTGGCTGCCATTCTCCACCCCTCTCTGTCTTATACACCAATCTCTTCCCCTTCATTGCACTATGCTGAGGCTCTTCTTTTTCGCCTTCATACTTCTCCTTCTATCCATTTTCTTCTCATCTATTCCCCTCCTGCCCTTCGCCTTCAACTGTGGGAGGCCCTTCTGTTAACAATCACAGACGTTTCTTTAGCCATTCCCCATCTAATCATAGCAGGTGACTTTAATCTTCATATGGATTCCCCCTCTTCACCGAGAGAGCTTTCTTTTCTTTCATTCCTCCAGGATCTCTCCCTAACTCAGCATGTCACTATCCCCACCCATCAAGCTGGTCACACCCTTGATTTGCTCTTATCCTCTGCATCTTCTTCCTTTACCCTATCAGTCCCGACTGCCACGTCCCTTCCATGGACAGATCACTTTTTTCTCACCCTGTCCTGTTCCTTCTCAGGGGTCTCATCTTCTACTACTTCAACTTCTCTCACGCCATCATCCCCAGTGCAACTATCCCGGGCTCTTACCCCTCTCACATTACAAAGATTCCCCCCTGCTTCTGAGCTTCTGCCCAATGATTTCTCGTCTCTCTCTCCTAATTCTCAAGCTGCTCTTTGGTACTCTTCCCTTTCTGCTACACTTGACCTTTTAGCCCCTTCACCTCCTCGTCCTCCCCGTCGGCGTCCCTCTCATCCTTGGTTCCATGGTGGTCTTCGGCTCTTACGTACTCACCTTCGAAGGGCCGAGCGACTCTGGCGCAAGGATCCTTCACCCACTAACCTATCTATCTTCAAATCTCACCACTCCTTTTACCGCACTCAACTTCACTCTGCCAAACGTGACTTCTTTTCTAATGCCATTTCACAGGCACCCAACCAAACCCGTCATCTGTATTCCACCCTCCGCTCCCTCATTTCTCTACATACCCCTTCGTCAACTACCACTATTCAGTCTTCTCCTTCCCCCTCGCAACTGGCCTCTTTCTTTATTTCAAAGGTTGTCTCTTTGAGGGATTCTCTGCACTCCTGCCCTGCTCCTATCACTTCCCCTCCTCCTCTTCCCTCGCCACCGCCTGTCTCTCAGCTTTCTCATTTCTGGGCTACCTTCTCACCCATTACTGCACCCGAACTTCATCATCTTATCTCCTCCTCTCGAAAGACCTCTTGCTCACTTGATCCCATTCCCTCCTCTTGGCTCCTCACTCCATCCCTAGGTGTCCTCCCTTATATCCTCACCATGTTCAATTCTAGTCTCTCCACTGGGATCTTTCCTAATACCTGGAAGCATGCATTGGTCCGTCCCATCTTGAAGAATCCCTCCCTTGACCCCTCTCTCCTGTCCAACTACCGTCCTGTTTCTAATCTTTCTTTTCTGTCTAAGCTTCTGGAGAAATTTGTTTTTGCACAACTCTCTCATCACCTTGATACTATTAATTTTCTCCACCCCCGTCAATCAGGTTTCCGTTCCGGGCATAGTGTTGACACTGTTCTTCTGGCTTTCACTAATGCACTACACGTAGCTCACGATCGTGGTGACATCTCGGTGGCGGTTGCCCTAGATCTTTCAGCAGCGTTTGACTCGATCACTCTCTTCTTTTTCACCGGCTTCGGGAAGCTGGTCTTTGTAGCACTGTTCATCACTGGTTCCACTCTTTTCTCTCCTCTCGCTCTTGTACGGTCCTTTCTTCCTCATCTGCTTTCCCTCCCTCTGATCCACAGCACCTTCCTTGTGGGGTTCCACAGGGTTCTGTTCTTGCCCCCCTTCTTTTCAATCTTTTTCTCGCCCCTCTTGCTCTCCTTATCCAGCAGTCCGGTATCTCGGCTTTCTTTTACGCCGATGATATTCTCCTACTCCATCACACTTCTCCTTCTTGCCCTGATCTCACTCCTCTGAATTCTTGCCTCTCCTCTGTTGCTAGCTGGCTCACTACCAATTATCTTCACCTCAATCTTACTAAGACTCTTGCTATTTGGTTTACTCCTGGTGCTCCCTCCCCCATTCTAGCCCCCTCTTTCTCCAATTCCCTGGTCCCACTGGTCTCTACATTTCGGTATTTAGGTGTTCACTTTGATTCGGATCTTTCCTTTCGTTCTCATATTTCCCATATTACTAAAACCTCTTTCTTTTTTCTTCGGCAAATCCGCTCAATTCGCCCTTTCCTTTCTCCTTCTGCCCTGTCTACACTGGTGTTGTCCTTAGTTATGTCACGGGTGGACTTTTCTAATGCACTATTTCTTGGTCTTCCCAAAAACCAGGTGGTTAGGCTTCAAAGAATACAGAACACTGCTGCACGTCTTGTCACCCATTCCACTCTTCGAGATCACGTCACTCCCTTACTTTTTCATCTTCATTGGCTGCCGGTTTCATTTCGTTCTCAGTTTAAGTTACTGACCCTGCTTCACAAGGCCTATCACACCGGTACTCCATCCTATCTGACCGACCTCCTCTCCTTCCATTCCCCCCGGTACACTCCTCGCTCTTTCCACCTCAACCGTCTCGCCCTTCCCTCCCCTTCCCGTGCCCACCTCCAACTCACGCGTCTTTCTGCTTTTTACTTTGCTGGTCCTGCACATTGGAACTCCCTTCCCTCTTCCCTCCGCCTGGAACCACAATTCACAGTCTTCAAACAAAACCTCAAAACTCATCTCTTCTCTCTGGCATTCAACATTCCCTCCCCTTTTGTATGAGTTTGCTCCCGATGTATTTATTTTGCCTTTTGTATCCTGTCCTGTATCTCTTGCATTTTAGTCTTCTGTCCTTTATAAATTTGTATATTTCTTTTCCTTTCTGACTTTGGCCAAAGTTTTTATGTATTATGTTTTACGTTTTGTATAATTTATGTATTTTATGAATTTTATGTATTTTATTATTGTACACCGCCTTGATTGTTCCAGAAAGGCGGTTTTTATCAAGTGAATAAACCTTAAACCTTAAACCTTAAATTCAATAAAGAGATATTTTTCTACCTTTTGTGCATTTTTTCTCAGTTGCAATTGCTCCAGCCACTTTCTTCTGGTTTCTTCGTGTCTTCTGCTAACTCTCCATTGTCTGCTGTCCATTTGTCCTTTCTTCACTCATCTAGTTTTTTTCCATTCTCTCTCTACATCTGCTTTAACATACTAATCTTTCTCCTTTTGCTCTTTCCTCATTCCTATTTCATCCACTCAAATTTTACCCCGCCATCCTCAATCCCCACTTACTCTCCCAATATCCGGCCAATTGTAGATTTGTCTTCCCTCCCACACAAAATATATTTTCCCTCTCCATTTCACTCTCCCAGCTCTATCCCATTCTAATCCTCCCCCAACAGCAGCTCCCTTCTAGTTCCAGCCCCACCTAGCATCCGCTCCCTTCTAGTCCCCGCATCAGCCCATTTCCAGTCCTACCTCCCCCATCCGAGTCCCTCCATCAGCTCATTTCCAATCCCAGCCCCCCATCAGCCCATTTCTAGTCCTTTCCTAGCCCCACCATCAGCCCATGTCAAATCCTACCTCCCCTCCACTCAGCCCATTTCCAATCCAAGCCCCCCATGAGCCTACTTCCAGTTCTACCCCTCCATGAGTCCATTTCAATCCAAGCCCCCCCAACAGCCCATTTCCAGTCCTATCCTAGCCCTCCATCAGCCCATTTCCTGTCCTAGCCCCCCCTCACTCCGCCCATTTCCAGTCCTAGCTCCCTCCCCTCACAGCCCATTTCCAGTCCAAGCCCCTTTCCCCATCAGCTATTTGTAGTTCAAACCTTCCTTCCACTCAGCCCATTTCCATTCCAAGCCCCCGTCCCCATCAGCTATTTGCAGTTCAAGCCCTCCTTCCACTCAGCCCATTTCCAGTCTTAGCCACCCGCCCAGCCCCGTACCAGTCCTAGCCCCCCCATAGCCTATTACCAGTCCTAAGCCCCCCATAACCCATTACCAGTCCTAAGCCCATCAGCCCACTTCCAGTCCTAAGCCCCCCATCACCCCATTTTCAGTCTTAGCACCCCCCCCATAGCCCATTACCAGTCCTAACCCCCATCAGCCCATTTCAAGTCCTAGCTCCCCCATCCGAGTCCCTCCATCAGCTCATTTCCAATCCCAGCCCCCCATCAGCCCATTTCTAGTCCTTTCCTAGCCCCACCATCATCAGCCCATGTCAAATCCTAGCTCCCCTCCACTCAGCCCATTTCCAATCCAAGCCCCCATGAGCCTACTTCCAGTTCTAGCCCCTCCATGAGTCCATTTCAATCCAAGCCACCCCCAACAGCCCATTTCCAGTTCTATCCTAGCCCTCCATCAGCCCATTTTCTGTCCTAGCCCCCCCTCACTCAGCCCATTTTCAGTCCTAGCTCCCTCCCCATCAGCTATTTGTAGTTCAAGCCCTCCTTCCACTCAGCCCATTTCCAGTCCTAGCCACCCCGCAGCCCATTACCAGTCCTAGCTCCCCCCCATAGCCCATTACCAGTCCTAAGCCCCCCATCAGCCCACCTCCAGTCCTAAGCCCCCCATAGCCCATTAGCAGTCCTAACCTCCATCAGCCCATTTCCAGTCTTAGCCTCCCCACAGCCCATTCCAGTCCTAGCCCCCCATAGCCTATTTCCAGTCCTAGCCCCCCCATAGCCCATTACTAATCCTAACCCCCCATCAGCCCATTTCCAGTCTTAGCACCCCCATAGCCCATTACCAGTCCTAACCCCCCCCATCAGCACATTTCCAGTCCTAGCCCCCCCTATAGCCCATTACCAGTCCTACCCCCCCATCAGCCCATTTCCAGTCTTAGCCCCCCATAGCCCATTACATCCTAACCCCCCATCAGCCCATTTCCAGTCCTAACCCCCCATCAGCCCACTTCCAGTCTTAGCCCCCCCCATGGCCCATTCCCAGTCCTAACCCCCCATCAACCCATTTCCAGTCTTAGCACCCCCATAGCCCATTACTAATCCTAACCCCCCATCAGCCCATTTCCAGTCTTAGCACCCCCATAGCCCATTACCAGTCCTAACCCCCCCATCAGCACATTTCCAGTCCTAGCCCCCCCTATAGCCCATTACCAGTCCTACCCCCCCATCAGCCCATTTCCAGTCTTAGCCCCCCCCCATAGCCCATTACATCCTAACCCCCCATCAGCCCATTTCCAGTCCTAACCCCCCATCAGCCCAATTCCAGTCTTAGCCCCCCCCATAGCCCATTACCAGTCCTAACCCCCCATCAACCCATTTCCAGTCTTAGCACCCCCATAGCCCATTACCAGTCCTAACCCCCCCATCAGCACATTTCCAGTACTAGCCCCCCCATAGCCCATTACCAGTCCAATCCCCCCATCAGCCCATTTCCAGTCTTAGCCCCCCCATAGTCCATTACATCCTAACCCCCCATCAGCCCCTTTCCAGTCCTAACCCCCTATCAGCCCACTTCCAGTCTTAGCCCCCACATAGCCCATTAGTAGTCCTAACCCCCCCATAGCCCATTACCAGTCCTACCCCCCCTCACCCCATCATCCCTCTTCCAGTATTACCCCCCCCCCCATAGCCCATTACCAGTCCTAACCCCCCCAAGCCCATTACCAGTCCTAACCCCCTCCCCCCATCAGACCTGATAGATTAAAAAAAACCAAACCGGCTGCTGCTGCCGCTGCCGCCATGGCAGCGGCAGAATCAAATGTCCCGCCGTGGGGCCCCGCCTGCCCGGCAGAGCCTCCCTTCACCATCAGCTCCCGAGTCCCTCCCAATGCGCAGGCTTTCAGAGCCGCGAGAGTTTCCCTTTCTTCTCGCAGCTCTGTTAATCTTGCCGGGGCTGATGGGATTTCCCATCAGCCCCGGCGGGATTAACAGAGCCGCGAGAGGTCAGAGAAACTCTCGCGGCTCTGAAAGCCTGCTCATTGGGAAGGACTCGGGAGCTGATGGTGAAGGGAGGCTCTGCCGGGCAGGTGGGGCCCCGCGGCGGGACATTTGATTCTGCCGCTGCCACGGTGGCAGCAGCAGCCGGTTTGGTTTTTTTTCTACTTGTGCTAATGAAGAATGTTTTTTGCGCAGGACCCCCTGAAACGCGGGGCCCTGTGCAAAAAAACATTCTTGCTCAATGGACGGGCCGGCCCTGGGAATATTCAAAGGTGTGTGCAAGATGGGTTCCGCGAAGTCTCACAACCGAACACAAACGCCAAAGGAAAGACAACTGCTCTGATTTGTTGGAGCATTTTGAAGCTGAGGGGGAGGCCTTTTTGTCCCGGATCGTCACAGGTGACGAAACCTGGGCTCAACACTATGAACCAACAGTGCTCCTATCTATCGCAGAACTTCCATACACAGCACACAACTGTTTGTGAATGTTTCTCACACTTTCTTTCTCCTCCACCAAGGATTCAATTACAGCTCGTTGTTTGTACCGTGTGTCACTCACAGATGCTATTTGAAGGATCACTACCGCCTCACTATTTGCCGGACAACTGTAAAATTACACAAATGTGTCCTTTGAAGTTCCAAATTACTACCCTTTCAATTTCACACCTGTATCTTCATTCTGGACTGAGAAAAAACATGTGGGGCATAACTTTCTGAGCAACCCTCGTCCGAGACAACTGGGAGCTCTAAGCCAACCACCTGATAGGCCAATGAACTGATAACAAACGTAAATAAAGTAAGACTGTAAATAACTATAAACATATGACAAGCTTTGTACATAGTTATGAGTCCCAGCCATACCATTGAACGCTGTAGGGACAAAGGGCTCATCCTGTATATAGTTAACCCAGTTACACTTCCAAGTTATGTCTCCCGTTCAATGTAAGTACAATGCAGGTCCTCCCTCATTGTACAAGGATAAGTTAAATGTAAACCGCACTGATTTTAAAGAGTGCGGTATAGAAAAGCTTTTAAATAAATAAATTACCAGATTTAAGTTTCAATGTAAACTGTTTTGATTGAAATGATAAAGCAGTATATAAAACCATAAATAAATCCTCAAGACATCCCCCATGTGCTGTGCACTATTACACCATTATTTGTGGGACAGGAGAGTTGACAGGAGGTAAAAGCCTTTCCTCCTGATGTTTATAGAGGGTCCGAATTTGGGGGATAAGGAGGGTGATAGGACATCTTAAAGGTACTAGAGGGGAGAGGAGGGGGAACTGAAGAGACTAAGGTGGTGACAAGTTTACACAATTTTGAGCACGGGGGAATATGAACAATGCAGCTTTGTCTTTACATGTAAGGTTTGCTCATTTTTTTTACTGAGAATTTTCTTCATATTACATCCATAAGAATGAAAGGAAAAAAACAGATCCAAATCACATAAATGAAATGATAATAAGAAACATAATATAATTATAGTCCACGTCGAGGAAGTTTAGTCCTGAGTAAATAAAGGAAAATAAAAATAAAGCAATAATCTAGGGGGAATTTATACCCTCCCCCCATATGCAAATGCTAAATTCATTAATTTCCCAAAAGCTCTTAAGTCAAATAAACCTACAAAGAATGGACAATCACGATTTTTCAGACAAAAACTTCTCAAGATGCACAGGATCCACAAAAGTATAACAATTCTCTTTATATATGTTATAAGAACATAAGAAATGCCTTACTGGGTCATACTAAGGTCCATCAAGCCCAGTATCCTGTTTCTAACAGTGGCCAGTCCATTTTTTATTTATTTATTTAACAATCATTTATATCCCGCATCTTCCGGAGTTCAGGTGCGGTTCACAATTGAACAACAGTCAACAAAGCAAGAGCTTGTTTTTACATGGAACAATTTTTTGACAATAAACAGAGTAATGCCTAAAAACATAACAGAACAATATAATGGTTAGATACATTATGGAACAAAGAACAAATACATTATAGATACCTTATGGAACAAGAACAAAGGTTAATAACTATTTACAATTTCAGAGTTGTAAGCTCTATTGGATTGAGTCGTCGTTATTTACAAGTAAATGTAGTATCTGTTGATTTATAAGGTTTAGCTTTATTCGTTTGAGCGTGTTTTAGCCTTTTTCTGGGATGATCAGTGGATTAGCTATGGTATTGTAATGCAAGGTGAAGAGGTAGGTTTTCAGTTTTTTACGGAGTTCTATAATTTCTGTTGATGAGCGTAGGTCCTCCGGGATGGAGTTCCAAATGATGGGGGCCGCATGTGAGAATGCTCTGTTATTAGTTTGTTTGTTTGCTTTTATAAAGTCATTTGGTGTCTTTAATTTATTTGAGTGTCCTTTTCTGTGAGAGACTTTTTGTGTCTCCTTACATATAAGTTTGCTTAATGGGATTGGCGCCATGCCATTTTGGGTTTTAAATGTGGTTATTACAGTCTTATATTATCCTGCTTTATATTGGCAGCCAATGCAGGGATGCTAATATTGGGGTAATATGCTGGAGTGAATTTACATTCATTACAATTCTGGCTGCTGCGTTCTGTGCTAGTTGTATTCTTTTGATGTTTTGTTTCGTTATGCCTAAGAGAATTAGATTGGAAAAGTCAAAATGCGGGGTTATGGTTGCCTGTATTATATTAATGAAATCTTGAAAATATACCAGTGGACGTAGTTGCTTGAGTATTTTAAGTTTGAAGTAGACTTTCTTTATCGTGTTTCTTATGTGGGTATTCATCGTAAGGTGTGTATCTAGTATGACACCTAAGTATCTTATTTCATTTTTTATTGTGATTTCATGGTTTTGTATTGTTATGTGGGTTGGCGGAACGTATGATTGATTTTTTGTTACAATTAATACTTCTGTTTTTGAGTGGTTTATATGGAGATTTTGTTCTTTTAGCCAGGATGTGACTTCACTAAGGCAGTCTGTTAGAAGTTTTATCGGTACATCAGGGATGGAGAATGGAATGTATAACATGATATCATCAGCGTATAGATGATATAGTACACCGAATTTTTTGAATATGTCGCAGACTGGTTTTATATATATATTAAATAGGAGGGCTGATAACGCCGAGCCTTGTGGGAGTCCAATTTCTTGTTTATATGTGGTGGAAGTCTGATTAGCTATTCTTACATTTTGTGTTCTATTATGTAAATATGAGGTAAACCATTTGTGTACTGTTGTATTTATTCCTATTTGCTTTAGGTTATTAAGCATTATGGTGTGGTGGACACTATCGAATGCGGCGGAAATGTCAATAAATAGTAGAATGAATGCATTTTTGTGGTTATCAATCCCTTTGATGAGAGTATCGATTAGGACTGTTAAAAGTGATTCAACTCCGTGTTGAGGTCTGAAACCGTATTGGTGTTCATCAAGTGGGTAGGAAGAGTCTAGGTATTCTTGTGTCTGGATCTGTACCACTTTTTCTATTATTTTAGCAAGGAACGGGATGCTTGAAATGGGTCGATATGATTTTGGTGAAGTTTTGTCTAAAATACCATTTTTGAGAATTGGGCGAATTTGTGCGTGTTTGAGGTTAGGTGGGATGTAGCCTTGGAGTAATGAGAGGTTGACTATGGGGAGAATGAATGAGATTAGTGTTGGAAGTGTACTTTTTATCCATGTTACAGGGCATGGATCGAGGAAGGAAGTGGTTGTATTGAGGTTAGTAATAATGTTCTTTAATGATTCTTTCGATATGGGGTTAAAGTTTGACCATTCTTCTGAACAATGATGGGCTACCTTATTATTGTCAATTGTCATTATAGGTTGTGTGGATTTATTTTGATAGTAGTTAGCTAATGATTGTACAGATATGTCTGTAATTTCATTGTTAGTTGTTTGAGGATTATTAGTGAGATTTCTAACAATAGAGAATAGTTCTCGTGGCCTGTTATAAGATTTTGATAAGATTGATGCATAATAGGTTTTTTTTGTGTTATTTGTAATCTCCTTATATTTTGTCACAAGTACCTGGCAGGTTCCCAAAGAGGCACACAGGTTCCCAAAGAGGCACACAGGTTCCACAGTGCTTGTCCCGGGGCAAGCAGTGGCTTTCCCAGGTCCTCTTTAATAATGTTATTATGCACAAGGAAAATGTAAATAAAAGAGAGCACCCAGTTGTAGCATGTGAGGCTTTAAGATTTGCTCTTTTTAACATAGTGCATTGTATCGCTTTCTCATGAGTCTTCACCCCTGCTACATTCATAGTGCATAATACACTCATTAGGGCTCATTTGCAATAGCACAACTCATTAAATTGCCCACTTATTGGCAAGATATGCTAAGCATTTTCCCCATAGACACTAAGGATTTTATCCATTAATGCTGTTATCCCATTATGTGGCTATGATGAATCAGACCCAAAATGAGGAGGAGAAACCGCTTTTACTCCTGGCTCTTAATTCTTGCAAAACAATACCCTCTAGTGTGCATACAAGGAACTACAAATTGTATATCAAGCTTTAGTAAATTCTCTTTATAGACAAAAAAAAAATGTGACTGCATGTGTCCAAGACATGCATGTATAATCTTTATCTGCCATCATTTTCTGTTTCCTAAAGATATGTCCACAATAACTGTCATGTTCCACTAGACCTCTCCTACCAGACAGTATCTGCAAAGTCACCACTGATTGGCTAATATAAAGGTTCAATATTTTAACAAGAGAACAAGATAATAGGAAATGGCTTTTTATTCTGTTAAACAATACTAGTGTAACTATCCTACAAAAGGTGAATAAGAGTAGCCCTGGAGATAAAAAGATAAAACAGGGACGGACGGTCGGAATCCAAGATGGCGTTTCGATGGGTGTGCTGAGCGTCACGGCGTTTACTATGGGGAGGAAGCGAAAGTCTAGGGGGGCAAAAGAGCCTACAGTCCCTCTAGTTTCAATGCCTTTACCTGCTGTGGTGGTTGGGCCACTTGATTCCTTCTTCTCGCCTGTGACGTGGCAGTGGTCAGTGGGAGAAAGTTGCCCGGCTGAGCAGTGTTTGGAGAGTTTCCCTCGTCGTCTGCTTCGGGTGTTGATCTCTCGTCTCCCAGCTCTACTCAAGCCTCGAAAGTGCTTCGTCAGAATAACGGTGTCCTGGGAAGTTTGGTGGAGAGCGTTGAGTCGTCGGACTCCGCTGGAAGAGAGAGTCTGGGCGTGAAGTGTGCCCTAAGCTCTGTTTCTTCCCACAGTCAGCAGCAGAAGGTCGAGGCTCCGTCTGGAATGGCAGAGGGAGGAGAAGGCATAGTCCTTGGCCCTTCTGCTTCCGCTTCTTCAAGGGCTGAGGCTATGGTGACCGGTCCTGTGGTGGAAGTTGCCTTGCCTGGATCTATGGCTCCCCCGGAGGTTGTAACGCTTGAGGTGATCTGGGCGGCTATAATGCAGCTTCGTGAGGAGTTAACCCCGCGTATGACATCCTTGGCCTCACAGGTTTCTGTTAATACTGAAGACCTTAAAGAAACTGTGGTTAAAATAAACACTTTGCAGTTTCAAGTTGTTGAATATCAGGCTAAAGTAGTGACTGTTGAAGCTGAAGTAGTGTCTCTTAAAAAAGTTTCTTTACCTATATTACCTAAGTTGGAGATGTTGGAGAATGCTGTTCGTATGGCAAATGTTCGTTTAGTGAATTTTCCTAAAGTGGCTTTAATATCTGCAACGGATATGTTTAGGAAGTATTTGATTGAGAATTTGGGTATTCCCCCTGACACCCCCCCCCCCCCCCCCCCCGGTGATTAAAATGTATTATCTACCAACTGGGAAAAAAGTGGAGGGGCAGGGAGAAATTAGAGGTATATCTAATGTTGATGTGTTAAATGTTACTGATCTTTTGGCATCTTCACAAGAAGAGCAGGTTATACCTTCAACTTTATTAATTACTTTAGCGTTATTGTCTGATAAAGAATGGCTTATGAAGTTGTTCTTTAAGAAGCGTCATATTCTATTTAAGGGTTTGACTGTTCGTATGTTTCCGGATTTATCTAGGGAGACCCAGAAGAGACAACGTGATTTTCTCCTTATGCGATCTGGGATTCAGCAATTGGGAGGGCTTTTTTTTTTAATTTCCTTGTAAGTGCTTGATCAAGTATCAGTCCAATTCCTATATATTTTATGAGCCCTCCCAATTGCTGTGTTTCATCAATGCCCGGCTCTCTGAGAGGGGAGCTGACTCTCTGTCTGTTCCAGTTTGAGCAATTATGGATTGCCACTGTATAGCCCAGTTGTATTCCTTACAGAATATTGGTGTTATAAATTTTGCATCGTAGGATCCCGGTGTTTGGAAGGCTAGAGTGGATTGGATATATAAATTTTCTTGTTAGGAATTGATGTTTATATTGTTTGGGTTTTTTCTATTATCCATTCCAGTTTCCGTTTCAAGATGTTGTTTCTTGATATGTATTTGTAAATTCAGAAAGTTTAAATAAAAAAAATAATAAATAAATAAAAATAAAAGAGGAAAAATGGGGAAAACCACAAAGTATTATGGGCCCAATATTCAGTTAGGAGGTGTTATGTGCTGCATCGGCATATAGCCGACCCTCCATCTGTCTAACCCAGATTTTCAATGCCAGGGGACATGTGCAGCCCCGGCATTGAAAATCCAGTTATCGCCGCACAACCCAGAAGCCACAGGAGCTAGCCGGGTAGCACCGATTTTCGACGCTACACGGTTAGCTCCATCACCATAAAAATAGGCAAGGGTTTTCCACGCCTATCTTTAAGGCACTGAGGGCTAACCAAGTAGCATTGAAAATCACTGCTACCCGGTTAGCACTTGTCTCCGCCCCCGCTCTGCCCCAGAACGTTCCCAACATGTCCTGATGCTAAGCGAAGAGCATCTGGGCATGTTAGGGACTTAACTGGGATTTTCCAAAGGCATTACCTGTGTAGGTGCCTTTGGAAAATCCCAGTTAAGGCATTTACATTGGTAACATGGGCTGTTACCCATGTAACTGCCTTCGAAAATCAGGCCCTATGAGTTTAGGTGGCACAGGGAAGTAATAGCTTCAAAGCCTTTGCTGTACTGAAACACATGTGAGCAGCAAAGAAAAAAAAAACTTAGAAAAATCACAATTCCATTCCTGGAGTAAAAATAAATCAACACCTTTATTGGTGGTTTCCAAAAGATAAATATATACAGGATAAAAATAGAGCAAAATAACTAATCCAAAAAACCCAAAAAGTTTAAAATTCAGGCAAAGTCCAAAAAATGCAAAGAGGTTTTCCTGCAGGTAAATTCCTTTCTTCTTCCTTCTCAGGCCATGTGTAGGGCTCCCCCATCTTCTTCACCTTCTCAGTTCATGGATGAGTATTTGGTTTAAACGCCAGCATCAAGTGCCCTGCTGTTTAAGAAAGAAAAAAAAAGAATATCAAAACACACTTTCACCTAATATATCTTCTCCCCAAGAGACTAGGAGAAACAAGAATTCCTTTCAACAAAAGTACAGTAAAATCCCCTTACCAGTGTATTCAGGATACACCTTGGAGACTGACTTCTCACACCAATGAACTGGGCCACTGATGGGTAGAACTTGCATGCACCTCATTAGTCCACTCACCTTCCTGAGTGAAGCAAGGCTCCAATGCAGCTTGACTCTACTGAAACCCTTTGCTTGAGCCCCTAATGTCTCAACTGCTCTCAGACTGCTCTCTGCTGGCTCTCAATCCAAACCTCTAATAGACTAGCCCAGAGATTCCCAGCCATTTTAGTTGTGTGGATCCCTTATTAACATCCAAAAAGTTCAGAAACCTCCCACCACGACTCCTCAACCCCATCTCCTCAGTGCCAAACATGTCCCCACTTAGGACCCCACCAAGCTAGAAATGTGCCTTGTGTGACTAACGAATCTGGAGTCCCCTTTCCACTCAGCAACGTTCAGTAACTCTCTTTTTGAGCTTCCTGGAAGCCCAGTGATGATATCGGCACCTTCTTCTGTGCTTGCGCCCTGTGCAGCTCCATCGTTCGCTTAGCCCTTGGTACAGCCATGTCCCCACTGGTCCTCGTTATCTCCCTTCCCCTTTCTGTCTCCACCAATCTCTCTGTCTCCCTCTAGCCAGTGCTCATCAGTCTTGGTCTCTTTCTCTCTCCCTCCCCCAGCCAATCCCACCAATCTCTTTCCTCTTTTCTGTGTCCTGTGGACCCACTGTAATGGTTTCACAGTTGGGAACCACTGGTCCAGCCAGTTGTCTCTTCCTTCTTCTTCATTAGGCCTAATTGGCTTAGGGGCAATTGCTCTTACTACTGGAGGATTTAGCCAGCTTTCAGGGAGGTAGCTCCCTGCCTCCTGAGACCACCATCCCACCTACAGTATGACTATTATTTCACAAAAGTCTACACAATAACAAAAAAATTCTAGTAATACAGAATTGAACTCCACTACCCAATTAATTTTTTAGACGTAAATTTTTGTTTTTATTTATTTATTTAGTTGTTGTATATACCACTTTTCACTGGGTCAAAGCGGTTTACAGTGAACAGAACATCAGTTACATAGAAAAATAACATCTTGGACAGCAAGTAACACAATTACATGGAAAAAATAAATAACACTTTGGTTATATAGTATATACAACAGCAAACTATTTGTGATCATTGAACTATTTACAGTAGGAAAGCTATACACGGGTGGTATATTCTTTATCTATTTACAAGTGCAGATTCTGCTTGTTGGTTTCATGTCAGAGGGGGTATTAGGTATTGGGTCCAAAGTGTTCAGAGAAGAGGGTCTTCAGGTGTTTGCGGAAGGAGGGGAGATTAGTGATAATCCTTATTGTAACAGGCAGAGAGTTACAAAGGGATGGTGCATAGAGTTTAAAAGCTCTGTGGCAAATTTGTTGGTTGAATTTTATTTTGAATTGCGGTATGGTAAGTTTGTTGATTGCAGCAGCTCTTCATTGTCTGTTTGTAGTGAATTTCTGAAGGAGGGATTGGAAGTGTGTGGCTGGGTGTGAGTGTAGTGCTTTGTGTGTGAGGAGTAAGGATTTATATTTGATTCTTCTGGGGAGGGGTAGCCAGTGGAACTGTTTTAAGATGGAGGTGATGTGGTCGTGTTTAGCAGCTCCTTGGATTGTATGTGCAGCTGAGTGTAGAGCAGTTTGAAGGTGGAGGAGGGCGGTTTGTGGGAGACCCTGGTAGATACTGTTGCAATAGTCTGCATGAGGGAGAATGAGGGCTTGAAGTGCTGATAGGAAGTCTGCTGGTTCAAGGAGGGGACAGAGTCACTGTAGGGTCTTCGTTCTGAAGTAGATTGTTCTAGCTCATTACTTGAGCTTTGAAGAAAAGTTGTTGGTCGAGGTTGGTATTTCAGCTCCGATTTAACATTTATCTGAATGGAACAGAGCTTCAGTCTTTTTGTAGTTGATAGATAGCTTCTTTGCTGTAAGACAGTAGGAGATGTCTGTGAAGCAGTCCTGAATTCGTGTGTATGTTGGTTGCTTTGTGTGGAGTGGACAGTATTTATTTTATTTATTATTTATTTATTACAATTTCTTATATACCGCACTATTGTCAGCGCGGTTTACATACAACAAAATGACCATAACAAACTGCTTGGCTTCACATAGAACAGGAGTAACAACTTGGATAACATGTTTATGCTTTACAGAGAACAGGAGTTACAACTTGGATAACACAGGGAATGCAAACTGAACTAATTACATATGTACAATGAGATCGAGTCTGAGAATTTAGGGTGTACATGTGTGCGATAGGGTTGATATGTTAACGAGGAGGTAAGGGAGAGGCAATTATGTAGGGGTTGGGTTAATCTGGTAGTACTGAGTAAATAAATGGAATTTGAGAGCCTTTCTGAATTGTGTTAAGTCAGTAATCGCACGGATGCCTGGTGGTAATGCGTTCCAACATTTTGGGGCATAGATACTGAATGCCCTGTTAGATGTTGCGGTTGTGTACTTTGTTGAAGCCTTGATGTCATCGGCATATAAGTGGAAGTGGATGTTGTGTTTTTTCATGGTCCAGCAGAGGTGTTGGAGATAAAAGTTGAAGAAGGGTGCGGATAGTGTGGAGCCTTGGGATACTCCTTGCATTTGTTGGTATGGTTTGGATGTGCTTGTACCCAGTTTTATCTGTTGTCATCTGTCAGAGAGGTAGGACTGAAATCATTTGAAAATGGTATCTTGCATTCCATACAATTGTAGCCACTGTAGGAGTGTGCTATGGTCGACTATATCGAACGCTGCAGAGATATCAAGAAATATCAGAAGGTAGGCTTCTGAACGGTCTTGTATTCTTTGGGTCAAAGTGTTGATGAGACTGATCATCAGGGTTTCTACTCCATGCAGCGGGCGGAAACCGTGCTTTTGTGGATCAAGTAAGCAGTTTTCATCAATGTGGTCTTAAAGCTGAAGATATACAGTTTTCTCAATGACTTTGGCCAGGAAGGGGAGGCTAGCGATGGGTCTGTATGATGTGGGGTCTGTAAGATCAAGGTATGTTGTTGATCTATAAAGCATGTACAAAAGGGGAAATACACAATTATACCTTCATAGGTGATGACAAACCCCACTGATGCTCCTTGTGGTCTTGGGTAAGTCACTTAACCCTCCATTGCCTCAAGTACAAATTTAAATTTTAAGCCGTCTGGGACAGAGAAATACCTCCTGTACCTGATTGTAACTCGCCTTGAACTACTACTAGAAAGACATGCGCTAAATACTACTAAATAAAATAAATTAATAAATAACATAAATTCTGGAGTCACATAAAAGCAACTCAAACTCTCCAACAAATATTTTAGAAGTAACCAAACCCTGCAAAAAACAAGTTCCAGACCTGTATAGAAAACTTGTCACACTAAAAGGTCACTAACATTCAGGACTTAAAAGAGCAACAACACTACCTGTAAGAAGCAGCACCCTAAAATACCAATTTACTTTCTGCTGGGAAAACAGAACAAATCAGACTGCTACAAATCCCTACACAGAATCCCTACACACTAGCAGAACATCTCACTTCTGTCATAGCTGCAGAATACAGACTGAGCCTTAAATACTGAAGAAGCAACCACAGACTAGAAAGAGGAACCCTGAGAAGTCCTGCATGCAGTGCAACAGAAACACATCTCCTTCTGCATTATGCAAAATGCAAAGTTATTCAGCTTGTACATTTCAAAAGCTGATATTACAGTCACTTAACTGAAAATATAATGTGTTCTGTCTTAGGGGCTTGTTTACAAAGCCGCGGTAGCGGTTTGCGATCGTAATCGGAGCCGCGGTCCCATTGATTTCAATGGGGCCGCGGCTGCGATCGCGATCGCGAACCACTACCGCGGCTTTGTAAACAAGCCCCTTAGTCTTCTGGGCATTTTATTTTGTTAATGGGTTTGGGTCCAGTCTCTTCTGTCTGGTTTCCTTATGTCAATCTTCATCTAAGTTCTTTTTTCCAGGGTTCTCATTTTCATTTCTTCTTTCTTCTCCCATCTTCACTTTCTCTCGACATCTGTCTCTATCATTTTATGGTTCCCCTTCATCCCTTTTCTCCATATCTCCAATCACAGCTAGATAT
The DNA here is from genome assembly GCA_033557465.1 of Ichthyophis bannanicus. Classification (NCBI taxonomy): domain Eukaryota; kingdom Metazoa; phylum Chordata; class Amphibia; order Gymnophiona; family Ichthyophiidae; genus Ichthyophis; species Ichthyophis bannanicus. Next base: position 1,398,093,303 of record CM066032.1, on the reverse strand, counting down.
TACCCCTCATTATTTTCTTTCTCCCTTCAGTCCTCAATATTCCTCTTTTCACATTTCATCTACCTACAAGTTTTCCATCTTCCATGCTTGTCCTCCACCCCACTCTCATTCTCTCTCTAAGGGGCTTGTTTACAAAGCTGCGGTAGTGGTTTCCTATCGTTATCGGAGCCGCGGCCCCATTGATTTCAATGGGGCCGTGGCTCCGATAACAATCGGAAACCACGACCGCGGCTTTGTAAACAAGCCCCTTAGTCTCATTCATTCAACAACACTAGCTCCTTACCCATCACTCAAACCCTCTTGGCATCCAACCCTTCTCTCTCTTACTTACTATCCAGTTTCTCCGTTCTCTTCTCTAACCTCCACAGATCTGCCCCTTTACCCTGCCTCTCAATCCTTTTCTAGCCCTTCCAGATTCTTCAAACCATCTCTTCAACCTTTTCCTCCTCTCATTCTTCACCTTCTCTTTCCCTTCCCTCCTTCACTCTTCCCACTTCCTACCACTCTGACCCATTCTCACTGCTTCCCTTCCTCTTTTCTTCCACTCTTTCCACCCTGTCTGTCTCCCTTCTCCCTTCAATCTGAGCCTCTTCCCTTCTCACTCTCTGCCTCCTCTGATTTCCAGGCACTACATCAAACCCATTTCCAGGTCAAAATATTAGACCTCTTCTCCCATCCCTTATCTGCCCTTCCCCCATCTCTAGCCCCCTTTTATAGTTCCATGCCCCTTTTTCCCAGAGCCTTTCTTTCACCCTCACCATCAGTCCCTTCTGCCATCTCCAGCCACCACCTCCCAGAACTAGAATCAGACCCTCTTTTAAATTCTCAGCTCCTATTTTAGCTCCAAGTCCCCTTCTTCCAGCTTCAGCATAAGCCCCCTTCTGCCACTCCCATCTTCAGCTCCCTTCTGCCATCCTCAGCATCAAGTCAGCCCCCAGCCTCCTTCTTCTAGGTCCATCATCAGCCTCCTTCTCCCATCCCCAGCTCCCATGTCAGCTCCCAGACCCAGCATCAGATCAAGGCCCTTCTCCCTTAATGCCACTTGCCAGCATCAGCCTCCTTCTCCCATCCCCAGCTCCCAGGTCAGCTCCAGACCCAATATCAGATTGAGGCCCTTCTCCCTTAATGCCACTTGCCAGAATCAGCCTCCTTTTCCCATCCCCAGCTCCCATGTCAGCTCCCAGACCCAGCATCAGATTGAGGCCCTTCTCCCTTAATGCCACTTGCCAGCATCAGCCTCCTTCTCCCAGACCCAGCATCAGATTGAGGCCCTTCTCCCTTAATGCCACTTGCCAACATCAGCCTCTTTCTCTCACCTATTCAGGCACTGCAGCATCTTTTAGATCATTGCCAGCTCTGGCTGCTGGCACTGCACAGGACTTGAAATCACAGGGCAAGTACTTCCTGTATAACGTAGGAAATATTAGCTCTGTAATTGACAGCCCATAGTTCCAGTGGCCAGAGCTGGCTTAGGACAGGCAGGGCGGCGGAAGGAAAAGTATAACAAGCACCCAGCCACTCTACAATAGTTTTAATGGTGTTATAATGACTGGACAGGTGGGAAAAAATAGGATTTTGGTGGGACTAAGAGGCTCGTGTGGACCCCCTCCATTTTTATTATGGCTCAAACCAGACCACCAGGTTTAGGGGAGGCTCTTGCACCTGAGACAGACAGAAGCCAAGAAATCTGCAAATCCTTATGCCTTATAGGGATGAAGTATTGTATATTTATTTTATTTATTTGGCATAAATTTATACACCGCTCCTTCCAGCGATCAGAAGCGGTCCTTAGGTGGACAAGACAAGGGAATATGTACAGCATAAATTTAGGAATACAGTATGATTACGATAGGGGGGACTAACAACCACCAGATCACAGTTATACAGATTGAGCAACCAGAGAGGTTATAATTGTACATAGAGATCGCAAAAATACAAGCAATTAGCAGAGCAATATATACATATAAACAATTTTTTTTTTTTTTTTTTAAGAATCTTCAAGGATGTGATGCATCAATGAGAAATAGGTTCCTATTAACCTTATGCTTAAGAGGTAGGAAGGCAGCATGGAAAGATATAGTTGAGATCGGCTAGGTGATGCCGTAATACGATTGGAACAGGTGTGTTTTAAGCTCTTTTCTGAAGGTGTGTAAGTCTTTGGTCTGGCGTAACTCGTGTGGCAGCCGGTTCCAGAGCATAGGTGCTGAGTACGTGAATGCCCGGTTGCTCGTCCGTTCTTTGACTGATCTTATGCTGCTGGGTACGCAGAGTGTGTTTAGGTTTGCAGTCCGTCGGCATCTGTTGGAGGGCTGGGTGGTGATTAGGATATCGAGAAATGAGGGAGATATCTTATGGATAATTTTGAATGTCATTATCAGTATTTTGTAAATTATTCTTGCGGGTATGGGGAGCCAGTGGAGCTCTATAAGAACTGGAGTGATGTGATCTGTCAGGCTCTTATTCATAATAATCCTGGCTGATACATTCTGCGCCATCTGTAGGATGCTTATTGTTTTTTTCGGTAGTCCTTGTAAAATAGCATTATAGTAGTCAAAGTGGGGAATGATGAGCGCCTGTGCTACTGTTCTAAAGTCTGAGTGGTCAATGATGCAGCGTAAGGGTTGTAGGACTTTCAGCTTGTGAAATATTGCTCTATTTGTTATCCGGAGGTGTTTGTCCATTTTTAGGTTAGCATCAATTAGTACTCCTAGATATTTGATCTCATTTTTTGAGTGGTAAGTGTTACCGTTCAGGGTGATAGATGCAGGAGGTTTGAAGTCTTGTTTTCCTGATATGAACATCACTGTTTTTTTGTGATTTATAGACATACTGTTGCATTGGAGCCAGTTTTGCAGTTCATGTAGGCATTCTTCTAATTGGTTGCACTTAGGATTGTTTATGTCAAGTTGTGTGTACATCATAATGTCATCTGCATATAGATGGTAGCTGATATTATGCTTTTGGAAAATTGTACATACTGGCTGGATGTAGACGTTGAATAGCAGGGAGGAGATAGTTGATCCCTGAGGTATCCCTTGGGTTTGGGGGAATGGCTTAGCTTGCTCGTTATTGAAGCGTACCTGTTGCATTCTATTTGTTAGGTATGATTCAAACCACTTTATCGGTGTGCCCGTTATACCTATAGTCTCAAGTCTGCGCAAGAGTATTTGATGATGTACTGTGTCAAACGCTGCTGATATATCTATGAATATCAGTATGAACATCTTGTTTTTGTTTTCCAGTCCCTTGATTAGGTTGTCTAGAAGAGCTATGAGTAGGGTTTTGACAACGTGGTGGGGTCGAAAACCGTATTGATGATCGTCAAGAATTTTGTTACTGTAGCTCTAGTCAGACAGAATACTCAAGTTGATTTTATTATTTTAGTTCAACAATATCACAGTCTAGAGCAGTAATTCTCAACCTTTTTCAGTCAGGATACACCTGACAGGCGATACTTGCATGTGGGACACACCACACATTTGGCCCTCACAAACCTTTGGTCTGGCACAGTATAGCAGCTCTTATGAGTTAAATGTAAACATACTCTGCATCCACAAAAACCCCACCTCCTCCAGTAACAGGTGAGAGCAGAATTAGGATGTTTTTCTGTGTAAGTCATCATACAAATAAATATTCCGATTTTCATGTTATCTGAGTAAAAACAATATAAAACATCTCCATGACCATGCACATTGTGAAACAATACAAAGCTTGAAAAACATCCTCACATAATTACATGCAGCAAAACTGCAATACCATGTTAGCATTAATTCATATGATTCAAACAGCAAGAACCTTACCCATGAAAGGCAGCACTACAACATTTTGGGCTCTAGAACACCAGTCCACCTACTCCTGGTAACACAGAACAAGTGGGGTTACTATAGATTTCTACATAGAAACTACATACTCAAATTTTTGTACCTCAGTCACATGCAGTACAGACTCTCACCAAATAGTGAACAAGGGACAACATATTATAAATAGAAATGCAATAAAATGGGGTATGATACATTTTTCAGATATGTTAGTGAGAGGAGGAAGGACAAAAGTGGTATTGTCAGACTCAAGGGTGAAGGGGAGGAATATGTAGAGGTTGATGAGGATAAAGCGAAATTGCTTAACAAATATTTCTGTTCTGTGTTCACAGATGAAGGGCCAGGAGCAGGACCTCAGAAAACACCCACAAATAGTAACAGAAGCAGCGGGGATCTTGAAAGATTTTCAGAAGCTTGTGTTCATGAGGAACTAACTAAAAGTAGACAAAGTGATGGGTCCGGATGGGATACATCCGAGAATATTGAAGGAACTTGGGGACGTTTAAGCGGCTCCACTGATTGACCTTTTCAATGCTTCTTTAGAGTTGGGAGTGTTCCCAAAGAACTGGAGAAAGGCACATGTGGTCCCTTTACACAAAAGCGGAAGTAAGGATGAGGTTGAAAACTACATGCCGGTTAGTCTAACCTCTGTGTTGAGTAATTGGAAACACTGCTAAACCAGAAAATAGTGAGGTTTCTGGAGTCCAATGGCTTGTTGGATCCAAGGCAGCAAGGGTTCACCAGAGGCAGTTCTTGTCAGACAAATCTGATCCCAGGGAGTTGGACCAAGGGAAAGCCCTAGATGTAGTCTATTTAGATTTCAGTAAAGCCTTTGACTCTGTTCTGTACAGGTGAATTATAAACAAATTGAGCAGACTAGGGACAGACCCTAAAGTGACTGACTGGGTTAGAAATTGGTTGAGTGGGAGGCGACAAAGGGAACAGGTAAATGGAGCACACTCTGAGGAGAAGGATGATACCAGTGGTGTGCCACAAAGGATCTGTCCTTAAACCAATTATATGCCAATTAATGTTTAATGTATATAGTTCTAGTTCTATGTTTCTACTAAGTTCTAACAGTTCCATATAAATTAGTTCTATGTTTCTCACTAAGGGGTATGTTTACTAAAACGTCCTAATGCTACCGGCGAAAAGTGCAGCATTAACGTGACGAATGCCATATAAGGAAGTGAGCGTTCCAGCGTCAACATAGCAATCGCTGTTTATCGTGTGATAGAGGGCGCCTTGGCTCGTTACGTGCGGTAACCTTAATTTCGTGCCAGCGGTGTGAGAATAGCTATAGAGGTGTAGCAATGACTACCAGCCCAAAGGTCATGGGTTTGATCCCTCAAAGGTCTCATCTAATAAGGATTTCTGAGGCAAACCCTTTTGCTGCTTGTAACAGTCAGACACATCTCTGCAATCTGTGCTGCCTGCATAAACACCCTTATCTCAGTGCCGTAACCTAGGGCGCTCTATAAGGCGCCCCATAGGGCACATTGTAAAGTGCCTTGTCCTCCAAGGCGCTGTATAATGTGCCCTATGAGGTGCCCTATAGGGTGCCTTATAGGGTGCTGTATAATGTGCCCTATGGGGCACCTTATAGGGCGCCAAGGTTACAGCACTGAGGTGAGGGTGTTATTGCTGGCAGCACAGATTGTAGAGATGTGTCTGACTGTTACAGGCAGCAAAAGGGATTGTCTCATTAGAAGAGACCTCTGAGGGATCAAACCCATGACCTCTGGCTTGGTAGTCATTGCATTAACCAGTGGGCTACACCTATTTCACAGCACTGGCTGGAGTCAGAAAGACTGCAGGTCACCGCACAAAATGTCTGCTGTAGTTACCAGGATAGAGTAAACCCACCAGTACCCATGATGCAATGCACATGCAGAACAGCAATCTACATCTGATTACAAGATGGGTTATGTGCCTCTACAGCACCGCAGCCTGGTAGGGGGAACTGACCGTGTGTGTTACTGGTACAGAGTAGCTACAGACCGTGACAGTGTGTGGTTCCTGTGCTCACCCTGAGGGTGAGGTGGGGCACTCAGCATCAGGTGTGCAGCACCCTGCTTGGCTGAGATAGGCTGTGCTGCAAATCCTCATCAGTGCCAGTGTGTGACAGGTAGTCCTTGCAGACACACCTAGGATACACCTGTGTCCACCCAGTCCCCAGTCACGTCTAGCTCTTGCGGACTATGACGTACCCAGAATAGTGCATACCCTGTGTAGGTGCCATGGTCACTTGTTCTAAGAGCAGGATGGTGTCTGGACCCACATGTGGATTATGTAGCACCACCCAACCCACCCTCTCTGGGTCAGGGAGGGGGGGATAGGATCTGCCACCAAGAGAACCACACTCTACATCTTTGCAACGGAGGCAGTAGAGGGGACCATCAACCCCAAACCTGCTGGGGAATGGGCACCCTCCAGGGTAGTCAATGCAGATCTGTACCTATCACCTAGGGCACAGGCAGACAGCAGTAGGCCTGGACAAACTCAGCTGACCCAACCACAATCTTACATTCACCAGCAGAAGGCACAGTCAGTCTGCACCCTGCAAGGTGTTGCAGCCATATACATGCCCACTGCAGACAGTCTGCTAGCCAGTACATAGTGCATGTTCCTAGAGGAACTATGTGCACCCAGAAGTGGGATGTAAGCACAAACACCAAGCAGGTATGTCAGTGATTGGGCCCCAAAAAAGGGAACTCACAGATATTACCTGAGAGAAACGCTGTATAGCACTATGTGGGAACCTAGACATGCCATGGTCACTGCTCAGTCAGAGTGAGAGTGACCTCCCAGCATGACATGCTGTGGCCACCCTGAGGTGGTGGTAGGGCACTACAATATCCCAGCCATTGCCCTATGCCCTGTGCAGATGCATCCTGCCCAGACCGCCCTGTCTGGGCCATACCCACAATACCTTGCTCCTCATTATGCACATTGGCAGGCTAACGCTGGAAACAGTGTAAGCATTGTGGGCTCAGTAAGGTGTAGGCAGCCACAAAACACTGGATAGACATACACACACTCCCACACCTATTTCAGCATTGTGCAAAGATAGAGGTAGTTGGCAGCCCTGGCCGCCACACCAGTTCTGGGCACAGTGCAGGCATTGCTAAGGTACTCAATACTGTTAGGGTCATTCTCTGGGGTGTTAAACAGTCAGAAACAAAAAAGGAAACACACTCCACATATATCAGAAAGGTTGCTATGATGAATATCTGTTAACAAATTGTGTTTAATTTAGGATTTGTTAGCTGACATTCATCATAGCAACCTTTTGATATATATGGAACGTGTTTCCATGTTTATGATGGCATTGCTAAGGTATGCAGGTGCTAGTAGTGGTAGCTGCTGCTCCACGCAGGGCCCAACAGCCTGGCTCTCCATGAGGCTTTGGATAGTAGAGCCTGTGGGTATGGGTGTTTGTGCCCCTGTTGGCCGATGCTCTAGAAAGTGCACATTTTTATGGTGTATGTGCTCTGTAGGGTAAAATAAAAGGGACATGGTCTGCAGGAGCCACAGCTGGGACTTGAACCTGTGACCTTCTGCCCCTGAACACACTGGCTGTGTGTACTGCACCAAACTGTTGCCACAGAGGCAGGTCATTCCCTGGGGATACCATGACTGTTGTTCAGACAGACCTTGTCTGTTGCACTGCACGCCACCAACCTAAAAAGGGCTTGGCCTTGGTCTGCTATGGGCAGATGCCACTGCCCCCTCCACCACCAGCACCCCTCCATCACCATGCTGCCATGCCCTTATGCCGGTGGTGCGCAGTCCCAGGCCATCCAGTGTGCTGGTAGGCAGCTGCCTATGGTGTGGGGTCTGGGGTAGGGGTGCCTACATAGACATCCACACTTACCCCCAGCACTGCCTGCCACTGTTATGTGCCCTTTGGGGTACTTGCTGGGTACTGACCCCTGGGACACTGTGCAACACACACTCATGGGCATGTTTGACCTTGGTCAGTTGCTGTCTTGCTGATATTCCATACCTCGTTCCTATATGCCACCTAGGCATCTGCCTAGTCCGCCCTGTGCCCCAGCTGCCCCACTGTATGTCCCGCCTGCAGCCCCCTGTACCCCATTTGCAGCCTCACCATAGTGCCCTTTCGTACTTGAGCACTATAGTGTTGCTGCACATGTAGCACTACTATCACTTTCTGTGTCTCCCTGCCTAGGCTGTACATTGCTGACAGAAATGGTTTCTCTCTCCTGTAAATGTGCCTCTAACGCCAGGTTTTCACTCATGGTAATGTTCTGGTCTTAAGATCCTGGTGTTAGTGTAGCAGGGGCCTCTCCCCGCCCACCCCCTGCCCATTGACCCCTTCTCTCCGCCCTCTCTCCACCCTCTGTGTGACTTTAACGCCGCCGGCGACATTATCACGCGAAATGTAACGTTATCGTGCGATAACGTTACTTTATCGCACGATAACGTTCTGTATCGCCTGATAACGTTATGTATTGTGCGATAACATCACCGCTGCGACGTTATCGCTATTTAGCAAACATGCCCCTAAGTTATTTATGTCCCATGTAAGCCAACCCAGCCAAATTGTTATTTGTAAACTGCTTAGACTCATAGATCAGCAGTATCTAAACACAGTTAAATAAATAATAAATAAAATCTTTTTAATGATATTGCAGAAGGGCTGTTGAGTAAGGTTTGCCACTTTGCGGATGATAACAAAATCTGCAATACAGTAGACATCCGGAAAGGAGTAGGGATCTAGCTAAGCTTAAAGAATGGTCAAGAATTTGGCAGCTGAGATTTCATGCTAAAAAATGCAGGGTCATGTATTTGGGCTGCACCAATCCAAGGGAGCGATATAATGTAGGGGGTGAAGTACTTCTGTCTATGAAAGAAGAGCGGGATCTGGGAGTGATTGTTTCTGATGATCTTAATGTGGCTAAACATGTAGAAAAGGCAACAGTAAAAGTCAGAAGGATGGTTGGGTGCATAGGGAGAGTTATGGCCAGCAGAAAAAAGGAGATGATAGTGCCTTTGTATAAGTCTCTGGTGCAACTTCATTGTGTACAATTCTGGAGATCACATCTTCAAAAGGATATAAACAGGATATAGTCAGTGCAGAGGGTGGCTACTAAAATGGTTAGTGGTCTTCATGTTAAAGCATATGGGGGCAGACGTAAAGATCTCAATATGTATATATTAGAGGAAAGGCGGAATAGAGACAATATGATAGAGACTTTTAAATACCTCCATGGCATAAATGCACAGGAGGACAGCCTATTTTAACTGAAAGCAAGCTCTGCTACAAAGGGACATAGGATTAGGATGCAAGACTCAGGAGTAATATGCTGAAAACTTTCTTTACAGAAAGAGTGGTAGGTGTGTAGAATAGTCTCCCAGTGGAGGTAATAGAGACAAGGATAGTATCTAAATTCAAGAAAGCATGGGACAAACACTGAAGATCTTTAAAGGAAAAAAGGGGACTATATATATTAGTGTGAAAGGGCAGACTAGATAGGCCATATATTCCTTTTCTGCCATCATATTTCTATGTTTCTATATGAGGACAAAAATTGAACCGGGAACCCCAGGAATACTGGAGAAATAATACAATAATACATTTCCTCTTTGTGGTAGTGTCGCATGCAGTGGGAAGGAGCTTTATTTATAACACAGGCAGACAGCAGTTCAGGAACAACAACAGCAGTTTTTATTCTGTCCCAGCTAGTTAACACTAGAAGCCCCAAAGTACGTCAATTGACGCAAATGCATCTTCGAAGTTATATACTAGCGCCACTGCTAGAACCATGTCAGTTATGTTCCATGACTTTGTTAGCGAGGTCAAGATGTTCAAATATGTGCATCGAAAATTAATGACAGATGTGTCACCTAGTGGGAAAATGAATTTATACCTAGAAGCCCCAAAGTACGTCAATTGACGCAACCAAGAAAATTGAGTGGTTTTCACAAGTTTTCTTACAACGACTAACATAAGAACAGTGTTAACTAAATTTTAAAGTAACTTGAAATTCAAAAGTAACTGCAAAGTCCATGTCAGTTAATGAACGAACAGGATAAGCATGTACGCCTGCACAACCTGTAACATGTAGGTCAACATTTGAATCTGATTCAGTCGAATCAGAGCCACTGTCAATTTCCAAAACATCTTGCAGCTTCGCAAGTTCTTGTGCTGCAGACGCAGTTCTCTCATTTTCTGCATCGAAGCGGTAGCCGCAGCTGGCAACAGATCAACTGATTTTGCACCAACACATCTAGGCACTGCTGTCTTCTTACGAGGTCTCGGCATTCTGTAAATAGAATCGTAGAAAAAAATGAATACAATTTCAGGGAGGAAGCGATATGCTAAAAGTTCTGGAGTGTCGGCCTGTTCTAGGGCGTGTTCAAAAGTCACGACATTGTACATAACTGTGTAACAGAGTAAATTTTGGTTTTAAATCAATCACTGTTTACAGTTTTACTCCGACATTACAAAACAATAAACACACGATGTCGTCGTGTAATGACATCACATACTGCACGTATTTAACAAATAAGTAACTTAAAATTAATTCACATCTGCATTTCATGCTAAACGCAGTCATCGTGATAATGTGTCAATTGACGCACTTTGAGGTTTCTAGGTAAAATGCCTTTTGGGGCTTCTAGTATTAAACCTCCACAAGGCAAAACCCAGAAAAGTCAGCAGTTCCGGGAAAACAAAAGCAGCTTTATTTCTGTCCCAACTTGTTAAACCTCCACAAGCTGATTCTCCCAGCCCTTCCTCCAGCCCCAGTTAAATTCCCTACCTCAGAACTCCTTTGCACAGCTTGCCTTGAAAGGACTTCTGGCTCCATGGGCCCCCTCTCCCTCCTGCAGCCTTCTGGGTTCTTAACGTCTCTCTGTGAGTCACACTCTCCCAGTCCTGAACTCTGGGCTGCAAACTTTCTTAAAAGGGACTGTTGATAATCCCTTTGGAGAGGGACAGGTAACATCCTATATACCCCATTACATTCTTATACTGATTAAAATACAAAACACATCCATAATCCATACTTCCCAAAGCAAACACATTTCAGTTAATAAATTCAAAATAAAATGTTTTCTACCTTTGTTGTCTGGACATTTTATTTTGCCAGTCACATTTGTCCCAGTATCTTTTCTACTTTTGGTTCTGACTTCCAATGCTCTTTCAGATATCTGCTGTCCATCAGTTGTTTCTCCTGTCTTTTCCCATTTCCTCCCTACATTTATTTGACATACTGATCTTGCCATTTTAGCCCTTTCCATTTCTCTCTTTTCTGTTTCTCTGTCTATTCAAACTTCACCCTCAATCTCCTTGTTAATTTTCAGCAACCTATCAACTTTTCTTCTCCTGTTACCTCCTACCCAGCTCATTTCCATAGATCTGCCATTATCCCTGCCTCTTATCCCCTTCTGTCTTCCATACACTTCGTATAACCACTTTTCTATCCTCTGTAGTCAGCATCCTCTTTTCGCTCTTTTACTTGACAATGCCTCCGTGGCCTCTCCTACATGGTTCCACCATGCCTATGCAGTGCTCTTCACCTCTCTCTCGTCAATCCCCCTCACCCCACCAGCATTTCTCCCCACTCTCTCTCTCCCTTTCTAAGGGTACAGCATCTGCCACCCTCTCCCCTTCACCCCCACCAGTACAGAATCTTCCCTCTTCCCTAGCCTTCCATCCCAGGTGCAGGATCTGCCCCTCCCCTTCCCCACCACCCCAGTAGTGTAGTAGCTACTTTCCCTTACATCCCACCAGCATCCACACACCATCCCCCCCCCCCCCCACCTGTGATCTGCAGTCAGGACCAGAGCAAGGATATAAGACATCCTAGGAGAACCTTCATGTCTGCCGCCCCCCCCCCCACCCCCGCCTCCACCCCACCTGTGATCTGCAGTCAGGACCAGAGCAAGGATATAAGACATCCTAGGAGAACCTTCATGTCGGCCACCCCCCCCCCACCCCACCTGTGATCTGCAGTCAGGACCAGAGCAAGGATACTACCTGACTCAATAAGAAAAACAAAACAAATAACAAGCACCAGTGCCTTCTCATTCGTAGCACCATCATTATGGAATAACCTCCCTGACCAACTAAGGGAAATAAAAGATCTAAAAAAATTCCGAAAAGACCTAAAAACATACCTGTTCTCACAATATTACTCTAACATAGATAAAGATTTGGACAAGGCCTCCCATCCTCCGTAACTCACCAAGGTATATACCTGCTCCAATAATCTCACTACTACTCCCATAGCAGAACATATGATGAACCTTAATATGTATATATGTAAAAAATTATGTAATAACTTGTAAATAGTTCTAAACTTTGTTATGCTACCTGTATATAGTTCTGATTACAGTTCATTGTACCTGTTTATATATCACTGCTTTGTTCTATGTAATTTTATATTGTTTGATGTAAACCGCCACTGATCTTAGGAAATGGCGGTATATAAAAGATTTGCAAATAAATAAATAAATAAATATAAGACATCCTAGAAGAACCTTCATGTCTGCCGCCCCCCCACCTGTGATCTGCAGTCAGGACCAGAGCAAGGATAAAAGACATCCTAGGAGAACCTTCAGGTCTGCCACCCCCCCCCCACCTGTGATCTGCAGTCAGGACCAGAGCAAGGATATAAGACATCCTAGGAGAACCTTCATGTCTGCCAACCCCCCCCCCCCAACACCTGCTTCCGCCTCCACCACCGCTGCAACCCCTCTCTGGGACCTGCAGCAGTGGCAATGACATTAAAACAATGATGCAGCACTTACCCAAAGCCTCCAGTGTTATGTGTTGTTGATGCTGCACTTTGACCAGCCGCTTCCATCCCCTCTGGCGCAGACTTCCTGTTTGCATTGGGGCAGAAGCTGTCGGTCAAGGTACGGCACTAATAGCTCTTAGTGTCAGAGGTTTTGGGTAAGCACTGCATTGATGTTTAATCTCATTGCCGCCGCCACAGGTCCCAGAGAGGGGCGGCAGCAAGCCACCCTCAAAAAGGTCGGTGCTCCAGACAACAGTCTACTTCACCTCATGGGTAGCACCAGCCCTGTCTGCAGTAACCCATAACGATTTGTTTGGCTGAGGGCATCAGCAGACTAACAATCTTCTGCCCTCTTGCCCTTCTTTCACCATGGAGCCAGCCGATCTGAGGTTAACCTGTGTCCTGCACATGATATGCTGCAGATTCCCAAACTTCAAAAATGTGACGTCAAACAAATTTAGAAGAAAAATACATTTGAAACTGAGCTGACAGATTATTTTAGACTGAAGTTGTTAGATGTTAATTTTACTTCTGCTTGTTTTGCTGATTTTGAATCCAGTGGTTTCTCCTACTGCTAGGGGTTCTATATTCAAAAGGGTTTATCTGGTTAGCAGGACCTGCTAAATGGATAAACCCTGCCAAGCCCAATATTCAGTGGTACTATCTGGATATCCCCTCTGAGCGCCTTGGCACTATCTGCAGCCTGTGCATGGGGCAAGGACAGCCCTGGCACTTACCCGATCAGCAACAATTTTCATTGGTCTAACCAGATAAGTAACCACATAAAATTAGTTTAAAAAAAGCTGTCCTAACTTTATGCGATTCAGCTATCCGGTCAGCAGCTGAATATCTTCACTATCTGGATAGCTGCCGTGGGCAGCGCTGAAACTGGATGTTCAACACTAGAACATATCCAGATTCAGGGGCTGAATATACATTTTTATTTGTAAAGAAACACCAACTGCGGAGTTCGAATGTTGACCCAGAGTTTTTTAACTTGTCTTTCTTTTAATAAATGAACCATTGCTTCATATGCAGTGGGTAAAAAGAGATTTAGTAGCTTCAGAGTCAACTTAGATGGGCCAGATAAAGATTACTTAAGCAAACAACATGGCCAGACAGAGGCCCACATTTGATCCTTTAAAGGTTTAGGGAGGCAAAAAGCGCCTAGCCACCACCACTTTATTTAAAACTGGATATTCAGTGGCAGAAAATATCCAGTTTCTACCGCTGAATCTCCAAGCTCACTGGATAGCAGCATTGCTAGCGATATTCAGTCGCTACTTCAATAGCGAAAACCCCTAAACTTAGGTCAGCTGCTGAATATCAGGCTGACTGCATTTTAAGTAGTTAGCAAGTCTGCAAACCAGCTAAAATGCTTTGAAAATGCCTCTCCCCCCCCCCCCCCCCTTATTCTATGCTTGCAAATTCTACTTCTTTTGCAGAAAAATCATAAACAGCCAAGGACCACATTTGTAGGTGTCCACATGTAGGGCACATGCCCAGGACCCAGATGTTTAGGGGGCCCTGGGCCATGTGCTCAGGTCTCGGGAGGCTAGGGTTGTAATCTGTCTTGCTTTTTTCAGGACTGTACAGATAAGATTCAGAAGTCAGAATGATGACTAAAGTGTATGGACATTTTCAGAGTGTAGGCGTCTGCAGCTCTCCATTTCCTTCTGCTTGAGTAAGCCTGGGGGAAGGTACTGTGGGGGGAAACACTGGAAGACTGTTCTAGTCATGGGGGGATTGAGCTCTGTAAGGGACACTGGGATGATCTTGGAGAGAGTTAATGAAACCAATGAGTGTCCTAGAAGGGGGGGGGGGGTTGCTGATAAGGGCAGAGTTGCCAAGTTACCCAGTTCCATGAGCAAGAATTTAAACCCGTCCTGGATTTCTGAGAAGCTCATCCCAATGCATTATGGGACCTGCAGCACTGATTCCAAAATCAGGGACTACAAGTATCATACTGCTTTGCGATGCAATTTTAAAACCAGAAATGGCAAAAAATATCATGGAAATTAGTAATTTGGCAAATCTGAGACAGTAATACACCTTCTGTTGAGAAAACTGAACAAACAGGACTGCTACAGATCCCTGCACAGAAAGCAACACTAGCAGAACACTGCACCTCAGTCACACACGCAGAACACAGACAGCCCCTCACCAAATACAGAGCAAGGGGAGGGAAAAGACAAAAGAATGAACAGAACACAACGATTTCTATATGAAGCTTCATAACAAGGATAATAATATTCACGGTACCATGGATGAAAACGTAAAAGTATGTTAAGGTCAATGAAAATAATCTAAAATACTTAAAAATACAACTCAGCTATAAAAGAGCCGTGAGAAAAGGATATTATAGAAAATTCATCTTGACGTCACAGAAAGATCTATTACAAAAATACCCCTTTTGAGACTATAAAAATGCAATTAAAATAATATATAACAGAAAATCCTTGCCTGACCTGCTTAATAACGGAAGATATTAACACAAAACTAGAAAACTCCATTTAACCCTTTCAGACCTGAATGTTTTCACAGACACCATATATATATACATGGAATTCAATGAATAACATGACGTCCATTACAGTGGACATATGGTCTGAAAGGGTTAAAGGAAGTAACATCCCGCAAACAAAACGAGACACTCTAAAATGCAAACGGCTATACCAAACTATGCTAAGACAAGAAAACCTGTAGTGGGTTTTCTAAAAAAATAATAAATGACTTGAGAGTACATTACAGCAGAGCTGCCGGACTGCGCGGGTTGCAGCAACTGCGACTCTAGGCCAGCCCCAGCCTTTCAATAACTGGCTTTTTTTTTAAGCTTGGCATTCCTTTCCAGGTCCCACTGCAGTATGTTGTTCTCATTAAAAGCTTCCCTTCTAGTGCGTGGGGGCAGTCCCAAGGGAAGAGCAGTGCACCACAAGGAAATAATTTAATGAGAATATCATGCTGCAGTAGGACCTGGGAAGGAACGCTACGTTGAACAAAAGCAACAGATTTGTGCCATCTGTTTTGCCACCGGAATCTGCGGCCTTTCTTCTCCTGCTGGAGTTCTGTGTTACCTACCACTGCTGCCACCTCAGTGGAGCTGCCAAGATGGCAGATGGGAGCAGATCCAATGGTGCTGGAAAATGTGTGAGTGGATGGTAGAGGCATGTGAATGTCTGAGTGGAGCTTAATGCGTGTGTCTTGGCATGTCTGCAAGTTACCCATTTCCAGGAGTGAGATTTTTTGCCAGCTCTGGTTTTAAATTTGCTTTGCAATGCAGTGTGGTATTTGTAATCTCTGATTTTACCCATTGAAATCAGTGCTGCAAGTTTCATAATGCATCGGAATGAGATTTTTAGAAATCCAGGACTGGCTTAAAATCTTACTCCAGGAATTGGGAAACTTGGCAACTCTGTATATAACTTGTTTTGAATATTGGCCTGTAAGTTTACAGGCCAAGTGTCTTCCTTCAAATTTATCAGTGAGATATGGGGGGCCTGAATCCTGACTTTCCTGGTGGTTCATCTACTGTTCTAACTACTAGGCCAGTGTTTCTCAAACCAGTCCTAGGGTATCCCATAGCCAGTCTGGTATCCACAATGAATATGCATGAGAGAAATTTCTGTGCATTGCCTCCATTGCATGCAAGTATGTTTCATGCATATTCATTGTAGATATCCTAAAACTCAGACTGGCTAGGGGGATACATCAGCATTGAGAAACACTATACTAATCTATTCCTCTACACTCAAGAGAGATAAAAAAGATATTCTAAAATCGGCTGCATGTTAATATTCCTAAGAGTATGATCACATGGTGGCAGTAGAGTCTTTGAAATAAGAACAAATATGTCTTTTATCTGTTCTGATACAGACTCATGTGTCCATTCTACTTGCACATATTTTTCTCTCTCATCAATTTACAGATCAAAAAGTAGCTACCTACTCATAAGAGGGAATTCTGAGGCAATGGAGGCTAAAATCATTTTTCATGGACTAATTTCTATCTTTTCTGCTGGAACATTTAATAAGACCAATCTTTGACAGTCATGATGTTACAAACAGGAGTTAGCATTAGGTGAACTAGGTGGTGGTCCAGAGCACTGATGTGATGGGGGGCACCCTATTGCCCCCGCCCCTCTCCGGGGCCTGCAGGGGCAGCAATGTCACTGAATCAATGGCAAAGTGCTTACCTAAACTCTTAGGTGCTGAATCACAGTTCCTGCCTTCTAAGACCTGCTGCTTCCATCCTCCTCTGACACAGACTCCTGATTATGCAAGCCAGAAGGCTGCATCAGAGGGGGATGGAAGTGGCTGGTCTTAAATGGCAGGAACTGCGATACAGCACTGGAGAGTTTAAGTAAATGCTGCATTGTGCTTTCAACGGCATTGCTACAGCTGCTACAGGACCTGGAAAGGGGTGGTAATGGGGGCAGCAGGATGGAAGGCTCCTTTAGGGCAACTCCAATCCTTGCACTAGCCCTGAGATTAGGGCCGGTGCAAGAAGATGAGCCTCCCTAGGTGAACCTCATTCCTTGAGCCCCCCCCCCCCTCCCCTGTCCCTCCCGTTGGTCAGCCGCCTGCCCCCCTTTTCAAATCCAGGCTGAAAACATGCCTCTTCCAGGCTGCTTCTGGATCCTGATCTGCTTAATTTCCTATGTGTTTCCTTACCATTTCCCTAGATATATTCTTGTCCTCAGTTATTGTGCTATCTGTCATGTCTAGATTGTAAGCTCTGATGAGCAGGGACCCTCTTTAACATGTGTCTGTACAGTACTGCATACATCATGTAGTACTATACAAATGATCAGTAGTAGTAGTAGTCATTGCTGCCATAGTCGCCCCTCACTGGGACTTACAGCAGCAGCAATGGATTGAAACAGCCCTGCAGCGCTCGGATTTCTGATGCTGTAGGGCTGTCTGCTTCCGCCCCTGTCGATGGCTGACTTCCTGTTTGCAAGGGGGTGGAAGTTCTGCCACCATGCAAACATGAAGTTGGCCATTGGTGGAGGCAGAAGGAGACAGCCCCACAGCACTAACGTTTGCAGGTAAGCACAGCAGGGCTGTTTCAATCCTTTGCCACTGCTGTAGGTCCTGGTGAGGCGTGACAGAGGCAACAATGGGTTCCCCCGGAAGGTTGGTGCTCTAGGCAGATGCCTACTTCACCTAATAGTAGCACCTGTCCTGCCTGAGATGTAGCCCTGGGTTTATGAGGTGGTTGGAGGCAGGAACTTCACTTCTTCAACCTCTAGGACTATGTTTGATGTAGAAAAAGATAACTTACAAAGCATTATCACTGCAGATTTTAATTCTCATGCCCTTCCTTCACAGAGTTGTCATCTGACTCCAGATTTGCCTCACAGGCTTGATCCAGTCCTGGGTTTACCCCACTGCTTGCAGGGACTTGTCGGCTTGATTTTCTTATGGCATGCAATAGAGATATCAGAATTACAGGTCCCTGCATGCAGTGTGTTAAACAAGGACTGCATCATACCTGTCGGGCGAATCTGGAGCCAGTTGGCAATCCTATCTTTTAGCAGGCAGCACTGTTGCTTCTGGGAAAGCACTCACGGTCCAGGCTGAATGTTGTCCCAACAGAAAGGGGCCTGAACTGAGAAATGAACTCAGAAAGGAACAGATACAAATGTTCAGCAAAGGCCAGTATTGAAAATAGGTTAGAAACAGAAAAAAATGCACAGATGATCCTTGGCTTCCTGGATGGACAGTCATTTCATCACCTTAGACTCCTGTCATCTCACTTAGCTAATGGACATTCTCTTGCAACCAGGCTCAGCTCCTTTCATGCACTTCCCCACTCTGTTGGCTTCCTGAGCTTCTCCAATTCCTAGACTGCTCAAGCCCACCTAAGATTATAAGAAATGCCATACTGGGTAAGCCAAGGTCCATCAAGCCCAGAATCCTGTTTCCAACAGTGGCCAACCCAAGTCACAAGTACCTAGCAGTTTCCCCAAAAGTCACACAGGTTCCACACTGCTTGTACTGGGAAACGCAGTGGATTTCCCGGGTTATCTTTAATAATGGTTTATGGACCTTTCCTCCAGGATCTTGTCCAAAACATTTTTAAACCCAGCTACACTAACAGCTTTTACTACATCCTCCGGTAAGTAATTGCAGAGTTTGATTACGCGTTGAGTAAAAAAAAAATATTTTCTCTTATTAGTCTTAAACGGGTTACACTGTAGCTTCATTGCATGTCCCCTTGTCTTTCTACATTTTGATGGCATAAACAATCGATCTATGTTCACCCGTTCCACTCCATTCATTAATTTATAGACCTCTGTCATATCTCCCCTCAGCTATTTCTTTTCCAGGTTGAAGAGCCCTAACCTTTTTAGCCTCTCCTCATAGGGGTATCCTTCCATTCCCTTACCATTTTGGTGGCTCTTCTCATTACCTTTTCTAATAACGCTATATCCTTTTTAAGATACGGCAACCAGAATTGCACACAATATTCAAGGTGTGATCGCACCATGGAACAATACAGAGGCATTATAATATCCTTTGTTTTATTCTCTATTCCTTTCCTTAGGATCCTAGCATTCTATTTGCTTTCTTGGCTACCACTGCACACTGGGTGGAGGGTTTCAATGTATTATCCAAGATGACTCCTAAATCTTTTTCCTGGGTGGTGGTTCCTAATGTGAAACCTTGCATCGTGTAACCATAGTTTGGGTTTTCTTTCCTAGATGCATAATTTTTCATTTGTCCACATTAAATTTCATCTGCCATTTGAACCTCCAGTCTTCCAATTTATCAAGGTCCTCTTGCAATTTTTCACAATCCTCTTGGGTTTTAACCACTTTGAATAATTTTGTGTTATCTGCAAATTTGATTTCTTCACTCATTATTCCCATTTCCAGATCATTTACGAATATGTTAAAAAGCAGCAGACCCAGCACAAATCCCTGGGGTACTCCACTATTCACCTTTCTCTAGTGGGAAAATTGGCCATTTAGCCCTATTCTCTACTTTCTATCTTTTAACCAGTTCCTGATCCACAATAGTACACTGCCTCCTATCCCATGACTTTTTAGTTTTGACAAACGTCTCTCATGAGGGACCTTGTCAAAGGCTTTCTAAAAGTCCAGATATACTATATCAACCGACTCACCTTTGTCTACCTGTTTATTCACACCTTCAAAAAAATATAACAGATTAGTAAGACAAGATTTTCCTTGTCTAAAGCCATGTTGGCTGCCCCATTAAGCCATGACTATCTACATGTTCAGTAATTTTGATCTTTATTATGGTTTTTACCATTTTTTCCGGTACTGACATCAGGCTCACAGGTCTGTAGTTTTCCGGATCACCCCTGGAACCCTTTTTAAAAATTGGTGTTACATTGGCCATCCTCCACTCTTCAGGTATTACAGATGATTTTAATGTGTCACCCACCTACTACCCCGGAGGCCGAAGGCCTGGGGCTTCAGTGAGGCTCCTCTTACTTAGCAAGGACTGGTATTGCCCCCTGGGAGTTGGAGTCCCAATAGCTAATCAAATAAGAGTGTAGTTGTGGACGAGTAGCTATGCTTGTAAAGAGGTATTTATTTCCCTTCCCGGGAGAATTCTTGCAAACAGGATACAAAGGAAATTAAACCATAATACTGGCATAACACAAATGGGGACTACAAAATACAAAGAAAATTGCTTCTTGTCAGCGTTAAAGAAACAAAAGTGGGAAAACAGGCTTTTTCTATCACAAAAAGCTGATGAGTGAAATCTGTGCTCCTACACAGATTTCTCTTTAGCAGGCTTTCTTAGGCTTTAACAGAAAGAGGTTACACTGTCTGAAAACACCAATGTACAGTCCATCTTGCAATCATCTGAGTTCTCTCCACAGAAGTCACATTCCATGTCCTCATGAACTTCCTGGCTATTATCTTTGGTATGGCTGTAGTGTGTATCAGTGTTTAGAAATCTCTCCTCTTCCTGGACAAGACTTCTCTCCCCTCTATCCACGTAGAAAGGCAAGTTACCGTGCACTGTGGATTTTCCCCTTATAGGGCCATACACCTCAGGACTATTGTAAGTAAAATCCAGTGCCCCACTATTACAGGTAATATGTCTTTCCTCAGGCTGAGCTCTGCCTGCACGCTTTGCAACCGGGAAGTTGAAACTTTTCTCCCTTTCACTTCCCCTCACAGGACATCTTTCTCTTAGCTGAGAAATATCTTTAGGATAAGAGCTTTTGCTCCCCAGGTACCTGCTCTCATGGGATTTCCCTCTCACAGCTCCTCGTGGTTTGTTAAATGGAATCCCTCTCGGTCCCCAGCTGGACTCTGGCTCAGTGCAGCCTGACTTTCCAGCACTAACCTCGGGAAATTCCTCCGGTACAAACTCCTCTGAGGTGCAGATGGAATCCACGTCAGAAGCTCTCAGGTATATATCCTGGCTCTCACAAGCTCTGCTCTTTCCTCTGCATGTATCTCTGCCGGACTCTCTGCCTGTGTCTCGGCCTGCTTCTGTGTTTGAATCTGGATCTGAAACTGCTTTGCTCAAGGCTGACCTTATTTTAAGTGCGTCATTCCTTGAGTTCCTTGTTAGCTCAAATCCCTGCAGCTGTTCCTGCCCCTCTGATGAGCTATGATGTAATGCTTCTCCTGGGCATTTTCCTACAGCCGGTGCACGTGTTTTGGTTGGTTGCCCGTAGCAACCCCTAGCCATGTGCTTTGCACTGCCGGTTTTAAAACTGCCCTGCATATTTTCCTCTAGTTTTATAGGCACTATTTGCCTTGCGCCATGACAAATGATAGTTCACAGATTACTAATAGTAGGTCTGCAATCTCATATTTCAGTTCTTTCAACACCCTTGGATGCATAGCATCCGGTCCAGGTGATTTGATACTCTTCAGTTTATCAAATAGTTGTAATAAATCTTCCTGGTGTATCGATATTTCTTTCAATTCTTCCACAGTATCACCTTTATTTTATTTATTTAAAGGGTATTTCTATCCCGCCTTATCCTTCAATCAAGGCGGTGCACAGCAAACAATCAAGGAGTTGGCGTTTGTGTTCAAGGTATTCTTATATTGTACAGTGGATGTGTGTGCGGGTGGGTAGGTTGATTAGCGTGCGCTATTTACAGCATGAGCTTTATACAGTGCTATGTACAATGAGCGTGCGGGTTAGGCGTTAGTTCGTGGTTGTTGCTCCTATTATGTGTTTGGGCCATAGTGTTCCAGGAAGAGCAGAGTCTTTAGTTGCTTCCGAAAGTCCTTAGTGTCTTCCGTGGATTGCAGTTCGTCAGGGAGTGCATTCCACAATCCAGGTGCTGCCACTGATATCGCTCTTGGTGTGGTGGACTTGCATGCCTTTGTGTAGTCTTTTGACGTGTTGATTGTGTCTGATGTGGCTCTTCTTCTAGGTCTTGTGCTGACGTCGGGTTGTATGAGGGGCTGAAGGCTGTGGGCAGAGTTCCTGTGTTTGATTCTGAATATGTTTAAGATTGTCTTGTATTTGATTCGTGAGCTGGTTGAGAGCCAGTGTAGGTCTTTTAGTATGGGAGTGATGTGGTCTTGTTTTGATGCTCCGGATATTATTCGTGCCGCCGTGTTTTGGGCCATTTGTAGCGGTCTGAGTGACTGTTTTGACATGACTGTATAGATCGGGTTGCAGAAGTCAAGTATGGGAGTTATTAGAGCTTGACAAACTGTGCGGAAATGATCTTGTGTGAGGAGTGGCTTTAGGCGTCTGATTATTCTCATCTTGAAGTATGCATTTTTGGTGGTCCTTCTGATGTGTGACTTCAGTCATGGGTAACATCCCTACATCTACCTCAGTAAAGACCAAAGCAAAGAATTCATTCAGTCTCTCTGCTATGGCCTTGTCCCCTCTTAGTGCCCCTATTACCCCCTCTATCGGTCCAACTGACTCACAGGCTTTTTTGCTACGAATGTACTTGAAAAAGTTTTTATTACACGTTTTTGCTTCCACAGCAAGCTTCTTCTCAAATTCTCCGTTTGCCTGCCTTATCAATGCCTTGCATTTAACTTGCCAGTGCTTGTGCTGTTTCCAGTTTTCGTCATTTGGCTCTTTTTTCCATTTCCTGAAAGATGCTTTTTTGGCAACAACAGCCTCTCTGACCTCACCTTTAAACCATGCTGGCAGTTTTTTGAACTTCCTTCCACTTTTCTTAAAGCATGTGTAATGATATGAATAGGTAATGGAGTAGTCTGATTTATTTCTCACTACCAAAGCGCTCCAAGAAGATACTGTATGGGTCTTCAGTTTCTTGCGGAATTCTGTCAGGTCAGTGACAGATCGTATGTCAACAGAGAGTGAATTCCACGTGCTCAGTGCGTAGAGTGAGAAGGCTCGGTTTGAAACTGTTTGGGTGCTTTTCATCTTTTGAGTAGGGATAGTGAATGTCTTTTGGACATTACTTCTTGCTCAGACCCAACCGGCTGGATTATCAACCACTGGGCGCAACTGGGCAGGGGGGCAGGGGTTTAAGAGGTGGGGCGGAGTGGCAGGGGGGGTGGGTCTAGGTCGGCTATTTTAGGGGCCAACTGGCTGCAGGCCGCCCTCTTGCCCCTCCGTATGGAACGGCCACCAAATGGCGCAAAGTCTTTGGCAGTTTACCGGATCCCGACATTGTTGATGGTTTTCCTTCGAGAAAAGGGCAGCAATCATCGTATGGTCCTTTCCCTTGTGGTGGTCTGCAGCTGCTGATATTTGGGCTGTTGTAGGCGGCATGTGTCTTGAGGTCTTTCCTCCGGGGCAATCGGGGAGGGTCATGGCTGATTGCGGTCTTCCCGAGGCTGAAACAATTAAAAGGCAAAGAGGAGAGTGAAGGGAACCAGTCATGGATTGCCACCGGAACTGGGGCAAGTGTGGGCTGGTGGGGCGGGAGGAGTCTCATTCAGCGCTGATTGCATGGGTCCTTGGATCAGCACCAGTCCCTCCCTCCTGGCCTTTTCCTCGGTGTGCGGTAGGAGATCACAGGGGGAAGCGGCTGCATAACCTGGTACAATGGGGGCCGGTTCCCTAAACACCACCTCGTTGTGTGCAAGGCATCAGGCAAGTCTTTGAGCCCTGGGATCTAGCTAAGCTTGAGAGGGATCTAGCTAAGCTTGAAGAATGGTCTAGAATTTGGCAGCTGGGATTTAATGTTAAAAAATGTAAGGTCATGCATTTGGGCTGCAGCAATCCAAGGGAGCAATACAGTATAGGAGGTGAAGTACTTTTGTCCACTAAAGAAGAGCGGGACCTAGGCGTGGTTGTGTCTGATGATCTTAAAGTAGCTAAACAGGTAGAAAAGGCGACGGCAAAAGCTAGAAGGATGCTTGGGTGCATACGGAGAGGAATGGCTAGCAGAAAAAAGGAGGTGATAATACCTCTGTATAAGTCTTTGGTGCGACCTCATTTGGAGTATGGTGTGCAATTCTGGAGACTGCACCTTCAAAAGGATGTGAACAGGATGGAGTCGGTGCAGAGGGTTGCTACTAAAATGATTAATGGGCTTCATTATAAAGCATATGAGGACAGACTTAAGGATCTTAATATGTACACCTTAGAGGAAAGGTGGGATAGAGGTGATATGATTGAGATGTTTAAATACCTCCGTGGCATAAATGTTCAGGGAGAGAGCCTCTTTCAATTGAAAGCAAGGGGACATGGGATGAGGGTGAAGGGAGATAGATTCAGGAGTGATATGCGGAAATATTTCTTTACGGAAAGAGTAGTGGATCCGTGGAATAGTCTCCCAGTGGAGGTGGTAGAGATGAGGACAGTAACTGAATTCAAAAAAGCATGGGACCAACACAGAGGATCTCTAAAGGTAGAAAGTGGACTGTTGTAGTTGTTGTTATGGAAGGACAGACTAGATGGGCCTTGTGGTCTTTTTCTGTCATCATGTTTCTATGTTCCCATGTGGGGCGCATGGTGGACATGGCTTAAAATATGAAGAGGGGTGAGTTTTAAAAATGATGCCAGTGGCCCGGGAAATCAGTCCCTTCAACTGGTGGGCATTTTGCTGACTGATGAAACCTGGGGCGGGGGGGAGGGGGGAGGGGGGGAAATGTGGAACAGTCGCACTGCACTCAATACTGGAGAAGGGCAGCCATTTTCCCAGGGCTGCTTTCTACCCGTGGGGCTCTGCTGTCATCTAGTGGAGGTTTGGTGCCATGGCACCTTCAAAATGTGTATAGCTAGCTTTTATGGATGGGATGATAATACGTGGATCTTTTGTTAGGGAAGGGAAATGTGTGATATATATATATTTTTTTTTTTTACATTTTCCATATTTTTATTTATTTCTCTTTTTTTTTTTTAACTATCTGATCCTGTGTGTGTGGGTGGGTGTATGGGAGTGTATGTGGCAGGATCAGATAGTTTAAAAAAAAGAAATAAATAAAAATATGGAAAATTTTAAAAAAAACTTACTGGGGACGATGGGCACAGTAAGGGCAAGACTGCATCGGTGGTGACTCAGTGGTCAGGGTGCATGTCCAGCAATTTGAGAGTTAGGGGTTGGTAACCTGCTCGAGACATGTAGCCGCTGCGGGTCAAATACACATGTGGAAAATTGATGGCAATTTGTAGGTGCTGTGTGGTCTGTGAGTTATCATATAACAAAATAAATAAAAAGGGGGGGCACTTGGGAGGGGGGGTAGGTTCACACACACACACACAAAAAGTACAGGAATGTAGAGACAGAAGGAGGTGGCTCCAGGATTCCGGGCAGCAGGATATGGCACACTATTCCATTGGTAACACGGTATTATTCCTTTTTCTAGATGTTTCCCACTACAGATATGCCAAGAAAGAGCAGCAGAGCCCAGTCCAGGATGCAAGGACAGAAAAAGCTGACAGGAGGCAGAGGCACAGCGAATGCCAGGGTGTCGTCTACGGCCGCGGCTATGAAGAGGAAGGCGAGGAGCGATCTGGCTGTGACCGCCACACGTTGCAGTAAGTGACCGGCGCCAGCTCGGCAAGAACAAGGGGTAATGGATATCAGCAAGGAGATGGAAGCTCATATGGGTGCTGTGCAAGCAAGTCGGTCAGCTCGGTCCGGGAGCTGTCAGGCAGCACCTCGAGGCTGCAGCATCCACAAGAGAAGTGGGGGCACCAGTCACACAGTCTGATGCAGGACCTAGCTCAGCCACTGCGTCTGCCCGATGTTGAAAGTAAGGACAAAGAAAATGAGAAGTTTGAGGCGAGAGATAAGAAACCTAAGGTTTTCAAGTCAATCAATAACTGGGTTTTGGCTTTTAATATTTTTATGAGCGTCGTAGTTGAACACAAGCATGAACTGAGCCCTTACCTGATCCGCTACCTGGATACTATGATCTGCGCACACAAGCACTTTTGCGGCTGGGCATGGCTAAACTACGACATTAAATTTTGGAGGAGTGTGGCCAAAGACCACACAATTACGTGGCGGCACAGAGTCATTGACATGTAGCTAGATGAGACGGCACCCAACACATCCCTGAACATTGACAGCACGCCTCAGCTATTTAAGTCCCACACCACACGACCCCTTGGCTTTGGCCAGACACCCAGGAGGCATTACTGTCACCAATTCAATAATGACCATTGCGCATGGAACCCGTGCACGTTCCACCGTATCTTTTTGGCCTGGGGAGCCAACCACCCAGCTACAATGTGCAATACAGCCAGGGAGGCCAAACCCTTCAGGCCACAACCCCATTGCCCTACCAGCAGAATTAGTCCCATCACCAATCAGGCTTGAGGGAATGCACCCTTGGCTCCGCCTGTATCCTCATCGTGATAGGGCACATACCATCATCAATGGTTTCTCATGTGCTTAAATATTTTCCCATAGTCAAAGAAAAGCTGGCCAGAGAACTCAGCCTGGGGAGGATAGCAGGCCCATACCAGGACCCCCCCTTTCCTCGGACTGGTCCTCTCTCCATTGGGCATAGTCCCAAAGAAGGAGCCAGGCAAATTTTGCCTCATTCATAACCTCTCCTACCCAGAAGGGGCTTCGGTCAATGACCATATCAATCCTCACCTGTGTTCGGTGTGATATGCCTCTAATGGCCAGGCAATAGCAGTCATTAAAAAAGCAGGTCCATGGGCCCAACTCGCCAAGCTGACATCAAGTCGGCTTTCCAACTCCTCCCTGTGCACCCCGAGTCCTTTCACCTGCTGGGTTCAAAGGCTGCTATTACTATGACAAATATACGCCCATGGGATGCTCCATTTCATGCGCATATTTTGAGCTGTTTAGCTCCTTCATGTACTGGGTGGTGGAGGAGTTGTCCAGCCCAGACTCAGTGGTGCACTACCTGGATGATTTCCTGTTCGTGGGTGCAAGGGCTGAAGAGTGTGAATGAGTCCGCAGCATCTTTGAGCGAGTCGCCAGGAGATTTGTTGTCCCCAGGGGCGGATCAAGGCAATCTGCTGCCTGAGGCAAGGGATGAGATGGCACCCCCTCCCCCCGAGCGGGGGGGGGGTGTGAATCTTTCTAAAAACTCCAGTCAGGGACTGAACCAAACAAAAAAGTCTATTAGATAATATGTAGCAAATGCAAGATGTTCGCACCCCAAGGAACTAAAAGAAAGAGCGAGAACCACAGCAGTTTATAACTCCAAATTATAATTTATTTGTATTTTGTTATAAATTGTGTTATGGTGCTTGCTTTTTCTTTTTGAACATATATTTTGCATTCACAGAAGCTCCTCCTCAACAATGAGTGCAGAGCAGAGGTAGGACATTCACCCACAGAACTCAATATATTTAAAAAAAAATCTGATTCTGTTCATCTCACCAACAACAAATATTCTTCAGTACCAGGCATATTGGGAACTAATATAAAACCCTACAAAAGTCACCGAAGATCTCCAAGGCCAAATCTACCCTACCACATACCAGCATAAACTTCCAAAACTCATACAACAAGGGGCCTACCCAGAAAAAGCAGCACTATAAATACTGTAGCAGACCATAGAACACCAATACGCTTATTTGAAAAGTGAACAAGTCAAATTGTTACAGTACAGTATAGATCCCTATGTACAAATTAACAAAAGCAGAGCACCTGGCCTCAGTCACGCACTCAAAACACAGACCCTCACCAAGTACAGAATATGTGACCATAACCTAAAGGAAAAATAAAAAATAGGTAGACAAAATTTAAACTAAAATCCCAAGGTGTTGCATTGTTATATGGCCTGTTACAAGATATTAGATTAATGATTCCATTGAATTAGCTTCACTATTCTAATATTATATATCATACTTTGTATATTATTATAATAGGGATTTATTGCAATGATTCATAGTAACAGTAAGTCTGTGAGGCAGCATTTGTTTTTATTTCAATAGCTGCTGCCTCACAGACTTACTGTTTATATGAAACACTGCAATAAATCCATATTATAATATAGCAAATATGATATTTCATTTTTTAGTAATTCTAATAATATTATATATAAAATACAAGACTTTGTGATGTATTTCCTCAGAGGCCTGCCTCTGCCGACGCTGACAGGGGGATAAAACACTGAAATTTGAGCTTCCGCACCATCCTGTTTCTGAATGCGGCCTTAGGTTCGTGTAGGAGCGGTGCGGGGAAGTGCCAAGCTAAGGGAAAGACATCCGTGAAATCGGAAAACTTCAGCACACTCTAGGATCAGCGGCCAGACTAATGATGTTATCCAACGGCGACCGCCATGCTTGGAATCTCCGCCAGAAGTCGCGGCTATATTTATTTCTGAATTTGCTGCCTCTGGCCTGCCGCTGCTTTTATTCTTATTCGGACGAGCTTAAGCGGAAAAAAGAGCAGCGGGAAGGTAGCGGCAGCCCAGAGGCGGCAAAATCCAAAATAAACACAGCTGGAGTGCCACCCTCTAAAAACTGCCGCCTGAGGCCACCGCCTCAGTTGGCCTAATGATAGAACCACCCCTGGGTGTCTCCCTGGTGGTTGAGAAATCGGTGGGCCCTTTGTCAACAATTACATTCCTAGGAATCGAGCTAATTGTCAGGACTCAAGTGTCTCGATTGCCCAGAGAGAAGCTCGAGAAATTGAGAGCTGCCATAGGGCTGATGACGGGCCTTCATAAAACAACACTAGAGCAGTTTCAGTCGCTGCTTGGCTTGCCATGCTTTGCATCCCAGATAATCCCCATGGGCCATGTTTTGTGCTGCCACCTAGCCTTGGCAACGAGGGGGGCAAAAAAGCAACACCAGCACATCAGGGTCAGTAGGGCTATATGGGAGGACTTGCACGTTTGGGAACAATTCCTTCAGTCTTTCAATGGCCAGGTGTTTTGGCAGTACTCCCCCATTGCAAGTTGTGACCTGGAACTGTTTACAGATTCATCAGGTGGGGCTGGCTTTGGTATCTACTTTAAAGGGGCATGGTGCTCTGAGCCCTGTCCGGACGTCTGGCACTCATACGGTACCACCAGGGACATTACTTTCCTGGAACTATTCCCCATAATGACATCCCTGTTTATCTGGGCCCCGCAATTGGCTAACAAGGCAATTACATTTCGCACCGACAACATGACCATGATGCAGGCAGTCAAAGGAATGTATGCCAGAACATTGGGGGTGGTGGCACTCCTATGGCAGATTGTGTTGACTTACCTCAACACATTCAGGGTGGAGCATGTGCCTGGTTTTAATAACATGATCGCCAATGCCCTCTCTCATTTTAAGATGTCAGCATTCCGTGCCTATGCCCCTGGGGCAGATGCGGTCAAGACATCCATTCCAGAAGCAGCCTGGGCATTTGGCCTGCTGAAGTTTGGAGCCTCCTGATGGGTTCCTGGCACATCATACCAGGATCACCTACCTGAAGGCATGGGAATACTTCCGGGAATTCTGTGTGCACAACAGCATAAGGGAGGGCAACCATTTTAAGACCAGCACCATTCTTCACTGGATATGCGGCTGCAGGGACATGGGCATGAGCAAATCCGCGGTTAGAATGCGCTTAGTGGCCATCTCCTTCTTTACCAAAGCAATGGAAGAGTGGCGCCTTTCCGTAGACTTCATCATTGCAAGGATAATGAAGGGATGGTCAGCCTAGTGTCTCCGAGTGCTGGACCCCAGATGCCCAATCATCCATGAGGTGTTGAGGATGCTTGACACAGCAACGGAAGAAATTTGTTATGACTCATTTGAGGCATGCCTGTTCAGGTGTGCCTTCACATTGGCATTTTTTGGGGCTCTGAGGATGGGGGAGCTGGTACCTTCCTCGAAATACACACTGGGACACACGGGTCTACAGTTGAGGGACGTCACTCTGACTGGTGGCATGCTCTTGTTGCATATACATCAATCCAAGATAGACCCTGAGGGAAAGGGGGCCCAGATGTCGTTGCCCCCCTTCCGGAGGATACCACGTGCCCAGTGTGGAATTTCAGGACCTACAGTCACGTCCGTCTGCCTGGTGGTGCGCAACTGCTGATCCATGAGGATGGCACACCCCTGTCACGTTTTCATTTTGACAGGATATTGAAGCTAGGGGTGGTGCACGCGGGCCTGGAGGTGGGCAATTACGGCACACATTTATTCCACATTGGGGTGGCTACATTCATGATGGGACTGGGCATGACATGGGAACAGATCATGTCTATCGCTGATGGCACTCTGATCACTATAAGCTGTATGTTTGCCCAGAAGGAAAGGCGTGATGGTTCCCACGTCATGTCACGCCATTGCTTGTTAACTAACTTGTATTCTGTATTTTCTTGTCTTGGTTGATCTGTCCTAGGTGCAGGTTTTCAACAACGCATCCCAGAGGTCTGGGATCTGCAGATATTCCTATGTACATTGGGCCCAACAGAGAGCATGGACTAGGCCCCAGGGTCTTAACTTGGGCCTAAGCGCGGTGGAAGTCTCTATAGTGTGGATGGAGTTTCACGGTATGATGTGGGACCAGCTAGTGCTGACACTTACACACAAAAGGAGGGCAGGAGGGACCCCTTGAGCATTGGTCGTGCACCTCGGGGGGGATGACCTGGAGAAGACTCCTAGTGTGGAGCTCGCCAGGAAGATCCAGAGGGATCTCCTATGCTGACCGATAATTTCCCCGGCTGTCAGCTAGTTTGGTTGCATATCATACTGCGAAGAGTGTGGAGGGACGAACGTTCTCACCATGCAGTTGAGAAGATCTGATGCAAGGGGAATAGATGGATGGCACGCTTTATGGAGGCCATCGGGGGGAGCTGTATATGGCATGTACTGCGCAGATGGAGTGCACTTGTCGAATATCGGCATGGACATGTTCCTATGCACGATAGAAGATGCGGTTGAGGTACTGTTGTACAAGGCATGGGCTGGCCACAGCTAAGTTTCAGGTGGGGGCCCCCCGCAACAAACGAGGAGTCGCTGTTGGAGGAGCGTGGCCGGGATGTGAGGGGATACCAGACTGAGTGCACAGCCGTACAGTACAGCCTAAGGGGAGTGGCCATATGGGAAGCTGTCCTCCCTAATTTAGAGTCAATGGGTTTGCAGCAGGACAGGAGAGCAATGCGTCTCCCCACGCTCAGATGGCGGGGGAGGGAGGGCGACAACTATACGTCAGTAACCCAAGTGGATGTAAGTATCGACTTTTGATGGGTTGGACCCAACCATGAACGTGAAACCCTGCTGCAAACAGGGGGCCAGGGCATGCTTTAATGGCTTGCCCCCCAGCTGGCACATCATGCAAGCGGTATACTTGTTGGCAGCATATAATGAGAAGGGATGGAGTTGAGGCAGAGGGCTGGGCTTTAACGACCTCACCTTCTGGAGAATATGGGCTGTGCATCTTGAAGTGTGGTTCTTCCAATTTTGTATATTGATGGTGATTTCTACAGTAGCTTGTTAAGGATTTATGTACCCATATTATGTAATAGTTGTGGATAGCTATCTGTTATATAAGTTATGCTGTGGCCAGAAATTGTTCCAGAATTCTGTATCCTAATAAAACCTTTTCTCTCGTAAGTTCTTAGTCCTTTGCATGGTGTCAGCAGGAATTGGGGGGGGGGGGGGAGGGGTGTTGACTGCATGGACCAGGATACCACTTTCCCGGTTGTATTGGTGTTCTGTATAATAAGAATTGAAGATAGGCTGAAGATAAGTTGTTGGAAACTTTGAAGATGGTCATTAAGACATTATATCTTACTGTGTCTAGTATAGGAAGCTAATGTAACTGCTTCAGTATTGGTGTTACATATTCAGTTCTGAGTATACCATATAGGATCTGAGCCGCAGTATTCTGTGCCGTCTGTAGCTGGTGAAGTATATACTTCAGCATACCTTGGAAGATTATATTACAGTAGTTGAAGTGTGAGCCTACTAGGACTTGAAAGACAGTTTGAAAATTATGCTCACACCTCTATGTAAGAGCCCTTTTATATATCTTTCACTACAGCCTAAGAGAACAATTTTCCTGATGATGTTGCAGAACTGATGAGAACTTCCAGGTAGGGCAGAATAAAGTTTATTTGCTTAATGTTTGCTTCTCTATTTTCCATTATAATAGTGTATCATGGTGTTTTACTAGCAAACATGCAAAATAGGCAAGCATCCCTTCTGCTACCTTGAAACATTTTTGCTGACCTGCAGATTATGTAGTGAGTGAAGAAAGAATGGGAAAGCAAAGTAAATATTGAAAAAAATTTGAGAAGCAGAAGGCTTGTAACTGCAGCTGTTACTGAAGTATGACTCCTATAAATAGACCGATATGAACTGAAGAAAGATGAGTTTGAAAGGAGAAGAACAGAGATCATATGCATAGTGGAACACATAGCAGATGCATTAAAGAGTTAGAGGAAAAATATCTGAAGTGTTCCTCATTCTTCTTATGACAGCGAAAAGGGGATTTGACCCTTGAAAAAGTGACTTGCCAACATTTCTAGGATACTCCATTGATAACAGCTCAGACCATTGGTTTATGACTCCTCTCCCCACGCATGGATGTAGGCATAGTCAACTCTCTCCAGCACCAATGTTTGATTGGCACAAGTGTTACCATTGCTGCTATGCCTATTTCAGGGCTGGCACCACTGTCTCCTTCAACGGCCCAGTCCCGGAGCATTAGCAGCAATGGCAAATGCATTTGAAAGACTCAGCATGGGGGTTGCAAACCTTACATTCTGTACAGGTCCTACAGAAGGAGTTCTGCTTTCTCCTCTCATACATGTGGGAGTAGGAGATGGAGTACTGTAGGGCCTGTCTAGAACACAAGGGTTTGCAAGCCCAAGGCTAAAACCTTTGAAATGTATTTGCTGCTGCCACTGCTCCAGGATCAGTCCAGTCCAAGAGGAAGATAAGAGGCATAGACAGAAGAGGAATGGATGGGGGGGGGGGGGAGAGGAGCAGAGCACCTCATTATCCTTTCCCTTATTGCCAGAGAACAGGATTGGGAGGGGATAGTGCAGCACCTCTTCCCCACCATTGCCAGACAGCAGAATGGGGGGAAGTAGAGCACCTCTTCCCCTCCTCATTACCAGAGGGTAGAATTGTGTGGTGAGTAGCAGAGCACCTCTCCCCCCCCCCCCCCACCATTGCCATAGGGTGGAATCAGAGGGGGGGAAGCATGCCACCTCTTCCCCTCTTCTCAGTACCAGAGGCAGAAATGGGAGGGTCATGGAATACCTCTCCCTCCACTACACTGCCAGAGGGCAGGATCATGGAGTGGGCGTGGAACTAGAGTACCTCTTCTCTCCTACTGCCAGACAGCAGGATCCGGGGGCGAGGAGGAAGCACAGCACCTCTTCCTCCAACTGCCAGAGGGCAAGATCAAGGGAAGGGGCAGAGCACCTCTTCTCCCTCATTGAGAGACAGCAAGATTGGAAGGGATAGCAGAGTATCTTTTCCCTCCCCCTCCCACTGCCAGAAGGAAGGATTGGAGGAGGAGCACCTTTATCTCTCCTCCCCCTCCAACTGGCAGAGGGCAGGATAAGAGGGGGTAGAAGAGTACCTCTTCTCCTCCCCTCCCCTCTCCGGATGGTGCAGCAGCTGACTCCTCCAGAGCTGTCGATTTTACTGAGTGTGCAAGGGTCTGGGAGAAAGAGTTTTACATCAGAGGGGATGGGACCATCAGGATCATTGAAGCACGCTGAGTCTCCAAGGCCTCGTGTTTACTGTTTTGTTTGTTGCCATTTGGAGCTGCAAACCTAGAGAGATGCAGTAGTGGTGGGTGGGGGGGGGGGTGTTGGGGAGAAAAGGCTGGGACAGGGAGCAGACAGGAAATGCTGGATGGGATGGGGAGACATAGTGAGACAGAGGAGAAATGTTGGATGCAGGAATGACTAGGGAGACAGGGTGGTGAGGGTTTAGGAGATGGAAGTAAGATGGTTGATATGCAGGAAGGGGGAGATAGAAGGGAGATGCTGAGGGGGGTTTTAGACAGAAGGGAGACATTAGACACAGAGGGCCCGATATTCTGTTGGGTGGGCTATGCACTGCATCGGCGCATAACTCTGCCTGCTGACCTCTAAACCTGGATATTCAATGCCGTGACGATGGCATTGAATAGCCAGGTTAGGCACCATGTGGAATCAGCTGCAGAGACTAACTGGGTAGCGGCAATATTGGACCACTACTCAGTTAGCAGCTGCGGCTAGAACTAGGTGAGCCAAAAGCTCTCCCGGTTTTAGCCATGGAGGGCTAACCGGGTAGCGGTCCAATATCACCGCTACCTGGTTATCAGGACTCCCCGCCTCCTGTCTGACCTGGAACTCCCCCAACATGCCCTGATGCTACCCGGATAGCGTCAGAGTGCGTAGGGGACATAGTCGGGAATATTCAGTGGCACTAACCATATAGATGCCACTGAATATTCCCAGTTAAGGCATTTGCACGGTTTACTGGGCTGTAAACCATGTAAATGCCTTTCGAATTTCGGGCCCAGAGAGCATAGGGATGAAAGGGAGATGCTGGAGATGGGGAGAGGTATAGGGAGACAGATGCAATTAAAAAGAAAAAGAGAGCAAGCTAAGAGAAGATGGAGATAAGCAGAAACCAGAGACTGAAACAAATACAATTTAAGAAAATAAAATGGCCGGATAAATTTTATTTTAATTTAATGACTCTATAAGTATGTGGGGAGAGGGGGATATTCAGCAGTGGCAGCTAGTGCTTGTAAAGAGCCTAGCCATTGCCGCTGAAATCTAACCGCAGATATTCAATGCCAGTGGCATATCCAGCCACCGGCATAGAATATCTGGGTCGCCGCAGAGTCTGGAAGCTCACCAGGCAGCGGTGATATTGAGCCATTGTCTGTTTAGCATCTGCATGTAAACTTAGGCCAGTCTTTGCCACGCCTTACTTTACCCGCTTGTCACTAACTGGACAGTGGCTCAATATCGCTGCTGCCTGGTTAACGAGGGGTGCTGCTTCTGCTCTGCCTCGGAATTTATTTATTTATTTATTTACATTCTCTTATACACCGCGCTATTCTGCATCAGTGTGGTTTACATTGAACAAACTGAAATTACATTGAACAGGGCATTATAACTTGGAGATAACTATTTTACAGGGAACATGGGCAATGGAGGGTTAAGTGGCTTGCCCAAGACCACAAGGAGCACCTGTGGGACTAGAAACCCCAGTCCTTCCGGGCCAAGGTTGCTGTCCTCTAGTGGAATACCCACGATATGTCCTGATGCTAACCACATAGCATCGGGGTGTGTAACAGCAGCACCAGTGGATATCCAGCAGCATTGATCGTGTTAGTGCCACTGAATATCTTGTTCAGTAGCATTTACACGGTTTGCATGTCTGAAAACCGTGTAAATGTCTTTGAATATCCCCCTTACTTTTTAGAATTTAGATTTGCTATCTTTATATTTTGCATAATTTGGGGGAGCTGCATTTCTTTATTTTTCTGATGTTGCTCTGCATGCAGAGGATGCTTTTGGGGGGTTGCAATGTAATTTGGCTATGTATTTTTATTTTAAGTTTGTGATCACTTATTCAGTACACGGTGAGGGTTTATCTATGTTCTAGATATGTGAGCGAGGCCAGGTTTTCTCTTAGCAAGAAGTTTCAAAGGGGAGTGTTTACTAAACGACGGTAGCGGACTCCGTGCGATATTGGAGCCGCAGCCCCATTGAAATCTCTGGGATAAGTCCCTAGCACTGGGCTGATAAAGCTCCGACAAAAAAATCTTACTCTGGAGTGTTGGGAATCACTTTGATTATTCGGATTTTCTCTTCTTCGGTCTCTTACAAGGCAGCCATATTCAAAGTAGTGAGATATATTTATGCTAAACCCACAGAGACGCATTGGCAGGCGATGGAGAAAAACTACTTTGCAACTCATCCTTTCTTAAAGGGAGATGGGGAAAATAAGGGGATCTGATAAGTCAGAGCAGAATAAATGGGAGGGAGGAACATGTTTTGGAGCCCCTGGAGAAACTTTGGAGACAAATTAGACAAAGATGTGGACTGCAGGTGGTAGGATTAAAGAAGGAAGAACATTGCTGTCCTTAGGTGCCTGAATAAGGCCCTAGAAATGACCAAGATATGAATGGGCTTTAAGAGGACTAACCCACTCAATGCAAGTTAAGCTGGGGAACAATAACTTCCTTGCAAAGAATGGTGACATGAACTTAGGCAATAATGACCAACTGGGAAGAAATGGAGTTTGGCAAGAAGGGAGGGAACAATCCCTACAATTGGCATGCATCCTAGAGATGCACCTGGTCAAGCAGATAGTCACCTAGAACATCTTTCTCAGAGACAAGCATTCTGAGTGAAAAGGCTCCAAAGATGATTACGACAAGTCAATAGGATCCAAACCAGCTTCCACAGTGGGACTACTGACCAGGAGGGGGAAAATGAAACTGGCTAATCTCCCACAAACAAGAAATGAAAATTCAAGGCCCCCAGGAGCACTACCAGAAAGATACTTGTCTACTGGCCTCAGCAAGAGGCCAGAACCAGCATGTGCATCTGAGAGAATTGAGGACCAGGCCACCGTTGAACTTTCACTTTCAAAAAGGTTTAAGCTGAAGGAAGAGCTGCACAACGTATAAGCAAATCATACTACCGTGATCAGACCCAGACTAGGTCAAACTCACACATAAGCAAGAAAGGAGAATGCCTTGTGCACATCCAAGTGGGCGACAACCACTGGCGTCAAATAACATTTGTGCAAATCTGCCCCTTCTTTAGGGCAGTAATCCAAAAAGGGATCTGTGATCCGCTGTGGTGAAAGTGAGTTAAAGTTGACTACTGATTATGCATCAGCAGTAAATCAGGGGTTAACCAAACCTCAGTTTTGTAGGAAAGAAATTCCTGCCTGTGCAATTTTGTGAGAAACTGCTTGCATAACTATTCTGGTAGGAAACATCATGTGAAACTTATGAGAAGGAGTTTTGATACAAGGAGGCACTGGTATATGAGATAAGAAAAGCTTTTTCACATAGCAACTGTGCTTTTTCCCATAGCAACTGTACAAGGTCATCTATCGACTGAGTTTTGAGCTTCTAAACCATGGGATGGGAGATGCCCCCATTGAGCATTCTCGGGCACCTGGCCAGCATCTTGATTATGTTTAAAGGATAGCTGATCCTATTCTGTGTGTGTATATATGTCAACTGCTGGAAAATTACTGCTTGCTATTGCAACAAAGTATAAAAAACAAAGCCTCTAGTCAGTCAGAGAAAAGAAAGTCTCACCTACAGGGTGAATGCACACACTGCCTGGGGGTCTTCCCGACTGAAGGTCTCTCCTGCCTGGCTGAATTTGGGGCTTTTTTCAGTCAAAGTGTTGACATGAGATGAAGTTCATAACTCTGTCAGTGATGTACTGTTGTCTTTTATCTTGCTTTTATGCACAGCTTAACTAATGACATGTGGATTCAGTGAATTACTTGCTTTCAAGTTACTTTTTTTTATATTTTAGAAATAAACTAATTATCTCTATTCTGAAGTGTGTTAGTCTTTATTTCACACCATGTTTAGGTAGGACACCCGCATGAAGAGATAGTCATGAAGGAGCTGACCCAGACCCCAAGACAGCCCAGAGGAAGCTTTGTCACAAATCTGATGAAGTAGGCATACCATGCTCTGTGAGGTCAGCCCAAAGCCCCCCAAGATGAACAGAAATAGGGGGAATCTGCCATCCTGTGCAGCCGAAGCGAGATCATGGGGCATGTCCAGACAGTGTCTAGACAGCTGTTTCTGTCACAAGTGAAGGAGACTATTTCTTACTGCAGCTTGCTTGTCCTAGACTCTATTCCGTTGATGGTCAGGAGGTTAAAAGCTGTGAGTTCTGTCCAACTGAAGAGCCTCTAAGCCAAAAATAGGTGACTCTCATCAAGAGAGTGTCTTCCAGACTGATGCTGGAAGGGACAGCCAAATGCCATACAATTGCAATTGAAGTGACCATCTGGACAGCAGATCCTGCTGATGAGGTTTCAGGTGGACCCTGGGTCAGGGAACCATCTCCAGGGATGCTGCTATGGAACCAACTGAAAACTCTGAACACTTTGGCATTTAGAACAAAGGACAAGAAGCCGTAAAAGTGTCTTGTTCAACCTGTCTCATGCTAGGGGAACTTAGCCAGTTCTGGTATGCATCAGGCCTCACAACCAGACCCCTGCAGGATTAGGAAAGAGCTAAATTATGCATCACCGCCAAGGTTACCTAACTCTTGATTCCAAGGTTACCTAACTCTCTGTGTGTGGTTGCCTTAGTACCCTCTTCCAAACCAGACTGAACAGCCAGACGTCCAGGTAGAGCTGAGACTCTGAATCTATTTGTTTTGCAGACTGACTGCTACCACCACCCAGATCTTCACTTAGGTCCTCAGTGGCAATTCCAAGCAAATGGAAGGACCCTGACTTGGGAATGGCAAGAGTGCTGAAGTGGAGAACCCTCTAAAAACTCCTGGAATTGAATATGGAAGCATGCCTCAGACAATATACCTGAGGACATCAGAAATGGGCTCGGGTAATTGTAGGGCGTAACTTTGCCAAATTGCCCTAGAGAAGGCAGGGAGCGCTGACTGCAGGGATAGGTTCCCTACAACTGATTAGGCTTCTCTACCTCAAGAGAAGGCGTGAACACCCTCATCTCAGGGCTTACAGACACTCCAAAAAGGCTGATCCTTTGAAGCCGCTGAAGGAATAGGAAACAAAGAGGTTCTAGACTAGAAGACCTCTCAATCTGTCAATGAGAATGACCATCTTACAGATGGAAGATAACTAACATCAGTGAATCACAGGGGTTCAGAATTACTGAGTTTGTAACTTGCTTCAAGAATTTTCTAAAACAAAGTTTGTCCCCAAAGGTGGGATTGGTGGGTGAGGAAGCTGACCAAATTTGAGGCCTCAACAACTTCCACGCCAATACCACAGAGGCGACAGGCCTAGAAATGAACAAGACCCCAACATATAACATATCAGTTAAAACCACTTCCCCAGTTGCAACAGTTACAACTTATGGCTTCTGCCACCGAAATGAAAAGCCTCCTTCTCCTAGAGAGTCAGACCTCAGGGGCAATCCCGCCACCAGAACACAATCCTGGGAAGGCATGATAACTGCCCTAACCCTCCTTGAGGTTGAGGACAGGGCATCTGGGAGGGGGTCCCAATCTGCTAGACCTATATTTCCCAGTACCTGAGCAGGGTTCTGCCAACTGAGAGGAAGGAAGGTATTTGGGATACCAGAAATAACAGCTCATCTAGGAAAAGAATGGATCATGAAACACATCCCTCCAAAGGAGAAGCTGCCTCTCCTTGAGTGAAAGTTCTCCTTGTTGAGAACGACCTCTTATTGGCCAGAAGAGAGGCAATTAGAGGGAGAAACAGCTCATGGGAAGTTTACCAACAAGGAGTATCTTGGACTGCCCACATGCCCACCGCAGGGTTTGGGTTTTTTTTTAAGGCTTTGCCATCCCAGCTGTAAGGAGAGAGTAGAGAAGTGGATTACCAGGACGTAAGCAACTCTACTCACCAGCCAACAAGATGTCTACAAGAGCTTCTGCACCAGACAATCAAAGATGACAATTCCACAAGATTTTTCATTCTCATCTGAAGGGCACTCTCCCTGCTCTAGAGATAGGCTCCCAAGGGGGGACTGGCTTCATCTCCTCCTTCACCTCCTCAACCCTCCTCCATTGAGGAAGTAGGAATAGGGTGCTGCAGCCCACTTAGAGCTCACATGACATTCTCAGATGCTTCAGACTCTTTTTGATCCAAGAAGAATGGGTCCATGTGCCCTTTGGCTGAGCATCAGCCTACCCTGGGGGAGGAGTGGCCTAGTAGCTGGGGCAAGTTACCTCAGGCCAGAGGGCCAAGAGTTCATATCCTGCTAAAGGACAGCAACCTTGGGCCGGAAAGATTGGGGTTTCTAGTCCTACAGGTGCTCCTTGTGTCCTTGGGCAAGCCACTTAGCTCTCCATTGCCTCAGGTTCAAAAACATAGATTGTGAGCCCTTCAGGGATAAAGGAAAAAAACATATGTACATACAGTACCTGAATGTACACTGCTTTGACTGGTAGAAAAGCAGTATATAAGCCTAGTTAAATAAAAAAATACTTTGCTAAACCTGGCACCTGTAAAACTGAAAAAGCTTTTTAAAAGAAGCTATTTCCTGCCAAAACCTACAGGCCTAAAAAAGAAGGGATTCCTCCCAATGAGACCCTTCCATGTGCCCCATGACCCCCAGTGCTCCAAACCTAATGAGAAATGTGTGGTACTAAAATGGCCAAAGTTCCCACCAGAGTGAAAAATCCAACTGTCATGGGAACTGCTACTTCAGTTGCTACCACTGCAGAAGTGTCAGTCAAAGAAGTACTCCCTCCCTACAACCGCAATCACAACTATAGCATAAGGAGTCAGGAGTGCTGCTCAAGTGCCATCTCTTCTATACATTATAAATCAGGCATCCCCGAAACTCACTGCTGCAACTGCTTGGAATTCCCCATTCCATGAAGGTGATGAAGTCCCTGGGAACCCCTCTCGTCAGGTGCTGCTGACCGAAGGCTTCCCTGACTCAACTTACTGCCACTCCAGCCTCTGCTTCTATTCTCTTTTTTAACTTTATCTCCACTGAGGCCCTCCTTACAAGTAGTAGTGAGATTTAAAACTAAAGTCTCATTGCTAACAACATGACAAGCGGGTAAGATTCTTGAGGCAGGAGAGGGAGGTCTCTAATAGAGAGCTACTCATCCCTCTTGGCAGGCCTCTGGAAACCACTGCCAGTGGCAAGCAGCCACACCAGAGATAGAATCCCCAGGTCAGGTTCTGGGGCAGAGGAAGTGTTCTATAGCTCTATTAGGGTAAAGGTCCATAGACCAATTTCTAAGAGCTCTAAAACCCTAACAGACTTAACCAGAGGGCCACAGGCTGCACACCTGAGATGTCAAATCATGCATTTTACAGAACTGTAGTGGAAGAAGTGGTGTTGAGATGAACAAAATCTTTGGGGGGGGGGACACATAAAGCACAATTTTTGCCTAGGACGCCCAAAAAGGTGACATTTTACTTACCAGATAATGTCCTTTCCCTGAGTGGTGCTAGACCAGTACAGACAAGTGAGTTGTGTTCCCCTATCAGCATATTGTTGGAGGCAGAAACCAATGAAATGCCCAGGTTTCAATGACATCACTCCCATGTCTCTATCAGCCTGAACCACTAGAGGGCAAATCAATATTCATTCCAAAGCATATGAGCATGGAAAACCTCACACAACTCAACGAGGGCAACAATAATCAATCAAACAGCAGAGAAACCATATATAGGAGAGATGGAACAGAAGGCTGTCAAAAGGATATGGATCTTCAGAGCCAAGCATGTAGATTGGCCTTTACTGAGGAAGATGTAGGGAAGTTACCCAGGTCTGAAATAGTATTTAAAAGTGATGCATCGGAAGAATTGAATGAAATATTGATAAACTGGGAAAATGTACTACAACTATTTGATAAACTGAAGAGTAGCAAATCACCTGGACTGGATAATATACATCTGAGGCTATTGAAAGAACTGAAAAATTAGATTGCAGACCTACGAGGTGTGACAAAAAACAAACGAGATTGTGGCAGCCACACCCATGACTCAATGCCAATTGGCTAACTGCTTATGTCACTGTGCTGTGCAACATCTCGCCACTATTCTGCTATAATATTTTTCATCTCTCTCACTCTGTTTTTCTTTTTCAGGTTTTTTTGTAGCACACTGCTCCATCGCTTTGTCACGCAACTGGAGGTGGCAGAAATATGGAGCAAAGAATCTACTTGAAATTTCTGGTTAAGATGGAGAAGGGCCCAACTGAGTGTCTCCAACTTCTCCAAAAGGCTTATGGAGAAGATGCAATGTCAAAGCTGCGAGTCAAGACTGGCCGTGAGGAAGTGGAGAATGACCCCAAGTCAGGATGGCCTTCCACAACAAAGCCGGCTGAGAACATTGACTGAGTGAACTGAGCTGAACTGAGTGAACATTGACTGAGTAGCTGAGCTGGTGCAGAGTGATCACAGATTGATGATGCAGATGATAGTTGAGGAGCTCAGCCTGAACAGGGAGTCACTGCAGACCATCTTGGTGCAGGAGCTGGGGATGCGGAAGGTATGCGCCAAGATGGTGCCCAAGCTTTTATTGGATGACCAGAAGGAGCACCGGGTCAATGTTTGTCGAGACTTGCTAGAGAAGATTGGAGAAGATCCAGAGTTCATTGGCCGAGTCATCACAGGAGACGAGACTTTGGTCTTCCAGTATGACCCTGAAAGCAAGAGACAGAGCCTGCAGTGGAAGACTCGACTGTCACCCAGACCCAAGAAGACGCGCATGTCCAAATCAAGGATCAAGGTCATGCTGATCGCATTTTTCGGCCAGAAGGGAGTGGTCCATCATGAGTTTGTGCCTGAGGGTCAGAAAATCAACCAGCACTTCTACCAGTAGGTCCTCAATCGCCTCCATGACCGGGTTCAGCGCAGCAGGTAGGCTCTGTGGGGAGACAGGTCATGGCTGTTCCACCACGACAACGCGCCTGCACACAACGCACTCAGTGTGAGGCAGTTCTTGGCCAACAAACCGATCACAGCTCTCGACCACTCTCCTTATTCCCCAGATCTTGCATCGTGTGACATCTGCCTCTTCCCCAGGCTGAAGACTGTGCTCAAAGGAACTCATTTTGCCTCTGTAGAAGAAATCAAGGCCACTGTGACAAGGGAGCTGAGGGACCTCAAGGAGGGGAACTTTACCGAGTGCTTCTGTACGTGGCAGAAGCGAATGCAGAAGTGCATTAACTCTTGGGGGGGGGGGGGATTACATTGAAGAGGACAATGCGTAATTTCTCTGTAGATTTTGTAATAAAAGATTTATGGGACAGTCTCGTTTCTTTTTTGCCACACCTCTTACTGTTAGTAATCTGTGAACTATCATTAAAATCATCTATAGTATCTGAAGAGTGGCGAATGGCCAATGTAATACCAATTTTTAAAACGGTTTCAGGGGGTGATCCAGGAAACTACAGACCAGTGAGCCTGACGTCAGTACCGGGCAAAATGGTAGAAACCATTATAAGGAAATAAATTACTGAACATGTAGATAGTCATGGTTTAATGGGAGAAAGCCAACATGGATTTAGCCAAGGAAGATCTTGTCTTACTAAACTGTTATATTTTTTTGAAGGTGTAAATAAACAGGTAGACAAAGGTGAGCCGGTTGATATAGTGTATCTGGATTTTCAGAAAGCCTTGACAAGGTCCCCCATGAGAAACTCTTAGGGGCTTGTTTACAAAGCCGCGGTAGCGGTTTCCAATAGTTATCGGAGTCACAGCCCCATTGATTTCATTGGGGCCGCTGCTCCGATAACGATCGGAAAACGCTACTGCGGCTTTGTAAACAAGCCCCTTAGTGAAATTAAAAGGTCGTGGCATAGGAGGCAGTGTACTATTGTGGATCAGGAAGTTAAAAGATAGAAAGCAGACGGTAGGGCTAAATGGCCAATTTTCTCAATGGAGAAAGGTGAATACTGGAGTACCCCAGGAATATGTGCTAGATCCGCTGACTTTTAACATATTCGTAAATGAACTGGAAATGGGAATAACGAATGAGGTAATCAAATTTGCAGATGACACAAAATTATTCAAAGTTGTTAAAACCCATGAGGCTTGTAAAAAATTGCAAGAGAACATTGATAAACTGGATGACTTGTCGTTCAAATGGCAGATGAACTTTAATGTGGACAAGTGCAAAGTTATGCACCTAAGAGCAACCCAACTATGGTTACACAATGCAAGGTTCCATATTAGGAACCACCACCCAGGAAAAAGATTTAGGCATCATTGTGGATAACATGTTGAAACACTCCACCTAGTGTGCAGCAGTAGCCAAGAAAGCAAATAGAATGCTAGGAATCATAAGGAAAGAAATGGAGAATAAAACAAAGAATATTATAATTCCTCTGTATCGTTCCATGGTGCGACCG
Organism: Ichthyophis bannanicus; assembly: GCA_033557465.1. Lineage (NCBI taxonomy): Eukaryota > Metazoa > Chordata > Amphibia > Gymnophiona > Ichthyophiidae > Ichthyophis > Ichthyophis bannanicus. The sequence goes on along the minus strand of CM066032.1, from coordinate 1,398,049,346 downwards.
CACCTTGAATACTGTGTACAATTCTGGTTGCCGTATCTTAAAAAGGATATAGCGTTATTAGAAAAGGTACAGAGAAGAGCCATCAAAATGGTAAAGGGGATGGAAGGATACACTTATGAAGAGAGGCTAAAAAGGTTAAGTCTCTTCAACCTGGAAAAGAGACGGCTGAGGGGAGATATGATAGAGGTCTATAAATTAATGAGTGGAGTGGAACGGGTAAACATAGATTGATTGTTTATGCCATCAAAATATAGAAAGACTACAAAATATGCCATCAAAATATAGAATGGAGCTACAGTGTAACCTATTTAAGACTAATAAGAGAAAATATTTTTTTCACTCAACATGTAATTGAACTCTGGAATTCATTACCAGAAGATGTAGTAAAAGCTGTTAGTGTAGCCGGGTTTAAAAATGGTTTGGTCAAGTTCCTGGAGGAAAGGCCATAAAGAATTATTAAAGGGGAACCGGGAAATCCACTGCTTGACCCAATACAAGCTTTGTGGAACCTGTGTCTTTTGGGGAAACTACTAGGTACTTATGACCTAGATTGGCCACTGTTAGAAACAGGATACTGGGCTAGATGGACCTTGGTCTGACTCAGTATGACATATCTTATGTTTTTAGAAGAGGTACAAAGAAGAACCACCAAAATGGTAAAGGGGATGGAAGGATACCCCTCTGAGGAAAGGTTTAATAGGTTAGGGCTCTTCTACTTGGAAAAGAGATGGCTGAGAGGAGATATGATAGAGGTCTATAAATTAATGAATGGAGTGGAATGGGTAAACATAGATCAGTTGTTTACACAATCAAAAAGTAGAAAGGCTAGAAGACACACAATAAAGCTACAATGTAATCCATTTAAGACTAATAAGAGAAAATATTTTTACATTCAATGTGTAATCAAACTCTAGAATTTGTTACCGGAGGATATAGTAAAAGCTGTTAGTGTAGCTTAGTTTTAAAAAGATCTGGACAAGTTCCTGGAGGAAAAGTCCATAAAGGTGAAATTAGACTTACCTGCTAATTATTGTTCCTTGAGGAACTATAGTCTAGTCCCGGACCTCTGGGGTATAAGCACCTCCTCCCACAGACTTGGAGACTGAGCACGTCATCCTTTTTGGTGACACCAGGATGAATAGATGAGGAATCGCCTCCTTTCTCCAGTAACCTATTGACCAAGCAGACTCACCAGAGCAATAAGTAAGTAGAAAACATATTCTTAAACTCTATATAACTATTGAACTATAAGAACTGCTTAAATTTGCCTAACCCTGATACTTGGCAATTTATAAGAAAAGGTTTACATACATTTCTGCTTAGGCCTGCTTCGCCCTCTCCCTAGGACCTCCTAGCAGGTACTAGTAATACTGCCCCACAGTTGTTATACCCCTACCTCTCCAAATGAACCGCAGCCCAACCAACCGCTACCGCAGCCAAATGACTAACTACCGTTTATCTTACTACAGGCTATGGTCCAAACTACTACAGCAGGGAGGGATACGGGACTAGACTAGAGTTCCTCAAGGAACAACAATTAGCAGGTAAGTCTAATTTCACCTTCCTTATCGTCCCTCTAGTCTAGTCCTGGACCTCTGGGGATGTAACAGAGCAGTAAACACCTTAATGGGAGGGACCCGCTAGACTAGCCTGAAGAACTGCTGATCCAAAACTAGCATCCCTTTCCGCCTGCAGATCAATCCTGTAATGTTTGACAAAGGAATGTAAGGACGACCACGTCACCGCCTTACAAATCTCTGCTGCTGGCACCAAACTGACCTCTGCCCAGGAGGCCGCCTGTGCCCTAGTCGAATGAGCTCTTAAGCCACTTGGTATCGACCTGCCTTTCAATATATACACCGACGCAATAGCCTCCTTAAGCTACCTTGCAATAGAAGACTTTGACACCGGCTCCCCTTGCTTCGGTCCTCCAAACAAGACAAACAATCTGTCCGTCTTGCGGAAGCTAGCCGTTCTTTGCAGATACGCCCTCAAAACTCGACTAACATCCAACCGATGTAACCGATTCCTGGATTTGTCCATGCCACCCTTCTCAAAAACCGGCAAAGACACTGTCTGATTCATATGAAACATCGATACCACCTTTGGCAAAAACGAAGGCACTGTTCTCAGCACTACCTTCTTGTCACAGAAGTCTAGAAAAGGCTCCCTACAAGACAAAGCCTGTAACTCTGAAATCCGCCTTGCCGAAGAAATAGCCACTGAAAAGACTACCTTGAGCGTGAGATCTTTCAAAGTTGACTTAGCCACCGGCTCGAAAGGTTCACCTATCAACGCTTCTAGCACCAAGTTGAGATCCCAAGTCGGTACCGGGTTCCAGCATGGTGGCCTCAGTAGAGACATCACCCTCAAGAACCGCTTCACGTCCGGGTGAGAATGAAGCACTAACCCTTGTACCTCTCCCCGATAACAAGAAAGTGCAGCCAACTGACCTCGCAAGGAAGCAGCTGCTAATCCTTTATCAAAGCCGTCCTGCAAGAATGCCAAAACCTGTGGAATAGAGGCTTTCAGTGCCACCTCATGCCTACCTTTGAACCAAGCCTCAAACAATCACCATACGCGGATATATGTTACTGAGGTAGATCTACGTCTAGACTTCAACAAAGTGGAAATCACCGCTGACGAATACCCCCTGGCTGTCAATCTCACCCTTTCAATAGCCAGGCCGTAAGCGAGAACTGATCCATGTGAGGCATCTTCAAGGGTCCCTGCACTAATAGATCCTCCCTGACTGACAGTTTCCAAGGCGGCTCCACCAGAAGCTGTACCAGGTTGGCATACCATGGCCTTCTCGGCCAATCTGGCGCAACGAGAATCACCTGACCCTTGTGTCTCTCTATTTTCTGTAGTACCCAACCTATTAAAACCCACGGGGGGAAACACGTATAGGAGTTGGTCCTCCGGCCATCTCTGCATCAGGGCATCCAAACCTTCGGACATTCTTTCTCGCCTTCTACTGTAAAACCTGTCTACCTTCGCTGATGCGAACGTCGCCATGAGATCCATCACCAGCAGTCCCCACCGACCCACTAACATCTCGAAAACCTCCTGATGGAGAACCCACTCTCCTGGGTCCACCGCGACCCGACTCAATAAATCGGCGGCCACATTGTCCACTCCTGCCACGTGTCCTGCCAATAGGGTTTCCAGATGCAACTCGGATCAACCTAGTAGCTCCTCCGCCTCTGCCTCCAGAGCTACACTGCTGGTGCCCTCTTGCCGATTGATATACACTAACATCATGGAGTTGTCCGACAGTACTCGAATCGCATTCCCTTGCAACTGCTGCTGGAAAGCTCTTAGCGCCAACGTGATTGCTCTTAGCTCTAACCTGTTGATTGACCTCTGTCTTTCCTGTTCAGTCCACTGCCCTTGGGAAAACTAACGCTCGAAATGTGCTCCCCAGCCGAACAGGTTGGCATCCGTCGTCAAGGGTTTCCAATTCGGGGACTTCAATGGCATGCTCCGTTCCAGATTCTGGGAATCTAGCCACCACTGCAGAGACTGCCTTGCCTGCATCGGATAGATCAGCTTTTGCGACAATCGATCTGACTGATGGGACCACCTCCTTAGCAGCGCTCTCTGCAACGGCCGCATGTGCACCCTGGCCCAAGGCACTAACTCGAGCGTGGCCGCCGTTGTACCCAACAGCTGCAGGTAATGCCACGCTGAGGGGGCCCGTTTCTCCAAGAACTCCCGAATGAGCTGCCTCATTCCTTGAGCCCTGGTGCGCGGCAGGAACACCCTGCCTCTCTTTGTGTCGAAGCGGGCTCCCAAGTACTCCAACTCCTGAGATGGCTCCAACCTGCTCTTTGCTACATTTACCACCCATCCTAAACTCTGCAGAAACTGCACCACCCGGCGGGTAGCTGCCTTGCTTTTGCTTCTTGACTTCGCTCGAATAACCAATCGTCCAGGTACAGGTGGACCAACACCCCCTCTCTGCGCAATACCACCGCTGCCACTACGACCATGACCTTGGTAAATGCCCGTGGTGCCATTGCCAACCCAAATGGCAACACCTGGAATTGAAAATGCCCCATTGGAACTGCAAACCGAAGGTACTGCTGATGCTCTAAGAGGATGGGAATATGCAGATACGCTTCCGAGAGGGCCAACGATGTTAGATACTCTCCTTGCTGCACTGCCACGATGACAGACCTTAGAGTTTCCATGCGAAAGTGAGACACTCTGAGACATCTGTTGACTCCTTTGAGGTCCAGGATTGGTCGCCAAGATCCTTCCTTTTTGGACACCAGAAAATATATTGAGTACCGACCGCATCCGCACTGGTCTGCTGGAACCGGCACCACTGCGTTGAGGTCCTGCAACCTTTGCAAAGTCTCCAGCACCGCCTGTTGCCTTGACCTCGTTCTGCAGGGAGACTGTATGAAGGTATCGTGCATGGGCCGTTGGAACTCTAGAGCATACCCCTTCCGAATGACTTCCAACACCCAACGATCCGACATTATCTGGACCCAGGCAGGATAAAACTCTCTCAACCGGCCCCCCACGGGTACCAATCCTGCCTGGGCCCCCCTCGCTTCATTGAGGCTTCTTGAGGGCTGAGAATGAGGGAGCTCCAAAGCCTCTCTCCGCTCCCCTAAACCCTCAAAACCCCTGAGTTCTATATTGAAAACATTCTCTCTGAAACTGCTCAAATCTCGGTGTACGAAATCTCCGAAATTCTCTCTGCTGGCTTCTGGAGGGTGCCAGAGGATGATTCTTCTTCTGCTTGTCCTCCGGCAACCTTTCTCCTTTAGACTCCCCGAGGTCTTTAACCAATTTGTCCAAATCTCCAAAAAGGAGCTTACCTCGAAAGGGGAGCTTTTCTAGTCTTGCTTTATAGGCTCCATCTGCCGCCCAATTACGCAGCCACAGATACCTACGCACTGCTATTACCGATGCCATGCTTTTTGCTAGCCCCCGAATAAGATCATAATGCACATCTGCTAAATAGCTGCCCTGACTCCATTTGGGCCGCTTCCTCTACCGATACTTCCTCATGACTCAACTTCATCCTCTGGGCCCATTATAGACAACCGCTTGCTACCCATGCCCCACAGATGGAAGCCTGCATTGACATAAAAAACTTGTTTTAGCAGAGTATCTAGTCTTCTATCATGTGCATCCTTAAGGGCAGCACTTCCCTCCACAGGAATTGTTGTCTTTTTCGTGACCGCAGACACCGCTGCATCCACCTTAGGAGACTTGAAAAGCTCTCTGTCCTGATCCTGCAACGGGTAAAGTCTTGCCTGTACCCTAGAACCTTTCATCCCGGCTTCTGGCGTGTCCCACTCCTCCTGGATCATCTCCCTGAAGATTCTATGCATTGGAAAATCTCTCTGGGACTTGCGAGTCGCCTGAAGCAATGGATCCTCCAAGGATGAATCTGCCCCTTGTTCCTCCATCGGCATGTTAAGAGCTTTCAGCGTCTCTGAAATAAGGGTTGCCAGTTCCTCCCGCCGGAAAACTCTGACCACCCTTGCTTGATCCTCCTGCTCCACTATCTCGCCTTCTTCCAAGTCCAGATCCCTGTCTGAGTCCTCGTCTTCTGAGACATCTTCTGAGACCACAGACCCTACTTTATCTTTCCCCAACCTTGGTCTCTTACACGGGGTGGCCCCCGCCCCCATGGTCAGAGAAGGCCCAGCATGCTTCAGACCCAGACCTACCTCCGCCTCCACAGCCCCCTGCTTCCCCCCAGGGCCTGCTGGAGTAGGCACATAAAGTCCTGGGAAAAGATTGCTGCCAGCCCCTCCCCCCCCCTGCAAGAAAGGCTGGGATGTGGAGGGCTCCGGAGCCGTGGATGTTCCTTGTGCTGGTGCCGGAGGTGGCGGGGCCGGAGAGAGGGGTTCTGGAGAGCCCGCTGCTTCTTCCCTCTGCGCTGCCCCTTCTGCATCCATCTCCTTTGCCGCCGCTTCTTGTGCACAGCCCTTGCAGACCCCCAACTCTGACACTGACCCTCTTCTGGCCCCACACATTACACATTGAGGCCTAGAGGGCATCTTGGCCAGGCCCCAAAAGCCTGCCTGACTCTCCTGAATCAAACTGTCTTTTTTTTTTTTTTACACAGATCCTGCACTCCGTTAAACCAGGCTGCCCTCCCAAAAGGCGCACCCTGGTTCTGAAGCCTTTAAACGAGCTTCTCTTATCCACTTACAGCTCCCCCTGGCTTCCCGCCTTGAAAGCCTGCGAAGCAAAATTTTGCTGTGCTTTTCTATTGATCCCCCCGCGCGGGCTAAACTGCCTCACACTGACTGCACTCTGCTCTAAACGCTGACATCCCCAAGAGCCTGCCCTGCACGCCTCTCACCTCCGGTCTCCGTGGAAGAATGGAGTACCTGCTGCCAGTCTCTCACCGCCGCAGACCTCGCCGCAGCTGCGAACTTCCTGGCTGCCGCGACTCCACTCACTCGTGCGGTCGCTCCCTCAACATCTCCTCACCTGATCCGCGGGTTCGGGAGACGGAGACCCCAGCAGCAGCTCCCACACACAGCCCCGAGATAAGTACCTGCAGGGAGGGGGGAGAGGGGGGACGCTATTGCCTTGCCCTTGCAGCCACTCAGCAGAGCATCTCACTGACTGTACTCTCACCGCCAAATTTAAAGCCACAGAACACCTTTGGGGTTTTTTTTTTGGGGGGGGGGTTTAAACTTTGAATCCCTAAACTGCACTATACTAAACTCTATTCTACAAAAACTCCTCAATCATTCCTCCAGTGAGCCCCCCCCCCCCCCCCCCCCCACTATGAGGCTCACACCTCCTTCAGCTACATTGGAGACTGAGCTTACTGGAGAAAGGAGGCGGTTCCTCATCTCTTTATCCTGGTGTCACCAAAAAGGGTGACGTGCTCAGTCTCCAAGGCTGCAGGAGGAGGTGCTTATACCCCATAGGTCCGGGATTAGAGGGACGATAAGGAACCATTATTAAAGAGAACCTGGAAAATCCACTGCTTGACCCAGGAGAAGCATTGTGGAACCTGTGTCTCTTTTTGGGAACCTCCTAAGTACTTGTGACCTGGATTGGCTACTTTGGAAACAGGATACTGGGCTTGATGGACCTTGGTCTGACCCAATATAGCATATCTTATTTTATTTATTATTTATTCTATTTAGCAACTTTTTTATACCACCGTATCTACCAGTCACAGCGGTTTACATGGAACAAGTAACTTTACATCGAACATAGGGAACAATAAATAACTTAACTGACTGCAACAGAACTATTTACATAATGTTACACAATGCTAGGTACTTGTGACCTGGATTGGCCACTGTTGGAAACAGGATATTGGGCTCAATGGACCTTGGTCTGACCCAATATGGCATATCTTATGTTCTTATCATAACTGCCCAAAGGAACTGCCACAACATAACAGACCAAACACAGTTCTGGGGATGGGTCCTGGACTGGTCTAGCAGGACCCAAGGAAAGAGCATCATCTTATACTCTTATCATAACGGAGCAAAGGTACCGCCACAGCATAACAGACCACAGTTCTGGGAGTGGGTCCTGGACTGGCCTTGCAGGACCCAAAGAAAGACAAGATAAGAACATGAGATATGCCATACTAGGTCAGACCAAGGGTCCATCAAGCCCAGTATTCTGTTTTCAACAGTGGCCATTCCAAGTCTCAAGTACCTGTCAAGTTACCAAAGGTATACACATTCCAAGGAGTAAGCAGTGGATTTACCCAGTCCTTTTTAGCAATGGTTTATGGACCTTTCCTCCAGGAACTCATTGAAACCTTCTTTGAACCCAGTGACACTAACAGTTTTTACTTCAACCTCTTGTAATGAGTGAAAAAAATGTTTCTTTGATTAGTTTTAAATGTGCTACATTGTAGCTTTATTGCGTGCCCCCTAGTCTTTCTACTTTTTGAAGAACTAAACAACCAACGTTTACCCATTCCACTCCATTTATTATTTTATTGACCTCAATCATATCTCCCCTCAGATATCTCTTTTCCAAGTTGAAGAGCCCTAACCTTTTAAGCCTTTCCTCATAGGGATATCCTTCTATCTCCTTTACCATTTTGGTGATCTTCTCTGTACCTTTTCCAATTTAGCTATATCCTTTTTAAGATATGGTGACCAGAACTGCACACAATATTCAAGGTGTGGTTGCAACGTGAAGCAATACAGAAGCATTATAATATCCATGGTTTTATTTTCTATACTTTCCTTATGATTCCTAGCATTTTATTTGCTTTCTTGGCCGTGGCTACACACTTGGCTGAGGGTTTCAATATACTCTCCACGATGATGCCCAGATCCTTTTCCTGAGTGGTGAATTCTAATGTGAAATCTTGCAGTGTGTAACTGTAGATTGGGTTGTTCTTAATCGAGTACTCACAGAATGTAATGTAGAAACACGTGCATCAAGCTTCTATCACAGACACCTTTTCATCATGTTCCTTCAATTTTGCCACAGTGTCCACTGTAAATTTCAGAAAAGTAATTCATAGATGATTCCAAGGAGAGTCCCAAATGTGTCATAACATCCAATATCCCTAAGAGTAACAGTGTCAGATGAACCAGGAACAACAACGAAAAAGATGTAGTAAAGCATACCTTCTTCAGGAGCAGTAGAACTGCTGCCGTTTCCAGATCCTGCATCCCAGCATAAGAGGCCCCCTCCTGTGCAACAGCAAAGGAAAGAGGTGGGACACTATCCATATCCTGGGAAGTCCCTCCTGCCTTAGTAAGCACAACACTGGAATGAGAGACTGGGGTAAGAACACCGGATGAGTCCACAGGCATTTAGAAGCATTGGTAAATGCTAATCGTATGTGTAATTTGAAATTTTTGAACTTTCCTCGTACTCATTACTTATCTCCCATGATTCTCCTTCAGAGGTTTATGAAGGAGAATTTGGGTATTAGTGATACTGATGTGATAAAAAACTCAAATATTTTTTATCTTCCTGTAGAGAAGGTGGTTCCTGATTGAGGAGGTGCAGATATGGATCAGCTGTCCGCAGTGGGCAGTCTGGATTTGTCAGCCTTCTTGGACAGTTCCAATGATAATATTACCTCTTGTTGTACATAATTGATATCTTTCTGATCTTTGATAGATCGTAATAATGTTCTGCATAGGTTTTTCCAGAAAACAAATCTTTCCTTTTGTGGTTAAAGAATTAATATATTCCAGGATGTTTCTAGGGCAACACAATTGAGGAGGAGGAGGGCCCTCAAGCCTGCGTTATTGGGAAAGGGGGCGTCCTTCTTCCTCAAGTTTCTGTGTAAATGTATTGTGGGATACCAAAATGCTCAATATGTTTTATTTGAGTCTAACTAGTTTAAGACTTTTTTCCAGGGCAAGTAATGTGTAGTTTGGCTTTTCTGAGTCATTTCTTGATTTTGTTTCTGCTGTAATGGTTTGTATAATTTGGGTAATAATGTTGTAGATATCTGGTAGTGGATTATTGTGTCCCGGTATTCCCTAGATGTGGGCTAGCAGTATATTGAATGGGGTTTTGTCTTATGGTGTATCCTTTTCCCCAAGTTATGGGGTTTGGTGTGTTTTTTTTTCTTTTCCATACTGTTTCTATCTTATGATGTTTGTGACGCTGCAGCAGTACCTGAAGCCATGGAAATAAATACTGACCCGGTGGCAGGACCTGGTATTGCAGGAAGAGGCAGTAAAATTCCTTCCCAGCACAGATCACAAGGGAACAATCAGTCAGATCAGCCTAACCCGGGGGAAGGGAGGAGCGAGGTCACTGATTGGGCACACCCTGCTAGGAGGTGGGCTTCCCAGGACAGACGTACCCTGTATAACAGGAAGAAGGAAAATGAAGTCAGAGGCAGAGAAAGAGGCAGAGAAAAAGACAGAGAAAGCCAGAAGGCAGCTGGAAAAGCAACAGAGACGTATGAGGAGAAGAGTTGGAATGAAAATCCCAAGGAGAGAAAGAACCAGAGGACAAGCTGGTTAGAGAAACAGAACTGGTTGAGAAGCCAGCCAAAGGAACCACAGAGGGGAGCATTTACCAAACCAGGATACAGATACCAGAGAGGCTCAGTGCAGCAGGAAACCTTCCAGGACTCAGAGGAGGGCGTGGCACAGAGAGACCCAGGTGGGAAGCCTAACGGTTTGGAACCAGAAGCTCAGCCGTGGAAATACTGGCAGCCGGTTGAAGAATCTCCCTGCATTCCTCATCAAGGTACTTTTAACTGCAATAAGAGTTTTTATGACAAGCCAAACTGTGTTATTGGTAGTTCTGAAACCCAGGGAAAGCCTAGGATCTATCCAGACAGTTGGCTACAGCCAGAACCTCCAGCAATTAAACCTTGTGTCTCTTTTAAAACTCCTGAAGAAAGCAGTAAAGAAGCTAGCCTTAGAAATACTGCAGATATCTTTACCAGAGATATTTACCAGAGGATTGTAGAAGCATCCAAAGGGGAATTGCCAAAGGAAAACCCTCTGCCTGCTTATGATGTAAGATTTCCAGCACTTGCTGATAGAGACAAGTGGGGGAGGGGTAATTACAGCACCGTGCCTAAAGAGAGTGTGTGTAACGGTAGAATAGCTGTGAATGAAGCAAAGCCTCCCAGTCTCTGTATACCACAAGGAGAAGCAGTTTCCTCACCTGTTCCTCACAGCCAGCAAGCTCAAGTATTATTAAGAGGGCTTCAGGCTTTCTTAGAAAAGCATCTTGTTCCTGAGCAGACAGTGTCAAGCCCAGACCCCCAAGCAACGCTGTTAAATCCTTTGCCTATATTAGACCAGCCCATGGACTGCTCGACCTGCCTCATAGACAAGGTTTAAAGGGAAGCAAGAGCTTGTGTAGTGATCTGCTATAAGAAGTGCTATAGTACATGTTTGGAGTGCATGAACCCAAGAGCTTATGAGGATAAGAAAATAAGCTGATTGTTTTCACTCAATTGTACTGCATGAACTTTATAATTTCCTGTTTGTAGCTGGATAAAATATAAGACCCACACGCCAGGAATGTGGCTGTCTTGAATATAAGTTTAAGTTGGACATTATTGAAGAAGCAGTCTCTTTTCAACTTTCTGTTTGGCTATAAAATATTACCCTTCAAAACCTGTACAAAGTCCTATCTTTGGAGCGGGAGAAATAAACCCTAATAAAGAAATAAATTTTCTCTATTCGTGCCTTGCCTGTTCACTCGGTCACCCACAACTACAAGATGACCTCCAGGCTAGCCCTACCTTAAACCCTCAAGGTCAAGGTACGGGCACTAGGGGCGCTACATAGAGTGGCGTAGCTGGCAGGATTCTCCTACAGGCGAAAAGGTGCCACTGCAGAAGAACTTATTTCCCGCTGGACCCCGGCCGAAGAGCTGACAAGCCCAGCAGAGGAGAAAACGACTGCGGAAAGGCTACAGGAGCCAATCCTGAAGTGCTTCATATACACCATCACCAGGTAAAGGGTATCCGCCCCGGGTGGTGGAGGATACTAGAAGGAGAGGTCCCCTAGTGGTAATAGGGGAAAGTGAAAAAAAAAAAAAAAGGAAAAAGTCCTGTTTTTTTTTTTAAAACACATAGAAGTGTTGAGATATCGCACTTGGGTCCTGTGTTTTTGTTTTCCTTGCAGGAATTTTCAAAATGGAATTGAATCCGAAAGAAATTTTCACCTGGATGGCGACACAGTTGGAGCGCCAGTCTGACCTTTCTCTGGAGGCCCAGCAGAGAGCCGCCGACCAGTTAAAGGAACAGCAGCAGCCCCTTCTGACTTTATTGGAGGAGTATTTACGTGAAAGAAAACAAGCTACTGTACCAGTTCCTAATACAGGTTTACCTTTGAATACAAATGAGCTGCCTGTGAGCACAGGAGTCTTATTTAACTTTGGACAACTTACCAGCCAAGATGACATTGATGACTACCTAGAAAGTTTTGAAAGGGTAGCACGGCTAAGCTTATGGCCAAAAGAGCAATGGGCCTTAAGGCTAGCCGCTTGTCTCACTGGGGAAGCCATGGCGGCCTATCGTGCCATGCCAGCTGACTTGGCTGGGAATTTTGAAGAAGTGAAAAGGGCAATTAGGGAGAGACTAGGTCTCACTCCCCTGATATACCGCTCTCGTCTGAGGAGTGTGAGGCTCAGACAGAGTGAGACGCCAAAGTCCTTATATCATAGGATAAGGGGTTTATTATATAAATGGCTGAATCCAGAAAGGAGATCCATGGACTCCCTTCTGGACGAGCTAATCCTAGAACAGTATATGGAGGCACTACCCTCAGAGATCCGTACCTTCTTGGTCCTCCAAAATTGTAGAACAACCCAAAAGGCCGTGTCTCTCTCGGAGAGATTTGTAGAGGCTGAGTTAACTGCCCGGAGAGGGGGCACCCCTTTAAAGGATTGGAGTCAAGGAGGATCCGAAAGGACAAGGAAGGTACAGGACGATCCTCTCGGTATTTGCATGCCTCTTAGGAAAGATACAGCATGTAGAGTAAAATGTTATAAATGTGGACAGCTAGGTCATATACAAAAGTTTTGTCGTATGAAAACTGCGTTTGTGGCAGATAGCTGTTCAGAGAATAGACCGGGATTTCTGTTACCTGTGTCAATACAGGGGGTCACTACACAAGCATTGCTGGATTCTGGGGCAGAACTAAGTATGATCTCGGAGGAATTCTGGAGAACTATAGAGGACCAACTGGCCCCGGAAAGAATTCCTCCTGCTAATGAAGTAAAGATTAGGTGTGTGCATGGAGGAACGTCCTCCTATCTGGTATACAACCTATCTATAGCAGGCCTAGGTACCCTAAGAACTATCCCGCTAGCAGTAGTACCCCGTCTTCCCCATTCCATGATTTTAGGCAAAGATTGGCCCCAGTTCCATCAGGGTCTAGTGCAAGGGATAAGAGAAAGAGAAAGTTCCCCAGTAGAAGAAGACCCCGAGGAAGTGCCAGCACTAGCCACCCAAAAGCTAGAATCAGTGCTACGGCCGCTGATACCTTCTAGCTGTAAGAATAAAAGAAGGGAAACTCCAAGGAGTAGTGATGCAGACAAGTCTAAATTTGTTTTAAAGTTTTGTAGAATGACCCCTAACGCGCGGGCCCCCAATAGAGCCACACCAAACGCAGCAGGGTTAGACCTCAGCAGCGCGGAAGATATAGTCGTGCCCGCAGGAGGAAAGGCATTGATAGACACTGCTTTACAGGTGGAACTGCCTGCCGGCTGTTATGGCCGGTTAGCTCCCCGGTCAGGCCTAGCGCTTAAACATTTTATAGATGTTGGGGCAGGGGTCATAGACCCAGACTACCGGGGTTCCATAAAGGTGCTTCTTTTTAACTTTGGTAAAACCAATTTCGGGGTGAAGAATGGCGACCGTATAGCACAGCTCATATGTGAGCGCGTCGGAATGCCCCCGGTAGAAGAAGTACCTAATTTGTCCACAACAATGAGAGGGACACAAGGTTTTGGGTCAACCGGGACCAACAGTTGGCAGGGCTTAGCAGCTTCGGTGGAGAGGGAGGACTTCGAAGAGGAAGACCTCGGACCCCAGCTAACGGACTGCCAACAGACGCCGGAACCACGCTTAGACGAAGGGCTTTCATGGGCCCAAAAGCAGGAGCTGGGACAAGTCCTCTCCCGCTATAAGGATGTCCTCACCCCAATGCCGGGCGAAACAAGACTAATAGCCCATGAAATAGTCACAACGCCAGGGGAAGTGGTCAGACAGCGTCCTTACAGACTTCCGGAAGCTAAAAAGAATGAAGTAATCCGGCAGGTCAAAGAGATGCTGGCTATGGGGGTGATTGAGGAGTCCCGTAGCCCGTGGAACAGCCCTATAGTTATGGTTCCTAAACCAGATGGATCGATCCGTTTCTGCATCGATTTTCGGAAAGTGAATTCGATATCCAGATTCGATTCGTACCCGATGCCGAGGATCGAGGAACTCTTGGACCGCTTGGGGCAAGCCAAATACCTCACGACCCTAGATATGTCTAAGGGTTACTGGCAAGTCCCCCTCACGAGAGAAGCCCGGCCGAAGACCGCTTTCAGCACCCCAGTGGGCCTATATCAATTCAGGAGGATGCCTTTCGGCCTACATGGCGCGGCCGCTACATGCCAGCGTCTCATGGACATGGTCCTTCGCCCTCATCACGCATACGCGGTCGCCTATATGGACGACGTAGTGATCCATAGTGGGACCTGGACTCAGCATCTCCAGCAAATAGAAGCGGTGCTACTATCTATCCGAAATGCGGGCCTCACCTTGAACCCAGCAAAATGCCTCTTCGGCGGTCAAGAGGTGAAGTATCTGGGCCACGTAGTGGGCCGCGGAACAGTAAAACCCCTGGTGAATAAAATCGCCAGTGTGCAGGCATTCCCAAAACCCATCAACAAAAAGCAGTTACGGAGTTTTTTGGGGCTAGTGGGATATTATAGAAGGTTTATTCCACATTTTTCTGAGAAAACGGCCGCACTGACAGAGATGCTCCGGAAGAACGCCCCAAATAAGGTGAAATGGAGCGCAGAAGCAGAAAGGATGTTTGACCTATTGAAAAAACAACTTTGTGAGGCTCCAGTATTGAAGGGGGTAGATTTCTCCAAAACCTTCATTGTCCAGACTGACGCCTCCGATACGGGTCTCGGGGCCGTCTTATCACAAAGGCATGAAGGGGTAGAGCACCCTGTGCTATTTTTGAGTAGACGACTGCTACCAGCAGAGCGGAATTATTCCACTATAGAACGCGAGTGCCTAGCTATTAAGTGGGCTATCGATGCGCTTCGTTTTTATTTAGTGGGAAGGAGATTCATACTGGTCACGGACCACGCACCTTTACGCTGGCTAAACCAGATGCACAACCACAACTCCAGACTTACTCGGTGGTTTATGGCATTGCAAGCCTTTGAGTTTCAGGTGGAACACCGTGCCGGCAAGCTTCATCAGAATGCTGATGCCCTTAGTAGAATCACGTGCTGGCCGGATTCTCCTAAACCAGCCCGTGATATCTTAAGGGGGGGGATCTGTGACGCTGCAGCAGTACCTGAAGCCATGGAAATAAATACTGACCCGGTGGCAGGACCTGGTATTGCAGGAAGAGGCAGTAAAATTCCTTCCCAGCACAGATCACAAGGGAACAATCAGTCAGATCAGCCTAACCCGGGGGAAGGGAGGAGCGAGGTCACTGATTGGGCACACCCTGCTAGGAGGTGGGCTTCCCAGGACAGACGTACCCTGTATAACAGGAAGAAGGAAAATGAAGTCAGAGGCAGAGAAAGAGGCAGAGAAAGAGGCAGAGAAAAAGACAGAGAAAGCCAGAAGGCAGCTGGAAAAGCAACAGAGACGTATGAGGAGAAGAGTTGGAATGAAAATCCCAAGGAGAGAAAGAACCAGAGGACAAGCTGGTTAGAGAAACAGAACTGGTTGAGAAGCCAGCCAAAGGAACCACAGAGGGGAGCATTTACCAAACCAGGATACAGATACCAGAGAGGCTCAGTGCAGCAGGAAACCTTCCAGGACTCAGAGGAGGGCGTGGCACAGAGAGACCCAGGTGGGAAGCCTAACGGTTTGGAACCAGAAGCTCAGCCGTGGAAATACTGGCAGCCGGTTGAAGAATCTCCCTGCATTCCTCATCAAGGTACTTTTAACTGCAATAAGAGTTTTTATGACAAGCCAAACTGTGTTATTGGTAGTTCTGAAACCCAGGGAAAGCCTAGGATCTATCCAGACAGTTGGCTACAGCCAGAACCTCCAGCAATTAAACCTTGTGTCTCTTTTAAAACTCCTGAAGAAAGCAGTAAAGAAGCTAGCCTTAGAAATACTGCAGATATCTTTACCAGAGATATTTACCAGAGGATTGTAGAAGCATCCAAAGGGGAATTGCCAAAGGAAAACCCTCTGCCTGCTTATGATGTAAGATTTCCAGCACTTGCTGATAGAGACAAGTGGGGGAGGGGTAATTACAGCACCGTGCCTAAAGAGAGTGTGTGTAACGGTAGAATAGCTGTGAATGAAGCAAAGCCTCCCAGTCTCTGTATACCACAAGGAGAAGCAGTTTCCTCACCTGTTCCTCACAGCCAGCAAGCTCAAGTATTATTAAGAGGGCTTCAGGCTTTCTTAGAAAAGCATCTTGTTCCTGAGCAGACAGTGTCAAGCCCAGACCCCCAAGCAACGCTGTTAAATCCTTTGCCTATATTAGACCAGCCCATGGACTGCTCGACCTGCCTCATAGACAAGGTTTAAAGGGAAGCAAGAGCTTGTGTAGTGATCTGCTATAAGAAGTGCTATAGTACATGTTTGGAGTGCATGAACCCAAGAGCTTATGAGGATAAGAAAATAAGCTGATTGTTTTCACTCAATTGTACTGCATGAACTTTATAATTTCCTGTTTGTAGCTGGATAAAATATAAGACCCACACGCCAGGAATGTGGCTGTCTTGAATATAAGTTTAAGTTGGACATTATTGAAGAAGCAGTCTCTTTTCAACTTTCTGTTTGGCTATAAAATATTACCCTTCAAAACCTGTACAAAGTCCTATCTTTGGAGCGGGAGAAATAAACCCTAATAAAGAAATAAATTTTCTCTATTCGTGCCTTGCCTGTTCACTCGGTCACCCACAACTACAAGATGACCTCCAGGCTAGCCCTACCTTAAACCCTCAAGGTCAAGGTACGGGCACTAGGGGCGCTACATGTTTCATAAGATAAATTTGAAATTCAATTAAAAAAAAAGATTGGGTTGTTCTTCCCTGAGTATATAACTTTGCACTTGTCCACATTAAATTTCATCTGCCATTTGGATGCCTAGTCTTCTAATTTTTCAATGTCCTCTTGCAATTTTTTACAATCTTTATGTGTTTTAACAACTTTGAATAATTTTCTATCATCTACAGATTTGCTCACCTAACTTGTTATTCCCATTTCCAGGTCATTTATAAATGTTAAAAAGCTGGCCCAGCACAGATCCCTGGGGTACTTCACTATTCACTTTTTCCACTGAGAAAACTGGGATGTACCAAAGCTACGCCTCCACTGGGCGAGAAGAAGGCATAGCAGCTTGCAAAACCTTGGAGCCAAAGGCTGTGGCCACCCGTGCATGGACATCCAAGTGGTAATGCTTGAGAAAAGTGGAAAGTGATGTCAATGTTGCCACCTGACAAATGTCTGAATGGGCTACCGAGCTACATACAATTTACGAAAGGAATTCATAACCTCCACGTACCAAAGAAGCACCCTCCAGACACATCCATAAGGTGAAAATCCTTATCTTTCCCCTGACATTGCTCCTTAGAGAAGGAGGGGAGGCAAACCACCTGGATCACCTGAAAGGGAGAAATCACCTTGAGTAAAAAAGAAACGGCCTCCTTCGAACAAGACAGATAAGAATCCTGGCA
Source organism: Ichthyophis bannanicus (assembly GCA_033557465.1). Classification (NCBI taxonomy): domain Eukaryota; kingdom Metazoa; phylum Chordata; class Amphibia; order Gymnophiona; family Ichthyophiidae; genus Ichthyophis; species Ichthyophis bannanicus. The sequence continues at coordinate 1,398,032,009 of CM066032.1, read as the reverse complement.
AGACAAAGCCTGCAGCTCGGAAATTCGCCTTACTGAATAAATTGTGCCAAGAAAGCAGTCTGGAGTGTGAAATCCTTCAGAGTAGTGCGATTTAAGGCTCAAAGGGCTCTGACATCAGGGCCCTGAACACCAGACAGAAATCCCAAGAAGGAACAACTGACAGGAGGGGAGGACACAGATGCCAAATCCCCTGGAGAAAACGCAAAACATCTGGGAGCAAGGCTAAAGACTTTCCAGCCACTGGACCTTTGAAGCAGACCAAAGCTGCCACCTGAATTTTCAAGGAGCTAAGAAAAAAGCCCTTTTCCAGACCTTCCTGCAGAAGGCCAACATATATGGTGCTGTGCCAACGCTCAAGAGGTACCCGAGTCCCACGTATGCCAGGAAAGTATTTATTTTTATTTTATTTAACAGGTTTTCTATACAGCCTTCTCCTTTAATCAAAGCGGTATACATGTCAACCCCTCCAGGCCTTGAGCAGAGTGAAGGCTACTGCAGGAGAAGGTGAAATTTCACTTTCCGTGAATTTCCTTTCCTGGAATCCTGCTAAACCAGTCCAGCCAAGTGGGTTACCGTCCCCTGCCAGCAGATGATGGAAACATAGAAAAAAAATTTTTAGAAGCTTTAGTCACTCCCCCTTGGGAATAAGCTCAGAACCACTAAGGATCAGCTTCAATATGCCACTGTCAAAGCAGAAATACGTCAAACCAAGGGACACTATCAAGCTGCTTGTAACCCAACTATGTGAACGAATAGACCAACCAAGACCAACCAACACGGGGATAAGATGATTTCTGAGTGTTGAAGTGTGACGTTAGCGACGGTCCAGCCACGGCCACAGTAGACTGTAAGAAGAGTGGGTCCTGGACTGGTCTAGCAGGATTCCACGAAAGGAAATTAATGGCAAGTGAAATTTAACCTTCCAACTCATCCTGCTAGACCACTCAGACAAGTGGAATGTACCAAAACTACACCACCCGTGGGAGGGAAGAAGCAGCAGCTACCAACACGGAGGCCCCAAAGCAAGCTGCTTCCCTGGCTTGGAGATCCAAGCAATAATAATGGGCAAACGTTTGCAAAGATGACCAGGTTGCTGCCCTGCAAATATCAAGTGGTGAAACTTGGCAGCACTCTGCCCATGACGCCACCTGTGTTTGAGTGGAATGAGTCCAAAGCCCACCTGTGACAGGCTTGCCATGCTGTATATAGCCCGATTCAATGGCCTGCTTGATCCACTGAGCAATTGTAGATTTTGAGGTGGTAGCTCCCTTTATGGGCTCCCGATATCAGAAAAAATGAGTGATCAGGTAGATGAAAAGGATTAGTTATCCTAAGATACTGACGCAATGTTCTGCAGACATGTAAACGTCGAAGGTCGGGCTCAGCACCCACGCTCTGCTTCTCTGGAAAGGATGAGAGCACCACAGCCTGATTCACAAGAAACTCAGTCAGGACTTTAGGCAATAAGGATGGGACCATTCGCAGGGCGACTCCTTCTGAACAGAAGGACAGAAAGGGGTCCCAGCATGATAAAGCCTGGAGCACCAAGATGGCAAGCTGAAGTAACTGCCACAAGGAAAACCATCTTGAGAGTGAGATCTTTTAAGGTGGCTTTGCACAAGGGCTTGAAGGGTGGTCATCTGAGAGCTTGGAGGACCAGGGACAGGTCCCAAGGTGGAATCGCCAGTCGGAGAGGTAGCCATAAGGTACGTTCACCCCGCCAAAAATGAACAACATCCATATGGGAAGCAAGGTAATACCCTTGGATCAGACTCTGAAAACAAGTAAGTACTGCAATCTGGACCTTCAAGGATTTAGGAGCGAAACCATTATCAAACCTGGATTGTAGGAAAGACAGAATGTGTGGAACATCCGCCTGTAATGGCGAGAGGGATTGCTGTACGCACCAGGTCTCAAAAACTCACCAGACTTGGGCATATGCCCAAGACATGGAGGGTCATCGAGCCTAAGGTTCAGAGTACCCTTTGTGAATCAGTCAGTGCTGCTCAAGAGCTAAGCCATAAGCAAGTAAGGAACAGGGCCGTCCATGAGGATCGGGTCTTGTTTCAGGAGGCCTCTGCGAGACCCGAGCGGTAGAGGTGCCGCTATTGTCAGCTGTTCAAGATTGGCATACCACAAGTGGCACAGTTAGTCTGGAGCCACTAGAATCACCCACCTCAGGTGCTTTTCTAATTGATGGATAACTGGCTGATGATGGCCCACGGAGAGAAGACATACAGCAGTTGCTCTAGTGGCAAAGGTTGTACTAGGGCATCTATCCCCTGCAAGGCTGGCTCCTTTTGCCGGCTGAAGAAGACTGGTACTTTGGCGTTGGCGGAGGTGGCCATTAGGTCCCACTTCGGATGCCCCCACCTCTAGACAATGCAATTGAACGCCCAGGGCATGAGTTCCCATTCGCCGGGGTCCAAAGCATGGCGACTGAGGATATCTGCTTGGACATTGTCCACTCCCGCAATGTGTTGCGCCGATAAAGCCTGTAGGTGAACTTCCGCCCAGGGGGAAGATCAGGCACATCTCCCAGGCTACTTCTGGACATTTAGATAGATAGGCTACCGTTGTGGCATTGTCGGAGAGTATGTGGACCGTTCGAATGTAGAGCAAGTGATGAAAGTGTAGCAGAGCCAACTGCACTGCATAGGCTTCCAGTAGGTTGACAGTCCACCTGGTCTCTCTGCAGGACCATGTACCATGTGCTGTCTGACTAAGGCAGTGTGCTTCCCAGCCTGAGAGTGGCATCAGTTGTCAACCAAGTCCAGGGAGGGACTTCCAGAGGAGTCCCCTTCAACAGGTGATCGTGACAGAACCACCACTGTAGAGTGCAGCACACCATCTTCTTTATCTCTTTATCTTTCTTTATCTTTATTTAAAACTTGATAGACCGCCTGGACCAGCAGGCATGCGGCGGTTTACATTAAAACAACAGGAGCTGCAGAGAAAAGGAAACAGAAAGGAACGCCATTTATGCAGAAGCCAGCTTCATATTCCTCAGTGCAAGAGTCCAGGGGACAAGAGGGAACGCTGTAGTGGGCGCATATGTGTTCGAGCCCATGGAACAACCTCCAGGGTAGCTGCCATAGTTCCAAGGACCTGTAGGTAATCCCACGCCCTGGAAGCCCACAGGCACTGAAAGGCTTGAATCTGCTTGACCAACTTTTGACATTATTCTGGGATCTGCTTGGGATGTAGATGGAGTAGTTTCTTTGGTAGGCTGAGGCTCGGAGAGATGGAGAGCTTCTACCACCTGTGCTATCAAGGCTGGAAGCTCATCCTTGTGAAATAACCAGACATTCTGACCCTCATCTTGGTCATGGAGGTCCTCCTCTAGGGGAGATAATTCCCCCTCCTCTCGTTCAGATCCGCTGTATACACTACACTCATCTGAGATGTTGTCTGTCTCTCCTGCCGTGGCCCAATCCTTGCTGGTAAAGCATACTTCTTTAGACTGAGAAACATCTAGGGGAAATGTGGCAGCTTTGGAACACTTCTTGGGTGGTGGAGACGATAGCGTCTGTGCCATTGTAGACACTGGCCCAGAACACCATAAATCCTATGCTTGTCTAAAGAGATTCAGAAACTGAACATCCAGATTTTGGCTAGGTGGCTGTGCAATATGTTCTGGAAGAACTGGAAGAGGAAGGGCTGTATCCCTATCTCTCCAGAGCAGCCAGAGTCCTCTGGGCACATGGACAGAGGAGGATCCTGGGACCCACCAGATGTATTTCCTTTATCTCTTCCATTATTATCCTTAGAGGCAATGGATGTCTCACCCTGATCCTGATACAGGTCAAACATAGTTGTTCTTTGAAACGACAGTGCTTTTTACCGCATCAAGGACAGTGCTGCAGATTACAGGACATGACAATAAAAACGTGTCTGGTTGAGTAAAAGCTTTTTCAGATCTGTTGCAGTGTTAACATGGCTAACAGGAACTGTAAAGATTGACAGACCATGCTTCACAAAGACGTCTCTCCCAGGTGTCAGGAACAATCAACAAAACATTCCTGCGGCTGTCAGCAAACTTGGAAAATGGCGCTTCCTCAAAGGCGGGAAGGAACAGCATTGAGGACCTGGGCTGTCAACAGCCCCCCAGACTGAGCAAAAAACACCAAAGAAACCGGAAGCAAGAGACTGGAACTGTGGCCAGAACAGAAAATGGCCCTTAGTTAAAATGCCAGCGAGCATGCCGTCTCACAGATGCCATTAGTAGTGAAGTCACATGACAGAAAGGTGCAACAGGCCCAAAGCGTATAGAACCCCCTGGTGAACAACAAAAGTCAGACGGAGGGAAAAATGGAAGGGCCAGAAAAGAGTATGGCGGAAGAAGAGAGTTTGAACTCACTGTACCGATGTACCTGCCTGAGTGCCGAAGTTGAGACATCGAGTTGCAGAGCTGGTCACCTGTACAAGCTGGGAAGCTCTGCTAAGCAAATTGAGCATTTTTTAAAAAATAAACAGCTAGACTGAATGGTAGTGCTGCAGCTGCGACCAGACAGGCAAGGATACTGAATTGCTCCTCCTGAGCAGAAACCTCCCCTCCTAATGAGGGACTACACTGAGCCTCCTGATCAGGAGTCCACCTCAAGGTCAAAAAGGATTTGGGAAAACCCAGGGGAGTGCCTCCTGTGCACCCTGGGGACTTCTGAAGGGAAAAGAGCGTGCTGACCAAACATTCTCTTAGTGAATGTTAGGAGCTGTAGGAAGAAGTCCAACATCTGCTGGAAACAGAAAAATACTGAAGCTGACCCCTAGGAGTGCTGAGCTTATTCCCAAGGGGGAGTGGCTAAAGCTTTTAAGAATTTTTGTCTCTGTTTCCATCATACGCTGGCAGGGGATAATAACCCACTTGTCTGGGTTGGTCTAGCAGGATGAGTTGGAATAGCCCGTATGCGTCAGCTGACTCCTTGAAAAAGCCAAGCCATAAGCAAGAAGGGAACTGGGTTGTCCAGGACAATCAACCCTTGATGCAAATGGCTCCAAAATGGGTGCAGATGAAGAGTACATTCCTGCAGGAACCACATCAGGTCCCTGAACCACACTCTCCTTGGCCAATCCAGGGCAACCAGAAAAAATCCAACCCAGGTGGCGCTCTATATGTCAAAGCACATGCCCCAATAGCGGTCATGGAGGAGGCACATACAGCAGTCATTGCCGTAGACAGTGCTGAAACATGGCAACAATGTCCTTGGGCCCAGTTTCCATGCGGTGACTGAAGAAAACAGCGCACTCTGTCTTTGGAGTGGGATGCCATCAATTCTACCACGGGGCAACCCCAACAGTGGAAAATTATCTGAAACGTCTCCTGAAACAACCCCCATGCTCTGGGATCAAGAGAGTGATGACTGAGGAAGACTGCTTCCACATTGACCATCCTAGCAATGTACCGAGCCGTCAGAGCTAGAAGGCTCATTTCTGCCTAGACGAACTAAAGAGCCATCCCAGGACCACTCTGGCACACCTTGTGCCACCTTGGCGAGTGACATACTGAATATTACCACACTCCCTCCCTGCTGCTCCAATGGTCCTGGGCTGTTTGAAATTGACAAGGGTTCCCCACCCCATGACTGGTGACCATTGCTGGAAGAACCCACAATTGATCATCCAGTGGCATGCTCTTCTTCAGATAACATGGACATAGCCACCACCTCAAGCTGGCTCTCACTCCCAGCTGGATTGGAAGCCTGAATTTTCATATGAGCAGGTGCCCATGGCACCATTGTGATCATCACCTCCATCAAGCCGAGAAACTGTAGATAATCCCAAAACCTGGGAGTCTGCTGAGAATGGAACATCTCAAGTAGTTCCAACAATCACTGCACTCTCTCTTCTGGCAGGAGGACTCTGCCCACTCATGCTCCCAGGAATACATGGGATTAGGAAGACTCCAACGGATGCTTTCCTCGATTGACTCAGCCGAGACCTTTCAGAAGGTCATCACTTGGGCTGATACCCGAGATGCTTCCAACAGAGAACGGGCTCGGAAGAGTCAATGATCCAGAAATGGGTGCATGAATAGTCCACCACCACTGTTCCCTCTAAGCTGTGCGCGTGTGCGCGCGCACACACCTCGCTGAGCGAGCGCACATACTTTACAACAGAGCGCACAAAAATTACGGGTTTGATTCTGATAGAAAACAACACAGACGTCTTAAAATTTAAAAGTTATGATTGTAATTACTAGAAATTTCCCGCTTCATTTAGTAATCGTCTATTTTCATTTAATTTGATTAAAATCAGTGTGGTGTACATACTGTATTCTGATGTGTAGTCAAATTTTAAAGTATATATCTCTGAGTGTCGTTATGTGGCGCACAAAAATTTAACCTTCCTTCAAAAGCTGCACACAGCTGATATTTTATGCGCACACAGCCTACAGAAAATTAGAAGGAACATTGTCCACCACCATGAATTTGGAGAACATTCTTGGAGCAGTGGAGGGGCTGAAGGGAGTACAGCGAACTGAAGGTGTGAGCCAAGCACAGCAAAATGCATAAATCCTTGCTGATCCTCCTGGATCGGAAAGCCAGAGACGCTAGGAACTGCCGTCGACACATCGCCACAATCACGAAACTCAGAGTTCCATTCAGAAGCACAACATGCGCCAATGAGCATTGACCCCCTTGAGGTAGAGCCTTAGTCAAAAGGCACCATCCTCCTTTGGAACCCCAAAATAAATGGAATATCTGTCACTCGGCCAGGAGCATTGGCACCACCGCCTTCAAGCGCAGTGACACATCCAATGTGATCCATGCAATGGCTCTCTTGCACGCCGAACTGCATGTGGAAAGAACAAATGCCTCTGGGATCGGCTCATTGCCGTCCAGGACACAGCCATTATGAATGATTTTGAGCACCCAGCGATCCTTAGTGACATCTGGGAATGGGACCCCAACCTTCATTGTATAGAATGGAAGGGGACCCTTTTGGAGGGGACAGACCTGGGCCCATGAGCCCCCTGAAAGGATGGATTATGGGTCCAAAATCCAGAAGAAGAGAAAAGCGAAATTAGACTTACCTGATAATTGTTGTTCCTTGAGGAACTCTAGTCCAGTCCCGCACCTCTGGGTAGTGCACCTCCTCCAGCAGCTTGGAGACTAAGCATGACCAAAACTGAAGTCACCAGTACAAGTACCACTGGCACCACCCACTGGCTTCCAGTACCTATGGACAAAGCAGACTCACAGGAGCAACAAATAAGTAGATAAACAAGATAAATAACTCAGTAAACTATCTCAGAATTGAACTGACAGGAACTCCCTCCCCCCAATCTAGAGGAGGAACTCAAACCCCCCCCCCCAAGGGGAGAGATATACAGAGGCTGACCTAAGGAGACTCTGAAAAATGACAGCTGGCCGGGAAGCAAAAAACAAATCCCCGATCTGCCTCTGAGCACCGAAAACGCTGACTCAACCTGGGTGGGCTCCGGGACTGGACTTCCTCAAGGGACAACAATTAGCAGGTAAGTCTAATTTTTCTTTCCTTATCATCCCTCCAGTCCAGTCCCACATCTCTGGGATGTAACAGAGCAGTATATGAACTAATGGGAGGGACCCGCCAGCCCGGCATGAAGAACTACCGCCCCAAAACAGGCCTCCCTAGCCTCCTGGACATCCAAGCGATAATATTTAGTAAAAGTATGTAGGGAAGACCAAGTGGCCGCCTTGCAAATTTCTACAGGAGGCACCAGACTAAACTCAGCCCAGGACGCCGCCTGCGCCCTAGTGGAATGGGCGTGTGATCCTAGAGGCACCTCCCATCCATTAAGAAGATACACTGAAGCAATGGCTTCCCGAATCCATCCAGAAATGGAAGCTTTTGCTGTCGCTTCGCCCTTGCGCGGACCTCCAAAAAGTACAAACAAATGCTCCGGACATGCGAAATACCGCCATTTCTGCCAAATAATGCTTGAGGACCCGGTGAACATCCCTTCCAACACCGGCATGGAGACAGGCTGATTCACATGAAAAACCGAGAGCACATTGGGAAGAAAAGAAGGAACAGGCCGCAAGACAACCCTCTTCCGAGAGAAGGAAAGAAAAGGCTCCCGGCATGACAGGGCTTGCAGCTCCAAGATCCTACACGTGGAACAAATTGCCACCAGGAAAATGGTCTTCAGCATTAAGTCCTTCAGTGAGGCTCGGCTCAATGGCTCAAAAGGCTCCTTCGTCAAAGCCCTCAGAATCAGATTGAGAACCCATGACAGTACAACTGTTCTACACGGAGGGCGAAGTCTAGCCACTGACCGAAGAAAGCGCAAGATATCCGGATGGGACCCCAGAGGGACTTTGTGGACCTTACCACGATAGCACGCAATTGCCACCAACTGCACACATAAAGAGCTAGCCGCTAGACCTTTGTCAAAACCATCTTCCAAAAAGGCTAAAATGTCCGGAACGGATGCTACGGTGGGCCAAGCTTGCCGTTCTGTACACCAAGCCTCAAAAATACACCAGACCAGAATGTAGGCCAGCGACTTAGACTTCTTCCGTGCCTTCAACACATTTGAGATCACCGGACCCGAATACCCCTTCTTTCTCAACCTTGGTCTTTCAATAGCCAGGCCGTAAGCGAGAACTGATCCACCTGAGGCATGCACACTAGCCCTTGCGTCAGCAAGTCTTCCCGAATTGGCAGATGCCACGGCCGATCCTCCAATATCCGAATCAAGTCAGCATACCACGGACACTGTGGCCAGCCTGGAGCAATCAGAATGACTCGTCCCTGGTGCGCCTCGATCCGCTGTACCACCCGACCTATGAGAGCCCAAGGAGGGAAGACATAAAGAAGGCTCCCCGTGAGCCAAAGTTGCAGGAGTGCATCTAGCCATTCGGACATCCTTTCTCTTCTTCTGCTGAAGAAATGGCTGGCCTTGGCATTTGTGACCGTCGCCATCAGGTCCATGCTCAGTGTTCCCCACCGACATACCAGCTGCGCAAAGACCTCCGAGTGAAGCTCCCATTCCCCGGGGTCCACTGGACCCGACTGAGATAATCCGCCATCACGTTGTCGACACCTGCCACATGAGACGACGACAGGGCCTGGAGCCGAGGCTCCACCCAGGCGAACAACTGCTCCGTTTCTTCCTCCAAGCCACACTGCCTGTGCCCCCCTGTTGGTTGACATAGGCCACTGCGGTCGCATTGTCCGAGAGGACCCGTATTGCCTTTCCATGCACCTGTGCCTCAAAGGCTCTGTGCGCTTGGGCTATTGCCCGCAGCTCCAGTCTGTTGATCGACCAACTGACCTCTTGCTCATTCCAGGTCCCCTGGACAAACCGCCCCTTGTAGTGGGCCCCCAAGCCCGCCAGGCTAGCATCAGTCATTAACTGGATCCACCAAGGGGCCTCGAGTGGCATGCTCGCTGACAAGCACTCCGGTCACAGCCCCCAGCGAAGCGCCCTCAGAACTCCCCTGAGGACCTGGGAGCTGCTGAGACAGCGAACCCGACTGGTGCGACCACCGTCAGAACAGGGCCCGTTGTAAGGGCCGCATGTGCGCTCTCGCCCATGGTACCAATTCCACCTTAGGCACCATGGTTCCGAACAGCTGCAAGTACTGCCATGCTGTTGACTCCGGCCGGCGCAGAAAGTCCTGCACCAAGCAACGCAGTCCCTGAGCCCGCTGCTCTGGGAGAAACACATTCCCTGTCCTGGTGTCGAAGCGAGCTCCCAGATACTCCAACTCCTGAACCGGCACTAAGTGGCTCTAGGTTCGGTTGACCACCCAGCCGAGACTTTCCAGGAGCTGCACCACTCGCGCCATCACCTGCAGGCTTTCCTCCACGGACTTTGCTCGAATCAACCAATCTTTGAGATAGGGGTGTACCAGGACCCTCTCTTTCCGGAGCGCCACGGCGACCATCACCATGATCTTGGTGAAAGTACAAGGCGCCATCGCCAGACCAAATGGCAAGGCCTGAAACTGGAAGTGTCCCATTGGCACCGCAAACCATAAGAATCGTTGATGCTCTGGTCTGATGGGAATATGAAGGTACACTTCGGTCAAATCGAGGGACGTAAGAAACTCCCCCTTCCTTACCGCCACTATGACAGACCTCAAAGTTTCCATGCAAAAATACAGAACCCGCAAACAGTGGTTCACCCGCTTGAGGTCTAGGATAGGGTGAAAGGCGCTGTCCTTTTTGGGTACCACGAAATAGATGGAGCATCGACCGCAACCGTATTGCTCCCGGGGAACGGGTACCACCGCTCCGAGCTGGAGGAGGTGAGCTAGAGTGTCTCTGACAGCCACTGTCTTGCTTGGGGCCTTGTAAGGGGACCAAACGAAAGCATCACCCACTGGCTTTGCCAGCTAGAGGGCATAGCCTTCGTGGATGATCTCCAGGCCCACTGGTTGGACGTAATCTGGGCCCAAGCAGGGTAAAGGTCCCGTAGTCGACCCTCCAAGGGCTGAACTCCTGCCTGGGTCCCCCTCGCTTCTTTGAGGCTTCTTAAAACCCGAGGAAGAGGCTGCAGCAAAACCTCGGCCTGCCCCTCAGAAGCCACGAAACCCCTGCCCTCAGGCAGGAAATCTTCCCCTCTAGAAGGAACCCAGACAGGACATCTGAAAATGCCAAAAATCCTGAGGCTGACACCGGGAAGAGGAGGCATTGCGACTCTGCTTCTGCTTGTCCTCAGGAAGAGTCCTCCTTTAGACTCCCCCAAATCCTTCACCAACTTATCCAAATCTTCCCCAAACAGCAGGTTGCCTTTGAAGGGTAGCTTGCTCAGCCGTGCCTTGGACGAGCTGTCTGCTGCCCAATTGCGCAGCCAGAGATAACGACGAGCCACTATTACCGAAGCCATACTCTTCGCGAGGCCACGAATGAGGTCATAGTGGATGTCAGAGAGCTAAGCTGCTCCCGATTCCAGCTTAGCGACTTCCGCCAGCTGTTCTGGTGCCGAGTCCTCTGCTGCAGACGTTGAGACCAACGGAGACAGGCTCTCGCCACTCAGGCACCACAAATGGAGGCCTGCATAGACAGGCACTGATATCAAAGGCCTGTTTTAACAGCATGTACAGCTTCCTATCCTGCACATCCTTCAACGCTGCACTTCCCTCCACAGGGATGGTGGTCTTTATTGTAACCGCAGAAATCGCTGCATCCACCCGCGAAGATCGAAACATTTTGCGCTCCTGCTCTGACAGAGGGTAGAGGCGTGACATGGTCCTGACCCCTTTCAGACCTGCCTCGGGAAGGTCCCACTCATCCAGTGTGTCACAAGGTAGACCTAGGGCAGCCCGAGAAAATGGAGATCAGCACGAATGATCAGAGGAAAAATGACAGGGTAAACAAAATAATGTCAGATGGTTGCTACAGACAACCCAGGCACACGTGCACAAGGGCCAGGAAGACACACCCAGGTAGCGAAGAAAGGGAATTTGCTTTGCCTGATAGGGATCAGCTGGGTAGAGGTGGAACCCAAAGACACGAGGATAAAATATGCTCCCAAACAGATAGAAAGGAAGAGGTGTTGAAGCAACAAGGGTCACAACCAGAGAGACCGCGGCGAACACAGCTGAAGCCGTGGCGAGAATGGACTTGGAATGAACGAGAGAGAGAGAGTGAGAATGAGCTATTGGAACAGCAAGGGAGCCAACGTAAAGGTCTGAAAGAATCCAGAGACCTGTATGAAACATTGGAAAGTCAGCAGCCTGATAGCGTGTATGTGCATGGAAGGCACGAGAAACGTGGGAAGACTGCCATAGCAGGTACCAGTGCAAGGAATGAAAGTAGAGGCTATTTGCTACCTAAGTGGGTAAAACCCCAGAGTAATAGAAATAGCCACACAAAGACAAGCTGTAGAGAAGCTGAGAATAACTTTTCCCCTTGTCACAGAAACCCTAGGAGAAGAGAGGTTTCCTTACCTGAAGAAGCTGAAGATTTTCCTAGTAATTGTGAGCTCCCAGCTTTTGGTAAAGTTCCGTCTAAACCTTTGCAATCTAGGTCAGCTGAGTTACGAGAGCTAGACCTGAGCAGGCTCAGAGCCTACCATAATTACCCTACTAACAGAGCAAGTAAGGATTTGAGTTATCTACTGGGATACCAGCAGGGGCAGAGTTTTGGCAAGCTCAACTCAAAGCCATACGGTATTTCCCAGAAAGGCATTAGTTCAGAGGGAGAAAGAAACTTCCTGTGTGACGGAGCAAGCCAGCCGTACTCTTATCCAACAGCTGATACTAAGAATATAAATGCATGTGAGCCTGAATTAATGGAATGTGAGAATTCAGAGATATCTATAGTTCCTGAACCGATGGATTGTTCTTTAACTGTGACTGAATCGGAGTTCTCTCTAAGATAAATGCTTGATTGTGACCAGAGTTCCAGTGCTGTAACCTGTGTGCTAATTACACTTACTCTCCAACAAACAGCAGACGTGAGCTGTGCTATCAGCAACAAAAGGAGAAGCCTTATGTGACAGTAAGGCTGTTTATTCTTTTCTTTTGTTTGATGTTTGGAAGCTGAAGTAAGCTATTTGTGTTATCCATTTGACTTTTGTTATATGCCAAAGTTGGCTCTTATTTGTGTTGCCAAAAAGGAAAGAAACCTCGGGGACGGGGAATAAAGCCCTAAACTTGGAATGAAACTTGTTATGTGATTTATACGAAAGAAGGCACAACTATCACCCTCAGAGAGCCAGGCAATACCGGTTCCTACCGATAGGGCTACGGGGGTGTGACAAGTGTCATCTGCTTGACCACCCTGTGAACCGGGAAAACCGACTGTGTCTTTCGCACCGCTTGAATGAGAGGATCCTCTAGAGATTCCTCTTCCACGGGGAAGCTAGCTGGCAAATTGAGCACCCTAAGCGACTTCGCGATTAGTGCCGGCAATTCCTCCTGCCGAAAGAAGTGGACCACCCGCATCTGGTCTTCGGGCTCTGGAATCTCACCTTCTTCGAGCTCCTCGCCCTCCAACTCCGGCTCTAGCTCCCAGTCACCAGTCTCAGAAAGGGGAGACTGCTCTGGTCCCCCTACCGCGGACCTGACCTTTTTGGCTGGCACGTCTTCCGTGTCATTTCCCTTCTCCGCGATCCTGCTCTTCACACCGGCCACGGCAGGACAGGAAACCTCCCCTGTGCCCTGCCGATGCAGGCGAAAGGCCTGATGCAATAAAAGCACAAACTCAGGGGACAACTCTCCCAAGAGCCCCCCGACTGTAAGGTTTTGGGGGGGGGGGTGTTGAGGGCCTGGGAAGCACCGCAGACACTTCTAGTGAAGGAGGAGAAGAATCCATGGAGACCTGACCCTCCTGAGATGAGAGGCTGGTAGGCTCCTGCGGCTTGTCCTGCAATGCCTGCTCCATACTCAGAGTCTATGATGTATAGCCATGACAGACCCCTGTCTTGGACACTGCCCCATGCCGGGATCCACAGACTAAGCACTGCGGACTGTCAGCAACACTTCCCTGGTGGCCAGTGGATGCCAGGGCAGGTGAGACACAAAAATATAGAGTTAAGATTTGAGAGTCTTTTGAAGGCCCAAATGGCTCTTGGTCCTTGTAGTTTTCTTGAGCTCCAAATCTTTAATGAAAGACTTAAGCAGAGTGGTGGGAAAAATAAAGCTTTTATTTCCCTTCTTCACTGAGGTTCAAAATATTGGGTTACAACGTTAAAGCAAAATGTCCTTACTTCAGGTAGAAAAACAAACTTAGGCTTTTCAAACAAAACTATCATACATTACAGGAATGGTGGCGCTTAAACAAATCAAGAATGCTCTGTTGTTACTTTACTCAAAAAAATCCCTTCACCGGAGATAATTGAAATACCCTATAAAGAAATCCCCTGTACAACCCCCCGTAGACTCCAATTTTTTCTTTTTGTCGGACCCCAATGAGGGAGGTTAAGATGGATTGCAAAACCACACCCATCAGAAGAGGTCCATTTTAATCACACCATTCTTTAGTGAATATCATAAAAACTTAACTTAAAGTAGAAAACGTGTCTTGAAATGTTGAGAAAAAGCACGACGTGCACGTTTCGGGATCCGTCGTCCCTGTATCAAGTGCCCGCACGCAGCTCACACTAAGTTGTTTCTTCTCATGTTGGTTTCTTCTCATATCACGCACAAAATGTGAACAATGTTTCCCGTTGATAAAAAATGCCAGTTGCTACTAGACAACCAATCGCAGCAGGAGATCTGTCAATTCATCATTGGTCGGCAAATTTGTCAATCATCAAGGGAACCAATACGGAAGAGAACAGCGAACCAGCTGTTCCAGAACCGGTGATGTCGAAGCCAATAGGTGCATGAAAATACCACAGAATGTCCAATGATATCACCAAAGAATCGCCCGAGGTTGAGGGAATTCCCACCAAAATAGGGAGTCCCTCAATCACAGGGGCCGTATTAAAGCACGCTCAGCCATTCTATCTCACGGTTAAGGCCATCAGGTTGTACACTTGCAAGATCAAAAATCCAACGTTGTTCACAATGTTGCAGTCGAATCATTCGATCGCCCCCTCTAGGATCCTCCGGGATATGATCAATGACAGTCCAGCACAATTTCTCAAACACATGCCCGTACGTAATACAATGCTCAACTATAGGAGCAGACAAAACCTGTTGATGTAAATGGGATGCATGTTCGCTGATTCTGATGCGAATAGACCGAGTTGTATGGCCCACATAAAGAAGGGGGCAGTCGCATTGAATCAAATAAACGACAAAAACTGAAGAGCAAGTGGTGGACCACCGTCGTTGATAAGTGCGCCCAGTCCGGGGATGTTGCCATGAGATTCCAGACATGGTGTTAAAACAGAATTTACACTTAAGACAAGGGGAATGACCCCGAGTCATGCCCGGGCCCAGTGGTCTGTCAAGTTCAGAGGTGGAATGCACCAACTTATCACGAAGAGATGAAGCCTTACTGAATGCCGGCATGAAAGGATGGGCCAAACTGGGATGTACAGACAAGATCGGCCAGTGTTTCCGAAGAATCCCCATCACTTCAGGACTGCAAACCATGTAAGGAAGGACCCCCACAATGTGTTTGTCACCTATTGGCTTCGACATCACCGGTTCTGGAACAGCTGGTTCGCTGTTCTCTTCCGTATTGGTTCCCTTGATGATTGACGAATTTGCCGACCAATGATGAATTGACAGATCTCCTGCTGCGATTGGTTGTCTAGTAGCAACCGGCGTTTTTTATCAATGGGAACCATTGTTCACATTTTGTGCGTGATATGAGAAGAAACCAACATGAGAAGAAACAACTTAGTGTGAGCTGCATGCGGGCACTTGATACAGGGACGACGGATCCCGAAACGTGCACGTCGTGCTTTTTCTCAACATTTCAAGACACGTTTTCTACTTTAAGTTAAGTTTTTATGATATTCACTAAAGAATGGTGTGATTAAAATGGACCTCTTCTGACGGGTGTGGTTTTGCAATCCATCTTAACCTCCCTCATTGGGGTCCGACAAAAAGAAAAAATTGGAGTCTACGGGGACTGTTGTTACTTTAAACAGATCACAAATATGGCAGAGATTCTAGACTTCCGGAAATACACAATGTACAATCCATTTCATGGTCAGATAAATCTCCTGTGGGATCCACTTGCATTTGCTCATAATCCGATACCTCTGATTCAGTATCCCTGGTTTCATGCAAACCACACTCAGGAGTTTTGTATATTTGCTCTAGCAATTTCCAATGTCCTGGGCCTAACCTAGGGCGTCGGCCACGTGCTGTATTGAGCTTAAAAGTATCCCCTCTTCTTGGAGGTTTTATATCAGCATTATATGAACCTTTATCATTCACAGCATTCTTCTTAGGCATATATTTTCCATACCTTATTTTGCAGCAGTCAACAGGTAAACGGCTTTCTCCAACTGCTTGCTTCTCCCAGTCAGCAGCTTGTTGAAATCCCTTTCTAAGAAAGTGTGGTTCACCATGTAACCTTTGAATCCCTTCTCTTGCTGAAGGCCTGCCCCTGTACAAGCCCAGCTTCTGGCTTGCTTGCTCAGCGTGGCTTGGCTTCTTCAGATGATTCTCGTTTGGCTTAGGGTTGCAATTGCAGCAGTGCTTTTGCCTCTGAGGACAAACAGCTCTCTCAATGGCTTGAGCTGAAACCTCCTTAGGTCCTTCCTCAGCTCCTGGGAAATCACCTCTCACCCATGGAGATCCTCTGGCACTGGAGTAATCAGGTTTCCCCTTCAACCTCTCCTTGCCTGTGGTGATTCTGCTTCCATTGCTGGTTCCTCCGGATCTGCACGACTTGCCTGCTTTGCCTCCTCTGCCTTTTCCTCTGCTGCTTCTGCCGCCTCTGCCGTTTCTGCCTTTCCAGTCTTCCACACTCCCCTTATGAAGCACTCCTGCCTTTCGGGATTGGAAGCTGGTTGGCATTTCCTCATGACCAGCTGGGCGTGGCTCTTCAGTCTCCCTGAAGACGCTCTTGCTCCCTCTAGCTGGTTCCTGGGAATATTGCAGGTTTGCACATCTTGTCCTCTGTGTAAAACAGTTTCATTTCTCTCATCAGGGCTCTCATCAGCCCCCTCTGAATGACAGGACGCGCAGGCATGGAGGGTAGGCTGCTGTTCCTAGGCTCCACCTGCCTAGGCACTCTCACTAGGAAAGAAGAGCCTGCACTGACCTAATTTTAATTTACAGCCCTGCTATCTTCCTCTTCCAAAGGAACAAATCATGCAGTGACTGCTCTCCTCTAATTAATTTTTTTTTTCAAACAGGCAGGCCGAATCAAAAATGAACGCTTTCAGCCAGCTAAACCTGCCTAGGGAATCCTGCCGGACGGGCCTTACCCTCTTGTCAGCACGAGGAGCGCCGAAAAACGCAGGAAACGGAAACCCGCTAATTTCCCGCACTTTAGCAGGAGCCACGGCTGCAGCTACCGGCACCATGCGGCCTCAGAATTTCTGCCGTTTCACGCTCTGAGAGAGACGAAGCCAAAAGGGACTTCTCCACATACCTGAAGCCTCTTTCCTCGTGCTCCGACATAGAGGGAGCTCCTGAAGTTGTGAGAGGGGAAGCTCCTGCCTTGCTCTCAGCCTTTCAACGGCTTCGACACTAAGGAGACAGAGTAGGAAATGCCTATTTGTTTCCCAGCGCTGTAGTTCAGAAACAGCAGCTCCTCACCCAATCACAGGATCGGGAGACGCCAAACGCCTGGATGCCGCCAAATGCCTCCACACTACCCCCCAAGTCTCCGGAAGAAGGGGGATGAAGAAGAGAGGAGATTCTCCTGCACCAGGGGTTCCTGCTGTTTCTCTGCTGTTCCAAAAATCTTGTTGTTTTTTTTAAGTGTAAAGCAACAAAGAAATTAAAGGAAATAAAAACCCAAAAGAAAGGGAAAAACCCTAACTGCTTATTTGCTCCTCAGTGAGCCCCCTTGGCTCACCACCTCCAGCTGCTTGGAGACTGAGCATACTGTAAGCCAGTGGGCGGTGCCAGCGGTACTTGTACTGGTGACTTCAGTTTTATCATGCTCAGTCTCCAAGCTTCTGGAGGAGGTGCACTACCCAGAGGAGTGGGACTGGATTGGAGGGATGATAAGGAAGAAGGCTTTTCAGGATGATAATGATGGGAGCCCAAAGACCCAGGGGCTGGAAGTTAGTCTAGTGTGCCTAAGATGTCGGAGAGGGAAGCAGCCTTGTATGCTTCCCAGGCCCTTTTGGCCCATCATTTGGAAGGTGAGAAGACTTGGCCTTTTCCAAGACCTTTACCAACCCTTCCAAAGCGACCCCAAAAGGAGATTCTCCTCAAGGCCAGTTTAGTTATTTGGGCTTTGGAGGACGTGTCCGCTGCCCAGTGGCGGAGCCAATCCAACACCACATCATCATTGACAGGGCCAAGCTGACTAGAACATACATTGGCTCAAAAGGAAGGCAGCAACCGACTCCAAAGGTAGTATTATCCAGAGTGCAAAACTGAATCCACAGGAGCAAAGCTGGAGATGTCAAGCCTGTAAACACCGCCAACTAGAAAAGAGCAGCTATCGCTGGAAACTGGCTCTTCAGCAGAGAGTCCACCTCTCTATCCATAGTGTCTCTTAAGGCCGATCCATCTTCCACAGGAATGGATGTCTGCTTCATGACTGCAGTAACTTGTGCCTCCACCTTGGATGGGCGGGGAGCCCCAACAAGGACAATGACGAGGTCAAGCCTTGGTATTCACCCTCTGGGAGCCCCAGTCAGGGCAAACCAGGTTGGGCTCAGTGCTACTTCCTAGACGCTGTTTTCTTTTCTTTTTTTTAAAACAGGCTTCCAGGCACATACCTCTGAGCTGTCTTCAGTTTTCAGGGGCAGAGGAGAAGGGAGGGCGAATTAAGGTTGTGTGAGGCTGCTGAATTCTTCCAAATCCTTCCAATTTTCTAGCTGCTCAACAGGCTCTTAACAGAATAAGAGTGTGGTGCTGAATCAATTTTCCCTCCTCCTATGACTACCAAAAAGACTGCAGCCTGGTGGAACCTTCCACATCGCTCTCGAGTAAGAGAGTCACCCTCAAGGTGGTCGTTCACAAGCAAAATCATTTTTTTCCTCTCAATCAAATCTTCATTTTTACAGATTTTATCAGAGCTGAGAAAATCCAACCATCATCTGCTGGAGACAGAAAAAAACTGAGTTGCCCTCTAGTGGCTCAGACTGATAAAGGCATGGGAGTGATGTAATTGAAACCTCAACATTTCATTGGTTTCTGTCTCCACCAATCTGCTGGTAGGGGAACACAACCCACTTGTCTGACTCTGGACTGATCTAACAGGATGATATGGAATCAGAGGTTCCAAATCACACACATTAAGCATGTGAAACATGAGAGTGGAGGGGTTCTCACGCAAACACTCAAAGACCCCAGCCTCTCATGCATTCTGCAGTTTGCTGCAGAGTAGCAGTGTTGCATAGCTGCGGGGTTTCTCAGTACTTGCAGCTGACGAAGTAGAGTCACTCTGATACCTATAGACCAACTTGAGGGCAAGCATGAGTAGCCTGACCCATCAGTCATTGTTAGCGGTAAGCACCTTCACTTTACCTTTAATAGCCTCTCTACCCACGGCCTCCCTGCAAGGGCAAGGAAAACTGGACATGAAAGTCAGGATACACGTGTCTTAGTTTCAGCTGTGTTTCGACTTCCTCCCGTCCCTTATGTGTCTCCCTGCATCTCGCTCTCATTATGGTCCTGTACTAATAGAGGCAGCAGAGGAAAATGGAGTAGGAGAGTGAGAGTAAATGAGAGGAAGTTTTGCACTAGATAAAAGAAAAATTAACAAAGCAAAACTGAGGCAATCTTAGAGACTCTGCTTTTCAGCAACATATCATCCAATCACAGGCACAGACCTAGCTAGCACTATACCCATGCCAAAGAAAAAGTACATCTTGAGACCTCCTCTTCCCTGATAACCAGCAAGCCACAGAATGCAGGGAAAGGACAAGATTAAAGATAGACGAAGCCTGCAGCAGTCACCACTGCCACCTACTTCTAGTTTGCCTAGAGCTCAGCTGCCAAATGACTCTCTCTGGACAGCGTGGGCTGGAGGATACTATCAGGTTGATCCTCTGAGTGCGAACAGCAGAATGCAAGAGGGAGTCCCAGAGCAATAGTGTGGCAGGCTATGGCCTAGAGTAGTCTGCAAATATGAAAGGCCTGTAAGTTAGGCCTGGATCCCAACCCCCATTATAGCTAGTGTGATAAGGAAGCTTATCATAGCTCAGGAAGGAGCTATAGAAAAGGTGAAGTGACTCTGAACAAGCAACCTGTCGGTTCTGGTAGAAATAAGAAAACAGAATTTTGCCATAAAAGACTACCAGTCCCAGAATGCACCAGGTTTCCAACAGCCCTTAGAGGAGCTGAAGTGGGGAAACGTGTGTTCAATCAGGAGGGCTATGAGGTAATCCCTAAGCACTCATCTCAAAGGGCAGGGCCTGGTTCAGCACAGCTGCGCTGTGTTAGGGAGGAGCACTCATCAAGGCAGAATAAGAGTAGAGTTTATTCTACAGATGACCATCTTCATGATCACCTTGGATATCCTGAGAAGCAGTTTGAGCTTGATTATCAGTTTCATCTGAAGGATCATCAGAAGCAGAAGCCAAACCGGACGGACAGAGAGGGAAAGAGACCCTCTGGAAGAAAGAGGAGAAAAGCCTTTGAGAGGTCTAGAAGAGTCCAAAGCAGTACGTATACTGGGAGGTATTCCAAGGGCCAGCATACACCATTGGACTGGGGAAAGCCAGAGGAATGGTGCTGCAGAGCTAGGAATCTCCAGAGGGTACCTGTGAGGGAGACGGCTGCACGTGGAAGGGACCCTAGGACCCGTGCCAGAAGGTATGTGAAGAGAGATCCAGTGTCCAGGGATCTGGATTGGAAGGCTGGACATAAGAACTGGACTACATACTGGCCAGGCTATATAGAGAGGAACTCTAGCAGCAATGGAAGCTCAGGTATGAACACTGATCTATGCCCTAGCTATAACCTTGAAAGACAGCAGGGAAACAAGTATTCTCCTGAAAATGCTCCATTGAGAGATTCATCTGTGCCAATCCATGATATTGAACCCATGCTTGTTGAACAAGGGGGAATAATAGCAGATGAGGATCCTGTTTATATGGACTGCTCTCTATCTAAACTCCGTTGGTAACTTTCTGTTATAAAGTACAGCAACCATCACAAAGAAATACAAATTTGTTCTTTAATCTACTCAGAAAAGCTCCTGAAGCAGGATTTGACCCACACAGTGGAAGGCAAGCCAGCTAAGGGGTTTCAGCTGGTGACTGCTAGCAATTAAGCCTTACCTAATTGCTTGTGAGCTAGGAGAGAATCTCTTCTGTATCTATGTGGGAAGTAATCAGAAGTTAACCTAAAAAAGAACAGTTTGTTTCTTGCTTTGTGGCTTTTCATTTGTTGTTTTCCTAATTTTAACTTTGTTTTTCCAAGTTAACACTGAAAGCAAGTAACCTAATTTATGTGCTACCAAGCATATCTGTGTTGGGAGAAATAACCCCATAAATAAATATCTTATTGGCTTTACCCAAGAGCACAACTAAATTATTGTCAGCAGCTGTGTCTGGTGTGAATGAACTACATTGCCCACAATACCTTGCAAATCATATAGATATATGCACTTGCCAAGACTGTGAAAAATTCTCACCCAGGCAGCCGTCTGACATATGGCGTAGTTTTTCGGATTGCCTTTGCACAAAGGGGATTTACTTGCTGAGGATTACAACTAAAGTTCAAGTTTAAAGCTGGAAAAAAAGATTTTCCCTCAACTGCAGTTTGGAGGAGAAGTGGTTGTTCCAGGAAGCTGTCCTAGGAGGAAAAGACCCTGTGCAGAGCTGGATTCATCACTGAGACAAGGTAATAAGTACCTGGGCATGTCTAGTGGTGGATGGGAGTAAGCACAGGGTAATTGAAAAAAAAAAAAAGAGTATAGAAAAAAAACACCTGTTTGGAAGGTGGTGCACTGTGTTTTTTTCTTTGTATTTTCTTACAGGGTTCAAGATGGATTCAAAGGAACTAGCTCAGTGGATGGCAGCCCAGTTCAGCAGGCAGCAGGAGCTAGCACAGCAGGCTCAGGACACTGCTATGAGAGCCTTAATGGACCAGCAGAAGCCAGTGCTTGATCTGGTGCAAGCCCTAGTTCAGCTGCAGAAATAAAGTGGAACAGATGCAAGACCAGCAGTGAATACTGGTACACCACATGTGGACAGTGTGGGACTCAATCAAGGGATTGGGGCATTTAGTTTTGGGAAGCTAACTCCAGATGATAATGTTGATGATTTTCTAGAGTCTTTTGAACGAGTGGCACAAGCATTAGCATGGCCAGAGACCCAGTGGGCAGTAAGGCTGGCAGCCTCATTAACTGGAGAGGCGCTTGCAGCTTACAGAGCAATGCCAGCAGCCCAGGCTTTGAATTATAAGGATGTAAAGGCTGCTATTAAAGATCGCCTAGGGTTGTCTATTTCAGAGTATAGGCGAATGTTTAGAGCTACAACATTGAAAGTGGGTGAAACACCCAGGGCTCTGAGTCAGAGAATCAGAGGTTTAGCTGTAAAATGGTTGGAGCCTGAGCAAAAGACGGTAGAAATGTTATTAGACATTATAATGCTTGAGCAATTTATGTCTGGGGTGCCTAAAGATTTGCACACTTTCCTTATACAGCAAAATTGCCAAAATCTTGGAGAGGCAACCATGCTAGCAGAGAGATTCTTGGAAGCCACGCAGGCTTGCCATAGAATGTGTGGCCCTCTGAACATTGATGCTGAAGCAAGATGTGCTGTATCAGAAAAGAAAATAATTAAAAATGTTTCTGAAAATGAATGTACTGTATCAAACCAGATGACACAGTGGAATAGAAAGAAATGTTTCAAGTGTGGAAAATGGGGACATTTAGAAAAGAGATGCCAGACACACACTAGCTTAATGGGTGTGGAGTTAAAACAGCCCAAATAAGGATTTCTTTTTATGGTTGATGTGCAAGGAATTACCACAAATGCTTTGTTAGACTCTGGGGCAGACCAGAGTATGATGTCAAAAAGGCTTTGGAAGAGGATAGAGGCCCAAGAAGGATTTGTGCCTAGAACCCCTGAAAGCCAAGTTCACATCAGATGCATTCATGGTGCTGCAACATCATATCCCACCTATAGGCTAAAGGTTAAGTGCCTGGGGGGACAAGAGGAAGTCCTGTTAGCAGTGGTGCCTAGGCTACCCTTTGATTTGGTTCTAGGAAGAGACTGGCCAAGATTTAAGCAGGGTCTAGTGGAAGGACTAGGAAAGAAGGAGGGAGAAGGTTTAATAGTAATAGCTCCCGGGCCTTTATTTGGAAGTCCTCAGACCCCAGCTAAAAAGATGGTTAAGCGTCCAGAAGACCAAGCTACCCCAAAGCAGACATTCATCCTAAAGTACCATAGGGTCACAGAGAAGGCCCAAGCTCCTAAGCGGGCAACCCCTCAAGCTGCTGGGTTTGACCTGTGCAGCATAGAAAATGTGACTGTACCTAGCCCAGGGAGAGCCCTGGATGACACCGCTCTCCACGTGAAAATACCTATTGGATGCTATGGGAGAGTAGCCCCAAGATCCGGATTAGCCCTTAAATATTTCATCGATGTGGGTGCGGGAGTAATTGATCCCGATTACAGGGGCAATATTAAAGTTCTGTTGTTTAATTTTGGACAGAATGATTATCACGTGAAGACAGGAGACAGAATTGCCCAAATGATCTGTGAGAGGCTGGGTTTTCCACCTGTGGAGGAGGTCACATCCCTGGAGAATTCTGAACGTGGAACCAAAGGCTTTGGTTCTACTGATGTCAAAGGGGTTAAAAGCCTAGCTGCCACCTGTGCCCGAGGGAGGGAGGTGAATGAAGAGGAAGATTTGGGACCCCAGGTATCTGATTGTAAAGAAAAATCAGAGCCCCAAATAGGTGAGGACCTGACAGTGGTACAACAGGAAGAAATTAGGAAATTGCTCAAAGAATTCCCAGAGGTGTTGACACCCATACCTGGGGAGACACATTTGGTTGCCCATGAAATAATAACTCCACCTGGGAAATTAGTTTGTCAAAGGCCATACCGCTTGCCTGAAGCCAAGAGACAGGAAGTAGTGGCACAAGTCCAGGAGATGTTGGACATGGGAGTGATAGAGGAGTCAAAGAGTCCCTGGAATAGCCCCATAGTCCTGGTGCCGAAGCCTGATGGATCTTTAAGATTTTGTATTGACTTCCGGCAGGTAAACGCCATATCAGTTTTTGATGCATATCCAATGCCAAGAATTGAAGAGCTGTTGGACCAGCTGGGACAGTCTCAATACTTAACCACCCTTGATATGACAAAAGGATATTGGCAAATCCCTCTCACCAGGGAGTCGAAGCCGAAGACTGCGTTCAGCACCCCCGTTGGCCTTTTCCAGTTCAAGAGGATGCCTTTCGGACTGCATGGAGCAGCGGCTACCTGCCAAAGGTTAGTGGATCAGGTACTTCGACCCCACCAAAATTATGCTTTTGCATATATGGATGATGTCATAATCCATAGTAACACCTGGGCGGAGCATCTGAAGAGGACCAGGGCAGTCTTGTGCTCCATGAAGCAAGCGGGAATCACTTTAAACCCGAAGAAGTGTGCCTTTGCAAATAGGGAGGTAAAATACCTGGGCCACCTAGTGGGAAGAGGAAAAATTAAACCTCTAATGAGTAAAGTAGATAGCATCAGGAATTTTCCTCCTCCAACAACAAAGAAACAACTAAGAAGTTTCTTAGGACTTATTGGATACTACCGCAGGTTTATACCGCAATTCGTAGAGAAAAGTGCAATTTTCACGGATATGCTGCGGAAGAATTGTCCAAACCAGCTAAAGTGGACACCTGAAGCTGAAAAAGCGTTTTCAGTCTTAAAAGGAAAATTGTGTACAGGACCCGTACTGAAAGGGGTGGACTTCAAGAAACCCTTTCTGGTTCAAACCGATGCATCGGATGTAGGGCTAGGAGCGGTTCTATCCCAGTGTCATGATGGGGAGGAGCATCCTGTGATGTACCTGAGCAGGAAGTTGTCACCGGCTGAACAAAAGTATTCCACAATAGAAAAAGAATGTTTAGCTATCAAGTGGTCAGTGGAGGCGTTAAGGTTTTACCTTACAGGGAGAAAGTTCCAGTTGGTCACGGACCATGCCCCACTTAAGTGGTTGCAGCAAATGAAGAACCACAATGCCAGGTTGACACGCTGGTACATGGCCTTACAGGCATTTGATTTTCAAGTTGAACATCGTGCTGGGAAGTTACACAAGAATGCGGATGCCCTTTCCCGGATTACGGACTGTAGAGAAGACGTTTCACCAGTTACACCAGTCCGTAATAACTTAAGCAGGGGGGTATGTGATAAGGAAGCTTATCATAGCTCAGGAAGGAGCTATAGAAAAGGTGAAGTGACTCTGAACAAGCAACCTGTCAGTTCTGGTAGAAATAAGAAAACAGAATTTTGCCATAAAAGACTACCAGTCCCAGAATGCACCAGGTTTCCAACAGCCCTTAGAGGAGCTGAAGTGGGGAAACGTGTGTTCAATCAGGAGGGCTATGAGGTAATCCCTAAGCACTCATCTCAAAGGGCAGGGCCTGGTTCAGCACAGCTGCGCTGTGTTAGGGAGGAGCACTCATCAAGGCAGAATAAGAGTAGAGTTTATTCTACAGATGACCATCTTCATAATCACCTAGGATATCCTGAGAAGCAGTTTGAGCTTGATCATCAGTTTCATCTGAAGGATCATCAGAAGCAGAAGCCAAACCGGACAGACAGAGAGGGAAAGAGACCCTCTGGAAGAAAGAGGAGAAAAGCCTTTGAGAGGTCTAGAAGAGTCCAAAGCAGTACGTATACTGGGAGGTATTCCAAGGGCCAGCATACACCATTGGACTGGGGAAAGCCAGATGAATGGTGCTGCAGAGCTAGGAATCTCCAGAGGGTACCTGTGAGGGAGACGGCTGCACGTGGAAGGGACCCTAGGACCCGTGCCAGAAGGTATGTGAAGAGAGATCCAGTGTCCAGGGATCTGGATTGGAAGGCTGGACATAAGAACTGGACTACATACTGGCCAGGCTATATAGAGAGGAACTCTAGCAGCAATGGAAGCTCAGGTATGAACACTGATCTATGCCCTAGCTATAACCTTGAAAGACAGCAGGGAAACAAGTATTCTCCTGAAAATGCTCCATTGAGAGATTCATCTGTGCCAATCCATGATATTGAACCCATGCTTGTTGAACAAGGGGGAATAATAGCAGATGAGGATCCTGTTTATATGGACTGCTCTCTATCTAAACTCCGTTGGTAACTTTCTGTTATAAAGTACAGCAACCATCACAAAGAAATACAAATTTGTTCTTTAATCTACTCAGAAAAGCTCCTGAAGGGGTTTCAGCTGGTGACTGCCAGCAATTAAGCCTTACCTAATTGCTTGTGAGCTAGGAGAGAATCTCTTCTGTATCTATGTGGGAAGTAATCAGAAGTTAACCTAAAAAAGAACAGTTTGTTTCTTGCTTTGTGGCTTTTCATTTGTTGTTTTCCTAATTTTAACTTTGTTTTTCCAAGTTAACACTGAAAGCAAGTAACCTAATTTATGTGCTACCAAGCATATCTGTGTTGGGAGAAATAACCCCATAAATAAATATCTTATTGGCTTTACCCAAGAGCACAACTAAATTATTGTCAGCAGCTGTGTCTGGTGGGAATGAACTACATTGCCCACAATACCTTGCAAATCATATAGATATATGCACTTGCCAAGACTGTGAAAAATTCTCACCCAGGCAGTCATCTGACACTAGAAAAGAAACAAAAATCTGTGAAAAATGAGAAAATTGTTTTAAACTGCTTAATAAGAAGTTTTACATGAATTCATAAGTCTTTCATTATTCTCTTGTGTGTAAAAGTAAGAAATGTTTCAATACATGCATTCTTGGAGCTAGGGATAACCTTGCAGTAGAGAAGTATCAAACTTAGAAACTGCACCATTGTTAGAACAGTCCTAAGGGAGGGGGCTGGTTGCTAGGTCCCGGAGGAATTTCTGATTGGACAGGTGCAGGGGGTGTTGGAACCAATGGGAAGTTTGCATGTATCGAGTTAGAACCAATAGAAAGTTCTCATGTATCAAACTGAAAAAGAGGTATAAATGAGTATGTCTCTGTAAAACTTTGCTCAGTTCCTTTTAAAGCTTTGACTAACTGGGCCATGTGCACAATAAATTGGCTTGGATCTTTGAACAGACTCCTGGTTTTATTTATTGCATGCTTATCAGCTGCTACATATTCTTGGTGCGTTGGCCGGTAATGTGCGAACAAGGGATGGTATGCAAGTGAATATACCATGACTTCTCGCCTCAAATGTTTGGTCCGGTTGGAACCATGTCTGTCCGACCGCAGGGGAATTCTCAGGCGCCGCCGGTCTTATTGTATTGGAGAGGGTTCCGCCTTGCCTCGGCGGGCCACTGGGTCCAGCTGGCCAACACCTCAGAACCCGAGGGGAGTCCAGGATCCAACCCAAGAACTGGTTTGGTATCAGGAACTGGATCCGGTGAGTAGATATTTTCTTGTTTAAAAGTCAGTGCAGCCTGGGGAAAATGTCTTGCATAAGTATGCGCAAGACTGATTTGGTATAGACTAACTGGAAAAATCTCGCATAAGTATGCGCGAGACAAGAGAGCCCGATCACCTCTCATAAGGGTGGTCCTAGTAGACAACGCATGAGTATGCGCGGGGGGAAGCCATCGACCCTTCTTGTTTGGAATAGTCAGTTAGTCAGAAAACCTGGGCACTTGAACAATGATTTTTGTGATAATATGATTGCCTGTGTGATTGAGAGGTCTTGAAATACAGACCGAGCGAAAGTGGACTCCTGAGTAGTGCAGTTCCTGGCCAGGCGACTGCGCCCAGGTCGCGAAAAGGAGAAAGCGTTTGGTGTTTGTCTGTTCTTACTGTGTGTCTGATTTCTGTTATCTGTTGAAACTGCGAGTTTCCCTTCTGGTATAAATGTGAGATTATTCTGTTGGGTAATTTGTGGAACAGTTTACCGATTAAGAAATAGTATTAAGAAGACAGGAGTCACGTTTAAATCAAGAAGCTGTCTCACTCATTCCTGTTTTTTCCTTCCGCACAGCCTGAAACTGGCTAGCGGAGAGAGAAGGGGCGTGTCTGGAGAAAGGAATGTGTAGTGTCTTTTAACCCTGTGAAGGCTTAATCTCAACACTCTGCAGCTGGGTTAATTAGTGCTTATTTCAGGAAAATTGTACCTGTTTTATTTAATATGTTTTAATAGTGATGTTCCTTCTGCTATGGTCATGTGTTATATATCATTTAATAAAAATGTTTAGTCAGGATTGTGGATCCCGACAGTTTTGGGCTTAGCCTGGAAAGGGTTAAGTTCTTATTAACCCCTTTCGAGTTCCTGTACTTGTACGGACCAAGTGAAAAGGATATCTGTAAAGCTATAGGTATAATGCATTTGTGGGCTTAGCCTTGTCTTGTGTTTTTTATGTGTTCAAATCTTCAGCAAGCACTGTAATGGTTCAAACAGAAACTGCTTTTGTTTTCCCTTTGCCCTACGAAGTAGAGGTTAAGAACCCTGGCAGGGCTATGAAGCATTCTGAGCCAGTAGTACCAGAGCGCAACTAGAAAGTGATTTAAATCCTGAGTGAATGAGGAGTTAATCGTGCTTGAATTCTAGTTACTGATATACTGCGGCAAGCACCTCATAGAAGACATACTTATTGTTAATAAAAAAAAGGAAGAAAAAGGGGTGTATATTGTGATGTAGCAGGCTCTTATGAAGCAAGAGAAACTGATAGTGATCCGGTGGAGAGAGCCGGTACTGCAGGGGAATGCAGGATTTTCTCTGAGAGGAAAAAAGAATGCAGAGCTAATCAGGAACCACTCCTCACTTCAAGGCAGGTGAGAAGCCAAGTCCCTGATTGGGCACGCCCAAGCAGGAGGCGGGCAGTGCAGCACTCAGCCAGCTTGTTAAAAAAAAACCCAAAACAGAAACAGTTAGCGAAGCCAGGGAAGCAGCGTGACAAGCACCAGGATTGGGAAGAAGGACACAAGCACCTGGACGAGGACAGGTCAGATGACCAGGAACAGGAACCATGGGAGAGAGAACCACTAAGCAGCTGTGATCCAAGAAGGAGCAGACAGGAGCTGGGAGACTCAGGGGCAAAGAAAGATTTCTGGAAGCAGAAGAATTCTAAGGCACTGAGAGACCCAAGGCTGCAGCTCAGGAGTTTAAAGGACCCAGAAGAACCTTGGAATAGGAGGCAAAGGGATAAGGAATTACCCTGGAAGAAGCCCAAGCACAAGGTATCTGGTGGGAGTGGCACGGCTAGCAAGCTTAACAGTGGAAAGCCAGAAAGAGTGAGTTTTAATTGTGAAAGACAGGATAAAGGCAGAGAGTTTTATACTAACTGGTTAAGTCAAGAAAAGCCTGACTGTTTTCCTTTTAACACTCTGAGAGACTCTCTAACCACAGCGGAAGCGTTTTACCCTGCATTGCCATATGGAGATAGGTGGGGGAAGGGAAATGCTTACACGCTGTCAGACGGCTGCCTGGGTGAGAATTTTGACAGTCTTGGCAAGTGCATATATCTATATGATTTGCAAGGTATT
This sequence comes from Ichthyophis bannanicus, assembly GCA_033557465.1. Classification (NCBI taxonomy): domain Eukaryota; kingdom Metazoa; phylum Chordata; class Amphibia; order Gymnophiona; family Ichthyophiidae; genus Ichthyophis; species Ichthyophis bannanicus. Next base: position 1,398,002,906 of record CM066032.1, on the reverse strand, counting down.
GTGGGCAATGTAGTTCATTCACACCAGACACAGCTGCTGACAATAATTTAGTTGTGCTCTTGGGTAAAGCCAATAAGATATTTATTTATGGGGTTATCTCTCCCAACACAGATATGCTTGGTAGCACATAAATTAGGTTACTTGCTTTCAGTGTTAACTTGGAAAAACAAAGTTAAAATCAGGAAAACAACAAATGAAAAGCCACAAAGCAAGAAACAAACTGTTCTTAACTTCTGATTACTTCCCACATAGATACAGAAGTGATTCTCTCCTAGCTCACAAGCAATTAGGTAAAGCTTAATTGCTAGCAGTTACCAGCTGAAACCCCTTAGCTGGCTTGCCTTCCACTGTGTGGGTCAAATCCTGCTTCAGGAGCTTTTCTGAGTAGATTAAAGAACAAATTTGTATTTCTTTGTGATGGTTGCTGTACTTTATAACAGAAAGTTACCAACGGAGTTTAGATAGAGAGCAGTCCATATAAACAGGATCCTCATCTGCTATTATTCCCCCTTGTTCAACAAGCATGGGTTCAATATCATGGATTGGCACAGATGAATCTCTCAATGGAGCATTTTCAGAATACTTGTTTCCCTGCTGTCTTTCAAGGTTATAGCTAGGGCATAGATCAGTGTTCATACCTGAGCTTCCATTGCTGCTAGAGTTCCTCTCTATATAGCCTGGCCAGTATGTAGTCCAGTTCTTATGTCCAGCCTTCCAATCCAGATCCCTGGACACTGGATCTCTCTTCACATACCTTCTGGCACAGGTCTTAGGGTCCCTTCCACGTGCAGCCGTCTCCCTCACAGGTAGCCTCTGGTGATTCCTAGCTCTGCAGCACCATTCCTCTGGCTTTCCCCAGTCCAATGGTGTATGCTGGCCCTTGGAATACCTCCCAGTATACGTACTGCTTTGGACTCTTCTAGACCTCTCAAAGGCTTTTCTCTTCCTTCTTCCAAAGGGTCTCTTTCCCTCTCTGTCCGTCTGGTTTGGCTTCTGCTTCTGATGATCCTTCAGATGAAACTGATGATCAAACTCAAGCTGATTCTCAGGATACTGAGGACCATTCTCTGGATATCCAAGGTGATCATGAAGATGGTCATCTGTAGAATAAACTCTACTCTTATTCTGCCTTGATGAGTGCTCCTCCCTAACACAATGCAGCTGTGCTGAATCAGGCCCTGCCCTTTGAGATGAGTGCTTAGGGATTACCTCATAGCCCTTTTGATTGAACACACGTTTTCTCACTTCAGTTCCTCTCATGGCTGTTGGAAACCTGGTGCATTCTGGGACTGGTAGTCTTTTATGGCAAAATTCTGTTTTCTCATTTCTACCAGCACTGACAGGTTGCTTGTTCAGAGACACTTCACCTTTTCTATAGCTCCTTCCTGAGCTATGATAAGCTTCCTTATCACAACGCTAAAATGTTGTCCAAGTAAAAGCACTGATAATTGCCTAGAGATAAGAAATACAAACAAGCATTTACCTGAAGGAGGATTTGCTCAGCCTAGCTCAGAAAATACACAGGCTGAATTACTTCTCACTGAATTCAGAGAGTTCCTTAAGAGCAGAGCAGTTTCTACTCAGAACGTAGCAAAGCCATTGATCAGCTGGCAAGAAGAAATGCCTTTAATTTCTTTGCCATCTACGGAACAGGAAGTCCCGATGGATTGCTCTACGTGTATGATTCCAAAGGACATTTAAGTGTTTTGCTTGCCAGTGTTGTATGTAAGAAAATAGCAAAGTTACCTCACTGTTTGCTGTGATAAAAGAGCTTATGTGGAAGCTTATTCTGTGCAGTTCAGGAGCAGTGCTGGTATCAGAGTTTTCAGTTACCTTAATGAAAAGGAGATCACATGACTGGTGAATGTGATCAGTAATGGACATTCAGTCAAGCAGTGAAAAAAAGCCTTGTTTAAGTTCAGTTTCTCAACCTTGTTTTGTACCATATTATTTCATTTACGTCTGCTGCATTTGAACTGCGAAAGTGGGAATAAACCTCACAAAAAAAGAAATATTCTTTGCCTTGCCTTATCACTTGAGCACCAACACAACTACAACATTAACCCTCAAGGGCATTCAAGGCCAGCCCCTCCCGTAACCCTCAAGGTCCAGGGAGTGGGTGGGTGGCAATATGTATTCCAGATATCTACCCACTTTATGAAAAAAATATTCGGAATGTCTTTTGAATATCTGCTTCCTAAAACTGTAAGATTTAAAGTAATTTCTTTTGCAGAGATATTGTTCAGCTTAAATGCTGATTACGGCTGGCAGTTAGTTTCCATGCCAAGTAATTTTATTCCAGTCATACGTAACAGATATGTGGCCGTCATGTTAGGAGCCATAGTTCTTTCTATTGGATTTGTTGTTATAACGTTGCAAAATAATAGTTTTATATTTTAAGGACTTTATCTAAATTATTCTTATTTAGAATGAGCACACACATCCATTATGTTTAGTCCATAAGAAAATACAGCCTGACTGCCTGCCCCCTCTGTCTGTTGTCAAATACGTCACCATGGGGGAAGGGGGGGTCAGAGTCCACACAGATTTTGTTGAAATGTATGACTAGAAATTTTAGCAAGGGCTTTGCTGGAGAGTACAGACTTAAAATGTCTCCGTCCCTATTAGAAATGCTCTGTGGAAGGGGGTGGCCAGTGTTAGCTACTTCATGGCCCCGTAGTTTCCCGTGTTCATCAGATTGTACAGGAAATGTTCCCTGATCAGTTCCCCTACATAGACTCCTGGTTGAATGTTTGTGAAAAAAAAAAAAACCTGCCCGTTTATTATCTTTATAGGCCAGTTCCCTCAGCTCTGCCACCACCCTGGGCAGAGCCTGGGGCAGCGGGGGGGACACCTCCCTGCAAATGTACCCCAAGTAGTTCACCAGCCACCTCCGCAGCAGGAGGACGTGCACCCCCTCTTGACCGAAAGCCCCAGCACAGTTTAAAGTACTCCGAGTGGGCCACAGTCCACCGATGACACTACAAGCAGGGATTAATTTGCCAGTTCAGGGTCACTCACAGCCAGCGCCCGAGAACATGAACTGGAACCCAGACAGTCCAGACTGCCATATACCTTCAGAAGTACAACTACCAGTAAAAGGGAGGGTCACGTTATCCCATTGCACTAGGTCCAGGGCCAGCTTTGCACTAGCCAGCTGACCAGCTTTGTTTCTGCCACTGATTTACTGAACTGAAAAATGCATTATGCCTCCTACACTGAGAAACCTTAGAATTTGATTAAACTAATGAACAGTATTATGCAGACCCATCAGCCTTGATGGCCCCAAGTGGGATCCAAATAGCGTAGGCAGCCCTCACTATATACCCCATGCGATCCAACAGCTCAGGAGAATTTGCGTATGGTAAACGCAATCAGTCCCAGAGAGATATAAACCGGAAATTGCAGAAACTGGATGGATTTGCGGGCATGACAGTTAATGGAAGTTGCTCAGAAAGTATGTGAATTGTGAAAATGGATGTGACAGAGAAAGTGAATGCAAAATAGAAAAGAAAGCAGATCTTCTTGCAGTCGCTTTGGTTGAACGATGTGGAGGAGGTTTTCCTAATTGAAAGAGGAAGTGAAAGGGGTCGTGAAAATGATCGGCCCCCACTGGGTGCGAATCAGTGCGCCCATTGCAGAGAAGAAGGACATTAGAGAAGTGAATACCCGCATCCTGACTCCACCCCCAGGAAGGGAGGAGGGAGCATTTGGAGAACAGGAGGTTGATTTTAGAGTCATGAAAGAATAAACCAAGCACAGTGTTCCAGCAAGAGAGGGAAGCAGCTATAGAGTGAGTGGCAGCCGAAGAGGGCTACTGCATGGATGAAGACTAGGCCAGACCGGATTCCAAGTTTCCCTGGGTCCCCAGGAGCCTATGGTCAGTCTGAAAATAGGGGACCAATATATGGACTTTATGGGGGATACAGGAGCAGAAAACTAAAGCCAGTAGCCCCTTTGTTTTCTCGATGCATCACCATTGTCAGAGCTACTGGGGCTAAGGCCACAAAGCCTTTCCTGCAGAACCGCATGTGTGAACTAGGGGGACAGAAAATAACGCACCAGTTCCTGTATATGCCTGAGTGCCCTATTCCACTTCTGGGCCGAGATCTGCTTGCTAAGCTCCAGGCACAGATATCCTTTGCTGAAGGGGGAAAAATGAAAATGACTGTGAACCCAAAGCCTGCTGGATTGATGGTGCTAACTGTTCCCCGAGAAAAAGAGTGGCGGTTCTATAGTGCACCTCCAGTCAAGTCAACCAGTTCCTGTATACCTACCAACCTTATAGCCCCACCTGAAGTATGGGCAGAAGATAATCCACCTGGCCTAGCGAAGAACATAGCCCCTGTTATTGTCACCCTCAAGCCAGGAGCGGAACCAGTGCATGTGAAGCAGTATCCTTTTCCCCGACCAGCTAATGAAACTATTGAAGTATGGACTTCTCAAGGAGTGCCAGTCACCTTGGAACACCCCCTTCTCCCAGTTAAGAAACCTGGGAAAGGGAATTACCGCCCAGTACAAGATCTGAGGCGAGTGAATGATGCAGCTGAAACTATACACCCAGTGGTACCAAATCCTTATATTCTCTTGGGACTGATCCCCGCTGAGGCTACTCATTTCACTGTCCTGGACCTGAAAGATGCCTTTTTTTCTGCATACGCTTAGCCCTCCACCAGTCAACTCTTGTTTGCTTTTGAATGGCAAGACCCCAAAACAGGAAGGCGGGGCCAACTCACCTGGACTAGATTACTTCAAGGATTCAAGAATTCACCTACTCTCTCCAGTGCTGTTTTAAATCAAGATCTTTCAAGCTACTATGTGAACCCAGGAGAAAGGGTTCTTCTTCAGTATGTAGACAACTTGCTCATAGCCACCAACTCAGAAAGTGAATGTCTACAAGCCACCAGTGAACTCTTGCACCTTTTTAATGAGGCTGGATACAAAGTCTCAAGAGCCAAGGCGCAATTATGTCAAACAAGTTAAATACCTAGGATTCCAGTTGTCCAGTGGAATTCGACGCCTGGGACCAAAACGCAAAGAAGTTGTATGCAGTATTCCTACTCCAACCACCAGGAGGCAAGTGAGAGCCTTCTTGGGTGCTGCATAGTACTGTCGTATATGGATCCCCAATTTTGAGCTGCTAGCAAAACCATTGTACCAAGCTACCAAAGGAATGGAAAAGTCTCCATTGGAATGGGGACTTGAACAGGATGCAGCCTTTCGATCTTTGAAAACCGCTCTGATGTTATCACCAGCTCTGGGTCTACCAGATGTCCAGAAAACCTTTCAGTCTCTATGTTCATGAGTCACAAGGAAATGTTCTAGGAGTGTTGACTCAATCTCTTGGATCTTGGCAACGGCCAGTAGCCTATTTGTCAAAACAATCGGATGTAGTTGCAAAAGGCTGGCCCCTTGTTTGAGAGCTGTTGCAGCTACAGCCCTCCTAGTGAGCAATGCAGACAAGCTCACTTTGAGACAGAATCTTCAAGTTACTGTACCACACTCTGTTCTAACCATTATGAAACACAAAGGAAACTTCTAGCTAACAAGTTCACGAATGTTGAAGTATCAGAGTATGTTGTGTGAAAACCCCCAGATACAATTGAAGGTCAGTCAAGCTTTGAATCCTGCTACGTTGTTACCAGTTGGTCTTGACCCCCCCTGATCATGACTGTCTAGAAACTATGGACACTATATTCTCAAGCTGCCCGGATTTGGCTGATGTTCCTTTGGAGAACCCTGAACGGACTTTCTTTGTAGATGGAAGCAGTTTTGTCATCATTAATGGACATTGTTGTGCCAGATATGCAGTGGTGACCCTTGATCTGGTAGTTGAGTCCTCAGCCCTGGCCCCAGGAACTTCAGCACAGAAAGCTGAACTGATAGCTCTTGCTAGAGCACTAACAATAGGAAAAGGGGCTCTGTCTAAATGTGTACCCAGATTCCAAGTATGCCCTTACAACCTTGCATGCACATGGGGCCCTGTACAAAGAATGAGGGTTGCTCACCTCAGGAAGCAAGTCCATTAAGTATGGCCCCGAGGTATTGACATTATCAGAAGCATACTGCCTACAGATTTCAGAATTTAGGAAAAGTAGAATGTATGAGTAGAACCCTGAAATCTCAGTTGTCCAAACTTTGCCACGAAGTTCACCTGAAGTGGCCCCAGGTTCTTCCTATAGTCCTTCTTAGGATATACTTAGCCCCTGCTAAGTCTTTAGGAGTTTCCCCTTTTAAGATTCTGTATGGGCGACCCTCGCCTATTGTATAGGAAATAAAGGGAGATATGGAACAGATTAGATCTGAAATTACTAGACAAGAACTATTGGTTTTAAGTTCTGTTTTGCAGAGTCTTCATATGTGAGTACAAGACCAGCTGCCCATCCATCTAACAGAACCCCTGCATCCTCTCAAGCCTGGAGTCTCGGTGTGGATCAAAGAGTGGAGAAAGACACCGTTGGCACCGCATTGGAAGGGACCTTATGTTGTCATCTTGTTAACCCCAACAGCAGTTAAAGTTGCAGAACTCGAACCCTGGATTCATCACAGTCGAATAAAGTCAGCAGCCATTGATAGCAATGTAGAAAGGAAGGCAGCTATGAAAAGTTTTAGCTATGTGACAAAATTACCCTATACCCCAAAATGATGCTTTTACGCAAGTATAATATGTGATGGAGTATAATATGTGATGGAGTGGAGGAGTGGCCTAGTGGTTGGGGCAAGGTACTTCGGGCCGGAAGGTCGGGGATTCAAATCCCACTAGAGGACAGCAACCTTGGGCCAGAAGGACTGGGGATTCTAGTCCCACAGGTGCTCCTTGTGGTCTTGGGCAAGCCACTTAACCCTCCATAGCCCATGTTCCCTGTAAAATAGTTATCTCCAAGTTATAATGCCCTGTTCAATATAATTTCAGTTTGTTCAATGTAAACCACACTGATGCAGAATAGCACGGTATATAAGAGAATGTAAATAAATAAATTTAATTCTCACCCTTTCTCACTTGCAGGTGATAACAATCAAAGGGGGGAATGTGGCAGGCTATGGTCTAGAGTAGTCTGCAAATATGAAAGGCCTGTAAGTTAGGCCTGGATCCCAACCCCCATTATAGCTAGAAAAGAACCAAATCTGTGAAAAATGAGAAAATTGTTTTAAACTGCTTAATAAGAAGTTTTACATGAATTCATAAGTCTTTCACTATTCTCTTGTGTGTAAAAGTAAGAAATGTTTCAATACATGCATTCTTGGAGCTAGGGATAACCTTGCAGTAGAGAAGTATCAAACTTAGAAACTGCACCATTGTTAGAACAGTTCTAAGGGAGGGGGCTGGTTGCTAGGCCCCAGAGGGATTTCTGATTGGACAGGTGCAGGGGGTGTTGGAACCAATGGGAAGTTTGCACTTATCGAGTTAGAACCAATAGAAAGTTCTCATGTATCAAACTGAAAAAGAGGTATAAATGAGTATGTCTGTAAAACCTTTGCTCAGTTCCTTTTAAAGCTTTGACTAACGGCCATGTGCACAATAAATTGGCTTGAATCTTTGAACAGACTCCTGGTTTTATTTATTGCATGCTTATCAGCTGCTACAATAGCACTGAGGTAGACCATGGGATCTGAATTGGAATGGGAGTGGCAGAATACAAAAAGGAGCCCAGAGGGGTGTTACTGAGGCAAGACATGCAATATGAACCTGGTAAAGAAAATAAGGTGTGGTGTGATCAGGGCCAGATGGGAGTTTATTGGGCAAGGTGACTGCCTGCAAAGGGAGGTTAATTTGCTGTTGGTGGGGGGAGGGGGATGGTGATTGAATGGAGGGGAGGTAGCAAGGGCATTAGATGTTAAGGGAGATTTGCTGGGTAGAAGGATGGGGTAATTGAGATAAAAGTAGGGATGTTAGAGAAAAAAGGGAGTGATTTGAGGCCAAAAAGAAAAGATTGATTTGGGGAACCGTGGGGTGGGGGGGATCATGCACAGAAATTCATATTTCCAAAACTCCCCGCTGGAAAAAAATTTTCTCATTGGCCTTCAATCTCACTTTTTGGGATGGGTCATCCTTGGCATCGCTTCCAAAAACCTGGCATTTGCCCTGTTTAGGGAACAGTTCACCTCAACGCTCGCTCCAGTTCGTCTCCACTCCCCAAGTATGCATCACCCCCTCAAGTCACAACAGTACAACACAAGCTCCGCGCCTTTTTTTTCCAGAAGATACTGGCAACGAGCATGCGCAATAGCATGACTACAGACCCGGAAGCAGCAATCGGTAAAAGGTTGTGACGTCTAGTGTAACGATGCGCTTGCGTAGAAGCGACTTCGTATTTTCGTTCTGTGGTGGCCGTAGGTGAACGGGCAGGAGTTGTCGTAGTGAAACAACAACAATAAAAAAAGGTAGTAGTTTAATCTGGTTAGAGAACCACTCACTTGATAAAGCTGTTGTATCCTCAAGCTCAGCGTTGGAGTGTAGGTATTCGTGTGGTGCTACATCTGCTTATCGGCTTTTGGGGACAGCGCAGTGGAGAGAGAGAGAGCGAAAAGTCGGTTGCCTCCTTCCTAGCTGATCGCTGTGATGCCTTGGCGATATCTGTAGCTGAACTTGGGTTGTGGGACTGGAGCTATGGTAAGGCTTCGTCCCCGGGTGGATTACTTTGTATGACATATTCTGTCTTGCACTGGGAGGAAAATGCCTCACGAATCACAACTTTTCATTCTACCTCCTGCTGGCATTGCTGATATCCCACAAGCCTGATATGCAGAAGCTGTCGGTAAAGATCTTTGGTCTCTGTTCCTCTCTCAAGTGTTAGTAGTTTTAATTCTCTGTTTTCAGTAGCTACTTTTACTGCTTCTCTTTTTTTACTTACTGCCACTTATTTTCTTTTATGGATGACTAATCCAAAAGTCCTAAATGTGTATGTTCAAGTGAGAGCTTTGTGGTCCTTGTCTGCTGATATGTTATGTTTTTTTATTTCTCGTGGCCGATATCTTCTGCTTTTGAAGCTGTCCCCTAAAATCATAGTTCAGCTGGCTTTACTGTAGCTATCCTTTTGAAGTGTATCGGGGTTTATGGGCGTGATCTCGATTTAACGTTTTTCATTTAACGTGTGTTTTTTGCTTTTTCAGTATAAGCTATGTTAAGCAGATACTCCTTTTTATAAAGAGTTCTTATTGTATTAAAAACGTTTAAATGCTTTTTTTTAACATAGCAGGGACATCAAAGTGTGTAACATCACTATAAAGATAAACTTAAAAATAAGTAATACATAAAAGTATAAAATGCATACTGATCTATTAAGTAGATGTCCTAAGGGAAATTCTAAGCATAAATGAACTCTTATAGTATTTATAGACCACTACAATTTATCAACTTTTAGCGGTTACATTCTGCTTGGGTTCGGAGGTGACACTCCTTGGACACTGACCGAATGACTCTGAAGTATTGGGGAATTACCTGGGATAGCCTTCCCTTGCTATACCCCCTTCCGCACACATACACTTAACTAATATTTTATTTATTTAACTGCATTTATATACCGCTTTTCACCTGGTCAAAGCTGTTTAACAAGGAAGGGGGGTGGACAGTAATTAGTGGGGGGGGGGAGGAGAGCCGTCACCCGTGGGGGGGGGGGGAGGAGAGCCGTCACCCGTGGGGGGGGGGGGAGGAGAGCCGTCACCCGTGGGGGGGGGGGAGGAGAGCCGTCACCCGTGGGGGGGGGGGAGGAGAGCCGTCATGTGGGGGGGGGGGAGGAGAGCCGTCACCCGTGGGGGGGGGGGAGGAGAGCCGTCACCCGTGGGGGGGGGGGAGGAGAGCCGTCACCCGTGGGGGGGGGGGAGGAGAGCCGTCACCCGTGGGGGGGGGGGAGGAGAGCCGTCACCCGTGGGGGGGGGGGAGGAGAGCCGTCACCCGTGGGGGGGGGGAGGGAGAGCCGTCACCCGTGGGGGGGGGGGGAGGAGAGCCGTCACACGTGGGGGGGGGGGAGGAGAGCCGTCACCCGGGGGGGGGGGAGGAGAGCCGTCACCCGGGGGGGGGGGGGGCGGAGAGCCGTCACCCGGGGGGGGGGGGAGGAGAGCCGTCACCCGGGGGGGGGGGAGGAGAGCCGTCACCCGGGGGGGGGGGAGGAGAGCCGGCACCCGGGGGGGGGGGGAGGAGAGCCGTCACCCGGGGGGGGGGGAGGAGAGCCGTCAACCGGGGGGGGGGGAGGAGAGCCGTCACCCGGGGGGGGGGGGGAGGAGAGCCGTGGGGGGGGGGGGGGAGGAGAGCCGTCACCCGGGGGGGGGGGGGAGGAGAGCCGTCACCCGGGGGGGGGGGGAGGAGAGCCGTCACCCGGGGGGGGGGGGAGGAGAGCCGTCACCCGGGGGGGGGGGGAGGAGAGCCGTCACCCGGGGGGGGGGGCAACATTGATGATTTGAACAGGTAGTAAAGACTTAGGCAATAGACATAGGTCTCTTCTAGGGTATTTTGGGGATTTGGCTGAGGGACTGTGGGATGTCAGTGGAGGTTGTCTGCTTCTGGTCCAAGGTATTCCTGAAAGAGGATGTTTTTTTAGTTGTTTCCGGAACGCGGATAGATCAGCAGTGTTTCTGATTTGACTCGGTAATGAGCTCCAGAGGGAGGGTGCGTATAGTTCAAAGGCTCTGTTGCAGGTTCATTGATTATATTTTGTTCGTTCATAGGGGATGGTAAGGACGTTGCTGGTCTGTTGTGGGTGGGCTGGGGTAGTAGGGAGCGGAGGTGGGAAGTCTGTGTTTGATGGAGGGCTTTGTGTATAAGCAGGGCAGCTTTGTATTTGATCCTTGCTTCGAGTGGAAGAATGTGTAGTTCCCTCAGGACTGGGGTGAGGTGGTTGTGTTTTTTTGCTTTCTGGATGATCCTTGCAGTGGTATTCAGGGCAGTCCGTAGTGGGTTGGTGTGGGTTGCAGGAAGTCCGTGATAGATTATGTTGCAGTAGTCCAGTGGGGGAGCGTCATAGCCTGCATGACAGTTCTGAAGTCCTGTGAATTAATGAGTGGTCTGAGCCGTTGTATTGTTTTTGCTTTGTGGAATACTGTCTTTGCAACATATAAAACCAATTACTGCAGTGCTTTAACAAGAAATCTTTATTATTGAAGCTTGAGTACATTATCTAATTGTACTTAGCAAGCAGATAGCATAAGCTTACCTAATAAGAAAGAGAGGTCGGTATAGCACACCTGTGTTCTGGTGCCACTAACTCTCCCTGTACAGTTCTTCTCTTACTTACTTTATAGGCCTTCCAGCAAACACACACACATAATCTTATCTATTTTTTTTTGTCTCTCTCATCCCTTTGTAGTTACTTCCCAGACTTCGTCTCATTTCTTTCTTCAATATGTTTCTTTTTAATTAACTGATATCCTGTCCTTGGTGTGTTACGTATAGTACTTCACTCCTCATGCACATTCCTGCACCCTATCTTCTGTTGCACCTGTTCTTCTGTGTCTGTATCCATCTTTCAAGGTCATAGGAAACTGTACTGAACTTATTCACACAGTTTCTCTATTAACCCTTATGCTGATGTTATAGCAAACAGATTGGTAGGCCCTTACTCAACTTGAGACAGGAGAGTAGGGAACTGGCTGTGTTTTCCTAAGGCTGACAATCTGACATCCTTTCAGTAGTCTATACTGCCAGATGTGCACTATAGGTTATACCTGAAACACTGTCTGGGAAAGCATGTCAGGTGAGACTTTGTGCTCAAGTAACTAAAAAGGAAATGCATTGTGACCATCTTTCTGTATTAGAAAATTTGAGGATAAAAGAGCAGACACGAGGAAATAAACCAAAACAGAAAGGGATCGTTAGATTTATTTCAGTGGTTCTCAAACCTTTGGGCACATTGGACTCTTCGGATCATTAGAAGAGCTGGTTTGGGTTGTGATGGCCCTTCCCATCTCTCTAAAAAGAAGTACCTCCTCCTACCTCTTGCCCTACAGCGTCGGCAGCAGATGATGATGATCCGGGGGTAATAGTTTGGGGATCACTGGCTCTTACCTTCATCACTCTTGGTCTTCCATTTTCCCTCTTCTTAGCCCTCTGCAGGCCAGCATATCTTCTCCCCCTCCCACCCCCATGGCCTCTTTACTTGCAATACATGTCAGCAATGGTGGTGGCTTACAGTGCTGCCCCAGAACCTTCCCTTAGTGTCCTGTCCCTTCTGACATTACCCCTTGTTTCCTGTGGGGGTGGAATACAGAAGAAGAAGGGCTCCGAGGTTTTGAGAAGCAGGGTTTGTAAATCGCAGCCAGCAAATGAAAGGACATGGGGAGGGGGGATGAAGGGAAGAGAGGAAGAGCTGTTGGACATGATGTGTGAGGACAAAGAGGAGATATGCAGAGCTGTAGTGGACTGGGAAGAGAGGTAGTAGTGGTTCCATGGGCTGGTCTCAGGTCAGTCTTTGCAGGAGTGGCAAGGGCTGCAGAAAACAGACCTGTGGGCCAGTTTTGGATTTCAGCCCATAGTTTGGGGAGCCGTAATTCTTTATTCACTAAGCTTTATAGACCACAGCATCCTAAAAGCTTTGAGGTATATGGAATCATTGTAAAAATATATAAGCAACAAACCCCCCCAGTCCAGGCAAATAGTTACAAGATTGACCTCGTGTATGGACACATCATGCGAAGAGAGAGATTAGAGAAAGACATTATGCTTGGCAAGATAGAAGGTCAACGCAAAAGAGGAAGGCCAGCAATGAGATGGATCGATACAATAGCAGCAGCTACGGGTACCAGTCTGTCAACAATGAGCCGCCTGACTGAAGACCGAACACAATTTAGGATAGCTATCCAGAGGGTCGCCATGAGTCGATTCCGACTGGCACTTAACAACAACAACATATACCTACCTTTTCCTTGCACTTTTTAAACTGCGTACTTTGTCTGTCTGTGGTGTTTGAGGAGATGTACCACTCAATGTGGGTGGAGGAGTAGCCTAGTGGTTAGAGCAGCTGCTTAGTACCCAGAAGATCAAGGGTTTGATTTCCACTGGCACTCCTTGTGACCTTGGGCAAGTCACTTTACCATCCATTGCCAGGCCTTTTCTTCTGAGGCAATCTTCTTTTGGTGATACATTGTCAAGAAAACCTAGAGACAGCTGGGTCATCAGGAGTCAGCACTGACTTGATGGCACTAAAAAAAATAAATAAACCACTCAATGTACCAGTGGTTCCTAATAGCATTTTCCAAATACATCTTCCCAGACCAGACTAGTGGGTTGTCCCCCTGCCAGCAGATGTTACAAAGCTTAGGAATGTTTGTCTCACCATCACTTTGGTATAAAAACCCATCACCCAAGGGGAGCTTCAGTATTTTCTTTGTGTCAGCAGATGGGGACTTCTCCTAGCTCCTGGCATTCTCAGAAGATTTGATGTCGGTGTAGCTATATTTGGCAGTTATGCACCCTGTGGTGCCCCCTTATTTGCCAACAGTTTTTCTTTCCTCAATTTCTAGAGCTGCCCCTGGTCAAGAGGAACTCTGAAGGGAAGTGCTCATGAGGAGCGGTTGCAGCCTTCCATTCTGAATAGTCTTCAAGCAAGACTTCTATCAGCTAAGTTGGCAGTCACCTTTTTGTTTTTTTAACTGTTTAAAGTTTGTTTAAAACAAAACCAAAACCCACTTTATTGAAGGACCCGGTTGCTGAGGAAGTTGTCTGGCAGTTTATTCTTCTTCATCTGTGTATTTTTTTTTTTCCTCTGAAAGCAGCAGATGTTTTATTTCTTTCATAGTTCTCTCTTAAAGCAGCATACCGATCTGTTTTTTGATGGTATTTTTTGTTCTTCTGACTGCGTGCATCGCCCCCTTTTTTGGTGTGCTCCGTTTACTGCAGTTGCCCTTTTTCCTACTTCTTATCATGCAGTCAGTCGGCGGCTGCTTCCTGATTCTGTTTTGCTGTTTCCCGCCATACGTTTTGTGCCACGGCTGCCATTGTTTGCTTGTTTTCTTCAGAGTCTGATTTTTGGCTCCCCGGCTTTTTCTGTCACTTTTTCTTTTATCCTGTTGTGAAAATGCCGCCTTCCCTACAGTGCTGCTTGAGCTGTGGGAAGAAATATAAGACTTTGACAGGTAGTTTGTGTTCCTTCTGTGGTTCTGATCAAGGAGGTCTTGGTTCCGGTAGCCCTTCCAGGACTCTTGCTTTAGCTCCCTCTGGGTTACTTCAGGGTGGTGCTATATCTCAAGATGCCCTTCCTCTGGTTTTGTTGCCTGAGCAGCCTGCTCACCCTCTACAATTCTCTATTCAGCTTATGCAGACTTCAGTTAACTGCTACTACTGAGCATTTGTATAGCACTACACAACGTGCGCAGCGCTGCCCAGACATATAAGAGACAGTCCCTGCTCAACAGAGCTTACAATTTAGTCAAGACAGACAACAAAAGGGAAACACAAGAAGATCAGGTGAGCCAAGATCAGATGGTGGCAGCGAAGAGGTGAGTTTTCAGTCTGGATTTGAAAAGGGTCAGAGAAGGCGCCTGACATACAGACTCGGGTTCTTTGTTCCAGGTGTAAGGTGCAGCAAGGTGAAAGGAACGAAATCTGGAGTTAGCAATAGAAGCAATTTGCCAGAAGAGTGGAGTTCCTGAGGGGCTCTGAACTCTAGTTATGCAGCTATTCTGTCAGGCCTGGGATATGTGGTGCTTGGAGATTCAGCTGATCCACTGTTTGTTTAGAAAGCGTGCCCACTGAAGTTTGTCTGGAGCTTGATCTGTCCAAAGATACCTCCTCTCTTCCAGGGGAAGACTGTGACAGTCCTTCAGATGAACATTCTATCACTTTTTGAGTCCGGCCAGGAAGACGAGCAGCTCTCGCCATTAGAAGGCGACCAGGAGCCTCGACGGTCAGGATATCCTGCTCTTCCTTGCCCAAATTATGGAGGATCTGCACCTCTTGGACTCAAGTGCAGCAGCCTTCGGATTCCTCTAAACCTCAGGCAGACCCCATCATCATGGGCACTGGGGAAACTTTCTAAGGTTTTTCCCTTACCCCTGGAACTACAACAGGTGGTGGTCTGATGTGTCTCTACACTTTGCTTGGGGCATGTTTATGTTTGGTCTTCAGGTGACCTTGACAAGTGGTTTCATTTCCCTAAAGTAGATGCCCATGTCACTGCATTCCTGTGAATGGTGGCATTGCCCTCTGTGATCAAACAGATCGCAAGGTGAAGGACCTCTTTAAAAAAACAAACAAAAAAACCCTCTTGGCATTGCTGGCCTGTTTGCGGAGGTCTCGCTGCACGTGTTCTGCTCCATTGCCTTCATTCACTTCCAGATGATCCAGCTTTCCCTCGATTTAGTCAGTCACTGCCTTTCTTGCAGATGCCTTTTATGATCTGCTGTGCTTTTCTGCTCTGTAGCTGCTGCTACATTGGCTTGGCATTGGAAGCAGCATCCACAGCCAAATCCTTTCTCGACAAATTTCCTTTCAAGGGCTGCCTTCTTTTTGGTGAGGATTTGGGGGTTGTCATTCCTCCAACATTTGCCGGAGGATAAGCCCAAATTAAATTTTCATCATCCTGCCACGTAATTTTATGTTAGTCCACCTCAGAGACGTTTGTCGTTACCGGCCTTGCAAATCTGGTGCTTCTTCGAATAGGGCTGGGATATCTGTCGCAACTAGGACAATTTCTCCTCATCCAACAATTTTCTGGTTCTGCCAAATCCTTCCCGTTGACGGTTTCTGGGTCCATTTCGGAGTGCCTCCTGTAGATTGCGATATATTTTTTTTTCCCGCAAATGGATCCAGATAACATCGGACTGGTGGGTACTTGAGGTAGTAACAAAGGGTTATGCTCTCGGCTTCACCAAGCCTGCGCCGAATATCTTCATCTATTCCATGTGGTTCTGTGGCAAAGGCAGCGGCTGTACGCCTGACTCTACACTGTCTTCAACTCAATGTGGTATGCCCAGGTCCTCCCTCAGAAAGAGGTTCTGATCACTATTCCATTTATTTTTATTCCCAAGAAGGACAGCTCCTTCCGTCTTATCCTGGTCCACAAGGGAGTCAATTGCTGTCTTCAGGTGCTGCGGTTCCAGATGGAAAGACTTTTTACTTTTTTTTTTTTTTTTTTCTTTTGAATTTCTTGCATCCCTGGACCTGGTGGAAGCATATTTTTCACATTCCATTCCGCCAAGATCATCAGCAGTATTTACATTTTGTGGTCCTTGGTTAACATTATCAGTTTTGTGTCCTGCCACAGCTCCTCACACTTTCTCCAAGGTGGTGGTGGTAATTACAACTTCCTGTGGCACCAAGGTATTCGGGCTGAGATATAGAGAGATAAAAAAAATAATAATATTTTTTTTTCTAGACGATTGGCTGATCAAAGCAATGAATTTCGAGGAGGTTACTTCTGCAGTCTCTACTTTTGGCATAAAATTGACCACCCTGCCGAGATGGTTCAGAATGGACAGGACCAATCTGCCTAGTGCAATCTCTGGAATTCCTTGGCGCATGCTTAGACATGAGTGTATCACATCTTCCTCTCTCTTACGACAGATGCAAGAAGCTCTCTGTTTTGGGTCTGTGCCTTCTGGCGCCTGGTAGCTTTTACTGCCTGGGATTACCTACAACTCTTCGGCACCATGGCTTCTGCTCTCAACGTAGTCCCCTGGGCCTGTGCTCACATGCATCCGCTTCAGTACTTTCCTGTTGCGCTGGTCCCTATCCACCAAGGACTATTGGGTTCGTCTACCCCTTTGTGGTTCACTGCTGTCTTCACTGGTGGCTTTGTCCTCATCACTTGTTGAAGGGTGTTCCATTGGAAATTCCGCATTGGGTGGTGGTTACCACAGACACCAGCCTTGCAGGTTGGGGAGCGCACTGCCAGGGACAGGCAGTGCAGGGATCTTGGACCATCAGTTGCCTCAAAGCCCAGGCTGTTCGCCTAGCTCTACTCTTTCAATCCCACCTCTAGGGTCGAGCAGTCAGAGTACTTTCCAACAATTCCACTACTATGACGTATCTCAACACAGGATAGGACCAAATGTCCCAGAGTGGCCCTAGAAATGAGTCTTCTATTTCCCTGGGCAGAATCCAACCTCCTGCCCCTTTATACGCAGCACTTTGTGGGAATGGAGAACATTCAAGCAGATTTCCTGAGTCGTCATATCCTGGACCCCGGTGAGTGGGAGCTAGTTCCGTGGGCATTTATGAACAGTGTGTGGTGGTGGGGTCATCCAACTCTAGACCTAATGACCATATCTTTCAATGTCAAGATGTCCATCTTTTTCAGTAGTCAAAAAGAACCAAACTCACAGCTTAGATGCTCTGGTTCAGACCTGGCCCTCGAGCCAGTTTCTCTACATCTTTCCTCCTTGGCCGCTAATCAGCGGTGTACTCCCTTGGATAGAGTTGCACTCAAGATGGGTAGTGCTGGTGGCCCTGGACTGGCCTTGGCGTCCATGGTATGCTGATCTCCTGCAGGAGGTGTCCCTATCCCTCATTGTCCAGAGAGGTCTCCTGTTTCAGGGGCCAGTTCTCATGGATGGCCCTGCTCCTTACTCGCTTACAGCTTGGTTATTGAGCGGCGTCACTTGCATCTCAGAGGGTAGTCGCCACTCTACTACGGGCTTGACGATTTTCTACCTCGCATGCCTATGCTCGGATCTGGCATTTTTTTACTTTTTGGTGTTCTAAGAGATCCTTCTCCCCTTGGCGAGATTATATTCCAGCATTCTTTCTTTCCTTCCTTCAGGATAGATTTGATAAGGGTCTCTCACTTTATTCTTTAAAGGTGCATATTGCAGCCTTGACATGTTTTCGGGGGCCTCTCCATTGGTAGTATCTTGCGTCTCATGTAGATGCTTCCCATTTTCTGCTGGGTGTTCAATTTGTCCAATTTGTCTCTTCTTGGGATCTGTTCTTAGTGCTTTGTGCACTCACCTGTGCCCCTTTTTGAGTCTCTCCATAGTGCACATCTCAGAGATTTGACTCTCTAAAACTATTTTTCTTATAGCAGTCACTTTGGCACGGCGCCTCTCGGAGCTCCAGGCACTTTCTTGCTGGGATCCTTTTCTGTCTTTTTCCCTTTCAGCACTGTAGTCTTCAGGGCTTATGAATACTTTGTATCACCAGCTTTGTTTGGCCTGTTTAACTTGTCCAGGCTTGCCCAACTTGCTCAGGCCTGTTCAATCTGTTCAGGCCTGACTTAGCTTTTCTTAGCCGGGTCCATTTTCTGTGCACTTCTGTTCAGAGTATGGTTCCCTGGCTTTACTCTTGTTGTGCTGGGCTCTGGGTACTCATTTTCTTAGCCCACGTGTTTTTTCCGTGCCATCATGATGTATTACAGCCTCAGGTAGGCAAGGATGTAGCCATACTAGACATATCAGCCAATTTCCCTTCACACCATCTGCTGGCAGAGGGACACAACCCACTAGTCTGGACTGGTCTAGCAGGATTCTAGGAAAGGAAATTATTGGTAAGTAAATTTCTCCTTCCTGGAAGAACCTGTTAGTAGTTACTCCATAACAAAATAAGATTATTTGAAAAGGTGAGTCTACTAGTCTACTCCAGACTGTTAAGAGTTAAATTAAATTTTGACTTAGACTTTTTTTTTTTTCTGATTTTAGTTGAAATGGATGGTGATGCTGCTTGCCGTCCACCCCCCTTGCTGTCTCAGCGGGGCAGGTCCCAGTTAAATGCGGCTGCTGTGGTAGACTCTGCTGAAGGTAATCAGACACCTGGACCTTTCTCAGCTGTTCCAGAATCCCCTGCAGTATTCTCTTCTCTGACAGACAGAGAAACTGTTGAAAGAAGAAATGGTAAGTGTATATAATCTTCTCTCCACTGCTGCCTATTTGTATGATAGACACAGTCGTTGTTTATGTGGAAATTTCATGAGACCTTACCAAGGTCAAATAGTCACTGAATCATGTATAACTATCTAAATTAACTCTGCAATCCTACACGATCCAAGCTTATCCATTCTGTATCTGCTGAATGCCCTTGTGTAGATTGTTATATTTAGTGAACCAGAGATGTGGAGCTTTTTCTTAAGAGAAAATACTTTGGGCGCATTTCCCCCTCTCTGTGTAGTAATAAAGTGCTGCTTTAATTTTCATACTTAAAAGTACCACCAAAATTCTAGCATTAGGAAAGGAGAGCTCTTTGACCTTTTGATTTATTTGCTAGGCAGTAGAGAAATGCATGTGAATAAAGCACAGAGGCAGGTGACTGAAAAGCTGTGTCTATTTATGTATTGCATTTTTCTCCAGGAACAAGCAGGACGTCAGCCCTCACATATGGGTAATGTCGGCGCTGACGGAGCCCACATGGAGCATTTCCCCAGCTTTCAAAGAAAGCCTTTGGGAATGCTACCACGCATGTATGGTCCCCTTCCTGCCCAAGGGTGCCATCTTGCTCAGTCTCCTTTTTTCTGCAGAGCCCTATGGACACATGTCCCCTTTTTCCCTGGAAAACACAAGGAGGAGCAGGCCTCCTGCAGGCAACACCAAAAGACACAAGAGGCAGGAGACGTTGGATGAACTAATGAGTCTTTTATTGGTAAGGACCCCAACGCGTTTCGGCAACGCCTTCCTCAGGGGAATTAACACTTAAACAAACAATAAAAACAAGGACAAAATTAAAATCACTATAACATCTAACAATTAAAAACAATTGGCATGATATCAAATGTATAACGGCAAATCAAATATAATATTATGTATAAAAATAAATAAAATACAAACTGAACTGTACAACACGAACAAAACGTAGGGCTGAAAGCAGAGCACAGACAACTCATATATATAAGTTATAAACTTAACTAAAATAATGGAACACAAATACTACCTTTATATCTAATATAAATAACATATAGAAACGTGCACATTTTCTACAATAAAGAGACAAAGAGAGATTTGAATACAATACTTATTATTTACTCCTAATCATAAACTAAACCCAGTACATTAAGGGATAAGGAAGTCAACAGACATGATCAAAATAAAACAACATGGTATAATATTGTATAGATAAATTATAATCATGAAAAATTAGTGAAAAATGCAGCTTGAATGATCATAAAAGAACACTAAACATCATAAAATAGGTAAACATAAAAAATAGATAAAAACTGAATAATGGAAACCCAAAGATGCAAAAAATTACAAAAAATTATTGGCAAAACATTGAAAAAAGTGAATAAGTCCTAATTGGAACATGGCCAAAATGATTCATCAATGAACAAACAAATAGATTAAATATGTTAAGGGTGATGACTACAATCTCAAATTAATCTCTAAGGATTATCTTGTATATTTCAAACTAATGATATAAAATACTCCAATTTTATTCCATTCATGTTAGAAGTGTTTTTGTTCAGTACTGCCGATTCAACTAAAGGAATAGATATTGCAAGCATTGCCTTAATTAAGCACCTGAATGATATGGTACACATTTTAAGTGGTCTTTTGCACACATTTATATATCTATCTTCACGTTACTCGGCAGTCGGTTGTGATTTTGGTTTAGAAATTTGAAGTTTTGTTCAACTCAGTTACCCATTTGTGCTGTTTGGCATATTTTTTTCATTATTTTTTTCATTTTTTTTTCGATCTTATTTCACTTTTACTAAAGTGTTTTTGAACACTCTAAATTGGAGTATTTTATATCATTAGTTTGAAATATACAAGATAATCCTTAGAGATTAATTTGAGATTGTAGTCATCACCCTTAACATATTTAATCTATTTGTTTGTTCATTGATGAATCGTTTTGGCCATGTTCCAATTAGGACTTATTCACTTTTTTCAATGTTTTGCCAATAATTTTTTGTAATTTTTTGCATCTTTGGGTTTCCATTATTCAGTTTTTATCTATTTTTTATGTTTACCTATTTTATGATGTTTAGTGTTCTTTTATGATCATTCAAGCTGCATTTTTCACTAATTTTTCATGATTATAATTTATCTATACAATATTATACCATGTTGTTTTATTTTGATCATGTCTGTTGACTTCCTTATCCCTTAATGTACTGGGTTTAGTTTATGATTAGGAGTAAATAATAAGTATTGTATTCAAATCTCTCTTTGTCTCTTTATTGTAGAAAATGTGCACGTTTCTATATGTTATTTATATTAGATATAAAGGTAGTATTTGTGTTCCATTATTTTAGTTAAGTTTATAACTTATATATATGAGTTGTCTGTGCTCTGCTTTCAGCCCTACGTTTTGTTCGTGTTGTACAGTTCAGTTTGTATTTTATTTATTTTTTATACATAATATTATATTTGATTTGCCGTTATACATTTGATATCATGCCAATTGTTTTTAATTGTTAGATGTTATAGTGATTTTAATTTTGTCCTTGTTTTTATTACCCTTTTTCCCTGGAAAAATCCCTAAAAATTATCCTCATATAATTTGGTTTTTCTTGGTTTGCGTACCAGTTCTTCTTCCCGCCTCTAGCCAGTGCCGTTCTCGGCGCTCTCCTCGGCTCCTGCCCCTTTTTTCCATCGAGGCTTCCCTCGACCAGTGTTCGCACCATTTTTCATCCATGGATCATCGACCCCTGCCTGGGTATGGTCCACCATGTCTCCCGGTGGCTTCAAAAAATGTCACCGCTGCAGTCAAATTCAGTATAAGCAGCAGTCATGGGTGTCTGTGACTGTCTTGGCCCGGACCACAACAGTGCCTCCTGCGACCTGTGCCAGGCCATGACTCCGCGAACCAAGAAGAAAAGGCTGGAGTCACAGGAGATGATGTTCCCATGGTCTGGCTCAGCCCTGGCTTCCCCCAACGCTGAGCTCAAAGCTGAGCACCTCCTGTGAGGTCTGGGTGTCTTCAGAGTCCCACAGTGGCAGCTCCTCCGAAAAGACGTCAGACCCTGGCAAGAAAAAGAAAAAACCCTCTAAGTCAGTCGAGGTTCCACCAGGGAAACCTGGTAAGGTCTTGTGGTGGGACTCGGGCGACTCTGAGCAGTGCCCCCGCCTAAGATCTCTTGGAAGAAGTGCTCGGCTGGCGGTGACCATGCAAGGCTTTCTGAGGCCGTAGTCCTCATCGAGGACACGCTCGCAAGAGTGCTGATGCCAGGCCCGAGACCCTCAGTGCCCATGCTGAAAGCTGTGGAACCTTCTGGCATCGGCCAGAATTGGGGCCCCTGGAGCAAAATATCTTTGCCATCCTGGCCATTCAGCAGACAATGATGCAGTGGCATTCCTGGAAGTCGAGCCAGGCCCCAAGTGCCTCTAGCCTCGGGCGAGCCCTTGGCACTGATCAAGGTCCCATTCCCGATCCTTGGGTATCCAGTTCTCCCTGGCTAGTTTCTGGGAATCTTACCCGAGACCTGGCAGGGGACCTCCGGTTCCCTGAGGCGCAGGAGCTCCGAGCTTCAGACTCCTCAATGCCCTCTGGTTCAGACTGGGAGACTGTCAAGGCCTCACCCAAGACTTCCTGACACCAGGACATTCCCTCGGAGCTATCTACCCCAGAGACCTGGCACCATTCCCCACCTGAGGACATGGTGTTCCACAACTTTTGTCTGGGACATGGCCCAAGCCCTGTTAGTCCCGACCGAGTCTGAGGAGGATCCGTGCACTGAAGAACTGGAGATCCTCCAGTATAACTCCCCGCCAAGAGACTCCTATCGGTGCCGGTCCAGCCTATCCTCGAGCTTCTGCGAATGTGGGAAACCTTGGCCTCTGTACCTGGTGAGCCAGTGCTTCAACGCCATTTACTCCGTCAAGAGCCCAGGCTTTCAGAAATCCTAACTCTCTCACAACTCCATGGTGGTGGAATCATGGATGCAGAAGCTCAAGAGACAGAAGAATTACTCTAATGTACCCCCGGGTGGAGAGGCCAGAGGCCTCAATGCCCTTGGGTGTAAATGCTTCCAGGGGTCCATGCTGTTGTGCTGGATACAAACCTATGAGCTCTGCATAGGCATGTATCTAAAAAAAGAAACCTCATTCAGGACCTCGCCAGCTTCTCATCAGGGCTTGTTGGGGGAGCCCCTACAACGTTTCCAGACCCTGTTTGCAGCCATCCGGGACTGCTCGAAGTTCCTGTTCTGGGCTGCCTATGATGGCTTCGAGACTGCAGCCCGGGCAGCAGCCGCAAGCATTGGCACTTGACACCAGGCTTGGCTGCAGTCCTTGGACTTAGAACAATGGGTCCAGGAAAAGCTGCTGGACATCCCCTGCACTGGGGAGAACCTGTTTGGAAAGCCTATGGCCGACAAAGCAGCCGAGATTGAGGCAGAAGTGGTGACCAGAAGAAGACCTCCACCATTCCCTGAAAGAAAATCTCCGGGAAAAGGCCAACTTTCTCGAGAAAGAAAGGCACTTTCCACTAGAGTCACCATTACCAAGCCTTCCTGAGACATCAGTAGCAGGGATCTCAACCTAAGGGCCAGGGATACGGACCCAGGAAGCCAAAGGCCCCAAAGCCGCAGACTCTGGCTCAAACTAGAGGGAGCTTTTGACTCCCGGGTCGGGACCCCCACTAGTCCACAGGGGTCCACCTGGCACTTTGCCCACAAGTGGCCAGAGATCACCTCGGACCAGTGGGCGCACCGGGTGGTAAAGGAGGGCTACTGCCTCCGCTTCCAGCTGCCACATCAAGACTTTTTTTTTTTTTTTTTTTTTTTTCAGCAGATCCAGTGTGACCTCTCTTTTACCAGGGCCTCTTGCTCTAAGAGCTGGCAGGTCTACTAAGGGACAAGGCAGTGGATCCTGTTCCCCAGCACCTCTGGGGCAAGGGCTTCTACTCAAGGTACTTTTCTTGTCCCCAAAAGAACCGGGGGCCTCAGGCCCATCCTGGACCTAGGAGACCTGAACAAGTTCTTGGTGAGGGAAAAGTTCAAGATGCTCTCCCTTGAAACATTGCTGCCCTACCTCCACCAGGGAGACTGGTTTTGCTCCTTGGACCTAAAGGATGCCTACTCTCACATCCTGTTTCACCCATCTCACCTGCAACACCTGAGATTCGTGGTAGGGGGAGCCCACTACCAATGCAGGATACTTCCCTTCAGCATGACTTCCTCACCAAAGGTTTTCACAAAGTGCCTAGCAGTGGTAGCTGCCCATCTCTGCCTACAAGGGATGTTCGTCTTCCCCTACTTGGCTCAACAGTGGCGGCACAGCGCATACCAGCCTCCTCCTCCTGCAGCACCTGGGGTTTGTCATCAACTACCCCCAAATCGCATCTCTCTCTGGTGCAAAACCTAGAGTTCATCAGTGCTCAGCTGGACACGGTGCAGGCCAGAACCTTCCTCCCTCAGGAAAGGGCAGCACACCTTAGACAGCTGGCAAGAGAGGTCCAACACCACAGAAGGATACTGGCTCGCCGCCTCCTTCGCCTGCTAGGACACATGGCCTCCATGGTCTTTCACACCCCTAGCCCGCCTGCACATGCGGAAAGCCCAGTGGTGCCTGCATTCCCAGTGGACCCAGGCCATGGGCAAATTCCAGGACAGAGTTGGGGTCACCTGCCAGCTGGCAAGGCCTGTCTACTGATGGCAGGACCTGGGCCACCTCCGGGCCAGAATGTCTCTTCAGGTTGCCCCCACCACAGAGGACCCTGACCACAGACTCCTCTCTCGGGGGCTGGGGAGCTCACTGCGGACCCCAACACACCCGGGAGACGGAGGAGGTAGTGGGCACAGAGGTTGTGTGAAGCTTCTGTACTCTTCCAAAATATGGCTGCTCATCAAGCCCTTATGATAAGGGCATGGAATGGAACCAATTTTCTCTCCTCCTATGGCTACCGAAAAGACTCCAGTCTAGTGGAGGCTCCCAGGTCACACTCAAGTGAGAAGGTCAGTCAGTCTCTCTTCCTCTCAATCTTCAGATTTTCAACAGAGAAGAGAAAATCCATCTGCTGGAGACAAAGAAATACCGAAGGGACCTCTGGTGACTGAGGCAGATAGACATGAGCGTTGTCACTGAAACCTGGACTTTTCACTTGCACTTTTTAAACTGCGTACTTTTTTCTGTAATGTTTGAGGAGATGTACCACTCAATGTGGGTGGAGGAGTAGCCTAGTAGTTAAAGCAACTGCCTAGTAACCAGAAGATCAAGGGTTTGATTCCCACTGGCACTCCTTGGGACCTTGGGCATTCACTTTACCCTCCATTGCCTTGGAAGAAAAGGCCTGGCAATCTTCTTCTGGTCGTTAGGAGTCAGCACTGACTTGATGGCACTAAAAAAAAAATACTTAATCATAAAACGAAGCATAAATAAGAATCACAGATGGACTTCCTGCCTCGCACACCAACTCCCTCCGTACTGCCCTAAATACTACAACAAGGATTATTCAAAATGCAAAAAAACGGGAGCACATCACCCCAATCCTAAGAGACCTTCACCTCCTTCCACTGCAAGCAAGAATCAAGTACAAAGCCATCTTACTCATCCACAAAACTATCCACCAAGCACGCAACACCTCACTACACTCCTTACTGCCTCGACCATCGCACAACAGATCAACCAGACATTCCTCCAATAACTCTATCGTTGTCCCCCACAAAAGAACCAAATCCACACAACGGACCTGCAACAGAGCATTCGAACTTTATGCTCCATCCCTCTGGAACTCTCTACCAAACCACATCAGGAACAACGCTGACATCACATCATTTAAGAAACAGCTGAAGACAATCCTATTCCGTGAACATCTCTGAAAGGAAACACCACCATGACCTAATACTTAGATTCAGCAGAAGTAAATCATGTCCATGTCTACCCATAATCATTAATTGTTGACCTTGGTGATGGCCCCACCCTAAAAGAAATTACCCCTCCCTATGTTGCATGTTACCGCTTTGACCCGGTGAAAAGCGGGATATAAATGCAGTTAAATAAAATTAAATAAATAAATAAAAAGGGGGTCAGAACAAACACCAGTAGTAACAGTAATACCCAGACACATACATAAAAAATACAGTTACAAAATGAAAGGTTAGCAGTCAAAATATGAGTAAATCCATTGAATCATGTAAATATTCTTGGTTGTTTGATATTCCTGCACCTGTTATATTGTTATAATGTTCAGTGTGAGCTTTTTCTGTATGTAAACCGCTATAAGATCATAAAAGATGCCATACTGGGTCAGACCAAGGTCAATCAAGCCCAGTATTCTGTTTCCAACAGTGGCCAATCTAGGTCATATGTACCTAGCAGTTTCCCCAAGGGACACAGGTTCCACAATGCTTGTATTGGTTCAAGCATTGATATCCTGGGTCCCTTCTTAATAATAATGGTTTATGGACCTTTTCTCCAGGAACTTGTCCAAACCTTTTTTAAACCCAGCTACATTAACAGCCTTTACTACATCCTCCGGTAACACATTCCAGAGTTTGATTACACGTTGAGTGAAAAAATATTTTCTTTTATTAGTCTTAAATAGTTTTACCCTGTAGCTTCATTGCATGTCCCCTAGTCTTTCTATATTCTGATAAGGTAAACAATCAATCTACGTTTACCCGTTCCACTCTGTTCATTAATTTATAGACTTCTATCATATCTCCCCTCAGACGTCTCTTTTCTAGGTTAAAGAGCCCTAACCTTTTTAGCCTGCCTTCATAGGAGTATCCTTCCATCCCTTTTACCATTTTGGTGTCTCTTCTCTGAACCTTTTCTAAAATCGCTATATCCTTTTTAAGATACGGCGACCAGAATTGCACACAATATTCAAGGTGCGGTCTCACCATGGAACGATATAGAGGCATTATAATATATTTTGTTTTATTTTCCATTCCTTTCCTTATCATACCTAGCATTCTATTTGCTCTCTTGGCCGCTGATGCACACTGGGCCGAGGGTTTTAACATGGTATCCACAATGACGCCTAAATCTTTTTCCTGGGTGGTAGTTCCTAATGTGGAACCTTGCATCGTGTAACCATAGTTTGGGTTGTTCTTCCCTAGGTGCATAACCTTGCACTTGTCCACATTAAATTTCATCTGCCATTTTGATGCCCAGTCTTCCAATTTATCAAGATCCTCTTGCAATTTTCCACAATCCTCTTGGGTTTTAACAACTTTAAATAGTTTTGTGTCATCTGCAAATTTGATAACCTCACTCGTTATTCCACTTTCCAGGTCATTTATGAATGTCAAAAAGCAGCGGACCCAGCACAGATCCCTGGGGTACACCACTATTCACCTTTCTCCATTGGGAAAATTGGCCATTTAGCCCTACTCTCTGCTTTCTATCTTTTAACCAGTTCCTGATACACAACAGTACACTGCCTCCTATCCCATGACTCTTTAGTTTTGCCAAAAGTCTCTCATGAGGGACCTTGTCAAAGGCTTTCTGAAAGTCCAGATACACAATATCAACCGACTCACCTTTGTCCACCTGATTATTCACTCCTTCAAAAAAACATAACAGATTAGTAAGACAAGATCTTCCTTGTCTAAAGCCATGTTGGCTGTCTCCCATTAGGTCATGACTATGTACATGCTGAGTAATTTTATTCTTTATGATGATTTCTACCATTTTTCCTGGTACTGATGTCGGGCTCACTGGTCTGTAGTTTCCCGGATCACCCCTGGAACCCTTTTTAAAAATTGGTGTTACATTGGCGATCCTCCAATCTTCAGGTATTAGAGATGATTTTAATGATAGTTCACAGATTACTAATAGCAGGTCTGCAATCTCATATTTCAGTTCTTTCAACACCCTTGGATGTATACCATCTGGCCCGGGTGATTTGCTACTCTTCAGTTTATCTAATAGTTGTAATACATCTTCCCGATGTATCGATATTTCCTTCAATTCTTCCGCACCTTTAAATACCACTTCAGTCATGGGTAACATCCCTACATCTTCCTCAGTAAAGACCGAAGCAAAGAATTCATTCAGTCTCTCCGCTATCGCCTTGTCGCCTCTTAGTGCTCCTTTAACCCCTTTATCATCTAATGGACCAACTGACTCTCTCACAGGTTTTTTGCTACGAATGTACTTGAAAAGGTCTTCCGCAGCAAGCTTCTTCTCAAATTCTCCCTTTGCCTGCCTTATTAATGCCTTGCATTTGACTTGCCAGTGCTTGTGCTGTTTCCAGGTTTTGTCGTTTGGCTCTTTTTTCCATTTCCTGAAAGATGCTGTTTTGGCAACAACAGCCTCTCTGACCTCATCTTTAAACCATGCTGGCAGTTTTTTGGACTTCCTTCCACTTTTCTTAAAGCGTGGAATACAGCTGGTCTGGGCTGCCAAGATAGTATTTTTCAACAACAGCCAAGCCTGATGTACGTCTTTAACCTTTGCAACTGCTCCTTTTAGTTTTTTCTTAACTGTTTTCCTCATTTTATCATAGTATCCCTTTCGAAAGTTAAAAGGTAGTACTGTGGATTTCCTTACTATCCTTCCTCCTCTAATTAAATCAAAGGCGATCATGCTATGATCACTATTGCCAAGTGGCCCCAACAACCTTATCTCTTGCACTAGATCTGGTGTTCCACTAAGGACTAGGTCTAATATGGCTTCCCCTCTGGTCGGTTCATGAACCAGCTGCTCCAAGAAGCAGTCATTTATTTCATCTAGGAACTTTATCTCCCTAGCATGTCCTGACGTGACACTGACCCAGTCGATACCGGGGTAATTGAAATCACCCATTATTATTACTGCGCTGTAACTTTTGTTAGCTTCCTTGATTTCTTTGAACATTTCATCATCCATTTGGTCGTTCTGGCCAGGCGGTCGATAGTACACCCCCACTGCCATTGCCTTCCCCCTTTTACATGGAATTTCAATCCATATAGATTCTACAGCAGATTTTGTTTCCTGCAAAACTTTAATCCTTTCCGACTCAATGTCCTCTCTAACATAGAGAGCAACCCCTCCACCAATTTGATCAGCTCTATCATTACAATATAGTTTGTACCCAGGTATCAGTGTCTAACTGGTTGTCCTCCTTCCACCATGTCTCTGAGATTCCAATCATATCTAACCTTTCATTTAGTGCTATATATTCTAACTCTCCCATCTTATTTTTTAGACTTCTAGCATTTGCATACAAGCATTTTAGAGAATGTATTTTATTCATATTAATTTGGCTATTGTTAGACATGGGTAATTTGGGATCTTTAAGTTCTGTCTGCTCCATACTTGAGGGCATTTGGGCTAGTTTACTCTTTTGTGGAACCTCTCTGCTTTTGGTAGTATCCTTCAAAGATACATTCTTCCGAACCATCCGCTCTTGGGCGACTGTCGGCTTTCCCCTAATATCTAGTTTAAAAGCTGCTCTATCTCCTTTTTAAAGGTTAATGCCAGCAGCCTGGTTCCATCCCGGTTAAGGTGAAGCCCATCCCTTCGGAAGAGCTATGATTACCAGATGTAGGGGTATAAAAATCACATAAATATATGCAAACTAGACGGTAAAGCATACAATGACCTAAAAGGTAACAGTCCATGCCACTAAAGCAGATACAAAATAAATGTCTAAAATGCATAAAAACCATGTAGAAAGGACAAACAGTATGACATAATTGCACTAGAAACATTAAAAAAAAAAAAAAAAGTATAAAAGAAGCTCTAAGCATAATTTTATTTAAGCGTTTTTATATACCACCCCTTCCAGTGATCTGGGCGGTTTACAAAGAACATATCAAACTATATTACAAAGTACTATTTACATATCAGCTGTTTACATATACAGCAGAATAGCGAATGCTGAAGCAGAGCTATTTACAGTATAGGGTGGGGAAAGGAACGGGATAAGGGAGAAAAATATTAAATGGAGTTTCATAAAGAGAGGTTTGGGGGGGGAAGAATAATTACCTAATTGAGCTATATCAAGTAAGAGAGGTTCAGGAGGGTATGTATTTTATTGCATTTGTATTTCTCCAGTATATAGCGGAGAGAAGTAGGGGGGATCATGGTGTTTGAGTGGGAGTAATAGAGATGTTGAGGTTAAAGTGTTGAATGAAGAAGAACGTTTTTAAGCTCTTTTCTAAAAGTCTGTAAGTCTTTTATTAGTCTTAGGTTGTCCGGGAGAGCGTTCCAGAGAGTAGGGGCTAAAAACAAGAACGCTCTTGAACTCGTAGTTTTGATTGTGTTACCAAAATAGGCTGGAATTGAGAGGGTATTCTGGGTGCACATTATTCTGGATCTAATGGGGTTACTAGGGGTAATAAGAGAGGAAAGGCGTGAAATGATAAAGCAAAGCATACCCTACCAGAAATACAAGCTGGTCCCAGAAATGTGGTGCCTACAAAGGGAGATAAAAGAAGCAGAAACAAAAATTTAAAAAAATAAAAGTAATTGAACAGGGTGGAGATAGTGAACATGGAAAACCATGTGTCCTTGTAGAATGACCACAAAAATCATGTATAACTCAGATAAATTCTTATGAATATGTAAAATGGCACGAAAAAAGGCATGAAACCATATGATGGAAGTTCCTTTCCTTAATTTCTATTGTGTTGTAAACCACATACTTATGCATAGTTTTTGTGATATATTAACTGAAAGTAACCAAGCATGCAACAGCAACATCCAACGGAAACAGCTCTGGGTTCTTGGTGACTTCAGTCTTCCCTCTCTCCATGTCAAACACCCCACAGCATTCCTGGATGCAATGACCTCAATGGAATACCACCAAATCGTTCACACCTCCTACCCATACTAGAGGCAACACCTTGGATCTCATTTTTGCCCCACAACCTCAACACCTCAGACAATCAGTACACCCAGTGCCATGGTCCGACCACAAGGCCATCCTCTTTAACATTCCACACGATAACATAGAACAGCAATCTGCCGCACCAAGCGCACCTGTGCACTGCCGTTTCAAGCACTTTGACAAGGAAACCTTCCTCAGTAACACGTTACACCACCTCAACCCTGACACTAATGACCTGGGCAATCTACTAGACAGCTGGAACGACCACCTTTCCGAAGCTGTACTTCTCCCACCATCCACAAAACCTGCTCATAAAAACAGCACAGCTGTATGGTTCACCACTGACCTGCGTGAATCACTAGTGCAACTCGGGAAGCTTGAATGCTGCTGGCGACGCTCCAAATTGACTAGTGACAAAGATGCCTACCTGAACAAACTACAACAGCATTGAAGAATGATCAACAACAAGAGAAAGGAACATCACACCAACACCCTCAAGCGCTCTCTTAATAAACCTTGCGAACTCGCTCATTCAATCTAGTCAAATCACTCACAAAAGATCCATCTACGAAACGACCAATAAACACTCCAAGCCCAGATGAATTTGCCACCTACTTCCAAAGTAAAACCACATCACCAACAACCAACCCAGTGAAGCATGAACTACCAAAGAACCCCCGCAACCCCACCGGCACTCCCTCTTTGACCCTGGAATCCTTCTATCCATACCCTCCTGATCAAATAGAGTCATCAGTGGGATCAACACCATGACCTCCCCAACGGACCCTTGTTCACCTTTCTGGATCAAACAAGCAAGAACCCTCCACAAAGTTCTAACCTTAACTTTCAAAGCCTCAAACACTCTGACCCCCACAGCCCTCAGCAAGATGATACATAAAGTACCACAGAACAGAAATAGAAGACCCATGATGCAAAACACCCTAGAGGTTCCAAAAGTAATAACAAAATGCACAAGAACAACAACAAATAGGGCCTTTACGATTTACGCTCCCAGAGCATGGAATGCTCTCCCTACCTATATTCGAAACATCACTTACCTAACAACTGATCGCTCAGAATGTACCCCATTGTAAATAAAATGTAGATATGTTCTGCCTGAAATCAGGTACCAGTGTGATACAATGTATAGAGTTAAGAATGTACATAGTTTCCCCCAGTTACTTCCAAGTTGATCTCCCTGTTTATTGTAAATACAACTCAAAGTTCCTTGTGTTGTATAGTTGATGTTAAATGTAAACCGCTCTGATCTAAAATAGAGCGGTATAGAAGAACTGTTAAATAAATAAATAACCTATCTCAGCCTAATCATAGCTAGAATCGCCAACATATCACTAGCTGAAGGCACCCTTCGCCCCCTTTGAAAACAGCATCTATTGGACCTCTGATCAAAAATAACAAGTTTGACCCATCAGATATCAAATACTACAGACTCATCTCTAGCCTCCCTTTCCTAACCAAAATCATAGAAAAGATTGTGTACCAACAGACCCAGGACCACATCGACTCCTACGCACCTCTAGACCAGCAACAACACAGATTTCGACAACAGCATGGTGTGGAAACCCTTCACGACTCTTCTCGACAGACTCCATACAGGCCTTGATAAGAAGAAAAACAAGGCTTCATCCTCATATTTATGGACATCGCCTCAGTGTTCGACACTGTCAACCACAACCTTTTGCTCACCCATCTCTATCAAAAAGGCGTAGGAAGCTTAGCCTTAGACTGGTTTAAATCCTACCTATCTGATCGACAACAAGAAGTCTGAATAGATAACCAGGCATCCAACCCTTTCCAACAAACACAAGGGGGTCTCCCAAGGATCTTCTCTCTCATCCCTACTCTTTAACATCTACATACAGCCAATCTGTTCTATCATTCAACATACTCTACCACATCTACGCCGATGATGTGATGTGTTACTGTACACTCCATTCATCATTGACAAGCCAGACTACTCGTCCATAGTTGAATGCTTCAACACAGTCTCAGATTGGCTTATGACACACAACCTGAGGGTCAACACCAATAAGACAGGTCTTATTCATATCCAAAGACTCCACATTTTACCCCAATGCCCTCCCTCAATGTGAAAGACTTCAACCTCATAACCAAACAAGAGGTCCACTATCTGGGAGTAACAATCGACCAACGCCTGTCATGGGAGACCCACACTCAAAATATCTTCAAGACAGTCTACAATAAACTGAGAACCCTCTGGCACTTATGTCCTCTCCTCAAAACCTCAGACTTCCGCTTGGTTGCTCAAGCGCTCATCCTCCCTCATCCAGACTATTCCACCATCTTTCATGGTATGCCGAAGCACACCCTCCAGCCACTACAACTCACCATGAACACAGCTGCCCGCACAATCCTATCTGCATCCAGATACAGCCACATCACTCCCGTTCTAATTCAGCTTCATTGGTTCCCCATAGCAAGTCGCCCGACCTACAAAGCACTGCTGCTCACTTTTAAGTCCCTGCATACAATGTCGGCAACCTTGCTCTCGGAACTGAACTGTGCCTTTTCCCTATTTGCGCCGACCCAATGGAATGCCCTACCCCCAACGATACGTGCCATCCCGGATATTACAACTTTTAGGAAGACATTGAAGGCTCACCTCTTCCAACTAACTTATAACCACCCACCCTAGACCAGCCACAGAAACAGCTGATGGATCGCTACTGTAAATATGTGCCAGTAATGTAAATATGTAGGTCAGCCACGCAATCAGCTGACAGTTCATCACTGTGAATATGCTCCAGTAATGTAAATATTCCTAGTTATACCTCAGATGTAAACCATGTTATAATTCCTGTAATGTAAATGTTCTTAGCTATACCTTAGATATAATTCCTTTAATACAAATATGTACCCAGTTATACTTTAGATGTAAACCATTATACTCTAATCATTATGTTATCTGTGTTATCTGTAACACACATTCATATGTTTCATGTAAACCACACTGATCTGTAATAGCATGGTATATAAAAATTAAATAAATAACCATAACCATTTAGGACTAATATGAGAATAGTTTTTCACTCAACACGTAATCAAACTCTGGAATTCTTTACCAGTGGGTGTCGTAAAAGCTGTTTAGTGTAGCTGGATTAAAAAAAAAAAGTTTGAACAAGTTTTCTGGAGGAAAAGTCCATAAACCATTTTAAAGAGGACCCAGGAAATTCGCTTCTTGCCCTGGGACAAGCATTATGGAACCTATGTATGTTTTTAGGAACCTGCCAGGTACTTGTGACCCTGGATTGGCTGCCGTTGGAAATGGGTATATTGGGCTTGATGGTTTGACCCGGTATGGCATTTCTTATGTCTTTAAATGGTGGAGAGGTTGTGCTGTATGGTTAGAGAGCATTCGGTCAAATAATATAAAAGATCTACAGGAAACAAAATGAACCCATTGAATCTTTATGGATAAAAAACCCCATATGTGAAGGGGGAAGAAAACTGATAGCGAAAGGGTGATGAGTGGCTGGCATGCTTTCCTGAAGAGAGGTGATGGGAGCAAAAACTGTGAAGAAATTCAAAAAGGCATGAGGCAGAAACCCAAGATTACTACATAGAAAGAGGATGGCATTAAAGCAGATGTTAATAATCTGCACAGCAACTTAAAAACTATTTGGACCATGCTGGTCTTTATCTGCTCTCATTCATTATGTTACGATGATTTACTTATGTCCACCTGGGCAGAATGAGAAACGGATGATGAAATATTACCAGAAATTAGGGATGCTAACAAAATTAGCAACACAATAATAATGGGTGATTTTAATTACCCTGAGATTGATTGATTGGATAAATATCACATCAGGACATGCTAGGGAAATGAAGCATTCATTTCATTTAGGAACTTCATGAAGCAGCTGGTTCAGCAACTAACTAGAGAAGGAGGAGTTTTTAGACTTTAGTCTTTTTGTGAAACACATGATTTGGTACAAGAGCTAACTGTTGGGGGGCCACTTGGCGCTAGTGATAACATGATCAAATTTGACTTAAAACTGGAGTGAGTACCCAAAGAAAAACTTACTGTAGGCATTTAATTTTCAAAAGGGAGACTACAATAAAATGAGGGAAAATAGTTATAACAAAACTAAAAGGAGCAGCTGCAAAGGTCAAGTGTTTGCATCTGGTATTGACATTGATCTGGGCTTCCAGAATTGTTGTTAAACAATGCATTTAGAAGGACTGAAAGAAGGCCAAATGGGAGCCTGAATGGTTACAAGATGAGGTGAAAGAGACTCTTAAAGGCAAAAAAACATATTCCAAAGAATGGAGACAATGGGAAACAGCATTAGCATTGGCAAGTTAAATGCAAGGCATTAAAGAAGGCAAAAAAAGAATTTGAATTTTTTTTTTTTCTTTTTACTTAAGATATGCCATACTGGGTCAGACCAAGGTCCATCGAGCCCAGTATTCTGTTTCCAACAGTGGCCAATCTAGGTCATACGTACCTAGCAGTTTCCCCAAGAGACACAGGTTCCACAATGCTTGTATTGGTTCAAGCATTGATATCCTGGGTCCCTTCTTAATAATGGTTTATGGACCTTTCCTCCAGGAACTTGTCCAAACTTTTTTTTTTTTTTTTTTTTTTAAATTTATTTAACCCGTTTTGGAAAACTCGCATATTCTTTCTCTGTTCTGGATGATTTATTAGATTTGTCACACTCAAACAACTATGAAATACAGGCAATAATAAAATATATTAAAACTTTGCAGAAAATAGAAGTTTCACATAGTGTATGTTTTTCATACACTGGTCCAATGTCCGTCTTCCAAGTGATAGAAAAGTTATGATTCATTTCCAATATTCATTGACATAGACATAATGTATGATACTGTTGAAACTGCAGCTTTCATTTAAAACACTTTTATTATGATATAATATAGTTTGTCAACAGTCCATTCTGACGGCGGAATATGATACACGTGAAAACACCTCTGATGCAGTGTGTCGATACGGCACTATTGAAACACCTAGAACTGAACACGTGACTGCCATTAGTCTCGACAACATATTAGCCCAGCGTATGAGAAACATACAAGGCCGATATACGCACCAATAACTCTGACACTAAGTAACTTAGGTTTAGATAACTATTTTCTAAAGTCTACAAATACTTTTATTTGCAAAATAGTAGCTATTACAGCATTATAAGCTACTTACTATTTTTTGTGATCTTTTTATGTTGAGCAGCCAGTACCGTCAAAATCAGCAAACTTTGAATACCTATTAAACTAAATAAGTCTCAAATACAAAATCTGTATATAATGTTTTTTGACATAACGATAATAGCTAAACATAGTTCCATTGAATTTATAACCTTTAATTAATAAACAGTTGAGTAGTAAGTATGGAAACCTTATGTCTACCCATGTTGGACCAGCATATGTTTTACAATCACAAAGTATTAAGTGAACAATAACACAAAGTAAAACACTGATGGTTCCTTAGCGGTCCTCCAGTTCAGTCCTCTACCACTGGGTTGTGTACCTCTTGCAGCATGGAGACTGGACCAATCAAATTTGTTGATAGCACTGGATACCTTCTGCTGGTCTTCCCATCAGCTCCCAGTGTGTCCAGTCTCCACGCAGCAGGAGGACGTAGTGAGCCTAGGCTGGGCTCACTGGAAGATCACATAAGGAGCACTATAGTTAGGGCTTAGGTGGTTTTAGGATTCTTTAGTTTGGTCCCTTTTAACTTTTTTTTTTTTTGGTGACTTTCCTTTTTAGGGGGGCTGTGCCTTTTTTTTTTTAAAGACAGACACAGAGTCTGATCGCTTGCCTGCCTTTCCCTCTGTCTTCCTTGCTTTGTTCTGTCAAGCAGCTTGCAGATCTCTCTCCCTTGACTGCACGGGAGAGAGCGCTGCTGGAAACACTCACCCGCACAGCCTCGGGTGTCCTAGCCGGTGCGAGCTAGACAGCGGGCTATTCACCTCGGCGGGGTCGCAGTGCTGCCAGCCGACAGTTCAGCCCTCGCCACGACAGTCACTCTTCTCAGCGTTGAGCGACGTCGCAGCTTGCAGGGCTCATCGGTTGAGGTAAGTGCCGTTTTGCTGCTGGCTCTTGTTGTTGGGGAAAATTGACGGAGCGTTGTTAGCAGGGCTGCCCTGGTTTTGGTGCCAAGTGGTTAGCCGCGGCAGCCATTTTGGGAGCTTCCCACGCTTCCAGAGCCGTGTGGCTTTACCATGGCAGCGTTGGCGGTGTCGGGCCGGAGTTTCTTGGTCTAGGCCAGGGCTCAGATCAGGCATTTTACTTTTACTTTCATTTATTTTAGTGTTTGTCAGCTGCGCAGGAGCGAGGGAGTGGGCGGAGCCTCCCGGTTTTGGGTTCCTAAAGGCATTTGGTCTGTAAAAAAAAAAACAAAAAAACCCCCCCAAACAAACCAAAACATAAATAACAGAACATTTAGTTAAAGTTGTCTTTGGTGCCATTGGGTGCCTGGGTATAGCTAGTTTGCTGCAAGGCCCTACTCCATGTCAGCGCGCCTACAGTGCGTGGTATGCGGGTCGCGCAGAGGCACTGTTTCGGACTCCGGAGTGTGCCATGCCTGCGCATCCACCTCTGCTAGCGTACAACAGCAGACGGAAGGTAAGGTAGTCCAGGATTCCAAGGCTCTCCCTGCTGGGGGGGGGGGGAAAGAGTCCGTGGGTGTCATCCTGTCGGAGATGCCTTCAGATTCCCCAGCGGGACCCTCAGGGACACTGACGACTTTGGGGGTCGAGCAGTCTGGGGGATTTCTCGCTGGACTTTGTCCTGATCATGCATCAGGCCTTTCGCTTGGGGCGTCTAGGAAAGTTGCCGGAGGCTCTACAGGGGGCAACGGCATTGCCCTCGCCCAGGTTGGACATAGCAAGTGGTGCCACTGCCAAACCAGCTAAGAGGCCTCGCTATTCCGTCGCTGATCTCTCTGAGTTGGAATGGCAGGAGGCGGAGGAGGCGGCACTTGGCCTTGAGTCGGGTCTGGAGGAGCTGGAAGAAGGCGAAATACAGGAGCCTGAGGATCAGGCAAGGATCCTACGTGTATTTTGCAAAGAAGAGCTCCTGCTATTTATCACAGAGGCACTTCAGACTCTCAATCTCGCTCCGCTGCCGGCGGAGGAGGAGGGATTGGAGGACCCTCTCATCCAAGCGGTTAGAGAGTCGCAGATGGTGTTTCCGGTTCACCGGTTCAAAGTGAATGGGATCAGCCGGAAGCGGGCCTGAAGGGGATAAAGACCATGAACAGGCTTTACCCGCTGGCAGATAAGGACAAAGGTTTCGTTCCCCGCGGGTTGATGCAGCTGTGTCAGCGGTTACAAAGAAAACAACGATACCGGTGGAAGGTAGTGCAGCCTTAAAAGATGCGCAGGACAGGAAAGTGGATGGATTACTGAAGCAGGCGTTTGACGCTAATGCCCTTTCTTTGCAGGCCTCTATTTGTGTAGCATGGATAGCGAGAGCATGCTTTCGTTGGTCCCAACATTTTAAGACAGGCGGAGCATCTAGATCAGCAGTGTGTGCTGGAGGTGACTCTTCTCGAATCTGGTTCAGCCTATTTGGTGGACGTTCACTATGATCTGATTAGAGCGCTGGCTAATAGCATCTGGTTGCAAAATTGGGCAGCCGACAGGTCCTCCAAGTCTCGCCTCAGTAAACTCCCCTTGAAAGGTAGATTGTTGTTTGGGGAGGATCTGGATAATCTCGTTAAGGATTTGGGGGAATCCAAGGGCGGTGGACTCCCAGAAGATAAGCCTAGACATGGGAAGACCCGTCCTCCCAGGTCAGTTTAGGGACTCCCGGAGGTTTCGTATGTCCCGCCTAGGTGGTTTTTCCTCGCAGATTTGCTTCTCGATCTCATGGGTTTCGGGGGACCGGCGGAGGCTTCGCAGCAACCTCCTCCTCCATGTCTAGCCATAAACCCAAATGAAGCGAGGCGGGCCCCGGTAGGAAGTCTCTTGATTGGGGGGCAGCTTCGAGTTCCTTCCTGCCTGTGTCCGAATAACGTCCGATCAATGGGTGCTGGAGATCGTTCGCGATGACTATGTTCTGGAATTGGCGGGTCTGGTTCGAGACTCTTTTGTGATGTCTCCCAGCAAGGGGCGACACAAGGCTTCGTCAGTCCGGCAGACCATAGATCATCTCTTACGACTAGGGGCAGTGGTGCCCGTTCCAGCAGCAGACTACGGTGTAGGTCGCTACTCCATTTATTTCATGGTGCCAAAGAAGGATGGATCCCTCTGACCGATCCTGGACCTCAAAGGGGTAAATCGCTGTATTCGGGTTCCCCATTTCCGAATGGAAACGTTAAGGTCCATTATCGTGGCG
Organism: Ichthyophis bannanicus; assembly: GCA_033557465.1. Taxonomy (NCBI): domain Eukaryota; kingdom Metazoa; phylum Chordata; class Amphibia; order Gymnophiona; family Ichthyophiidae; genus Ichthyophis; species Ichthyophis bannanicus. Next base: position 1,397,963,998 of record CM066032.1, on the reverse strand, counting down.
ATGCATCAAGGGGAGTGTTATGCTTCCGTAAGGTCGAGGGAAGTCAATCTGCACATTCCGATCAGGGCAGCTCATCAAAGGTTCCTGCGGTTCGCATTGCCGTGGGGGCATTACCAGTTTCAGGCTTTACCCTTCGGTTTGGCGATGGCTCCGTGCACGTTCACCAAGATCATGGTGGTAGTAGCGGCAGCTTTGCGAAGGGAAGGCATACTAGTTCATCCTTACCTCGACGATTGGTTGATTCGGGCAAAGTCCAGGGAAGAGAGTTGTGAAGCTGCTTCAGAGCCTCGGCTGGGTGGTCAATGAGGTCAAGAGTCAGGTAGTTCCATCTCTGGTCCTAGAGTATCTGGGGCTTCGTTTTGACATGGCAAAAGGAGCGGTGTGTGTTCCAGAGCACCAGGCGCTCTTACTTAGCGATCTGGTGTGCAGCTTCCTGTGCATTCCGTCGCCGTCCACTTGGTGGTACCTGTGGGTACTGGGCACCATAGCAGCGACCCTGGAAGTGGTGCCGTGGGTCAGGTTTCACATGTGGCCGTTGCAGAGGGCGTTGTTGCATCGCTGGTCGCCCCAGTCAGATTTCCTGAACAAGCGCCTCCCTTGTCTTATCCAGGTCAGACAGACACTTCAGTGGTGGCTGACCCCGAGGTCCCTGAAAGCGGGAATGCCTCTGGAGCAGCCAGTATGACTCCCCTTGCTGATGGATGCCAGTCTCGCAGGTTGGGGAGCACATTGCGAGGGGCGCCTTGCGCAAGGAGTATGGTCCGCTCAGGAGGGAGCTTGGTTTATCAACCGTCTCAAGCTCCGAGCAGTGTTTCTGGCGCTTTGGGCGTTTGAAAGTGCAGTGACAGGTCGAGCGGTGAGAGTACTGTTTGGACAATTCGGCGACGGTGGCCTACATCAATCGACAGGGAGGAACAGGAAGCATGGCCATGGAAGAGGAGGCCGAAGCTCTGTTCACCTGGATAGAACCGTGGCTGCAAGCCATTTTGGCGGCACACATTGCGGGAAAGGACAATGTGATGGCGGATTTTCTCGGCAGAGTTCGAATGGATGCCGGGGAGTGGTAACTTCACCCGGCGGTGTTCGCACAGATTGTCTGCAGGTGGGGGATGCTTATGATGGATCTTATGGTGACGTTCCAGTCAGCGAAAGTGGGCCGGTTCTTCAGCAGGCAGCGACTGAGGATGGTCTGATTCAACCGTGGCTGGCGTCAGGCCTGCTGTATGTCTTTCTCCGTAGGCTCTCATCAAGCGCGTGGTGCAGCGCATCGAGGCGCACTGCGGAAGAGTGCTGTTGGTGGCTCTGAACTGGCCACGACGACTGTGGTATGCAGATCTAGTTCGTCCTCTGGATGGGGAGCCTTGGAAGTTTTCGATTTCGACAGATCTGCTGTTGCAAGGCCCTCTTTGCATGCCGCAGGCGGATCGGTTCTCGTTTGTGGTCTGGCCATTGAAAGGGCAAGGTTAAGGAAGAAGGGTTATTCGGCCTCCGTTATCTCCACAATGCTGTGAGCAAGAAAGCATTCTACTTCCCTGGCTTATGTGCGCATATAGCATATTTTTTGAGGACTGGTGTTCGCATCATCAGACTAGGGCGGCGGCAGTGTCCGTACCCGTGGTGTTACGTTTTTTGCAGGACGGCTTTGATAAGTGCTTAGCGGCCAGCTTGCTGAAAGTCCAGGTGGCCGCTCTAGCTTGCTATAGAGGCAAAGTCCACGGAGTGGCTCTAGGGTCTCACGTGGATGTGCAACGTTTCCTTAAAGCGGTTTCTCGGCATCGGCCATTGCGCAGGATCTTAGTTCTGCCCTGGGATCTCAACCTGGTGTTAAGGGTTCAAACGGCTTTTTGATTAAAGCCCCTAAGTCAGACGTCTGTTAAAGATTTAATGCTCAAGACAGTTTTCTTGGTGGCCATTTGTTAGCACAACAGGTCTCGGAATTGCAGGCGTCGTGTAGGGAACCGTTTCTGTCCTTTTCCAGGGAGAAGGTGGTTCTGAGACCAGTTCTGTCTTGTCTTCCGAAGGTCGTCTCTCCTTTTCATTTAAATCAGTCGGTCTCTTTGCCAGCGTTTATGCTCGTCGGCAGGGGCGGATTCGGACCGTGGCTTGCATCGCCTGGATGTGAGGAGAGTGTTGAAGCGGTATTTGAAAGTTACGGACGCTTTCCGTAGGTCGGATCACCTTTTTGTTTTGTTTGGAGGTCCTCGCAGAGGGGAAGCAGCGGCGAAGGCATCCATTTCCAGATGGGTGAGAGAAGCTATTGCCTCGGCTTACATTTTTACACGGGCAGTCGTTATTGGTGGGCTTGCGTGCTCACTCTAGTAGGGCGCAAGCGACGTCCTGGGCGGAACACTGGTTCTGCCGGAGGAGTTTTGCAGGGCGGCTACCTGGTCGTCGCTACATACTTTCAGTAAGCACTACCGTCTTGACGTCCTGGCGGCAAAGGATGCCTGCTTTGGATCGGCGGTGTTGCAGTCAGGCAGCAAGGGTCCCTCCCAATGAGTACTGCTCTGTTACATCCCAGTGGTGGAGGACTGAACTGGAGGACCGCTAAGGAAATGGAAATTTACACTTACCTGGTAATTGTTGTTCCTTTAGGTACTCCAGTTCATTCCTCATTCCCACCCGGGGTGTCTGGAACATCGGAGCCTTGCCTGCGGTGAAGGTGGTTTCAGGTAGGATGAGTACAGTGTAATAATGCTTGAACCTTCTCGTTCTACTATCTGATATTTCTGGTCTTTCGCTCTTTCTCTCGCTTTCTCCCTGTTGCTTCTCTTCCCTCTTCCTGGGAAGCGATTCGGTGGGAGAGGGGGTGGAGATGAGGGGATAGCCTTGATTTCTTTCCCCCTTGTTTTCAGGGGGGCAGTACGTTTCGTTAGGAGTTTACAGTTAGGTCATATTAAATCTACTCTTAGAACTATGTTATTGACTTCTTATTTGTTGCTCCTTGGAGTTTGCTTTGTCAATAGTTCACTGGGGGCTGATGGGAAGACCAGCAGAAGGTATCCAGTGCTATCAACGCTTTGATTGGTCCAGTCTCCAAGCTGCAGGAGGAGGTACACAACCCAGTGGTGGAGGACTGAACTGGAGTCCCTAAAGGAACGACAATTACCAGGTAAGTGTAATTTCCATTTATTGCACTCTGTCTCCTTCAAAGTAGTCCCCTTCCGATAAAACACACTTCCTCCAACGTTCCTGCCACTGCTGGAAACAATTTTTAAAATACCTCTTTCGTTATGCTATGAAGCTGCTGTGTCAAATTTTGCTTAATGGTCTCCAAGTCATCTAATCTCCTTCCTTTCAGTGGTTATTTCAGTTTTGAAAACAAAGTCACAGGGTGCGAGGTCAGGTGAGTATGGAGGCTGATGGACTTGCTCGATCTGGTGTTTTGGTCAAGATGTGATGCGTGAGCTGGGGCGTTATGATGAAGCAACCATTCAGCATTCCTGTGCAACTCTGGCCTCTTACAACGAACTGTATCTCTCAAACAAGTCAGAACTTGGCCTTTTGGAACATATTTATGAAGAGCAATACCCTGGTAATCAAAACTGAGAGCGTGACCTTGAAATTGCTCCTCGCCTGAAGGGCTTTCTTAGGTCTGGAGTCTTCCATTGAAGATAGAGCCTTAGTTTCCGGGTCATAACCATAAACCCATGATTTATCACCAGTAATAAACTTTTTGATGAAATCTGAGTAATTTTCAATGCATTCCAACAACTCCCTGGCTGCAGGCAGTCTATCTTCTTTTTGGTCAGGGGACAGGAGTTTTAGCACTAATTTTGCAGACACATGTCTCATCCCCAAATAGACAGTAAGAATGGACTATACTAACCCAAATCTCCATGTCCTCAGCAAGCTCCCTGCTCGTGGATGGCCTTCCAGAACGTTCGCCACTCTCAACACTTTGGTGGCCTTGGAAACGTTTGTACAGTCATAAACTCAAACACGACTCGTGCATTCATCGTCATACGCATGCTGTAACTTGTCATAATTTTCTTTGCATGAATCTCCAGGTTTCTGGCAGAATTTAATGCAAATTTGCTGTTCAATTTTTTTCATTCATCGTAAATCTGACAAGCTGCTTCTACATGATACCAAACGTGATTTAAAAAAAAAAAAAGGTACAGTTGTGCTGCAGCCATGTTACATTCTGCATATGCAGAGCACATAACTAGGTCACTGCATGCTTAATAACATTGTGGTGCAATTGATTGTGTGTTAGCTGCACAACAAGTCTTGCTTCATTTTGTTCACATCTCATACATGTGAGAATGCTGAATGAACTCAAAAATGAAATTGAAGGACTTCTATTAATAGGTTAAAAATGATCAATAAAATAGTCTATGGTACCAGAAGAGTGAAGGATGGCTAATGTAACACCAGTTTTTAAATAGGCTCACTGGTCTGTAATTTACTGATCACCCCTGGAGCCCTAATATCAGTGCCAGGCAAAATGGTGGGAATTTACTATAAAGAGCAAAATAACTTTCTCCCTTTTTAAACCATGTCTGTCAACATGCTCCGTAAACATGGATTTAGTCAAAGGCAGTCTTGCCTCATTTAACATATATTTATAAGCAATCTGCAGTTGAGAACAGCAAGCGAGATATATGATTGAATGAATAATTTGATATTTGCAACTTTAAAATTGTTAAATCACATGTGTGTTGTAAGAAATTGTAGGGGGGTCTTGGCAGATGAAATTTAATATGCAAAGTGACGCATGTATTGAAGAATAATTCAAACTGTATATACTCGGTGATAGGCTCCTCATTAGGAGTCATTACTCAGGAGAATGAACAGAAGGTTTACCGTAGTTGTGCAGTGGTGGTTAAAAAAAGCAAACAATGTTGGGAATAGTTAAGAAAGGAATAGAGAATAAAGCATCGCTTATAACGGGTGTTCTCCTGGAACAGCAGGAATCGGCCTTTGAGACCTACACCATGCATGCGCGGTCACCTTCCTGCCCAAAGGTGTCATCTTACCTCTGTATGATGACATAACTCAAAAGCAGAAAAAGCAAAAAGCTCCACAGGGAGGAGGGAGTGTTGTGAGAACTGATTTCTTGCTTTCCCTGGAAAACGCCTGTTACAGGTGAGTAACTGACTTCCTGCTTGTTCCCAGAGAAAGCGTAGTCCTCACATATGTGACTCCCAAGCTGCAGGCTACTTGAAAAAAAAAAGTGAAAGCCATGGGCGATCCAAAAAGAGGAGCCTAAAGGGCAGCAGGGGGCTCTGATTGGCTGGAAGTCTGACACTGCAGAAGCAGCATCAAAGATGCATTCCCCACTCTGATAGCTTAGACCTCGCAGGTCAGAGGGAGGAATTGCATTTTTCCTTGAAGAGGTGACTGAGTATGGCCTGACCGAAGGCATTATCCCCCCAGGAGGTCTCCTCCAAACAGTATTGTGCAGCGAAGGTACACACAGAGGACCAGGTGGTGGCCCGGCAGATGTCCAGTAAGGGCACCGAGCGCAGGCTTGCCACAGAGGACGTCATGGCATGCACATTGTGAGCCATCACATGATGCTGCAGACAAAGCCTCACCTGTTGATAGGCAAAAGAAATGCAGTTGGCCACCCATCATGAGAGGGTGCACTTGGAGACTGTAACCCCCAGATGACTCGGGATCAAAAGAGACATAGAGCTGTGTTGAGCGGCAATGGGGGGTGCATCCTCTGGATGTAGAAGGACGATGCACGCTTGCAGTCCAGTGTGTGCAGAAAGGTTTCTGCTCTAAAAGAATGAGGCCTAGGAAAGAAGGTGGACAATATCATCTCTTAATTCAAATGGAAGGCAGAGACAACCTTCAGCAAGAACTTTAGGTGAGTCCTAAGGACGACCCTCTTCCTCTGGAGCCTGGTGTATGGTGCGTGTGCCACCAGTGCCTGCAGCTAGCTCACGCACCTGGCTGAGGTGAGCGCCACCAGGAACACAACCTTCCAAGAAAGGTACTTGAGATGGCAGGTAGCCAGAGGTTCAAAAGATGGAGCCATGAGCTTCCCCAATACCACATTGAGATCCCATACCACTGTTTGGCAGACGGATCGGGGGCTGGGAGAGGAGGAGGCCTCGCATAAATCAGCCCACCAGAGGGTGCATCAAGACTGCCTGGTGAGCCAAGATGGCACAGAGCTGCGTTCTTACTGTTGGACTTAAGGCCAGCCCCGGACAGATGAAGAACATACCGTAAAAATGTTGAGCATCGCTCAGGAGAAGGGGTTGAGACCATTATCTGCACAACCAGTGTGAAAACTTGCTCCATTTACATAAGAACATAAGATATGCCATACTGGGTCAGACCAAGGTCCATCAAGCCCAGTATTCTGTTTCCAACAGAGGCCAATCTAGGTCATATGTACCTAGCAGTTTCCCCAAGGGACACAGGTTCCACAATGCTTATTAAAAGAGGGTTGCTACACAGTACCCTGTCTTGTGCTGCTGAGGTAAGCTATATTCTGATTTGATTTAAATTATAGCTCTTAGCTGCTGCTAGGCTCTAACTTCTTTTGAAATTTAAACTACAAGTACTCTGCTGGGTATGAAATGTAACCAGGAAGTTCTCCTCTGTGTGTTAAATTTAAACTTAAACTGCTGCTACTAGGCCCTGACTGATTTAACAAAAATAGTGGGTTCACAGATAATTAGCTTTAATACAAATAATTCCTTTTAGAAAATTACCAGAAGTATATACTCACAGTTGGAGATCTCTCTCCAGAAGTAACAGTCCCTTTTTCTAGTCCTTCAAGACAGAGGATCACAGAGCTCTGGTTGAGCTATTTATGCCTGTGCTGCTGAAGTAAGCTGTGACCAACTTCCTGGGTAATTAACAGTCCTTGCATACTCCCGACCCGTGGAGTCCTTAAGCAAGGCAAGGAGAACATCTTCCCCCAGTCTGGAGAAACAGTAATGCGCTGTAACTAGCCTCTCAGCATCTACGCCATTGGGGCCAGGGACTTGAGGTTGGGGTGCAGTAGCATCTCATCCTCCTGAGACAGTAGGTTTGGCCCCTCACCAGTGGTAATGGGTCCCTCAGGGTTAGCTTCAGAAGCAAGGGGAACCATGGCTACCTGGGCACAATGAAGATGACTGAGGCTGCCTCCGCTTGGATCTTGAGGAGGGCCTGTGGCACCAGGACCATGGGCAGGAGTGCATTCAGGAAGCACCTGGACCAAGGGAGGAGAAAGGCGGCGTTGTCTGCCTTCTAACCTCGGGCCAGCTTCTGAGAGCAGAAGTACGGCAGCAATGTGTTCTCTGGACTGGCATAGAGGTTGTTTTTTTCCCGCGATCCCCTAGTGCCAAAACTGTGCTAGCACAGTCTGGTTCAGTCTCCACTTATGGGGCTGGAGGATGTGGCTCAGGCGGTTAACCAGCACATTGTCCTAGCCTGGCAAGTACACCGCTCTGAGGAAGATGATGTTCCCCATCGTGAAGTTCCAGAGGTGCACCACCTCCCAGGAGAGGTGGTACGAACCCATGCCTCTCTGCTTGTTGTAGTATATCACCACCTGATTGTCTGTCTGAACCTGAACATCCTGCCCTTCCAGATGATCCTGGAAGACCTGCAGGGCATGATAGACTGCTCGGAGTTCTAGCCGGTTGATCTGTGATGCATTCTGGTTTGGTGACCATGGGCTCTGCGATTGCAGGTGACCACAGTGGCCCTCCCAGCACAATTTGGACGCATCTGTGAGGATGTGGTGTACTGGGGGAGCCTGGAAGGACAGGCTGGCTCTGATGTTGAGGGGGGCCCTCCACCAGGCGAGGGATGTCTCCAGGACCAGCATGACCAGGATGCGGTCCTCTAGGTGGCTGGAACGTGTCCACTGGGCACTTATCCACTGCACCTGCCTTATGCAAAAGCGGGCAAACAGGGTGACATGGATGGTGAATGCCATGTGCCCCAAGAGGCAGAGTATCTACCTGGCAGTCACTGCTGAGCCGCTTTGTATGGCTTGGATCAGGACGAGAGGCAGGAAGGCCCTTGCTTGAGTGGAATCCAGTAGGGCACCGATTTAACTCAAAGCCATAGGTGAGACTTCGAGAAGTTCACCACAAAGCCCAGGCGCTGGAGCAGTCCTATGGTGCGCTGCGCTGTGCACCTGTGCTGGCTTGTATGAGCCAGCCTTCCAGATAGGGGAAGACAAACGCCTCCAGAAATCTGAGGTGAGCGGCCACGACTACCAGGTATTTGGTAGATTTATTTATTTTTATTTTATTTATTTATCTATTTTCTTTTATACCGCCCCTTCCAAAGATCAAGGGCGGTTTACATGTAACAATTTAACATTCTTGTACACTTCTGTATACATTTACATTGAACAGTAGAATTCAACTATGTACAGGTGATAATGCAAACAACTGTCAAACTATTTACATTGGCTATTTACAGAGGCTATTTATAGTGTGTTACAGAGTTGGATAGTTATTGGGCATGTGTGGGTATTGGAATTAATTTCCTTTTTTGTCGTAAGTCAGGAGTGTGCTTGGTGGAGGGCTATCAGGGGTTAGTTAATTGTAATTTCAGGTGTTTTGTGTTTGTGTGACTGTGGTTGCTGTGGGGCTGGACTTGGGGGGTAGGGGATTTCAAAGTGTTCGGAGAATAGGTAGGTTTTTAGTTCTTTCCTGAATTGAAATAGGTCTTTCATGATGTGAAGGTCTATTGGGAGATCGTTCCAGAGTGTAGGGGCGGTGAATGAAAATGCTCTGGAGCTTGTATTTTTCTTAGACTTCCTGAAGGCTTCTGGTGTGTTAAGGGAGTGGGCTGCGTTTTGTCTGTGAGTTCTCGTTTCAATTGGAGCATGCAGCAGTGTGGACAGATGTGAGGGGGCAATGCCGTTTATGAGTTTGAAGGTTGTTAGGATTATTTTATATCTGATTCGGCTATTTATAGGGAGCCAGTGTAATTCCAGCAGTATTGGGGTTACGTGGTCTGTTAGGCGAGCTTTAGCAATTACTTTTGCGCAGATGTTCTGGGCTCTTTGTAGCAGGTAGGTGTTTTTTTGTGGAAGGCCAATTAGTAGACTATTGCAATAGTCGAAGTGGGGGGTGATGAGTGTACTGACTACAGATCTAAAGTCGTGTGTTTCAAGGAGAGGCCTTAGGTGTTGTATAGTTTTCAGTTTGTAGAATATGGTTTTTACTGTCTGTCTTATGTGCGGTAACATGGTGAGAGTGTAGTCTATTATTACACCTAGGTATTTTACCTCTTTTTTAACAGGTATGGTTGTTTTGTTGATTGTGATTGTTGTTGGGTAAGTGTCCTCAGTCATAGGTTTCCTTGTTATGAACATTGCTTCCGTTTTTTTAAGGTTGATGCTGAGGTAGTTGTTTTCCATCCAGGAGGTAGCCTCAGCCATGCATTCGGATAAGGTGTCATATGTGGGGTTTTTAGTGATTATGGGGATAGCGAGCATGATGTCGTCAGCGTATATAAAATGGTTAATCCTGTGTTTTTTAAATATGCTTGTTATAGGTTGAAGGTACAAGTTGAAGAGGAGGGTGGAGAGAGCTGATCCTTGGGGTATTCCCTGTCCTTGGGGGAATGTTTCTGATGCTTCTTGGTCTATTTGGATGCGTAGTAGTCTGTGTGTCTGTAAATACCCTGGGAGCAGAGGAGAGGCCAAAGGGGAATACTCTGTACTAATGTCGTCCACCGCCAATGAATCGGAGGTACTGATGGTGCCTTGGATGGATCAGAATGCGTGTATAGGCATCTTTGAGATCCAAGGAGCATAGACAATCTCCCTGTAGGAGGTAAGGCAGCAAGGGATACCATTTTAAACTTTTCCTTGACCAGGAAGTGGTTGAGGTCCCATAGATGCAGGATGAGTCGAAAGCCCCTGGCCTTCTTGGGGACAAGGAAGTAGCAGGAGTAGAATCTCCTGCCTTGGAGAGGTTGGGGAATGGGCTCCACAGCTTGATCCTCAAGCAAACCTCAAGCTCTTTTTGCAGAAGCAAGAGGTCCATGGTAATTTCCCAGGGAAGAAGAGAGGAGGCAGCTGGGAAAACTGGAGGAGATAACCTCTGACCACCTGCAACACCCAGGAGTCTGTGGTGGTGGTTGGCCCACTGCAAAGTGGCCAAGCTGTCTTCCCGTGAACCTTGGGCCTTGTACCTCCTGAGGGAGGCTGGCTATGCTCAAGGAGTCAAAAGCTTCCCCCCCCCCCCCCGGCTGCATCTGGGCTGCTGTTTGGGGTTTGGGGGCCTTTTGCTTATGGGGGCCTGCTGCCCCTGTGGTGGGAACATAAGCCTGAAACTGGGGGAAGTTTTTGTATGCTGCCTTGGTCTTCGGGTGGAATGGCTTTTTCCTATGGGAAGGTTCAGACACATTCTTGGACAGCATGGTGTAGTCGTCATGAATTCTTTCTCCAGCTCGTCCACCTTCTCAGTTATGGCTGTGCCAAAGAGCTTCTCCCCCTGGCAAGAGACATCTGCTAACTTGTCCTGAACCCACAGTTCCAAGTCAGAGGACTAAAAACAGGCAAGGCGTCGGGCACTAATGCCCACCGCAGCTACCTAAGCTATTGACTCGAAGCTGTCAAAGGCTGCCCAAGTTTGAAACTTGGAGCATTTCTTGACCGACGACACCAGGATCCTGAAGCACTCAAGAGGTTCACCTGAGAACCCGGCGAGCTCCTTCACCAGGTGTCTGAGGTATATGCCCATGTACATTTGGTATGCCTGGATCCAGGCTGTTGGCATAGAGCCCTGGAAACACTTCCTGCTAAAAGCATTCATGGTGCGTACCTCCCTGCTGGGGGCACAGAGGAGTGTGTATTTTGGCTCTTAATGCAATGCATAGCAAACTCCACAACCATGGAATTATGTGGCAGTTGTGTTTCTTTTCTGGAAGCTGGGGCTCCGGCCGACTCGATACTGTGAATCGAGTTGACAGTTCACAATTGCCAACATCACCAGGGTCTCCCACATCCTGAACAGCCATTCAAGGATGGTGGACATGAGCACAGTCAGTGCCTCCTAGGAAGGGGCCTCGTACTGTAAGTTCTCGAGATCCTCAGTACATGACTTATCCCCAGGCACTGCCACAAAGGAGTGTTCCTGGGATGTCTCCCAGGCAAACTCCAGGAAAGCCAGGCCCTCTGTAGGTAGCTGCCACAAATGGTGTGGCGGAAAATGGAGTCGAGACTCCTCTTCTCCCAGTCCGACTCTGAGCCGGAGGAGTCTGCTAGCGCTCTACAGTCGTCAGATCAACTCGGCGTCAACAGTGTTGGGGCCCTAGCATGGCCGTGCCAGTCCTCGACTCGGCTGCCGACTGAGTCATCTCTGAGGGGACCAGCCTCTCAAGGATGGGCAGGGCATCCTCTGGGGAGGTCGGGGAGGTCCTGGACATGGACATTCCCATCACAGGCACTGACTATCCATAGTGACAGGGAGTCAGGACCCCGCTGAACCTTGATGAGTGCTGCGAAGCTGCGCTCAAGGGCTAGCATCCTGGCCTCAATGCCTGACTGTTCTGCTGAGGCAGGTGCTGTCTTAAAGGGCACAGAGGCCGGTGTCCGGGTAGGGGAAATCCCAGATGGTAATGGCATCAGGAGAACATACTCGATCCCCTAACTCAGACGATGCCACCCTCCAGGTTGCTTAGAGTCCTGGCCCTCATCACCAGTATGGATTCGAGGGTGCCGTGCCCAGGTCCCGGAGGTCTTAACCCCCTGGGCCAGGGTTGGACCTAGACTTTTGGCTTTGAAGCCTTCGCCCGGGGAAAGTCCTCTGAGGACAAATCCGACACACGCTGGTCCTGTGGCTCTGACAGCCCAGGAGCAGGATGCAGAGTCGTCCCATGCCAGCATTGAAGGCAGGGATTCTGCCCCTAATGCCAATCCTGAGGCAGACTTGCCAAACAGCTCCCCCTGCCACCTTTCATGCTCTTTCTGGGTCTTTGCCAACATCAGAAGGCAAAATGGGCAGGAAGGCACATCATGGTCTGCTCAGAGGCATTTTGTGCAGGAACAGTGGCGGTCCGTGTGGGACATAGTGTGGTTGCAATTGCCATGCTGTTTTAAATCCGCTGGTCGAAGACAGACATAGTGGGGGGAAAAACCACTGTGAGGTTAAACTGATGTCTAGACCACCTAGGCTGCGAGCAAAACTCCTGCTGGTTAAAAAATAAAAGAAAAAGTACCCTAGCGAAAAGCATGATGCTGAGGCATTGGAAGGTGATCGATACCGAAGAAAGAAGAAAAGTTGCAGAGAAAACGGTGGGAAAAGCCACTTTTGTGGGGTGCACAGACAGCATGTCTGCAGGGCTCTGTGGAAAAAAAGACTGAGGTAAGATGGCACCTTTTGGCAGGAAGGTGATTGGGCATGCGCGGTGTAGGTCCCAAAAGCTTTCTTTGAAAGCTGGAGATTGGCTCTGTGCAAGCTCCATCAGTGCCAACGTCGCCCATATGTGAGGACTGACTTCCTGCTTGTTCCCAGAGAAAAAAAAGAATATCTTAATGCCTCTGTATCACTTCATAGTGTTACCATATCTTAGGTTTGTGTGCAATTCTGGCCTCCATCTCAAAGATATATAATGGCATCAAAAAAGTACAGAGAAGAGTGACCAAAATGGTAAATGGGATGGAATGACTCTCCTCTAAGGAAAAGCTAAGGAGTTACGGCTCTTCAGTTTGGAGGGGAGATATTAATATAAAATACTGAGTAGAGTGGAATGGGTAAACCCAAAGCAATGATTTACTCTTTTTCAAAAAGTACTGAGGGCTATCTCTTTTGCACAGTGTTAAGAACATAGGAACATGCCATACTGGGTTAGACTAAAGGTCCACCAAGCCCAGTATCCTGTTTCCAACAGTGGCCTATCAGGTCACAAATACCTGTCAGGTTCACAGAACGTATACAGATTTCATGCTGCTTGTCCCAGGTTTAAGAAGTGGATTTCCCCAGTCTCCTTGAATTATGGTTTTATAGCCTTTTCCTCCAGGAACTTGTCCAAACCTATTTTAAGCCCATCTACACTTACTGTTTTTACTAGAACCTCTGAATTAATTTCAAAGTTTTTGTGCATTGAGTGAAAAAAATATTTTCTCCAATTTTGTCTTAAATGTGTTTCATTGTGTATCGCCTAGTCTTTCTACTTTTTGGAATATATAACTTTATAGACCTTTTATCATATCTCCCCTCAGCCATCACTTTCTTCCAAGTAGAAGAGCCCTAACCTTTTAAGCCTTTCCTCATAGGGCTATCCTGTCCCCTTTACCATTTTGGTCTTTCTGCTATATCTTTTCTTTAAAAATGGCGACCAGAATTGCACACAATATCCAAGGTGTGTTGCACCATGGAGCAATACAGAGGCATTATAACTACAGTCAAACCTCGGTTTTCGTTTGCCCCAGTTTTCGTATGCTTCGATTTTCGACGTCTTTTTTTCATTGAGATTTTGTCCTGGTTCTCGTACATCTGCTCGGTTTTCGTACAATTTTAAAATGGTCCGTTTTTAGGGGGGGGGGGGGGGTCGTTGAGTAAAGTACACTACTTTAGCTTGTTTTTGCGATCCAGACCTCTTTGCTTTCAGCGATCCTTTGAGAAATACAGTAGCAAGAATCAAGGAGTGAGAGTCCGGCTGATCTGATGCTTCCGACACGCTCAATTAGAGGACTCCCTGCTGACGGCAAAACTTTGGGTCTTCCAAACATGCCAATCCTGATGGGTCTTTTAAACTTGCTGCTGAGCATTTCTTCCAGCTTGTAATTTGCTTTTGAGACGGAATTGGAGGCCGGTGAGAGAGTCAGGATCAGATTACAGTGCTGTATCTGTGTGTGTGTGTGCTGTCCTGTGACGATCGGGCAGGTGAGAGAAGTGACAGGAGCTGTTCTACTGCCTGGCTGAGGCTTCGGGGTCCGTGGTGCTGCTGCTGCAGCCATTGCCACATGGCTCTGGAACGCATGCTCAGCTCTGCGTACCAAGTTGCCGGAGCGGGAGAATGGTGTTTCCGGTGGCTGTGGCTGGTGCCTTTACTGGAGGCTTTATTTTTGTGGATCCTTCTTGGGTTTTTTTCTTTTTCTTTTTTTTTTTTTTTTTAAATTCCTGTGCCCGATCTCCTCTCTGGGTGTCTGGCTGAAGATTTGCATGTTGTTCATTGTGCTGTTAATCTTTCTCCCTTCTCAGCAGTTTAAACAATCTGTCTGCCAAAAATACCTCTGGAGCACCATCTTGTGGCCAGAAGTGGGATTGATTCTCTTCCTGATTGACTGCAAATTGCTAGAAGTTCTCATTGTGCCTTGACACAGACTTTGAGGGGAGCAGTGATCTGAAAATGGTCCGTACCAAACTCGTCCACCTGCCCACGTGACTCGGCCACTCATTTCCTGGAATCGAGCGCCCATACAAAGCATCCCATGCGTTCGTCACTCAGTCTGCCTTTGTTTCTCGTTGAGTGAGTATCACCCTGCGCATTCATTGAGTGCGACTGCTAAATAAGCCACCATGGGGCCAAAGAAAGTTCCGAGTGCCAGCCCTTTGATATAGAAGGCGAGAAACACGATAGAATTCAAGAAAGAACTCGTAGCAAAGTATGAAAGTGGCATACGTGTGGCTGATCTCGCCAGGATGTACAGGAAGTCCGCATCAACGATCAGTTCCACCCTGGTGAAGAAAAACGAAATCAAGGAAGCTGATGTTGCGAAAGGAGTAAATGCGATAACGAAACAGATCGCAAACAATCGAAGATGTTGAGAAGTTGTTGGTGTGGATCAACGAAAAACAGCAGGAGATAGTGTTTCGGAGGCGATAATTTGTGAAAAGGCAAGGCTGTTGCATGCGGATCTCGCAAAGAAAATGCCTGGAACGAGTGCTGATGTTACTGAATTTAAGGCCAGCAGAGGCTGGTTTGACAAATTTAAGAAGCGAACTGGCATACACAGTGTGGTAAGGCATGGCGAGGCTGCAAGTTCGGACAAACTTGGGGCCGCAGAATTCGTTGATGAATTCGAGGAGTACGTAGAGGCTGAAGGATTCCTCCCCCAACAAGTCTTCAATTGTGATGAAACGGGCCTCTTTTGGAAGAAAATGCCGAAGAGGACCTGCATCATGCAGGAGGAAAAGGCATTGCCAGGACACAAGCCTATGAAGGATAGGCTAATTCTTTTGTTGTGTGGTAACGCTAGTGGGGATTTCAAAGTGAAGCCTCTACTGGTGTATCGCTCTGAAAATCCCCGAGAGTTCAAGAAAAACAATGTCATCAAGAGTAAATTGTGTGTGATGTGGAAGGCTAACAATAAGGCATGGGTCACGAGGCAAATTTTCATTGAGTGGGTCAATGAAGTGTTTGGCCCGAGTGTGAAGAAATACCTCCTGGAAAATCAATTGCCACTCAAGTGCCTCCTGATAATGGACAATGCTCCTGCTCATCCTCCAGGCTTGGAAGACCAATTGTTGGAGGAGTTTAGTTTCATCACAGTGAAGATCTTGCCCCCTAATACCACTCCTCTCATCCAGCCCATGGATCAGCAGGTCATTTCAAACTTCAAAAAACTCTACACCAAAGCACTGTTTCAAAGGTGCTTTGAAGTGACCTCGGACACTGAATTGACCCTAAGAGAGTTCTGGAGGGATCACTTCAATATCCTCAATTGCATAAGCCTTATAGATAAGGCTTGGCAGGGAATAACTTCTAGGATGTTGAACTCTGCTTGGAGAAAATTGTGGCCAGAATGTGTCTTCGAAGAATTTTGAAGGGTTTGAGGCTCATCTTGACGACCTTACGCCTGTTGTGCAATCTATTGTGTCTTTGACGAAGTCCATGGGGTTGGATGTGAGTGGCCAGGATGTGGAAGAGTTGGTGGAGGACCACAGGGAAGAGCTAACCACTGAAGAGCTGCAAGACCAACTGGAACAGCAACAGACGGTAGCTGAGGAAATTGCTTCAGAGGAGGAGGAAGAAGAGAGAAGAGAAGGTGCCTTCTTCAGTGATTAAGGACATGTGTGTAAAGTGGAGTGAATTGCAAAGTTTTGTGGATAAATTTCACCCTAACAAAGCTGTTGCAAGCCGTGTTTGCAACATGTTCAATGACAATGCCTTGTTCCATTTTAGGCAAATCTTAGAGACGCCGGACACAGACCTCTCTGGACAGATTTTTTGTGCGACAGGGGTCCAGTGACTCTCAAACTGGTCCTAGTGCCAGTAAAAGACAAAGAAGGGAAGTAACCCCGGATAGGGCCTTGATACCTGAGGCCCTTATGGAGAGGGATTCCCCTTCCAAACAATAACCTCTCCTCCCGCCCCCCTCCTCACCGTCTTCCATATGCCAACAAGAGTCTCCAATAAAGGTAAAAGTGATGTTAAATGTTAATTTATCCATTTCATTAGTCATTTATATTTATTTCTCATTGTTTTCTGTATGAAAAATATAGTTAGTTTCTATAAAATGTATTTTTTGTGAATATTTTTGGGTGTCTGGAACGGGTTAATTGGATTTACATTATTTCTTATGGGAAATATTGCTTCAGTTTTCATATGTTTCGGTTTTAGTCAGACTCTTTTGAACGGATTAATCATGAAAACCGAGGTTTGACTGTACTTTGGTTTTATCCTCCATTCCATTCCTTATGATTCCTAACGTTCTATTTGCTTTTTTTGGCTGTGGTTGCACACTGGGCTGAGGGTTTCAACATATTATCTACATTGATGCCTGGATCTTTTCCCGGATGATGATTCCTAATAAGTTGTTTTGTTTTTTTGTGTTTATACAGACACTTTTGGCTCTTACCACACTTGACTCTGCATCGGGCACAGATACTGATAATGTAATTAAAAGACAGCAAGGCTCTCAAATCTGTAGTAGTCTTCCCAGGGTGGGTCCTGGAATGGTCTACCAGGATTCAAAGAAAAGAAATAAAGATGGAGACATTTTTCCTTGTCTACTAATGATTGTACTAAAACAGTTCAGACAAGTGAAGTGTACCCAAACAGCTGGGACTTGGGATGGAGGAAGGCAATGTTCTGGACAGAACTGCTCTGCCAGTGTCTCTATCCTCTCCGGCTCTCACATGCAACCTAGAAACATAGAAACATGATGACAGAAAAAGACCACATGGCCTATCTAGTCTGTCCTTCCATAACAACAACTACAACAGTAGTTTCATCAGTCAGCAAAATGCCCACCAGTTGAAGGGACTGATTTCCCGGGCCACTGGCATCATTTTTAAAACTCACCCCTCTTCATATTTTAAGCCATGTCCACCATGCGCCCCACATGGGAACATAGAAACATAGAAACATGATGACAGAAAAAGACCACAAGGCCCATCTAGTCTGTCCTTCCATAACAACAACTACAACAGTCCACTTTCTACCTTTAGAGATCCTCTGTGTTGGTCCCATGCTGTTTTGAATTCAGTTACTGTCCTCATCTCTACCACCTCCACTGGGAGACTATTCCACGGATCCACTACTCTTTCCAGAAAGAAATATTTCCGCATATCACTCCTGAATCTATCTCCCTTCACCCTCATCCCATGTCCCCTCGTAGCAGAACTTGCTTTCAATTGAGAGAGGCTCTCTCCCTGAACATTTATGCCACGGAGGTATTTAAACATCTCAATCATATCACCTCTATCCCGCCTTTCCTCTAAGGTGTACATATTAAGATCCTTAAGTCTGTCCTCATATGCTTTATAATGAAGCCCATTAATCATTTTAGTAGCAACCCTCTGCACCGACTCCATCCTGTTCACATCCTTTTGAAGGTGCGGTCTCCAGAATTGCACACCATACTCCAAATGAGGTCGCACCAAAGACTTATACAGAGGCATTATCACCTCTTTTTTTTTCTGCTAGCCATTCCTCTCCGTATGCACCCAAGCATCCTTCTAGCTTTTGCCGTCGCCTTTTCTACCTGTTTAGCTACGTTAAGATCATCAGACACAACCACGCCTAGGTCCCGCTCTTCTTTAGTGGACAAAAGTACTTCACCTCCTATACTGTATTGCTCCCTTGGATTGCTGCAGCCCAAATGCATGACCTTACATTTTTTAATATTAAATCCCAGCTGCCAAATTCTAGACCATTCTTCAAGCTTAGCTAGATCCCTCCTCATGTTATCTACACCTTCCTGGGTGTCTACTCTATTGCAGATTTTGGTATCATCCGCAAAGAGGCAAACCTTACCCGACAGCCCTTCCGCTATATCACTAACAAAGATGTTGAAAAGAATCGGACCAAGGACAGATCCCTGGGGCACACCACTGGTAACATCCTTCTCCTCAGAGTGAGCTCCATTTACTTGTACTCTTTGTCGCCTCCCACCCAACCAATTTCTAACCCAAGCAGTAACTTTAGGGTCCATCCCTAGGGTGCTCAGTTTGTTTATAAGTCGCCTGTGAGGAACAGTGTCAAAGGCTTTACTGAAATCTAAATACACCACATCTAGAGCTCTCCCTCGGTCCAACTCCCTAGTCACCCAGTCAAAGAAATCAATCAGATTTGTCTGACAAGACCTGCCTCTGGTGAATCCATGCTGCCTCGGATCCTGTAATCCGCTGGACTCCAGAAACCTCACTATTTTCTCTTTCAGCAGCGTTTCCAATAATTTACTCACCACCGAAGTTAAACTAACCGGCCTTTAGTTTTCAACCACATCCTTACTTCCGCTTTTGTGTAAAGGCACCACATGAGCCTCTCTCCAGTCCTTTGGCACCACTCCCGACTCCAACGAGGCATTGAAAAGGTCAGTCAGTGGAGTTGCTAGAACGTCCCCAAGTTCCTCAGTATTCTAAGGTGTATCCCATCCGGTCCCATCGCTTTGTCTACTTTAAGTTGAGCTAGTTTCTCACGAACACAGTCTTCTGAAAATTGTTCAAGATGTCCCTCGCTTCTGTTCCCATTTGTGGGTGTTTTCTGAGGTCCTGCTCCTGGTTCTTCATCTGTGAACACAGAACAAAAATATTTGTTAAGCAATTCCGCTTTATCCTTATCAGCTTCTACATATTCCCCCCCTGCACCCTTGAGTCTGACAATACCACTTTTGCCCTTCCTCTTCTCACTAATATATCTGAAAAATGTCTTAGCCAATGCAATAAAATGGGGGGATATTTCCTCCTCTTTTTGAATCTTTGCCTTCTTGACTACTTTGCTAGCTTCTCTAAGTTTTTCCAAATACAGATGCCTGTCTTCCTCTCTCTGTGATCTCTTGTATTTCATGAAGACCTCCCTCTTTTTCTTCACTTTTTCAGCTACTTCCTTTGAAAACCATAGCGGTCTCCTGTTCCTTTTTGCTTTTATTTACCATTTTAACAAAAAGGTTGGTTGCCCTTAAAATACCCCCTTTCAGTTTTGCCCACTGTTTTTCTACATCCCCCAGCTGTTCCCATCCCACTAACGACTCCCTGAGGTATTGGCCCATCTTCGCAAAGTTAGTCTTTCTAAAGTCTAAGATCCTCACCTTGGAATGGATTCTAACAGCCCTAGTCCTAATACTGAACCACACCATCTGGTGATCACTGGATGCAAAATGATCTCCCACTACAACATCAGAAACACTTTCACCATTGGTAAGCACCAAGTCCAGTATGGCCCCTTCACATGTGGGGTCTGTTACCAATTGCCTGAATAGTTCTCCCTGTAGAGAATCCAGGATCTCCTTACTTCTAGATGATACTGCAGCAGGAATGTGCCAATCAACATCTGGCATATTGAAATCTCCTATCAGTAGCACTTCCCCTTTCCTAGCAATGCTGCGTATGTCTTCAATTAACCTGTGATGTCTTCAATTAACCTGTGATGCTTTACAGTGGTGTGCAGCATAACCAGGTAACTGCCTTACAAATGTGCTTTGGCTCAAGGCATCAGCTCCAGAGTCAGTCATTGATCCCAGGAGTTGCAAGTAGCCCGAGGCCCAGGCATATATCAGAGCATAAACTCTCCAAGCTACATCTGCAGTTTTACCAATTCCTCTAGGGTGAGAAACACTACCCATGAGAGTGTCAGAGCAGGCACTCAGATACTTCAAGCTCTGAGAAGGCGTTAAGCTGTATTTGGGTAGATCACCCAAACCTGCTTTTTCAGCCTCTGGATCACATGGGAAGTGTCTGCCATGGACTTCTTCTGGGAGTCAGACTGAACCAGCAAGTCATCCAGGTACAGGTGAACTCAAAAACCCTTGTTGCGCAGGAAGGCTGCAATGGTCACCATGACTTTCAAGAAGGTGCCAAGGGTAAAGGGTGTGGGTCCAAAACTGAACATATATGAATTTTCTTTTCCTCCCGGTTGGTGAGAAGTCTTGTGTGCTCTAGGTGTAAAGAGCTCTTTGCTCTCAGGGAGCCAGTCTGATCTCTGAAGGCTAGCGTAGCAGACTTGAAGGAGATGAGGCAGACAGAGTTGTATATACACAAGACCTACAGGGACATAGAGCAGCCTCTCTATTGTCCTGGAGGAGAGAGGTCATGTGAAAGGAGATTATCGCCGTAGTGTGGCAGAAAGTGATCCTATAGCTTAGGATCTGCCCTCCAGGTGATGTAATACCTTCTCATACCAAAGAAGTGTCTCCAGGGCCATGTGCCCATGAGGGAAGGGCTATGACGGCTGTTACAATTGGCAATTTGATAATTTAGGTGTATAGATAGTTGGGTGGCTGCTGGATGTGAGGATCGCCTCTTAACGTGCCTGCCTGGTGCAAAGGTGGCAGATCTCGCGCACCACCAAAATAAGGTTAGATAATGCTGAGGAGGAGCCCACGGCCTTGGTATGTTAGTATTAATGACATAGGATAGTATGGGAGAGAGGTTCTGGAAGTCAAATGTAAGCTTTTAGGTAGAAAGTTGAAATCCCTAACGTCCAGGGTGGCATTCTCAGAAATGCTTCCTATTCCACGTGTTGGACCCAAGAGGCAGGCAGACTCCAATATGTGGATGAGACGATGGCGCAAGGAAGAGGGTTAGGAACTGGGCATCATTCTGGGGAAGGGGAGGGCTTTTTTTTTAAAAATTGCATTTACAATAAAGCATCAAAGATATAACATGAATGAAAAGAAAAAGGAGTATACAATCATAACATCATAATAAGCAAAAAGGAAAGATAAACTTCCAGATCTTAGACCACAGGAAATAAGGGAGGTACCAAGAAATCACTAGCTGCAACAAACTCACCACACAGCTACCAAAAAGTAAAAAATAAACCAGGCAGGTGGAGACTTAAACGTCAGCCATATGGGTTTCATTCCCACTAGCACTCCTTGTGGCCTTGGGCAAGCCACTTAACTTAGATTTTTCTGAGGCAATGTAGGGTTATCAATGTCCCTGTTTAATGTACATTACCAAGTTTTTAAGTTTCAATGTAAACCGCTTTGATTGAAATGATAAAGCGGTATATAAAACCTGTTAAATATGAGTAGAGACAACAACTTGGACAGCACCTTCTCTAGCAGTCAAGAACTCCACAAGCTGTTTCGGGTCAAAAACAGATATATGTTATCCTTAAAGGAAACACAGCATTTAACTGGAAATTCTAACTGGAAAGAAGCCCCTATAGCCAGGACCCTTGGTCGAAGGCTTAGGAACTCCTTCCTCCGCAATTGAGACCCACGAGATAAATCGGAAAACATCCTAACCTGTGACCCCAAAAAACTCTCATTAAAGTTTCTAAAATAAGAACGGAAAATCAAAGCTTTATCTGACTCCAGGGCCAGGGTGACTAACTAAGAGGGTGAACCTATCTGTAATGATCTCTAAGGAATTCTCTAAGAACCTAGTTAGGTTCCCTCCCCCCAATGCAACAGCCCCAGGAACATCCCCACGACTGCTAGAACCCAGAGACAAGTATTGTACTCGAGTCAAAGGGGGAAAATGCTCCGGAGAGATCTTCAATACCTCTTTGAAGTATTTCCTCACAGTCTCCACAGCTGACAAAATTGGAGACCTAGGAAAATTCAAAAGTCTGATGTTAAGTCTAGCTTGATTTTCTAAATACTCTGTCTTCTGAGACAATATACTTGTGTTTTTATCTGAGCTCCAACCAGCTCCTGGAGATGTCCAAGTTCCTGCTCCAAAGCGAGAATCCTCCCTGCTTGTTGCTCTTTGAGCCATGGAAACAGAACAATAATTGTGACTAAAAAGCTGTTTGATTATTTTCATCTAATTTCCATGTATTTTGGTGTGCCGAAAACAAAAAAATATTGAAAAAACTCCTAGACGTCATGATTTGCCACAACATGCAAAATTGTCTTCAAATTTTTCAAATTACTATTAATTAATTCAAATTACTATTAATTAATTCACATAAGTGCATTTAAGATATAAAATGCCAAAAAAACCTTAAAGGGGTTGTCCGAGTTATGTAAAAAAAAAATATAGCACTGTAAATCTGATGGTCAGCAATATATACATAAGCTAAGCAAGTTTTAAGTCCGTGCTGCTAATGGTAGAAGGGATTAATCTTTCCTGAAGAATCCAGTGGGAGGGAGACACAGGGCAGATAGCAGCAGCTCTGGTCAGTGCAGGGGGGCGTGACCAGCACTGTGACATCTCGTGTACAGACACAGACACAGAGCTGCTCTCTCCTGCATGCCACACTTGTGCATGAATCATCATTCAGGTTCTTGGTTCTAGGCTGTTCACACTTTTTCATCGCAATTCGTGTTAGCTCGTCATTCTTCAACCGTTATGTTATGGCTCCTCGAAAGTGTATTAATTCGCCAGACAAATTCCACATAAAATTGTGATTGATGAAGCAATTCGTAAAATCACTTCCAAGAGATGGAGAATGCTTCAAATACTTGGTCGCCAAGTTTCCAGGCCTGTCGGAGGCAAAATTGAAGGAAGGTGTGTTCGTTGGACCAGACATTAGAAGGCTTATAGTTGATCAAGAGTTTGCCAATACCATGACGGATCCTCAAAATGAAGGGTGAATTGCATTTAAAGAAGTCGTACAGAAATTTTTAGGCAATAACAAAGATCCTCACTACAAAAAGATCGTCGGACGAATGCTGAAAGCATTTCAAGCTTTAGGTTGCCTGAGTTTGAAAGTGCATTTCCTCCAGTCCCACCTTGACTACTTTCCTGAAAATTTGGGAGCTGTGAGTGAGGAACAAGGTGAATGATTCCACCAAGACATTAAAGAGATGGAAAGGAGATACCAGGGAAAATGGAGCATTACAATGATGGCAGACTACTATTGGATGCTTCAGAGAGCCATTCTAGATGCTACTCACAAGCGTAAATGCACCAAGAGGAGCCTCACAAGGAAGAAGAATTGAGTTTAGTGTGTGTAGTTGAGCTAATTTCAGTTTAAAAAAAAAAAAGGATTTTCATGAAAATATTGTAATAAAACTTTAATTTTATAAGTCTATTTCCATTTATTTTGAGGTATTGCCTTATTTAACATAGTTACCTAAATTGTCAGGAAACGTGATGTCCTATGACAAAATGGAGGTCATTTTCGGATTCAGCGCACCAAAAAACATAAAGATTACATGGAATAACCAAAACAGCTCTCGAAAAATTTTTTTTTGCAGACTTGAATTAGTCTTAATCTCCATTAACTCAGTACTCCGTTCCCACCAAAGATCCCAAAGAGTTCACAGCACATCCCATAGTTCTTCCATAGAAATAATCTTTGGTTTCACCAAACTTTTAAACCCAGAAGTAGGCAAGACTTCAGACTGCCTCGGTGGAACCTCTGCAATCGTGGTTGTAACCACAACCACCACCTCCCTTGTGTCTTTTCTCTCTACTGGAATTGCCAAGGTCCCCCGTAGTGCCCTCTTCATAATCCCAAGACAGCGTCTTGTTGGCAGGCCGGTGGGAAGCACAACTCCCATCTGACCAAATGCTTTCGGGTTGTGGCAGGAAGGTTCACAGCTCAGGAGAGAGCTGAATACCCAAGGCGCACAGAGCCGATAGACCTTCCGATGGCTCTGCTGAAGATGTTGCTCCAGCACCAAGAATAAAGCTGCAAGAATCCAAGGTTTTCTGTCCCACGGAGCTCACTACAGCAGGACCCGAGGTAGGTTTCCCTACTTTTGTTTTCTGCAGCCCATACTAGCGGCTGCGAACTCCGTTCAAGAGACTGTACAAACCAAAAGAAAATGTGGCTAAGCTCCGGTGACACTTCCTGCTGCCATCTTACTTCCTCCCCCAAGGGAGGGCTTTTTTTTTTTTTAAAAAAGATGAGCTCCACCTTAACTGGGGTGGAACCAGGCTGCTGGCATTAACCTTTTAAAAAGGAGAGAGTAGTTCTTGAACTTGATAAAGGGGGAAGGCTGACAGTTGCCCAAGAAGAATGCATGATCTGGAATGATGTATTTTTTGAAGGATACTAGCTAAACATGGAAGTTGGGGCATCTCGATACAGAGGTTCCAATAAAAGGTAAAAGTAACCCAGACGCCTTTTAAAGGATAGATTTGCAGCGCAAAATTGAGTTTTTGAGTTGGTAATATGCTTGGTCGGTTAGATATTGGGAAATTGAGGATTCAGTATTCATGGAGGATGGTAGTCTAGACTACCCTCCCATGTGTTTTGAGACCCCCATGGTTGAACAGACTGCTTTAGCTGTAGTCTTATTGGGAGAGTTCACCCGATGGACATGGTGGGGGTAAATACAGTGACAGAATTCAAAAAGGCATGGGACAGACACAGTAGATCCCTTTACAGCAACAGGATAAAATAAAAATAAACGTAACTAATTTTTCAACATTCAGGGGTGTCCTACACAGAGTGGTGTGTTCATCCCTAAAACAAAGACATGGGGAGGTGTGGCCTGCACGGAGTGGCAGGTGCACCTACTCTTGCCATCTTACTGGGCAGACTAGATGGATCATACTGGTCTTTATCTGCCGTCATTTACTATGTTAGTCCTCCTCACATGCAGTCTGGCTTAGTGAGCTGGTTGTAGAGCAGTTATATTGGTCTGAGTTTTCTGAGATAACACAACTTGGAAGTATGTATTATCCAAATTTGCTAAGGGGAACTGTGTTCTGGATCTTTGTCCCTCTTATTTGTTAAAAGATCTTGCAGATGATGATGTGACTCGATTTGATAGAGTTACTGAATGACTTAATTAGATAAAGAATCTACCAATTTATTATTGAGGTTGATTGTATTAAATCCAGTTTTGATGGGTACTTAAACACTTTTTATGTGGTATCTTCCATGCCATTTGCCAAACTGTTTTTAGCTCTTGGAGATTTTAGAAGCACACAAGTCACATTTTCCATTAAACTCTCAATATGTGCATATGGTGTTCCCAAAGTAGTGTTTGTCAGAACAGTGTCAGAGGGCCAAAGGGGGTCCATTGAAACAGAGTGGTTGATACTTACATTCTTCCCAACATTAGTTAAATGTGTTTTGTTCAGCAAAGCACCTCTTGATCCATGTGAAGGTTTAACAGACCCAAAGGATATCTCCAGGGTAATGTCACTTCTTAGAACTTAATTTCTCTTCCCACACCCCCTCCAAAAATGTTTTAACCTTTAATACGCTACCACCATACATGTTTAAAAGTACCTTGCTCCCCAGGTTCTTCAACTTTGGTCAGAAACATTGTAGGCCATCTTAGTCAAATGTATTGGGGGGCGGGGTCGGGGTCAGGCTGGTTTAATAAAAACACAACTTTTTTCGTTACTTCATGGTTTAGTCTTTTTTTTCCTGATAACTTAATTTTAATCCTGTACCTTCCTCCAGCAAGTTTTTACATATTTTTGCCAACATTTTTACAGACGTGAATTTACACCACACTCTCAAGCAAGGTAAATTTCCCTCAGGAGCGACCCCCACCATCCCCGATGAGTAGGTTGTCAGCTGCATATCTGTGATGCTTTATAGCTGCAACTGAGGTAGCTTCATTTTTTTTGCTTCACATATCACCATGGCCTGGTAATACGTGAAGCGCAAAAAACGTTCCTGTCATACCCTGTACATCCTGCCCACACACAAACAATCCCTCCAGTCATCACTCAGTTTCTGTCATTGCCCCTCTTACTGTTTTTGCATTGCAGCCTCATTATTCTACTGAGTTAGGCTCTGTCAGTAGCTTGAGTCGCATGGTGGAGGAAGTTCAGACTGATCTTGCAGTTTCAAGTCTGTCATACGGCAGAGCTCCGCCATCTTGGATTGCCACAGAGATGGCAGAACTCTGCTGTTGGACAGAGATTCATCAAGTGGTCCTGTCGATGGTCTGCAGTGTGGGAGTTAATAACATACATGCTGATTTCTTGAGTCAGAATGCTGTGGAGCCCAGCAAATAGGAGCAAAGTCTTTGCATGTTTGACCTCATTGTCCAGAGGTAAAGCCGTCCACTGTTCGAACTGATGACCACCAGGAGAATGCTAAGGTGACAGTCTTTCAGCCACAGGAAGGACCTTGCAAGAGAGATGGGGTTGGACACTGTTCTGCAAGTGTGACTCAAGGAGGGTTTTCTGTGTATGTATTTTCTCGGCTATATAACATAGCTATTTGCATAACTTAGAAGTGTTTTTTGGGGAGGAATATTTTATAATTGTTAGTATGTCATACACCTTATTTCTGTTTTGGCTCTTCTAAGCATTTTCTTCAATATTTTTTATTTCTATTTTTTTGTTTAACAAAGCTTTATTTAAATGTTAAGAACATTAAGAAATGCCATACTGGGGAAGGTCATGTGATGCGGTGAGCAGGAGCAGACGCACACTGCTTGAGCTCTGGGCCCCTCTGCTCCTACAAGCCGAGAAATTAATGTAAACTGCTGGGTCTGGGCCCCGGACCCCCCCCCCCCCCGCTCCTCCGCATTAACATCGGGGCCGCATAATGGAGGAAAAGGGGACTTGGGCCGCCCCGATCCTCCGTGCTGACAAGAGACTGGGAGACTGCTGACTCAGGGACCTGGGCCTCCTCGATCTCCTGTGCTGGGCGAAGTGAGGATTCGGGCCTTGCGCTCCTCCGTACCGGCAGCAGAGCGGGAAACCGCCGATTCGGGATTTCATCCTCCCTGTTCTGAGCCGAATACAATACAGATCTGAGCCCCCCACTCTTCCGTGCCGGTGGGTGGGCAGGAGGTCGCTGACCCGGAGGCCTAGGCTTCCCTGATCTCGGGTGCCGGTAAGAAGAGTGTGAAATTGCCAGGAGAGGGACCTCAGGGGCAGGCCACAAGCAGGCACAGAAAGAAGAGGAGCCGGAACGCCAGTGGAGGGGGGAAGGCCATGGCGGCGGCAGCGAAAGGGGGGTGCCGTGAAAGAGAGAAGCTGGCTCCGCAGAATAAAGCAGCGGAACAGATTTCACTGCCGAAAGCTGCACCCACACCGGTGCTAGCAGAAGAGATCTCCATGGTGGGGGCACTATCTGCACAATTTGAAGACCTGAAAGGCCAGATGGACCTTCTTCAGACTTCGGTGGAGGCCTTGGGTAGTCGAATGCAGGAAGCAGAGCACCGGATTGAGCAGGCGGAGGAGCACGTGCTAGAGCTGCAGCAAGAGGTAGCCCGTATGAGAACAATGCTGTAGGGACAGGAGGCCAAATTAGATGATCTGGAAAACAGATCTCGCTGCAACAACCTGTGATTTCTAGGAGTTCCGGACAACATAGAGGATAAGGACTTAAAGCCCTACCTGGAGGCGCTGGTGACACAAATCTTGGAGGGTGAAGCGGAAGGAGCTTTAGCTCAAATAGAGAGAGCACATCGCGTAGGGCCCAGGAGAGCAAATGACGGCCGTCCTAGAGTGGTCCTGGCGAAGTTTATATGGTTCCCGCAGAAAGAAGCAGTGCTGCGAGCAGTAAAGAAGATCGGAGTGATCTCCAAGGACAATGTTAAGTTGCGGATAGTGCAAGACTATTCGGCAGCCTTGGGTCAGCGTAGAAGAGAATACGGACCCCTGTGTCAGACGCTGATAGATAACATCAAGTTTATAGTGCAATACCCTGCTCGTCTTATTTTTACTCATGGGGGAGTACGCAGAACATTCGAATCAGTCAAGGCAGCAGCACCATACGTAAAGGAGATTGGGCGGTGAACAGCAGTTGCACCAGGCGCACAGCGTGGAGACCGGGAGAATAAGAAGAGTAACACCTCATCGTTGGAGTAAGAACTGGCCATGCTGCTGCTATTGAAGTGGTGTGCTAGATCCGGAAGCTGGCACAAGATGCTCAGAGTTTGTTGAACTGAAGTTAAGTGTTCTGTTTGTTGGTCTACTCTGTACAGTTATGGTTATGGGGAGAGATGGGGGGGGCGTGGCGGTGAAGGTACGAGTGGGGACGGAATAGGGTGGGTTGTGGAGCGGGGGGGGGGGAGGGGCACAGATGGGGACATAGGGAGCAGATACGGAGGGAGGAATGGAGGGGTACCGTACACATCCTAGTGACACAAAGGAGAAGGGGAGAAGAGAATAGTAGGTAAGATGGGGGGGTTGGGTGAGAGAGTGGGACAAGGGCGGGAGAGAGGGAGGAAGCGGGGATAGAGGTCGGGAGGGAGGGGAAGGGGAGGAAGGGGGTGGGTAGGGAGGGAGGCAGCCTAAATGAGGTTCTTGGGTTAGGTTTGTGGTACACACACAGCAGCGGGGGAGGGCCTCAGGCTGGGGGGGGGGGGTCCTCCCTCATGATGACGGACTTGCTGAATGGTTTGAGTCCCATAGCTACCCATTGACCTGAAGGTTATATCATGGAATGTGTGTGGGATAGGTAACCCTATCAAGAGATATAAAGTGTTGCAGGCCTTGGTGAGGCAAAAATGTGATATTGCAATGTTACAGGAAACCCACCAGACTGCTGAGGAACACCTCAAATTACAGAGGGAATGGGTGGGGCAGGTTTTTGGGGGGCTCCAGCGATGGGAAAGAAGGGTGGAGTGGTCATTCTGATACACAAACAAGTTAGATTCGTCCAGGAGAGCATGTACGTGGGCGCTAGGGGAAGATTTGTGCTTCTATATGGACTGCTGGAGGGGGAAGCCTGTGGTGTTGGGTAACCTATACAGCCAAAATGTGCTAGACCGGGCACTCTATGCCAGTTTGGGGTCACAGGTGGAGCAGTTGCCGGACGCTCCTCTGATTTTGGCAGGCGATTTTAATGGAGTCATGGACGCTGAGCTAGACATATCTAGAGGAGGTGGGGATAGAGCTCGGGCACAGACTGCTAGAGTGTTACGGGGTCTGAGGTGCAGGTTAGGAGTGGTGGACCCCTGGCGGCTGTTGCACCCATTGGAAAGAGACTTCACACATCAGTCGAGAGCACACGGGTCGAGCGCCCGCATTGACTGTGTTGGTCTCGAACGACCTTTTGCCCAGGTAGAAGATGTGCAGCTGGGTCCTATAGGGATTTCTGATCATGCGTTGATTTGGGTGGAAATGGAATGGCACGATGTGAATACACCTACTCGGATTTGGCGATTCCTGAATGGAATTGTACAGAGACACTGAGTTTCTCGCTTTATATAAGGCAGAGGGGGCAGGAGTTTGTGGCCCACAATGCTCAACACCGGGAGAACCCGGAGCTTTTCTGGGAAACCGCGAAAGTCATCTTGCCGGGGGACATTATGGGATATGTAGGGAGGAAGCGGAAAATGCTGACGCAGCAGATTGTTCAACTTGAACAGCAAGTAGGCAGAGAGGAGGAGACAGGCGAATCACCCGTCGGCGGCGAACGGGAGGAGACTACGGGAGACTCAAACGACCCTGAATGAGCTGTTACGCCAAAGGGCCAAGAAATCATTCTTGTACTACAGATATCAGCTCTATCGTTATGGGGATAAGCCGGGAAAGCTATTGGCAAGATGCCTTAAAGGCAGCAGGGGGACCTGCACTGTGGTGGCGCTGAGAGACGATCAGGGGAAAATGCACAAGGAAAGTAAGGCGATTGCTCAGGTGTTCCGGACGTTTTATCAAAGATTGTACTCAGGGAAGGCAGGCTCCCAGATTGACATGGAAGAATACCTAAGAGAAGTGCGGTTACCCGGACTAGAGGCGGACCAGCGGGCACAATTAGATGCACCAGTATCTGAGGAGGAGGTCCAACGAGTTATCCAAAGGGCGAGTTTTTATAAAGCGCCTGGCCCAGACTGGCTTGGGGTGGGATTTTATAAGCTCTTGGGGGGTGAGCTGGCCCCCTCTCTGGTGGCAGTGTACCGCAGGAGAGTGGATCAGGGGGGATTCACGTGGGGGAAGAACCACGAACATATTATATTGATACCCAAGGCAGGGAAGGACCATACACAGGCTGCTTCTTATCGGCCTATCTCTTTGCTGAATTTTGATGTGAAAATACTGGCCAAGGTGCTGGCGGACCGACTGGCTCAGGTTTTGGGGGAGCTAGTGCATGATTCTCAGGTGGGGTTTGTGAAGGGACGCTATGCGGTGTGGAATTTACACAAAATCGTGGCTTCGCTGGAGTGGGTACGGGGACGGAAGCTGCAATCGCTTTTTGATTAGTTTTGATGTGGAAAAGGCGTTCGATCAAGTGAATTGGGCATACCTCAAATTTCTGTTGCCCCAATATGGACTCGGGACGTCTTTTTGCAATATGGTTGAGCTCCTCTATATGAAGCCTACAGCGGGAGTGCTCTGTAATGGAGTATTATCAGAGGGATTTAGTCTGGAAAGGGGAACAAGACAAGGCTGCCCGTTATCACCCCTGCTCTTTGTGCTGTCCCTAGACCCTCTGGTAATACGAATAGAGGCATCCAAAACAATACAAGGTATAGACATAGGGTGGCACATGTTTAAGTTGGATGCATTTGCAGACGACCTCCTAGTACGTTTTCTGTCTCCTCAGACGTCGTTGCCTAGCTTATTAAAGGAATTCTCTCATTTTGGCAGCTTTGCCGGGCTCCATATTAATATGGATAAGTCGGAGGCCTTAGATGTGGTGGGAACACTACGGGGACAATGGAGAGGGAGGTTCCCACTTAAGTGGGCAGGTGACTCTTTTGTGTACTTGGGGGTGCTCTTAACTAGAGAGCCAAGAGAGCTCTATAGGAAAAATTTGGAGCGGGTCCTTGCCCAGACTCGTTTGCAGCTCCAGGCATGGACCCCGCTGCCCCTGTCCTTATTGGGCCGGGCGGCGGCACTGGGGATGGTGATCCTGCCATGTGTGCTTTACTGGTTACAGACCCTCCCATTGTGGCTACTGAAGCGAGACTTAAACTCTATAGATTGGGAGATCCTGAGTTTCCTCTGGAGAGGGGCGTGGGCTCGGATACCGTTGCACAGATTGCGAGGGGGATGGGAGCGTGGGGGGATCAGGATCCCTGACGTATGGGTATACGCCCTGGCATGCCAGGCGCGGCATATTGGAGACTGGCTAGGGAACATGGAGGTGTATACCCCAAGAGCTCTGGAGGAGGCCTTTGTGGCCCCGCAGACTCTGTTGGCGATACTGCACCTGGAAAGCAGACACGTGCCTAGTAGATTAATTGGCAGTGAGCTAGTTCACCCGGCACAGTGGACGTGGCAACACCTAAATAGACTTTGGTGAGAGCCTCCGGAGGTTTCAAGTTGGTTGCCAGTACAGGGGAATAATCGATTCACCCCAGGATCAGAAATGCCGGTGTGTTTGATTGGGAGGAGACAGGGCATACAGAATATTGGACATGTGATAGATCAACTGGGGCAGTGCAGACCACTTGAGTCTTTGTGTAATGAATATGAATTGAGTAGCTGACACTCTTTTGCTTATGCCCAGCTTTCTCATTATATAGCCTCACTCCCGCAGGGTGCGCTGCGGGTGGAACGATCGGCACGGATACTGGAGTTTTTTGCACTGGGGAAGGAGACGCCACCCACAATTGCAAATTTGAAGAGACGGATAGATGGCTATGGTAGCCCGCCGGACTATGGTGTGGAAGAGGCTTTGTGGGCTCGAGAGCTGAACCTGGTGGTGCCCCCTGACTCAATCAACCGAGCCTTAGGTAGGAGTAGAGGTTTGGTGGAGGGCGCCCAATGGCGAGAAGTGCAATTTAAATGCCTTATACGGGCGTGTTTCTCTCAGACGAGCAATGCGGTGCCATCTTACGGACGTGGGAGGCTGCCCAAAGTGTTCCTGCCCCTTGGCGGACCTAGGACATATGTGGTGGGGATGTCAGAAGATCCGCTTATATTGGAGAAAGATTGATAATTATATGAGCAAGGTTCTACAGCAGCAGATCTGCTGGACAGCGTCGTTTGTGGTGTTAGATCAACTTGGACCACTCCACCCGAAAGGGAGGTGGGAGCGTCTGGTGGCCAGGAAGGCATGTCTGGTGGGTAAAGGCCCGATACTTCATAGGTGGAGGGAAGCGATAGGCCCTACCTTTTGGGAATGGTGTAACAGCTTCCACCAGGTGATGCTTATGGAGAGGAGGGGAGCTAGAGGAAGTGCTCGACGCTGGGCTTCGTTCCTGCTGGTATGGGAACCCTATATTCAAACTTTGAGGTCCCGTACTCGGAATGAAGTACTTCAGGTGGGCTGAGGAGGCCTAGGGCTGGGTGGGGGAGAGGATGGGAGGAATGGGATATTAGCTAAAAAGGAGGGTACTGTAGTACTTAGTGTATGTGTCCACTGAAGGAGGTTGGATGTTAAAGGGGACTGCGGGGGTTAGGGGATGTTGGACGGGGGGTGGATGGAGGGGGGGGGGGGGAGGAGGAGGGTATAATTGTGCACCTCTGCTGTATCTTTGCGAATGATCTGTTGAGGAGCCCTGGAATGGGGGATAAGACACAACCCCCACTAGGGATGCCATCTCTGTATAGAGCTTTGTATGATCTGTAATGTGTGGAAGTAACTTCAATAAACGGAGTTTAAAAAAAAAAAAAATAAATGCCATACTGGGTCAGACCAAGGTCCATCAAAAACAGTATCCGGTTTCAAACAGTGGCCAATCCAGGTCACATGTACCTGACAGTTTCCCAAAGACACACACAGGTTCTACAGTTCTTGTATTGGTGCAAGCAGTGGATTTCCCAGGTCCTTTTTAATAATGATTTATGGACCTTTCCTCCAGGAACTTGTACAAATCTTTCTTTTTAAATCGAGCTACACTAACAGCTTTTATTATATCCTCCGGTAACAAATTCCAGAATTTGATTACGTGCTGAGTGAAAATATTTTCTCTTATTAGACTTAAAACGGGCTACACTGTAGCTTAATTGCATGTCCCCTAGTCATTCTAGTTTTTGATGGCAAAAACAATCGATCTATGTTTACCTGTTCCACTGCATTCATTAATTTATAGACCTCTATCATATCTCCCCTCGGCCACCTCTTTGAGATTGAAGAGCTCTAACCACCTAAGCCTTTCTTCTTAGGAGTATCCTTTCATTCCATCTCCTTTACCATTTTGATGGCTCTTCTCTACCTTTTTCTAATTCTGCTATATCCTTTTTAAGATACGGCGACCAGAATTGCACACACTATTAGAGGTGCAGTTGCACCATGGAACAATGCGGAGGCATTATAATATCCTTGGTTTTATTCTTCATTCCTTTCCTCATGATTACTAGAATTCTATTTGCCTTCTTGGCTGCCACGGCACACTGGGCAGAGGGTTTCAATGTGTTAACACAGTGACGCTTAAATCTTTTTCCTGGGTGGTTGTTCCTAACGTGGAACCTTGCATCGTGTAACCATAGTTTGGGTTATTCTTTCCTAGGTGCATAACTTTGCACTTGTCCACATTACATTTAATCTGCCATTTGAACATCCAGTCTTCCAATTTTATCAAGGTCCTCTTGCACTTTTTCACAGTCCTCTTGGGTTTTAACAACTTTGAATAATTTTGTGTTATCTGAAAATTTTGATTAACTCACTCATTCCAATTTACAGGTCATTTACAAATATGTTAAAAAGCAGCAGATTCAGCACAGATCCCTGGGATACTCAACTATTCACATTTCTCCATTAGGAAAATTTTTCTATTTAGTCCTACCCTCTGCTTTCTGTCTTTTAACCAGTTCATGATCCATAATAGTATACTGCCTCCTATCCTATGACCTTTTAATTTTGTCAAGAGTCTCTCATGAGGGATCTTGTCAAAGGCTTTCTGAAAATCCAGGTACACTATATTGACCAGCTGACCTTTGTCTACCTGTTTGTTCACTTCTTTAAAAAAAGACAGATTAGTAAGACAAGACCTTCCTTGGCTAAGGCAGTTAGCTTTCTCCCATTAAACCATGGCTATCTACATGTTCAGTAATTTTGTTCTTTTAAATGGTTTCTACCATTTTGCCTGGTACTGATATCTGGCTTGCCGGTCTGTAGTTTCCCATATCACCCCTGAAACGCTTTTTTAAAAAAATTGGCGTTACATAAGAACACAAGAATATAAGAGATGCCATACTGGGTCAGACCAAGGTCCATCAAGCCCAGTATCCTGTTTCCAACAGTGGCTAATCTAGCAGTTTCCCCAAAGGATACAGGTTCCACAATGCTTGTTACTTTGGCCATTTGCCAGTCTTCAGGTATTGCAGATGATTTTAATGATAGTTAACATATTACTAATAGTAGGTCTGCAATATCATTTCAGTTCTTTCAACACCCTCTGATGTATACCACCCAGTCTAGATGATTTTGCTACTCTCTTTAGTTTATCAATATTTCTTTCAATTCCTCGATGCATCACCTTGATATACCATTTCAGTCATGGATTACTTCCCTACATCATCTTCAGTAAAGACTGAAGCAAAAAATTCAGTTTCTCAGCTTTGGCTTTGTCCCCTCTTAATGCCCCCTTTACCCCTCGATCATCTAATGGTCCAACTGATTCTCTCACAGGTTTTTTAATTATGAATGTACTCAAAGTTTTTATTATGCATTTTTGCTTCCACAGCAAACTTTATTTTTTCCAGTTCTCTTTGGCTGTCTTATCAATGCCTTACATCTAACTTGCCAATTTTCCAGTTTTTGTCATTTGGCTCCTTTTTTCCATTTCCTGAAAGATGCTTTTTTTTTTTTTTTGGCTACAGCAGCCTCTCTGACCTCACATTTAAACCATGCTGGCAGTGTTTGGACTTCCTTCCACTTTAAGAAAAGTGTGGAATACAGTTGGTCTGAGCTTCAAGACAGTACTTTTAAACACCCATGCTTGATGTAAATCTTTTAACGTTTTGTAGCTGCTCATTTAGTTTTTTCTTAAATATTTTTTTCCTCATTTTATCATAGTCTCCTTGAAAGTTTAAAAGGTAGTACTGTGACTTTCCTTGCCGTCCTTCCTCCATTTAATAAATCAAACACCATCATGCTATGATTACTATTGCCAGGTGGCCCCCACACTCTTATTTCTTGTACCAAATCCTGTGTTCCACTAAAGACTAGGTCCAAAATGGCTTCCCCTCTTTCTGTTCATGAACCAGCTGCTCCAAGAAGCAGTCATTTATTTCATCTAGAAACTTTATCTCCCTGACATGTCCTACCATGACACTGACCCAGTCGATACCGGGGTAATTGAAATCACCCATTATTAACTACTGTGTTGTAAACTTTTGTTAGCTTCCCTGTTTTTTTTTTGTTTGTTTTTTGAGCATTTTCATCATCCATTTGTTCATTCTGGCCAGGCAATTGGTAGTATACCCCAACTGCCATTGTCTTCCCCTTTGTGCATGGAATTTCCATCCATAGAGATTCTACAATATATTTTGTTTCCTGCAAAACTTAATCCTGTATGATTCGATGCCCTCTCTAACATAGAGTTCAAACCCTCCACCAATTTCATCTACTTTATCATTGTGATATAATTTGCACGCAGGTATCGGTGTCCCACTGGTTGCCCTCCTTCCACCAGGTCTCTGAGATACCAATCATATCTAACCTCTCATTTAGTGCTATATATTCTAACTCTTCCATCTTACTTTTTGGACGTTTAGCATTTTCATGCAAGCATTTTAGAGGTTGTATTTTATTCATATTAATTTGGTTATTGGTAGGCAGGGGTAATTTGGAATCTCTAAGTTCTGTCTGCTCTGTACTTTGGTTACTTTTTCTCTTTATTGGGACATCTGTTGATATGCCCTAACTTCAATGTTTTTTGCTAGTATCCTTCAAGGATACATCGTTCTGAATCCATGCACTCTTGGATGACTGGCTTTCCCCTATTATCTAGTTTAAAAGCTGCTCTATTTCCTTTTTAAAAGTTAATGCCAGCAGCCTGGTTACATCACGGTTAAGGGGAGCCCATCCCTTTGGAAAAAGCTCTTCCTTTCCCCAGAATGTTGCCCACTTCTTAACAAATCCCTTGCACCATCGTTTCATCCTCACATTGGGACTCCAGAGCTCTGCCTGCATTTTGGGTCATATATGTGGAACGGGAAGCATTTCTGAGAATGCTACCTAGGAAGTTCTGGTTTTCAACTTTTTATCTAAAAGCCTAAATTTGGCCTCCAGAACCTCCCTACCACACTTTCCTATATCATTGATAGCAACATGTACAAAGACAGCAGACTCCTCCCCAGCGCAATCTAAAACCTTGTCTTTGTGGCACGTGAGGTATGCTGCCTTCACACCAAGCAGGCATGTTACCAGCCGATCCTCGCATCCACCAGCCACCCAGCTATTTACATACCTAATGATCAAATCACCAACTATAACGGCTGTCCTAACCCTTCTCTCATGAGCACATGGCCCTGGATAAGCCTCCTCTATTCAAGAGGATTTTACATCACCTGGAGGACAGGTCCTAGCTACAGGATCGTTTCCTGCCACACTAAGGTGATGCTCTCCTGTCATGACCTCTCTCTCCTCCCAGTCTGGCAGTCTCCCTGTTGCCATGAAGTGGGACTTCAGTACTATGTCCCTGTAGGTCTCATCTATATACCTCTCTGTCTCCCTTATGTCCTCCAAGTCTGATACTCTAGCCTCCAGAGATTGGACTTGTTCCCTGAGAGAAAAGAGCTCTTTGCACCCAGTGCCCTCGTAAGACCCGTCACAAACTGAGAGAAAATCATACATGTGACACTCAATGCAAAAAAACTGGAAAGCCCTGATTTTTCCTGCTGTTTGCATTTTAGTTTTAAGGTTTTCTTTAGGTATTTAAGTTGTTTACTTAGGTTTGCTTGGGATACTTATATGAATACAACTATACCTAATACATTTAATGGACTTTGTTCACCTCAAGATTAATTAATCTCGGGTCCTTAATTTATGTATTCCTGATGAGGATAACCAGTCGCACCTGATTGAATATGGGCACCGCCTTCCCTTTTAACAGGTTTAAGAGCCTATAAAGCTAAGATTATCCCTGGGGTCAGTGGGAGTTGGGGTAGGTGGGAGGGAAAGAAGGCTTAGTAAAAGCTAGCTTTCTACACAGCGCCCTGACCTGTGCTTGTAAGGTAAAGTCTTACCAGTTTCCTGTGTTGTTCACACAGCCCTTGGTTTGATAGAGGGGGGGGGGGCTTTCAAATTGCCCCTTTGATCTGTCACTTGCTTTTAACACCTATTTAAGATAACTTGTAAAAGGGGGTGCTTGTTATGAAGGTACCACCATCTTGGCAAGTATGTAAATTAACTGTCTTGCAAAGGATTGTGGTTATTGAAGTCCATTCACACAAAGTTTGCCTTTTTAAAATAATGAAGACTCTTGTAGTTGGTCGAGTGTAAGGCAAAATTAGAATTTATTTATGGGGTGAATATTCCACACACAGATATGCTTGGTAACACCGTCCAGATAACTTCTCCAGGGTTTATTCAACACAAAATAAGGCAACTGAAAATTCTTATGCAAATAAGAATCAAAGTCTTTTATGGAACAGAAAGGTTTCTTTCAGCCACTGCTAATAAACTCCTTAGCAGTGCTGGGGAAAAACAAATCAAAAAGGAAAACTTCTTTATACAAAACATAGCTCACTTTCTCCATACAGAAAAGAACTTTTAAAACCCACGTGTGCACGGCTTGTGCTGGGCTCTCCTTTACCAACAGGTGACAATTAACTGCAATCAGTAGCTTGATTTCAGCACATGTGCAAAACTTTCCAGCAAACCTTTTCAACAAAACTTTATGGGAAGCCAATATTTAGAATGTTTCATTTTGATGTTTTCTTTTATATTTAGGATTTTCCTAAAATAACAACCTACTCAAAGAACAGTCCATATAATCATCCTCTGTATCAGATATTAAACCTTGCTCCTGATATTGCATTGACTCAGTTTCTCCGTCTGACTCAGAGGGCTTTAGGAACTGACCTCTACACGGAGAGAAACTGTTTCCCTGCTGTTTGCACTGCTCAAAGCTAGAGAAACGTTCACAGTTCCTACCTGAATCCAGGCAAGCGTCAGGCTGCTTCTTCTGGTATTCTGGCCAGTATGCAATAGAGCTTCTGTGTCCTGTCCTCCAGTTGGTATCTCTGGACCTCAGGATCTGTTCTCCAGACGTCCTCCAAGAGGTATTTGGGCTCCTTTTCTCCTTGGCTGCAACAGACCTCTTCCTAGGTGCTGCTTTTGAGGGTCCCTGGCTGTGGATCTCCAGACCTCTGGCTTTCTCCAGTCCTCTGAAGGTTCTTTCCCCCGGGTATCTCTCCAGGCATAGGTACTTCTCTGAGCTCCTCAATTGGACCGTCTGCTTCCTTGTCCTTGTTCTTTCAGGTTCCGGTGGTTGTTCCTTCTGTTCTCCTTCTGATTCCCATTTCCCTTCTCCGTCTCCGTCTGTCTTCCTGAAGATTCCCCTCTAGCTTTAAAGGGCTTAGATTGCAATTCCTCCCTTGCACTCTTCAGGTGTTTTGGATTAAGCATTCTTCTAGAGGCTGTTTGATTAGGGCTGACATAATGCTTTCTCTGATTAGACTCATGTTTTTCCACTCTAGCTCCCCTAAGGACTTTCTGCATACTGGTGCATTCTAGAACATGTAGTCTTTTAGGGAAACAAGCTGTCTTATTTCTATAACCTGCCAGCACAGGTCCCTTGATCAGAGTAAATTCTCCTCTATTGTCATTACTCCCTGAGCTTTGATAAGCTTCCTTATCACAAACTTCACAGATCTTTTGCCTCCTAACTGGAAGGCCCCTTTGTAAAAGGTCTCTAGGAAACAGTTAATTTCTTTCTACTCGGAGACTATTTATTCAA
This sequence comes from Ichthyophis bannanicus, assembly GCA_033557465.1. Taxonomy (NCBI): domain Eukaryota; kingdom Metazoa; phylum Chordata; class Amphibia; order Gymnophiona; family Ichthyophiidae; genus Ichthyophis; species Ichthyophis bannanicus. The sequence goes on along the minus strand of CM066032.1, from coordinate 1,397,925,063 downwards.
CTTGTATGCTAAGCTATACTCCTGATTTGATTTTAAATTAAAAAAAAAAAACCCCAAAAACCACCCCCAAACTCTAGAAACATTTTATTTCAGCGACAATTTACTCTGTTTTACTTTCTATGCTAAGCTGAACATGGATTTGATTTAAATGAAAAGCTCTCTGGTGGTACTAAAACCTGACCGACTCGGCCAAAACACTGAATTCTAAAATACACAAATGTACAGTATCAGCTTTAACCCAAAGAATTCCCCTTTTCCCCAGGATTTAGAGTATATTCCAGAAGATAAATACTTAAAAGTGCAGATCTATTTCCAGCTGTAGTAGTCCTTTTTGGTAGTCCTTCAAGACTGATTGATTAACAATACTTTACAATGCCTTATATATACCCAGCTTATTTTATACTTGCCAATTTTTTTTTCAAGAACATTCGCACTGTATTCATGTAAACAAGTACCCAGGTAAATTAGAAGACTCATCTTTATGTTCTGACTGACTAATCTCAACAAAGAAAACTAAGAAAAACAAAACTGAAATAACAAACCCCAGTATTTTCTGGAGTTACCCATCAGTTATATACCCTTCATTACAGTATCCACCATTTTGGCAGACTACACTCCAGCATATTAAAGGAAAGGGGAAACGGCTAAGGAAGATAGGCCACATAGGTTTGTCTAAAAGGTAAATCACTTTCTAGCTGCTTAATTTTGTGGGGGTGGGGGGAGGTCTGAGTGTGGCCACAAAGCATAGCCTAGTTTTACTTTGTTAAAGGGAAAGTAAATGTAATTCTAATAATACTAACTTCCCTATCATCCTGCTAGACCAGTCGAGACAAGTGGTTGTGTTCTCCTACCGGCAGCTTGGTGGATTCAAAGAACCAATGAAAAGCCCACGTTTCAGTGACATCACTTCTGTGCCTCCATTTGCCTCAGCCACCAGAGGTCTTTTCAGTATTTCTTTGTCTCCAGCAGATGGTGGATGAATTTCCTTCTCTGAAGAAAATCTGAAGATTGAGAGGAAAAGATTGTTCACAAGTGTTTAATCGGTCATCTTGAGGGTGACTCTCTTTCTTTTACTTGGGTGCGATGTGGGAGGCTCCACTAGACTGATCTTTTTGGTAGCTATAGGATGAGGCTAAATTTGGTTCAGCTGCATACACTTATCATAAGAGCCTGTTGAGCAGCCAGAAATTGGAAGGATCTGGAAAATTGCATCTGCCTTACATAACCTCGGCACCCTCTCCCTCCTTCTGTCTCCCCCCCTCTACTCTTTCTCGAAAATTGCAGAAGGCTCAGAGGAATCTGCCTGCCAGCCACCATAAATGGTGTGGTGCAAAGCCAGTAAAACAGTTTCAGGGGCTTAGAGCTGAGACCCGCATGGATTCTCTGCCTGAAGCTCTCAAGGGGTGAGTACCAAGGTTTGTTGGGGGCTTCCGATTCTGTCTTCCTGGGACTTAATTTGTGGTGGACTGCTAGTGACTGTTGGCACAGTGTGGGAGTTTCCCGCTGTTTTCTGCACGTCTTAGTAGCATTTTTACCTATTGTGTGCCTGGCAGTTGCATGGTCCTAGCATGCATTCTTCTCTGGCACCCCTCTAATTTGTGTTGTAATAAAAATGCAGTTAATACGTGCCTTTTGGGCTGCTGCAGCCTTAGCGCGCACTGTTCTGATTCTGGCCTTAAGTCTCTATATCCTCTTCCAGGAAATGTTGTTCGACCTGTGGCAAGTGAGATGCCTCCTCTTCGGATTCTGGATTCCGCTTTTCTTGCATTGCAGCTTCTGAGTTGTTCCTGGAGGACCTGCTCCCCCTCTCTGAGGGGGGGATGCAGTTAGTTTAGCTTTTCCTTTCAGCCTAACTGCAGGAGGTGACTGATGGTGCTGTGGGTAAAGCTATCCAACCATTTGGAGGATTCAGGGAACGTGCTGTAAGCCGTTTCTCGTCCTCTAGGGAGTCTGCAATGGCTGTGTCTCCTGGTGTTAGGGGATCATTTCCAAGAGGAGATCTTCCAGACTCCAGAATTTTTCAGCAGACTTGGTCTTTCTGGCTTTGAAATTCAGACCCTGCAGCTTCTGGGTCCCCCCCCCCCCCCCCCCGGCACAGTCTCATGTGGGGCAGTTTGAGAGTGGAAACCCTGTTAGATTGCCTTTGGCTAAGCATCCCCAGCGAGCAGCGCTCCCCCTGGATATGGGGAACCGCTGGGAGCTGTTTGAGATTTTGACTGACTTCAGATGTCTCTGTACTGGGCTCTGAAGTCGATGAAGAAATACTCTTGCCTTCAGAAGATTATGACGAGGCTGGAATGATCAGCCTATTCCGGAAGGAGGAGCTGGTGACTTTGATTGCCAGAGTCTTATCTGCCTTGAATGTGATGGATGCTTCCAGCATGAAGCAGGAGCTGAAGGTGCACCCGCTCCTTCAAGGGGTGTGGAAATGCATGGTCTTCCCCTTCCTAGATGTGATCAAGGATGTGATCCAGTTTGAGTGAGACGCTCCTGACTCACTACTACCGGAGGATGTAGTAAAGGCTGTTAGTGTAGCTGGGTTTAAAAAAGGTTTGGACAAGTTCCTGGAGGAAAGGTCCACAAACCATTATTAAGAAGGGACCCAGAGGGGCGGAGCCTGATGTCCAGCGGGTAAGACGCTTCGCGCTGAAGCTCCCGAGAGGCCTACTCAGAATCCTGACTTAATACCTATACAAACTTAATATTTTGCTCCGAGCTTACCGGGGTACCTCGGGGGGGATGGCGGCCCATAAACCAGCGCGCTTGGACTTCGGGTCTCCTTCTTCTTCACACGGAAAACGCTCCAAAACAGAGGTGTCTTCCCCACAGAAGATGGTTCCACTTCGTGAAAACCCCGAAATGCACCTGGAGATTTTAGAGGAAATACGCGGCGTGAAGGAACTGGTGCAGTCCAATGGAGAAGCGCTTCGAGCCATGCGAGAAGACTTCGGAGTGCTCCAGGACCGACTTGAAAGTCTTTTATTACGGCAGGACAACATGGCGGGGGTCCTCGACTCGCACGCGGTGCGCTTGGGCAAACTGGACAAGGCTGAGCGCCAGATACAGAATCTTCAAAAGGAGTTAGAAGATAGCAATAATCGAGCCCGTCGCAACAATGTGAGGCTCATTGGAATACCGGAGGGGGTGGAAGCAGGAGATATAAGAGAATTCCTGCTCAAAACTCTTCCCTCCTTGCTGAAGATCACTTTTCATAGAGATCTGGAAATCGATCGAGCACACCGTGTTCCTACCCACATGGCGCTCAACCGAACGACCCCCCGGCCTATTATCTTTCGATTACTACGATATCAACAAGTGGAACAAATTTTAAATGCTGCCCGGGCGAATCATCATTTGGAATTTGAAGGTCATAAAGTCTCCTTCTTCCCTGATTTGGCAAAGCCTACCGTTGATCGTCGGAAGAAACTCCTTGCTTTTCGCCCTCGACTTCAACAACTACAGGCTCGCTTTGGCCTGTTGTATCCAGCGAAGCTCCGAGTGACTCTCCACAACCAAACTAGGACATTCGAAGATCCTGATCTACTATCAACATTTTTAGACTCCAAAGAAGCAGAGCAGATGCGCTAATCCAACAACTTGGACTTATTATCTGCCGGCTCTGTCCGCCATTTTGAAGGGCCCGACGCGGCGGTCATAGCCAAGCACAGAGACTACCTGGACTTTCTTTCTTTCTCTATATGACTTTTTTTTTTTTTTTTTTTTTTTTTTGGTCTCCTATCCCTCCATGATGTGTGCCTCGGTCGGATTCGGAGCACGCACAGTTCTACAGGTTATATGTTTTTTTTCAATTTCGGCCTTCTCTGGGGTTTCTCCCCGCAGACACATGGTCGCCAGTAATTTCTGGGGTTCTGCTTCTTCTCTACCGCACCGCGGTTTTTCTTTTTTAATGTGGGGCGCTTCATTGTATTACATTAGCTTATTTTCTTTCATGTCATGTGTACAGCCAGATACAGTTAATATGAGGGACATTGTGAAATTATGTGCGCTATCATGCTCAGAATTTTTAACCTTTCTGAATGGCCTTATGTAAAATCTTATCACTTAACGTAAAAGGCATCAATAGTCCAATCAGAAGAAAGAAAATCCTTAGCTATCTTAGCCATGAGCATGCTGATTTAGTGTTTCTTCAGGAAACGCATCTAAACTCTGCTGAAACACTGAAACTCAATGCTAAGCCTTACATGGTGGCTGCCTATTCTCCCGCCGTTTCCAAACGGTGTGGGGTAGCCATTCTGGTTAAGAAGTCTTTGCAAGCTACTGTAATGGATACTAGCTCTGACAAGGAGGGTAGATGGGCCCGTGCACACCTTAAGGTTGGAGATAGTGAATTCACGTGTATTTGTATTTATGCCCCGAATGTGGACAACCCTGCTTACTATGCAAGTATTGCGCAGTTGGCACAGGCCTCTGCCAATACTCCATTAATACTTGGTGGTGATTTCAATCAAGTGTTAGACCCTTTGATAGATAGACAACCGCCTAGAACGAGTAATCCACCCAAGAGTCTTGCTACCCTTACAGCTCTGATGCAAGATCTTGCGCTAGTAGATATATGGAGGCTGCTTCACCCCTCCGACTTAGAGTTCACCTTTTTTTCTGCCCCCCATCACTCACAATCTAGAATAGATTTCTTTCTCATTTCCAAAGCACTGATTTCTCAAGTGGACACGGCTAGGACTCATCCTCTCCATATTTCAGATCATGCTGCCATATCTTTATCATTGCATGTCACTGCGCGAGACGATTCTCCCCGAGCTTGGTTTTTTGATAGATCCCTACTAGATCAAAAAGATTTTCAGGTTGATATAAAGGCCGCTATCCAAGATTATTTTCATTTTAACTCACCCCATGACACAGCGAGCTGGGCTTGGTGGGAGGGTTTTAAGGCATCTATCCGTGCAACTATAACCAGCTATCAAATTCGGCAGGGGAAACAAAGAAAGCAGCACTTACTGATTCTAGAGCAACAGATACAAGCTGGGGAGCGTCTCCTCACGTCCCGTACTGACCCATGTATTTTACTCCGTTTACAACGCTTGCGTTTTCAATACAATCAGCTTTTGTATACTGCTGCTGCTAAAAATATTGAATCACAACAAGGGATATATTACCGGGAAAATAACCGTGCTGGCAAATTGTTAGCAAATGCCCTGAAAGGTCAAAAAGAAGCCAAGCGTGTTACCGCTCTCCGTAATCCGTCGGGGGGGGGGGGCTTGGTCACTAAAGATACAGAAATCTTAGAACTCTTTCGTGATTTTTATACTCGGCTTTATCAATCTGAATGTGATTTTGAGCCAGAAGTATTTGAACGCTTACTTTCAGGGGTACAAAGACCGACCCTATCTGACGAAGATAGAGTGGCCATGGACAAACCATTCACTTTATCAGAAATTCATTCTGCTATCAAGAAATGTGCCACAGGTCGAGCTGCAGGCCCAGACGGTCTCCCTGCTGAATTCTACAAAACCTTTAACGCTGACTTAGCTCCAGTTTTGAAACTTTATTTTTCTGCTCTGACCGAGGAGGGATCTCCTTCTGGGTCCTTTTCAATGGCAAATGTAGTAGTTTTTGAGAAAGAGGGGAGAGACCCGCAACTAACAGCTAATTATCGTCCAATTTCCCTCCTAAACGCGGACTATAAAATATTTGCCACCATTCTCTCCACCCGGCTCTCTGATAGGATGTCTACCTTAATACACCCAGATCAATGCGGTTTCATTCCCGGTAGATCAACTGCTGACAATGCTCGGACTCTATGTCATGTACTGACTGCCGCAGTTAATCTTGATCGCCCATTTGTTGGCCTCTCACTTGATGCTGAGAAGGCCTTTGATCGCCTAGAATGGCCCTTCCTGTTTGCAGCCCTCCGCTGGTACGGATTCGGAGAAGGTTTTCTCCGCTGTCTCCGCACCATGTATGCACAGCCTACAGCCAGTATCTGTGCTAATGCTTTAAAGTCTCAGCCATTTCCCCTTCAACGCGGTACTCGCCAGGGATGCCCATTGTCTCCACTTCTTTTCGATCTTGCACTCGAACCCTTAGCTTTACTAATCCGGCAATCGGAGGAGATTCATGGAGTCCCCTTCTCTCATAGGGAAATCAAAATTTCAGCATATGCTGATGCCCTTATGCTCTTTGTCTCTATAGACTCAGTGCCGGCTGTCCTAGAGCAAATTGGTAAATATTCACAACTCTCCGGTTATAAGATAAATTGGACCAAGTCGGTAGCCTTTCCACTAAATCCTCTGCTTCATCAGGCAGATATGCAACCCTTTCCCTTTTTATGGCAACCTCGCATGGTCAAATACCTTGGGGTTCACTACTGCTCTCCTTTGGAAGACACTATCTCTTTTAATGCCAAAGACTTAACCTCTAAAGTCCGGGCGCTTACTCACCGTTGGACTCCTTTAACACTTACCTGGTGGGGTCGCCTAGAAACCATAAAAATGATGATTGTTCCGAAAGTGAATTATATTTTAGAAATGTTGCCCTGTCTCCTACCTCGACGTACATATAAAGATATAGAGGGCCTTCTGACTAGATACCTATGGCAAAACAAGACACCTAGGATAGCGAAACATAAGCTGCAAGCAGATAAGGAAAATGGGGGTGTCAGATTCCCTGATTTCCTGAAATACCATCAATCTTTTCTTCTCAAACAAGGCGCTCGTTGGCTGGAAGATCTAGCACCGAGTAGACCTGTGTGGCTAGACATAGAGGAGGACCTTTGCAAACCGATTCCTCTTACTTTTCTCCCTGGTATGACTCTCCCATCAGACTCCCACTATCCACCAATGCTTTTAGACACTTTAGGTGCCTTTAATACTCTTATGCAATCTTTAGACTCCCGACTCTGTCCGTTAGACAGGCTCCCGCTTTGGTACAATACTCGATTTCAAATACAAAATAAACCGATGGCGTGGAGCCCCTGGTACACTAGGGGCATTTGGATTCCTAACCAGTTGTTCCATGATGGTCGCTGGAAAACTTTTAGTGAATTGCAAATTGAATTTGGTCTCCCAGCAAAACACTACTTTCAGTTGGTGCAACTTCAGCATTGTCTTCGGAGTGCTAAGGTGCTCCCGCCATCGGCATCCCCTACACAAGGATTGTCGGAGACTATCCGATCTATCGGGAGTTCACCGGGTGTAGCATCTAACTTTTACAAAACCTTATGTAATGCTATAATTAGAGGTACCCCTATAGCACAGAAAGCATGGGAGCGAGAATTGCATGTAACTTTGACCCCGGAGCAATGGAGCCTTGTCTGGAGTAGAGTGACACGGGTTTCTCGATCCGCCTCACTCACTCAGACACTCTTCTTTCTAGCCCACTGGTGTTTCTACACTCCTGACAGATTAGCCAAATGGAACACCACTCAGGGCAATAGCTGTTGGACATGCCATGCGGCCATTGGTTCACTACCTCATGTTATGTATGAATGTCCCGCACTACAGTATTACTGGCGTCGGGTCTGGGGTCGTATCCAATCTATTTTGCACTTTCATGAGCCCCTTTCTTGGAGGATAGTGGGACTTCGCTCAGCTGCGGGGATCCCCTCTCTTCCAAAAACGGCTTACTTCCTTTTGGACTTTATGCTAGGCATCGCTATTTCCCTAATTACGAAATACTGGAAAAATAGCTCCCATCTGAGCCCCAATGAATGGTGGAATCATGTCTGTCTCTACAGTAAATATGAACAAATACCTCGTATGTTTGCTTCTTCCGTTCAGACTCCTCATCATCTGTCTAAATGGAAGATGCTCAATGACTATGTTCACACTGCTAAATGCTCTCATCTGACTGTTTAAATTTGTATAAATCTCTGTCCCATGATCATTCTGTATCGTAGATACTCTTTTGTTCGTTTTGATGTACAATCACTGTTGTTTGGAAGCGCTCACATGCTGATATTATCGGCTTAGAGAAGAAGCATGGGGGTGGGGGGTAATAGGGTTTGCTTTTCCTTATTGTATACTTGTTTTGTCTCCTTTGGTGTGTTGTTTCTTTTGTTTGTTGCAAAATGAAAATAAAAGTTTAAAAAAAAAAAAAAAAAGAAGGGACCCAGGATATCAATGCTTGACCCAATAGAAGCATTGTGGAACCTGTGTCTTTTGGGAAAACTGCTAGGTACGTATGACCTAGATTGGCCACTGTTGGAAACGGGATACTGGGCTTGATGGACCTTGGTCTGACCTAGTATGGCATATCTTACGTTCTCATGTTCTTATGACTTCCTGCCTAAGGGGTGGGGTTGAGTGTGTAGGAAGATCTACACTCTCTCTCATAGGAGTGCGTTGAGTGGTTTGATATTCCCAAGGTAGATGTGCAGGTCAGTGTTTACCAGGCGGATTGCGATTCCTATGGAAGGTAGTTCCACCTTAAAGGATTTTCTGGACTGTAAAGTGGATTTGTTGTTGAAGAACCAGTTTGCCGTGGCAGCTGCTATTCTGCAGCTAGTGATATGTGCCAGCCTGACATCTCGAGACTTGCTCCAGTAGATTCAGTCTCTTCTGCCAGATAATACCCTTCTTTTGGAGTTGGCTATAGCCTTCCTTATGTCATGCATGACATGCTATGCTTGGCGGCCAGGGATGGTGCCCTGATCATGGTGTGATGGCATTGGATTTGGCTTCAGCACTGGGCAGCAGACTTATCTTCCAAAGTCCAGTTGGCCCAACTGGCTTTTAAGGGGAAGCTGCTTTTTTAGAGCCAATTAAGAGAAGTTGGTCAAGGACCTGGGCGAGATGACCTCTTACCATCTTCCGGAAGACAGGTCCAGGAGGCCTGTGAGGCGGGCTGCTGCCCCTTTCTTGTCAGCTTCCGCTGATTCACAGAGGGTGTGCTGGCTGGATCCTCCTGGGGTCTCAGGACCTTTGTCATTACCAATTAGAAAAAATTTTCTTCCCCCTCTGCTTCTGGGCTTCGGGCCCATTCTCATTCCTTTCATTGACTCAGGAACTTGTCCCCTCTAGAGGAGGGACCCTCCCAGGCTGTGCAGTGAAGGTTTGGGGGCCTATTCCCTGGTTCTTATGGTTGGAGGCAGGCTTCACATTTTATCTCAGGAATTGGCCTGGGTTACCAAGGATCGCTGAGTGCTAGACACCACCATTCAGTGTGGTTAAGTCATGGAATGTAAAATGCCATTTCCAAATGCTTTCATCATTTTCCCTAGTGGATCTGCGATCAAAAGTGCCACTGTGTGAATCACTTGGACAAGTTCCTGCGCCTAAAGGCTGTGGTACCTGTCCCCCTGGATGAGCAGGGCAAGGACAGATATTCCATCTATTTCGTGATGCCCTGAAAGGACTGTTCCTTTTCGTCCCTCTAGTCCAGTCCCGGAACCATAGAGTTTAGAATCTCCTCCAGCAGCCTTGGAGACTGAATGACATCATCGCTTTACTAACTGTGGTATAAGTAGGCAAGGACTGCCCCCTATCTCCAGTACTTCAGTCTCCAAGCAGATGAGGAGATTCTGAGCTTGGGACTGGGCTCATTACAAATAAGCAGAGCTAGGGGTTTATAGCTCCTTTTGGGTTTTTTTTTGTTATCTTTAATTTCTATATTGTTTCCCTTCAGAATTTTAAAGTTGGATTTTTTTTTTTTTTTTCCTTTTGACTTACAGATTCGGTGTTGGCTCCATCCTGCTCCCTGGCCCCCCCCCCTCCTGCCTTCCTCCCCCTCCCCACCCTCTCGGTGCTAATTCCCCATCATTTAAACGAGCACAGTGGGAGAAATTGAGGTGTTCGCCTCCCTGCTCCCGAACCCGATAATAGGGGTGAGGAGCAGGTAGCAGGCTTGCTCACGGGGAATCCCGACTGCAGACTTGGGCAGTGAGCAGCGTCGGAGCCGAAGCCGCGGTAGGCTGAGCTCCGACACCAGTGTGCCTCTCAGCAGCAGGACAAGCACCGTGAGTTTTAGCGCTGAGCGCTTGGGGCTTTGATTTTCTTTCTTTTCTTTGATTTTCCTTTTGGCCTCTTCTTTATGGGCAGTACGAGTTGGTCTCATTGGGGGTGCTTGCCCTAGCTGCATGTGTGAGCACGGGAAGAAAGCTGGCGGCCATTTTGGGAGCCGCGGTTTCTTGCTGCCAGCTTCTGTGCAGCTGATTTGGTAGTGTTGGAGGCCTCGTTTTTGCACGGCCCTATCCCCCCCCTTGTCTGGGCCCCTCTGTGGGGTGGCTTGGAAATTTAAAAAAAAAAAAAGCGCATTTTTGACGGGGGGTGCTGCAGCGTACAGAAGGGTGGCAGCCTAGTTTCGGCGCTGTCACAGAATCTGCAGGGTTTCTCCCGTCTGAGCTGCAGGTGGTCAGTTCAGGGGCTGGTAGAACGCAGGAACAAGGCAAGTGGGGGGCGTTTGCTTCTCAGGGCTATGCCTTCTAGGCCACGGTGTTTGGTGTGTGGCTTGTGGTGCAGTTCTGTGCAGGACTCTGGGGTGTGTTCTGCGTGTGCGCTGGTAGCAGTAGGAATGGATAAGGTGCCGGAGCAGCCTGTGGCGGAAGCCGTGGGCTCGTTGCCTCCGGTCTTAGCCCAGGAGGAGCCGGTGGCGGGGCCTTCCTCGGGGGACGGTTCCTCGGTAGCGTTAGGGCTGGAACAGGGGGCTGCTTCTCCGGGGGTCCCGCCAAATTTCTTTACCCTACTTCAGCAGGCGTTCGCCTTGCTGCAGCCTGCAATGCCGGTTCCGCCAATGGGGTCCCAGGGGCAGAAGAGATTAGGGCCCTTGGGCAGTCCAGCGGAAGGCGCTCCGGCGGCTAAGAAGTGTAAGGGGGCCGGCGTTGAGGGTGCGGCCTCGCTCCTCGGCGAGGACCCTGCGGAGCTGGACGAGGAAATGGAGTTCATTTCGGATGAGGAGTTGGAAGAGGGGGAGTTGCCTAGCGCCGAGCAGTAGAATCGGGTGGTCAGGGTGTTTCGTCGCGAGGAGCTTCCGGCCCTGATCACGGAGACTCCCAAGACCCTCAACATGCCCGTGGGGGAGCCAGTGGCTGATGAGGTCTTGGAGGATCCGCTATTGCAGGCGGTTCGGTCATCCCAGAAAGTGTTTCCCCTTCATCGTGAATCGGTGTCTCCGGGTAACCCATTTTCAGATGGAGACTCTGCGGACCATGATAGCGGCGGTCCGAGCGGGGGAATTTCTTACGTCCCTGGACCTGATGGAGGCTTATCTTCATATCCCCATTCGGCAAGGGCATCAAAAATATCTCCGTTTTGCGGTTCCGATGGGGCACTATCAGTTTCAAGCGTTGCCCTTCGGCCTGGCTACGGCCCCTCGGATTTTCACCAAGATCATGGTGGTGGTGGCGGCAGCGCTCCGCAAGGAGGGAGTGTTGGTCCACCCATATTTGGACGATTGGCTGATTCGAGCAAAGTCGAGAGAGGAGCGTTTGGCTGCGACCGCCCGGGTGGTGGAGATGTTGGAGTCCCTGGGCTGGGTCGTCAACTTTGCAAAGAGCAACCTGGTTCCTTCGCAGTCCCTGGTCTTTCTGGGGGCCCGCTTCGACACGAGTCAGAGGCGTTTTCAGGTCATTCTGCGCCACGTGTCTGTATCATTCCAGACAAATAAGATTTAGGAAAATTGAGTAGCCGTAGATTCCTTGATCTTTCAACATTGGCTATTGTTAAAGATTTAACATTGTTAAGGTGGCAGGTGGAATCCATAGACAAACTAGTTTCCTGCAACCCTGAATTTAAATGATAATGTTCAACCATCTTCAGTTGGAGATTAGCAATAGCACAATCCAATTGTTGGAATTTATTCATGGATTCTAATGAAAAAGTCTGTAATTGGGACATTACCCCTTTCATCAGAGTATTTGTAGAAGTCACCATAGACCAAATGTTGTCTAAAGATACATCTCGGGGGGGGGGGGGGGGAAGGTGTCCTCTGAAGCCTCAGTTAATTCTGCAAAACATAACAGTTTAGGAACTGACACCACCATTACCAAACCAGTCTCGCTGTAAAGACCTTGCCCACACCACCTTCTATGGAGGAAGAGGATGGCTCATCATTCATTTTCAGGCGCTCTTCAGGATGAAGTGATGGCATTCTTTCAATGGAGCTCAAACTAGCCCCCGATTAATGAGTGGGACTTCATAGGGGGTCTGCTTCACTTGACTTTGACAAGAGCTGGTGCCGTAAGATGCTTATCCATTGGACATATTATCGTGGTCTTAGGTGCAGATGCTGCAGATATCATGTTCGTGTTTCTCCCTTTGCGCTTACTAGTCCCCTTCAGCATACTTCTAGCTGAGCAATCAGAGCAAGAGAAGCTCCAAAGACCTCCTTTGTTCACATGCCCCTTCAGTCACGTGCCTGTGGCTCTGCAGCAGCATGCAAAGCTTTAAACTCCTCCAGCAAGCAAATAGCAGCTCTCAAGAGGCATGGCTTCTCGGCAGTGATAATCCTGCTACCCAAGGTCTTCTGATGCACAGCCAACCAAATAGGGCTTGCAAGTAGCTCAGACATGGTTCCGGCAGAAAGATCTACTTCTACTACTACTATTTACCACTTATAGAGCGCCACGCACACAGCGCTGTACAGCTAACCTACAAGAGGCAGCCAGTATACAAGAGACAGTCCCTGCCCGTCAGTCATGCTCATCGGAGCTTACAATCTAGTCAGAAGATTACAGATGTTATCTAATTCGTGCTGCTGTCACTCGCATCCTGTCTTCCCTCCACACTCCTGGGAGGGGGGGAGATTTAGGATCAGGCACCCTCCCATCTGGCTACTAGTCAATTCCCCTATAAGGGACTTACCCCAAGAGTTTACTACCTTCGGGCACCCCCACCACATGTGATAGAACCTTTTACTTGACCAAATTTTTTTCTACTTGACTGCACCCTCTCCAACATGTCCCATTCCTCCACCCCTCCACCCCCTTCCCCACCTCTGCAACTTGCCTGAGCATTCTGGGTCCCAATGCATGCTGTACAGGACTTTATAGACATGCTCCACTATGGTGGCTGCCACCGTGAGATTCCTGGTGTGATCCATTACAGACATCCACTCCTGCTTTCCCATCTGTTCATTTAGATTCCTCTCCCATTTTAGAATGCCACTGGGGTGCCCTCTGTTCCTTAACTGTATCTTATACAAAATTAAAATCAAACCCCTGGACCCCTCTGAACTAAACACCCTCTCAAATTCCCTTGTAGGATCAGCCAAACGTATCTTCTCTTTTCCTCTTGGTTTGGACTGCACATAATGTCCATCCTGATTATATATTTAAAAAAAAAAACCTCCTGTGGAGCCTCCCAAGCCTTTTTTTTTTCACCAAAACTCATCGCCGTACCTTCCCCCATCTAACAGTTGACCTACTCAACTCTGCCCCGCCCGTGCTCATTCAAAGTAGGCTCTGCAGATACCCCCTGGCCTAAACTCTGGTTTAGCGGTGGGGGCGTATTCCTAAAGATGGATGGTACTCTGAAGTGCGGGGATACCTTCTTATTCTTGTCAGGTAACTATATCACATGTTGCAGCTGCAATGGTCCTTCAAATTTGTGTTCTGTATACACCCACTGTTTATCACCCATTCCCCTATCCCATTCAATCAACCCACTTATAACAAGTTTCTTCTTTTTAATATTGAAAATAATTAACCCACTTAACATGGCACTCATAGTATGTTTTGAGGTCTGGCCCACCCAGCCCACTTCCATTGCTAGCCATGGAGTCTGCTTCTGCCAGATAAAATAAAAATTCCACCACTGCCAACTTTGTAGAACTGCGTCTGGTATTGTAATCAGAAGTATCATGAACAGGAACAAAAGTCACAAAAGCATATTCGTTTTAAGAGTATCAACCCTTCCCATCCAGGACAGAGTAACCTGATCCCATCTCTCCAAGTTCCCCACCTAATGGCTATCCACAAACTTTCATGATTTAGGACATATAGTTCCTCCCATCTTGCTCCCACCTGTACCCCCAGGTACCTAATCGCTCCTTTGGCCCTTTTAAATGGAAATGCTGCCCTCAAGTGACTCTCCATCCCCTCCGACAAAAACATTTTCACAGTCTTCGTTTTTTAAGACTTTCATTTGATATCCGGAGAGCAGACTATACGCAGTCTCAATTTAGGCAAAGATGCTAAGGTTTGAGTCAGCATGTATATCACATCAGCAAAGAGTCTAATCTTGAAAACTCTCTTCCCCACCCTGATGTCTGACACATCCACGTTGTTGCATATCCTCTCCGCTAGAGGCTCGATGACCAAAGTGAAGAGCAATGGTGAGATAGGGCAACCCTGTCAAGTGCCTCTTTCTAGCATGATCTCCACAAAATACCCCTTATTCACCCGCTCCTGAGCCTGGGGTGACATGTACAGCACCCTCATCAAGGTTATAAAATGCACGTTCCAGCACATGCAATATAAAACCCCATTCCACTCTGTTGAAGGCCTTTTCGGCATCAATAGCTACCAATAATGATTGCTCCCCTCCCCTTCTAGCCTTCAAGGTGATATTGAGTAGCCTCTGCACATTATCCTTTGTCGGATGGCCTGCAATGAAGCCGGAGTTGGTCCTTCCTGACTACCCGACCTATTACCCTCTGCAAATGATTAGCCAAAATTTTTGCCATGATTTTGGCATAGAGATTAAGGAAATAGGGCAATATGATCCATATACCATCACATCTTTACCCAGTTTGGGCAGCACCATCACTCCCGCTACAAACATTGTCTCTGGAACCTTGCCCTCCAACTGGACCATATTAAACACCTCCACCATACATTCCACCAGCTGATCTTGGAATGTCTTATAGTAGCGGGTGGTAAAACCATCCAATCCTGGGACTTTATCAACCTTCATATCTCCTCTTGCCCTGTGGACCTCTGCCACCGTATTAATGCATCTAACTGAGCAGTCTCCTCTTCAGTCAGCACTGTCATTGAGCACTGCTTCAGGTAAGCTCCTATCTCTTCTCCCCTAGCCGTCCGTTCACTGTGGTAGAGCCCTTGATAATACCTGAAAATGCCCCACATCTCCGCCTCCTCGATGTGCATCACCCCTCCCTCATCCCTCAGCTTCAGTGTTTATTCCTGTCTAATTTGGACTTTCAGTTTGGTGGCTAGCAACCGCCCTACCTTGTTTCCCCACTCAAAGTAGATCTGACAGTCTCTTCAGCTTATAGACAATATCCCTATGCATCAAGCTTTATCATTTACAATCTAATGGATCTGATCTGCTCCCACCCATTCAGACCCCCCCCCCCCCCCCACCTTGTGCTGCTGAGGTGTCCTCCAGCACCCATAACCTCCCTGGAGAGATGCTTCCTCTTTCATGTTTATTTATTTTTATTTATTTATTTATTTAGCTGTATTTATGTTAATCTTCTTTTGGTATGAAGCTTTAGAAATCAACACTTCCCGCACCACCGCCTTTAATTCATCCTCCATTACCCTTTCTGCTTTGCCCACCAAACTTGCTTGCTCTAGGAGTGAATCCTTTAATTGCCAAAAATACTATCCTGGGTCTCTGTGCCCCTACTTCAAGGTTAATCTTATTGATGCGTGGTCTGACAACGTAATCTCAGCGATGTCAACTTTCTCAATGTGTGAGGTCAATGTGCAGTCCAACCAAAACATGTCAAGTCTACTATAACTTTGGTGGGGATGTGAGTAAAATGTATATGATCTCCCCCCCCCCCCTCACCCACCAACTATCCCAGTAAGTGTAAGGAATTCATTAAATGTCCTAGTTTTTCCCTTTGATTTCATCCTCCCCCCGCCCTTCTCTCCCATTGAGTTGTCAAGTCTTGGATCCCTGGTCATTTTAAAGTCTCATCCCATTATTATAGGTCATAGGTCCCTTGGAGAACTGCCGCAGATGCTCCCTCCCTCACCTCATCAAAAAAAATCCCCCTGATGCACATTGGGGTCATAAATATTCACTAGGCTCCTATCCAGTTCTATATCCATAAACAGGTACCGATCATCCTCGCCTCTCAACTCTAAATTCACTAACACCTTATGACTTGCTGCTATCAGAACTACCCTCCCCCCCCCCCTTGGCATCTCTCATCCTGCTGCCAGGAATACTTCAGGGTATTTATTATAGCAGGTATGCCTGACCCCCTCTTAAAGTGTGTCTCATGGAGGAACATTATATCTGCTTTCCAGCGCCTAGCCTCTCTCCACAACAGATTTCCCTTCCTCCAGGATCCCAGCCCCTTCACATTGAAGGAGACACATTGGCACTGATACACCATGTCAGCCCATCCTATTAACTTTTATCACCCCTCCTAGCCATGTCGTCATCCTCTTATTGGAGCCTCCCTCCCCCCCCCCCACACACATTTTGACATCTCCTGACTGGCTGAGTAATAACCTCATCTCTCGCCCCTCCTGCATTCAATTCCACCCTCCTTTTGCACACACACCCCATCTGCACCCACATGCACACCCTCAGCCACTGCCCTTTTATTTTATTCCTCCCACCTACTCCCCTCCATTCTTACTATCCAATCTCCCATCTCCCTTCCATACTACTCCTCTCCCCCTAACCACCCGATCCACAACCAGGCCGCAAAGTCCTTAATGAATGGATCAGCAGACCGCTGCAGCTTCCTTTTACTATATTCTGTCTATACCAGTCCTCATTCAGGTCTCTGCATGATGCATCGCTATTCTTTTGCTTCCTCTCTTTTTCATGAGACTGGACCATCTGCTATCTCCTTTTGGTTCAGTAGCATGATATCTTAGATCCCCAGCTCCTGCAGTTCAGTCGCAGCTTCATGCCGGGTGACCCTATTAATGGTGAAAGCAAGGCCTGCCGGAAACAACTAGTGATACTGCTATTGTCCTTTCTGCAGGTGTAGAGTGATCGGGTGGAATGGGCTCTCCTGCGTGCCATTGTAGCCGATGCCAAATCATTATAAACGGACACTTGGCTTCTATTCCTACTCAGTTTGGATTGTCGTCGGGTTTTTTTTTTTTTTTTTTTTTTTTTTTATAATCCTGTCTTTTACTGCAAACTCATGCATACAGATTTCCCACTGATGCTTTTCGTTGGGAAAGCTGAAAGCCCAGTGTGCTTGTTCTGTTTTAATCTCAGGCACATCAGTGGCCCTCTTTCCCACACTCAGTATTGCTGCACAGATCTCTTGCCACGTGTATACAGATGCGATGCTCAGCCCAATCAGGTACTCTGCGAATTCTGAGATTCTTCAACTCCTCAACTTTAAGGGTCAGGCTTTCTTTCTCACGTCTTATCTCAATCAGCAGGTGCTGCATCCTGTCTATCTCTCCTTAAATGCTGTCAACCTGCTCTTTCAAATCATTTCCAGTCCAGTCCAGACATGTGGGTTGTGCCCCCCTCCCCACCCGACCAGCAGATGGAGACTGAACATGATCAGCTTTGCTGATGTCACCTACTAAGGACACTGCATGTCGATAGCCTAACCAGTATTTGCTCAGCCTCCAGCAGATGGGAAGCTCCCTGTGTGTCTTGACTGGACTTCGGGCCCAACAGACTCCAATATCCCTCGAGTCAGTTGACAGTGTTGAGCCTTAGTGGGGCAGTAGTGCTGCTATGTTTTTCTTCCTTTCTTTCTTCGGAGCAAGAGAGGCAAACAGTCAGTTTTGTCTGTAGGGGAAAAAAAAGGAAAATATAGCAAATGGAATACAGGAGATTCAGCTGTTCTGGTGTGCTCCATATTCTGGTAAGCTGTCTGCTCGGTAGTGAGTGGCTGCGAATTGTCCTGAATCAGTTCTGGCCTTATTGCAGTGGGATACACCTGGGAGCCTCAGGTCCCTACCTTCTTCCAATTTGACACAATATAGTGAGCTGCCTTGGCAAGTGAGTGTTACTTTGTGTGTGCACATGCAGTGTAGATTCTGGGCCTACTCCATTCCAGGTGCATTGGTTGGGGGGAGAAGGGGGCTTGGGGTGTGTGGTTCAGGTCTCTCTCTCTCTCCCTGAGATTGAATGGGGGGGGGCTCCTTTAGCTCTCGATGTGCAATGTCCTTTAGTAGATCATGCTCAGTCTCCATCGCTGGTCGGGGGGTACAACCCGTGTGTCTGGACGGGAAGGATCCGAGGAAAAGTAGTTAGCAGGTAAGGCCTAATTACACCTTCGTTTTCTTGTACTTGGAGGCCCAACTCGTCACCTCCTTTCGGAGCTATGTCACTAAGCTACTGATTTCCGTCTTTATCTCATGGAGCTCTTTTTTTTTTTTTTTTTTTTTTTTTTTTTTTAAGTTCTATAAGCCATCCTCGCATGTCGTCTGCTTTTGATTATAGCCTGCTCTGCTCTCTTCCCCCATATCAGGATCTAGGGTTGAGGCCTCTCCTGTCTCCCCTCTAGCACTGGGCTTTACCTCAATTTTCAGGGGGTCATGGCCCACCCCTCAGGCTGCCTGATAGAAAACTGCGGATTTGAAAGAATTTGTGTTTCTCGTGGCCATAATGGTTGAAGGCTCGTCATTCTTCCCTCACTAATTCTTGCAGGAATCAATATTTCTTGGCTGCAGGGTTGCTATTTTTTAACCTTTTAGGGGTAAACATTGGTTTGGATGATTTTTCTTCCATGTTTTAATGGTAGCAACTTTACCCAATAAAGATATCGTTAAAGTAGACTACAGCTGTTGGTCTCTTTGTATCTGCCAAAATAAGGTCAGATAACACAGGTACACTACCAAAAAACTGCCTCCAGTTTTGCAACTGATTCCTATAGATTTTGGGGTGCTGAATCCAGGAAAAATAGCCAAAATGTTCCATCACGTCACGTTTTCTTGCAAAATTAGGTTTCTTACCCATATAAGGAATGTTCACATAATTTCTTTTTAGCCGACTGCAGTTTATTTTCTTGGACCAAAATAGAGGTTGTAATGGTTAACTAACTAGAAACACTCCCTCATGATATTTTAGAGTGTTTTGTATTAATTTTATACATTAACAGGACAATTGGGAGGCGGGGGGCTAAATCCAGTACTCGTGCTGGCACATGTTCTTTCCTGTTCACCTCGCCTCGTTCGCTCGCTCAAACACGGTGGTTGCGACATGAACGTTCCTGTCAAATTTCAGTTTCTTGCAAGTTCATTATTACCTTTTGTTTGCTCAGTCGTAATCCAGCTTTATTCCGAAGTGGTTCACTACAGTTGTAGTTTGCAGTGCTGTGTATTTGTGATGGCTCACAGAGCCAGAGGTTGCGTCAACTCTCCGGACAGTTTTTGTTTTATTTGTGGGGAATATACCGTGAAAAAGCGGCAGAGGAACATTTCTGCATTTATTAAAGTATATTTCGCCTATTTCGGTTTGAAGTTAGGCGATCAAGACAAACCGTGGGCTCCTCACAAAGTGTGCAAGACATGTGAGGAAGATCTACGCTTATGGATGAAAGGTAAAAAACAAGCATTTCGTTTCGGAATACCTATGATGTGGCGTGAACAAAGAGACCACAGCAGTGACTGCTATTTTTGCTCTTGCATTGTGAAGGGATACAACTTAAAAAATAAGAACGTAATAAGTTACCCCAACCTTCCCTCAGCAATTAGGCCTATGCCTCATAGCAACGAAGTACCTGTGCCTGAACCACCAAAATCTTTGGATCATATTTGTGTGGACGGTTCTGATCATGATGAGACTCATCAGATGGCTTTTCCCGATGAGTCCAGTACTTCTGAGTTTGAAACTGAACCAGATCCGAAACCTGAACTTTTCTCTCAAGCTGAATTGAATGATTTAGTCCGGGATTTAGGACTTCCAAAAGATGCTGCCCAACTGCTAGGTTCTCGGCTTAAACAGAAAAATCTATTGTCACCAGGAACAACATTTTATTGGTACCGCAACCGCGAGACACAATTTTTGAAGTATTTCAGCAAAGAGGAAGATTTGGTATTTTGCAACGATATATACGGAGTGATGGAAAAGTTTAAACTCAAGTATGATCCTGCTGAATGGCGGCTGTTCTTTGATTCGTCAAAAGACAGCATAAAAGGTGTTCTTCTTCATAATGGCAACACATTCGCTTCAGTTCCTATTGCTCACTCTGTTATTCTCCAAGAAAAATACGAGAATTTGGCCCTGATTCTTCAGAAGATTCGTTATGATGAGCATAAGTGGATGATTTGTGGAGATTTTAAAATTCTATCCATGCTATTAGGGCAGCAATCCGGTTTCACCAAATATCCCTGCTTCCTTTGCTTGTGGGATAGCCGGGCCCGCGACCTACACTGGGGGAAAAAAGACTGGCCAATTCGGGAGTATTTGAGACCCGGTGAGAAAAATGTTCTTCATGAGAGCTTGGTACCTCGTGATAAAATTCTATTACCACCTCTCCACATTAAGTTGGGTCTCATTAAGCAATTCATCAAGTCCCTTCCAAAAGATGGTGAGTGCTTTCGGTACCTTTGCTCAAAGTTCCCCCGACTTTCTGAAGCAAAGCTAAAGGAAGGAGTGTTTGTTGGCCCTGATATAAGGAAACTCATTTCAGATGGAGCATTCGCTGAAACGATGTCTTGAGAAGGAAAAAGAAGCCTGGGATTCCTTCAAGGATGTTGTTCTCAAATTCTTAGGGAACAGGCGGGATGAGAACTATAAGGATATTGTTGCCAGGATGCTCAATGCTTTCAAAGAACAAGGCTGCAACATGAGCCTGAAAGTCCATTTCTTGCACTCCCATGTGAACTACTTTCCCGAAAACCTGGGGGCGTACAGTGAAGAACAAGGTGAAAGGTTTCACCAGGACATCAAGGACGCAGAGAGAAGGTACCAAGGAAGATGGAACACCACTATGATGGCTGATTTCTGCTGGTTGCTGCTGCGGGAAACCCCAGATGAAAAATACGCCAAGCAGCGCACCAAGAGAAGCATTCGGGGGAAGAAGAAACGGGCCCACCAGGAGATTGATTGACCCAAGAATGACTTTAAAATCTAAACTGTGTTGACAAATATCGTGTTTTTACTAAACTTTGAAATAAAAATTTGCTAGTTATTACCACAGTGTCTGATCTCATTTATTAGAATTTTATTTTCACACCATCGGGTGTTTGTCTTCATGTATTGCAATGGTGCGGTTTGCGTTTTCTATTCTTACATACATACCTGTACAACATTTTTTGCACATTTCTTTGCTTTGCTTTGTGTCTAACCTCGCTCTTATATGCTCAATGTTTGTGCACATGTATGTGGCTGTTTTAAGTGCAGACAATTTTGCTACCATCACAGTGTGTTTTGTTGACATTACTCTATTCTTATGTGCTGCCTTGTTACAATTTTCTTTATTCTTATTTGAATAACTACTAAACAATTAGTATAAAGAATTCATCCAAGAAACTTTTATCTCGATCGCACTCAATCTGAAACGTTCACCTCAAATTGCTAACCCAATGTAGCAAAAAATCTGTACGTGATGGAGCAAATTGGTTACCAGATTTGGATTCAGCGCACCAAAAAACGTAAAAATCAATCGAAACATTAGAGGCAGTTTAAAAAAAAATTTTTTTAGTGTACCTTTGTAATTGGTCTCATATAGAGCGGCAAGGAAGTTAGTTCTAGAAATTTAATATGGCGTCTGTATTGCTGTCATTTATCTTAAAACCAGACGTTGCCATGTAGATCTCAATTGTTTGAAGCAACTTGGGGTGGACCTGCGACAATAAGGTCAATTATACATCATCAGTGAATAATGCTATTTTATCCTCTCTTCAGAGTAATATTTGTTTAATACTATCCCTAATTACTTGGGCCGAAGGCTTCATAATCAGTTTGGAGTGGCCTGGTGGTTAAGGTAACAGCCTGGGACCAGAAAGACCAGAGTTCAAATCCCACTGACACTCTTTGTGGCCTTGGGGAAGTCACTTAACTCTCTACTGCCTCAGGTACAAACTTAGATTGTAAGCCCTCTGGGAACAGGAAAATGCCTACTGTACCTGAATGTAACTCCCTTTGAGATACTACTGGAAAGGCGTGAGCTAAATACTACTAAACAAATAACAAAGGAGGGAATACCTAGTTCCACTTCCCAACTGGAACATTCATGCTCGCAAGCGCCTTGGGATTTGTGGAAAACTTGTGCTGCCACAGCTGGAAGCGTGAACACAAGTTCACCTTTGCCAGGATTAAGGGCAATAATTCCCAATTAGCTTTAACTGCCTTCTGAGCATTGAATGCTAAAAGGAAGGCTGGCTGCTTCTTGATCCTGGCAACATGTTAGACCGCTTTGACCCAGTGAAAAGCAGGATATAAATACAGCTAAATAAATAAATCTGCAGCCTGTCTACTAGGGACAAAATCTACTTGATTATAGATGGATCAGCTACAGAAAAACAGAAGTTAGGTGCATTGCTAACATTTTTGCCAAGATTTTTGCATCTAAATTTAGAAGAGAAATCAACCAATATGCTTTGACATTCAGTTTTATCTTCCCCCTCCTTTGCAATTTGTCACCCAGGCCCCTAGCCTAGAAGAGGACAAATTCTTGTCCTTCAGAACTCTAGAAACTCTGACCAAGTATGGTGCCAGCTTCATACCAAATATGGTGCCAGCTTCATCCCAAATATTTCCGCGGAGCCGACAGGACCCATTTCCTGTCACCGCAGAAAATTCAGTCTTTAATTTTCTTTCTTGTGGTCGTGTTTGCCTACCGCACGACGCCTACCGGTACCGCCGGTTCTTTTCTTTTCATTAAAAAAAAAACAAAACACAAACATTAAACTTAGACTGTTTGTTTCTTTCAGAAACTTTCCTCTTTGGTGCTAGGTGCCATTTTGGGCATTAGGCCCCATTTTTCCTAAATCATGGAAAAGCCAACTAGTGGTTTTAAAAAATGTACTAAGTGTGGCGGTACCATTTCTGTCACTGACACCCATGATTGGTGTCTAAAATGTTTAGGACCTGATCATTCTCCAACTGAATGTCTCTCCTGCATGAGGATGACCAAAAGAGGAAGACAGAACCGGGCTGCAAAGCTCGTTACCCTCTCTTCTTCAGATGCCAGATCCATTGCATTGACATCGTCAAGGGCCTCTTCTTCCTCCCATGGATCTCAGGTAACTAAACATAAAAGCTGGTCCTCAAAGGGTAGCTCTCCTGCTAAGCATTGAGAGGCCATTGGCATTGCCCTTGAGGGAACCACACTGGCAAAACAGCCCCGGCGGGAGGCTTCGGCTTCTAAAGCATCGATGGGGCTTCAGGATGTTCTCACGGCCTCAACCTCGCAAGAACTACCTATGCCATGCTCGGGGGTTCCGGCCGTTCTTACCGGTACCGACACCCAGACATTGGCAGCGTCGATAGACCAGAGGTTTCTTGCTATCGAGCGCAGTATCGCAGCTCTTTCAGCTGTGGTACCAGTGGTCCCAAGGGCACCGGTGCCGACAGACGACCTCTTCCCATGGACTAGAAGGACTAGAAAAAGGGACACTTACTTCTGGAGAGAGATCTGCAACTGTGAGTATATACGTCTGGTAATTTTCTAAAAGGAATTCTTTGTATTAAAGCTAATCTGTGAACCCACTATTTTTTGTTAAATCAGTCAGGGCCTAGTAGCAGCAGTTTAAGTTTACATTTAAAACACAGAAGAGAACTTTCTGGTTACATTTCATATCCAGCAGAAAGCTTGTAATTTAAATTGAATAGTCACTCAGGGCCTAGTAACAGCAAAGTACTTTTAGTTTAAATTTAAAACACAGAAGTGAGCTTTTTGGTTAAATTTAGAACCCAGCAGAGAGCTTGTAGTTTAAATTTCATAAGAAGTTAGAGCCTAGCAGCAGCTAAGAGCTATAATTTAAATCAAATCAGAATATAGCTTACCTCAGCAGCACAAGACAGGGTACTGTGTAGCAGCCCTCTTTTAATAAGTGTTATTTCCCTCCCTCCCCACACCCACCCACCCCTGGGATAATCGTAGCTTTATAGGTACTTACACATCTTAAAAGGCAGGAGGTGCTCTCAGGTGAAGCTCATTACCCAAATCAGTCATACACTAAGGACCTGAGATTAGTTAAGCTTCAGGTGAACAAGGTATATTACACGTATTAGGTACAGTTTTATTAGTATAAATATCCATAGCAACCCTTAGTAAGTAAAGAACTTAGATCTAAACACAAACTTAAAACTAAGATGCAGACAGCAGTCCAGCAGCGGGATGGGGGTTTCCAGTCTTTTGCATTGAGTGTCACATGTATGATTTTCTCCCAGTTGGTGAGAGGTCTTACGTGTGCACAAGGTGCAAAGAGCTCTTTGCTCTCAGGGAACGAGTCCGTTCTCTAGAGGCTAAAGTAGCAGACTTGGAAAGCATAAGACAGACAGAGAGGTACATAGACGAGACCTACAGGGATATAGTCCTGAAGTCCCACCTCCAGTCTGGCAGCATCCCTGTTGCCATGGAGGAGAGAGGTCACGTGACAGGAGAGCATCACCCTGGTGTGGCAGGAAGTGATCCTGTAACTAGAACCTGTCCTCCAGGTGATGTAAAACCCTCTCGCACCGAGGAAGTTTCTCCAGGGCCATGTGCCCATGAGGGAAGGGCTAGGACAGCCGTTATAGTTGGTGATTCGATCATTAGGCATGTAGATAGCTGGATGGCTGGTGGATGTGAGGATCGCCTGGTAACATGCCTGCCTGGTGCGAAGGTAGCAGACCTCACGCGCCACCTAGATAAGGTCTTAGATAGTGCTGGGAAGGAGTCTGCTGTCTTGGTACATGTTGGTACCAATGACATAGGAAAATGTGGTAGGGAGGTTCTGGAGGCTAAATTTAGGCTTTTAGGTAGGAAGTTGAAATCCAGAACTTCCAGGGTAGCATTCTCCGAAATGCTTCCTGTTCCACGCGCAGGACCCAAAAGACAGGCAGAGCTCCGGAGCCTCAATGCGTGGATGAGACAATGGTGCAGAGATGAGGGTTTTGGATTTGTTAGGAACTGGGGAACATTCTGGGGAAAGGAGGGGCTCTTCCGAAGGGATGGGCTTCACCTTAACCGGGATGGAACCAGGCTGCTGGCATTAACCTTTAAAAAGGAGAAGGAGAGCAGCTTTTAAACTAGATATTAGGGGAAAGCCGACAGTCGCCCAAGAGCGGATGGTTCGGAAGAATGTATCTTTGACGGATACTACCAAAAGCAGAGAGGTTCCACAAAAGAGTAAACTAGCCCAAATGCCCTCAAGTATGGAGCAGGCAGAGCTTAAAGATCCCAAATTACCCATGTCTAACAATAGCCAAATGAATATGAATAAAATACATTCTCTAAAATGCTTGTATGCAAATGCTAGAAGTCTAAAGAATAAGATGGGAGAGTTAGAATATATAGCACTAAATGAAAGGTTAGATATGATTTGGAATATCAGAGACATGGTGGAAGAAGGACAACCAGTGGGACACTGTGATACCTGGGTACAAACTATATCGTAATGATAGAGCTGATCAAATTGGTGGAGGGGTTGCTCTCTGTTAGAGAGGGCGTTGAGTCAGAAAGGATTAAAGTTTTGCAGGAAACAAAATCTGCTGTAGAATCTATATGGATTGAAATTCCATGTAAAAGGGGGAAGGCAATGGCAGTGGGGGTGTACTATCGAGCGCTTGGCCAGAATGACCAAATGGATGATGAAATGCTCAAAGAAATCAAGGAAGCTAACAAACGTTACAGCGCAGTAATAATAATGGGTGATTTCAACTACCCTGGTATCGACTGGGTCAGTGTCACGTCAGGACATGCTAGGGAGATAAAGTTCCTAGATGAAATAAATGACTGCTTCTTGGAGCAGCTGGTTCATGAACCGACCAGAGGGGAAGTCATTTTGGACCTAGTCCTTAGTGGAACACCAGATCTAGTGCAAGAGATAAGGGTGTTGGGGCCACTTGGCAATAGTGATCATAGCATGATCGCCTTTGATTTAATTAGTGGAAGAGGGATAGTAAGGAAATCCACAGTACTACCTTTTAACTTTCGAAAGGGAGACTATGATAAAATGAGGAAAACAGTTAAGAAAAAACTAAAAGGAGCAATTGCAAAGGTTAAAGACGTACATCAGGCTTGGCTGTTGAAAAATACTAGCTGTATTCCACGCTTTAAGAAAAGTGGAAGGAAGTCCAAAATATGCCAGCATGGTTTAAAGGAGAGGTCAGAGAGGCGGCTGTTGCCAAAAAAGCATCTTTCAGAAAATGGAAAAAAGAGCCAAACGACGAAAAGAGCCACCAAAATGGTAAAGGGGATGGAAGGATACTCCTATGAAGAAAGGCTAAAAAGGTTAGGGCTCTTTAACCTGGAAGAGAGACGGCTGAGGGGAGATATGATATTGGCCATAGCGGTTTATCAAGTGTTTTGATAAAGATAAAGATAAAAGATAAAGACATATCCCTGTTGAAGGACCGATTTCTGTCAGACTGCTCCATTTATGTATTTAAAAATTCATGATTCGCTGCTCTGCTTACATCCTAGATATTTGAAAAAGCCATGAGAGTTCTCCTGCCTATTAAAGTAATCCTTAAGCACTGTTCTATAAGCCTTAACTATCACCTTATTCCTCAGCAAACTGTTCTTGTGTTAATTAGCTCCCTCTTGTCATCTAAGAGGCCTGCCCAACATGAGGCATGGTCGGACCATATAATGTTGCCTATAGCTGATGAGTCACCTGATGTTTAATTTATGGAGCAGAAACAAGCTATTCTAAATGCAGCTAAATGCAGCTAAATAAAATTCTAGTGCAAGTACTGTGGGGATTTGAAATAAAATGTGTACTCCTAATCCCTAGAGGGTATTCTCTCCATATATTTCATAAATATTTAACCTGTACGGTTTTCCCTAACACACTCCAACCAATTGCTCCCCAGCACAATTTTCCCTCGCACAAAAGCAGCAAGTGAAATCTTTATTTAACAAAAAGGCCCCTCCCTTAGAATTTAATCCCCTAACATTAAAGGGAAGTATGCAGCATATAGTCACAAAGCATGTAAATTCAACACCACTGTAGGATCCCCTTGCATAGCTATTCTCTTATCATACTTTCACATTGTCGCACCACATCCTATGCTTTTATCCACCTCTCTCCCAAAAAGTGTCCAACATTCATACTTGAGTGGTTACTTTCAAACTCCCATTCCTCCCCTCCCCCCCCCACACTCTCCCTTTCCAAAAACCCGTTCTATAAACTATCCTCTACGGAACACCACAAAGGACTGCAGCACAGGATTTGGGGCCTTATCAATCCACAGTTGATTTCTTTTCCTTTCCAATCCCCCTGGCCCCCCATAATCTCCCTGTTTCTAGCTCGGCCACTGCAAATGTCTCTAGTCTGCTTTCCAGTTTGGCCATCTTCCTTTAATATACTTTTCAAAGCAGCGTGCTGCAATGCAAACCAGGGAGCGGTGTAAAATACAGGCTGATTTATAGATCCATCTTGTTGAAAGAAGAGAACTGCAGAATTGATAGATTATTCCATGGTACCTTCGAAGATAGTCAGCAGCAGAGTTGAATAAAGGCTCTGTCCACTCCCTCGTACTTATGAAGGTGAGATGTCATTTCTCTGCATACTCTTATACTTATGTCCTCAAGTCTTATCCGTTTGCTGAAAACTGTTCTTTGCATCATCATAATGGATTTCAAACAGACATCAACCAACCCTGCTAGGTGCAATGTTTGCCATGTCTTGTTGATCCATAGTTGAGTAAGCTTTTTTTCTGGTAATGGTAAAGTTGATACGAAAGGGGAATGATGTCTATATTTGATTTTTTTTCCTTATTTAGAATCTCTATTACTGGCCTCAACTCCTTCCTTTTTAGCCAGTGTAGAAGCTAAGAGGTCGTGATATACTTTGGCCTTGAGTCGTCATACACCACCAGGCTCTGTTAGGATCTCCAGAGAATATATTATAAATATATTCCTGCCTGGCTTGAATTGTGATGAGATAAGATTATGGTTAAGTCTGTTTGGAAGGACTGAGCTGTGATGGTATGATATTCTGTCTCTCTGGATGTTATAATGAGCCTTTCCTCTTGTCTCTTCTATTTCTTTCACCAAAACAAATTCACTCTATAAATGTGTTCAAATATTTCTTTAAGATTTTTTTAAAATTTTTTGCCTACAGGTCTCAGATAAACGGTAATTTTGACACTCTCTTCATGGGTAAGAAATACTCCCCAATTTAGTGTCCGTTTACATCAATGACCTTCGGCTTTTTTCTTTTTACTGTTGCATATAATTCTAAAAATTCTAATGCAAAGCCACTTATCTTATGTGGTATAAAATACTTATAAATTTCTTTATCCAACTTTAGTGAAACAACCCCGACGCCTTAACGATTCAAGCGCTTTGGCGTTTCTCCAAACTGGGTTCTTCAAGGGGATCAATACTCGATTTCATTTAAGGATTTCTTCCCAATCATTTGTTGCATCCTTAAATGCTTCGCTCTGATGTCTCTTATGATGGTGTCATGGCGCTCTTAACAAATTCAACGACCATAACTGATCTTTTTCATGATTTAACTCATAGTCTCTTCTATTTCTTTGACTATCACTGTATCTCTTACTATGTCCTATTTTATCAATGGCGTTCTTTTCATATTTTCAGTATTTTTATGTAATATTGTAAACCGCTCTGATGCTTTGGCCTGAGCGGTATATCAAATGTAATAAACATAAACATAAATGTTGAGGACATCCGTATATTTTAAGAACCACACAACATACATTTGCTTGCTTTTGGGGAGAGGTCCTGAATACTTTGCCCTCCTTCAGCCTGTTTAGCTGCAGCTTCTTGTGTAGCTGAGTCATGATCCAGCAATTGTTGACAAATATTGTGAATCGCACTTACCACCTCTCTTGGGGGGAGGGGGGGGCTCTTCTTACCAGTGAGATAATGGTAGGAGGAGACTTCATACTGGAGGGAATACAATTGTATAAATATTTATTTATTTATTTAACTGTATTTATATACCGCTTTTCACCGGGTCAAAGCGGTGTAACATATAACGGGGGGGGGGGGGGGGGGGGGGTAAAAATTTTATAGGGGGGGGCCATCACCAGGGAGCAACATTAATGATTTGGGGTGGACATAGACATGTACAATTCTGCAGTATCTAAGCATGAGTTCTTGAGGATGGGGTGGGTTTTCTTGATCAGAGATGTTCACGGAATAGGATTGTTTTCAGCTGTTTTTTGAATGATGTGATGTCAGCGTTGTTCCTGATGTGGTTTGACAGAGAGTTCCAGAGGGATGGAGCATAAAGTTCGAAGGCTCTGTTGCAGGTCCGTTGTGTGGACTTGGTTCTTTTGTGGGGGACGATGATGGAGTTATTGGAGGATTGTCTGGTTGGTCTGCTGTGGGTTGGGCGAGGCAGTAGGGTGTGTAGTGAGGTGTTCCGTGTTTGGTGGATAGTCTTGTGGGTGAGTAGGATAGCTTTATATTTGATTCTTGCTTCGATGGGCAGGATGTGGAGGTCTTTTAGGATAGGGGTGATGTGATCCCGTTTTTTTGCTTTCTGAATAATCCTTGCCATAGTATTTAAGGCAGTTCGGAGGGGGTTGGTTTGTGTGGCGGGTAGTCCATGGTAGATTATGTTGCAAAAGTCCAGATGAGGGAGTGTCATAGCTTGCATTACTGTCCTGAAGTCTTGAGGTTTGAGGAGGGGTCTGAGGCGTTGCACAGTTTTAGCTTTGTGAAATATTGTCCCGGTGGTCTTGTTAATTTAATGTTTAAAGGTGAGAGCTTGGTCAATAATGCCTAGGTACCTTATTTGAGGTTGTATTTGAATTTGCGTGGTTCCCATGTTGAGGTGGGTAGGTGGTTTGAAGTCTGGGTCTTTTGTTACTATAAGGGCTTCAGTTTTCTTTGTTGATGGATAAGTTGTTCTCTTGTAGCCAGTTGGACACGTCAGTGAAGCAGGCAGATAGCTGGTCATTTGTTGGGTTGGTGGTTGTGATCGGTGCGTAGAGCATTATGTCGTCAGCATACATGTGGAAGTTGATGTTGTGTGTGCGTATGATTGAGCAGAGTGGATGGAGATAGATGTTAAAGAGCATGGCTGATAAAGTGGATCCTTGAGGTACTCCTTGATGTTGTTGGTAGGGGGGTGAGGTTGCGGTGAGGGTGCAGATCAGTTGCTGTCTGTTGGTTAGATAGGATCTGAACCATTGGAGCACAGTGTCTTTGATTCCAATTGATTGGAGTCTGCATATGAGGATTTCGTGGGCGATTGTGTCAAAGGCCGCTGATATATCTAGGAAGATCAGGATGTATCCGGATTTTTTCTCTTGGGTTCCTATGAT
Organism: Ichthyophis bannanicus; assembly: GCA_033557465.1. NCBI lineage: Eukaryota > Metazoa > Chordata > Amphibia > Gymnophiona > Ichthyophiidae > Ichthyophis > Ichthyophis bannanicus. The sequence continues at coordinate 1,397,894,848 of CM066032.1, read as the reverse complement.
GAGGGTGTTCATCAGCATGGTCATGAGGGTCTCGACTCCATGTAGTGGCCGGAATCCGTGTTGCTGCGGGTCTAGTATGTCGTTGATGTCCAGATGTTCTTGAAGTTGGCGTTGGACTACCTTCTCTATTATCTTGGCGGTGAGGGGGAGGCTCGCAACTGGTCTATAGGAGGTGGGGTCCAGGGGGTCCAGGTTGTGTTTTTCATGGTTGGTCGAATGATTGTGGTCTTGAGGGCGTCCGGCATGTATCCTTGTTTAAAGGATTCATTTATGATGTTGGTTAATGGTGTACTCAGGTCTTCCTTGGTTTTCTTTATCCAATCCGTAGGACAGTGGTCCAGCAGGGAGGTGGTGGTGTTCAGGCAGGAGATGGTGGAAGATATTTCTTCTTTTGAGGTTGTGTCGAACTTACTCCAGTCTGTGTTTATGATGGTGCATGGATTTGTCTTTGTGGTTGCAGCGCAGTGGTGTGAGTTTTGAGGTCGCTGAAGTTGTTTGTATTGTCGGGCAAGGAGATCAGGGGGGATATCTGGCAGCTGGTCAGAGGTACTGGGTGCTTTTGTCAGCTTTTTGACAATTTGGAAGAGTTCTCGAGGTTTGTTTACGGCTGTCGTGATGATTTTGGTGGGGTAGTTTCTCTTTGCGTTGTCGGTTTCTGAGTGGTATGTGGTGAGTTCGTGGAGGTATTTCGTTTTGTCTTTTTCGGTCTTGGTTTTCCTCCATTTCCTTTCTGCTCTTCTAAGTTTGGTTTTTAGTTTCCGGAGGCTGGGGGTGAACCAACAGGCTTTTGAGGAGATGGGTCTGGTACTGGTTTTGTTTATGGTTGCGCTGGATGCTGAGGAGATTGTGGTGTTCCAGTTGTGGATCAAGTCATCAAGGTTGTTGGAGTTTGTAAGTAGTTTAGGCAGGGTTAGGGTTAGGAAGTCTTCTTTGCTGAATGTTTTGAATCTTCTTGTGTGTTGCACGTTTCCTCTGTTAGTGTTTGGTTGGTAGGCGTGGGATATGTTGATGATGTAGTGGTCCGACCATGATACTGGTGAGATTGTCGGACTGCTGCTTGAGGAGGTAGATCGGGAGTTTAGAAATATGAGGTCCAGTGTATTTCCTTTATCGTGCGTTGGTTCGTTTATGATCTGTGTCAGGTCCATTGCTGTCATGGCGTTGATGAAGGTTTCTGCTTGTGTGCTTTGGAGTGATGGGAGATTGAAGTCACCCAGGATAATTTGTTCTTTTGAGGGGTCGGTGCTTTCAGAGATGAGGTGTAGTATCCTTGGTAGGTTGGTGGTTGCTGTGGGTGTCCGGTAGACCAGGCATATTGTGAGGTGTTTGTTGGTAAGGGTGAGGATGTCTGCTTCATTGGAGGTTTCTGAGGCCTGGATTCGTAGGTGGAGGTTGTTTTTTGCAATGATGGCTACGCCTCCGCCTTTTGCGTGTGTTCGGGAGCAGTGCTGAAGGCTATATCCAGTTGGTCCAACAAAAAGCACGGTCCACGTACCAACAGCAACCCAGTAAAAACCGTGGAGGCAAGGAAGGAACTATAATACCACCTTTATTTCATAAAGCCAGGCCCGACACAGGCCGTGTTTCGTTTATGCCTTCCTCAGGGGCTTTGGCTATAACAACATATAAAAAATTCATTTAACACAAACAAATTCATCATAAATATACATATATAAGGCACTCAAAAACCTAAAAACACTAAAAAATTCATAAAAACTGTAAATAAATAATTAAATAAATAATTAAATACTAACTGCTAAAGTACAGCGAAAGTCTGTAAACCAACAGACAGATAAATAAATAAATAATTAATTAAATGACTGTATACGTATGATACATGTATAATCACATATAGAAGAACTTATAGACACATGGTCACACTAATAAATACTCAATAACTTAATAAATTAGTGACACACAATAAAGTATCCATTTACTCTAAATAAATCCAACTAATAATAATAAATAACATATATATAAAAAGTATATATCATACATATAAAACCATACAGTTATAAAACTAGACTGAAAAAGTAAATGGCTAAAAAGTTCATAAACAAAAAATAAATCAATAAAGATTATTATGTAGTAAATAAACTAAATAATATATTTGATTAATTAATTATATAACCAATTTATAAACCTATTTGTGACCAAGAACCAACATAACCCACAATTTGATGTACTAAAAATCATTTATCACATTCTTACCTATATGATTTTCTTGCCACAATGATAACTGAAGGGAAAGGAAAAAAGAGAATAGAAGGGCTAATCCAATTGACTATACCCTATAAAAATCTACAATGGTACAAAAATCAATAATAACCATAATTAAAATTATAAAAATAAAAATAAATATAAAATAAAAATTAAAATTTTTGGGGAAATGAAACAGAAAACTACACTACTGGAGGAAACGCTGAACCCAGGAAGAACGCAACAGGTAGAGCAAGTGAAGCCTATAATTAATAAACGTACTTAATTGAATATTATCTTATTATCTTATAGGTTACATGAAATGATAGTATAATTTTATTATTATTTTATGATCCACCACAACTATTTTACTTATACGTTTTTTATTTCTTCATCGGAAAAGTGTTTTAATTTTGATTGATTAAATTATTCACCAATCATCCCTCTATAAAATTACATCTATACTTAAAACTATTGTACTCAGAACCATTACAACCCTGCTATCCTCTCTATAATATTATAATATAATATAATAAACACTGCCATGATTCTTAATCAGCTAAAAAACAGAGTTCTTTAAAATCACCTTGTGTCTTTCTATAAAGGCCTTCCCGCTTGCCGGATATATATGCCAATTCTGGCAAAGTACCAACTTTGCCGTTGTATGCTTGTCCGACTTTTAAAATCTGCAAATGCGCGGGAAAACGTTATTATCAGATTCAACATAAATTGCTCACTATCCATACTCTTTTCAAAAAAATGATTAAACTACTCTATCTCACAAAACCAACTGCCCGATCATCGGAAACCCTTCCACCATAATCCAACGAAATCTGATACACTGGCTTATTCAATGATCAAGACCCTTTCAACCAAATCCCTTATTTTTAATATGTGAATCGCGATCCAAACCACACTCCTGTTCATTAATGAAATCCTGAAACGCGTTTAACCCGACATTTGAAAATACTGCCTACTGGCCTTTATAACACAAACTGCTTATATTTAAACCTCCATATCGCACCAACTTGTTGCAAACAGTCAAGCTTGAATTCCTATTTGTCATAAAAACGTGGCATCTACAACAGCCCATGTAACACTCACCCAGGATTAGAGGAAGTATTCAAAACGTCCCCGCACTACTCCTTTCTTTTTACGAATGACACTAAAAGAAAGGAGTAGTGCGGGGACGTTTTGAATACTTCCTCTAATCCTGCAGTATTTTCAAATGTCGGGTTAAACGCGTTTCAGGATTTCATTAATGAACAGGAGTGTGGTTTGGATCGCGATTCACATATTAAAAATAAGGGATTTGGTTGAAAGGGTCTTGATCATTGAATAAGCCAGTGTATCAGATTTCGTTGGATTATGGTGGAAGGGTTTCCGATGATCGGGCAGTTGGTTTTGTGAGATAGAGTAGTTTAATCATTTTTTTGAAAAGAGTATGGATAGTGAGCAATTTATGTTGAATCTGATAATAACGTTTTCCCGCGCATTTGCAGATTTTAAAAGTCGGACAAGCATACAACGGCAAAGTTGGTACTTTGCCAGAATTGGCATATATATCCGGCAAGCGGGAAGGCCTTTATAGAAAGACACAAGGTGATTTTAAAGAACTCTGTTTTTTAGCTGATTAAGAATCATGGCAGTGTTTATTATATTATATTATAATATTATAGAGAGGATAGCAGGGTTGTAATGGTTCTGAGTACAATAGTTTTAAGTATAGATGTAATTTTATAGAGGGATGATTGGTGAATAATTTAATCAATCAAAATTAAAACACTTTTCCGATGAAGAAATAAAAAACGTATAAGTAAAATAGTTGTGGTGGATCATAAAATAATAATAAAATTATACTATCATTTCATGTAACCTATAAGATAATAAGATAATATTCAATTAAGTACGTTTATTAATTATAGGCTTCACTTGCTCTACCTGTTGCGTTCTTCCTGGGTTCAGCGTTTCCTCCAGTAGTGTAGTTTTCTGTTTCATTTCCCCAAAAATTTTAATTTTTATTTTATATTTATTTTTATTTTTATAATTTTAATTATGGTTATTATTGATTTTTGTACCATTGTAGATTTTTATAGGGTATAGTCAATTGGATTAGCCCTTCTATTCTCTTTTTTCCTTTCCCTTCAGTTATCATTGTGGCAAGAAAATCATATAGGTAAGAATGTGATAAATGATTTTTAGTACATCAAATTGTGGGTTATGTTGGTTCTTGGTCACAAATAGGTTTATAAATGGGTTATTTAATTAATTAATCAAATATATTTTTTAGTTTATTTACTACATAATAATCTTTATTGATTTATTTTTTGTTTATGAACTTTTTAGCCATTTACTTTTTCAGTCTAGTTTTATAACTGTATGGTTTTATATGTATGATATATACTTTTTATATATATGTTATTTATTATTATTAGTTGGATTTATTTAGAGTAAATGGATACTTTATTGTGTGTCACTAATTTATTAAGTTATTGAGTATTTATTAGTGTGACCATGTGTCTATAAGTTCTTCTATATGTGATTATACATGTATCATACGTATACAGTCATTTAATTAATTATTTATTTATCTGTCTGTTGGTTTACAGACTTTCGCTGTACTTTAGCAGTTAGTATTTAATTATTTATTTAATTATTTATTTACAGTTTTTATGAATTTTTTAGTGTTTTTAGGTTTTTGAGTGCCTTATATATGTATATTTATGATGAATTTGTTTGTGTTAAATGAATTTTTTATATGTTGTTATATCCAGTTGGTGTCAGTCGGTTCATTATTACTGTGTCGGTTTCTGTTAGCCAGGTTTCTGTTATACACAGGATGTCGATCTTCTTGGCTGTGATCAGGTCTTGGAGCATGTGGTATTTGTTCCTGACGGAGCATGTATTTATGAGTGAGATGGAGAGGTGGTGGGAGCTTTTGGGGTTGGTGGTATGGGTTGGGGTGTGGTGTGTGCGTGCATGGTTGTGTGTAGTATTATGGATGTTTGTGGGTTGAGTTGTTGTGGTGCCTGTGCAGAGGGGGTTAATGAGTGTGGTTGGGTGGGGGTAGAGTGTCAGGATGGGAGTTAGAAGGTAGATGGGGGTTAAGAAGGGTGGCATGGTGTACAGGAGTACCTGGTTTTTTGGAGTGGTGTGAGTTCCTCTCTGTAGTGCTGGTGGTGTCTTGGTTTGAAGCCCAAAGGCAGTCATCTCTCACCATGGACTCTACTGGGCAGATGACTACCTCTCTGATAGCTTCTTCCTGATTCTCTAAGCCACTCAATGGAGCCCTGGTCTAACCAGTCCAAGAACTGGGTATGTACCAAGGTAAGTTTGTATAAGTAATGACAATGTTCCTTATCGTCCCTCCAGTCTAGTCCCGGAAACTCTGGGGATATCAACCTCTTCCAGAAGCTTGGAGACTGATACGTGTCATTCTTTGATGACACTGGTATAAGGACACAGGCACCGCCTCCTCCCACTCCAGTTCTATCAGTCTCCAAGCAGCTGGAGGATGTGAGCCAGGGTGGCTGGCTCACTGGAGAGACAATTAAGGACTGTAGGAGTAGTTAGTTTTTGGTTTTGGGGTTTATTTCAAGCTCTTCTGGTTTAAATGTACTTATTTTCAATTCTTTTCTAGATAGCTGATATTAAGGGTATACAACTTTAAATTTTGACTGCTGAAGTCTTTGCTTCCCCGTTCCTTCCTATCACCGAGAAGTCAGAGCAGGAACCTTGAGACTCTTGGGGAAGTTTGGGGTTTCCCACTGTTATCCTGCCTTCCCCAGCGTGGCACAGAGGTTCTGCCTGTAAGCGCTGGTGGGAATCGGCAGGCAGGGACCCTGAGGGCACAGTTCCCTTCTGAGCTGTTCCGGGAGCTTGTGGGGCCTCAGACAGTTGCGACTCAGCCTGTGAGACGGCCATCAGTGAGGGGCTTGGTGGGCAGGTAAGCGACGGGTTCTTGCTTCTTTTGGCTGTTGGTTCAGTGAGAGGCCATGCTTCAGGCTCGGCCCGGGTAAACAGCAGTCTTGTGCACCGCGTTCCGATTTTGGCGGGAAATGCCGGTAGCGCGGTCAGGGAAACAATCTCTTGTGCTGAGAAGAGGAAGCTTCGTTTTCGGTTAATTTCCTTGCGATTAAGGTCGGGGGACTTCCTGTTTCCTTGAGGTAGTAAAAAACAAAAAAACAAAAAAAAAACCCGGCGACCCTGGAAACCAGAGTTGAGGCCTCTGAGGAGGTTCTGAATCTGGGTTCCGGGTGTTATTGCTTTCTGGAATTCTTTCCTTTGGAGGAGATAGCTGGAAGATAGCATGCCTGCTAAGACCTTGTGTTTGTTCTCTGGCGTGAAGAGGTCTGTAGTATCAGAGGCAGGCATCTGTAAGAGCTGTAGCCAGGATGCAGCTGTAGCCAGGATGCATCACTGGAGCAACTTCTCTAGCCCTTGAATTGAAGAACCATTATGCAGCCCTGGAAGTGGAGGAGGTGAAAGCATCCCTGGAAAGGGAAGAACCAGAGTTCAAGTACCCCATAGTTGCGGAATCAGTGACCAGAAGGAAACGAAGGGTAGTGGTGGTTGGAGACTCTCTTCTGAGGGGTACTGAGGCGTCCATCTGCCGACCAGACTTGATGTCCAGAGAGGTATGCTGTCTGCCTGGTGCCAAGATCCAAAATGTTACGGAGAGTTTTGCCGAGACTCATCAAGCCCACTGACTATTACCCAATGTTGCTAATCCATGTTGGAACAAATGATACTGCCAGGTATACCTCGGAACGTATCAAAAGTGACTTCATGGCTCTGGGACAGAGGGTGAAGCAGGTAGGTGCACAGGTGGTGTTCTCTTCAATCCTCCCTGTTGAGGGTAAAGGCCAAGGCAGAGAGGCTCGCATCCTGGAGATTAATGCATGGCTGCATGGATGGTGTCTTCGAGAGCGTTTTGGTTTCCTAGACCATGGGATGCTGTTCCAAGGGTTGCAGAGCAGAGATGGCATCCATCTGTCCAAGAAAGGTCAACGCATCTTTGGTAGTAGACTGGCTAATCTACTGAAGAGGGCTTTAAACTAGATTCGTTGGGGATGGGTGAAGAAAGCCCCCAGGTAAGTGATACATTAAATACCTTTATGGAAATGGGTAACAGGGGTAACATATGGAAAGCAGTGTGTATTAATGCCCGTAGCATGGGAAATAAGATCTCTGAAGTTGAAGCTTTGTGGGAGTGGCTGACTTGGATTTAGTGGCAGTTACAGAAACATGGTTCACAGAAAACCATGACTGGGATGTAACTATACCTGGCTATACTTTATTCAGAAAGGACAGGGTAGGAAGAAGGGGAGGAGGAGTGGCACTATATGTAAAAACTACTATTAAAGCTTTGGAATTACAGAGCTTAAAAGGGAGAGAGGAGGCATTGTGGGTTAAACTAGAAAGAGGGAAAGAGAAATCTATTTGCATTGGTGTGCTATACAGACCTCCCTCACAAGAGGAAGAGGTGGACAGAGAGTTAATTGAAGACATACGCAGCATTGCTAGGAAAGGGGAAGTGCTACTGCTAGGAGATTTCAATATGTCAGATGTTGATTGGCACATTCCTGCTGCAGTATCATCTAGGAGTAAGGAGATCCTGGATTCTCTACAGGGAGAACTATTCAGGCAATTGATAACAGACTCCACACGTGAAGGGGCCATACTGGACTTGGTGCTTACCAATGGTGAAAGTGTTTCTGATGATGTAGTGGGAGATCATTTTGCATCCAGTGATCACCAGATGGTGTGGTTCAGTATTAGGACTAGGGCTGTTAGAATCCATTCCAAGGTGAAGATCTTAGACTTTAGGAAGACTAACTTTGCGAAGATGGGCCAATACCTCAGGGAGTCGTTAGTGGGATGGGAACAGCTGGGGGATGTAGAAAAACAGTGGGCAAAACTGAAAGGGGGTATTTTAAAGGCAACCCACCTTTTTGTTAAAATGGTAAATAAAGGCAAAAGGAACAGGAGACCGCTATGGTTTTTGAAGGAAGTAGCTGAAAAAGTGAAGAAAAAGAGGGAGGCCTTCATGAAATACAAGAGATCACAGAGAGAGGAAGACAGGCATCTGTATTTGGAAAAACTTAGAGAAGCTAGCAAAGTAGTCAAGAAGGCAAAGATTCAAAAGGAGGAGGAAATAGCCAATGCAGTGAAATGGGGGGATAAGACATTTTTCAGATATATTAGTGAGAAGAGGAAGGGCAAAAGTGGTATTGTCAGACTCAAGGGTGCAGGGGGGGAATATGTAGAAGCTGATAAGGATAAAGCGGAATTGCTTAACAAATATTTTTGTTCTGTGTTCACAGATGAAGAACCAGGAGCAGGACCTCAGAAAACACCCACAAATAGGAGCAGAGGCGGGGGACATCTTGAACGGTTTTCGGAGGACTGTGTTCGTGAGAAACTAGCTCAACTTAAAGTAGACAAAGCGATGGGACCGGATGGGATACACCCTAGAATACTGAGGGAACTTGGGGACGTTCTAGCAACTCCACTGACTGACCTTTTCAATGCCTCATTGGAGTCGGGAGTGGTGCCAAAGGACTGGAGAGAGGCTCATGTGGTGCCTTTACACAAAAGCGGAAGTAAGGATGTGGTTGAAAACTACAGGCCGGTTAGTTTAACTTCAGTGGTGAGTAAATTAATGGAAACGCTGTTGAAAGAGAAAATAGTGAGGTTTCTGTAGTCCAGCGGATTACAGGATCCGGGGCAGCATGGATTCACCAGAGGCAGGTCTTGTCAGACAAATCTGATTGATTTCTTTGACTGGGTGACCAGGGAGTTGGACCGAGGGAGAGCTCTAGATGTGGTGTATTTAGATTTCAGTAAAGCCTTTGACACTGTTCCTCACAGGCGACTTATAAACAAACTGAGCACCCTAGGGATGGACCCTAAAGTTACTGCTTGGGTTAGAAATTGGTTGGGTGGGAGGCGACAAAGAGTACAAGTAAATGGAGCTCACTCTGAGGAGAAGGATGTTACTAGTGGTGTGCCCCAGGGATCTGTCCTTGGTCCGATTCTTTTTAACATCTTTGTTAGTGATATAGCGGAAGGGCTGTCGGGTAAGGTTTGCCTCTTTGCGGATGATACCAAAATCTGCAATAGAGTAGACACCCAGGAAGGTGTAGATAGCATGAGGAGGGATCTAGCTAAGCTTGAAGAATGGTCTAGAATTTGGCAGCTGGGATTTAATGTTAAAAAATGTAAGGTCATGCATTTGGGCTGCAGCAATCCAAGGGAGCAATACAGTATAGGAGGTGAAGTACTTTTGTCCACTAAAGAAGAGCGGGACCTAGGCGTGGTTGTGTCTGATGATCTTAAAGTAGCTAAACAGGTAGAAAAGGCGACTGCAAAAGCTAGAAGGATGCTTGGGTGCATACGGAGAGGAATGGCTAGCAGAAAAAAGGAGGTGATAATGCCTCTGTATAAGTCTTTGGTGCGACCTCATTTGGAGTATGGTGTGCAATTCTGGAGACCGCACCTTCAAAAGGATGTGAACAGGATGGAGTTGGTGCAGAGGGTTGCTACTAAGATGATTAGTGGTCTTCATTATAAAGCATATGAGGACAGACTTAAGGATCTTAATATGTACACCTTAGAGGAAAGGCGGGATAGAGGTGATATGATTGAGATGTTTAAATTCCTCCGTGGCATAAATGTTCAGGGAGAGAGCCTCTTTAAATTGAAAGCAAGTTCTGCGACGAGGGGACATGGGATGAGGGTGAAGGGAGATAGATTCAGGAGTGATATGCGGAAATATTTCTTTATGGAAAGAGTAGTGGATCAGTGGAATAGTTTCCCAGTGGAGGTGGTAGAGATGAGGACAGTAACTGAGTTCAAAAAAGCATGGGACCAACACAGAGGATCTCTAAAGGTAAAAAGTGGACTGTTGTAATTGTTATGGAAGGACAGACTAGATGGGCCTTGTGGTCTTTTTCTGTCATCATGTTTCTATGTTTCTAGATTCGGCGGAGAAGCATGAGGTACTGGAGCAGAGGCCTCTGTCTCCTCTAATAGAGCCTGCGGAGCCGGTACCCGGACCTTCTTCGGCTCCAGACGGTCCGCATCCTCAGGTGCCCTTGGCGGGTGATTTGACGTCAATTTTTTCGCAGGATTTTGTGGCTCTTATTCAAAGGTCCTTTGGCGGGTCTTCTAAGGGGGCTTCTTCCTCAGCTTTGGGTCCCTTGAATGCACAGTTGGGCCATAAGAGACCGGGCACCCCTCTATCGGGGACACATTCGTCTCTAGGACAGAAGAGACCTCGTCTGGACGCAGATAAGCTGTGTCTGTCAGTTTTCCGAGGAGTGCCGCACAGAAGATGACTACCGCGATCCCAATTTGGAGGAAGAGTTGGAAGAAGGAGAGATTCCAGAACAGGAGGATCAGGCTAGAGTTGTGCGCATATTTCGGAAGGAAGAGCTATCCGCATTGATTTCAGAGACGTTAAAGACGCTGAATATTCCGGTGTCTTCGCCGGCAGAAGAGGCAGCCTTAGAAGATCCGCTCTTACAGGCCTTTAGGAAGACACAAAAGGCGTTTCCAATGCATAGAGTTATTAAAGAGATGATCCAAAGTGAGTGGGACATGCCTGAGTCCACTCTCAAAGGCTCTCGAGTAATGTCTCGATTATATCTGCTTGTGGAGCAGGATAAGGACATCTTTAAGTCGCCGAAGGTGGATGCAGCGGTGTCAGCCGTGACCAAGAAGACGACCATTATGGCTCTTAAGGATGTTCAGGACAGAAAGCTTGACGCTTTGTTACGACAGGTCTTTGAGGTAAATGCTCTCTCGATCCAAGCTTCTATTTGTGGGGCTTGGGTGGCGAGGGCTTGTCTCCGGTAGGCTCAGGCAGTCCAGGGGGAGCACTCTGAGGAGTTGGTTGGTGAGGCGGCTCGGTTAGAGTCCGGAGCGGCCTATCTAGCAGATATTCATTATGACCTTATTAGGGGGTTACCAAATATCCTCTGGCGGCCACTGCCGAAGCCATGCTATCTGTGGCTGAGGAATTGGGCGGCAGATGCTTCTTCAAAGTCTAGATTAAGTAAGCTTCCCTTTAAGGGGGCGACTTTTGTTTGGAGAGGATTTAGAGAAGATCGTTAAGGATCTCGGAGAATCCAAGGGCGGTCGGCTGCCTGAGGATAAGCAGAAACAGGGGAAATTTAATCCGGTGGCTAGATTTCCACAGAGGGATTTTCGTCGTTTTCGTAACTCTAGATTCACTCAAGAGTCAGAGGGGGCGTTTCCCCTATAGAGGCCAGGGCTTTCGAGGATTCCGGGGGGCTAGCAGAGGTTTTGCTGCAGCCACTTCGGGGATCAAGAAGCCACAATGAAGTCAGGGTGGCCCAGGTCGACGTAGCAGTGGGCGGTCGTCTACAACAGTTTTACGCTGCCTGGGCCAGGATTACGTCCGATCAGTGGGTGTTAGAAGTGATTCGAGAAGGTTATGCGTTAGAATTTCGGAAACTGGTGACCGACTCTTTCGTTCAGTCTCCTTGCAAGGCTCCTCGAAAGTGCGAAGCGGTCACACAGACTTTACAGCGGTTACTAGATCTCAGAGCGGTAGTGCCGGTGCCTCGAGAGCAATGTGGGTTAGGTCGATACTCCATTCATTTATTTTGTGGTTCCAAAGAAAGAGGGAACTTATCGGCCAATTTTGGACCTAAAAAGAGTGAACAAGTGTCTCAGTTTCTCATTTTCGCATGGAAACTCTACGGTCGGTCATCATGGCTGTCAGAACAGGAGAGTTTCTTACTTCTCTCGCTTTATCCGAGGCTTACCTGCACATTCCGATTTGCCCACAACATCAGAAGTTCCTCAGGTTTGCGGTTCCCATGGGACATTTCCAATTTCGGGCGCTGCCATTTGGGCTAGCGACGGCACCAAGGACCTTTACCAAGGTCATGGTTGTCGTGGCGGCGGAACTGCGGAAGAATGGTGTTTTGGTCCATCCATATTTAGGCGACTGGTTGATTCGAGCAAAGTCCAAGGCCGAAAGCGCAGAGGCTACTACCAGAGTGGTCAGCTGTCTACAGCAGCTAGGTTGGGTAGTCAATGTCGTCAAGAGCAGTCTCGTGCCATCTCAGGATCTCGAGTATCTAGGAATGCGCTTCAATACCCAAATGGGCAAGGTCTTTCTAACTTCGCATCGGGCGGTGGCCTTACGGAAGTTAATTCGACAGTTTCTCAACAGGTCAAGACCAACGGCGTGGCACTACTTGCAGCTCTTGGGTACAATGGCAGCAACGATCGACCTTGTGCCCTGGACCAGAGCGCATATGCGGCCATTATAGAGAGCGTTACTCAGAAGGTGGTCTCACCAAATCCATCTGCTATCGCAGAGACTTCTCTGTACAGTGGCGACTCGGGAAGCGTTGCAGTGGTGGTTGCGGCCGGAGTCCCTGGCGAGGGGCATGCCATTGGACACGCCACGCTGGGTTCCACTGACTACGGATGCCAGTCTCCTAGGTTGGGGAGCACATTTTCAAGGCAGATGTGCGCAAGGACTGTGGTTGGTTCAGGAGGAGTCTTGGTCAATCAACAGGTTGGAACTGAGGGCATTGCGTTTGGCATTGCTGGCGTTTCAGCGGTATCTGCAGGGAGCGGCGATCTGGGTGTGTTCGGACAACGCGGCAGCAGTAGCCTACATCAACAAGCAAGGGGGCACCGGCAGTGCTCTGTTAGAGGCCGAGGCAGAGCAGTTGTTCAACTGGGTAGAGCAAAACCTTCAAGCTCTGTCGGTGGCGCATGTCGCCGGAGTAGACAACGTGGCGGCCGATTTTTTTTGAGTCGGGTGAGGGTAGATCCAGGGGAGTGGACCCTTCACCCGGAGGTTTACCACGTGATTGTTCGGCACTGGGGAACGCCTGTTATGGATCTCATGGCGAATTTCAAGTCAGCAAAGGCAAGTCGGTTTTTCAGCAGGCGCAGAGAAAGGATGTCGGAAGGTCTGGATGCTCTCATCCAGGAGTGGCCCATAGATCAGCTTCTCTGTGTTTCCTCCGTGGGTGCTAATAGGCCGGGTGCTGCAACGCGTCGAACGCCACAAGGGACTGGTGGTTCTGATAGCACCAGATTGGCCGAGAAGACCTTGGTATGTGGATCTTCGGAGACTAGTCGTGGGGAAGCCGTGGAGGTTACCGGTCCGTCCGGATCTTTTGCAGCAGGGTCCGTTGGTTATGCCTCAGGTAGCTCGATTCTCGCTTACGGCTCGGCTCTTGAGAGGGCACGGCTGAGAGCTCGAGGCTATTCGGCGACCGTGGTGGCGACCTTGTTACAGGCACGCAGGCGATCAACTTCCTTAGCGTATGTTCGCGTGTGGCGCATTTTTGAGGCCTGGTGTGTGGATAGGAATTGTGCGCCATTGCGTGCGTCGGTACCGCAGATTTTAGCTTTCTTGCATGATGGATTCCAGAGAGGATTGGCGGTGGCTTCCTTAAAAGTGCAATTGGCAACGCTTTCCTGTTATAGAGGAAAGGTCAAGGGGAAAGCGCTGGCCTCTCATCCGGATGTTAAACGATTTCTGAGAGTGGTAGTTTTATTAAGGTCACCGTGCAGGCAGGTGGTTCCGTCTTGGGATTTACAGTTGGTTTTGGCAGCCTTAGGTTCACGGCCGTTTGAGCCTTTGGCGGAAGCAACTTTGAAGGATCTTACTCTGAAGGTCGTGTTCTTAGTGGCCATTGCGTCGGTGCGGAGAATTTCGGAGTTGCAAGCGTTGTCTTGTAGGGAGCCATTCTTAGTTTTTTATGAGTCAAAGGTAGTCTTACGGCCGGTGCCGTCCTTTCTTCCAAAGGTGCTGTCTCCTTTTCATGTAAATCAAGTAGTGTCTCTGCTGGTTTTCCGTTCAGCAGCAGACGGCTCTTCTAATCCGCGGTTGTGCCTTTTAGATGTGCGGAGGGCCTTAAAGAGGTACCTCAGACGGACGGCGGAGTTCCGCCGGTCCGATAGACTATTTGTGGTGTTTGGAGGTCCTCACAAAGGGGAGGCAGCGTCTAAAGCCTCGATTGCAAGATGGATAAATGAAGCAATAGCGTCTGCGTATCTCCTGCAGGGCAAGATGGTGCCAGAAGGTTTACGGGCGCATTCTGCTAGAGCACAGGCTGCTTCCTGGGCGGAGTATAGTTTTGTGCCGGCGGCGGAAATTTGTAAGGCAGTGACGTGGTCGTCGTTGAATTCCTTTGTCAAGCATTATCGGTTGGATGTTCAGGCGCGTAGCGATACCTGTTTTGGAGCAGCGGTGCTTCAGGCTGGTCTAGCAGGTCCCGCCCATTGAGTCTTTCCGGGACTAGACTGGAGGGACGATAAGGAAGTTTAAATTAGACTTACCTGCTAATTGTAGTTCCTGGAGGAACGCCAGTCTAGTCCCGGATCCCGTCCCAGTTCTATAAGAGCATTGGTGCCTGAAGCAAATATTTCACAGGTAAGAGAACAAAAGGGAGCTGTGTAGCTTCGGGGTCAGGGGGCGGATTTATCATTTAGGGGGGTAACTGGTTAGGCACAGTTGTTTCCTTTACGAGGGAGGCAAAGACATTATCAGTTAACTTAGAGTTCATATGTTGCAGTTAATGTTATGTTACATAGGATGGTTCACCAGTTAAGGGGCGCTGGATTATGTACATGTCCTAACTTAATTGTTGCTCTGGTGAGTCTGTTTTGTCAATAGGTTACTGGAGTGGGAGGAGGCAGTGCCTGTGTCCTCATACCAGTGTCATCAAAGAATGACATGTATGAGTCTCCAAGCTGCTGAAGAGGTTGACAACCCCAGAGTTTCCGGGACTAGGCTGGAGTTCCTCCAGGAACTACAATTAGCAGGTAAGTCTAATTTAAACTTTTGCACAGAGTTTGTATGTTTTGCCTTTGCTTTTTGGCCTTTACTCTGGGTTTTGTTTTTATGCTTGTCCTGCCTTTAGGCATTTTCCCTATATTCTATAGATACTGCATAATCCCAGGGATAGTCTGCTCTTGCAGAGGGACAAGCAAAAAGCTTATGCACATACTTCTGGTGCTCTGTGCCTTCCTTCCACTCCTGCAAGCTAGAAGAACCTTATATTAGGCTGCACACTGCTTGCCTGGACTGTGTTAATAGGGCTTACCTCCCCTATGAATGGCACCGTGCCTCAGACTGACTGGAAACTGGACATCAATTCAAAGCTGTAAGGCAATTGGTTTTCTCATTTTCTCTTGGTTGGTGGGGGAGAGTCAGTCAGATGGATTTTTTTTGCTGTCGTAAGTGCAAGGCAGAACACGTGATCTGGCAATTTTATTCTTACCATCTATTAGTTGTTTACAGAAGCATTTGTTATTGGTGCTGCTATGACTTATTCTATTTCTGTTCTATACTCCTTTCATAACAGTTTGTGTGCCATTTTTCTATTATAAATATGTGCAGAATCTGTTTTCTGTTAACCTGTCAAAAATGGACGATAAATACAGAAAGTTTGGTGCAAAAACCCCTAGGCATAACAAGTATGCTGTATGTCTTAGCTGTGTACATGACATAATGGTAGTCTCATCCTTGACTACAGGTCACTGCACTTCAATGTCTGCCCAAAGATTGACTGACTGACTAACCCAACACTAGGGTACAGCTTAAGTATACTGAGGAGACTAAAAGGTTTCCACTGATCCTTTAAGTGAAGAGGAGGATTCAGAGGGCAACCCCAGGAACTGAGATGAAGACCAGGGTTCTACAGGAAAGAGAGTACTTGCCACTTTCGCCTCTTCCTTGTTTTTATTTTTAAGTGGAAAGGTGACATTTTACTTAACAGATAATGTCGTCCTTTCCATGAGTCCTGCTAGACCAGTAGTTGTGCTCCCCTATCAGCCGATTTGTGGAGATGGCCAGTGAAATGCCCAGATTTTAATGACATCACTCATGCCTCTTATCAGTCTGAGCCACTAGAGAGCATCTCAGTATTTGTTCCAAATTATATGGGAAAGCATGGCAAACCTCGCACAACCTCAGCTTGGGCAACAATCATGAATCAAACAGTAGAGAAACTGTACATGAGAGATTGACCAGAAGGATATTAACCTGCAGAGCCAAGCAGGAAAATTCATAGCAGACCAAAGACTATTCCAGGGGTGGGTCTGGACTGGTCTAGCAGGACTCGAGGAAAGGACATTATCTGGTAAGTAAAATGTCACCTTCCATATTGTCCTGCTTAGACAAGTGGAACGTTAAAGCTATGCCTCCACTGGGCAGGAAGGAAACAGAGCAGCTCGTAAACCTCAAACCAAGGCTGTGTCCTCCTGAGTGTGGACATCCAAGTAGTAATGCTTGACAAAATGTGGATGTGCTGCCCACATTGCTACTGGACAGTGGTCTGATGGAACTACTGAGCTATTCTCTGCTGATGAGGATGCTTGTGTCTGAGTAGAATGGGTGCGCAAACCCTCCGGAACCATCCAGTTCCGTGTCAGATTCGCTGAAGCAATTATCTCCTTGATCCAGCACCCCAAGGTAGACTTGCCTGCTGCAACACCCTTGCGCAGGCCAGCAAACGGCATAAAGGATGAATGGATGTACGGCAGGAATTCGTAACCTCCAAGTCCCGAAGAGGCACCCTCCGGACAGTCACAAGGTGAAGATGCTTACTTTCCCTCTACACTGCTCCTTAGAAAAGGAGGGCATGCAAGCCACCTGGTTCACCTGAAAGGTAGATGCTATAATACCTTGGGCAAAAAGGAAGGCACAGGCCAAATGAAAACTGCCTTCTCTGATAAGGACAAATATGGATCCCAGCAAGAGCCTGCAGCTTGGAAATCTGCCTTGCCAAACAAATGGCGATCAAGAAAACAGTCTTGAGAGTCGAGCCCTTCAGAGCTCCAGAGAGAGATCCCAGGAAGGGACAAATGACCAGAGGGAAGAACACAGATGCTGAACCCCTTGAAGAAAATATGAAACACTTGGTTGCTAGGTTGAAGACTTTTCAGCCACTGGATCTCTGAAATGAACAAGCCTGCCACCTGGACTTTCAGGAAGGTAAAGGGGGGGGGGGGGGAGCCCTTTTCCAGACTGTCCTGCAGAAAAGCCAACAGCTGGCACCTTGATAGCCTTAGGAACAAACTGCCATGTGCCGCACTCATGCTCAAGAGTTACCAGGTTTGCACGAATGCCAGCTTGATAGAACCCCTTCAGGCTCTGAGCAGAGCAGAAACTACTGCAGGAACATAGTGCTTACACGTCGGCAGATGCCCTTCAAGAGCCATGCCCAAAGCGAGAAGGGAGTTGGGTCATCCGGGACAAACAGCCCCTGATGCGACCGGCTCCGAAATGGAGTAGATCAAGAGGAAGAACCTGCAGGAACCACAGCAGGTCCCTAAACCACACTCCTCATCCAGTCCAGCCTGTATGGCAATCCATGTGCCAAAAGCACATTCTCCAACAGCAGCTATGGAGGAAGCACATACAGTAGGCATGACTGTGGCCAGGACTGAACCAGAGTGACCATGCCCTTTAGATCCAGTTTTTTCATGTGGTGATTGAAGCAACAGCACACTTGTCCTTGGTTTGGGATGCCATCAATTCCATCACAGAGTGGCCCCCAACAGCGGAGAAGCATCTGAAACACCTCCTGACTCAACTCCCACTCTCTGGGATTGAGAGAGTGATAACAGAAGAAGACTGCTTCCACATTGACCACCCTGGCAATGTGCCGAGCCAACAAAGCTAGGAGGCTCATTTCTGCCTTCGTGAATCGGAGAACCATCCCCAGGGCCACTCCTGCACACCTCCTGCCACGTTGGCGATTGGTGTATGCCACTGCTGTGGTGTTCCCAGAGAACACTCACACAACCCTGGCCTTGACCAATGGTGGGAAAATGCAAGAGGGCCAACCAGATAACCCTTGCTTTGGGATGGTTGATGGACCACACCGCCTGCCTGTGGTTCCAACAGCCCTGGGCTATGCAGCCTTGACAAGGGCTTCCTTGCCTGTAAGACTGGCGTCTGTTGCCAAAAGAATCCACATCATTCAGTGGTCATTCAGAAAGCTTGTGGATCGGATTCCTGCAGGCTGTCTAAGCCCCGATCGTGTCAAAGATTGCTCCTGTTTTGTCCGTGGAGATCGGATCTCCCACGGGCAGACAAAAGGTGTTTCCTGCCCATGCTTGGGAGGGAGGAAGCAAATCCCAGGCACCAAGTATAATTTTCTGGTTGTCATGGCCTAGCTTCATGTGAAGTGCAACCTGAAGATGTTTTTGAGATGGGCTACGAGATACTATTGAATGTTGCACCTGGATATGTGTCATGGCAAGAAAAACAGCTGTTGCTAGATTTGGCTGTACTAGAGCGGGAAGAGGGAGGGCTGAAGTCTATTACAGTGGCATTGCTGATAGTGAGGAAATGTGTGCTTGAAAACTATAATGGCAGACACTGTGCACCTGAAGAGAGTGAATGCATGATGGGCATGCAAAGAATGGATATCGTGCTTCTCTGTGGACAAGCAGGGGAGATGCCAGGCACATTTGTTGGTGAAGCCAAAAGGCTGATCCAGTGTTTGGAAGCGCTCTCCTAGCTTTTGGCTAAATCTTTTAGTAGTGAGCATGCATGGGTGATCCTATGCCTCCTGACTGAGGTAAAATCAGTCTCTTCCTCCACAGCAGTGCTGGATGTGAAACTGTTCTCCTCCTCCTCTTGACGCTTAATTTTTAATATTTTTTTTCATATGTTAGTCTATGATTTGTCTACCCATGGCTTCCTCCATTTACCACTTATTTCTTCACAGCCGCGCAACATGCCAGAGTCTAACCCATGTGACTGCACTTCCACTGTGAATACTCCTCCTGTGGGTCCCATAAGCACACCAGTGGGGGGGGGGGGGGGGGGAGAGATTAAAGATAAGAAGTCAAGCTGTGCAGGTGAGCTCAATATACTGGCGGCTTCAATGGCTTTGGGAGCCACCGGCCATGCTACTCAGGACCGCTCCCCCACTCTGATCTCTCCACCAAATGGGTTGATGGCAGGGGCCAGCTGCTAAACTGCACGCCAGGCTGAAACATATGACTGCTTCGGATAAGTTACACTATGGGGATGATAAGCTTACTAAAGAGGCTTCCAGGTACTTTCTGTGGTACAACCACCAGTAAGTGAAATGGCCATCTCGCTGCTGGATTGCTGTCTGCTACTTAGTTTTAAGGTTTTGTTTTAGCTATTTGTTTAAAGTTGCTAAGGATACTTGTACTAGTCCAGTACGGGCCTCCACGACTGGACAAAGTTAATGTTTCTTGTAAACCGAGCTGAATTTGAAAAAGCGCGGTATAGAAAAGACTTTAAATAAATAAATGCCATGTATCTTTAAGGGGCTCTGATCACCTCAAGATTGATTGATTAATTAATTTCAGGGCCTTATTCTTGGTGGTGATAACCAGCTGAACCTTAACACTAGAAGCCCCAAAAGGCATTTTACCTAGAAACCCCAAAGTGCGTCAATTGACTTATTACGACGACTGCGTTTAGCATAAAATGCAGATATGAATTAATGTGAAGTTACTTATTTGTGAAATATGTGCAGTATGTGATGTCATTACATGATGTCATCGTGTGTGTATTGTTTGTAATGTTGGAGTAAAACTGTAAACAGTGATTGAGTTGCGCCACCTAGTGGGAGCATGAATTTATACCTAGAAGCCCCAAAGTACGTTAATTGACGCATCCAAGACAATTGAGTGCATCAGTTGACATACTTTGGGGCTTCTAGGCATAAATTCATTTTCCCGTTAGGTGGTGCATCTGTCATTAATTTTCGATGCACATATTTGAACATCTTGACCTTGCTAACAGTCATGGAACATGACTGACATGGTTCTAGCAGTGGCGCTGGTATACAACTTCAAAGATGCATTTGCGTCAATTGACGCACTTTGGGGCTTCTAGTGTTAAAGTGACTGACCACCTCTCACCCTTTTAATAGGTTTAAGAGTGTATAAAGTTACAATTATGCCTGGGTTGGGCAGTAGTCAGGATGTGTGGGAGGGAGCTAATACCTAGTAACGGCTGGATCCTAGTAACGGCTGGATAATCTAAGATAATCTGTTTTACAATTTCCTGGGTGATTCATACAGCCCTTGGTTTGATAAAGGGAGCCTTTCAAATTGCCCCTTTGACTTTTCACTTGGCTTTAACACCTATTTAAAGCAAATTCCCAGATCTCTTGCCTCCTAAGTGAAAGGCCTCATATCTAGGAACAATTTATTTTTGTTTCCAACTCAAATAATATTTTGCCCTATTCTTCCTTCTATGCTAAGCTATACTCTGATTTGGTTTAAATTAAAAGCTCTCTGATACTAGCCCCCACTGAGTTAACAAATACACTGGATTCTAAAATATACAGATTTATCAGTTTTAACACAAAATTCACTTTTCCCCAAGATTTAAAGAATTTCCCAGCAGTAAATACTTAGAAGTGCAGATGGCTTTCCAGCACAAGCAGTCCCTTTTGTTAGTCCTTCAAGATTCAAGGTTCATGCTTCATACATTCCATGTCCCAATATGTAAAACATCTTTGCAACTTCTGACTCGCATTTCATGTGCATGTTTTCCTAAGCCTCATATTTCAGAAGCTGAAATGATTCTGCATTTCCTTGACTGCTGAAGAGCTGTTATACTACCTTAATGCTTCACAGGACTGTAAACCCCCCCCCCCCCCCAAAAAATTTTTTGTCACTTTTAATCCGAAGAATCCAGGACTTCCAGCATCCAAACAAACTCTCTTCACTTGGGTGTCTGACTATTGCTTTTGCCTACCAGGCTGAGGGGCACTCAGCTCTGACAGTGTCACCCCCACACCATCTCGGAGCAAAAGCTTTTACCATAGCTAACCAACACCGTATTTCAGTATCTGAGGTAGACAGTGTTGCCATGTGCTCAATTAGCCACACTTTAACCAAGCATTATTGCCTAAACCAGTGGTTCTTAACCCAGTCCTCTGGGACCCCCACAGGCCAATCAAGTTTTCAGGGTATCCACAATGAACATGCACTGCTTCCATTGTATGCAGATCTCTCTCGTGCATATTCATTGTGGATATCCTGAAAACCTGACTGGCCTGCGGGACTCACAGGACTGGGTTAACAACCGTTGGTCTAAACTCTGTATTATCAGATACTGCCTTTGGACAATCTGCCCTCGCAGCCTTTTTGTGCTTTAATCATCCAGTCCACCTCCCAAAAGTTTTTTTTGGTCTCCTCTTCATCGACAATCATACTTTCCTGGGTGACTCTCTGCTCTGGACTCAACAGCAAGTGTGCTTGCATTTCCCCTGCTTGTCCACAGAGAGTGTAATTGTCTACCTATAGCGGGAGGTCTCAGACAGCAGGAAAATGTAGCCACACTTTTCTCAGCTTCCTTTTCTCCATTATATTTTGTTTGTTCCCGTTTGCAACTTTTTTTTAATGCTGTGAAAGTACTGATTTTTGCCTCTGTGTCAGATATGACGGAACCCAAGCATGCTCACTACATTAAAAAAAAAAAAAATTAGCCAAAGGTAGAAGAGAGCTTCCACACAGAATCAGCTGTCAGGCTTCACCAGCAAGTGTGGCTGCATTCCCCTGCTGTCTGTGGAGAACCTCTATTTTTTTAAATTTCAATTTTCATGTATATCGTACAATAAATATACAGCAGGAAAAAAAATAATTCATACCTCCTCCCAAATCAATGGGAGAAGGGCACAATATATCTTAAAGACCCCCCCCCCCCCAAAAAAAAATCATGACCAAGCCCACATTAACAGAGTGCCAAAATCCCTAGAAAACAGTTATAATACCCTTTTTTACTAGTCACTACAGAGAAAATATTAGAAGAAAAATACCCAAAAAAACATTCACTTTTTACCCTGGAGAAGCGACTAAGCGGGAGGGCTCAGAAAACCATACTGTTTACTTTGATAAACTAAAACACATTTACATGGGAATTTGAGATAGAAGGTTGCTCCCAGCGCCAAGACACTTGGCTTTAGCGCCAGTAACAATCTCCTCCAACTATATAACTCTAAATACATCCAAGAAAATATTTATCCTTTGCCCATAAAAGAAAAGACTTTTCTAATTAAATAAGCAAAGTACATTACTACAATCAATAAGAGAATTTAAAGACACCAATAAGGAGAACCCCTATTATAAGTAAGCAATTAACGCCATGTTTCAGTGTAGAATAAGTTCTACAATTTGCTCGGAAGAGATCAGTGAAGGATATTAGAATTGTGGTTCACTATGGATTGGAGCCCTTCTAAGGGGGTAGGAGTAGGCTGCGGAGGGAGCAATGTTCTTCAGTAGATGGAGTGGAGAGACCACGGGCAGAGGGGAGAATAAGAGAGGGAGACTTGCAGTACCGATGGTGCTGTGGTGAGTTTGTGACAGGAAGACAGCCATAAATATGGTAGTGGTGATGTTCCTTTGAGTTGATGCAGAGTCCTGCCGACTAGGGCCAGGCTATCCATTAGGTGGGCTAGGTGGCAGAACTCTCTGGGTGGCATAGAATAGCACCTGTGGCAAGCCATGTGCTTCAGCGCACGTGGCAAGCCATGTGCTTCAGCGCACGTGGCTTGCCGCTTCTGACCCCCTTCCAACACAAATGTCAGGAGTGTCAAGTGGCAGGCCATGTGTGCTGAAGCACATGGCCTGCAGCAGATCACTGCCATGCTGAGCTGTCAACCCCACCGGCTGAATGGGGGGGGGGGGGGCACAACCGGGGCTTCTGCTTGGGGCAGCAGAAACCCTTAGACTGGCCCTGCTGCCGACCCTATGGATAGTTGTGGCTATCCCCTGGTTTAATAAATGTGGTATAATACACGAATTGATGAGCATTTCTCTTTATTGGGTAAGAGTCGTTTTTAACTTGTTGGTACTGGTTTTGTTATAGGAACCAGGATATGGCTGAGTTGCTGGACATTTTAAGCTCTAAATGTACTGTATATAGTCATGTTTGTCAGTTTTTCTGGCAACACCGTTGATTCAATTTCTACCAGCATGTCTAATTTTGTAATTACTCTATTGGCAAATCAAATACACTTACTGCATCTTCTATTCATTTGCCTCAAATGGGAATGTAGTAAGAGACTATTCTTTTCAAAACTTTAGTAAACCCAGTACACACTGTATGTTCAGTATGTAAATTTTTAGTGTTAAGGCCAGCAAGCAATGAACCAGTGGCAACTTTTATGCAACAGATCCTGTTGTATTTAGAGTGACATCTTAAGATATGTTGTCCTCCCCCCCCCCCCCCCAAGTTAGTCCTGCCTTCCTTAAGGGAAGAAGTAGAAGGAAGAAAGCAAGACGGGCAGGCTAGATTTAGTGTGGTGGGTGTGGCATGTTCCCATGTTGCTTCCCACATCACCCTGTCCCAATGCCTGTATTGAGGGGGAGATTATTAGCAGCTGACTTAGAATATGTGAAAGGTCTTGGCTGATAAGCTGGTATTTGTAGTCTTCTATTTTATTGGAAGCTACACAGAAATAAATTACTTCAAAGTGCAGGTTTTAGCTTTCTGTGTTCAGCATAACATGAGATCTGCTGTACGGGGCCAAATTGTGAAAGGGGAAGGAAGTGGAAAAGAGGGAAAAATATCTGAGCAGTTGCTCTTTGGTCATTTGCATCCAGTTTGCTTCTGTTTTACCAAAGTGAGTCAGATTTGTTTTTAAATGACTATGTACTTGCTGAACATTTAAAAAAAAAAAGTTCAGAATGTGCTCTGAGGGATAGATTGTGATGATTCTGATCTCTTTAAAAGGTATTGGTTCTGTAAACAGAAGGTCTGACTAATACATCAAGAATCTATCTTGTCATACGAATGAGCAGAATAGCTGTGTACAAAGGGCATAGGTCTAAAGACATAACAGTGTAACAAATCCATCCAAAATATCTGCAGAATAAAAAGTTGCAGATAAGAGTATTTTGCAGCTTATAATACAGTGGATTGCCTTTCCAGGGCTTGAACTTGTTTCCTTCAGAACTCTATTCAACTTCACTGCAGAATTGTTAGTTTTATACTGTATGCTGCATCTATTGTGTGAGTTTGAGATGTCCAAATTTACTGAGGAGGGGGTAGTGTTACTGTCATTCACGATCCTGGTTAAGCGTTGAAGTCCTTTATTATTGGCATGTTCATATATAAAGTAGGTAATACTGGCTGTGCACTGGCTAGAATTCTGCGCTTCTAAAGTGTCTCGGGTATCGTTGCTAAAGTGACAGTTGTACTTTGATTGTTTTACAGAAGCCATGAAGGGAGAACAGGAAGTCATGTTTGAGGAGCTGCTAGAGAGGGCCAAAGATGGTGATCCAAAAGCACAAGCTGAGGTATCTGTCTTACGTCTTAACATAACCTTCCAACCTGAAGAGCACAAATGCGGGATTAGAGGGAATAATCTGCAGAATTGCTGTCAGTGATTGCAAGTTATAATAACCTGAACGTGTGTTCTTATGCGGTGCCTTTTTATTATGCCAGTTCTTTAATGTGGAATCCACCAAGACTCCTAGTCCTTGAGGGCCACCAATGGGCCAGGCTTTCAGGATACCCTTAATGACTATGCATAAGAGAGACTGGCATGCAGTGGAGGATAGTGGTCATGCAAATCTCATATATGAATGTTTTTTAAGGATATCTTAAACTTGACCAGTTGGTAGCCCTCAAAATGGGAGCAAAGACCAAGGCCACTATGGTACGCTTGTCTTTGGGGGGAGATATTTGTTATTGAAAGAAAATTGTTTCCAAGGTGCAGGACTATTGGGCCCACACTACAGGTTGCAACAATGGAGCCATCTATATAATGCTCACGTGTAGTGAGGAGGGTGGGTGCCGTGCTGAGAGAGCTCTAAGAACAGAGATAATTTACATGGGAAATATCTGATGTGTTGTATATGCAATTGCTATGTTAGCTAACAGACAAAATTTTACTTGTTATGTTTGAATCTCTTTTCAAAAATGGAAAATGCCTCTGAATGAGCTGAGCACTGACACCTAAAAGCGCAAAGTTCTAGAACAGATGAAAGACCAAAAATGAACATAACATAAATGCCATACTGGGTCAGACCAATGTCCATCCAACTCAGTATCCTGTTTCCAACAGTGACCAATCCAGGTCACAAGTACCTGGCAGGTTCCCAAAAAGCACACAGGTTCCACAGTGCTTGTCCTGGCATAATCAGTGGATTTCCTGGGTCCTCTCTAATAATGATTTTATGGACGTTTCCTCCAGGAACTTGCCCAAACCTTTTTTTAAATCCAGCTACACTTACAGCTTTTACTACATTCTCTGGTAACCAACGAATACCAGAGTTTGATTATGCATTGAGTAAAAAAATATTTTCTCTTATTAGTCTTTAAATGGGTTACATTGTAGCTTCAATGCATGTCCTCTAGTCTTTCTACTTTTTGATGGTGTAAACAACCGATCTATGTTAACCCGTTTCACTCCTTTCATTATTTTATAGACCTCCGACATATCTTTCCTCAGTTGTCTCTTTTCCAAGTTGAAGAGCCCTAACCTTTTAAGCCTTTCCTCTTAGGGGTATCCTTCCATCCCCTTTACCATTTTGGTGGCTCTTCTCTGTACCTTTTCTAATTCTGCTATATCCTTTCTAAGATAGACTAGATTGCACACAATATTCAAGGTGTGGTTGCACTATGGAACAATACAGAGGCATTATCAGGTCAGTGGCTACTGGCCATTTGGAGGGTATTGATCTATAAATGCTAGATCAATATGCTCCAAATGGCCAGTAGCCACTGACCTGATAACACTCCATGATCTTGATATTCTAATGATCACTGAGACATGGCTATCCAACTGCAACAACGTACTCATCAACCAGATGTCACCACCAGGTTTCTCTCTATGCCTGCCATAGGACCAACCAGAAGGGAGGCGGAACACTCATCCTTGCTAAAGCCGAGCTACAATTTAAACTAAGCAACGCCACCAGCACAACCCACCTCGATACGATCATGATAACAAACGAGCACTGTACAATCAACCTACTTTACCAAGCACCAATATCATCACCAGACGATCTACCGACAATCGACCTTGCTTGTAACTCAATTAACCCACGCTCCCCGAATTGGGTACTAAGAGATTTCAACCTGCCTTCCCTACAAGATGCACAAGCAACAGCCTTCCTGGAAGAGCTAGGCTACAAACAACTTGTCGATTTTCCTACACACATTAAGGGAAGTAAACTAGACCTGATCTTTGCCCCTCAGTCTGCGGCCGACACAACCCAAGGCTTGATGCTATCCATAACACCAGTACCTTGGTCTGACCATAACCTACTCAGATTCTACATACCCACTAGCCACTACAACAAGAGCAGCAATAAAGCGGATGCCCCCCCCCAGAACTCCAACAACACGCTTTCGGCCCCTCGCCAAAAATGATGTTCTCGAAGGTTCTCCCTCTCCTTACCAGCACAATCCTCGACCCGGACAAATTGGTATCGATCTTGGGATGACAGTCTCAGAACCGTCGCCTGCCTCCCACACACCCACAAGCGAGAAACCAACAAAATGGGAACATGCACCATGGTATTCTACAGACCTACGAGCATCACTCCTCCACTTACGCAAGCTCGAGAGATAGTGGCGCCGAACCCAAACCTCCGAGGCTCATTTCGCATACACCTCATATCTAAAAATACACCGAGAGAAAACAGTGGAGAAAAGGAAGCACTACCATACAGATATACTAAAGCATTCAATGAACAAACCACATGACCTGTTCAGTATTGTAAAGTCCTTAACAGGTGACCCAGCATTAGCTCCACCAACCATGCCCCTGCCGCAGGATTACTCCGACTAACACGAGCGCAACCACCATATACCATACCACCTTGCATAAAACACCCCAGCCATCACCACTGCTCAAATTCAGTGAGATATCTAGCAAAGAAATCGAAGACACTATTGCCTCTATCAACCTCACCACTGCACCCAACGACCCCGGTCCGGCTAGTTGGATTAAAGAGTTACGCTGTGACCTAAGTCAAGTCCTGAGCAGAATACTTAACCAATCCTTATCAACGGGGTTGTTCCCACAGAGGCTAAAACACACATCAATCAGACCACTGCTGAAGAATAGCAGACTCGACCCATCTCGAGTTGAATCCTACAGACCAATCTCGAGCATCCCCCTGCTCGCCAAGATCATCGAAAAGGTAGTCCAGCGACAAATCCAACAGCACGTTGACACCGAAGCACCACTGGACCCATCCCAACATGGCTTTAGGGAAGCGCATGGTGTTGACACCATCCTCACGACCCTCTTTAACAACCTAGTCACAGTACTTGACAACATCCACCAAGGATTCGTTCTCATATTCTTGGACATTGCAGCCATGTTAGATTCTGTGAATCATGAGATACTAATACAGCGCCTCAAAGAAAAAGGAATATATGGCACTGCACTAGAATGGTGCAAATCATACCTGTCCAATAGATGGCAACAAGTCAGGGCAGGTTCCTTGACCTCTGAGCCATTTCTACAGAAACAGGGGGTGCCATAGGGATCTTCTCTATCTGCATTGATGATCAACATTTATATGCAGCCCATCTGTGCCTTGATCTGCTCTTTAAATGTCCAATGTCTCGTCTATGCAGACGACATCCTGCTATACATACCTTTCACGATTGACCACCCAGATTTCTCCCCAATAATAAGATGCTTCGATTCAGTAGCAGACTAGCTTCATACGCAAAACTGATGTCTTATTCGTCATGAGAAACCAGAAGTTTACCCCACCATCCTCATTACAGGTCAATAATGCCGAACTGAAAACTAAATCCACAATTTGTTATCTAGGCATTACACTCGATCAATACACTCCAAATACCTTTCATGAGCTGCCTACGATGCTTTGAGTCCTCCACATGAGTGGTGGCGGCTTGCATCGGCACCCACCAGCAGGTTTGGCTCCAGTCCTCCGACTTAGAACAATGGGTTCTTCACATCCCTTGCCTCGGTGAGCAGCTCTTTGGTAAGCCTATGGAGGACAAAGTGGCAAAAATAGAGACAGTACGTCACCCATACTCTGTTCTCTAGGAAGACTATCCTTCCTAGGAAAAAGCTGCAAGGGAAAAAATCCTTCTTCAGGAAGGGCCAGCCCTACAGGTGATATCCTCCCATACCCAGCCAGGGGCCTCGCAAGCCCAAAGGACTGAAGACCCAGCTGCCGGCTCCAGCACAGTCTGGCTCGAAATTTTGACGCCACCAGCATAGCCTCTTGATCGCTGGCCAACCGGCTGCTGACGGGGGGGAGGCTGGTCTATTTTGCCCACAGGTGGACTCGATCACCACCGACATGTGGGTTTTTCAGGTCGTCCCTCAGCCAACTCCCCCCTACTTGCCCGGGGATCCCCAGAGGCTTCGCCTGCACCAGGCCTTACTAATTCAGGAGTTCGCAGGCCTCCTCAAAGATGGGGCAGTGGAGCCCGTACCATGTCACATAAGAGGAAGAGGGTTCTACTCCAGATACTTCCTCATCCCAAAAAGAACGGGAGGTCTTGGGCCCATATTCTACCTGAGGAACCTGAACAGATTCCTGGTGCAGGAAAAGTTCAGAATGCTCTCCCTTGGAACACTGCTGCCGTATCTCCAACAGGGTGATTGGCTATGCTCCTTTGATCTAAAGGATGCTTACACCAACATCCTCATCCATCCCAACCACAGAAAGTACCTGCGGTTTGTCATAGGAGGCAATCTCTACCAGTACAGGGTGCTCCCCTTTGGCCTCGCCTCCGCACCACGTGTCTTCACCAAGTGTCTTACGGTGGTGGCGGCCCACCTCTGTCTCCAGGGTGCCTTCATCTACCCTTACCTAGACGACTGGCTCATAAAGGGAGACACAGCCTCAGAGGCCCTGTGAGCCATAGGCTGCACCATCAGGCTCCTGCAGCACTTGGGCTTTGTGATCAATCACCCAAACTCCCACCTTACCCCAGTGCAACTCTGGAGTTCATATGGGCTCACCTGGATACACTCCCAGCTAAGGCAAGGACAGGGCAAGACCGCCTTGAGTCCCTGGCGTCTGACGTGTGGAATTGCAGCACAGTCTCGACTTGGTTGATGCTTCGCTGCCTCGTCCACAGTGGGCCCAGGCGACGGGCTGACTCCAGGACCCCATCTCGGTCTCACCTTAGCTGGCTGAGTCCTTGGTCTGGTGGCAGGATGCACAGCACCTACTCTGGGGCATGCCCTTCCAGACTCCAACCCCCTCCCCCCTGACAGTCCTGACGATGGAAGCCGCCTTCTTGGGCTGGGGGGCCCATTGCGAGGAGCTGTGCAGCCAGGGGGCCCTGTCCACCAAGGAGAGTCGGCAGCAGATCAACCTGCTGGAGCTCCGAGCTGCCGTTCTTGCACTGAAGGCATTGTGGAACTGGCTGCGGCACCATGGTGCTCATGCAGATGGACAATTGGGTCACCATTTTCTACTTGAACAAACAAAGGGGTACCGGCTCCTACAGCCTCTGCCAGGAAGCAGTGACCCTGTGCTTGTATGCGGTAAGCCAGAACATTATTCTCTGAGTCATCTATCTCTCGGGCCAAGACAATGCCTTGGCGACCAACTGAGCAGAGTCCTCCAGCCGCATGAGTGGCGCCTGAGCCCCTCGACGGCGCAGTGGCTATTTCAACTCTGGGGCACCACGGACCTGGACCTCTTTGCCAGTCTGGCCAATGCTCAGCTCCCCCGGTTTTGCAGTCCCTATCCGCACCCAGGTCAGGTGGCTCAGGATGCCTTCCTCTTTTCATGGGTGACAGGCCTGCTATATGCCTTCCCTCCAACACCATTGATAGCATGGACCCTTCTCAAGGTCCAGCACGACAGGGCCTCGATGATCTTTGGGCCACCTTGAGGCCACATCAGCCATGGTTCCCCCTGCTGCTCCATCTCTCGACGGAACCCCCGGTCCCCTCGGGAGGTTGCTGGTGCTCCTCATGCAGCCAATTTGGGGTCCCTGTCCCTTACAGCTTGGCTGCTGAACGGGTCGCCTTAGCTTCCCTTCATCTCCCCAGGGAGGTAGAGGACATCCTACTGGTGTCTCGTAAAGGCTTGAGAAGATGGGCTTATGCCTTCAAGTGGCGCAGGTTTTCTGGTGCTCGGAGAACCATGTGAACCCGTTCTCCTACCTTATAGTCTCAGTCCTGCAATACTTGCTCCATTTCTCACAGTTGGGGCTAAAATCTGTCAGGGTTCACCTGAGCGCGATCTCGGCAAACCATCATGCCATCGAGGGCAAACCCCACTCGGGGCAGCCCCTCGTCTCTCATTCCTTGCAGGGCTTGCTTCTCTCCAAGCCCCCTATCTGCCCGCCTCCTGGCAGAATGGAACCTCAGTGTGGTCATCACACAGCTGACCAAGTCTCCTTTTGAGCACCTGACAACTTGCTCCTTGCAGCACTTGTCCTGGAAGGTGGCCTTCCTGGTGGTGCATATCTCCACCTGTAGTGTCAGCAAGCTCCAAGCCCTGATAGCTGAGGTGCCATACACCAGATTCACAAGAACAGGGTGGTCCTCTGCACCCACTCAAAGTTCCTCCTGAAGGTTGTCTTAGACTTCTATCTCAACCAGGAAGTAGAGTTGCCCACTTTCTTTCCAAGGCCCCATGCTGACTCGGTGTCGGCCGCTCTCCATACCCTGGACTGCAAGAGGGCCCTATCCTTCTACTTGTAGCGGACTCAGAGCCACCGCAAAGCTGGGCAGTTTATTGTCAATGATCCCAGCCATCTGGGGCAGGCGGTCACAGAGGACCTTGTCCGTTTTGGGTGGCAGACTGCATCGCCTTGGCCCAGGCTGGACTGCCGGGTCATGGCACACAATGTCCGAATGATGGCAACGTCTGTCATGAGCCTCTGCTCGGTGCCCCTGGTGGACATCTGTCGGGCTGCTACCTGGTCCTCCATTCATACCTTCACAACCCATTACTGCCTAGAGAGAGAGAGTCCCATCGGGACAGTGCCTTTGGCAGGCTGTACTCCGTAGTATGTTCGGGGTTTAAGCAACTCTGCCCTCTGACCTTTCTTGTTCAGGCTACTGGAGACATGGCTCTCCATGGACTTGAGGTCATTGGGTCTGTCTTCAGATTCGCTTGCGGCTACTCACGGCTGTGTCGTGCTTTTTCCTACAGGTCCTCAGTAGCCTGTAGCTTGGGAGTTCACATCTGAGGACTGACTTCCTGCTTGTTCCTGGAAAAAGCGTAGTTACTCACCTGAAACGGGTGTTCTCCAGGAACAGCAGGAATCAGTCCTCACAACCCTCCCTCCTCCCCTTGGAATTGCTGTCAATGTTTGCCATCTTCTTGGTGGGGCTTCAGCTATGGAACCTGACTAAGATGGCACCCTTGAGCGGGAAGGGGACCATGCATGCGTGGTGGCATTCCCAAAGGCTTTCTTTGAAAGCTGGGGAGATGCTTTGCACGGGCTCTGTCGGTGCCGAAGTCACCCATATGTGAGGACTGATTCCTCCTGTCCCTGGAGAACACCTATTACAGGTGAGTAACTCCGCTTTCCTTTCCTTATGGTTCCTAGCATTCTATTTGCTTTCTTGGCCACTGCTCCACACTGGGCAGAGGGTTTCAACGAATTATCCATGATGGCGCCTAAATCTTTTTCATTGGTGGTAGTTTCTAAGGAGGTAACTTGCATCGTGTAACCAAAGTTTTTGGGTTGTTCTTTCCTAGGTGCATAACATTTTGCACTTGTCTGTTAAATTTCATCTGCTGTGTGGACGCACAGTCTTCCAATTTCTCAAGTTCCTCTTAGTTTTTCACAATCCTCTTGGGTTTTAACAATTTTGAATAATTTTGTGTCATCTGCAAATTTGATCACCTCACTTGTTCCCATTTCCATGTCATTTATGAATATGCTAAAAAGCATTGGGCCCAGCACAGATTCTTGCAGTACTCCACTATTTACTTTTTTGCATTGAGAAAATGGGCTGTTTTAGCCCTACTCTGCCTTTGATCTTTTAACCATTTCCCGATGAACAATACTACACTGCCTCCGAACCCATGACTTTGTAATTTGGCCAAGAGTCTTTCATGAGAGACCTTATCAAAGGCTTTGACAATCCAGGTACACTATATCAACCAGCTCACCTTTTGTCTACCTGTTTATTCACACCTTCAAAACAAACATAGCAGATTAGTAAGACAAGCCTTTCCTTGGCTAAATCCATGTTGGCTTTCTCCCATTAAACCATGACTATGTACATAATCGGTAATTTTATTCTTTATAATGGTTTCTACTAGTTTGCCCAGTACTGACATCAGACTCACCAGTCTCTAGTTTCCTGGATCAAACCTGGAACCATTTTTAAATATTGGCGTTACATTGGCCATTCTCCATTCCCCACTCTTTCAGGTACTATAGATGATTTTAATGATAGTTTGCAGACCTATTATTAGTAATCTGTGATCTTATATTTCAGTACTTTCGGATCTATATATCATCCGGTCCAGGTGATTTGCTACTCTTCAATTTGTCAAATAGTTGTAATACATCTTCCCGATTTATCAATATTTCTTTCAGTTCTTCCAATACATCACCTTTATATACCATTTCAGCCACGGGTAAAGTCCCTACATCTTTTTCAATAAAGACTGAGGCAAAGAATTCATTCAGTCTCTCTGCTATGGCCTTGTACTTACTTAGCGCCCCTTTTACCTCTCTATCATCCAATGGTCCAACTGAGACTCTCTCAGGTATTTTGCTACGAATGTACTTGAAAAAGTTTTCATTATACATTTTCCATGACTTGCCTTTTTTTCAAATTCTCTTTGCCTGCCTTATCAATGCCTTGCATCTAACTTGACAATAGTTTCCCATTTTTTCGTCATTTGGCTCTTTTGTCCATATTCTGAAAGATGTTTTTTTTTTTGGCAGCAACAGTCTCTTTGACCTCTCCTTTAAACTGAACTATGCTGGCAGGTTTTTTTGGCCTTCCTTCCACATTTCTTAAAGCATTGAATACATCAGTCTGGACTCCTCTGAGATGAATATAAGAAAAAATAAACAGCATGAATTATTTTCAGGAATTGAATTTGGAATTCTGTCTGGGACCGTTGATGTTTACTTAGCACTTTATGGTCCGTGTCGTGTCACTTCTGTTTCAGAGTATCCCTCCTTAGAAAACAATCTTTGCTCCATCCAGGACTCTTTGGAGGTCTTCTGAGGTTCTCCCTTCTCGACTTTTGGGATGGAGCTTGGGAACTTTGCTTAGCTGCTGACTGGCTCTTTAAAATTATTCACTAAAAAAAAATAAGGTGGTAAATGCTAGCAGTGCCAGTAAGCAATAGTTTTTAGCTGGGGACTATTTGTGGGCTGTTCTGGTTTCGTTTTAAAGTGTGTTTTTTCTTTTCTGTGCTTTGCATTTTTGATGGGAACAACTATAGGTATGCCTGCAGGCAAAGTAGCATGTGAGCCTGCGTCTACCGCTGTGGTCCTATTTCTTCAGCAAGTTTCTTCCAGGGTTGTGAAGGGGACAAACTCTCCAAAGGAACAATCTTTTAAAGACACTAGGGCTTCTGGGCCTGAACCTTTACCCCCGTTGGGCACAGAGGCAGCTCACATTTGACTCCTCCTCCCCCCGTCTCAGATTTCTGAGTTTCAGCAGGATCCTTGGCCGTGATTGATTGAAAAAGACTGTTTACTTATTATATTGCTTGTGGTTATAAGATGTTACATGTAAAACAAACTCTGCTTTGATTGTTGTTTATTGTGAACCGCATCTGATCTCTGGAAGATGCGGTATATAAATGATTGTTAAATAAAATAAATAAGAAATAAGAAATCAAACGACGCATTGCTCTTGGCAGAATGGCTATGAAAGACCTAGATAAGATTCTCAAGAGCAGAGATGTCTCTCTCCATACAAAGATTCGACTTGTTCAAGCCATGGTATTTTCAATAACATCATATGGATGTG
The DNA here is from genome assembly GCA_033557465.1 of Ichthyophis bannanicus. Taxonomy (NCBI): domain Eukaryota; kingdom Metazoa; phylum Chordata; class Amphibia; order Gymnophiona; family Ichthyophiidae; genus Ichthyophis; species Ichthyophis bannanicus. Next base: position 1,397,860,721 of record CM066032.1, on the reverse strand, counting down.
AAAGCTGGACAGTGAAAAAGACAGGAAGAAAATTGATGCCTTTGAATTATGGTGCTGGCGGGGAATACTGTGTATACCATGGACTGCCCGAAGAACAAACCAGTCGATACTGGAGGAGATCAAACCTAAGCTTTCTTTAGAAGCTCAGATGACAAGACTTCGACTTTCATACTTTGGACACATCATGCAAAGAGAGAGATCATTAGAGAAAGACATCATGCTTGGCAAGATAGAAGGTCAACGCAAAAGAGGAAGGCCAGCAATGAGATGGATCGATACAATAACAGCAGCTACAGGTACCAGTCTGTCAACAATGAGCCGCCTGACTGAAGACAGAACACAATTTAGGATAGCTATCCAGAGGGTCACCATGAGTCGACTCCGACTCGACGGCACTTAACAACAACAAGAGGAAAGGCGGAATAGAGGTGATATGATTGAGATGTTTAAATACCTCTGTGGCATAAATGCACAGGGGGAGAGCCTCTTTCAATTGAAAGCAAGTTCTGCTTTGAGGGGACATGGGATGAGGGTGAAAGGGGATAGATTAAAGACTCACCTTTTCCAGCTGACTGATCACATAACTTAAGAAGGGCTCTATCAATGCTGGCCTCTTCACTTACACAGACTATACTTTGAGACCCGGCTGCACAACATGTAATTAGTTCTCCCATCCCCTCCCTATTTCCCCTGCCCGATCCCACCCCCTTCCCCTCACCTTATCCCCTTACACTGGCACACTTGTCACTATTTACCTGCCTTATGTTATTTACATTCGCTGTTTATGCCTGTTCTATGTAAAGTTGCTTGACTGTTAATGTTTCCTGTAAACCACTCTGATACTAAATAGTGCGGTATATAAAAGCTAATAAATAAATAGATTCAGGAGTGATATCTGGAAATATTTCTTTACGGAAAGAGTGGTGGATCCATGGAATACAGTCTCCCAGTGGAGGTGGTAGAGATGAGGACAGTATCCGAATTCAAAAAAGCATGGGACAAGCACAGAGGATCTATAAAGGAAAAAAAGGGGACTGTACCAACAGAGATCTACTTCTATTGTAGGCACCCCAACTACTGCCTTTAACTGAATTAGCCTCAGTAAAGCGTCTGCCTTTACTCTGACCTTGGACAGAGCCTTGCAAGGTAACAAAGGTGTCAGAGAGGCCGCGCCAGCTCTAAGGCATTGCCCTCCCAAATTACTTCTATAACCCACTGGTTGGAGATAATCTGGACCCAACATGGCTTTAGACAAGGAAGATCTTGTCTTACTAATCTGTTATGTTTTTTTTGAAAGTGTGAATAAACAGGTGGACAAAGGTGAGTCGGTTGATATAGTGTATCTGGACTTTCAGAAAGCCTTTGACAAGGTCCCTTATCAGAGACTTTTTTGGCAAAACTAAAGAGTCATGGGATAGGAGGCAGTGTACTACCGTGGATCAAGAACTGGTTAAGCAGAGGGTTGGGCTAAATGGACAATTTTCCCAATGGAGAAAGGTGAATAGTGCTGGGATCTGTGCTGGGTCTGTGCCAGGGATCTGTGCTGGGTCCGCTGCTTTTTGACATATTCATAAATGACCTGGAAAGTGGAATAACAAGTGAGGTTATCAAATTTGCAGATGACGCAAAACTATTTAAAGTTGTTAAAACCCAAGAGGATTGTGGAAAATTGCAAGAGGATCTTGATAAATTAGACTGGGCATCAAAATGGCAGATGAAATTTAATGTGGACAAGTGCAAAGTTATGCACCTAGGGAAGAACAACCCAAACTATGGTTATACAATGCAAGGTTCCATATTAGGAACCACCACCCAGGAAAAAGATTTAGGCGTCATTGTGGATAACATGTTAAAACCCTCGGCCCAGTGTGCAGCGGCAGTCAAGAGAGCAAATAGAATGCTAGGTATCATGAGGAAAGGAATGGAAAATAAAACAAAAGATATTATAATGCCTCTATATCGTTCCATGGTGAGACCGCACCTTGAATATTGTGTGCAGTTCTGGTCGCCGTATCTTAAAAAGGATATAGAGTTATTAGAAAAGGTTCAGAGAAGAGCCACCAAAATGGTAAAGGGGATGGAAGGATACTCCTATGAAGAAAGGCTAAAAAGGTTAGGGCTCTTTAACCTGGAAAATTGACGGCTGAGGGGAGATATGATAGAAGTCTATAAATTAATGAACGGAGTGGAACGGATAAACGTAGATCGATTGTGTACGTTATCAGAATATAGAAAGACTAGGGGACGTGCAATGAAGCTACAGGGTAAACTATTTAAGATTAATAAAAGAAAATATTTTTTCACTCAACATGTAATCAAACTCTGGAATTTGTTACCGGAGGATGTAGTAAAGGCTGTTAGTATAGCTGGGTTTAAAAAAGGTTTGGACAAGTTCCTGGAGGAAAGGTCCATAAACCATTATTAAGAAGGGACCCAGGATATCAATGCTTGACCCAGTACAAGCATTGCAGAACCTGTCTTTTGGGGAAACTGCTAGGTATGTATGACCTAGATTGGCCACTGTTGGAAACAGGATACTGGGCTTGATGGAGCTTGGTCTGACCCAGTATGGCATATCTTATGTTCTTATGTTCTAAAAGTAGACAAATCGAAGCCGAATGGAATACATTCAAAAATATTGAAGGAATTTAGGGCAGTTCTGGTAGCTTTGCTTTTTGACCTTTTCAGTGCTTCTGTAGAGTCAGAAATGGTCCCAGAGGATTGATGAAGGACACACGTGTTCCCATTATATACAAATGGTGGTAAGGAGGAGATTCTGACCACCTCTGTTGAGTAAATTAATGGAAACTCTGCTAAAATGGTGAGGTTTCTGGAATCCAATGGATTGCAGTATCCGAGGCAGCCTGGTTTTATTAGAGGCCGGTATTGTCAGATGAATTAATTTCTTTGGCAGGGTGACCAGAGAATTGGACTGAACTTGAGTGCTGGATGTGGTATATGTAGTTTTCAGCGAAGTCTTTGACATGGTTCCGTACAATGGACTTGTGAATAAATTGAGTGCCCTAAGGATGGTACCCTAAAGTGACTGAATTGACTGACTTAGAAATTGGTTGAGTGGGAGGCAACAAAGTAAACTCCTTTTACTAGTACCCTATGAGGATAAGTATGTTACCAGTGATGTGTTGCAGGATCGGTGCTTGGTCTGGTTTTATTAAATCTTTCCATATGGGCTGTCTGGTAAGGTTTGGGATTGGAGTAGCTGCCTAGTAGTTAGAGCAATAGCCTGTGACCAAAAAGACCAGGGTTCAAATGCCACGGGCACTGCTTGGAGCCTTGGGCAAGTCGCATAACCCTCCATTTCCTCAAGTACACCCTCTGGGGATAGGGAAATACCTACTGAACCTGATTGTAACGCATCTTGAATTACGACTGGAAAAATGTGATTTAAATTCTAAGTCATTAAAATAAAGTTTGTTTCTTTGTGGATGATACCAAAATCAGCTCAGGAAAGTGTAGGTAATGAGAAATCTAGCAACGCTTAGAGTGATCAAGAATTTGGCAGCTGAGATTTAATGTCAAAAACTACAGGGTCATGCATTTGGACCTCTGTCCATGGAAGAATGGGATTCAGGGGGGGAGGTTGATTTTGTTTGTTTCTTTATAATGATCTTAGTGTGGATAAACAGATAGAAAAAGGTGACACTGAAAGCCAGAAGGATGCTTGGGTACATATTCAGAGAACTGGCCAGCAGGAAGAAGGTGGCGATAGTGTTTCGTTTAGAGTACTATATGCAGACTACACCTTTAAAAGGATTTAAGCAAGGTGGAGTTAGTTTAGAGGGCAGCTACTAAAATGATCAGTGGTCTTTTGCATAAAACATATGGGGACAGTCTTAAAGATCTCAGAGGGTATGCTTGGGAACAAAAGCAGGAGAAGGGAGATAGGTATTTATGCCATAGAAGTATTTAAATGTCTTTCATAAGAGGAGAGCCTCTTTCACATTCATCATATGCCTTCTCGTTCCAGCGCTATCCCAATTGAAAGGGGATAGACTCAAGACTCATCTAAGGAAATATTTCTTTATGAAAAATTAGTGATGGATGCATGGAGTAGCCTTCCAGTGGAGGTGGTAGACATGAGAATTGTATGTGAATTCAAGAAAGCATGGGACAGATCTCTGAGGGAAAAGATAGGATTGTAGACTTTGGTAGTTGGTGTGGATGGTTAGACTGGATAGGCAATATAGTCTTTTTCTGCTGTCATTTTTCTATATTTCCAGGTTTGTGATGGGTAGAGGTAGAGACTAGTTTCCTTATTTTTCTTCCCCCCTCTCCCCCCACTCTTTGTGTTTTTTGTAGGTTTGGGTTTTTTTCGGTGTTCCAAATTAGGTTTGACTTCATCTTTGATATAAGTATATTGGCAAGTTCCAGGAGTGCACCAGTCCTTATAGTGGTAATGATGCAATTGAAACACTATTTCCTGCCTCCATCTGCTGATTGGGAGTCGCAACCTATTTGTATAGACTGGTCTAGCAGGATTCAAGGAAAGGAACTTAGCAGATAAGTACAAATTTTACCTTCCTCGTACTGGAATGTACATTCCCCAGGACCAAGCAGGAATCAGTCCTCACATATGGGTGACGTCAGCGCCGACGGAACCCCCGTTTGGAGCATTTCCCCAGCTTTCAAAGAAAGTCTTTGGGAATGCAGCGCGCATGCGTGGTCCCCTTCCCGCCCAAGGGTGCCATCTTGCTCAGTCTTTTTCCGCGGAGCCCAACGAACGTGAGTTCGTGTCACCCGGGAAAAGTAGATTTCTATTTTTTTTTTTTTTTTTTTTTTTTGGCTATTTTGGCTTTTTCAGTTCCGGTTCGACGCCAGTTCCCCTTCCCGCCTGGCCTCGGTACACCGGTATCGAGTCCGGAGTTTTGATTTTCGGTTTTTGTCTTTCGTGACTAGCGTTTTCGCTCTTTTTTTTGTGTTTTCACTGGCAGCCCAGTCTTTTGACCTTGCATGGTCCCTTTTTCCCCCGATGGCTGCCAGCGGGTTCAAGAAGTGTGATCGGTGTAAGAAACTTATGTCTTTCACCGACAGGCCATGACCTGCTGGCCTGTGACCCGTGCGGCAAAATGTCGTCGAAGGTGCTTTGGAGCCGTCAGCATCAACGTATGAGAATTTTCTCTGACTCCACGTCCGGCCAGGCCCGGACTTCGTCAGAGGCCTCGACATCTTGGGAGTCTGACCCCGAGTGCCGTCAGGGTTCCTCTGAGAGGGAGTCTCCCACCAGGGAGCACAGAAGGAAGAAGCTTGCGAGGTCAGCGTCGGTGGAGGCTCCTGGATCCTCGAGGGCCAGGTCACATAGCCCTGACTGCCGCCCCGGGCTCTCGGAGTTGGAGAGGCCGTCCAAGTTACCACGTGTGGAGCCGGAGTCCCCTAGTCACGTAAGTGCAGTTGTCCTCGTGGACTCTCCTCCGGGGGAGCCGACGTCGGGCCCGACGCCATTGGGGCCCGAGTCTGGGGCTGCTGAGTCTCCTGAGCTTGTACTCAGGTTGACGGCCTTGGAGAGCAGCTTGGCTGCCTTCATGGAACAGCAGCGGGTGCTGATCGCCGGTCTGACTGGTGCATCTGCCCTGACCACGGGGACCTCGATGTCCTAGTCAACCCCGGAGATCGAGCTGATGCTAGAGTCATTGAAGTCTTGAGTCTGTCCTCGGTCAAGGTCCCCCTCGAGGTCGTCAATGCCGATACCCTCGACGTCAAGGCGGGTGGCACCGAGGCCCACACAGCCGGAGCCGCTTGATTCCTCCTCGGAGGAGTTGGCGTGGGACATGGAGGACGAGGAGTCCCCGGACACCTTCCGGACTCAGTGCGTCCCTTCAGACTCACTGGAGTCCGAGCCTTGGAGACGGTCGTTCCCCCCCCCCCTCCCCCGGAGGATACCTGGTTCTCAGACTTCATGAGGGACATGGCCAAAGCCTTGGCCTTCCCTGCGGATGCCGAGAAGGAGCCTTGAGCTGAAGAGCTTGATGCCCTACAGTATGACATTCCTCCGAAGGAAGCCTTTACTGTACCGGTTCCTCCGATGCTGGAACGGCTGCTCTTCCGTATGTGGGAGGCACTGGACTCGGCACCGGTTCTTAGCAAACGGGTCGATTCCATTTATCGAGTCCGTAAGAGCCCTGGGTTCCAAAAGGCAAGCTACCGCACAACTCCATGGTTGTGGAATTGGCCATGCACCGCCTGAAAAATCAGAAGATGCACTCCTCGGTGCCCCCCGGTCGGGAGGCCCAGAACCTGGATGCCCTCGGTAGAAAGTGCTTCTAGGGCTCTATGCTATCTTGCCGTGTCCAGACCTACCAGCTGTATATGGGCATGTACCTACAAGACCTGGCGAAGGAGATTGCCGGGTTCTCAGCTGGCCTCTCCGAGGAACCTTTGCAGAGGTTCAAGGCTTTGTCAACAGGTATTCGAGAGTGCTCAAAGTTTATCTCTCGAGCAGCTTATGATGGCTTTGAGGCTTCGGCCCGGGTAGCCGTGGACAGCATTGGTGCATGCCGTCAGGCCTGGCTGCAGTCATCAGACCTGAAGTTATGCGTGCAGGACAAGTTGGTCAATGTCCCCTGCCGAGGTGAGAACCTTTTCGGTAAGCCCATGACTGAAAAGGCTGCAGAAAAAGAAGGGCTCGGGAAAGAAGCTCCTTTTCCCGAGGAAGGGTACTGCCTACAAATCCTACCCTCTATATCAGGCCTCTCCAGCTTCCCAACAGGGCCAGCAGGCCAAGGGGCAGGGGCATGGGCCCTGTAGGCAGAAGACCCCCAAGCCGCCAGCTCCGGCATGGAGTGGGGTTTTGACTCCCACAGCATAGCCTCTTCTCCTCAGCTGGCTCCCCTCAGCACAGGGCTACATGCTCCACTTCCACCAGCTACCCCCCCTTCCTACTTTCCAGGGGAGCCTCCAAGACTCCCTCTGCACAGAAACCTCCTCCTTCAGTAGTTGGCAAGTCTTCTAAAGGAACAGGCAGTGGAACCGGTGCCTCACCAACTGGAAGGGCAAGGCTTCTACTCCAGGTACTTCCTGGTACCAAAAAGGACAGGAGGCCTCCAGCCTATCCTAGACTTAAAAACCTAAACAAGTTTCTGGAGAGGGAAAAGTTCAAGATGCTTACCCTTGGGATACTGCTGCCCTACCTCCAGCAAGGAGACTGGCTATGCTCCTTAGACCTAAAGGATGCTTATGCTCACATCCTCATTCATCCAGACCATAGACAATATCTCAGATTTGTGGTGGGAGGAAACCATTTTCAGTTCAGAGTACTTCCCTTTGGCCTAATCTCCGCCCCCCAGGGTTTTCACCAAATGCCTGGCAGTGGTGGCGGCCTATCTCAGGAATCAGGGAATTTTTGTCTTCCCATACCTGGACGACTGGCTCATCAGAGGCCAGTCTCTCCAGGAGGCCAGACAAGCCACTCTTCGCACTGTCTCTCTTCAACATCTGGGCTCTGTCATAAACTACACAAAGTCCACTTTGCTCCCTTCACAGAACCTAGAGTTTATAGGGGCAAGATTAGACACCCTGCAGGCAAGAGCTTACTTGCCTGAAGACAGGGCTCACAGACTGATGGACTTGGCCAACCAGTTCCGCGGCAATTCTCAGGTCTCTGCCAGGCACTTCCTGTGGCTCCTGGGCCACATGGCATCCATGGTACATGTGACTCCGAATGCCCGTCTGCACATGCGGGCTGCTCAGTGGTGCCTCAGAGCTCAGTGGGTGCAGGCCACAGGCGACCTCCGAGACAGAGTAAAGGTGTCCAAACCACTTTTGGACTCCTAGCAGTGGTGGCTACATCTCCCAAACCTTCTCGGGGGGTACCTTTTCAGGCCCCAGCACACACAAGGGTGCTGACGACCGATGCTTCCTTAAAGGGCTGGGGTGCACATTGCCAGGGCACGTGCACTCAAGGCCTCTGGTCTCCTCGGGAGGCTACACAGCAGATCAATCTTTTGGAACTGCGAGCGATCCGCTTGGATCTACAGACTTTTTCTCATGCCCTCTCTCACCAGCCTGTCTTAGTTCAGACAGACAATCAGGTAGCAATGTTCTATGTGAACAAGCAGGGGGGCACAGGGTCCAGGCTCCTATGTCGGGAGGCGCCGGCCCTTTGCTCCTTTGCAGTCAAACAAGGCATGTTTCTCAAAGCAGTTTTATCTACTGGGTCAGGAAAACTTCTTAGACAAGCTAAGCAGGATTCTCCAGCCCAACGATTGGCAGTTTAATCCATTGGTGGTCCAGCAGATCTTTCTGCGATGGGGACTTCCATTCATCGATCTCTTTGCAAGTCCACTGAACTGTCAGCTGCCCAGGTTTTGCTCCAGACAGCCGCATCCCCTGAGAATGGCAGCAGATGCTTTTCTGATCTCTTGGTCTATGGGCCTCCTGTATGCGTTTCATTCCACGCCCCTGGTGGCCCCGAACTCTGTTCAAGATTCTCAGGGACAAGGCCTCGGTGATTCTGGTAGCCCCCAGATGGCTGAGGCAACTGTGGTTTCCACTTCTGCTACAGTTGGCGGTGGAAACTTCTTTCCCTCTGGGGTTGCAACACGATCTCCTGTCTCAAGATCAGGGTTCCCTTCTGCACCCCAATCTCAGGTCCCTGAATCTGATGGTCTGGCTGCTGAAAGGATAGTGCTAGCTCACTTGCTTCTACCTAAGGAGGTTGAAGAGGTGGTTTGGGCCTCTAGGAGGTAGTCCACCAGAAAGTCCTGTGCCCTCAAGTGGCATAGGTTCACAATATGGTGTGCTCAATGCAATGAAGATCCTTTCTCCTGCCTTGTGCCAGTAGTACTGCAGTATCTAACCTAGGCCTTAAGTCCAACTCTGTTTGGGTCCACCTCAGTGCTCTATCAGCGCATCACTCACCGGTGGAGGGGCAGTCTCTGTCGGTTCACCCCTTGGTGTCCCGCTTCCTCAGAGGTCTGCTTCTCAAGCCTCCGGTTTGTCCACCGGCAACTGAGTGGGATTTGAACGTTGGCTTGCAGCAACTTACTCGCCCACCGTTTGAGCCGATGGCTACTTGCCATTTGCGCTTCCTTTCTTGGAAAGCGCTCTTCCTGGTAGCTCTTACCTCAGCCAGACGTGTGAATGAACTACAAGCTGTGGTTTCTGATAGACCGTACACATGGTTCTATAGGGAACAGGGTGGTCTTATGGATCCACCCGAAGTTCCTTTCAAAAGTCGTCTCCTCTTTCCACCTCAGCCAGGAGGTGGTTGTTCTGACCACCTTTCCCAGGCTGCATACCAGCCGGGCTAAAACAGTCTTGCATACCCTGGACTGTAAGAAAGCGTTGTCTTTTCACATAGAACGTACGCAGGGGCATCGAAGGGCTACTCAGCTCTTTGTCTCCTTTGACCCTAGTAAACTGGGGTTACCTGTCTCCAAGCGTACATTGTCCACTTGGGTAGCAGATTGTATCACCTGGGCAGCAGATTGTATCACCTGGGCGTACAAGGCAGCCGACCTCCCCTTGCAGGGTTGAGTCACGGCCCACCGTGTCGGGGCGAAAGCCGCGTCAGTAGCTCATCTCCGCTCTGTTCCATTGGCAGACATCTGCCGGGCCACTACTTGGTCTTCAAGCCAGACTTTTGCAGTCCACTACTGCCTCAAGAGAGTCCCGAAGGGAAAGAGCTTTCGGACAGGCGGTACTCCGTAATCGCTTTGAGGTTTAGGCAGCTCCTACCCTCCGGCCCTTGTGTTGGGCAACCTTACGGGGGCGTTCTCAGAGGATATTTTTATCACGAATGCTGAGGCTCTTGAGAGGGAGCCATTTTTTCAGCTTAGGGTTCCCAGTAGCCTAGAGCTGGGGAGTCCCATATGTGAGGACTGACTTCCTGCTTGGTCCTGGAGAAAGAGGAGTTACTCACCTGTAGCAGGTGTTCTCCAGGAGCAGCAGGAATCAGTCCTCACGACCCTCCCTCCTCCACTGGAGTTGCAGTCATATACTTCATTTTGGTTTTTTGCTGTCTTTTAGCTATGTCATCAGACTGAGCAAGATAGCACCCTTGGGCGGGAAGGGGACCGCGCAGGCGCGCTGCATTCCCAAAGGCTTTCTTTGAAAGCTGGGGAAATGCTCCGCACGGAGGCTCCATCGGCGCCGACGTCACCCTTATGTGAGGACTGATTCCTGCTGCTCCTGGAGAACACCTGTTACAGGTGAGTAACTACGCTTTACTGTTATACACTTTTAGCAAATGCTTTTTGTGTAGTAGGAGCCTACAGGGTGTTCTGATTTTGGCTTAGTCTTGGCCATTTAAAGACACCATAAGGTTCTTGTTGTACTCTTCTAATAGAAGATCACAATGTTTGACCTCCTTTTTTGATTATGAACCCTATCTTGGCCGCAAATGGATTTTCCACTCATCTTTGTCCTTCTCTTAATTATATAGTTCATATTAGCTCATATGCTGTTTCCTTATCGCCCCTCCAGTCCACTCTCGATCGATGGGTATTCAATCCCCATCAGCAACTTGGAGACTGAGCTTATCAAACTTAATGACATCACAATACATAGGCAGCTGGCACCACATACCAGACTCCAGTAGCTGTCTCCAAGCAGCTGGAAAGGGGTGATTCCCATAGATCTTGGACTTACTGAAGGGACAATTAAGATAGCATTTAATTGGCTTACCCTTGCAAATTGATAGGATTAGGATAGTTGCAGAGCTTATTGTTGAGCTCTGGGGGTGATTGCTGTTTGTTAACCTGATCTGTTTTTTTTTCCAATAACCTTATCTTGCCTCCGGAGGCTGCAAAATTGGAATCTGGTGTAGCCTATCTGGTGTAGATATCTTTTTATGATTTAATTAGGGGCTTGTCCAAGAGCATGGCCTCTGTAGTAGCTGCCAGGTGGTACTTGTGGAAGCTGCACTATTGGTCAGCATATGTATCCTATAAATCCCGTTTAAGCAAGCTTCCGCTCAAGGGTAAACGCTTGTTCAGGGAGGCGTTGGACAAGTTAGTTAAGGATCTAGGGGAAACTAAGGGCGGTAGGTTGCCAGTAGATAAGCAAAAGCCGGCCCATCCATCAGTGCTTCTCAGGGTCAATCACGAGACGTTAGACCAGTGATGGCTAACCTTTTTGAGCCCGAGTGCCCAAACTGCCGCACAAAACCAAAGAATTTCCTCAAAGTGCCAGCACGTCATTTGCATAAGTGGTCTTATTTGCATAAATATTTGCATAATGTTACCATACACTAACTTTTAGTAAACATGTCTCTTAATGAGTGTATGGATAAAGAAAGACTAAAAGATTTCTACATTACTATAATCCAGTGCCAACCGCCAGGCACATTAGGAACTACTACAAACGCTGCCCATTTAGAACCCATAGCAAACCCGCCGTATCCTGACAGCATTACCAGGACTCACAAAGCACCATACCCTACCTATCAAAAGGCAACACTGCAAATATTAAACCAATACATTTCAGTGAATACTGGGGAAAGAGAACAAGTGGCAACGTCAAATAGGAATTTCCTCTTGTACCAAACAAAGCGCAGATGTTAATGATGCACATTTCCCAGAGCTGACATATTCCAGTTAATAAATTCAAAATAAAGAGATATCTTTCTACCTTTTGTGCATTTTTTTTCAGTTGCAATTGGTCCAGCCATTTTCTTCTGGTTTCTTCATGTTTTCTGCTAACTCTCCATCGTCTGCTGTCCATTTGTCCTTTCTTCTCTCTTCTAGTTTTTTTTCCATTCTCTCTCTCTCTACATCTGCTTTAACATACTAATCTTTCTCCTTTTGCTCTTTCCTCATTCCTATTTCATCCACACAAATTTTACCCCTCCATCCTCAATCCCCAATTACTCTCCCAATACCTGGCCAATTGTAGATTTTTCATCCCTCCTACACAAAATATTTTTCCCCTCTCCATTTTACTCTCCCAGCCCCATCCCATTCTAATCCTCCCCCAACATCAGCTCCCTTCTAGTTCCAGTCTCACCCAGCATCCATTCCCTTCTTCAAGCCCCCCACTTCCCCTCAGCCCATTTCCATTCCAAGCCCCGTCCCCATCAGCTATTTGCAGTTCAAGCCCCCCACTTCCCCTCAGCCCATTTCCATTCCAAGCCCCATCCCCAACAGCTATTTGCAGTTCAAGCCCCCTTCCACTCAGCCCATTTCCAGTCCTAGCAACCCCCCAACCCATTACCAGTCCTAGCCCCCCATAGCCCACTCCCAGTCCTAATCCCACCAGCCCATTTCCAGTCCTAACCTCCCCATCAGCCCACTCCCAGTCCTAATCCCCCATCACTCAATTTTTAGTTTAAGCCCCCCCAGCGCCTATCACCACTCCTAACCCCCCAGCGCCCATCACCACTCCTAACTCCCCCAGCCCAGCGCCCATCACCACTCCTAACCCCCCCAGCCAGCCCAGTGCCCATCACCACTCCTAACCCCCCCAGCCAGCCCAGTGTCCATCACCACTCCTAACCCCCCCAGCCCAGTGCCCATCACCACTCCTAACCCCCCCAGCCCAGTGCCCATCACCACTCCTAAACCCCCCCCCAGCCCAGTGCCCATCACCACTCCTAAACCCCCCCCACCCCAGCCCATCACTACTCCTAACACCCCCCAGCCCAGCCCAGCCCATCACTACTCCTAACCCCCCCCCAGCCCAGCCCAGTCCAGCCCATCACCACTCCTAACCCCCCCAGCCAGCCCAATGTCCATCACCACTCCTAACCCCCCCAGCCCAGCCCAGCCCATCACTACTCCTAACCCCCCCCAGCCCAGCCCATCACCACTCCTAACCCCCCCCCCAGCCCAGCCCAGCCCATCACCACTCCTAACCCCCACCCCCCCCAGCCCAGGCCAGCCCAGGGAAAATTAAAAAAAGAAAGAAAACCTGTCTGCTGCCGCTGTCGGGGCCGCCGCGGCAGAATCGAGCGTGCCGCGGGGCCCCCCTGTACCCGGCAGATCCTGCCCTCCCCGTAGCAGCTCTCTCTTTGGAGCTGCAGTCAGACGCGCCGGCTTGCAGAGCGCGAGGGACGAGTTCCCTCGCTGCTCTGTTAAGCCCGCGGGGGCTGATGGGAAGTTCCCATCAGCCCCCGCGGGCTTAACGGAGTCGCGAAAGGGAAACTCTTCCCTTCGCGCTCTGCAAGCCGGCGCGTCTGACTGTAGCTCCAAAGAGAGAGCTGCTACGGGGAGGGCAGGATCTGCCGGGTACAGGGGGGCCCCCCGGCACGCTCGATTCTGCCGCGGAGGCCCCGACAGCGGCAGCAGACAGGGTTTTTTTTTTTTTTCCGATTGCGGACCTTCCCGCGTGCCAGCTGCAAGGCCTTCGCGTGCCACAGCTGGCACGCGTGCCATAGGTTCGCCATCGCTGCGTTAGACGCTTCCGATCAGTACGCTTTGCCCTGTATCAGAGGGGCCGGTTTCTAGCCAGATTACAGGTCTCTCCCCCCCCCCCCCCCCCCAACTGATAGGAGCTGTCTTGCTTTTCTGTCTTGACTTTCTGTGTTTAGATTCTTGGTTCTTGAACCCTTGCTGATATCAAGTTGCACTTGCATCATACTGTGGAATGTAAACTCCATGACATGCAGGATCTGAATGCACAGTGTGTTTGGCAAAACTGATTTTCTGTATGAACATATTATACTTTATCTCAGTGCCTGGGTGGAGAACAGAAATATCTCAAATTTTTTTCTGTCTTATAAAATGTTTTGCTTTTTCAGTAATTTGTTGTTTTTCTGGGAAACACTTTTCTTGCTCATATTTTGTTTTTGATCAAGTAATGTACATAGGGAAGATAATTCCAACAGGTACATGGTTCTGAGTTAGTAGTCACCATCCATGAAAAAGATCTTGGAATCACTATGAACAATGTATTGAAATTTTTTAGTCTAGTGTGCTGCAGCTTCAAAAAAGCAAATGGAACGTTAGGGATTATTCCTAAAAGGATGGAGAATAACACATCTGTACAGGTCTATGGTGTGTGCAATTTTGGTCACCCCTTCTCAAAAAGCATAAAGGTTCAGATAAGGGCAAAATAAGACGAGAAGATGATTGAACACATATCTTATGAAGAGAGGCTATACTGTGCCTTGTGAAAGTATTCATCCACTCAGTGTGTGTCCTGTTTTGTCGCATTACAACCTGGAATTAAAATGGTGTTTTGGGGGTTAGCACCATGTGATTTATACAACATGCCTACCACTTTGAAGGTGCAACATTTTTTTTGTTACATAAACAATAATTAAGACCAAACCCCCCCCCCTAGAAATCAGGAGTATGCATAGATAGCCCCCCCCCCAAAGTCAATACTACTATTACTGAGCATTTGTATAGCGCTACAAGACGTATGCAGTGCTGCAGAGATATGTTAGAGACAGTTCCTGCTCATCGGAGCTTACAGTCTAGTCAAGACAAACACAAGGAGATCAGGTGATTCAAGATCTGAAAGCGGCAGCGAAAAGGTGAGATTTCAGCCTGGATTTGAAAAGGGTCAGAGAAGATGCCTGATGTACAGACTCGGGTAATTTGTTCCAGGCATAAGGTGCAATAAGGTGAAAGGAATGAAGTCTGGAGTTAGCAGTAGAAGAGAAGGGCACAGATAGAAGCAATTTGCCAGAAGACTGGAGTTTCTGAGGGGAGGGGGAGGGGAGGGAGAAAAGGTAGTGAGTAGCTGCAGAGTGAATGCACTTATAGGTCAGCAAGAGAAGCTTGAATTGGGTGTGGAAACGGATAGGGAGCCAATGAAGTGAGTTGGAGAAGAGGCGTAATATGAGCATGATGAAGCTGGCGGAAGATCAGTCGTGCAGCCGAGTGTTGAACAGATTGAAGGGCAGAGAGATAATTCAAAGGGAGACCAGCAAGTAGAAGGAGTAGGTTACAGTAATCAAGAAGGGAGGTGATTAAGGGGTAGATAAGTGTCTTAGTATGTTCAGAAAGGCATGGGCGGATTTTGTGTTAGCTAAGACCTGTCGTTTTTCTGTATCGGATGGATGTGTGTGGAGAAGGAGAGAGAGGAGTCAGACAACCCCCAAGGTTGCGAGCCGAGGAAACAAGGAGTAGTAGTTATCCTCGAGGTACCTCCCACCTCCAACCTCTCCCTCCCTTTCTCCCCAAAGCCTGGCTGACCTTTTTCCATGATAAAATCCACAAGTTCACCCTCCAATTCCCCACAGTCGGCTACTTTCCTTCCTCCCCCTCTTCGCTCCCAAATTTCCCCCTGTACTTCTGCTCCCTCTCTTCCTTTTCTGTGATCTCTGAAGAGGAAACTGCACACCCTCTTTCTTCCTCCAAGCTCACTACCTCTGATCCTATCCTCACTCATCTCCTAAGTCTCATCTCTTCCACTGTTGTCCCTTCCATCTCTCATTTTCTCAACCTATCACTCTCCACTGCAACTGTCCCTGCAGCCTTCAAGCATGCTGTAGTTACACCTCTCCTCAAGAAACCCTCACTTGATCCTACCTGTCCTTCTAATTATCGACCAATCTCGCTCCTCCCCTTCATTTCTAAACTACTTGAACATGCGGTTCACCACCGTTGCCTTGACTTTCTCTCCTCTCAAGCCCTCCTGGATCCTTTACAATCTGGCTTTTGTCCTTTCTCCAGGACCAAGCAGGAAGTCAGTCCTCACATATGGGTGACGGCGCCGACGGAGTCCCCGTGCGGAGCATTTCCCCAGCTTTCAAAGAAAGCCTTTGGGAATTGCAGCGTGCATGTGCGGTCCCCTTCTCGCCCAAGGGTGCCATCTTGCTCAGTCTTATTTTTTCCGCGGAGCCCGACGGATGTAGTTCGTTTTTCGCCGAGGAAAAAGTTGATTTCCCTGTTTTTTCTTCTTCTCCTTCGGTTCGACACCGGATCCTTTTCCCGCCTGGGCCCGATACGCTGGTATCGAGCCCACTCTCTCTTTTTCGTTTTTTGTCCTTTGTGACTAGCGTTCGCGCCATTTTTCTTTTTTCACTGGCAGCCCTGTCCTTTGACCTCGCAGGGGCCCTTTTTCCCCCGATGGCTGCCAACGGGTTTAAAAAGTGTGATCGGTGTAAAACTTATGTCTCTTACCGACACACATGACTGCTGCCTCCGCTGCCTCGGACCCGATCATGACCCAATGATCTGTGGTCCGTGTGGCAAAATGTCCTCGAAGGCGTTGAGTCGGCAGCACCAGAAGGATAGGATCTTCTCTGACTCCGCATCCGGTCGGGCCCGGACCTCGTCAGAGGCCTCGACGTCTCGGGACTCCGGCCCCGAGCAGCGTCGGGGTTCCTCTGAGCAGGGGTCTCCTTCGAGGGAACAGTGCAGGAAGAAGAAACCCGCGAGCGCAGCATTGGTGGACGCTCCTGGTTCCTCGAGGGCCAGGTCGCATATCCCCGATAGCCGTCCCGGGTCTTCGGAGTCGGAGAGGCCTGCCAAGCATCCTCGTATCGAGATGGAGTCTCCTGGACATGTGAGTGCTGTAGTCCTCGTAGACTCTCCTCCAGGGGAGCCGACGTCGGGGCCCGAGTCGGGGGCTGCTGGGTCTCCTGAGCTCGGACTCGGGTTGACAACCTTGGAGATCAGCCTCGCTGCCTTCATGGAACAGCAGCGGGCATTGATCGCCGGTCTCACCGGTGCATCTGCCCCGACCACCGGGACATTGACGTCCAAGTCGACCCCGGAGGCCGAGCCGATCCTCGAGTCCATGCAGGCTCGAGTTGATCCTCTGCTACGGTCTCCCTCGGCCTCCCGTTCGGGACCGAGGTCGTCGTCGACGCCGGTACCCTCGGCATCGGGGCGGATGGCATCGGTGCCTGCCTGACCGGAGCCGCTTGATTCCTCCGAGGAGTCGGGCTGGGAGACTGAGGACGAAGAGTCACCCAACACCTATCTGACTCGGTGTGTCCCATCGGACTCGCTGGAGTCCGAACCTTGGAGACGATCCCCACCGGAGGATACCCGGTTCTCGGACTTTGTGCAGGATATGGCCAAGGCCTTAGCATTCCCCGCGGATCCCGAGGAGGAGCCTCAAGCCGAGGAGCTTGAGGCCCTCCAGTATGACTCTCCCCCGAAGGAGGCCTTTACTGTACTGGTTCCTCCGATGCTGGAGCGGCTGCTCTTCCGCATGTGGGAGACCCTGGCTTCGACGCCGATGTTAAGCAAGTGGGTCGATTCCATCTATCGAGTCCGCAAGAGCCCCGGGTTCCAAAAGGCACAATTATCGCACCACTCCATGGTTGTGGAATCGGCCATGCATCGACTGAAAAGTCAGAAGATGCACTCCTCGGTGTCTCCCGGCTGGGTGGCCTAGAACCTGGATGCCCTCGGTAAGAAGTGCTTCCAGGGCGCTCTATGCTTGCTTGCTGTGTCCAGACCTACCAGCTCTACATGGGCATGTATCTCCGAGACCTGGCAAAGGAGATTGCCGGGTTCTCTGCTGGTCTCTCCGAGGAACCTTTGCAGAGGTTCTAGGCCTTGTCCACTGGTATTCGAGAGTGCTCGAAGTTTATCTCTCGAGCAGCCTACGATGGCTTCGAGGCTTCGGCCCGAGTAGCCGGGGCCGGCATCGGTGCCTGCCGACAGGCTTGGCTACAGTCATCCGACCTCGAGCCATGGGTACAGGACAAGTTGGTCGATGTCCCCTGCCGAGGTGAAAACCTCTTTGGCAAGCCCATGGCTGAGAAGGCTGCAGAACTCAAGACCGAGACTCTGACCCGGACTAGGCTGTCCAGAAAAACCTCTGCCCCTTCTCAGAAAAAGAAGGACTCGGGGGGAAAAAAGACCTTTTACCCGAGGAAGTCATCTGCCTATAAACAATACCCTCATTATCAGGCCTCTGCAGCTCCCCAACAGGGTCAGCAGGGCAAGGGGCAGGGTCATGGGCCCCGTAGGCAGAAGGCCCCCAAGCCACCAAAACCGTCCCCTGCTCAGCAGGGTGGGGGGTTTTGACTCAGAAGGCATAACCTCTTCTCCTCAGCTGGCTCACATCAGCACAGGATGCCGGCTGGCCCACTTTGCCCACAGGTGGTCAGCCGTCACATCAGATACCTCAGTGCTCCATATAGTCCACAAGGGCTATCTTCTCCATTTTCATCAGGTACTTCCCTTTTATTTTCCAGGGAGCCTCCAAGACTCCCTTTGCACAGGGACTTACTCCTACAGGAGTTAGCAAGTCTGCTAAAGGAACAGGCTGTGGAACCGGTGCCCCACCACCTGAGAGGTCAAGGCTTCTATTCCAGGTACTTTCTGGTACCAAAAGGAACAGGAGGCCTCAGACCCATCCTAGACTTGCGCAACCTCAACAAGTTCCTGGAGAGGGAAAAGTTCAAGATGCTTACCCTTGGAATCCTGCTGCCCTACCTCCAGCAGGGAGATTGGCTATACTCCTTAGATCTAAAGGATGCTTATACTCACATCCTTATTCATCCAGACCACAGACAATATCTCAGATTTGTTGTGGGGGGGGGGGGGGGAACCACTACCAGTACAGAGTACTACCCTTTGGCCTAACCTCCGCTCCCAGGGTGTTCACCAAGTTCCGGGCGGTGGTGGCGGCCTACCTGAGACTTCAAGGTCTTTGTGTTTCCATACCTGGACGACTGGCTCATAAGGGGCCAGTCTTCCCAGGAGGCCAGTCAAGCCACCCTTCGCACTGTGGCTCTGCTTCAGCATTTGGGGTTTGTCATAAACTTTGCAAAGTCCACTTTGCTCCCGTCCCAGAACTTAGAATTCATAGGAGCAAGGCTAGACACTCTTCAGGTGAAGGCTTTTCTGCCAGTGGACAGAGCCCACAGGTTGATGGATCTAGCCAGGCAGTTTCACAGCAATTCCCTGGTCTCCGCCAGGCAATTCCTGAGACTTCTCGGCCATATGGCTTCCACGGTTCATGTAACCCCCAATGCCTGCCTGCACATGCGGCCTGCTCAGTGGAGCCTTCGAACTCAGTGGCATCAAGCCACAGGGAGCCTTGCAGACTTAGTAAGAATATCCACCCTGCTCGTCTCCTCTCTACAATGGTGGCTTCATCTTCCAAATCTGGTACTCGGAGTGGGTTTTCAATCCCCTCCGCATTCTCAAGGGCTGACGACAGATGCTTCTCTTCTAGGTTGGGGAGCACATTGCCAAGGGGCATGTACTCAGGGTCTCTGGACCCCTTGGGAGGCTGCTCAGCAGATAAACGTCCTGGAGCTACGGGCAATACGCCTAGCTCTGAGAGCCTTCTCCAACCTCACCTCTCACCAGTCTGTACTGGTCCAGACGGACAATCAAGTTGCCATGTTCTACGTGAACAAACAAGGAGGCACGGGCTCCTTCCTTCTCTGTCAGGAGGCACAACGGCTGTGCTCTTGGGCCATCACTCACAGAATCCTCCTCAAGGCTGTCTACCTCCCAGGTCAAGAAAATTACCTGGCGGACAGACTGAGCAGGATCCTGCAACCACACGAATGGAGATTGAATCCGTTGGTGGTTCAGCAGATCTTTCTCAGGTGGGGCCTCCCCACCATGGATCTTTTCGCCAGTCCTCTGAACCGGCAACTCCCGAGATTCTGTTCCAGACAACCGCATCCTCTGAGTAGCAGCCGATGCGTTTCTGATTCCGTGGTCCCAAGGCCTACTGTATGCGTTTCCTCCCACGCCACTAGTGTCCCGAACACTGTTCAAAGTTCTCAAGGACGGGGCCTCAATGATTCTGATAGCCCCCAGGTGGCCGAGGCAACCCTGGTTCCCACTTCTGCTGCAACTGGCGGTGGACGCTCCTCTTCCTCTGGGGATTCAACACGATCTCCTGTCTCAGGAACAGGGGTCTCTCTTACACCCCAACCTCCAGTCCCTTCATCTGATGGCCTGGCTGCTGAAAGGGTAGTCCTGGCTCCCCTACTACTGCCTAGAGAGGTGGAAGACGTAGTCTTAGCCTCTAAGCAGCAATCCACCAGGAAATCCTATGCTCTTAAGTGGCGTAGATTCTCCGCATGGTGTGCTCAGCACAGCGAGAATCCCTTCTCGTGCTTGGTAGCGGTAGTATTGCAATATTTGCTTTACCTCTCCAATCTAGGCCTTAAGTCCAACTCTGTCAGGGTTCATCTCAGTGCTCTCTCAGCGCACCACTCGCCGGTGGACGGCAGGCCTCTTTCCAACCACCCTTTGGTGGCTCGTTTTCTCTGAGGCCGCCTCCTGCTTAAGCCTCCTTTACGTCCACCAGCCCCTGAGTGGGATCTGAATGTGGTCTTACAGCGGATTACTTGTCCGCCATTTGAACCTATGGCTACCTGCCCCCTCCATTTTCTCTCCTGGAAAAACTTGTTTCTGGTAGCTCTTACCTCTGCTAGGTGAGTAAGTGAACTTCAGGCACTAGTGTCTGATCCCCCTTACACTAGGTTCTACAGGAATAGGGTAGTCTTACGGACTCACCCGAAGTTTCTCCCTAAGGTTGTCTCCCCTTTTCACCTCAATCAGGAGGTGGTTCTTCCGACCTTCTTTCCCAGGCCGCATGCCAACCGGGCTGAGATGGTCCTGCATACCCTGGACTGTAGGAGGGCGTTATCCTTCTACCTTGACCGTACGCGGGAGCATCGGAGGGCTGTTCAGCTCTTCGTTTCTTTTGACCCCAATAAGTTGGGGTTACCTGTCTCCAAGCGTACTTTGTCCATATGGGTCGCTGACTGTATCGCCTGGGCTTAGGGGGCAGCCGGCCTCTCGTTGGAGGGTCGAGTCACGGCTCATCGTGTCAGGGCGAAGGCTGCGTCAGTGGCTCATCTCCGCTCTGTTCTGTTGACAGACATCTGCCGGGCCGCTACTTGGTCTTCAAGCCAGACTTTTGCGGCCCATTACTGCCTTGAGAGGGAGTCCCGCAGGGACAGTGCTTTCGGACAGGCAGTACTCCATAATCTCTTTGGGGTTTAGGCAACTCCTACCCTCCGGCCCTGGTGTTGGGCTACCGGTCGGGGGCGTTCTCAGAGAAGATTCCTTCCTTACGTACTGACGAGCTATAGGGAGCTCATTTTTTCGGCTTGAGGTCTCCGGTAGCCTTAAGCTGGGGAGTCCCATATGTGAGGACTGACTTCCTGCTTGGTCCTGGAGAAAGAGTAGTTACTCACCTGTAACAGGTGTTCTCCAGGAGCAGCAGGAATCAGTCCTCACAACCCTCCCTCCTCCCCTTGGAGTTGCAGTCCTTTGATTTATTTTTGCTAATTTTTTTTTTTGCTGTCTTTTAGCTATGTCATCAGACTGAGCAAGATGGCACCCTTGGGCGGGAAGGGGACCGCGCATGCGTGCTGCAATTCCCAAAGGCTTTCTTTGAAAGCTGGGGAAATGCTTCGCACGGGGGCTCCGGTGCCAACGTCACCCATATGTGAGGACTGATTCCTGCTGCTCCTGGAGAACACCTGTTACAGGTGAGTAACTACTCTTTACACGCTACTAAAACGGCTCTTGCCAAAGTCACCAGTGACTTGTTCATGGCAAAATCCAAGGGCCTTTACTCTGTCTTCGTCCTTCTTGACCTCTCTGCTACTTTTGACACTGTCTACCACAACCTTCTCCTTGATACCCTGTCCTCATTTGGCTTTAAGGGCTCTGTACTATCCTGGTTCTCCTTTTATTTCTCCCATCGCTCTTTGTGTGTGTTGTGGTGGATTCTCCTCTGCTGCTATCCTGCTCTGTTAGTGTACCCCAAGGATCTGTCTTGGGTCTGCTCCTTTTCTCTCTCTATACCCAGACCCTTGGTGTGTTCATCTCTTCCCATGGCTTTCAATACCATCTTTATGCTGATGACTCCCAGATCTACCTCTCTAAACCTGAAATCTCTCCAACAGTCCAGACCCGGATCTCTGCCTGCCTTTCTGAAATTGCTGCTTGGATGTCTCACCGCCGATTGAAATTGAACATGGCCAAAACTGAGCTGCTTATTTTTCCCCCTAAAACCTCCTCTCTTCTTCCTCCTTTCTCAGTCTCGGTGGATAACTCTCTACTTCTCCCTGTTTCCTCAGCTTGCAACCTTGGGATTGTCTTTGACTCCTCTCTCTCCTTCTCCACACACATCCTTCTGATAGCTAAGACCTGCCGTTTCTTTCTCTATAATATCAACAAAATCCACCCATTCCTTTCTGAACATACTACTAAGACGCTTATCCATGCCTTAATCACCTCCCGTCTTGACTACTGTAAGCTACTCCTTGCTGGTCTCCCTTTGAATCATCTCTCTCCCCTTCATTCTGTTCAACACCTGCTGTGCTGCTAAGCTTCTGCCAGCTTCCTCATGATCATATTACCCCTCTTCTCAAGTCACCTTGGGCTCCCTATCAGTTTCTGCATCCAGTTCAAACTTCTCCTGCTGGACCTATAAGTGCATTCACTCTGCAGCTCCTCACTACCTTTCCTCTCATATCTCTCCCTACACCTCCCCTCGGGAACTCCACTCTTCTGGCAAATTGCTTCTATCTGTGCCCTTCTCTTCTATTGCTAACTTCAGACTTTGCTCCTTTCACCTTGCTGCACCATACGCCTGGAACAAATTACTTTAGTCTGTACATCAGGCACCTTTTCTGACCCTTTTCAAATCCAGGCTAAAAACTCATCTCTTCGCTGCCACTTTCAAATCTTGACTCACCTGATTTCCTTGTGTTTCCCTTGTGTAAATGTTGTCTTGACTAGATTATAAGCTCTGATGAGCAGGAACTGTCACTTACATGTCTGTACAGCGCTGCGTATGTCTTGTAGTGCTATAAAATGCTCAGTAGTAATAGGGAGGTTTGGGGGGGGGGGGGATAAGAGCCACCTTCTGCTGCAATTACAGCTGTAAGTCTCTTAGAGTATGTCTCTATTAGCACATCTAGCCACTGGAATTTTCACCCGTTCCTCAAGGCAAAACTGCTCAAACTCCTTCATTTGCTGTACACCAATGCAACCCATCTATCTTAGTTATACCACAGATTCTCAGTTGGATTAAGGTCTGGGCTTTGACTAGGCCATTCCAAGACATTGAAATATTTCTTTAGCAGTATGTTTAGGGTCATTGTCCTGCTGGAAGGTGAACCTTCATCCCAGTCTCAAATCTCTGGCAGACTGAAACTGGTTTTCTCCAGGAACAAGCAGGAAGTCAGTCCTCACATATGGGTGACGTCGGCACCGACGGAGCCCTCATGCAGAGCAATCCCCAGCTTTCAAAGAAAGCCTTTGGGATTGCATCACGCATGCGCGGTCCCCTTCCCGCCCAAGGGTGCCATCTTGCTCAGTCTCCTTTTTTCTGTGGAGCCCAATGGATGTCGTCCAAGTTCCCTCATGAAAAAAGTGTTAAAGCCAGAAAATTACTTTTCTGCCTAGCCAGTTCGACGCCGGTTCCCCTTCCAGCCTCGGCTTGGTACACCGGTATCGAGTCCGGTCCAAATTTTCGGTTTTTGTCCTTAGAGACTAGCGTTCGCGCTCCTTTTTCTTTTTAGCTGGCAGTCCGGTCCTTTGACCTTGCAGGGGCCCTTTTTCCCCCAATGGCTGCCAGCGGGTTTAAAAAGTGTGATCGGTGCATGAGGTTAATCTCTCTCACCGACACACATGACTGCCTCCTTTGCCTTGGGCCGACCACGACCCGAAGGTCTGTGGCCCGTGTAAGAAAATTGTCTTCCAAGGCCTTGAGGAGCAGGCAGCAGCAACATGGGATTTTTCCCGAGCTCACCCGGGCTCGGACCTCATTGGAGGACTCAACGTCTCGGGAGCTCTCTGACACCGAGCAGCGTCGAGTGTCCTCTGAAAGGGGGTCTCCCTCGCAGGAACACTGGAGGAAGAAAAAATCCGTGAGGGCAGTGTCCTCAGATGGCTCCGAGCGGCCTGGTCAATCACGGGATAGGTCGCGGAGCCCGACCCGCCGCCCTGGATCCTCGGAGTCGGAGAGGCCTGCAAAACTCCCTCGTAAGGAACCGGAGACACCGAGGCAGGTAAGCACTGTCCTCGTTGTGGACTCTCCTCTGGGAGAGCCGGCATCGGGCCCCGACCCAGGTACTGCAGAGCCTCCTGAGCTCGGTCTCAGGATGGCGGCCTTGGATCGCAGCATGACTGCCTTCATGGACCAGCAGCGGGCACTGATAGCTGGTCTCACCGGTCCATCTGCCCCGACCACCGGGACATCAACGTCGAAGTCAACCCCGGAGGCCGAGCCGATCCTCGAGTCACTAAGGTCTCGAGTCGATCCTCAGCCAAGGTCCCCCTTGACCTCCCGTTCGGGACAGAGGTTGTCGGGGCGGTCGAGGCCGGAGCCGCTCGATTCTTCCTCGGAGGGGTTTGGATGGGAAACGGAGGACAAGGAGTCACCAGACACCCACTGGACCAAGTACATTCCCTCGGATTCTCCGGGTTCTGAACCTCAGAGAAGGTCGTCCTTCCCCCCCCCCCCCCCCCCCCCCAGAAGACACCCGGGACATGGCAAAGGCTTTGTCATTCCCGGCAGAGGCCGAGGAGGAGCCTCGAGCTGAAGAGCTCCAGATCCTCCAGTATGACTTCCCCCCTCAGGAAGCCCTTACTGTACTGGTGCCTCCCATTCTGGAAAGGCTAATGCTCCTTATGTGGGAGACACTGGCCTCGATGCCGGTGCTCAACAGGCAAATCAATTCCATCTATCGAGTTCGCAAGAGCCCTAGGTTCCAAAAAGCACAACTGCCGCACAACTCCATGGTTGTGGAATTGGCCATGCGCCGGTTCAAGAGCCAGAAGACGCACTCATCGGTGCCTCCTGGCTGGGAGGCCCACAACATGGATGCCCTTGGTGTATTGCCTAGGATTCTATTAAATTCAAGATCATTCAACCACTCATGCATGGTATTTAATAAGCTATTTAATATGACAATTAGCTTGACAATAAGTTAGTGATATTACAATGACAATAAAACAGACAACTAGAAAGCAAAGAGCAAGTAATTACAGGAGAATAATACATCACCGATAGTTATGAGATTGTATCTCCAAAACTCCCTGTCCCTTACAAGAACAGAACAATGCGTCACCAAACTGCCATCATCGCAGCCCATTTTTAACATCAGCTGGGAGAGCCTCAGCGAAGGCTGGAGAAAAGTCTGGGATTCTTCATACGTTGACATGCGCCTGGCCAAGCGGATATCTACTTTATTCCTGTTCTGGATTTTCTCTCTCTCTCTCTCTCTCTATATATCTATATCTATATCTATATATATAGACTAAGTGTGTGACAGCTGGAGTGACCACATGACTCATCACATGAGCTTTTCTCTACAGATAATCTCCAGGAACAAGCAGGAATGTAGTCTTCACATATGGGTATCGTCAGTACCGACGGAGCCTGTGTGGGAATGCTCCCCAGCGTCCAATTAGAAAGCTTTTGGGAGCATCCCACAGCACCTGCATACTGCCTTCCCACCTGCCTCTCTCCAGTTCTTCGTTTTTGTAGAAATGGACAGATAAAGGGATACCAGAATCCCCAATATGTAATTGAAGATGAATGATTTTTTTTAATACAGAATGTGTTTAGAAGTTTAGCTTCTCACCTACTTCCTCTTAAATAGAATAGGATGTCATGATCATGAGTTCTGTGTAACCGTTTTTAAAATAATCTGGAAAATAGTTAACGCAAGCATAAAGAGTAAACATAGGCTATGAACTGTGCAGCTATAGTTCATTGTACAGTCACTGCTGACAAAACATAATTTTTGCAACTTTTGCAATTATAAATAACTTTGTCCTAATCAAGTGAATTTCATCTAATACACTGTAATCAGATCTTACTCTGTAAAAAGAACTTTGGCGACACCTTGTGTTATTTCACGGTTATAGTAAATGACTGTTACTTCCCCTTTTTCTTTAATAAAAGGAGTTTTTTAGGAGGAAGAATTTGAATTCAATAAGCGTGGATCTATGCATGTCCATAGATCGTTTATTGTCTTCCCTCTGAGCTCAAAGAAAGTAGCACTTGTGTGTGTGATTGTGTTCTGTATTACTCTCTGCCTGTTTCTCACTGTTTGAGGACCAGAGACCAAAAAGAGCCGTGGTATTGTGGCCAGATCACGGAGTTTTCTTCAGTTTTCCGCGGAGCCAGCAGGTCGTTCCTGTCACCGCAGAAAATGTTTTACTTATTCTTTCTTTTTTGTGGTCGCATCTGCCTTCCTCGACGCTATACCGGTACCGCCGGTTCTCTTTTCTTTCTTTCTTTTAAAAAAAAAAGAAAAAAGAAAAAAATATATATATCTATATCTATATATCTCCTATATTTTTCCAAACCTTTCTTCCCAGGTTTTTTCCTGTATATATCCTATATTTTCCTATATATATCCTATATTTTTCCAAACCTTTCTTCCCAGGTGCACGCGCCATTTTGGGCCTTGGGCCCTAAATTTCCACCACTATGGAAAAACCCGCTTCGGGTTTCAAGAAGTGCACCAAGTGTGGCGGTACCATCTCCGTCATCGACACCCATGAGTGGTGTCTTAAATGTTTAGGTCCTGACCACTCCATCGCCGAGTGTATGGCTTGTGCCATGATGTCCAAGAGTGGTCGATAAAACCGAGCTGCTAAGCTCAGTGCCCTTTTTCCCTCAGATGCAGCTTCTGTGGCATCGACGTCTTCCAGGGCTTCGTCTTCCTCCCATGGATCTCAGGTAACTAAACATAAGTCTAGCCGGTCCTCAAAGGGTAGATCTCCTTCCAAGCATCGAGATGCCTCTGGAGTTGCCCTTGAGGGTTCTGTACCGGCAAAATTGCCCCGGCGGGAAGCTTCGGCTTCCAAAGCATTATCGGGGCTCCAGGAAGTTCTCGAGGCCTCGACCTCGGCAGAGCTACTGGTGCCATGCTCTGGGGTACCGGCTGCCTCCGGTACCGATACCCAGGCATCAGCAGCGTCGATAGACTAGAGGTTCCTGGCTATTGAACGCAGTCTGGCGGTTCTCCTTGCGGCATCGACACTCTCAGAACCGCATCAGACAGTTTAACCGGTACCAGTACCGACGCCGGTACCGGTATCAGTACCGGTACCTATAGCATCGGCATCGACATCGGTGTCTGCTTTGTTGGCACCCAGTCATGCGATGACTTCCGGTGCCGATTTCCCCCCTGGTACCGACTTCGGTCGGTACGGGTATCGAGCTCTTCAAGAGCATCCGGACAGAAGATACTTTGAATCCTCGGAGGACTCCGAGGACTCTGACAGCTCTGCCGGTACCGGGATACTTCTCCCGGAAGAGCCTTCCTCCCCTAAACGTAGGATGTCTCCTCCAGAAGATATCTCCTTTCAGGGCTTTATCAGAGAGGTGGCTCGAGGTCTGTCCATTACTGTGGCTCCTGAAACAGAGCCCAGGGCTAAGGAGTTGGAGATTTTACAATATCCCAAAGCTCCTAAGGAGGCAGCTACCCTGCCTATCCATGAGATCTTACATGATCTCATGTTGAGAATGTGGGAGACACCTCTTACCACCTCTCCTCATTCTCGCAGACTGGATACCATGTATCAAGTCCCTCCTTGTCCTGGTTCCCAGAAAACTCAGCTTCCTCACCACTCTATTGTAGTGGAATCAGCTATGAGAAGGATCAGGAGTGCAAAGAGACTTGCCTCTAATCCTCCAGGACATGAGTGTAGAACCTTGGATGCCTTTGGACATAGTACTTTCCAGGCTTCCATGCTTTCTGCCAGGATCAGTTCCTATATTTTATATATGGGAATGTTCCTTAAAGAAGTCACAGGAGACTTGGAGATTTTAAGCCCTCTCCTTCCTGATGACAAGAGGCAGGATTTTCTCACACTGGTTAAACATGCCCAGGATGTTTCTAAGTTTGTTAATTGTGCCGCTTTTGACTGCTTTGAGTGCATAAGCAGAACCTCTGCCATTGCCATAGGTGCACGTAGAATTGCCTGGCTCCGGGCACCCGATTTGGAGCTCTGGGTGCAGGACAAACTGGGCAATATCCCTTGTACAGGTGAGAACCTATTTGGCAAGAATTGGCAAGAAAAGGCCAATGAGTTGGATGCTGATAACTCCACTTTGGATAGGTTATTCAAATCCACAGCTGATCCTGCGAGAGAAATCTTTCAAGAAACCATTCTTCTCAAAAAAGAGGTTTTATCCCTCTTACTCCCAGCAGGGACGTTCTACAGGTCAGCCTGCCCGGAAAAGTCAGCAACCACCTAAACAAAGGAAAGCAAAGACTGCTAAACCTCAACCGTCTCAGCAGTCTCAGCCTCCACAAGGCCTTTGACTTACATCTAGAGAACTTAGCCTTCCTGGCCCTCAATGGACCATTCCAGGAAGGCTGTGTCACTTTGCCCCCAGATGGGGGCAAATAACAGCAGAACATTGGACACACTTCATTATAAAAGAGGGGTACAAACTTCACTTTCTGTGCATGCCCCCTCCCACAATGGTAAGACGGTTCAATTCTCAGACACCTCTCATCAACCTGTTAGATCAAGAGGTCATTATGCTTCTTCCCCAAGGGGCAATAGAAGAAGTACCCATTCATTAACAGGGTATGGGGTTTTACTCCCCCTATTTCCTTATCCCAAAGAAAACAGGGGGACACAGGCCTATTTTAGACCTCAGAGAATTGAACAAATTCCTGTTAAAAGAGAAATTCAAGATGATTTCTCTGGGAACTCTGCTGCCATACTTTCAGAGTCAGGATTGGCTTTATTCTCTAGATCTCAAGGATGCGTACACTCATGTTCTCATCCACCCAACTCACAGAAAGTTCCTTTTGCTTCCTTTTTCAAGGAAAGCACTACCAATACAGGGTGCTTCCTTTTTGGCCTGGCCTCAGCACCAAGAGTGTTCGAAATGCATGGCTGTGGTAGCAGCATTTCTCCTCACTCTAGGAATATTCGTCTTCCCCTACTTAGACGACTGGCTCATTCGAGCCCCATCAGAGTCAGAGGCCAGGACCTCCCTATCTTGCACAATGCATATCCTTCAGTATTTGGGTCTGGTCATAAACATCCCACAATCCAGTCTAACTCCCACTCAGTCTCTAGAATTCATAGGAGCTTTGCTGGATACCAAAAAAGCAAGGGCCTATCTTTCCCAGGCCCATTGCCTTCGCGTGGTGCAGTTAGCTTCTCAAGCCCGAGAAATGTTATAACTACTAGGCCACATGGCATCTACAGTGCATGTGGTTCCTTATGCTCGCCTCCATATGAGAGCAGCCCAGTGGACTTTATCCACTCAGTGGACCCAGGCATCAGGATGCCTGTCAGACAAAATAGTGTAAACAAATTGTCTTCTTTTGTGTCTCCAATGGTGGCAGTCCACTCACAACCTGTTGCTGGGGCCCAAGCAACTCTCACAACAGATGCTTCACCAATGGGTTGGGGAGCTCATCTGCAAGACCTCTCCACCCAAGGCACTTGGACTCCACAGACTCATCTTCATATCAATCTATTGGAGCTCAGAGCAATCTTCCTTGCTCGTTGAGTGTTCCACACCCTGCTCAGCTACAAGACAGTCCTCATTCAGACGGACAATCAAGTAGCCATGTTCTACGTGAACAAGCAGGGGGGAACATCTCCTGGCAGTGTGTCTTCCAGGCATACAAAACTCTCGGGCAGACAGACTCCGTCGAGCTCTGCTTCCACACGAATGGTCTCTACAGGCAGACCAGGTGGCCAAGACTTTTCAAATTTGGGGAACCCCGGACATAGACCTCTTTGCAAGTCCGTTGCATGCCAAACTTCCCCGGTTCTGTTCCAGAATTCTGGCTCAGGGCTCTCAGGCTAGGGATGCTTTTCTCCTTCACTAGGGTCAAGACTTCCTTTATGCCTTTCCACCCATTCCCCTAATTCCCAAAACCCTGTTCAAGCTTCAGAGAGACAGAGGGCGTATGATTCTCATAGCTCCATATTGGCCACGGCAAGTGTGGTACCCTCTACTTCTACATCTCTCTCAAGCTCCCTCCCTGGAGTTAGGATCTGCTCCAGATCTCCTGTCTCAGGAGGACGGAATGTTATGGCATCCCAATCCCCAATCTCTGCATCTCAGAGCTTGGTTGCTGAAGGCTTAGATCTTCATGATCTTAAACTCCCTCAGCAAATAAAGGATGTCCTGTATGCTTCCAGGAAGCCTTCCACAAGATGCTGTTATGCTTTTAAGTGGAAGAGGTTTACCATATGGTGTTTGCAGAAGGGTCTTAACCCCCTTACGATACCTCTGGAACACTGTTCCCTCTAAGCTGTGCGCGTGTGTGCGCGCACACACCTTGCCGAACGAGCGCACATACTTTACAACAGAGCGCACAAAAATTACAGCTCTGATTCTGATAGAAAACAACACAAATGTCTTAAAATTTGAAAGTTATGATTGTAATTACTAGAAATTTCCCACTTCATTTAGTAATTGTCTATTTTCATTTAATTTGATTAAAATCAATGTGGTGTACATACTGTATTCTGACGTGTAGTCAAATTTTAAAGTATATAACTCCGAGTGTCGTTATGTGGCGCACAAAAATTTAACCTTCCTTCAAAAGCTGCACACAGCTGATATTTTATGCGCACACAGCCTACAGAAAATTAGAGGGAACATTGCTCTGGAATCATTACTGGAGTATCTCCTTCATTTATCCAATGCAGGACTTAAGACTAACTCAGCAAGAGTCCATTTAAGTGCTATTTCAGCTTCTTTCAAGCCTCTAAATGGACAACCTATTTCCTCTCATCCTCTTATAGCAAGATTTATGAGAGGCCTTCTTCTAACCAAGCCTCCCATTAGGCCACCACTGGTGGCATGGGACTTAAACCTGGTTCTTGGTCAGCTCGTGAAGCCACCTTTCGAACCCTTAGCTACTACCTCATTGAAATTCCTTTCTTGGAAGGTTGTCTTTCTCATTGCAATCACATCAGCACTTCACATCAGTGAGTTGCAAGCATTAGTGGCTGATCCACCTTATACAAGGTTCCATCATGACAAGGTAGTCCGTAGGACTCATCCACACTTTATGCCAAAGGTGGTCTCGCCTTTTCATCTTAACCAAGCGGTCTACCTACCTGTGTTCTTTCCAAGACCTCATGCATCAAATGCAGAAAGGAATCTTCATACTTTGGACTGTAAAATAGCTTTAGCCTTATCTCCAGGAACAAGCAGGAATGAGTCTTCACATATGGGTACGTCGGTACTGACGGAGCCTGCATGGGAATGCTCCCCAGCTTCCAATCAGAAAGCTTTTGGGAGCATCCCTCGCGCCTGCGCACTGACTTCCCGCCTTTTCCCCTGCCTCTCCTCAGTTTTCTTTTTTCCGCGGAGCCGGCAGGACGTCCTCCTGTCACCGCAGAAACTTTTTTCTTTAAATACTTCAATTTTTGTTTTCTTGTGGTCGCGGCTGTATTTCCCGCCGCCACCGGTACCGCCGCTGGTTTTTTCTTTTCTTTTCCTTAAAAACTCAGAGGGATTTTTCCCTCTGCTTCTGCCTTAACCTTTTGGGCCTACCAGGCCTCTTCATCATGGAGCCTTCTTTTCCTAAGAAGTGCCTCCACTGTGGAACCACAGTTTTCTTTCTAGACTCCAATAATTGGTGTCTAACCTGTTTGGGTCCTGACCCTTTTTCCCCTGAACTATCAGGATGGACTACTGAGAGAAGACCTTCCCTCTTTCGAGTTTCCCTCGATACCGTTTTCCCTCCTGCACTGAGGGCACTGGTTTTTTCTTCTCTACAGGATCAGGTAACCCACAGTCTGTTAAGACTTGCCAATCCTTGAGTGGTAAGTCTCATGCCAAGCATGATGACGGTTCCGGCCTTGCCCTCAAGACTCCATTGGCACTAAAACCCCGGCGGGAGTCTTCGGGCTCCAAAGCATTTCAGGGGTTTCAGGTTGTTCCTGGGGCTCACCCCTCACAGAACATACATGAGCCATGCTCGGGGGTGGTATCCGCTTCGAGCGGTACCAGTACCCCGGCATCGGCACCGGTGTCGAGTGTTCCACTCTTCACCAGGGATCGTCATCTGGCATCCTCGGTACCTTCGGGACCGATCGATACGACCCAGAGTGACTTTCTCGTATCGGCATCGCCGGTACCACCACCGACATCAGTGCCCTCTAGACATGCATCGATAGACTCGCTCCCTTCGATGCCGAGTCTGGAATCGATATCTAGTCTAGATGACTGGGTACCGACGCGACTTGGAACCGACCCTTATTGTTTCCAGATAAGCAGTACCGAGGATGCTTACCAAGACTCTCTGGTTACCTCGGTACCGCTTGAGCAGCCCCCGATGACGGCCTCAATGGCATTACCGGTATCGATGTCGATTCCTGCAGTTACATCGGTACCATCGATCCTTTCTATGCCTAGTTTGGAATTGATACCTGGCATGGACGATGCAGTACTAACTGCCTCAAATCGTGACTGCCAGTATCACTATCCATCTAGTAGGGTTCTTTTTCTGCACCAGCCCAGTACATCCTCTGGTGCTCAGGCTGCTTCTTCAACCCTAGCCTTCCCAGGGATGGTTCCCATTGAAGATCCTTCTTTTCAGAAATTTCTCCTTGACATGGCAACTTTTCTTGCTATTCCTATCCCTGGTGGTGATCTTAACTGTGACTCTCCTGCACAAAAGGAAAATATAATGCTTCCTTTACATTATTCTTTGCAGGATCTTCTTCTGAGAATATGGGAATCACCTTTAAGGGTTCCCCCACCTTCTACAGCAACTGATGTTCTGTATCAGGTGCCCCCTTCTCCAGGGTTTCAAAAGGCTCAACTTCCCCATCATTCCATTGTAGTGGAATCTGCAATGAGGAAGGTAAAAAGCAAGAAGCAGCATTCTTCTTATCCGCCAGGCCGTGCATCTAGAGCACTTGATGCCTTTGGACGTCAAACCTTCCAAACATCTATGCTAGCATCAAGAATTATTTCTTATATATTTTATATGAGTCTAACACTCCAGGAGGTCACAGAGAAACTATCTCTTTTGACTCCTTTTTTGTCAGAGCCTAAGGCTGCTGACTATTCCTTGCTTCTTAATCATAGCCGGAATATCTCTTGGTTTCTTTCTCGTGCTTCTCTAGACTCTTTTGAGTCTGTTAGCAGATCCTCTGCTATTGCCATCGGAGCACGTCGTAGAGCCTGGCTCCAAGCTTCAGACTTGAGCAGATGGGCACAACACACACTGGGTAATTCTCCTTGTACTGGAGAAAATCTCTTCAATAAGGAGGCTTTTTACGTCAGGTTGCTCATTGCTCCACTGACTTCCCTGGTTCTGGAGACCACTCTAAGCTGCCTTCTTCCCCAAGAGGTAGGAAATGTCCTACCAAACCTTCTTTCCCTAAGAAAAGAAGGTTTCACTCTTCTCCTGCCCATCATCCAGATGTGCCCAAGCAAGGGACGCCCCGTCCTAGTCTGAAGTTTCCAAACTCTAGCCAGTCTCAACATACCAAGCAACCATAGGTTCTGAGGGTTACAATCTACAGTTATCTCCAGGAACAAGCAGGAATGAGTCTTCACATGCGGGTACGTCGGCGCTGACGGAGCCCGCACGGGAATGCTCCCCAGCATCCAATCAGAAGGCTTTTGGGAGCATCCCTCGTGCTTGCGCGGTGACTTCCCGCCTTTCCCACTGCCTCTCCCCAGTTTTCGTTTTTCCACGGAGCCGGCAGGACGTACCTCCTGTCACCGCAGAAACGTTTTTCTCTAAAATCCTTTTTCTTGTTTTGTTTGTGGTCGCGGCCGTTTTTCCCGCCTATACCGGCACCACCGGTGCCTTATTCTTTTCTTTTAATCACTTTGAGGTAAATTTTTCTCCTCGAGTCCCTTCTGAGGCCTACCGGGCCTTTCCAGCATGGAGACTTCGTTTTCTATTTAGACTCCAATGCCTGGTGTCTATCCTGTTTGGGCCTGATCCTTTTTCCACCGGTCCATCGGGCTTTAGTATTGGGAGAAGACCTTCCCTTTTTTGGGTATCCCTCGATGACGTTTTTCCTCCTGAGGTGCGGACGTCGATTTATTCTTCTCTCCAGAATCAGGTAACCCACAAACAGTCTGTCAAGACTAGCCAATTCTTGAGGGGTAAGTCTCATGCCCAGCATGATGACGGCCCTGGCCTTCCCCTCAAGACCCCTTTGGCAATAAAACCCCGGCGGGAGTCTTCGGGCTCCAAAGCATCCACGGGGTTTCAGGTTGTTCCTGGGGTTTGCTCCTCACAGAACATTCCTGAGCCATGCGCGGGGGTGGTATCCGCTTCGAGCGGTACCGATCCCCCGGCATCGGCGCCGGCGTCGAGTGCTCCACTCTTCGCCAAGGATCGTCAACTGGTGTCCTCGGTGCCTTCGGGGCCGATCGATTCGACCCAGACTGGCTTTCCTGCATCCCAGCCATGCGCGGGGTTGGTACCGGCTTCGAGCGGTACTGCTTCCCCGGCGTCGGCATCGGTGTCGAGTGCTCCACTCTTCACCGGGGATCGTCATCTGGTGTCCTCGGTGCCTTCGGGGCCGATTGATCTGACCCAGACTGGCTTTCCTACACCCCGGCCATGCGCGGAGTTGGTGCCGGCTTCAGGCGGTGCCGATTCCCCGGCATCGACGCTGGTGTCGAGTGCGCCGCTCATCACTAGGGATCGTCATCTGGGGTCCTCGGTGCCTTAGATCGATATGACCCAGACTGGCTTTCCTCTGTCCCAGCCAGCCATGGGGTTGGTTCCGGCTTCGAGCGGCGCTGATGCCCCGGAATCGGCACCCGTGTCGAGGGTTTCACTCTCCACCGGGGCTCGTCATCGGGTATCCTGGGTACCCTCGGGACCGCTGGATACACCCCAGAAGGCCTTTCCTCTTTGTACGCCATGCTCGAAGGGGGTACCGGCTTCGAGCGGTACCTGTACCCCGACATCGGCGCCGGTGTCGGGTGTTCCCCTCTTCACCGAGCGTCGTCTTCGGACGTACTCGGTGCCTTCGGCACCGATCGATGCGATTCCGATTGGTTTGCTGGGATCGGCATCACCGACACCGCCACCGACGCCGGGGCCCTCTAGACGGGCATCGATAACCTCGCTCGGTTCGATGCCCAGTCTCGAATCGATATCCAGTCTAGAGGACTTGGTTCCGACAAGTTTCGGAACCGATCCATGTCCCTTCCGGCTACGCAGTACCGGGGATAATCACCACAGCTCTCTGGTTGCCTCGGTACCGTTTCGGCAACCTCCGCTGCCTGCTCCGAGGGCATTGCCGTCCCCGAGGCCGGGGTCGGGGCCGATGTCTATTCCTGCGGTTCCATCGGTGCCATCGATCCTTTCTATGCCTAGCTTGGAATCGATACCGGGAACCGACGATGCAGTACTAACTGCCTCGAATCGACCATCGAGCAGGATTCCTTTTGTGCACCAATCCTGTAGGTCTTCTGGTGTCCAAGCTGCTCATTCAACCTCAGCCTACCCAGGAATAGCTCCTCTGGGAGATCCTTCTTTTCAGGATTTTCTCCTTGACATGGCAGCCTTTCTTGCCATTCCTATTCCTGGTCCTACTT
This sequence comes from Ichthyophis bannanicus, assembly GCA_033557465.1. Classification (NCBI taxonomy): domain Eukaryota; kingdom Metazoa; phylum Chordata; class Amphibia; order Gymnophiona; family Ichthyophiidae; genus Ichthyophis; species Ichthyophis bannanicus. The sequence goes on along the minus strand of CM066032.1, from coordinate 1,397,825,336 downwards.
CTAACCAAGGTCCTGCAGAAAAAGCAGCCATAATGCTTCCTTTACATCCTTCTTTGCAGGACCTTCTTCTGGGGGTTTGGCAGTCACCTTTAAAGGTTCCTGCGCCTTCTACAGCCATGCATGTTCTGTATCAGGTGCCACCCTCTCCGGGGTTTCAGAAGCACCAACTTCTGCATCATTCCATTGTAGTGGAATCAGCAATGAGGAAGGTCAGAAGCAAGAAGAAGCATTCTTCTTGTCCTCCAGGTCGTGCATCTAAAGCACTTGATGCCTTTGGGCGTCAAACCTTCCAAACGTCCATGTTGGCTTCTAGAATTATTTCATATATTTTTTATATGAGTCTGACACTACGGGAGGTCACAGAGAAATTATCTCTTTTGTCTCCTTTTTTGTCAGAACCTAAGGCCTCTGACTATTCCTTGCTTCTTAATCACAGCCGGAATATCTCTTGGTTCCTTTCTCGTGCTTCTCTAGACTCTTTTGAGTCTGTTAGCAGGTCCTCTGCTATTGCCATTGGAGCACGTCGTACAGCCTGGCTGCAGGCTTCAGACTTGAGCAGATGGGCACAACATACACTGGGTAATTCTCCGTGTACTGGAGAAAATCTTTTCAATAGCGAGGCTTTACGTCAGGTTGCTCAGTGCTCCACTGACTTTCCTAGTTCTGGAAACCATCCTAAGCCTTCTTTTTCCCCAGGATGTAGGAAATGTCCTACCAAACCTTCTTTCCCTAAGAAGAGAAAGTTTCATCCCCCTTCTGCCCATCCTCCAGATGTACCCAAGCAAGGGACATCTCACCCTGGTCTGAAGTTTCCAGACTCTCACCAGGATACTCATAACCAGCAGCCATAGGCTCCTGTATGCGGTCTACAATTAACTTCTTCTTACCAGAAGTTTATTCTTACAACTCTACACTGGGTTTTCTTTTCAGTATGGCAAGGAGTGGAGTGGAGTGGAGGAGTGGCCTAGTGGTTGGGGCAAGGTACTTCAGGCCGGAAGGTCGGGGGTTCAAATCCCACTAGAGGACAGCAACCTTGGGCCGGAAGGACTGGGGTTTCTAGTCCCACAGGTGCTCCTTGTGGTCTTGGGCAAGCCACTTAACCCTCCATAGCCCATGTTTCCTGTAAAATAGTTCTCTGTGTGCTGTGCTTTCCTGTCTAATCAATGTGTTTATACCTCAAAAATTTCCTGTCATGATTTGACAATTTCCAATCTGTAATCAAACCGCTGCTGATCGCTGGAAGTAGCGGTATACAAATGTATACTAAATAAATAAATAAATAAATAAAGTAATTAGGATGCTTTTGTCCAGGGGTTACGGTATTCTCCCTTTCTTCGTACTGTAAAGGGAGATCACCACTATCCCATGATAGTTTCTGTCCCCACATGGACATTCTTTCCTTCAACTGACTTACCATAGGGTACGTCCCTCCAACCCCCTCTCTTCCAGGGTTTCCCCTGCTTGAGTTGGTACCATACTGAAACATCTCTCTCTCTTTCCAGTGTAGCCTTCCTGTTATCCTTTAACGCATGTTCTGGACAACTCCTCAGACAGGGCCGGAATACCTCTGCTCCCTTGGTCTGTCTTCTCCCTGTTTTTCAAATAGGAGAATCCCCTCTGCTATTTTGTTCAGTTGCTGTGCGTGCAGGAGTTCCAGTGAGTGCCTTAATGCTTCTGCAAGCTGCTTTCAACTATCTTGCGTACTGACACTCTCTGCAGATTATCTTCTCCTAGCCATATCCTTCTCTAGGATGTGGCAACATGTCTGACTTCTGTCAGTATTATCTCCTGCACAATGCTCTCTGCAATCGTCAGAGAAACTTCCCACTATGGGCCCTTGCCATAGAGCATTGGACTTTGTTTCTGAGAGTCTTCCATATAATAGAAGAAGCTTATATAGTCATTCCATGGCTATCTAGATAATTATACCCTCTTGTCTCCCATTGTGATACAGAAGACACGTTTTTTTCTGCATGAATGTCCAAGGAGCTCCCAATCTGGCAGGAATCTAACCCTTTCCTTACAGCTTGGCATTATGTTTTTCTGCTCCACTTGGACAACGCATATTCTTTTACTGTACCTGATACCCCTGAGTCCCTTGGCTGGGTCATCCTGGTATCTTGGTCTATGCGTTTTCTTGTCCTTGGGACACATCAGAAGCCTAAAGTACTCCTGACGTGCTCTTACCAGACTGATATTGTCCTCTATTCTTCACGCAACCATACTGCTCATTCCACTGATCTGCATTCCTGCACCACAGAAATAGATTCTCTATACTTCTTCAGGTGGTTTTCACCCCCTACTATTAGATGAATCTTTTCACATCACATTCCCCATGTGGATGTTTCTTCTGTGGCCCAGTTGCAGGCATGGATTCTCAATATTGTTTTCATGTATGTATGTGTCCTATGCATACATGTTTTTGTAACCTGGGTGGGCATAAGCCATGCCCATATATATATATATATATATATATATATATATTTACATTCTATATATAGATATATCTGTCACATTTGTCTAGACATATATATATTCACATCCGTATAGATATATATATATACATATATATCTATATAGGTATGCGCATATTGGGAGATGTTCATAGCACACTGTGTATTGCCTACTATCTCCCTAACTGTCGGTACTAAAATTTTTTTACTTTCTTAAGGGGTCCAGACAGTCCGCTTGCCTATTCTCATACGGCTCGGTAACTGGGACCGGTTATACTCACAATTACTGCTGTGACGTCAACAGCTCCTATTTTTGTTATACACCTCCTTATCTATGAGGTATCAAACTTCAATGTCTTCCTATCTCTTACCAGCTAGGAAAGACTGTGTACATCTTCAGTATTCCGGAGTACACTTCTGTTCTCCCTGGGAAGAGGTTTTTTTTCCATACCCTCTCTTCCCTTCCGGACTGGGCTATTTTCCAGATCGGTCAGTCTTCTTCTTTTAGTCCTCAGTGTTAATAACTCTGTACCTAACAGAGTTCTCAGCTTTCACATAAAGCTTTCCATTGAAGACCTGCCGTTCTTCTCCTGCACCAGTTGACACCTGGGTCACCTGCCCATTCCAGATTTGGAACTTCATCCTCACTGCTGTGAAGTTCCCTTGAAGATCCCGCTACTGCGTCTACAGTACCTCCCATCACAGTTCTACTTCCTACAATCCAGTAGGTAAGCTCTATATGGTACTAGTTCATTAAATACTTTAATGATACTTGACATGCATTCTAAAGACTCTTCTCCCCTGTAGTCTTTAGTTTTTGCTGTTCCTCTGCAACTCTTCTCTTCTCAACTCCTACCCTCCATCCCTCAGGGGATGCCGGGGATCCAGGTTGGGAAAATGCCGTCCTGTCCAGGGATACGCATTTTATGGGATCTCCCCTGGCACCCTCAGCTAGGGAGTCCCCACATGTGAAGACTCATTCCTGCTTGTTCCTGGAGATAGCACAGTTACTTACCTGTAACAGGTGATCTCAGGGAACAGCAGGAATTAGTCTTCACAACCCTCCCACCTCCCCTAGGAGTTGTATCTATCTATTTCCTTTCCTCTTCCTCTCCTTCTGTCTCAGCTATGAAACTCAACTGGGGAGAGACAGTGGGAAAGGCGGGAAGTTACCGCGCAGGCGCGAGGGATGCTCCCAAAATCCTTCTGATTGGATGCTGGGGAGCATTCCCGTGCGGGCTCCGTCGGCGCCGACGTACCCGCATGTAAAGACTAATTCCTGCTGTTCCCTGAGATCACCTGTTACAGGTAAGTAACTGTGCTAACTTCTTCTTAACAGAAGTTTGTTCACTGTTTTTTCCTAAAGCTCTACACTGGGTTTTCCTTTTTCAGTATGCTAAGCTGTCAGGATATTCTTGTCCATGGGTTACAGAATTCTTCTCACTATTAAGAAAGGAGGTTACAACTATCCCATGATAGTTTCTGTCCCAACATGAACATTTTTTCCCTCAGCTGACTCGCCATATGGGTAAGTCACCCTCCAGTTACCTGTTTTTCTCTACCCTCTCATCCAGGGTTCTCCCCTGACTGAGTGGTACTATACTGAAAAGCTGCTCTAGCCTTTCATTCCAGTGTAGACATTTTGTTTCCTTGAACACATTTTCAGGATAACCCATCAGACAGGGACAAGAATTCCTCCTCTCCCTTTGTCTGTTTCTCTTTATTTTGCACAGGAAAATCCTCTCTGCTGTCTTTTCAGCTTCTGTGCATGCAGGAGTTCCAGTGTTTGGACTGCAGGTACTTTTCCACAAGTGCCAGTCTATCTTTCACAATTTTTGTCTAGCCTCAGTAGTGATTCCAAGCTAATCCTCATCTATCTTGGATAATCCTACTCACTTTAGGCTTCTCACATTATCTTCTTTCTGACCATCCTAGGATGTGGCAGCACACCTGGCTTCAGTCAGTCTTATTTCATAATTCTCCAGCACAATGCTCTCTGCAATCTTCAGAGGAGCTTTCTACTATGGGCCCTTGCTACAGAGCATTGAACTTTGTCTCTGAGGGCTATTCTATATAATAGACAAAAGCTTATAAGTCATTCCCATGACTATGAGGGTTCTCTACACCCTCTTGTCTCCTGTTATAATACAGAATATAAGCTTTTCTGCGTGAATATCCAAGGCTACTAATACTACATGATACCCCTATGTCCCTCCAGGGGATCCTCCTGGTATCTTCTCTATGTCAGAGTTCTAAAAAACTCCCGCCCTGCTCTTTACAGACTGATGTTATCCTCTGTTTTTCACGCAACCATCCTGATTATTTTGCTGGATTGCATTCCTGCATCCTTTTAGCCCACGGAAATAGATTCTCCACATATCTGTCAAGTGGTTTCGCCCTCTTGTTATTGGGTGAATTTTTTCCCTTCATATTCCCAATGTGAATGTTCTTATGGGGCTTAGTAGTAGACATGTATCTTCAGACTTATTGTCATGTATGTAAATATCTCTATATATGCCTCTACATGCATATGTCTGTAAGCTGTGTGTGCATAATTTATGTCCCCACACATGTGTGTGTGTGTGTATGTATATGTATGTATGTATATGTATGTATGTATATGTATATATGTATGTGTGTATATATGTATATGTGTATATATATATGTATATGTGTATATATATCTCTCTACACATATCTAGATATACATATATATAGGTATATATATCCTTATCTGTGTATATATATATATATATATATATATATATATATATATATATATTTGTATATCTGTTGGGAGATTTTTGTAGTTCGATTATGTATTCCATACTATCTCCCTCACTGTCTATGCTATAGCAATTTTTACCTTTTTAGGGGTTACAGACAGTGGCCTTCAGTTTTCATACTGTTCCTTAGTATGTGGGAGCTGTTATACACAAAACCACTACTGTGGTGATAACAGCTTCTGCTTTGCTCTAGGTCTCCCTATCCTTGAAGCATAAAGCTTCAGTATCTTTCCTATCTCTCGTCAGCTAGGAAAGTCAGTGTACATCTTCATTATTTTTGAGTACACATTTGTTCTCCCTGGGAATATGGGCTTTTTTCCATACCCCTTCTTCCCTCAAGGACTGGGCTAGTTGAACAAATTGGTCAGTCTTCTTCTTTTAGGACTCAGTGTCAATGACTCTGTACCTAAAAGAGTTTTCAGCTTTTTCCCATAAAGCTTTCCATTGCAGACCTGCCGTTCTAATCCTACCCCAGTTGACACCTGGATCACCTACTAATTCCAGGTCTGGACCTTCATCCTCACTGCTGTGAGGTCACCTTGAGGATTCCGCTACTGAATCTTCAGTAGACTCCACCACGCTCTCTACTTCCTACAGTCCAGTAGGCAAGCTCCATATTATAATTGTTCATTAAATAATTTTAATGGTACTTATCAGTCATACCAAGGACTCCTCTTGTAGTCCTTAGGTTCACTGTTTTTTCCTTACAGCTCCTCTCTCCTCAACTCCTATCCTCCATTCCTCATGGGATGCCGGAGATTCCTGTGTGGAAAATGCACTCCTGATCCAGGGACACGCATTTTATGGGATCTCCCCCTGGCATCTATAGCTAGGGAGTCCCCATATGTGAAGACTCATTCCTGCTTGTTCCTGGAGATAACACAGTTACTTACCTGTAACAGGTGATCTCTGGGAACAGCAGGAATAAGTCTTCACAACCCACCCACCTCCCCTAGGAGTTGTATCTATCTATCTATCTATCTTCCTTTCCTCTTTCTCTCCTTTGTCTCAGCTATGAAACCCAACTGAGGAGAGGCAGGGGAAAAGGCGGGAAGTCAGTGCGCAGGCGCGAGGGATGCTCCCAAAAGCTTTCTGATTGGAAGCTGGGGAGCATTCCCGTGCAGGCTCCGTCGGTACCGACGTACCCATATGTGAAGACTTATTCCTGCTGTTCCCAGAGATCACCTGTTACAGGTAAGTAACTGTGCTTTACTTGCAAAGAACACAGCAACATAGAAAGTCCTCTCAACTCTTTGTTGCTTTTGATCCTTCTCATTTGGGACTTCCAGTCTCCAAGTGAACACTGTCCATCTGGATTGCACAGTGTATTTCCTTTGCTTATCAGAGTAAGAATCTTCCTCTGGAGGGCCATGTCACAGCTCACAATGTAAGAGCCATGGCAGCTTCAATGGCTCATCTGCACTCTGTGTCTATCGACAACATCTGTCGAGCAGCCACCTGGGCCTCGGTTCATACCTTCACAGCCCATTACTGCTTGGACAAGGACTCCCGCCGGGATGCCTTGTTTGGTCAGGCTGTTCTCCAACACCTGTTCCATACCTAATCAACTCCTACCCACCATCCCTGGTTGGATGCCAGAGATCCATGGGGGGAAGTGGAGCCCTTTCACTGGGACACACAACTTCTGGGGTCTCTCCCTGGAATCTAAAGCTAGGGAGTCCCCATATGTGAAGACTACATTCCTGCTTGTTCCTGGAGATAGCATAGTTACTCACCTGTAACAGGTGATCTCCAGGAACAGCAGGAATTTAGTCTTCACAACCCACCCACCTCCCCTAGGAGTTGTATTTTTCTTTTCTTTTCCCTCTCTCTCTCTTTGTCTCAGCTTTAAAACGCGAACTGGAGAGAGGCAGTTGGGAAAGGTGGGAAGGCAGCACGCAGGCACTGTGGGATGCTCCCAAAAGCTTTCTAATTGGACGCTGGGGAGCGTTCCCGCGCAGGCACCGTCGGTACCGACGATACCCATATGTGAAGACTAAATTCCTGCTGTTCCCAGAGATCACCTGTTACAGGTGAGTAACTATGCTTTCTCCACCCCATACACCTTTGTTCAACAGTAATGAGCAGTCCTTTTCGAGCCTTTGTTTGCTCCCAGCCTCTGTTTGTTTGTTAGTTAATACACAATTCTGGTCAGTCACTCCCCACAGCTTCTGTCTCTTGGCTAGTAAGCTAGTAGACAGCTGGCTCAGCATGATTTCTCCCAGGATGGCTCTGGCTCAGCATAATTCCTTACAGGATGGCTCTGGCTCAGCATGATTCCTCACAGGATGGCTCAAAAGTTCAATATTCCTTGCTGATCCAAAAAACGTTTTAATTAGTAACACACTCGGCAGAAAGTGCTACCAGGGTTTGATGCTGTCATGCCAAATCCAGACATGCCAGCTGTACATGGGCATGTACCTACAAGACCTGGCAAAGGAGATTGCCGGGTTCTCAGCTGGTCTCTCCAAGGGACCTTTGCAGCGCTTCAAGGTCTTGTCCACTGGGATCCGGGAGTGCTTGAAGTTTGACTCAAGCAGCCTATGACTGCTTCGAGGCGTCGGCCCGGGTAGCTGCGGCCAGCATTGGTGCATGGCTACAGTCATCGCACCTGGAGCCATGGGTGCAGGACAAGTTGGTCGATGTCCCTTGCTGGGGTGAAAACCTCTTCGGCAAGCCCATGACAGAGAAGGCTGCCAAGATCAATTCCGATTACCTGACCCGGACAAGGCTTGAGAAGAAGACTTCTGTCCCTTCTAAGAAGAAGGGCTTGGGTAAGAAGACCTTTTTCCCAAGAAAAGGTACTGCTTACCGCAACTACCCCACATATCAGGCCTCCCCAGCTCCCCAAAAGGGGCAGCAGGCCAAGGGACAGGGGCATGGCCCGCGTAAGCAAAAAGCCTCCAGGCACCGGCTCCGGCCCAGCCTGGAGGGGGTTTTTGACTCCCAGAGCATAGTCTCTCTCTCCAAGGAAGCAAGGCCATGCACAGGAGGAAGGCTGACCCTGTATGCCCACAGGTGGCCAGCCATCACAACAGATACCTGGGTTCTCCAGATAGTCCAGGTGGGCTATCTGCTACATCTCACCCAGGCACCTCCCTCTTACATTCCAGGGGAGCCTCTCAGACCCCCTCTTTACAGGGACCTCTTCTTAAAGGAGTTAGCAGGTCTTCTCGAGGATCAGGCGGTAGAACCGGTGCCCCACCACCTGAAGGGGAAGGGCTTCTATTCCAGGTATTTTTTGATACCAAAGATAACTGGAGGCCTAAGACCCATCCTCAACTTGCATAACTTGAACTTTTCCCTCACCAGGAACTTGTTTAAGATGCTTTCCCTTGGAATATTGCTGCCTTACCTCTGCCAGGGAGACTGGCTATGCTCCTTAGACATAAAGGATGCTTATACACACATCCTCATTCATCCAGACCACAGACAATATCTACGATTTGTGGTGGTAGGAAACCATTTCCAGTACAGGGTGCTTCCATTTGGCTTAGCCTCTGCACCCAGGGTGTTCACAAAGTGCCTAGCGGTGGTGGTGGCCTTCCTAAGAAATCAGGGGGTATTTGTCTTCCCCTACTTGGACGACTGGCTCATCAGAGCCCAGTCAGCCCTGGAGGCCCAACAGGCCATGTCTCGCACTATTCAGTTGCTACAGCACCTAGGGTTTGTGATAAATTACACAAAGTCCATTTGGTTCCCTCTCAGGACTGGAGTTCATAGGAACAAGGTTAGATACCCTTCAAGCAAGGGCTCATCTACCGGAAGACAGGGCACAGAGACTTGTGGCCCTAGTGCAGCAAGTGAGTCGCAGATCTCAGCAAGACACTCTCTGTGCCTGCTCGGTCACATGGCCTCCACAGTACATGTGACAACCAATACCCGCCTCCACATGAGAATAGCTCAGTGGTGCCTCAGAGACCAGTGGACACAGGCCGACTCAGACATCATAAAGGTGTCCAAACGACTGGTGCGGTCACTGACATGGTGGCTTCAACCACGCAACCTACTAGAGGGAGTGCCTTTCCAGCCTCCCCCCTCACATGAGTGCTGACCACAGATGCATCCTTGCTGGGCTGGGGATCCCATTGCCAGGAATTGTGCACTCAGGGTATGTGGTCTACAAAGGAGAGCTCACAACAAATCAATCTCCTAGAGCTTTGAGCTATCCGCCTAGCTCTACAGACCTTCTGTCAAACCCTGGCTGCTCAGCCTGTCCTAATTCAGATGGACAACCAAGTGGCAATGTTCTCTGTGAGCAAGCAGGGGGACACAGGGTCTCACATCTTCTGCCAAGAGACCCTGGACCTATGCTCGTTTGCAGTCAGCCAATGTATGCACCTCAAAGCAATTTACTTGCCAAGTCAGGAAAACCTCTTAGCCGACAAGCTCAGCAGAATCCTGCAGCCGCACGAGTGGCAACTGAATCCCAGTGTAATCCAGCAGCTGTTCCAGTGCTGGGGGCATCCATCCATAGATAGATCTGTTTGCGAGCTCACAGAATCACCAGTTGCCCCGCTTCTGCTCCAGACAGCCACACCCAAGCAGGATGGCTGCAGATGCTTTCCTAATATCATGGTCGGTGGGCCTCCTGTATGCGTTTCCTCCCACGCCTCTGGTGGTTCGGACTCTATTCAAGGTCTTTCAGGACAAGGCCTCAGTCATCCTGGTAGCTCCCAGGTGGCTGAGGCAGCCATGGTTTCCTCTGCTGCTTCAACTGGCAGCAGAGGCCCCGATTCCTCTGGGATTGCACCCCAGCCTCCTTTCACAGGAGGGGGGCACTCTGCTGCATCCCAACCTCAAGTGTCTCAACCTGATGGCATGGCTGCTGAAAGGGTAGTTCTCGCACCACTTCTCCTCCCTAAGAATGTAGAGGATGTACTGCTCACCTCAAGGAGGAAGACCTATGCGTTCAAGTGGCATAGGTTTGAGGTGTGGTGTAATAAACAGGCAGAAAGCCCTTTCTCCTGCCAAGTGTTGGTGGTATTGCAGTATCTGCTTCACCTCTCAGATTTAGGCCTTAAGTCAAACTCTGTCCGAGTCCACCTTAGGGCCTTATCAGCACACCACTCTCCAGTGGAAGGACAACCTCTATCTGTGCACCCTTTGGTGTCCAGGTTCCTGAGAGGTTTACTTCTGCTGAAACCCCCGGTTTGCCCTCCGGTGACCGAATGGGATTTGAATGTGGTCTTAGAGCAGCTTACTCACCCACCTTTTGAGCCGATGGCTACCTGCCATCTCCGCTTCCTCTCTTGGAAAACGCTTTTCTTGGTGGCTCTCACATCGGCCAGACAGTTGAGTGAGCTGCAGGCTCTGGTGTCTGATAGGCCCTACACACGGTTCTATAGGAACAGGGTGGTGCTTCGCACTGACCCCAAGTTCCTTCCGAAAGTAGTCTCCTTGTTCCACCTCAGCCAGGAGGTGGTTCTTCTGACCTTCTTTCCCAGGCCGCATGCCAGTTGGGCAGAAGCAGTCCTGCACACCCTGGACTGTAAGAGGGCTTTGGCCTTCTACATGAAGCATACGCAGGGACATAGAAGGGCTTCTCAGCTCTTTGTCTCTTATGACCCCAGTAAGCTGGGGGGATGCCTGTCTCCAAGCGTACCTTGTCCACTTGGGTGGCGGATTGTATCGCCTGGGCATACAGGGCAGCCAATCTCCCGTTGCAGGGTCGAGTCATGGCCCACCGGGTCACGGCTAAGGCGGCATCAGTGGCTCACTTCCGCTCTGTTCCACTGGCAGACATCTGCCGGGCCGCCACCTGGTCTTCAAGTCAGACTTTTGCGGCCCATTACTGCCTGTATAATGGAGTCCCAACGGGACGATGCTTTCGGCCAGGCTGTACTCCGTAACCTGTTTGAGGTTTAGGCAACTCCTACCCTCCGACCCTTTGGTGTCAGGCTACCGGAGTGTTACGTTCTCAGTTGAACTCCTATCATGGCTGCTTCGGCTCTTCTAGAGGGAGCCTATTTTTTAGTTATGGGTTCTCCGTAGCCTATAGCTAGGGAGTCCCATATGTGAGGACTGACTTCCTGCTTGTTCCTGGAGAAAGCGTAGTACTGTAACAGGTGTTCTCCAGGGACAGCAGGAATCGGTCCTCACAACCCTCCCTCCTCCCCTGCAGTTGCAGTCCTATCATTAATTTTATTCTTTTGCCGTCTTTTTAGCTATGTCCTTTGAGCAAGATGGCACCCTTGGGCGGGAAGGGGACTGCGCATGCGTGATGCAATCCTAAAGGCTTTCTTTGAAAGCTGGGGATTGCGCCGCATGAGAGCTCCGTCAGCGCCTACGTCACCCATATGTGAGGACTGATTCCTGCTGTCCCTGGAGAACGCCTGTTACAGGTGAGTAACTACGCTTTCCTCAAAAACTGCCCTGTATCTAGTGCCATCCATCGTTCCTTCAATCCTGACCAGTTTTGCTGTCCCTGCCAATGAAAAAAAACCCACAGCATGATGGTGTCACCACCATGTTTCACTGTGGGAATGGTGTTCTTGGGGTGATGGGAAGTGTTGGGTTTGTGCCACACATGGTATTTCCCATGATGGCCAAAAAGTTCAATTTTCGTCTCATCTAACCAGAGAACCTTCTTCCATGTGTTTGGGGGGTCTACCACATGCTGTTGTGCAAACTCAAAACGTGTTTTCTTATTTCTTTAAACAATGGCTTTTTTCTGGCCACTCTTCCATAAAGCCCCGCTCTGTGGAGTGTACGGCTTAAAGTGGTCCTATGGACAGATATTCCCTTCTCTGCTGTGAATCTTTGTAGCTCCTTCAGTTTTATCCTCTGATTAATGCCCTCCTTGTTCAGTCTGAGTTTTGGTGGGCGGCCTTCTCTTGTCAGGTTTACAGTGGTGCCGTATTCTTTCCATTTTGTTATAATGAATTTAATGGTGCTCCATGGAACATCCAGAATTTGGGATATTTTTTTATAACCCAACCCTGATCTGTACTTTTTCCACAGCTTTGTCTCTGACCTATTTGGCGTGCTCCTTGGTCTTCATGTTGCTTGCTTAGTGGTGGTGTTGAAGAGTCAGGGGCCTTTCAGAACAGGTATATTTATACAGGCATCATGTGACAGATCATGTGACACTTCATATAGGTGGACCCTAATCAACTATGTGACTTCTGAGGTTAATTGGTTGGACCAGATCTTATTTAGAGGTTTCATAACAAAAGGAATGAATACACATGCACTCAAACTTTTCAGTCTTACCTTGTATGTATAAAAAAAAAAGTAATTTTATTGTCATTCCACTTCAGCCAATTTGGACTATATTGTTAGGTCCGTTACCTAACATCAAAATGAACCTCCATTTTCTTTCCAGGTTGTAATGTGACAAAACAGGACAAAAAACGAGGAGATGAATACTTTCACAAGGCATTGTACAGTTCAGGGTTGCTTAGCTTGGGAAAGAGGCTATGATAGAAGCTTACAAAGTCATTAGTGAGATTGTTTTTAACCTTTCAAACAGTAAAATAAGAGGTAATTGCATGAAACTAACAGCCAACAGATTAAAAACAAATTGTAGAAAGGAGTTTTCTTATGCAGTGCCATGGCATTTATTGTCTGAGGATATGGTCAAGGCAATTGACACAGCAGGGCTCAAAAGAGGTTTGGACAGATTCTGGGAGGAGAGATCCATAAAACTTTAATAGCCAGGTAGACTTGGGAAAGCATTGTTTTTCCATGAGATTGAAATATGAGAAATTTAATCTACTTTTTGAGTACTTATGATCTGGGCTCACTACTGTCAGACAGATGCTGGGCAAGATGGACCTTTGACTCTGCAAGGCTTACCTTTGTTCTTATCTATTCATATTTCCCTTATAGGTAGGAAAGCATTATTTGAAGCTGGCAGATGAACAGGATGAAGAAGTAAATAGCTGCACTGCTGTAGCTTGGCTGATTCAAGCTGCTAAGCAAGGTCGTAGGGAAGCTGTCAAATTGCTACGAAGATGTTTGGCGGACAGAAGAGGTACATTGTATAACCATTATTTTTCGTTTTTCAGTTTTGCCTATCAAGTGTTCTACTGTTTTGCCAAAGAATTCAATAAGACTAAAGGGATCAGTGTATTTTGTTTTTATTGCACATGATAAACTGAGGCACTATCATTGTTGTTTTTTTCTGCCTATCATTTGTAATGTGGTTTTCTCCGGGAACAAGCAGGAAGTCAGTCCTCACATATAGGTGACGTCGGCGCCGACAGAGCCCTTGTAAGGAGCAAATCCCCAGCTTTCAGAGAAAGCCTTTGGGAGTTACCATCACGCATGTGTGGCTCCCTTCCCGCCTAAGGGTGCCATCTTGCTCAGTCTCCTTTTTTCCGCGGAGCCCTTCGGATGTAGTTCGTGTCCCCTGTGAAAAAAGTTAAAATTTCTCTTTCTTCGACTGGTCGGCACCAGTTTCTCTTCCCGCCTTCGGCTCGGTACAGCAGTATCGAGTCAGTCTCTGTTTTTTTTATTTTTGTCCTTCGTGACTGGCGTTCGCGCCCTTTTTTCTTTTTCACTGGCAACCCGGGTCTTTGACCTTGCAGGGGTCCTTTTTCCCCCGATGGCTACCAGCGGGTTTTAAAAATGGGATCGGTGTGTGAAACTTATGTCCCTCACTGATGCGCATGACTACTGTCTCCGGTGCCTCGGGCCTGACCATGACCCGACGGTTTGCTGCCTGTGTAGGAAAATGTCCTCTAAGGCCCTGAAGAGCCGCCAGCAGCAGCATGATAGGATTTTTTTTTTCTGAGTCCTTGCCTTAGAGCCTGGAACTCGTCTGAGGCCTCTACGTCTCAGGGGGGAGCATTCCGAGCCCGAGCAGCGTCAAGGTTCCTCGGAGAGGGGCTCTCCCTCGAGGGAACACAAGAGGAAGAAATCATCCTCTAAAGCGGCGTCTCTGGATGGCTCCGAGCGACCTGGCTCCTCTCGGGGCCTGTCGTAGAGCCCCAAGCGCCAGCCCGGATCTTCGGAGAAGGAGCGCCCAGCAAAGGTTCCTTGTCGGGAGATGGATCAGCCGAGGCAGGTAGCAACTGTCCTCATTGAGGACTCCCCTCCGGAGGAACCGGTGTCAGGCCCGACCGTGTCAGGGCCCAAGCCGGTGGCTGCGGAGCCTTCCGGACTCGAGTCCAGAATGGTGGCCTTGGAGCACAGTTTCACTGCCTTCATGGAGCAGCAGCGGGCCCTGATTGCCGGTCTGTCCGGTTCCTCTGCCCTGACCACCGGGCCCTCAATGTCAAAATCAACCCCGGAGGCCGAGCCGATTCTCGAGACCTTTTGGGCTCATAAGAACATAAGATCATAAGATATGCCATACTGGGTCAGACCAAGGTCCATCAAGCCCAGTGGCCACGGTTGGAAACAGGATAATCTAGGTCATACGTACCTAGCAGTTTCCCCAAAAGACACAGGTTCCGCAATGCTTGTACTGGGTCGAGCATTGATATCCTGGGTCCCTTCTTAATAATGGTTTATGGACCTTTCCTCCAGGAACTTGTCCAAACTTTTTTTTAAATCCAACACTACTAACAGCCTTTACTATATCCTCCGGTAACAAATTCCAGAGTTTGATTACACATTGAGTGAAAAAATATTTTCTTTTATTAGTCTTAAATAGTTTACCCTGTAGCTTCTTTGCATGTCCCCTTGTCTTTCTATATTCTGATAACGTAAACAGTCGATCTACGTTTACCCGTTCCACTCCGTTCATTAATTTATAGACTTCTATCATATCTCCCCTCAGCCGTCTCTTTTCCAGGTTAAAGAGCCCTAACCTTTTTAGCCTTTCTTCATAGGAGTATCCTTCCATCCCCTTTACCATTTTGGTGGCTCTTCTCTGAACCTTTTCTAATAACTCTATATCCTTTTTAAGATACGGCGACCAGAATTGCACGCAATATTCAAGGTGTGGTCTCACCATGGAACGATATAGAGGCATTATAATATATCGAGTCTATCCTCGTCCGAGGTCCCACTTGGCCTCCTGTTTGGGACTGAGGTCTTCGCCGCCGCCGCGCCTCTTGGTGTCGGGATGGTTGGCGCCGGAGCCCCCCCTGATTCCTCTTCGGAGGCATCAGCTTGGGAAACGGAAGACGAGGAGTCCCCGGACACCTGTTGGCACAGAGAAGTCCCATCCAATTCCCCAGTGTCCGAGCCTCGGAAAAAGTCCCCTCAGGAGGACACAAGGTTCTTGGACTTCTTGAGGGATATGTCCAAGGCTTTTGGCGTTCCCCATGGTGTCGGAGGAGGATCCTTGAGCTGACGAACTCGAGATCCTACAGTATGAGGTCCCCATTGGGAGGCCCTTACTGTACCCATGCCTCCGATCCTGGAATGACTGATGCTCTACATGTGGGAGACGCCGGTGTCGGTGCCAGTCAGCAAACAGCTCGACTCGATGTATTGAGTCCACCGGAGCCCTGGGTTTCAAAAGTCGCAACTGCTACACAACTCCACGGTTGTGGAATCGGCCATGCGTAGGCTGAAGAGCCAGAAGCACTCCTTGATGCCTCCTGACAGGGAGGCCCGCAATTTGAATGCCCTCGGCAGGAAGTGCTTCCAGGGTTCAATGCTGACGTGTCGAATCCAGACCTACCAGCTGTACATGGGCATGTACCTGAGGGAAGGAACTCGCCGGGTTCTCGGCTGGTCTCTCCGAGGGACCTTTGCAGCGCTTCAGGAGCCTGTCCACCGCCATCCATGCGTGAGTGCTCGAAGTTTGTCTCGAGCGGCCTAGGACAGGTTCGAGTTGGCGGCCCGTGTAACCATGGCTGGCATCAGTGCACGCTGCAGGCATGGCTGCAGTCGTTGGACCTCAAACAGTGGGTTCAGGGAGAGAACCTCTTTGGAAAACCCATGACTGACAAGGCCGCAGAACTGGAGGCGAGTACATGACGAGTACACGGCTCTCCAAGAAGACCTCTGCCCCTTCTCGCAAGAAGGGCTCAGGTAAATAGCCCTTTTACCTGAGGAAGGGTGCTGTTTACCGAAGCTATCCCCATTTTCAGGCCTCCCCGGCTCCCCAACAGGGGCAGAAGGCCAAGGGACAGGGGCATGGTCCGCGTAAGCAGAAAGCCCCCAGGCACCGATTCCGGCCCAGCCTGGCAGTAGCTTTTGACTCCTACAGCATGGACC
The DNA here is from genome assembly GCA_033557465.1 of Ichthyophis bannanicus. Classification (NCBI taxonomy): domain Eukaryota; kingdom Metazoa; phylum Chordata; class Amphibia; order Gymnophiona; family Ichthyophiidae; genus Ichthyophis; species Ichthyophis bannanicus. Next base: position 1,397,808,976 of record CM066032.1, on the reverse strand, counting down.
CCCTTCCCACAGGAGCCAGGCAGATCACAGGAGGCAGGCTTGCCCTGTTTGCCCACAGGTGGACAGCCATTACCACCGATGCCTAGGCCTTACAGGTGGTCCAGGAGGGTTACCTTCTTCACCTAGCCCAGGTGCCTCCTCCTTACTTCCCAGGAGAGGCCCTCAGGTCTTCCCTTCACTGGGACTTTCTTCTGAAGGAGTTGGCGGGTCTTCTCGAGGATCAGGCAGTAGAACCGGTGCCCCATGTACGGAACCAAGGGTCAGCTGGACTGTTGGCCAGACAGTGCCCAAGCTGACATCTTCCTTCGTCCAGAAGGGGAACCACTCACGGAGGACATATCACTTCCCAATAAAAGAAACATCACAGAGAGGACCTACACTTCCCAACAAAATCTCACATTATGCAGAACAAAATCTCTTCTTATACAGGACAACACACTCATACATGGTAATAACTATCTCATAGATTTTTCTTCCCAAAAGGATCTTTTTATTATTCCCTATCTTACAGAAACTAAGAACAAAGGAAAACAGTCCAGTAGAATTACAGATCTTACCACCTCTCACTGCAAACAAACAGGGTCATTCTGTCTTCTCTGATGCAGTTTTCTAAACAATTACAAGTCAGAATGTCTGGTCTTACCTGCCTGTCTTACTTCCTGACACAACAGCTAGTGAGAGAATGTATGACAGGCCTTCCTGGACACAAGAGAAATAGTGTAATAGACATACACAAAACAATACATACTGCCATTCACACAAAACTCTCACTCAACAAAAAGAGATTCTGGGGAGAACCACAGGAATCCATACCCCACGCAGCCTCTACTGTGCAGGAAACGAACTCCCCGTGTATCTGGTCCTGTCACATTATATACCCTTGCTCAGGATGATTCTTACTATCGGGGCATTCTTCTCTAATTAGCTAATTCTTGTTCCAGCTGTCTGGGGCCCCACTTGTGTGATGTTGTTCTACTCATGTCTTTACCCCTCTCCGTTGACCTTTCTTGGGCTCATGTCTGCAATTATTAGTCTGGGCCTTGTCGGATTTATGTTATCTGACCTCTGCCCCCATTTACCTGGTTTTCTTGCTTGTTTCTCTCCCACCTCTTGGTTCCCAAGAAATATATCTCTTTAACTCCCCATGTTCTGACAGCTGTACTGGGGGGCCATATGTTCTTCATGCTAAGCTGGCATGTTTATATCTCATGATTGCCTTTTACCCTCTCGCCACCATTTACTGATGATTGTGTTCTCACATACTTTTCCAGATGATGTCACATACCTCTCAAAGCTGCACGTGCGCACCTCAGTACAATTCCAGCATTCAGACATTTCAATAATTTTTCTTGTATTATTGTGTTAACTCTTTCTCCTCTGGCTCTCACACCCACCACCTGCAGGGCAAGGGCTTCTACTCCAGGTACTTTCTGATACCAAAGAGAACAGGAAGCCTCGGGCCTATCCTCGACCTGCGCAACCTAAACAAGTTCTTGGTGAGGGAGAAGTTCAAGATGCTCTCCCTTCGAATATTGCTGCCTTGGCTGTGCTCCTTAAGATGTGTGTATACACATTATTAGGTCTAATACACCCAGACTACAGGCAGTACCTGTGCTTTGTGGTGGGGGGCAATCACTACCAGTACAGGGTACTTCCCTTTGGCCTGGCCTCGTCCCCCAGGGTATTCACAAAGTGCCTGGCAGTGTTGGCCACCTTTCTCAGGCTCCAAGGGGTCTTTGTCTTCCCCTACATAGAAGACTGGATCATCAGAGGCACTTCAGCCAGCGAAGTCCACCAGGCTACGTCTCGCACCATCCAGGTGCTACAGCATCTAGGGTTTGTAATCAACTACCCCAAGTCCAGCCTTGCTTCAACTCAGCAGCTGGAGTTCATTAGGGCCAGATTCAACACCCTTCAGGCAAGGGCCTGTGCCTGCAGACAGGGCAAGCAGGATTCTCGCTCTGGCAGGTCAGGTGAGTCGCAGGTCTGTAGTGTCAGCAAGACAATTTCTGCGCCTCCTCGGGCACATGGCTTCCACGGACCATGTGACACCAGACGCCCGCCTCCACATACAGACTGCTCAGTGGTGCCTCAGAGACCAGTGGTCACAGGCCACAGGGTGCCTCAGGGACAGAGTCAGTGTCCAGGAGGCTGGTATGGTCCCTGGACTGGTGGCTTCAGCCACTTCACTTGGATCCTTACCATGGATGCGTCCCTGCTGGGCTGGGGGGCCCATTGCCAGGGGTTCCGTACTCGGAGTGTGGTCCCCGAGCGAGAGAACACAACAGATCAATTTCTTGGAGCTCCATGCCATCCGCCTGGCCCTGCGAGTTTTCTGGCAGATCCTGGCCCACCAACCTGTCTTGGTACAGACAGACAATCAGGTGGCCATGTTCTGTGTGAACAAGCAGGTTGGCACGGGGTCCTGTCTCCTATGTCAGGAAACCCTGGATCTGTGCTTGTTTGCAGCCCGGCATGGCATTCATTTGCGGGCTGTCTACCTGCCGGGCCAGGACAACTGGTTAGCCGACAGGCTAAGCAGGATTCTCCAGCCTCACAAGTGGCAATTGGACTGTGGGGTAGCCAATTGGCTTTTCCAAACCTGGGGAAGGTCAGTGATGGACTTGTTTGTGAGTCCAGCCAATCACCAGTTGCCCCAGTTCTGCTCCAGGCAGCCACACCCGCACAGTGTGGCTGCCGATGCTTTTCTGATATCATGGTCTGTGGGCCTCCTGTATGGGTTTCCTCCAACCGCCTCTGGTGGCCAAGACTGTTCAAGATTCTCCAGGACAAGGCCTCTGTCATCTTTGTAGCCCCGCGATGGCTGAGGCAACCTGGTTTCCACTTCTGCTTCAGCTAGCTGTGGAGGCCTCCATTCCCCTGGGGTCCTCCCCAAGCCTCCTGTCCCAGGAGGGGGGCATTCTCCTGCACCCCATCCTCAGCTCCCTCAACCTGATGGTGTGGCTGCGGAAAGGGTGATTCTCGCTCCGCTCCTTCTTCCAAAAGATATTGAAGAGGTCTTGCTGGCCTCAAGGAGGCCGTCGACTAGACAAGCCTATGCCTTGAAGTGGAGCAGGTTTGCGATTTGGTGCGAGGGGCAGGGTGTGGATCCTTTCTCCTGCCAGGTTGGAGTGGTTTTACAGTACCTTCTCCACCTCTCGGATTTGGGCCTTGAGTCCAACTCCGTCAGTGCACCTCAGTGCCCTTGCGACGAACCACTTCCCGGTGGAGGAGAAGCCCCTCTATGCCCATCCCTTGGTTTCTCGGTGTTTGAGAGGCCTGCTTCTTTTGAAGCCTCCGGTTCACCCTCCGGCACGAGTGGGATCTGAATGTGGTTTTAGGGCAGCTTACTCGGCTGCCCTTTGAGCCGATGGCGACCTGCCATCTCCGCTACCTCTCTTGGAAGGTGGCGTTCTTAGTGGCACTCACGTCGGCTCAGCAGGTGAGTGAACTGCAGGCCCTAGTGTCAGAAAGGCCTTACACCAGGTTCTATAGGAACCGGGTGGTGCTTCGCACGCACCCCAAGTTCCTTCCAAAAGTGGTCTCCTCGTTCCACCTCAACCAGGAGGTGGTGCTGCCTACCTTTTTTCCCAGGCCGCATGCCAGTCGGGCAGAGACAGTACTGCATACCCTGGACTGCGTAAGAGGGCGTTGGCCTTCTATATCCAGCGTACGCAAGTGCATAGGAAAGCTGCTCAGCTCTTTGTATCCTATGCCCCCAGTAAGCTGGGGATAGCTGTTTCCAAGCATACGCTGTGCACCTGGGTAGCAGACTATTGCCTGGTGTCAGCAACACTTCCCTGGTGGCCAGTGGACGCCAGGGCATGTGGGACACAAAAATACAAGGTTAAGATTGGAGAGTCTTCTAAAGGCCCAAATGGCTCTTGGTCCTTGTAGTTGCTTTAGCTCCAATCTTCAATGAAACAATCAAGCTGAGTGGTGGGAATTAATAAGGCTTTTATTTCCCTTTTCACAGTGGTTCTAAATAGTGGGTTACAACTTTAAAGCAAATGTCCTTAATGCAGGTAGAAAACAAACTCAGGGTTCAAAGCAAAAACTGTTATACGTCACAGGAATGGAGGTGCTCAAACAAATAAAGAATGTTCTGCTGGCAATTCACCCAATCACAAGTCTGGCAGTGACTAAACTTTCAGAAATGCAAAGTGTACAGTCCATCTCTTGGTCAGACAAATCTCCTGCCAGTTCCACTTGCATTGGCACGGTATCAGAAAGCTCTGATTCTATATCCCTGGTTTCTTGTAAAACACATTCAGGGGTTTTGTATATTTTCTGTAGCAGCTCCCAATGTCCTTGGCCTAGCCTAGGGTGTCGGCCACTTGCTGTGTTAGGCTTTAAGGTACCCTCTTTCCTTAGAGGCTTTATAGCAGCTTTATCATAGCTTTTACCATTCACAGCTTTCTTATTAGGCATACATTTCTCATACCTTGTATGGCAGCAATCCTCAAGTAACCGGCTTTCTTCCACTGCCTGCCTTTCCCAGGCAGCAGCTTGGTGAAATCCTTTTCTATGACGGTTAGGCTTACCCTGTAGCCTTTGACTTCCTTCTCGTGGTGAAGGCCTGCCTCTGTACAAGCCCAGCTTCTGGCTTTCTGACTCAGTGTGGCTTGGCTTCTCCAGCTGATTCTTGTTTGGCTTAAGGTTGCAGTTACAGCAGGGCTTTTGCCTCTGAGGGCAAACAGCTCTCGGTTTGACTTGAGCTGACACCTCAGGTCCTTCCTCAGCTCCTGAGAAATCACCTCTCCCTCCTGGGAATTCTCTAGCACTAGAGTAGTCAGGTTTCCACTTCCACCTCTCTCTCTCGGTGCTGCCAGTGATTCTCCCCTTGCTTCTGCTTGGGCTGCTGCTTCTGCTGGTGCTTCTATCTCCGAGGCTGCCGGTACTCCTGCCTCTTCTCCTTCCTCTCCTCCAGTCTTCCACACTCCCCTTATGAAGCCCTCCTGCTCTTGAGGATTGGAAGCTGGTTGGCATTTCCTCGTGACCGGCTGGGCGTGGCTCTTCAGTCTCCCTGAAGATACTCTTGCTCCCTCTAGCTGGTTCCTGGGAATATTGCAAGTCTTTTTCTCTGTGAAAAACACCACCTTTTCTCTCAACTGGGCTCTCATCAGCCCTCACTGCATGACACTGGGCATACAGGGCAGCCGAGCTTCCGATAGAGGGTTGTGTTAAGGCCCATCAGGTCAGGGCCATGGTGGCATCCGTGGCTCATTTCCGCTCTGTTCCACTGGCAGACATCTGCCGGGCTGCCACCTGGTCTTCGGGTCAGACTTTCACAACCCATTATTGCCTGGATAGGGAGTCCCAACAGGACAGTGCTTTCGGCCAGGCTGTACTCCGTAACCTTTTCGAGGTCTAGGCAACTCCTACCCTCCGACCCTTCTGTGTCAGGCTACCGGAGTGCTATTCTCTTAGTTAGATTTCTGTTGTGGCTGCTTGCTTTTCTCGTAGAGGGAGCCTATTTTTCAGCTGTGGGTTCTCGGTAGCCTATAGCTGGGGAGTCCCATATGTGAGGACTGACTTCCTGCTTGTTCCTGGAGAAAGCATAGTTACTCACTGGTAACAGGTGTTCTCCGGGGACAGCAGGAATCAGTCCTCATGACCCTCCCTCCTCCCCTTGGGAGTTGCAGTCCAATTGTTCTTATATTTTGTTCTTTTTGCCGTCTTTTTAGCTATGTCATTCCTACTGAGCAAGATGGCACCCTTGGGGCAGGAAGGGGACTGCGCATGCGTGATGGCAGTTCCCAAAGGCTTTCTCTGAAAGCTGGGGATTTGCTCTGCACGAGGGCTCCGTCAGTGCTGACGTCACCCATATGTGAGGACTGATTCCTGCTGTCCCCGGAGAACACCTGTTATAGGTGAGTAACTACGCTATCATGGATTTCTTTGTATAAAAATATTCGAGGGGGGGTGTCCATGCATCTTTCTCAGGATCTTGCTTAGGTTTTTATTGTTGCCTTACCAACACCAGTGTCTTTCACTAGGCTTATTAAATAGTCTTCTGATGCCTGTGTTGGTTAGCATTGGAAGCTGCCACAAGATCTGGAGGAGAGGGAAGTATCCTAGTGGTTAGGGCAATAGACTGTGAAATAAGTCAGAGTTCAAATCCTGCTTCTGCCACTACCACTCCTTGTAACTTTGGGCAAATCACTTTCTCCAAGGACAAGCAGGATATCAAGCCTTTGCAGATGGGTGAGGTCACTGAGAGAGCCTGACATACTGTACTCATGGAGGAATAGCCTAGTGGTTAGGATAGCAGGCTGCAAACCAGGGAAGCTGGATTCAAATCCCATTTCTCCCACAAACTCTCTCCTTGTGACCGTGGGCACGTCACTTCATCCTTCATTGCCTCGGGTATAAGCTAGATTGTAAGCCCACTTGGACAGGGAAATAACTTGTGTACCTGTTCTTAATGCACTTAAACTCTGATTTAGGTAGATAAGTAACTCTCAAATCCAAACTTCAAAAATGTCTTCAGTTTTTATACATTTTCGAGAAGCTTTTAAGGTTCATTGTGCATATGCATCACTTACCTGCTGCTGTCTTGTGGGGGCCACTTCAGTCTTTTTTTTTACCCCTTCCACCTTGGAGTTGAATATTAATGTCACTGGCAACTCTCTACAAAATAAAACGTTTTAAATTTGTTTTCTCACTATCACAATTCTGTCATGATACATTTTCAGTGTCTCTTATGGTTCGTTAAGTAGGTTTTCAATTGTGTTCCAAGTTCTTTTCTTTTTTTGTCTTTTTAGGGTCTTGGGTGTCCCAGTTGGCGTTAAACTTCAAAATTGAGGAGTTTGCTTTCTCTGCATCTGTCTATCTCCAGGAACAAGCAGGAATGTAGTCTTCAAATATGGGTATCGTCGGTACCAACGGAGCCTGCGCGGGAACGCTCCCCAGCGTTCAATTAGAAAGCATTTGGGAGCATCCCACAGTGCCTGCGTGCTGCCTTCCCGCCTTTCCCAACTGCCTCTCTCCAGTTCTTCGTTTTCCGCGGAGCCAGCAGGTCATTTTCCTGTCACCGTAGAAATTATCCCATATTTTTCATTCTTTTTTGTGGTAGCGTCTGCCTTCCTCGACGCTATACCGGCACCGCTGGTTCTTTCTTTCTAAAAAAAAAAAAATTCTAATCTTATCTGGATTTTCCAGCCTTTTTTCTCTCGGGTGCCACGAGCCATTTTGGGCACTAGGCCCAATTTTTCCTCAACATGGAAAAACCCGCTTCGGGTTTTAAAAAGTGTTCCAAGTGTGGCGGTACCATCTCCGTCACCGACACGAGTGGTGCCTCAAATGTTTAGGTCCTGACCACTTCATCTCGGAGTGTGTTGCCTGTGGGATGATGTCGAAGACGGGTCGGCAGAACCAAGCTGCTAAGCTTAGCACACTTTTTCCCTCCGATGCAGCATCTGTGGCATCGACGTCTTCCAGGGCTTCGTCTTCCACCCATGGATCTCAGGTAACCAAACATAAATCTGGCCGGTCCTCAAAGGGTAGATCTCCTTCCAAGCATCAAGATGCCTCTGGCGTTGCCCTTGAGGGACTTGTACCGGCAAAATTGCCCCGGCGGGAGGCTTCGGCTTCCAAAGCACTATCGGGGCTCCAGGATGTTCTCGATGCCTCAGCCTCGGCAGAACTACTGGTGCCATGCTCTGGGGTACCGGCCGCTTCGTCCGGTACCAACACCCAGGCATCAGCAGCATCAATTGACCAGAGATTCCTGGCTATTGAGCACAGTCTGGCGGCTCTCCTTGCAGCATCGGTGCCTTCGGGACTGCTTCAGATAGTTCAAGGTTGGTATCGACACCGGTTCCGGCACGGATATCGGTTCCGGCACGGATATCGGTTCCGGCACGGATATCGGTACCGGCACCGACAGCATTGACATCGGTGAGTATGCTACCAACACAGAGTCATTTTATTTCCTCCGGTATCGACAGGCCGGTACCGGACCCCTCCGGTACCGACTTCGATCGGTACCGGTATAGTGCTTTACAAGAGCACCCGTACAGAAGATATTTTGAATCCTCCGAGGACTCTGAGGACTCTGACAGCTCTGTCGATGCCAGAGTACTTCTCTCTGAGGAGCCTTCTTCTCCTAAGCATAGGATGTCTCTTCCAGAAGATATATCCTTTCAGGATTTCATCAGAGAGGTGGCTAGGGGTCTTTCCATCACAGTGGCTCCTGAAACAGAGCCCAGAGCAAAGGAGTTGGAGATTTTACAAAATCCTAAAGCTCCCAAGGAAGCGGCTACTTTGCCTATTCATGAGATCTTGCATGATCTCATGTTAAGAATGTGGGAAACACCTCTTACCACCTCTCCCCATTCCCGTAGGCTGGATAACATGTATCGAGTACCTCCTTGTCCTGGATTTCAAAAAACTCAGTTGCCACACCACAGTGGTGGAGTCAGCTATGAGAAGGATCAAGAGTGCAAAGAGACATGCAGGACATGAATGTAGGACTCTTGATGCCTTTGGGCGTCGAACATTCCAGGCCTCTATGCTTTCTGCCTGGATTAATTCCTACATCTTATACATGGGAATGTTCCTTAAGGAGGTTGCAGGAGATCTCGGGCTTATGAGTCCTCTCCTTCCTGATGATAAGAGGCAGGATTATCTTACACTTGTCAAACATGCCCAGGATGTTTCCAAGTTTGTTAATTGTGCAGCTTTTGACTACTTTGAGTGCATAAGCAGAACCTCTGCCATTGTCATAGGTGCTCGTAGGATTGCCTGGCTCCAGGCATCTGACTTAGAACTCTGGGTATAGGACAAACTGGGGAATATCCCTTGTACAGGCGAAAATCTCTTTGGCAACAATCGGCAAGAGAAAGCTAATGAGCTGGATGCTGATAACACCACTTTGGATAGACTATCCAAGGCTACAGCTGATCCTGCAAGGAGAAAATCCTACAAGAAACCATTCTTCTCTAAAAAGAAGAGGTTTTACCCTTCCTATACCCAGCAAGTGCATTCTGCAGGTCAGTCCGCCCGAAAGGAACAGCAGCCCCCAAAGCAAAGGAAATCAAAGACTAAGTCTCAACCGGCCCAGCAGTCTCAGCCTCCACAGGGGCTTTGACTCCCATCTAGAGAACTTGGCCTTCCTGGCCCTGAACGGGCCAGAGCCTTCCACCATCCCAGGAAGGTTGTGTCATTTTGCCCCCAGATGGGGGCAGATAACAGCAGAAGAATGGACTCTTTCCATTGTAAGAGAGGGGTACAAGCTTCATTTCTTCAACATTTATTTTATTTTTATTTTATTTAGACAGTTTTTGTATACCGCCTTATCCTTCAATCAAAGCGGTCACAACACAATTGGGGGATACATTTAACACACGGGGATATGAGACACATACACTAATACTTACAGGGAACATGGGCAATGGAGGGTTAAGTGGCTTGCCCAAGACCACAAGGAGCATCTGTGGGACTAGAAACCCCAGTCCTTCCGGCCCAAGGTTGCTGTCCTCTAGTGGGATTTGAACCTCCGACCTTCCGGCCTGAAGTACCTTGCCCCAACCACTAGGCTACTCCTCCCTCATGCCCCCTCCTACAGTGGTAAGACAGTTCAATTCTCAAGCTTCTCTCCACACTCAGTTGAGTCAAGAGGTCAGTTTACTTCTTGCCCAGGGGGCAATAGAAGACGTACCCATTTCCCAACAGGGTACAGGGTTTCACTCCCCTTATTTCCTTATTCCAAAGAAAACAGGGGGGCACAGACCCATTTTAGACCTCGGAGAACTGAACAAATTCCTGTTCAAAGAGAAATTCAAGATGATTTCTCTGGGAACTCTGCTGCCATACCTTCAGAGTCAGGATTGGCTTTGTTCTCTAGATCTCAAGGATGCGTACACTCATGTTCTCATCCATCCAACTCACCGAAGGTTCCTTCGCTTCCTGTTTCAAGGAAAGCACTACCAATACAGGGTGCTTCCTTTTGGCCTGGCCTCAGCACCAAGGGTGTTTACGAAATGCATGGCTGTAGTGGCAGCATTTCTTTGTACTCTAGGAATATTCGTCTTCCCCTACTTAGACGACTGGCTCATTCGAGCCCCATCAGAGTCAGAGGCCAGAATTTCCCTATCTTGCACAATGCGTATCCTTCAGTATTTGGGCCTGGTCATAAACATCCCAAAATCCTGCCTAACTCCCACTCAATCTCTAGAGTTTAGAGGAGCTTTGCTGGACACCAGAAAAGCAAGGGCCTATCTCCCACAGGCCCGCTGCCTTCGCATTGTGCAGTTAGCCTCCCAGGCAGTGTTAAAAACTCATCTCACTGCTCGGGAAATGTTACAACTACTAGGCCACATAGCATCTACCGTGCACGTTGTTCCCTATGCTCGCCTCCATATGAGAGCAGCCCAATGGACTCTATCCACTCAGTGGACTCAAGCATCAGGCTGCCTATCAGGCAAAATAGCAAACACAAGTTGCCTTATTTTGTCTCTACAATGGTGGCTGTCAACCCAAAACCTGTTGGTGGGGTCCCCTTTCCAGCAACCCCTACCCCAGGTCACTCTAACAGACGCCTCACAGGTGGGTTGGGGAGCTCATCTGCAAGATCTCTCTACCCAAGGCACCTGGACTCCACAGGAGACCCACTTACATATCAATCTCCTAGAGCTCAGAGCAACCTTCCTTGGTCTTCGAGTGTCCCATACCCAGCTCAGCTACAAGACAGTCCTAATTCGGACAGACAATCAAGTAGCTATGTTCTGTCTGAACAAGCAGGGAGGAACAGGCTCTCTGTCGCTTTGCAACGAAGCTTTGCGGCTATGGGCCCTTGCCGGAGAGCATCAAATTCATCTCCTGGCAGTGTATCTGCCAGGCATTCAAAACTCTTGGGCAGACAGACTCAGTCGAGTTCTGCTTCCACACGAATGGTCTCCATGCAGACCAGGTAGCAAAACCTTTTCAAATTTGGGGAACCCTGGACATAGACCTCTTTGCAAGTCCGTTGAATGCCAAACTTCCCCGGTTCTGTTCCAGAATTCCGGCTCAGGGTTTTCAGGCCAGGGATGCTTTCTTCCTCCATTGGGGTCAGGACTTCCTATATGCCTTTCCACCCATTCCCCCTAATTCCCAAGACCCTATTCAAGCCTCAAAGACAAAGGCTACATGATTCTCATAGCTTCACATTGGCCACGGCACTTGTGGTACCCTCTGCTCCTGCATCTCTCTCAAGCTCCATCTCTGGAGTTGGGATCTGCTCCAGATCTCCTGTCTCAGGAGGACGGGATGTTGTGGCATCCCAATCCCCACTCTCTGCATCTCAGGGCCTGGTTGCTGAGAGCCTAGAACTTCATGGTCTTAACCTTTCTCAGCAAGTAGGGGATGTCCTTTCTGCTTCCAGGAAACCTTCCACAAGACGCTCTTATGCTTTCAAGTGGAAAAGGTTTTCCATATGGTGTTCGCAAAAGGGTCTTCTTCACTCCTCTGCGATACCTCTGGAATCATTACTGGAGTATCTCCTGCATTTATTTAATGCAGGACTTAAGACTAACTCAGTAAGAGTCCATTTAAGTGCTAATTCAGCTTCTTTAAAGCCTTTAAATGGACAATCTATTTCCTCTCATCCTCTGATAGCGCGATTTATGAGAGGCCTTCTTCTAACTAAGCCTCCCATTAGGCCACCTCCAGTGACGTGGGACCTGAATCTGGTTCTTGGGCAGCTCATGAAGCCGCCTTTTGAACCTTTAGCTACTACCTCCTTGAAATTCCTTTCCTGGAAAGTTATCTTTTTCATTGCAATCACATCAGCACGTCGCATCGGTGAATTGCAAGCATTAGTTGCTGATCCTCCTTACACAAGGTTCCAACATAGAAACATGATGACAGAAAAAGACCACATGGCCTATCTAGTCTGTCCTTCCATATCAACAACTACAACGGTCCCCTTTTTACCTTTAGAGATCCTCTGTGTTTGTCCCATGTTTTTTGAATTCAGTTACTGTCCTCATCTCCACCACCTCCACTGGGAGACTATTCCACGGATCCACTACCCTTTCCGTAAAGAAATATTTCCGCATATCACTCCTGAATCTATCTCCCTTCACCCTCATCCCATGTCCCCTCGTAGCAGAACTTGCTTTCAATTGAAAGAGGCGCTCTCCCTGAACATTTATGCCACGGAGGTATTTAAACATCTCAATCATATCACCTCTTTCCCGCCTTTCCTCTAAGGTGTACATATTAAGATCCTTCAGTCTGTCGTCATATGCTTTATAATGAAGACCACTAATCATTTTAGTAGCCACCCTCTGCACCGACTCCATCCTGTTCACATCCTTTTGAAGGTGCGGTCTCCAGAATTGCACACTATACTCCAAATGAGGTTGCACCAAAGACTTATACAGAGGCATTATCACCTCCTTTTTTCTGCTAGCCATTCCTCTCTGTATGCACCCAAGCATCCTTTTAGCTTTTGCCGTTGCCTTTTCTACCTATTTAGCTACTTTAAGATCATCAGACACAACCATGCCTAGGTCCCGCTCTTCTTTAGTGGACAAAAGTACTTCATGATAAGATGGTCCTTAGGACTCATCCACATTTTATGCCAAAGGTGGTCTCACCTTTTCATTTAAACCAGGCGGTTTACCTGCCTGTATTTTTTCCAAGGCCTCATGCTTCAAATGCAGAAAGGAATCTTCATACTTTGGACTGTAAAAGAGCACTTGCCTTTTACTTACAGAGGACACAGCAACATAGAAATTCCTCCCAACTCTTTGTTGCTTTTGATCCTTCTCATTTGGGACTTCCAGTCTCCAAGAGAACATTGTCCAACTGGATTGCACAGTGTATTTCTTTTGTCTATCAGAGTAAAAACCTTTCTCTGGAAGACCATGTCATGGCTCACGATGTGAGAGCCATGGCAGCCTCAATGGCTCATCTACACTCTGTGTTTAATGACGACATCTGTCGAGCAGCTACTTGGGCCTCGGTTCATTTCTTCACAGCCCATTACTGCTTGGACAAGGACTCCCGCCGGGATGCCTTGTTTGGTCAGGCTGTTCTACAGCACCTGTTCCATACTTAATCAACTCCTACCCACCTTTCCCAGTAGGATGCCAGAGATCCATGGGGGAAATGGAGCCCTTTCACAGGGGCACACAACTTCTGGGGTCTCTCCTTGGCATCTGTAGCTAGGGAGTCCCCATATGTGAAGACTACATTCCTGCTTGTTCCTGGAGATAGCATAGTTACTCACCTGTAACAGGTGATCTCCGGAAACAGGAATTTAGTCTTCACAACCCACCCACCTCCCCTAGGAGTTGTATCTCTCTTCTTTCCCTCTCTCTCTCTTTATCTCAGCTTTAAAACTCAACTGGAGAGAGGCAGTTGGGAAAGGCAGGAAGGCAGCACGCAGGCGCTGTGGGATGCTCCCAAAAGCTTTCTAATTGGACGCTGGGGAGCGTTCCCGAGCAGGTTCCGTTGATACCGACGTTACCCATATGTGAAGACTAAATTCCTGCTGTTCCCGGAGATGACCTGTTACAGGCGAGTAACTATGCTTTCAGTGACATCACCTATCAGAAAGCCCCAGTGACTTTAAGTGCACTTGGCACAGTAAGACCATATCCATGAAGGATACTATAATTGGCGCTTGTAGTGTCTGAGCCCTGGATCATGAACCCTTTTGTCATTTGGGTTCAGAAACGTCTAAGAGGACTTTGTGGCCAAGGATAGCAGCATTATTGAATCTTTGCCACGTCTAAGTCCTGTTCATCTGCATCAGAGGAATCTCTCTCAATGGGTTCAGGAGCTTCATCGGACACAGGGATGTATAGAAATCAAGATTGCATTGACCACCCTCAACATCAAGTATAAATAGAGGCCATTGGGACTGGACATTCACAGAATCCCACCTGAAGAAGGGAAAGGATTTTTCCTCTTCTCGAACATCGGAATGTTTGTGATGTCCAATACTGGGTGGATGTTGGAGTGCATTGACACTGTACCTCTTTAGAGCACAATATCGAGGCATAGAGTTCATTGGTGCTCTGGAAGCTCCCTTACCAAAAGGATCACTCATCCTCTTTGGTGGATGTGGGGCTGTGACAGCCTCCTAGGACCAAGCCACAGATACAGCCCAAGTGACTAAGTGACTTCAGTAGAGATGACCACATATTCCTGTCTCGTCCCCCTCCCCACCAAACGTTTGGTGCTGGCAGTATTCTAGGAGGGTATCCTGAGGAAAACTGATGAGTTAGGGCACATTTTTATTTGATAGGATGCAGTGTCAACATCAGCAGCATAAGTGTATTAAGAAATCCAGCCAGCCCTTGAAATCCATGTACTGCCTAGAGAAGAGGGATTGGCAGCTCAGATCTTGAAGAGCCTCTGGTTTGAAATCTGCCACAGCCGTGTTCATCTCCAGGGAACTTCACCGAAGCATCACAGGTCTTCAGTGTCTTCTGATTCATTCAAAGCCCGCACACACTACTATATGGAGAATAAGCCAGGAAGAGATCCAGATATATCCCTTAGTATATTTCTCATTATCAGAAATGAAGTGTTCCTGGGATTCTGACTATGAATCAGCCGGATATGTTGATGATGGTTTGCCTGGTTTTACCATCGGGTCCAGTGCCAAGTCTCAAAAGAAGAAAGTCCCACCTGAGACACTCTTCTTCACTGATTTTTTTTTATTTTTTTATTTGTTTTGTTAAGGATATGATGATGGTTTATTTAATTTAGAGACAGAGAAGGAGCCCATTGCAGAAAGGTTAGACAGTCCCATTCCTTGACCCTCCTAAGGAAGCTGTGGTGGTACCCTTTCACAGGATACTTAAGGATGTTCAGATGAGAATGTGGGGGACAACTCTCCCCCCCCCCCCCATCAATAAGGTTGACTCTGCTTATAGAAAGTTGCTGAATTCAAAAAGCAGCAGCTTCCTTGCCATTCAATGGTGGTCAAATCCACTCTCAGAAATGCATAAAACTCGCTGTCTTCAGTGCTCCCAGAAAAAGAGGCTCATACAATGGGGAGCAATTCTGTAAGAAAGTTATTTCAGAATGCTGTTTAGTTCTGACATAGCTTATTACAATCATCCCCAGGTCCTGTTCTGGTATCAGATCTTAAAGTGGCCAAACAGGTAGAAAAGGTGATGGCAAAAGCCAGATGAATGCATAGGACAAGAAATGGCCAGCAGGAACAAGGTGATAGTGCCTTTGTATCAGTTTTTAGTGAGTCTTCCTTTGGAGTGCTGTGCACAGTTTTACAGATTACATCTTCAAAAGGATATAAGTAGAATGGAGTTCGTCCAGAAGGGTTCCTGGTAAAATGGTCAGTGATCTTCGTCATAAGACATATGGGGATGAAGATCTTGGTATATGTGTACTTTGGAAGAAATGTGGGAGAGAGGAGATGTGATAGATACATTTAAATGACTCCATGGTATAAAAACACAAAAGGTGGTCCTTTTTATTTGAAGGGAGGCTGTGGAACAAGGGGTCATAGGATGAAGGTGAAAAGGGATAGACTTGGAGGAATCAGAGGAAGTATGCCTTTACAGTAAGGGGGTGGTAGATGTGTGGAACAGTCTCCGAGTGGAGGTTGTAAAGACTAGGACAGTATCTGAATTAAAAAAAACATGGGACAAGTACAGAGGATCCCCGAGGGAGAGGAAGGAATTGTAGAACCTAGTAGTTCTTATGGAAGGAAAGACTGGATAGGCCATATGTTTTTTCTGTGCGTTTGTGCCTCTTCTTGCCTGCCACTGCCATGCGGGTTCACCTTACTCTGTTTTTCTGCAGAGTTCATCAGACGTGCCCATGCATGTTGAAGACTATTCTCCTTGTTTGTTTTTTCTCATATTGCAGTGTTCTGGGGGGTATTTGGGGGAGGGGGGCTTTTTTAATGTTTTTTTTTTCATCCTTCCACTGCTGTGAATATTCTGCTGTCTCTTTACTTTCCTTTGGTCTGTTTTTTTAGTTGTTTGTTTTGCTGCACTGCTTCATTTATGCCTCATGTTCCCAGCCAGGTCATATTTTGTTTTTTTCACCAACAAGTTGACTCTCCATGTTTAATGGCACCAAATGCAACAGGACCATGTTTGTAACAGACGCCCATTCCTTATCCTCCCTCCAGTCCAGTCCTGCACCTCTGGGTAGTGTACCTCTTCCAACAACTTGGAGACTGAGCATGTCCTCTTTTTGTCACTAGTGTACATATGCAGCTGGCACCACCTACCAGCCCCAGTATGCTCAGTCTCCAAGCAGCTGGAGGAGGTAGTGAGCCAGGGTGCTGGACTCACTGAAGGGACAACTAAGGAGATAGATTTAGTTAGTATGCTTTTTATTTCCCCTGTTAAGGTACAGGTTTCTTTGTTTTTATAAAGGCAGAAGTGTAAAAAAAAAAAAAATCATATTCCTTAGTCCCGAATCCGTTATTGGGTGAGGAGCCGCCGCAGGGGCTGCAGTTGATTGACAGGAGTGAAAGCAGGCAGCCCAGAGTCTCCTCCCTCAGCGCCAATGCCAGGAAAGAAGGCCGAGTATGAGGGGTAGAATATCCACGTGGCAAAGAGGCTCCAAGGTAAGAGTGGCGGGGGGGGGGGGGGGGAGGACAGCAGGAACCTCTAGCAACTGCCAGAACATGAGGAGACAGAGCGGCCTGCAGCCGCATGCTTGGGAGCTTGCAGCGGTGGGGGAACTCCCCACACTGCATTTAGGCACGATTTTTTCTTCTTCAGGCCCGCATGTGTTTAGCCTCCTGCTGTGTTTTGGGTGCCTGGGAGAGGCAGCCACCAGAGAATAAAGCAGGACAGAGCAGCCTCTTCCTAGGGGGCTATTTGCAGTTTCTTTTTAATTTTAGTTTCACTTAATTTGATTTTTGTGTTATATTTTATTTTAGTTGAAGTACTCTAGTGCTCTGTGCCTGAGCCCGTGGAGGTGAACTGTGCTAGGGATCCTTTTACCTACCCGGGTACAGATTGAGGGCGTTCCTGGGGCGTGCACCCATCCCTTCCCACCATGCTAGCCAAACCGCAGTGCCTGGTAAGGATGGTATCAAGGGGGGTGAACCCCACTTAATCTTTAAGCATTCCTTGTGTTATACAGCTCAAAACTTATTCAGTGCACAATGACTTGATGCAGACCTGTGGGAAAAGCCTAATCAGATGTGCCATTGTTGCTGGGCAGATTTCAGAGTGCTGTTGTGCCTGGTCAGGTGATGTAAGTGACAGTTGGTTGAGATATTGTGACTTTCTCCTGAGATGGGTCAGATAAAATCTCAGAGACATAAATAAATGAAAGATAAGTGGGGTGGGGGAAAAAAGTGCTGCATATAGTTTTGTAGCAGCTACAGCTCTGTGGAAAACAGGAAGTACCTGCCTACAAGAAATGTAGGTAATTTGAAAGATAGTCAGTGGATAGGAGGCAAATGAAATCCTTCTATCTGTCTATGGTCAGTGAGTAACCTGACATGATTATCCCTTGTCTCTTAGCCCAGATTATGTACCTATTAAATTTGTAATATTGCTTGTAAGGGAAGCTGTACTCTCTTATAGCCATTTGTAGTATTAGAATAAAAACGTAAACTTTACTCTGAAAACGTGTCAGTTTGATTGGATCAGTGCAAGGTCCATTTCATATCTTTAAGCTACAACACAGCAGCGCAGTCTAAAAATCCTCAAGATATGCGGCCCCCAATGGGGTGTGGTCTTGGAGGCAGGCATCTGCCTAGACTGCATGCAAGAGACTAAGTCATGGGAGCAGGGCCTGCAGGATGAGATGAGGCAGGAGAGTCCATCCTGGTTGCAAGAGACCCCTTGGGCGCCATGTTACCTTATGTTTATTAGATTTGATATACCACTGAGGAAAGTACATCACAGCGGTTTACATGGTAAAAATAGGCTCAGAAAGGAAAGGAAGTTACAATATGAGACAGGAAAGCAAATGAGCAGAGTCATAGGACAGGACGGGGAGAGGAGGGGAGGACAGAGAAGAGCGGGTCACACAAAGGGATCGGACAGGTCGAAGGCACGGGCAAAGGGGTGAGTCTTGAGGTTTTTCTTAAAAGTAGAGTGTTCAGATTCAAGTCGGATAGAGGAAGGCAGGGAATTCCACAGGGCGGGGGCCAGGAAGAAAAATGCAGATGAGCGGGTGGACTGGAGTCGAGCAGTGGAGGGTGAGGGAAGGTAGAGGCGGTTGAGGTGGAAAGAACGGAGAGAGCGAGCAGGGGCATGTAAGCGTACAAGATTGGACAAATACTGAGGTGTGCAGGTGTGAATGACTCGGTGAAGAAGTACCAGGATTTTATAGTGGATACGGAATTTGATAGGTAACCAGTGCAGATGGATAAGGAGAGGTGTGACGTGATCACGGATGGAGGAGTGAGAGAGTAAACGGGCTGCGGTATTTTGTATAAGTTGGAGGCGACGGAGGTGGACATTAGGGAGACCGGCTAAGACTGAGTTACAAAAGTCAAGGCGGGACATAACGAGTGAGAGGAGGAGAGTGGTGAGGGCTGACATAGAGAGGAAAGGTCTGATGGCCCGGATTTGACGGAGATGAAAGAAGGAGAGTTGTGAGATATGTGCAACATGATCACGGAAAGTTAAAGCAGGGTCAAAGAGAACGCCAAGATAGCGAAGGGAAGAGACTATGGGAACCGGTGAGCCAGAGAAAGAGGGGGAAAGTGTGGGCGGGGAGGCATCCTGGGTGAACCACATGGCAAGGGTTTTGGTGAGGTTGAGGTGCAAACAGTGAGTAGTGAGCCAGTTGGCGACAGCGGTAAGACAGGTGTTGAGAGGAGAGAGGTCAGGTGAAAGGGGGAGGTGTGATAGAGGAGAAGTAAGTCATCGGCATAATAGTAGGCAGATATCCCGTGTTGTTGGACTAGGAGGGCAAGAGGTGTGAGAAAGATATTGAAGAGAAGGGGAGCTAAGACTGAGCCTTGGGGGACCCCACAAAGAAGAGGAGTGGGCTCGGAAGCAGTAGGGGAGGAAGAGTGGACAGAGAAGGACCAGGAGTGAAGAAAGGAGTGAAACCAGTGAAGGACTGTGCTGCATAGACCCGCTTCACGGAGGCGAGCTAGAAGAAGGGAGTGATCAACAAGATCGAAAGCGGCTGATAGATCAAGGGAAACCGCCACCGAGAGGTCACCCCGGTCGTGAGCAGAGTGGAGTTCATTGAGAAAGCCCAAGAGAACGGTTTCAACACTATGACCGGGTCGGAAGCCAGATTGACGAGGGTGCAGAAAGTGAGTAGAGTCAAGATAGGAGGATAGCTGGGAAAAGACAACTTTCTCAAGGATCTTTGATAGGAATGGAAGATTAGAGACGGGGCGATAGTGTGCAGGAACAAGCGGATCAAGTGAGGACTTTTTTAGGATAGGGCGAACCAGGGCATGCTTCCATGGTTGAGGGAAAACACCGGAGGAAAGGCTAGTGTTGGTTCAGTGTGAGAGCTGGGGGGAGGAGGGCCAAGGAGGGAATGAGTAGCCAGGAGGATGGATCCGGTCCCTGCACGATGCCCGGACCATCCTACCCTCAAGCCCAGGGAGCAATAGGGCTCCCGGGGGAGTTCTCACCGGAGTTTCTTACTTTTGCATAAGGCATTTTGCCTACTCAACAGGACTTGGCAAGTGGCTCCTCAGCCCCAGAACACAGAGCTAAGAGGGTGTCTGATGCAAAAGAGCACGAGTCAGGAGCAGTGACGTCTAAGCGGGCTAGAGGCTTAGAGGAGTGGCAGCAATCGCTGTTGTCGGAGGGGCTGGATGGGGAAGACCTTGACACAAAGCTAGATCTGCAGGAGGAGTTGGAAGAAGGAGAGAGCCCAGAACAGGAGGATCAGATCCGGCTTGTTCGGGTTTTCCGCCAGGAGGAGCTACCAGTGCTCATCTTTATGCGTATGTTTATGCAATTTCTTGATATACCGCCCAGGCTGAAGGGCATCCAAGCGGTTTACAATCACTACAAACAGGGACTGATACAATTCCTCGTCCCTAAAAGGCTCACATTCTATGTGTACCTTGGAGTTCTTCAAGGCCCTGAATATGCCTGCTAACCTCCCAGCAGAGAAAGAGGCGCACTATAGGATCTGCTGTTCCAGGCGATCTCCAGGAACAAGCAGGAATGAGTCTTCACATATGGGTACGTTGGTACCGACGGAGCCTGCGCGGGAACGCTCCCCAGCGTCCAATCAGAAAGCTTTTGGGAGCATCCCTCAGCGCCTGCGTGCTGCTTTCCTGCCTTTCCAACTGTCTCTCCTCAGTTTTCATTTTTCCGCGGAGCCGACAGGACGTCTTCCTGTCACCGCAGAAAATGTTTTCTTTAATTCTTTGTTTTCTTGTGGTCGTGGCTGTCCCCCTGACTCCACCGGTATCGCCGGTGTTTTTTTCTTTTTCTTTAATCAAGGGAATTCCTTTCCCTCGGTTTCAGTTCTAAATTTTTGGGCCTGCAAGGCCTCTCCATTATGGAGCCGCCTTCTCCTAAGAAGTGCCTTAACTGTGGAAACACAGTTTTCTTTTTAGACTCCAATAACTGGTGTCTAACCTGTTTGGGTCCTGATCCTTTTCCTCCAGAGCCATCAGGCTACAATATTGTGAGAAGAGATTCTCTATTTCGAGTTTCCCTCAATACCGTTTTCCCTTCCTGTGTCAGGGCATCGACCATTTCTTCTCTACAGGATCAGGTAACCCACAAAACAGTCTATTAAGACTAGCCAATCCTTGAGTGGTAGGTCTCATGCCAACCATGATGACGGCCCCGGCCTTGCCCTCAAGACCCTATTAGCATAAAACCCCGGCGGGAGTCTTCGGGCTCCAAAGCATTTCAGGGGTATCGGGTTGTTCCTGGGGCTCACCCCTCACAGAACATACCTGAGCCATGCTCGGTGGTGGCATCCGCTTCGAGCGATACCAGTACCCCGGCATCGGCACCGGTGTTGAGTGATCCACTCCTCACCAGGAATCGTCATCTGGCGTTCTCGGTACCTTCGGGACCGATCAATACGTCCCAGATTGACTTTCCAGTATCGGCAGCATCGCTGATACGACCACCGACGTCGGTACCCTCTAGGCATGCATCGATAGACTCGCTTCCTTCGATGCCGAGTCTGAAATCGATATCTAGTCTAGAAGACTGGGTACAGACGCGTCTCGGAACTGACGCTTACCGATTCCGGATGCACGGTACCGAGGATAGTCCCCAAGGGTTTTTGGTTACCTCGGTGCTACTTGAGCAGCCTCCGATGACTGCTTCGATGTCGATTTCGCCTTCGATTCCGGCACAGCTACCGGTATCGGTATCGATGCCGGTGCCTGCAGTAACATCGGGACCAGCTCCTTCCATGCTTTTTTCCCCTGAATCGCTTCTCTCTATACCTAGTTTGGAGTCGATACCTGGCATGGGCGATACAGTTCTGACTGTCTCAAGTCATAACCGCCAGTACCAGTATCCTTCCATTACAGATCCTGTTCTGCACCGGACAAGTACATCCTCCGGTGCCCAGGCTACTTCTTCAAATTTAGCCTGTCCAGGGATGGTTCCCATCGGAGATCCTTCTTTTCAGAAATTTCTCCTTGACATGGCAACCTTCCTTAATATTTCTATCCCTGGCTATGAGTCTTCTCAAGGCTCTTCAGCGGAAAAGGAAAATATAATGCTTCCTTTACATCACTCTTTGCAGGATCTTCTTCTGAGAGTATGGGAAAAGTCTTTAAGGGTTTCCTCACCTCCTACAGCAACTGATCTTCTGTATCAGGTGCCCCCCTCTCCAGGGTTTCAAAAGCCTCAACTTCCCCATCATTCCATTGTAGTGGAATCAGCAATGAGGAAGGTCAAAAGCAAGAAGAAACATTCTTCTTTCCCGCCATGTCGTGCATCTAGAACACTGGATGCCTTTGGACGTCAAACCTTCCAAGCATCTATGCTGGCAACAAGGATTCTCTCATATATTTTCTATATGAGTCTATCCCTTCAGGAGATCACAAAGAAATTATCTCTTTTGACTCCTTTTCTATCAGAGCCCAAGGCTACAGACTATTCCTTACTTCTTAGTCATAGCCACCATATATCTTGGTTTCTTTCTCGTGCTTCCCTAGACTCTTTTGAGTCTGTTAGCAGAACCTCTGCTATAGCCATAGGAGCACGCCGTAAAGCCTGGCTCCAAGCTTCAGACTTGAATAGATGGGCACAACAAATATTGAGTAATACTCCTTGTACTGGAGAACATCTCTTCAATAAGGAGTCTTTACATCAGGTTGCTCATTGTTCCACTGACTTCCCTGTTTCTGAGGGCCATCCTAAGCCCTCTCCTTCTTCAGCAGGTAGGAAATGCCCTACCAAACCACCTTTCCCTAAAAGAAAGAGGTTTTCCTCTTCTCCTGCCCATCATTCAGATGTTCCCAAGCAGGGGAAGTCTCGCCCTGGTCTGAAGAATCCATACTCTAGCCAGGCTGACTAAACCCAGTTGCCATAGGTTTCTGATTAATCTCTTGTAACTTACAGTTAACTTCTTTTCAGCAGACGTTTTTCACTGTTTTCCATCCAAAACTCTGCTCTGGGATTCCTATTATCAGGTAATCTCTTTGCTCTCAGTATGCTGAGCTGTCAGGATATTCATGTATATAAGTTACAGGGTTTTCCACCTCTTCCTGACAAGAAGAGAGGTTGACCAACTATCACATGATAGTTTCTCTGTACCAACATGAATTTTTTCCTTCCAGGGACTTACCATATGGTAAGTCTTTCTTCAGCTTCTCTCTACACCCTCTCTCCAGGTTTTCCCCTGTAAGACTGGTACCATACCATTGATAGATTTTTCTTGTCTTCTTTTCACTGTAGAGTTTCTTCTCCTGAGTAAACTCCCTTCTTTGTCTGGGCAGCTCTGCAGACAGGGACGGCTTTCTCTCTTGTTCAGTCTGTTCTCTCTGTTCGGCACAGAAAGAATCCTTCTGTTGTCCTATTCAGTAGCTGCCCATGCAGGAGTTCCAGTGATTGACTACTGGTACTTTTCCGCAAGCCCCAGTCTTGTCTTCCACCACTTCTGTCTGGCCTTAGTAGTGATTCCAAGACAGTTTTCTACATCTTTCTTGGATGATCCTTCTCACTACAGGCTTCTTACACTATTTTCTACCCTTGCCATCTCCAATCTCTGGGTTTGGCAGCATGGTGGACGTGGCTGTGAGATTCCTCCATCAGCCAGTTCTATATCCCAGTTCTCCTGCATAATGCTCTCTGCAATCCTACTGAGAAGCTTTCCACTATGGGCCCTTGCTAGAGAGCATAGAGTTTCTCTCATGGCTATCCATCATGGTTGAAAAAGCCCTCCTCAGTCATCCCCTATGACTGTGGGGGTTCTTCACACCCTACTATCTCCTTTTTAAAAAAAAAAAAGAGAAGGACATAAGCCTTCTCCACGTGAAAGTCTAAGAGTTATCCAATTCCTACAGGGAATTTGCTCTTTTTCCTTGCAGCTTGTCCTCGTGGTATCTTAATCTTTTATGGACAGCATATCTTATTCTGGAAAACGCCTGATACCTCTTTTGTCCCTCACGTAGGTCAACTTGGTATCTCATTCTATGCGTTTCTGTCCATTTACCATGCCAAAGTTCCACAGGACCCAGGACTTGCTGTTTACAGACTGATATTATCCTGTTTTTTCACGTAACCATCCTGGTTATTCACGGGATAGCATTCCTTTCCATCATCCCTGCGGGAATAGATTCTCGATATATCTTCTCAAGTAGGTTCCACCTCCTTGTGCTTAGATGAATCTTTCCCCTTTACATCTCCATGTGAATGTCCTGATATGCATAGCTCTGTCTGCTTAGTTGCAGGCATCTCTGTTAAACCTATATATCTAGGTGTATCTCTCTCTCTCTCTCTCTCTCTCTCTCTCGCTATATATATATATATATATATATATATCTGTCTGTCAGCTAAGTGTGCATATGTTATGCCCTTTAGATCTTCTCATATAGATATATAGAGATAGATATAGATAGATGGGTGTATCTGTCTATGCTCATAAAGGTTTTACCTTCCTCTATGTTCCTGACAGTGGGCTGCACAGGTTCATACTGTTTAACAGTATGTTTGGCGTATTATGCACACAACCACTTCTGTGGTACTGACAGCCCTACCGTAACCCTAGGTTTAGGTATCCCTGAAGCTCCATACTGCAATGTCTTCCTGCCTCTCACCAGTTAGGAAAGACATGGTGGATCTTCAGTGCATTTGAGATTCAACTCCTCAGACATCTGTCCTTTCTTGGGAGTGCGAGGTTCTTCTCATACCCTTTCTTCCCTCAAGGGCTACGTTTGTTTGTCAAAAACGGTCAGTCTTCCTCTTTTGCTCCTACCTCTGAATACTTCTGTAGCCAAAAGAGTTTTCAGCTTTCCATGAAGCTTTCTACTGCAGACCTGCCGTTTTTCTACTACCCCAGTTGCATCCTGGGGTTACCTCTCACTCCAGATGTGGACCTCCATCTTCACTTCAGTGAGGTCACCTTGAAGATTATTCTACTAGATACCCAGTAGACTCCATCAGCCTCTCTACTTCCTGCAATCCAGCAGGTGAGCATCCTATTGTAATTGTTCATTTCAATATATTTTATTATAATGATCATACATACAAGGACTCCTTGTTGGTAGTCCTTTCTTAGGTTAGCTGTTTTCTACAGCTCCTCTCTTGTTCAACTCCTACCCTCCATCCTCAGGATGCCTGGCCATATGAGGTGTAGAATGTTTCAATCTCCAACATGTTAGGGCTCCAGGCATCTTAGCTTGGGAGTCCCCATATGTGAAGACTCATTCCTGCTTGTTCCTGGAGATAGCACAGTTACTTACCTGTAACAGGTGATCTCTGGGAACAGCAGGAATAAGTCTTCATAACCCACCCACCTCCCCTAGGAGTTGTATTTCTCTATCTCTCTTCCTTTCCTCTTTCTCTCTCTTTGTCTCAGCGATGAAACTCAACTGAGGAGAGACAGTTGGAAAGGCGGGAAGGCAGCACGCAGGCGCTGAGGGATGCTCCCAAAAGCTTTCTGATTAGACGCTGGGGAGCGTTCCCGCGCAGGCTCTGTCGGTACCGACGTACCCATATGTGAAGACTTATTCCTGCTGTTCCCAGAGATCACCTGATACAGGTAAGTAACTGTGCTGTACGGAAATCGCAGAAAGTCTTCCCAGTACATGGAGTAGTAGGACAGATGATCCAGGATGAGTGGGATCTGCTGGAGGCTGGCCTTAAAGAGGTGCAATCCATGACCCGCCTATGCCTGCCACCAGAGCCAGAATGAGCTCCTTTGATCGCCCAAAGTGGATGCAGCAATGTTGGCGGCAGTAGAAGAGACAATGACTTGTTTCCTGCAGCTGAGAGCTGTGGAACTGGTTCTGCAAGACGAGTATGTCTGCAGTTGATGCTTCATGTGTTTCGTGGTGCCCAAGAGGAAGGTTACTTTGCCCAATTCTCGACTTCGAAGGCATGAACTGCTGTCTCAGGTACCGCATTTTCACATGGAAATGCTGCGATCAGTAATAGTGATGGTAGGAAGCGGAGAGTTTTTGGCGATTCTCTATCTCACGGAGGCGTATCTGCACATTCCCATCCATCCAGAACATCAGCAGTTTCTCCGCTTTGCGGTGCCAAGGGGCCATTTCTAGTTTTGAGCATTGCCCTTTGGTCTGTTGACTGCCCCCTATACCTTCACTAAGGTCATGGTGGTGGTGGTGGTGGTGGCGGTAGCTCTCCGCAAGGAAGGGGTTCTCATCCACCCTTACCTAGACAATTGGCTGATCCAGGTGAAGTACAGGGATGATAGCGAAAGAGCAACAGCACGGGTGGGAGAGTTCCTTCAAAGTCTCGGTTGCGGTGTTAACCTGGCCAAGAGTCAGTTACGGCCGGCCCAGGAGCTAGAGTGAGAGCGTGCTTGATACCCGCATGGGCAGGGGTTTCCTGACAGATCGCCCGACGCAGGAGCTATGATAGTGGATACAGCAGTTCCTGAAGATGGCAAGACCATCAGCGTGGCATTATCTGCAGGTTCTGGGGACCATGGCGGCCAGTCTCGAGCTAGTACCATGGGCAAGAGCACACATGTGACTGCTGCAGAGGGCTCTGGTCGATTGTCCCATTAGCGTCAACCCCTGTCCCAAGTAGGAGCGGAGGAGTAGTCTAATGGTTAGAGAACTGGCTTGGGAACCCAGAGACCAGGGTTCAATTCCCACTAGCACTCCTTGTGGCCTTGGGCAAGTCACTTAACCCTCCATTGCTCAGAAAAATCCAAGTTGTCAATGTCCCTGGTTAATGTAGATTACCAAGTTTGTTACAATGTAAACCGCTTTGATTGAAATGATAAAGTGGTATAAAAAAACTGTTAAATAAAATAAGTACTCCCCTACCCACAGAGTGCCAGGAGAGCCCTCAGTTGGTGGCTGCATGTGGGGAGCCTGGAAGGAGTCCCCAGTGTGGGTTCCGCTGATGACAGATACCAGCCTGTCAGGTTGGGGAGTCCATTGTGAAGGACGCTTTGTTTAGGGACAGGAGTCCGCAGGAGGCCCTGTGGTCGATCAACAGGCTCGAGATGGTAGTGGTGACCTTGGCGCTAGAAAGTTTCGTGCCATGTTTGCAGGGAAAGGTGGACCAAGTCCTCTCGGACAATGTGACCATGGCTTACACCAACTGGCAAGGAGGCCGAAAGGCTGTTCGGATGGGCAGAAATTTGTTTCCAGGCGTTATTGGCAGCGCACGTAGTGGGAATTGACAATGTGTTGGCAGACTACCTCAGCCAAGTGCGCATGGACCCCAGAGAGTGGCAGTTCAATCAGGAGGTGTTCAAGCAGGTGGACTGCCGATGGGGCACACCAGTCATGGATCTAATGGCAATGTTAGTCGGCCAATGCCTGCCGGTTTTTCAGCAGAAGAGAGGATGTCCGAGGGTCTGGATGCTCTAATTCAGCAGTGGCTCGAAGAGGGTCTTCTCGGTTTGTTTTTTCCCCCATGGGTGCTCATAGGGCAGTTAGTGCAATGGATGGCGGCGCACCGGGGATTTGTAATTCTGGTGGCAAAAGACTGGCCGAGGTGCCTGTGGTATGCTGACCTGATTCAGATACTGGCAGATTGACTGACTCTGGTGGCTTCCGGTTCGGAAGGACTTCTTGACACAGGTGCTGCTTCGCATGCCCCAGGTGGACCAATTCTCCAGAACCAAGCAGGAAGTCAGTCCTCACATAAGGGTGATGTCGGTGCCGATGGAGCCCCCGTGTGGAGTATTTCCCCAGCTTTCAAAGAAAGCCTTTGGGAATGCAGCGCGCTTGCGCGGTCCCCTTCCCACCCAAGGGTGCCATCTTGCTCAGTCTTTCTTTTTCTGCGGAGCCCGACGGACGTGAGTTCGTGTCACCCGGGAAAAGTTGATTTTTTTTTCTGCTTTTTCGCGTTATCCGGTTCGACGCCGGTTCCCCTCCCCTCCTCGGCTCAGAACACTGGTATCGAGTCTGGAGTTGTAATTTTCGGTTTTTGTCCTTCGTGACTAGCGTTCGCGCTCTTTTTGTGTTTTCACTGGCAGCCCGGTCTTTTGACCTCGCAGGGGCCCTTTTTCCCCCCCAATGGCTGCCAGCGGGTTAAAGTGTGATCAGTGCAAGAAACTTATGTCTCTCACGGACACACATGACTGCTGCCTCTGATGTCTCGGGCCCTACCATGACCCGCTGGCCTGTGCGGCAAAATGTCGTCAAAGGCGCTTCGGAGCCGTCAGCATCAACGTGAGAGAATTTTCTGACTCTGCATCCGGCCGGGCCTGGACTTGGTCAGAGGCCTCGACATCTCGGGAGTCCGACCCCGAGTGCCGTCGGGGTTCCTCTGAAAGGGAGTCTCCCTCCCGGGAGCACTGAAGGAAGAAAAAGCTCGCGAGGGCGGCAGCGGTGGAGGCTCCTGGTTCCTCGAGGGCCAGGTCGTGTAGCCCTTACCGCCACCCCGGGCTCTCTGAGTTGGAGAGGCCTTCCAAGCTACCTTGTGTGGAGATAGTCCCCGAGTCATGTAAGTGCAGTTGTCCTCGTAGACTCTCCTCCGGGGGAGCCCGAGTCGGGGGCTGCTGAGTCTCCTGAGCTTGGACTCAGGTTGACGGCCTTGGAGAGCAGCTTGGCTGCCTTCATGGAAAAGCAGCGGGTGCTGATCGCCGGTCTGACCGGTGCATCTGCCCCGACCACCAGGACCTCGACGTCTAAGTCGACCCTGGAGACTGAACCGATCCTCGAGTCGAAGTCTCGAGTCGATCCTCGGTCAAGATCCCCCTCGACCTCCTGTGCAGGGCCGAGGTCGTCGACGCCGATACCCTCCGCGTCGGGGTGGGTGGCACCGAGGCCCACACGGCTGGAGCCGCTCGATTCCTCCTCGGAGGCGTCGGAGTGGGAGACAGAGGGCGAGGAGTCCCCGGACACTTTTCGGACTCACTGGAGTCCGAGCCTCAGAGATGGTCACCCCCCGGAGGATACCCGGTTCTTGGACTTTGCGGACGCCGAGGAGGAGCCTTGAGCCAAGGAGCTCGATGCCCTCCAGTATGATTTTCCTCCGAAGGAAGCCTTTACTGTACCGGTTCCTCGGATGCTGGAACGGCTGCTCTTCCGTATGTGGGAGGCACTGGCCTCGGCACCGGTTCTTAGCAAATGGGTCGATTCCATTTATCGAGTCCGTAAGAGCCCTGGGTTCCAAAAGGCGCAGTGACCGCACCACTCCATGTTTGTGGAATCGGCCATGCACCGTCTGAAGAGTCAGAAGATGCACCCCTTGGTGTCCCCCGGCCGGGAGGCCCAGAACCTGGATGCCCTTGGTAGAAAGTGCTTCCAGGGCTCTATGCTGTCTTGCCGTGTCCAGACCTACCAGCTATACATGGGCATGTACCTACGAGACCTGGCAAGGGAGATTGCCGGGTTCTCAGCTGGCCTCTCCAAGGAACCTTTGCAGAGGTTCAAGCCTTTGTCAACAGGGATTGGAGAGTGCTCGAAGTTTATCTCTCGAGCAGCCTATGATGGCTTCGAGGCTTCGGCCCAGGTAGCCGCGGCCAGCATCGGTGCACGCCGTTAGGCCTGGCTACAGTCATCAGACCTGGAGCCATGGGTGCAGGACAAATTGGTCGATGTCCCTTGCCGAGGTGAAAACCTCTTTGGTAAGCCCATGACTGAACAGGCTGCGGAAATCGAGACTGAGACTCTCACCAGGACAAGGCTGTCCAGGAAGACTTCTGCCCCTTCTCGGAAAAAGAAGGGCTCGGGGAAGAAGCCCTTTTTCCCGAGGAAGGGTGCTGTCTACAAATCCTACCCTCAATATCAGGCCTCTCCAGCTCCCCAACAGGGCAGGGGCATGGGCCCCATAGGCAGAGGTCCCCCAAGCCGCCAGCTCCGGCTCCTGCACAGCATGGAGTGGGGTTTTGACTCCCACAGCCTAGCCTCTTCTCCACAGCTGGTTCCACTCAGCACAGGAGGTTGGCTGACCCTGTACGCCTACAGGTGGCCAGCCATCACAGGGGGGATACCTGGGCCCTCAGCATAGTCCAAAAGGGCTATATGCTCCACTTGCACCAGATACCCCCCTCCTACTTTCCAGGGGAACCTCCAAGACTCCCTCTGCACAGAAACCTCCTCCTTCAGGAGTTGGCACGTTTTCTAAAGGAACAGGCAGTGGAACCGGTGCCTCACCACCTGAAAAAGGGCAATGCTTCTACTCCAGGTACTTTCTGGTACCAAAAAGGACAGGAGGCCTCCGGCCTATCCTAGACTTGCAAAACCTAAACAAGTTTCTGGAGAGGGAAAAGTTCAAGATGCTTACCCTTGGGATACTGCTGCCCTTCCTCCAGCATGGAAACTGGCTATGCTCCTTAGACCTGAAGGATGCTTATACTCATATCCTCATTCATCCAGACCACAGACAATATCTCATATTTGTGGTGGAAGGAAACCATTTCCAGTACAGAGTACTTCCCTTTGGCCTAACGTCCGCCCCCAGGGTTTTCATCAAATGCCTGACGGTGGTGGCGGCCTATCTCAGAAATCAGGGAATTTTTGTCTTCCTATACCTGGATGACTGGCTCATCAGAGGTCTGTCTCTCCAGGAGGCCAGACAAGCCACTCTTCGCACTGTCTCTCTTCTTCAGCATCTGGGCTTTGTCATAAACTACACAAAGTCCACTTTGCTCCCCTCACAGGACCTAGAGTTTATAGGGGCAAGGTTAGACACCCTGCAGGCAAGAGTTTACTTGCCCGAGGACAGGGCCCACAGACTGATGGACTTGGCCAACCTGTTCCAAAGCAATTCTCAGGTCTCCGCCAGACACTTCCTGCGGCTCCTGGGCCACATGGCATCCATGGTACATGTGACCCCGAATGCCCGTCTGCACATGCGGGTGGCTCGGTGGTGCCTCAGAGCTCAGTGGGCGCAAGCCACAGGCAACCTCCGAGACAGAGTAAAGGCGTCCAAACCACTCTTGGACTCCTTGCAGTGGTGGCTACATCTCCCAAACCTTCTCGGGAGGGGGGGGGGGGGTACCCTTTCAGGCCCCAGCACACACCAGGGTGCTGACCACCGATGCTTCCTTAAATGGCTGGGGTGCACATTGCCCCAGGGCATGTGCACTCAAGGCCTCTGGTCTCCTCGGGAGACCACACAGCAGATCAATCTTTTGGAGCTGCGAGCAATCCACTTGGTTCTACAGACTTTTTCTCATGCCCTCTCTCACCAGTCTGTCTTAGTTCAGACAGACAATCAGGTGGCAGTGTTGTATGTGAACAAGCAAGGGGGCACAGGGTCCAGACTTCTATGTCAGGAGGCGCAGGCCCTTTGCTCCTTTGCAGTCAAACAAGGCATGTTTCTCAAAGCAGTTTATCTACCTGGTCAGGAGAACTTTTTGGCGGACACATTAAGCAGAATTCTCTAGCCTCACGAATGGCAGTTGAATCCACTGGTGGTTCAGCAGATCTTTCTACGATGGGGACTTCCATCCATCGATCTCTTTGCAAGTTCAGTGAACCGTCAGCTGAACAGGTTTTGCTCCAGACAGCCGCATCCCCTGAGAGTGCAGCAGATGCATTTCTGATCTCTTGGTCTACGGTCCTCCTGTATGCATTTCCTCCCACGCCCCTGGTGGCCCCGAACTCTGTTCAAGATTCTACGGGACAAGGCCTCTGTGATCCTGGTAGCCCCCAGATGGCCGAGGCAACCGTCGTTTCCACTTCTTCTGCAGTTGGCAGTGGAAACTCCATTCCCACTGGGGTTGCAACCCGATCTCCTGTCTCAGGATCAGGGTTCCCTTCTGCACCCCAATCTCAGATCCCTCAATCTGATGGCCTGGCTGCTGAAAGGATAGTGCTAGCTCCCTTGCTTCTACATAGGGAAGTTGAGGAGGTGGTCTTGGCCTCGAGGAGGCAATCCACCAGAAAGTCCTATGCACTCAAGTGGCGCAGGTTCTCAGTGTGGTGTGCTCAGCACAGTGAAGATCCTTTCTCCTGCCTGGTGCCAGTAGTGCTACAATACCTACTTCACCTGTCCGACCTAGGCCTTAAGTCCAACTCTGTTCAGGTCCACCTCAGTGCTCTTTCAGCACACCACTCACTGGTGGAAGGACAGGCTGTCTGTTCACCCCTTGTCCTGCTTCCTCAGAGGCCTGCTTTTGCTCAAGCCTTCGATTCGTCCACCTGCCACTGAGTGGGACTTGAACATTGTCTTGCAACAACTTACTCGCCCACCGTTTGAGCCGATGGCTGCTTGCCATTTATGCTTCCTTTCTTGGAAGGTGCTTTTCCTGGTAGCTCTTACCTTGGTCAGACGTGTGAGTGAACTACAAGCTCTGTTTTCTGATAAGAACATATGCCATACTGGGTCAGACCAAGGTCCATTAAGCCCAGTATCCTGTTTCCAACAGTGGCCAATCTGTACGTACGTACCTAGCAGTTTCCCCAAAAGACACAGGTTCCGCAATGCTTGTACTGGGTCGCGCATTGATATCCTGGGTCCCTTCTTAATAATGGTTTATGGACCTTTCCTCCAGGAACTTGTCCAAACCTTTTTTTAAACCCAGCTACACTAACAGCCTTTACTACATCCTCCGGTAACAAATTCCAGAGTTTGATTACACGTTGAGTGAAAAAATATTTTCTTTTATTAGTTTTAAATAGTTTACCCTGTAGCTTCATTGCATGTCCCCTAGTCTTTCTATATTCTGATAACGTAAACAATCGATCTACGTTTACCCGTTCCACTCCGTTCATTAATTTATAGACTTCTGTCATATCTCCCCTCAGCCGTCTCTTTTCCAGGTTAAAGAGCCCTAACCTTTTTAACCTTTCTTCATAGGAGTATCCTTCCATCCTCTTTACCATTTTGGTGGCTCTTCTCTGAACCTTTTCTAATAACGCTATATCCTTTTAAAGATACGTGATAGACCGTACACACGGTTCTATAGGAACAGGGTGGTCCTTCAGACTCATCCGAAGTTCCTTCCAAAAGTTGTCTCCTCTTTCCACCTCAACCAGGAGGTGGTTCTTCCGACATTCTTTCCCAGGCCGCATACCAGCCGGGCTGAGACAGTCTTGCATACTCTGGACTGTAAGAGGGTGTTGTCCTTTTCCATTGAATGTACGCGGGGGCATCGAAGGGCTACTCAGCTCTTCGTCTCCTTTCACCCTAATAAATTGGGGTTACCTGTCTCCAAGTGTACGTTGTCCACTTGGGTAGCAGATTGTATTGCCTGGGTGTACAATGCAGCTGACCTTCCCTTGCAGGGTCGAGTCATGGCCCACCGTGTCATCGCGAAAGCCGTGTCAGTAGCTCATCTCCACTCTGTTCCGTTGGCAGACATCTGCCGGGCTGCTACTTGGTCTTCAAGCTAGACTTTTGCCGCCCACTACTGCCTCGAGAGAGAGTCCCAATGGGACAGTGCTTTTGGACAGGCGGTACTCCATAATCTCTGAGGTATTGGCAATTCCTACCCTCCGGCCCTTGTGTTGGGCTACCGTACGGGGGACGTTCTCAGAGGATATTCTTATCACAGATGCTGAGGCTCTTGAGAGGGAGCCATTTTTTCAGCTTTGGGTTCCCGGTAGTCTAGAGCTGGGGAGTCCCATATGTGAGGACTGACTTCCTGCTTGGTCCTGGAGAAAGAGGAGTTACTCACCTGTAACAGGTGTTCTCCAGGAGCAGCAGGAATCAGTCCTCACGACCTTCCCTCCTCCCCTGGAGTTGCAGTCATATACTTTATTTTGTTTTTTGCTGTCTTTTAGCTATGTCATCAGACTGAGCAAGATGGCACCTTTGGGTGGGAAGGGGACTGCGCAGGCGCGCTGCATTCCCAAAGGCTTTCTTTGAAAGCTGGGGAAATGCTTCGCACGGGTGGCTCCGTTGGCACCGACATCTCTCTTATGTGAGGACTGATTCCTGCTGCTCCTGGAGAACACCTGTTACAGGTGAGTACCTACTCTTTCTCATTTACAGCATGGCTCTTGAGAGGGCGAGGTGGAAGAAGAAAGGATAATCGGGCTCGGGGATAGCAACCTTGCTACAGGTCTAGAGGATGTCTGTGAACTTGGCATTCTTCTGCGTAGGGCACATCTTTGAATCATGGTGCAGAGAGGGGCAGGCGCGCCCTTCCACTGCCTCCGTCCCAGACATCTTGGTGTTCTTGCAATCCGGTTTTGATAAGGGTCTATCTGCCAGTTCCTTGAGGGTTCAACTGGCGACGATTTCCGGTTATCGCAGGAAAGTCCACGGGGTACCAATGGGTACACATCCAGGTGTGCTGAGCTTTCTAGGGGCAGTGACCCATCTCTTTCAAAGAGGGCAATGGTACCGCCTTGGGATCTCAATCTGGTGCTGACGATGCTGTCTGGAGAATCCTTTGAGCCATTGAGTCGAGCTTCTCTGAAGGATTTGACTCTGAAAATGGTATTGCCGGTGGCAATTTGCTCGGCACGCAGGATTTTGGAGCTTCGGACCCTGTCATGCCAGGAGCCATTCCTTTCCTTCTCCAAGGAGAAAGTGGTCCTGCGCCCTATACCTTCATTTTTGCCCAAGGTGGTGTCAGCATTTCATGTAAATCAGGCCATTTCCTTACCGGCTCTGTCAAGCATGGATACGGGCGAGAGC
Source organism: Ichthyophis bannanicus (assembly GCA_033557465.1). Taxonomy (NCBI): domain Eukaryota; kingdom Metazoa; phylum Chordata; class Amphibia; order Gymnophiona; family Ichthyophiidae; genus Ichthyophis; species Ichthyophis bannanicus. The sequence continues at coordinate 1,397,774,888 of CM066032.1, read as the reverse complement.
GGATATGGGCCCTGCCACTCCACAGCTGTGCCACCTGGATGGGATGGTAAGAGTCCTGCGAAGGTATGTGAAAAGGACATCATCCTTTCGGAGTTCGGGACTGTCTGTTCTGTTTGGCGGGCCTGCACATAAGTGAGCCGGCAGCTAAGGTCTCCATTTCCAAATGGATCAGTGAGGCAATCATGTTGGCATACATCTTGAAGTTAGAGCAGTGCCGGCGGGGTTGCGGACACATTCCACAAGAGCTCAGGCAACCTCATGGGCAGAGTATAGTTTAGTTTTGCCGGTGGAGATCTGTAGGGCAGCATACTCAATCTGAACATTTTCGCCTGGATGCCCAGGTAGCAGGAGACGCTCGTTTCGGATTGGCAGTGCTTTAGGCTGGTTGTGCAGGTCCCACCCATTTTAGTTTAACTGCCCTGATACATCCCAGAAGAAAGAGAAATTAGACTTACCTGCTAATTGTTCCTTGAACTCCAGTCCAGTCCCGGAACTCTCCCTGAGTGTTTTCTGTGATATGTGCACACCCCGGTCCTGAAGCTGGTTCCCTTGGTGGAGGAAGTAGCCAGGGGGAGCCGGGGAGGGGTGTGTAAGAGCTGTTGGTTGCTCGCTCCCTGCTGGTTGGAGTTGCTCAGGTGCTCAACAGGTAGGCCTCCCCATCCTGGAGGGGGGGACAGGATATCCTTCCCAGGGAATGGAGGAGGGGGTACTAGTTTATTTAGACGTAGAAGTGTTGCATGTTTAACTACTTACTTGTTGCTCCTCTGAGTCTGCTTTGTCAATAGGTACTGAGGCTGGTAGGCAGTGCCAGCTGCATATATACACTAGTGTCATCAAAAGATTACATGCTCAGTCTCTAAGCTGCTGGAAGAGGTACACTACCCAGAGTTGCGGGATTGTACTGGAGTTCCTCAAGGAACAACAATTAGCAGGTAAGTCTAATTTCTCTTTGTTAGTGGCTGCAGTGCCTGGGGGTCTAACCATGAACTCTCTCATCATGTCTAGGCTTCACAGTTGACAGAGAGCTCTCAGATTCTGAGTTGCAGCACAAAAGTATTGACCTTAGCATCCATCCCCATGCCCATGAAACTGTATCAGATGCTGGAGGTGCATCAGTTTGAGGGGGTCATTGAACTAATTTGAAGTCTTCAATAAAGTGTATCAGGCGTGGTTATCCACTGCTTCCCACTTGAAGAAGAGGAAGGAATTGTCCTCTACCTTTGACATCAGGGAGTTGGGACACTGTCTACTGTACGGCAGTTCAAATACCTCAATGCTTTGGACCACCACTGCAATGCTTTTGACAACCAATGAACTGCTGCAATATTGAGGTATCGGAGTAATCAGTATTCTCAAAACAGTTCTGACATGAAGAATGATCATCCTTCTTGGTACCAAAGGCACTGTGATAACCTCCAAGGGGCCAGAACCAGCCTGCTGATACTGCCCTCCAGACTCCACAGGCATTGACGGACTGAATCTGATAAGGCCCCGTGCTTTTGTCAATGGCAATCCTCGAAAAGCACTTTTTGATTTTTTTTCCCCCAACCCTCTTTAATTCTGTCTTTATTTTTTTTCAAAAGGAAAATGGTCACAAGCCAATAACAATCCAGTTATGTCTTATCACGTCAAATTACATATGAATGTCAAAATGAGTCACTAATTCAACCCACCATCTTCACCCCCTCTCTTTGGAGGAGCATTTTCTGAAGATATTTGAGGACCAGATATGGTCTTTGCTTGGCGTGAGGCTGCAGCTTTGATATGATTGAAATTGATGCATCAGGGCAGCAAGCCAGTTCTAAAAACTCACCAGCTGCCTGTGGAAGAGATAGTCATTGGTACCTCAAAGGGCCTTGACACCAGTGAATGCCAGACTGGTGTCCAGCTCAAGTAAATGAGGAGAGGGGGTTATCAAACTCATCAAAGAACATCTGTGTGGCGACATTAAGAACATAAGGTATGCCATACTGGGTCAGACCAAGGTCCATCAAACCCAGTATCCTGTTTCCAATAGTGGCCAATCTAGGTCACAAGTGCCTAGCACTTTCTCCAAAGGACACAGGTTCCACAATGCTTGTATTGGGGCAAGAATGGATTTCCCGGTTCCCCTTTAATAATGCTTTATGAACTTTTCCTTCAGGAACTTGTCCAAACCTTTTTTTTAAAACCCAGCTACACTAACAACTTTTAGTACATCCTCTGGTAACGAATTCCAGAGTTTGATTACGCATTGAGTAAAAAAAATATTTTCTTCTGTTAGTCTTAAATAGGTTACACTGTAGCTTCATTACATGTCCCCTAGTTTTCCTATATTTTGATGGCGTAAACAATCAATCTATGTTTACCCATTCACTCCATTCATGAATTTATAGATCTCTATCATATCTCCCCTCGGCTGTCTATCTTCCAGGTTGAAGGGCTCTAACCTTTTTAGCCTCTTCTCATAGGGTATCTTTCCATTCTCTAACATTTTGGTGGCTCTTCTGTACCATTTCTAATAACATAATATCCTTTTTAAGATACAGTGACCAGAATTGCACACAGTATTCAAGGTGCAGTTGCACCATTGAATGATACAGAAGCATTATAATATCCTTTGTTTTATTCTCCATTCCTTTCCTTATGATCCCTAGCATTCTATTTGCTTTTTTGGCCGCTGCTGCACACTAGGCAGAGGGTTTCAACTTGTTATCCACGATGACGCCTAAATCTTTCATGGGTGGTGGTTCCTAATATGGAACCTTTTTATCATGTATCCATAGTTTGGGTTGTTCTTTGAATAAATTTGTGTCATCTGCAAATTTGATCACCTCACTCATTATTCCCATTTTCAGGTCACTTACAAATATGTCAAAAAGCAGCAGACCCAGAACATATCCCTGGGGTACTCAACTATTCATCTCTCTCCATTGGGAAAATTGGCCATTTAACCCTACCCTCTGCTTTCTATCTTTTAACCAGTTCCCGATCCGCAGTAGTACACTGCCTCCTATCCCATGACTCTTTAATTTTGCCAAGCCTCTGATGAGGGACCTTGTCAAAGGCTTTCTGAAAATCTAGATATGCAATATCAACTGACTGACCTTTTGTTTACCTGTTTATTCAGACCTTCAAAAAAATAACAGATTAGTAAGATAAGATCTTCCTTGACTAAAGCCATGTTGGTTGTCGCCCATCAAGCCATGGCTACATGTTCAGTAATTTTGTTCTTTATAATGGTTGCTACCATTTTTCCCGGTACTGACGTTGGGCTCACCGGTCTGTAGTTTCCCAGATCATCCCTGGAACCCTTTTTAAAACTTGGTGTTACATTGGCCATCCTCCTCTAATCTTCAGGTATTAGATGATTTTAATGATAGTTCAGATTACTAATAGTAGGTCTGCAATCTCATATTTCAGTTCTTTCAACACCCTTGGATGTATGCCATCTGGTCCAGGTGATTTGCTACTCTTCAGTTTATCAAATAGTTGTAGCACATCTTCCCGGTGTATCTCTTTCTTTCAATTCTTTTGGGGCATCACCTTTAAATACCATTTCAGTCATGGGAAACATCTTCCTCAGTATAGACCAAAGCAAAGAATATATTCATTCTCTCCGCTGTGTCCTTGTCCCCTCTTAGTGCCCCTTTTACCCTTCTATCATCTAATGGCCCAACTGACTCAGAGGTTTTTTGCTATGAATGTACTTGAAAAAGTCTTCATTATGCATTTTTGCTTCCACTTTCTTCTCAAATTCTCTTTGCTTGCTTTATCAATGCCTTGCATCTAACTTGCCAGTGCTTATGTTTCCAGTTTGTGTCATTTAGTTCTTTTTTTCCATTTCCTGAAAGATGCTTTTTTTGGCAACAGCCTCTCTGACCTCACCTTTAAACCATGCTGGCAGTTTTTTGGACTTCCTTCCACTTTTCTTAAAGTGTGGAATATAGCTGGTCTGAGCTTCCAAAATAGTATTTAAACACCCATGCTTGATGTAAAACTTTTTAACCTTTGCAACTACTCCTTTTAGTTTTTTTTCTTAACTATTTTCCTTATTTTATCATAGTCTCCCTTTTGAAAGTTAAAAGGTAGTACTGTGGATTTCCTTGCCATCCTTCCTCCGTTTATGAAATCAAATGTGATCATGCTATAACTATTGCCAAGTGGTCCCAACACCCATATCTCTTGCACCATATCTTGTGTTCCACTAAGGATTAAGTCCAAAATGGTTTCCCCTCTTGTCGCTTCATGATCCAGCTACTCCAAGAAGCAGTCATTTATTTCATCTAGAAACTTGATCTCCCTAGAATGTCCTGCCATGACGCTGACCCAGTCAATACCGGCATAATAGAAATCGCCCATTATTATTACTGTGCTGTAACTTTGGTTAGCTTCGCTGATTTCTTTGAGCATTTCATTATCCATTTGTTCATTCTGGCCAGGCAGTTGCTGGCCATCGCTTTTCCGTCCCCTTTTTACATAGAATTTCAATCCATAGAGATTCTACAGTGTATTTTGTTTCCTGCAAAACTTTTTAATCCTTTGTGATTCAATGCCCTCTCTAAAATAGAGCAGACAGAGGGGTTGCACTCTGTCATTATGATATAGTTTGTAGCCAGGTATCACAGTATCCCACCGGTTGTCCTCCTTCCACCATGTCTCTGAGATACCAATCATATCTAACCTCTCATTTAGTGCTATATATTCTAACTCTCCCATCTTATTTTTTAGACTTCTAGCATTTGCATACAAGCATTTTAGAGGCCGCATTTTATTCATATTAATCTGGTTATCGGTAGGTAGGGGTAATTTGGAATCTTTCAGCTCTGTCTGCTCTGTACTTAAGGGCATTTGGGTTGCTTTTGTCTTTACTGGAATCTGTCTATTTTATTTATTTATTTAACAGGTTTTATATACCGCTTTATCATTTCAAGCAAATTTCATCAATATGCCCTTTCTTCAGTCTTTTGCCAGTATCCTTCAAGGATACATTGTTCTGAGCCATGCATTCTTGAGCAGCTATCTGCTTTCTTCTTTTATCTAGTTTAAAAGCTGTTCTTTCTCCTTTTTAAAGGTTAATGCCAGCAGCCTGTTCCATTCCTGTTAAGGTGGAGCCCATCCCTTCGGAAAAGCCCCTCCTTTCCCCAAAATGTTGCTCAGTTTCTAACAAATCCAAAACCCTTTTCCTTGCACCACCGTCTTATCCATGCATTGAGACTCTGGAGCTCTGCTTGCCTTTTGGGTCCTGCTTGTGGAACGGGAAGCATTTCGGAGAATGCTATGCTACCTGGAAGTTCTGGATTTCAACTTCCTACCTAAAAGCCTAAATTTGGTCTCCAGAACCTCCCTACTACACTTTCCTATGTCATGGTACCAACTTGTACCAAGATAGCAGACTCCTCACCGGCACTATCTAAGACCTTGTCTAGGTGCACATGAGGTCTGCTACGTTTGCACCAGGCAGGCATGTTACCAGGCGATCCTCACGTCCACCAACCACCCTATCTACATATCTTGTGATCAAATTACCAACGATAACAGCTGTCCTAACCCCTTGTGAACACATGACCCTGAAGAAACCACCTCTGTGCGAGAGGGTTTTATATCACCTGGAGGACAGGTTCTAGCTACAGGATCACTTCCAGCCACACCAGGGTGATGCTGTCGTGCTTCATGATCTCTCTCCTTCATGGCAACAGGGATGCTGCCAGACTGGAGGTGGGACTTCAATACTGCATCCCTGTAGGTCTCGTCTATTTACCTCTCTGTTTTTCTTATGTCCTCAAAGTCTGCTACTCTAGCCTCCAGAGATTGGATTCATTCCCTGAGAGCAACGATCTCCTTGTACCTAGTGCACACATAAGATCCCTCACCACCTGAGAGAAAATCATACATGTGCCACTCAGTGCAAAAGACTGGAATTCTCCCATCTCTGTGCTGGACCCGCTGTATGCATATTAGTTTTAAGGTTCTGTTTAGGTATTTAAGTTGTTTACTTGCTTAGGTTTTGCCTGGGATACTTATACTAATAAAATATGCCTAATACATTTAATGTACTTTGTTCACCTCAAGATTAATCTCAGGTCCTTAATGTATGCCTGATGAGGATAAACAGCTGCACGTGATAGTGAATATGGGCATCTCCTTTCCTTTTAAGAGGTTTAAGCACTTATAAAGCTACGATTATCCCAGGGATGGGTGGGAGTTGGGGAAAGAAGTTGACTGCTACACAGTGCCCTGTTCTTTGTGTCTAAGGTAAAGGCTTGTCTGTTTACTTTCTAGGTTAAGCTAAATTCTGATTTGATTTAAATGTAAAAGCTCTCTAGAAACATATTTATTTTAAAGTCTGTTTACTCTTATTTTATGTTCTATTTTAAGCTATACTCTGCTTTGTTTTAAATACAAAGCTCACTGGTGGTACTAAGACCAAACTGAATTAGCAAAAACATTGAATTCTAAAATGCACAGATTTATCAGCTTTAACCCTAAGAAGTCCCTTTTGCCCCAAGATTTAGAGTTTATTCCAGAAGATTATATTCACAAGTATAGATCTACTTCCAGTTATAGCAGTCCCTTTTGGTAGTCCTTCAAGATTCTGGTGTGTGATCCTCAAAGGAGTGGGTATCATGTTGTCCTTTAATTTCATGAGGGAGATGGCTAAATCCATCCCATTAAGTTAGAAATGGAGGAGGAACTCGGGGCCGAAGCATTTGAAATTGTCCAGGTTTGTTTCCGCTTAAGGAGGCTGTGACAGTGCCCCTTCATAGAATCCAGAGAGAAGTACAGATGAGAATGTGAGGATCCCCTCCCCCCAAATATCATGTGGACAAGAAGGTTGACTCAATAACCTGAGTCTAGAAGGTTCCCAGATTTGAGAAGCTTCAGTTGCTGCACCACTCCATGGTCATGGAATCCACTCTCCCTCCAGAGAAGGCTGAGTAACTCAATTCCCTAGTGAGCAAAGGAGTATGGAAACTACATAATCCAAGCAAATTATGATACTTTTAATACATCATCAAGAGTCTTCTCTATGAAAATTGGCCCTTGGAGACACACTCATGGTTTTGGGCCTTCCAGTGCGATGTGCCAGAGAAGCTCTCTGATATGCTGTGCCTTGGAGAGACTCTTTGGACATGGTGCAGGCTCCCTCTCTTATCAAGTTGCATAGTGACATACTTAAGACCCTCTTCAAGCCTACATCTGATCCACCCTTCATCTAGGAGGCATTATGGTGGAGGAAGGCCTATTTAATACTTAGAGGTATAGGGTATCCTTCAGCCTCTTGCTCAGCCTATACTAATTAAGGACCTCATTCTCACCCATGTCAGAGAATTCAGAAGTCCCAGTTAGCTCCTTAGCCAAAACCCTGGGTGAAGTTTTGACTGGCTCCTCATGGACATAGCCAAGACTCCCAGTACCAGCTGGTCAGAGGGAGGCACTAGTAATATGAAGACCATTGGCCCCTAATCACCTCCAGTAGTAGGGTCTTAAAGATGGTTTGTTTGTTTTTTAAATTTTTTTTATAGTACCGATTTGCGCCTATTTCAACTTCCACAACACTCTGTACCAGGATATAACTTAGAAAGGAGCCCTTCTCCAGGAAAATGTGCTGAACCTGTTCCACCAGGAATTTTACTTCTGATACTTCGTATCACAAAAAGGGCAGAGTGCATTCTCATCCTAGACCTGAGGGCTCTGAGCAAATTCCTAGTTCAAGAGAAGTTAAGAACATAAGATATGACATACTGGGTTAGACCAAGGGTCCCCTCAAGCCCGGTATTCTGTTTCCAGCAGTGACCAATCCAGGTCACAAGTCCCCATCAGGTTCCCAAAAAGTATACAGATTCCATGCTGTTCTCCCAGTGGGTAAGTGGTGGTTTTCCCCGGTCCTCTTTAATAATGTTTTATGGACTTTTTTCCTCCAGGGACTCATCCAAACCTCTTTTAAATCCAGCTACACTAACAGCTTTTACTACCTCCTCTGGTAACAAATTCCAGAGTTTGATTACACGTTGAGTAAAAAAAAATATTTTCTCCTATTAGTCTTAAATGTGCTACATTGTAACTTAATCTAATGTCCCCTAGATTTTCTAAATTTTGGAGGAGTAAACAACCAATCTATATTGACCCATTCTACTCCATTATTTCATAGACCTCTATCGTATCTCACCTCAGCCATCTCTTTTCCAAGTTGAAGAGCCCTAACCTTTTTTAAGCCTTTCCTTATAGGGATATCCTTCCATTCCCTTTAACATTTTGGTGGATCTTCACCATACCTTTTCTAATTCTGCTGTATCCTTTTTGAGATATGATGACCAGAATTGTACACAATATTCAAGGTGCGGTCACACTATAGAACAATACAGAGGCATTATAATGTCCTTGGTTTTATTCTCCATTGCTTTCATTATGATTACTAACATTCTATTGGCTTTCATGACCACTGCTGAACATTGGGCAGAGAGTTTCAATGTATTATCCACGATGACGCCTAAATACCTTTTCCTGGGCGATGGTTACTAATATGGAACCTTACATTATGTAACCATAGTTTGAGGGGGTTCTCCCCCCCCCCCCCATTACTTTGCACTTATCCACATTAAATTTCATCTGCCATTTGGATGCCCAATCTCCAACATTTTCAAGGTCCTCTTGCAAGTTGTTAAAACACAATAGGATTGTAAAAACTTTGAATATTTTTGTCATCTGCAAATTTGATCATCTCACTCGTTATTCCCATTTCCAGGTCGTATATAAATGTGCTGAAAAGCAGCGGGCCTAGCACATATTCCTGGGGTACTGCACTTATTCACCTTTTGCCAGTGAGAAGATTGCCCATTTAGCCCTATTCTTTCAACCAGTTCTTAGTCCACAATAGTACATTGCTTCCTATCCCATGACTCTTTAATTTCCCCAAGAGCCTCTAATGAAGGACTTTGTCAAAGGCTTTCTGAAAATCGAGATATACTTTATCAACCAGCTCACCTTTCTCTGTTTATTCAGACATTCAAAAAAATATGAGACTGGTTGGCTAAATCCATGTTGGCTTTCTGCTATTAAACCATGACTATCTACATGTTCTGTAATTTTGTTTTTTATAATAGTTTCTGCCATTTTGCCTGGTACTGACATCAGTCTCGCCAGTCTGTAATTTCCTGGATAATCCCTGGAATCCCCTTTAAAAACTGGCATTACAATGGCCACTCTCCAATCTTCAGGTGCAGATCACATATTACTAATAGTAATTCTACAATCTCATATTTCAGTTCTTTGAGCACCCTGGTATGTATGCCACCTGGCCCAGGTGATTTGCTGCTCTTTAGTTTATCAGCTGTATTACATCTTCCCGATTTTATCAAGATTTCTTTCAATTCCTCTGATACATCACCTTTAGTAGTATAGAAGAATTGTAGTGTAAGGAAACATTTTGTGTTATCAAGAGAGTAGTGTTTCTAAGAGCTTTTATTGGGACTTGTATGTGCGGTTATTTGGGTAGTTTGACTTTATTTACGCAATTAACATCCAAACATCAAGAGTGAACTTATAGTGGTAACTGAATCATAAAGCTATTTTTTGTCGGAAGTTTTTGCCATGGGAGGAAATCCTCTCTTGAAGCGTAACTTCCCTTTTATTCAAACTATGATTAAAATTCACCAATAAATAATCGTGAAATATGCACACCTAACAGTGCTATATCACAATACTGTGGCACCCATTGGTATACCGTGTATTTGTTGGTAAAATTGACCATCAAACTGAAAAAAATTCTTGGTCAATACTAAGTTAAGTAATTGTTGAAAAAACATCCTCGGTGTTCTAGATGGTAAAGAGAGATCAAATTTCTCCACAATCCTCAAGGCTTCATCTTAAAGGAGTGGAGGAGTGGCCTAGTGGTTGGGGCAAGGTACTTCAGGCCGGAAGGTCGGGGTTCAAATCCCACTAGAGGACAGCAACCTTGGTCCGGAAGGACTGGGGTTTCTAGTCCCACAGGTGCTCCTTGTGGTCTTGGGCAAGCCACTTAACCCTCCATAGCCCATGTTCCCTGTAAAATAGTTATCTCCAAGTTATAGTGCCCTGTTCAATGTAATTTTAGTTTGTTCAATGTAAACAGCACTGATGCAGAATAGCGCGGTATATAAGAGAATGTAAATAAATAAATCTTGGGCGATGTTATATTTATGCAATGGCAATTGCTTCGAAAGATACCTTTTCTTATACCGCTGAGAGGACTAAGGAGTTATGTCTACTTTCTTGCAACAAAGAGGGGATACTAAGTACCCAGGTTGGGATTAGTTTTTGAACCAGTCAAGGAAGAGTATTAGATTGGAGTTACACAGTATCACTTTGAGTGTTATCAAAGAAATTATTCCCAGGGATCTCTGCATATTGAAAGAACCAGGGATGTTCCTGGAGATGAGGCCTTTGTGCAAAAATGGAACGGTTTTAAAATTGTTCTCTAGATTTGATGATGGCAATTGAAACAGCATAAGATAAAAATGAAGAGTTAAAGATGTTGGATAAGGACTTGAAAAGATCAAAAACTGCTGAAGATTTTTCCACCCATTATGCAGATGCTTCTAAACAGTTGGAGCTCTATAAATCAGAATTGCGACAGTTAAGATGAAGAAACTTCTGCGCGATGAGAAGGAAATTAATGACTGTTCTATCCATGATTGGCAGAAGTCGTGTCCCCGTTCTAATGTTTCTTCATCAGGTGCGACTAGTCTTTCTTCAGTACAGTTGTCTCCTTCACAGTTGGCATTACTTTCTAAAGGACTTTTGTATATTCCAGGACCTTTTTATGATGCCTTTAGTAGCTGCTTAGCAGTTGAGAGGTTAATAAGATTTTTGCAAATAAACTATTATTACTGGACACTTTGGTGCTCCGGTTGAAATCCTCATGGACTCCTCCGGTCCTTTGGACCCTGCTCTTCAGACCTTTTAAAATTTGATTTTGAATGATCTTGTTGAGATTGAAAACAAACACTCTTTTCGTAATTCTAATCTTTGTAAAGAGGAGTGCCTGGCACTTAGAGATTTACAAGTTCTCCAGGACCAAGCAGGAAGTCAGTCCTCACATATGGGTGTCATCGGCGCCGATGAAGCCCCAGCGGAGCATTTCCCCAGCTTTCTATGAAAGCCTTTGGGAATGCAGGCACGCATGCGTGGTTCCCTTCCCGCCTAAAGGTGCCATCTTACCCCAGTCTCTTTTTTTCCGTGAAGCCCACCGGACGTGTGTCCAGTTTTTCCCGGTTAAAATTTGATTTTTCAGCGATTTTTTTTTTGCTCTTTTTTTCTACCGGTTCGACGCCGGTTCCCCTCCCGCCGGGTTCGGTACACCGGTATCAAGCCTGATTCTTCTTTTTCGGTTTTTGCCCTTCGTGGCTGGTGTTCGTGCCCTTTTTTCTCTTTTTCCCTGGAAGGCCGGTCCTTTGACCTCGCTGGGGACTCTTTTTTTTTTCCCCGATGGCTTCCAGTGGTTTTAAGAAGTGTGATCGGTGTAAGAAACTGTCTCTCGCCGACACACACGACTGCTGCCTTCGGTGCCTCGGCTCCGACCACGATCCTAAGTCGTGCGGGGCCTGTGGAAAAATGTCTTCCAAGGCACTACGAAGTCGCCAGCAGCAAAAGGAAAGGCTTTTCTCGGACTCAGCCTCTGGCCGGGCCCGGACCTCATCTGAGGCCTCGACATCTCGGGATTCCGATCCCGAGCGCCGTCGAAGCTCCTCGGACAGGGGGTCCCCCGACCGGGAACGTAAGAGGAAGAAACGGCTCACGAGGGTGTCATCGGAGGAGGTCCCTGGCTCCTCGAGGGCCAGGTCTAAGACCCCCGACTGTCGCCCCGGGCCTGTGGAACTGGAGAAGCCTGCCAAAGTTCCTCGTGTGGAGCCCGGAGTCTGCTGGACACGTAAGCCCCGTAGTCCTCGTGGACTCTCCTCCCAGGGAGCCGACGTCGCCGGGGCCCGAGTCGGTGGCTGCTGCGTCTCCCGAGCTGAGTCTCAGGATGACAGCCTTGGAGAGCAGAATGTCTGCCTTCATGGAGCAGCAGCGGGCACTGATGGCCAGCCTGTCTGGCGCATCTGCCCCGACCACCGGGACATCGACGTCAAAGTCGACCCCGGAGACCAAGCCGATACTCGAGTCCATCGTGGCTCGGAGTCGACCTCGGTCGCGGTCTCCCTCGACCTCCCGTTCGGGACCGAGGGCATCGACGCAGGTGCTTCCGGCGTCGGGGCGGGTGCTCCAGGGCCCCGAGGGGTCGGACCCTGACTCTTCCTCAGACGAGTCGGCTTGTGAGACGGAGGATGAGGAGTCTCCTGATACCTTTAAGACTCGGTGCGTCCCTTTGGACTCACCGCAGTCTGAGCCCCGGAGTAGGTCTCCCCCCGGAGGACACCCGGTTCTCGGAGTTCGTCCGGGATATGGCCACTGCCTTGGCTATTCCGGCAGATCCCGAGGAAGAGCCTCGCGCTGAAGAGCTCGAGGCGCTGCAGTATGACTCTCCTCCGAAGGAGGCCTTTACTGTCCCGGTTCCTCCGATGCTGGAACAGCTCCTCTTCCGTAGGTGGGAGGCACCGGCCTCGGCGCCCGTTCTTAGCAAGCGAGTCGATTCGACCTATCGGCTCCGGAAGAGCCCTGGCTTTCAGAAGGCACAGCTACCACACCATTCCATGGTTGTGGAATCGGCCATGCATCGTCTGAGGAGTCAGAAGATGCACTCCGCGGTGCCTCCTGGCAGGGAGGCCCCAAACCTCGATGGCGTCGGTAGAAAGTGCTTTCAGGGCTCGATGCTTGCTTGCCGTGTCCAGTCTTACCAGCTGTACATGGGCATATACTTGCGGGATCTGGCCAAGGAGTTGGCCGGATTATCTGCTGGTCTCTCCGGGGAACCCTTGCAGAGATTTAAATCCTTGTCCTCGGGGATTCGGGACTACTCGAAGTTCATGTCCCGCGCCGCCTATGATGGCTTCGAGGCTTCGGCCCGAGTTGCGGCAGCCGGCATCGCGGCTCGACGCCAGGCATGGCTGCAGTCATCGGACCTTAAGCCATGGGTTCAGGACAAGTTGGTCGATGTCCCTTGCCGAGGTGAAAACCTTTTTGGCAAGCCCATGACCGAGAAGGCCGCTCAGCTCGAGACCGAGCACCTCACTCGGACAAGGCTGTTGAGGAAGACCTCTGCCCCTTCTCATAAAAAGAAGGGCTCGGGTAAAAAGACCTTTTACCCGAGGAAGGGCACTGCCTACAAACAGTACCCACAATATCAGGCTGCCCAAGCTGCCCCCCAGGGTCAGCAAGCCAAGGGCCAGGGTAATTGGCCCCGTAGGCAGAGGACCCCCAAGCCTCAGGCCCCTGCTACCACTCAGCAGGGTGGGGGTTTTTGACTCCTTGAGCATAGCCTCTCCTCCACTCCTCTCCCAACCCTGCACAGGAGGTCATCTCACCCTCTTTGCCCACCAGTGGCCCCTTATTACCGGGGACAGTTGGGTGCTGGAGATAGTCCACAAGGGCTATGCCCTCCATTTTCACCAACTGCCACCCCCATACTTTCCAGGGGAGCCTCCAAGGCCTCCTCTGCACACAGACCACCTCCGTCAGGAGCTTCAGGGTCTGTTGGTGGACAGGGCGGTGGAGCCTGTGCCTCCCCATTTGCAAGGTCACGGGTTCTACTCCAAGTATTTCCTGGTGCCCAAAAGGACCGGTGGCCTTCGTCCCATTCTGGACCTCAGGAACCTCAACAAGTTCCTAGTGAAGGAAAAGTTCAAGATGCTTACTCTTGGAACCCTTCTGCCCTACTTCCAGCAGGGAGATTGGCTATGCTCCTTAGATCTAAAGGATGCGTACACTCACATCCTTATTCATCCAGACCACAGAAAGTACCTCAGGTTCATTGTGGGCGGAAACCATTATCAGTACATAGTGCTGCCTTTCGGCCTCACCTCCACCGCCAGAGTCTTTACAAAGTGCCTAGCAGTGGTGGCGGCCTACCTGAGAAATCAGGGCATCTTTGTCTTCCCCTATCTGGACGACTGGCTCATCAGGGGTCAGACAGGTCAGGCGGTCAATCAAGCCACCCTCAGGACCATTGCTCTTCTACAACGCCTGGGGTTTGTCATAAACTTCGCAAAGTCCACTTTGCTCCCTTCCCAGAACTTGGAGTTCATAGGGGCAAGGCTGGACTCTCTCCTGGCAAAGGCATTCTTGCCAGAAAACAGAGCCCTACGGTTGATGGCCTTGGCAAGTCAGTTTCTCAGCATGTCCGTGGTCTCTGCCAGACTCTGCTTGAGACTTCTAGGCCACATGGCTTTGACAGTGCATGTGACCCCCAATGCCAGGCTCCATATGAGGCCTGCACAATGGTGTCTTCGGTCTCAGTGGTCCCAGGCCACAGGCAGTCTCAGAGACAGGATAAGGGTGTCCAGACCATTTCTGCACTCCCTCAACTGGTGGCTACACCCACCCAACTGCTGAAAGGGGTGCCCTTTCAGATTCCAGGTTACACAGTGGTGCTAACCACAGATGCCTCCCTGCAAGGCTGGGGAGCGCATTGTCTGGGCAAGTGCACCCAGGGACTCTGGTCTCCCTGGGAAGCTTCACAGCGGATCAATCTCCTTGAACTCAGAGCTATTCTCTTAGCACTCAAAGCTTTCACTCCTACCCTGACTCACCAGTCTGTCCTGATCCAGACAGACAACCAAGTTGCCATGTTTTATGTGAACAAACAGGGCGGAACTGGGTCCAGGATCCTTTGTCAGGAGGCCCAGGACCTGTTCTTTTGCCCTCAAGCACAACATGCTCCTCAAGGCTGTGTACCTTCCAGGCCAGGACAACTACCTGGCAGACAGGTTAAGCAGGATTCTGCAGCCCCACAAGTGGCAGCTGCATCCTTCGGTAGTTCAGAAGATCTTTCTCAAATGGGGTCTTCCTTTGATGGATCTTTTTGCCAGCCCACTGAACAAGCAACTGCCAAAGTTCTCCAGGCAACCACATCCTCTGCGGACAGCAGCGGATGCTTTTCTGATATGTTGGTCTCAGGGCCTCCTCTATGCGTTTCCTCCCACGCCCTTGGTGGCCCGAACCCTATTCAAGATTCTTCAGGACAAAGCCTCGGTCCTGCTGGTAGCTCCCAGATGGCCGAGACAGCCTTGGTTTCCTCCTCTGCTTCAACTGGCTGTGGATCCTCCACTACCTCTGGGGTTGCAACCCGACCTTCTCACACAAGACCAGGGTTCCCTTCTGCACCCCAATCTCAAGTCTCTCAATTTGATGGCCTGGAGGCTGCAAGGGTAGTTTTGGCTCCCTGGGGCCTACCTCAGGAAGTTGAGGAGGTTGTCCTAGCCTCTAGGAAACAGTCCACGAGGAAAACCTATGCTCTCAAGTGGAAGAGGTTTTCTGTATGGTGTCACCTACGTACAGAGGATCCTTTCTCCTGTACTGTGCCAGTGGTGCTTCAGTATTTACTGCACTTATCCAATCAGGGACTTAAGTCCAATTCTGTTCTGGTCCACCTCTCAGCTCTAGCAGCTCACCACTCATTGGTAGAGGGGCAGTCTCTATCTGGTCACCCCTTGGTGTCCCGCTTTCTCAGGGGCTTGCTTTTGCTCAAGCCTCCCATCCGTCGTCCTGCCCCTGAGTGGGAGCTGAATGTGGTCTTACAGCAGCTGACTCCCCCACCTTTTGAGCCGATGGCTACTTGTCCACTACGCTTCCTCTCCTGGAAGACACTCTTCCTAATAGCCCTTACCTCGGCTAGGCGAGTAAGTGAGCTTCAAGCCCTGGTCTGTGACAGGCCTTACACCAGGATTTACAGGAACAGGGTAGTCCTCAGGACTCATTCAAAGTTCCTCCCTAAGGTTGTCTCCTCTTTCCACCTCAATAAGGAGGTGGTTCTTCCAACATTCTTCCCTAGGCCTCATGCTAGCCAGGCTGAAGCAGTCCTGCATACCCTGGACTGTAAGAGGGCCTTATCCTTCTACCTTGACCGTACGCAGGGGCATAGAAGGGCTACTCAGCTCTTCGTATCTTTTGACCCCAATAAGTTGGGGTTAGCTGTGTCCAAGCGTACCTTGTCCATCTGGGTGGCTGACTGTATCACCTGGGCTTACAAGGCGGCTGACCTTCCTTTGCAGGGTAGGGTTACGGCCCATCATGTCAGGGCAATGGCTGCCTCAGTGGCTCATCTCCGCTCTGTGCCCTTGGTAGACATCTTCAGGGCTGCAACTTGGTCTTCCAGCCAGACTTTTGCAGCCCATTACTGCCTGGAGAGGGAGTCCCGTAGGGACAGTGCTTTTGGCCAGGCACTACTCCAGAATCTCTTTGAGGTTTAGGCAACTCCTGCCCTCCTGCCCTCTGTTGTGCTACCGGTGGAGGTTGTGTCCTTGAAAAGCCTTTCTTTGCTGCTGAGACTAGAGGGAGTTCTCTTGTTCAGCCTGGGTTCCTCGGTAGCCCAGAGCTAGGGAGTCACCCATATGTGAGGACTGACTTTCTGCTTGGTCCTGGAGAAAGAGTAGTTACTCACCTGTAACAGGTGTTCTCCAGGAGCAGCAGGAATCAGTCCTCACAACCCTCCCTCCTCCCCTTGGAGTTGCAGTTGTACATAGTTTATTTTTTCATTTTTGTGTGCTGTTCTTAGCTATGTCATTTGACTGAGGTAAGATGGCACCTTTAGGCGGGAAGGGAACCGCGCATGCGTGCCTGCATTCCCAAAGGCTTTCATAGAAAGCTGGGGAAATGCTCCGCTGGGGTTTCATCGGCGCCGATGACACCCATATGTGAAGACTGATTCCTGCTGCTTCTGGAGAACACCTGTTACAGGTGAGTAACTACTCTATACCCCCTCGCTTACTATAAAACAGATTAATAAAGGGGCTGCAGTTATAGTAATGAATACTGTGGGACTACAATGCAGAGGCTATGCGCCAGTTTATGAGTACGCATCATTCTATAACAGGATGCTGACCCTACCCTTTCAGTGCAAACTGAGATTGAAGTTCTTACAAAAATGGTGGTGTTATCTGTTTTTTTTCTGTGGAGTTTGTTTTATTTTTGACTGAAAAGGAGATGAATTTTTTTTTTAAATCTGTAATTTCCTACGGTTCCTGTGTTTATTCTCCAGTAACAAGCAGGAAGTCAGTACAAACATATGGGTGACGTCGACACAGACAGAGCACTTGCAGAAGCATCTCCCTAGCTTTCATAGAAAGCCTTTGGGAGATGCCACCACACATGTTTATTTATTTATTTATTTATTTAACAGTTATTTATATACCGCTCTTTCCCTAGTATCAAGTGCGGTTTACATGGAACAGTAGGTTAATTGGTATGTAATATACCAAGTCAGTTTACATAGAACAGATAATTATAATTTACAAGGAATGTTGTAACATTAAAGGTATAACATATTAGAACATATATACATTGTTAGTTTAAATCTATAATCATCATGTGAATGAGAGTGTGGTATGGTTAATAGTGTATTAGTGATATTTATTTTGAAAATAGAGTATGTAATAATAATGTATAAATGTTAGCCTGTATCTATTTGAGTATTCTGTTCTGAGGGTGTATTGTAGTGTAATATGAATAAGTGAGTTTTTAATTTTTTTCTAAATTCCTTTATATCAGATAGCAGGCGAATGTTGTCAGGTAGATTGTTCCAAAGAATTGGAGCAGAGTGTGAGAAAGCTCTCTTATTTGTTTGTTTTCTGGCTTTTGTGAAATCTTTTGGTATTGTTAAGGTATTTAAGTTTCTGCTTCTTTGGGATCGTTTATCGATGTCTATATTAATCAGTGTATTGAGTGCCGATGGTGTGAGATTATTTATAAGTTTAAATGTAGTGACAAGAATTTTATATTTGATTCGGGAGTAAATAGGTAGCCAATGAAGTTCAGCCAAAATTGGTGTAACATGTTCAAGTGGGCTTATATTCATAATCATCCTGGCAGCTATGTTCTGAATTATTTGTATCTTTTTAATATTTTGTTTTGAAATGCCATTAAGTATTGTGTTTGCATAATCAAAATGTGTGGTCGCCTTCCCGCCCAAGGGTGCCATCTTGGTCAGTCTCCCTTTCTCCGCGGAGCTCTACAGACGTATGTCTTGTCCCCCCTCCCCCCCCAAAAAAAAATTGTTTTTGTTTTTGGGAGGGGGGTTTGGTACACTTTACACCTTTTTGGCTTTCGCCAGTCCCTTTCCTGCCTTCAAGGCCCACGGCCCCAGCGCTAGGTCTTGCAACTTTTATTCTTCTTAGGTTAGTTCCCCCAGCGCTTTCACGCCTTTTTCAACCGCTGGCCTTGCTGAAGACCTTAGACCTCGTGGGGGTCCTTTTGCCCAAATGACCACCGGTTTCAAGAAATGTGATCAGTGCTCCAAAAACATGTCACTCACTGACACTCGCGGTTGTTGCCTCCGGTGTCTGGGTGCCAACAGTGACTCGGAGGAATGCCTCTTGTGCAAAAAAATGTCTACCAAAGCCATCTAGAGCCATTGGCAGAAGCAAGAGGACATCTTCCACAGGGCGGACTTGACCCCAGTTTCACCGGTAGCCTCATGCTCAAAGGCCCCGCATGGATCCTCAGAGTTGTGTAAAACCCCCGCAGTTCCCGAGCAGACATTTCGAGCAAGGGTCTCGAGCGTAAGAAGAAAAAGAAGACCTCGAGGACTTCGTCCTGGGAGATGGACAAGCAGGGGAAATCCCGTGTGTGGTCCCTCAGCCCTCAACGGGTCTCTGAAGAGTCGGAATGGGAGCAGCCCCGGAAGGTACCCTGGACAGAAGTAGAGGCTTCCAGTGACGGACCACAGTCTCCCGAAGGCCGTGCTGATGAGGACCACCTCGACACCAAACCTGGTAATCCCGGCATCGGTGTCTGACGGCCCACCCCCGAGTGGGAAACTCGTATGTTGGCGTTCCTTCTCTGGATGTGGGAGGCTTCTGCTTTGTGCCGATTGTCGACTGCCACCTGGATACCATGTACTGGGTCCAGTGCGGGTCAGGATTCCTGAAGATCCAACTCCTCTACACCTTCATAGTAATGGAGTTGGCCATGCATTGACAGAAGAACCCAAAAATACACTCTTCGCTTCCCCCCGGGTAAGGGAGTCCTCTGCCCTCAACACCCTCGGGCAAAAATGCTACCAGGGCTCAATGTTTGCCTGCTGCATCCAGATGTATCAACTTTACATGGGTATGTTCCTCAGAGACCTTTCGAAGGAACTTGGAGGCTTCGCAGCTGGATTCGATGGGGATCACCTCTGGCGCTTCCAAATGCTTACGAAGTCCATCGGGGAGTGCTTCAAGTACCTTTCCCGAGCTGCCTACGACAGCTTCAAGTCCAGCATGTGGGTGGTGGCCTCAGACATCAGCGCCCAACACCAGGCTTGACTCCAGACATCCGATCTCGAGCAATAGGTGCAGGAGAATCTCCTTGTCATCCCATGCCTTGGGGAGCAGCTTTTCGGCAAGCCTATGGAGGACAAGGCCGCCAAGATTGAGACAGAGTACGTGACTCGGACACTGTTCTCGAGGAAGACTTCCACTCTTCCAAGGAAGAAGCCTCCTTGCCATAGGAAGGGCCAACCCTATCGAGGCTATCCTTAGCAGGGCAGGGCCACCAAGGCAAGGGCCACAGGCCCCAGACAAGTCTGGCTCGGGGTTTTGGTGCTGCCAGCATAACCTCTCCCCCTCTGGAGGATCAGCTACCCACAGTGCGACGTCTGGTCCGCTTCACCCACAGGTGGCCTTCCATCACCACAGACTCATTGGCACTTCAGGTGGTCAGGGAGGGTTACCTCCTCCACCTAGACTAGCTGCCTCCACCCTTCTTTCCAGGGGAGCCTCCTCTGTCTCCCCAGCACCAGGCTCTGCTCATGCAAGAACTCACAGGCCTGCTCAGGGACAGAGCTGTGGATCCCTTACCACACCACCTGAAAGGAAAGGTTTTACTCCAGGTACTTTCTGGTCCCAAAAAGGACAGGTGGACTATGGCCTATCCTGTACCCGAGAAACCTGAACAAATTCCTGGTGCAGGAGAAGTTCAAGATGATGCTCTCCCTTTGAACATTGCTACCTTACCTCCAGCAGGGAGAATGGATTTAAAGGATGCTTATACCCACATCCTTATCCATCCCAGTCACAGACAATACCTAAGATTCATGGTCTGAGGCAACTACTATCAGTAGAGGGTACTTCCTTTCAGCCCGACCTCTGCCCCACAGGTCCTCACCAAATGCCTGGCAATGGTGGCAGCCTATCTGTCTCCAAGGGACCTTCGTCTTTCCTTACTTAGACAACTGGCTTGTAAAAAAGGACACAGCCTCAGACACTACAGGCCACAGGCAGCACCATCGGGGTCCTGCTACACCTGGGATTCATGATAAACCACCGAAAATCCCATCTCACCTCAACTCAGAATTCATAGGGGCCCGGCTGGACATCCTCCAGACCATGGCTTTCCTCCCCCAAGACAGAGCAGATTGCCACTTGGCCCTGGCGTCTGAGGTGCAGTGCCATTGTTCCGTGTTAGCATGGTCTGTGCTTCGCCTCCTTGGCCATATGGCCTCCATAGTCCATGTAGTCCTCAACACCCGCCTCCACATTCGGGCAGCTCAGTGGTGTCTCCACTCACAGTGGGCCCAGGCAAGTTTCGAGACAGGATCTCAGTGTCCCGTCAGCTGGCGGAGTCCCTCAGTTAGTGGCAGATTACACAAAACCTGTGGAGGGGCATGCCCTTCCAACCCCAGAGCCCCAGAGGGTTTTCATGACAGATGCTTCCCTGCTGGAACTCAGGTACCCACTCCGAGGAATTGCACTCCCAAGGCATCTGGTCCTTCGAGGAGAGCCAGCAGCAAATCAACCTGCTGGAGATCAGGGCAGTTTTCATTGCGCTCAAAGCTTTCCAGCACCACCTGCAACATCAGTCAGTGCTCATTCAGACAGACAACCAGGTAAATATGTTCTACCTGAACAAGCAGGGGGGCACTGGCTCCTACCACCTCTGCCAGGAGGCAGTAGCCCTCTGTTCTTATGGGACCAGACAGGGTATGCTCCTCCGGGCGGTCTACCTCCTGTGCCAGGACAGTGTCCTGGCAGACAGGCCAAGCAGGGTCCTCCAACTGCACAAGTGGCACCTGAATCCTGGGGTGGCACAGCAGCTCTTCAGGTTAGGGTGCACCCTTCTTTTCCTCAATTGGCTCTGTGCAGTTTGAAAGTAGAACTAGTGACGACAGACACCACTACTGGAATGGATTTTCTGATCATCAAGTGAAATATGCCCCTAATGAAACTGTCTGGTGAAACAGATTTTTGTAAGGTGCATCTGTATCTTTGTGGAAAATCTGTAGCTTTACAGATAAGTAGTTTGGATTGCTGTGTGTTGCTGTTTTTCCTCCAGTAAGTCTGATCTCTTTCCATTTCAAGAGTAGCGGTGTTAGAGCTGCATTAGTGTGTTGCTCTTAGTATCTCTCTGGGTGCTAACCTGAAGTAGGGTTGCTAAGCCTTGGCCGAAATAAAAATAAAATAGAAATAAAAATATTTTATTTAAATTTTTATTGGATTTTGGTAATGGATATTAAAACTACATGAAATTTGATAAAAGTAATAAGAGCAGTTTTTGGCCTGTGATATAGTAACAAGGCATTTACCCTTTTTGGCAGAGTTCTGCTACGTAGAGGGAGATGAGTCTATAATGAGGTCTTTTCTCCTTTTATTTATATCTATTTTAGATGAAAGTCTTTTGGTATCTGGTCTGCCAGTTTCCCACATTAGATGGATATAAGCTTTTAAAGGAGCTATGTATTGAGTTGTGGTTAATAGTCTAGAAGAATAGTAGTATAACGAGAATAGTGTAGTGTAAGGAAAGATTAGGTTATCAAGAGGGAGTAGTGTTACTAAGAGCTTTTTTGGGGGGGAGGGGACTTGAGTAAGTTTTCTACATCTTCAGTAAAGACTGAACCAAAAATGTTGATTGTCTCTCCACCATAGCCATATCCTATCTGTGCACCTCTTATCCCTCCATCTAATGGGCCAACTGACTCCTTCACAGGTGTTTTACTACAAGTATATTTGAAACAGGAGCGGATGGTTCGGAAGAATGTATCCTTGAAGGATACTACCAAAAGCAGAGAGGTTCCACAAAAGAGTAAAGTAGCCCAAATGCCCTCAAGTATGGAGCAGACAGAGCTTAAAGATCCCAATTTACCCATGTCTAACAATAGCCAAATTAACATGAATAAAATACATTCTCTAAAATGCTTGTATGCAAATGCTAGAAGTCTAAAGAATAAGATGGGAGAGTTAGAATATATAGCACTAAATGAAAGGTTAGATATGATTGGAATATCAGAGACATGGTGGAAGGAGGACAACCAGTGGGACACTGTGATACTTGGGTACAAACTATATTGTAATGATAGAGCTGATCAAATTGGTGGAGGGGTTGCGCTCTATGTTAGAGAGGGCATTGACTCAGAAAGGAGTAAAGTTTTGCAGGAAACAAAATCTGCTGTAGAATCTATATGGATTGAAATTCCATATAAAAGGGGGAAGGCAATGGCAGTGGGGGTGTACTATCGAGCACCTGGCCAGAATGACCAAATGGATGATGAAATGCTCAAAGAAATCAAGGAAGCTAACAAAAGGTACAGCGCAGTAATAATAATGGGTGATTTCAATTACCCAGGTATCGACTGGGTCAGTGTCACGTCAGGACATGCTAGGGAGATAAAGTTCCTAGATGAAATAAATGACTGCTTCTTGGAGCAGCTGGTTCATGAACCGACCAGAGGGGAAGCCATATTAGACCTAGTCCTTAGTGGAACACCAGATCTAGTGCAAGAGATAAGGGTGTTGGGGCTATTTGGCAATAGTGATCATAGCATGATCACCTTTGATTTAATTAGTGGAGGAGGGATAGTAAGGAAATCCACAGTACCACCTTTTAACTTTCGAAAGAGAGACTATGATAAAATGAGGAAAACAGTTAAGAAAAAAGTAAAAGGAGCAGTTGCGAAGGTTAAAGACGTACATCAAGCTTGGGTGTTGTTGAAAAATACTATCTTGGAAGCCCAGACCAGCTGTATTCCACGCTTTAAGAAAAGTGGAAGGAAGTCCAAAAAACTGCCAGCATGGTTTAAAGGTGAGGTCAGAGAGGCTGTTGCCAAAAAAGCATCTTTCAGGAAATGGAAAAAAGTCAAACGACGAAACCTGGAAACAGCACAAGCACTGGCAAGTCAAATGCAAGGCATTGATAAGGCAGGCAAAGAGAGAATTTGAGAAGAAGCTTGCTGCGGAAGCAAAAACGCGAAATAAAGACCTTTTCAAGTACATTCGTAGCAAAAAACCTGTGAGAGATTCAGTTGGTCCATTAGATGATAAAGGGGTTAAAGGAGCACTAAGAGGCGACAAGGCGATAGCGGAGAGACTGAATGAATTCTTTGCTTCGGTCTTTACTGAGGAAGATGTAGGGATGTTACCCATTATTGAAGTGGTATTTAAAGGTGCGGAAGAATTGAAGGAAATATCGATACATCGGGAAGATGTCTTACAACTAATAGATAAACTGAAGAGTAGCAAATCACCTGGGCCGGATGGTATACATCCAAGGGTGTTGAAAGAACTGAAATACGAGATTGCAGAACTGCTATCAGTAATCTGTGAACTATTATTAAAATCATCTCTAATACATTGGCGATCCTCCAATCTTCAGGTAACACCAATTTTTAAAAAGGGTTCCAGGGGTGATCCGGGAAACTACAGACCGGTGAGCCTGATGTCAGTACCGGGAAAAATGGTAGAAACCATCATAAAGAATAAAATTACTCAGCATGTAGATAGTCACAACCTAATGGGAGACAGCCAACATGGCTTTAGACAAGGAAGATCTTGTCTTACTAATCTGTTATGTTTTTTTGAAGGAGTGAATAAACAGGTGGACAAAGGTGAGTCGGTTGATATTGTGTATCTGGACTTTCAGAAAGCCTTTGACAAGGTCCCTCATCAGAGACTTTTGGCAAAACTAAAGAGTCATGGGATAGGAGGCAGTGTACTACTGTGGATCAGGAACTGGTTAAAAGATAGAAAGCAGAGGGTAGGGCTAAATGGCCAATTTTCCCAATGGAGAAAGGTGAATAGTGGTGTACCCCAGGGATCTGTGCTGGGTCCGCTGCTTTTTGACATATTCATAAATGACCTGGAAAGTGGAATAACGAGTGAGGTTATCAAATTTGCAGATGACACAAAACTATTTAAAGTTGTTAAAACCCAATAGGATTGTGAAAAATTGCAAGAGGATCTTGATAAATTGGAAGACTGGGCATCAAAATGGCAGATGAAATTTAATGTGGACAAGTGCAAGGTTATGCACCTAGGGAAGAACAACCCAAACTATGGTTACGCGATGCAAGGTTCCACATTAGGAACCACCACCCAGGAAAAAGATTTAGGCGTCATTGTGGATACCATGTTAAAACCCTCGGCCCAGTGTGCAGCGGCGGCCAAGAGAGCAAATAGAATGCTAGGTATGATAAGGAAAGGAATGGAAAATAAAACAAAAGATATTATAATGCCTCTATATCGTTCCATGGTGAGACCGCACCTTGAATATTGTGTGCAATTCTGGTCGCCGTATCTTAAAAAGGATATAGCGATTTTAGAAAAGGTACAGAGAAGAGCCACCAAAATGGTAAAGGGGATGGAAGGATACTCCTATGAAGAAAGGCTAAAAAGGTTAGGGCTCTTTAACCTGGAAAAGAGACGGCTGAGGGGAGATATGATAGAAGTCTATAAATTAATGAATGGAGTGGAACAGGTAAACGTAGATCGATTGTTTACCTTATCAGAATATAGAAAGACTAGGGGACATGCAATGAAGTTACAGGGTAAACTATTTAAGACTAATAAAAGAAAATATTTTTTCACTCAACGTGTAATCAAACTCTGGAATTTGTTACCAGAGGATGTAGTAAAGGCTGTTAGTGTTGCTGGGTTTAAAAAAGATTTGGACAAGTTCCTGGAGGAAAGGTCCATAAACCATTATTAAGAAGTGACCGAAGATATCAATGCTTGACCCAGTACAAGCATTGTGGAACTTGTGTCTCTTGGGGAAACTGCTAGGTACATATGACCTAGATTGGCCACTGTTGGAAACAGAATACTGGGCTTGATGGACCTTGGTCTGACCCAGTATGGCATATCTTATGTTCTTATGCGTTTTTGCTTCCATGGCAAGCTTCTTTTCAAATTTTCTCATTGCCTGCCTTATCAATGCCTTGCATTTAACTTGCCAGTACTTAAGCTGTTTCCTGTTTTCGTCATTTGGCTCTTTTTTTTTCCATTTCCTGAAAGTCTCTTAGCTATAACAGCCTCTCTGACCACACTTTTAAGCCATACTAAAGCATAGAACACATCTGGTCTGGGCTTCCAAGATGCAAAAAAAATTCAATATGTGCCTTCATGTCAGGGCCTCAGGACCCAACTTCTGGCAATGCAGCAGCTCCTAGATTTTCTTGGCAGTGTTACTGAAAGTAGATTGCCAGACCTTTCTTCCAAGGCAATGGAGGCTTTAATGACTTGCCCAAGGCCACAAGGAGAGCCAGTGGGAATAATATCCTGGTCTCTTGGTTACCAAGCCAGTGCTCTAACCACTAAGCTATTTCTCCACCAAGGCATGATGTAAACTCTTAACCTTTGCAGTTGCTCCTCTTAGTTTTTTCTTAATCATTTTCCTCATTTTCTTATAGTATCCTTTTTGAAAGTTTTATATGCTAGCGCAGTCAATTTCCTTGCTGTCCTCCTCTCTATTTATTAAATCCAATGTATCATGTTCCTTATCGTCCCTCCAGTTCAGTCCCGCACCTCCTCCTGCAGCATGGAGACAGGGCATGTCAGAATCGTGACCTCACTGGATGAATCCTGCTAGCCTCTCCCACCAGCCCCCAGTGTGCCCAGTCTCCATGCAGCAGGAGGACGTAGTGAGCCTAGGTGCTGGTCTCACTAGAGGGACACACAAGGAGCATTTTGTTTTAGATAGTTTTAGGGGTTATGTTCTGGCTATTTATCTTAATTTTATTTGGGATTCAGAGTTCAGCTTATTTAAAGTTGTTTTAAAAAAAAAAAGATTAAAGGGACAGTAAGGGGAACAGGTCCAAAGTGGGAGGATTGCTTCTCTCTCTCTTCTCTGCCTATCCCTCGATCTGGCTGACCCTCCCCTCCTGGTGTGTATGGAGGGGAGTTGGGCAGCGGCTATGGAGAGCTCCTCTCAGCCTGCTTCTGCGACGGCGATTCCGTCAGAGCCGGCGTTCATTTCCTCTAAGCTGCAGCTGCTCGATGTAACTTTCGTCGCAGCTGCGCTGATTCCGGGACAGTCCATTTTTTTAGCGGAGGAAAAGCAGAATGGAGTTTCTAGCTGCTGGACACTGAGGTGAGTGCTCCGAGGGATTCTTAGTTCGGAGCAGTCTTGGGCCTAAGAAGCGTCGGCAGCATTGTTTTCGGTGGGAAGCTGAGCTGCTGTACCTAGAGGCCGTTTCTTCCCGCGTTTTTTGCATCTGAGGCATTTTTGTTTTAAAAAGACTCCAGGTTGCCTTAAATTTATTCATAGGCATCTACGAAATTGGAGTGCTTTGAGTCTTTTGTGTGAGAGGCATGTTTTAACGGCCTAAGGGACCGGGAAAAAAATTAATAATTAAATTGATTACATAGGATGGTTGCTTATGGTGTTAGGAGCTGTCTTCTTTACCTTATTGGAGTTAGTTTTCATTTTAGGCCAGTTGCTTATGGTGTCATAAAAAAAAGGCGTTTATTTTTATTTCACGGCTGCCTCTCTATTTTTATCTTGCTTGAGTTGCAGTATCTGTTCTCTTATGCCTTCACGCCCACAGTGTTTAGTGTGTGGGGCACGTAGAGGCGCAGTATCAGATGCGGGGGTCTGTCGAGGCTACGCAGCTGAATCATCCAACATGGAGCAGGAGATTCACGATAAAGCTGGTGAAGGAGTTCAAGGTCTGTCTAGTGCGGTAGAAGGTGTTTCTCTCACCTACAGTCTCCATCCATGCCCCTTCTTGATAACCCAGCTGAGGCGGTTAGTTCGGTGCCTAATGCGTTGGCAGGGGCGGACCTTGGGGTTTTTTTCCCCCCGGATTTTGTACTGGTAATGCATCAGGCTTATTGCTTGCGGCAGCAGGCGGCTGTTACAGATCCCTCATTGGGGGGGGGGGGGGGGGACACCAGGACCTCAGGCCATCTCAGATAAGGTTGGAAGTGGCTTAGTGAGACACCTTTAAGAGGCCTAGGCTGCTGCAGGATCAGCCTTTGGGTTCTGACTGGCTGGAAGGGGAGGACTTTGACCTGGAGCCAGAATCTGGTTTGGAAGAGCTTGAGGGAAGGTGAGATACAGGAGCCTGAGGATCAGGCGAGGATTATAAGAGTCTTTAGAAGAGGCGCTCACGGCGCTCATTATGGAGTCACTTCAGGCTCTCAACCTGTCTTCAGTTCAACCAGCAGAGGAAGAGGGGCACAATACTCGGGCAGTCTTTCCCGTTCACCGAGTAGTTAAACAAATGATTCAGAATGAATGGGATTTGCCAGAGGCTGGATTGCAGGGTGTAAGGTCTATGAATAGTCTTTACCCCTTGGCTGATTTAGACAGGGAGATATTTCATCCTCCACGCATAGATGAAGCGGTATCTGCAGTCACAAAGACGACAACTATCCCGGTAGAAGGCAATGCGGCCCTGAAAGATGCGCAATATAGGAAAGTGGATGTTTTATTGAAACAAGCTTTTGAGGTTAATGCTCTGACGCTGCAAGTCTATTTGCGGGGCTTGGGTTGCGAGGGCTTGTCTGAGGTGGTCTCAGCGTTTACGCAGCCGGCACAGGAGCGCTTAACGGATGAAACACGGCTTGAGTCAGGTTCGGCGTATTTAGCAGATGTCCATTATGATCTAATCAGAGCCTTGGCAAATAGTATGGCTTCTCTAGTAGCCGCACGCCGTTATCTTTGGTTGAGAAATTGGGCGGCGGATACTTCTTCCAAATCGCGACTCAGTAAGCTTTCGTTTAAGGGGAAGTTGTTGTTTGGAGAGGATTTGGACAAGCTGGTCAAAGATTTGGGGGAATCCAAAGGAGGACACCTGCCGGAGGACAGGCCTAAGCAGGGTTGTGCTCAGTCAATGCCCCGAGGTCAGTTTCGAGACTTCAGGCGTTTTTGGACCTCTCGGTTGGGAGGTTTTCAAAGAGGAAGACTTCCTGTGCATGTTCAAAGTTTTTGGGGATTTCGAGGAGCGGGCAGGGGACTTAATAGCCCCTCTTCCGCGTCTCTTAAAAAACCCAATGAAGTGAGGCGGGTTCAGCCGATAGGGGGTCGACTTCAGGATTTTCTCCCTGCCTGGGTCCAGATAACATCCGATCAGTAGGTGCTAGAGATCATTTGCGAAGGTTATGCTCTCAAATTCGCTCGCCCGATAACTGATTCTTTTGTGCTCTCTCCTTGCAGGGGGCGGGAGAAATCGATTGCAGTGCGAGAGATGTTAGTTCGTCTTCTACAATTAGGAGCAGTGGTGCTGGTGCCACGAGAATTATGCAGCGTTGGTCGCTACTCTATTTACTTCGTGGTACCCAAGAAAGACGGGGCTCTCTGTCCCATTCTAGACCTCAAGGGGATAAATCGCTGCCTGCGAGTACCGCATTTTCGAATGGAAACTTTGCGATGAGTGATAGTGGTGGTTCGACAAGGAGAATTTTTAACATCTCTCGATCTTACCGAAGCGTATTTACACATTCCCATCAGACCAGCTAACCAAACGTTCCTAAGATTTGTGCTACCGTGGGGTCATTTCCAGTTTCAAGTGTTGCCCTTCGGTTTGGCGACGGCTCCACGCACCTTCACCAAGATTATGGTGGTGGCAGCGGCGGCCCTGCAGAAGGAAGGAATATTGGTTCATCCTTATCTCGATGACTGGTTGATACTGGCAAAATCCAGAGCCAAGAGTGTCAGAATGACAGAGTGGTGCAGTTTCTGCAGAGTCTTGTTTGGGTAGTCAATGTGACCAAGAGCCGTTTGATTCCATCGCAGGTTCTGGAGTACTTAGGAGTACGGTTCGACACTCGTGTGGGAGCAGTGTTTCTGCCAGATCTGCGAATCCAGGCTTTTTGGAGTCGGGTGTGCAAGTTTTTAAAGACTCCAGCTCTGTCGGCCTGGGATTACCTTCGCGTTCTGGGGACGATGGTGGCAATGCTGGAAGTGGTGCCTTGGGCCAGAGTACACATGCGTCCGTTGCAGAGGTCTCTACTTCGGCATTGGTCGCACCAGAACGATACCCTGAACAAGCGGCTTCCCTTTCCTTTGAAGGTCCGAAAAGCTCTTTGATGGTGGCTTTGCCCAAGAAATGTGGGGGCAGGCATGCCTCTCGAGCAGCCGCAGTGGCTTCCAGTGTTGTCGGATGCCAGTCTCACAGGTTGAAGAGCTCATTGCAAGGATCTATTCGCACAAGGAACCTGGACCGAACAAGAGTCCAAGTGGTCGATCAACCGTCTGGAACTGCAGGCGGTGGCTCTAGCGCTTCGGGCGTTCGAATCCTCGGTGCGGGGTCGAGCAGTGCGAGTGCTCTCGGACAATGCCGCAACAGTGGCTTACCTCAATCGGCAAGGGGGCACATGAAGCCCAGCTATCGAAGAGGAAGTGGAAATGTTGTTCGCTTGGGTAGAGCCTCTGCTACAGGAATTGTCGGCAGCGCACATTGTGGGAACAGACAATGTGACGGCGGATTTTCTCAGCAGAGTCCAAGTGGATGCCGGAGAATGGGAGCTTCATCCGGAAGTTTTTGCTCAGATAGTTGACAGATGGGGACCTCTGATTATGGATCTCATGGCTGTTTCTTTCGGCCAAGACGAGTCGCTTTTACAGCAGAAGACGTGAGAGGATGTCAGAGGGTATCGATGCATTGATGCAACGATGGCCCATGCAAGGTCTGCTCTACGTCTTTCCCCCTTGGGCTCTCATAGGACGGGTGATTCAGTGCGTTGAATCTCATCAGGGGAGAGTAGTGTTGGTAGCACTGTATTGGCCACGGCGCCCCTGGTATGCCGATCTGGTGCGGCTACTAGATGGGGAACCTTGGCGGGTTCCCGCAACAGCGGATCTTCTGATGCAAGGGCCTCTACGAATGCCTCATGTGGATTGGTTCTCGCTTATGGCTTGGCCATTGAAAGGGCTAGGTTAAGGAAGAAAGGTTATTCTGGTGCAGTGATTGCCACCTTACCTCTGGCCATAAAGAAGTCTACATCCCTAGCATATATGTGCGTTGGGCGTATTTTTGAGGACTGGTGCGAGCGACATCAAGTCTGACCAACCATGGCTTCAGTCCCTGTAATTTTAAGTTTCTTGCAGGACGGCTTCGATAAGGGTTTTGCGGCCAGTTCCTTAAAGGTTCAGCTGGCGGCTATTTGTTATCATGGAAAGGTCCAGGGATTGGCATTGGGGTTGCATTCCGATGTGATACGTTTCCTGAAAGCTGTGGCCTGTTTATGGTCTTCCCGAAGATAAATTTCTCCCCCGTGCGATCTCAACTTAGTCCTGGGAGCGCTGACGAGAGAACCTTTTGAGCCATTGCACTTGGCTTCCCTCAAGGATTTGACTTTAAAAACAGTGCTTTTGGTGGCCATTTGTTCTGCACGAAGAATTTCAGAGTTCCAGTGTTGTCTTGTCGAACCGTTTCTGTCCTTCTCTAGGGAAAATGTTGTGTTGCTCCCAGTTCTGTCGTTTCTGCCTAAGGTGGTTTCGCCATTTCATATGAATTAATCCGTCTCTCTGCCAGTGTTAGGTGTGTCAGGAGAGGACTTGTCGGACCGTAGTTTGCGGCTGTTGGATATCAAGAGGGTCCTACGGCGATCCTTGAAGGTTTCGGAATCCTTCCGCAAGTCTGAACGCTTATTTGTTCTCTTTGGAGGTCCGCGTAAAGGGGAATCGGCGGCCAAAGCTTCAATTTCCAGATGAGTCCGAGAAGCAATAGCATCGGCATATATTATCTCCAGGAACAAGCAGGAATGAGTCTTCACATATGGGTACGTCGGTACCGACGGAGCCTGTGCGGGAACGCTCCCCAGCTTCCCAAAAAGGAAAGCTTTTGGGAGCATCCCACAGCGCCTGCGCGCTGCCTTCCCTCCTTTCCTAACCAACTCTCCTCAGTTCTTCTTTTCTGCGGAGCCAGCAGGTCGTGTTCCTGTCACCGCTGAAGAAGTTCTTTATTTTAATTTATTTCTTTGGCCGCGTGTCTGCCTTCCCCGACTCCGGACCGGTACCGCCGGTCTTTTCTTTTCTTTCTAAAACAAAACATATATATATATATATTTTTTTTTTCCTCATTTGGTGTAGTTTTTGTCTTAGGCCTCCAGGCCCACAAGAAAATTTTCCCTCATGGAAAAACCAGCCTCCGGGTTCAAAAAATGCACCAAGTGTAGCGGTACTATTTCTGTTACAGATACCCATGAATGGTGTCTTAAATGTTTGGGTCCTGAACACTCCATTCCGGATTGCCAGTCCTGCTTTCTAATGTCTAAACGGGGGTTACAGAACCGAGCAGCCAAGCTCCATTTGCTGTTTCCCACGGATGCACCGGCGGTGGCATTGACATCTTCCAGGTCTTCTTCTCCTGATGGATCTCAGGTAACCAAACATAAACCTAGCAAGTCCTCAAAGGGTAAATCTCCCTCTAAGCATCGAGATGCCTCCGGGCTTGCCTTTGAGGATCCTGCCCCAGCCAAACAACCCCGGCGGGAAGCTCCGGCTTCCAAAGCTCCTCCTATGGGGTTACAGGTTGACATCGATGGCACGGCCTCGACTGATCACCTGTTAGATTGCTCTGGGGTACCGGCACTTTCTCCCGGTACCGACATCCAGGCAGTCGTGGCGTCTATGGATCACACTGTTCAATCCATGCAGCAGGCTATAACGGCCTTTATTAAAGCTGCGACGCCGATGGTACCGCAACGAGCCCCGTTGTCGGTACCGGTACCAGTGCCGATACCGGTACCGACTTCATCGACATCGACCAGGATACCGACTCCGGTTCCTTGTCCAGGGCTATTTCTCGGTACCGATCTGGTACCGAGAACCCCCGATGCCGGTACCGATCGATACGCGTATCGATCGTTAGAAGCTGACAGACGATACTTCAATTCCTCTGATTCTGATTAATCAGATGAATCTCCTGAAGTATCCATTACCCTTCCTGAGGAGCCTACTTCTCCAAAAAGGAGAATGTCTCCTCCAGAGGATTTGTCCTTTCAAGACTTCATAATAGAAGTGGCTAAAGGACTCTCTATTTCAGTAACCTCTGAAACAGAGCCTAGAGCAAAAAAATTAGATATTTTAGGATACTCTAAGGCTCCTAGAGAGGCAGTCACCTTGCCAATTCATGAAATTCTTCATGAACATATGATTGACTTATGGGAGACTCCTCTCACCCTTTCTCCTCATTCTCGCAGACTGGATACTATGTACCGTGTCCCTCCTTGTCCTGGATTTCAGAAAACTCAGCTTCCTCACCATTCCATTGTGGTGCAGTCAGCTATGAAAAGGATAAAGAGGAGTACCAAAAGACACTCTTCTGCTCCTCCAGGAAGAGAATGCAGGACCTTGGATGCTTTTGGTAGGAAAATCTTCCAAGCCAGTATGCTGATTGCCAGAATCAACTCATATAGCCTTTACATGGGTATGTTTCTAAAAGAAGTTGCACAAAAGCTGCACAACTTTCTCCCTTTTCTTCCAGAGGATAAAAGGGATGAGTTCCTCCTTTGGCTTAAGCATACTCAAGACATTTCAAAGTTTTCCAACAGGGCAGCCTTTGACTCCTTTGAAGGTGCCAGCAGAGCCTCAGGCATTGCCATAGCTGCTCGCAGAATTGCTTGGCTCCAGGCTTCTGATCTAGAGCCCTGGGTTCAAGATGGCTTAGGAAATCTGCCCTGTACAGGTGAAAATCTCTTTGGCAGAGAATGGCAAATAAAAGCCACTCAAATGGATGCAGAGAATTCTGCTCTGGATAGACTTTCCAAGTCAACCTCCATTCCAGCCAAGAAAAAACCTTTCAAAAAGCCTTTTTACAAAAGGAGCAGATTTCCTTCCACTTCTGGCCAACAGTCTTCTACAGGTCGCTTTGCTACTAAGCGTCAGCAACCTAAACAGGCCAGGCCTAAACCTGCAGGGACTGCTGCAACCCAGCAGTCCCAACCTCCTCAGGGTTTTTGACTTGATACTAGAGAACTTAACCTTTCTGGCTCTACAACAGCCAGAACCTCTCACCATTCCAGGATCAGGAGGTGACTACCCTTCTTGCCTAGGGGGCCATAGAAGAAGTTCCTCTTCTTCAACAGGGATCAGGGTTCTACTCCCCCTATTTTCTCATTCCAAAAAAAACAGGGGGATACAGACCCATTCTAGATCTCAGAGAATTGAACAAATTCCTATGCAAGGAGAAGTTCAAGATGCTTTCTCTAGGTACTCTCCTTCCATACCTGCAGAGTCAGGATTGGCTTTGTTCTCTAGATCTCAAGGATGCGTACACTCATGTCCTCATCCATCCATCTCACAGAAAATTCCTACGTTTTCTGTTCCAGGGAAAACATTACCAATACAGAGTGCTTCCTTTCGGTCTAGCCTCTGCTCCGAGAGTGTTCACCAAATGCATGGCAATAGTTGCTGCATTTCTACGCACTCTGGGAATATTTGTCTTCCCATACCTGGACGACTGGCTCAACCGAGCTCCAACCCAGTCAGAGGCTCAGATCTCCCTGAACCGCACCAGGCGCATTCTGCAATACCTGGGACTTGTGGTAAATCTCCCAAAGTCCCAGCTACTCAGTCCCTGGAATTCATAGGGGCCTGGTTGGATGGATACCTCTGCAAGGGCCTACCTTCCTCTGGCCCGTTGCCAACGTCTAGTGCAGTTAGCCTCCCAGATTTAGTCAAAAAGCCACTTAACTGCCAGGGAGATGCTACAGCTGCTAGGCCACATGGCTTCCACAGTACATGTGGTACCCTATGCTCGCCTACACATGAGAGCAGCTCAATGGACTTTGTCCACCCAGTGGACTCAAGCTTCAGGAGCTCTCTCAGACCAAATAGCAACCTCCAAACGTCTCTTTTGGTCTCTCCAGTGGTGGATGTCCACTCAAAATCTGTTGCTGGGGTCCCCCTTCCAACCTTTGTTGCCCCAAGCAACCCTCACAACAGATGCCTCCCAAACAGGTTGGGGAGCTCATCTACAAGACCTCTCCACCCAAGGCACTTGGTCCCCACAGGAGACTTCTCTTCATATCAACCACTTGGAACTTCGAGCAGTGTTCCTAGCTCTCAAGGTCTTTCATACCCTCCTCAGCTACAAGACAGTCCTCATTCATACGGACAATCAAGTAGCCATGTTTTACATAAACAAGCAAGGAGGAACTGGCTCTCTGTTGCTTTGCAATGAAGCTCTAAGATTATGGGCCTTCGCCAGAGAGCATCAAATCCATTTCCTGGCAGTATACTTCCCAGGATTCCAAAACTCTTGGGCAGACAGACTCAGTCGAGTTCTGCTTCCACACGAATGGTCCCTGCACATGGATCAGGTACTCAGAATCTTCCAAGAATGGGGAACCCCGGACATAGACCTCTTTGCAAGTCCGTGGAATGCCAAACTTCCCCGGTTCTGTTCCAGAATCCCGTGTCAGGGAGTTCAGGCCAAGGATGCCTTCCTCCATTGGGGTCAGGGCTTCCTGTATGCCTTACCACCCATTCCTTTGATTCCCAAGACTCTGTTCAAACTCCAGAGGGATCAAGGATCTATGATCCTCATAGCTCCACGCTGGCCACGCCAAGTGTGGTACCCTCTACTTCTGCATCTTTCCCAAGCCCCCTCCCTGGACTTGGGAGCTGCTCCAGACCTTCTGTCCCAGGAGGAAGGGACTTTGTGGCATCCAAACCCCAAGTCCCTTCACCTCAGAGCTTGCTTACTGAAGGCCTAGACCTTCAAGACTTAAATCTTTCTCAACAAGTGAAGGATATCCTCCATGCTTCCAGAAAACCTTCCACTAGGCGTTCCTATGCTTTTAAGTGGAAAAGATTTTCCATTTGGTGTGCTCAAAAGGGTCTTGACCCTCTGGCACTTCCTGTGAATTCTCTATTGGAATATCTCCTGCATCTCTCCAATGCAGGCCTTAAGACGAATTCAGTAAGAGTCCATTTGAGTGCTATTGCAGCATCCCTTAAGCCTCTCAATGGACAACCTATTTCCTCTCATCCTCTTATTGCAAGATTCATGAGAGGCCTAACTTTAACTAAACCTCCCATTCGTCCTCCTCCGGTGGCATGGGACTTAAACTTGGTTCTTGGTCAGCTTATGAAGCCACCTTTTGAACCCTTAGCCACTACCTCCTTGAAATTTCTTTCCTGGAAGGTTATTTTCCTTATTGCAGTAACTTCAGCTCGCCGCATCAGTGAACTGCAGGCCTTAGTGGCTAATCCACCTTATACAAGGTTCCATCATGATAAGGTAGTCCTTAGGACAAATCCACACTTTATGCCTAAAGTGGTCTCACCTTTTCATCTTAATCAAGAGGTATATTTACCTGTCTTTTTT
Organism: Ichthyophis bannanicus; assembly: GCA_033557465.1. Lineage (NCBI taxonomy): Eukaryota > Metazoa > Chordata > Amphibia > Gymnophiona > Ichthyophiidae > Ichthyophis > Ichthyophis bannanicus. Next base: position 1,397,739,307 of record CM066032.1, on the reverse strand, counting down.
CCAGCTCCTCATGCATCCAGTGCAGAGAGGAATCTTCATACTTTGGATTGTAAAAGAGCTCTTGCCTTTTACTTACACAGGACACAGCAACATAGAAAGTCTTCCCAGCTTTTTGTTGCTTTTGATCCTTCTCATTTAGGACTTCCAGTCTCTAAAAGAACACTGTCCAATTGGATTGCTCAGTGTATTTCTTTTGCTTACCAGAGTAAGAACCTTTCTCTGGAGGGCCATGTCACAGCTCACAATGTGAGGGCCATGGCCACCTCTGTCTCATCTACATTCTTTGTCCATTGACCAGATCTGTCGAGCAGCCACCTGGGCCTCGGTTCATACCTTCACAGCCCATTACTGTTTGGACAAGGACTCCCGCCGGGATGCCTTGTTTGGTCAGGCTGTCCTCAGACACCTGTTCCATTCTTGAACAACTCCTGCCCTCCTTCCCTGGATGGATGCCTGAGATCCATAGGAAGACGAGGAACCCTTTCAGGGGCTCATATCCTTGGGGATCTCCCAGGCATCTTAGCTAGGGAGTCCCCATATGTGAGGACTCATTCCTGCTTGTTCCTGGAGATAGCACAGTTACTTACCTGTAACAGGTGATCTCTGGGAACAGCAGGAATTAGTCCTCACAACCCTCCCACCTCCCCTAGGAGTTATCTCTCTCTATCTTTCCTTTCCTCTCTCTCTCTATTGTCTCAGCTTTAAACTTGAACTGAGGAGAGTTGGTTAGGAAAGGCGGGAAGGCAGCGCGCAGGCGCTGTGGGATGCTCCCAAAAGCTTTCCTTTTTGGGAAGCTGGGGAGCGTTCCCGCGCAGGCTCTGTCGGTACCGACGTACCCATATGTGAGGACTAATTCCTGCTGTTCCCAGAGATCACCTGTTACAGGTAAGTAACTGTGCTTTACAGGGGCGTCAGGTGCCCTAGGGTTACGGGCTCATTCTACCAGAGCGCAAGCGGCTTCATGGGCAGAACACAGTTTGGTTCCGCCGGTGGAAATTTGTAAGGCAGCCACCTGGTCTTCTCTGCATACGTTCAGTAAGCACTATTGCCTGGATGTTCAGGCGGCGAAGGATGCCTGTTTCGGGGCTGCAGTTTTGCGGTCCGGTTGGACAAGTCCCTCCCAATAGTTTACTGCTCTGTTACATCCCAGAGTTGAGGGACTGAACTGGAGGGACGATAAGGAAAGAGAAATTAGACTTACCTGCTAATTGTTGTTCCTTGAGGAACTCCAGTCCCGATTCCCACTCGGGGATTTCTCAGTTTCGGCAGGTGCAGGTTATGGGGGGGATGTGACAACGTGGTGCTGGTGAAGGTCTGCCAGATATCATGGATCTCTGTATTCTTTCTGTTCTCTCTCTTCTCTGTGCTATTTTTTCTTAAAAGAGAGGGCAGAAGGAGTTATCCTCTTAGTTAATGGGGATTTAGTACAGTTGTTTAATGTTAATTGGTTGAAGTTAATACTATAGCTACTTATTTGTTGCTCCTTTGAGTCTGCTTTGTCAATAGGTCACTGGGGGCTGGTGGGAGAGGCCAGCAGGATACATCCAGTGATGTCATGATTCTGACATGCCCAGTCTCCATGCTGCAGGAGGAGGTGCACTACCCAGAGGTGAGGGACTGAACTGGAGTTCCTCAAGGAACAACAATTAGCAGGTAAGTCTAATTTCTCTTTATGATCGTTATTGCTAAGTGGCCCCAAAACAGTTATCTTTTACACTAGGTCTACATTCCACTGAGGACTAGGTCTAAAAGAGCATCCCCTTGAGTCTGTTCCTGAACCAGCTGCTCCATGAAGCAGTCATTTACTTCGTCTAGAAATTTGCTCTCTAGCATGTCGTGATGTGGCCAGAATAATAGAAATCTTCCATTATTACTGTGTTGTAAACTTTGCTAGCTTCTCTAATTTCTGTTAGCATTTCATTTGTCTGTTCATTCTGTCCAGGTGGATGGTAGTGCATCCCTACTGCCATTCCCTTCCCCTTTTTACATGGTATCTCTATCCATAGAGATTCTACAGTGTATCTTGTTTCTTGTAAAAACCTTTATCCTGTTTGACTCGATGCCCTCTTTTAACATATAGAGCCATGCCTCCACCAATGTGATCTACCTTATCATTGCAATATGTTTGAAGTCTGGTATCAGTGTGTCCCATTAGTTATCCTCCTTCCACCAAATTCAGAATGGTTTTTCTCTTCATCCTACTGTCCTGCCTTCAGAAGGACCCACTTACTAATATATCCCAGTCACATAAAGTATCATCTGTCTTTAGTTATAGGGGAATACAGCTACCAATACCTTTTGACCTCCTTTTCACGTCTTCACCAAGTTTCTCGTGGTCATAGTGGTGTTTCCATGCAGCCTGGGCATGCACATTTTTCTTTATTGGGTTGATTGGCTGGTCAAGAGCAAATCTTGGTAAGGAGTTCAGGAGGCCACTTGTTAATCCCCCCAAATACAATCTTTGCCCATCATGTGGAAGTACAAGTCAGTAGACATCAGCGAGAAACATGTTGAGAATGTTAGGCCACATAGCATTGACCATGAATGTTACACTCTTGGCATGTCTCAAGATGGAGACAAGTGCAGACCATGAGCATGCAATGGATGTAGGCCACTAAACACTCAGACGTCATTGCTGTCAGTTGTGCTCTGGGATTCTCTGACCTGGTGGACTGTTCATTCCTATCTGACCGAGGGAATTCCACTTTTCTCCTTTTCAAATGCTACTTATGACAGATGTGTTCAAAATGGGCTGGGGAGCCCATGTAGATGGAATCCACACCTAGGGTCTATAGTCCTCATTGGATTAATTTTCCTGAAAGTGAGAGCAATTTTGAATGCTCTAAAGCAGGGGTCTCCAGTCGGGTTTTTGGGATATTCCTAATGAATATGCATGATATATAACCAGAAAGCATGTAAACAAGCCTTCAAACTGTTTGCACCATCTATATGGAACATTCTCCCAGACCAGCTCAGGAACATCAGACCTGAAGACCTTCAGAAAACATCTGAAGACACACCTATTCACTGAGCACTTCACCTCCATAACATAAGCCATTTGACTGCACCTACACATAGTCTTAAGTCTGTATAGTGTACATATTTTGACTGTATATAGTTATAATCTTCCATGTATCAACTGCATGTTGTATATAATTGACGATGTTACAATGTATTTTTTCACTTGTTCTATGTAAATCGCCTTGACCCGGTGAAAGGTGGTGTTTATATACAGCTAAATAAATAAAATAAAACCACTGTTCCATACAGATTAACTCATTGCTTTGTTGTTGTCCCCTTGCCTTTGTTTGACCTATGCCTTTGAAGTGTAAAAAAAAATGTATCCACAACTTTCTTTAGGGGTCCATTCCATTCATTCATTACTTTCTCCATGAAAAGAAATATATCCTGATATTGTTCCTTGGTGTACCTTCTGGAAAAAGTAGATAAGCTGTATGTCCTTTATCTAGTCTATCCATCTACTGCAGGCCTTGACAAATTTTGTGTGGATTTAAAGCCAGATGAGAATCTTAGGGGCCAGTCTTCGTGACCACCTCACACGTTGCCCCCCTCCCCTCCATTGCCTGTCATGCTAGGCTCATGTTCTCAAGTATCTTGAGACCAGCACCAGAGTTCCTGCACCCCGTGGCATCTTTAGAAGACAGTTATAGCTTTAGATAGCAAGTGTTTGTATGGGTGTGTGGTATGCCTGTCTGTGCATGGGATGCGGTGGTGGGTGCCTTTGTGTGAGTGGCATGCACAGATTGTGGGGCATTTGTATGTAGTGTGAAGCTGGGTTTGCATCTCTGTCTTGCCGAGTTGGGGTGTCTGTATGTTCTGGGGGAGAGTAAAATGCATCTTTTGGCAAATACACATTATTCCCTTTTTGTCACCATGCATTCATTCCTTTAACCTTTGACACCTTGTGCCCTTTCTCCACCCTTCCCACTCTCTGATTCCCTTCCAGACTCTCTCCTCTTCTCTCCCCCCCCCCCCAGCACTCCCACCTCCTGCCCTCCGTTCCCTCATCCTCCTTCCTTTTTTGTGAAAATACTTTTCCTATTCATCTCTCCGGGCCAGTCCAGGGTACCTTCGGGTTGTCAATCCCCTTCAGCAGCTGAGGACTGAAAACTAAAAGTTTTTTGCTGACAGGCTATAACCACTCCCCCTGGTGACAGCTCTCCAGTCTTCAGTCCTCAGCAGCTGAACAGGACATGGTCTGACAGGATCCCTGGACAGTAAAGCAATTAGCGTTTATTTAAGGGTTTTGCTCAGGAAGTTTAGCTCTAGCAGGGCTCTGACTTTTCTCTGCGAATAGTTCTATATATCTCTCCCTTATCTGATATTCAATTAAGCTAATTGGGGAAAAAAAAAAAAGAAAGTGGAAGCAGGTTCATGCCTGCTAGTTTCTCAGCGGCGTTCACGAGGGCAGAGCCTGCCTTAATTGGTGGAACGAGTCCGATTGAAGGGGGAATGATCCTGGGAGCCCCAGGTACCATCCACCTATCTCGGCAGTAGCGATTATTCGTTTCCCGCTAGCAGCGGGGCCGGAGGATCGGGGCTTTGCAGGGCGGCGATCAGGTCAGTAGGTTTTTTTACTGGGTGTGTTCAGCTGGTATTTTTAGAGACAGTTTAGTTGTTTTAGTAAGCGCAGTTGGATCACATCGTCGTTTAAAGATTTGTCCGCATTCTTTTGCCAGTGGCAATGGAAGGCAAAGCGGGAGTGTCAGACTCACAGAAGCCTCACAGCGTGTTAGAACAGGCGGGAACGGCGGCCATTTTAGAGGAGTGCACCGTTTCTCCCGCTAGACAGCACAAGCAGGGGAAAAGGAAAATGAAAACTGTGAAAGAAAATTTGTCTGTTAAATGAGCAGCACAGGTTACCTGAAGCTCAGGAAAACCTTGCTGCCTTATTTTCCCCAGATTTTATTTTGGCTCTGCATAGAGCTTATACATTGAAGGTGTCCCAAGTCAGCGGTGATTCTTTAACTTCCTGCCTTAGGGAAGGAGTTAAATCAGAAAACAGTGGGATTGACCCTGGAGAGGGTTTCTCTCAGAGGAGCAGGCGCAGCTGCTAGCCTGGAGGGCATGGAGCCGCAGCTGCCAGCGCCTCAGAAGAGGGATGAGGCAGATTCCTTCTCGGAGGCAGGTTTGGATCCTTGGTTGAGGGAACTGGAGGAAGGAGAACTGGCGCCGGGCGAGGATCCGAATCTCTTTCGGGTTTTCCGTAAGAAGAATTGGGGGCGCTGATTGGGCAGTCTCTAGCTGCCTTGAATATTCTCTTACCTGCAGTAGAACAAGAGCCGCTAGAGGATCCTTTATTGCAAGGATTTAAGACAGAGCAACGTTGTTTTCCTGTTCACTGGGTGATAAAGCAGATGATAGTCTGAGTGGGAGTGCCCGGAGGCTACTCTGCGGGGGGGTCGCGCTCTGGGTCACCTTTATCCAGTTCCACAGGAGGAGAAAGAGTTGCTGAAGATGCCTAAGGTGAATGCCCTGGTTTCAGCGGTGACGAAGAAAACAACGATTCCGGTGGAGGGCGGAGCGGCGCTTAAGGATCTGCAGGATCACAAGCTGGAAGTACTGCTTAAGCAGGCCTTTGATTCTTGTGCGCTAGCTCTGCAGGCGTCTATTTGTGGAGCGTATGTGTCTAGGGCTTCGATCCGTTGGCTCCAAGGAGAGACCCCTTCTGAGGCTGGTGGGGAGTCCTCTGCAGAGGGAGCGAAGTTGGAGTCAGCGGCAGCATATCTGGCGGATGCCTTCTATGATTTAGTTCGTATTTCTGCAAAGTCCATGGCATCTTTGATTGGGGCATGACGATTCCTTTGGCTAAGGAATTGGTCGGCTGACGCTTCTTCAAAGGCAAGGCTCAGTAAACTACCTTATAAGGGCAAGCTGCGTTTTGGGGAGGCCTTGGAGAAGATTATGAAGGATTTGGGTGATTCCAAAGGGGGTCGCTTACCGGAGGATCGGCCTAAGACTCTCAGACCGGCATCGGTGCAACGAGGGCAAGGAAAGGAATTTCATAGATTCAGAGGAGCGCGTTTTACTCCCTATCCCAGAGGGCGGTTTGTTCCTAGGGGTCAGTCCTTTCGAGGGGCTAGGGGGTTTGGTAGAGGCTATTTTAATGCCCAGCAAACCTCAGCAAAAAAGCCACAATGAAGGTCAGCAGGCCCAGGTAGAGATTCCGGTAGGAGGTCGTTTACAGGGGTTTCTCTCTGCCTGGGCCGCGATAACTACAGACCAGTGGGTGCTGGAGATCATCCGAGACGGATATGCGCTGGAGTTCGCTCGGCTTTTGAAAGAGTCTTTCTTAGTGTCCCCTTGTGGTCTCGGAGCCAAGAAGCAAGCAGTAGCGGACACGCTTCTACGGTTGGTGCAACTGCAGGCAGTTGTGCCAGTTCCTCCAGACCTGTTAGGGTCAAGTCGATACTCGATTTATTTTGTGGTTCCCAAAAAGGAAGGGTCGTTTTGTCCGATTCTGGACCTCAAGCACGTAAACCGCTTTTTGAGAGTTCCGCATTTTCGGATGGAAACTCTAAGATCGGTGATTCGATCGGTGCGGCCAGGGGAGCTGCTCTCTTCCATAGACCTCACGGAAGCTTATCTGCACATCCTGATCAGACCAGATCATCATTTTTTAAGATTTGCGATACCCGCAGGACATTTTCAGTTTTGAGCGTTGCCGTTCGGTTTGGCGACGGCTCCTCGGACGTTTACAGAGGTGATGGTGGTAGTCGCTGCAGCCTTGCGGATGTAAGGTATTCAAGTTCACCCTTATCTGGACGATTGGTTGATCTCAGGACAAGTTCTCTGCAGGAGTCAATCAAGGCCACCTCTCGTGTGGTACAGGTCCTGGAGCAGCTCGGTTGGGTAATCAACCGGCCAAAGAGTCAGCTACAGCCGCAGTCCCGGCTTGTTTATCTCGGGGCAGAGTTCGACATGGAGCGCGGGTCGGTCGTCTTGCCGGAGAGCAGAGTGCTGAAGATATTGTCTCAAGTTCGGGCGTTCTTGCATCTTCAAGCCCCCTCGGCATGGAGGTACTTGCAGCTCTTGGGGTCCATGGCAGCGGCCTTGGATCTAGTGCCCTGGGCCAGGGCGCACATGCGGCCATTGCAGCAGGCGTTGCTGTCCAGATGGTCTCCTCAGGTTCATCCCTTGTCGCAGAAGCTATTCTGCCCGGATGTGGTGCGCGACAGTCTAACTTGGTGGTTGGATCCGGGGCATCTTCAGGCAGGAGTTCCGTTGGAGCATCAGGATTGGGTGTTGGTGACAACGGACGCCAGTTTGTCAGGCTGGGGAGCTCATTGTCAAGCTCAGGGGCTCTGGACCCAGGGAGACTACGCTGTCCATCAATCTGTTGGAACTCAGGGTTGTCCGGTTGGTGCTTCAGAAATTTGCTCATCTGATCGAGGGGAGAGTGGTTTGGGTCTTCTCAAACAATGCGGTGACCGTTTCGTACATCAGTCGCCAGGGGGGCACGGGCAGTGCGCTGTTGCTGGCAGAGAGCCAGACGTTAACGTTCTGGGCAGCGTCCCATCTAGCAGCTTTGTCGGCGGCGCATGTGGCCGGAAAGGACAATATCCAGGCCGACTATCTCAGTCGAAATCTCCTCGATCCCGGAGAGTGGGAGTTGAACGCAGTGATCTTTCACAGCATTACGATGTGTTGGGGGCATCCAGCAATGGATCTCATGGCTACGCACAACAATGCGAAAGCGTCACGTTTTTTCAGCAGACGCAGGGAACACATGTCAAAGGGTCTGGATGGTCTGGTTCAGCCTTGGCCGTTGGGCAAGCTACTGTACGTGTTTCCTCCATGGCCGGGTCATTCAGCGTATAGCAAGTCACGGGGGAAAGGTAATTCTCATTGCTCCGGATTGGCCCAGAAGGCCTTGGTATGTGAATCTGCAGCGCCTTCTAATAGATTCCCCTTGGAGACTACCATCTCAACGCAATTTACTGAGTCAGGGTCCCGTGCTAATGCCACAGGTGGATCGCTTCTTGCTTACGGCTTGGCTCTTGAAAGGGAACAGTTAAGGCTCAAGGGATACTCTTCCTCAGTGTGGACACGATGTTGCAGTCAAAGAGAAGGTCGACGTCCTTGGCGTATGTTCGCGTATGGTGGGTGTTTGAGTCTTGGTGTGCGCATCATAGCATTAGACTTTTCTCGGTGGCCTTGCCCGAGATTTTGTCTTTTCTTCAAGAAGGCTTGCAGAAGGGTTTGGCTCTTAGTACTTTGAGAGTCCAGGTGGCTTCCTTAGCTTGCTATAGGGGGCCGGTGCAAGGCAGGAAGTTGTCGTCACATGTAGATGTGTTGCGTTTTCTCCGAGCGGTGAAACTCATCAGGCCTCCAGTAAGGCAAGTGGTACCAGCTTGGGATTTGAATGTTGTGCTGGAAGCTTTAACTCGGTCTCCCTTTGAGTCAGATTCCTCGGGCAGTTTGAGAGTGTTATCGTGGAAAACCACGTTCCTGGTGGCTTTGTGTTCGGCGCGGAGAATTTCCGATCTGCAAGCGCTTTCTTGCAAGGAACCGTACCTTCAGTTTTTGGCGGAGAAAGTGGTTCTGCGGCCGGTGCCTTCCTTCCTGCCCAAGGTGGTGTCTTCGTTTCACCTAAATCAGTCAGTGGCTCTTCCCATTTTTACTGATCTTCACGGGTCTCGGATGGCTAGGTCTTTGCGGAAGTTGGATCTGGAACGAATGTTGAAGTACCTTAGGGCCACGCAGCCTTTTAGAAGATCGGATAGGTTGGTTGTTCTGTTCGGAGGTCCACGGAAGGGGCAGGCGGCTACTAAGATGTCGATTGCCCGGTGGGTGAAGCATGCAATAGTAGCGGCGTATGAAGCTGGAGGGAGGTTTCGTCCAGTCTGGCTCAAAGCTCACTCTACGCGGGGGCAAGCGGCTTCTTTGGCGGAGTTGGCCTTTGTTCCTCCGGTGGATATTTGTAGAGCCGCAACGTAGTCTTCTCTGCATATGTTCTCGAAACATTATAGGTTGGACGTACAGGCTAGGGAGGATGCGAAAGTGGGGGCCTCTGCCGTTGTGGCAGGGCTCGTGGGTCCCTCCCGAGTTTAGGCACTGCTTTGGTACTGCCCGAAGGTACCCTGGACTGGCACGGAGAGAGGAATAGGAAGGAGAAATTAGGCCTTACCTGCTAATTGTCTTTCCTTGAGTTCTCTCCGGGCCAGTCCAGGGCCCACCCATTCTTATCAGAAGTGTTTTCACGAGGAGTTTGGATTTGTTGGTCCGCATCCTCAAATTCCAGAAGAATAAGATTTTCGCTAGTGGATGTGGTGTTTGGGGCTCCCTTCGGGAACGTTGGGGGGTTGAAAAAAAAAAGTGAAACAAAGGAAGGGATATTTCCACACAGGCGCTATTTGTAGGCATAGAATGGACATTCAGATAGAGCAAGTCGGTTTAGCTGTTCGGTTTATTCTTTTTAGTGGGCATTGCAGTTTTCCTAGATTACTTTGTAGTTACACTGTTAAGCTGCTTTGCTAGAAATGACTGGAGAGCTGTCACCAGGGGGAGTGGCTATAGCCTGTCGGCAAAACTTTTAGTTTTCAGTCCTCAGCTGCTGAAGGGGATTGACAACCCGACGGTACCCTGGACTGGCCCGGAGAGAACTCAAGGAAAGACAATTAGCAGGTAAGGCCTAATTTCTCCTTTGCTGCTTTGCTGCTTCACTCCCCCCCCCCCCCCCCCCCCCCCCCATTTTTTTTTTTGCAGGCCCCATTCTGCTATCCTCTGTCTGGGAGATCGGATCCTCATGAGCAGCTTGCTGCCTTGTTTCCCCTCTTATTCTGCCCACAGGGTTCAGATCTCCCGCAGACAGTCAGAAGGGGACTCTTTGCTCTTCTGCCTGTGAGCAATCGTATCCCTGTGGGCCGCCAGCTGTCTTCTGGGCCATGATCGTGGCCTTCTCCCTTCTGCTTTACCCATGGGGATCCAATCTCCCATGGGGAAAGAGGAAAGGGATCTTTGCCATGATCGTGGCATTCCCCTTCTCTTCTGCCTCTGGGTATCTGATTTTCCATGTGCAGAATGGGAGAGGAAAGTGTTGTGCCCTGGGTTTGTTTTTTTCTACTTTGACGGGGGGGGGGGGGGGGGGGGAAGGACAAAAAAATACTAGGCACCAGGTGCAAATTTCTGGTCGCCGTGGCAACCTGGCCACCTGGAAGTTGTCGAGCCCTGATCTATACCCACTATGAAACTCTGCAATGTCGTCCTCCCTCCCTACATAGAGATCATATGTGCTTGCTCCATACCTTCTTGAATTCAAATGCAATCCTTGTTTTATTGTTGCCACTGAAAGGCTGTTCCACGCATCTTCCACCCTTTCTGAAAATAAATTAATTTTAGATTATACCTGAGTCTATCTCCTTTCACCCTGGCTTTGCTGCTTCCTTTCAGCCGTCTGGAAAAAGCCATTCTGAGACCATCCTGAATAAAAAGTACTCTACTGTATTTGCATGTCTGCTGACTAGAGACAAGGGAAAAGCAAATAATTGAATGGCTTCTTGAGCTTTGTTCCCCATATCATGTGTCTTGATGCTTGTCCTTTCTTTCAGGAATCACCTCAGAAAATGAGGAGGAAGTGAGGACGTTGTCTACAGAGACTGATTTAGAGAGGGCTGTGAGAAAAGCTGCCTTGGTGATGTACTGGAAGTTAAATCCACAGAAAAAGAAGCAGGTGGCGGTATCTGAGCTTCTGGAAAATGTTGGGCAAGTCAACGCAGAAGGTTGGCGTACAGCAAGAAATAAAATGTTTTCTTGACTTGTATACTGCTTATTCTTTAAACTGTTGTGGGAGTTGGTGCCTTTGTCACATGAGTATTGCAGATACAGCAGAAAACTAGTACTACTACTACAACTTTTCCATTAGTGTCCTTTTATCTTTCTTGAAATGAAAACGGAATGACTTTTGGCATGCTATACTTTTAGGTGTGTTACTACTTTTGCTGTCTGCAAGAACAATTAAGGGTATGAATTTCACTTTAAGATCCAGTAGAGCACAGAGCTCTGACTAGAGGTGAAAGAAGTGGCTGTCCAGGGTACAGAGCACCTTGGGGCATAAAAATGACTGAAATCAAATTGTGGGCCACCAGCAGATAAAGCAGAGCACCATTCTCCTGTTACCATCTGGGTTGAGGTGAGAGAGAAGGAAGAAATGAGGACTGGAATAAGAGTAGAGGGGGGTGATGGGAAATAGGAGTTGGGGCACAAATATGCTTCCCTGCCTCAGTTTCTGAATTGCCTGGTTATAACTCTTGTTGAACACTTAAGGCCTGATCCAAACTGACAACCTGGCTGTACTGAGAGACTGTGTCAAAAATAGTATGTGAAAACTCTTCTTTCTGTAATCTCAAGATAATTAATGCTAATGGGGATGGTACTGCCGTTTTTGGATAGTGATGACAATGGAGGACATATTCCTATTGGCATTGTGAAAAATTGATGTAAGGCACTGGTGAATGCATGCAGAGATAGATGATAAAGCATGCAGAGATAGATGATAATGCATGAGGTGTCACTGTGAAAAATCCATGTGGTTCTCCCAAATAATGATTAAATGATTTCAGATATTGATGTCGAACATTTTGACTATCCTGTAATACCTAGAAACCTGGCATGGTTTTCTATCATTGCGCCATTAACAGCTTAAAGTTTTATAATAAATTTTCTCCGGGATAAGCAGGAAGTCAGCCCTCACATATTGGTGATGTCTGCGCCAATGAAGCCCTGTACGAAAGTCTCCAAAGCTTTCAAAGAAAAGCCTTAGGGAGATGCACCATGCATGCATGGTTTCCTTCCCACCCAAGGGTGCCATCTTGCCGTAGTCTCCTTTTTTTTTTTTTCTGCAGAGTCCACCGAACATGTGTCCTTTTTCCCTGGAAAAGAGCTATTTTTTTTTCTTGAAAGTTTTTTTGTTCCCCGGTTGAGTATCAGTTCTCTTTCCCTCCCCTGAGCTCGCTTGCCTCTGCATCATGTCACGGGTTCGTATTTTCTTTTCTTGTTTTTTTGACGGGCGCGGTTTGTGTCCTTTTCATTGGCAGAGCCCCAAAACTTCAACATTGCTGGGACCCTTTTTCCCCCCCATGGCCTCTTCAGCGGCTTCAAAAAGTGATCGGTGCTCGCGGACCATTGCCCTCACTGACACACATGACTGCCTCCGTTGCCTTGGGGTGGACCACAACCCCTTGGATTGTGGCCTCCGCAAAAAGAAGTCCTCCAAGTCCATTAAGAGTTCTCAGCAGCAGCAGCATGACAAGAGGTTTCAAAGGTCAGACTCTGTCCCAGAGTCTCCAGTGGCGACATGCTCCAAGGCCCCTTCCGTGACGCCGGAGCCCTGAACTGACCCTGCCACCTCTGGTCAGGGTCCTCAGAGCGGAGCACTCCAGAGGGTGGAGCACAAGAAGAAATCCTCGAGGGCAGCATCCGTGGACAAGTCGGGAAAGGCGGATAAGTACTGTGCTCGGTCGCACAGTCCATGTCACGAGTCTGAGGGATCAGAGTGGGAGCGGCCTACTAAAGTCACCCGAAAGCATTCATCGGTCATCTGTGTCCAGCCTCGGATTCCCGAGACCACCCTGGTCGAGGACCCCCCCCCCCCATTGGAGCCAGCACCGGGCCTGAGATCTTCTGTGCCTGCACCGAAGGCTGTGGAGCCATCTGGACTGGAGACCAGAATAGTGGCCTTGGCGTGCTGCTGGTCTGCCTTCATGGCCCAGCAGTGGGCTTTGATGTCCAGTTCCGCCGGGACACCTGCCCAGACCAACGGGGCCTCGACCTCGAGGACATCCCCAGACGTTGAACCGATCCTTGAGCATCATCGGCCTAGAGTCGATCCTCAACACTGGTTTTCGGTCCTGATCCTTAGGACAGAAGTCTTCCTCGATGAGTGAGTGGCCATGGCTCCACTTGCAGAGCCTCCAAGGGGCCTGGCCTAGACTCCTCCACAGGAGTCAGATTGGGAGACTAAGGATGAGGTATTCCCTCCAAGACCCTGTATCACACCCTGCCCGAGGATATGGCCTTCCTGGGCTTTGTGCGGGACATGTCAAAGGCATTGTCATTTGACACAGAGTCGGAGGACGACCCTTGCATGGAGGAGCTCGAGATTCTCCATTATGAAGCCCCTCCGAAGGAGGCACTTACAGTACCCATTCCCCCGATCCTGGAACAGCTTCTCCTCTACATGTGGGAAACACCGGTATTGGTGTCCATTGTGAGCCAACAGCTAGACTTGATGTATTGGGTCTGCCAGAGCCCAAACTTCCAGAAAGCACAACTGCCACACAATTCCATGGAGGTGGAGCCGACCATGCGTCGACTTAAGAGCCAGAAGAGACACTCCTGGGTGCCCCTGGACAAGGAGGCCCACACCTTGGATGCCCTGGGCAGGAAGTGCTACCAGAGCTCTGTTCATCGGCCAGATCCAGGCATACTAGCTGTTCATGGGCATGTACCTGAGGGACCTGGCAAAGGAACACGCTGGATGGCCTCTTCGAGGAACCCCTTGCAGCGGTTCCAGAGCCTGTCCTCTGCCATCAGTGCTCCAAATTCATGACTCAAGCAGCCTATGATGGCTTCGTGTCAGTGGTTAGAGTAGTCATGGCAGGCATCAGTGCTCAACACCAGGCTTGGCTACAGTCTTCTGACATGGAACAATGGGTTCAGGACAAATTGGTCGATGTCCCCTGCAAAGGAGAGAACCTCTTTGGCAAACCCATGACGAATAAGGCTGCAAAGTTTGGAGTCTTGAGTTCCTGGCCATGACTAGGCTCGCCAAGAAGACCGCTATCCTTCCTTGACGGAAGGCCCTGAATAAAAAGCCCCCTTACTCGAGGAAGGGAAGGGCTTACAGAAACTACCCTCAGTATCAGGCCTTCTCAGCTCTCCATCTGGGTCAGCAGGCCAAGAGACAAGGGCATGGCCCTCATAAGTCCAAGACTCCCAAAACCCAGGCTCTGGCTCTGGTCCAGCCTGGTGGGAGCTTTTAACCTTGGGCATAGCCTCTTCACCTCCAGGAGGTCCATCCAGCAGTCCACGGGTAGACATCTGATCCTGTTTTGCCCATAGGTGGTCAGCCATCACCACTGACACCTGGGCTCTCCAGGTGGTCAAGGAGGGCTATCTTCTCCACTTGGAGCAGACTCCCCCCCTCCATTCTTCCCAGGAGAGCCCACCAGGACTCCCCTCCACCAGACCTTGCTACTGTAGGAGCTCGCAGGCTTTCTTGAGGACAAGGCAGTGAAACCCGTACCCCCACATCTCGGGCTGAGGGTTCTACTCCAGGTACCTCCTCATACCAAAAAGAACAGGGGCATAAGGCGCATCCTAGATCTGTGGGAGTTGAGCAGGTTCCTGGTGAGGGAGAAGTTCAAGATGCTCTCCCTTGGGACACTGCTGCCATACTTCCAGCAGGGAGACTGGTTATGCTCCTTGGACTTAAAAGGATGCATATACACACATTCTCATCCATCCCAGTCACAGGCAATACCTCAGGTTTGTAGTGGGGTGTGCCCACTATCAACACAGGGTCCTTTTCTTTGGCCTGGTGTCCATCCCAAAGGTCTTCACAAAGTGCCTAGTGGTGGTCGCCGCCCACCACCTTCTCCAAGGAGCCTTTGTCTTCCCCTATCTGGACAACTGGCTCATCAGAGGGAGCTTGGCTGCTGAGGGTGGAGTAGGCCACTGCCCACACCATCAGCATCCTACAACACCTGGGGTTAATCATAAAACACACCAAGTCTCGCCTCCTTCTGATGCAATGTCTGGAGTTCATAAGAGCCCAGCTAGACACCCTCCAGGCCAGAGCATTGCTACCCTAAGACAGGGCCGACTGCCTCGTGGTGGTGGCTGCAGATGTATAACGCAGACACACTGTCTTCTCGCCTCCTGCCATGCCTGCTGAACCACATGGCATCCATGGTCCATGTCACCCTGGACAACCATTTCCACATGAGGGCAGCCCGGTTGTGCCTCTGCTCACAGTGGACCCAGGCTACAGGATGGCTGTGGGCAGGGTGGCGGTGACCTGCCAACTTGCAGGCTCCGCAGCACCTCCAGGTGTGGATGCCCTTTCAGGCTCCCCAATTCCCAGAGGTTCCTCGCAACTGTTGCCTCCCTGCTATGTTGGGGTGTACACTACAAAGACCTCTGTACCCAGAGAGGCTGGTCGCAGTCAGAGCCAACTGCAGATCAACATGCTGGAGCTAGAGCCATATTCTGGCTCTCCAAGCTTTTTGCCACTTCCTGCCACACCAGTCAGTGCTGGTGTGAACAGACAATCAGGTGGCAATGTTCTAGGTGAACAAGCAGGGGGGCACAGGGTCCTATGCCTTCTGTCAGGAGGCAGTGGCTCTCTGCTCCTTTGTGCTCCACAATGGGATGCTCCTGCGGACGGTGTATCTGCCGGGCCAGCTCAATTCCCTAGTGGGCAAACTGAGCAGGGGGCTGGATCCCAGGGTGGCCTCTTGCCTATTCTGATTCTGGAGGGGGGGGGGGTTCCACTAATAGACATCTTTGCGAGTCCAACCAACACTCATGCTCTGCTTTTGCTCCTACCAATCACACCACTCATGGGTGACGGCGAATGCATTACTCATCCTGTGGATGGTGGTCCTTCTCTATGCCTTCCTGCCCATGCCACTGATTGCCAAGACCCTTTTCAAGGCTGAGCACAACGGGGCATCACCGATACTGATTGCCCCCTGGTGGCCCAGGCAACTGTGATTTGCTGCTACTCCTCCGCTTGTCTTTGGCAGCCCCAGTCCCCCTGGGGATTGCCCCGGGGTTACTGTTGCAGGAAGAGGGCTCCCTCTTACACCCCAACCTAGGGTCCCTGTCGCTAACTGCTTGGCTGCTGAAAGGGTAGCCTTGGCCCCATTCAGCCTTTCAGGGGAGGTAGAGGATGTTCTCCTGGTCCTCCAATAGGGTCTCCATGAGACGGGCCTATGCCTTCAAATGGCGCAGATTTTCAGTGTGATGTTCAGAACAGCAAGTCAACCCATTCTCGTGCTCTGTGCAGCTTGTACTGCAATATTTGCTCCATCTGTCGCAGACAAGACTGAAGTCCAACTCGGTCAGGGTATACCTGTATGCTGTAGCAGTGCACCACCACCTTATCGAGGGCAAGCCCCTCTCTGCCCAGCCCCTTGTGCCCCGCTTCTTGAGGGGCCTGCTGTTATCCAAGCCCCCGTCTGCCCTCCAGTAGCAGAGTGGGACCTCGATGTGGTGCTATTCAAGCTCACCGGGCCGCCGTTCGAGCCCCTGACTACCTGCCACTTATGGTACCTCTCATGGAAGGTAGTCTTCCCAGTGGCGCTCGCATCTGCTTGCAGGGTCAGTGAGCTTCAGGCGTAAGTGGTGGATCCGCCATACACAAGGTTCTGCAAAAACAGGGTGGTGCTCCACACGCACCCCAGGTTTCTTCCCAAGGTGGTGTCCCCATTCCACCTCCCCTCCTTTTTTTTATAGTCTCACGTAAGCAAGGCAGAGACCGTCCTTCATACCCTGGACTGTAAGAGGGCACTGTCCTTCTATCAGTGTATTTAAGGCCACTGCAAAGCCTCTCAGCTTTTCATCTCCTATGACCCCAGTCAACTGGGGGAGGCAGTGACCAAGCGAACTCTGTCCACTTGGGTGGCGGACTGCATTGCCCTCACGTGTGAGCAGCCAGGGCTCTCGCTGGAGTGCCGGCTCATGGTGTACAGCGTCAGGGCCATGGCAGGATCTGTGGCAAACCTGCAATCTGTCACCCTGTCAGATATCTGCTGGGCCGCCACCTCGTCTTCAGTCCATACCTTTGCAGCTCATTACTGCCTGGAAAGGGAGTCCTGATGGGACAGTGCCTTCGGCCAGGCTGTGCTCCGTTATCTGTTCGGGGTGTAGACAACTCCTGCCCTTCGACCCTTCTGTGTTCAGGCTACCGGAGTGCTGGTTCTCACCCTTTTCTGGTCACCTTGGCATTTCTACAGTTTTTCAGTAGCCTGTAGCTGGGGAGTCCCATATGTGAGGACTGACTTCCTTCTTGTTCCCGGAGAAAGTGTAGTTACTCGCCTGTAACAGGTGTTCTCCAGGGACATCAGGAATCAGTCCTCACAGCCCTTCCTCCTCCCCATGTAGTTGCTGCTTTATCGTTTTGGTCATCTTTAGCTATGTCATTTGACTGAGGCAAGATGACATCCTTGGGCATGGTGCATCTCCCAAAGGTTTTCTTTGAAAGCTGGGGAGAAGCTTCCACTCGGACTCCGTTGGTGCTGACATCACCCATATGTGAGGACTGATTCCTGCTGTCACCAGAGAACACCTGCTACAGGTGAGTAACTATGCTTTCCTGTTTAATGCAGACAGAGAAAAGCACCCAGGACCAATTCCAAAGACAATGCAAAAAGAGAGAAGAATTCTGGAGCGACTGGTCAGCAGTGAACGTAAGCAGATTGACTTAAGTTCTTGGTGATTGTTTTATTCCCCATTGTGTGTATGTGGTGTTGGGCATTTTATATATGAGGTAATCTGAAAGCCTTTTCTACACTTAACTGGTTTATGCTTAGAAGTGGCTTGTTTTAAAATCTATACAGGTGAAAGTGTGTATATGTAGCCATTTCACACAAGCCTCTGCTCATGGCAGGTAAAGGTGTTTCTTGGAGTGGGGAAGGAACAGAGTTGGGGTGAGGTTTGTTCTTACTGTATGTGTATTAATGAATAATTTTGGATTTTGAAATGTCCTCAATTTTTGTGCCCACTAAGTAGGTGTAGATACGCATGGATATCTTTTATGGGATAGTTTTTCAAAAATCAAGTATGTGTAAGCTTTCCTTTTGGAAATTGGTGCAATTTAGTTGCATACTTGATGGCACATATTAGGTAACCTGTTAATAAATTACTTTCCGTAACAGACTGTATATCTGGATTGTAGTGGGAATCTGTGGAACTGTGTAATCTCCAGGAACAAGCAGGAATGTAGTCTTCATGTATGGGTATAGTCGGTACCGACGGAGCCTGCGCGGGAACTCTCCCCAGCGTCCAATTAGAAAGCTTTTAGGAGCATCCCACAGCGCCTGCGTGCTGCCTTCCCGCCTTTCCCAACTGCCTTTCTCCAGTTCTTCGTTTTCCGCGGAGCCAGCAGGCCGTTTTCCTGTCACCGCAGAAATTATCCCATATTTTTCATTCTTTTTTTGTGGTAGCGTCTGCCTTCCTCGATGCTATACCGGTACCGCCGGTTCGTTCTTTCTTCAAAAAAAAATATAATCTTTTTTTCCTGGACTTTCCAGCCTTTTTTCTCTCGGGTGCCACGTGCCATTTTGTGCACTAGGCCCAATTTTTCCTCAACATGTAAAAACCCGCTTTGGTTTTTAAAATGTGTTCCAAGCGTGGCGGTACCATCACTGTCACCGACACTCATGAGTGGTGCCTCAAATGTTTAGGTCCTGACCACTCCATCTCGGAGTGTGTTGTCTGTGGGATGATGTTGAAGAGGGGTTGGCAAAACCGAGCTGCTAAGCTTAGCACCCTTTTTCCCTCCGATGCAGCATCCGTGGCATCGATGTCTTCCAGGGCTTCGTCTTCCTCCCATGGATCTCAGGTAACCAAACATAAATCTGGCCTGTCCTCAAAGGGTAGATCTCCTTCCAAGCATCGAGATGCCTCTGGCGTTGCCCTTGATGGACTTGTACCGGCAAAATTGCCCCGGCGGGAGGCTTTGGCTTCCAAAGCACTATCAGGGCTCCAGGATGTTCTCGAGGCCTCAACCTTGGCAGAACTACTGGTGCCATGCTCTGGGGTACCGGCTGCTTCATCTGGTACTGACATCCAGGCATCAGCAGCGTCAATAGACCAGAGATTCTTGGCTATTGAACGCAGTCTGGCGGCTCTCCTTGCGGCATCAGTGCCTTCGGGACTGCTTCAGACAGTTCCTGTATCGACACCGGTTCCGGCACCGATATCTGTACCGGTACCGACAGCATCGACATCGGCGAGTGTGTTACCAACACCGAGTCATGCTATTTCCTCCAATATTGACAGGCTGGTACCGGACCACTCCGGTACCGACTTCGATCGGTACCAGTATCGTGCTTTACAAGAGCACCCGGACAGAAGATATTTTGAATCCTCCGATGACTCTGAGGACTCTGACAGCTCTGTCGATGCCGGAGTACTTCTCTCTGAGGAGCCGCCTTCTCCTAAACGTAGGATGTCCCCTCCAGAGGATATATCCTTTCAGGATTTCATCCGGGAGGTGGCTAGAGGTCTTTCCATCACAGCGGCTCCTGAAACAGAGCCCAGAGTAAAGGAGTTGGAGATTTTACAATATCCTAAAGCTCCCAAGGAGGCAGCTACTTTGCCAATTCATGAGATCTTGCATGATCTCATGTTAAGAATGTGCGAAACACCTCTTACCACCTCTCCTCATTCCCGTAGGCTGGATACTATGTATCGAGTACCTCCTTGTCCTGGATTTCAGAAAACTCAGTTGCCACACGACTCCATAGTGGTTGAGTCAGCTATGAGAAGGATCAAGAGTGCAAAAACACATGCATCTAATCCTCCAGGACTTGAATGTAGGACTCTTGATGCCTTTGGGCGTCGAACCCTCCAAGCCTCTGTTTTCTGCCAGGATTAGTTCCTACATCTTATACATGGGAATGTTCCTTAAGGAGGTTATAGGAGATCTCGAGCTTATGAGCCCTCTCCTTCCTGATGATAAGAGGCAGGATTATCTTACACTTGTCAAACATGCCCAGGATGTTTCCAAGTTTGTTAATCGTGCCACTTTTGACTGCTTTGAGTGCATAAGCAGAACCTCTGCCATTGCCATAGGTGCTCGTAGGATTGCCTGGTTACAGGCATCTGACTTAGAACTCTGGGTACAGGACAAACTGGGGAATATCCCTTGTACAGGCGAAAATCTCTTTGACAAAAATTGGCAAGAGAAAGCTAATAAGCTGGATGCTGATAACACCACTTTGGATAGACTATCCAAGGCTACAGCTGATCCTGCAAGGAGAAAATCCTACAAGAAACCATTCTTCTCTAAAAAGAAGAGGTTTTACCCCTCCTATACCCAGCAGGTGCATTCTGCAGGTCAGTCTGCCCAAAAGGGACAGCAGCCCCCAAAGTAAAGGAAAACAAAGACTGCTAAGCCTCAAACGGCCCAGCAGACTCAGCCTCCACAGGGGCTTTGACTCCTATCTAGAGAACTTGGCCTTCCTGGCCCTAAACGGGCCAGAGCCTTCCATCATCCCAGGAAGGTTGTGTCATTTTGCCCCCAGATGGGGGCAGATAACAGCAGAGGAATGGTCCTTTTCCATTGTAAGAGAGGGGTACAAGCTTCATTTCTTTAATATGCCCCCTCTACGGTGGTAAGACAGTTCAATTCTCAGACTTCACTCAACACTCAGTTGGGTCAAGAGGTCAGTTTACTTCTTGCCCATGGGGCAATAGAAGACGTACCCATTCCCCAGCAGGGTACAGGGTTTTACTCCCCCTATTTCCTTATTCCAAAGAAAACAGGGGCACACAGACCCATTTTAGACCTCAGGACTGAACAAATTCCTGTTCAAAGAGAAATTCAAGATTTCTCTGGGAACTCTGCTGCCATACCTTCAGAGTCAGGATTGGCTTTGTTCTCTAGATCTCAAGGATGCGTACTCATGTTCTCATCCATCCAACTCACCGAAGGTTCCTTCGCTTCCTGTTTCAAGGAAAGCACTACCAATACAGGGTGCTTCCTTTTTGACCTGGCCTCAGCACCAAGGGTGTTTACGAAATGCATGGCTGTGGTAGTAGCATTTCTTCGCACTCTAGGAATATTCGTCTTCCCCCTACTTCGACGACTGGCTCATTCGAGCCCCATCAGAGTCAGAGGCCAGAATTTCTCTATCTTGCACAATGCGTATCCTTCAGTATTTGGGCCTGGTCATAAACATCCCAAAATCCAGCCTTACTCCCACTCAGTCTCTAGAGTTTATAGGAGCTTTGCTGGATACCAGAAAAGCAAGGGCCTATCTTCCACAGCCCCGCTGCCTTCGCATTGTGCAGTTAGCCTCCCAGGCAGTGTTAAAAATTCATTTCACTGCTCGGGAAATGTTACAATTACTAGGCCACATGGCATCTACCATGCATGTGGTTCCCTATGCGCACCTCCATATGAGAGCAGCCCAATGGACTCTATCCACTCAGTGGACTCAGGCATCAGGCTGCCTATCAGACAAAATAGCTAACTCAAGTCACCTTATTTTGTCTCTACAATGGTGGCAGTCAACCCAAAATCTGTTGGTGGGGTCCCCTTTCCAGCAACCCCTACCCCAGGTCACTCTAACAGACGCCTCACAGGTGGGTTGGGGAGCTCATCTGCAAGATCTCTCTACCCAAAGCACCTGGACTCCACAGGAGACTCACATATCAGTCTCCTAGAACTCAGAGCAATCTTCCTTGCTCTTCGAGTGTGCCACACCCAGCTGAGCTACAAGACAGTCCTAATTCAGACGGACAATCAAGTAGCTACGTTCTATCTGAACAAGCAGGGAGGAACAGGCTCTCTGTCGCTTTGCAACGAAGCTTTGCGACTATGGGCCCTCGCCAGAGCATCAGATTCATCTCCTTGCGGTGTATCTGCCAGGCATTCAAAACTCTTGGGAATACACACTCAGTCGAGTTCTGCTTCCACACAAATGGTCTCTCCATGCAGACCAGGTAGCAAAAATTTTTCAAATTTGGGGAACTCCGGACATAGACCTCTTTGCAAGTCCATTGAATGCCAAACTTCCCCGGTTCTGTTCCAGAATTCCGGCTCAGGGTTCTCAGGCCAGGGATGCTTTCCTCCTCCATTGGGGTCAGGACTTCCTATATGCCTTTCCACCCATTCCCCTAATTCCCAAAACCCTATTCAAGCTTCAGAGAGACAAAAGCCATATGACTCTCATAGCTCCACATTGGCCATGACAGGTGTGGTACCCTCTGCTCCTACATCTCTCTCAGGCTCCAATGCTCCATCTCTGGAGTTAGAATCTGCTCCAGATCTCCTGTCTCAGGAGGACGGGATGTTGTGGCATCCCAATCCCCACTCTCTGTATCTCAGTACCTGGTTGCTGAGAGCCTAGACCTTCATGGTCTTAACCTTTCTCAACAAGTAAAGGATGTCCTTTGTGCTTCCAGGAAACCTTCCACAAGACGCTCTTATGCTTTCAAGTGGGAAAGGTTTTCCATATGGTGTTCGCAAAAGGGTCTTCACCCCCTTGCGATACCTCTGGAATCATTACTGGAGTATCTCCTTCATTTATCTAATGCAGGACTTAAGACTAACTCAGTAAGAGTCCATTTAAGTGCTATTTCAGCTTCTTTAAGGCTTTAAATGGGCAGCCTATTAACTCTCATCCTCTCATAGCGAGATTTATGAGGGGCCTTCTTCTAACTAAGCCTTCCATTAGGCCACCTCCAATGGCATGGGACCTGAATCTGGTTATTGGGCAGCTCATGAAGCCGCCTTTTGAACCTTTAGCTACTACCTCCTTGAAATTCCTTTCCTGGAAAGTTATCTTTCTCATTGCAATCACATCAGCACGTCGCATCAGTGAATTGCAAGCATTAGTTGCTGATCCTCCTTACACGAGGTTCCATCATGATAAGGTAGTCCTTAGGACTCATCCACATTTTATGCCAAAGGTGGTCTCACCTTTTCATTTAAACCAGGTGGTTTACCTGCCTGTATTTTTTCCAAGGCCTTATGCTTCAAATGCAGAAAGGAATCTTCATACTTTGGACTGTAAAAGAGCACTTGCCTTTTACTTACAGAGGACACAGCAACATAGAAATTCCTCCCAACTCTTTGTTGCTTTCGATCCTTCTCATTTGGGACTTCCAGTCTCCAAGAGAACATTGTCCAACTGGATTGCACAGTGTATTTCTTTTGCTTATCAGAGTAAGAACCTTTCTCTGGAAGGCCATGTCACAGCTCACAATCTGAGGGCCATGGCAGCCTCAATGGCTCATCTACACTCTTTGTCTATTGACGACATCTGTCGAGCAGCCACTTGGGCCTCAGTTCATACCTTCACAGCCCATTGCTGCTTAGACAAGGATTCCCGCCGGGATGCCTTGTTTGGTCAGGCTGTTTTACAATACCTGTTCCATACTTAATCAACTCCTACCCACCTTTCCCAGTAGGATTCCAGAGATCTTTGGGGGGAAGTGGAGCCCTTTCACAGGGGCACACAACTTCTGGGGTCTCTCCCTGGCATCTGTAGCTAGGGAGTCCCCATATGTGAAGACTACATTCCTGCTTGTTCCTGGAGATAGCATATTTATTTATTTATTTACATTCTCTTATATACCGCGCTATTCTGCATCAGTGCGGTTTACATTGAACCAACTGAAATTACATTGAACAGGGCATTATAACTTGGAGATAACTATTTTACAGGGAACATGGGCTATGGAGGGTTAAGTGGCTTGCCCAAGACCACAAGGAGCACCTGTGGGACTAGAAACCCCAGTCCTTCCGGCCCAAGGTTGCTGTCCTCTAGTGGGATTTGAACCCCCGACCTTCCGGCCTGAAGTACCTTGCCCCAACCACTAGGCTACTCCTCCACTCCATAGTTAGCATAGTTATTCACTTGTAACAGGTGATCTCTGGGAACAGCAGGAATTTAGTCTTCACAACCCACCCACCTCCCCTAGGAGTTTTATCTCTCTTTTTCCTTTTCTTTCCCTCTCTCTCTCTCTCTCTTTGTCTCAGCTTTAAAACTCAACTGGAGAGAGGCAGTTGGGAAAGGCAGCACGCAGGTGCTGTGTGATGCCACCAAAAGCTTTCTAATTGGACGCTGGGGAGCGTTCCCACGCAGGCTCCGTCGGTACCAACGATACCCATATGTGAAGACTAAATTCCTGCTGTTCCCGGAGATCACCTGTTACAGGTGAGTAACAATGCTTTCTCATAGTGGTTTAAATTGGTATTTTAATGCCTGAACTCAGGCAGAGTTAAAAATATAAGATATGCCATATTGGGTCAGACCAAGGTCCATGAAGCCCAGTATCTTGTTGGCAACAGTGACCAATCCATGTCACAAGTACCTAGCAGGTTCCCAAAAAAGACACACAGGTTCCACAGTGCTTCTATTGGGCCAAGTAGTGCATTTCCCGAGTCCTCTGTAATAATGGTTTATGGACCTTTCCTCCTGGAACTTTTTTAAACCCAGCTACACTAACAGCTTTTACTACATCCTCTGGTAAAGGGATTGGCACAGTTCCACAGACTCAATTACCATTCCGGATTCCCCTGTCAGGGACCTGACACTGGCCTCGGTGTCCTCTGGGCTGGTGCAGGCTGCAGAGTAGTCTGGCATCAAGACCAGGATGGCAGCCCTGGAACACAGTTTCTCTGTGTTCCTAGAGATGCAGCAGGACCGGACTCCCAGTCCCTCCAAGTCATCGGTGCCCCTCACAGGGATTTCTCTGGCGAGGACTTCCCCTGAGGATGCTCCTCCCATCCTCGAGAGGTTGGCTCGGTCAGTGGCGAAGCAGTCTGCATCAGACATGACTCCGCAGGACCTCTAATGCAGTGAGTCATCGACGCCAGGTTGGTCTGACTACCACGGGGCATTCACCAATTCCTCTGGTTCAGTCAGTGTGGGAGACGGACGAGGAGTCCCCTGATACTGTACTCCACTGGGACATCCCCTTTGACCTCTCTCTGTCACAGCACTGGCAGAGGATCCCTCCAGAGGATCTCACCACTTTGGAGTTTGAAGGAGATGTCCCAAGCACTCGCCTTCATGGCAATGCCCGAAGATGAGCCACAGCCTTAGGATCTCATGATCCTCCAGTACGAGGTGGCTCCTCAGGAGGTGCTGATGGTGCCTGTGCCCCCAGTCCAGGAGCGGCTGCTGTTCAGGATGTGGGGAAACCCTGGTGATGGTGCAAATTGTGAACTGTCGACTCTATTCACAGTATTGAGTTGGCAGGAGCCCCGACTTCCAGAAGACACAGCTGCCACACAATCCCATGCCAGTGGAGTCGGTATGTGTTGTATTAAGAGCCAGAAGATGCACTCCTTGATGCCCCCCAGCAGGGAGGCCTGTACTATGAATGCCTTTTGGCAGGAAGTGTTTCCAAAGCTTTGTGCCCACAGTTTGGATCCAGGTATACCAGCTGTACATGGGCATGTACCTGAGGGCCCTGGGCAGGGAACTCGCCAGGTTCTCAGATGGGTTATTAGGTGAACTCCTTGAGTGCTTCAGGACCATTAGTCAGTAAGTGCTCCAAGTTTCAGACTCGGGCAGCCTTTGACAGCTTTGAGTTGGTGGCCTGTGTAGCAGCGGTGGGCATTAGTGCCCACCACCTCGCCTGGCTATAGTCCTCCGACTTTGAGCAGTGGGTTCAGGACAAGTTGGTTGACATCCCATGTGGTGGGGAGAACCTCTTTGTCAAACCCATGACAGAGAAGGCCGATGAGTTGGAGAAATAATTCAAGACCAGGACCAGGCTGTCCAAGAAAGTGTCTGAACATTCCCGTAGGAAGACTTCAGAGGAAAAAGCCCATCTCCAGGAACAAGCAGGAATGAGTCTTCACATATGGTATCGTCGGTACCGACGGAGCCTGCGCGGGAACGCTCCCCAGCGTCCAGTAAGAAAGCTTTTGGGAGCATCCCACAGCGCCTGCGCGCTGCCTTCCCACCTTTCCTAACCGCCTCCTTCCAGTTCTTCTTTTCCGCGGAGCCAGCAGGTCGTGTTCCTGTCACCGCAGAAGAAGTTCTTTATTTTTTTCTTTATTTTTCTGTGTCGCGTCTGCCTTCGACGTCAGACGGGTACCGCCGGTCTTTTCTTTTCTTTCATTCTTTTTAAAAAAAAAAACCCTTTAGTTCTTTCAGCTGTGCATTTTCAGTTTGGGCCTTAGGCCTAAGTATTTTCTCCTCATGGAGAAGCAAGCCTGCTTCCGGGTTCAAAATGTGCACAAAATGTGGCGGTACTATTTCTGTCACCGACACCCATGATTGGTGTCTGAAATGTTTGGGTCCTGACCATTCCATCACGGATTGTGTGTCCTGCACCATGATGTCTAAAAGGGGTCGGCAGAACCGAGCAGCCAAGCTCAGTACCCTGTTTCCCTCTGATGCAACCTCGGTGGCTTCGACGTCTTCCAGGGCTGCTTCTTCCTCCCATGGATCTCAGGTAACCAAACATAAGTCTAGCCAGTCCTCGAAGGGCAAATCTCCCTCCAAGCATCGAGATGCCTCCGGGCTTGCCCTCGAGGATTCCGCTCCGGCAAAATTACCCTGGCGGGAAGTTCCGGCTTCCAAAGCATTATCTATGGGGTCACAGGTTGACATCGATGGCACGGCCTCGACCGATCACCTGTTGCCATGTTCTGGGGTACCGGTGGCCTCCACTGGTACCGACATCCAGACTTTGGTGGCGTCGATGGATCAGAAAATTCTGTCCATGCAGCGCACCCTTACGGCATTTATGCAGGCTTTGACGCCTCCGGTACCGCAACAATCTCTGTTGCCGGTACCGACTCCGGCATCGGCACCGTTCCCGGTGCCGGTACCGATTGCATCGACATCGGCTTCGGTGTCTGCTGCAACGGTACCCTGTCCTACGATGCCCATCGGTACCGAACCGGTACCGCTTACTCCCGATGTCGATCCCACTCGGTATGCTTATTGGGCTTTACAGGAGCATCCAGACAGGCGATACTTCGATTCCTCCGAAGACTCTGAGTCAGAGGCTTCTGTCGATGCACCGGTGCTTCTTCCTCAGGAGTCTGATTCTCCAAAACGAAGAATGTCTCCTCCAGAGGACTTGTCTTTTCAAGACTTCATTAGGGAAGTGGCTAGAGGCCTCTCCATCACAGTGGCCTCTGAGTCAGAGCCTAGAGCCAAGCAATTAGATATTTTGCAATATCCTAAGGCTCCTAAGGAAGCAGCTACCTTACCTATTCATGAATTTCTCTATGATCTCATGTTGGGCATGTGGGAGACTCCTCTCACCACCTCTCCTCATTCTCACAGGTTAGACACCATGTTCCGTGTCCCTCCCTGTCCTGGTTTTCATAAGACTCAGCTTCCTCGCCACTCTGTTGTGGTTGAGTCTGCTATGAAGAAAATAAAGAGTGCAAAGAGACACTCATCTAACCCTCCAGGACGTGAATGTAGGACTCTAGATGCTTTTGGCCGAAGGATTTTCCAGGCCAATATGCTTGCTGCCAGAATCAACTCCTATAGTCTCTATATGGGGATGTTTCTAAAAAGTCACAGATCTGCAGACTTTAGCTCCTTTTATTTCAGAAGATAAAAGGCAGGAATTTCTCACTTGGCTCAAACATGCCCAAGATGTCTCCAAATTCTCCAACCGTGCAGCCTTTGACTCTTTTGAGTGTGTAAGCAGAGCCACGGCTATTGCCATAGGTGCACGCAGAATTGCTTGGTTACAAGCCTCTGATTTGGAACTCTGGGTCCAAGATGAGTTGGGAAACCTTCCTTGTACAGGTGGAAACCTGTTTGGCAGGGATTGGCAAGCAAAGGCCACTCAGATGGATGCTGAGAACTCTGTTTTGGATAGACTTTCAAAGTCTACCTCTGCTCCTGCTAAGAAAAGATTGTTCAAAAAGACATCTTTTTCTAAAAAGGGAAGATATTATCCTGCTCATGGGCAGACATCTTCTGCAGGTCGTTTTGCTGCAAAGCGTCAGCAACCACTTAAACAGGCCAAGTCAAAGGCTGCCAGGCCTACCACAACCCAGCAGCCTCAACCTCCTCTGGGCCTTTGACTTGCAACTAGAGAACTTAGCCTTTCTAGCTCTGGGAAACGCAGAGCCCCTCACCATTCCAGGAAGGTTGACTTACTTTGCTCCCAGATGGGAGCAAATCACAGCAGAGCAATGGACCCTCTCCATCATAAAGGAAGGGTACAATCTTCACTTCTTAAACCTTCCTCCTCACACCATGGTGAAACAGTTCAATTCTCCAACATCTCTCCTCAACCTTCCAGGTCAGGAGATTGCTACCCTTCTTGCCCAAGGGGCAATAGAAGAAGTACCTCTTCTTCAACAGGGCTCAGGGTTCTACTCCCCTTATTTTCTTATCCCAAAGAAAACAGGGGGCCACAGACCCATATTAGATCTCAGAGAACTGAACAAGTTTCTATTCAAGGAGAAATTCAAAACGATTTCTCTAGGGGCTCTGCTTCTATACCTTCAGTCATGATTGGCTTTGTTCTCTAGATCTCAAGGATGCGTACACCCATGTCCTCATCCATCCAACACACAGAAGGTTCCTTCGGTTCCTTTTTCAAGGAAAGCACTACCAATACAGGGTGCTTCCTTTTGGTCTGGCCTCGGCACCAAGGGTGTTCACGAAATGCATGGCAGTAGTAGCTGCATTTCTCCGCACTCTAGGAATATTCGTATTCCCATATCTGGACGACTGGCTCATTCAAGCCCCATCCCAGTCAGAGGCCCAGACTTGTCTAACCTGCACAGTGCGTATCCTTCAGTATTTGGGACTAGTAATAAACATCCCAAAATCCAATCTCACCCCTACTCAGTCTCTGGAGTTCATAGGGGCCTTGCTGGATACCACAACTGCAAGGGCCTATCTTCCTCAGGCCCGTTGCCTACGTCTGGTGCAGTTAGCCTCCCAGATACAGTTAAAGTCCCATTTAACTGCTCGAGAAATGTTACAACTATTAGGCCACATGGCATCCACCGTGCATGTGGTTCCATATGCTCGCCGTCACATGAGGGCAGCTCAATGGACTTTGTCCACCCAATGGACTCAGGCATCAGGTTGCCTGTCAGACAAAATAGCAAACTCCAGTCGCCTATTTTGGTCTCTCCAGTGGTGGAAGTCCTCTCAAAACCTGTTGCTGGGGTCCCCTTTTCAGCAACCGCTACCCCAAGCAACTCTGACAACATATGCTTCCCCAATGGGTTGGGGAGCTCATCTGCAGGATCTCTCCACCCAGGGCATCTGGTCTCCACGGGAGACTTCTCTGCATATCAATCTCTTGGAACTCAGAGCAATATTCTTAGCTCTCAGAGTGTTCCATTCCCTGCTCAGCTACAGGACAGTCATCCATACGGACAATCAAGTAGCCATGTTCTATGTAAACAAGCAGGGCGGGACTGGCTCTCTGTCGCTTTGCAATGAAGCTTTGCCACTGTAGGCCTTCGCCAGAGAGCATCACATCCATCTTCTGGCAGTATATCTTCCAGGCATTCAAAACTCTTGGGCGGACAGACTCAGTTGAGTTCTGCTCCCACACGAGTGGTCCCTCCACATGGACCAGGTAGCCAGGATTTTTCGAATTTGGGGAACCCCGGACATAGACCTCTTTGCAAGTTCGTGGCATGCCAAACTTCCCCGGTTCTGTTCCAGAATTCCATGTCAGGGAGTTCAGGCCAAGGATGCCTTCCTCCCCACTGGGGTCAAGACTTCCTTTATGCCTTTCCACCAATTCCCCTAATTCCCAAAACACTATTCAAGCTTCAGAGAGATCGAGGGACCATGATCCTCATAGCACCACATTGGCCACGCCAAGTGTGGTACCCTCTACTTCTGCATCTCTCTCAAGCTCCTTCCCTGGACTTAGGCTGTGCACCAGACCTTCTGTCCCAGAAAGAGGAAACATTGTGGCACCCAAACCCCCAGTCGCTCCATCTCAGGGCTTGGTTGCTGAGGGCCTAGACCTTCAAGATTTTCATCTCTCTCATCAAGTCAGGGATGTTGTTCATGCCTCTAGGAAGCCTTCTTCTAGACGTTCCTATGCTTTCAAATGGAAAAGATTTACCATTTGGTGTTCAGAGAAGGGTCTAAACCCTCTTGCAATACCTCTGAATTCTCTACTAGAGTATCTCCTGCATCTATCCCATGCAGGCCTGAAAACGAATTCAGTAAGCGTCCATTTGAGTGCTATTGCAGCGTCCCTCAAGCCTCTCAATGGACAACCTATCTCCTCTCACCCTCTTATAGCAAGATTCATGAGAGGCCTTCTTTTAACTAAACCTCCCATTAGACCACCTCCAGTGGCATGGGACTTAAACCTGGTTCTTGGCCAGCTTATGAAGCCACCCTTTGAACCTTTAGCCACCACCTCCTTGAAATTTCTTTCTTGGAAAGTTGTTTTTCTCATTGCAGTCACCTCAGCACGCCGCATCAGTGAGTTGCAAGCTTTGGTGGCTAATCCACCTTATACAAGGTTCCATCATGATAAGGTAGTCCTCAGGACCAATCCACACTTTATGCCTAAAGTGGTCTTGCCTTTTCATCTGAACCAGGAGGTATATTTACCTGTCTTTTTTCCAGGACCTCATGCATCAAATGCAGAGAGGAATCTTCATACCTTGGATTGTAAGAGCTCTCGCTTTCTACTTACAAAGTACACAGCAACATAGAAAGTCTTCTCAACTCTTTGTTGCTTTTGATCCTTCGCATTTAGGACTTCCAGTCTCTTAGAGAACACTGTCCAGCTGGATTGCTCAGTGTATTTCTTTCGCCTACCAGAGTAGGAACATTTCTCTGGAGGGCCATGTCACAGCTCACATTGTGAGAGCCATGGCAGCCTCAATGGCTCATCTAAACTCTGTGTCCATCGACCAAATCTGTCGAGCGGCCACCTGGGCCTCGGTTCACACCTTCACAGCCCATTACTGTTTGGACAAGGACTCCCGCCGGGATGCCTCGTTTGGTCAGGCTGTCCTCAAACACCTGTTCCATTCCTAATCAACCCCTACCCACCTACCCTGGTCGGATGCCAGAGATCCATGGGGGGAGGTGGAGCCCTCTGCAAGGGCACACAACCATGGGGTCTCTCCCTGGCATCTGCAGCTAGGGAGTCTCCATATGTGAAGACTCATTCCTGCTTGTTCCTGGAGATAGCACAGTTACTTACCTGTAACAGGTGATCTCTGGGAACAGCAGGAATAAGTCTTCACAACCCACCCACCTCCCCTAGGATTTGTATCTCTCTATCTTTCCTTTCCTCTCTCTCTCAGCTTTAAAACTCGAACTGGAGAGAGGCGGTTGGGAAAGGTGGGAAGGCAGCGCGCAGGCGCTGTGGGATGCTCCCAAAACTTTCTTACTGGACGCTGGGGAGCGTTCCCGCGCTGGCTCCGTCGGTACCGACGATACCCATATGTGAAGACTTATTCCTGCTGTTCCCAGAGATCACCTGTTACAGGTAAGTAACTGTGCTTTATCTGTCTGTGTCGAGCTTTGCTTTTTCACTAATTTATATCTATGTTACAGGTCAAGTCTTTCCATTACAGGTCAAGCTGTGCACAAACATACTAATCACGACAAGCATTCTGCACACACAAACTTTGTCTAGCTCCCACAGTTATATGCTTTCCTGTCTAGCTGCTTCTGCTTGACTGTCTCCCATATATCCATTGTAAGGCTGTCAGCAAATTCCAAGCTGCTCACTCTCTATGCTTCTGAACCTTTCTCCAGGGGACCCCAGTACCCTATTTAGCCCCTCTGCAGTCCCCCCCCCCCCTTTGATTCTGGACAGAATCACCTGGATAGTAAGGTAGGTAGCTCAGATATAGATACTAAGGAGAAGCTATAGATGGAGTTGTGGTTAACTTACAACATTAGCCTGGGGATAAAAAAGATTTGATAGACTTCTTACAGCAAGCAGATAACACAGAGAAGCAGTGCTCCAATAAGGATTCCAAAAAGTCCAAGCAAGGATGACAGGATCCCTCCCAGGGGACTAGACAGTGATTTCCAAACAGAAGAGAGTTAAATAAGGAAGATGAACTCTTATAAATGCTGCTCGGGACAAAAGTATGTTTTTTAACCTTAACCAGCAGCCCTTTTACCACTTTTCCATCGTTGTCAAGCAAGGCACAACAATGTTCCCTACTATGCTGCACACTCCTCTGTCCTTTGCTAGAAGGTAATCTAGGGCCATATGGTTCTAAACTGCATAGGCAGAAACTCTATCCACTGCACCTTGCATCACAAGGATTGCTTCTGTAAGATCTAAAGCTGTAAGCTCAACAACTGCCTGTAGGTGCATAATCTGGGTGCAATACTCTTGGGTTGGTGCTCTAACTCCAATGTAGAGAACCAAACAGTACCAGTAAAGGTATCAATTTGCGATGTAGTCAAAGGACTCGTGGAACCTATTAATTGCTGGGCAGCTTTTATTGCCCCATTCTGAGAGGACACCTCTTTTCTTTTCCCTGTGAGTCTATTGGGGGTGACAAAGTAATAATCTCCAGGAACAAGCAGGAATGTAGTCATCACATATGGGTATCGTCGGTACCGATGGAGCCTGCGCGGGAATGCTCCCCAGCGTCCAATTAGAAAGCTTTTGGGAGCATCCCACAGCACCTGCGTGCTGCCTTCCCGCCTTTCCCAACTGCCTCTCTCCAGTTCTTCTTTTTCTGCGGAGCCAGCAGGTCGTTGTTCCTGTCACTGCAGAAGAATTCTTTTTTATTTTTATTTTTTGTGGTCGCGTCTGCCTTCCTCGACGCTTTACCGGTACTGCCGGGTAAAAGTGCACCAAGTGTGGCGTTACCATTTCCGTCACTGACACCCATGAATGGTGTCTAAAATGTTTAAGTCCTGACCACTCCATCACGGATTGTATGTCCTGCGCCATGATGTCTAAAAGAGGTCGGCAGAACCGAGCTGCTAAGCTCAGTACCCTGTTTCCCTCTGATGCAGCTTCGGTGGCATCAACGTCTTCAGGGCTGCTTCTTCCTCCCGTGGATCTCAGGTAACTAAACAAGTCCAGCCAGTCCTCAAAGGGTAGATCTCCTTTAAAGCATCGAGATGCCTCTGGCGTTGCCCTTGAGGATTCTGCACCGGCAAAATTGCCACGGCAGGAGGCTTCGGCTTCCAAAGCATTATTGGGGCTCCAGGATGTTCTCGAGGCCTCGACCTCGGCAGAACTACTGGTGCCATGCTCTGGGGTACCGGCGGTCTCCTCCAGTACCGACATCCAGGCATTGGCAGCGTCGATAGACCAGAGAGTCCTGGCTATTGAGCGCAGTCTGGCGGCTCTCCTTGCGGCATCGATGCCCTCAGAACCACGACAGACAATTCAGCTGGTACCGGTACTGATAGCATCAGCATCGATGTCTGCTTTGCCGGTACCCAGTCATCCGATGCCCTCTGGTACCGATACCCCGGTACTGGTTACTCCCGGTACCGACTTAGTCGGTGCGGGTTGTCAGACGGCTGCCTAGGGTGAGAACTTACACAATCTTGACGATGCATATATTCATATGATTCTTGCAAGGTATTGTGGGTATTGTAGTTCATTCACTCCCAAACACAGCTGAAGACAATAATTGAGTTGTGTAACCAGTGGTAAGGCCAATAAAATACTTCTTTTATTGATGGGGTTTAATTCACCCAGCACAAATATGCTTGGTAGCAATATAAATGAGGTTACTTGCTTGCAGTGTTTAAATGGATAACATAAAGTCACAAAGCAAACCAGAAAACAACCTTCAGCTTGTCAGGCAATTAGCTAATGTTTTCTTAGCAAATAATTACCAAATAAAAAGGCACAAAGAAATAAATGAACTTTGCTTGTTAGGTTAACTTCTGCTTATTTTCCACACAGATCCCAGCAGTGATTCTCCCTTGCTCACACACACAATCAGGTGCAGCTTTAATTACTATCAATTGACCAGCTGAAACCCTTTAGCTGGCTGGCTGCTACTGTGTGAACCCAAATCCTGCTTTAAGAGCTGTTTGCAGTGGAAATAAAGAACAAAGTTAGGTTTCTTTGTGATGGCTGATGTGTTTACTCATAGAAAGCTAGCAATAGCACTTGGATAAAGAACAGTCCATGTAAACAATAGTTTCATCTGCTGTATCTCCCCCTTCATCAATCAGCATAGGGTCACTATCATACATTGGCACAGACGAGTCTTTCATTAAGGCACTATCATGAGAATGCTTATTCCCTTGCTGCCATTCACTATTATAGATAGGGTCTGGATCAGTGTTCATACCTGAGCCTCTCCTGCTATCATAATTCCTCTCTGTATAGCCTGGCCAGTATGTAATCCAGTTCTGATGTCCAGCCTTCCAATCTTGATCCCTGGACATTGGATCTTTCCTCACATACCTTCTGGCATAGGTCTGAAAGTCCTTTCCACGTGCAGTCTTCTCTCTTCCAGGTAGCCACTGGTGATTCCTATCTCTGCCAATCCATTCCTCTGGCTGACTCCAGTCCAATGGACTCTGCTGGCTCTTGGAATACCTCCCAGTATGGGTACTGCCTTGGACTCTCCCAGACCATCCAGTGGGCTTTCTTCTCTTCCTTCCAGAGAGTTTCCTTCTTTCTCTATCCGCTTGGCTTGGCTTCTGTTTCTCCAGGTGATACTGGTGCTTGAGCTTGAAGTTGTTGCTGTCTCCTTTCCTGAAGCTATTATCTGAAGAATAAGCTCTATTCTTATTCTGTTCTAATGTGTGCTCCTCCCTAACACAGCGCAGCTGTGTTGAATCAGGTCCTGCCCTTTTAGATGAGTGCTTAGGGATTACCTCATAGCTCTCTTGATTGCACACACGTTTTCTCACTTCAGCCCCCCTCATGGCTGCTGGAAACCTGGTGCATTCTGGGACTGGTAGTCTTTTATGTGAAAACTCTGTTTTCCTACTTCTACCAGAACTGACAGGTTGCTTGTTCAGAGTCACATCTTCTTTTCTATAGCTCCTACCTGAGCTATGATAAGCTTCCTTATCACAGGGTATCGGGCTCTTCAAGAGCATCCGGACAGACGGTACTTCGTGTCCTCAGAAGAATCTGAGGCTTTTGACAGTTCTGTCGATGCAGGAATGCTTCTCCCAGAGGAGCCCTCCTCCCCTAAGCGCAGGATGTCTCCTCCAGAGGATATTTCCTTCCAGGATTTTATCAGGGAGGTGGCTCGGGGCCTGTCCATTACTGTGGCCCCTGAAACACAGCCAAGGGCCAAGGAGTTGGAAATTCTACAATATCCCAGAACTCCTAAGGAGGCAACTACCTTGCCCATTCATGAGATTTTATATGATCTCATGTTAAGGATGTGGGAGACACCTCTTACCACCTCTCCTCATTCTCGCAGACTGGATACTATGTATTGAGTCCCTCCTTGTCCTGGTTTCCAAAAGACTCAGCTTCCTCACCACTCTATTGTAGTGGAATCAGCTATGAGAAGGATCAAGAGTGCAAAGAGGCATGCCTCTAATCCTCCAGGACGTGAGTGCAGAACTCTGGATGCTTTTGGACATCGGGTCTTCCAAGCTTCCATGCTTTCTGCCAGGATCAGTTCCTATAGTCTCTACATGGGAATGTTCCTGAAGGAGGTCACAGATGATTTAGAAGCTTTAAGTCCTATTCTTCCTGAGGATAGAAGACAGGATTTTCTCACTTTGGTCAAACATGCCCAAGATGTTTCTAAATTTGCCAACCGTGCAGCCTTTGACTGCTTTGAGTGCATAAGCAGAACCTCGGCTATTGCCATAGGTGCACGTATAATTGCTTGGCTCCAGGCATCTGATCTAGAGCTCTGGGTACAAGACAAATTGGGAAATATCCCTTGTACTTGTGAGAACCTGTTTGGTAAAGATTGGCAGGAAAAGGCCAATGAGATGGATGCTGACAATTCCACTTTGGATAGGTTATCCAGGTCCACAGCTGATCCTGCTAGAAAGAAATTGTTCAAGAAACCATTCTTTTCTAAAAAGAGAAAATATTATCCTGCTTATGTTCAGCAGGGACGTTCTGCAGGTCAGCTTGCCAGGAAAGGTCAGCAACCACACAAACAGAAGAAAGCAAAGACTGCTAAGCCTCAGTCGGGCCAGCAGTCTCAGCCTCAACAGGGCCTTTGACTTTCAGCTAGAGAACGTAGCCTTCCTGGCTCTCGGGGGACCAGAGCCTTCCAACATCCAAGGAAGGTTGTCATTTTGCCCCCAGATGGGGGCAGATAACAGCAGAGCATTGGACACTCTCCATCATAAAGGAGGGGTACAAGCTTCATTTTTCAAGCATGCCCCCTCACACAATAGTGAAGCAGCTCAATTCTCTGACCTCTCTCATCAATCTGTTAGGTCAGGAGGTCGCTATCCTTCTGGCCCAAGGGGCAATAGAAGAAGTACCCATTCATCAGCAGGGTACAGGGTTCTATTCCCCTTATTTCCTTATCCC
Organism: Ichthyophis bannanicus; assembly: GCA_033557465.1. Classification (NCBI taxonomy): domain Eukaryota; kingdom Metazoa; phylum Chordata; class Amphibia; order Gymnophiona; family Ichthyophiidae; genus Ichthyophis; species Ichthyophis bannanicus. The sequence continues at coordinate 1,397,703,151 of CM066032.1, read as the reverse complement.
AAAGAAAACAGGGGGTTACAGACCTATCTTAGACCTCAGAGAATTGAACAAATTCCTTCTCAAGGAGAAATTCAAGATGATTTCTCTTGGATCTCTGCTGCCATACCCTCAGAGTCAGGATAGGCTTTGTTCTCTAGATCTCAAGGATGCGAACACCCATGTCCTCATCCATCCAAACCACAGAAGGTTCCTTCGGTTCCTTTTTCAAGGAAAGCACTACCAATACAGGGTGCTTCCTTTTGGCCTGGCCTCAGCGCCAAGGGTGTTCACGAAATGCATGGCTGTAGTAGCAGCATTTCTCCGCACTCTAGGCATATTTGTTTTCCCCTACTTAGACGACTGGCTCATTCGAGCCCCAACAGAGTTAGAGGCCAGGACTTCTCTATCCTGCACAATGCGTGTTCTTCAGTATTTAGGGCTGGTAATAAACATCCCAAAATCCAGTCTAACTCCCACTCAGTCTTTAGAGTTCATAGGAGCTTTGCTGGATACCAGAAAGGCAAGGGCCTATCTCCCCCAGGCCCGTTGCGTTCGCATGGTGCAGTTAGCTTCTCAAGCAGTGCTAAAGCCTCATCTCACTGCTCGAGAAATGTTACAACTACTAGGCCACATGGCATCTACTGTGCATGTGGTTCCCTATGCTCGCCTCCATATGAGGGCAGCCCAGTGGACTTCATCCACCCAATGGACCCAGGCATCAGGATGCCTGTCGGACAAAATAGCAAACACAAGTCGCCTTATTTTGTCCCTCCAGTGGTGGAAGACCACTCAAAACCTGTTGCTGGGATCCCCTTTTCAACAACCCTTACCCCAAGCAACTCTCACAACAGATGCTTTTCCAATGGGTTGGGGAGCTCATCTGCAAGACCTCTCCACCCAGGGCACGTGGTCTCCACAGGAGAGTCCTCTACATATCAATCTCTTGGAGCTCAGAGCAATCCTCCTTGCTCTGCAAGTGTTCCACACCCTGCTCAGCTGCAAGACAGTCCTCGTTCATACGGACAATCAAGTAGCCATGTTCTATGTGAACAAGCAGGGGGAACGGGCTCTGTCGCTTTGCAACAAAGCTTTGTGACTATGGGCCCTCGCCAGAGAGCATCAGATTCATCTCCTGGCAGTGTATCTTCCAGGCATACAAAACTCTTGGGCAGACACTCAGTCGAGTTCTGCTTCCACACGAGTGGTCTCTGCATGCAGACCAGGTAACCAAAATTTTCAAATTTGGGGAACCTCGGACATAGACCTCTTTGCAAGTCCGTGGAATGCCAAACTTCCCCGGTTCTGTTCCAGAATTCCGGCTCAGAAGGCTCAGGCCAGGGATGCTTTCCTCCTTCATTGGGGTCAAGACTTCCTGTATGCTTTTCCACCCATTCCCCTAATTCCCAAAACCCTGTTCAAGCTTCAGAGAGACAGAGGCCATATGATTCTCATAGCTCCACATTGGCCACGGCAAGTATGGTACCCTCTGCTTCTACATCTCTCTCAAGCTCCCTCCCTGGAGTTAGGGTCTGCTCCAGATCTCCTATCTTAGGAGGACGGAATGTTATGGCATCCCAATCCCCAGTCTGTGCATCTCAGGGCTTGGTTGCTGAAGGCCTAGATCTCCAAGAGCTTAATCTTCCACAGCAAGTAAAAGATATTCTTTTTGCTTCCAGGAAACCTTCCACAAGACGCTCTTATGCTTTTAAGTGGAAAAGGTTTACCATATGGTGTTCGCAGAAGGGTATTAACCCCCTTGTGATGCCTCTGGAATCATTGCTGGAGTATCTCCTTCATTTATCCAATGCAGGATTTAAGACTAACTCAGTAAGAGTCCATTTGAGTGCTATTGCAGCTTCCTTTAAGCCTCTAAATGGACAACCTATTTCCTCTCATCCTCTTATAGCAAGATTTATGAGAGGCCTTCTTCTAACTAAGCCTCCCATTAGGCCACCACCGGTGGCATGGGACTTAAACCTGGTTCTTGGGCAGCTCATGAAGCCACCCTTTGAACCTTTAGCTACTACCTCCTTGAAATTCCTTTCTTGGAAGGTTATCTTTCTCATTGAAATCACATCAGCACGCCACATTAGTGAGTTGCAAGCGCTAGTAGCTGATCCACCTTATACAAGGTTCCATCATGACAAGGTAGTCCTTAGGACTCTTCCACACTTTATGCCAAAGGTGGTCTTGCCTTTTCATCTAAACCAAGCGGTCTACCTACATGTGTTTTTTCCAAGGCCTCATGCATCAAATGCAGAGAGGAATCTTCATACCTTGGACTGTAAAAGAGCTTTAGCCTTTTACTTACAAAGGACACAGCAACATAGAAAGTCCTCTCAACTCTTTGTTGCTTTTGATCCTTCTCATTTGGGACTTCCAGTCTCCAAGAGAACACTCTCTAACTGGATTGCTCAGTGTATTTCCTTCGCCTATCAGAGTAAGAACCTTTTCTCTGTAGGGCCATGTCACAGCTCACAATGTGAGGGCCATGGCAGCCTCAATGGCTCATCTGCCCTCTGTGTCTATTGACGACATCTGTCGAGCAGCCACTTGGGCCTCGGTTCATACCTTCACAGCCCATTACTGCTTGGACAAGGACTCCCGCCGGGATGCCTTGTTTGGTCAGGCTGTTCTCCAACACCTGTTCCATACCTAATCAACTCCTACCCACCATCCCTGGTAGGATGCCAGAGATCCATGGGGGGAAGTGGAGCTCTATTCAGGGACACACAACTTCTGGGGTCTCTCCCTGGCACCTAAAGCTAGGGAGTCCCCCATATGTGATGACTACATTCCTGCTTGTTCCTGGAGATAGCAGTTACTCACCTGTAACAGGTGTTCTCCGGGAACCGCAGGAATTTAGTCCTCACAACCCACCCACCTCCCCTAGGAGTTGTATCTCTCTCTCTCTCTCTCTCTCTCAGCTTTAAAACTCAACTGGAGAGAAGCAGTTGGGAAAGGCGGGAAGGCAGCACGCAGGCGCTGTGGGATGCTCCCAAAAGCTTTCTAATTGGACGCTGGGGAGCATTCCCGCGCAGGCTCTGTCGGTACCGACGATACCCATATGTGAGGACTAAATTCCTGCTGTTCCCGGCGATCACATGTTACAGGTGAGTAACTATGCTTTCCGGTGAGGCAAAAATCACCACAAGGTTTTTAATTGGGCCACATAAGTCTCCAACCAATCTTTAGGTAATTCAGTATATGCAAGATTCACGTGCAAAATAATCTCCTAAGGCTACTAGTCATACTACAAATTATCAAACTGTAGGGACAAGGTACATTCACTGTATAATTATAGAGAGCCAACTAGGTGGTGGTCTTTTCACTGATCCTCAAAGATAAATTGTGCACCCAAGAATGATAATACCCTAATAGGGGGTAACCCCATTTGGACATATCTGGGTCTGACCCTGAAACATTCAAAGAGATCGGATACCCAAAACCATCATACTGCATTAACTCGTAAGCATGCACTCGGTATCGCTAGGTGACTACTAACTTTACTACTGAAATAAAGGGTTTCTGAGAAGGCTATTTCTTATACCAGGAGGTAGAATTGTATATCATAAGTTTTACAAATGTTCCAAGCATGTCTCCTACCTTCTTTTCTGGATTTTGGGCTGTAAACTAAGTAGGAGGGGATGCCTAGGGTCTCACCTCCCTAGGGCCAGGGGTGCTATGTGGCCACTGTATAGTAGTTGGATCAAACTTCTCAAAAGGTTTTAGGCTGGGCCTGTACCAGAAACTCATGCTGGGTACTGTTGCTTCCGGGAGGCAAACAGCACAGTTGGAGAGATTTAAAGTGTTTGGTAACTGATTGTGTGTGACTCAAATGTTTGCATGTTACCATGATTTTCACAGGCATCTGATTGCTGCACTGCCACACTAACAGTAGCATGCCATAAAGTAAATAACATCTAGTGGGAAGACATCCTCTGCAAAACATCACCAGGCCCAAAGCCAGATAAGGAAAACTAGAAGATAGAAGTTCATTGTCATAGGACCTGTTGGACCAGCAGGGTACAAATGGAAGGGAAAAATAGGCACAACCTTAGTCACCCCAGTTGTTGCCTCGAGCTTAACAGGGCAAGAACATAACCTACTTTGCTGCTCCATAGCCTTTTGGATAGATGTTAAAGAATTGAACAACCTGTCATGCTCCTCTTTATAATTTGAGTAACGCTTCTCCAAATCTTCCTTAACACTGTTTATAAGTGTATAGTCAACTTTTATCACTTGTCGCTAAGGCTGCCGAGATGCCTGCTCTGTTGGCTTTTCTGCAGTACAGTCTGGAAAAGGGTTTTCTCCCTTAAAGTCCAGGTGGTAGCTTTGTCCTGTTTCTGAGGTCTGGGTACTAGACAGTCTTCAGCCTTGCTCCTGGATGTTTCATGTTTTCTTCAAGGGGTTTGGCCTCTGCGTCCTCACCTCTGGTCATTTTTCCTTTCTGGGATCTGTTTGGTGCTCAGGGCCCTGATGTCAGAGCCCTTTGAGCCTCGGAAGCATGCTGCTCTGAAGGACTTGACTGTCAAGACTGTTTTTTTTTTTTTTTTTTCTTGGTCAAAATTTGTTCGGCAAGGTGAATTTCTCAGCTGCAGGCTCTGACTTGCTGGGATCCATGTTTGTTTTTTTTGAAAGAGACCATTTCCATTCGGCCTGTGCCTTCCTTTTTGCCAAAGATATCTTCCTTTCATGTCAACCAGGTGGTTTGATTGCCCTCCTTTTCTAAGGAATAATGTAGAGGGAAAGTTAAGGATCTTTGCTTGTTGATGTCAGTTTGTTGCCCACGCTGAAGTTGTGTAAAGTTTGCCATGCTTTTCCATACGCTTTAGGACAAATATAGAGGTCCCCTCTAGTGGCTCAGACTGATAGAGGCATGGGAGTGATATCCTTGAAACCTGGGCATTTCATTGGCTCTCTGTCTCCACCAAGCTGCTGGTAGGGGAGCACAACCCACTTTTCTGGACTGGTCTAGCAGGACTCAAGGAAAGTGCATTATCTGATAAGTAAATTATCACCTATCTCCAGGAACAAGCAGGAATGTAGTCTTCACATATGGGTATCGTCGCTGCTTTTCCCAACTGTCCCTCTCCAGTTCTTCGTTTTCCGCAGAGCCGACAGGTCGCACATCCTGTCACCGCAGAAAAAATTTCCCTCTTCTTTTTTTTGTGGTTGCGTCTTCCTTCCCTCGACGCTACACCGGTACCGCCGGATCTTCTTTCTTTTTTTCAAAAAAAAAACAAAAAACCTTTCTTTCTGGAGTCTTTTCCAGTAATTTTCTCCTCAGGTGCCACGCGCCATTTTGGGCACTAGGTCCAACTTTTTCCTTCAGAATGGAAAAACCCGCTTCGGGTTTTAAAAAGTGTTCTAAGTGTGGCGGTACCATCTCTGTTACAGACATCCATGAGTGGTGCCTCATCTTCTCACGGCCTCGATGCCTCTGAGACCGCTTCAGACAATTCAGCTGGCACTGACTGCATCAACTTCGGCAGGTGTTTTACCGGGACCTAGTCATGCGTTTCTATCTGGCATCGACAAGTCGGTACTGGATCACTCCGATGCCAACTTCGATCGGTACCGGTACCGTGCCGTGCCTTGCACGATTGCCCGGATCGGAGATACTTTGAATCCTCGGATGAGTCTGAAGACTCTTGAGAGTTCTGCCAATACCAGAGTACTTCTTCCTAAGGATTCCTTTCTCCACAGCGTGGGATGTCTCCACCAGAGGATATGTCCTTTCAGGATTTTATCCGAGATGTGGCCCGAGGTCTTTACATCACAGTGGCTCCTGAAAAAGAGCCTAGGGCAAAGGAATTAGAAATCCTACAATACCCTAAGGCTCCCAAGGAGGCAGCTACCTTACCTATTCATGAGATCTTACATGATCTTATGTTAAGGATGTGGGAAACACCTCTGACCACATCTCCTCGCTTTCGAAGACTCGACACCATGTATCGAGTTCCTCCTTGTCTTGGTTTCAGAAGACTCAATTACCACACCATTCCATGGTGGTGGACTCAGCCATGAGACACAGTGCAAAAAGGCATGCATCTAATCCTCCAGGACGTGAGTGTAGGACTCTTGACGCCTTTGGACGTCGATCCTTCCAGGCTTCTATGTTCTCTGCTAGGATCAGTTCCTATATCTTGTATATGGGACTGTTCCTTAAAGAGGTCACAGGAGATTTAGAGCTTATGAGCCCTCTCCTTCCTGATGATAAAAGGCAAGATTATCTCGCCCTTGTCAAACATACTCAGGATGTTTACAAGTTTGAATCGTGCAGCCTTTGACTGCTTTGAATGTAAAAGCAGAACCTCTGCCATTGCCATAGGTGCACCTAGGATTGCCTGGCTCCAGGCATCTGACTTGGAAATTTGGGTACAGGAAAAATTAGGGAATATTTCTTGCACAGGAGAGAATCTCTTTGGCAAGAATTGGCAGGAAAAAGCAATGAGATAGATGCTGACAATATCACTTTGGATAAATTGTCTAAATCTACAGCTAATCCTGCGAGGAAAAGATCCTCTAAGAAACCATTCTTCAGCAAGAAGAAAAAGTTTTATCCCTCCTATACCCAGCAGGGACATCGTTTAGGTCAGTCTGCCCAAAAGGGACAGCAGCAACAACCTAGGCAAAGGAAGCCAAAAGCAGCTAAGCCTCTACCGGCTCAGCAGACTCAGCCTCCACAGGGGTTTTGACTCCTATCTAGAGAACTTTGCCTTCCTGACCCTGAACGGCCCAGAACCCTCCACCATTCCAGGAAGGTTATGTCATTTTGCCCCCAGATAACAGCAGAAAATTGGACTCTGTCTATTGTAAGAGAGGGGTACAAGCTTCATTTCCTTAGCATGCCCCCTCCTACAATGGTAAGACAGTTCAATTCTCAGAACTCTCTCAATGACCGTTTAGTTCAAGAGGTCACTGTGCTCCTTGCTCAAGGGGCAATAGAACAGGTACCCATTCCTTAACAGGGTACAGGGTTTTACTCCCCCTATTTCCTTATTCCAAAGAAAACAGGAGGACACAGACCCATTTTAGACCTCGGAGAATCAAATAAATTCCTGTTCAAAGAGAAGTTCAAAATTATTTCTCTAGGAACTCTGCTGCCATACCTTCAGAGTCAAGATTGGCTTTGTTCTCTAGATCTCAAGGATGTGTACACTCATGTTCTCATCCATCCAACTCACCGAAAGTTCCTTCGCTTTCTGTTTCAAGGGAAGCACTACCAATACAGGGTTCTTCCTTTTGGCCTGGCCTCTGCACCAAAGGTGTTCACAAAATGCATGGCTGTGGTGGCAGCATTTCTCCGCACCCTGGGAATATTCATCTTCCCTTACTCAGACGACTGGCTCATTCGAGCCCCTTCAGAGCCAGAGGCCAATGTTGCTCTCTCTAGCACAATGTGCATCCTTCAGTATTTGGGACTTGTCATAAACTTCCCAAAATCCAACCTTGCTCCCACTCAATCCCTAGAGTTTTTATAGGAGCTCTGCTGGATACCAGACAGACAAGGGCCTTCCTTCCACAGCCCCACTGCCTTCGCATTGTGCAGTTAGCCTCCCAAGCAGTGCTAAAGCCTTACCTCACTGCTCGGGAAATGTTACAGTTGCTAGACCACATGGCATCCACTGTGCATGTGGTTCCCTATGCTCGCCTCCATATGAGGGCAGCCCAATGGAACTTATCCACTCAGGTGTCAGGTTGCCTGTCAGACAAAATAGCAAACTCAGATCGCCTTATTTTGTCCCTCCAATGGTGGCAGTCACCCCAGAATCTTTTGGTGGGGTATCCTTTTCAGCAACCCCCACCCCAAGCCACTCTAACAGATGCTTCACAGGTGGGTTGGGGAGCCCATCTGCAAGGCCTCTCCACCCAGGGTACCTGGACTCCACAAGAGGCCTATTTCCACATCAATCTCCTGGAACTCAGAGCAATCTTCCTTGCTCTTCGAGTATTCCACACCCAGCTCAGCTACAAGACAGTCCTAGTTCAAACGGACAATCAAGTAGCCATGTTCTATGTGAACAAGCAGGGCGGAACAGGCTCTCTGTCGCTCTGCAACGAATCTTTGCGACTATGGGCCCTTGCCAGAGAGCATCAGATTCATCTCCTTGCAGTGTATCTTCCAGGCATTCAAAACTCTTGGGCAGACAGACTCAGTCGAGTCCTGCTTCCACACAAATGGTCTCTCCATGCAGACCAGGTGGCCAAACGTTTTCAAATTTGTGGAACCCCGGACATAGACCTCTTTGCAAGTCCGTTGAATGCCAAACCTCCCCGGTTCTGTTCCAGAATTCCAGCTCAGGGTTGTCAGGCTAGGGATGCTTTCCTCCTCCATTGGGGTCAGGGCTTCCTGTATGCCTTTCCACCCATTCCCCTAATTCCCAAAACCCTCTTCAAGCTTCAGAGACAGAGGTCATATGATTCTCATAGCTCCACGTTGGCCAAGGCAAATGTGGTACCCTCTGCTCCTACATCTCTCTCAAGCTCTGCCTCTGGAGTTAGTATGTGCTCCAATTCTCCTTTCTCAAGAGGACTGGAGGCTGTGGCATCCCAATCCCCAGTCTCTGCATCTCAGGGCCTGGTTGCTGAAAGCCTAGAACCTCACGGTCTTAACCTTTCCCAGCAGGTAAAGGATATCCTTTATGCTTCCAGGAAGCCTTCCACAAGACGCTCTTATGCATTTAAGTGGAAAAGGTTTACCATATGGTGCTTGCATAAGGGTCTTAACCCTCTGGCGATACTTCAGTAATGATTCCAGAGGTATCTCCTTCATTTATCAAATGCAGGGCTTAAGACCAATTCAGTGAGAGTTCATTTAAGTGCTATTGCAGCTTCTTTCAAGCCTCTAAATGGACAACCTATTTCCTCTCATCCTCTCATGGCGAGATTTATGAGAGGACTTCTTTTAACTAAGCCTCCCATTAAGCCATCACCGGTGGCATGGGACTTAAATCTGGTTCTTGGGCAGCTCATGAAACCGCCCTTTGAACCATTAGCCACTACCTCTTTGAAATTCCTTTCCTGGAAAGTCATCTTTCTCATTGCAATCACATCAGCACGTCGCATCAGTGAATTGCAAGTGTTGGTGGCTGATCCTCCTTACACAAGGTTCCATCATGACAAGGTAGTCCTTAGGACTCATCCACACTTTATGCCAAAGGTGGTATTGCCTTTTCATCTAAACCAGGCGGTTTACCTTCCTGTATTCTTTCCAAGGCCTCACGCCTCAAATGCAGAAAGGAACCTTCATACTTTGGACTGTGAAAGAGCTTTAGCTTTTTACTTACAAAGAACACAGCAACATAGAAAGTCCTCTCAACTCTTTGTTGCTTTTGATCCTAGTCATTTAGGACTTCCAGTCTGCAAAAGAACACTGTCCAACTGGATTGCACAGTGTATATATTTTGCCTATGAGAGTAAGAACCTTCCTCTTGAAGGCCATGTCATAGCTCACAATGTGAGAGCCATGGCAACCTCAATGGCTCATCTTCATTCTGTGTCTATCGACGACATCTGTCGAGCAGCTATTTGGGCTTCGGTTCATAACTTCACAGCCCATTACTGCTTAGACAAGGACTCCCGCCTGGATGCCTTGTTTGGTCAGGTTGTTCAACACCTGTTCTATACTTAATCAACTCCTACCCACCATCCCTGGTATGATGCCAGAGATCCATGGGGGGAAGTGGAACCTTTTCACAGAAACACACAACTTTCTGGGGCCATCTCCCTGGCATCTGCAGCTAGGGAGTCCCCATATGTGAAGACTACATTCCTGCTTGTTCCTGGAGGATAGCATAGTTACTCACCTGTAACAGGTGATCTCCGGGAACAGCAGGAATTTAGTCTTCACAACCCACCCACCTCCCCTAGGAGTTGTATCTCTCTTTCTCTCTTTCCCTCTCTCTTTTGTCTTGGCTTTAAACTCAACTGGAGAGGGACAGTTGGGAAAGGCGGGAAGGCAGCATGCAGGCGCTGTGGGATGCTCCCAAAAGCTTTCCTATTGGATGTTGGGGAGCGTTCCCGCGTAGGCTCCGTCAGTACCGACGATACTCATATGTGAAGACTAAATTCCTGCTGTTCCCGGAGATCACCTGTTACAGGTGAATAACTATGCTTTCTAGCAGAGGGGGTAGGGCACATGGAAGGCTCTGTAGCATTTCTTTGTTTCCACTGACGTGCAGGAGGGAGAGGGGAGAGAAGCAGGACCACAGGGGAAAAAAGAAAAATAGAGAGAGGTGTTTGTTGCAGAAAAGGGGGGGGCTTGTTTTTTGTTTTGTTTTGTTTTTTTAACTTTGAATGAGCTAGGGCTGTTGTGGCATGGAGAGCACCAAGCAACCTGGGGAAAATGAGTCTACAGACTATAATTTAGAGACCCCTATTCTAGATCATACCTTCTTTACTTATACACCATAGCATCCAAGATTCAGAAAAAAAGTTTGCTCATCTCTGCCCATAATTTATTATTTGTGTGCTCTAAGATTTGAATTTCAGATTAATCTAGTTAAACACCATAGTTGAATCTACAATGAGAAGTAAATCTCATTTTAGCACTAGAGTGGTTCGGCCAGTCTTGCTAAAATTTTAGTTTAATATCAATGGGTGTAGGTATATTTTGCAGAGTTTGATATTTTTATTATAGTGCTGTGGCTGTTCTGTATATTGTGATTCTATTGCCTTGTGGATTTTCAGATTAGTTTTATCTCCTGGAACAAGCAGGAAGTCAGTCTTCACATATGGGGTATGTCTGCACCGATGGATCCCAGCGCAGGAACATTTTTCAGCATCCAATAAAAACGTTTTTGTGAGCGTTCCTCCATTTATTTATTTAGTATACATTTGTATACCGCTACTTCCAGCGATCAGCAGCGGTTTTGATTACAGATTGGAAATTGTCAAATCATGACAGGAAATTTTTGAGGTATAAACACATTGATTAGACAGGAAAGCACAGCACACAGAGAACTATTTTACAGGGAACATGGGCTATGGAGGGTTAAGTGGCTTGCCCAAGACCACAAGGAGCACCTGTGGGACTAGAAACCTCAGTCCTCCATGCATGCGTGGCTGCTTTCCTGCCTTAGCTCCTGGTCTCCTCAGTTGTCTTTTTTTCCACGGAGCCACTAGGACTTCATCCCTGTCAGCTACATCAAGAGACTTCTGTAATTTTTGTGGTACGTCGAGTGCTTCTCTCTTTTTGCCTTCCCGTTGCCAACTTGACTCCCTGTTGATTCCGCTCCATTTCTGTTTTCTTTTTTCATAAAGATTTTTTTCATTTTTTTAAAAAAGGCCTTTGGCCTACCCATTCATCATCGCGCAATTTGACTTTGCCTCAGTCAGAAATGGAAAAGCTCTGAGTGGGTTTAAAAAATGTTCAGTGTTCCAGTACCATTTCTATCACAGACGAGCATAACTGGGGCCTCAAGTGTTTAGGCCCAGACCACGATGTAGATTCCTGCCCCTCCTGTCACCACATGCCTGCCAGAGGTAGGCAGAACTAGGATAAACAGAAGGCTAAGCTGTTTCCAACAGACTCGGCTCCTTCAGTGCACTCCTTGGGGGTGTCGACTCCATCTTAAGTCCTCCCATACCTTTAGATCGCCACTTAGTCAAGATGACAAGCATTGAGCTAAGTCTCCAGTGCAGAAGACGTCAACATCAAGATCATCAACCTTGAGGTCAGCATCAGAAACTGAGCATCGGCATAGTCACCGACACTCCTCTCACTCCGATGCAGACCACCCAGCGAAGCAGCCCTGGTGGGAGGTCTCACCCTCCAAAGCCACAAAGGGGCTCGGATGCCCCCGAGGTTCAATCCTCAGTGCAGTCCCCAATACTAGCGTTAGGAGTTGTGGTCCACACAGTGGTGTCTGGAGCCACTCCTCCCCTGGTACCATGACCGTGTCATCGCCATTGAAAAGAGCATCGCTGTGCTCCTTGCAATAGTAGAACCAATGGCATTGGGGATATCGCAATCGGCACTGGTTCCACTGATACTGGCGTCCTCTGAGGTACCTCTTGATACTCTTCTGCAGGCATCTCCTGCATCGCATTGCTCCATTGACTAACCACTACCGAGGTCTTTGGTGCTGCCACACTCAATACCCTTGATGTCAAAACACCCTCCCTCCAAGCATTGGAGGTATAGAGACCCTCATAGAGATTACTTTGATTTCCTTCCAGACTCTGATTCTGCACCAGAAGCCTCCAGTTCTGAATTTGATTCTGATACCAACAGGGATGTGCCATCAGATCCATCGCCTCCCTATGAGCATCGAAGGTCTCCACCCGAGGACATGTCTTTTCAAGATTTTATTAAGGACATAGTGGTGGCCCTGTACATATCTGTGGCTATACCCAGGGCAGAGGAGCTGCACATTCTCCAGTATTCATCGGCACCGAAGGAGGTGGCAACCCTCCCAGTGCATAACATCTTGAGAAATTTGATGGCTAGGATGTGGGAATCTCCTGCGTCAACTCCTGCAGTCACTAAGAGGCATGATACTCTGTAAAGAGTCCCTCTTTTTCCAGGGTTTCAAAAACCTCAACTCCCTCACCATTCTATGGTAGGGGAGTCTGCCATGAGAAAGATCAAAAGCCAAAAGAACCACTTTTCTGTTCCTCCTGGAAGAGAGGCCATGACCCTTGATGCTTTTGGCAGAAAGGCCTTTCAGGCAACTGTTAGCCTCCAGAATAGATTCCTACATGTTATGCATGGGCATGTTCCTCAGGGATGTCTTGAGGGATTTGGCAGTATTTACCATCCTACTGACCCCTAACAAATGGACAGCTCATCAGGTTTTAGTCACACATGCCCAAAACACTTCAAAATTTCTAACAAGGGCAACCTTTGAGGCCAGTAGCAGGGCTGCTTCAGCCTGCATTGGAGTTAGAAGAACAGCCTGGCTTCAGGCTTCTGATCTGGAACAGTGGGTCCAAGATAAGTTAATCAACGTTCCATGCAATGGGGAGAATCTTTTTGGCCAGAGATGGAGGGGAAAAACAGGTGAGATAGCCTCTTCATGGTGAGGTCATCCATTTCTTTCTAGAAAGATGGCAAATTTTATTTTTATTTTATTTATTTTTTTATTTAACAATCATTTATATCCCGCATCTTCCGGAGTTCAGGTGCGGTTCACAATTGAACAACAGTCAACAAAGCAAATCCTTCTAAAACCCTTTTTCCCAAAGAAAAAAGGTTACTATACACCCTATCACCCCTATTCCTTCTACTCCACTCACAACAGAGACAGCAGGGCCAAAAACAACCCAGGAAACCCAAGGTTACCAAACCACAACCCACTCCTATTGTTCAACCAACACAGAGTTTTTGACTCCTTCCTAAGGGGCATGGCCAGTTCTCCCATAACTTCTCCCCCTTCTTCCAGGATCCCAGGGAGACTAGTCCATTTTGCACACCGCTGGAGCAGCATCATCTCAGAACCCTGGACATTACTTCTAGTAGGCCAGGGTCTACAGTTGAAATTCAGAGATCTTCCACCCATTCACTTCATAGACAAACCCTCCTTAGATCTCCATCAAACCACCTTGTTACAACAGGAGATCCACTCTCTACCAATGCAGAAGGCAATAGAGGAAGTGCCTCTTTCTCAGCAAGGCCTCTGCTTCTACTCTAATACTTCTTATCCCAAAGAAGACAGGAGGCCACAGGCCTATGCTAGATCTCTGAAACCTCAACAAATTCCTTATCAAGGTAAAATTCAAGATGATTTCTCTGGGTATCCTTCTTCCTTACCGCCAACCAAACGATTGGCTTTGCTCCTTAGACCTTAAAGAGTGCTTATACTCACATACTCATCCACTCAGATTACAGAAAGTTCCTCAGGAATCATTACCAATATCGGTTCCTTCCCTTTGGATTAGCTTTGGCACCCATAGTTTACACAAAGTGCCTAGCTGTTGTCCTCAATAGAAACATAGAAATATGACGACAGAAAAAGACCACATGGCTTATCTAGTCTGTCCTTCCATATCAACGACTACAACAGTCCCCCTTTTTCCTTTAGAGATCCTCTGTTTGTCCCATGCTTTTTTGAATTCAGATACTGTCCTCTACCACCTCCACTGGGAGACTATTCCACGGATCCACCACTCTTTCCGTAAAGAAATATTTCCGCATATCAGTCCTGAATCTATCCCCCTTCACCCTCATCCCATGTCCCCTCGTAGCAGAACTTGCTTTCAATTGAAAGAGGCTCTCCTCCTGTACATTTATGCCACGGAAGTATTTAAACATCTCAATCATATCACCTCTATCCCGCCTTTCCTCTAAGGCAGGGGTGGGCAATTCCGGCCCTGGTGCACCACAATCCAGCCTGGTTTTCATGATGTCCCTAATGAATATTCATGAGATCTACAGTATTTGCATCCACTGCCTTCCATTGTATGGAAATAGGTCCATGAATGTTCATTAGGGCCATCATGAAAACCAGGCTGGATTGTGGTGCACGAGGGACGGAATTGCCCACTCCTGCTCTAAGGTGTACATACTGTATTAAGATCCTTAGGCTGCCACAACAAGGACAGACTTATCTTCGAACTTTGGGGTTCTTTCTGTTCCCGTACTTAGATGATTGGTTGCTAAGGACAGATACCAATATGGTAGTCACTACTGTCCTAAAACAAACTATCCATGTCCTCCAGGAGTTGGGGTTTGTCGTAAATTATCCAAAATTGCACCTCACTCCAACTGAAAACCTAGAGTTCATAGGAGCTCGGACTAGACACGATCCAAGCTCGAGCATTTCTGCCAGATAGACTGGCCTGATTGACCTTGGCATCACAGATCCAACAACAGGAGTCAAAAATGGCCAGAACATTCCTATACCTCCTAAGCCACATGGCCTCCACAGTCCATGTCGTTCCATTTGCTTGTCTCAACATGAGAAGAGTACAATGTACTCTCTCAGCAGTGGAAGCAGTCCACAGACCACCTCTTAGACTCCATCACCATCACCCCTCAGATGAGGTCAGCCCTACAGTGGTGGGGCAAACCGCACATCCTCCTCGAAGGGTTACCTTTTCAATGGTCTGTATCACAGTGTACCCTGACGACCGATGCATCAAAGCTAGGTTGGCAGGCTCACCTGAACGGTCTTATGACCCAGGGCCTATGGACTTCTCAAGAGAATCTTCTACACATCAGTCTCCTCAAACTCGGAGCAATCTTCAATGCCATCTAGGTCTTCTCTGCCCAACAGGGGCCACAGTCCTCATTCAGATGGACAGCCAGGTGGCCATGTTTTATATAAACAAACAAGGAGGAACAGGCTCTCTCCCCTTATGCAGAGTGGCCATCTGCTTGTGGAACTGGACAATTTCTCAGGAGATTCACCTTCATGCAGTGTACCTTCCAGGAACAGAGAATTCTTTAGCCAACAGACTTGTCGCATCCTCTATCCACACGCGTGGCGGTTGGAACCTCAAGTAGCTCAACACTTGTTCCAGCTTTGGGGGATGCCAATAATAGATCTCTTTGCTTCTCTTATCAATGCTCAACCACCTCTGTTTTTTGTTCCAGGATCCCTTCCCCTCACAGGGAGAGCTCAGATGAGGTGGTTCTTCATTGGGGACAGCATATTTTCTATGCTTTCCCTCCTTTCCCCTCATAGCAAATATTCAAATTACGAGCCAGCAGGGGAATGATGATCCTCATTGCCCTTACTGGCCCAGTCAACCCTGGTTTCCTCTACTACTTCAACTAGTTCGGACCCTCCCCTCAATCTCTGTTATTCTCCCAACCTTCTTTCTCAGGAACACGGGATCCTCCTACGCTCCAAACTCAAGACACTTCGCTTGACAGCCTGGCTGCTGAGCGGATGGTCCTCTCACACCTAGGACTCCAAGAGATTTTACAGGTTCTCCTGTCTTCCAGAAAAGATTCCACCAGACGCTCTTACACTTTCCAGTGGTGCAGATTCGCCATTTGGTGCATACAGAAAATACTAGATCCTTACACATGTTCAGTCCCGGATCTACTTCTATACCTGCTCCGCTTATCCTCCTCTGGTCTCAAGACCAACTCTGTAAGGGTACATTTATGTGCCATTGCAGCCTCTCACCATACGTTGGAAAACTGGCCTATCTCAACACATCCCTTGGTGGCTAGATTGAGGTGTCCTCTCCTGACCAAACCACCTCTCCACCCACCACCCACCCTGGGATTTAAATGTTCTTGCACAGCTCATGCACAGTCTTTTTGAACCCATGGCATCTGCCTCTTTAACCCTGGGAGTACCGATGGGGTCAAAAGTGACCCCATTGCAAGTTTCACAACGCGTATCTCGGAAACTAGTTGTTTAAGAATGCAATCTTTTTATGACTTTTCACATGTCAATATTCTCTTTATATTGCACCATGAGAGGAATAATTTTCATACACTAGGTGACGCTAGTGATGAATTGCAGCACAGAGTACCAGTGGGGTCATTTTTGACCCCAGTTGCTTACGTCCGGTTTGGATCGTGATACAATTTGCAGTTTTGTGAATTTTTTGATCTGACAAAGGTATTTATCATTAATTATTTATAATTTATTTTTTGTACTCTTATTTTATGAAAATTACACTTTCTGTAATTGATATCATACGTTCTCTCATTTCCGATGAAATCTAAAGGCTTTTAGCTTGTTCATCACGATTATTGTATACCTATATTAAAACTGCTTTGCATTTTATTCAACTTTCTTTGTTTGTTTATTTTAGGTTATTGTTTATGATGTCAAAACGAAAGTATTCAGCTGCCCAAGTAAGAGAAATATTGCAACGAGATGCTGACAGTGGTGGCTCTGAGTCGTCTGATGATGCAGCATATTCAGCAAGTGAAGAAGCATATCAGCCAAGTTTGGGTGATAAATCTGATGATGACAGTCGTGATTCAGATGGCGACAGCAGTTGGTCGCCAAGTGAATGTGAGACTGATGTTGAGCCGGTAACATCGCCTGCAGCAAAGAGTCAAGTTACAGGTCAAGGTAAAGGTCGAGGCTGTGCTGGACGGGGAAGAAGGCAGGAGTCCTTGGTGTCAGTATCATCTGTGAGGAATCTTAGTTGTGGTCGTAGAGGAGCTAAGAGGTCATCAACTATAAGCACAAATGTTGCCATTGAAGCCTATGTATCTAAGGATGCCACATCATGGAACAGGAAACCTATAAAGCAAGCTGCTGGAAGATGCACCAGAGCTAATGTCATGCCCATATAACAAGGTCCTACAAGGTATGCTGTATGAAATGTTGATGGCCCTCTCGGAGCATTCCATTTGTTCATGACAAAGAACTTATTGAATGAAATCATGATGTGGATGAGCAAACAAGGAAGACACATTTATGACGTCACCTGGAAAGGTTTGACAGATGGAGAATTTCAACATTTTCTTGGATTTCTGATCCTCTCAGGCATGTACAAGTCACGAAATGAATCCATAGTTCAGTTGTGGAACTTTGAAGATGGTCGTTCTGTTTTCGGCAAAAATATGGCCCGTAACAGTTTTCAGCAAATTTCTTGTGCTCTCAGATTTGATGATGCAACCAACAGACGTGAACAACGAGGCATGGATAAGCTTGCTCCAATCAGATATGTTTTTGATACCTGGGAAGCAACTCTAAGTGACGCCTTTGTTCCTGGTGAAAATGTTACCGTGGATGAGCAACTGCTTACATTTCGTGGCCGTGTTCCGTTCAGACAATATATTCCCAGCAAACCCAGGAAATATGGCATAAAGCTATGGATGTTGTATGACAGTGCAACGTCATATGTTCTGCGTCTTCAAGTATATACAGGAAAGGAACTCGGACAAAACAGGGAACAGAATCAGGGTGAAAGGGTTGTGCTGCAACTCACTGAAGGATTGATGCGATCTGGCAGAAATGTTACTGTTGACAATTTCTTCTGCAGTTTATCCCTGTCACGGAAATTGCTAGAAAAACAAATGACACTTTTGGGGACAATTTGAAAGAACAGAAAAGAATTACCTCCAGAATTTGTAACAGCAAAGGGCCGAGAGGTATTCACTTCACTGTTTGCCTCTCGCGATGACGCCACTCTGGTTTCCTATTGCCCGAAGAAAGGAAGTGGTTGTTGTTCTGAGCAGTTTGCATGATCAAGAAGAAGTAGATAACACACGTCCAGACAAAAAAACCACGCGTGATCTTGGACTATAATTCTAGTAAAGGTGGAGTAGATAAGGCAGATCAAATGTTGTGCACGTATACCACAAAACGAATGACAAGACACTGGCCAGTGACAATCTTTTACAACATGTTGGACATCAGTGCTTTGAACACCTTCATTGTTTGGATGTCACTAAATCCAGAATGGCAGTCCAAGTCAAAGCACAGACGTCGTCTATTCCTCTTGGAATTAGGAAAGCAGCTGCTTCAGAGTAATTGCAGCGAGACTTCTTCCATCATTGAAGAAGCCACTGATGCTGTTTGCAATGTCGGGATCCCAAAGAAAAGGGCAAGGTGTCACTGCTGTTCCAGAGAAAAAGACAAGAAAAGCAACATAGTTTGCACCTCCTGCAAGCGCAATGTTTGCAAAGAACATTCAGAAATTGTCTGTGTCTCATGCAAATGACTGTAGTACTTCACTGTGTTCATCAAGTGCATGCAAAAATTGCTTTCATGGCAACTCTTCTTCATGTAATTTTATGATAAAACATTAAATTTCAAAACATTTAACCTTCATATAATAAATAATTCGGAATAATATTTTGTCTGTTTAGTTTAAAATTTTCATGGTTAACAATTAAAATCTGTTGTGGGGTCATTTATGACCCCAACGGTATTCAGTGTGTGCAAAAAATCTCGGTAATTCCAGGGTTAAAGTTCTTAACACGGAAAGTCCTTTTTCTCATTGCAATCACCTCTGCACACAATGTCAGTGAACCGCAAGCCTTGGTGGACTATACTCCATATACCACATTTTACCACAAGGTAATCCTTCGGACACATCCTAAGTTCTTACCAAAAGTCATCGCCTCCTTTCACCTGAACCAATCCATCTCACTACCAATGTTCTTCCCCAGGCCTCGTACTTCCCCGGCTGAGGTGAAGTTGCATATTCTCCGGGAGGAAGCAAGAAGTCAATCCTCACATATGGGTGATATTAGCGCCAACGGAGCCCTCATGCAGAGAAAATCCCCAGCTTTCTAAGAAAGCCTTTGGAAATTGCATTGTGCATGCACGGTTCCCTTCCTGCCCAAGGGTGCCATCTTGCTCAGTCTCCTTTTTTCCGCGGAGCCCTTCGAATGTAGTCCAATAGTCGCCATGAAAAAAGTGTTTAAAATACTTAAAAGATTATTCTTTTCCACTGCTTCAACACCGGTTCCCCTTCCCGCCTTCGGCTCGGTACATCAGTATCGAGTCCGGTTTGATTTTTTGTTTTTTGTCTTTCATGATTAGCATTTGCGCTCTTTTTCTTTTTCACTGGCAGCCTGAGTCTTCGACCTCGCAGGGGCCTTTTTTCCCCCAATGGCTGCCAGCGGGTTTAAGAAATGTGATTGGTGTACAAAATTAATGTCCCTCACCGATACACATGACTGCTGTCTCCAGTGCCTCGGGCCTGACCCGAATGTCTGTGGCCCGTGTAGGAAAATGTCCTCGAAGGCCCTGAGAAGCCACCAGCAGCAGCACGATAGGATTCGCGGGCCCGGGCCTAGTCTGAGGCCTCGACGTCTTGGGAACACTCTGAACCCAAGCACCGTAGAGGTTCCTCGGAGAGGGGGTCTCCCTCATGGGAACATCGAAGGAAAAAAACATCCTCGAAGGTGGTATCGTTGGATGACTCTGAATGGCCTGGTTCCTCCCGGGACCAGTCACGGAGCCCTGAGCGCCGGCCCAGATCCTCGGAGATGGAACGTCCAGCAAAGCTTCCTCGACAGGATACGGAGCAGCCGAGGCAAGTAACAACTGTCCTCGTTGAGGACTCTCTTCTGGGAGAACCGGCGTCGGGCCTGACTGTGTCGGGACCCGACCTGGTGGCTGCGGAGCCTTCTGAGCTCAGTCTCAGAATGGTGGCCCTGGAGCGCAGCATGTCTGCCTTCATGGACCAGCAGCGAGCGCTGTTAGCCGGTCCTTCCACCCCAACCACCGGGCCACCGACATCCAAGTCGACCCTGGAGGCCGAGCCGATCCTCGAGACCATACATACTCGAGTCAATTCTCAGCCGATGTCGTCATTGCCGGTGGCAGTTGAAAGCCGAAGCCCTCGAGGCCGGAGCCACTCTATTCCTTTTCGGAGGCATCGGGCTGGGAGACTGAGGAAGAAGAGTCTCCAGACACCTGCCGGCACAGGGACGTCCCGTCCGATTCCCCGGTGTCCAAGCCTCGGAGAAGGTCCCCCCCCCCCCAGGACACTAGGTTCTTGGACTTCGTAAGGGACATGTCAAAGGCTTTGGCATTCCCTGCGGAGTCCAAGGAGGATCCTCGAGCTGAAGAGCTTGAGGTCCTCCAGTATGCCTCTCCCCCTCGGGAGGCCCTTACTGTACCAGTGCCTCCGATCCTGGAACGACTGATGCTCCACATGTGAGAGACACCAGCGTCGGTGCCAGTGATCAGCAGGTGGATCGACTCGATGTATCGGGACCGCAAGAGTCCTGGGTTCCAAAAAGTACAACTGCCGCACAACTCCATGGTTGTGGAATCAGCCATGCGCCAGCTCAAGATCCAGAAAATGCACTCTTCGGTGCCTCCTGGCAGGGAGGCCCGCAACTTGGGCACCCTCGGCAGGAAGTACTACCAGGGTTTCTGTGCTGACATGTCGGATCCAGGCATATCCAGCTGTACATGGGCATGTACCTGCGAGATCGGTCGAAGGAAATCACCGTGTTCTCAGCTGGTCTCTCCTTTGCAGCGCTTCAAGAGCCTGTCCACTGGAGTCCGTGAATGATCGAAGTTCATGACTGGAGCTGCCTATGATGGGTTCGAGTTGGCGGCCCAGGTAGTTGTGGCAGGCATCGGTGCATGCCGCCAGGGCTACAGTCGTCAGACCTCGAGCAATGGGTTTAGGACAAGTTGGTCGATGTCCCATGCCGAGGAGAGAACCTCTTTGGCAAACCCATGACCAAAAAGGCTGCTGAGTTTGAGACCGAGTACATGACCAGGACACGGCTCTCAAAGAAGACTTATGCCCCTTCTAAAAAGAAGGGCTCGGGTAAGAAGCCCTTTTTCCAGAGGAAGGGTGCTGCTTACCAAAGTAACCCCCCATTTCAGGCCTCCCCGGCTCCCCAACAGGGGCAGCAGGCCAAGGGACAGGGGCATGGCCCGCATAAGCAGAAAGCCCCCAAACCCCAGGCACCGGCTCAGCCTGGGAGTGGCTGTTGACTCTCAGTGCATAGTCCCTCTCACCACAGGAGAAAGGCAATGCACAGGGGGAAGGCCTGCCCTATATGCCCACAGGTGGCCAGCCGTCACCACAGACGTCTGGGTCCTACAGATAGTCCATCAAGGCTATCTACTCCATTTGACCAAGGTGCTGTCTCCTTACTTTCCAGGAAAGCCTCTCAGGTCTCCTCTTCACCGGGACTTTCTTCTGAAGGAGTTAGCAGGTCTTCTCGAGGATCAGGCGGTAGAACCGGTGCCCCACCACCTGCAGGGCAAAGGCTTCTGTTCCAGGTACTTTCTGATACCAAAAAGGGCATGAGGCCTCAGACCCATCCTCAACCTTCGCAACTTAAACAAATTCCTGATGAGGCAGAAGTTCAAGATGCTTTCCCTTGGAATATTGTTGCCTTACCTCCACCAGGGAGACTGGCTATGCTCCTTAGACCTAAAGGATGCGTATACATACATTCTAATCCATCCAGACCACACACAATATCTACGCTTTGTGGTGGGGGGGAAACCACTATCAGTACAGAGTACTTCCCTTTAGCCTGGCCTCTGCCCCCAGGGTATTCATAAAGTGCCTGGCGGTGGTGGCCACCTTCCTCAGAATCCAAGGAGTTTTTGTCTTCCCCTACCTAGACTGGCTCATTAGAGCCACGTCAGCAATGGAGGTCCAACAGGCCACATCTCACACCATTCAGGTGCTTCAGCATCTAGGGTTTGTTATCAGTTACCCCAAGTCTACCCTGGTACCCACTCAGCAACTAGAGTTCATTGAGGCCAGATTAGATACTCTTCAGGCAAGGGCTTACCTGCCAGTAGACAGGACACAGAGACTCCTGGCCCTGGCACGTCAAGTGAGTTGCAGATCTCAAATATCGGCAAGATATTTCCTGCACCTCCTTGGGCACATGGCCTCCCCAGTCCATGTGACACCGGATGCCTGCCTCCACATGTGAACAGCTCAGTGGTGCCTCAGGGACCAGTGGACACAAGCCACAGGCGGACTCTGAGACAAAGTATCCAAAAGACTGGTATAGTCCTTGGAATGGTGGCTTCAACCAAAACACTTGGAGGCGGGGGTGACCTTCCAGACTCCTCAATACATGAGGATCCTGACCACGGATGTATCCTTGCTGGGCTGGGGAGCTCATTGCCAGGGACTTTACACTCAGGACGTGTGGTCTCCAAACGAGAGCACACAACAGATCAATTTCCTGGAACTTCATGCCATTCACCTGGCTCTACGAGCCTTCTGTCAAACTTTGGCTCATCAGCCTGTCTTGGTACAAACAGACAACCAAGTAGCGATGTTCTATGTGAACAGGGAGGCATGGGGTCCCGCTTGCTGTGTCAGGAAACTCTGGACCTGTGCTCCTTTGCAGTCCAGCATGGCATGCATCTGAGAGCAGTTTATCTGCCAGGCCAGGTGAATTACTTAGCCGACAGGCTAAGCAGGATTCTCCAGCCCCACGAGTGGCAGCTGGACACGAGTGTGGCCCAATGACTTTTTCAGACCTGGGGACAGCTGACACTGGATTTGTTTGTGAGCCCTCACAATCACCAGTTGTCCCAGTTTTGCTCCAGGCAGCCATATCCAAACAGGGTGGCTGCCGATGCCTTTCTCATCTCATGGTCTGTGGGCCTCCTGTATGCATTTCCTCCGATGCCTCTGGTGGCAAAAACTCTGTTCAAGATTTTCCAAGACAAAGCCTCGGTCATATTGGTAGCCCCAAGATGGCCGAGACAACCCTGGTTTCTGCTTCTACTTCAACTAGCGGTGGAGGCCCCAATTCCCCTGGGGTCCTCTCCGAACCTCTTGTCTCAGGAGGGGGGCACACTCCTGCACCCCAACCTCAGTTCCCTCAACCCAATGGCATGGCTGCTGAAAGGGTAGTTCTCGCACCACTCCTTCTTCCAAAAAACGTGGAGGAAGTTTTGCTGGCCTCAAGGAGGCAGTCAACTAGACGGACCTATGCCTTTAAGTGGCATAGGTTTGGGGTATGGTGCGAACAGCAGAAAGTGAATCCTTTCTCCTGCCAGGTTGCAGTGGTACTACAGTATCTTCTCCACCTTTCAGATTTGGGCCTTAAGTCCAACTCCTTCAGAGTTCACCTCAGTGCTTTAGCTGCACATCACTTCCCAGTAGAGCGAAAGCCTCTTTCTGCACATCCTTTGGTGTCCAGGTTCCTGAGAGGCCTATTTCTGCTGAAGCCCCGGGTTTGCCCTCCGGCAACCGAGTGGGATTTGAATGTGGTCTTAGGGCAGCTTACTCGTCCCCCATTTGAGCCAATGACAACCTGCCATCTACACTACCTTTCTTGGAAGGTAGTTTTCTGGGTGGCACTCTTGTCGGCTCGACGAGTGAGTGAGCTTCAGGCCTTGGTGTCCGATAAGCCTTATGCAAGGTTCTATAGGAACCGGGTGGTGCTCTGCACACACCCCAAGTTCCTTCCAAAAGTGGTCTCTTCATTCCACCTCAACCAGGAGGTAGTACTACCTACCTTCTTTCCCAGGCCGCATGCCAGTCGGGCAGAGAGAGTTCTGCATACCCTGAACTGTAAGAGGGAGTTGGCCTTCTACGTACAGCGTACGCAAGGCCATAGAAGGGCTTCGCAGCTTTTCGTATCCTATGACCCCAGTACGCTGGGGATAGCCATCTCCAAGGGTACACTGTCCACCTGGGTAGCGGATTGTATTGCCTGGACATACAGGGCAGCCGAGCTTCCGTTGCAGGGTCGTGTTACGGCCCACCGGGTCAGGGTTATGGCGGCATCTGCTGGGCCGCCACCTGGTCTTCGGGTCAGACTTTCGCAACCCATTACTGCCTGGATAGGGATTCCCAACGGGACAGTGCTTTCGGCCAGGCTGTACTCCGCAACCTTTTTGAGGTCTAGGCAACTCCTTCCCTCCGACCCTTCTGTGTCAGGATACCGGAGTGCTACTCTCTGTTAGATTCCTATTGTGGCTGCTTGTGGCTCTCGTAGAGGGGAGCCTATTTTTCAGCTGTGGGTTCTCAGTAGCCTATAGCTGGGGAGTCCCGTATATGAGGACTGACTTCCTGCTTGTTCACGGAGAAAGCATAGTTACTCACCTGTAAAAGGTGTTCTCCGGGGACAGCAGGAATCGGTCCTCACCACCCTCCCTTCTCCCCTTGGAGTTGCAGTCCTATTATTAATTTTTGTGTTTTGCTGTCTTTTTAGCTATGTCATTTGACTGAGAAAAAGGGCACCCTTGGGCAGAAAGGGGACCACACATGTGCGATGCAATTTCCAAAGGCTTTCTTAAAAAGCTGGGGATTTGCTCTGCACAAGGGCTCCGTAGGCGTTGACGTCACCCATATGTGAGGACTGATTCCTGCTGTCCCCGGAGAACACCTGTTACAGGTGAGTAACTACGTTCTCTTGATTGTAAGAGAACATTGGCATATCTGGATCGTACTAAGGCTATTCGCCAATCCTTTGTCTTTTTTTTGACCAAAGTCATCTGGGGCTTGCACTCTCTTAAGAGAATTTCAAATTGGCTAGCAGACTGCGTATCTTTTACTTACTCACAAGCTCGTCTATCTCTAACACCATGTCACTGCCCATAATGTCTAAGCCATGGCTACCACTGTTGCTAATCTCCGTTCTGTCCCTATTTTTGAAATCTGCCAAGCAGCTACCTGTTCTTCACATCATACCTTTGCAGTGCACTATTGCCTGGACAAGGACTCCAGAAATGAAGCTCAATTCGGTCAATCTGTTCTACATAATCTCTTTCAAATTTAGACAACTTGCCCTCTGCCCACTGGACTACCTCATGAAGGGTGTTCGAACAAGCTGAGTCTGTTTGATTCTTGCTGTAACCTCTAGTTGTGCCAGGACACTCTGTTGTTCAGCAGTTTGTGGCTAGGGGGTCCCATATGTGAAGACTGACTTTCTGCTTATTCCTGGAGATAGTGTAGTTACTCACCTGTAACAGGTGATCTCTGGGAACAGCAGGAATCAGTCTTCACAACCCACCCACCTCCCCTTCAAATTGTCCCATTTTTTCCTTTTATTATTTTTTTCTGCTGTACACCTGACTGAGGAGACCAGGAGCTAAAGCGGGAAGGCAGCCACAAATGCATGGAGGAACTTTCCAAAAAGCTTTCCAATTGGGTGCTGGGGAGTGTTCCCATGCCAGGCTCAATCGGTGCTGACGTCGCCCATATGTGCAGTCTGATTCTTACTGTCCCGGAGATCACCTGTTACAGGTGAGTAACTACGCTTTCCTGGATTCTCTAGCCATCTCTGTAGCCAGTGAACTAACTGGATGATGATTTTAAAGGAACAGTTTCATGCTTTTCACTCAGTATGTATTTGTAGTTCTTTGTTGTGTTAAGTGGTATTAAAATCTTATTTAAAAGATGATAAACCTGAATCCCTGCACTACTGTCCCTTAAAAGGAAGAATCTATTGATGACAATTTCTACACTGATTCTAATACACTCAAACAAGGATGCCAACAGCCTTTTGATGGTTTGTTCTCCTAATGATAGCTGTAAAGCTGAGCTGTCGTGAGTTTTGATACTATTCTCAACTTCATTTGAATGCTGCTTGTTTCTTTAGCTGATTTCTTGGTAATGTATATTTGACGATTAAGAGTACAGCATAAATTATTTGCTATAACTTTCAGCTAAAAGCTATATTGCTTTGGACGATTTTGTGGACATAACCAAGAAGTATGCGAAAGGCATCATCCCAACCAACCTGTTTATACAGGATGATGACGACGAGCTGGCTGGGAAGAGCCCTGATGAACTACCACTCCGGCTAAAGGTGATGACTTAATGCAACAGATGAGACAGCTTTGTACCATGCTTTTTGCTGCTGTTAATGTTTTAGCAGGCTCACTTTTGGCTGGAGAAATTATTTTCAGAGATGAACTAATCATCAGGCCAATGCAAAAAGCCAGCGCTGAAGTCATGCGCTATCAACTTTGTAAGCCTCTTTGCAGCACATCGATAACAAGCGACTTCAGTGCTGACATGCAGAAAGGGGCTCATATGCAAATTAGCCATGAATTAAACTGTGTGCAAATGGCGGCGTTAAACTGGGAGATCAAGCCAAACACATGCACGCAGAGAAGTCTGCACAAGTTTGGCGTGCTCTCCCAGAGAAACACAAGCATCGTGTGGCTAATTTGCATATGAGCCCCAACAGTATTTTGATGGCATCGGGAGCATTCCCTCCCCCCCCCTCCCCTCAGATGATCCAGGCATCGGAGAAAGCCCCCGATGCCATCAAAATACTGTCGGGAGGTGGTTACCCCTACTGGTCCAGCGGCCCAGATTTTCCCCCTCCCTTCCCTACCTTTCCAACAAATAATAACCCTGGTGTCAGTGACACTAAAACTCACACCCCTCTCCTGGTACCTTTACAAACCAGTGGGTGCGCTGCCCATGTGCTCCTGTGCCGCCATCTTGAAAAATGGCAGCGCCTGGCCCCAGGCAGGATCACACTGCCATATATTTCTACCTTATATGGCAGTCTGATACCAACTGGTGCATCCCAGGATGCACCACGCAGGGCCAGGTGCTGCCATTTTTCGAGATAGTGGCTCATTTGTAAAGGTACTTGGAGGGGGTGTGGGGTTCGGGGTCACTGGGCCACCAGGGATTAGCTTTCTGTCAGGGGCACTAAGAATATAAGAACATAAGATATACCATACTGGGTCAGACCAAGGTCCATCAAGCCCTGTATCCTTTTTCCAACCGTGGCCAATCTAGGTCACAAGTAGCTACCAGTTTCCCCAAAAGATAGCAGGTTCTACAATGCTTGTATTGGGGCAAGCAGTGGATATCACGGGTCCCCTTTAATAATGGTTTATGGACCTTTCCTCATGGAACTTGTCCAAACCTTTTTTTTTTTTTAAACCCGGCTACACTAACAGCTTTTACAACATCCTTTCTTAACTAATTCCAGAGTTTGATTATATGTTTAGTGAAAAAATATTTTCTCCTATTAGTCTTAAATAGGTTACCCTGAACTTCATTGCATGTCCCCTAGTCTTTCTATATTTTGATGGCGTAAACAATCAATCTGCATTTACCCGTTCCACAGCATTCCTGAATTTATAGATCTGTATCATATTTCCCCTCGGCCATCTCTTTTCCAGGTTGAAGAGCCCTAAGCCTTTTTAGCCTCTCTTCATAGGGGTATCCTTCTATCCCCTTTGCCATTTTGGTGGCTCTTCTCTATACCTTTTCTAATAAAGCTATATCCTTTTTAAGATAACAGCGACCAGAATTGCACACACTATTCGAGGTGCGGTCACACCATGGAACGATACAGACACATAATATCCTTTGTTTTATTCTCCATTCCTTTCTTTATGATACATAGCATTCTATTTGCTCTCTTGGCTGCCACTGCACACTGAATGGAGGGTTTCAACATTTTATCCACGATGACGCCTAAATCTTTTTCCTGGGTAGTGGTTCCTAATGTGGAACCTTGCATTGTGTAACCATAGTTTGGGCTGTTCTTTCCTAGGTGCATAACTTTGCACTTGTCCACAGTAAATTTCATCTGCCATTTGGATGCCCAGTCTTCCAGTTTATTAATGTCCTCTTGCAATTTTTCACAATCCTCATGTGTTTTAACAGCTTTGAATAGTATTGTGTCGTCTGCAAATTTGATTACCTCACTCGTTACTCCCATTTCCAGGTCATTTACGAATAAGTTAAAAAGCAGCAGAGCCAGCACAGATCCCTGGGGTACTCCACTATTCATCTTTCTCCATTGGGAAAATTGGCCATTTAGCCCTACTCTCTGCTTTCTGTCTTTTAACTAGTTCCTGTTCCACAATAATACACTGCCTCCTATCCCATAACTTTTTAACTTTGCCAAGAGTCTCTCATGAAGGGACATTGTCAAAGGCTTTCTGAAAATCCAGTTCCTTATCGTTCCTCCATTTCAGTCCTCTACCTCTGGGTTGTCAATCTCTTCCTGCAGCTTGGAGACTGGTCTGTCAGAATCATGACATCACTGGATATAGCCTGCTGTACTCTCACTCTCATCCCAGTGTGACTAGTCTCCAGGCAGCAGGAGGACGTGGCGAGCCCTGTGTGAGGGCTCTCTGGAGTAACTGATAAGGAGCGTCTAGGATAGGATAGTTTATTTTATTTTGGATTCTTTCAGATTTAATTGGCACCGGTGCTTTAAAAAAAAAAAAAAAAAAGACAGAGTAAAGAGGGGAAAGGCAAAAAGGCCTTCTTGCTCCCTGCCTGTTTCATTATTCATTGGGGATTCAGGCTTAGGAAGTCAAGTCGATTACCCTGGGAGGGGGCTCAGAGGTTCTCTCCCCTCGGACTCTACGGGGAAGAGCCCTCCTGTTTCTGTGAGTGCCTCCCGATGGCATTAAGCGGCTCCGGTATTCGCACCTGACAGGACAGCAGCTGTCTGGGCTCGCGGGACATTGAGCAGCTCAGCTGGTTTCGGAGCAGCAGAAAGCAGTCCTCCCTGGTAAGACTTTCGCCGGTAGCAGACTGCACTTCTAGGGGGGGAGATCGCCTGACAGACGCGGGACCCTCCGGGGCTCATTTTGGCGCCCTTTTTGTTCTTTGGGGTTTCCCGGCGGCCATTTTTTCGGCCGCGGAGAAACCACGGGGCTGCAGTGCGGCTTGCAATCCCGAGGCCGGGTGAAGCTGCGGCGTTTTCTTTTTAGGTGTTATTCTTTTCCTTGGTTTTCTTTTTAGGCGTTCTTTGTTTGTTTTTTCTCACTCATTCGGTGGGTGTTTTGAGTGTGTCCTTCAGCCCCTCGGGGGAGAAAAGGGGGGGCTGACGGGGGTTTTTGTCTTGGGGAGAGCAGAGCCTGCAAAAAAAAAAAAAAAAAACATTGGTGTCTGAGCATGGCTGTCATTGCCTGTGTGTTTAAAATAAAATAAGGAATAATAGATAAATTAATCGGGCAATAGACACATCAGGTGGGCAGGCGTTTGCAAGGCCAGCTCCTGGTCTCTCTTATGGCCTCCAGACCGCAGTGTATTGTTTGCGGGACTAGGAGGGGCACTGTGGCGGATACCGGGGTTTGCCAGGGTTGTGCAACCCTCTCCTCCACGGTGGAACAGCAGATGGACGCCAAGGAGCCTCCAGAGGCGCCGTCTGGCGTGGGGGCTGCTTCTCCACGGATGCTGGCGCAGGGCCCAGCGCTGGAGGACCGGCCGGAGACCTCCGGGGCTTCTCTGAAGGAGCAGGCTGCGGGTCTCGGGGGTTTTAGCCCGGAGTTTATTTTGCTAATGCATCAGGCCTTTTGCTTGCGGAGCCAGGGCAAGGGATCTGGCTCCGGGGCGCCGGTAGTTCCGGCTCAGCTGCTGGAGGCAGCTGTTGAGCTTGGGGAGGAACCACCAGTGCCTAAAAGGGCAAGGATGAAGGAGTCGACCTTGGCGGAAGGTGAGTGGCCTGAGATTCCAGATATGGAATGGGAGAGTCAGGATGACGGAGCGCACAATCTGGAAGAAGGTGAGATCCCTGAGCAGGAGGATCAAGCTAAGATTATTAGAGTTTTCCGCAGAGAGGAGCTGCCAGCCTTGATCTCGGAGACGTTGCAGATGTTGCATCTGGCTCCGCCAGCGGTGGTGGAGGAGGACGTCGAAGATCCAGTCATTCAGGCGGTTCGTCAGACCCAGGTTGTGTTTCCGGTGCACAGAGTGGTCGACAAAATGATTCAGGAAGAGTGGGATAGACTGGAAGCAGGCCTATGGGGCATACGGACTATGAATAGGCTCTATCCTCTCACGGATAAGGATAAAGACAGGTTCCGGGCACCGCAGGTGGACGCGGTGGTGTCGGCGGTTACCAAAAAGACCACTATTCCAGTGGAAGGCAATGCGGCCTTGAAGGATGCTCAGGACCGGAAAGTAGATGGGTTGCTGAAGCAGATCTTTGAGGCGGATTCGCTTTCGCTGCAGGCCTCCATTTGTGGAGCGTGGGTGGCCAGGGCGTCCCTACGTTGGGTCCAGCGGTTGCGCCAGTCTTCGCACATGGATCTTGAGGATTTAAAGGAGCTAGATCGCCTGGAGTCGGGAGCGGCGTACTTAGCGGATGTGCATTACGACTTGATTAGGGCATTGGCCAATAGTACAGCATCGGTGGTGGCAGCCTGCCAGTCAGTGTGGTTATGAAATTGGGCGGCGGACGGCCCTTCTAAGTCCCGGCTTAGCAAGCTTGGCTTCAAGGGGGGGCTGCTATTCAGAGAAGATTTGGATAAGTTGGTGAAGGACTTTGGGGAGTCCAAGGCGGGTAGGCTTCCAGAGGATAAGCCAAAGCCGGGTAAGTCTGGTTCAGGCTATCGCGGACAGTTTCGGGATTTCCGGAGGTTTCGTTCGACACGGTTCGGAAGTTTCCAGAGGGGCCGGTTTCTGTCTCGAGCCCAGGGCTTTCGTGGGTTATGGGGGGTAAATAGAGGTTTCTCCGCCTCTCCCTCTACCACGGCCCGTAAGTCACAATGAAACGAGGCGGGTCCAGGCGGAAGGATCTCCCATAGGGGGTCGGCTCAGGGGGTTTCTTTCCGCTTGGACCCATATCACATCCGACCAGTGGGTGTTAGAGATAATTCAGCAGGGCTACGCGCTAGAGTTGGCGCGACCCGTACGGGATTCCTTTGTGATGTCTCCTTGCAGGGGTCCTAGGAAAACCGCAGCTGTTCGCGATACCTTGGAACGGCTGCTCAAGTTGGGGGCAGTTGTAGAAGTGCTGGCAGCCGAATGCGGCGGGGGTCGGTACTCTGTTTATTTCGTGGTGCCAAAGAAAGGCGGAACGTTGCGCCCTATTTTAGATCTGAAGGCCGTAAATCGTTGCTTGCGGGTGCCGCATTTCCGGATGGAGACCCTGCGGTCAGTCATTGTGGCAGTTCGTCAAGAGGAGTTTTTGATGTCGCTAGATCTGACGGAGGCGTATTTGCACATACCCATCCAAGAAGCGCATCAGCGGCTTTTGAGGTTTGCTCTTCCCTGGGGTCATTATCAGTTCCAAGCTTTACCCTTCGGTCTGGCGACGGCGCCGCGTACCTTCACCAAAATTATGGTGGTGGTGGCGGCGGCGTTGCACAAGGAAGGCATTTTGGTTCACCCTTATCTCGACGATTGGTTGATTCGGGCCAAGTCCGCGGATGAGAGCGTTCGTGTGACAGAGTGGTGAACATTTTGCAGGGTCTGGGTTGGTTAGTCAACCCGGCAAAGAGTCACTTAGAGCCGTCCCAGGACCTCGAATATCTAGGGGGTCCGGTTCGACATGCAGAGGGGTCAAGTATTTTTGCCGTCCAGGAGAGCAGAGGAATTGAGAATGCACGTCCATCGGTTCTTGGCGATACCAGCACCATCAGCGTGGGACTACCTCAGGCTGCTGGGAACTATGGCAGCAACGCTGGAGGCAGTGCCATGGGCAAAGGTTCACATGCGGTCTCTTCAGAGAGAACTGCTTCGCCGTTGGTCGCATCAGACCGATCCGTTGAGCAAGCGTCTTCCTTGTCCGTTCAAGTTTCGGCGGTCTCTTCTTTGGTGGTTGCGCAGGGTGTCGCTGGAAGCTGGCATGCCGCTGGAACAACCGGATTGGCTCCCGTTGTTGACGGACGCCAGTCTGGTCGATTGGGGAGCCCACTGTGGGAGTCGGTTTGCGCAGGGGCCCTGGTCCCCTCTGGAGGTGTCGTGGCCGATATACCATCTGGAACTTCGGGCGGTGGCCCGGGCGCTTCAAGAGTTCGAGGACTTAGTGCTGGGCCGTCCGGTGCGGGTTCTGTCCGACAACTCGGCAACAGTCACCTACATCAACTGTCAGGGCGGCACGGGGAGTGCCGCAATGGAAGAGGAAGCAGATGAGTTGTTTGCTTGGGTAGAGAGAGGGTTGCCTGCAATTTCGGCAGCGCACATTGCAGGGAAGGACAATGTCAAGGCGGACTTCCTCGGCAGAGTTCAAGTGGATGCAGGCGAGTGGGAGTTGAATCCCGACGTTTTCGCGCAGATTGTAGGCCGGTGGGGAACTCCAGTGATGGATCTAATGGCGACCTTCCAGTCGGCGAAGGTCAGCCGGTTCTTCAGCAGAAGACTAGAAAGGATGTCCGAAGGTCTGGATGCGCTGTTGCATCGCTAGCCGTCCGACGGTCTTCTCTATGTGTTTCCCCCGTGGGCGCTGATAGTCCGGGTGGTTCAGAAGATCGGAGCTCATCCAGGACGGGCTGTTGTTGGCGCCCGATTGGCCGCGGCACCCATGGTACGTGGATCTGGTGCGTCTGCTGGACAGGCAGCCTTGGCGGCTCCCGCAGAGGGCGGACCTGTTGTTGCAGGGCCCTCTATTCATGCCCCAGGTGGATCGGTTCTCGCTTACAGTATGGCCATTGAGAGGGCTAAACTGAGAAAGAAGGGCTATTCGTTGGCAGTAGTGGCAACCTTGCTTCGGGCTCGGAAGCAGTCCACTTCTTTAGCGTATGTGCGAGTATGGCGGATATTTGAGGATTGGTGTTCGTGACGTCAGGTTCGAGCGGCTATGGTTCCTATCCCTTTGGTGTTGGAGTTCTTGCAGGACGGGTTTGAGAAAGGTCTTGCAGCCAGTTCCCTGCGAGTTCAGCTGGCAGCGCTTTCCTGTTATCGGGGCAAGGTCAACGGAGTGTCCTTGGGAGCTCACCCTGATGTGGGTCGCTTTCTGAAGGCGGTTTCTCGACTCTGGCTAGCGCGCAGGGTGTGGGTACCACCGTGGGACCTCAACCTCGTTTTGGGGGCTTTGTCCAAGCCGCCCTTCGAACTGTTACGGCGGGCTTCTCTAAAGGATTTGACATTGAAGACTGTGTTCCTGATGGCGATCTGTTCCGCTTGGCACATTTCGGAGTTGCAAGCTTTGTCCTGTAGGGAACCATTCTTATCATTCTCTAGAGAGAAGGTGGTTTTGCGGCCGGTTCCGTCCTTTTAACCTAAGGTGGTGTCCCCTTTTCATTTGAATCAGACGGTCTGTTTGCCGGTACTAGGGTCTTTGGAGGGCGGCGAATCGGATCGCAGTCGGTCGTTTGGACGTGAAGAGGGTGTTGCGTCAGTATTTGCAGATGACGCAATCCTTTCGTAGGTCGGAGCGGTTGTTTGTGGTGTTCGGTGGTGTGCGCAAAGGGGAAGCAGCGGCTAAGGCTTCCCTTGCCAGATGGATTCGGGAGACAATTTCTTCCGCTTACTTGCTTCAAGGTTGATCGGCACCTGAGGGGTTGCAGGCGCATTCCACCAGGGCACAAGCTTGTTCCTGGGCGGAGCACAGTTTGGTTCCACTGGGTGGCATTTGTAAGGCAGCGACTTGGTCGTCTCTGCATACGTTTAGTAAACATTACCGGTTGGACGTTGCAGCAGCTGCTGATGCCTGGTTTGGATCGGCGGTTCTGTCTGCCGGCTGGAAGGGTCCCTCCCAATGATTACTGCTCTGGTACATCCCAGAGGTAGAGGACTGAACTGGAGGAACGATAAGGAAATGATAATTACACTTACCTGGTAATTGTAGTTCCTTGAGTGACAGTTCAGTCCTCCTTCCCGCCCGGGATTTTAAGAGGGATCCAGGATTGCAGGCCGGCGACAGATGTTACAGGTAAGTCTGGTTTCTTTCCATTGTGTGGATAGTTCACTTTCTCTATGGCAGGGCAGGGGGTAAGAAAGCCTTGCCGGGGAGTGATTGATTTTTTTTTATACATAGTTTTGGTTCTGTTCAGTATTACTGTTAGCTACTTATTTCTTGCTCCTTTGAGTCTGCTTTGTTAATAGTTCACACTGGGATGAGAGTGAGAGTACAGCAGGCTATATCCAGTGATGTCATGATTCTGACAGACCAGTCTCCAAGCTGCAGGAGGAGATTGACAACCCAGAGGTAGAGGACTGAACTGTCGTCACTCAAGGAACTACAATTACCAAGTGTAATTATCATATACACTATATCAACCGACTCACCATTTGTCTACCTGTTTATTCACACCTTCAGAAAAACGTAATAGATTAGTAAGACAAGACCATCCTTGGCTAAAGCTATGTTGGCTGTCTCCCATTAAGCCATGACTATCTACATGTTCAGTAAATTTATTCTTTATAATGGTTTCTACCATTTTCTCTGGTACTGACGTCAGGCTCACCGGTCTGTGGTTTTCTGTATCACCCCTGGAACCCTTTTTAAAAATTAGCAATACATTGGCCATCCTTCAATCTTCAGGTATTACAGATGATTTTAACAATAGTTCACAGATTACTAATAGTAGGTCTGCAGTCTCATATTTCAGTTCTTTCAACACCCTTGCATGTATACCATCCAGTCCAACTGATTTGTTACTCTTCAGTTTATCAAATAGTTGTAATACATCTTCCCGGTGTATCGATATTTTTTTCAAGTCTTCTGCGGCATCCCCTTTAAATACCCTTTCAGTCATGGGTAACATCCCCACATCTTCCTCAGTGAAGACCGAAGCAAAGAATTCAGTCTCTCTGCTGTGGCCTTTTCCCCTCTTAGTGCCCCTTTTACTCCTCTGTCTAATGGTCCAACTGACTCTCGGGTTTTTTTGCTACAAATGTACTTAAGAGTCTTTATAACATGTTTTTGCTTCCACAGCAAGCTTCTCAAATTCTCTCTTTGCGTGCCTTATTACCTTGCTAGTGCTTGCTTCCAGTTTTCTTCATTTGGCTCCTTTTTCCATTTCCTGAAAGATGTTGTTTTGGCAACAGCCTCTCTGACCTCACCTTTAAACCATGCTGGCAGTTTTTTGGACGACTTTCCACTTTTCTTAAAGTGTGGAATACAGCTGGTCTGGGCTTCCAAGTAGTATTTTTAAACACAAATGCTTGATGTAAATCTTTAACCTTTGCAGCTGCTCCTTTTAACTGTTTTTCTCATTTTATCATAGTCTTCCTTTTGAAAGTTAAAAGGTAGTACTGTAGATTTCCTTACCTTCCTTCCTCCATTTATTAAATCAAACATGATCATGCTATGATCGCTATTGCCAAGTGGCCTCAGTACCCTTATCTCTTGAACAAGATCTTGTGTTCCACTAAGGACTATGTCCAAAATGGCTTCCCCTCTGGTTGGTTCATGAACCAGCTGTTCCAAGAAGCAGTCATTTATTTCATCTAAAAACTTTATCTCCCTAGCATGTCCTGCCATGACACTGACCTAGTCAATACCGGGGTAATTGAAATAATCCATTATTACTGTGCTGTAACTTTTTGAAGGCATGGACAAACCAGTCACTGGTTTAGATTTAAAAAAAAAAGTACCAAATGCTCCGGCACGGTTTCAGTCACTGATAAACATGACTGGTGTTTAAAATGTTTGAGCCCTGACCGTCAGCCCAACTATTGTCTTTTATGTCAGCAAATGACAGAGGCCTCATGAACCGAGCCAAAAGTTGGGATTGTTGTTTTCCTCAGACTGTTTCAGTGGCCTCAACTTCATCAGGGGCATTGGCATCCTCTCAAGGATTTCAAGTTTCTTCTAAGTCCAAATGTAAGAGTAAGTGATAATCTCTGGCCACACCCAAGTCCTCTGCATCGGCATTGAGAACAGATACCCAGGCCAGAGAACATAAGCATAGAAGTGCCTCCAATACAAACTGGTCAGCCAAACAGCTCCAGTGGGAGGATCCTCCTCCAAAGCACAAGTGGGGCTCCTGAGACATCAACTTCCAGAGAACTATCAGTGCCATGTTCTAGGACGGTGGGGCACAGCCCTGTTGGTGACTCCACCCAGACATCGGCAGTCGCCCTGGACCAGCTTATGTTGGCCCTCAAGAAGAGTTTGGCAGCACTCCTAGCAGCCTTGATACTGATAACATCGAGAGCTTTGGGAGTGCAGACTTCGGTACCGGGCCTGCAGCCAAGCCTACCAGGGCTGATGCCAGCTCTCGAGATAGCATCGTCGCTACCCTTGTTGGAACCAATCAATACTCCCAGTGTCCAGCAGACACTGTTCTGATGGCTCCGAGTATCAACATCAACCTTCATCCATGAAGCATAGAGGTCGAACCACTGATCGCCAATACTTTGACTTCTTACCCGACTCAGATTCTAGTTCTTCTGAATCTGAAGGGAGCTCACATGGTTCCCGAGACCTTCAAGACATCCGTTCGGACCCTTCACCCTCTCAAGAGTGGCGTCTGTCCCTTCCGGAGGATATATCCTTTCAGGACTTCATCCAGGATATGACAGCAGTGCTCACCATTATAGTAACTTCTGAGAAAGAACAGAGAGCCGACGAATTGCAGATACTTCAGTATCCTCCAATACCCAAAGAGGCCGCTACATTACCGGTGCATCGTATCCTGCAGGGTCTAATGCTCCACATGTGGGAAGCACCGCTCATGGTTCTGTCTGTCAGTAAGCGACTCGATACCATGTACCGAGTTCCTCCATGCCCAGGCTTTCAAAAACCTCGGCTCCCATATCACTCAATGGTAGTGGAATCAGCAATGTGCCAAATGAAGAGCTCCAAAACACATTCTTCAGTCCCACAAGGCAGAGATTGCAAAACACTCTATACCTTTCGGTGAAAATGCTTCAGGCATGCATGTTAGCCTCCAGAATAAATTCTTACATGTTTTACATGGGCATGTTTCTGAAAGACATTACCAGGGATCTGGAAACTTTCACTCCTCTTCTTCCTGACGATAAGAAGGGTGCTTTTCAGATTCTCATCAAACAAAGCTAGAACACTTCCAAGTTTCTCACCAGAACCTCCTTTAATGCCTTTGAATCAACAAGCAGAGCTTCAGCCGTCTCTACTGGGGCTCTTAGGATGGCCTGGCTACAGGCATCCAACCTTGAACAATGGGTGCAAGACAAATTGGCCAATATCCCATGTACTGGCGCAAACCTTTTTGGCAAAGAATGGAGGGAGAAGTCACAGAAGATTGAGACAAATGATCTCTCCCTAAAATGCCTTTCCAGGAAAACAGCTGACCCCTCCCAAACAAAGGCTGTAACTAAGAAATCTTTCCATGCCAAAAGGAAGAGATACTAGCCGCCTCACCCGCCCTCTGCTGCCTCTAAACAACAATTTCTGCAGCAGAAGCAGCAGGGACTTGGCCAACCCAGGAAGCCAAAGTCTCTTAAGCCTCAACCAACCGCACAGCCACAGCCTGTGCCTGCTTTTTGACTCTTTCCTAGAGAGCATTGCCAGTCTGCCTCTGGAAGGGCCACAACCCCTCCACATAGGCAGACTTTGCCATTATGCCCACAGGTGACACCTCATGACATCAGAGCAGTGGACACTTCATTGTCCAAGGGGGTTATCGGCTTCACTTCGAGACCTTACCCCCCCCCCCCCACCAGCTTTGCAGGGGACTATCCCACACAACCCCTTCAAAGCACTCTTAAAAGAAGAGGTGACCATCCTCTGCATTGGCCATAGAAAGAGTTTCTCCTACTCAAAAGATGGGCTTCTATTCTCCATATTTTCTCATTCCCAAGAAAACAGAAGGCTTCAGGTATATCTTACTACTTAGAGACCTAAACAAGTTTCTGGTTCAAGAAAAATTCAAAATGTTTTCCACCATATGTTTTACCATACCTTCAGAGACACGATTGGCTATGTTATCTAGACCTCAAAGAGGCATACACGCATATACTGATACATTCTTCCTACAGACTGTGTGCTTCATGTTTCAGGAAAACAGCTACCAATATAGGGTTCTCTCCTTCAGTCTAGCCTCTACCCCAAGGGTCTTCACCAAATTCATGGCAGTAGTCTCGGCCTATCTATGCACCTTGGGCATATTTGTTTTCTCTTACTTAGACTGGCTGATCAGGGGAGACTCCCTTCAAGAGGTAAGACTTGTCCCTTCATTGCACCATTACAGTTCTCCAACACCTAGGCTTTGACATAAATTTCCCAAAGTCTCATCTCGCTCCAACAACTGGAGTTCATCGGAGCGGTTTTAGATACCCAGCAGGCCAGAGCTTTCCATCCACAGGATTGCTCTGCCCACCTCATTGAACTGGCAGAGCACCTATAAGAACATAAGATTAAAAGAGATGCCATACTGGGTTAGACCAACGTCCATCAAGCCTAGTAGTCTGTTTCAAACAGTGACCAATCTAGGTCACAAGTACCTAGCAGCTTCCCAAAAGGAGAGTCAGGTTCCATAATGCTTGTATTGGAGCAAGCAGTCAATTACCTGGGTCCTCTTTAATAATGGTTTATGGACTTCTCTTCCAGGAAGTTGTCCAAACCTCTTTTAAACTCTGCTACACTAACAGCTTTTACTACATCCTCTAGTAATGAATTCCAGAGTTTGATTACACGTTGAGCAAAAATACATTTTTTCTTATTAGTCTTAAACAGGTTACACTGTATCTTCATTGCATGTCCCCTAGTCTTTCTACTTTTTGATGGCGTAAAGAATCTATCTAAGTTTACCTGTTTCACTCCATTCATTAATTTATAGACCTCTATCATATCTTCCCTCAGCCATCTCTTTTCCAGGGTGAAAAACCCTAACCTTTTAAGCCTCTCATAGGGGTAGCCTTCCATCCCCTTTACCATTTTGGTGGCTTTTCTCTATACATTTTCTAATTCCGCTATATCCTTTTTAAGATACGGTGACCAGAACTGCACACAATATCCTTAAAAAGGATTTCTCCAGGACCAAGCAGGAAGTCAGTCCTCACTTATGGGTGACGTCGGCGCCGACGGAGCCCTCGCGGAGCAATTTTCCCCAGCTTTCAAAGAAAGCCTTTGGGAATTGCAGCGCGCATGCGCGGTCGTCTTCCCGCCCGAGGGTGCCATCTTAGCCAGTCTTCTTTTTTCCGCGGAGCCCTGCAGACGTCCCCGTCTTGTCCCCGCGAAAAACGTTGATTTTCCTCTTTATTTTATACTTTTTTCTTTCGGTTCGACGCCGATCGTTTTCCCCGCCCGGACTCGCGACGCCGGTCTCGAGTCCTCTAGCGTTTTTTCGGTTTTTCTGACTTAGTCAGCTTTCATTTTCGTTTTCCCTGGCAGCCCGGTCCTTTGACCTCGCAGGGGCCCTTTTTCCCCCGATGGCTGCCAGTGGCTTTAAGCGGTGTGGTCGGTGTGACCGAAATATGTCACTAACCGACACACACGACTTTTGCCTCCGCTGCTTGGGCCCGGATCATGAGGAACTGATCTGTGGGCCCTGCAGCAAACTGTCCTCGAAGGCGTTGAGAAGTCGGCGGCATCAGCGCGAGAGAATCTTCGCTGACCCCAGCCGTACCCGGACCTCGTCGGAGGCCTCCGTGTCAAAGGGCTCCAGCTCGGACCGTCGCCGGAGCTCCTCCGACCGGGGTTCTCCCTCCGGGGACCATCGTCGGAAGGAAAAACCCGCGAGGGCGGCGTCGGTGGACGCTCCTGGCTCCGCGAGGGCCAGGTCGCATAGCCCCGACAGCCGCCCCGGGTCCTTGGAGAAGGAACATCTCCCGAAGCGACCTCGCCTGGAGTCGGAGATGCCTGCCCGGGTAAGTCCTGTAGTCCTTCTGGACTCGCCTCCGCGACAGCCGACGTCGGGCCCGACGCCGTCGGGGCCCGAGTCGGGGGCTGCTGGGTCACCTGAGCTCGGACTCAGGTTGACGGCCTTGGAGAGCAGACTGTCTGCCTTCATGGACCAGCAGCGGGCACTGCTCGCTGGCCTCGCTGGCGCCGCTGCCCCGACCGCCGGGACGTCGACGTCCAAGTCGACCCCGGAGACCGAGCCGATCCTCGAGTCAATGAGAACTCGAGTCGATCCTCGGTCGAGGTCACCCTCGGCCTCCCGTTCGGGACCGAGGTCGCCGACGCCGACTCCCTCGGCGTCGGGGCGGCTGGCGCCGCACCCTGCCCGGGCCGACCCCACCGAGTCCTCGTCGGAGTCGGTCTGGGAGTCTGAGGAGGAAGAGTCACCTGATTCTTTCCGGACTCGGTGTGTCCCATCGGACTCACCGGGGTCCGAGCCTCGGAAGCAGTCCCCCCCGGAGGATGCCCGGTTCTCGGACTTCGTTAGGGATATGGCCAAGGCTTTGGCCTTCCCTGCGGATCCCGAGGTGGAGCCTCGAGCCGAAGAGCTCGACGCCCTCCAGTATGACTCTCCCGCGAGGGAGCACTTTACTGTGCCGGTTCCTCCTATGCTGGAACGACTACTCTTCCGCATGTGGGAGAGTCCGGCCTCCTCGCCGGTCCTGAGCAAGCGGGTCGATTCTATCTATCGGGTCCGCAAGAGCCCTGGCTTTCAGAAGGCACAGCTGCCACACCATTCCATGGTAGTGGAATCGGCCATGCATCGTCTTAAGAGCCAGAAGATGCACTCCTCGGTGCCTCCTGGAAGGGAGGCCCGTAACCTGGATGGCCTTGGCAAGAAGTGCTTCCAGGGCTCTATGCTCGCATGTCGTGTCCAGACTTACCAGCTCTACATGGGCATGTATCTCCGGGATCTGGCTAAAGAGCTAGCCGGATTCTCCGCTGGTCTCTCCGAGGAGCCCTTGCGGAGGTTCCTAGCCTTGTCCACGGGCATTCGGGAATGCTCGAAGTTCATGTCCCGAGCAGCCTATGATGGCTTTGAGGCCTCGGCTAGAGTGGCCGCAGCCGGCATCGGTGCCCGCCGACAGGCTTGGCTTCAGTCGTCGGATCTTGAGCCCTGGGTACAGGACAAGTTGGTCGATGTCCCCTGCCGAGGCGAAAACCTCTTTGGCAAGCCCATGGCGGAAAAGGCTGCACAAATTGAGACTGAGACTCTCACCAGGACCAGGCTTTCTAGGAAGACCTCCGCCCCTTCCCAGAAAAAGAAGGGCTCGGGAAAAAAGTCCTTTTACCCGGGGAAGGCGGCTGCCTACAAACAGTACCCCCATTATCAGGCCCCTGCAGCTCCCCAACAGGGCCAGCAGGCCAAGGGACGGGGTAACGGGTCCCGTAGGCAGCAAGCCCCCAAGCCTGCACCACCAGCCCCTGCTCAGCAGGGTGGGGGTTTTTGACTCGCTCAGCATAGCCTCTCCCCCCCCGCTGGTTCCTCCCAGCACCGGAGGCCGGCTGGTTCACTTCGGCCACAGGTGGTCCAGCATCACCGCAGATGCCTGGGTACTTCAGGTCGTGCGAGAAGGCTACCTTCTCCACTTCCATCAGGTCCCTCCCTCCTATTTTCCGGGAGAACCTTCGCGCCCCCCTCTGCACAGGGAGTTGCTCCTTCAGGAGTTAGCAGGTCTTCTGCAGGAACAGGCGGTGGAACCGGTGCCCCACCACCTGAGAGGTCAAGGCTTTTATTCAAGGTATTTTCTGATACCAAAGAGAACAGGGGGCCTCAGACCCATCCTGGACTTGCGCAACCTCAACAAGTTCCTTGTGCGGGAGAAGTTCAAAATGCTTACCCTTGGAATCCTTCTGCCCTACCTCCAGCAGGGAGATTGGCTATGCTCCTTGGATCTAAAGGATGCCTACACGCACATCCTCATCCACCCAAGCCACCGCCAATACCTAAGGTTTGTGGTGGCAGGAAATCATTACCAGTACAGAGTACTGCCCTTTGGCCTATCCTCCGCACCGCGAGTCTTCACAAAATGTCTCGCGGTCGTGGCGGCCCATCTCCGGCTTCACGGCCTCTATGTCTTTCCGTACCTCGACGACTGGCTCATCAGAGCAGCGTCCGCTCAGGAGGTCGCCAACGCCACGCGCCGCACGGTGACTCTGCTGCAGCACTTGGGCTTTGTCATAAACTTCGCAAAGTCCACTTTGCTCCCCTCACAGGATCTCGAGTTCATCGGCGCAAGGCTGCACACTCCTCGGGCACGAGCGTACCTACCGCTCGACAGGGCGCAACGGCTCATGGACCTAGCCGACCGCTTTCGCAGCCAGCCCCTGGTCTCCGCCAGGCGCTTCCTGAGACTGCTCGGCCATATGGCTTCCACCGTCCATGTGACCCCCAATGCCCGCCTGAACATGCGGTCTGCTCAATGGTGTCTCCGCCAGCAGTGGCGACAAGCCACAGGCGGCCTGGCGGACCTGGTGCGCGTCTCCGAGCCGCTGCTCTCATCTCTCCGGTGGTGGCTCCGGCAGCCGAACCTGATATTCGGAATGCCTTTCCAGTCACCTCGGCCGACCCGGGTGCTGACCACCGATGCATCCCTCCTGGGCTGGGGAGCGCATTGCCAAGAGGCACGTACTCAGGGCCTCTGGACCATGTGGGAGTCTGCTCAGCAGATCAACTTCCTGGAGCTCAGGGCGATCCGCCTAGCTCTCAAGGCCTTCTCCCACCTGACTTCCCAACAGTCCGTCCTTGTCCAGACGGACAATCAAGTTGCCATGTTCTACGTGAACAAGCAGGGTGGCACGGGCTCCTTCCTCCTCTGCCGGGAGGCACAGAAGCTCTGCTCTTGGGCCGTCAGTCACGGCATTCTCCTCAAGGCAGTTTATCTCCCGGGCCAAGAAAATTGCCTTGCAGACAAACTCAGCAGGGTCCTCCAGCCGCACGAGTGGCGTCTGGATCCCTTGGTAGTTCAGAAGCTCTTCCTCAAGTGGGGTCTCCCCACGGTGGATCTCTTTGCCAGTCCTCACAACCGGCAGCTTCCTCGCTTCTGCTCTCGTCAGCCACACCCCCTTCGGGTGGCGGCGGACGCCTTTCTGATCTCGTGGTCGGGGAGCCTTCTGTACGCTTTCCCTCCCATCCCGCTGGTCTCTCGGACTCTTTTCAAGGTTCTCCGAGACAAAGCCTTCATGATCCTGGTGGCCCCTCGCTGGCCCAGGCAGCCGTGGTTTCCGCTCCTGCTGCAACTGGCGGTGGAGGATCCAATCCCTCTGGGGGTACAACCGGATCTCCTCACTCAGGATCAGGGGTCCCTTCTGCACCCCAACCTCAGGTCTCTCAACCTCATGGCCTGGCTGCTGAGAGGGTAGTCCTTGCTCCCCTTCTCCTGCCGGCGGAGGTGGAGGAGGTCGTCTTAGCTTCGCGACGGCCTTCTACCCGCAAATGCTACGCCCTTAAATGGCGTCGCTTTGCAGTCTGGTGTACCCAACAGTCTCAGGATCCCTTCTCCTGCCCGGTGTCGGTGATCTTGCAGTACTTGCTGCACCTCTCTAATCTGGGACTTAAGTCCAACTCCGTCAAAGTTCACCTCAGTGCTCTTTCAGCACATCATGTGCCAGTGGACGGCAGACCTCTCTCCAATGACCCTCTCGTAGCGAGGTTTCTCCGAGGTCTCCTTCTACTTAAACCACCTCTGCGCCCGCCAGCGCCTGACTGGGACCTGAATGTGGTTTTGCAGCGGATCACCTGTCCGCCTTTTGAACCTATGGCTACCTGTTCTCTCCGTTTTCTGTCTTGGAAAACACTGTTCTTGATAGCCCTCACTTCCGCTAGGCGCGTAAGTGAATTGCAGGCCCTCGTGTCTGATCCCCCTTACACTAGGTTCTACAAGAATAGGGTAGTCCTTCGGACTCACCCGAAATTTCTCCCTAAAGTGGTCTCCCCTTTTCACATCAATCAGGAGGTGGTACTTCCAACCTTCTTTCCCAGACCACACTCCAGCCGAGCTGAAACGGTCCTCCATACCCTGGACTGTAGAAGGGCACTGAACTTCTACCTTGACCGTACGCGGGAGCACCGTAAAGCTGCTCAGCTTTTTGTGTCTTTTGACCCCAATAAATTGGGGCTCCCGGTCTCCAAGCGTACTCTGTCCATCTGGGTTGCGGACTGTATCTCTTGGGCTTATGGGGCAGCCGGACTCTCCTTAGAAAGTCGAGTCACGGCTCATTGCGTTCGGGCAAAGGCCACGTCAGTGGCTTACCTCCGCTCTGTTCCGCTGGCAGACACCTGCCGGGCCGCTACTTGGTCTTCGAGCCAGACTTTTGCGGTCCATTACTGTCTCGAGAGGGAGTCCCGTAGGGACAGTGCTTTCGGACAGGCAGTCCTCCGTAATCTCTTTGAGGTCTGAGCAACTCCTACCCTCCATCCCGGATGTGGGCTACCGGTGGGTGATAATTCAGCGAAGATTCTATCCTTCTGTGCCGCTGAGCTAGAGGGAGCTCATTTTTGTGCTTAGGGTCTCCGGTAGCCTTGAGCTTGGGAGTCCCATAAGTGAGGACTGACTTCCTGCTTGGTCCTGGAGAAAGCGTAGTTACTCACCTGTAACAGGTGTTCTCCAGGAGCAGCAGGAATCAGTCCTCACTACCCTCCCTCCTCCCCTTGGAGTTGCAATCGTCTGCTTATGTTCTTTTTTTTTGCAAATTTTTATGCAAAGCTGGGGAAAATTGCTCCGCGAGGGCTCCGTCGGCGCCGACGTCACCCATAAGTGAGGACTGATTCCTGCTGCTCCTGGAGAACACCTGTTACAGGTGAGTAACTACGCTATATCTGAATTAGACTCGCCTCACAGCTCGAGAGATGCTGTCTCTTGGGACACTTGGCCTCCACAGTCCATATCGTCCCCTTTGC
Source organism: Ichthyophis bannanicus (assembly GCA_033557465.1). Lineage (NCBI taxonomy): Eukaryota > Metazoa > Chordata > Amphibia > Gymnophiona > Ichthyophiidae > Ichthyophis > Ichthyophis bannanicus. Next base: position 1,397,658,455 of record CM066032.1, on the reverse strand, counting down.
TCAATTGCACACGCACCAAGCTCAGTGGACTCTTTCCCAATGGACGCAGGTAAAGGTATGTCTCAGACAAGATCCACATCTCACCCCTCAACTGATCAATGGTTGTGTTCCCTTCAAAACCTACTCGGGTCACCTTTTCAGATGCCTCCACCTCGATGCACCCTGACGATGGATACTTCCAAGCTGAGTTGGGGAGCACATCTCAATGACTTAACCACACAGGGACTGTAGACTCAACAAGAATCTGCCATGCAGATCAACTTCCTAGAACTAGAAGCATTGACAAATGCTCTTCGTGTTTTTCAACCCCAGCTTTGCGGGCAACCTGTTCTAGTCAGAATGGACAATCAAGTAGCCATGTTCTATGTGAACAAGCGGGGGGGGGGGGACATGGATCCCATCCACTCTGAGGAAGCGCATTACCTGTGGTCTTTTGTCATCTCACACCACATTCACCTCAGAGTAGTATGCCTCCTGGGCAAACTCTTATGTTCTTGCGGACAGGCTAAACCGTATCCTTCGTCCACACAAAGGGACCCTGCATTGGGAGACGGCTGCTTGGATCTTTCAGATGTGGGGAACCCCACTCATAGATCTTTTTGCCACTCTGCAAAACACACAGCTTCCACTCTTCTTCTCCAGGCTTTAGTCACTACATTGACAGGTCCCGGATACCTTCCTTCAACACTGGGAACGGGGCCTGCTTTATCTATTCCTTCTCATCCTCTTGATTCCCAAGACATTCTTCAAGCTACAGGCCAATAAGGGCTCCATAATTCTCATAGCCCCCTTTTGGCCCCGTCAACTGTGGTTCCCTCTGCTTTGCCTAATGCAGACTCAGCCACTCAACCTGGGATGTGTGCTTGACCACCTATGTCAGGACAATGGGATGTTCTTCCATCCCAACATCCGCTCCCTCCACTTGACGGCATGGCTGCTGAAGGGTTAGTGCTTGCTAACGTTGATCTGCCATAGGATGTCAGGAATATACTCCTTGCATCACACAAGGATTCTACCAGACTATCTTGTGCTTTTAAGTGGTGTAGGTTTGTATTTCGGTGCTCCCCGAAGAGAATTAACCCTTTTACCTGCTTGATGGAGTTCCTTTTACAGTACCTCCTCCACCTGTCCTTAACAGGCCTTAAAACTAACTCAGAGTGCACCTTAGTGCCATTGCGGCTCATCATGAACCACTACAAGGACAGCCTATCTCCTCACACCCTTTAGTTGCACACTTCATGCGGGGTCTCTTGCTGTCCAAACTGTCCATTAAGCCCTGTCCGGTGGCCTGGGATCTCAATGTGGTTATTATGCAACCGCTGAAGCCTCCTTTTGAGCCTTTAGCCACCAGTTCATTGACATTTCTATCATGGAAGGTACTCTTTCTTATTGCCCTCACATCAGCTCGCTGCATTAGTGAACTTTGGTGGCGGACCTACCCTATACCCAGTTCCACCATGACAAGATAGTCCTGCAGACTCATCTGCATTTCCTTCCAAAGGTTGTTTTTTCCTTCCATTTTAACCACTCAGTTATCCTACCTATTTTCTTCCCTAGACCACATGCGTCTCAGGAGGAAGCAGTGCTTTAGGCTGCAAGCGATCGCTGGCTTACTATTTGAGTAGAACTAAGGATCACAAACGATCCTCCCAATTATTTCTCTTTTGATCCTAGTCACCTGGGTTCCCCAGTGACAAAAAAGGACCCTATCCAGATGGATTGCAATTGCATTTCTTTTGCTTATGCACAGACAGGACTCTCCCAGAGGGTCACTTTACTGCTCATAATATGTATGGGCTATGGCAACCTCCGTAGCCAGTCTGGTATCCATTGAGGATATCTGTTGGGCACTTACCTGGTCCTCCATTCACATGTTTGCTGCCCACTATTGTCTGGACAGAGACTCCTGTTGGGACGCTGTCTTTGGCGAAGCTCTACTCCAGCACCTCTTTGGGACTTAATCTCAACTTCCTGCCCTCTATCCTGGACTTCTACAATAAGACACCAGACTTCCTTTAGAGGGGGTTCTCACATGCTGGAATAGAATCCAAGACCCACAACTATTCCCGACTTTGTCTGCAATCTTTTGGCCTCAGGGATTCTACTGCTCCACCCCCATACCAGTCTGGTTCTGGGGAGCTAGTGAGTCCCATATGTGGAGGCTGCATTCCTGCTTGTTCCTGGAGATTTTATTTATTTAGCTGTATTTATATCCCGCTTTTCACCGGGTCAAAGCGGTCATAGTATAGTTACTCGCCTGTAACAGGTGATCTCCAAGAACAGCAGGAATCAGTCTTCACAACCTGCCCTCCTCTTCTAGGAGTTGTAGGGTTCCTTATTTTTTTCCTCCTCTTGGCTACAAACGCAACTGAGAGGGGTTGGGAAGGCAGGCATGCAGGCACAGTGGAGGGTTCCCAAAAGCTTTCTTATTGGAAAGCTGTCGGTGCTGATGTCACCCATATGTGAAGACTGATTTCTGCTGTTCCCGGAGGTCAACTGTTACAGGTGAGTAACTACGCTTTCCTTTGCTGTTTACGCAGGCCTTAGCCTTTTTTGCATTTGGCTGTGTCAGTAATTGTTCCTAAAAGTGGTGTTATCTGTGCTTAAAGGCTGCGCTTGTTTTCTGCATTGGTCGTATGCGTTAAGAGTTATTTTAATTGTAAAATCACAAATACAGTGCAACTTTAAACCAAAAAAACACTAAAAAAAATATATGAAAGGTAAGATAATTTGATCTGGATTATTTCCTTTTTATCCTGTGCTTAGTGATATGTATATGTATTCATTCCATAGAATGAGAGGACTGGTCATGATTCATTTCCATTAGATCAAACAAAATGATGTAGAGCATTGGTTAGCAACCTTTTTGGGGCTAAATGGCGAAAAATGCAGCAGCATTCATGGCAATATTGTTGTGTCATGGGGGCAGGTTCCTGCCAAGAGCCAGCCATCCTCCCCTGCTGCTTCAAATGAAGCAAGCTGCACTGAGGGGAATGAGAACCAACTGTGCAAGGGAGAGGGAGGGAGTAGCTCAGTGGTTACCTCAGGCCGGAGGGCTGGGGGTTCAATTCCCGCATGGGGACAAGCAACCTCGGGCTGGAGGGACTGGGGTCTCTAGTCCCATGGCCACTCCTTGTGGCCTTGGGCAAGCCACTTAACCCTCCATTGCCTCAGGTACACTTAGATTGTGAGCCCTTCAGGGGCAAGGGAATAAAAAGTACCTGTTCGTATATATGTGTAAACCGCTCTGATGCGCATAGTAAAGAGCAGTATATAAGAACATAAGATATGCCATACTGGGTCAGACCAAGATCCATCAAGCCCAGTATTCTGTTTCCAACAGTGGCCAATCTAGGTCATATGTACCTAGTAGTTTCCCCAAGAGACACAAGTTCCACAATGCTTGTACTGGGTCAAGCATTGATATCTTCGGTCACTTCTTAATAATGGTTTATGGACCTTTCCTCCAGGAACTTGTCCAAACCTTTTTTAAACCCAGCTACACTAACAGCCTTTACTACATCCTCCGGTAACAAATTCCAGAGTTTGATTACACGTTGAGTGAAAAAATATTTTCTTTTATTAGTCTTAAATAGTTTACCCTGTAGCTTCATTGCATGTCCCCTAGTCTTTCTATATTCTGATGACGTAAACAATCGATCTACGTTTACCCGTTCCACTCCGTTCATTAATTTATAGACTTCTATCATATCTCCCCTCAGCCGTCTCTTTTCCAGGTTAAAGAGCCCTAACGTTTTTAGCCTTTCTTCATAGGAGTATCCTTCCATCCCCTTTACCATTTTGGTGGCTCTTCTCTGTACCTTTTCTAAAATCGCTATATCCTTTTTAAGATACGGCGACCAGAACTGCACACAATATTCAAGGTGCGGTCTCACCGTGGAACGATATAGAGGCATTATAATATCTTTTGTTTTATTTTCCATTCCTTTCCTTATCTTACCTAGCATTCTATTTGCTCTCTTGGCCGCCGCTGCACACTGGGCCAAGGGTTTTAACATGGTATCCACAATGACGCCTAAATCTTTTTCCTGGGTGGTGGTTCCTAATGTGGAACCTTGCATCGTGTAACCATAGTTTGGGTTGTTCTTCCCTAGGTGCATAACCTTGCACTTGTCCACATTAAATTTCATCTGCCATTTTGATGCCCAGTCTTCCAATTTATCAAGATCCTCTTGCAATTTTTCACAATCCTCTTGGGTTTTAACAACTTTAAATAGTTTTGTGTCATCTGCAAATTTGATAACCTCATTCGTTATTCCACTTTCCAGGTCATTTATGAATATGTCAAAAAGCAGCGGACCCAGCACAGATCCCTGGGGTACACCACTATTCACCTTTCTCCATTGGGAAAATTGGCCATTTAGCCCTACCCTCTGCTTTCTATCTTTTAACCAGTTCCTGATCCACAATAGTACACTGCCTCCTATTCCATGACTCTTTAGTTTTGCCAAAAGTCTCTGATGAGGGACCTTGTCAAAGGCTTTCTGAAAGTCCAGATACACAATATCAACCGACTCACCTTTGTCCACCTGTTTATTCACTCCTTCAAAAAAACATAACAGATTAGTAAGACAAGATCTTCCTTGTCTAAAGCCATGTTGGCTGTCTCCCATTAGGTCATGACTATCTACATGCTGAGTAATTTTATTCTTTATGATGGTTTCTACCATTTTTTCCCCGGTACTGACGTCAGGCTCACCGGTCTGTAGTTTCCCGGATCACCCCTGGAACCCTTTTTAAAAATTGGTGTTACATTGGCGATCCTCCAATCTTCAGGTATTAGAGATGATTTTAATGATAGTTCACAGATTACTGATAGCAGTTCTGCAATCTCATATTTCAGTTCTTTCAACACCCTTGGATGTATACCATCCGGCCCAGGTGATTTGCTACTCTTCAGTTTATCTAATAGTTGTAAGACATCTTCCCGATGTATCGATATTTCCTTCAATTCTTCCGCACCTTTAAATACCACTTCAGTCATGGGTAACATCCCTACATCTTCCTCAGTAAAGACCGAAGCAAAGAATTCATTCAGTCTCTCCACTATCGCCTTGTCGCCTCTTAGTGCTCCTTTAACCCCTTTATCATCTAATGGACCAACTGACTCTCTCACAGGTTTTTTGCTACGAATGTACTTAAAAAGGTCTTTATTTTGCGTTTTTGCTTCCGCAGCAAGCTTCTTCTCAAATTCTCTCTTTGCCTGCCTTATCAATGCCTTGCATTTGACTTGCCAGTGCTTGTGCTGTTTCCAGGTTTCGTCGTTTGGCTCTTTTTTCCATTTCCTGAAAGATGCTTTTTTGGCAACAACAGCCTCTCTGACCTCACCTTTAAACCATGCTGGCAGTTTTTTGGACTTCCTTCCACTTTTCTTAAAGCGTGGAATACAGCTGGTCTGGGCTTCCCAAGATAGTATTTTTCAACAACACCCAAGCTTGATGTACGTCTTTAACCTTCGCAACTGCTCCTTTTAGTTTTTTCTTAACTGTTTTCCTCATTTTATCATGGTCTCCCTTTCGAAAGTTAAAAGGGTAGTACTGTGGATTTCCTTACTATTCCTCCTCCACTAATTAAATCAAAGGCGATCATGCTATGATCACTATTGCCAAGTGGCCCCAACACCCTTATCTCTTGCACTAGATCTGGTGTTCCACTAAGGACTAGGTCTAATATGGCTTCCCCTCTGGTCGGTTCATGAACCAGCTGCTCCAAGAAGCAGTCATTTATTTCATTTAGGAACTTTATCTCCCTAGCATGTCCTGACGTGACACTGACCCAGTCGATACCGGGCTAATTGAAATCACCCATTATTATTACTGTGCTGTAACTTTTGTTAGCTTCTTTGATTTCTTTGAGCATTTCATCATCCATTTGGTCATTCTGGCCAGGTGCTCGATAGTACACCCCCACTGCCATTGCCTTCCCCTTTTATATGGAATTTCAATCCATATAGATTCTACAGCAGATTTTGTTTCCTGCAAAACTTTAATCCTTTCTGAGTCAATGCCCTCTCTAACATAGAGCGCAACCCCTCCACCAATTTGATCAGCTCTATCATTACGATATAGTTTGTACCCAGGTATCACAGTGTCCCACTGGTTGTCCTCCTTCCACCATGTCTCTGATATTCCAATCATATCTAACCTTTCATTTAGTGCTATATATTCTAACTCTCCCATCTTATTCTTTAGACTTCTAGCATTTCCATACAAGCATTTTAGAGAATGTATTTTATTCATGTTAATTTGGCTATTGTTAGACATGGGTAAATTGGGATCTTTAAGCTCTGTCTGCTCCATACTTGAGGGCATTTGGGCTACTTTACTCTTTTGTGGAACCTCTCTGCTTGTGGTAGTATCCTTCAAGGATACATTCTTCCGAACCATCCGCTCTTGGGCGACTGTCGGCTTTCCCCTAATATCTAGTTTAAACCATAAACTCCTGAAGAGAGAGCCACATTGGTCTTAAATCCTGCTCCTTCACGTCAATTATGTTGATCTTTCCCAAATGCTGGCACTGCAAGCAATTTCCAACTCACAAACTGGAATGTTTCCCCCTCCACTACCAGCCACCATGCTTGTTACCCAGTACTAACCAGACACAATGAAAGTGGTCTATTCTGCCATAATTATTAACAAACCATTCAGATATCAGAAACTGGAATACAGATGACAATGGGTTCATTTGGGTGGTGTGTTTTTTTTGGGGGGGGGAGGGTTTTTTTTTTAAATTATTTTTTCTTCGAAAGTTCATTTTTATTTTTACATGATGCAGACGTAGTAGCCATGTATTTGTGCTCAAAATACTTTGGTTAATTTTATTAAAATGCTGTTTTAATCTAGAATTTTTTTTGTTTCCCTGCTAAAAACATACCCTCCCTTATGACTGTCCCGTGTTTGCTCCATTATCTGTTGTTCCATTAGACTTCCCCTGAAGAACAGTGACATTTAATTAGTTACATATTTAAACACAGTCTTGACTTAAAATATCTGAGACTGTATTACTATGAACTAAATATGTTTTAGCAATAGAGAAGCTGAGCCAATGTGTAAATTTGACTAAGGGAAACAAAAGAATTCTTCCAAGGTGGCACTGTACATGATCCTTCAAGATCATGACAAAAGGATATATGAAGTCTCCAAAGCTTATGTACATCATCATCTGGATATTTTTAATGTTCTTTGGGAAAAGGTTGTGACAAGCTACCAAAAAAACAAATTTCCTGATCGTGTCCACAGGCTAGTCCCGAAACCTCTGGGTTCCCCATCTCATGTAGCAGCTTGGAGACTGAGAAACTCCTCTTTTTGTGACATCACTGGTATATCCTCTCTGCATCCGCCTCGAGTCACCAGTTACCTATTGACAAAGCAGACTCACCGGAGCAACAAGTAAGAATTCAGAACAACAATAAATAACTAGAACTGCTCCAACCCTTTAATCAACTGTGACTTTAGTCTGACCAGACCACACCCCCGCCCCGAAGGAAGGGAAGTGTACCCGAAAACAGTAGTATACTGAGGCAAAAACACTCCTGTAACCCCAGAATCCCCACAAATACTGCCAGACTTACCGGTAAAGGCATCTGTAACGCTTCAGGCTCCTTGAACCTCGAAAACACTTGGGAGGGATACGGGACTAGCCTGTGTCCACTCCAGGAACTACAATTAGCAGGTAAGTCTAATTTCATCTTCCTGATCGTGTCCACAGGCTAGTCCCGAAACCTCTGGGATGTACCAGAGCAGTGAAGAGACTCTTCAAGTACGGGGAGGGGTATGCAAACCAGCCTGAAGCACAGCCGCCCCGAAAGCGACTTCCTCACGCCGTTGGAGGTCCAACTGATAGTGCTTCACAAAAGAATTCAACGACGACCAGGTCGCCGCCCTACAAATCTCCCCTGGAGACACCGACCGACTCTCTGCCCAAGAGGCGGCCTGAGCCCTGGTAGAGTGGGCTCGCAAACCCGCCGGCACCGTCTTCCCCTTCAAGACATATGCCGATGCAATGGCTTCCTTAATCCACCTAGAAGTAGACGCTTTGGACGCCGCTTCGCCCTTTCACAGCCCTGCGAAAAGCACAAAAAGCCTGTCCGACTTCCGAAAGGACTCCGTACGCCGAATATACTTCTTTAAGGCACAGCCAATGTCCAAACGGTGCAGGCTCTCCGACGCTGCGCCGCGCGCACTCCCCGAGAAGGCCGGCAACGAGATGTCCTGACTCACATGGAACGGCGAGACGACCTTCGGCAGGAAAGCTGGCACCGCCCGCAGTACCACCTTTGACGCAAAGAAGGAGAGGTAAGGCTCTCGGCATGACAAAGCCTGCAGTTCCGAGATCCGCCGGGCAGAACAGACCGCTACTAAAAAAATCACCTTTAGCGTAAGGTCCTTGAGAGTCGCCCGGGACAGAGGCTCAAAAGGTGCGCGTTCGAGGGCTTCCAGCACGAGCGGAAGGTGCCACTGGGGTACGATCTGCCACAACGGAGGGCGCAGGATGGATACCGCCCGTAAAAAACGCTTCACGTCCCCCTGTGAACCCAGCGATTGACCTCCTACTCTGCCCCTGTAACAGGACAGGGCAGCGACTTGCACACGCAGGGACGCGGCTGCTAAGCCCTTATCAAAACCATCTTGTAGAAATTCTAAGATATGAGGCACAGAGGCCTTTAGAGGCACGCACCCCTTAGCTCCGCACCACGACTCAAAGATCCGCCAAATACGGACGTATGCTAGCAAAGTAGACCGCCGGCGGGCCCTCAACAAAGTCGCAATGACCGCCGACGAATGGCCCCGCGAGCTCAGCCGCGCCCGCTCAAGAGCCAAGCCGTAAGCGAGAATCGATCCATGTGCGGCATAAATAGGGGACCCTGCGACAGGAGGTCCGGCCGGGCTGGAAGATGCCACGGCTTTGCGACCAACAACTGCACCATGATCCCCGTACCAGGGCCGGCGAGGCCAGTCCGGGGCTATCAGAATGACTTGTTCCCGGAACCTGTCTATGCACTGTATCACGCGGCCGATGAGAACCCACGGCGGGAAGACGTAGAGCAACTGACCCTCCGGCCAGACCTGAATCAGAGCGTCCAGGCCTTCCGACATTCTCTCTCTCCGCCTGCTGTAAAAACGACTTGCCTTTGCCGAGGCGAAGGTCGCCATGAGATCCATGACCGGCTCGCCCCACCTGCGGACCACCATACGGAAGATGTCGGGATTCAGTACCCACTCCCCCGGGTCCACTCTTACCCGGCTGAGGAAGTCGGCCTGAATGTTGTCTACTCCGGCCATGTGCGCCGCCGAGAGATCCCGCAGGTGGGATTCTGCCCAACAGCACAGCTCTCCGGCCTCCTCCTCGAGCGCCACGCTGCTGGTTCCCCCTTGCTTGTTGACATAGGCTACCGCCGTCGCATTGTCGGAAAACACCCGGACGGCCCTCCCGCCGAGTAGGGAATGGAAACTCCGCAACGCCAGCGCTATGGCGCGCAGTTCCAATCTGTTGATCGGCCACAGCCGTTCCTGAGCATTCCACTGACCCTGCGAGAAGTTGCCTTGGCAGTGAGCTCCCCAGCCGAGGAGGCTTGCATCGGTCGTCAGAGGAACCCAGGTTGGGGACTCCAGATCCCTGCTGCGGTCCAGCGAATTGGGAAGAAGCCACCACTGCAGGGCCTGCCGAACCCCCTCTGTGCATGGGAGCCTCTGGGACAGCGGGTCCCGCTGAGGCGACCAGTGCCGAAGGAGCGCTCCCTGCAAGGGTCGCATGTGTGCCCTCGCCCACGGTACCGTTTCTATGGTCGCCGCCATGGTGCCCAGCAGCTGCAGGTAAAGCCAGGCCGTTGGTGACTCTAATGTCAAGAACTTGGCTACCAGACCCCGTAGGGCCAGCGCCCGCTTGTCCGTGAGGAAGACCTTCCCCACGCGCGTGTCGAACCGGGACCCCAAGTACTCCAGATTCTGTGACGGCTCTAAGCGACTCTTGGAAAGATTGACTATCCAACCGAGCCCTTCGAGGAAGGCTACAACTCTGGTCGTCGCCGCCACACTCTCTGTCCGAGACTTCGCTCTGATCAGCCAATCGTCTAGGTAGGGATGCACCAGGATGCCTTCTTTCCGCAAGGCCGCCGCTACTACTACCATGACCTTCGTGAAGATCCGCGGAGCCGTTGCCAGGCCAAAGGGTAGCGCTCGGAACTGGTAGCGCGGCGTTTTTGTGAGAGGTGGATTCACATCAAAGAAAGTGGCAATCCCCTGACGAAACTCTATAGGTGAAACGCTACGGCGCCCAGTGAATGTGTCGGGAATGTGAATGTGTAAAGCTGCCGCAACAGTAGTATGGATGACGCTTGAAAATAGCACAGATGGCAAGATTGAAGTTTTTTAAGTAACTTGAAATTACAGCTTCTATTTTCAAGAACACAAGATTCTGAGATGTTCAATCTGAAGGACAATCTAATGCAATGTAACGCAAAGCTAAGTAGCACTATCGTTATCACTTGCTTTCATCGGTTGCTTGTTTATACCATCCAGTATTCATAGTCTGCAACAGTTGTAGACAGCTTAAGCATAATCAAAGGAGAAAAAATAAGAAACATTAAAAAATAAAAAATGAAAAATAAGAAATAAGGACATTAGAATAACACCAGCGACAAAGAATGGGTCATTGATGTATGGAAGACGTTTTCACTGTACCCAATGAGCAGGCACAGTGAGCAGTCTAAATTCTGAGACCCAGTCGCTAATACAATATATAGTAAGTTAGTCTGTATAATTAAGGGTTAAAAAGTGGAGCTTTATTTGTATTGGGTAGCTAGACAGCAATAAGCTCTGAAAAGTGACAAAGTTTTTCTTGTTCCTCCTGTCGTGGACACACGGCCTCCTTTATGTGTTTCTCCCCACTCCGCTCATAGAACGAACTCTCCTCAAAATACAGCAGGACAGGGCCTCGCGATTCTCGTGGCCCCGTGGTGGCCTCGACAGCCTTGGTTCCCGCTGCTGCTCCGCCTCTCATTGGAACCTCCGGTTCCCCTCGGCAACATACCGGGCTTGTTGACGCAGGAGGAGGGTGTGCTACTTCACCCAAACTTGAGGTCCTTATCTCTCACGGCCTTGCGGCTGAGTGGCTCACTCTAGCCTCCATTCATCTCGAGGTGGAGGACATACTGCTGACTTCGCGCAAGGAGTCGACTAGGAGAGCTTACGCCTTTAAATGGCATCGGTCCTCTGTGTGGTGCTCGGAGGAACGGGCCGACCCATTCTCTTGACCCACCCACATGGTCCTGCAGTACCTGCTCCATCTCTCGCAGGCGAGCTTGAAGTCCAACTGAGTCAGAGTCCAACTGAGTCAGGGTCCACCTGAGTACTAGCTCGGCTAACCACCACCCTGTCGGGGGTGGACCTCTCGCGGGTCAGCCACTGGTTTCCCGCTTCATGCGCGGGCTTCTTCTTTCCAAGCCCCCCATCTGGCCACCTCCGGCGCAGTGGGACCTCAATGTCATCCTCACATGGCTAATTCAGCCACCCTTCAAACTGATGGCATCCTGCTCACTTCGGCACCTTTTCTGGAAGGTGTTTTTTCTGGTGGCCCTGAACTCGGCCCGGAGGGTCAATGAGCTTCAGGCCCTGATGGCCAACGCCTCCTACATGAGATTCTTCACGAACCGGCTGGTTCTCCAAATGCACCCCAAGTTTCTCCTGAATGTTGTCAAGGATTTCCACCTCAACCTGGAGATAGTACTGCCAACCTTCTTCAGGAAGCCTCACACCGACCGAGCATCATGATACTCCATACCCTTGACTGCAGGAGGACGCTTTCCTTCCACCTACAGTGTACACAGGTTCACCGCAAGTCTGAGTGGCTTTTCATCTCCTACAACCCTGCCCGCATGGGGCTTGTGGTCACTAAGCGGACCCTTTCCATCTGGGTGGTGGACTGCATCACCTTCGTCCAGGCTCAGGCCGGGCTGCCCCCGGACTGCCGGGTCATGGTGCACGGTGTTCATGCGAGGGCAGCGTCGGCTCACCTGTGCTCCGTGCCACTAGCGGACATCTGATGAGCCACAATCTTGTCCTCGGCTAACACCCTGCCTGAAGAGGGAGTCCCGTTGGGACAGTGCCTTCAGCCAGGCTGTACCCTGCAATTTGTTTGGGGTTTAAGCAACTCCTGCCCTCCGACCTTTCTTCTTTGGCTACCAGGAGCATGGTCTTCTGGGGACACAGGATCCTCACGCTGTCTTCGGTTACCAGTGACTGCTCACGGCTCGCCGTGGCACTTTTCTACAGGTCCTTTGTCGCTGGGGATTCCCTTATGTAAGGACTGACTTCCTGCTTGTTTCTGGAGCAAGCATACTCACCTGTAGCAGGTGTTCTCCAGGGACAGCAGGAATCGGTCCTCACAACCCACCCACCTCCATTTGGAGTTGCCCACTGTGCTTGGTATTTTTGTCTTTTGCCTGAGCTATATCTGACTGATCAAGATGGCACCCTTGGGCGGGAAGGGGACCACACATGCATGGTGGCATTACCAAAGGCTTTCTTTGAAAGCTGGGGAAATGCTCCGCATTGGCTCCGTTGGTGCCAACATCACCCATATATGAGGACTGATTCCTGCTGTCCTTGGAGAACGCATGTTACAGGTGAGTAACTATGCTTTTTGTGTCTTTTTTTTTTTTTTTTTTTAACAGTGTCTGCTAAAGCTTTAGGGAGGCAATTACAGATCCACAAACTCGAGTGGTCACCTGTAACACTCCTGCTGCATGCAGTACTTCCTTTTATTAGCAAAAACTGCCACATTTGTGGAATTTTACCTTATCTTCTTACATCAGGCTTTGCTTTGTGTTTAGCTAATTTATATCTATTCTCCAGGACCAAGCAGGAAGTCAGTCCTCACTTATGGTTGACATCGGCGCCGATGGAGCCCCCGTGCGGAGCATTTCCTCAGCTTTCTAAGAAAGCCTTTGGGAATACTGCACACATGCGCGGTCCCCTTCCCGCCTAAAGGTGCCATCTTGCTCAGTCTCTCTTTTCCGTGGAGCCCATCGGACGTCTGTCCGAGTCACCCGGAAAAAGTTGCCGTTTTTTCATAGATTTCTTCGTCTTTCTCAGAGTTCAACACCGGTTCCCCTTCCCGCCGGGTTCGGTACACCGGTATCGAGCCCATTTTCTATTTTTCGGTTTTTGCCCTTCGTGGCTGGCGTTCGCGCCTTTTTTCTGTTTTTCCCTGGAAGGCCGGTCCTTTGACCTCGCGGGGGCCCTTTTTTCCCCGATGGCTTACAGTGGTTTCAAGAAGTGTGATCGGTGCAAGAAACTAATGTCTCTCACCGACACACACGACTGCTGCCTTCGGTGCCTCGGCCCAGATCATGATCCCATGATCTGTGGCCCGTGTGGCAAAATGTCCACCAAGGCACTTCGAAGCCGTCAGCACCAGAAGGAAAGTATTTTCTCAGATTCTGCCTCCGGCCGGGCCCAGACCTCATCTGAGGCCTCGACATCTCGGGAGTCTGATCCCGAGCATCGCCGGAGTTCCTCGGACAGGGGGTCCCCTGACCGGGAACGCAAGAGGAAGAAGCAGCTCTTTGAGGGCGGCATCGGAAGAGGTCCCTGGTTCCTCGAGGGCCAGGTCTAAGACCCCCGACCACCGTCCCGGGCCTTTGGAACAGGAGAAGCCGTCCAAAGTACCTCGTGTAGAGCCGGAGACCGTCGGACATGTAAGTCCTGTAGTCCTTGTGGACTCTCCTCCGAGGGAGCCGACGTCGGGCCCGGCACCGCCGGGGCCCGAGTCGGTGGCTGCTGAGTCTCCTGAGCTTGGACTCAGGCTGACAGCCTTGTAGTGCAGATTGTCTGCCTTCATGGATCAGCAGCGGGTACTGATGGCCAGCCTCACTGGTGCATCTGCCCCGACCACCGGGACATCGACGTCGAAGTCGACCCCGGAGACCGAGCCGATACTTGAGACCATGAAGGCTCGAAGTCGTCCTCGGTCAAGGTCCCCCTCGACCTCCCACTCAAAACCGAGGGTGTCGACACTGGTGCCTTCGGCATCGGGGCGGGTGCCACCTCGACCCGCGCGGTCAGAGCCCCTTGACTCCACTTCGGATGAGTCAGCGTGAGAGACGGAGGACGAGGAGTCCCCCGACACCTTTCGGACTCGGTGCGTCCCTTCGGACTCACCGCAGTCCGAGCCCCGGAGTAGGTCCCTTCCAGAGGATACGTGGTTCTCGGAGTTTGTGCGGGACATGGCCAAGGCATTGGCGATTCCCGCGGACCCTGAGGAGGAGCCTCGAGCTCGAGGTCCTCCAGTATGAGACTCCTCCGAACGAGGCCTTTACTGTTGCGGTTCCTCAGATGCTGGAACGGCTCATCTTCCGGATGTGGGAGGCTCCGGCCTCGGCGCCGGTCTTGAGCAAGCGAGTCAATTCCATTTATCGACTCCGTAAGAGCCCTGGCTTCCAAAAGGTGCAGCTGCCGCACCATTCCATGGTGGTGGAATCGGCCATGCATCATCTGAAGAGCCAGAAGATGCACTCTGCGGTGTCCCCCCCCCCCCGGGAGGGAGGCCCGGAACCTGGATGCTTTCGGCAGAAAGTGCTTCCAGGGCTGGATGCTTGCTTGCCGTGTCCAGTCATACCAGCTGTACATGGGCATGTACCTACGAGACCTGGCGAAAGCTTGCCGGGTTCTCTGCTGGCCTCTCCGTGGAACCTTTGCAAAGGTTCCAGTTTTTGTCTTCAGGAATCCGGGACTGTTCCAAGTTCATGTCCCGAGCGGCCCACGATGGCTTTGAGGCTCGGGTGGCGGCAGCCGGCATCGGAGCCCGATGCCAGGCATTGCTGCAGTCATCGGACCTCGAGCCCTGGGTGCAGGACAAGTTGGTCGATGTCCCTTGCCGGGGTGAAAACCTTTTTTGGCAAGCCCATGGCTGAGAAGGCGGCTGAGCTCGAAACCGAGCACCTGACCTGGACAAGGCTGTCCAGAAAGACTTCTGCCCCTTCTCACAAGAAGAAGGGCTTGGGTAAAAAGCCCTTCTACCCGAGAAAGGTGTCTGCCTACAAACCTTTCCCTCAGTACCAGGCCTCCCCAGCTCCCCAAGGGGCAGGGACATGGGCCCCGTAGGCAGAAGACCCCCAAGCCTCCGGCTCCTGCTCCTACCCAGCTGGGAGGGGGTTTTTGACTCCCACAGCATAGCCTCTCCGCCTCTGCTGCCCCATTCCTGCACAGGAGGTCGCTTAGCCCTGTTTGCCCACAGGTGGCCACCCATTACAGGGGATGCTTGGATATTAAGCATCATCCACCAGGGCTATATGCTTCATTTCCAACAGTTACCTCCTGTCTACTTTCCAGGAGAGCCTCTGAGGCCTCTCCTGCACACCAACCTCCTCCTCCAAGAACTTCAGGGTCTGCTTCTGGACAAGGCGGTGGAGCCTGTACCTCCTCGCCTACAGGGGCACGGGTTCTACTCCAGGTATTTTCTGGTGCCAAAGAGAACTGGAGGCCTAAGGCCTATCCTAGACCTCAGGAACCTCAACAAGTTCTTGGAGAAAGAGAAATTCAAGATGCTTACTCTTGGAACACTTCTGCCTTACCTCCAGCAGGGAGATTGGCTATGCTCCTTAGATCTAAAGGATGCATACACTCACATCCTCATTCATCCAGACCACAGAAAGTGCCTCAGGTTCATGGTGGGAGGAAACCATTACCAGTACAGAGTGCTGCCTTTTGGCCTAACTTCCGTCCCACGGGTCTTTACAAAGTGCCTAGCTGTGGTGGCGGCCTACTTGAAGACTTCCCCTACGTGGACGACTGGCTCATCCGAGGCCAGACTTACCAGGAGGCCAGGCAGGCCACCTTCAGGACTGTCACACTCCTTCAAGACCTAGGCTTTGTCATAAACTTCGCAAAGTCCACTTTGCTCCCCTCCCAGAACCTAGAGTTCATAGGAGCACGGCTAGACTCTTTGCAAGCAAGGGCTTACTTGCCAGAAGACAGAGCTCAAAGGCTCATGGAGTTGGCATCCCGGTTTCTCAGCCTGCCAAGGGTTCCTGCCAGGCTCTGTCTGCAGCTCCCTAGGACACATGGCATTGACTGTACATGTGACCCCCCCAATGCCCAGCTCCACATGAGGCCTGCACAGTGGTGCCTCAGAGCTCAGTGGAAGCAAGCCACAGGGAGCCTAGCAGACACAGTCAGGGTGTCAAAACCCTTCCTGAATTCTCTTCAGTGGTGGCTATACCCCCCCCCCCCCCCAACTTGCTTCAGGGGGTGCCATTTCAAGTGTCTGTCCCCACAGTGGTGTTGACGACCGATGCCTCCTTGCAGGGCTGGGGTGCACACTGTCAAGAGAGCTGCACTCAAGGCCTCTGGTCCCCATGGGAAGCCACGCAACAGATCAACCTACTAGAACTGTGGGCTATTCGCTTAGCCCTCAAGGCTTTTTCTCACACTTTGGCTCGCCAGTCTGTTCTAGTTCAGACGGACAACCAAGTAGCCATGTTCTATGTGAACAAGCAGGGCGGCACTGGATCCAGGCCCCTATGCCTGGAAGCACAGGCCCTTTGCTCTTTTGCCCTCAGGCACCAGATGTTGCTGAGGGCTGTTTATTTTCCTGGCCAGGAGAACTTTCTGGCAGACCGATTAAGCAGAATTCTGCAGCCCCACGAATGGCAGCTGCACCCTTTGGTGTTTCAACAGATTTTCCTGAAATGGGGACTTCCATCCATGGATCTCTTTGCCAGTCCCCTGAATCACCAACTGCCCAGGTTTTGTTGCAGACAACTGCATCCCCTAAGGGTGGCGGCGGATGCCTTCCTGATTTCTTGGTCCCAGGGCCTGCTGTATGCATTTTCTCCCATGCCTCTGGTGGCCCGAACCTTGTTCAAGATTCTCAAGGACAAGGCCTCAGTACTTCTGGTTGCTCCCAGGTGGCCGAGGCAGCCCTGGTTCCCACTGCTGCTTCAACTGGCAGTGGAGACACCACTGCCTCTGGGGTTTCAACCCGACCTTCTCTCTCAGGATCAGGGTTCCCTGCTGCACCCCAATCTCAAATCTCTCAATCTGATGGCCTGGAGGCTGCAAGGGTAGTCTTGGCTCCCTGGGGCCTGCCTCAGGATGTAGAAGAGGTGGTCTTGGTCTCCAGAAAGCAATCCACTAGGAAATCATATGCCCTGAAGTGGAGGAGGTTCTCTGTGTGGTGTCAGCAACGCAAGGAAGATCCTTTCGGCTGCGCCATGCCTGTAGTGCTCCAGTACCTTCTGCACTGGTCCAATCAGGGCCTTAAGTCCAATTCTGTTCGGGTCCACCTCTCTGCTCTGGCAGCTCACCACTCAATGGTGGAGGGACACTCTTTGTCAGTTCATCCCTTGGTGTCCAGGTTTCTCAGAGGCTTACTATTGCTCAAGCCTCCTCTCCGTCCATCGGCCCCTGAGTGGGAATTGAATGTGGTCTTGCAGCAACTTACTCGCCCACCTTTTGAACCAATGGCTACATGTCCTCTACGCTTCCTATCCTGGAAGACTCTATTCCTAGTGGCTTTGACCTCGGCCAGGCGAGTGAGTGAACTTCAAGCCCTGGTCTGTGACAGACCCTACGCTTCTATAGGAACAGGGTAGTCCTTAGGACTCATCCTAAGTTCCTCCCCAAGGTTGTCTCCTCTTTCCATCTCAACCAGGAGGTGGTTCTTCCAACATTCTTCCCGAGGCC
The DNA here is from genome assembly GCA_033557465.1 of Ichthyophis bannanicus. NCBI lineage: Eukaryota > Metazoa > Chordata > Amphibia > Gymnophiona > Ichthyophiidae > Ichthyophis > Ichthyophis bannanicus. The sequence goes on along the minus strand of CM066032.1, from coordinate 1,397,640,750 downwards.
CCATGCCAGCCGTACTGAGACAGTCCTGCATACCCTGGACTGTAGGAGGGCCTTATCCTTCTACCTTGAGCGTACGCAGGGGCATAGGAGGGATACGCAACTCTTCGTATCTTTTGACCCCAATAATTTGGGGGTACCTGTGTCCAAGCGTACCTTGTCCATCTGGGGGGCTGACTGTATCACCTGGGCTTACAGGGCAGCTGAACTTCCTTTGCAGGGTCGGGTCACGGCCCACCGTGTCAGGGCAATGGCTGCCTCAGTAGCTCATTTTCGCTCTGTACCGTTGGCAGACATCTGCAGGGCTGCTACTTGGTCCTCAAGCCAGACCTTTGCGGCCCATTACTGCCTGGAGAGGGAGTTCCATAGGGACAGTGCTTTCGGTCAGGCAGTGCTCCAGAATCTCTTTGAGGTTTAGGCAATTCCTACCCTCCAGCCCTCTGGTTGGGCTACCGGTGGGGGTATGTTTCAGTGAAATCCTTTCGCTGAGGCTAGAGGGAGCTCATTTTTCTCCAGGACCAAGCAGGAAGTCAGTCCTCACTTATGGGTGACGTCGGCGCCGACGGAGCCCTTGCGGAGCAATTTTCCCCAGCTTTCAAAGAAAGCCTTTGGGAATTGCAGCGCGCATGCGCGGTCCTCTTCCCGCCCAAGGGTGCCATCTTAGCCAGTCTTCTTTTTTCCGCGGAGCCCTACAGACGTACCCGTCGTGTCCCCGCGAAAAAGTTGATTTTTACTCATATTTTCTCTTTTTTCCTTCGGTTCGACGCCGGTCTTTTTCCCGCCCGGACTCGCGACGCCGGTCACGAGTCCTCTTCTTCTTTTTCGGTTTTTCTGACTTAGTCAGTTTCGTTTTCGGTTTTTCCCTGGCAGCCCGGTCCTTTGACTTCGCCGGGGCCCTTTTTCCCCCGATGGCTGCCAGTGGTTTCAAACGGTGTGGTCAGTGTGACCGAAATATGTCACTAACTGACACACACGACAATTGCCTCCGCTGCCTGGGCCCGGATCATGAAGAAATGATCTGTGGGCCCTGCGGCAAAATGTCCTCCAAAGCGTTGAGAAGTCGGCGGCATCAGCGGGATAGGATCTTCGCTGACCCCAGCCGTACCCGGACCTCGTCGGAGGCCTCCGCGTCCAGAGGTTCCAGCTCGGACCGTTGCCGGAGTTCCTCCGACAGGGGTTCTCCCTCCGGGGACCATCGACGAAAGGTGAAACCCGCGAGGGCGGCGTCGGTGGACGCTCCTGGCTCCGCGAGGGCCAGGTCGCATAGCCCCGATAGCCGTCCCGGGTCCTTGGAGAAGGAGCACCTCTCGAAGCGACCTCGCCTGGAGTCGGAGCTGCCTGCTCGGGTAAGGCCTGTGGTCCTCCTGGACTCGCCTCCGAGACCGCTGACGTCGGGCCCGACGCCGTCGGGGCCCGAGTCGCGGGCTGCTGGGTCACCTGAGCTCGGACTCAGGTTGACGGCCTTGGAGAGCAGACTGTCTGCCTTCATGGACCAGCAGCGGGCACTGCTCGCTGGCTTCGCTGGCGCCGCTGCCCCGACCGCCGGGACGTCGACGTCTAAGTTGACCCCGGAGACCGAGCCGATCCTCGAGTCGATGCGAACTCGAGTCGATCCTCGGTCGAGGTCACCCTCGGCCTCCCGTTCGGGACCGAGGTCGCCGACGCCGACTCCCTCGGCGTCGGGGCGGCAGGCGCCGCGCCCTGCCCGGGCCGACCCCACCGAGTCCTCATCGGAGTCGGTCTGGGAGTCTGAAGAGGAAGAGTCGCCTGATTCTTTTCGGACTCGGTGTGTCCCCTCGGACTCCCCTGAGTCCGAACCTCGGAAGCAGTCCCCCCCGGAGGATGCCCGGTTCTCGGACTTCGTCAGGGATATGGCCAAGGCTTTGGCCTTCCCTGCGGATCCCGAGGAGGAGCCTCGAGCCGAAGAGCTCGACGCCCTCCAGTATGACTCTCCCGCCAGGGAACACTTTACTGTACCGGTTCCTCCCATGCTGGAACGACTACTCTTCCGCATGTGGGAGAGTCCGGCCACCTCGCCGGTCTTGAGCAAGCGGGTCGATTCTATCTATCGAGTCCGCAAGAGCCCTGGCTTCCAAAAAGCACAGTTACCACACCATTCCATGGTAGTGGAATCGGCCATGCATCGTCTTAAGAGCCAGAAGATGCACTCCTCGGTGCCTCCTGGCAGGGAGGCCCGTAACCTGGATGGCCTTGGTAAGAAGTGTTTCCAGGGCTCTATGCTTGCGTGTCGTGTCCAGACCTACCAGCTATACATGGGCATGTATCTCCGAGACCTGGCTAAAGAGCTAGCCGGATTCTCCGCTGGTTTGTCCGAGGAACCCTTGCGGAGGTTCCTGGCCTTGTCCACTGGCATTCGGGAATGCTCAAAATTCATATCCCGAGCAGCTTATGATGGCTTTGAAGCATCGGCTCGAGTGGCCGCAGCCGGCATCGGTGCCCGCCGACAGGCTTGGCTTCAGTCGTCTGACCTTGAGCCCTGGGTGCAGGACAAGTTGGTCGATGTCCCCTGCCGAGGCGAAAACCTCTTTGGCAAGCCCATGGCTGAAAAGGCTGCACAAATTGAGACGGAGACTCTCACCAGGACTAGGCTTTCTAGGAAGACCTCCGCCCCTTCCCAGAAAAAGAAGGGCTCGGGAAAGAAGTCCTTTTACCCGAGGAAGGCGGCTGCCTACAAACAATACCCCCAATATCCGGCCCCTGCAGCTCCCCAACAGGGCCAGCAGGCCAAGGGACGGGGTAACGGGTCCCGTAGGCAGCAAGCCCCCCAGCCTGCACCACCAGCCCCTGCTCAGCAGGGTGGGGGCTTTTGACTCCTTAAGCATAGCCTCTCCCCCCCCGCTGGTTCCTCCCAGCACCGGAGGCCGGCTGGTTCACTTCACCCACAGGTGGTCCAGCATCACCTCAGATGCCTGGGTGCTTCAAGTCGTGCGAGAAGGCTATCTTCTCCACTTCCACCAGGTCCCTCCCTCCTATTTTCCGGGAGAACCTCCACGACCCCCTCTGCACAGGGACTTACTCCTTCAGGAGTTAGCAGGTCTTCTACAGGAACAGGCGGTGGAACCGGTGCCCCACCACCTGAAAGGTCAAGGCTTTTATTCCAGGTATTTTCTAGTACCAAAAAGGACAGGAGGCCTCAGACCCATCCTGGACTTGCGCAACCTCAACAAATTCCTCGTGCGGGAAAAGTTCAAGATGCTTGCCCTACCTCCAGCAGGGAGATTGGCTATGCTCCTTGGATCTAAAGGATGCCTACACGCACATCCTTATCCACCCAAGCCACCGCCAGTACCTAAGGTTTGTGGTGGCCGGAAATCATTACCAGTACAGAGTACTACCCTTTGGCCTGTCCTCCGCACCGCGCGTCTTCACAAAATGTCTCGCGGTGGTGGCGGCCCATCTCCGGCTTCACGGCCTCTATGTCTTTCCGTACCTCGACGACTGGCTCATCAGGGCAGCGTCCGCTCCAGAGGTCACCAACGCCACACGCCGCACGGTGACTCTTCTGCAGTACTTGGGCTTTGTTATAAACTTCGCAAAGTCCACTTTGCTCCCCTCACAGGATCTCGAGTTCATCGGCGCAAGGCTGCACACTCCTCAGGCACGAGCGTTCCTACCGCTCGACAGAGCTCAACGGCTCATGGACCTAGCCGACCGTTTTCGCAGCCAGCCCCTGGTCTCCGCCAGGCGCTTCCTGAGACTACTCGGCCATATGGCTTCCACCGTCCATGTGACCCCCAATGCCCGCCTGAATATGCGGCCTGCTCAATGGTGTCTCCGCCAGCAGTGGCAACAAGCCACAGGCGGCCTAGCAGACCTAGTGCGCGTCTCCGAGCCGCTGATCTCGTCTCTCCAGTGGTGGCTTCATCGGCCGAACCTGGTACTCGGCATGCCTTTCCAGTCACCTCAGCCGGCCCGGGTGCTGACAACAGATGCATCCCTCCTGGGCTGGGGAGCACATTGCCAAGGGGCACGTACTCAGGGCCTCTGGACCACGTGGGAGTCTGCTCAGCAGATCAACTTCCTGGAGCTCAGAGCGATCCGCCTGTCTCTCAAGGCCTTCTCCCACCTGACCTCTCACCAGTCCGTCCTTGTCCAGACGGACAATCAAGTTGCCATGTTCTACGTGAACAAGCAGGGGGGCACGGGCTCCTTCCCTCTCTGTCGGGAGGCACAGAAGCTCTGCTCTTGGGCCGTCAGTCACGGCGTTCTTCTCAAGGCGGTTTATCTCCCAGGCCAAGAAAATTGCCTGGCGGACAAACTCAGCAGGATCCTCCAGCCGCACGAGTGGCGCCTGGATCCCTTGGTAGTTCAGAAGCTCTTTCTAAAGTGGGGCCTCCCCACGATGGATCTCTTTGCCAGCCCTCTCAACCGGCAACTTCCTCGCTTCTGCTGTCGTCAACCGCATCCCCTTCAAGTTGCGGCAGACGCTTTTCTACTCTCATGGGCGGAGAGCCTTCTGTGTGCTTTTCCTCCCATCCCGCTAGTCTCTCGAACTCTTTTCAAGGTTCTCCGAGACAAAGCTTCCATGATCCTGATCGCTCCTCGCTGGCCCAGACAGCCGTGGTTTCCACTCCTGCTGCAATTAGCGGTGGAGGATCCATTCCCTCTGGGGTTCAACCGGATCTCCTCACTCAAGATCAGGGGTCTCTGCTACACCCCAACCTCAGATCTCTCAATCTAATGGCCTGGCTGCTGAGAGGGTAGTCCTTGCTCCCCTTCTCCTGCCGGCAGAGGTGGAAGAGGTCGTCTTAGCTTCTCGGCGACCTTCTACCCGCAAATGCTACGCCCTTAAATGGCGTCGCTTTTCCGTTTGGTGTACCCAGCAGTCTCAGGATCCCTTCTCCTGCTCGGTGTCGGTGATCTTGCAGTACTTGCTCTACCTCTCTAATCTGGGACTTAAGTCCAACTCCGTCAAAGTTCACCTCAGTGCTCTTTCAGCACATCATGTACCGGTGGACGGCAGACCTCTTTCCAGCGACCCTCTCGTAGCGAGGTTTCTCCGAGGTCTCCTTCTACTTAAACCACCTCTCCGCCCGCCAGCGCCTGACTGGGATCTGAATGTGGTTTTTGCAGCGGATCACCTGTCCGCCTTTTGAACCTATGGCTACCTGTTCTCTCCGTTTTCTTTCTTGGAAAACATTGTTCTTGATAGCCCTCACTTCCGCTAGGCGCGTAAGTGAATTGCAGGCCCTCGTGTCTGATCCCCCTTACACTCGGTTCTACAAAAATAGGGTAGTCCTACGGACGCACCCAAAATTTCTTCCAAAAGTGGTCTCCCCCTTTCACATCAATCAGGAGGTGGTACTTCCGACCTTCTTTCCCAGACCACACTCCAGCCGAGCTGAAACGGTCCTCCATACCCTGGACTGTAGAAGGGCATTGAACTTCTACCTTGACCGTACGCGGGAGCACCGTAAAGCTGCTCAGCTTTTTGTGTCTTTTGACCCCAATAAATTGGGGCTCCCGGTCTCCAAGCGTACTCTGTCCATCTGGGTTGCGGACTGTATCACTTGGGCTTATGGGGCAGCCGGACTCTCCTTGGAAGGTCGAGTCACGGCTCATTGCGTTCGGGCAAAGGCTACGACAGTGGCTTACCTCCGCTCTGTTCCGCTGGCAGACATCTGCCGGGCCGCTACTTGGTCTTCGAGCCAGACCTTTGCGGTCCATTACTGTCTCGAGAGGGAGTCCTGCAGGGACAGTGCTTTCGGACAGGCAGTCCTCCGTAATCTCTTTGAGGTTTGAGCAACTCCTACCCTCCATCCCAGATGTGGGCTACCGGTGGGTAATAATTCAGCGAAGATTCCTTCCTTCTGTGCTGCTGAGCTAGAGGGAGCTCATTTTTGTGCTTAGGGTCTCCGGTAGCCTTAAGCTTGGGAGTCCCATAAGTGAGGACTGACTTCCTGCTTGGTCCTGGAGAAAGCGTAGTTACTCACCTGTAACAGGTGTTCTCCAGGAGCAGCAGGAATCAGTCCTCACAACCCTCCCTCCTCCCCTTGGAGTTGCAATCATCTGCTTTAGTTTTTTTGCAAATTTTTATGCTGTCTTTTTTAGCTATGTCATCTGACTGGCTAAGATGGCACCCTTGGGCGGGAAGAGGACCGCGCATGCGCGCTGCAATTCCCAAAGGCTTTCTTTGAAAGCTGGGGAAAATTGCTCCGCGAGGGCTCCGTCAGCGCCGACGTCACCCATAAGTGAGGACTGATTCCTGCTGCTCCTGGAGAACACCTGTTACAGGTGAGTAACTACGCTTTCAGCTCTGGGTCCCCGGTAGCCTGAAGCTGGGGAGTCCCATAAGTGAGGACTGACTTCCTGCTTGGTCCTGGAGAAAGAGTAGTTACTCACCTGTAACAGGTGTTCTCCAGGAGCAGCAGGAATCAGTCCTCACAACCCTCCCTCCTCCCCTGGGAGTTGCAGTTCTAAATAGTTCCTTTTTACATTTTTGTGTGCTGTTTTTTAGCTATGTCATTTGACTGAGCAAGATGGCACCTTTAGGCGGGAAGGGGACCGCGCATGCATGCAGTATTCCCAAAGGCTTTCTTAGAAAGCTGGGGAAATGCTCCGCACGGGGGCTACATCGGCGCCGAGGTCACCCATAAGTGAGAACTGATTCCTGCTGCTCCTGGAGAACACCTGTTACAGGTGAGTAACTACTCTTTACAGGTCAAGCTGTGCACAAACATTTATTTTATTTATTTATTTATTTGCAACATTTTTATATACCGCCACTTCCTAAGATCAGTGGCGGTTTACATTGAACATAAGTCGAAATACAGAGAACAAATGTGAAATACAGAGAAACAGTAGGTAACTATCAACAAACTATATGCAACTTTAAGCAACTTTGTATATATTATAATAGATAAGAACTATTTACAGGTTTAACATAGTTTACATATTTACAGGTTGTAGGTATCAGTTCAGATAGGTATGCGGGTAGGAGTAAATTGAGTAGGAGTAATGAAAATACAGATTGAATTATGGAGGATAGGAAGTCGTATCAATATGACAATCCGTATTAGAATAATGTAGTGTGAAGAGGTGAGTTTTTTAATTCTCTTTTAAACATTTGTAGGTCTTTTATTTCTCTGAGCTGTGTCGGGAGGTTATTCCACAAGGTTGGTGCAGTATATGAGAAGGCTCTGATGCTTGTTGTATGTTTAGTCTTCCTTATTGAGTCAGGCACGAGGATGGTGTGGAGATTCGTTCTTCTTCTGGTTCTGTTATCAGGTGGGTTATGAATCAAAGGATAGGTATGATGGGGCAATCTTATAAATTAATTTGAATGTGGTCAATATAATTTTATATTGGATCCTACTTGATATGGGTAGCCAGTGAAGTGCGTATAGTATCGGGGTTATGTGATCGTTAAGTTTTGCTTTGAATATTACTCGTGCCGTAACATTCTGGGCCATTTGAAGGATTTTTAAATTTTTCTTTGTTACTCCTTGCAATATACCATTACAGTAATCAAGGTGAGGGGTTATTAAAGCTTGAGTAATAGATCTAAAATCATTGTTTTCTAGTAGTGGTCTTAGTTGTTGGATTGATCTGAGCTTATATTAAATTGTTTTGGATATTTTTTTAATGTGAGATGTAAAGCTAAAGGTTTTGTCAAGGGTGACTCCAAGATATTTGATTTCGTCTTTAACTGGGAGGGTATTGATCTTTTCTAATCATGATATATATAAACTTTCTGTCTAGCTCCCACAAACATATGCATTCCTGTCTAGCTGCTGCTGCAAAATAAGACCTTGACTGTCTCGCACAAATCCACACACATCCACTGTAAGGCTGTCAGCAAATTCCAAGCTGCTCTCACGCTCCATGCTTCAGAGCCTTTCTCCAAAGGATCCCAGTACCCATCTAGCACCTCTCTACACTAGAGACATTTCTGCTACCAAATGAAATCTCCTTTTAAATGTTGTGTGTTTCTTACAAGAATAATGTTTGTTTGTTCTTTGACCCAAAACAGCTAGTTGAGTTCTTAACTGCTAGAGAAGTAGGTTTAGTTCAGGTTGCGTCTCTCCCTATATGGCTGACATTTAAGTCTCTGCCTGTTTGATTATTTTTGCTGTAGCTTGGACGGGTTGCGCCTTAGTTATGTTTTCTTTTTCCCTTGTACCTCCCCTTATTTCCTTTATTCAATTGTGGACTAATTTTGGAGATTTTTGCTGCTGCTTTTAATTATTATGCTGTTCTGATTTTGTGCTCTTTTCTTTCATTCATTAGTATATTGGATATGTAATATATAAACTTCAATAAAAATAAAATTTAAAAATTTATAGTGGAAACTGTTCGGGAGTTAATATAGCATGTCAAAAAATCAGAATGTTTTTACATACCCACATAAATAATACAGTAAAAAACCTATTGCTAGAAAATATCTATTTTACAACTTGGAAAGTGTACATTTAGTGTGACAGTTTCAAATAATGGGACTTACTGTGAATCCTTTTATAGGATATATTTTGATTTATTTGGGGTTTTTTGTCTGGATTATTTGTTCACTGGGATTATGTTTCTCTGATAACAAAATTTATATTTGGAGCTAATTATGTTTTGAATATAAAGTGTGTTGAAACACAGACCATCCTAGGAGGTTTGCAAACTATCATCAATGTACAATTCTCCCCACCCATCTATCTTCTGCTATCTTAGAGCCAATTTATCACAAACCTCCCCACAGAGTCCCTTACATAGATGAGCCTAAGTATCGGTACACTTATCAGAGTTCACACTGCCTACCCTAACCCTCTGTTCTGGGACTATCCCTCACCCTCCATAGTCTCAGTAATAGATTTTGAGATTTTGCTAGGGGGGCCTCCAAAATCATTAAATATAAATTTGTCAACTTCGCCATCTTTCAACCACTCACTGCTTCTTGAAATCACTTTGCTGAAAATACCTCTATCTTTAACCCTTGTTTTGTGTTGGTTGGGACTGCTTCTAGTCCATATTTTAGTTCAAAGCTGGCAAGATTCCATTGGCTCTTGTTTTGCCAGCAACATTATGCTACCAACAATCTGTTTTCTCCATGAAAAAGCAGGAAATAAGCCCATACATAAGGGTGACTTCATCGATGGAGCCCCACATGGAATGCTCCTCAGTTTCCAAAGGAAGCTTTTGGGAGGTATGCTGCACATGCGTGCTTGCCTTCCCCATTCGCTGTGGCGTGATATTCTCCAATCTTCTTTTTTCTGCAGAGCCCCAAGGACGTGTACCTACAGTCCGGAAATAAGTTTGAATTTCTTGTCCTTAAGGTAGAGCTTTTGCTTGTTTTTTTCATCCACCTGTCTGCCTTTTTCTTACCCATTGGGGGGTGGGTGTTTTTCTGTAGTTTTTTGTGCCTTTTTGGCATTTTGTCCCCTTTGGGGACTTTTTCCTGCCCACAGATGTTTTTCAATTTCATTTTCCCAAAGTGGTATTTTTCAGCATGTCTAAGCTGGTTAGCGGCTTTAAAAAATCCAAGTGTGGCAAGATCATTTCTGCCACTAATCACCATAATTGGTGCTTGCAATGCCGTAGACCCATCCACCAGCCGGCATCCTGAAAGCTGCTCTTGCAAATGGCACATCGAGGGCTGAAGGGTCAGGAAAAGCAGTAGGAGTCCTTTGGCTCATCTGATTCAGCATCCTCAGCCCTGACCCCTTTTTTCTTGCCTGAGGTGGCCAGATGGCTCATTTGGAGAAGGGTTCGAGTGGAGAGGTGCAACCCTCTGCAAAGACCCCATCTAAGTCAAAAGGGGAGCCCAAGAAGAAGATCCATGTGCAGCACCATCACAGCCCCTCTTGGTGTGAGATGGATAGCGAGGGCTGGGAACAGCTGACCAAGCTTCCCTGGCGACCTGACCCCGAGCCAGATATCTCCCAATGCTCCAATCATCGTGAAGTCCCCACCCCAGCCAAAATCAGGCCTAGCAAGGCTCCTCAGTCCAGTCACACAGGCTATGCACACCACCTGCTGGAAACTGAGAAATACCTACTCAAGTCATTTAGCACAGGCTATTTATACTGATCTGAGAGTTTGCTCCATCTCCACCCGCTGATTGGTGTGCATAACCCACTTGACTGGACTGTTCTGTCTGGTCGCATTTTTCGTTACATTTTCATTCATTTTTATACATTACATTGGTCTTATTTTCTGCTTTTGTCCTATTTATTTGGTCACAACAATTTTAAGTCAGTGTGTTTCTTTTCCCTTTTGGTTTTTAATCTGTTTTTTTAGTCATATTTTTGATTTAAGTAATATACCTATGTGTTTTAATTTTGTTTTAGCACCCATTGATGGTGGTTCAAATTATGGTTATTTATATTTTTTATGGGCTTAATGGTTTCTTTTTTTTATGGTGGTCTTGTTGATTTTATTTCACCCATTGCCAAAAGTTTTTATACAATACCATTGGTGGTTATATTTTTCTGCTGGCCACATCATTGGGTACATAGACATTCAGGTACCTCTAATTACCATCTCTTTATTCTCCATGACTCTTATCAAGCTTGCCTTCTTGATTTCTTGTAGATTGTATTTAGAGGTTCAGCATTGCTCGAGGCAACATGGACAGGACACGGCAGTCAATTGTTTTATTTTTGTCATAATCATTCTCCTCTCTATATAGTACTACAAGACTTTTTTTCATTTTTAATTTCCAAACTAGTACATCTGACAAAAGTTGTCTCTTCTTATTACTTGCACTTTAGTACATCCATGTAACTATAGGCACATATAATCCAATATGCCAGTGTGATCCTGGATGGATTGTTAACAGGTTCAGTTAACTTTTAATACTGGTGATTCTCCAGGAACAAGCAGGAAGTCGGTCCTCACATATGGGTGATGTCTGTGAAGACTGAGCCTGCGCAGAAGTATCTCCCCAGGTTTCAAAGAAAGCCTTTGGGAGATGCCACCACACATGTGTGGTCCCCTTCCTGCCCAAGGGTGCCATCTTGCTCAGTCTCCTTTAATCCGTGGAGCCCAACGAAGTATGTCCTGTTTTCCCTGGAAAAATCCTTAGTATAACTGTTCCTAAAAGTGAACGTTCCAGTAGGCTTACCAGTTCCTCTTCCCGCCTCGAGTTGGCACCCTCTGCCCCTTTTTGGTTTTTCTTTTTTGGTTGTCTTCGACCGGCATTCATGCCTTTTTTTTGCCAGGGGGTCGTTAACCCCATCTGGGTGTTCTCCCACCATGTCCCCCGGTGGGTTTAAAAAATGTGACCTCTGCAGTCAAACCATGTTCATCACCGACACCCATGACTGCTGCTTGCGCTGTCTGGGCCCGGACCATGACAGCACCTTCTGAGACCTGTGTCAGGCCATGATGCCAAAAACCAACAGGAAAAGGTTGGCATTGCAGGAGATAATGTTCTCCAGATTGGACTCTGCTCCTGTCTCCCCAGCACAGAGTTCCCAGGCCAGCACATCCCGTGATACCCGGGCGTCCTTGGAGTCCCATGGCTGTGGCTCCTCCGTGAAGACCCTGGGGCCGGAGAAAAAGAAGTCATCGAAGTCCACTGTGGCTCTGCTGGTGAAACACGGTGAAATTCCACAGAGGGACTCTGGCAACTCCAAGAAGTGCCCTACCAAGATCCTCAAGAAGGACTCATTGGCCGGTGGAGACAGTGCGAGGTTCCTCGAAGCCATAGTCCTTGTCAAGGATGTACTCGAGTGCCGGTGCCAGGCCTGAAATCCTCAGTACCCATGCTGAAGGCTGCACAGAGCCTTCTGACTTGGAAACCAGAATGGCGGCCCTGGAGCAGAACATCACCGCTATCCTGGCCCCGCAGCAGGAGATGATGGCTGGTTCCTTCACCTCATCTGCCCCAACAACCGGCCCCTCTACTGCGAGGGAGTCCCTGGTTGTTGAGCCAAGCATCGCGTGCCCTCTGCCCCAAGAAAGTCCTCTGTGCTGGTAGATGTCCTGGTCCCATTCATCGGGCATCTGGTCCTCATCGGCCAGTGTCTGTGACTCTGACCCTAAGTCCTCTGAAAGCTGTTGGCCCTTTGGCACTGGCCTCGACACAAGGAGTTGCAGGGCCTCAGGCTCTTCGTTATCCCTAGACTCAGAGTGGAAGACTGAGGACGAGGTGTCCCTGGACACCAGAAGGCACCAAGACATTCCTTCAGAACAGTCTCCCCAGCGCCTCGATGCCACTCTCCTCACAAAGATGTAGCCTTCCACGACTTTGTCAGGGACATGGCAAACCGAGGCGGAGGAAGATTTGTGCACTGAGGTGCTGGAGATTCTCCAGTATGAGACTCCACCTAAAGAAACCCTCACTGTGCCCATAAGGCTGATCCTCAAGAGGCTGCAAACTCCACATGTGGGAGACGCCAGCATCTGTGCCTATAGTTAGCTGTCGGCTCAACGCTATGTACCACGTCCAGAAAGGGCTGGGTTTTCATAAACCCCAGCTCCCACACAGCTCTATGGTCATCGAGTTGACCATGCAGAAGCTCAAGAGCCAGAAGACCACCACCTCCTCTTTCCCTCCCGACAGGGAGTTCAGGGCCCTCGATGCAAATCCTACCGGGGCTCGATGCTGGGTTGCCATAACCAGGCCTATGAACTCTACGTAGGCATGTACCTAAAGGCACTGGCCAAAGAGCTGTCAGGGTTTGCAGTGGACCTTGTCGAAAAACCCCTCCAACTATTCCAGACCCTGACCTCAGGAGTGAAGGACTGCTCCAAGTTCCTCTCCCAGGCTGCCTATGACAGCTTAGAGTCAGCGGCTCGAGTCGTGACAGCCAGCACCGGGGCTCACCACCAGGCCTCACTGCAATCCTCCGATCTCAAACAGTGGGTTCAGGACAAACTGCTCGATGTCCCTTGTACCAGGCAGAACCTTTACAGCTAACCCATGGTCGACAGAGCTGCTGAGATTGAGGCAGATGACGTGACCCGTCAGAGGCTCTCTAATAAGACCTCATCCCATACCCACAAAACACAGTCAGGGAAAAGGACCTTTTTCCCAAGGCAAGGGAAAAGGACCTTTTTCCCAAGGCCAGGGAAAAGGACCTTTTTCCCAAGGCCAGGGCAAAGGACCTTTTTCCCAAGGCCAGGGCAAAGGACCTTTTTCCCAAGGCCAGGGAAAAGGACCTTTTTCCCAAGGCCAGGGAAAAGGACCTTTTTCCCAAGGCCAGGGAAAAGGACCTTTTTCCCAAGGCCAGGGAAAAGGACCTTTTTCCCAAGGCCAGGGAAAAGGACCTTTTTCCCAAGGCCAGGGAAAAGGACCTTTTTCCCAAGGCCAGGGAAAAGGACCTTTTTCCCAAGGCAAGGGAAAAGGACCTTTTTCCCAAGGCAAGGGAAAAGGACCTTTTTCCCAAGGCAAGGGAAAAGGACCTTTTTCCCAAGGCAAGGGAAAAGGACCTTTTTCCCAAGGCAAGGGAAAAGGACCTTTTTCCCAAGGCAAGGGAAAAGGACCTTTTTCCCAAGGCAAGGGAAAAGGACCTTTTTCCCAAGGCAAGGGAAAAGGACCTTTTTCCCAAGGCAAGGGAAAAGGACCTTTTTCCCAAGGCAAGGGAGCTGTGGATGTTCACAGGGTCATACTCCCTCTGCCAGAAGGCGATGGTCCTCCTTTCCTTTTCAGCTCTCAACAACATACTGCGAGCAGTCCACTTCCACTGCCAGGTTCACCTCCTGGCAAACACTGAGCAGGGTGCTCCAGCTGTATGAGTGGTACCTGAACCCCAGGTTGGCCTCACAGCTCTTACGCCACTGGGGGACGCTTGTGATGGATCTTTTTGCCACCCCAGACAATGTGCAGCTGCCCTGCTTTTGTTCGCGTCAGCCGCAACTGGCGAGGTTGGCAGCAGATGCCTTCCTGATCCTGTGGACGGAAGGCCTTCTCTATGCCTTTCCGCCCACCCCCTCTGGTCACCAAGGCCCTCTTGAAGGTCCAATGCAAGGGGGCAGCTCTGATACTGATTGATTTCCCCCTAGTGGCCCAGGCAACCCTAGTTTCCTCTGCTGCTCTCCCTGGCAACAACACTCCCAGTCCTGTTGGGTCGTGCCCCGGACCTTCTGTCTCAAGAGGAGGGCTCCATCCTGTACCCCAATTTGAGTTCTTAAACACTAACAGCATGGCTGCTGAAAGGGTAGCTTTGGCCCCTTTCAACCTCCCATGGAAAGTCAAGGAGGTTCTGTTGGCCTCCTGCAAACCTTCCATGAGGCAAACTTATGCCTTTTAAATGGCAAAGATTCTCAGTATGGTGTATGGAGAGGCAGGAGAACCAGTGCAACTAGTACTTCAGTACCTACTGCATCTGTTGCACACTGGGCTAAAGTCGAATTCTGTGAAGGCGCACCTAGTCTCTGTTTCTCCAGGACCAAGCAGGAAGTCAGTCCTCACTTATGGGTGTCATCAATGCCGATGAAGCCCCAGCGGAGCATTTCCCCAGCTTTCCATGAAAGCCTTTGGGAATGCTGGCACGCATGCGCGGTTCCCTTCCCGCCTAAAAGTGCCATCTTACCTCAGTCTCTTTTTTTTCCATGAAGCCCATCGGATGTGTGTCCTTTTTTTCCCGGAAAAGAGAAGTTTTTTCTTGGCATTATTTCGCTTTTTTCCTCAGATTCGACGTCGGTTCCCCTCCCGCCGGGTTCGGTACACCGGTATCGAATCCCTTTTTTCCTTTTTCGGTTTTTGCCCTTAGTGGCTAGGCGCTCGCGCCAAATCTTTTTCTTTTTCCCTGGAAGGCGGGTCCTTTGACCTCGTGGAGACCCTTTTCTCCCCGATGGCTTCCAGTGGTTTTAAAAAGTGTGATCGGTGTAAAAAGATAATGTCTCTCACCGACACACACAACTACTGCCTTCAGTGCCTTGGCCCGGACCACGATTCTAAAACGAGCGGGCCATGTGGAAAAATGTCTTCCCAGGCCCTCCGAAGTCATCAGCAACAAAGTGAAAGGCTTTTCTCGGACTCGGCCTCTGCCCGGGCCCGGACCTCATCTGAGGCCTCGACATCTCGGGATTCTGATCCCGAGAGGCGTCGGAGCTCCTCGGACAGGGGGTGCCCCGACCGGGAACGTAAGAGGAAGAAGCGGCTCGCGAGGGCATCGTCGGAGGAGGTCCCTGAGCCCTCAAGGGCCAGGTCTAAGACCCCCAACCGTCGTCCCGGGCCCGTGGACCAGGAGAAGCCAACTAAAGTTCCTCGCATGGAGCCGGAGTCTGCTGGACACGTAAGTCCTGTTGTCCTCGTTGACTCGCCTCCCCGAGTACCGACGTCAGGCTCGGCGCCGCCGGGGCCCGAGTCGGGGGCTGCTGCATCACCCGAGCTGAGTCTCTCAGGTTGACAGCCTTGGAGAGCAGAATGTCTGCCTTCATGGATCAGCAGCGGGCACTGATGCCCAGCCTGTCTGGCGCATCTGCCCCAACCACCGGGACATCGACTTTAAAGTCGACCCCGGAGACTGAGCTGATACTCGAGTCCCTTGCGATTCGAAGTCATCCTCGGTCGAGGTCTCCCTCGACCTCCCGTTCGGGACGGAGGGTCTCGATGCCGGTGCCACCGGCGTTGGGGCGGGTGCCTAGAGACCCCGCGAGGTCGGACCTTGACTCGACATCGGACGAGTCTGCTTGGGAGACCGAAGACGAGGAGTCTCCTGACACCTTCAAGACTCTGTGTGTCCCTTCGGACTCAACAGAGTCTGAGCCCCGGAGTAGATCCCCTCTGGAGGATACTAGGTTCTCGGAGTTTGTCCGCGATATGGCCACTGCCCTGGCTATCTCGGCTGACCCCGAGGAAGAGCCTCGAGCCGAAGAGCTCGATGCTCTGCAGTATGACTCTCCTCCGAAAGAAGCCTTTACTGTCCCGGTTCCTCCGATGCTGGAACGGCTCCTCTTCCGGATGTGGGAGGCACCGGCCTCCACGCCGGTTTTGAGCAAGCGAGTCGATTCCATCTATCGGCTCCGAAAGAGTCCTGGCTTCCAGAAAGCACAGCTACCACACCATTTCATGGTTGTGGAATCGGCCATGCATTGTCTGAAGAGTCAGAAGATGCACTCCGCGGTGCCTCCTGGAAGGGAGGCCCGAAGCCTTGATGGCGTCGGTAGAAAGTGCTTTCAGGGCTCGATGCTTGCTTGCCGTGTCCAGACTTACCAGCTGTACATGGGCATGTATTTACGAGACCTGCCCAAGGAGTTGGCCGGATTCTCTGCTGGTCTCTCCGGGGAACCCTTGCAGAGTTTTAAGTCCTTGTCTTCGAGGATCCGGGAATGCTCTAAGTTCATGTCCAGCGCCGCCTACGATGGCTTCGAGGCTTCAGCCCGAGTAGCGGCAGCCGGCATCGCGACCCGACGCCAGGCATGGCTGCAGTCATCGGACCTCGAGCCATGGGTTCAGGACAAGTTGGTCGATGTCCCTTGCCAAGGTGAAAACCTTTTTGGCAAGCCTGTGGCCAAGAAGGCCGCTCAGCTCGAGACAGAGCACCTCACGAGGACAAGGCTGTCGAGGAAGACCTCTGCCCCTTCTCATAAGAAGAAGGGCTTGGGTAAAAAGTCCTTTTACCCGAGGAAGGGCACTGCCTACAAACAGTACCCACAATATCCGGCTGCCCAAGCTGCCCCCCAGGCTCAGCAAGCCAAGGGCCAGGGTAATGGGCCCCGTAGGCAGAGGACCCCCAAGCCTGCAGCCCCTGCTCCCACTCAGCAGGGTGGGGTTTTTTGACTCCTTGAGTATAGCCATACCTCCCTTGCAGACCCAACCCTGCACAGGAGGCCGCCTAGCCTTGTTCGCCCACAAGTGGCCCTTGATAACCCAGGACAGTTGGGTGCTGGACATAGTCCATCAAGGCTATGCCCTGCACGTTCACCAACTGCCTCCGCCACACTTCCCAGGGGAACCTTTCCGGCCTCCCCTGCATACAGCCCTTTTCCTCCAAGAGCTAAAAGGTCTGTTGCTGGACAAAGCGGTGGAGCCTGTGCCTCCCCACTTCCAAGGTCACGGGTTTTACTCCAGGTATTTCCTGGTGCCAAAAAGAACCGGTGGTCTTCGACCCATTTTGGATCTCAGAAACCTCAACAAGTTTCTAGTGAAAGAGAAGTTCAAGATGCTTACTCTTGGAACACTTCTGTCCTACCTCCAGCAGGGAGATTGGCTTTGCTCTTTAGATCTAAAGGATGCTTACACTCACATCCTTATTCATCCAGACCACAGAAAGTACCTCAGGTTCATTGTGGGAGGAAACCATTATCAGTACAGAGTACTGCCTTTTGGACTAACCTCTGCTCCCAGGGTGTTTACCAAGTGCCTGGCAGTGGTGGCAGCCTACCTGAGAAATCAGGGCATCTTTGTGTTTCCTTACCTAGACGACTGGCTCATCAGAGGCCAGACTTCCTTAGAAGTTCAACAGGCCACCAACAGGACCATAGAACTGCTCCAAAAGGTGGGTTTTGTCATCAACTTCGCAAAGTCCACTTTGCTCCCCTCCCAGAACTTGGAGTTCATAGGAGCAAGGTTGGATTCTCAGCTGTCAAGAGCATTCTTACCAGTGGACTGAGCACAAAGGCTCATGGACCTCGCCAGCAAGTTTCTGCACAGGTCCCTGGTCTCCGCCAGACTCTGTTTCAGGCTTCTGGGCCACATGGCGTCGACAGTACAGGTGACCCCCAATGCCAGGCTCAATATGAGACCTGCCCAGTGGTGCCTTCGGACTCAGTGGTCACAAGCCTCAGGCAGTCTCAGAGATAGGATCAGAGTGTCCCACCATTTCCTGGCCTCCCTCAACTGGTGGTTACACCCCCCCAATCTGCTGGTGGGGATGCCCTTTCAGATCCCACCTCATACAGTGGTCCTAACCACCGATGCCTCTCTACAGGGTTGGGGAGCTCATTGCCTAGACAAGTGCACCCAGGGCCTGTGGTCTCCTTGGGAGGCGTCCCAGCAGATCAATCTACTGGAACTCAGAGCTATCCGCTTGGCCCTCAAGGCCTTTACTGCTTCCCTGGCACAACAGTCTGTCTTGATCCAGACAGACAACCAGGTAGCCATGTTCTATGTCAACAAACAGGGCGGGACTGGTTCCCAGCCCATTTGCCAGGAGGCCCAGGACCTCTGTTCCTTTGCCCTGAAACACAACATGCTCCTCAAAGCAGTCTATCTTCCAGGCCAGAAGAATTCCCTGGCAGACAGATTGAGCAGGATTCTGCAACCACACGAGTGGCAGCTACATCCTTTAGTGGTTCAAAAGATTTTCTTGAGATGGGGGCTTCCCTCCATAGACCTATTTGCCAGTCCACTGAACAACCAGCTGCCAAGGTTCTGCTCCAGGCAACCGCATCCTCTGAGAGTAGCAGCAGATGCTTCTCTGATTCCCTGGACTCAGGGCCTACTCTGTGCGTTTCCTCCCACCCCTCTGGTGGCCCGAACACTGTTCAAGATTCTCCGAGACAGGGCCTCAATCCTCCTGGTAGCTCCCAGGTGGCCAAGGCAGCCTTGGTTCCCCCTCCTGCTTCAACTGGCAGTGGATCTGCCTCTGCCTCTGGGATTGCAACCCGACCTTCTCTTTCAGAATCAGGGCTCCTTGCTTCATCCCAATCTCAAAGCTCTCAATCTGATGGCATGGAGGCTGCAAGGGTAGTGTTGGCTCCCTGGGGTCTGCCTCCCGAGGTAGAGGAAGTTCTCCTAGCCTCCAGGAAACAATCCACTAGGAAGACCTATGCTCTCAAGTGGAAAAGGTTCTCTGTGTGGTGTCAGCTGCGTGCTGAGGATCCTTTCTCCTGTACTGTGTCAGTAGTGCTTCAGTACCTGCTGCACTTGTCCAATCAGGGTCTCAAGTCCAACTCTGTTCGGGTCCACCTCTCTGCTTTAGCAGCTCACCACTCCCTAGTTGAGGGCCATTCCTTGTCTGTGCACCCTTTGGTGTCTAGGTTTCTCAGAGGCTTGCTTCTGCTCAAACCTCCCATACGTCATCCTGCTCCTGAGTGGGAGCTTAATGTGGTCTTGCAGCAACTGACTCGCCCACCTTGTGAGCCTATGGCTACTTGCCCTCTACGCTTCCTTTCCTGGAAGACTCTCTTTCTGATAGCCCTTACTTCGGCTAGGAGAGTGAGTGAGCTTCAGGCCTTGGTCTGTGATAGACCTTACACCAGGTTCTATAAAAACAGGGTGGTCCTCAGGACTCACCCTAAGTTCCTTCCTAAGGTTGTCTCCTCTTTCCACCTCAACCAGGAGGTGGTTCTTCCTACTTTCTTCCCTAGGCCTCATGCAAGTCAGGCTGAAACAGTTCTCCATACCTTGGACTGTAGGAGGGCCTTATCCTTCTACCTTGAACGTATGCAAGGTCACAGGAAGGCTTCTCAGCTCTTCCTTTCTTTTGACCCCAATAACTTGGGGAGGCCTGTGTCCAAGCGTACCTTGTCCATCTGGGTGGCTGACTGTATCACCTGGGCTTACAAGGCGGCTGACCTTCCTTTGCAGGGTAGGGTCACGGCCCACCGTGTGAGGGCAATGGCTGCATCAGTGGCTCACCTCCGCTCTGTTCCATTGCAAGACATCTGCAGGGCTGCTACTTGGTCTTCAAGCCAGACTTTTGCAGCCCACTACTGTCTGGAGAGGGAGTCCTGTAGGGACAGTGCTTTTGGCCAAGCAGTACTCCGGAATCTCGTTGAGGTCTAGGCAACTCCTGCCCTCCTGCCTTCTGGTTGGGCTACCTGTGGAGGGTGTGTCCTTGCAAAGCCTTTTCTGTGTTGCTGAGACTAGAGGGAGTTCTCTTGTTCAGCCTGAGTTCCTGGTAGCCCAGAGCTGGGGAGTCACCCATTAGTGAGGACTGACTTCCTGCTTGGTCCTGGAGAAAGAGTAGTTACTCACCTGTAACAGGTGTTCTCCAGGAGCAGCAGGAATCAGTCCTCACTACCCTCCCTCCTCCCCTTGGAGTTGCAGTTGTACATAGTTTAATTTTTACATTTTTGTGTGCTGTTCTTAGCTATGTCATTTGACTGAGGTAAGATGGCACCTTTAGGCGGGAAGGGAACCGCGCATGCGTGCCAGCATTCCCAAAGGCTTTCATGGAAAGCTGGGGAAATGCTCCGCTGGGCCTTCATTGGCATCGATGACACCCATAAGTGAGGACTGATTCCTGCTGTTCCTGGAGAACACCTGTTACAGGTGAGTAACTACTCTTTCTCTGGGGCCTTCTGTTGTCTAAACCCCACCCTCTGTCTGCTCCCCAGTGGTAGAATAGGACCTCAACGTGATGCTCTCTGTTCACCAGGCCGCCTTTTGAGCCTCTGGCTATGTGCCATCTGTGCTTTCATTGAAGTTGGCCTTCCTGGTGACTCTCGCATCCACTCGCAGAGTAAGCGAAGTTCAGACCCTGGTGGCAGAGCCGCCATATACAAGATTCTACAAGAATAGGATGGTGCTCTGCATACACTCCAAATTCCTCCTAAATGTATCTCCTATCCACCTCAACCAGGAGGTGGTCCTGCCCACCTTTTTCCCACGGCCTCAAGCTGGTCAGGAGGAAATTATACTACATGCACTGGATTGCAAACGGGCCCTATCCTTCTTCCTACAGCGGACTCTGGGGCCATTGCAAAGCTCCTCAGCTTTTTGTTTTAGGGCCCCAGCAGACTGGGGCTTTGTGACTAAGCAAACTCTGTCCACTTGGGTGGCGGACTGTATTGCCCTCACCTATGAGCAAGCTGTGCTCTCCCTGGAACACCGGATCACAGCACATCACGTAAGAGAGATGGCCACATAGGTGGCAAACCTGCACTCGGTGCCGGTGACGGAGATCTGCAAGGCCGCCACATGGTCTTCAATTCATACGTTCGCAGCTCACTGGAGAGTGAGTCCCGTCTGGACAGTGCCTTCAGCCAGGCTGTGTTCTGTAATCCTTTTGGTATGTAGGCAACTCCTGCCTTCTGACTCTTCTGTATTCAGGCTACCGGAGTGTTGGTGCCGCTGAATGCTAGGGTCTTGCAGAATCTCTGTTGGGGACTCATCTTCTGCACCTCAAGCTACCTGACTTGGTCACTGTTGGTGCTGTCATGGTTCAGTCCTCAGCAGCCTGGAGCTAGGGAGTCCCATATGTGTGAGGACTGATTTCCTGCTTGTTCCTGGAGAAAGTGTAATTGCTTATCTGTAACGGTATTCTCCAGGGACAACAGGAATCAGTCCTTGCAACCCTTCCTCCTCCCCTGGGAATTGCCTCCCTCTCATTTTGTTTTCACTACCGTCCTAGCTATGTCATCTGACTGAGCAAGATGGCACCCTTGGGTGGGAAGGGGACCACACATGCATTGTAGTATCTCCCAAAGGCTTTCTTGAAAGCTGAGGAGATGCTTCTGTGCGGGTTCTCTCTGCACCGACACCACCCATATGTGAGGACTGATTCCCGCCGTTCCTGGAGAACACCTGTTGGAGATGAGTAACTATGCTTTTTCTGCAACTGTATCAAAGCACATAAGCAATAAGATTCATGCATAGTAGTTTTAAATTTTGGTTGCTTTCCCTTAAAATCATATTGTTATTGGTTTGTTGAACTCTAACCCCTAATGGCGCCAAAGTAGTTCCCTTAAATACTGAGCCGCTGCTTGAGATTGCTCTTTACAATTTTATGCCGCAAGGAGAATACGCTGCTACTCATCGGATTAGGCAAGTTCTCTACCACTCTTTCTTTGTTTCACTGTTCTATGAGTTTTATGTAAGTTATTATAAAAGTTTGATTTCCTATATAGTTAATGCCACTGTACTTTCTAACCGTGCATTGAAAATTATCCCACTGTGATTGATTTTTCTTACAGTACTGAAGCCTGCTATTGGCCCAATACTTCCTGGAGTTTAAAAGAAATGATACATTTATAAAAAATTCTGATAGGGGAGGGAAGTGACGTCAGCACCCGAATGGAGGCCTGAAGAGAAGGCTCCGTCACGGACAGCCAAATAATCACCCACAATGGATTGGATGGATTCCTAAGATTGATCTTAAAACACTGGGGCAACGCACGGGAAGCAGACGGATGGCAGGCAAGAAACCGGAGATTGATTTAAAAACCTCCCCTTACAAAGACGCCACGTGTCCCAAACTGCACACAGCAAAAATAGCAATGGGATGCAGTGAGGCTGGCGGTGCATGTGACGCTGACCCCATAAAAGCCAATCCAAGTGAGATTCAAAGCTTGCGTGATGATTTGAAAGAATGGTTCGATAGTACCAAGCATGCATTGAGCACATTAAAAGTGGAGGTACATGGATGGTTAAATTATTTTAAAATGCACATGGCATCGATGGGGGTGCGGATCGAAGAAGTGGAGAATCGCATGGAAGAGCACAAAGGGCACTGCTCTTTGTTCGAGCAACAAATGAATTCATTGAGCTCCACTCAAGATATTATTCAAAAGCTTGAGGATTTGGAGAATCGCTTCTGTCAATCCAACTTTAGGATCTAGGGTCTACCAGAAGGAGAGGACTCTATCAACTACCCTAAAGAAGTTGAGTTCTGCTTGGCCATGCTCCACGCAGCGAGGGTGCGCACTATTGATCGTGTGCACCAAACATTGGGCCCCCGGAGGGAGAATAGCCCTCGTGACATAATCGCATGCCTCCACGAATTTAGAACCAAAGAGTTGGTGATCTCAGTGGCATGGAAGCTGGACAAAATCCAGTAGAAGCCCACAGAGGTGGAAGTCTGTGCAGACATCTCCAACATCACAATGAAAAAACAGGGAATACCAAGTGATGACAAAAGCTCAGAGAAGAAAATATTCGTTATAAGTGGCTCTTTCCGGTGGGCTTTCAGTTTGCTATTTGTGGGGGAAAAAACTGTGGCCAGATCTGTGGAAGCAGTGATTTTGAGCCTTCAACAGGCAGTATGGTCCGATATACCGCTCTGCCTTCCTCGTGCTTCAGAGGTCCCTGGTCGAGAGAGCAAATGCCAATCCGCAATCCCAGTGGTATCGGGCTTCAGGTGGTGATAAGCGTTTGCGCCGTCAGAGATCTTTAAAAGGACAGCATCAAAATATGACTTGAAGTTTCCCGTTAGACCTGATGATCGGGTCTGAGGGTAAATGGAAATGTGTTGCCTTGTTGTTAAAGGTCTATAAGGTGCAACTGATAAGACTTGACTAGGTAAAGCCAACAGTTTAGTACTGTATAACCATAACTGTTTGTGTTGAGGGTATGGAGTGGTGCAGCGAGTGGTTCTCATT
The DNA here is from genome assembly GCA_033557465.1 of Ichthyophis bannanicus. Classification (NCBI taxonomy): domain Eukaryota; kingdom Metazoa; phylum Chordata; class Amphibia; order Gymnophiona; family Ichthyophiidae; genus Ichthyophis; species Ichthyophis bannanicus. The sequence goes on along the minus strand of CM066032.1, from coordinate 1,397,617,590 downwards.
GTTTGTTGTCTTTACAGAGTGTACAGGACTAGAGCAACTTTCGGGCTGTTTGGGTCTGGCCTAACACTTCTCGGGTCCAACCGCTGATGGACCTTGTGGAAGGGAGGGGGCTTGGGAGAACTCTGGGGATGGAGGGTGGGGGTGGGTCGGGGAAGGTAGATAATGGAAGATTCTCCTGGATCTTGGATTGGTGGGCATGGTGGCCTAAGCTTGCACCATGGCTGAAGTTAACCTTATGACATTCAATGTTAAAGGCCTTAACTCATGTACAAAGCGTCAACTCCTCTTTAAAGCGTGTAAGTGACTATGGGGGGATATTGTGTTTATTCAGGAGACACACCTGCTGCCTAAAGATGAATGCAGAATGAACCATCCCCACTACCCCCAGAGAATCTTCGCTTCAAACAAAATTGAAAAGAAGAAAGGGGGTGTGGGGATTCCTATGTCCAATAGAGTATCCAGTCATATTTTGGAGGTGCATAGGGATAAAGGGGGGCGCTATGTGATCGTTAAGGTTAAGTGGGCTCCCTTGATATATACTCTAGTCAGTATCTAATCACCGAATACCAACCAAGCAGTTTTTTTCAGAGAGTCCATCATTTATTAAGCACCGCTGAAGGCAAAATAATAATGGGGGAGATTTTAGTGTGGCTCTCAACCCTTTGGTGGATACCTCCAAAGGTTCCGCCTCGATCCCTAGAATTCACAGAGTTAGATTAAAGCAGTTAATAAGTGGTCTCGACCTGATAGATATTTGGAAGGAGCTGAATGGTAGACAGAAGGACTTTTCATTCTACTTCCCTGCCCACGAAGTGTACTCCCCGGATAAATTTACTTTTCTTAGATAAAACCATAGTGTCAGAGGTTAGGAAAAGTGATATATGTGAGTGCACATGGTTGGATCACTCTCCTGTGACCTGTAGCCTCCAGATGGGGAATCAGAAGCTTAATAGGGCCTGATGGAAATTGAATGAAACCTTGATGGATGATCAGTTCATAGTCCAGCAGATTCTGAAAGAAATAGGTGACTATCTGGCACTCAATGATCATGGGGATTGCTCACCGGGCACCCTTTGGGACTGCCTCAAAGCAGCACTGAGGGTTAAATTTATAGCTATTGGGGCAAATAGGAAATGGCTCAGGGAACGCAAGCAGCAACAGTTGTTGTTGTCCATTAGAGAAGTAGAACAGCAGCTTAAGAGAGAACCCACCAATAGTGAGCAAAAAATTAAATTAAGGGTCTTGAGGAAAGACCTGAATGAAATTAAGCTTCATGAAATCAACCAGAAACTTGTCGGAGGCAGCAGTGCTTTGAGTACAGCAATAAAGCTGGGCGGCTGCTTTCTCGTAAGCTTAAAAAAATATCAGCTAAGAATCTCTTAATAAAAATTAAAAGTGCAAAAAGTGAGGTACTATGGTCTGAGAGGGATATTGAAGAATGATTTATTGAATTTTATCAAAATTTGTATACCCCTGACCTCCTAGCTGATGAGGTGAAAATATAGGAGTATCTTGACAAGGTTACATTACCTCGGCTCACAAAAGAAGAAGCGGAAGGGCGCTCTAGTCTGATCCGGGAACAAGAGGTCCTTGACGTGATTAAGAGCCTTCCAGCCTATTAAAGCCCCCGGTATGGATGGGTTCCCCAATCGCGTCTACAAAATCTTTGCTGGGGCCCTAGTTGCCCCGTTTAGGAAAATGTTAAATTCTTTTGGTGCTGAACCCCTAATGCCTAACTAGCTTTGCTTGGCAGGGATTAGTATTTTGCACAAAGAGGGCAAAGACCCAACTGAATGTGGCTTGTACCTTCCTATATCACTGCTTTAAAGATTTTTGCCAGGGTCCTAGCGACTAGACTCATGCCGAGTCTCCCTAGGCTGATTCACCCAAATCAGTCCGGGTTTGTCCCAGGTCAACAAACGTCTGATATCATCAAGAGGGTTCTGAATTTAATGTGGCAAGGGGAAAGCAAAGGGGAAGGCCTAGCTTTGTTAGCAGTGGACACTGAGAAAGCTTTTGGTAGGGTGGGCTGGCCCTTGTTTAAAACGTTAGGGCCCGGTAATTCCTACTTTCTCTATCTAAGATGGGTTCAAATTCTATACACATCGCCGCTGGCTTGCTTAAAAATAAATTGGTCTATCACTAATTCATTTGAGCTCTTTAGGGGAACCAGACAGGGGTGCTCCCTATCCCCATTGCTTTTTTTCCTAGACATGGAACCTGTGGCACAGCAAATCCAGGACCAACCGGCTATACAAGGACTTAAGCTACGAGACCAACACCACAAAATTTCCCTGTTTGCAGACGATGTCCTCTTCTTTGTAGCTGATCCGGAGCGATCCCTAGCCGCTATCTTGCAGAAGCTGGCAGAATATGGAGAAGTCTCCGGGTTTAGCATAAACCTCCAAATCAGAACTATTAAATATAACATTATGTAGCATAGAGAAACATAGAAATATGATGACAGAAAAAGACCACATGGCCTATCTAGTCTGTCCTTCCATATCAACAACTACAACAGTCCCCTTTTTACCTTTGGAGATCCTCTGTGTTTGTCCCATGCTTTTTTGAATTCAGTTACTGTCCTCATCTCTACCACCTCCACTGGGAGACTATTCCACGGATCCACTACTCTTTCTGTAAAGAAATATTTCCGCATATCACTCCTGAATCTATCTCCCTTCACCCTCATCCCATGTCCCCTTGTAGCAGAACTTGCTTTCAATTGAAAGAGGCTCTCTCCCTGAACATTTATGCCACGGAGGTATTTAAACATCTCAATCATATCACCTCTATCCTGCCTTTCCTCTAAGGTGTACATATTAAGATCCTTCAGTCTGTCCTCATATGCTTTATAATGAAGACCACTAATCATTTTAGTAGCCACCCTCTGCACCGACTCCATCCTGTTCGCATCCTTTTGAAGGTGCGGTCTCCAGAATTGCACACTATACTCCAAATGAGGTCGCACCAAAGACTTATACAGAGGCATTATCACCTTTTTTCTGCTAGCCATTCCTCTCTGTATGCACCCAAGCATCCTTTTAGCTTTTGCCATTGCCTTTTCTACCTGTTTAGCTACTTTAAGATCATCAGACACAACCATGCCTAGGTCCCGCTCTTCTTTAGTGGACAAACGTACTTCACCCCCTATACTATATTGCTCCCTTGGATTGCTGCAGCCCAAATGCATGACCTCACATTTTTTAACATTAAATCCCAGCTGCCAAATTCTAGACCATTCTTCAAGCTTAGCTAGATCCCTCCTAATGTTATCTACACCTTCCCGGGTGTCTACTCTATTGCAGATTTTGGTATCATCCGCAAAGGGGCAAACCTTACCTGACAAGCCCTTCCGCTATATCACTAACAAAGATGTTAAAAAGAATCGGACCACGGACAGATCCCTGGGGCACACCACTGGTAACATCCTTCTCAGAGTGAGCTCCATTTACTTGTGCTCTTTGTCGCCTCCCACCCAACCAATTTCTAACCCAAGCAGTAACTTTAGGGTCCATCCCTATGGTGCTCAGTTTGTTTATAAGTCGCCTGTGAGGAACAGTGTCAAAGGCTTTCCTGAAATCTAAATACACCACATCTAGGGCTCTCCCTCGGTCCAACTCCCTGGTCACCCAGTCAAAGAAATCAATCAGATTTGTCTGACAAGACCTGCCTCTGGTGAATCCATGCTGCCTCGGATCCTGTAATCCGCTGGACTCCAGAAACCTCACTATTTTCTCTTTCAGCAGTGTTTCCAATAATTTACTCACCACCGAAGTTAAACTAACCGGCCTGTAGTTTTCAACCACATCCTTACTTCCGCTTTTGTGTAAAGGCACCACCTAAGCCTCTATCCAGTCCTTTGGCACCACTCCCGACTCCGAGGCATTGAAAAGGTCAGTCAGTGGAGCTGCTAGAACGTCCCCAAGTTCCCTCAGTATTCTAGGATGTATCCCATCCGGTCCCATCGCTTTGTCTACTTTAAGTTGAGCTAGTTTCTCACGAACACAGTCTTCTGAAAATTGTTCAAGATGTCCCTCGCTTCTGTTCCTATTTGTGGGTGTTTTCTGAGGTCCTGCTCCTGGTTCTTCATCTGTGAACACAGAACAAAAATATTTGTTAAGCAATTCCGCTTTATCCTTATCAGCTTCTACATATTCCTCCCCTTCACCCTTGAGTCTGACAATACCACTTCTGCCCTTCCTCTTCTCACTAATATATCTGAAAAATGTCTTATTCCCCCCATTTTATTGCATTGGCTATTTCCTCCTCCTTTTGAATCTTTGCCTTCTTGACTACTTTGCTAGCTTCTCTAAGCTTTTCCAAATATAGATGCCTGTCTTCCTCTCTCTGTGATCTCTTGTATTTCATGAAGGCCTCCCTCTTTTTCTTCAATTTTTCAGCTACTTCTTTCGAAAACCATAGCGGTCTCATTTTCCTTTTACCTTTATTTACCATTTTAACAAAAAGGTTGCTTGCCCTTAAAATATCCCCTTTCAGTTTTGCCCACTGTTTTTCTACATCCCCCCAGCTGTTCCCATCCCACTTACGACTCCCTGAGGTATTGGCCCATCTTCGCAAAGTTAGTTTTCCTAAAGTCTAAGATTCTCGCCTTTGAATGGATTCTAACAGCCCTAGTCCTAATACTGAACCACACCATCTGATGATCACTGGATGCAAAATGATCTCCCACTACAAAGAGCAGGTAGACCGATTGAAGCAGAAGTTTCCCTTCCAGTGGATAAAGGATAATATTAAATATCTGGGGGTTCACATTACCCCCAAAGAGGAAAACTGTTCCAAGCCAACTATATTCCGGTGAAAGATAACCTTTCAAAGGAACTGGATCGGTGGGATAGACTAGAGGTGTCCTGGATGGGAAGGATTGCCCTGATAAAAACGATATTGCTACCCAGGCTTCTGTATTTATCTATGAATCTACCAGTGGAGGTTCCTACTCCTTTTCTAGAAGAACTGCAAAACAGAGTTCTAATCCAGTTCTAATTGATACCCTTGTAAGAGGTATTGATAATTCAAAACAGGCATTCCTACTCATATTCATTGACATCTCTGCAGCCTTCGACGGTGTTCACCACTCAACAATGATTAGTAAACTAAGACAAATAGGAATAAAATCCACGGTCCTTAACTGGTTTTCCTCTTACCTAAGTGATCGAACTCAAACGGTACGAATTGGTAACCTCACTTCAAAAACTTACAATCGGGAACTAGGCCTCCCCCAGGGTTCTGTACTGTCAGCGCTACTATTTAATATTTACTTAAAACATCTGTCAAATATTTAAAAAATTCAATGTTCACTATCTCCTTTATGCTGACGACATAATGATGTATGTCCCATTCACAATACCTAATATTCCTACACTACTTATTAATACCTGCCTCAATGAAATAAACAATTGGCTAAATGAAAACAACTTATTCATTAATCACGCAAAAACAGAAGCCCTAATAGTAACTAAAAACACAACTTTCATTCCCCCATCACACATTACATTGCAAAATAATGATATCAAAATAAAAACTGAAATACGTTACCTAGGCGTAATACTAGACAAACACCTCAGCATGGACACACATACGAAATATAACAAAAAAAGTTTATTTTAAACTTAAAGTATTAAAACAACTCCGCCCCCTAATGCACCTACAGGATTTTCAACGTATAATACAAGCTATAATAACTCCCCATTTCGACTTTGCGAACTTAATCCTACTAGGCGTAACAAAACATAATTTTAAAAATCTTCAACTAGCACAAAATGCAGCAGCCAGGACTATCATGAATGCCCCACCATTCCACCATATAACACCTATTCTAGAGTATTTACACTGGCTCCCGATTCAATGCCGGATTCATTATAAAACTCTTTTAACTACTTACAAAGTCCTAAATAACACAGCACCTCTTACTTTAAACAACCTTATCAATAAAGAACCCAATTATAATCTTCAAAGACGAGACCAACTAAATAAACTAACACCAAAGGAATTTATAAAGGCCAAAAAATCAACAAACAAGAAAGCATTCTCTCATGCTGCCCCTATAACTTGGAACAACATTCCTTTGGAATTAAGATCCTTACCTCAAATCATGGAGTTCAGGAAAAAACTTAAAACACATTTATTTGCAACATACTACGGATCCTTGTCGAACTCACCTTTTCAACAAGAAAAAGGATAGTTTCACCAGCTGACATAACCCATCTCTGAACTGAAATAAATGCTAAAACCCCAAACCGATGTTTTTGAAAACATACATACCTTGTACATAGTTATAATCTGGTTCTTTGTATATAGTTTACAACTGTTAATTGTAAGATTGAATTTCTTGTAGTTTCACATTGTTATATGTAAAAACAGCATTGCCTTGTTTACTGTTCCATGTAAACCGCAACTGATCAATGGAAGGTGCGGTATATAAAAACTCGCAAATTAAATTAAATTAAATTAAATTATGAAATATATTTGGAAGGGGAAAAGGCCTCATGTGGCCAAGAACATTCTTTGCATGGGTAAAAGCGAGGGAGGAATGGGTCTCCTGCTGTTGACAAGATACTACGAAGCAGCCTGGATCCATGCGGTCTTAGAATGGTGGTCACGAGAGCAGGTGGACTGGGTGGAACTGGAAAAGCTGAGTCAAGTGTGTACAGATTTGGGAGGGCTGATATGGTCAAGGGAGAGTGGTAAAAATGTGAAGGCGCAGGTGAATCCCTTTGTAAATCTCACTTTACAAATCTGGTGGAAATGGCAGGCCAGTTGGTATGATCCTCAGGGGTGTTCTAAATTCTGTTCTAAATTCTGGGTGTTAAATAACCCAGGATACCCCCTGGGGTCCCAGGACCTGGTCTTTAAAAGATGGGCATCGAAAGGGCTGAAGTACATTGGCCGGTTAATGGAAGGGGGGAAGTGGGTCCTCTTTGAGTTGCAGAGGGAGTATCAGTTGCCACCTAGTGATGGATTCAGGTACAATCAAGCTATTCACTATGCCCTGAGGGCTGGGAGGGAAGGGAAAGGCAAGATGGGAGGGGAAATCAATAAGTCTCTTTGAGGGCCAGGAACTAAAAGGAGCAACTTCAAAAATCAACAAGGCAATGGACTGTGACAGTAATTTGATGTGGTCTCATAAGGGTAGTCTGGGAGAAAGATCTCATTAAATCTTGGGATGACCTTCCGTGGGAATCTATATACAAAGGCCTGTTTAAGGAGGTGGCGAGTAATATATTAGAACATAACTATAAAATGCTGTATCATTGGTATTTGACACCCCAAAGGATGGAAAGGTGGTGCTGCATTATGTTGGAGAGACTGCGGCTTGGTTGGCTCATTTATCCACATGTGCTGGGAGAGCAGGAAGTTGCATCCCTTATGGAAAAGTGTGGGTGTGTGCATGGGCAAGCTAACCAGGCAGGCAATAGAAATTGGTCTATTTTGGTGTTGCTGAATATTAAGGACACTGCTGGGACTCCTAATACTTACAGTCTGTGTAAAATAATGTGCACTGCAACTAGGCTTGTGATAGCCCGCTTGTGAAAAAATATGGAGGCATCTACACTCTTGGACAT